>HG996556.1:35991871-38736871 GCA_905340355.1 Rhagonycha fulva
CATTTTTATTAGGTTTCGTAAAAGTGGCGGCGCCAGCTTGATGCGGGTCATCAGACAACGTACAGTTAAAAAACATAATTGAAAAGACTTAATTAGAAAGACTTAAATCACTTGCGTATCATCATCCTAGTATCAAATAAATTGTATTGCAAAATATTCAATATTTCTTAAGAATTAAAATGATTGATGAAATCTTTTTAATTTTAAATTTTCATCTTAAAGGTAAAATTAAAAGAATACTTTAGTGCTATTAAATCTAAATTGGGCATAGCTGCATACATCCAATCAATTACCTTTTTTAATTATAATTTATAATACTTTATAGGTTTTCTATTCTTAATTTCATTTTATTATAAATATTCGTAACTTCATAATTTAATTTTTTTTAATTTAATTTTAAATTAAAATATTTAATCATAATCAAATTAAACAAGATTACCGACATTACGCTCTTCCATTTTCAGTCGCAAGTGATTAAGTTTCTACTCGCTTCACTTTGGAAAAGAGCAGGTCACCTCGGATTGGTTAAATAAATTTTACCCCAATTATTTACAAAATATTGGCGCCTGAACACGATAATATTAACATGGTTTGACAAGACCTCTAAAATAAATTCAAATATACTCAACATTACATCATTCAAGTTGTCTAGCAGAATAAAGCACCTAATTTATTATTAATTATTAAAATAAAAGAACAATTAACGCTGAGGTGAAAACTGACATTTGAAATATTACAAACGTAATTATACCAACAAATTAGTATTTAAATTGTCGTCCCGACAACAGCAGATTTTTATTTTGTTGATTAATTTTATTTGAATTTATAGAGCGGAAAAATCGAAACTATTTTAATATTTTTGCGAAATCTGCAAAAAATATAGTTGTCAATTTATTTGTGAAAAATATTTTGCTACTCTATGAACTGGAGCAATGTAAAATTGGGACTTGGTTTCAAAAGCTCCTGCTATCGGGACGCACTTTTACACTATGTAAAGCTAAGTTGTGATGAAGAGGTCTCGTCGACTGATGCATGGACATAAAGACGAGATGAAGTGCACCATGAAATTTCAAAGACAATTCAACCAATTTCTTTACTAAAGAATTGAAACCCTAAAATTATCTCAAACGGAAATAGCTTACAAAATAAATCCAACTAATTATATCAATCATCGGTAAACATTTAACCATCCATCACTAAATATATTGTATATCTGCTAAAAATAATAACGAGGAATAGATAAGGTTATTCCAGACATGACCTGTGAACCCACATATCATCCTCAGTTCACTTAATTCACCTTCGAAAGGGTTTTGGTGACATATCTCCCATAAATTAATGTGATCTGCGTTTAATTTGTTTCCACATACATTAATATTTAATATCCGCTCGAATCTTACAGCTCTATCAAACATAGTAGTTAAAAGTAAGCTTTACAGATTACTCCAAAAATTATTCAATTAATTGACAAAGATTGCCAATATTTAAATTGAATTTTTTTTACGGAGTTCCATTAGGAAACATTTCTGTCGAAGTCATTATTATTAGCACAAATCTAAGAAACTGACGGTTAGAATAATAATGTCAATTTGAATTCAAATAATTAAATCTCTTAGAAGATAAGATCTTACAACTCTCATTCATCTGCACTTGGAATAGCGAATTAGAATGACGTTGCAATAACGTCGCTATAACCACTTATGAATAATGTATGACGTATTTTTCCACTGTACTTTTAAAAATCGAATAACGCAACAAGGGAAGAGGGTATATAAAAACGGAATTCGCTAACGTGAAAAATTAGGTCCGGAAAATAAAAAAGTTAGCATTGTTTGCGTTGTTATGTGAATATTTTTAACTACTACCCGTCCAACTACCAAAATGCGGCAAATACTTTAGCCATAGTTTCCTAAGTAGGTACAAAAATCATTTTAAAATGTTCTCAATAAATTAGAATAACGTATAACAAATCGTTTCCAAAAATTCGGAAAATATTTAATAATAATACAAAGTTGCGATTTTCTAAATAAACGAAGTAGCAGATTAGTGGATATGAGGGATTATATTATATGAGGATCACATCCGATATTGTATTGGATAATTTTCTATGTGAGGATAAAAAATTTAACAATGAAAACAAATGAATTTATCTAGTGATTTACCGTTTTACTTCTCACATTGATCAATTTGTCGTTCGTATTTGCAAATTTAAATTAAAAACACGTACAATTTTTTCTCAATCATGTAATATTTAAATGGTTTCACTTATTCGTTTAATTGGATCTTGAATTGAGTTTGCTTTAATTATACCCTAAGCTCAGTTTTTCACTTATTTTTTGAGTAATTTCTCAATTTATGTTATATGCATTATGTATAGCTAAGAGATTTATACTTATAATAAATTGACATCAGTTAATTTAGAAAATTTATAGTTAATTAAAAATTTTGTTCAATTTCTGTTTTACGCAGATACCGTTTTTGCTAACCAGTTAAAATTAATGAACAACATTAATCCAATAATCGGAGATTATAATACATAATAGTGATAAATTTATTGTAACCTACTAAACCATTGCTCGTATTTCTGAAAAAGCATAAAGTATTTTTGAATTGTACAATAATAATTATTGAAATTTAAATTTATTGTCAAACGTACTAAACACTTTTAGAACTAAAATATAAAGTTAATTATCAATTTACATTACATCGACCACACAATTATAGATTATTTATTAGAACTTGTTTTTAATTAAAAAAAGTAACTAATATTAAAATGAATATTTTTAGATCTCACCTTGTATATTAAAATTTACACTCGTTTTAAATTTAGATTACAGGAAAAAAATTCTTCAGACTTTATATTGGCCTGAGTAAGCATTAAAAACCCTTCAGAACTGATCACGAGTAAAGCTTTAAAAGCTTCGTATGATATCATGCGAATACACGATATTAAAGCTCTCGTTTACTGGCAAAAATGGGGTTACTTATTATTCAAATACGACAGCATTTAACAAGAAATTGCTTTTTGTGTCAACAGCTGACTACTTATTTTTGAAACAATTCGATTGTGTAAAGTCTTCATTTAACAAACTTTAATTTATTCTAAGTGTTTTAATTACAGTTTAATACAATCAAATGCGATTTAATTTGGTAAATAAGTTGTATAAAATACAAAATAAAACTTAATTAACGAAACTCAATCACCAAACGTCGTACTTCACAGTTAATTGATTTTCGTAAAAGGCTCAATTATTAAATTTTAAGTTAATGTTGATACGACCCCAATTTTTATTTCATTATGATTTTAAGTCTTCAAATTTGATGATCTTAGAAATTTTTAGCTATTAAATTTGCATCGATCGTATATATAGAAAATTAGGTTACGTGAAATTTTGTATTATCAGAGAATCTGTTCAATATTGCACCCTTTTATATATTTATATTTGTTCAATATTTTGTATCCTTATAATTTTTGCATTTAAATATTTATACTTCATATAACATTTCAAATTTGCCACAGTTTTCTATACTGTGCGCAGGGTTTTCGCGTTGCTGTTAGAAGCACGCGTATTATCAGGCTTTATAGCCAGTACCATACGAAAGCTCAACAAGTACACTACGAACGTTCGAAAAGTACAGTGCTCCTTTCTTGCATAGGAAAGTAAAACAAATCATGTATTTTAAGCAATAAAATCATTAACAACAGTGACTAATGGTTTTCATTCATCTACAACAACAATTAATTGACCTAGTTCGTCGTTCAAAGTATAAGTTTTAAAATTTATACACACCGGTAGCACCGAGGCATCTTTTCGATATCCAACAATCAAAGGAGAACCTCGTGCCTACCATTTTTTGGTCCTTCGACCGCATTTTGGTAATTCGCAATTACCAAACAGTGTTTCAGTGCCCTACAGTGCAACAAATATCAATCAAACAAATCGATCAAGTACGGTATTGACCCCAAGTGGCGTGCCCGAACGAGATTTGTAAAATAGCAGCGTCATCCCACCATTTTGAAGCCTCTAACAGGGTAAACCCTACGGAGCAGTCCAGCTCAAGATAGCGCCAATTCGAGAAGCCTTCAAACAGGTACCAAAAGCCATCTTGCAGAGACCAACGGCAAGATCACGTGACAGCCTACAACCACGTGACTTCCAACCACATTCAACGGCGGTAAATAAAACTATTCCATTACCATTACAGTTCCCTATATCCACCATACAGTTTCCTGCTTGGTACAATAGAAATATTTATCTGTCATTTATTTACATTTATTTACAAAAATTTCAAATCTTCATACACATTATGGAGAAATCAAATTTAACTAAATCTCAATTAGAAGCAAGCCTAGCAAGGTTTGAAAAATTTTTAAACAACATCAAAGATGATTTCGACTCGACAGAAACAACAAACGATAAAGTCGAAGCATTAAAATCTAGACTTGAGCGTATATTACCATTAATAAATTTATACGAGAACTTGTACTACCAAATCCCAGAAAGCTCTGAGGATTTCGAAGCGGAAATTTCTTTCACAAATTTCGAAAACCTGTATCATACACAGGTTGGCATTGCTCGTAATTTAATTAACAGAAAATCTCAAAATTTAGTAAGAACTAGCGATAGGTATAGTTCGCGAAGTGGCACCACAAGCCCAATTTCTGGCAGAAACTCACCTGCAAATTCAATAAATTCTAATGCGCAAACTATCCCTAACGTTGAGTATCACCGAAATCATAATTACAACATTAGTTTACCAAAAATAACTTTATCAAAATTTAATGGCGACGCAAAGTCATGGTTAGAATTTAAAAACATTTTCATAAATTTAATTCACGATAACTTACAACTTAACGAAGTACAAAAGTTTCACTACTTAAAAGCTAGTTTAACGGGTACAGCCACTGATGTAATAAGTTCCTTAAATTTTAATTCAGAAAGTTACGCAATCGCATGGAACACACTGATTGCGCGATTTGACCAACCAAAGGTCATCATAAAAAATCACTTAAATTCAATCATCGAACTTGAAGTTCAAAATAAGGAATCAGCAAGTGATTTACGTAGAATTAATGACGTTTTGTTTAAGCATGTCTCAGCACTAAAATCTCTTGCTAGCACCGAGCAGCTGTTTGAAACACTGATAGTTTATCTGGTGTCAAACAAACTTCACGCAGCAACGGTAAGGGAATGGGAAATAAACTTAAGCAAAAGCATTGCCATACTACCAACCTTATCAGACTTCAAAGAATTTTTAACAAATCATTCAAATCTTTTAGAAAATATAGAAAATAGACAGTTGAAGAAGGTCGTCGAAAAACCTAAATTTCATTCGAAGTCGTTCGTTACCACTTCTCCCTTTTGCGCTCTTTGCGAGGGAGAGCACCCAATAAGTGGATGCGAACGATTTGCTGACCTCACCCCTGAGCAAAAAACAGAAAAAGTTAAGGAACTCAAGATCTGCTTCAACTGCCTATCGAAAAATCATTTTCTGCCTCAGTGCACTTCAAAATATTCATGTAGAATATGCAAACATAAGCATCACACTTCGCTTCATCAATCGAAGCGAGTGGAAAAAACTCCTAATTCAACCGTTGCCCTTCCAACATTAAATCCATCTGTCGATGAAGAACCTCTCGAGGTCGTATCAGCCTTCTGCTCTACGACTACGCAAGTTCTCTTACCTACAGCAACTGGCAAGGTGCAAGACTCCACAGGGAACTACCAATCCCTAAGAATATTACTTGATTCCGGTAGTCAATCGAACTTCCTGAGAGCCGACACATGCAACAGGTTGGGTTTGGGCACCTCAAGTGCAAACGTCTTTGTCACCGGTTTGAACAACTCAAACACAAACATAAAAACAAAATGCGAATTAGAATTACACTCTCAACATTCAAATTTTAAAATAAAATTATCTTGTCTAATACTAGACCAAATTACTGGAAGCGTTCCCAGTGTTAGTATTAAATTAAACAATTTCCAAATTCCAAAAAATATTCAACTATCTGATCCTAATTTTGACAAACCAGGAAAAATTGACATTTTAATAGGCTCGTCCACATTTTTTGAATTATTGTGCATTGGACAGATAAAACTAGGTACCGCATTACCTATACTACAAAAAACTTATCTGGGTTGGATCATTTCAGGTCCTACCGGCCCACATCCTAATAATCAGGTGCAATGTCATCACAGCATTGAGAATGAATTAAACGACCAACTCGTTAAATTTTGGGAAATTGATAACTATCCTACCGACAAAGTATTTTCACCAGAAGAAAGTGCATGCGAAGCACATTTTGTAGAGCACACTCGTCGCGATAATAACGGGCGCTTTATAGTTTCAATTCCGTTCAAGGAACCACCCTCACTCTTAGGAGATTCATTTTCTATTGCACAAAAAAGATTTTTTGCACTTGAGCGGCGTCTACAGGCCAATCCCATGTTGTATAAGGAATACTCAGCATTTATTAGGGAATATCTTGACTTAGGTCACATGTCTCTTGATAATCGCAGGATAACTCCTTCATATTACCTTCCTCATCACGGTGTTCATAAATTGGACAGTTTAACCACAAAACTTCGTGTTGTATTTAACGGTTCTTCTGTTACTTCGACAGGGCAATCGTTAAATAGCCTTCAAATGATTGGACCTACCATTCAATCAGATTTATTTTCCGTGCTCATACGCTTTCGACAACACACATATGCAATTTCGGCAGATATTGAAAAAATGTATCGACAAGTATATGTGGATGAAGAACAGCGAGTACTTCAACGTATTCTATGGAGATTTGCACCTAACGATCCCATAGAGATATACAATTTAAATACTGTCACTTATGGCACCGCTTCTGCATCTTACCTTGCCATACGATCTTTGATTCAGTTAGGCAATGACATTGAAAAAACTTTACCCAAAATCTCCGAAATTATAAAAAGAGATTTTTACGTCGATGATTTGTTGAGTGGTTCAGATAGCATCGAGAGTGCTCGGAAAATTTGCACCCAACTTTCCGACACTCTAAAAACGGGATGCTTCAAATTGCGAAAATGGATCTCGAACCATTCTGAAGTGTTGTCTGATATTCCAACTGCCGACGTTCACCCCGGTCTTCTCCACATTGGAGACAGCGAATCATCACGCACTTTAGGTTTAACTTGGTTTTTCCAGACAGACCATTTTATGTTTAAGATTTCCGGTCTTTCCAATTTAAAAACCACTAAACGCCAAATGCTTTCTGAAATTGCTCAGATCTTTGATCCACTTGGCCTACTTGGACCTTGCACCTTTGTGGCAAAGATTTTTATGCAAAAGTTATGGTTGGAAAAGTTAAATTGGGATGACATTGTACCTAAGGAAATCGAAGCAAAATGGCTGTCCTACCGCTCCGAACTGTTATTGTTAAACGAACTCAAAATTCCGAGACATGTGACCTGTTCAAGTCCCAAGGACGTCCAAATTCACGGTTTTTGCGACGCTTCTATTAACGGTTACGGTGCTTGTATATATATCAGATCCGTTTCCAATAACGACAAAATTTATATTAATTTATTATGCTCAAAATCTAAAGTCGCGCCTTTAAGACCTACCACTATACCAAAATTGGAACTCTGTGGAGCCTTGTTACTGAGCAAGTTGTTGGTTCAAGTCAAAAAGACTCTCATTTTAAAATGTTCCTCCTGCTTTTTGTGGACAGATTCTACAATTGTATTGGGATGGCTAAAAACCAGTCCAAATTTACTTAAAACCTTCGTTTGCAATCGAGTTGCTGACATTCAAAATATCACTTTAGATGCTGTATGGTGCCATGTTCCAACAAAGCATAATCCAGCTGACCTTCTTTCGAGAGGAACTACTCCTCAAGTTTTAATGGATTCTGTTCTTTGGTGGAACGGTCCATCCTGGCTTTTTGAAACCGAATCATCATGGCCTCACCTTAAATCTTGTCCTTCAGACCTACCCGAATTAAAAAAGGAAACTCAATTCTTTGCAACCACTGTGCAGCCATTTTGTAACTTTGAGGACTACTCCAGTCTCACAAAACTTGAAAGAGTCACCTCGTATTGTCTACGTTTTATAAAAAATTGCTCCAAGCAAGACAAAGATAGACAGTTTGGTCCATTGACTGCAAAAGAATTGACGCTTTCATTAAATACTTTAATAAAAATTTCTCAATCAGACTCATTTTACCACGAATACAAACTGTTGAAAAAGGGATTACCATTAAAATCCAAATCTTCCCTAGTTAGTTTTAATCCATTCATCGACACTGATGATTTAATTCGCGTAGGCGGACGCCTTCATAATTCACTTTACACTCATGACAAAAAACATCCCTTCCTTCTTTCTGGCAAGCATTATCTTTCTAAACTTATAACGTCTCGTGAGCATCTTGTAATGCTTCACGCAGGCCCCCAACTTTTGTTAGCTTCATTGCGTGATCGCTTTTGGATCACTAATGGTAGAAACTTGGTTAAACAAGTCGTGCATCGGTGTGTTACATGCTTTCGCGTATCACCTACTTTAACTCAACCCATTATGGGAAATCTTCCTACTGCTAGAGTGCAACCTACGTTTCCTTTCTTGCACACTGGTATTGACTACGCTGGTCCAATACTAATTAAGGATCGTAAGGGCCGTGGAGCAAAAATCACAAAGGCTTATCTTTGCTTGTTCATTTGTTTTGCTACCAAGGCAGTGCATCTCGAATTAGTTACCGGTTTGTCTACCGAACTATTCATTTTAGCCTTAAAGCGTTTTATTTCTCGTCGTGGAAAACCACTTCAAATATATTCCGACAATGGAACTAACTTTGTTGGAGCTAGACATGAACTTTTAGATTTGGGTACTTTTTTAGAAACCAATCACTCTTCTATCTCAGAGCTTTCTGCTGCTTTGGGTATAAGCTGGAATTTTATTCCTGCTCGCAGTCCTCACTTCGGGGGTTTGTGGGAATCTGGAATAAAGTCATGCAAGTCTCACTTAAAAAGAGTAATTGGCCAACACGTTCCCACTTATGAGGAATTTTGCACGCTATTGTACCAAGTAGAGGCTATCCTCAACTCCCGCCCCCTTGCTCCTTTATCCTCAGATCCTAACGATTTGCAGCCGTTGACACCAGGACATTTTTTGGTTGGACGTCCTCTAAGTGCGCTTCCTGAACCTGACGTTACTCTGTTGCCTGAAAACCGTTTGGACAATTTTCAAATTATTCAAAAGTTCATACAACATCTTTGGACTCGCTGGAGTAAGGAATACATCTCGGAGCTACAACAAAGAGTTAAATGGAAAATTCACCACTCCGATCTCACCAATGACGCTCTCGTTTTGATAAAGGAAGACAACCTGCCTCCGCTCAAATGGAAACTTGGCCGTGTCATCAAACTCCATCCTGGCGCTGATGGCATCAACCGAGTTGCCACCGTTCGTACCAGCACCGGCATTATCAAGAGAGCGTTCTCCAAGCTGTGTCCCTTACCCAGTTCGTGAGATTTGTTTTGTGCGTGAAGTGCGCGAATATTGATTTGTGTATTTCTTCAACCTTTCTTAGATTTAACTTGTATATTTTTTATCCTGTTCGGCTTGATTCAAAAATTGTTTGTGTCATTGTTTTCACCAACACTTTTTGATACTCAAGTCTTTTTTGTATTTGTTAACATTTTATGCGGGCTTTACTTAATCTTTGATTATTAGCATTATTGAAATTGCTCATTTCAACCCGCGGGCTATGTTCAATATTGCACCCTTTTATATATTTATATTTGTTCAATATTTTGTATCCTTATAATTTTTGCATTTAAATATTTATACTTCATATAACATTTCAAATTTGCCACAGTTTTCTATACTGTGCGCAGGGTTTTCGCGTTGCTGTTAGAAGCACGCGTATTATCAGGCTTTATAGCCAGTACCATACGAAAGCTCAACAAGTACACTACGAACGTTCGAAAAGTACAGTGCTCCTTTCTTGCATAGGAAAGTAAAACAAATCATGTATTTTAAGCAATAAAATCATTAACAACAGTGACTAATGGTTTTCATTCATCTACAACAACAATTAATTGACCTAGTTCGTCGTTCAAAGTATAAGTTTTAAAATTTATACACACCGGTAGCACCGAGGCATCTTTTCGATATCCAACAATCAAAGGAGAACCTCGTGCCTACCAGAATCTCTGGATTAGAAAAATTGGTTCTTTAAAAAATGATCAAGCAATTTGTTGCATGTAGTCGAAATAAACTAAATTTGTGAAGCTATTCCGGTTGATTTGAACTATACTTCCTAACTACCCCTGGTAGTTTTAATAATCCAATAAAATTGTAAGTTGCAGAATATTTTAGTTTTATTTTTCTTTCTATTGGAAGCAATTGAATTAAAACTGAAATAAAACAGGGTAAAAATTGCAATGTGCCATTTTGTAGTAGGTACTAGGTAGTTCTTTATGGCGTCAGTTCTCATAATACTACGTCGTTACGCTACCTCCAGACAATAATATTAGATTTTATTATTTAATAAATATTTTTCTTAAATGAATTTTATTAACAACAATTTTTTGTATTTTTAGGTTATAAAAATGAGGAGAACATCCCAAAGTCGCTTACAGACTCAAATGTCGGAACCATTGATAGTGGTGGAAGAATCGGAAAGTCAGGAGTACGATAATACGCAAGATAGAAATCATTCACCCGAAGGTAGTTCAAGCGAAGGATCGCCTACAAATCCTTATTTGTTATCACCATGGAGGCAAGAATCTCGAAAACACTCTTTACCAACTCCACAATGCAGTGGAATTACCGCAAGCCAAGTGCGTCGTTTATCCGAAAGAAGTGGTGAAAGTGCCGCTGCATCTGCACGTGAAGCAGCGTTTTTGGCTACTTTATCCTCAAATCCAGTTCCTTCGCCAGGTGGCCGTAGACATTCGGTGGTTACGATTTCAAAAGTGCCCAGCTCACTTTTTAATCGCAGCAGACGCGAATCAGTTGCTGCGCTTTCAAGTGGTGCATTAGGAAGCCGAGTTTTACCAGGCAGAAGAGAATCTTTTGCTGGACCACCGTCTACAGAACCACGAGGAAGTTTACATAATTTACATTTGGATATTATGGATGATATAGTAAGGGCTCGTAAAGTTCGCATGAAAATGTGGAATACAAGTAGCGAACGTGTTTGTGAGGTTCAACCTTTAGACGATACGGGTGGAGTTCAACGGTATACAAATTCTTCTGGAAGACGGTATTCCGATTTTGTAGGTACTACTCTCACACCAATTCCCAGCTCAAGTAAACGCAGAGCTTCCGAACTACCTCCTCCTGCAACAACACCATCAGCAACAACTGATGCAAGTAAGCAATCAATGGGAATTATTTGCTCTAATACTGACCTAATATCTATTTTGTCCTCTCTTACTTCCTCTGCCATGGAAATCAATCAGTGTGATGTTACGACAACGGAGAAACCTCAATTAAAGCCGTTCAATGCCGAGCAGAGACGCAGCAGCTTGAAGAGTAATAGGTCTAATAGTTTTGATATATCGACGTTATATGCCAACGTTAGCACACAAGTTACAGACAACAATATCGCATCTCCAGTGCCATCCAATTGGTTCATAAAACGTCATCAACCTATATCAACTAAGACAGATCCTTCCAATTTACAGCCAGCATTACACGTTAGTTTTGCCAACGAAAAGGCTGATTTAATGAATAAACACTCCAATTCCATTAAAAAATCTCCACAAACTACTAAAGAAAGTGGTAAGGTTGTTTGGGACGAAAAAAGTGGTTCAGTGGTTGATCCTCACCTATTGGGTAGCGCAATAGAAGTATTTTTACGACGGAGTGGACCGGAAACACCAGATAATATAAACACCACAACATCAACTGTCTCTTCATCTAGTACCGGTGCTGTACCGAAAACTGTGGTTAAAAATGTAGCACCTGCTAAAGCCAAGTCGAGTTGGTTTTCTGGTAAAGGAGATGAGAGTGATTATTCTGAAACTTGTGACTCTTCATCTCTCTGCTCAACGTTAAAAGACTTATTTGTAAAATAAAATTTTTCCCAGACAAATTGCACAATTTATTAGTAATAGCACTTTTAGATGTGGAAGATTACGGAGTGGCAACTTAATTTAAATTTTGTACCTAACCCATGGCTGTTGTTGTTAAAGTTTCAATGTCGTGCCAAGTTTCAACTTTTTTTGGAAACATAAATCATTTTTTTGGTTTAAATAAATCAATCAGATTTTATTGTTTTTTTGGCCCTTTTGGTATAATTTATTACCAGCGATTAGTAAAATATACTGTTCAGTTCTATTAATCGACATTCAATTAATATTTGAACTTCAAATACTAATCAATGCTTAATGATAAAAGCAATAACTGGCACAATGAAATGAACTTTTCATGGGAAAATAAACAATTCTATTTACCTAAAAATCACTATAAAAGTTTTAAAAGTATTATTCCAATATTTTGTACAAAGGAAATATTCAATTGTAATAAGTAGGTAATTTTTTACTTTTACATCAACAACGGTTGACCTGGAGTTTTTCACATTTTTAAACAAACACTTGAGAAAATTGCTTCTAATGAATTGCTAATTGAGTATGTTCATATTGTACCACAACACAAAGAATATGATAATGACGAAGAATACTTGACTTAATTGAGGATTGTATGCGGTTCAACTACCACTCGAGTCAAGTTTTTTGCGTATGTTTTCAAATTTTCTGTAATATTATCTAAAAAAAATCGCAATATATAATGTACAAAATTTAAAATTTTTTTATAATTATGCAAATTTTGTTGAAAAAACTTCTCACGAACTATGCAAACTTTGTGACAAGGATTTTAATTACTTTTGAGATCAACTTTCTTTAAAAATTAATCTTTAATGCAATTTGTGCGTTGAAGCGAAAATACTGAAAACAGTTAAAATTTTAACTTTACATTATTTACTTTTAATTACCTCAAAAATTGTATTTTTCAAATTGAGAATGACATTTTTAAATTATTAATAACATTTTTAACTAATATAGTAAAAAAATGTGAATCTGAGTATTACGTCATTCTAACCTAACCAATGACAGTGCTTACGTGCAATGACGTAACAACCGTGTTAAAAAATATATGCCCACTTGACATATAAACCTGTGTTTCTAAAATTTAAATAAATTAAAAGTATGATCGTAAAAAATTCCATGAGCCAAAATGAGGTTGTGATATTCATCTGAAAAATCAAAGTACCAAAAATCTGTCTGTACAGACCGAAAATTTACAGACTTCATAATTAATTTGTATAAAGTCTGGCCTAAAAACATTTTTAATAAATGATGCCCTTTAGTAACAGCAAAGCAATTTTATTTGTGTCGCACTTACTCACGTTAACAAAAGTTTTAGAACAGCAATCCCCAACTAGTGATTGTATTTGCTGTAAACTAAACCGGTACCGGATGGTAAACTAAATTAGCATTTATATTTTAAAATAAAACCTTGGTTTCAGTGCACGGTGTCTGTGCAGCTTTATGTACTTATCTACTGCTTCTCTCTTATTGGATCGTATATCGCAGCATTTCTAATTTTGAAGTTTTAATCAATTTAACTAGAAATTGAATAAGGCATATTAAGTGAAAATGTTGAGAGGAAAGTTTCTTATTAGTTGCCATTCCACTTTAAAAAATTGAAACCATTATTTTAAATTAAAATAACTCTCTCGAGTATTAATCTTGTTTTTAGCACAATTTTAAATGAAACAGTCATAATATTTATCTGTGAATAAATAAACGACAATTGCAATTCATGGATATTTCCAGAAGTATCTGGAAGTGAAGAAAGGAAATTTAATTAACAAATGTTAATTATTGATTGTTTGTAAAGTAGGTTAGCGATTTAGTAAATATTCGTGTAAAAATATTTTCGTACATTTTAAATTGATCTTCGCTGGTCGAAGAGATTTATTTACATTGTACATAAAAACATTTCAATAATATATGGACCATTTTCAATGTTGTTTACAATCTTTAGACAATCCGTACTTATAAATAATTATATTTGTGGTTAAAAAATTTAAAGCTAATATTCTAAATTACGTATATTTTCAAATGAAGTTATAGATCAAATGTTGTAGAAATTTTAAACACATTTATTGTTGTATTGCAAGAATTGTTGCACTTGTTTAGAATTCGTTTCAAAAATGTTTTTTTATGCTGTAATTATAGTAAAAGTTACGTTTTTATATGTATAAATGAGAGTCTGTAAACTAACATACATTAAAGTTATTTCAATAGGCCGTGCTACTATTTTATAATTAGTGGTATGCTGTTAATATTTTGTCTCACTTCTACAACAAGATAAGTCTAATTAACTTACTATTTAAAAAGTTTCCAGGCCCAACCGCCCTGATATCTACTAAATTCAAACTGTATAATCTCTCTATTGCCACGTGACACTCCGCACACAAAAGATAAAGTTAAAAGAAAAGATGGAGTGTTTTGAATTTAAAATCTTCAAGCAACTTGTGCTGGTGCAAAAACCACCCTTAACAGTAAAGCTTGTATATATTTTTTTAATTTGAAAAAAGGCTTGCGAGAGCTCCCTACAGCATCATTGATTGTAAGATTTATTGTAAGTAAAAATAATCAAAATCAGGTGTATGAAGTTTACAAATGCAAGAAAAAATTATATTATGTTCAAAATTGTTAAAAGTCCAGTACAATTGCGACAAACAAAGATCACACAGAGGCGCTTGCTTATTAAGTTTTCAGTTTAATGCACTAAAAATCAGAATAAATTGTGGTTAGTGATGCGTGTTTTCTCGCAAAATCAAACAAATTTTTATAAATTTAGTGTTCTTGGTAATGTGGCAGAAGGAAAACGCACATTCTCATCAGATTACTGACAGCACATAAGTGCTGACTTCCACTTGGATGGGTGACCACTTTCAGAATCCTGCCCATGTCTGTCGACGCTCCAGTAACCAATACCAATTCGCATTGTTTGCAAATCAAGACCGAGTTAGCTTTATCCTTTCAGAATACTATTTAAGATTCAAGAAGCAAAGTCTACTTACTTAGTGGTTCAGATGAGTTTAGCAAAAGCTGATCTGAGAAGAAAGAAATATGTAGAACAAAGAGCACTAAATTCATAAAAGTAGTTTTATTTAAGTCGAAATGCATTTTCAGCACTTTAATCCATTTAGAGTTATTTGCAAACAATAATTCCTTTAGCATGATGTTAAAATTACCCATTTAATTAATGGTAGTAATAAAATTCATCGCTTTGCAGCAGTGGCTGAGTATGAACAATGGTTGAGAACTTAGCTCGGCCTGGAGAATAAACACTACGAAACGGAAATTTGTTTCCGAATAAAATCCAAAACAATTCCTGTATATTTGTTAATTTATTGTAGTTTAGTCTTTAATTGCTCGTTATTTAATTAAATCCAAAAGTGTCTTCCAATTGCATGATTGTAAGTTCAAAGTTTGTATTAATGACCAAAATCTGCCATTGACATTTGAGCTGTTTGTTACTCAAAATTATTCTGCTTTTTTATTTTAATAATAATATTTTTATACCTACCTATAATTGTGTTAAAACCTTGATATTTTTTATATAAATTTTAATAATTTAATTAGGTTAAAAAGTTGTATTAAATAGTTTCGAGTAACGAATATCTGAAAATAATAATCAAATGCGTAAGAATTGGTCTTTAAATATTGTAATAGAAAATAAAATATTTATTAGTATCGATAAAATGTTATTATTTTGTGAGAATTGAACTTTTTGACATAACATTGATCGTATGAAACCTTTCACTATTTTTGTAAATTGATATTGAATTGTTTAAGTAACTTAAATTTTATTAAATAAACTTAAACATATTTTTGAAAATAATTGTATTATAAACATATTTTTTAAATGAGACACTTTTGAAACGAATTTAGAAGTAATTGACTGAAGCTAATATTATTAATTATTAATAAAATACTACCTATACTTGTTGATTGTGAAATTATGTATGTATATATTTATGTATTGACGTTCTGTATTATGTTATTCAATGTTAAATACACAAATACAAAAAGTAACTAAGTACTATTTAATTTATGAATTTCCTTTTTGTTTTAGAAGGTACTAATAGGTTTCTGATTAGCAACAACCTTGCCCTTGTTTTAACTAATTTTGACGTTATCGAATCGATTTATTTTTTCCTAATTACAACATAAACCCAAAAAAATTTCAAATCGATACATTGATAAATTAATATGAGCTAGTATTCTTATTCGGTGCTTTCAGATAAATATTGCTATTGTGTGTCTTATTATTACATAAGCCATACATTTTATTTATTCAAGTGTATAATTTCAAGTCAAAATCACCCTAATAATAAATTTCCTTTCATCTTGAAAGCGTATAGTAAATTTTTTGGTAGAGTAATTTCTGATTTTGTCTATTTTCTTTATCAATAATAAAAATATTAGCTTGTAATATTTTATTTAATTTTTGATTAATACTAGTTATTTAATAAATAAAAATCAAAGTTTCAATCAATAAAATGTTTAATTAAAAATTAACAAATATAAAGTAATATGAATATGGGTATAAAATTACATAAATAAATAATGAAAGCTAAAATATCAATATTAAACTAATTTATAATTTATTAATTGGAAGTAATAAATATAGAGGGTGTAGGTATATCATACATATAAAAATTGTTATAAAAATTGCATGACGGAAACAATACCCCTGATTATCACGGTTAAAAAATCAATTACCTCTCCCTCCTACCTGATAAGTACTCTGTATATAATATGCCGTGTCGATACTACACATGTTCATAATATTATAACTTATTCAGATAGAATATGAATTATGAAAGGATATAAATATTTTAAGACATTAAACTAAATCAATTTTAAAAAAGTATAATAAATTGAATATTCAGTCAATGATCCATAATGAGTAATGACTAATGAGATTGATATTATCTCCAACACAGCACTCTTATCAAAAACACACATATTGGAGATGTCTTCCTATTAGAAAAAAGCTGTGAAAATACTAATTCAAAAGTACATTTAATTAACCGCAGTTTTAGCATTATCTATGAATTATCGTGGAATTTATCTTCAAAACCATATTTATAAGAAAATATAAGTCAATTTTCAAGTCCAGGTAAAATGTAAAATTACAGGTCCTCTTCCGGAAAACCTCCTGCCCGACATAGAAATTCGCCTATGAACTCTTGAAAATTGCCCAATCGAATAATTCATGATATTAAGAACAAGAGTTTAAATTCTACTTTAAAAAGGCCAAAAGAACTATAAGTACATCCAAACAATGTCATATTTGGATTAAAAGTTACCGATGTTTGTATTTTATTTTACGAAATGGGCTATACAATATTTTAAGTAACTCGTAAAGTAAGTTTTTATGTAACTGGAAATGTTGATAAAAAGTGAAACAACTTATTGTAATAATATGTAATTGATAAAAGAAAATTGAATAAATAAATAAATGGCTGTTGCAACAACCCCGGAAATAATCTGTCTAATAAAGAAAGGCAACAAAACCAAAAACTTGTGAAAATTATCGTATACAGTAATACCCCGAACTTACGCGATAGGTGGGACTGAGTGATAACCGTGTAAGTCGGGGTATAATTTTGCATATAAATATGTAGGGAGACCGGGGATGGTTTAGACACTTTTTAGGTTTTATTTTTTATTTTGATTTCTAAATATTTTACCTTTTTGATTCTTAGGCTAATGTTTAGAGTAGTCCTTTAGGTTTATTTACTCATTTTATCGCAACTTTCTAAAAGTAATGGTTAAAAACAGGCCGAAAACGAGAGGCACTGCATCTGTCCAAACTATCCTCGTGTATGGGGATACTTTGGACGGCACCTGGGGATGGTATGGACATGCAGTTATGAGCACCTAAACAGTGATTAAGTAACAGATATTTTTTTAATTCGTGTATTTTCTAAATATAAAAGTAGAAAAGTAGGTATATCAAAATAAGTCACTGCATTAACAGATATGAGGCGCTCAGATCTAAAGTGAATCAAGTCACAAAATTAAAAAAATTGAGATTAGTTCATTTTTACATTATATGTATGTAGGTATGTAATTCTAAAAATGTACTTAGCTCAATTTTTTTAATTTTGTGACTTGATCCACTTTAGATCTGAACGCCTCATATATCGGGGATACAATGAACAGACAAGGATACAATGATCAACCTGTCCATTGTATCCCCAACCGATGTAATAACACATTTCTGGTTGTGAAATCGAAACCAAAAATTGCATTTTTATTAAACATACATAAATATATCCTTACTAGTCACCATAACATGCAAATGAAACGCCAAACACAAAATATTTAACTATCTTACAGAAAAACCTTACGTTGTTACCTTTAAAAGTTACATCAGAGGTGTCGAAAAGTAAATAAGCTCTGTAAAAGTCACAATTTTAGAGCGGGGGTCATATGTTTTTGTCAGCTGATCTCACCTAGTTTTGCCAATATATGTACAACCAATCGCGGCAATAGAATTTACATTAGGGATGGAAATATGAACCTGTCCATTGTATCCCCGTGTCCAAATTATCCCGGGTCTCCAAATTACTTTTAGATGGGGGGTGGTGAACAAAAGAAAGTAATAATTTAAAATCTTAAATAACACAAATTAATGCAAAATCGCAAAAACCAAAGTTAATTTGATGTAGAATCGACGAGATTTAAAAATCGCCTAACTCCGGGTTCGCGTAAGTCGTGGTAGCTTAAGTCGAGGTATTACTGTATAGTGTATAGTATAACATTATTGAATTAAAGTAAGATAAATGTTTTGGGAAGCATGTAACAGGATTATAATTACATACAAGAAAAACTTAATAAAGCCATACATGAAATAAAAATTTCTACCAACATATTGCAACTGATAAAATTGAAATTGGAAAAGCAGAACAAAGTAAGAGTTAACAGAAAACTGACTGCGAGTTTCACCGTAAAATCGGGATTGAGACAAGGAGATGTCCACTGTCACACGTATTATTTAATATAGCTCTGGAAAACCTATTTAAAAAGATGTATGTAATATTCATAAAAGCAAAATTAATTTTAGGCAAAACCAGTAATGCCTCGGTGTGTAAAGATAATAACGTGTAACATTGTAAATGTCGGTTGGCACCGATCGCATGTTGATTAATTTATTAATTAGTCAACGCATAATTTGGTTTACGAGGTAAAATTTCTATGACTGATGTAAAATTCTCTTCTACAAATGCAATGTATAGTTAGTTATGTCTAGAGCCCGGATTCTAAACTTTTGGCTTATTGCTCTAAATTATAAGCAGAAGATATTCCTTTTGGATCTTGACGATTCTTAAAAATTGCAGTGATTTGAGCTAATGTTGATAGTGCTTTTTTGCATTTCTTTCAAGATTTTGCTTAAAACGCATGTTAGTGCTTATTAGAGCTTTTTTTTAATGTTTTTTGGAGATTTGAAATAATAATTCCAAAAATTAATAATTTACTTTCGAATGGAAAAAGAATTATTGTCAAGGCGCCCTTGAGAGTGCAAGTTTTTAAAGAAAATTTTTTTGATACACTTCTGCCTCCCGAACCAGTTTTTACAGGTGGAGAAAGTGGCTCAATTCTGCTCTATATTATGCTAAAAATTTTAAGAATTTTCAAAAATTTGTTTCTGAATTTTCAGAATCGTCGTCGTCAGCTATAGAATAATGTTAGTAATTTTTTAAGAATACGTTAATTCGACAACAATTAAGGTATATCAAAGTTAACTTTTCATAAGTTCCATCGTCCATCGAAAAAAACATATTTGACTTTAGTGGAATCGGTAAAAATTATAAATAATTTTAAAAAGAGAACTTTGGATAAAAGTTTTTTGATTTATAAGCATGTGATAATGACAGACGACAATCTTTCAAAATGGAAAATTTAGAAAAATATATGATAATTAATTTTTTTTTGTAATTATATAATAGAATGTCTATTATTTAATAAAAATTATATTTTGATGTTTGATTTTTAGTGCATTTTTTTCAATTTTATTTGACTTTTTTTTTCATTTTTTTAAACTTTTTAAAGCGCTTATTTTGGAATTATATGTCTGATGAACTTAGTCTGAGAGTTTGTTTGAAGTTGTTTGAGTTTTGGCGTTGCTGCAGCGGAGATATAGCTTCTCGGTGGCCTTCCAAACAAAGTCTTCAATATTTGAGTCTTAAACCGCCTTGTGAAGTAGGAGATTTGTAACAAACTGTTGGACATCTTCTTCTTCTTTTTGTAGTCCTTGTAGTTGTAACAACAACTATTAAATAAACAATTAAATAGAGCATAATCGCGCAAAAAATATTTTAGAATCGACATCTATGAAACATCAAAGTATATGGATTACAAGGTATGATCTACACTTGAACGAAAACTCGTCGTATTCTGCGCATTCAAAAAATGGCCGCCAAATGAGATTTGTTTTGACGTTTCTCATTGTTTATTTTAGAATTTTTGTTATTTTAAATAAATAAAAAATAAGGTATTTTAAATGATTTTTGTTTTACAGTTTTTTATGCATATTTTTATTGCTGTTAAATATTTAAGAAAAAACCAAGCAAACGAAAAATGAAAATAAGTGTGACTAGTGGTGATTATATTACAAGAATGAGGTGTTCTGTTTTCAGCTGCAATAATAGCAATCAAGGTGAAAATGCTACCACATCGATATATTACCACTCATTTCCTAAAGAATGGGTCTACATGATCACCTCGATCAACTTTAATTTTTGTATGGGGCAAGCTAAAAAATCATTTCATTCTCTCATACTGCCGTGTTAATTCTAAAGGGCGTATCTGCAAAAAGCTAATTGTTGGGAAATCGTGTTTTTATAAATTTCCGTGTGCCATCACATGGTTTGAATTAAACAGAAAACTAGTGTTTTAGATTCATATTATATCTGTGGCAGAATCTAATGAAATAAACCGTTTTCTTAAATATTTATTATAAATGGGACTTTTGATACATACGCCTTTTCTGACTAACACATATTAATAAAACTCATAAGAAAAAAAGGCGTATCTGCAAAATGAGACACTGTGTGAACTTTTTCCTAAATAACTGATAACCAAAAAACTTAAAACACGTAACAATATTTAAATTATAAAAAACAAACAGAACTTTGCAAGTGTAACCATTAAAATTTGAATTGTATCTGCCAGTCACAGAATAGATAATTTTTGCCAGTCAAGTAATGGAGTGTTACAAAGAAAGGGCGTATCTACACAAAATAGTAGTTGTAGATACGTCTTTTAAATCTAACATTGTTGGTTACGTCTCTTTTATCTAAAATTACACATTAAACTGCAGATACGCCGTTTCTTTAAAGATGTATTCTAGCATATCTATACATAGTTTAGCCTTCTGAACTTAACGAAATGATAGATTTACATGCAGGGAAGCGTTTGCCAGCAATAACTCAAAAAGCCAAAAATTGCAGATACGCCCTTTAGAATTAACACGGCAGCATAATGCAATTCAACGAGAATAAGTAATTTGGCAGTTGATATTGGAGACCAAGTAATCGAAAAAATTGCTAAAAAATATACATTGCTTTGCAGTTTGATGAATTGACGAATATTTCAGGTTACGTCCTATTTATGTATTATGTAAAAGATTTTATTTTGCAAAGCTCTTGGTTCGAACACACTCCGACCAGTATTTGTATGAAATGTTTTAAGAGAGTAGAATTTGTATTTTTCAACATCGATTGGACAAAATGTATTGCTATTTGCAGCAACGGCGCTATAACTATGACTGGAATTTGGCAATAATGCCAATATATGCTACATGAATACACTGTTTCCTTTATCACCAAGCTTTTGCAGCTAAGTCTTAGTCACCTGATTTGAATGACGTTTTCAAAAACGCAATCAAAGGTAAAGTATTTTAAACCTGATTATTTCAAAAAATTTGTGAAGACATGAGTTCACTTCGTCAAAATATCCTTTACCACACAGATGTCAAATGGCTATCTAGGGGAAAGGTCAAAAGGTGACAAGTCCTGCATTCAAAATTATTCAAAAGGAAAATATTAAGTTGGTCGGAAGTCAAAGTAGAAGAGAAATAATAAAAATCTACATTAATTTCTTTTAAAGCAATCAAACCTATTTATTTGATATTCAAATGATAATAGTCATTTATTATTATGTATAAAATATTAGTATTGTGAAAATTTTAAAATCAACAAAAAAAAAATAAAGTAAACTATAAAATTAAATAGAACACATTAGGCACATTAACCACTTAATGCTTATTGACGTGTCTGATACGTCCACTTCCACGTACGCTGCGCCGGGCCGTGTCCTTTTTTAAAGTTGACCGACTACGTACGTTAATATGAGCATGAAGTAGTCAATAGTTTTAAATAGCCTATTAATTCCTTTATTAAAACAATTTATTGGAATTAAATATAAGGAGCAACATTTTCTTTCAAATGTTAGGAATAGAAGAGAATAATAATAATCCTACTGATGAATCAACGTGTCAATATCGAAACCGATTTAATATTATGGTTATTCTTTGAATGGTTATTCGTTATTCGACTGAAGGGACAGAAAATAGTCAAGTGTTAGATATTGAAATGTTCGATATTGAGATGAAAAGTGCTTCAAGATGAATTAAGCACGAAGGTAAACTACTAAAAAGATGAAGGAAATGAAAGATATGAAACAATGATTACGACTTTTAGAAATATAACAAAGATGACGATTTTCGTCTAAATTAGAAACTTTTTAGGTTGCAGATTATTATTTACCCTATTATATTTCTAATACTTCAAAAGACTTAAAATTTAATATAGTTCTGGAATTGTTTTATATAATTTCAAATATTCAATTAAGTGTTCAAAAATATATCTATTCAATAAGCACCAATCGACAAAGCAAACTTAAATGAATTACACGATTTGTTGCCAATTTTTATGTAATTTTGCCCCAGTGTGTAGCGTTGCGAATGAAAGCTTGTGGCTTACTTTTTTTTCAAAATTTTTGAATATTGCTTTTGAAAATGTTCTTTTATCAAATACTTCAGGTTTGATAAGCTATAAATTTATTTCCAATTATGATTTAGATGGCCTAGGGGTCGTTAATAAATTACGTCACGCACAGAGGGGGATTCAGACTTGCGTGACGATGGGGAGTTTCCAAAATTATAAAATCACAAAACGTTAATTTATATAATAATTGTATTTAGTTTTGTAATTTTAAATTTAATAGGTTGTTTTACCTAAACGACTGTGTAGGATGACACCGAATTATATTTATTTATTTTTTGAAATTTGAATTTAAAAATGTTTAATGTATTTTTTAAATTTTTTATGTGTAGTTGTATCAAAATATATTTTGTAGTCATAACATTTATGATTGGTCGATATTGGGATTGCTATCCTATACCTCAGAGGTTCCCAAACTGGGCATCGGTCGGGGCGCTGTCCCAGAGACATCGCAAACCTAATTTTTTAGTTAATAAAAATATGTAACATTCTATGTATATTTTTTAGAGTTTTCTTTGTAGAAAATAATCTAAAGCTACAAGTGGGTATCTTCTTTTACAAGGGAGCTGCAAAAATATTACATGTCAAGGGGAGTCGCAGTATAAAAAAGATTGTGAACTCCTAAAAAACTAAAAATAAATAATCTAAAGGGAAGGTGTACAAACACTCAGGGGGGTTTACATAAAGTAATATTTAGAAGCGTTCTATGTTTTTGTGATGATAATCATTACAAACAATTATTTATTTCAATCAAATATATTGAAATTAATTTTCATATGAATAATTTATTGTTTCCTTTATCTTATAACCATGTGATATCGGTCAGATGATATTTTAAATGTCGTTTGAAATTATTCTGTTGATATACGGAAACTTTGAGATATAAAGCGTATTGTATTTTTTATCAATGGAAAATGGAAATCTATAATTAAAAATTTGAAAAAATTTATGGCTTATTAGAACACCATAAAATAATTTCTGCAAAACCTATAATTATTTTTAACACAGCTACTAATCGATTTATTAACATGGTGAATAATTTCACTATAAAAACACCACGTGTTTTGCTTCCTTTGCTTGTCGAAAAGTATTGCTCGGAAAATAATTACAATTATCGAATTATCTTAAAAAATATATAAAACTTTCTTATTCCTGTTCATGGGCGTCCACTGATGAAGGGAGGCAAAGAAATCAGCTGCCCCTCTGGCTCTTGGCTGATTTAAATTTTTGTTAAATATTTCACCAGCGTAAGTTTTAAAATTTTTCTAAAACTTTCGGTTTTAAATGATTACAATTGTTTAATAATAAATTTTTTTTGCACCCCTCCCCCGCCTCTAAAAATAATCATATAGACGCCCATTTTCCTGTCAATGCCAAGGTTTATTTTATTTGGTCGCAAATTTTCGTAATTTTTAAATTTAAAAGTTAATTTTAAGACCCTTACGGCAAGAAAAATAATAATTCAATTAAATTTTTATAATATTGTCGGCATGCAACGAAAATTCGTTAATTGTGTAATTTGCAAAATTAAGTTATGCATGTAATTTTATACTATTCGGCTACCTAATATCTATATCATATTCTATTCAAATTTTATCAAAAAAATTACCTATGTTGAATAATTATTAATTAATTGTATGTGTCGGACAGTAATTGTCGCTAATCCTAATGACGCAAAATTTGTCAAACATTTAAGTTACCTACGTTTATATCTGACACTTATTCCAGAAATTTATATAAAGTGTCGGACATAAAATTGCTTTGATATTAGTATGTCAGACACTTCTTGAACCTACACTTCGTTCATTCTACAAAGATTATTTGTTCTTCTTCTTCGCTTCAAAAGTATTAAGCAACTTTGCTTGTTACAAAATCCAACGCTGTTTTGGACAACCTTTATTTCTTTTTCATATGATATAATAACTTTTTTAATAAAAGGAATTATAAAAACACGAAAGAAAAACCGAGAAAAAATCAAGGATTTTGAATTTTTGTTGCTGATGAGGATAATTTGTTAGTTACGAGGTTACGACCAAATATTATGCTCTGTATCTCGGTTGAGAAATATGAAAAATTATATCTATCAATTTTTTTTAATTTCTAAGAACCCTGAAAATATAGATTCAATTAACTTAGAAATCCATTCAAATAGCATTCATTTAAGGAGGTTGGGTCGCGGAAGCAAAATATTAAGAAATCTTTCAAACTTTGAATATAAGTCATTAAATGTATAATACACACGCTGTTAAAATTTTTAGACGATTTACCACGTCTAATAAAAGATAATTGCATTAAAAAATGACATTTTTTGTACAAGTAGCATGGGAGAAGAGTGGGAAAATGACAGGTTTTTTAGTTTTTTTCTTTGAAGGAGTATTACCATTCTGACAAAAAACTAGTATATTGAAAAAATATATATTTTGAACAATTTAGAAAAAAAATGAAAATTATTTACCATGTAATTTTAATAAAATATTAAAAATAATTCCGTATTTAGAGGAATATTTTTAGTGGAAGGGGTATAAAATAGAGCCAAGCGGTGTGAGTACAATAGAGTGGTACAGTACAGTAGGGTGAGGGGTACACTACCTTTAAAAAACTTTATTAACTATCTTTGTTCCGCAGGTACGTATAATATGGATAGTAAGCAGGTAGTAAGCCATAACTTTTTAACTGGACTGTAGGGAAAGAACTACCTTAATAGCAGTTTTTTTTAGATTGTAGAATTTTTGAAAATATTAAAAAATAAGCCATATTTGCAATGCAAAATATTTTGATTACTTCTCTAAAAAAAATATTTGTATTCCCCAAAATATTGAAAATTTTTTCTGCTCACTTTGCATTTGTAAATTATTTTATGCATATTAGTGAAGATAATCTGCAAAGCATCGACTATGTGTGCGGTTCTCAAACTTTTATATTTCGTGCCCCCTTTTTTTATCTCTGATAGTTTTGCTTCCGGCCAAAGCAAAAGTGACCTTTTATTTCTAGAACTCACAAATAATAAGTCATTTTTTATCATCGTAATTCACAAAGTAATATGAAAATAAATAAAACTTTAATTCTAATGTTTCGTTCATTTATTCGACGCCCCTGTAAAGCTTTGGTGCTCCCTAGAGGGTACGCCCGACAGTTTGAGAAGCACTGGCCCAGGTAGCACACTATGTTGGGGCAATATTGGTGCAATATTGAAATCAATATTGCCCCAATATCGAGATGTTAAACTTTTCCAATATTGGGGCAATATTGATTTCCAATATTGCCCCAACATATAGTGTGCTACCTAAAACTAAAAGTTTAGAAAAATCTAAATCTGCAAAATGTGTTTTTTGGCTTAGAACTTGAAATATAAAGACGCTCATGAGTCGATGGTACAATATTTCACCAAAATGTAGTCAATATTGATATCATATATTTCCCCAATATTGGAAAACAATATTGCACCAATATTGGCTGAATATTGACAGACAATATTGGTCAGCAATATTGGTGCAATATTGCACCAAGATTTAGCCAATATTGGTGCAATATTGATATCATATATTGCCCCAATATTGGAAAACAATATTGCACCAATATTGGCTGAATATTGCAATATTGCGCCAACATTCTATATTGGCGCTATATTGGGGCAATATTGCCCCAATATTATGTGCTACCTGGGGGACTACGAATTCAAAAAGTTAAGCATTGGTTTTAATTTTGCTTTATTCTGAAAGATTTACAACTTTGGCTTATCTTAGAAAATATTTATTGCTTTTCTTTTATTTAGGCGAGTATTCAAAAGAAACTG
Source organism: Rhagonycha fulva (assembly GCA_905340355.1). NCBI lineage: Eukaryota > Metazoa > Arthropoda > Insecta > Coleoptera > Cantharidae > Rhagonycha > Rhagonycha fulva. Next base: position 36,018,739 of record HG996556.1, read on the forward strand.
ATGGAAAAGCAGGTAGGTGAGTAGTACTTAACTTTTTAAATATTTCTCAGTATCGGAATTTTCAAATCGTAAATTTCTAATTGTGCACTTCTAACTGGAAGCGTTAATAAAATTCTAATCCTCAAATTTATTTCTTTTATCACCCTGACTGTAGGAAAGTGCAGGGACCTGGAAAAGCAGGTATAAAATATCATTTTTCAGGTATGTACCTAACTAAATTTTTCACAAAGATCAACCGAAGCGAGTCATCACACTCGAGTTGAACGTGTTGCATAATTCCGTATTTTATTATCAAATTATTTAGATTAAAATAAATTAATAATAGAAACACCTCTATAATATTATTGACATAGCAACGTCCTTGAATTTTAGTCGTGTTTATTAAAAAAATTTCGATAATATAAAAATTTGAACGTATCTTATTAATGTGATAAAATAATCAACTTCTGATAGAAGTGTATTTGCCTTTCCTTTAATTTTCCATTTGCAAGTGGTATTGGAATAATTTAAAATTAAATTATTAACATTTTATTTTGATTAATATGAAATGAGTAACAATAAACTAATGAGATGCAGCTGTAATTAGTAAGTGGGAACTCCTGGATCGAATGGAATTTTCCATTAGGCTACCATCAAGGACACAACAAATTGCACTTAAATTGAGTTTAATTGTACTAAAAAACACTTTCTGACAAAAAAGAAAACAAAGATTGAATAAAAACCAAGGCGTTTTTGTTCTAATGATTTTTATTATTTGAATGAATTACCATTATTACAGTAAAAACATCATAAATGCAGTTCTTAACACTAATTACTAAATAGTGGCGCATGATTAGAAGAGTACCAGATCACAATGCTAATGGAACAAATTATATTATTTATTGAAACATTGTAAACCAATTACCTATCCAAATTCCTAAATACGGAATGATTTAGCAAAAGTTATAACTTTCATTTATTAAATTTAAAACAAACTGAAATAAGTGTAATAATAAGGGAGGAAATAATTTATCCTTAAATTTATAATTGGCCACAATCCGAAACGGTGATTTTCTTCGAAGTTTTACCGGATTGGGAACCCAGAGCTTCCAGCTTCTTAACGACATCCATACCTTCAACAACGGCTCCAAAAACAACATGTCTGTTGTCCAGCCACGACGTTTTTACGGTAGTGATGAAAAATTGAGATCCGTTGGTGTCGGGACCGGCGTTAGCCATGGACATGATTCCAGGTCCGGTGTGTTTAAGAGTGAAATTTTCATCACCGAATTTAGCTCCGTAGATCGATTTTCCGCCGGTACCGTTATGGTTGGTGAAATCGCCTCCTTGGCACATGAAGTTGGGGATTACTCTATGGAAGATGGAGCCTTTGTAACCAAATCCTTTTTCGCCGGTGCACAAGGAGCGGAAGTTTTCACAGGTTTTTGGTGTAACGTCGCTACGTAACTAAAAAAAAATTGAAATTAAGAAAATTAACTTCGAGACACAATTTTGAGAGAAGCCGCCATTACGTGCAGCGTCCGTAAGCACATGTGCCTAATTTACAAAATATCGATTTTAAATTTTCGAAAATATATCAAGTCTCATCGAAAAACAATACAGAAATATGAAACGATTGTAAAATTTTGAAATGATTCGCGATAACATGCAAAACTTCAAATCATCAGCCGGCATTTTTAATGACTTGCAAAAGCATGGAGGATCACGAAGTATTATGAGTGCTATTTTTAAGATTAAAGAATTTAAATTTACTACTTACTTCCATTACGATTCTTCCGACGGGCTGGTTATCAGCAGACATATCAAAAAATACTCGTGGGAGACCCATTTTTTTGGCTAACAACCGTACGCTAGTATACACAACACTGGAAGTTTGATTAATCCGACCACCGAGTGGGCACTGGAAAGACAGAGAACTGGCGTGGCGGTAAAGCGAACCGAGTGCCATCTTAAAAGGAAATGACGTATTTCTCGCCGAGATGTTTAGTTTCGGCGGTGTTACGTAATTTGTGTTTATTTTTAAATTATCGCTTTTAAACCAAACCGAGTTAACAATTTAACCACGTATCAAAAAATTTGATTTCTTATCATTTTATTTGAATTAAACTGTAGGTTTACTTAAAATTATTATTTAAATTAATCGCGAATGTGTCAAAATTTAAAAAGAAATTTTGGTGAAGTTTGAATCGTCCCGCCGAAACAATATTTTAGTTTCCGGTATTTCCTTATTTAGTTGTGGTAACGAGGGGGTATGTAAATTGATGTTTACCTTCCTTCCTGTAATTAATTAACGATATTAGTTTTATTTATTGATAAACGATTTAAGTGATTACGAAATGAGTAATCTCGGTGCATTCGGTGGTTCGAAGAACACACCGTGGGCCCGCTCGGCTGTCGGTAACAATTCGAATAATTTGGTTAATCAAAATAATGCGTTACAACAGCAACTATTAAATCAGGGGACATTAAGTAACATGGGTGCGTCTGGAATGGTGCCGTTTCAACAGCACAACCAACAAGTGTTCCAAAATGCTATTGGTTTACAGCAACAAAACCTTAGTCTGGGCCTACAGCAAATGGCCAATTCTCCTGTCTCCATGTCAAGTTTAGGATCTCAAATAGCATCTAACCAATTATTTCAACAAGTCGGCACCAATATGTCGGTGACTTATCCTAATCCTAGAGCACTTAACCCCAATGCTTTTCAAACACAAGCCGTGCAAGGGCAAGGCAATCCCACAACAAAACAACGAGTTTTTACTGGTACCGTAACAAAAGTACATGACAATTTTGGATTCATCGATGAGGATGTATTCTTCCAAACGTCAGCTTGTGTTAAAGGTTCTAACCCCATTGTTGGCGATCGAGTGTTAGTCGAAGCCACTTATAATTCGAGTATGCCTTTTAAGTGGAATGCGACCAGAATACAAGTCTTACCCATGCCAAATCAGTCTTGTAATAGAAATTCTAATAATCAGAAAGCACACATTTATAACTCTGTACCTCCACCGGATGGTAATAATGGATTCGGTAAGAGACCCAAAGCGTCCTTAGGTGGACGGGGACGAGAAAGATCGCGTGATAGAGATCGTGATGAAGAGGAAATGGAACGTAAAAAGAGGAGAGAGGAGCGAATGCGAGAACGAGAAAAGGAAGATAAAAAGTCCCCGTTACGTCGGAGGTCCAGATCTCCTAAATCCAGAAGGAGAAGCAGAATTGTTCCTAGATATATGGTACAAATACCAAAAATTAATTTAGATTTGTAAGTTTTTTTATATACTATTTTAATCTTATTCGCTTAGAGATTATAATAATCAATTTATTGATTGTGGTTCATGTACACTGAAAAAAATTTGCTAATATATTGCAGGTCAGGTATATCACTAAAATTTTGTTGCAAATTTTTTTAGTCTTGATAGTAATCAAATCACTAATCATAACTGTAGTTTAGAATCGTCATATAATGCACTCTAGGGGACGTCCATTAATTACTTGTGCTCAAATGAGGGGGGTCCGGCAAAATCTCATTAAAAGGTAGGGGGAGTCAATGAAAATCTTACTTCAACTTTTTAATTCAGAAAATATACGTACATTATTATTATTATAAGAGATACAACATAAAGTTAGTTATTTAAAAATTATAGGGTAAATATCATGTGAAGTGAAGCGGAGGTCCTACCACATCTTACCAAATCTCACTAAAGGGGGGGAGGTACAAATTTAATAGAAAATTTACCTCACGTAATTAATGGACGTCTTCTAAGCACTTTATAACTAAAATGCCCAGTAAATATAATTTCCACAAATGTTTTTGTCAGAACTATATTTTACTTTTTTTTTAATTTTGCAGGCGAAGTGCAGACGTTTTAGAAGTTAGACGTCGTTATTCGAATCTGTACGTTCCGTCCGACTTCTTTTGTAGTTCGTTTCGATGGGTGGATGCTTTTCCACCGGACAAACCATTTGCCTTGAGTAAACCTTCACTGTTTCACATAATGCATAAAGATGTGGATCCTGTAATCGAAAATAATGCTGTTTTAGAACCAGCCGATGCAGATTATTTATTTTCTGCAAAGGTTTGTATTGTTAAAACGTTAAAAGTACGTTCAAAGATTACAAAGTTTTTCTTGTAGGTCATGTTAATGAGTGTACCTGGAATGGAAGATATTTATACAAAGTGTTGTGCCATGGCAGAAGACAAAGATAAACGAGACAGAGAAAGTGAGGACAGAGATTTCGTTCATCCCACAAGATTGATTCAATTTCTAGTTGGATTGCGTGGTAAAAATGAAACCATGGCTATCGGCGGAGCTTGGAGTCCTTCGTTGGATGGCGCATCTCCTGACAAAGATCCTTCGGTTCTCATAAAAACAGCAATTCGAACTTGCAGGGCATTAACAGGAATAGATTTATCTCCTTGCACTCAGTGGTATGTAAAAATCAGTTTACTTATTTAGAATTTGTTAGGTGGTTTATTTTTTAAAAGAAATTCAACAAAATTACAATTTTTTTATTGTTCTTTTGTTGAACTTATTTTAAACTTTAAAATTGTGTTTGTTTTTTGGCGCTTGTAGTTCTAGATTCTTTCAGCTTTTTTTGATGTTTATGCTTTTCTTGCTTCTGTAATTTTTCATAACTGCTACTGTATTTTAGTTTTCAGGAATGCTATTTTTGATCGACGTTTCTCCTCCACCCTCCCTTTAATACAATTTTTATAAATTTATATTAAAGCAGTCTAGCTGAGATTTTTTAAATCCTGAATAAGACCAGACATAAAACAACTTTAACTAAACTTATTTCAATATTGATTAAGATCACTAGAAATAGCCTCCTATGGTAGTAGTAGTAGCAAGTAGTAAAAATTAGCAATGGAAAAGGTCAGAAATGGTTTTACCAGGGTAAATTTCGGTATTTTATAATTTGGCTTCAATTTTTCTTACAAGGGGACACCACAGTGAGTATATCGGCAATCCAGATCCTAATTTTTTTGGTGATTCTATTAAAAAAATTATTACTTCTCAACGTTTAGTTCATTGGGCCTTAGTTTTTGAGTTATAAATTTTTGAAAATAGACATGTTGGTTTAACCGTAAGTTAAACTGCTATTGAAATGGCAATCCGTAGGTTCGGAGTTCGATCCTCACATGAAGCAACTTTTTTTTTGAAAATTTTGTAATTTATTATCAGAATTAGCCATTATAAATGCAAAATGACGGAACCTAGTTATGGTGAATGGATTTGAAGGATTTTTTTTTTTATTTCTAATACAGTGGGGCCCGCTTAATGTGATCGCGGTTAATGTTATCATTCGGATATTGTTATCACTTTTGCCAGGAACGGACCGGACATATATTATTACACACAAAAAACGTCGCTTATAGTTATCATAATTCGGTTAATGTTATCATATTATTCTTAAGATTATTTTCTCCCACGAGCAAAGGAGTTAAATTTCAGTTACAAGCATTTTTTTATATTATGTATAAGTCACCCACATAATTTAAAGTCAGGTGTTAGCAAGAAAGTCTGCCTATGGTTCATTTTTTTCAAAAGACTTTCTATCACCGTCACATAATATGTGATATCATATTACATTTTTATGTTTATTATGAATTCCGTCGTTTAAATACATAAGCTTTGTTCGTTTGTATGAACTAACCTGAACCGAGCAAGTTAGTGCAAAATAATCCTGCACAAAGTTGCATAGTGACGTCATAAAAACGTGTTCAGTTCAAGCAATGGTTCAAGTTAGTGCTTGACAAACGAACAAAGCTATAAAAAACTTCACAATGAGTAACTATTATTAATTAATTATTGTAGATGTAGTACATATTAATAAATAAGCAATAACAATTTTTTTTGTTTATTGTTATCAATCGGTTATTGTTATCAAAAACCCCAAGTCCCGATGTGATCACATTAAGCGGGCCCCACTGTACTATAAACTAAAAAGTTTTCCGCGATTTGAATCCAGAATTTCCGCTCTATACTCAACAAGAGATCACATCACTTCACTGTTGTGGCTTAAAATCAAAATTTAATGTAAATAATTATAAATTTAAAAACAATCATGTAAATATTCTGAAGGTAATGGAATTTTGACAGATTGTTTGAGGGTACTCTAGGATGTCTATCCTAAGTTTTGACCTCAAAGATCTTGTGCTAACTTAGGGGAGGGGACAAAAACCTCAACATTTTTGGACTATTTATAGTTTTTTGCTCGTGTCTCGTAAACTAAGCATATTTTGGGTACTATAGTTCATTACAAAGTTGTAGAGCACTGAATTTAGTAAAATTTGGTTGGTAAAGCAAATTTTTAAACCCAATTTTAACCAAGATACAACCGATCAAAGTTGGACAAATTTTTTCAAAATGTAAAAAAAATGGCCGAAAAACGAAGGTATTGCTCTTATAACTAATTGCTCATTAACCCTCATGTTACTGAATAAAAATACAACATATATCACCTGAATGAAGTACCCGGTACCCTGGCATAGTACATACGTTATTCAGTGTTTTCTGTGATCTTTTTTACAATTATTAGGGTTTTTAAGCTATTATTTATGTTTTTAAAGTGAATTAATATCATATTGAGTCATTTATAATCAAATTCTTGCTTACAAAGTTTGGTAATTAAATAAATTAATTATGTTAGTACTAGTAAAAATGCCACTCGTTTCTTACATAATTGGGCAAGTATATTCAAATTTGAATAAATATTTTTTGGAAAATTATAAATAACATTTCAAAAACGTAAGAACCAGTGTGCTTTGTATTTTCAAATCAACCTTTAGAAAAATTTGTATAGAATAACAGCTCAATAAAAAAAAACAATATACTGCGAGTTTTCAGCAAAAATGTAAATCTGAAAAATTTCATTCAAAGAAGAAATACAAGCCCTTTTTGACAGTAAAGAAAAAAAATAATTTGGATTTAAAAGAAGTAGAAAAAAAAAAAACGATTCTATGGCCAAGAAAACTCAAATAAAATTTTCAAATGGTAGTATTTCATTGAGTATACACTCACTGTAATCTTTGATTTACACAAATCACAAGAAAGTTTTTTTAAAATTATTGTTTATCTACTCCTAATCTGTTGTTCTTTGTCGTTAAAAATTGAGGTTTTTGAAATCTAACGTGTATACTGTAGCACAGATCTTATAGGATCGCCTAAACACGGATATGGTAGACAATTGCACAAAATTGTCCGTAATTTGTGTAAAACGGATAAATAAAACTCAAGAAAAATATTTAAAAGTTGTACACTATTATATGAACCTATATGTGATCATCAAATTCAAAAAATTGTTGAAAAATTTTATATAAAAAATTTTGTATAAATTTTATGAATTTTTTTGAAAAATGTTGAAAACATAATTTTAATAAAAAAGTATAAGCGTAAAAGAATTATACTTTGTGTAAATAAAAATAAATTACCTGTTTTTAATATAATAATACGTTTTTAGCTAAAAATTCTGTGATTTTAAATTAAAGGTACCCGGTACCACATTCAGGTGATATAGGTATAACTTTTTATTATCGCAAAAAAAATGCATTTATAAAAATATAATAGCTTTCAAAATGACTTTAATACGTTAACAACTATTTTTTATAAGATGTCACCAAATCCCAGGTTTCTGTGAAAAATACAAGCGAAGATATTTCACTGCAAAGTCAAAAAAGTACCCGGTACTACGATCCAGGAACATTAGGGTTAATATCAACATCTTGAAACATCCATGACCACTCTCCCTCCGCCTTTTATTCCCTCAAACGTAAAGATGCTTTATTATTTTAATGTAAGGAATACTAATTGGATAGCGTTTAACTAAAACGATCCAAGCGCCAAATCGACATTTTTGAGTTAGATATACCAAACGACTCCTGAACATCATCGTTTGTTTGTGTAAAAATCTCTAAGCTCCATTAATGATATTTACGCCCTATATTGACCAAGATCTATAACGACAAATTTGCAAATTTTTTAATTTTTTGCAAAAAGCAATAATTTGCTTTTGCTAATAACAATAAAAAATAAACAATAATTTAATACAACTAAAGAACTATGCATTTAAAAAAAAATTATAATTTGAATTTTTAATTACCAATTAAAAACTTAAATGAGCTCTATCTCAAAACTACAATTTGGCGCTTGGATCGTTTTAGTTAAACGCTATCCAATTAATGTGAGGTGAGGCATCATCATGTTTTGGGGAGGGTTGGGGGGAAGGGTGGTCATAGATGTTCCAAGATGTTCATATTGATGAGTGGTTAACATAATTAACATGGAAATAATGGTAATAAATAGTTATAGGAGCAAAACCTTCGTTTTTTGCCTATTTTTTTACATATCACAATTTTTTAGACAAACCAAAAATGTATTGACACTTTTGCAACTAAAATATTAAAAGTTGACATAATGTAAAATATACTAATGTATAATTTTATTCCTGTTTAGTCACCTGATGATGCTATGGTATAGCGAAAACGTTTGTGAATAAAATTATACATTTAGTATATTTTACATTGTGTCAACTTTTAATTATTTTAGTTCCAAAAGTGTCGATACATTTTTGGTTTGTCTAAGAAATTGTGATATGTTTATCAAGTTGCACTACTTAGACCACACTGTTATAAATTATTTTTTTACATAGAATTAAAGAAACTTAACCAAACGTTAAAAATTTTAGAATTTTTAACTGTAAGAAAAGAAACAACATACAAGAAATTTTATAAAAAACATTTGAAACTTTAGTGACAAGGTAAAACTAGATAAAATATTAGAAAAATGATTAAAAATTTTGAAAAAAGGGGGGGAGTAATGAAAAGCAAAACGTGGTATTTAAAAATTGAAAAATATACTAAAATGAAGCAGTTATGTTTTTTAAAGTGTTTTTTATAAAATTTCTTGTATGTTGTTTCTTTTCTTACGGTTAAAAATTCTAAAAAATTTAACGTTTGGTTAAGTTTGTTTAATTCTATATTTCACGACACATACTAATATCACACCTAATTCTTGAAATTTTGTACCTAATTGTAAAATGGTACCTAAAATATACTCAGATTAAGAGATATAAGCAAAAAACTGAAAAAAGTTTAAAAAATTTGAGGTTTCTGCCACCCCCCTCCCCAAGTTAGCACGGGGTTCTTGATGTCAAAACCTTAGGATTGACATCCTACCCCCAAACAACCGGTCAAAATTCCATTAGATTTGGAATATTAAAACATTAGCGAAAAGTTTCAAATGGTAAACTTTTTACTTTTTAGATAATATAAAACTTCAAAATATCGAGTTATTATTAAATTAAAAAATTGTTAAAGGATTTATTTAGCTTTCAAACGTAATATCGTTCGTCATCAGAATAATATACAAATGTAATGTTTCTGTTTGAGATAGTTAGTCGTTTTATTATTATAGAATATGTTTCTCATGCATATAGCAATCTTTTCTATTAAGGTCGATTTGTAGAAGCTGCTGATGATTCTATCCATTTTTCTAGAAACACCTAAATTAGTTATAAAATTTTTATTAAGTTTCAAGAAATTTGGAGTTAAGGTGTTAGATTTGCATCTTAAAAGATATATTCTTTGGTTTTTTTTTTAATTTAATAATAACTCGATATTTTGAAGTTTTATATTATCTAATATCAACGGGTTAATAATTTATATATTTAAATATTTTTACTTTTTAGTATAAGAAATTCAAAAACATCCAAATCTATTCACTTTAACTGGGTTCTAAGGTATAAACTAGAGATGAATGCGGTACTAATTTTTTTGTCCCATCCCGCACTGCACAGACGTATGCGCAGATTAAAAATTATGATTTAAATTTGAAACTGCGCATGCGTCTGACAGCGTATACTTTCCAACTGCTGAAAAACTGGGCTATTACAGGGCAATTGTTTTGTTGAATTTAAAATAGAGATGAATGCGGGACGGGATTTTTTTCATCCCGCATTCTTCTCTAGTATAAACCTAATTGCACTAGACTAATAGCAGTTATGTCTATTTTCAAACATTCGTCATTCAAAAATAAGGTCCAATGGACTAAAAGACGAGAAAGTGATAATTTTTTTGGCTCCTACAATCACCAAAGCAATTGGGATCTCGTTTTCCCATATACTCACTGTAGTGTCCTCTTGTTAATAAATTTTTATCATCACTTTTAATAGAACCTAACAATTTTCCAGGAAGGAAAAGTATCTTAGGAAGAAATGCATTTAGTTGAGAGAGAATATGGGAACTTATTCCTTTCCAATTTTGTATCTTCTCAAAACGAGATAAGTAAAGTCATTTGGAAATTATCAAGTTGTGACCGATTCTATTGCTAACTAATGAAGTAGTAATGGCATTACATTGCATATTATATTAATTTTGTTTGTTTGTTTTTATATTTGAATGCACTTAGTATATGCATAATCCATTAATAATTCCTCAAGATCTCCAAATTTTTAAATTTCTTCCTTCCAAATAACTCAAAATGACTGAGGTAACCCAAATTAATTCTAATAATAACTGTAACAGTTGGCCGTATTCAGCACTTGAGTGTTTGTACTAACCATAAAAATTTCTGGTTGCATTTATTTCACGTGGGTCTTTCGATCTTTCTTCTAAAGGAGGAAAAGTAGTTAATAGTTTTAATTTGTAATTTTAAATTGCGTACGACACAATTTAGTTTAATTGATCGAGGAGAATTGCATGGAAGCTTCATCTCAAATCTTTATAGTATACTAAGATTATAGCTTTCAGCAGAGAGGAGAGTAAGTCACGTGTGTTTAGAATGTCTTGTTAAGGTTCTGTATGATCTGCTGACCTGTGTGTTCCAATAGGTACCGCTTCCTGGAACTCTACTACCATCGCAACGAATCAACCCACAAGGGCAAAGTGATTCCTGCGAGGGTTGAAACCGTCGTGCTATTTCTGCCAGATGTTTGGAGCTGTCTTCCTACACGGCTGGAGTGGGATGGCCTTCATCTTAATTACCGGAAACAGCTGGAAATCAAACTGAAAGCTGACCAAGAGACCGATGAACAGCCTACTACTGATGAAAAGGCATCTTATTTTATAACTTAGTGTACAAATAGGCTAGGTATATGCTGATGGCTGGGCCACTCTACGCTCCAGAGCAACATTACAGTGTGTAATGGCCTAAGCCCATTTGCGACTGTATAATGTATGAGGGAATGATTGGGAAGCATGATTGTGATAGCGTGGGATTGTAATTTTATAGATTTCTAATTTTTTTAAATTTTGATTAGGAAGAAGAGCCCACCCCGGATAATAAAGTCGAACCTACTCATTACACATTGCTGGATGTAAAAACCATGAGCGTTACTTCACTGAGGCAAGAACTAAAGGCACGCAACATGAACAGTAAAGGACTAAAATCTCAACTGGCCGCACGTTTAGGAAAAACTTTGAAAAGTGAAGCAGAGAAGATTGACGATTCCAATAACAAAGAATCGGAACCTGAATCTGAAACAGTTGAAGAAAAGAAAACAGAAGTAATTATTTATTTATTGTTATGGCACCATTTACTTCATGTATTTTTTTTTAGTTGGAAGAAAAGAAATTGGACGAAAAAGAAAAAGCTCAATTAGAAAAACGTTATACTTTACCGGAACCTCAACACATTTTAGTGCATCCCTCTCGTACTGCAAAATCTGGAAAATTTGATTGCACCACCATGTCCTTGTCCCTGCTTCTCGATTATCGTCCAGAAGACACCAAAGAACACTCCTTTGAAGTATCCCTGTTTGCTGAATTATTCAATGAAATGCTAATGAGAGATTTTGGTTTTAACATTTATCGGGCGCTGTACGAGCTTCCAGAGAAGGCAAAAGAAAAAGAAGACAAAAAAAGAAAAGAAGAAGATAAAAAATTGGAAGACGATAGGAAAAAAGAGGAAGAGAAGAAGAAAGATGAAGATAAGAAGAAAGACGATCACGATAAAAAGGGCGATAAGGAAAAGGAGCGTAAAGAAGAAAAGAAGAGAGAGATAAAAAAAGATGAAAAGAAGGCGGATAGTGTGGATGATAGTGATGACGACGAATTTGATGACGATGAAAATAAGGATAAGAAGAAACCCGATAAGGATAAAAAGAAGAAGGAGCGCCCAAAAATGTTCACTAAAGATCGACATTTGTTGTTGTCGTTTGTGTATTTCGATCAGACTCATTGTGGTTACATTTTTGAAAAGGATATGGAAGATTTGTTGTTCACTTTAGGTTTGCATTTGTCTCGTGCTCAAGTGAGAAAATTGGTAGGCAAAGTGATTTCACGAGATTCGCTTCATTACCGCAAATTGACCGATAAGGTGAAGGAAGATGATTTTATTGTTATCGATGATTCTGAGAGAGATATTAATTTATCAGAATTAGCTGTAGGAAATAAAAAATTGTTGCCTACTTCTAGTAATAATTCATTTGAATTTAAAAACGCCAATTCGGGTGACTGCACTGATGGAACCAATTCGGCAACTAACGATGGTAATACATGCTTTTTTTTTCTAGTAGAGACCGTCATTATTTATTATTATATTTTTAGGTTTGGTAATGTTTAGAGGAGCTGTAGTCGATATAGCAAAATTGATGGCGCAGTTGGAACGTAGCGAGAATGCCAGGATTGAAACTGAAGTGCGAATGACAGATTTGAAGACTGAAAATTCTAAAGTCACCGAAAAGTACACTAAATCCAGCAGCAATGCTAGATCTTTGAATTCTGAATTGAAGGATAATAAAGAGAAGCTAAAATCATCAGAAGACTCACTGATGAGGATGACGGTATGAAATTAATAATAATTTTTTAGGATAGTTGTAGATTTGTTAATTTTTTTAGGCTTGTTACAAGTTGTTGCAAGTAACTTTGACTGATATCAGAGATAAAATTGATCCAGTTTTAAAGAGCACCATGTATACAAAAGAAGAAGTTACAAATTCCAGAAGAGAAAAAGAAGTTAATGATAAAGAGAAAAAGTATGATGAAAGTAAGACGAGGTGGGAAAAGAATTCAACAAGAGAAGTTGTTAAAGAAGAGCAAATGGACGTTGACTCATCCGAACTTGAAGATTTAAAATCTCATATTAAGGTTGAGCAAGAGTGAGTTTTAATGTTTTTGTGCAACAGTTAATTATTTATTATAATAAAGAAATGTTACGTCTTTCTTCTTCTTATTTTGATAGTTTTAGACTAAAATGATTTTAATCGAAATTTTGTGTTTCTTGTTTTAAAAAAATAAAGAATCAAAAAATTTAAATTTTTGTTTGATTCTCGAGTTCTAGATTGTTTTAATAATTCTATTCGGTTTTTTTAAGATTTAAACAAAATCACCCCAAATTACATACATATCTACAAACATAATTACTGAACTAATATAGTTCATGTAGCATAAAATGCAATGTTCTGATTAAGTGCCTGTTTACATTCTTATCCGCCTTTTGTGGTTAGCATCAGATAGCCCATGAAACGTCTATTAGAACATGACAACGAAGATATGAAATTTTAAAATCTCGTTAATTCATTCATGCGCGTCACCACCATTCAAGTTCCCATTAACCGATTTCAATCAAAATCTAATCTAAAGGCCTTGTGACACTTGTACAAATTTCACACAAATGGTCACACGGCCTTTAGTTTCAATTTAAAGTACTAATATATAAAATTTGGTTATGAAATTATTGATTTGGGAGTTAGGGCGCTTTGAATTCAATTCAAAGATGTTTGATTTCTTCAAAATATTATTTAACCAAGTTAAAAAATTTCCGGCACTCTCAAATTTGACGTAATTCTGCTTCAGAATTCCTGAAAGTTAAAAAACCAAAAGGTCTCAAAATTCCACCTGCAATGCCATCAAAAATATTGGAAACGATTTTTTACACGACTAGCTTATTACATAACAAACTTTGTAAAAAAAAGTTACATCTCTTACTCAAAATTTCATTTTAAAAACAATTTTTACCTCTGACGGTTTTTCAAAAACACGGTATATGAAGTTACTATGTACAATCTTTGTTTATTTATATGTTTGTGTCACCATATCTCCCGAACGGTTATAGGTAGCGACGTAATTTTTTGACAGCATGTTTGTAAAGATCAGGGGAGTGTTCCTGGCTGGTAAAATACAATTTTCACCCACGAGAAAAAATTCTATAGCAGAAAACAAAATCATTCTGCCCCCCCCCCCTATACAAAATTTAAACATCAATTTTGAAGTCAGGGATTTGTTCCTATTTCACCAGTCAGTGTTACGTATCAAGCTACCAAAGGATACGGTAACGTTGAGCGTATAATGTTGCCTCTCATACTCAGCTGGGCTGTCACCGTACATAAATTGTAAGGCACTACGGTTGATAAGGCGTTAGTGTATTTGGGGAAAAAAATGTTTGCAAAAGGTCAAGCGTACGTGGCTCCGAGTCGTGTTAATAAAATAAAAATTATAATAAATAATTTTGCGAATAAAAAAGAAAGGCGCTTAGAGTTTAAATTATAAAGTAGTAAGGAAATGACTTGTTTTGTGTAATGTTTGTTGTAAATAAAAATTAATTAAATAATAAATAAATTATGAGTTAATTATACAAATTTTTTTTTAATAAATTAAGAAAAACAAAATATTGAAACAATTTCTTTGTTATAATAAAAATTCCGTAGAGGGGAATCACCGAAAATTCCGGAAAGGAAAATCACCCAAAATTCTGGAAAGGGGAATCACCGAAAATTAAGTGCCCCCCCCCCCCCGAAATAAAATCCTGGGTACGGGCCTGGTCTAAATGATTTCTACGAAAATCACAAACTCTAGGGTTTTTGGATCTACCAATCAATGTCAGGGTCTGACTTTTTTGGAAAATTCATTTTCGCGAAAAACAAAAGTAATCAAATCTAGACCGTATCCCAGTCCCAATTGCTTGATTATACATGAATGATTCAAATTTTTTTAGAATTTATGACTATTTCTTCAATTAATCAGAACTGGCATAATTATATTATAAGCAAAGTAAATATTTACTATTTACTTTGATATACGATCCGTTGATTTCCCCAAGAATTCCATTGAAAAACTAATAAGAAATATCAGAAAATCAATGAACTTTTATCACAGGGGTGCTCAAAATTTTTAAAAAAAAACGGTAGGCCTCGGTGGCCTACTGCCCATCAGGGTAGATCTTCATTTACATAAGTTTGAACATTCCTGCCATCGAATTACACTGACTAGATGATGGGTAGTAGTGAAGAATGCGGGATCAAAAAAATTCCGACCCGTCTCGTCTCGCGCGCGGGACGGGATGCCAATTCAGTCCCGCATTTTATTTATAAATTTATTTTATACAATACAGCTAGAGATGAATGCGTGTTTTAAAATACAAGATAAAATCGTGTTTTAAAATAGAAATGAATGCGGGACAGGATATTTAGAATATTTATTCCCGCGCGGGACATTTTATCAACTCAGTCCTGCGCGGGACGGCATTTTAAAGCAGTCCCGCGCGGGACGAAATTTTTTTCTCTTTTATTTCATAATTTAACTTATTGAATCCTTTCCCTACATTTACTCTAAGTAATATGCGTTAACAAAAAAATCAAAAGTTTATTCGGGCTGCGTTGTATAAAATAAATCAAATGCGGGACTGCGAGATTCCGTCCCGCGCGGGACTGAGTTGACAAAATATTCCGCTGGACAAAAAAAATATCTCGCGGGATATCCCACCCGCATTCATCTCTATTTTAAATTTAAAAAAACAATTGCCCAGTTTTTCAGCAGTTGGAAAGTAGACGCCCTCAGACGCATGCGCAGTTTCAAATTTAAATCATAATTTTTAATTTGCGCATGCGTCTGACGTGCGAGACGGGACAAAAAAAATTAGTCCCGCATTCATCTCTAATGGGTACAGGTACTAATATTGAAGCCAGTTTTAAATTGTTTACAGAGTCCCTGGAATTGATTGGTACTTTCAAATTTGTTTATGTTTACCTGGTCTCTCTAGACCAATCAGATCCAAGAATGGTAAATCAGGCCCGTAGCCAAGGAGGCACCTGCCCTCCCCAAATTTTTTTTTTTTTGAAATCTATATATATAAAAATGCAGAGACCGTATGTTTGTGTCGTCAAAACGTCGTCATACGTCTTGCGTTTGCTATGACTGTCAATAAAGCGCAAGGACAATCTTTACAAGTGTGCGGATTGAATTTAGAAAACGAATGCTTTTCACATGGTCAATTATATGTCGCATGCTCCAGAGTCGGTAAACCATCCGATCTTTATGTTTATGCGGAAAATGGACAAACAAAAAATGTTGTTTATTTATTAGCTTTACAATAAAAAACCATTTCTTATGAAAATTATTTTTTCTTTCTTGGTTTTCTTTATTTTTCTATGCCAAAGCAAACCATAATTTAAATGTATTTTATCTCTTGGTAAATCTATGTTTGCTTCAATACTTTTATTTATTTCCCTAATAATAATTAATATCAGACTGAGCCACAGCAACGCGTGGCCGGGTTCAGCTAGTTAAAATATAAAAATAAAAAAAATTTGTTTATAAATTATAATAAAAATTCTCGAAAGAGGAACCACCAAAAATTTTACTTTTTACAAGTGCCCCCAAAATAAAATCCTAGCCACGGTACTGTGGCGAATGAAATTATTGAAACATGTAATCCAACAAGGTGTTTTATTTTCTTTCTTATTAGTTTTTCAATAGACGTTGAATTTTGAAGAGAGTCGTGACTGGTTTTGTTAAAATAATATCAAATACAATAGACAAATAATACATTTGCAACTATAGGGTGTAGGTTCCCAATGATGTATCCATCTTTGTTATAAATAAATAATTAAATAAGAATTTTTAAATTAAATTATAATACACCATTTCATCAATTTGTTTACTACATTTCATTGTAAATAAAGTTTACAATTGAAATCTACATCTAATGTTGTAAAAGGTAAAAAAATCCAATTAGTATTAAATATAAATTTATTATTAAATATACAATTTTTTTGGCAAGAAAATACAGTAATTTTTATAATACATAGTTGTATGTATATCCATGAGTTTTCGAACCACTTAAGACTGATATTATCGAAGCTCCAGTCACAAAAATCTACGCATGCTGCATTGACTAATCGCTATGTTTTAGATATCCTATTTAAAAACAAAGAAATCATAATTAATATAAATTTACAAATCAATTAAATCTACTGAAACTAGTACTCTTTCAGTAAATTTATATATTAAGTCAGGGTGCATCATTATAGCAAATACTCCTAAATTAAATCATCATTACAAAAAAAAAGAAATTCTTTTTAAAAATAATTTGATTCTCACTTACACTGACATGAAATTATTACAGTAAAAAAAAGTAATGAATAGGATGCAAGATTGGAATTAAATAATCTGGAATATTTCCTTACCAGATTTAGAGTTATATATAATTTCTATATATATTATATATAATTTCTGCATAAATCTTTCAAAATTGAACACCTGCAAAAAACATAAATTTTATTAAAATATGAACAAATGAAAAATGTAGTAAATATGCAAATTTGTCCTCAGTTAAGGTGTAGTTGTAAGTCAGTGAATATCATTATAGCAAATACTCCTAAATTAAATCATTGCAAAAAAAAGTAACTCTCTTTAAAAATTTCAACAGACATGAAATTATTACAATAAATTAAAATAATGAATATAATGTAAGATTTGAATTAAATAAACTGAAATATTTCCTTACCAGATTTAGAGTTGGATAATTTCTGCATAAATCTTTCGAAATTGGATACCTACAACAAACATAAATTTATTAAAATATGAAATAAATCAAAAATGTAGTAAATATACAAATTTGTCCTCAGTTAAGGTGTAGTTGTAAGTCAGTGGATATCATTATAGCAAATACTCCTAAATTAAATCATCATTACACAGAGTTCCCCCTGAAATTTCCAGGTTTTCAATGACAAAATTGAAAGTTACCTTGACTGATGAGATTGAATCAAATGTAGGGAAAAGTCTTGTTACAATAATTAAATTTTAAAAATATTTTATTCTTACCTAAATTAACCAGTATTTGAAATCTTCAAAAAAAATCAGTGGGTAATTCTGAAAAAAGAACTAAATTAAAATCACGTCACAATTATTATAAAATTGTTTTTTAATAATAAAAAAAAATCAGATGAAAAATGATAATCAAGAACCTTCATAAGTAGCAAATATTATCAGTCATCATAAAAATTAATTTCACAAAATCTTAACCAAATAATAGAAACAATGACTCACCATGGTTTTTGAGTTGACGCAATTTCTTCCTATGGATGCCAAAAACATACAAAAAATATTCTAAATATAAACAAAATTTCAAGAAAAAGAATTTGATTGCTACGGATTTATTTCCAGCAAAAGTCTACAGTAGCCTAATTTCATTTAAACATTTTTTAGATTTAAAATGACAAGAATTAAAATGACAAAATAATGAAACTGTGCTAGACAGTTTAGAATTACAAGTAAAACATGATCCGCTACAATTTTAAAAACAAATGTAATAATGTAATACAACTTTTTTGCAGTAATAATTTACTAGAGAACATTAAAACTTACATTTATTTATTAATTATTCACTGTTGCTATCAATTCTTTAAATTTATAATTCTAACATGATAATTAATAAAGTGGTTCATAATTATTGATAAAACATTATTAACATAAGAAAAAATCATTTTCATCAGCTTGTCTAAATATAATTAATTATAATAAATAAAGGCGCTGAATTGCCTTTATAAAGAAAGATCATGCCGCCGATAATAGACCGGAGTGTTTTCGGAAATGCTCTTTTCCAATTAGATTTTTCTTCGTAAACACAACACAAGGTGTCGAGTAGGCCACTAGATACGAAAACTAGTCTAGTAGAAACCAAACGTTTCACTCAACACAATATTGCAGCCGCCTTTTGCAATTAAAAGCAAAAACCAACTGTGGTCCATTACATGGGCGTGGATCCTTCAGAAGTGAAAAATTTGAATCTGTTCGATACACAGCCAAAGGTTCAGAGCACAGAGTCACATAATTAACTACTAAACAAGGACAGCTAAAACAAAGATTATTTATTATGTAGGATAGGAATTTTAGGAATTAGGATTCTAAGAAACAAAGAAGGCAGGTCAATCAAGACGTAGCACCTTTGGTTGTTCCCAGGTGAAACCGTCTCTTCCAAAGTGTCCATATACACTCGTTTTTTGGTACATTGGCAGGCGAAGGTTTAATTCTCTGTAACAAAACAAATAAATGTTAAATTTCGCCAAAACAAAGACAAACAAAACTTTGAAATTGAATTTTTTTCAGTAAGGT
The DNA here is from genome assembly GCA_905340355.1 of Rhagonycha fulva. Lineage (NCBI taxonomy): Eukaryota > Metazoa > Arthropoda > Insecta > Coleoptera > Cantharidae > Rhagonycha > Rhagonycha fulva. The sequence goes on from HG996556.1 coordinate 36,038,069, forward strand.
ATTTCTAAGTCATTATACTTCCTTGTAGCAAATACTCCACATTAATATCATCATAATAGAAAAAAACTTAAAAAAAAAATTGTAAAGTTATACTTACTTAACGATTTTGCCAGGTCGTAAATCAAAATTGTTTTTAACAACTGCAAGCAATTCTTTTTGTGAGAGTTTTGATGTTCCGTAATCGAAAACTGTTATGGAAAGTGGTTCTGCAACGCCTATGGCATATGCAACTTGTACAAGGCAGCGCCTGCACAAACCAGCTTTGACTAGTGATTTAGCTACCCAACGTGCCGCATAAGCAGCGGATCTGTCTACTTTAGTAAAATCTTTTCCGGAAAATGCACCACCACCATGTGCTCCCCATCCACCATATGTGTCCACTATAATTTTACGACCTGTTAAACCGGCGTCACTCTGAAAGAATAAAGAAAAATTAAAACCTAATTTAAAATAATTCACAAAATAATTTTTTTTTAAAGAATCAGATAAGTGCTTATAATCAAAAACCTTCAGAAGTAGCAAATATCAAATTAATCATCACGAAAAACAAAATTTAATATACTGCATGCATAACTGTCCAACAGTACACAGAAATTTAACAATTAATTGTAAGTGTTATTACAATTTTTTGTAATTAATTGTAAGTATTATAGTATACCATCGGATAATTCAGCATGCAGTTCAGTATCAGATACACAAGCCTTATAAATGGTACAAACCCCATATGGTTTTAGTAACTGATACTACCAAATCAAACATTATAATTACTTACTTGTGGTCCACCAATAATAAACAATCCGCAAGGGTTTATGTGTATAACAGTTTGGTCATCTAAATATTTTTCGGGGATGACAGCCTTGATTACATGATTATGAACTGCCGTTCTTAATTCTTCTAAACCAATTTTCTCACTGTGCTGTAGAGAAACGACGAGCGTGTGCACTCTGATTGGTACACAAGCACCATGTTCAAAGTTATACTCGCAGGTGACTTGTGTTTTGGAGTCAGGTCTTGCCCACCAGAATTCACCAGATCTTCTTAATTCGGCAATGCGATAATTTAGTTTGTGCGCTAATACAACTGTAAGTGGCATGCATTCTTCAGTTTCATCTGTTGCATAGCCAAACATCAAACCCTAAGAAATTAAATTTATAATTAAATCCAGTTAGTTTAAACTTATGAAATAATATTAGTAACATTAGTTAAAAATGACAAAATGAGCATGCATTGACAATGTGAGCCAAAAAACATAAAATCAAAAATTTTATAAAAACATTTTCAGCTAATAAAACTTTGATTTGAATATCCATCTTTATTTATGTTAATGGCTACCATTAGAAAATTAAAAGAATGACATAAAATTAATGAATGATTCAATTCAATTTTATGTATGAAAGATGAATACTGACTGCATCCTCTATTTTCTAAAGCATTGACATTAGTTTGAGAAACATGGGTGGAGCTAAGGTGCAGTTACAAAAATTGGTCTGTTCCGGTCCATGTTGGGATCACTGTGCAGAAATTTGGCTACGTCCATCTTTCTCAAGCTAATTTTACTAATTAAAAGCAAACACTTATTGAATTCACCTGATCACCTGCACCAACTTCTTCAACGGGACGATTTTCGTGAACACCTGCAGCGATGTTTGGTGATTGTTGATCCAATGCCAACAAGACATTGCACGTCTTGAAATCAAACCCTGCACGAAATCATGCAAGCCATTGTGTAATTGTTACTTCATCAAATGCAAAAATAATAAACATTGCAAAATTGAAAAGCGTGGCCCAAACATAACAAATTTTATCTTTTGTATGGTTCTTTGTTTTCAGTATCGTTGTGTCTGGATCACGCTTTAAGACAAATAATGCAAAGTTTTTGTAGCTTTCCAATGTTTTTATAAAATAAATCACATGAAAATATCCTACTACAATGGTTAAAAAAAGCAAACAGAAAAAAAAGCAGAAAATGAACACCAAGCAAGATAGTATTAGTTATGCCAGATTATTATGTAGTAATTTCCCAATATTTAATAAATCCCATGTTGATTAAATCCAATACCTGATCCCCAGCACCGATATCTATTTCTGATCGTTCTGCATGAACTCCATTTGCTATGTTTGGAGACTGTTGTTCAATAGCCACAAGAAGATTCAATGTTCGCCAGTCAAATCCTATGTGAAGTTTAGTTTATAAAATTGTTTCATATTATAATACTAAAGTTAAATTAATTATTATTGCTAATTTTAAGAATAAGAATGTAGGAAGCCTGCAGAATGTACGTCATTGCAAAATCAGAAAACTGCAATTTTTTGCACCTATTTTGCAATACATTAATGATGTAAGTAGAAGTAAAGAGAAGTCCCAGAAAGAAGACTATGTGTATTTAAAAAATTATTGGAAAATTAAATGACGGCCAGTTTTTAAATTAGTACCAAATTCTGGGGATAAATTTTCGTTGATTTACATTTAAATGTCCGATGTCATATGCCCTCATTTATTATAGTAAATAAATGGGAACGCCTAATGATTTCATTGTTATATGCACATTTTCAGTACAATCATATAAATTGTTATAAGACTGTGGACATAGGTGCAATATTTTAGTTTTAAGAAAAACTATGGGCAAGAGAATGCATACATAGGGGAGGAGGGCTACTAAAAATTAATAGTCCAGCAGCTATTAGAATCAGATATAATCGGTAATACTAGGTGGTGCCTATGTGTACATCCTCTTTCGTATGGTTCAAATATTTGGTCCAATTTTACAAAACTGTGAAACATTACCTAGTCTAATACTAAAATATGCTATCAAATGCAATTATGTGCTAAAGTAGCACATAATTGCACAATATTAGATGCTAATAATAAAAGAATCTACTGGAATCACATCCACTCGATATCTTATACTAATTTCAAAAATATCCTCAAATTCAACCATGATATTTAATATTTCACCAGCGAAATTTTTCAAAGTTTTCTGAAACTTTCGGTTTTAAATTACATATTACAATTTTTTTTTTTTGATTTTGCCCCCCTCCCCGTGAAAAAGATTCGATGGATCCAAAATTTATAAACAACTAAAAGTGGCTATTTTAACAACAGGGTGAAATTTGGGTAATATATCAATACAAAATTTATGCCTAATAGATTTGTTATCTATACAGATGGGGGATTCACTAAATATTAAAAAATATATAGAAACTTTGGAACGCTTTGATTTTTTCTACATCTTGATCAATAATAGCACATCTATCTAACAAGGGGAAGGCGCGACATTCGCTTATTAATTAGTATTAAGCTGACAAGGCCACGCAGACTAATGATAATTTGCGTCACTTTCTATGAGTTATAAGCCGCATGTTGAACTTTAACATGTTATTTTCTTGGAAATGGCTGAAATATGCATCTAACTATTTTCATAAAAGAAAGTCTGGGTAGTACTGAAGTATTTTTAATATCAAAAAATTTGTTTCCCGAATGTCTCGCCTTCCCCTTGAAGTTTATGCAGAAAATTTTAAAAACCAAAATAAAGAAAAAAACCAATTCTTAATTGGCTAACAAGAGAAATTTCAAATTAATAATAATAATAGATAGTCAAAAGTTTCGAGTATTCGATTTTAATATATTATACATAATTTAGAAATATTGAAAAATATATAGTAATTTGTAAATGCCACAAGTAAGACGCTATTATGTGCGATCTTTCAATGAGAGTTTAAAGATACAGGATGGGAAAATTTTGAAAAAAATTAAAAAAATATAATTAAGTAAGAAATCATTTAAGTTTAAGAATAAATTAATTTAATAGTTGACCTATCAATTCTATATTAGGAAATATATTGTTGAGGTTTTAGGTCCCATTAAGACAATTCAAAATCATTTAAGCTTTGATATCGGCAGGAAAGTAAATAAAATAGTAAAAAATTGACATTTTAGTAAAACTTCACCCAAGCTGATTATATAAATTCTACAGTTTAGTGTCAGAAAATTTGCAAATGTCCGATGCCATATGCCCTCATTTATTATAAGAAGTAAATGGGAACGCCTAATGATTTCGTTGTTATATGCACATTTTTAGTACAATCATATTATAAATTAACATAAGACTGTGGACATTTGTGCAATATCTAATTTCATAAATCATAATGTTATAAACTTCTACAACAACCTGAAATTATTTTGAACCCATTAAAATATTCAAAGGAATCATAAAAAAAATCCCCCATCCTTTAATCTGCTAATCTTTAAACAATCAATTGAAAGATAAGCAATCTTTAGTGTTGGGAGAACTATTCTGAAAAATAGACGTTTTTGGATTGAAATTGTAAAGCAGAATATATTCATATTTGCATACTAGCCAGGAACAACAATGGTGTATTAATGCTGTGTCAGTCATGGTAGGTCAGGTTTTTGGATTTAGACAAATAAGCACATTCTGATAAATTTTTTGTATAAAATAAGTGTGTAAGTAATTAATAAGTATATCAAGTACTTAAAAAGTTGGACAAATTAGCCTATTTGTTCAGATTCAAAAAATTTGAAATCCTGTTCAGTCTAGTCAGTACAAGAAATCTTTTGTTGTAAGAATTGGAAAGCAATGGTAACAAATTTGCTATTATGAAATTATTTATTTTCAGAATATCATAAAATTTAAAACCTAGCGCCAAACTTTACACCAATGTAAGTACTAAAGCCTGTATGACACTATGCATAATTTTGCATAAAATGTAAATGGTAACCAATAGAAAGACAGTATTAGTATCAGTCAGAGATTTTTCATTGGTTACTTACTTCTTTTCTTTCTCGGTCCTTTTACCCTAATGAGGGTTTGGTGACGTATGTATAACGTTCTCTTGGCAGATTACTCTCGGTGGTTTGCCATTGCCTTCCCAGAGAAGAGGGTCATAATGAAGTTGGATAAATTTTTTAGCCGGGTTGGGGATCGAACCTAGGGCTTCTAGCCTAGAGTCCGGTCCTTAGCCCGTTCACTTAGCTCACCTCTGTTACTTACTTACTATTTACATGTAAATTTTTTGCAAAATTATGCATTGTCATACAGGCTTTATATGAAACAAAAATCTCATGTAACCATATCTTTGTATTCAATGAACACAAATATCGACAGATGGCACTACTATAGAGACCAACGCCACTATTCTATTCAATTTATACTATTTTTTCATTTATAAACAAAGGTTACAATTAACGTTTTTGAATAAAATTTTCATGTATTCACAGAAAAAAAAAGTACAATCAAAAACTTAAAAAACATGATATTTACATATTAATAGTTGATTTAAATTATCATGTAATGGTAATTTATCAGTTAACATTAATGGTAAATTTAGACCATAAATAAAAGTTGACTATCTCTTAAATGTGATTAATGTTGAACATAAATGCTTATACATAAATATACCACCGGAGTAACAGAGAGGGGGGGGGGTATAATAATATAATACAACAATTTGTACAAAGTATGGTGCCAAATAGTAATTAGCCAATAGAAAAGGCCTCTTTGGATACTAACAATTCAGTTTTCTATTGGGTAGTTACTATTTGGCACTATCAATAACATAAAAACCATACAAAATGTTGTATCGATTTTCTGGACTAGATGAAGAATGACGCTGAAATTAATTTTTACAATATTCCTAAAATAGATCTCATTTATCATTTAAATTAGTTGTCAATTATTTTAATATTAGAAAAGAGTAAAGAAGACAGATAGAAAAGAATAAGAAAAAGATTTTGTTAGAACAATGTTAACAGAATATGTACAAACTACAATACAACAAACTCTAATTCAACACAGATTTGTATTAAAACAGAAAGCATCAACTTTTAAAAACCCAAAAAAGACTTCTAGTTGAGAATAAGTCTTACATAATAATCTACAGATAGATATTAATTTTGAATTCTTACAAATCATTGTATCAAAATGTGTGATTGTTAATTCTTACCTTCGAAGGAACCATCGTATCCTATGTGTTTTATTGTGTCGCGAACAACTTTTTCGTAATCTACGACAGCTTTTGAAGTAATTTCACCGCACAATATAACGTTCCCCCTGGCTGTATATAATAAATATTAGGTTATAATTTCAAACACGAACAAAAATATAAATAATATAAGTGCCACAAGCAACTTTAGCATCAAGATCCTGTTGTAAATAGGCATCCAGAATGGCGTCACTGATTTGATGTTTTTTTTTCTTACATTCATTGTAACAAAATGTGTGTGTGTTGCAATGATTTGTAAGAAATATTAATTAATATCTACCTAAAACTAAGAGACATATTCTCAATTATGAATCTTAGTTACTTTAAGGTCAACTACCATGTTTCAAAAAGTTTGAAAACCCATTCACAGAGATTAGTTGTTGCATTGTAAGCCCTGTTTACATATTGATTAGTTGTATTATATTGAAATTAGCAAGAACCAATCAAATTAAAGAGTAGACCAGAAATAGATATTTCAATACAATTAATCTCTGTGCAAACAGTGCTTAAGAAAGTTTTTTACAATACAAACTAATTTGTATCTTAATGGACTCGTGACAACCAATACACCTTTAATTTGCTTTAACAAATTACAACAAAATTAATTGCAAAGCACTAAGATAAAAAAAAATGCAGAGTGCAGAAAATATTATAAGAGAAAAAGAGGAAAGCTACGAGCTATAACAAGGTGTTGATAAATCTGTAAAATATCCAGATATCTGCAGTACTTCCAGAAAAGATGGTGCAACTTAATGCAACAGTCGTCGCTTCCAACAAATGCCAATTTCCAACACCTCGTATTATTAACATTTAACATCTCAAGAAAATGCGGAAAGAAAATGCACAAAGAATTAAGAGTATTAAGACACAAAATAAATCCTTACCTTTGGAGGAATCATCGTATCCTATGTGTTGTACCGTCTCGCGAACAACTTTTTGGTAATCTACGACCGCTTTAGAAGTAATTTCACCGCACAATAAAATCATCCCCGTTTTAGTGACAGTTTCTGTTAAATAATATTAAGTTATAATTTGCAACAGGAACAAGAATACAAATATAAGTACCGCAAGCAACTTTGGCATCGGGATCCTGTTGTAAATGGGCATCCAGAATAGCGTCACTGATTTGATCGCACATTTTGTCTGAAAATCAAAAGCAACATTTTAAAATTGGTTAAAATTTAATGTAATAAGAGAATTAGTCGACCACGTGAAGTTTTGTTTAAAACACGTGGTGCGGCATTTTTCTACGAAAATGAAAGTTTATGAATCGCCATAACCTTAAATTTGGTTTGCGATAAATAATAAACAATAAGTTTGTTGGTTAATATCGAATAATTAGGTGACAGGTTAAGAATATATCAACAAAATGATAAAATTGGTGCGTATTAATATATCTACAACCGGTAGCCATTTTTCAACAAGAATTAAATTTTTGTGATAAATAACTCACCTGGATGTCCTTCCCCAACAGATTCCGATGTAAACAAGAAATTTGATCCATCTTCCATATCATATGATGAATAGCCATTTGTGTAGCCGTTAGTTAGCGTGTTCTGTGGCATTCTGAACCTTGTACTGGTACTGATCACTAAATTTTGCAAACAACCTTCCCTCTCGAGTGTAATGGAAAAGAGACCTCTGTAGATGTTTTCGGAATTATATAAGCTAGGGTAGTTCACGTGACTTTACCTCTATCTCATACAAATTAAATTTCGATCGTTGATTGGCTATTCGTTTTAAGCCGAACAATGATGCTATCAAATTCGTAATTATTCAAAAACCGTTAAAAACGCAAACGCAATTCTGAAACAAAATAATATCCGTTAATTAAGTAATATTTAAATTTTTGTTTTTCAGAATAAATACAATTAGTATTTAGAATTTAAAATTTGTTTGAATAATTATTTCGGTCTGTATAACAAAAAAATTTAAATTGCGCATTTTAAATACTTAATATCAAATATTTTTGATTACGACGCGCTTTGAACAAATTAAACTTTTCTTGCAATTTGCAAACATAAATATCCAACTATTTTTAAAATAAGACATAAATAAATATTACATAAAATATTTTTAAAGCGGGAATTTTAAATAAAAAGTAGTTTTGTCGGCTTTATTTACTTACTACACTAAAATTTAACTTTTTTTTACATATTAATAATAAACCATTATTATTGTAATGTACTTAATTTTTTTTTGTATTACTACAATTTTGCAAATAAAACAAGGAAGTAGCTACTCAAAATATATCGCTATTAATATACCCGGTTTAATGACGGACAGTATCGCAATTAAAACTATGTATGTAAAAAGGAAAACTCAAACAGAATAATATTATACAGATATTACGAAATACAATAATAATAAGAGATTTTATTTCAAATAAATTCCAACTATAGAATAAAACAGAAATTTCAAGAGTGAGATGTAAAAATATTTTTATTTAGAAATTTTATTTAGACATCCTTTAAAAAACATTTTTAACCATTGCAAATACGGGAGGGGGTTCAAAAAAACTTATGTTTATAAAACAAATTTGAAAAACTTTATTATTATAAAAAAAATTATTGTAGAATTTAACAAAGTAATAAGATATAACGTTATTTCAAGTTTATTGGCTATCTTCAGTTGCATCTAACCAGAAATAAAATAAAAATTAAAAAAATTGATCAAAATAAATAATTACTACTAACAAAAAAATTTAAAAATTATAAAAATTGGCAACCATTTATTTACTTTCTTGTTTCTGTAATTGCAATATGTAAATTTGTTAACCCGTTAATAATAATAAATAAATAAAAATTAAAATCGTAACTAGAAAATGGAGAAAATAAAATAAAATAATAATTTAAGTGAAATGCTTACCAATAGAATAATAAATTATAGCTGTATTACTTTAACCACGCGAAGTTCACAATCACAATGAAATGAAGGTTCAAACCGTTCAAACCAAAGAATAACTATATATAATTATAAAATCTTCAAACTAAATATTTTTAGAAACCACTGCTATTAATTACTGGCAGTGCAGAAACAAAGCAGTAAGCAGTAGAACGTAGTACCAACATAACTTTGAAATAATAAATTTGAATTTAATTATTTAAATTAAATTTAATTTATTAGAAAGCGAGAAAACTGACGTTAGTTAAAGCAAAGATGCTATGAGCTTTACCTCATAGCTCATAATTCATAAAGCTCATAGCACTCAGGGACGTGTCCATGGGGGGATGGGGATACTTGTTTCAAAATTTTTACAACATAGATTATTGGTATGAAAATAAACTATTATTGCATTCAAAAAGATCCGTATCTAAACATTGCTTATAGCGCGGGGGGGGGGGGTTATGGCGAATACAATAATAATAATAATTTTTCTTTCTTAAGAGGGGCATTTTTTTCAGGGCCCTTTTAATTAAATCAACAGATGGCGCCTACTTAAATATTTTTATAAAATAAGAGGAATTTGCTATATTTAAAATATAGCAAATTCGTTGAGATAATACTATTCTATAAACAATATTCTTGATCTTAAGCTATTTTGAGTTCGTAATATTTATTTATAAAAACACAATTCATGATTAAAGTTTAATTATCTGTTTTTGTAAGTGAGTGTGTTTTGACATACTCAATACGAACTCAAAATAGCTGAAGATCAAGAATATTGTTTATAGAATAGTATTATCTCAACGAAATTGCTATATTTTAAATATAGCAAATTTCTCTTATTTTATAAAAATATTTAAGTAGGCGCCATCTGTTGATTAAATTAAAAGAGCCCTGAAAAAAATGCCCTTCTTAATAATTGTAATTCTGCGGAATTACTTATGTTATGGGGGGGCGGGGTGAATGAATCTAAAACAATGTTTGCACAATTAATGACGTCCACTTGGCTAGTCGATAAAAGAGAGCTTTGTCGCTCCCTATGTCACTCAATTTTCTTTGATGTGTTAAATCCAATGGCATTTACTAAAATTAAATCTGTGTCAATTATTTATCTCAATAAACCGCAACTTCATTTTTCAGAAATCGCCCAAATTGTGGTTTGCGGTTTTTGAAAAAATTTAAGCGCAAATTATCTACAACAGTCACCCAATTTGTGATAAATTGCCCAATCTAACAACACTGATCCGGGGGAGAGAGCAACCTCCCCCTCCTTGAAAAAATTAATCATTATAAAACTAAAATTACTGAAGAAAGTTTAGAGGGGGTTATCATTTTTTGCATTTTTCTTTTCAATCTATGGAATCGCCTCCTTTTGAAAAAGTTGCTGGATCACCCCTAAGTTCGACATCTTTAAAAATATTTCTTTAATCAACGATTAAACTAACCAAGACTGGTACATGTTTATGACGTCATCACTTGGCTAGTCTATTACGAACTCCCTCGGTTCCTAAAGTGGGTTCCGCGGAACCCTAGGGTTCCGCGGAGAAGTTACCGGGGTTCCGCGAAATTATTTATTTTTGAATTTTTTTTTGATTTTTGAAAATTTTATAAATTTTTGAAAGTTATATTTAAATTGCAGGGTTTTTTATTTGTAATCATTTGATGTGAGGTTCCGTCAAATTTTTGGGATTTAAAAGTTTAGGAACCCCTGACGAACTCCATAAACAAATACTGTGGGTAAATCACAGTTTAAAGTAGCCTCTTTGTTTTTACCCTCTTTCAACGCAATAGTCCTAAGTAAAAGTAAGGTTTACCCCCCCCCCCCCCCAATTGAATAATAATTATGAAAGAGAATTAATTATTAATTGTAAATAATTGTTGTTACTATTAAAAAAATACATTATTAGTATCATTATTATTATTGTGTTCCTACATGATGACCAATGTCTAGATACGCAGTTTCTTGAATACAATTATGCTTGTATAAGCGCATTTTCATACCAACAACGTATATGTTAAAAAAGTTTTGAATCAAGTAAAGATATGTTTTCCCGATTTTATTAGAAAACGTATGAATCCTAAACCGATAACAAAACTGATCAAGTTAATAATCAAGGCAATTTTTCATATTCTTTTGTAATTTTTTGAAATCACACAGTAGTGTGTATAGAGGGGGGGGGCATTTAGAGGGGGCATGCAATTTCAAAAAATCATACGAAGGCATAAAAAATTGCCACTAGTGTTCTGAATTATGTAATGGCATCTGCAAAAGCATGTACCTGAAGTGTATATGAAGTATATTTAGGCATAGCTGGTCATTAACGGATACATTTTTATCATTCCTTGGCCCCCGTGCTGTGCTATAAAAATTTACAACGCATATTACTCCTTTATTCGACCAGAAAAACGTCTGCAAAAATTTTCACGTCTGTGAAAATTTTCATGACTCTTAAAATTCGGGATGGAAACTGTCGCTGGCTCTTGGGCTATTATATTAATAATCATTTACTGATTTTTAATTGAAAAATTGATTTGACACGTTATTGGAACAATAAATTGTCTGCGATATTCAGTAGTTTTTGCAGGCATTCCTTTTATCTTGATTACGCTTGCAGTTACCAAAAGAAATTTCTAGCAGCAATAAAACTTGGAATTTCGCATTTTTGTCGTTTTCATTTTATGATTCATGTCCAGTTAACAATGTGTAAATGTAAATTTATTACTCTAGCTTATAGGGTAAACATAATAAAAGTAGTTTTAGCAAATATCAACGCAAAGTTTAAGATTTATATTCACTGAAAATCTGCGATTTTTTTGCCTAGAATGCCTAGAAAGTTTGGGGGGTGGGTAACGACCCCCTGCTCTTCTTGGCCTATAACATACTAGTAATTAACCGAAATTTTTGGTAATTTGGGTAATTGAAATACTTTGAGTAATTGAGTACTTTTGCTAATTGAATTATTTTACTTTGGGTAACTGAAGTACATTGAGTAAGTTGGTGGTACTTGAAAATTTTTTACACTTTTGTAAGTACACTTTTGGTTCATTTTTAAATATTTGAATTACCTTTAATAAGTGATAATTGATAATTGAAATACTTTCTCTTATTAGTGAAATACTTGAGTACTTGATACTTGAAAATAATTCAATTATTTTCACAATGTATAGTTTGAACTGAACAGCTCTGCTTATAGATAAAGGTTATGTATTATATTTTCCCATTTATATTTAGATACGAAACAGCAATGTTTACTACATAGATACATACTTGCTTGTTGAATAATATAATAGAAGATAGTTTTAAATACATAAATGATTATAATCATAAGTTTGTTGCACATTTTTTTGATTCTTAAATTTAAATTGTCCCGACAGCTATTCATCGAAGTACTGAATTTGGTGCAAATAATGGGTTCAAAAATATTTTTAAAAATTTGAACTGTCTCGGAGATCCACATTTTCTAAGATTCCAAATTAGGTTTTATGTTGGCCCAGAGATATATTTTTAATCAGTTAAACTGTTTTTAAACCGACTTCAAAAAAAGGAGGAGTTTCTCAATTTGTCTGTTTGTATGTTTTTTTTTTTTCTTATGTATGTTCGGCCATAACTTTTTACAGAGTGATCCGATTTTAATGAATTTTTTTTTATTCGATAGAGTATACCTCCATGGTGGTCCCATTTAATTTTCACAAAAAAATTCCATTCGTAAGGGTAAAAAATAAGGGAAAATTGCACCCGTAAAGGTAGAAAAAAAATAGGGAATGATTGTTTTTCATTTATTGATTTTTTACTTGTCAACCTATTCTTTCTGTTGAAAGTTGGGGTGGAGAATAACTTTATATCGAGCAAATTAATTAATTAATTAATTAAGGTAGTAATTAGTAGATTTTAATCACTAAAAATTAAAAAATAAAAAACTTTTTAACAAAAAATTAAACCGACCTCAAAAAGGAAACTAAAAAGCATAAAATAAATATATTACATTTTGAGTCTTAATAAGTAATGTAAGTAACTAATTTTGAGTCGGTGCAAAAAATCAACGATTATTAAATTACTTTAAAAAAATTATTAAAACAAAAGTCACCCATTCTGCACCGACTCAAACTTAGTTACTTACATTACTTATTAAGACTCAAAATGTAATATATTTATTTTATGCTTTTTAGCTTCCTTTTCGAGGTCGGTTTAATTTTTTGTTAAAAAGTTTTTATTAATTCTGGTTAACTAATTTTAGTGAAAGCAATACAAACTTTTTATAAGTATTTTTGGTCCTAAAAGAATAAGGAGTGATGGGAAGAGCCAACAATTTTTTTCTTTTTGTTACTTGTTTGTTAAATTTAGGACCAATTTTCAACAATCCGTAATTTTTTTTGTTTATATTCCAGAAAGACCTCTTCATCTACCATTTTTACTAAAGAAAATTTTTACTACTAAAATTTTTTTTAAAATCTAGTGTATATTTTTGGTACTTATCCCGAAGAAGCTGATAAGATTTGATTGTTATTGTAGTAATTCTTTTGTTTCTTATAAATTATTATATTGTTATTAAAATCAGAGTATTAAATGATTTTTCAAATTATTCGAAACTTGTGAAGTATTTCATCCTTATAACTATAAAATATTAAAACAAACTTAATTTTGAATTTCAAATTTAAATTTTAAGTTGAAAGGTATACAATATTTACAAATGAAAATAATCAGAAAAATTACAAAATATGAAATTTAAAAAAATTGTTTTAATTTTAACAAACTTTATCTAAGTTCAATCATAAAACTTAATAGAAACGAGCAAAAAGCTAATTTCACTTAGACGTGGAGGGTACTGTAAACATAATTTCGAATAGGTTTATTTTGCAATAGCATACTTTTTCGTTTGCGCCTTAATTCTTTCGGCCAGCCTGCGCTGTGCATGATGAAGTTGGAGAAAGACTAAAAAAGTGGTTTCGAGAGAACAGCCTTAATAAATATTCTCCTACAGGAAATAAATCACTTCTTTGATTTACATACACGTGGTAAGTTCATGATAACTTATATAATGGCGTGTAAAAAAAAAACAAATTACCATTTTATAACTTTGCAACATTATTTACATAATAAATTTTAAAAAAATTAATCATTTAGTCGATTTAAATAATAAATTCTCACAAACAATAATTATTTATTTTATTTGCATAAAAGTCTCTTAAAAGGCAACAATTAATTATTATATATAACGTAGAAAAACAAAACAATTTACGACTGTTAAGGGCGAAAGCCACTGTGACAGTCGAAGAAGTAACCTAGTTTTTAAGAATTATTTTCACAGAGGTAACTAATTAATTAAGGAATCGGATTATCGTTATTTTATTAAGTATACATTGAACTTGTTCTATATACATTTTTATTTAATTATTTTAAATATTAACAAAAATATGAGCCGTTATGTAAAGACTGATAAAAAAAATCCTTCTCCATGGTGGCATCGATATCTCGGTGAAGAGTTATCCGAAAATAAAAATGAAAAAATCATCAGAATTTAAATGAATGTAGCTATCGTTGTACGTAGCCGATTTAAAAAATTTTAATAATTACTATGTTAATAAACTGCTTGAATGAAACAAAAGAGTTTTAAAATTGAAATAGATTTCAATTTGTTGCCATTTTGTCAATAATCAAAAAAATAAAAACCGCTACGTACAACGATAGCTACATTTATTTCAATTTTGATAATTTTGTCATTTTTATTTTCGGATAACTCTTCACCGAGATATCGATGCTACCATGGAGAGGGAATTTCTTTATCAGTCTTTACATAACGGCCCATATTTTTGTTAATATTTAAAATAACTAGATAAAAATTTATATAAAACAAGTTCAATGTACACTTAATAAAATAGCAATAATCCGATTCCTTAAATAATTAGTTCCCTTTGTGAAAATAAATCTTAAAAACTAGGTTACTTTTTCGACCGTCACAGTGGCTTTACCCTTAACTTAGTTTATCTTGTCTCAATTAAGCGAAGGATCTTGCATGAACTACTTTTTTTTCGCGATGCATTTAGTACACTTGGGGGGGGGGGTAGGTAAAAGTCGGCCTGCAGTAGCTGACAATCCGGCTTAGAATAGATTTGTTTCCCAAATTGAACTTTTATTTTACTAGTTAAATGTCGATAACAACTACAATTTCAATAAACTAAAAATTCCTTTTCAAGGATAAAGCCATTTTGTTGATATGATTAATAGCAAAACTACATTACAATGTATTAATAATAATTACCTACAGTAAAAAATACAAATTATAAAAATGTTCATATTTGCTGTACTTCTTGTTTACAAGATATAATTATTTTATGTATGTACAATAGGATAACCTGACTGCTTTCAGATTTTTGTGAAAATTAGAGGAATTATATTATATAGAGAGGATATAGAGGAATTTATTCTTTGCTGTTCAAGATATTTGAAAATTATTTATTACTTTTTTAATCTCAAAGTGAATTTAAATTTTTTATTGCATTATTATCGCTTAGTATACGAGTACCTTAAAAGTAACAGCTACGTTATTCAATTAACTTTCCAATTTACCTTTTTATTTCACGTTAAAATAAGTAATTTACTTTATGTTTTTTATTATTTCAAAACGGAAAACATTTGAGTCGTCTAGATGCAAAATCAGACATAGAAAAAAATAGTAGTTTATATCATAAGGACGTAAAGGGTCGTTTTTCGGCAAGAGGCGTGTTTTATGAGCCGAGCCGCTAGGTGGCGAAGCCGCCTAGGCGGCGAGGGGAATAAGAGAAGCCGATGACCGAAAAGACCCTGACGTCCGTGTGATATGAAATACTTTTCGTTGTGAGGGAAATATATCCGACGAAATTTACAATTTTTAGCAGTAATTGCGTAAATGTCATAAAAAATGAGAAAAAAAAATTAAGTAGGTGGTGGCAATTGACGTTCGGGATTAATTAATTAGTTGTCAGATACGATTTTGTTAGTTGTTGTGCACGAATTGAATCAAAAATTCCAGTGTTGTGAAGAAAGCTAACGTACTCTCTAAAGAGCAAGTGTATGATTTTCTAAAAAGGGCAGACAACCAATTTTTGACGGCAAAAGTAAGTACAATTTACACGTTTTCATTCGCATATTTGAAACACATTTTTTAAATTACAGGTTGCGTTAATATTAGGCGTCGCGGGGGCCTGGCGGTCTGACGAACTTACGAACCTCACAATATGACAATTGTGGTCGCATCTATCGATGTTCGTGGACACGCTGCAAAAAAATTTTGCAAAAAATCCTTTCGGCGACATTCGGAAAAAAAGAGTGACGAAAACAGCCAAACTACGTCCGCAAAAAACCCGAATAACCCTTCGGAAATCTTCGGAAAAAAGAGTGACGAAAACAGCCAAACTACGTCCGCAAAAAACCCGAATATCGCCTTCGGAAATCTTCGGAAAAAAAGTGAAGAAAACGGCCAATTTACTTCCGCAAAAGTGATATGAAAAATAGCAAAGTACATACCCGAATAACGAAAAAATTTTTTTTAATGAAGCCTTTTAAATGAGATCTACCGGTCGAGTTTAGGTTAGTGTTAGGAAATGACAATATTCTGAATTCTGAAAATACCAAAATTGATAGCCTTTTTTCCAGTAATTTTAGTTTGTATATACGTTCTATTTATAATGCATAACTTTTCCATTATTCGCCCTTGACACCAGCAAAGATTTTGTTTAAAATAATTTGAGGAAAGAGTAATTCTTTGCATAAGATCAACAATAAATTACTGTAAAGACATAATTTTTCTTGAAATTATCTTATAATAAATAAAATTTAAAATACAACTAATTTAAATTTCAAATAATAAATTACATTATTAATAAGTAAATTTTTTTAGAAACGCTGTATATTTTATAGTAAATACAAAAATTGTATGTAGTTACAATAACCGAGAACTTTACCACTTTCAACGTCTACTACTTTTACAACTTTGAACATTTGAACGAAAAATTATGTAGGTACATTAAAATTCCAACTACTTCGTAAAAATTTTAAGAATTTCAAATAATTTTATATAGCTTGTCCACAAAATTCTACAGTAACTTTCCTTTTCCTTATCCATTTACTTACTTCCTCCCCCCCCTCAATAGATAAATAATAAAGGTAGACACCTTTAGGTAGAAGTTTAAAGGCACCGTTTCTTTAAAATTAATTGTAATTACACAGACGGTCGTAATAGAGACGGTCATTTGCCTTGCAGGTAACGCGATCAACTGCGAAAGCGAGGTACCGGGTTCAAATCCGGAGAAGGGCAACTTTCTTATGACGTTTCCGTGCTTCGGAAGGCACGTTAAGCCGGTGGTCCTCCTGGGTTAATGAATTGCCATCATTAACATAAAAACCAGGGTTACAGACTCGTCTGTAGGCAAGTCTAGCAAACTACCTTTCGGACGTTAAACAATTTATATGCTCATAGATCTAGCACTGCCGAGGAAACGACGCAGTGGCTGGAAATAACAAGCCCTAGGCTTAGGCTGAATTCATTCAGTTGAAAAAGAAGAAGAAGTAATTACACAATTTTAAGCTTGTACCAAATTAGTTTTATGTTTTTTCTATCATTTCCGCTCTGTAACTCAACCAGCGATCACATCAAGCCACTGCTGTGCTTCAAAAAGTAAAAGCTTGTAAATTATAATATAGTAGATAATAAAATCCTGAAGTAATCAAATACAAAACATAATTTTCCCATCTCTCGAGTACTTCAGATTTTGGGAATTACTAACTAAAGAATATTTACTATAGGAACTAAACTTTTTAACGTTTTTCATTGCTCATGATGTTTACCAACAATATGGCCGCTGTTTTCAATGTTTTCATTGGTCCACTATTTTGGTCTGTCAATAAAAATAAAGTGAACGGCGATCAATTTGTTGGTGAACATGCGTATTGAAAATTGCTGTAGTATCTCTTCTTGTTCTGATTGTAAATATTCTTTGTATTAACACCTCTAAGTTCACCTCCCTTGCGACCGCAAATTTGAAGTTATTAAAAGCAGTCAAGGCAAACTAAATAAAAAATAACTAAATCCTCATTCCTCATTCTGTAAATTTATTAATCTGATATTTTTTGGTTTATGGAATATTTTCGGTGGAATATTTTTAAATAGGGTTGATGACAATTTACTTAGGCACTATTGTGCTATTAATCTGCATAAAAGTATAGAAGTGTGAACTTAAGATTAGGGTTAGATGAAATTCATTTACGAAATCTACTAAATAAAATTATTAATTACTAATTACTATCTATTAAACTTAATTAAAAAATTTTTTCAATACGCAATAAAAAGTTGAAGAATTTACCAAACAATAAGCAAAATTATCATAATCTCTGATTATTATTGCAGCATTCAGCATTTTCATCATGCAGATTAATTTAATAATATTGTTATGAATATTGCGATACTGGGTTAGTTGATTATGTTGCAATTGAAATTTAAGGATAACATTTAAATGAAAGCACGCAGATTGAAATATTTGGTAATATACTATGGTATTAACTATACTGAAAATTTTGATAATATAAAAATAACTTGATAATTAGTCAATCTGCAATAATTATAACTAATTTAAGTGTCAATGATACAATTACATTGCTTTAGATAAAAATATTTAGAAAAAAATAATGGTGGTAATTAATATTCAATTGAAAGAGAAATTAACACTAAATTGACGTCTTGTTAATGATAAAACTTATCGTAATTATCTTATAATTATTATAACATCACAGAAATTAATGCATATCAATAAAAGCTAAAAATATTCATCAAATTAATAGAAGTTTATTGCTAGGTCGTATTTTAACAAACCAAATTTTACAAGGGTGGTTCATAAAGTATTCTCTAGATAGAGCGCTATTGAAAATTGAGAAATTTTAAAACTTTATTTGATCTTTGTACTTTTTATATATTTTTTGTAGAGGTACTTGAATTTTATAAAAAGCCATGAAAGGAAGAATAGAAAAAAGTGAATAGCTCTGCTCTAGAAAATTCTTTATAACTAAGTAACTAAACTTTTTTTTTAGTGATATCGATAATTTGGGATCAAATTTCACAATTTTATATAAAAAATTAGGATACCCATAATCTACACTACAGAAGATTGCACAAGGAAATAAAGTAACTTTTTTTTAAATTTATTTATAAACTTTTAGTTATAACTAAAATTTAATAAGAGATTTCATTCCACGTTACACAATTATTTAAAAAATAATTTATATTTATTTAAATAAAAATTATTTTAAGTAAATTATAAGATATTTATGAGGTAAGCAGTAAAAATTTGTTTCCAAATTTGTTTTTTGTTCACAAAATATTTTAGTTTATCTTTTGATTAATTATGGTTAATCCTACAAAATTTTTAAAAATCCAAAAACGGCACAAAAAATTAATTGTACGCAAGTAATGTAAAAAAATGGGCCATATTTAATGCAATTGTAAAATCACTGTAAGATTGCATTTTGTAAATATAAAATAAGTATGTAATAATGAAGATTATTCGCATTGTTTACATTTATGTTAACATTATAGGTTAATAAATAAACTGGTAATCTACAAATATATTGATAAAAATTCAAACAAATCATGAACAATACAATCATTGAATTCCGCTATTCCAATTTAAAAAAATTTTGAAATGAAAAATGAAAAAATATTATACCTTCGCATTTTTATTAAAATTTAACGAACAAATTATGAATTAAAAGAAAATTTGGTTAAGTAATTCCACACAAATTCAAAATAAAAGTTTTCACGCTTCAAATTTATTTGAAGAATGAACATAAAAAATAATATTAATTTACCTTCGTAATCCAACTTGAAAAAATTCAACAAATAAACACACGACACTATGCACTCTGATTTCGAACTAATTACTCTCTGCTCTTGGAACTGGGGTAACTTATTGAATTAATAATATTATCATCAAGAATTACCCCCACCACTTTCATTCTGTGATAGTAAACTTAAATAAAATTATTTATTCTAATAATAGTTTGGTTTATTTTTCTGGTTTCATTAAAGTTACATGATGCAATTTAATCAGAATTGGGCGAATCTCTAATTTTATGCCAACTCATTTTAAGAGTGATGTAAATTTTAAGGGAAATATAAGTTAATCTACTATTACAGAGTACATACTACATATTATGTACGTCATGTGAAAAAGCTTGCAGGTAAGCTTGAGAATATTGTCTTTGCGACGTGTATTTTTTATAATTTGAGAAATTTTTCTATTGAAATTATTTTTGTATTACGTATTTTCTAAAATAATACCTTGGATGTACGTAGTTTTCAGCCTTTGTTAAAAAGATTAAAAAGATCTGATAGAAGGTTTTTGCGTCTAATAACTTGAACATCAGTAACCTAGAGGTGAGAGGTTAAAATTTTATTTTTAGATGCTAATTTTCAAAAACCACGTGTAAATATTTGCTATTGAACTTGAATTTGCTATTGCTATTGAACATATTTGCTATTGAAAAATATAAAGCAATAAAATATTTATCTATTCATACGAAATACCATTATTTATATTAAAGCGATAAGAAGTAGAGTAGAAATGTCCAAATTTTTTTAAACGGTGTTTCCAAGAAAACATTACGAAATATTTTAAAATTACTATTTATGTTATTTTCAAATAGAGAATTTCAAAGTAAAAGATGTTGATTTCTGAGCCATTAATCATAGAACTAATACAAAGACATGAATGCTGTTGTTAAAGGCACAAATGATTTGGTAAGAACTGGAAATCTAAACTGTGACTTTACGGTCCAAAGTTCATTTTTGTAATATCTGTAAACATATAGTAGCAATTTGTTAGAACTGAGATCACCAATTTGGACGCCAGTTTGACGTGGGAAAACCATGTCACACGAATGCATTCCAAATGATCAAGGGTGACATTTCCCTACGAAGGGTCTGATATTTCAAATTTTATTCCTACTTTACTTCATCATGATGTTATACTTTACCAAATGAATTCTAGAAAAACAGAAGTTCTTGAAGATATCTCTTGGTTTTTATTTTCAGATCTCTATTCAAATAATAAAATATTTTGACGATCCTTTTCGATTGATGTATAAAAGTCGCAATGGACAATTGTAACTAGCAACAGCTAGTTACAATTTATTAATTTTAAGATTGAAAGTGATTTTTCTGTAGAAATTTCTTGCAAAAGGAAATCTGATAAATTAATAGAAGAAATCTTTATTCCGATACGAGTACCAAATCAGCATCAGAGTGGTCTCTCAGGCCGGAAGGAAAGAGTACTTCAAATTTTTCAACTACGTTGTTTAACCCTTTGAATTAATTTTTAAGTTGTGATAGAAGTAATAACGCCAATGTTAAATTAAACACAAAAACAAAAACTTTTTTGGCTTTGGATAGTCGTCCTTTTGAATTTGGTGATTTATGAAGCTTAGATAACTTCCTTCAAGGGGTTCAAAGGTGCATGAAGCGTAATACAGAGGAAATCCACAAGTAATACCTCCTTAGCCTCTGCACACCAACTCCACTCCCACCGACAAGTGGTGAACCCTGCTACGTTGAGCAACTTGATGAGTCTGGGTTTCAACCCCAGAGGAAAGTCAAGTCAACAAGCAAACTGGAGATGGGGGTCTTTTTTAGGCTACTTAGAAATATACTACTTAAGTTAAGGGATAAATAACTTCTTCTTCAACTGAATAAATTCAGCTTAAGCCTAGGGCTTGTTATTTCCAGCCACTGCGTCATTTCCTTGGCAGTACTAAATTTGTGAGCATATAAATTGTTTAACGTCCGATAGGTGGTTTGCTAGACTTGTCTTCAGACGAGCCTGTAACCCTGTCTTTTATGTTAATGATGGCCATTCATTAACCCAGGAGAACCACCGGCTTAACGTATCTTCCGAAGCACGGAGACTTAGTCATAAGAAAGTTGCCTTTCTCCGGATTTGAACCTGGTACCTCACATTCGCAGTTGATCGCGTTACCTGAAATGCAAATGACCGTCTCTGGGAAGAGATAAATAAGATAGGCAATTTTAGACAAAGAAATGTCTTAGGATCGGTGGCAGAAGAATCTATAGAATCTAGATAAACCGCAGCGACTACGTCCATAGTAAGATTGGATATCGTCAATCACCAAGCCGACTGGTAAGCGTGATGATTTAAATACCAACACGCCCTCTAATGAAAAAATGCCAATTCGTAAAACTATAATACCCCAGGTGGGTAGAACAATATGTTCAGAATCCTGCACTGACATCGTCGGTGTGTCCCATGGATTGTGGGGGGAACAACAAGTTGACAAAAAGAGTGACTCTACTGAAACAATTTACATTGCAACCTACAACATACGCACAATGAGCAAACCAGAATATCTGGAAAAATTAGAAAAAGAAATAAGCCACACAAAATAGAATATTCTGGGAATGTGCAAAAAACAGACTACCTGGAGAAAAACTATGTACGTTAAACTCAGGACATTCACTTTTTCAAAGAAACACCTAAGAGAGTGGCCTATTTGCATATCCCCAGTGGCGCTCAAGACTAACAAAAAGAAGTGTAGGTAGACCCCAAAAAAGATGACAAGATGATATCAAAAAGCAAACCGAAAAATCATAGCATCAAATTGCTAAAGGTAGGGAAACTTGGAAGAAGTTGAAAGCCTATGTCCAGCAGTGGGCGAAAGACGGCCGAGAAGAAGAGATAACTTTCTCAACCACGAGATAAATTACTTGCTTTGTTTACAGTTTCCTCAAAACTTCTCATAATTTCTACAATATATATCTTGGTAGTTTGATTTTCTTCGAATATCTTGGTTTTTACTCTGCAGTGGAGATACAACTTTTGCGATGTTTAAAATTTTGTATTGATTCACTACCATTACAACTATTTCAAAATTTTTGAAAGTTTTCTTCAATCCAAGTGCTTTGTTTTGTTCAGTTGCTTTCAAGTTTGTCAAGGTTAGATTTTCCAAAACTTATAAAATTATTCGATAATGAAATTTCAAGCTACGAAGAGAATCATAAAGAGACAAAAAAATCATAATTATTCCATGTTGCTCCTTCCATCCTTGGTTTTACGATTTTTCCAAACCGTGGCAAGAACTTGACATTGGCACCTCTTTCCTTCACATTGGCGCTTTTTTCCTCCAGCATTTGAGCAACGTCAACCTCCAGCGACGTCAAATAAGTTTAAGTTTAAGAGTTCAAATATAATATGAATTTGACGCCCTTTGAGCTACCGCCCGGAGCAAGTACTCAAGTTTTCCTTCCCTCAGATCCGGGGCTGGTTCTCTCACACTTCCATTTTACAATTTTTCCACTTTTGCGCTTATTGGTTTACTACTATGTTTTACAAAATTATTTCTTAATTCAACTAAACTGATTGTGAGATCAATATGAAGTGATCCATTCCTCATTCAGATTTGCGTACAATCCTACTATTTTTTTTACTAAACATAAGTACATTATAACTATAAGAATTGTTTAAATCTCATGCGTATGTACGAGTTATGATACAAAAAGCTTTTAAAACTAATCAAAACAAATCTCATCACATTGGAGAGAAAAATATGTGGCGTAATCACACTTTTACTATTATCTTTGATAAAAAAACCTTTGCAATATACCGAACCGGTTTTGCACAACACGTAAAGTTCAAAATTTCACAATATTTATAGGTCACTCTTCAAAGCTCCCAGGAAAAGCTTAAATAACTTTTTTCAAAAGAAATAAAAGTAATCAAGCGAAACGAACGTTTAAAATATGGTAAATTTTCACCGATGTAATTATTTAAAGCAATTTAAGATGATTTGAGATTTGAGCGAGTTGTACTTTTTTAGTCTGCATAATAATTATCATTGTTACTATAAACAGCAGAAAATTGCTTTACAAACAATTCAGCACAGCCTTGACCTGATGATATAAACTATCTTGAGCTTCACTAAAATGTGATTTGAATGATTTCATCAACTTCCAGGTACACAATTACACCATAATCCTAAATTAAGAAAAATTCTTTGGAATCCCATGTGTTAGTTTTCCAATTTATTATTTCCAGCTAGAATTTTCATTGTTTAAATTTCAGTTTTCAGTGTTGTACTTGTACCTACCCCATGTTAAAAAAACACTCTAAATGAATATTACCATAATAATTAATAATTATGCTGTATGAGTTTTTGGAAGTAATTGAATAACAGATTTCCAGATGAGATTATAAATAATAATAAATTATATGACCTTATTTGATAATTTATGATTTTTGCACTTAAAGCTCAATTATTTAAATCTACTTAACTGGTTTAAGTCGGATATAAACATAAATAAAAAATATTGACCTTAGATTTAGTTGGTGGTTATAAGGAGCGACAAAGTTTCTGTTCTTCGCCAAAATAATGATAAGTTACAGTAGCGTCACTTTAAGTTGACTGGGTGGAGCCAATGTGTAGGAACTAAAATTCGACAGGTCCGTTTACATGACAGCACTCACACTTTTTCCACCACCTCTACTGGGCAAAAAATTAGCTACACCCAGTCAACTTAAAATGAAGCTCCTCTAACAGTGCTATTAGTATTTTTTGATTTCTTCAAAATACCCTTTTTTATACCTAATTATAATGACCCAGTTTTTATGGAATAAACAAATAGAATTGTCATTCTTTCATAATTTTTCATACGATTGTTTGAAGTCTCTAAATTTGAAAAAAAAATTTCTAATATAATATATTAAAATAATCAATGAAGCGGTTTAGGCATATTTTTGGGATTGTAAAAAAGGTATAGAATTAAACAAAAGCTGAAAGTCGCCAAACGATAAATCTAACGCAATTCCAAAGTAACATAATAATATATAAAAAAAATTTGGAGATAAGGGGTGATTTTAGGGTTATACGACTGAAAGTAAACCTTAATCAATCATTTCGGTAACTCTTTGAAATTCTATATAAAAAGAAAAGCAAGACACAAATTTAGAAATTCTTCAAATGTTGCTCTTTTGAATTTGTTTTTAACTTATCACTGCGTAATTTTATTTTTCATCTTAATTTTCTCATTTTCGAATAAAAAAAATTTAAAATTTTATTGGCTGGTTTCTCCTAGTTTTACTTTATTCGCGATGTTAGGTGGTCCCCTTTTTTGTCTCCTGTTGCTAGGGAGTAAATCTCCTATTTTTCCCATCTCGCGAGTTGAGGTGCTAATTCAGATATTGGTAGGAGGGGGTAGCTCTCTTCTAACTCTGCCTTATTTATGGTTATTCGATAAGTAATAACTGCTAACTTTTAGTTCGATCTTGAAGATTTATCCCGACCATAAAATGTTTTACATGTAGTACATAAATTGATAAAAATGTTCTTTTAGTTATGATATCATTAATAAAAATTTTTAAGATTTGCATAATTTGTTTTCATGTTAAAATATCAATATGTACACATAAGTAAATTTTATAATCAATAAATTTATGTAGAAATGTTGTGAACGTTTATTATGTTTTAGTTACTATCCGCAAATTTTTGAAAGATAGTTATCATTTTTTTTTCATTGCTTAATAGCAAATTGCGACTGTTGTATGTAATAAGTTTTCAGAGAAATCGATTACAATTATTTAACTTATTTTCATCCCATGACATAATTTCAAAAATTTTCTCAGCATAGGAGAAAAGTAATAAAAAACTCGTCTCGTGTTGTGTGTGATAAATACAATAAGCAAAATCAGTAGACAGACAGAATAAGATAAGTTTTGAAAAGTATAATAAAATAATCTATCCATTATCAGCATGCTGGGTCTGCAGACACACGAGAACTCACAGTCTACTCTACACCTTTATTTCTAACTTATCAAGCAGGTGAGTAGATTAAAAATTTCCTTGAAAGTGAAATCATAGTTTTGCCTTCTTTTACAAATTTTTAATAAAGTAAGACAAATTTATGGTTCCCAATTCTTGTACCGAAAGCCCATATTGGATTGTGATGGCTGGATTCACACCACAGTGGATGTTCACCGAAGAGCCGAACTAAGAAATTTTGTGAAGTCTGCAATTTGAACTGAGATTTTCTGCTCCGTAACTCAATCATCTATCACATCACGCCACTGCTTCGGCTTTTCAAAAAATAACAAAATTCTGTAATCTGACATTATTACGTAAAAGTTTGATTAAAATTTATTTTAGATGAAAAATGTTTTTCAACTGATACAACATAAATCAAAACAATAATTATGACGATGTAAAAATAAGATACAACGCAAATTTTTTACGGTATGATTTCTGATTTCAGGAGTTTATCAAAATTTTTTATTTATAATAAATTGGAAATACCCAAAAATATGAAACTTTAATATCGAGAGATATTTTTCAATCAATACAGCAAAAATCAAAACATCTTGATTTGTAAAATAAATTCATCAAATTTCTTCCGATATCATCTTTTATTTGGGAGTTTATCCAAAAGATTTTTATTTATAATTAGTAGAGCGGAATCTAAGTAAAATGTCTATCTAATCTAAATTTAGAAAACTGCAAGTTATCTTTACTGAAATCTGCTTTGAGAACAACAAAAAAATGTTGAGAACTGTTTTACTTTGCTTAATTGCCTAAAACGCAATTATTAGTCCTAAAATCAAAAATTATGTGTATAAAAAAACTAAATTTACTAATGTTTATTTCATTTGCCTAAAAAGAATTTATTTGCGAAATATTATCAGTAGATGTAATAAATTCTCCGAAATTATTTGAAAAGGCCAAAGAGTATTTTTGTTTCAAAAATATAAAAATTCATTTTTCTTTCATATTCCATCCATTTTTAGATAATATCTAAAAATGACCTCTCTAAGTTCTTTTTCATAACTTGAAGGTTAGGTCATATGTTCTCACCCTGGCCAAGTGCGGGTTGGGAAAAGTTTTATAGCCCACAGTTCAATTTTAGACTTTTTAGATCACAGGACAAGTCCGACACAACTTTAGGATTAAAACCGCGGTCCTAATTAGAACTGCTGGTTTGGTCTGGTCTGCTATAAAAATCAAGTAGAATATTAGCATGCCATTTTTAAATTTTAATATAACATATTAAAAAACTCGTTACTCCTCCAGGTTGGGGGTTCTACCGACGAGCTGGCTCCTCGTCGTAGGTAAAAAATGTAAAATGCTAACAAACCAAACGGCAATTCGCAAGGTTGGTAGTTTGATATCGGCCAACATCGCAAGACGTTTAAAACCGACTATATATGGGTCATTCCACCAAATAAATTTTTTTTCTGAAGTGTGACCCCCGCGGATTTTTTTCAAATTTTGTGGAGGTATTCTCAGTATAAAAATAATGACTCACTAAAAAATTTAGCTGTTAATATTAAGTACTTTCGTAGTAATAATTTTTTGAATTTTGACAAAAATTTCAATATGAGTAATATTCAAAAATAAAAGTTTTGTAATCGTACAAATCGTACATTTTATTTATTTGTATTTAAACAAAAATATGCACATTGTGAAAATTAGATATTTTGTATAAAAAAATCTCAGCTTTCAGAAAAAAATATCAAATTTGAAAAAAAGCTTGCCGCACTGTCAAAAAAATCAATTTTTTTGTTTTAATTACAATTTTGGGGGTCTTCTGCTACAAATAATAAAAAATTAATATTTTCATTGAAAAGCTGAGAATTTTTTACAAAAGAAACTCTACTTTTTGTATTTTTATAAATAATATTTCTACTTCAAAAAAATTAACGAAAAAGTTAAAAATTACAAAATTGTCAAAATTCAAAAAATCATTACTACGAAAGTACTTAATATTAAGAGCTAAATTTTTCAGTGAGTCATTATTTTTATACAGAGAATACCTCCACAAAATTTGAAAAAAATCCGCGGGGGTCACACTTCAAAGAAAATTTTATTTGGTGGAATGACCATATATTAAAAAACTAAGGGTGTGTTCAAATAAAAGGTTGTATTATGACTTATATTATAGTATAATGCACCGGATATGTGATGTGTGCCAATTGACACTGTCTTGATGAAACCACATATCGTCTACACCATATTATTTAATTTAGGACAAATATAGTTTGTAATTTTCACTGTAATCGCTTGGCAGGCTTTATTTTCGATGACTCCAGCAACGTAGAAACCGCACAAAACTGTACATTTATGTTGAAAATATACGTCGTCGCTGAAAATGATTTTTTGCAAAGCTTTCCTCATATTTAACATAAGATTTTATAATATAAATAAGCATTGATTCACCGAGGAAGAGATGGGAACTGTAACAGAAATTTAAATGCTTAATACGGAAAGTGCAGAAGAACAAGATAAATAAGCATTGATCAACCGTGTATACAGGATCCTGTATATATACAAGACAGATACAAAAAATTACAGCTTTCTTTGATAGATCCAAAATATAGTAAACAAAATCCAACCTGTCATTTTAACATCCTTTAGGAACCTTCGGTTTACTTCTTATAAATTCTTTTAAAATCATGTATGAAATTGAAGGGGCACTAAAAGTAACTCCAAAGCAGTTGGAATTTAGAAATACAATTTTTAAAAATCTCAAAATAAAATGAACGACAGACTTATCCAAACTCTTAGATGGGGATTTTGGGAACAAGCATAGACGATGAATGCGCTACTAATAGGTGGTGTGTGAGGCGAATGATTAGTAATCTAGGGTTAAGGTACCAATTTTTCAGAGTTTTAGGTCCTAAAAGTGGCGCTTTTTTCTTTATTTTTTATTACGTTTAAAATTACGTTCTCTAAAGAATTAGGAATAGCTAAAAATATGTAACCTTAACATCGAGAATAGTTTTTTAAAACTAATTAAATTACATTTAATAAATTGCAAAAATTAAGTTAAATTTTTAAGAGGTGGGCTAAGTGAAAGAGGTGAGCTTAGTGAACGGACTAAGGACCGGACTCTAGGCTAGAAGCCTTGGGTTTGATCCCCAATCCGGCTACAAAAGTTTATCTAACTTTATTATGAACCTCTTCTTTCGGAAGGCAATGGCAAACCATCGAGAGTAATCTTGCCTAGTGATTCATTTAATATTAAAATAATAATATTAAATTGGTAGCCAACGTCTAAAGAAGATATGGCACTAAGAAGAAGAAGAAGTTAAATTGAAATTTGTTTATCAAAGGAGAATTATGTATTTAAGGTAAGTTGCCACAATTGTTCCAATTTTCAAATTTTTTAGAAAAATAATTCAATTGACGTAGTGGCGTTTCGTTTGTGAGCATTTTACCATTTTTTACCTATGACGAGGAGCCAGTCCGATGTAGAACCACCAACCTGCAGGACCAGCGCGAAGACCAGAATAAAGTTGTTACTTCACCCTGATTCGAACCGGATATTAATCGTTTGTAGTCAATTCGCTTGACCATTACTCTCCAATCGTCTTTTTGTTAATTATTGTTAAAAAGCAATAATGTTTAACCGTTATTACGGATTTTGATCATTCTTTGTGTATTTGATAATAAATTTAATACTTCATTAGAAAAAGATTAGCCGACAAACTTTATTTTGTCGGAAGGTTCTGGCATAGCTATTTCATCTTCTGCACGTATTAAATAGGTAAGTATATCCGTTACGACACCATCAATCAATAGTTCCTCCATCATTTTGATTTTCCGACATTACACCATCCTATGAGTTTGTACAAGTACTACTTTGGAAGTCGGGTATCGTTCATCCTCATCAGGTGTTTTCTCCATGTTTTGCGGTATTATTCTTTTTTATTGTTTAGATTGAAGAGGCCCAAAGCGTTTCCGATATCCCTGTTTCTTATTCTGTTTTTTTCGAGTGTAGTCCATGATAGATCTTAAAATTTTGCTTCTAAGGTGTAGAAAGGATTAAGTTTGCTTTTAATTTTTAAATTATGCTTTGGGCAAAAACCAGACAGAGGTAAACTAAAAATAAGACACTACAAATTTTATATCACCACATAGTTTCCTGTGAATGTTTAGCTTGGTAGAAAAAATACGAGGCACTGTAGGTGAAAAAATGTAATATACAAACCTGGTTTCAACAATTTATTCATTAAGCTTTTACATTCTAAATAGAATATTGCTTTCCCTTTCTGGGAATTACAAATCCGATTATCGGGGTGGATTAGTCCCCATATTACATATTTCCGATAAATCAATATCGATTTCACCACAGCCTGATGCAGATGTCACTGGAAGGCCGAGCTAAGAAATTCTGCGAGGTCCGCGATTTGAACCCAGAATTTCCACTCCGTAACTCAACCAGCGGTCACATCACTCCACGACTGTGGCTCAACAATTTATGATAGAATATTAATTTAAAAAAATAACGACTGAAAATCTTCCATACGTCTAAATGATCATGCAAAATCGTGGGTATTGCTCTTTCACGTCAAAGCTTAAAGATGTTTGAATCTCTCAGTATGTTACTTACCGATCTTAATTAAGTACTTAACTAAATTTAACATAATCTGAAATAAAAGAAAAATAGAAAAACGCAAACTTATTCCAAAGAAATAACGCAGTTCAGTAAATTAGTGTTGAGCAGTCTAAAGCAAGCCATATCTATCTCATCATATTAACAAATTTATTTAAAAAAATATTTATAAATTTATTCTAAAAAAATTGAGCAAAGTTCAACAAATAACCTAAGCTCTGATGTTCTAATTATTTTGGCATTATTATTATAAAATGTAAACCCCTCTAATACAGCAGTTAAAATTTATTAAAAATTATTAGCAGTATATTATCCTTAAAAAGCCTATCTAAGCTTTATAATCGTTTTGTCTAGTAAATCTTTTGACATTAGGGGAGTTTAACCAACCAGCAGTATAAAACCCCAAAATTTCTTTAAAATTAATGTGTTCATTGGTTTTTTTCTAGGTCTGGTTTTTTACACCACGTGACCCTACTCGTACCGGGGGATTCTATATGATCCTATTTATTAATAATTTTGTTTTTGTAACAGAACGAAATGTATCTCGTATAGATGGGGGTATGTAAAAAAATCAGTAAATATATTATGGAGTATCCCGATGCTCAACAGCAACCTTTTAAGTGACGATAAAAAAATACTTTTCTAAGACAAAATTTCAAATGAAATTATTGCTGAAACTTTTTTTTAAATCTTTTAAAATTTAGAAAATTTTTCTATCTTAAAATATTCATAGCACAAAAATTGATTTCTGGTGAAAATATTTAACTTCTTCTTAAAAAATCGGAAGTTTTCTGCAAATTATTCTTTTTAGGTTACAACTTTATATATGGCCTAAACCTTCAAGTTAAAAACTTGAAGAGGCGTATATCCAAAAATGGATGTAAACAAAAACGCTAATAAAGAAGAAGAAGAAGGTTACAACTTTAGTTAAGTAAACTTGATTGATAAACCAATCTGTTTTAGAGAAAAAGTTTTTTTTCGGGAAACAAAACAATTGTAAATATAAATGTTATGGAAAATTTTATGCTATGAGAATTTGTTAAGACTTCTGTAGCCGAATTTTCATAGAAGATATTTGAAAAAAACTAAAATTTATCGTAAATTTGGCTGGTTTTTTTAAATGCGCACAGATGTGCCAAGGTCGAAAACTTGGAAATAAATTTAAAAAACTACCAGAATAATTACGATCGGAATTCCAAATTGCATTGGTCTATAATCTACGACTAACTTGATAAAAATAATGCAAGAACAACTTTTAAAATATTTTAAATTTCAATATTATCTTGCTCAAAGCTATTTTTAAATATATGAATAAGAATTTTGAAATAATAACATATCTGGAAACATTTTTAAGTCGATATAGTTCGATATTTCTATAATAAGTAAAAATCGTGGGCTTACTTATAGACGAAAATTTTAGTAAAAAATTTTTTATCGGTGGGACCAAAAGCCAATCAATTACATCCAAGTTTTTTTTTTAAATTTTTAACTAAAAGTTTCGTCTAAAAATAGAATTAAAAACTGATCATGCAGTGTAGTTCTCATAAGTCCTAATTCGGACTTAAAGCGGTTTTTGCAGTAAGTCTACGAAATGTAACTTTATCGGCACTTTCAAAATAAATTGCAATATCCGCTAGAAATTTGCAAGCACTTCCGTATGGAATAAATAAGTTTAAAACGGTGGGGTCAACTTGACAAAATCTTATTTTACTGCAAATTTAATAAAAACTGAATAGGTTCAAAAGGCCAAGAAAGTGGCAAGTAAAGTGGAAGCAGTTGCTATAAAGCAACTAATGCTAGCTTCGTCTGTCTTAATAAATAGTTTTGCAATTTTGAAAATTTCATCTTATAGTTAATAAAGGTTTTGAAATAAAATTTAGATTATTTTGCATTTTATACAGTTTGTTTGAAATGGGATTAAAATCTGAATCCTTAAAATTTTGAACAGAAGAAATAAGCTGAAAATTATTAAAAAATGTAAGAAAAATATCCTTGATAAAATGGGGTGGTTCCAGAAGGTGAAAATCAAAATTTCAGAATAAGATTTTAAAATTACTTTGTAAAAAATTTAATTAACAAATCAACAAAAAAATAGTAACGCAAAATAGTGTTAAAGAAAATTACCGTTGATAAACTAGGGTGAAAGTGAAAAAAAATGTTTCAATATTTTGAAATGTTTAAACCAATATTTTCGAAACCTTACGAATTTTAATTCCTAGAGAATTTCACTGAGAATTTAATGAGGTTGTCTTAATTAAGTACTTCAATTATTTTAATATTAACGACATTGAACTTTGATAAGTTCTCTATAATCAGCTTTTACCTTGTTCTATCAGT
Organism: Rhagonycha fulva; assembly: GCA_905340355.1. Classification (NCBI taxonomy): domain Eukaryota; kingdom Metazoa; phylum Arthropoda; class Insecta; order Coleoptera; family Cantharidae; genus Rhagonycha; species Rhagonycha fulva. The sequence continues at coordinate 36,070,714 of HG996556.1, forward strand.
GCTTTGATAAATTAAAGCTCAAAAATCAATTTAATCACAAACTGAAAGCACTGAAAATTGACTATAGGTACAATAAATTAGAATATGTTTCAACATTTATTTGCTTCAAGGGACAGAAAAAATTCAGATAGGTTTAGGGTTTACCTAGTATATCTTCTTGTTCGATAACATACAAGTTTGAGCATAATTTTTCTCTGAAGTTTTAAAAATCGCTTTAATTCAGTTTCGTCCAAAAATATTTTTATCCGACCCACACCATAAGCGTAATATTTTAAAGGATAAATCCAGAATATGATTCAGACACATATAGTGAGAAAAACAACAAAGGAGAAAGAAAAATAATTAAACTAATTACCATAAATAATCATCACAGTGTCGTGTTAACAATTAAACACAAAAAGCACATGTCTGGGGATTAATTTTTGCGGGCTTGACAATTTAGAAAAACAAAAACTTTTGAATTATGTGCTTTAAAAAAAAAAACTACCAATTTGTAAATTCTACAAAAAATTAGAAACTGAAAACATCAAGGTCAAATCCCCTGTGATGTAGACTCAATAAAGAGCAGATATCATAAAAATGTGTTACTATCATCATATCATATTTTAGCAAATCGTCTAGACTTAAGTTATTCTTCTTATTAAAGAATTTGAAATAACAGACGCGTTACTTATATTATACCTACCAATTATTTTATGATAAGGAGAAGAGGAATTTTCCTAATCACAATGAAAAATAGATGCATCATACTTCTCTGCTTTCAGATGATGAAATAACACCAGGTATAAAAATGGATTAAAAATTTTATTGTAAAAAAAATAATAAAAATTAATTAAAGTGTCATTTATTGAAAAACAATGTTATAAATAAATAAAACAAAAAACATTATTTTAAACATTAAATATATGCAATGTATTTTATGAAGCTGTACGAGTATTTTCTCATCTAACTTTGATTAACTTAAACATTAATAATAAACAACAAGGTTACAGGGTTTTGTATTCCAAAAAGGCACTCCTAATTCAAAAGTCTTATTATGTAAATTGGACTTACACACATAGAGCAACACAATTATTGACTTGCCTTCTACATTACAAACTATTATACAGATTAATTTTTTTAATTACTAATCTCAATAAAGTTATCGTTAGATGTTTAATTCGTGCTGACTTTTTCTTTTCTAACAATTTCTTTGTACATAAGTAATATATGGAAATTATATAATTGTTAGGTAAATATTTGAAGTGATTATCTACAAAATTTATAATAATATCTTAGGTCAAAGTTGCTAAATTTATAATTTGTACAGTTATGCAAAAATGATTTATATTGATAATATTTGATAATTTTATTTGGAAGAACTTGCGTTTTATAATTGATACAGCTTTTGTATATTAACGCCTCAATAACAATTTATTAATTTACATTTTATTTTAATATACATATCAATTTATAAGCAACATTTTTTGGTAAAATTATAAGTAAGTAAAACTACATTTATTTGGCTAATGACTAGATTTTTTGCCTAAATTTGTGACGAGTGTAATTTAACTAGAAGCAAGTTTTAAAATTGTTACAACAATTTGAATAATTGGAAAACATACAAAATCTATCATCATCAGTGATTTGGTTATAAAAATCTTAATTATTGTATAGGCAATGAACGCATTGTTAGCTGAGTTGCATGCAATTCTTTTATTTTGGACATTTATAGGTACTATATTATATTTTATTTTATAATATCAGTGCACTATATATTTTTCATATAACAGTATTTGGATGTAATTACAAACTTTAATAAAAAGAACAAAGTTCAACTTAAAGAGCAACGCTTTGAATAATTTTTGGCAAAACTGGCAGTAAATTCAACGTAAAGGCTTACACTCAATCATCCAATAGTACATATTTGACAATAAATTTTAAATTATGTTGACCGAAATAATTTATAATTTTTTAATTTGTGAAAAATAGATTTTCCCCTTGTATGCTAAGCTCGTTCTACATAATTTCCTGGAAAAGTGCCAAAAGCTCCTGTTCTTTGGCTTGAACCTACATACCAACCGTCGTCACATTTTTCCAACACAAATACCAGATCACCTTCCATCAACTCCAGTTCATCATCATTTTGAGGCCTGTATTTGTACAAAGCTCGGTATCTGCAAGAAAAAAATTTAATATTAAACAATTTAAAATAGTAATATATTAAGTCGATTTAGCATTATTACATTTGAAAAATAATAATCAACCATGACTTTGCTCTTTCGTATATCTAAAAAATTTGATTATAAAATATAATCTGACCTTTTTAGGATTCAATGCAGAAAAATGATAAGATTTCAAACAAACTTTTGTCATAGTAAACCATCATTTCATCATCTCGTGTGGAACAAAAGTTATAAAATTATGCAACAAATTTTAAAAATTATATTCATGAATTAACTTTGATTAAATTTTTTACAATATTTGCATACAAAAATTAATCTTATTACGAGAATTATTTTTAGTTATAATGTATTCATTAATTATTTTTTTTCAAATTGTTTAATAAATTTTTTAAGGAAAGATGTAGAGTTCTAATCTCGTAACCCTAGACCATGTCATTTTAGTTTATTGTAGATAAATAATAATTAACATATTCTAATTTTTAGTTGGCCACTTCTTGGCATGCGCTAATTTCACAAACCAATTGTTGGTTTAAGGTGACGTTATGTCCCAGGTTAGAAGATTACAATTATATTTAAAAGTCATAAAAAACGTCACACATGAAAAATTAACCAATATCAATTAAACTCATAAATACTAAACATAAACAATTCTCTCCTCAATAAGAGGATGTGAAATTCGAACTAACTAAGTTGTTGTTCTATGCTACTGTTCTGGGTTATGGTTAATTTAAATCTATAACAAATAATACGACGCCGACGGTTGATTTAATTAATCTGTAAAGCTAAAATCCGTGTGAGACAAAAAATTTTAAATTGACCGATTTTTCAAAATAAACTTATTCAAACTTCTTCCAATTATTATGAACTTCAATGTAACGTAACAATAACACTTTTGTTTTCTGCCACTTAGTAGATTTCAGAATGAAAATGTAAACATGAAATGGGTTCGTAAAAACAATAACAAAATAAAGAAAGTTATATGAGCCCGAAACTATTACCCTATTTACTTCTATTATGGTGACTTCCTAATGTCATTAAGTGAAACAGCACTCGCTCAACTGTAAGGTTACAATGGTCGTAACAAAACTTACAAAGATGGATTTTTATCATTTAGTAAGATTTATTATCCTTCGCCCCTAAAGTATTTTTTTTCAGACATCTTTCTTTCAAAAGTTACAAACAAAATTATGTGGTAATAAAACTTACGGTATTGATTCCGAATTTGTATCGATGTGCAGTATTTCATTGATAGGATTTTTGGAATTATTTAACGATTTGGTTAAAGAACCATAATTTGTTCCAGCAGGATGTGAAGGTTTGGCACGATAAGTTGACGTAAAATTGTGTTGATGAATTATTGGAGTGTAACTATGACTTCCCATTGATTCTTTTCCACCCGCAGAACCATTTAATAAAATTGAATGAGCTGCCGGTGAAGCTGCAGGTTTATGACTTGAAGAAGGCGGTGGTGGCGGTGCCATTGGATCTATTAGCACTTCCACATAGTTAAGAGGAAATATACCTTTACGTGTACCAATTCTTCCTTCGAACCAGTTATCGTCGACTCTTCTGGTGATGGCTACCAATTCACCTTTCGCTAAGGATAGTTCTAGGTGAGTTTGAGCTATGAAGTTAAATTTGGCTCTTGCCTGACCTTCGTGTGGTTTTCGGGGAGTCGATTTAATACCATCGTATGGCACTATCTGAAATATTAAAAACAAGTTTTAATCTCATGGCTGTGTTTATTTTGATTGTTTTTAGTGGATTACCGATTGCACAATAAACTTTGCAAAAAAATTCTTTATCTTTTTACGTACTATTCGAAAATTGTATTTAGAAATTTTACCACCATGATAATGAATTATTAATACCATTAACAAGTTAGATATAGTAAAAGATTTCATTTTTGTAGTCGTGTGTTCAAATGACTGAAACTTTAATCACTTACGATCTAACATTTTCAAATATTACCAATAAATTTTAGTAGTTAATTCAACGAGGTAGTTTTCATATTCCTGTGGATGCGCTATATGATCAATTAAAAAGCAACTTTTAAGTTTCTGAAAGTTGACTTTTTGTTGTGTTTGAATTTGTGTTGCGCTTTATATTCATTTAGTGTTAATTTAAAAGCTGCAAATGGTTTTAATTAAATGATTTTGTTTATTTAATCTTAAAAGTTTCGTCTGTGAATTAACACTTAATTTTGTCAAGGGACGAAACGGTCAATGGACGAGTTTTAACGTTGAACAATTTTTGACTACTACACTTATTCCAAGATTTTTTGTTATGTAAATTTTTTGATTGCAAACTAGAGATTGAAATCTGGTAAGAAGACAAATATATATATTGTACAATCAATTATTATTTGGTGTTCTTTATTGATTGATTAGGTATTTTATTTGGACATTCCTACATTACACTTCTATTAACAGCTACGATCCATTTTTATTCTGTTTGAGGATATATTTGAGTAGGGTAAGCGGTGACAAAAATATTTATTTAGGATTGGTTCGTTACCTACTTTGTAGCTTAATTTGTTTTTAAAGTGGCTTAATGTGGGTCTAAATGATTCTGCTCATCCCTCCTTAACAATAAACCTTACAATAATTATTTTGTAAGCTGTGGCCATCCGATTTTCAGTGCCAAGTGATCTTTGCTGGAATTGTGTCACCGTTATGCCACCCTGGTAGTCGAAGAAGCTAACGACATGGGAAAAACCATATATATAATTTTTATATAATATAATTTTTGTAATTGAGCGTTCAGGAGTTTTGTTTATTTCAATCGTCAAATTAATCAAGGGAAATAGAATTCACCATTAGTAAGATCTAAATATTACAGGAAGGATTGAATACCTGGATACGCGAGTGTATTTTTAAGTGAAAAATTTTATTCCGGCATAAGCACAAGTACTTTCTGGTACTGAAAAGGATTAAATCCCTATATAGTTGCTTACGTAGAACAGATAGGACATCGAGGCAGTGATACAAATAATGAGGAGGGAAAGGGAGCTACTGCAGACGCTAAAATGCAAATTTTATGATTGAAACCTCGATGAAATCTGAATAGACATATTTTAAAGAAGAGAATTAGGTATTTTATGTTATATTTATTTCCTTATGTATAAGGAAAATGGCATTAAAGACACTGGTTTTTTCAAAAATCAAATTTAAAAAAGTTCGATTTTCATAGCAAATTTCAAGTCGCTCGTGATTGGCGAATCAGTGCATTCTATGGTCTATCCGTGTGCGGTCATACAAAACAGTCCAGCTGATGAAAATTTTCTCACTTAGTCGTTCGCAATGTTAAAGTACGGTTAATACTTTTTTGCGTGGATCCTCCTCGTGCCATGGTGGTTTTTATAAAAATTGACCTTACGCTAGCCTACGCTTCTTTACGCATTGCTTCGGCCGCTCCGGGCCATTTTTATGAAAACTACACTTATTATAAATATACCCCTAGGCCCGTGGGTTAAAGAAAAAGTGGATCAATGAGAGGTAAAACTCGTTTATGCGTAGATTCTACAAGAACGGCGGCTGTGCAAGTAAAAGCAAGTTTGCTTTGCTCGAGCGCCTCCAGCCATTTTTACTGCACATTAACTATTAAAAAACATGATTTTCGCTCAAAGTGCACTGTTGAAGCATATGAATGCTAGTGAGGCTCTCGTTATCCCCTTTTAGCATAGCATCACTTTGTGAACAGAGTTTGTTTGGAGGCGAAGCGCCTCCAGCCATTTTTACTGCACATTAACTATTAAAAAACATGATTTTCGCTCAAAGTGCACTGTTGAAGCATATGAATGCTAGTGAGGCTCTCGTTATCCCCTTTTAGCATAGCATCACTTTGTGAACAGAGTTTGTTTGGAGGCGAAGCCTCCATTACCTCTTTCAACATCTGAGAACATCGTGTAGATAGTTAAGAGTATGAAATACTAGAGCGAGCATAGAGCCTTGTATCGTTTCAAAGTAGAGCGTTGACCCGCGCGAGGCGATAATCAACCTTTGATGAAAGATTTTAGAGTTACCTGAGTAACCCCAGAGAACGTAGCGTCGCGTCGTGGAGCCCAGAAGGGTCCGCAGAAGTTATCCCCTTTTTGCGTAAAGCTTAGAGTAATGTAATTTACACGGACTGACGACAAAATGCCTGAATTCACCAATCACCAGCGACTTAGCTTACAAATTTGCTGTAAAAATCAAAGTTTTTAAAATCGATTTTTAAAAAAACTGGTGGTTTTAAGGCCATCTTTCTTATTTAATTCTCTTATTTAAAATATGCTTATTCAGATTTCATCGAGGTTTCAATCGTAAAATTTGCATTGTAGCGTCTACACTAATTACCTTTAACCATAATGAACATTTTATGAAGGAATTTTCATAAACAATACAACAAGAGCTTTGATTTTATCCGGATAATTTTTAATTTCAACGAAGACGTGATCAACAATTTATCGAGAGAAAATGTGATCATCCATAATCACGAAAGCGATCGAGCGCAGCGAGATTGCTCGAGTGATTATAGCCAGATCAAATTTTCTCGAGCTAAATTTTAAAAGCACGTCTGAGTGATTAAGAATTTACTCTTACTAGTGATTACCGAATCACTCCTAATTTTGAACTTGAACCTGCTTCTACCCTGGCAGGAAGAAAATAATGACGAATACTTTCTAAACTTTTCTAGGTTACATTTTTCAGGAGTTTAGACTGTTCGGTGGTTCGGCCACATCAGATTTTTATGTGTAGTAATCCTACTGTAACTAGGTTAGTTGCTTAGTTACCTTTCCGGCTTGTCCATGGTAGACCAATCCCAACGTTTTAATAAACGAGTCAGTAACTTAAAAAGATGTGCTTGCGTTTGTTGAGGCGCTACACGTATTATTTGTAAAACTTTGAGGGCTGCTTTGCTAGAAATCTTCAAAGCGATTGCAATCGATGAGATTTACCATTCAATTGCTGCAGTGTTTGTATTTATTGAAGAGTTTCGTTCTTACGCCTTGTTTGTAGAGCTACTTGATGGCATTCTGCCTCACTCAGGGGAAGGGGGGATTATGTCAAATTAGATGTGTGCGTGTATTTCAAAAATGACACGAATCAAGAAGAGAAGAATAAAGAAAACGAAGAAAATCAGAAGCTTTCTAGCAAATCATTAGATTGGATTTGACGGTCAGCAACATCGCTATCATTTATTTTTACAGTTATTTGCTACACTGAGAAAAAATTGAATTCCAAATCAATCTCGCACCAATTTTGAAGTAAATTTTATTTCAATTGATGTCAAATTTACTTCAATTGTAGTAAAATTAACTTCAAAATTGGTGTGAGATTGATTTGCACTTCAATTATAGCAAAATTTACTTCAATTTTTTCTCTGTGTAGACAAGCACCTGAGTTAAAGAACTTACAAAAATGCGGTTATCAGGACCGTTTAAAGGTACAGTACCCTAGATTAGAGGGCAAAGCAACGGTTTTAAATGGAACAAAAGTAAGTATTTTATTCCAATTTTCTTAATTGATTGATTTTCAGAGCGCATTTATTTAGAAAGTAACGATTGCATTTCAAAAATTGAAAGCTCTTAAATATTTTAGGCTAAATTTTGCCCTAATTTTGTATTTGCATTTAGGTGAGCGGTAAGTAGGTATATTTAACAATCAATAATAGATACTAATATATTCTTTCCAAATAAAGTTTTCTAAATAAACTTGTTCGAGAAGTATTCATTCATTTTAGGTAAACTTAAATAATTTTGAAATAATTAATTCATTTGGTAAAGTACTTATATAGTAAGTAACAAAGAAATCCAGTTACTTTCATCCATTTCCTTTTAAGCACCGCTGATGAGATCTAATAAGATCGAAACATGTACGTCGCTGTTAAAATTTCTGACTGTGATTTTTAGTTTTAGAGTGTCAACAAGACAAATTTTTACAACGAAGTAACTTCTTTACGTCGCAACTTAAGGAATTCGTAAAGAAAGCATCGTAAAAATAGCGGAGGGTTGAGTTTTTGCCAAGCTACATTCGCAATTTCAACCTCGGGGAAGCTCAATAAACTTGTTTGCTTTATTGGGCCAATTAATTTTACTAGTTGTATAAGTAAATTGATTCAATATAAGATAAAATAACACAAAGTTTACCGTAATTTCGTGCGTGTCTTACTTGTGACGTGATTTAATCAGATAAAATTAAATCTGTTGATTTACTTGTATGTTTGATCGATAAAGGTAAAGAAATAAAAATTTTTATTAAATACCGCAGGAAATAAAGTGGTATCCAGAGCCAAGTGCTTAATTTTGATTTCGTCGAAAAATACAATTTTTTGCAATATTGGAGTAAATTTAATATTTTTGTTAAGTAAAATTAACTAAGCCTGGAATTGTTGCGAACCCTCTGAAATTATAATATAAATTTATGCGACCCTTGTCTTTTTAATAATAAGGATCATTTCAATGGGGTAAAATTTCAGAAGAAATATAAAAATATAAGAAAAATCCAGTGAAAGTATAATTTACACTTTAAATTCAACAAATATCCGTTTCACTTGTTCAAGGACAGTTTTGTGAGTCCTTAAATCACAGTTTTTGTTTTTCTGTTAAATAATAATTTTTCTCTTTTAAACGTCAAGTACGATAAAATAGTATTTTTGTGGAAAGTCTACAATTTGCAATTATAAACTTTTAAACCTACTAACCTCAACATAATTTGCTGGAAAAAGGCCAATTGCGGCATTGTGTTCGCCTTCGTACCAATTTTTATCCACTTGCCGCCTGATGTAGATAACATCTCCTTTACGAAAGGTTAGCTCTCTTGCCGACTGACCAATAAAATTATATAAAGCTTTTGCTACTAAACGAAAATCTGGTGAACGTGGTTGTGATTTTATGCTGGGTATTTCTTCTACGGGAAAATCGTCGTACCTATTTAATGGAATTGGAGATTTTTGCGAGGGAATAAAATTATCTGTATGCCTTCTATTGTTCATATCTTGCAGTTCCTGCAATACAAAATTATTTCGATGAAGAATTATAATAATTTTCTCACATAAATTTTCAATAAAAATTAATTAGTACCAACAATACTACATCGTTAATCAACTGAAGTTGCATCATTAGAGAGTAAAAATCAAAATTATTCGCTTAACCACAAACCATACAACATTAGTAAATTTATTATAATTTTAGCATAATTCTACATGAGCTCATCCAAAATGTTTGGCAAAAATAAATTTTAGAGGCAGTAACGTAAATTAAACACAATTACCTTATTAGTTGTTATTACAAAAATTAATTGTTTCCAATTCCAGCGCAACGAAATAAATTAACTAATCTACTTACATTCAGAGAATCGCTAACCTGAAGATATTTTCGTCGACGTTCCTCTTCATATACTCGTTTCATGTGCTCTGCCTGCCTTCTGGATAACTCTTCCTCGCTCAGCGATTCCTTCACTTCTTGTCTGATGGGACTTTTGTAATGAATTGTTACTTCCTTTTCCACATACTTCCGGGGCGACTCTGTAAAAGGCACAAATGCTGAAATTTATAAAATAAATCTTTTACTTACTTTAGTGCAACGTACTCGTGTAAACTAATAAGAGAAAGAGCAAACGTAAAAGTAATGAAGTGAAAATATATTTGATATTAGATACGCATTTTGATTAGATGAAGTATCTTCTTGATAATTTCAAGCATTTTACCAAGACATTAGAAATTTGCTTTCGTTTATAGCTTCGAGGCAACTCACGATAAAATAACCTTAAAAATTATTAGCATGTTAAATTTCACTTTTTCACATATCGATTTTACATTAAATGTTTTCTAATTTTTTATTGTTTTGTGGTCGTGCATACAGTGATATTTTTTTCCAGCGAACCACAAATTAGTCCAACTTATCTTTGGCTCAGTGTTACGTGTGATTTAAATCGAGATTACCGTAGCACAGAAAATTCGAATAAATCATTTGAAAAACTGAAAAATTAATTATACATTTCTCACCTAAATAAAATACCATTGTATTCTTAGTTAGGTTGAACTTATTAATAATTTTATCGCTTTTGTCTTCTTATTAAAAGTCATAAATTAAATTTAAATTTCAATAAAGCAAATGATTCATGGCAAGATATTTTATATTGTGCACGCAAATGTTGCAAATCAATGCCTTTTATGCGACATTTTAAAATAGGCTGTTCGCCGCCCTCTTTGTGCTTCCGTGTGCTTTTAATGTCAGTAAAAGATATACAATAATTTTTATGGGAAATAATGTGGAACTAATTTATTGTTAGTATGGCGTTTTTAATAAAAAAAAAATGCAATAACAGACTCACCATTGCGTAATACACACAAGTTTGCATCCAAAATATTACATTTTGACCAAAAGTTCATTCATTTTCATAATGAAGTTTAAATTAGTATGCAAGTGCTTGTGCCATTTGGGTCTCGAGTGTAAGAACCTTTAATTTTGTACAAGCTATGTAAGTTAGACGCGTATTAAAATAGAACAACTAAGTTATGCGATTAATAAAGTTATAATTTTATTAATTCTGTGCTTAAGTTTAACGGCATTAAGTAGTTTATATTCTAAAATATTTAGTATTTAGGGTTGAAGTACCCTATATAATTTTTTTAAATTAACGCTGAATGCGTAATAGTTAAATTAACGTCAAATTTAATGAAAACTTAAATATTCACTTACTAAACCATCGTGAAGTTACAGAGTATATGGAGCTATTAATAATAAATGTAGTTTTTAGAAAGCATAACTTATAATTAGTTTTCCACGAGACGAGACTTTTCAATGCTTCACGAAATTTTAAAGTGACAATATGGCACTTGGAGATAATTTTTATTTAGATTATGTACGAACCATTAATATTTTAATATATACGATGCTGGTAATATTTTCCATTTAAACTCGAATGTGTCGCGAGCGAGATAAATATTTTAAGATTCTTAGGTACACAAAGCAAGAAGACGTCTCGAATAGTCAATTCTTCAATTAATAATATTCAATTAACTTTGTTTTGGGTTGGGGTAGAAAGCACCAAACATCAAGAAACACAGTGCAAGCAAACATTCTATAATAATTTGCAAAACAAAGTATCACAGTCGATAGCATAGTTCTACATGACTTTCATGCTCCAACAACTTAGTTGTCAATATCAAATTAAATCAGCTGTTAGTTGCGATGTAGAGATTTCCTTTAATGACTTCAACTTTAGCACTGCATTAATCAAAGTCTAATTAAATCATTGTAAATTTAATGAACGGCCGGACAGGTAAAGTGCATTAAGTGCAAATTAAATCCGCAGGTTCACTCGTAATTATACGGCTACAAAAGGCATGCAGGTTGAACAAATTGTAAATTATTCTAATATTAACCGAAGGAAGAAAATATACTTAATTCTGCAGGCGAAGGTGTAAAAGTCTATCAAACTGAATAATTCTTGAACTAAATATTTCAAAATGACGTGTTCAACCAATCCATTATAACATGGCGTTGTCGATCATTATGTCAATCACTATAAATTTAACGCGATTTCTACTTGATATATATTGACAAACGTATCATTTTCTTTTACAGAGAAAATCCAGATAAAAAATGCGTCGATTTTCAAAAAGCGATTGATGAATTGACTTGTTGAACTGAATCGACAATAATTTTTTTTCGTGAATTAATAATACAGGTGAAAGACTTTCTGTCAATTAGTGTTTTCCATTGTGAAATTTTTTTATGACAAATAATAAAATATTTTTGGTTTTCTTTAACTTACGAAAATATAGTAGTCAAAATATTTTATAAACTATAAACATGAAATTTAAAAAAAACTATTACAATGGAAAGCTTTTATATCAATCCGACATTTTTGACAGAAATTCGATAATAGAACTATTTTTGACATATTGAATCCATCTGAAGAGCTTCAACAAAAGTGAAATACCTGTCACAAACAATTATACATCTAGACTTTCAATTAATAGTTAATTTAACTCGTTTTCAAAAATATCTTAACCAAATATATGATTAGATACATCAGTTTTGTAATATTCACATTAATTTCATACCTACGTAATATGTGAAATACAGTCGTTTTAGAAGCTTCAAAATATTTAGTATTGCAATAAAAAGGCTTTGTTTACCTTAGATAGTTTACGCTTGTCGTTTTATGCAGTTCACCGAAACAATTTGAATTTTATATCCGAATGCTAAATATTTTTAGTTTCGTATGAATCTTGTAGGTGTAATTGGTTGTAGGTCGTTAAAATCTTGTAAGCTCTGAGCTAATATTGCGAATTGGATTAAATTGTTTAGCTGGCTCAAACCAAAAACTAGTAAACCGCATGCTATTGTATAGTACAATCAATACACAATTTAAAGAATGTACTACAACCTTTTGCATTATGGTGAATATGGTGAATATGGTGAAATTGCTAGTGTAGGCTTAAAGCTCTGTTTGTTTTATGAATTACAATATTCTTAATACAAAATCACTAAAAAATAATAGTAATGATAAATTAAAAATGTATAAATAAAAGACAAAACTAGGAGTTTGTGGGACATAGCATATCATCCGAAAAAAATAAGCTGTCACTCATGTTTTTATTTTACAATAAATAGTTGAAATAAATTAATTTTTTAATTGAAAATTTTCTAGAAAATTAAATGAAAGTCCCATAAACAGCATAAAATTGTCTATAAAAGGGTCGCTGATATCGACATTTTGGTTTGAACACCTCCACGTATAAACTATTAAAAATAAATATATGTCGTCGGGAACTTTTTCGTAAGAAATTTATTTTCCAAAAAATTATTTATAGGTAACTCTTCGTAATTCTCATAGTTTTTGAAAGTTTGCGGTAGACTTCAGCATTTTTATGCTTAGCAAAATAATAAGTTATTATCTCATGTGCAAATTCTTAGATTTTTATCGCTAAATCTGGGTATCTAATAAATACATTTATTTGAACTAGATTAGACAATAACTAATTATTAAATCCAAAAAAGAAGGTCTATTTTTTATGTGTAACTTGACTCTTTGTAAAGTGTATAATATATATGAATTTTTTGCGTCTTTTCAGTATGTATATATTAATTTTTTAAAGGTTCTCCCTCAGAAAACAATTTTTATTTATTTTTATTTCTGAACAAATTTGAGCAAAAAATGAAAATAAATTTTGTTAGCATGGTGTGATCGGGGGCGTAGCTACGTGAGGCTTGAGTCCAGTATAGAAAATGGAAGAAATATTTAAACAATGTGATAAAATTAAATACCTGACCTAGACTTTGTATCCCCCAAACCGCTCGATTTTATATGGCCTATTTTTGGAACAAAGTTCTTTAACGCAGCTTGCGATGGCAAAAATCGTCTCGTGAGAAAAAAGCGTTATGCCCCCTCTTTAGACGTTTGGTTCTCTCCGGCGCAGTTTAAATATTACCGTGCTAGCCGTATACATTCTGTAAAATATTGTTGGTGACACTCACAAAGTTTAAAGTTTGCAAAAGTCGGCAAAATAATACAATAATTTGTTTACGTTCTGAAGAATGTAGATACTAGATGATTGCGAAATCATCTGTTCAGCACCAAAAAAAGCTTTTATCAAATTTATAATGCACTATTTTATTTAATTTTAAATAAATAAATACTTTTCTCAAAATACTAAACAAATCTTGATTTTATTTCTTACTTTCCATTACTTACATTGAAAATATGATATAAAATAAAAAATAAAGTATATGGTTTACAGAAACAGGAAGAGAGAGATACAGTCGCATGGAGGGGACATAACACTTTTTCTTTAAGTCACGAAAATTTATAAGTATCAATAGTCAAAATATCCATATCAAATTACATTCGGAGTTGAAGAAAAGACGTAAGAAACTTCGTTCCTGACGGGGGTCCTCTGAGCGCACACGTTTTTTCTTATTTATACACTGTATCCTCTTTAGCAGTTAGGGATAACTGCGCTCCTGTATAGAATTATATCAGCGTTTGTACAAAGTTCTCAAATTTACTATAAAATTTTTACGCAAATATGTGTTTAAGGTGAAAGGTAAGAAACGTAGACTCTTAGATGCAAATTTTACGATTGAAACTTTCTTATGACAAAGTCTCCGTGCTTTACTCTGAGTTGATTAATTGTAACCATTAATAAAAACCAGGGCTATAGGCACAGCTGAAGAGTAGCCTAGGAACCTATTTACCGGATGTAAAACAACTATAGTCCAAAATCGATCTAGAAATAGATCTATGAATGAAAAACACATATCTTGGTGCTCTTAATTATCTGTATAAAATTTAAAATTTTTATACATTTATACTGGTAGCCAGCCCTTAAAAATTTTCAGGCCTTAAGAAATTTGAGAAAAATTATGTACACCAAATATCAAAAGTTAGGATAGATTTTATTTTAAATTAAATGTATTTAATCTTGGCACTTTGGGTTAATGAATTGCCATTATTAACATAAAACCAGGATGCAGACACATCTGAAGGTCAACCCAGCAAGCTACCTAACGAATGTAAAATATTTATATGCTCATTGAATTAAAACTGCCAAGAAAACATAGTAGAAGATGTTAAAAATAACAGACTTTAAGGCAAACTAAGTTGAAGAACAAGAAGTTATATTGACAAAATAATCCGAAAACACATAAAAAGCATTACATATTTTGAAGAAATGTTTTCTACTTGTTTTGATCAAAAATTTCTCTCTATAATTTCAATTATTATTAGTAGGTATATTTAACGAAAAAGCCACAGCAGTGGAGTGATGTGATCGCTGGTTGAGTATAGAGCGGAAATTCTGGGTTCAAATCGCGGATTGCACAGAATTTCTTGGCTCGCCTTCCGGTGAACATCCACACTCTGTGGTGATCCCTGATATTTGTGTCGACGTCATTACCGTAAATTCGGCTGCGTCACACACGCAAAGTTAGCAAGATAGGTTAGGTAAGCAGGGAAAAGCCATGGGCCTTCTAGGCCTGTAGAGCTGTGTCATATATATATTTAACGAAAAGCAGCCAATTGGTAACCATTTATAAAAATGGCTGCCAATTTTACTTCGGAAAAAATAAGAGATTATCTTACAATCAAAAATGTTCACTAGGGCGTAAACGTGCCAAAATTCACGCGTTTAAAATATACCTACCATAATTTCTTCTATCTGTCCCAAACCGAGAAACAAATTATGCGTTGCGTGCTAGATTGCATTTGTTATTTATGGCCTCTATACCGCGTGAACGGTAATTTGAGTAACAACAATTTTATTAAAAATTTTGTTGGCGTTATATTTATTCGATATAAAATTTTTTAAATTATGTGCCGTTTTCGAGGTTATTTTGAAAAATCAAACCATTTTTGAAAATAGCTGTAAAATTTTTTATAGGAAATATCTAAGATGGATTCATAGCTAATCATGTAGCTAGTGCAACCTTCAAACCGCACAGCATGAGCAATTTCGTTTTGATAAATTAGAAAAATAATGAGAAGATTGTAGATTATAAATTCTCTAACTTTGTTTAAATTTTAATTCAAGACCTAATTTCTGACTAGCTGTAAAAAGCGGCGGAGGCAAGGGCGTGGGTCGATGGTACAATTGATATCAGCACACATATGATGGTATTATTAATTACATTAATAGCTAACAGAACTTTCAAATTGTTTCAAAAAGTTTAATAAAATTAGTCAAAAAGACACAGTTGATCAATTTTATTACAGGAAATATGCTGTAAAAATAGAAAAGTGAAAAAATTTATTTACACTTGAAAATTTTTATACCATAAAACAAAATTAACCTAAGTGGCCAAAAACATGTGAATTACAAAAATATCTCAGTAGTAATAAAAAATGTTTTTTTTTTGAAAATTGTTAAATGCAAAGAGCATTTGTTTCAAATTACATCACAATCTCCAACTCCATAATCAAGGTCTGCACAACGGCTAAAATAATCAAAAAATACGAGGATTGCAGTATTTTGAAAAGGATTCGGTTAAAAAGTGGTAAAAAGTAAAAATCTCCAAAGTAAGATTTTTTTCTAAAGAAACGATGATCTAAAATTAGTTAAAACCAAAAGAATAATAATTACCTCAGAAAATTTAAACTTCACTGATGGACAACAATAATTGCAACTTTATCAGGAAAATCGAACGGTCGATATATTATAAATCAACAGAACTTTGCTGATAACATTTCGAGTGGCCGGCTTATCTTTCTAAGTTAAACAAGAAATATACCTAGTGCGGCAAAATTCCAAAAAATTTAAAAAAAAGTCGACAAAAAATAGTATTGCAAAATGACAACCCAAAAATAGTTGGTGAAATAGATCTCTATTATATGCATACTATAACGAGAATTTTATTATTTGTAGTGTCTGAAAACTGTTATAATACTACAATTAAAATAATAACGCCCTTTTGAATTTCTGATCAAGTAATTTTAAGTCGTCAGTTTTATTATTTATGAAATTTAAACAATAGTATTAAATTTTGAAACTTTATTGAATTATTTCCGATAATACACTTCCTGCTGTATTTGATACGATTATCAGATTAGTATTAAGCTGCAATTTATATTCCATAATACTTGAAGTACCTACTATAGATAATATAGTTTCAAAAGAAGCATTCTTGACATACTAGAAATTTACAAGGAAGTTTACTTTTCGGCGATAACACAGAATGTTTCACTGCCGGAAGGAGTAATAGCCTGGCCAAAGTTTCAAACAATAATTTTGGTTTTGATATTTAGAAACAGTTTAAATAACAAAAAATACTTTTAACGTTGTAAATGGATAAAATATTCAAATCCAAAATTGTCACTTTTTACCTAATCCAGTTTTGAAAATTATAAAAATACTACATCCTTTTAGTGACAAGAGTATGTTTATATTACAGGAGAGAGTTGTGATGTAACTTTAAAAAAAAGGATAAAACATTTTCTCTAAAAGTTTTAGCATGAAATTAGTTCAAAATTTGATCAAACTTATAATTAAAATTTAACTACATTACCCATTTTGGTATCTCTCATTGCGAATTTAAAATAATACACTTCCGATTGTTTAATTATTTTACACTACAAGTCACTCTTAATGCTTTTCGATGTAAATTTGGTTCATAAATTTTGCACAATATAGCACTACAGCTCGCTTAGCTCTCTTCCTAATTAATCATTTAATTATTAAACTATGTTGTGTCGAGTTGTGGAATGTTTAAGTTATATGGTGAAAACGTTGGCCATTCATGGTTAATAATAAGTTTGTGCCAGTGACCGTTTTCGCTAACAAATATGTTGGTCGCGCTATGAGAGAGCTTAATGGTATTACTGTCCACTTGAATCACAACAGTTTGTGTGTTTCAATAATTTTGTTACTGCCGATGGAATACTCGATGCGTATCGTAAAGAGAAAATTGTGCTAAAGTTAAAAAAGCTATAATTACTGTAATAATCACAACGCATAGGATGTCAACTACAACATTACTTTCTCTTTAATATACCTGTATTTGTCTAATTCAGTGGTTCTCAAATCTCATTATATAATATTACAGTTAAACCGAAATTATGCAATAATTGCATTATAAAGTCATAAACTATTTATTTACATAAAAATAATAAATTATTAATTTCCAGACCAGATGGCCTAGAACCCAGATCGATAAGTATAATGCATAATGATTATTAAATTATAGTTCAAATAGTATTATCTAAACGGTATATTGTATCGGAAGAGTAGACACAAGATTACCATAAAGAATTAATTATCAAATTACAAAATTCTGAGAACTATTTGGGGCAGTTTTGGAATCCCTGATTTTTAAACTTTCGTATAACAGATTTTGGAAGAAAAAGTTGTTTTTGAAACTATCCATTCCATTGTTTTTTTAGGAAGTTGATTTTTCGCATAAAGTAAACAACGATTATATAGCAAAAATTCTAAGTAGCAACTAATTATGCATAATGTAAATTACCCATAGTTAGCAAATAAAAGTGGGTTACGTTTTGTTTAATAACCAATTAGAAATTTTCCCGGAGGCTGTAAATAAAAACAAAAACTTTCAATTTTAAGTTATTGTTTTAGTTGATGGAAATAATTGCTTATTAAAATCATTTCTCTAATCTAAAGTTAAACGCCCGATTCTCACTTTGACCTACTCTTTATTTGGTTTTAAACCAAAGGAGGTCTCGTTCATTAAAAATCTAGCCAAACATTTAAACAAGCAACGACATAAAAGTAATAGTAATATTTTTTTACCATTTAATTAATTTTCTAAATGCATTTAAAAGAGAAATTTCGATTGTTGACACCAATAATTTAAACTAATTAGATGTATGTAATTGCTTGAACTTTCTTCGTGACGATCTTAATTTTTCAGGCTTTCAGTTAGCTTTTTACGTTATATTTTAGTAGATATCGTAATGTAAATCAATTAGCGGTGTAGTTCCATTCGGTAGGATTAGATAATTTGGTGTTTTTGTAGACTCCCCACTGTGCATTTACCTGAAAGCATGTGGCTATTCATTTGACGTTTAGTTATTAACGCAGAGAACAAAACTCATCTTTCACGTCATTGTTCTATAGAATTTCTGACAATTTTCTATACAGTTTATAATTAGCAATTTTATTATAAAAACCATTTGAATTCGAAGTGAGTGCTAACAAAAAATTGAAACAAAAGTTAGATGAGGTAAACATTTTTTGAAATTGTTCTGCTTACCAGACCATTAAAAGTAATGTGAACTTTGAAATGTTGATATAAATGAATTGGAAGTACACATTAGAATAATGAACAACGAATTTAAAATTAAATTGCAGCGGTAGTTTGGTGTGGTCACTGGTTGGGTTACAGAGAGCAAATTTATGGTTTCTTTTTGATTAGTTTAGTATCTTAAGTTTTAAGTGTGATTAAAATAATTAGAAAAATATACATCTGTAAGAATGCGTTGTTGAAAGTAACAGTACGAATTTCGTTAATATAATCCTGCGCGTCACTAATAATCTTCCTTCGAATGGAAAAAAAATGGGATAGCAATAATTAAAGGTTTTTCAACCTGAATCTACTCAGTTTTTTATATGTAGCTGTTTTAAACCCAGGTGTGAAAATTGAAGTTCCTCTGTGCACGTGTTTGTCAATGTGTCTCTTAATCGTGGAAAATATCAACTCGAAATTTTTTTAAAACTATTTAAATAAAAAAATATAGATTTAAACAGTAGTAAATGTTGTAAACCAATCACGCTACTAAGGCGATTAGTTTTATGTTGCATGAATTTGATAATAAAGCTGTAATAACCAGTTGGTAAATTCTCATAATTTATAAATAATTTATAACATTTGTTATTCATATTGATGAGAGACGTTATTTTAAATCTATCTCTATTTAAACGGATTCCACAGTATTGAGGTTTGAATTATTATTATAGTACATCACTTTACAATATTTAATCAATACAAATGATTATGAAACCTAATAAAGAAAATAAAATTATGTTTTTACATAATTGAATCGTGGAATGCAAATTATTTATTTATTTCCACAAACTAAAATAAGTTAATCATTTTGCGATCGAAATAAATATTTAAAAATTATATTTAGTTAATCCAGATTTTGTCAACCTTTCTGCATTTGCAACACAATTTTCAGTCGTAATTTTTATCGCTCCCCCCTCTCTGTTACAATGTTTACAATAATAATGTATTTTGACGTTAAAGCTACATTAATTACAACTCTTAAAAATTACCCCCCAAGCTCAATATTTAGTGTTAATTTTATTCCATTCTACTCTGCTGTGAGTGACGAGAAGCCATTTTAAAATTGGAAGGGGTTATTTTTTGAATCTATTTTTCAATATTTTAAATAGTTTCAGTAATATCAAAATTTTTAAAAAATGGGACGGTTATTTGTCTTGCAGCTAACGCAATCAGTTGCGAATACGAGGTACCGGTTTAAATCCGGAGAAAGATAAAACTTTGTCATGACAAGTCTCCGTACTTCGGATAACACGTTAAGCAAGTGGTCCCCCTGGATTAATGAATTGCCGTCATTAACATAAAAACCCGGGTTACAGACACATCTAAAAGCAAGCCTAGCAAGCTATCTACTGGATATAACACAACCATATGGTCACATAAAACCAATAATGCCAAGAAAACTTGGCACAGTTGTTATTAAAGAAGAAGAAGAAATTTTAAAAAACGCCATTTAACCGTCGAGTTTCCTTCATTTTGGGAAATTCGCTAAATGCTAACATTAACATTCCTTTTTAAAAAATCAAAAACTATTACCAGTTTCTTGACAATTAATAGGCTGCATACAAATTCTTCTCAAACATTTTCAATTTGAATTCTTGCCTATTTTTTTATTTTTAACTTTCAATTGATTTTAAACAGAAAGTTTTTCTATACGGTGATAAAATTTTTAAATATCAATAATTCAAGAATGTAACAAAATGAAAAAAAAGAGGGTTGCTATTTAAAAAAAGTCTATGATGTCATTACTTGAAAACAAATAATAAAAATTTAATTTGTTATAAATAGTTTAAACCCCAAGTTCTGTAGAGTAAGTTTCGTCCATTTTGTTTAATCAATTTTTAAATATTTATAACCGGTGCTTTCATCTGATGAACTATGTATAATCTGTTTCAATATTGCATTGAAATATGTAATTATCGGCGGTGTTGTTGCCACTTTCTAAATTATAGTAACTTTTAACGTTTGGCAAGAGTGACAGTCTTAATGGAAGTTCTTTTATGTTTTTTCGGGGTCACCAATTTAACTCACTTATGTTCCTTGATCTGGATTTAATCCTGAGCGTATTATTTGTGAATAAGTGAGCTAACACAACTCTCCTTTAGTATATTTCCTGCTAACTAAAATTACCTATTCCAAATTTTTATTTAAATTTTTCTGTTGAGTTTTGTTAATTTTTCTTGCCATGCATTGATAATAAACAAATTAATACTCGAAACGCCAAAAAAATCAATTCGTTTATGATCTTAAATTGTACCCATATTATGAAAAATCCACTTCAATGTTGCTCTAAGTAACAATAATCATGCTTTGTGGATTCAAAAGGAATTGGCTATTCACAGTTGTTACAAAGTTGTTTTGTATTCAGTTATGGAGATATGAACTGACAAGTTTTGAAAATTAGCGGTGAACTTTTAACGATATAAAAGCCAAAATCGATTTGCGATTTAATTATCGTAATACATCAAATTAAGGTAATTACCTACTTAACACCCACGAGTGAACACTATAAGACAACTTTGATTTACAAATAGCAATTATATCACAAACATATAATTTAAATTACTAATTAGCCAGTGGAGCAGTAATAACATTAATTCCTTGTCACACATAAATTAAATGAATTATTTTAACAATAACTAACTTTCAATATAATATTATTGAATAGCGTTAATTTTACAAATGCAATTATTTTCTAATTAATCCAAAAACTACAAATTGCCAATACCACATTCGGTTAATTTTTAACTAAAGCGTTAATTTGTATTTAAACTGAATTGTCTCATTAGCAGCGTGTACATTATTTATGTGCATTTCAAAATATGCAATTTATGCACTGAATTTAAAATTAATAGAAAATTAGTCACATCACTAATTTCTGGTTATTAAAACAATTTGAACCCCCAAACACGTTTTTTTTTTGTTTCATTATGCTAATATAACAAAATAAATTGGGTGATTGCTATGATTATATTTTCACGTGTAAAATAAACAAACTGAGCCGAGATAAATAACTCGAAAAAAATTCATTCAAACACAAAAATTCAATTTATTTTTCATATCAATTTCTCGATACGTTTCTGACATTTTAATAATGTAGTAAATATTCATTGGTTTTCTTTTAAATGCAAATGGATGAAAAACTCGATAACAACAAAGAGTTTGTAAAAAGAATATTTTTGAATGTTTTACGTGCATTTTGTTTTTACCAAAGGTAACAACTTGACACTTAATAAAGATCTTTTACTAACTGTATGGCATGGGACTATAAACTAGTGGAATGTTTCCTCCGATGGAGTGTCTGTTAAACAACGTTTCCTGCATACGAGTGATTTGGCTAGGCGATTTCCTGCGGAGATTCGCTACTGTAGTTGTCATGATACATTCAGTTTCCTTCCCATTCACAATTTACACACTTGACTCAAAGTTACAAATTTACATGGATGTTAAGCACGACAATTACATAGTTTTAAATTTCACTTTGGGTAAACACTTTTGCGACATTTTTAGAAAGAGAATTGAATTCACAAAATCTTCTACCACTATTAAGAACTGGAGCACGTGCTTTGAACGTCGTCGTCTTACTATGTTGGAGCAAAGATACGTTCACGACTAATGATTAAAGGTAAGTCGGCAGAAAACTAATTAATAAGCAATTGCATTAAAACAATGGAAATTAGTACCTGTGCTGTGTGCTCCATTAGCGTATGCGTTGGAGGAATATAGGAACAATGCAAAGCAACGCGAGAAGAATAATAATTTTTAATGGAAGCATTTCAAATTATTATAATTAAAAAGATGAACAGAGATTTTTGGAACAGCTTCTCAGATTTTTAATCTTTTATGGTTAATTAAGAACGATAGAAATGCACCGGTACCGGTGGTAATACGTGGGTTGGAAGTTGAAAAACGGCAAGCCATCTCCATGTACAGGGTGACTGGATTGAACTGTCACCAACTTGGAGTGGTGTACTTTTTGAATGAAGATTTAAAAAAGTAAATATTCATTTTACAGTTTATCAGTGATTAATTTCTTGTGCTTTGTTGATTACAGTTAAGACTCCTGACAGGATCAAATGGGGAAAACTCGAAGCGGTGATGAAGCAGATAGGAGTATTACAATAACTTTACTTACATAAACATAAAAAGGCAACTGCGTATATAGATCAATATAAAATGTCAAACCTCTACGTTAGAAAAGGAGGAGTGTCCGACAGGGTTGTATTCTGTCGCCCGTCCCTTTCAAGATACATGTAAATATGTTTCGAGAAAAATATTACATAAGTGGAATGAAGGAATAGTTATCGACGGTATAACAAAATTAATAACCTTCGATGTGCTGATCATACAGATTTTTTCAAAAATGCAACAAAAGAGTTGGAAGGAATGATAGGAATATAGGAAGATGAAAAGCGAACTTATAACTATAACCAAATTAAAGTCATGATCACTTACCGTGCCAATAATAGAACAGATTTCTCTAAAAAGTTTTCCAAGAAGATGAAAAAACCGGCATAGCTTTGAATTAAGAAAGGAAAGTCGTTAGGACGGGTATACGTCAAGATATTCGTTAAACAATGAGGTACAAGACTGAAAAAATCGACGATTTTGAAATGTGATGCTGCAGAAGAATGCTATGTGTTCTCCGGACTTCCAAAAAAAAACAATGATTCAGTTCCAAAGAAAAAGTCGAGAAAAGATCTACTTGCGTGTTTTTAAATAGTTTGTCCACATCTCCAAAAGAAGAACATAAGAAGATGGAAAGCACCGGGCTAAAAAGAAGATCTTTAAGACGATGATCTGATCAGATAAAAATAGACAGCCTAAGAGGCTAATTCGTAATTACTATTGTATGACTAAGGTCTGTGTGCACGATTTTGTGCATTTTAGGATTTCAACAAATTCCACTATATCTAACACGAACTGATAGTTGTGAATTATTGCAAGGCATAAAGTGTTTCTGGTGTTAATATCGGATAAGCTAGATAATTCACGACTCCTGTGCTAACCTAACTATGCATATTCATTAAGCTTTTTACGTTCTAAATAAAACATTGCTTTTCCCTTTTTGGGAATTACAAATCCGATTAGCGGGGTGGATTAGTCCCCATATTACCTATTTCCGATAAATCAATATCTATTTCACCACACCGTGTGTGTGGATGTCCACTGAAAGGCCGAGCTAAGAAATTCTGTATAGTCCGCGATTTGAACCAAGAATTTCCGCTCTGTACTCAACCAGCGGTCACATCACTCCACAGCTGTGGCTTAACTATGCATATGCTGTCACTAATTTAAAGCAAATGATGATAGATTTAGATATTCTGAAAACTTTCTGAATTCAAAAACTCATTATGGCAATAAGCGATATGTTTACCAAAAAAGACTGCACGCACCCATACATTATGTAAGATTACAACTAGACTCTAGACAACTAGACCGCAATAAGTACCAATCTTTTCAGTTTTCTGAAAGCTGGTAAAATCTTATTTACTCAAGGAGCACTTGTAGACCACCGCTTGGCAAACATTGATCGAGATATAACTGATCTAGTTATTAGTCAACAATGGTGGTGTAATGTGATCACTGGCTGAGTTACAGAGCGGAAATTTCTTCCAGTTGCCATCTACACTGTTTTCATTAGTACACCATGACTGATTTTAGTTTGTTAATAAAAATGAAGTCACTAGTTGAGAAGTTACTAGAAAAAATGTCGCAGCATCGGGGATGTCATTCATTAGGACTAATATTTATGTTGCTTGTATTGTAAATTAATATTATTATGTTATTTTATCAAAATTTGAATGACAAACACTTAATGATCCAAGAAATAATAATCTTTGAACACAGTTAATAGAAACCGCTAACAGCATTTTCTTTTGCCATACTATGCACTGAGTCGCGAAGGAAATATATTTCTAAATTTCGGGTCGCTAACAAAAAAAAATGAGTACTACTGATTTAAATCTTTGTTTATTTCATAACAGAAGCATTTAGTAAACGAATTGTTCCTGTATTTTCTCTAAATGTGGCGGGCGAATGTTTTAACTGTTTTATGAGCGAGCCAATCAGATCGGTTACGAGTATGGGGGTCAGGTTAATTACTTATTTTACGTGCTATTGTTATGTGTTATTGTTATATTGTGTTTGAGAAATTTTTATCACTCTACCACCAATCTATTTTCTGTGTTTAATAAATACTGTTTCTCTTTCTGCTTTTTTTGCGTTAATTTATTGACATCTGGAGCATAGAAACTGACATTTTCCTCAATTACATAAAATCAAAGACATAAAAGAACCTGTAAAATCTTCTAGAGCGAATCAACTACGAAACGAGAAGAGAAACCTATCTAACCGCCCACGAACATCGGGTGGCCTATCGAGATTATAGTCAAGCTACGGAGGTGTACAGATTTGAAGCACAAATTAGATCATATTTTCCTATTCTAGCTTTTCTTTCAAAACAAGTATCTTCGCGTCACGTCGATTGGGTTAAAAAAACGGTCATTTATCGGTGAGCTAGGAGAAAAAGTTTCAATTTTCAATAAATTATGTTTCTTTTAGTTTAAAAATGTTTGTAATTTTATCAATAAATAAAATTTAACATTTAAAAAATATCTTTGTTTTGGGAGGGGGGGGGGGCTATCGCATATTTAACCACTTGCAACGGGCGCTTTCTACCCTCGTTTATAGTGTAAACTTTTAGATTGATTAAGAAATGTGACCAAAAAGTTATTGGAACCCGTTGAAGAGGTTTAAATTTAATTGCGTTAAAACTATTAAACCGATTTCAACCAATTAACAAGCCAGCGAATTTCATGTTTAACAAAAATGATTATGTAAAGTTTCATAAAAATCATTCAGATGCGATTAGTCCATATGAAAACAAAGTTATAATGTAACCCGACAAGCGAGCGTTTTGCTTTATAATTTTAAGCATTGAACAAGAAAAATCCTACATCCAGTATTTAGAATTTTTGTACCTCCTTCCGAGTACTTACTAATTTCGAAGCTATCGAGTAAAGTGTTTTAAATAAATAAAGTACTAATACATAATAGTTTAGGTGGTCACTTTAAATATTCAAAGCACTCCGTTCTAGAGTGATCTGCAATGGATGATAGATTAGCACTTGGGTTATATTTGGAGTACCCATCCAATACAATAATGCATACATATTTACTTTCACCGTTTGGCACAAAACATTAAGGCTAAATTCAATTTTAGTGAACAGCACCGTTAGCATTTTTACATTTTCAATCAAAATTTGACGTTGCAAAATTGAAATATTTTTTTGCCCGGTTACGATAAAAAGTAATTATAAAAATTTAATCACCAAAATTGTACGACTCTTTCGAACAATCAATTAAATTGCAATTCAGTACATATTGGCCATACAATAAAATTTATTGAAAAGTTCAGCGATTCTAAAAATGTGACTTTTAAAAGTTTATGTGGTTTTTTATTACGTGCCCACGTGATTGCTTTGACAAAAGAAAACAGACGAGAAAAAATGAATTTTCATTTTATTTTGTTATTATTGTAATTTGTGATGAATTATCTCCAAGTTCAGGTTTTAGCTTTTATATGGAAAATATGGTTTTTCATCACTTCAAAACTCAATTGTAAAGTGAAGTTTTTCCCAACAATAGAATTTTAAATTAATTGCGCCAAGTGATAAAAGTTGTGCATGTTTCGTAACCATTAAAATTTTTTGGTTTATTGCTTTAATGATTTGTAAGGAAGTGGGGAATTGTTAAAATATTTTTAAATTTGTAGATAACTTTAACAAAATAATTACTCTCCGTGTTATCGACAACGTCGCATTTCGAAAAATAATGAGCTGAATTAGATTACGACTTTAAATATAAAAAAAATTAATTGAGTGTTATCACATTTTTCAATTACAGAAATTCAATTAACTTCGCGTTAAGTCCCCTACACACCTACCGGAATTAGTAAATATTCTACGGAAGTAAAAGTGGAAGTTCTACCATTTGATTTAATAAATTTAATGAAGAGAAACATGGAAATATTTTATTCGACCAAAGGAATAATTGGTATCAAAAGACGTCTCCAATCTATTCTGTTCAGTGAAACATAAAAAATTGGAAAAATGTATTATTAACATTTGTAAAACATTCTTTTTTTTTTCTAAAATTAATGAAAGGAAATGTAAAATTTATTGGTGCGTAGCAAATAATATTATTGGGTCACTATTGTGCCAACAGAAACTTTTTGTAAACATTTTTTTGTTAAAGTACAATAAGTTATAGAAAAATAAAATTGATTTTATTTTGAAATGGAAGTTAATTATATCGAACATGTATTCAGTGAACGTGTTTCAGTGTCGAAAAATTCTGTTCCTCGATTAATACCCGTGAAAACGGGTTGGGTACAATCACGAATCAAACAAATCGACGTTTTAATAATACGTGCAAAAGGTGAATTCAATTTTAGATAAGTTTTATGTTTTGTAAAAGAAAAATTATCAGTTCACTAAAGCAAATCAGTTTATAAAAAATAGCTGTTCTTTGTGCTGTTACAGCACAATTTTTAAAGATTGAATAAAGCGGTTAACTCATCTTGATATATTCATGAAAGCATTGTTACAGCGTTAAGGATTTTTCAGTTGTGGTTATCTACCCCGTTTATTTCATTTTACATATCAAATTACTACATCTTTATTCAACTTGTTACATAATTGTAGCTGTGTGTCTAGGCAGGTAATTTACATTCTTCGCTTAAGCCGACATCAAAATTTGTGTTAGTTTCACCACACATGAATATTATGTAGAATACTAAAGTAAACGGACCGTTAAGACAACGTGTAAGCGATAAAATGAACCCTACGTGTGATAGAATGTTAAGATTTAAAGAAAAATCGGAATCGTTGCAGAATAACTTAACGTTTTAAGCTTTAGCACAAATTAATATTCTACGGATCTAATTTTCTTTATAATTCAAAAACAACGACACAGATTATCATATTAACAGCAACGCTTGTTTGATATACATCAAGAATGCTTTAGCATATTTTATGACAAAGTAGATTTTCAAATAACATGATATCATTTAATTACTAATGCTGCATCAACACATTGATGGAATGAATTTGCTCGAAGGTTTGTTGAATCGTTCGTGAGCGAATGCATTTATCCACACTTCACAATCGATCGCAATAATAGGTACGTTTATATCGTTTGAAAGATGTGCTGATTCGCTCGTGCTCATCGCGAACGCCACACGTGATTAACGTCTTGCCTTACTTTGCTTAGGTGAAAGCTTTTTTAACCACTGAAAAGGATAGAAGAATATACTTCAATCTGATTGGGTCTTGCCAACTTCTATCGAAGTAAAACAAGACGCTAATCTCTACATGAACACATCTGTAGGATTCGCTCGTGCTCGCCGTACGAATCGAGCGGTTCGTCCACACAGCATTACAGAAAAACAACAACTTCTTCCGATACTTTTGTTTTTTTAAATTTAATGAAATATTCGTGCAGGAAATATTAACGTGCGCTTTATGATAAAAATTTCGTCTGATCCTGTACTAAATTTTTGCACTTAATTTAAATTAAAATTTCTTACTCAGTGTTTCTATTAAAGGACCACTTTTAAGAAACATTGTTTGATTAAAGTTGAACTTTTAATCCAACCAAAATGAGACGTTTGACGGAACTAATTTCCGCTTATTTTTAGCTAAATTAACCTTGATAACAATCGATAACCTTAATTTTACAGAAATGTAAGTTTCATGTTATAAGTAAAAAATCAATTTCTTATTTAAGTAAAGACAAGAAATACAATAAAACAGTACCTGTTTCGAAAAATTCTAGTCCATGGTGTCCTTTGGGTGGAGGTGTTGGAGGTTCTGGTTCTGCATTCAATATTGTAAAATTATGTGAATTTTTGCTTAACTAATGCATCTTTCACAAATTTCGAATGTTCAAATATATTACATGCAATTATTAGTAAACAAATGGTGAGCTAAAGATAAAATAAAATTGAACTATTCTTAGTAATTTGCGCAAAGATGTTCTTACAAGGTGCAAATAAAAAAAAGGTGTTGTCTACGGTGCAACTTTTCTTATCTTAAAATACAACACCTTTGAATGTAACTGTGGGTTTGGCTGTTTGTGACCACGAAGGTTTGTACCTTACTGGTTCAAAACTCGGACGTGAAACGTGTTGATGGCTTCCGTTCAAATTCTGCTTCCAAGTGCTATTTTTGTGACGGTGTTTTAAAATTGGCGACAGTTTTACTTTAGAACGTACAGGCGACGTCGATTTCGGTCTAGGATATTGCTTTTTAACCAATTCGGTATTCCACGAAGAAGGACAATGATCAGGAGATGATAGGGATCGAGTGTTATCATTAATTTTAGGATATTTATGAGCGGTCCACGATGCAGTCAAATATGGAGAAATGTCACGCAGTTCGTTTATACTGGGCGATGACGTAAACATATGTCCAAGTAACGAAACACCGCGTTCGGGCGATTCAAATTTTTTTCGAATCCTTTCAACTTCTCCTATTGGACATCCTAATATTTTCGCCAATTCTTCCACTGATTTCTTGCGCACGTCGGAAAGAAACACGGTCTTTTTGGGATACAAACTCGCTATCTTACTTATTATATTAATGTGCGGCATATAGCGATCTTCCATAGGAAAACTAACAGGAGAAACAACACCACCTCGACGAATCCTACTTCGGCCTCTTCCAAATATCCAAGGATATTCATATTTTCTTCGTAAATGATCAACTTCTCCCGTAATTTGACCAGGAATTACAATTTGTTCTTTTCGAGTTAATTCGGGGTTACTCCTACATCGTCTCGGCGATGAAGTTAATCGATGACTATAAAAATCTTCCATGTGTTCAAATTTATTTTTCAAGTGTTCAACTTCATTAAATTTCATCGAAATACCGTTAGCGGATTTTAAACTTGTAGTGCTTGAACAGTGTGACGCTAGTTGCGCTGCGGCTAATCCAGGCGTCGAAAATTTATTTTGTTCTTGTTCACCAAACAGTTCTTTAAAATCTTGATAAGATTGTGACGAAATAAGTTTACGTGGCTGATTAAAGTCTTCAGATTGTGTAGCGCTCAAATCTAATACTGCGTTAGGTTCGATTTCTGCATCGCAACTGTAGTTTTCAGACGCTCGATAAATTATTGGCGTATAAGGCTGTTCCTCGGCTACGTGTTCAAAATATTCGACTTTCTTTAGAACGTCATCCTTTTTATTTAAGTGAATAACCGTTTTTGTTGACTCATCAGTGCTTCCGCTTTCCGTTTCACTCATGGATGTTACACGATTTGTAGCGTCCGTTGAAACTAAAGCTTTCTTTGGTTGAGCCCAATTTTGCATGGTTTTATTTATATCGCTTTTATAAGCATCGCCATCTTCCTTCGTTAGCACTAACAAAAAATTGCTATCTTTCTGATTTTTATCTTTTTCATCTTCCGACACTTCCAAAGAATAACACGTTCGTGGCGATTCTAAATCAGGTGTAATCGATTTTAAACCTGCATCTGCTACCGCAACTGCTCCTCGCATTTCTTTGTCTACTACCAAAGAAACAGAAGAATTTTTACGTTTAGATGCTCGATTCAGTACTTCTCTACTTAAATCTTGCGATAATTTCTTTTTTTCATTTTCGGTTAAAATAATCGACGCGTGAGAATTAGGCTTTCTAAAATACTCCTCAGAATTCCTTCTAACGCTTAACTTGGGTACAAATTTTTTGTGAATTGGAACACTAACATTGTAGTCTGTATCATTTTTTGTATTTCCATTTTGACTATAAATTTCTGCGAGTTGTCCTTTTAAAAGATTAATTTGTTCGGAAGAGAGACTACTCCATATTCGACTGCCAATTCCACGTGTTAGCAACTTTTCAGACACTTGAAACTTTTTAGAATCAGATTTAACTCTTCCCTCAGATTGCGAACGTCGCTCCACAATATTTGAAGCTAAATCAACAACTGAATTACCTCTCCACAATGGTTTATAAAGATCTCTATTAAAAATTCTCTCGTCCACGTTTACGTCACTTTTATAAGAATTATCTTTCAGTTTTTCAAAACTTTCTCTAATATTATTCACAGATTTATCTTTAATTCTCAAACCTCTGTCCAGCTCTTTCTTCCAGCGATATCTTTCGACGTCTTTTGGCTGAAATAAAAACCCCTTTTCTTGTTCAGCATTTTTCAGTTTTCCGTATAACTTTTCTAATTCTTTTTCAGCTCTTTCTCGAACATGCACCTCTTTCCAACGTTCGAAACCTATAATTTCATCCTCATTTTTTCGTCTAGGTCGAAGTTCGTGTGACGAAGTGGTCCGTTCTAACTCGTTCATTCTTTCAAGAGTCGAATAAAAATTATTTAATTCTTTAAATTTAGCACAACTTCCAGGCGAATGAAAAGACTTAACATATTTTTGTTCGTGCGATAGGTCAACAGAAGCCAAACTATCGACGTCATCCAAAGAAGTTAAATCTTTAACTGCATCGGCGCTCCTCGAACGAAAAATTTTTAATTCGCTCGGAAAACGTGAACTTTTTGCTTGGGTTATTTTTCTATAGGATGGTGAACGCGAAACGGATAAATTATTGCAATGTTCTCTGTGAACGATTGGCGAAGTAGAAGGTTTAACTTCAGAACTTATTTCTATTAAGTGCGAAACTTTTCCGACGTTTTTGTCATTCATTTCATTCGCATATTTTCTTTGAATTACAGGTGACACCGGTCGGCTTGTTTCGCTAAAAAATAATTTTGATGAAGGACTGTATGATCTTTCGTATTCATACTCTTGACCGACTTTATTTACTTTAAACTTTCTTTCAATTACGGGTGATACGGGGCGACTTGTTTCGCTAAAGAACATTTTTTGAATAGGACTTTCAGATCGAGTTCGTGACTTATCGAATAACGGGGAGATAGAGCGGGAAGCTTTAGAGAGAAAGAGCTTGGTAGATGGACTGGGAGATCTACATTTTTCAATTCTTAATGGTGAGACGGGTCGAGACGTTTCAGAAAAATACAATTTTGCTGATGGACTGGATGACCTACAACGTTCAACTCTTATTGGCATAATTCGTCTTTCTAATACTGGCGAAAAGGAGTAAGTATTTTCAGCTAATTTTTCAGTCGAACAAAATTTTTTGTCGTCTTTACTTCTTCTTTCCGTTACCGGTGACGTCGGACGACTTGTTTCAGAAAAATAAAGTTTTCTTGCTGGACTCTTACTTATAACGATATTTTCTCCACCAGGTTTCGGAATGGTATGCGAGAACGACTTCTTAATTTTTGGAGTAACAATCGGAGATACCGGTCTACTCGTTTCGCTAAAAATCAACTTGGATGTACTTCCACTTCTTTTTAACGGTGGTCCACTTTCATAAGTTTGTTTCCATTTGACAGTAGGCGAAACGGCAAATACTAGTTTGGTCGAACCGTTGGGTTTTACAACCGGCTGTTTTCGAATCAGGGTTGGAGAAATTGGCCGACTGGTTTCAGAAAAAATAATTTTTGGTGGTAAACTAAGACTTCTGTATTTATCCTCTAGATATCCGTCCATTTTCCAGGTAACCGATTTTGGACTAGCAGATCTGGATCTCATTATGGCAGCATCTAGGCTTTTAAATTTTGAATCGGAAACTGGTTTGGTGTGATTTAGATAAATTTTGAGGGCACCAATACTTGGTTCTGAGAGTGACGATGCTTTTCTTTGAAGCATTTGAGTTTTTTCGGTAATCCTTGAGTGAGGATGTACTACTGAAACTGTCGGAGACGAAACATCATCTAGAAAAAGATGTTGGAAAAATGAATTTGATTGAATTGCTTCTTTTTGTTTTTGGATTACGTCTTGAGTCAAGTGGTATAACTGTTCGTAAGAATCTTCAAGTTCGGCTCGGTTTAACTGTTTAATATTTTGGGTACTTGAAGGACGTTTTGAAGATTTAGGTATCTGCTTTTCCATGGGCTTTACTGTGGCTTTCTTAACTCGTTTTGCAATTTCTCCGTTTAGCTGATCTTTCCGCGACTTTCTTAATTTTTTATTGTCGGCTTCATTTTGCGTAGTTTTCGGTTTAGAATTCTTGGGTAGTGTTGACTTTGAATACAAGCTGCTCTGAGAAGAACTTTTAGATTTTTCCGATGGGGAAGGCGATGGTACAAATCGACGAGGTGATCGAGTTACCACAGGAGTTGCAGGAAGGGAACTGTAAGGGCGTGTTGATTTCAAAAGTTCTTTGCTGCGTTCGCTAAAACCGACTTGTATCGGCAAGATTTTATCTTTGGATAATTTAGCACCGTTTTTGGCTGAAGAATACAAAGCACAGCTACTTCTGTAAGTAGGTCCTGTATTTAAGGAATTAATTTGAGATATGACGGCTTTCTTCACCTCAGTAGGTGACAGTAGTTCCGTAGATTTAGATAAGCTTTTGCTTCTACTTGGCAATCTTGGCAACGATAAATCAACTTTTCGCTTCTCAGTACCAAAAGTTCCAGGTTTTACTTTTGCAATTGCAGTCGAACGAATATTGGTTTGGGAACTCCCTTTGGTTATTCTTCTGCAAGGGCTTGCCGATAGCGAACGGAGAGAGTTTGAACTTTTCAAGAGACTCGATTCGGCTTTCTGTGGTGTCACCTTGCTGGAAGAACTGCTAGATTTCATACTCGGTGCAACGCTTGCAGTTTTTATGTCTCTCGATCGTAATTTTGATTCACTTTCAAATTTTTTCTTTGAAGCAGTGCTTAGTTTTGTGGTAATTTTATCCTTCAAATAGTTGACCTTATGTTTTTCCATTTTGGAATTTGACGTAAAACACGTTTCGTGACGTTTACTAATGGGTGATTTTTCGGTACGTTCCTTCATGTTGGAAATCAAACGAAGTGTGGTGCTGTTTTTTGACGATAATCTTTTTGGTGGTGACGGTGGATTTGGAAAAGATTTAGGTATTATAGGAAAGGAAGTGGGAGCAGTTCTTTTATAATCGGCAAAAACGTGACGAGGATGCGGAGGCACCGATAAAGGATAGCAGTATACTTGATTTTGTGGCTTTACGTATTGATTCCTAATTCGAATCGGAGTTGGTGATATCGAAATATACTCGACATGTGTGCTTTCTGCGAAATAAATAGTTTTTTAACAAATTTATGTAATTAAGTTATCAGTAGACCATAGTTAATTATAGTAGATGGTGTAATCGAAAGATTTAAATTTGCGTGTCGCCTTCATAATAAAATGGTGGATATGATTTATTGTTTGTTCGGAAAAGAGAAATAATGTGCGAGTTACCAAGAATAATTCAATTGTTAAGCAAAATTTCATGCGATAACTGTATTATTATTAGGAAGGAGTTTGTCAACAAACCTTTGTTAATGTAGAAAAATCCTCGACCATTAAGATGTTACTACATTTAAAGCTAAACTATCTACGTTTAATAATAGTGGTATAAATTAGTACCTTCACCTAGAAGACTTCCACACCGACATTTACATTGTTATTTATTTATAATATAATATAAATTTTGGCGTACCTTTGGGACGTTCCGGTGCTGGTTTCCTGAGACCATGTAAAGGAACATCTCCTCCTTTTTGAATGGTTTTGTATGCTTCCTTGTGTTCTAAGGGGCTCAGATGTTGAGTAGCTTCTTCTCGTTTTCTAAAAAGGAGCGTCGAGTCGCTTTCGTATCCTGATTCTTTTAAAGCTCTGTAAATAGAAAATTGCGGTAAGTGTCGGGTATGCTTCCATCAACAGCATTGGCTACGGACTTTCTTATGTTACAAAAGTGTGCAAACTAGAAAATATCAGACTTATGTTGACACATCTTCTAATACTTCTGTCTGACTGACATGCACGTTCTTTATCAGGCTGCAAGGGTATTTAAATGAACGACCTGTCTTGTGAGGTGTGGACAGAGTACGTGAACTGGTTGAGAACTTCCAGTTCAATAATGTCCGTAGGCAACGTGTTTAACTTTGTACTAAACTTTAAATAGAACAACTCACTTGCTCATGTGACCTCTTGGTTGTGGAATATTCTTTTGTTGTTCTAAATGCTGAAAAACGTCAACACTTAAACATGGATGCAAAATTTGCATATTCAAATAGAGAAATCAGTTTACATCACAACATGCATGTATTATTTGATATTTTTTCAGCATGCTTTAGAAGTAGTAGTTGTGTGCGTTAGGTGTATGAAGTGTGTAGGACAACATTCAACAGAAGTTTCCACAATATGCTTTAGAGTAAACCGAAGTGAAAATGGAATGAGACTTTTACGATTAATTTTAACGAAGCCTTTGCACCATTTTCATTGCAGTTTAATTTTTATTAACTGAGTAACATAATTGTTGGTAATCTTCCTTACACTTTTACTGGTCGCCTTTGATAGAAAAATATTGTAGCTAGGTAGAGCAGAATGGTCGTCCAGCCACTGTGCAATGAATAAGCAAGACTTTGTTAGTCACACCACCAAAAACCTTATCAAATATACATAATGTGATCCAATAAATAAGTTAATGTGATAATTTATTAGTTTATTGCACACTCAACAATACAAAAATAAATTTAATGAAATATTATTATAAAAATATGTCGTTATAAAAAATCAAAAACCAATATTCAGTTAAAAAGATATCAAAAATATCGTACCCCGTCAAATATATCCATGACTTCGTCCCACCACTAAAATAAAAAAAACACAGCGTTTAGTTATTTAAGCAACACTTAACAAAAGAGCTTAAAATGTAAAAATTGTATAGGTGTAAAAATTCCCTGAGAGTGATAAGAGAAAACATTAATAAAGAAGCAAAACGAATCCACACATTTTGAACATAAATCCTTTGTTAAAACACATTTTTGGAAAGACTTTTATTTAACATGCATTAAAAGATTACCTCCTTGGCTTCTTTTTCTGAAATGGAAGAATGTCCTGGAATATAGTTTTCGATACGTCCTGGTTGGGTTTTGTAAACATCTTCCGTTTGCCTAAAATAAGAGCATCGTGAAGTAAGTCTAAAGGAACATAAATTTAGTCTTTCAGTTTACCTTCTTGTTACAGTAGTCGATTTCGGTAGAGTACAAGAAATGTATTCGTTTTCTTTGCCATTAATGGATTCCTGCAGTCGTCGACGATCCAAAGTTGCATATTTACTGTCCGAAACTGTCCCATCGCTGTCGTAATAATCCGCACTAAAAGCACTCTGTTCAGGTTCAGAAAAGTATCCCGATAAATATGGATATCGAGCTGCGAAAGAAAAATGATTCTATTATACAAATTTATGGAAAGTCTATGTGAAGCAACCACACCACTTTGCCTTAAGCAGGGACAAACGATAATGCGACATGTAAATAATAACAAGAGATAAGAGGACTACAAAATTCATCTTACACGGTGTTAAAAGATTATTTCATTTTATCTCTCTTCAGAAATAAATTTTCAGCAACAATGAAACTAATAAACCTTTGAAAATAACTTACAGCCAATGTAACCGTTTCATGAATAGAACTTACTACTTCATTGTAAAGCAAAGTGCCTGGGGATGTCGTTAAATTCAAAAAAGATTGTCTAACAATTGGACGAAAATTTATGTTTCTGTTTTAATTTTTCACTTCGATTGATACTTTTCATTTCGAGCTGCTGACTTATTTTTAGACAACTTTTGTCATAGTTACAAT
This sequence comes from Rhagonycha fulva, assembly GCA_905340355.1. Taxonomy (NCBI): domain Eukaryota; kingdom Metazoa; phylum Arthropoda; class Insecta; order Coleoptera; family Cantharidae; genus Rhagonycha; species Rhagonycha fulva. Next base: position 36,107,302 of record HG996556.1, read on the forward strand.
TTTATAGTAGTGTAACCTAATTCAAGCATAAATGAGTTTCCACTGCCAAAAACAATAAAGTTACTGAAAACAACTTGTTTCAAAATTTTTAAACCTAAATGTTTTGATTTAACTATCATCAGTTCAGGACATAAAACATGCAAAAAAAATTTGAAGAAAAAAATTGGCGGATTTACTAAATATTTCGAAACTACACCGAATGGAAACAATGGCAGGAAATGCTAGGGAAATGTTTGCTTTGTGATAATAAATACCCTGTAGTGACTCCGTGCACTTCGGCGTTTACAGTAAAGTTAACGTAATTTAGCAATTAGTGTTATCATTCATCATTTAAGTTGAAATTTGCAGTGAAAAATTACTTTGGTAGACAAATTAGATCGAAGCCACCACAACGGCGATTGATGGTAACTTTGTAGACACATTTATTTTTCATAAAATAATAACAAAAATTATTGTTCCTGAAAGAAGCATTTGGATTCAAAAATTCAGTCAATAAAACGCGTTACCATAAAGGGATTTTCTGATACATAAAAATAAAAAACGTATCAAAGATGAACAACAAGAATAAAATTTACATAATTCATGTAAAAATATCTTAAATTTTATTCAATAAAACGCAGTGATTAGAAAATTTTGAAATGGTTCAGCTCTCAAGGGGAACACAAATATTAGTGCTTTATGAAATAAATAAGTAATATTCTCGTATATTAGGTACCTACCATATAAAATAATCAAAATTTAATTCTAAACTTTGTTCTATTCCGCTGGTGTATTAATTTTAAAATAAAATATTCTTTCTGCAGAGATTGTTTATCAAACCAAACACCAAAGTTACTCAATTCAGGTTGTCTCATTGCAAGAGATGTTTTTGCGAATCAATTTTCAAAATAAACTTTTGCAGATGACCTTTTTTTTGAAAGCGGTTTTCTTTTTTTTTTTCGGGATAGTTAATGGACACTAATTCAAAAAAATTGTTTACGTGTTTTTTTAGGATCAAAAGAAAGTTATATAAGTCTTTGCGGAAAGCCTGCTTATTGAGGAAAACACCCCAGTTTGAAACTTGGCTAGGTTGCCCTGCTTGTGTTGTGGTTTGGAAGCCAAACTAAGGAATTACTAATAATTAGCAAGTCTTCCACTCAAAAATGGGTTGCCAACAATTAATAAGGAAGCATTTACGTTTAAGAACTAAAGCGACCACATGTTTTTAAATTTTTCAATATATTATTATTATTAACTCATGCCAATTAATTTAAAAATACTGCACGTTAGAGAAACGTTAAAGAAATGCCACGTTTAAGTTTTTAGAAGTTTTTGCGACAGAACTTTAGATAGTGTTACGTCATTCTAACCTAACCAATTTATTATGGGGGCTAATTTTCTTAATTAGGCAATGATGGTGCTTAGAAGTATAAATTTTAAAAGTTTAAAGTTTATTTAACGCAGTAAAAATCAAAAATAGTGTACCAGCTTTGAGCTAATGTGTGGCTATCGTTGATTTTTTGAATTTCATTTAAAAATTTTATATTATTATTTATATCAGCAGTTAAAAAGTTTCATATTTTGTGTATTACACAAAAATAAATTAATTTTTTTTATTGTTTTTATCATTTCAACGACGGTCATTCCTTTGTTTTTTGTGCTGCAGTGATTATTTTATTACGAACGTAGGAAGCACGGTCGCGGTCGTTAAGGAAACAGTAAGACGCAGAAATAAATTACCTTATCTTTTTTCTAAAATATTAACAGTTTTGAAGTATTTAATCGTAATTTTCGTATTTTGTTCAAATATGATTTTTCCATTTTGTCATAGTGAATAAGCACACTTAAGGGTAGTTTAGGGAGAACGGTACGGCGCTTAACACAAACGTCGATGTGCGCACTAGCAGTAAATGATGAAACATAAGTAAATTACATACATTTTAGTTGTTTATGTAAAATTCTAAATGTTCCGTGCTGTTTACATTAACCTTGAACTTATTTTATTATACTTTTATAAATATACATGGTTTACATTATCTAATTGTTGTCAAAAACGTAACAACGTAAAACATTTATTTTCCAGTAAATTGAATTGCTATTTGAATTTAATTTAATGTTTCTAGATTTGCTATTCCTGTTATTCACAACTGCTCTAACTGGAACTTTTTGGAAAACAGTAGAATAGGTACTGTTGTTTGAGAGGTGAGCTAGATGAACGGGCTAAGGACCAGTGGACCGGACTCTAGGCCATAACCATTAGATTTAATCCTCAACTCGCCTACAAAATGTATCTGACTTCATTATGACTCTCTCTTCTCGGAAGGCAATGGCAAACCACCGAGAGTAATCTGCCAAGAAAACCAGTATGGTAACGATGCTTCTGTCAAGAAGAAAAAAAGGAGAAAAAGATACTGTTGTTTAGAAAAGAAAATTTCAGAATAGTCCACTTTACCATGCACACATCAGGCGTGAGTTACCAGTCAAATAAAAGACAAATGCAAGCTAGAAGCATTATATAGGGATTCCTCTGCAGGATCGTCCTCAAAAACATTAGAACGCAGCTCCAAATTACCACAGAGCTAAGAAAATTTTAGGTTAAGTATAAAAAAATTACTATAAAGACTCAGTCAGCAAAGCTTTCTTTGGTACTTTAAGTGGAAAAATTCCTTAAGATGATCTTTAGGGACGTTAACCAGGTTACAAATACACCAGTTTGTTCAAGGCTATCCTACCGATTCGTCGGCAGGATATTATACCGACAAAGATTTAATCCAACAAATGCAGTGATATCCATCCAGTCTCAAAGTCTCAAATCTCAAAGTCTGAATCGGACAGTGCCATAAATGCCAAAGTTTTGGACACGCGCAATGTGAATGTAGGTTAGCTCATAATGAGTGAAGTATGTGAATCCACATCTGAGATGAGATTAGTAAATAGCCGAAACATCAGCGTGCTAAAATGGGTTTATGCACACACTGTTAGAGAAAGTGACGTGACAAAAATATTACAGTTTATGCACGACGCAACCGATTTCAAAAATGTTTATTAAATTACGAAGAGATCTTTCGATTTCATTTTAAAAATTATACAATAAGCTAGTTATTTCAACTCAAACCTGAGAGAAAATTTTTTTTTTGTTTGAATTTATGATTATTATTTATAAAGAAGAAAGAGACCTGACAATGTCAATTAAAAAAAACATTTAATTAAATTTAAAAAGTATTTTAGTTCAATTGAGGAAAAGAGAAGTACATTTTTCAGTTTTGTATAAGTTCTCGTTACATGCATTATTTGCACCAATTTTGGTACTTAACATCGCCAATATAGACCAAACATGAAAGAGTAATATTGCTAAACTTTATATTTTTGGTATAGAAAAAACTAAAAATTGTTAACCTCTTAATAAGACTCTTTTGAAAAATTATTCTTAATTTGTAAAAAAATGAGCTTTAAGGGCTTAAAAGTCTTATATTTTATCATTACCAAAAGTTAAAAATTACTACTCTTTATAGTGCGGGAGGTATTAGTGTTGCATTTCATCAAGTCATTTCAGACCGGCCGATAATAATAACAATGATAGATTTACCTCAACATATTATAAGCCATTTAACCACCATCGTCAGCTGCGCCAGAAATAGTGGTATTTGGGGGTGAAAAAATGTTGACCTTGTTAATGGCCATAATTATGCTTATTCAATCTCGTGTAGTTTTGTTGGCCTATAACTTTGCATTTTGCATCACACTAATGAAGTCAATTAATAGTCAGTATTTTTACACTGGTTTATCTAAGTGACTGACATAAAATACCCCCTCTTTAATGCAGCCGATTATTATTTTTTAAATGATTGCTATCTGAAAAATCATTACGTAACTTTCTTAAAACTTTTAATATTTTTTCACCCCCACCTCCACCTAGGGTGCGACGACTGATTTATATTTGCCTGACTATTCCTTGCTAATCTACTACTAAAAGTAAGGACCATTCTATAATAATGATTTAAGAACAAAATCGATATAAATAATAATGCACGTGAACCTCAAAATTTGCAAAACTTAAAATATGACTTTTCCCCATTTTTGAATTAAAATAGTAAGTTTAACGTTTTTAAGAAAAAACGACATCGAAGATCTCTTCTTAATTTAAAATTTTACATAGTTAAATGCACTTTTTCCCCACTGTGCGGCGTTGTATAACAATACATTTCTAGTGCGTCTAAGTTTAATAAAACCATAAGTGAATAGATGGCGCTATTAATTTTTTTTAATTGTATGTAATTGATAAGAACTAAACTTCTATAATTATCTGCCACGTTCCATGACGTAATCAAGATTGCTTAAATGTTTTGTTTGTTTATTACTTAAAGATAGTTCCAGTGCGGCCTTCAGGCCGCACAGCCTGAGAAACCTAATTGACAAATACTTATTGAAAAAAAAAATTCGTTTCCGAATAAATATCAACTATTTAATTTTCCATGAAATTAAATTGTAAATGACATTCATTCGCAGATAAAATTTTTTCACACGATAAAATCATAAATTACAATAAATTATTTAACGTTTTTATTAACTTTATGAGCGTTGTAATTTAAAACTGTTTTCATATTTTTATAACCTAGTAACAAAAGATACAAATTTCATTTTATTGGTATAAACGTTTAAATTCCAAGTTTAATGTAAACAGTTCGACACCTAAAATTTTACAGCTATAATTATTATACATGTCTCATGTTTGAACTGTCCGTATCCACGTCGTCGTTGGTGTTTAACGGAGTATTAATAAACGGATTTTTAGCTTTTTTTTGTTCATGAAATGTTTACTATTTAATCCTAGGTCATAATGATACCTAACCTAAAAGCTTCTTAGTTTCGGAATTCACGTGAATCTGAAACTGTAAGTCCCCTGTATCTACATAGATGAACAAGGAAAGCCGGAAACTGTAGTATAAGCGGTAAAAACAGGAACTAAATATCATTTAAAAGATAAAAATAAAGAGTTTCTCGAGATGTTGCACGCAAACATACTCAATCATGTAGGTATTGATTATCTATTTTTATTAGTAATAAAATTTCGAAAGGACTGACCGCACAGAAAAAGATATCATGGTTTTTCTTCATTATAACCGTAAAAAAGTGAAACTTATATAGTAAGAAGCGATTGTAACTATTTTTTATTTATAAATATTTTGGATACACCGTGTGTTCAAAAATCTTGATAGGATAATGTTTCCTGTTATTAAAAATTCAAGGATAACGAGTTTTTTAAAAATTAACATGCTTTGGGTATTGCTATTAGACATATCGAGGGCCACAAAATAAATTTTGTTTATGTTGCTAAATTACAGCTTTTTTGGTGCAAAGGACATTGATCCAATCATTAAAACAACACAGACTCGCGTGTCGTTCTCGCGGTATATTAAAACAGAATGATGTTTATCAGTCAACCCTCGTAGTATCAAGATTATTCTTTAATCAAACTCGCTATTGGAATAACGTGATTGATAAATATTTTAAGATATTACGTGAAAAATGCAGGACGCGAAAAAGTAACGATAAATTGCCAGTTGATGATGTTCAAAAGTTGCAAAACAATTTTACGTCATCATCTAAACTTTTATATTAGGGATATAAATTCAGTGAGAAAAATCAATGAAAGTAAAGATTTGCATGGATTAAATTTAATCAAATAAAATTGTGGGCCATAAATTCAACAAATAACGTGAAAATCTTCTTCCACTAAGAAATTAAATATTGATGGATAGTCGTCAACAAAAAATTGAATTTGCATAAATGTAATTTATCGCCAACTTCTCGATTCATTTAAGGTAATCTACGTAAAGATAAATCTTGGAATTTCGAACGACATGCGAACTGAATTAATAAAATTATTATTGTGAAAGAATAACTATCTACATTTTGATAAACTCTAAGTTAATAAGTGACTAAAAAATTAGAAGCAAATTAGAAAATCTACGCAATTAATAATTAATTTTGCTACGTCACTAACAAAATTACCTTTAAAATTTAGTGCAAAAGCTGTAAAACTACGTCAAATGTTAAGTTTGCCGAAAGAAACGCTTTGTTACCGTTATTATTTTTGATAAAATTTGCGTGAAAATAATTAATTTTCGGTTAAAATTTACTCTCGACAAACTTGAAACTGAAATAGCTCAAGTGTTTATGTGAAGCTAACCACACCAAAATCTGTAATTAATAAAGTACCTCTACGTTGTTTATATCGGACTGTTACGTAATCTCCTGAAAATGTAAATATTAGGTGTAGTAAAATTGTAAAATAAATTGGTGGGAGTCGTTTAATAGTAAAAGCTTAATAATACTTACGATCGGGTTTCTGTTTGTGAATTGTTTCGTACATCCTTTTATACCACCGCGACTGATTTCCGTCCTTAACCTCCTGCAATACAACAATAACTAATCTGTGACGCTGGAATTATCGTTTATCAATTTATTACGTAGCTTAATCGCTTATCGTAATACGGAAAAGGATAGAGAGAAAGAGAGAGGAAACAATTCTAACTTACAGATCTCAATACTAATGGCATTCCGTCTTTTGTTGTGGGTCCAATACCGACTTCATATTTTCGTGAACCTAAATCTGCCATTCTTCTTGGTATTTCGTTATCCGATTTGCTTGTATATTCCCTTCTTGCTTGATATACTGTAAAGAAATTGATATAACGTAAAAACGCAATTCAATCAATTAAATCTTACAAATTTCACCAGGTCCAATATGCGGTGGTTTATCCCCTAAACTTCTATGCGAATGTTCTGTAGGTAAATAAGAAGCACCTCTTGGCAATTGTCCTTCTGTATGAAGAATATTCGTTACTGAACAATAACAAAAGCACTTATCACGTACCTCTAGCTTTCTGCAGTAATGTTATTGTAGGATTTTGCGCTTTTGGTAGTCGAGAGGACGAAAATTCGGTAAACCCTGAAGCGGGTGCAGAATGGCTAGTGGGCAGTCGTCTTTCTAAAGACGAACTTAATGAAACACCTACTTTACCACTGCTTTCCGGAACTTGCCATGGGGGATGTGCAGACGGCGAATCGGGTGTTTCTGTAACCTGCACAAGAATTACAAGTAGTTTAATAATTTTAGTACCTACTACACTTACTTCCGATTTTGGTTTATTTTTCCTTTTCAGCGTTGGCGATTCGAAATTAACTGGTCGAAATTCTTTTCGTTCGAGTGTTGGGCTGGATCCTGCACTACGTGGTGTCCATACGGGTATAATAGTTTCATCATCTGATTTTTGTACTTCCGATAGTTTTATTGTTTCTCTGTATTTATCTTCTATTGATTTTTGACCTGGTGACCATACTCCTATAAGATTATTTAAATGAATAAAGAACGTTAACGAAATGTTCGGAGGTTGTTAAATGTGAAATGTGGCGAAGGTTAAATTAAATAATTGGACGTTTTGCAAGCGTAATAATAGTTTTTGTTTGTTCCAAGAAAGTAATGCCGATCAATTATATTACCGTAAATTAACGGATTATGTATGTATACAACGTAGGTGTAAGAAAATCTTAATGAACCTTTAGTTTTGGCTACAACTACCTGTACTAATTATAAACAGCTCTTGACTCACGCAAATATACGCCTCCAATAAAAATAAGGCGCCATCGTCCATATAAATGTTACTTCCTATGAACGATTTAAAATAGAGCAGAAATTAGAAACAACAAAAGTAATTAGAAGTTTTTATAAATAGCGAAGGTGCAAAACTAAATATAATTTTAGACTACATTTTGCACCTGTTGACCTATTTCGCACTATTCGCTAAAGTAATGTGACACACGCCGAATAGTTTCCAGCTTAAAAGACTTTTTTAATTTTTTTCCAATAAAAGCTATAAATTTGATGTGACAGTCATACGTAAGTCATCAAAAAATATGGTCGAGTTATTATGACAAAAATTGACAAAAAAGGAACATTTTTTACGTTATTAGACACACGATCGTTTTCGATACCACAAAGAAAATTCGAAAATTTCACCGCCAGCGACAGTTTACTCAAACTTAGCGTTCCCCAGTCGCTACTCAAAATGATCCACGTTTCCTTGTTACTGCAAAATAAATTTAGATCGAATTTAAGATAATCCGAATACAAAAACAGTTTTTTCCGCTTTAGTTTTTCTGAAATAATAAAATAAACTTTAATAAATACAAATAATGCAAACAATACTACTATGACAAAATTGCTATTTTTAACCAAATCCCGCAACCAGAAAACTACAGTTTTGATAAATCGTGAATTCTATTTTTATTTGGACTAATTATATAAGTAAAGTTTTCATCGAGACGGTTGTGTGTAGGGGCACGTGGTTATTTTCATTCATACAAGTTTTAGCATTCAGCAAAGACGGATATCGAATTTTCGTAATAATTAAGATATTTTTAACGCTAATGGTATCACCCAAGTATTTTATTCAATAAAAACAACATTTTTTTAATCAGCTATTAAGACTAACTGGCTGCTTGCATCGCTGTGAAGATACGCGATATAAATAGATAAAAGTCAATTTATTTGCAATTAATACAGCGGTGCGCTTAAATGTTGGCCCTAAAAATAGACTACGTTTCAGAAAAGAAAATTTGTTAACAACATTTAGACAGTTGATGAAATTCTTGAGTACTCAATTTGTGTAATGGTGTAATTTGTGGTTTTGATAATTCCAAACTGTTATACGATAGAACTGCAAACAACAATTAATATATTAGAAGATTAGGAAAATCAATAGTTTTCCATTTTTATTAAACAATAGAAAAATGCAACTATTTAGTAGTTATTGTTTTTGTTTAAAATTAGGTACTATATAATTCGTCTGTAAAATTAGCTTTATTTAAAAAAAATTTATTATAATCATTAAATTAAGTGCAAATGTAGGTACATTTTATGTTCAGGAATGATTTAGTACAACGTTAAAGGCTTATTGAATGATCACTTGTAGCCCTTTAAAGCTTTATCAGTCAATGTGGTTGTCAAATATCAATGTGATCCTGGATCAGATTGCCACTTATCGACTACATATTATAATGTTACAAGTTAATTGTGTATGAATGCTTTCCTCAAATTTCCACTGCCTTTTCAATAGCTAAATATTTAATTACAATTACTTTATCTAAATAAATTTTTTTTAAATAGACTGCAGAATAAAAAATGTAGGAAACATTTTACATCATTTATTATAGATAAACATTAAAGCTTTCGCATGAAAGCAAAATTTGGAAGTTCAAGCAGAAAACATCAAACAATGTTTTTAAGGTAAAGTACTTCGGCAATGCAAACGATGAACAGATTTGTAATCAAGTAATATGAATAAAATATAGTACTTTTTGAATTTTGTTCTGTTTGTGACAAGTTATTTTAGAAATTTTATTACAATAATATGTCCAACCTGCTAGAATAACCGTAATTTGAAAGTTACAAATTACTTTACTTGAAGTGAGTTTTTAATTAAAATATACTTGAATTAATTAGTAGTTTGTGAAAACTCGAGCAAGTTCGAGATATGTAAAACATTCTAGAGAAGGGTATCGTAAAATGCTCTATTATGTTTTTAAATTTAGTTTTTGAGATAAATGGGAAAACATACAGACGCGTAAGATAGATTAACGAGATTTTTAATGTAAAGTTTTACATAAATCTTTTAATATTCGGCTTAGAAATAATTGTAGCGATCAAAAAGGGAATGAATAAGAAACGAAGCAATGACTCTTCAGAAAGATATTATTAAATATGTAGGTATAAGTTTAGTATCGATCATGTGTCACTTTGTATAATATAGCTTAGATGTATTTAATTTCTTCCTGGTCAGCCCATTTATAATTCATATACCAGCGGGAAGTCAACTTTATGAACAGTTTTAGAACCAACATACAAGTAAGGGTCTTTTCACCAAACTCCCACCTTTAAATTATTATTATTTAAAAATTTTCTGTAGTAGTTTTAAGTTTTAATGGCATAGAAAAGCAAAACTATTTTGAATTTTCCAAATACGAATGATTTGAACTATTTTAATATTTAAATAGTGGCGTAGCTATCACATTCATTAAAAAAAATCGAGAATTAATACTAATTAGGATTACAGTAATGGAATCAGGAATGGCTTGTTAATTTATTACCAATTTACAATACAGGACCGGACGGGCAGCAGAGTTATATTAAATTATTTTTATCTAAAACTTTTTAAATACTTCGTTTCCACCAATTATATTTCTTTGGGAATGTTCAATTTATTTAATGTACTTTTACTTGAATGTAATAATACTAAAAAAAATTTCGATGGCATCCACACCACATTTTCCAAAATGACCAATTATTGTGCCATTATTATTTTTATATCTTGACGTTTTAATACTCACCCAATTTTCACTTCTTAAAATCACCAAATTTTTCCTTCTTCAGCTTCTAAAATGAAATGAACAATTTCACCAACTCAATTTCTATGTTCACTTTTATTTTACAGATTTATCCTTAAAATTTTTTTTTCAACTTTTTACCATTCATCTCTAACGTCTTCATATTCTTGCAAATTGATAAAATCAATAGTGACACGCTTGATGCAGAGCACTTTTTCAAATTCAGTACATAATTAAGTGATACTTTATGAAAATTAGAAGTAATTGCTTATGCTATAATTACCATATTTACCATTACAATTCCAAAGTTCAGATTAAATTTGGTAACCATGGTTACCACAGCGTGAGATATTAGCTGCCGATATAAGACAATTATCCGTAATTATCAATTGCTCCTTAAGTTTTTTTAAGATAATATAAGCAAGCGCTAACAGGCCACGCAGGCCCAGGGCTGATGACAATAAATCGCCATTTTCCTGCTTAATTTTTCTCGTAAACTTTTGCGTGTGTGACGCAGCCGTATTTACGGTAATGTCGTCGACACAAATATCAAGATTCACCACAGAGTGTAGATGTTCACCGGAAGGCCAAGCCAACAAATTTTGTGCAATCCGTGATTTGAACCCAGAATTTCCGCTCTATACTCAACCAGCGATCACATCACTCCACTGCTGTGGCTCCACTGCTGTATTTTTTAAAGATACATACTCAAAATATGTTAAGCAAAGCCGGATTGACGTAAAAGTAACATAAAGAAAAGGTTGGTACGAAAAAATTATTTTTAATACACATTGAGCACGTATCACAATTAGCAAACTTAGATGTACATAATATTTTGACAGCTTAATTTGTGGTAAGTTAAACTCTAAAGTTAATTGTGAATCTTACGTTAATTCAATGTTTCACAATTAATTCAAATTTCAGAACAAAATTCAGGAGTAGTTCGTTCACCCGGACATAAATTTTAAAAATTTCTGAAGGAAACAATGATAGAAAAGATCTAAAAAGGAATAATAAAACAAAAAATTTGCAAATCAATTTTTTACATGAAGTTTAACGATAATTGATTAGGTACCGCTAGAAGGTTAGTCCCGCCCATCGCATAAGTTTTTTGCAAAAAATAATTTAATATGTACATCATTTTTAATCAAAATATGTGTTCAACGTAGATTTTAGTGTAGATCTGAGATTGGACGTAGGCGCGTTGTCAAAATCAACTTTACGGGCGCTCCGCTTTATCACCTCCGCACCGCACGCTCCGAGCCTTTTTGACTAAAAAAGGTTGGTATTGGTTATGTTTCTTAGGCAATTTTAACAGTTTGAAACTATTTAGCAGAGCTGTCATATGAGGGGTATAAAATCAAAGGTGGCTATATCCATTTTTGTCGAAATTGAGATAGATACGTCATTTTGTTAAGAATTTAGTTCTTTATGAGACCCACTAATCAATTCCTAAAAAATTAGTCAAATTTTATACTTAAAGTTGACCCTTAGTTTCAAAGTCGCTATAATTATGCATAATAACACTATATTTTAGTCAGTTTAATTTATTTTTGCAATTTTAGTGACTGATTGTGCTTATTACTGTTCCAGCAATTATTACAGTTATTAAATAAATTAAATTTTTAACTAATTTTTTTTTTTTTGGTTTTTTATCTTTTTTTTTGTTTTATTTCAAATAAAATTTCTTCTAAAGGCCTTTTAAAAGCAAATTAATATTAAAAAAATACCAATCTACCCATTCTTCAAAATAATGGTTACTTTTATGAATTTTGACAAAATTTCCAATATTTGATAGTAAATATTTCGGAAACTGTAGAATTATTTTAAAAAATGATTATAGAATCTTATTTTGTTAGTTATTATACAACACAAAATTCATATATGAGCGACTAGCATCCTTACAATTTGTTTAAAACAGTTTTTCATCTGTACTGAAAAAGCGCAAAAATGGATATAGCCACCTTTGATTTTATACCCCTCATATGTCAATTATACCAATAATTCAAAAAAATTTAAATAAACCCAAATAAGTACTTTAGGTGTTAACTCTTTTATTACAAAAAGAACTTTAATTCAACCTGAGAGACACATTAAATTACTATTTAACTCTATAAAAACCATGAAAAATGGATTATTATTTAACCACTATTTATCATCTATATACTCGTAATATGAACCGTCCAGCATGAAAAACCGCAAAATGAATTAAAACGACTAAATGAAATTATCAACAATTCAACACAATTTACCTTCAACTATTGAATTATTTGGTAATCTCAAGCAGAAATTATGTCATTGGTAACAAAGTAAAATCCTCAGCCATTGAAAATAAAAATAATGCATTATTATTGTGCGTAATATAATATTTTATTTAATTTTTGCTAGTTTTGAGAATTTTTATATTCTCATCTTTAAGACAAACTAAAATTGAAACAAAATTATGGGCAAGCCAAGCGTCAGAGACCCGTAGATCTCACAGCGTTTGTTAATAAAATATTGTTAAACCAGTAGAAAAAATAATTTGTGGGATTCGGGTTTTGAAACCTAAAATAAATTAAACTGCGGGAAAAATTATATAGTGCAATAATTATTAAAAAAAAACAGAACCCAAAAGATTGTCTGTTAAGAATAAAAATTTACACTTAGCATTTTTTACTATTGTATTGGGAATTGGATAAAATGAAAAATTGTAAGTACATAAAAAAAACTGTCATGTGGAAGATTTCCCCCAATTTATTCCGGGTGGTGGATGCTTTTGATATTAATCATTCTTTAGCTACAACAATAATTATTGTAACAGTCATGTCAAAGATGTAATAAAAGTCGAGATATATACTTATAAATTTTATAACAAGAAATAAAATAAAAGATTAATGAGTTCTCAATAAAATTTGTTGTACCTACCCTAACCTTATCATTAAGCATTTACATTCTAAATAGAATATTGCTTTCCTTTTCTGGGAATTTCAAATCCGATTAGCGGGGTGGATTAGTCCCCATATTACATATTTTCGATAAATCAATATTGATTTCACCACAGCGCCAGCGTGTGGATGTCCACTGAAAGGCTGAGCTAAGAAATTCTGTATAGTTCGCGATTTAAACTCAGAATTTCCGCTCTGTACTCAACCAGCAGTCACATCACACCACGGCTGTGGCTAATACCTACCCTATATTTATTTAAAGTAAAATTGTTTTTGCAAAAACATATAATATTTAAAGCAAATATCTTCAAAAGTCGTAAGTTTGTCGAGTCAAAACCAATAATAAATAATAATTTTAGTTTAAAATTTTAGTGCTATAAAATCGGTCAAAATCGATCAACACCTCAGAAATTTTTACGCCCCAAATAGAGCAATTTACAAGTTTCAAGTAAGCGAACTTCTAAAATGTTCATTCTGGTAGATTGGGCGTCTATACCGTGATACATAATTTAAAAAAGTAGAAAAGGGATAAAAGGAGACACAAGTGGATATTGACATGAACTCAAGTATCCTATAATTGCAGCTGAAAAGTACACTGTTGTACAGGGTTGACTCTAACTGATAAGTTACTAGAAATATTGATTGAAAAAGTTTCACTTTTTGATATTCATTTGGGCCAAAAAGTGTCCACGGAAATAGCTCGTGTGCATTAGGAATACAGATTTCAGTTTTTTAGATTTTTAAACATACATTTTGTAATTTTTATATTTGTTCAAAAAATTTTAGTTAGATTTAGAATTATGTAAAACAAGCAGATATGTGAATTGTTGAATAATTTGATTTCAATACATATTTAATTTATAGAAATGATAAATAATATTTAAAATAACAATTCATAAAAACGTGTAAATTTAATAATAAATTATTAATTTTGTAAATTTTTCTATTTAATTCGATAAACACTGCGTTAAGATTAAGAAGATTGAAATTCAAAAATTGAACAAAATTTTTGCATCACGACAGGAGATAGGTACAAATGACATGAGAAATGACCAAAAAGTGATATTGTTTTAGCATTCAAATATCTCAACGACAAAGCTTTGTTTGTGGCAAACTTATAAAAAGTATCAGTTTTAGAATAAGTCATGAAAGTACATACCTACCTTGATGGAATTAGTAAGAAACACCAAGAATAACAACCACGTCATTTAATTACCTACAAGAATTTCCGTCTATAGACCACTAATGAGATCTAATACGAATCGAACAGAATCTTGTTCGTGATTTTCAGTTAAAGAAAAATGCATTGCTAATGTTTTATTTGCGAAACCAAAGCAAACGTAGGGCAGTTGAAGCAAGTTCAATCGCTAGCCACGTCTCGAGCAGACTGTACAATTAATCTATTGCTTGATTGTTGATTATTTCAATGAAATGGGGAGTAAACGTTTTTATAAATATGCAACAGTCAAAGTTCACAAAGATAAAGTGCATCAGAAATAATTAGCCTCAACGACAATCAAAGTTTTCCAACGTGCAGTGAATTTTCAATTTACATTTCATAACAAAATTATTTAAGCATGGACGTCTAAAACTGAATTGCTACCTTGCACAATATACCTTTAATAATTGAAAGTAAATAATTAATAGTGATTAAACATTTCGTTGTTGATTTAGAAAACTGTAAATCGCTAAGCGCTACATTTTTCTGAAAATAATATTTGTTGCAATATCAGCAGATTTATTTTAAATTTTTCAAGTGTACCGTATGCAAAATTTAAATCAGGAACTGCAATAACTGCGATAACTAAAAATGCAATATTAGAAAAACCGAAACTGAAAAACTCATATTGCATTTATTTAGATCAGTGAAGCAGTACAGTTCCATGCACATCGCACGCGAATTGAGTTTGGAAAAAGGAAGTAATACATACATACACAGATAAAATAACTTGTTTCCCACTGGATATATAAAATTTATTATGACTTGAAAGTAGATTTATTACTATTAAAACACAGGGGCCATAATAAAAAAATAAATATTCTGCTTAGAAGTTAAAATAAAACGAAAAGCTCTCATAATAAAAACCAGAAGGTTTTTAATAACATATTGGAAACTAAATAACAATTTTATCCGTACGTGAGATGATGGACCGTATACTGCATAGTTGCAACGTTATGAAGTATAGCTAATTCAAATAATCCAATTTTCTTTTCTACAATAATGCTTTGGTTTTTCTTTAACGTTTAAAGCTGAAGGGTAGCTAAGCACTTCAGATCCAAAACCTGCGGTCCGATTTACACTAACACCTTTTCAGCTCAGCAGTCTTACCGTTAATTTTTGGGTTGTCGGTCCAGCATAAATCTCTTTACAATCCCTGAATTTATTTTATTAAAGTGCATCACTATTGAAAGCATGTGCCTTGGAAAACAATAAATGTTAAGTAAAGGGTCAAACCACTTTTATACGCGGACTTAAAGGGTTCTTCCATTAATACCCACGTGCCTAATCTTATCAATTAATTCAGGGATGTACTCGATTACCTACTTTAAATTTAGTGTTATTTATTGCAGGTGGAAAGCACCGAAGGGAAAGGTTTGTTCATAGTGACACGGGATGGACCATGAAGACGCGTAGCAAATTTTCTGGAAGCAGAGTAATTATGTAATTGTCAACGAAAAGTTCAGAAATTAAATTTATTTCCCTGTTCAGCTTACTTCCGAATAGTTCGAATAGCAAAATAGATTTGGTTAAAACGAAACAACAGCACATTTTAATCACCAATTTATAAACCTAATTTACTTTCTTAAAAATTTATTGTTAAAAAATCAGTTAAAGTTTTTTAATTTAAAAGTACTGCTAAAATCCCGAAAACATTCTTTACTAAAAGAAGTTTTAACTTTGTTTTATGTACTAAGGAAAATGTTTGGATCTTTTGTTTATTGATTCAGGAAAGTTTAATTGACAGCATTTTTTAAATAGCTTTTCAAACTTTGTCAAAAAAATTCGTTACTCTGCTTTGACGATCAAAAGGATAAATTAATTGCGATATTTAATTAACGAAGCTGATTTTGTACAGTATTTTTATTTTAATTTGGGATTCAAACGGAGAAACTAATAGGTTAATCATAAAATGCAATTTAAACTAAACCGTTTGGAAAGCTCTAAATAGACTGCTGAATCTATTAGCCTTTTCACAGATTTCAAGGAAATTCATGATGTGTGAAAAAAGTAAACAATTTTGTAATATATTTTCTATATCTATTTGGAAAACCCTTCTAAACTTTCTTTTGCAAAAGAGTATAACATTTTTTCTAATATATTCTTGAGCACGTAACTAATAAGAACGAAGAACTCTCTTAGATGTATTTCGTTTTGGAAGGTACTTTAAAATTTCATTTACTTTTCAAGTATTTATTGAAAATGCACCCCGTTTCTAGGTAAATATAATATTTCGAAAAAATACTGAAAATGAGACAAAATTACAATATAATATAATATTCTGACTTCTTCCCGATAACCACGAATTTAAGTGATTTTGTATTTATGAGATGCGAACAAGAAGTATCAAAACTGATACCAAACGGGTTCGTAAGAGTTTTTCGGTTAAATAACTTTGCTCGTATGTATACCTTTTGTCATTATTATTAACTTTCAGGAAAGTCGCATTAATTCCAAGTTTCTAGTTTAATAATCACTTGGGATAAATCGATTATTAATGGATTATACACGTCAAGACAAATTTTGTTATGTGTGAACGTTTAAACTTGCACAGAACGTGCCCAACTATTTCATTTAGGGATAAAATTGCAGACTAGTGCATGTACAGCTTAACGTGGAATGCAAACCACGGTACGAAGTATTCGGGAGGTCATTAATTTCATAATTTTATCACCGACATTTACTTTTATGTAAATTTTTCTGCGGTAGATTCCATTTATACGTCATTTGCACGTTCAACAGTATACTTTTTGAGAACATGAAGTATGGAACAAATTCACGCTCTTACATTTGTAATATTTCCTTGAAAGCTTTTTCGTGTTTCTTTAAAAAATTGCAGTTATTCCGGTACCCAGTAGGAAATAGTTTTGTAAGTTTCAAAAATATGAACATTAGGTACAACAAATTTTGTTGATAATTTTAACAAAGGAAATAATGGGTTTGCGTCTTCTTCTTTGCGTGGTAACCGTTTTGTTAGATTATAATCAAACTCTCAAATGAGTAATTTGAATCAAAACCAAATATAATCTTTAACATAACGTCAGTCGAAAATAATTAACATTTTAATATAATTGCGGAATTGTAATTAAATTTTCGTCATTGTTATCGAACCGCAAAGTTGATTATTAATCAAGTTTTCTTACATTAATTAAAATTCAGGATTATCTAATCCATTTGATGATAAAATCCTACAAGAATTTTTAGGGTGTTACAACGAAATTGAATTAATGGTAATTTATTTTGGGATATTAAAGCTGTTTATAAAATTAATAAAGTTAATGCTTTTAAATTGACTTGAGAGCAAAGAAATCTTACAAATAGGAACATTTAATATTGCAGCATCAATTTTATATGGATTTGTTATTGGATGTAAGGAAGTAATATAGCGAAATATTATTAGTAAACACAGACTGTGGACGAGATTTTTAAAAATGAAAAAGAAATTGTAAACACTAAGTTTTAATTACAGTCAACATTGTGTAAACAGTGTGATATTTTGTAAAAACTTTTAAATGCGGACCGTACTTGTGCGAGACGCTTAATGAGACGTGGAGTAAATATTGGCTGGATTTCCTAAGTTGGAATGTTAATGTAAATGGATTCGATTATAAAACATACCACCGCTCTTTTGTATCAAATTGACTTCTTTGTGACTTTCGAAGGGGGTTTTTATGCAATAAAAACATTCGTTATTGAGTTCATAAAAGTTATCGAGTTGTCAATAAAAATACCTGAAGGAACGGCCGGTGCTTTGAAAGAGGGTGTAGGAGCACGGGCAATCATAATAACAAGTCCCAGTCACAAAATGAGAAAGCACTAAATTCAAACTACACTTTCACATCTGGAACAGCAAATCGTTCGAACGCGAACAGTCGACTGGCGTCGCAACCACCAGTCTGCACCGCGACGCTTAGAGACAGATTTAGCTCACACATTGCCAACTAATCGACTAAATTTGACGAACGTACTGTTTGTTTAGCAAGCTCGATTGACACATCCTGTCTGATTTTTGCAAAACGCCCTAAAATCTTAATTAGCACAATTGATTTAATATTTAATTGAAACGCTAAAAGTCGGAAAATAAATTTAGTGTGACTGCACAAATGCGAAATGAATGAAGAACGTGGTAATTTATTGTTCCTCTTTCGCAATCGCAGTTCAGGAATAAAAATCTGGAAGACATCCAAATTATGTAACATATTAATAAACTTCTTAATTTGCAATTGTTACGCCGCTACGGTTTACCAAAAATATTATTTTTCAAATCATATAAAAAAAATTGCGTACGTGTTCATTCCTGATATCTCTCATAAAAGCTTTTATGGCACATAACACCAGTCAATCAAATTGATGAGTGTTAAGATACTGAAGCTGGGGTAGAATGGTAAATTTTGCGAATTGAAAAGATTATTTTAAGTAAAGCTATATTATTTTTACCTGGATTTTGATGACGATACAGAAAAGGTGACTTATGTTTCTCTAAATCATTTTGAGTACAAAGTCACATTTTTCACAAATTCTAAAAAGTAGAACAAATTCAGGTCCTTTAACATGTACACAAAATTACATTTTGTTTTGAACGCAAATGTGTTTGAAAAATGTCAACATTTAAATAAGCTTATTTTTTTATTTTGATCCTTTGTAGACTAAAAAACACGTTAAATTTAAATTTGTATAAAGAATTTTTTAAATTGTTCCGGCTTTTTTAGTTAATTACAGTCGTTAGAAAATAAATTAAAAGGAAATGTAATTATGACAACTTGTATTTAACTTAGTTAAAATAACAACAACTTTGCATGAGCCAAAATTGGTCTAGAACTTTTAGTTTCTAGTTTTCCACTTTTGTGACAGCTTTACTAGGTACATTATGCATAAACGAAACAACGAAACTTTTCTTATATGTGGCTTTTAATTTACCACTTGAATTTCCACTTTAATAATATTCAAATGAATGGGTAGGTCCTGTTGGAGTGACACGAAATCAACATTTTACGTTGGTTGCCAAAATTCGACACAATTAATAAATTAAATTATACCAGGCGCTACTTTGTCCACTATTGGAACGTAATCGAGTTTCTTCCCAAATTCACCTTTTTTGTTCGGTGAAGTGTAAACAGTCCCAAGGAAACTTTAAGAATGATAATGAAGCTGTTAAAAGGATCCAAAAAACTGTATAGTACTCAGTTAGTACACTGAAAAAATTTAGTTCCAACGTTTGTTTTGGCAAAATTGTAGTAATGAGTACCTACTTGGTCTTTTTACTATTATTTAATATCACAATTTGAATAAAAATTGTAGTGCTTTGTGCAACAATTGAGGTATAAAATTTGCTATAAATATTAATAAACTGCTCGTTTAGGAATTTCTTTCCGGATTAAATTGCTTAGCAGATATCAATAAAGAAAATATTAAATCTTCATGAGATATAAAATACAATAGGGAAGATGTGTGTAAACTATTGATTTATGTGTACTATAAAGTCCAAAGAAGTTTTCCTTTTATAGAAAAGACATGTTACGTTAATGGAAATCTACATTTCTTAAGGTTTAGATTATAGTCCTTTCGGCTGCTTTTCACTTCAAAGAACTTTTTGCAAACATGTACTTTTGTTGTGCGTACGAATCGATGAATGCGAATGTTGCTTCCATATGTTGGTGTTTATATTCTAATTTAACTGTCGGTTTTAAATTAAGAATACAGCATAGCAATGGATAATAATTTATGCTAATTAATTCCTCAAATAAGTTCAATAATTAAATTACCTTGTAAAATAAAATTGAAAAGTTCTCTAACCAGCGTGTCCTTATTTAAATTTATGCGTAACAATTTGTAAAGAATTTGTCTGCCATCAATTATTTAAACACATTTTCAATTTTCCCGGTTTATAAGTTTTTCTATTAAGTAAGCAAATATAAAGTTGGTGAAACGGTGCGCATTTATAAATGCAGCATTTCAACCATGCATTCCACATGGCTGTATATAATCGTGACTTCTCATCTATTTGTTTATAAAAAAGATAAAATGAACGATGATCTACATAAAACACAACACAAACAAACCTCTACCAAGCAGAAAACCACGAGCTATTACAAGATCCGAGTCAATTTCATGTAGAAGACTAAAACTATCTCGTTGCCGATTCTTGCTAAGTGCTCGACTTATCCTTTTCGCCTCCTTTTTTATTCTTCTCCGACCTACATTCATGCAATAATGTTGCTCTTTTAATTAAATTAAAGATTTAAAAGTAAAGTTTTTGGGTTTTACATGAAATTTGAATTAGGGTAAATTAAGATTAGCATAATACCAAGGGTGGTTCAAATGAAAACACTAAAATAAACTTAGTAGCTTAGACGAATTTTTGCAAAAAAGTTTAATTTTCTATTCCTACTAAATTTTTGGGTTGAAGTCGAATATACAGGGTGGTTGCAGTGGTTGGAGCGATTTCTACGATTTCATTAATTATTGTTTTAACATTAAGCGCCACCTACCATTCACTATTAGAAAATGAAAGTTTGTCAACACTAATTATTCTAACACGTAAACAAACCTTGTAAAAGATTATATATGCATAGAGGGACTACCTAGTTTTAAAATTTAAATCAACAGATAGATTTTTACGTCTCTTAGCGAGAAAAGGTTCATTGCTTTGATAACTTTTATTAGTTCTTGATTTTTGAACCTTTTTAGATTGGTAATAAATGAGTAATCCAAGCAAACGTTTGTTATTGTAACGCAGTAAAAGCCTTGACCATCAGAAGGCACATAAAAGCTGTGTGTCAAATGAAATTTTAAAACTAGGTGGTCCCTCTATATGTATACCCTATTTCCACAGTTAAAAAAATTGTAGAATAAAAGTTTGAACGACATTAGGAAATTGTGTGTTGCCAGCAGCTCAAATTTTACGTTTCACTTATAACCTCAATATTTGTAATGTAGATTTGCATTTGTATATAATTTCGCGTTTTAAGAACAAAGTTTGTGTACATATTGACAATAAAGTTTTGTTTATCACTGATGTGGTTGTGGGACACGGTGAATATAGACATCGTGATAACAATTTAAACTTTTTAAACATTTTTATTTGTTGAACAAATAACTATTTTTATTGTTTACTGTCACTTCATATCTTACATATTTTCTAAAACATAAAACAATTATTTTAAATATTTTTTAAATGTGAAGATAGCCTTATAAAATATTATTTGTTACCTTGAAAATGATCAAATTTCTGATTTTATTATTACAATAAAGACAATAACATTGAAACTTTGTCTATTGGATTTAAATTGCTCATATTCTTCGTTATATTGTTTTGATTATTATGAAAAACTTTCGTGATTAAATTTGTTGTTTTTGTTGAAGTAGTCAGAAAAAAATATTTATTATAGGTACCGAAATTTATTTCGCTAAAACACGACCAAAAATTTATTATTAAATTCAATGTTTTTATAAAAACTTCATAAAAGCGAGAGTTTAATTCAATCAAAGTTCGTTATAACAATATTTTATTTTATGCTAAATTTTTACTCTATTATTTTGCCCTCATATTAAAATTAGTTTCAAAAGTCTTCACTAGTTTTTACTGATCAAAGCAGACATTCATTATTTCAGATCCCAATATTTTAGAAAAATGATCAAACTTTTTGTATCTTTAAAATATAATTAATAATCTAAAATTTGTGTCCACGCAGAGTTTTGCTGCTGAAAACGAGAAGTCCTTTGATTGCAATGTCGTTAATTTCTTTATATTTTCTGAGAAATATAATCCAGAAAGTCGTAGAAATTGTGTAGGCGTAGCTCAGAGACCAACCGGCATTTGCTCGTTCTCGAAAAATCTTAAGTATCTGTATTAAATCGACAGTTTGCTGCCAATTTATATTACATGTGAAAAAAATAATTTACAAAAAAGTTTCAAGACAAATACGTCGTAGGTTTCTTGTGAAATATTTTATTTTGAACTAGAAGAAAGCGAATAAAAATTTACCGAGACTTGAAACTAAAAGTATGATTTGTAAATAAAAGATAAAAATCGGCTAAAAATTTCCAAGTCCTAGTTAAACTGTTTAATTGTGAACATGTTTTTCGTGTATTTGCCCCACTGTGCGGCGTCGATGCTACTTAACAATAACAACATTGCAAGTTGGAACAGGGAAGATATTCAACATTACAGATTTTGACCGTTAGATGTATACTCTCCGATTTGGATATCTTCCAAGTCTAATCGGTTACAGATATTTAATTATGCGTTGGAGAACTTTTTTGAAGAAAAAAATTAAATAAATAAGAACTAAATATCCATAGAAAATTTTATTGTAAACCTTATTAAAACTGATTAAAAAAAATACCCATGTAGCACACAAAGTTGCCCCAATATTGGTCTAATATCAAGACGTGAACATTTTCCAATATTGGTGCAATACGGCTTTCCAATATTGTACCAAGCTCCAGCAAACATTGGTCCAATATTGATTTTCTATATTGTCCCAGTATTAGAAAACAACATTGTACCAATATTAGCAAAATCTTGCAAAATTGTGCCAACATTGTGTGCTACAGTTTGATAATATACATAGCTTTTTTTACCTCATGCACTCTAATTAATAGTTCAGAACATTATTTATAACACTCTTTTACTGATTGACAGCTTACCAACCAACGTAAACTTTGATTAGATTCCAACGTTATTACTTGTAATCAGATTTCCGTTCATTTCATCGTCTACTTTTGGGATAGCCGTAATCATAATTGATTAACTGTTCTAAAGCATGTCCTAGAAAAAAACCGACCACTTTTAAATGTATGGTTTAAGTACAAATTTTATTATATTTACCTAAATTTTATGACATTTTGTTAAAAATAGCCTGTTAAAAACCGTACCCATTTAGTCGTATTCGAAATTTTAGTCTGAACAGATATGGAGAGCAAACAAGTAAAAACACGAAAGTTGATTATTTCCGAACACATGAAAAATCAGCGAATGTTACAAAGACAATTAGCGAAAAAATTAAATTTGCAGAAAACAACTATACAAAATGTGTTGGCTAGTTTTATAAAGGTGGCAAGTATTGGAAAAAAACGTGGTTCCGGTAGAAAACGCGGTTCAGCTGATCCGGAATTACAAAATAAGTGGATAAGAAATTTATACGTAAACCCAACACATTCATAAGAAATATGGGGAATAAAGTGGGAACATGGAAATCTAATGTGCAATTAATAAAATCTCATGCTGTATTAAGGTCCTTTAAGGTACAAAAAGATGCAAATTGGTCAGAAAATCAGCAATTGATAGCGAAGACTAGAGCCCGGAAATTGTATGAAAATTATTTTATCAAATATTCATGTGTGGTGATAGACGACGAAACATATTGTAAATCAAACTTCCAACAGCTACCTGGACCGGAGTTTTATGTTGCAGGGCGTCGAGGTCACGTAGCCGAAGTACATAAAATTCGGAAACTTTTAAAATTTCCGAAAAAATACTTAATATGGCAGACAATTTGCTCTTGTAGATTAAAATTGAAATTTTTCATTTCCACAGGTTCAATAAATACAAAAATTTATTTAAAGGAATGCCTTAAATAACGGTTACTAATTTTCTGAGGTCGCATAACACCCCATCTTTGTTTTGGCAGGATCTGGCTATCTGGCATTAAAGTAAAACGTGCCTTGCATTTTGTGAAGAAAAAGAAATAAACATTGTACCTAAAGATGCAAATTCACCAAACTGCCCGAAACTTCGCTCAATTGAAAAATATTGGGAACAAATAAAACAAAAGTTAAAAAAACTAAAGGGGTGACAACAGACGGCGTTATGTTTACAAAAAAATACAAAAAAGCCGCAGATAGCTTCAGCATAACCAATGTACAAACCTTAATGAAAGGACTAAAGCAAAAGTACGTACATTTCATATATAGTTTTTAAGGTTTGGTTTTTTTTATTTTTTTCCTGTGAAAAGAGATTGTAAAGAATCAATAAAAAAATTGAAAAGTAAAAGTTTTATCTTTTTTCATTTATTAAATAAGAATGCAAAGTGGTCGGTTTTTTTCTAGGACAGTCTTTATTTCTTTCTTGCTGAGACCACCTCTATCATTAGTAATTGTAATATTATTTGTATTATTTGATGCTTTGTCTGTGGCGGTTACAGTTAAAATACCATTCACGTCAACGTGGAAGGTGACTAGGAACCTTGGAAAACCTTTTGATGTTGGTGCAATATCGGTAAGTGTAAACGATCCTAAGAGGTTATTATTACACACTAAATCATCTTCCCCTTCAAATATTCTAAATAATTGTTCTATCGAATCATTAGAAGTAGGCTTAAATGTTCTTGTTTCAGTTGTCGGTATTAAAGTATTTCGCTTAATCAATTTATTCATAAAACCATCTTTACCATTTTTATTTGCAGCAATTCCTAATGAAAATGGAACTACATCTTTGAGAACAAAATCTTTAACATCCTTTGAATTTTTTATGTTTAAGTTGGCTGCTTGAATAGCGGCACCAATCGCTACAGCTTCATCGGGATTTATAGCTTCAGAAATTTTAGTACCTTTAAAGAGGTTTTGCAAAAGTTCACGGATCTGTGGTATTCTTGTAGAACCGCCAACTAACACAACATCATCAATATCGGAATATGCAAATGATGCAACCTCAAGGCACTTTTTTACAATTCCTAACGTCTTATGAAACAGTTCCTTGTTTAAATCTTCAAATTTTTTCCTCGTCAGTTCTATCGAATAGTCTTCTCCGTCAACCAATAGAATCAAATCAATTTCTACTGAGGTTTGGAATGACAACTTTTGTTTTGCATTTTCACATGCTGCAAGTAACCTAGCCATGTTTCGTCGATCGTCTCGAATATTATTACGATTAAATTTTTCATTAATATCTTTTAAAACGTAAGTCAACAATTGTCTGTCAAAATCAATTCCTCCTAAGTTAGAATCACCGTCGATAGCCTTCACAGTTACTTTTGCATTTTCATATTTTATAATGGAGACGTCAAACGTACCTCCTCCCAGATCATAAACCAAAGCGTGCTTGCCATTTTTTCTTTTTCCATTTGACTTATCTTGATCCGTCCTTGAACTTTTATCATACTCGTAAGTAATTGCAGCAGCTGTTGGTTCATTCAAAAGCATCAAAACATCCAATCCGGCTAATTTACCAGCGTCTATAGTCGCTTGCCTTTGAGAATCGTTAAAATATGCTGGAACCGTTATAACTGCTTTCGTTACCTCAGCTTCCACTCTTTTCGAAGCAACATTTTTCAGTTTTTCTAAAATTTTTGCACTAATTTGTTCGGGGCTATAAAAGCGTTCTTCGTCGCTCAATTTGATTTTCAGTGCTGGTTTACCATTTTTTTCAATTACAACAAATGGCCAAAATTTGATTTGCTTCTGTACTTTGTCATCATTGTACTTTTTTCCCATTAAGCGTTTCACATCTACAACAAATATTGATCTGAGTTGTTCAAATGGATAAAAACCCTGAACGCATATTTATGCAATTTTATGTCTTTACACGAAACTTACCAAAAATAGTATTTTGGCTATTCTTAACCGCTTGTTCTTTAGCCATTTTACCCACCAAAATTCCATCATCTCTAAATCCAACGTAGGAGGGTGTGGTTCTCTCACCAACTTCGTTGGCCAGAACTTCGGCTCTTCCATTTAAATATATCGCAACGCACGAGTTTGTTGTACCCAAATCTATTCCAATTGCATAATCAGATGATTTAGACATTTGGAAAAATAGCTTAAAAAACGTTCTGTGTTAACTGACTGTGTTATTTTATTAAAAATAAATTTGTTTTATCAATATTATCGATGCAATTTAATCATTTCTTGATAAGATAAAATGTAGAGTAAATTGAACAAATAAGTTGTGTGAATCCCAAAAGTTTCAAGTAATTTGAATTTGAAATTAATAAAAAGTAATTGAATTTGTACCAAAAAAATTTTTTTTCATGAATACGTCATGATGCCCGGACTCGGGGGTACCGATCAAGAAAAAAAAAATACGTAAGTGTCAATATAGGAAAATATACCTTAATAATATAATTCTAGTAGAAATGCTATCAGTTTCATTTCTTATGCTTACGGTCATTGTGAACTGGCTGTAAATTTTAGAATGTTAGAAACTTTGCCACTACTGTGACAGTAATTTAAACAGTATCCAGTAGGGGTTGTGCAATGTGCATCTACCCTATCTCTCTTGTGCAGCCCCGTATCCGTATAAATTGCTTACCTATCTTGTGGGTTACGCTTACTTAGGTTGAATGACACTGGTTTTATTTAGAGATTTTCGAATTTATTTATTTTCATGTGTTACTTGGAAATTTTATGGTGCTTGACAAAATATTAGCCGACATAATCGAATACCTAATCACCTAATTAATTATAAAAATATTTTAATTTATAAATTCTTGAATAAAATTAAAAGCAGGTACGAAGAAAATTTTTTTAAATAGAATTTAAAACTCTGCCACGCGCAACATTTGCATATTACAAAAATCCTAAATGAAGTTTACAAAAAATGTTACTTTTTATTACGAGCTTATTAAATTTGGTTTGGATGTTTGTCGTTCTATTTTATATCAGCACTTCCAGATGAGCAATTGCGTTGAAATTGTACACAGATATCTATTAAAGATAATAATAAAATATTGTCTATTTGTAACATTGTAAAAGAAGTAACCAAGAATTTGAAACTTTTTTTTAAAAGAAAAAGTCTACAAAAGAAAATAGGACATTCCACGTCAAATCGATCTGAAGGAACCTTCGCAATTTTTATTTTTTTTTGTAGAGTGTAACAAAAATCATATAATATAACAATTTTCAGAGTTTTTGAAAAATTGGTATGGCCGGAATGACAAACTGTGTTAATTTGGCACCTGTCGTTTGACAGTTTTTGGCCGACAGATCATTTGACCGTAAAGTTTTTGACGGACCTGTAAATATCAGTGTCGTAGTAAAATTTTGTTTAAGAAGAGAAGACACTTTTAATCGATAATTTTGATTATCTGTTCGAAATTTTGATTTAATAAATTAAGCTTATAGTAATAATAGAATTTTGCTCATTTTTTAAAATAAATATGTAAAAACTGTTGACCAAATGAGTTTCAACCAATAATTATTGGTCAAATGATAGTAAATCCAAAATTAAAAACCTTTTAAAAATTGTATATATCTAAAACAGCTACGGGCATAATCAAATTAGTCTAAAAGAAAACTTTTTTTATCAAAAAAATTACTGTAAAAATTTGAAAAATAAAATAGTTGACAGATTTTAGATTAAAATTATATCCTGATTTCATATAATAGGATTTACTTATTGTGTAAAAATCGAAAACAATTGAAAAATCGACGTTTTAATGCAAATTAAATAATATTTTTATTTTCGACATTTTTTAGAATTTCAAGAAATGTTGGAAATATATTCTACAGTCCCTTTTTGCGCAATTTCACCTAACAACTTTTGTATGTGTGGGTTTATGAATAACGCCGCTCCACTAAGCTCTATATGAAAAATAAATTAAAAGAATTTTTTTTTGGTGAAATTCTAACAATGTCGGATAGAATTACATATTTTAATAAAAAAAAGTCTAAAAAAATTATAGTATAATTTTAATTTCGTACAAATTCTGTGATTTAGAAATTTGCATGAAACTCAAACATTTTTAATGTACTTTGTTATATAAATATTATAATGTAAAAACTGGGACTTTGTAAAAAATTAATTTAATTTGCAAAAAACGAAAAACAGAATATTTACATTACATTGAATTTATACACAAAGAAATTATATAGTTTTTAACAATATAATAATTACACTCTAACAAAGTACATTAAAAATGTTGAATTCATAAGAAATTAAATTAAAACTAATCTAATAGTTTTAGACTCTTTGTTTATTAATGAATATTACGTAATATCGCATTTTTTCGTGCTACCTGATTGGTTTTACTGGCATACACACGACGCACCGCAAGTAAAATTTGACATTTAAAAAGTTTAATATTTGAACTCGTGTTGTTTGTGTTCACGTCGGCGTTGGTGTTTAACGGAGTTGATCATACACTAATATTAAGTTTGTGCTTTTGCAGAAATGCGATTAAAAATTTAATCAAAAATTATTTATTTTTTGTATTACAAGTGGTGATCTATACATAATGGAATCATGATTTTTGAGTTAATGGTTAAAATATTTAATATTTTCAACAACCAGCAGTGCGGTGTTATGCATATTATACTGACAGGTTAGGAAGCGGAAAACTGCGGTTCCATTCCTAGTCGCGCCACATACACTGCTAGGAAATCGGAGGTAGTACAATGAGCCCGATTTAAAGGCCTAGTAAGTGCATGCGAGCTTATCTTGCTCTTCATAGTAAAATCAAGAATCAAAAAAATTTTATATTTTATGTAGCATGGTAATAACTCAGCTGTAGAAGTAGGGAAAATATTTTAGAAGAAGGAAAAAATAAATATACTTTTGCAGCAAATTAACATTACAGTTAAAGCAGTATAAGCGATAAAATTTAAGAAAAACATTCTAATATTGTGATGCTACGAATTTTGCTTAAAAAAAGTAGTAAGTATAAAAAGCGGAATCACTTGGGGAATTAAAGCGGTTAAATTTTCTAGAAGTTACAGAGTGGACCGTAAAATTATTCAAGTTAAAACCAATTCAAAATGCAAGTGAAGTGAGTCCATGTTTCATAATTACTTTTTTGTTCAGCATTTGTCCAGTTGGAACATTCGGAGTTCAAACTTTGCGTACTGCAACTGACTGTAACATTATGCTTTCTACATTAGCTGTTTAGCTTATTCCAGTATGCTCCAATTGCGCTGATCAATTTAACCATATTTTATAGTTCTAAAGTACTAATAAGTTTCGCGTATTTACTATTTTCATTTGAACCTCTCTGGTATTTAGATAATTAAAAATATAATGGCCTATTATACTTTCATATAATTTAAAATTGTGTAATCTTGATAATTAAACTACGCTTAAATTAACAAGCAAAAGCTAAACCAATACTTTAAGGTGAAATGGTATGCTGAAAGTTAGCAAGACTTGATTTGAAAAGTTAATTTAGAAAGACAATAAAGATAATTTATATTTCACGTAGTTACAATGTAATTGTTTAATACTATCGGCTTTGTTACAATTATTTAACACACCCACAATCATAGAAGCGTAAATTTCCGGTCACACAATTGCCTCAGTACAATCCTAACATTGCAAGGTTGGTAATTTTCAATCATCAATAAAAATAAACAATTTTACGTTAATAACACGAAATAGAACAAATAAAGCACATCCAAAAGTGACCTAATTTTAAAACACATATCTTCCGGTCAGTGTCGAAATATATATTTTCCGGTAATGCATCAATCGAATTAAACATCAAGCCAACTGTATATTTAGAACAAATACGTCAATTACATCTTACTGCATGCACCAAAGCGAACAATACTAATGCAATCCAATGGAAAATTTTCAAAGTAAAGCAGTCATAAAACGGCGACAGTTTTTCAAATGCAAAAATTGTGAAATTTCGTGGTAGATCTAAAACTATTCTTTGTAACCTAATTCTGAGCGTTATATTTAGCATTTTACTGTAATGCAGCGATAAAAATTCATGGACGCACTCGAACGTATTAGCCATGTTAAAAAATAAACCTGCTTCAAGTTTTAAAAGCATCTTTAAGATTAACTAATGCAAAATTTATTAGTCAAAACAAATTCACAATACTCCAGCTAAACCACTCACCCTCCAAGTCTTTGATGTCATCTGGAGAAGCGTCTGCGCCTTGTCTGGTTAGATCAAGAAACTCTTGCAAGTGTTTAGGTAAAACTTTAACTTCTTTTAAGGAGTCTCCATCGATAACCAAAATAGGTTCTTCGTTTTCCTCTGCACTACCACCCTCATTTTTAACTTCGTCGCTATTGTCTCTTTTTAATCCAAACTTTCGCATCCTTTCATTAACTTTGTTCATGAACTCATCTTCAATGCCACTTACGTGAACTACCTCGCACATATTATTAGAATTTGTTGACTCTCCAACCTGTGAACTCGGCGAAGAAGTTATTTTTATCACTTTTTGTAACTTTCTTTCTTGACGTGCCGCAATTTTTAGCATATACTCGTCGTACATCTG
Source organism: Rhagonycha fulva (assembly GCA_905340355.1). Taxonomy (NCBI): domain Eukaryota; kingdom Metazoa; phylum Arthropoda; class Insecta; order Coleoptera; family Cantharidae; genus Rhagonycha; species Rhagonycha fulva. Next base: position 36,137,980 of record HG996556.1, read on the forward strand.
TTGACGGAAAAATTCTGTGGGAGCTGCCGGTAACGTTAAACTTTGTTTTTGAGATTCAATTTTCTGCGATCTTATCTCGTCATTATGTATGGCAATGTCTCCCTTTCTAGATATACAATATTTGTCTGCTTCGAAATATTTTAACGGAGTTTCGTCCATTTCTTGCATCATTTTCGTTTTTTCTTTTTCCAGTTTTTCTATCTCGTCCTGTATTTCTTTTTCTTTTTCACGTATATAATGCATTTGACGTTGATAAAACTCTTGCGGTAAAGAAAATCGACGGTTAGGTATATTCGTAAAACTTGGTGTATTCCCACAGGAGCTTTGTACTCGCCTGCTTTCATAAGATGCCGGCTCACTTTGATAACTTCCAGTTGTTTCTATATTAAGCAGATCGTTCTTTTTCACGATGTGATGGCTGGTATTTATTACGTTTTCGTAATGTTCACTTAATTCGTCCTCATTAAATCTAGTATTAATTAATCTTCTTTCCATATTCGATACCCCGTGGAGATTTTCTAGCGACTTGGATAAGTAAGGTTCGCGAGTGTGTATCACATTCTCGTTGTTTACATTCAGGTACGAAATTGGTTGCGCATCAGAAGACTCTCGGATGATTGCCAAAAGTCTGTTACTAAATTTCGACGCTTTACTCGCGTTATTAGCCTCGCTATCATTAGATAAAACGGTAATTTCCACATTTTCCGGCATTTTTCGATTATTATGAGTTCCTTCATTATATCCTCGTCTGTTAATAAATTTTTCGTGTAATTGTAATAATCTATCTGCTTCGTCAAACTCCCTTTTAGTAGTTTCTAAATGTGATTTTTGAGTGGGCGATAAGCACATTAATACTTTCGGATCTTGTTCAGTAGGTAAGGCTACCCATTTTGTGTAAGTCTCGCTATCAATTTCTTCTTTCATAACTGGAACGTTAAAATTAATAATATCATTACTAACATTTTTTATTGTTGATTGTTTTTTAGTAGAAAACTGATGAGATAAGTTACTTAATCTCGGTGATATTTTTGATTCCAATAACATAGTTAAATTTTCCATGCTCTTAGAAACGTCTGCCAGCTCCTCCAATACGTCTGAACCGAATGGCAACGATATCATTTTATTTAAACACATTTCCTTCAAAGTTTTGGGAGTCGATACCGTATGCGTGTCTTTAGCATACTCATAGTCTTTTAATAAATCGGCAACATCTGCTATTGACGAACACGTCGAATTGAGCCTGACTGTGCGTTGAGATTGAGTTCTACTTGACCCTTCACTGCTAACAGACGACGATCTCGAAATTGCTAACGGGCTCACAGCATTCGAATATTTACAAGGATATTGAACATTCAAGTCCTCGCAAAAACCATGAAACTCTTTATTAAATTCATCTTCGTAAGGCAAAGAAACAACTCTTTCTGAAGGTAACGTTGAATTAATTTCATTTTTTATGTCTTCCTGTAAAGTATTAGTAGTAACTGTGTTAATTTCCACTTCATTTAATTCATTTTCTAAATAAACGGTTTCGTTTTTAGGTGTTAGTAAATCAGGCGTAGGAGGTGGCGTTAACTGAGAAGAAGGAATTGTAACTTCTAAAATCTTTTGATTGAAATTGGTATCACAGGTGTTATTAATTACTTGCTTGTCCATCACCGAAGGACTTTTGACTTCAACTAAATTCTTGCTAACATCTTGATTAGAAGAGCTTAGAGAAACATTTTCACTTCTACTTTCTTCAGCGTCCGCATCTTCATTTTCTTCTGTATCGGAATTATCACTTGAAGTGTCACTATTTGAACTGTCATCAATATAAACAATTTCTGCCTTCAAACTACTACTTTCGGCCATGCATGTTTTCCAAGTTCCTTCCAAATTTAATTTTTCGCTCAAACCTTCTTTTTTAAAAATGCGAGAGGAAGTATTAGAATCGGTTTGGTCTTTATCACTGGCATCGTTGCTTTCTTCGGAAATTACTTCCAAATATCGCGGTTGTTCCAAAATCGGTATAAAGTGTTCGGCAATAGCAGCTCTCTTTCTCGCTTTTCTTTCTTTGTAGCTTTCTCTCTTCTGAGTTAGACTTATTGCTTCTTCCGGAGACGTCACAAGATTTAAGCCATCCAAAAAACTTCTTAAACTGCGTTCTTCTTCGGCAGTAATAATAGTTACCTGAACAGTATCGAATTGGTCTTGTGGTGCTATCGATGCAATAGTTGGATGATCGGTGGTAGTTTCAGTAGAATTAGATATATCTTCCGTTACCTCCCATTCAACATCTGAGTCTGTTTCTGATACCACTGCGTTACATTCAGTCATGGCTTTATCTTCACCTTCGCTGGCCTCGGACGATAATTCGGTAATTTCGAGGTCATCGTTATCTAAACTTTTGCTTTTAACAATTCCATTTGAAGCTTTAACGATTGGTTTTATTGCCACTTCGTTGGGTGATTCCACTCTGTAATTTGTTTGTACACATTCAAATAATTTATTTTCGCAGATTGTTTGAATTTCGTCGTTATCAGTATCACTTTTTATGCTGTTATTACTTTCACATATTTTAATGTCGTTTTTATGTTCGGTAATATCACTGTTTGATGAGGATGACGGTACATTTACCATCATTTCATTAACTACAATTGTGGAAGTCGTTACTATGTTCGAGTTTTTAGAATTTTTACGGTTTGTGCGCGATCGTTTTTTATTAGACCTTGAATTTCCCCCCATATCGCTATTGGCTATTAAAATATTTACTTCGTTATCAGTTGAGACAGGTTTAGTGCCTGTTAATTTTGTTGAATTCTCGGTTACGTTATACAGAGCTGCAGTCTCGCGTCCTTCTTGTCGTATTTGATTGCCTAAGTGCACACCGTTATGTTAGGCGGGCAGGTGAAAAATTAAGACATCAATATAGAGAAAACGCCAAAGATAAACTGGGGGGGTTAAATAAATATAGGGGATGTTAGAGTAGTTTCATCGATACTACCTTCACAAACAAAACTCGCGCAACTTTTAAGTATTATTAGCTATTTGTTATTTCATTCAAAATCATGCTGGATTAATTTTTATTTTTTTAAATAGGCGAAGCACAAAACGGAGTCATATTTCGAAACCAATAAAAACTTATCAATATTCATATTTTTTATCAAGAACACATAAACTCAATTACTTTTGCTTTATGTTTATCGTCGCAATGTTTATTATAAGAATATTTAAGCATGTTAAAAAATTTTCAAATATTTACAGACGGGAACTACGCCATTGAAACTGGTTATCAAACACTGTATATTTGTAAAATTGATAAGGTATTTAGCAAGTTCTATGGGTAGGTAAGCTTAGCTAATGGTGCAAGAATGTCAATATCAAGAAAGTGTAAGGATAAACTGGGGGAATATGGCAACATGGGTAAGATGTTGTATGTTTAAAACGAGGTACATGCTAATACTGCATAAGAAAGTATCTACTTTGGTATTGTAGTAAGTACTCCATTTGTGTTTTCTGTGAGAGAGAAACGAAGTGTAGCAGATACCATTTACATAATAATTTATTTTACGTGTGAGAAGGGTAGTACCTGCTTCAATTTTAAAGACAGTGACAGTTGTAGTACCTACATAATTGAAGTATTAGCATGCACTTTGTTTTATGCACTCGAAACAAAAATTTTACCATATTCCCCCAGCTTACCTTAACAATCTTTTTGCTGATAAATTAACTATCGAAGTTTAATAAATTAAGTGACGGTTTAATTGTATAACAATAAGGTATTGTGGATTTAATTTAAACACGCAAGTAGATTCACTTAATTCATAATTCATGAAGTTAAATTACTTCATTGGCAGAGTGACTATTTACCATTTTTATTTTATATGTAAATTATTGTATTTTAATACTTCGTTGGTAATAATTTCAGTACTTTTGATGAATAAATTTTTTAGGTAGACAAGTTTAATCATTTTGACAACGAGGGACAAAAACGGCTGAAATATATTTTAGAAGAGTTATTCAAATTATAAATAAACGATTTCACCGAAATTCAATTTAACGATTGAATTCAATGTTAATTGAAAATTTATTTTCTTATTTTCAACGTTATGCTCTTTAACAGTCGAGCCCGCCGCCCACTTGTTTGATCCTGCGATATTCCATTCATAAAGTTTGATTTTCCTCACAAGCATGTGGATCACATTTTTTGCGCTTAATCAAAAAATATGAAGTGTTATTCTCCTTCAATAATGTTCAAAGGAAACGAAAACTTTTTAAAGTAAGGGGTTCGTGCTGGAAACATACAAGACCGTACTAATCAAAATGATTCAAATTTTTGCGTTTGCTAATCCAAAAATAATTTTATTGGATGAAAATATTTAATACGAAAACTTTTTAAATCAAGAAGCAGAAATGTAATGAATATATTGATAATACATTATTTTATCATTCCAACTTTATAAGTTATGCAAAAATATATTTTAGAAAAGTAACCTATAAGTAAAATCGTAAATATGAAAATTTACTTGGAAAGTGACTGCGACTGGAGGATAGATTTTAAAGTGTGATCAAAGGAATTCAACAGTTACATCTCCTTTATAAGTCTATGTCGCCACTAATAAATGTATAAAATTTGCATTTTTTCAAAATTTGCAAACTTGAAACTTTTATGTCATTTTTGCAACCATTATACATAAAATTTTCTCTTAGGTTCATTTTTACGTCTCAAAATATGAACTCCAATGTTATTAAAAATGCAAAACTGCACAAACATGCAAAACTTTAAACTATCGACTAAAGTAGGTACCCTGTTCGTACAGGATTATTATGGTAATTTGAATTAATTAAGAACTTCTAAAAATACAGTTTCTTACCTTGAGGGTCGGCAATTAGCGATCCAGCTGAAGAATTTGAGCTACAATTTGAAGACAAAGTAGATACTTGTGAAATTACACCATTTTCAGGAGCACCTGGAAAATAATTCCAAATTAATGATGGGTTTTCTTGCTTTCAACGTTTCTTACTGCTCAAATACGTTAACCAAGTATAAACACAAAAGCAAAAGTATAAATTGAAATTCCAAATAGGATTTCAAAGAGAACTAAATAGATTTTAACGTTATTTATTTGTATTCGACAACGTAGCTACTACAACAAACCGTTGATCGACGAATTGAGCAGCATCAAAATTAGCGTGCTCTGAATTTCTGAAATTCAATTAAGTGTTTGTTATTTAAAAAGTATAAATAAAACGGAATTTTCTAGTTTTAAAATAAATTGGTCACAGGTAAATTAATGATGCAAAGTACAAATAAAGAATAAATTGTTTACCCATTAGATGGTGAAGGTCAACTGCTCTATTAAGTCACTAGGTTATGCAAATAGTTAATTAAATTATTTAAAAAAATAAATTTTTAATTTTTCAATAATATCTGTGGGTGTTTAATGTTTTTACTCATCGAGGCTGATGGTGATTGTTTATCGACCTTTTCAAAAGTTTTACTACTGTTAAAATTAATTCTATTATTTTTATTATTATTAATATTCGCCGATTATTTTAAAATTTTATCTAGAAAAGTGGAATAAAATAGATTCAGAAAACATATTGCAATGTCAGATTGATGATATAGTCCTTATCCTCTACACACTTTCATAAAACTTTAACTGGAGGATTCAGCAGCTAACGGTATCCTAATAGAAAAGTGATATGTAACTCTTCGTTAAAGTTTTATGACATTCAGGTATCAGTTTTTCAGAAGAATCTCATCATCTGCAGTTCAAAAATAAATAGAAAAAATGTATAAGGATTTGGGAAGGAAGAATAATGGCATTTTAACATTTTAATAATTTTCAATGTTTTTCGTTGGTCATGGCAGTGACTTGGTTGAGTTACAGAGCGGAAATACGAAGTTTAGTTGTGAACGTATCAATTACAAAGAGGTAATTTTTGCTAAGGACGTATATACTGAATTACCTTTACAAATATTTGAAAACTATTCTTAGCTCATATCAAAATCTTGGTAAAATAACTGCGGTGAAAGGAAAATAAGATATCGACATTACTTTTACAAAACTGGTATATCCTTTGAATCAGTTGCTAAGGTGATCACAAAGGCATATTGTTGAAATATAAGTGAAGAATCTGTCAATTTCGCACTATTATATGGACAGTAACACTTACATTGAAAAGTGTTCCTTGTTTTATTAAATAAGAACGCGTACATGACAGTGACGTGTTCAATTTTACTTTCGAGTTGAAACTACTATTTTATAAAATTATCTTGTATCTTGGTAATTTGAAACATTATATTATGTATGTATTATAAGTTATTATATTTTAAAATGTATATTATGCTTTCAAATAAGAGAATTTGGGCTAAATTCCTTGTGCACGGTAACACTGGGCATTAAATTAATATGAATTCAACTCTGCTTACTACGTCTCTTTGTCTTTTTGTTTCTCTTTTTCCATTCGTTCTTTTCAAAAAACTCAAAACGTCTTTTTAGAAGACGTCAAAGCTTTTTATTTTTAAGCCATCTCTTACGCTTCCAATACGGCGAGAGTCAATTTTGGTTTTGAAAATCTGTTAGAAAGTACGAGTGGGTGCTAGTCTATTTAATTAACAGGTGCTATAGGTGTGCTGCGGTTATTTTTGAAGGATGCTTGACGTCTGTGTAAAAGCCGCTCCATTCGTCTCAAATTTGATATCTCTCTTCGTCACAATTTTAATGAGGGCTGCTATCAAATTTCACTCGATGTTTAAGACTACAGTTTTCGGGTGATTTAATAAAAGAAGAAATACTTGGATAGCTTGAAGCAACTCTTGTCACCTCCTTATCGAGTCTGCCCTCAGATGGTGACTTCTTTCAAATTACTTTTTATCCTTTTTCGTTCTAACAATTGTTAGTTTCTTGTGCACCTCTATGAATAGGTTAATTTGAAGTAATACTAAAGTCACATTTTGTATAATTTTATTCTGTTAATTGCTTTATATTGTTTACTTATTATTGACGACATTTATTTGGATTGCAAAATGACAATTTGTTTAGCTCATTTGATTGAGATTGATTCAAGCGTGGGATATCTTTATGATGGCATGGGAGCGTTACAATGTATTTGTATGGATCCCATTTGGTTAATTTTAAAATTAAGATTGTTATTCCTCGCTAACTGATATTCATCAGTATGGTTAAAGTTCACTGTAAGAATTTACGTTTGGTCACAGTATTTTTACTTTTTTGCAAGACAAACGCAAAGTTAAAAATTATTATCTTATATTTCTTTTTCTTATGGTGGTTTGGATTTTATTTTCAGCTTATGTTCATATTAGACCCAAACTCAACCTGAAATATAGTCTTCCATACTACTCAAAGTGACTCACGCTTTATGTCCATTTGAATTCTGAGAGCTCACTGGAGACAAAGCTTGTTTTGGGCTATTTTTAAAGTGTTTAAAATTACCCTAATTTTGTAGTAAAAAAAGGTGGACTTTCAGGTTCACTGCTTTTTCCAAACAATAATGACAAAAAAAATTGAAAACGTTTGACGTAATTTTATAAACACTAACATTAATATTTACAAACAAATAATGCGTTCTAATAAACCCCACACATATTTCTGGAGGCGATTCGTTCGTTGTAGTGCCCGATGAAATTCGCAATAAAGCACTACAGGTATGATGAGTACGAAGTTTATCAACAATAAATTACATATTATTATGTCATTCATTTGATATGGTAGCACATTTAGAATAAAAACAACCATCAGAACTTTAAGAATAAACCTTAATTAATCTTGTAGCTCACTCATAATATAATAATTATTCTTGGCAACGTTTAGTTTGAAACAAAAGCACAGTTAGTTAGGTTAAATAAAAAAAGAACTTCAGTTTTCGGTGCCCCTTCAACAAATACTTCAAACTTAAACCACTATACACTATACTGACACAATTCATAATATAAAGTTTTGAGATAATTAAGAAACAACTGCAACTGACTTTAGTTTGTTTAATCTTTTTACTGTGGATTTTTCAGTCTCTTTCAAGTCCAAACACAATGCTGGCGTTTACGGTCAGCGGTTAACTGTTGTAAAAAAGTTTTAACCAATAAGAATCAATAAAAAGTTCCCAATATTATTGCTTAATATTTTTACAGTTAAACATCAATATTTTCTTTGGACCTTTAATAACAATAATGTAGTGTATCCACATGTTGATGATATATAATAAATTGTAAAGTATAATATAATTGAGATGATTATAAAGTTTGAATGATTGAATGGCCCCTTCCAAAAGCTCTCTTATCGCTGGCCAAACAGTTTTTTGCTCAAGTTACTGAATGAAAAAAACGTGTTATACGCCTTTTAGGTTGAAAGATTAGTAAATGTTCTAAATTTATTGATAACCATTATTTTGGATGCTAACAGAGTTGAAGCTTACGACATATTATTCAATTTGTGGTTTTATAAAGGACCACTGCTTTCTGCGATCAAGAATCTCAACAACAATATTATAAAACATTTTTGGTGCTTCAGCATAGTCTCATTATTTTGGATGAGGTGTCAATTTTATTTTATCTTTGTGGTTATGTTTCATTCAACAAGTTATTGTGTTATTATCAAACTATACGGAACTGCAAGCTGTGTTTTAAAGCACTAAGCGCCTTCATCCATTTTCATCTTCATGAAAGCACCTGAATCCTACCCGGATAAGATGGAACTTGATGAAAACAAAGATTGAAATTGAAAACGAAAGCGCCTGTAAAGCTATGCAGATGTAATAGTAAACTGAACAGACGTTAAAACGTAATAAGTAAGATTCAAAAACACCAAAATACAATTAGCATTTAATCTTGATTCATAGTTCAACGTAAATGTATGCACAAGGATTTTAAGTTTTCCGTTGATCACTATGGCATTTTCTCGTAGATTTTCAAAAATTTGATTTTCATAATCCTCTTACAATGTACTATAATATGTAATAAGTGACTAATAAATCAAAATTCAATCTGGAAATTTAAAAGAAATTAATAATTAAAAGTAAAAACATCAGTTTCCTGTCAAGTGTGAACACGTAGTAGTAACTGACCAAAAAATATAAGGAATAGTTTAAGCATTGCATAATCTCACCTCACTAAATTAATATTTTAAGGTTCACAAGCCCTTCATAGGTTAACTATACAGAGTGTTTAGAAATAAATGTTCATATAAGGGGATTAAGTATTCCATTCTAATGAGCGATTCATGCCGGAAACGCACGGTTTCCAAGCTACAGGATTAATTATTTTTATTTGTTTGGCACACGTCCTGTCAGTTTTGCTTGACATTTAATTGTAAATTAGATAATTGCACGTTTCGTGATTATTCTAACATTATAATCATCATCAGTTTAATTTCCAACAAAGGTAAACTCTCTTCCAGGAAATACTGTAGCTTCTCATTATTAAAAATATGCCATAATATGCACTTTCCTTATTTTGTGTACAATTTTATGAATTAAAATTTAATTCAATTTTTTACAAATCCATATTTATTAAAGCAAAATGTCATTTACTTCAGTTTTGTATTTAAAAATCTACCCCATATAACAAAATCTCAGCGATATAATATTAGACTAATGTTTAGTAAATATTGCACCAGTTTTGTAATAATGCGGCAATATAGTGCCAACATTGTGTGTTACATGGGATATTGCTTGAAAAACTATAATTTATAATTATAAGGTCAAAAATAATTTCCGTTTTATAATATAAATTTTAATTTTCTATGAAAAAGCAGCAATGGCAACTTAAAAACCCGATCTATCTAATGATAGATCGGGTTTTGTCCTAATGGACAAGAAAATTTTCAATAGATGGCGCATTACCTAAATTTACAATTTAATTATAAAAGACGTCTTTTATTAGCTGGAAAGAAAGGTTTTATTAGTTTCATAAGGCGTGTCTTTTGAAATCATCAAATTATAGTCGAAACGAAACTTTCAATACTTGAAATTTAAACAATTTTAATGCAGGATATTAAAGATTGCTATTTTAACCGTGCCCTGACATATTCTCAATTGTAATTAATTGTGCGTTTTTGATATAAAATTGCTAATTAACATAATCAAAATGTTACTTCATTATCAAACTTGTTTAAAAATTATATCATGACTTTGATAAAATTCTTCTCTTTTAGTTGAAAATAAAATCTATAACCAATTTTGAGATGTAAATTAAGTTTTGAAACAGTCCTTAAAGTCGCACCCTTAATTTCATATTTAGTTTAAGTCTTAAGTCTGTGAATTTTGACATCTGCTTCGTTTCCTTGACAGTGTTAGTTCTATGAGCACATAAATATTTTACATCTATTTGATAGCTTACTGGGCTGGCTTTCAGATGTGCCTGTACCCTGGTTTTATGTTAATGATGGAAACTCATTAACTTAGCAAAATTACCGGCTTAACGTGCCTTCCGAATCACGGAAAGCAGTCATAAGAAAGTAAGACTCTTCCGCGGATTTGCATTCGCAACTGATGATCTCGGTAGCTGTTCCATAGCAACGACCATTTCTGATTTTTTCTCATAAAAGCAAATTACTTACTTTTGTCATAGCAATATTAAAATTAAAAATACGCATGAATGGATTAACCCCGCTGGTGGCCTAAAAATTTAATTTTTATGAAACAAATGCATTTATATGAGTTAGTTAAATCTAGCAAAAGAGAACTGTAATATTATGTTTTGCACACGATCATCATATCAGATTTGCATATGATGAAAATGTATAATTAAATTCCAAAGTTTGTTTGGAAAATTTGTTTTGCTATTTTAACGATTTTTTACAAATTGCAAATCAGACTTTTTTTTCAAATAATAAAGGACATAGTGTAATGTAGTAAATAGGAATGTCATGTGAGGTTCACATTAGACTTTTTATTTTTATTTTGCTCGTACCCGGGCAGAGGAGAGATTCAGTAGATGTACGATATCCGGATCCTAAGTTTGTTTTCATGTTTATTATAATGAAATAGTTTGTTGAAATAATATAGTATAAAATTATTGCGATAGTTATATTTATATTCGTTTTACAAAATATGTCACTCTTTAGTTTTGTATAAATTCGATTTGTAAGTAATCTTATGAAATTTCTTAGGTGCATTCGAATACTTTACCTAGTTAACCCGGTTATAACGTTCGTGGTGCCTTTATCGTATTCAAACGCACCCTATATTTAACCGAGTAATATGACTTTAGACAAAAAGCTATTAAATTGAAATTTTACCAATTAGAAAAACATTAATCACCAAGATATTTCATAATAATCAAAACAAGATATACGGTAAATTGTTTTGTATTTTATTTAAGTGTTGATTAGCTTCTTCAGAACTGCGACTAGCATTGATCTTTTCTTCATATAACCTTTCTAATTAGGTGTTGAGGAATTCAATTTTGCTAGCAAAGCATAGAATGCTCCTGCAAGGTTTTCCTTTCACCTCATTGAGTGTCAGTTGTGTCTGTTCCAAATATTTTAACGTAAGTCGAGCTAAAGCGTTATAGCTGTAGAGAATGTGTTCGGCTCTCAGTTTCATTTTTTTAAGATGATATCTCACGTGAACAACTCTTTAATGTGTAATGAATCTAATTTTGTTCTTTGATTAAAAAATTTCTTTTGGATTTCTAGCCTTCTGTGTGTTTTGGATAGCCCACAGAATGGTTCAGGTTTAGTCGAGGGCGTTCTTAAGCCTGATCTAGCTAGTTTGTCAGCTATTTCATTACTCTTAATTCTCTCATGAGTTGGCACCCAGTGAAGGGCAATTCTTGTTTTCTTTGACTAATTTCTTGACAGATTGTCTGAATTCTTATGTGGATAATGACTCCAAGGCTTTGAGTGCTTTTATCGCAGCTTGGCTGTCAGACATAATATTGACTTGTTTTTGCCCTTTAAATTCCTTTGCAGGCATTGGTGGACATATGGTGCAATTAAAAATACTTTAGTTTGCATAATTCCTAAAGATATAGATGCCTCATACATAGGGCCTTATGTGCCTATGCATATTCTATGTTCAGTTTTTGATTCATTTGTATATCAGTTAGTTAATTTGGTATTTACATATATTGGAAAAAGGATATTTCTGTTAATAAATAATGTCATAGGATCCCTTATAAACTGACATGAATATGTATGGTATTGGTATAGGTATAGTATGGTTGGTGTGGGTTAGCGGTGTTTTCACATATAGAAAATTTACTGTTTAATGTAGAGTTCAAACCATAGCACTATAAACCGTTGTGAGTCTTGGATGACCATTGGCATTGCATTTTCTACTTACAACTGTTTGCCAGCCCGACGCAAAAACCCACAACCTGGAAGACCAGAAAAACGACGAGAATAATAGTCCTAAATATTTCATACTACGTTCGGAGTTAAACCGGGTTTTCTGTATTAGCACTTTGTGTGCTTAATCGCTATGCTAATGGCTGTTTTAAACTCCAAAGTTTTCTGACTGGGAAGGTTTGCAACATTTTTAACTTCTCCAAGCTCTAACATAGTATTTTGGAATCAGTAGTCAACGCGCTAATCGATGTGATGTACCCTTTCCACATTGAATTGGACATAACTCATCACATGATCATGGTGTGATCATCGTGTGAGCTTGAAGAAATAATAAATGATCTCACATGCAATCCAGCGACATTTGAACCCGGGCCCTTAAATATAGTTGGACGGTTCTGTCTACTATCCTACCGTAAAAACACATTTTTAAAACTGCTACTCTATGCTAATTTAAGAACTAAAATTATCTTCGAGGTTCATTACCCAATTACTAAATTACTTAAGCAAATTAAACTTAGAGGTTAGATAGCATAGGGTCGCGATTATATTCGTACATTTTACAATAAACGGTATTTAAATTAGCTGATGGTAAAATCAAAACACAAAATGTAAATCCTGCAATTATTGTAAACATATTCAAAAAAAGGTAGGAAAAGGTCAAGTCTGCACTCTACCAAGTTGCTTTCATCAGCAAGTAAATATTTTATTGTTATATTTTATTTACCAATGTTTATCAGAATTTTTAATTACTTAAGATTTTAAAATTTCAACATTTTTATTATTTTATGAATAGAACATACGATTTATGTTTATTTTAATGTACACAATAATTAATTAAAATAAACCAGGTAATTTTTAAACTTACACGAAAATTAATTTGATTTTGTTGTTTATTATTCCAAACTTGAATTAATTAAATTTATCATAAACTTGATAAAATCATGAACAAACGTCACTAAAAGTTTAGTTATATTTACCTAGTGGCAATAATTTTTGATTTACGATTATTCTAATTAATGGAACTTCATCCACATGCATATTTTGAATTACAAATGTTCATAATAAATTAAATTTCATACGTAGTACAATAATGCGACCTTCATGTTAAACAATGCTCTTGTTACAATATGAAATGTAATAAAATAGACATGAATTTGATTTTAAACAATTTTTTGGTGTAATGCCTCTTACTTAACGTCTTCTCGATTTATTTTGTTTCGGATCTCATCAATTATTTGTAAGGCACCGCGAGCAAGACTTTTTAAATCTTTACGAGAATGAATTCGCATTTCGTATTAGACAAATGGATTTAATGTTACTTATCAATTTTGTTTTAAAGTTTTCCTTAAAAGCCATCTTTACGTGGGTTTATTATTTTCACTGTCACAAGACTGCATAATTTATTGATAAATGGAGAAATTTACCAAATATAAGAACTCATGAATCTAATGTAAGATCTATGAATTAATATTACTAAAACGGTTTTAGTTACTACTGACTTTTAAAATAAACACATTAGGGTCCTTCGTTCCTTGAGATGATGATGGGTGTTCCCGAAAGTTCACTGAAAGCACTGATATCGAAACAAACACTAAATGTATTAAAAAAATTAAAGTCGCACTGGAAAAATAAATTGTTTAATTTAAGCACCAAAATGTAATCCAACTATCGATCGCGAATTTTGACGGTAAATTTGATATTATCAACCAAAATATACCACGGTAATAGGTAAACTATTTGCGGATCATACAGGATAAGATATAGACTCCGGGATATGCGGTGCATAATCACAAAGTTCCACTACTCTTCCGGGCATGAATACAAAACCGGAGGAAGGGAGTGCCATTTACCGGATTTTGCGAAGCGTGACAATCACACCTTAAATTGAATAATATGGGTTGTACAGTATTTACAAACGATAATGCCGTTGATATGTGTACTATTAATTTGTTTCTAAAATAACCTTCATTATTTCTATTTTAATTGAATTCCAGTCTTTTTTGTAATTTGATTTTTTAAATAATTCAAATGATTTGTTTAATTAAATAAATAACAATACTTAATTGACCATTAAATTTACAACCATTACTCAATCGTATTTAATCATTTTGTTCATTTAATTAACTCTTTTAAAGCTTTCCAGGACAGATTAACTTCATTCTTTTTTTTTAATATATTCCATCAATTTAATGTTGTTATTTGTGCTGGAAAACAATAAATAATAAAAAGCGTTCAACTTAGCACATTTTACATGCAAAGTAAATAATTAATTTTGTAGTGTGCCGTGCTTTTACTGCTCTCTGATTATAACTTTGTACGTAAACACTTAATTACTTACACTCACTGGACGTTCCAGTAACTAGACTAATTATTAGTTGCCTCTTGTTTCACCGTATCTCGTTACAGTTAGGTCTAATGTTTATTCAAAAATAATAATAATATATTTTTTTATACCCAAATTGCATAAATATTTCTAGTAGTATAGATCCTCGGTTATTGTCCGAGAAAACTTTAGAAAGGTTTGAAAGAGATTTGACGCAAGTAGAATAATAATCCGTTCCTCAATCTGGATTTGACCGCTCTCTACCGAGGCAATTGGTGTTATGTTGTAAGGAATTTCTATATTTTGTTACTACAACTAATTCAAGGATCGCTGCAAAACCATATTCATACGAATGACACTTTTATGCATTTGCCTTATAATTCGTGACTAATAATAAATCTAATTACATGGTATCTTATTATAATTTACATAATATAATTAATACGTTATTTACATAATAGGATGTATGCAAATTAAGAACAATAGTTTGTTAGAATTTCAATTTTAATACAACGCTTCACCATAAAATTCAGGAAGCTAGAGACAGGATTTGGTGCCATCATTCTTAATTTCCTCCACAAAAACTTTTAGTCACAGTTAAAAGTAAAAGCATAACATTGTAATTATAAAATTGACCTTCATTGTATATTTGTATGTTAAAATGTAAACAATTAACGCATTGTTTATGGGTCAATTTAAATTTATTTTATAGATAGATATTCCTATTCGATTGTATTCACAATTTCTGGGTTATTAAGCTTACTTCTAAATTTATAGATTTTCAATTTTCTGATACGATGAGCATATTATTTATTATATAGAAATATGGCATTTTGTAGGTACAAATAAATTTTTAATAAGCTTGGTAATCATGGCATAAATTGTTATTATGTATTCCATTGTGTTCCGTTAAATACAACTCGTAAATGAACTGCTATTATAGTAGGTATATAATTTATATTTCTATATTTGTCATTTCTAGATTTGGAAGTTTTTTTTTGGGATTGATTAATGTTTATTAGTCAAAATTTTTTCATTAAGAAGGATGAGAATTGGAATTATTTCTGATTTCTTAGAAAAAAATATAATTTTTATTATTTTGCCACACCAAATATCCACAGTTACAAAATAACCTCTAAACGGGTTCCAATATTATTATTAGATGAACTGGTCACACTTAGGGTGACTTGTATAGATCTAGTTTAAAATTTTAAACTGTAGATTAACCAATCACGATTGTCGAAATCCGAGTTTAAACCATAGTTACCGGTTAAACTTGGACTATACAAGTCAACCTTAGTAATTAATCCTTGTGAAAATTTGCATTATGGTTTTTTACAAACCACTAAATTTATAATTTACATATAAATTTCAAAATTTATAGATGGTACCTATTAATATTTAGGTTATAAGTGAAATGCTCACGGTGAACTAGGAAATCCACAGCTACCTATTTCAGTAAAAATGATCAAGATATTTATTATACAATATTTTAGCAGAATTTGATAATTGTAAAGATATAACTTTAGAGATTTAAATTTATTTAGTAAGTTGGATTGCATAACCTAAAATCGTACAGAAACTTTAAATTACACTACAGTTTTTTCTTACATGATTAATTATTTGTAAATTAAAAAAAAATATTTTAAATTAAAAGTTACTGAAAAGAAAATTCATTACAAACTTCTGAAACAATTAATAAAAGTAGGAAAAGAAAATAGCAAAGTTGGTTATTATTGATCATCGAAGCAGGAAACTAGACAAATAATTTGAACGTACTGTTATTAAATTGTGTTTATTGAAGTGAATTTTCATTTATTTGATCATTTTCTTAATGATATCCAATATTAAATGAACCATTAAGAATTGATAAATTTTATCAGACAATTCTGTGATTTTTCACACAGTTTTAAATAAAATTGAATGAAAAGCTAAAAGTGGTAAATCCATTTTTTTAATTGGAAAATTACCAAATTAAGATTGATGTATGTGAATTGTCCACATTTTCCAGTCAAAATACTATATAGTCAGTTTTTTGTCTCACACAGTGATTTTTTAACTAAATAAAAGTCACACTTAAAAATTGTTTATGAATATTAGCTACACAATTATTTTATTCAGCGATACCGAGCGCTGTAGGTTGATATTTGAAATGGAATACCTTTGCATTATATGAATGTATTATAGCAATTTTGGATTCTATATTAAATTTTCTCTAATAAATGTTTAAGATGTAATATTTTTAAGAAAAGTTGGGCAAGTTGAAAATTGTAGGAATGAATATGTGGGTACTTAAAATTTAAAAAATCTTTTTTTGAATTGTATTAACTACATTTTTATAAAAAAATTTAATTTTGTAATATAATAACAATCTTTATTTAAAATCTTACTTATAATGTAATTTTTAGAAACAAATTTCAATTTTGTTTTGATTACGTTTAGTTTATTTCATATTTTAACTTAAAAATTAATGTTTATTTCAATTATTCCACGGTATGAATAGAATTTATTAAAAATATTTGAATAATGCCAATTTTTTTTAACATTTTAAGCTTCTAGCTTTGTATATTAATTAATTTCGGAAAACTTATAAAGAGGAAATAATTTGCATAAACAGATTATTCAATAGGTTGGTTCCAACAAATATTTTAAAAGAATATAAACATAAGCTTGAATTGGATTCAATTAACCAAAATTCTTCAAATGCTTCACAAATGAAAGAAAAATATTTTAAATTTTAAGATTTTACTTTGATTTACGTGATTTCCCCAGCTTTATTTTACTATTTGAATTAATTATTATCAATTTCCCATTCAAATGCTTAATTTTGTTCCTGCAATTTATTCGATATCTTGTATTTTTATTTAATATTATAATTTTTAACAATGTCGACATTAAATATTTCACTAGTTGTCTCCTAGTTTGAAATGATCACAAATTTTTAAACATTTGAAAATTAAATTTCTTAGATTTTACGTGATGTCATTTTATTAAAATTTTTATATTGCGATAATATAATTCCGGGTTAATTTCGTTGAATTTTACCCTGACTGCTCGCTACTACGGTAAACCTTAAGAAAATCCTTCCAAAGGTCGTGATTCAAATTTGCTTTTTTACACAACGGCAAAATTTTTCAAAGGAAATCAATAAAATTTGCAAAAAAAATTTATTGTTCTAATTAATTTAATAATTAGAAGGTTTTTTGAGTATTTAAAAAGTTTCTGTGTAATGGTATTTTCTGAAGGTAAAGGCGTTACTTTTTATTTAAAAATTAAAACTAAAACCGAATTGTCTCGCCATAGATTTCTGACGTGTAAATATGTCAACTTTAAAATTATTATAAATAAAACAATTTAATAAAACCAGAAAAGTATTTTTTGTGCGCTACTGAATGTTATAACTGAGAGTTAGATAATTTCTCACCAGATGTTCTTTTTCCTATTGTTGCAAGCGGCAATTTCGTACTTCTGAATTTAGTGTTATATACTACGGTTCCACTTGATGATCGATAATTAAAATTAAATTAATACTCAGTTTGGCCTAACTCTGGCTCTTACAATAATCGGCAAACAAAAATTCCTTTTTTTTTGTTTTTAGTGCCCAAATTTCTTATTTTGTTATCACCCTTTTCGTAGTGTTCCAATTTCTCCTATCGACAGAAATTTAAAAATGCCGCACTATTTTCACATTGAAAACATAATTTTACAAAAATAAGTCTAATGTTTTGTGTGATGTTACAATTTAACTTTATCTAATTTGGATTAATTTCTATTTTAATTTTAAGCAAATGCCCTATCTGAAGTCAAACAGAAAATTGTTTGTTTTGTTGTGTTTCAATCTTTTTCAACCCTTTCTTAATAAAGAGATAAAACATCCCTTTTTCTATCCTTGTAGCACAGCAATATATATTTATTATTATTAAAATTTGTTTCGGTTTCTAAGTTTTTTACTGATCCTTTTTAACTTAAAATTTCTTCACAGCCTCAAAATACCCAGTTACTATTCTAAACTTAAATTAGTGGCGCTACTGTATGTAATATACATAATATGGCCGCTATTAACAGATCTATTTAAATAAATATTACGTTGGATTAAGATTTTAGCAAAGATTATAATAAAACTAGAAAGATGTCCAAAGCTATATGTTTTAATATGTCACAAATTTTGTTACAGTGTACACGCAGTATATAATGCGTTGCTATACAACTAAATTATTAAATCGTATTTGTATCGTTCCGTTTTTTTCTTTCTAAGAAGGATAACTCACACTTCTAGCAAAGTTACAAACCTAAATTTTACCTAAATTGGTAATGAATACTTTTATCCTGCTTTATCTTATGTATTTAGCATAGGACAGAGTGCCCACCACAACTTATTCTCACCGCCATTCTAAACAACCTTAAAAATACCGAATAAACAAATTTAAAATTATATTTGCGACATCTATGATAAACCAAAGAAAGATACATAATGACAAAAACACAATAATTATAACCTAATAAATAACCGGCATTTTAAAAGTTGATCACACAAAATAGTGCTGCCATCTGCTTATAAGAAATAATTTTGATACATATAATTTTACATTGCGTTATTCATCTTTATAGCTCTTATAATCATTGATTTTAGCTTATAACTTTGTCATACATGACACACTCGAACTACTATAAAAGCAGAAAATTATGTACTAGATACAAATAATAAAAAACAGTTGTATTTTAACCATTTTATTTTGGTTTATTTTTGTTTTGTACAGGGCTGCTCATTTGTTGTCCGCATATTCAAAGTTATGAGTAAAAGTGCAGAAATGAATTTTAGAGATGCCTTTAAATTTTAATTTAAAACTCTTGCAGTGCAGCAGTATAAAAGTGCAATAAATTTTTCTAAATTTACAAACATCAAATTTTTATTTTTCAGGTCATTGAAAATATCACGACAATATAAAAATTACATTTTCACACTTTAAACGTTTACGTGAAGTTAAATATTTATTCTACAACATTCTTCACTCAGTTTTGAAAAAAAACATCAGTTTGTGAAATTAATGGTTTAAGGTTGGTATGTCACTTTTCTTAATGCCATCTTTTAATTGAAATCGAATTTTTGTTTGCGTAGAAAATTGTCAGTGAAAGATTCTTGCTTATTAATGTTTTTAAGAGAAGAACAGCTGCTTGAAGCTGGTATATAATCAATTAAGCAAAATCGAGTTAATCAAATTAAGACGATATTGTATAGAATTTCCTGTTTATAGTATTATCATATCATATTATTACCTGATTGTAATAATTTACAACATTTCAATTATTTAGTAAATAACTTCAATTATTCCCGTTTCAAAGGCAATTTTTTTAATTTAGCAGCTTTATGCTCAAAAATGATTTGAAAAATTGCTATTTTTCTTCCTATACAAAAACTGAGAATATCGTTAATCTATCTTGTGCGTCAATCCACTTAATACTTTTTCTCATAATTAGAAAGTAAATAGTAATTTACAGATTTTTAAACAAGCAATTAATCTAAATCTTCTGCTTGCTATACTCTACGAAATTGTTCCTGTTTTTTATAAAATAAAATTTGGTTGTGAAAAGTAATGATTTTTATAATTTGTTTAATCAATATGGCAGAAGTTGGAATATTACAAGTGGATTTCTGATTTTAGTCATCTATCATTTCAGGAGTCTGAACAAAAATTTTAATGACTTTTTTTAAACCTATATCATAATTGTTAAATCTCTCGCCTATATTTACTCCGAGCAACATGTGTCACTTATGCAATAGAGAGAAAAGGGTTGACTCCCCGCTTATATACGGCATTGTATCTCTTGAATTTCACCGTATGAGCTAATCCGATCTTTTTTGTACCACACAACATCCTCAGTACACAACATTCAAACAAACAAAAAGTTGATAATATGCAACTGAAATACCAATAGGTGAGCCAGTGGTTCTCAAAGAAGATGTACAAAGATTTTTATGATTAAACCCTAGTTCTTTCTCATCGTTTTGATTCTTGACAGAAGCATCGTGACCATTAATTTTGGTATTAAATGGTTCTCTTGGCAGATTACTCTCGGTGGTTTGCCATTGCTTTCCGAGAGAAGACGGTCATAATGAAGTTGGATAAATTGTGTAGCCGGGTTGGGCATCAAACCTCGGGCTGCTAGCCTAGAGTCCGGTCCTTTGCCCGTTTACTTAGCTCACCTCTCTCATCTCACCTCTCAAACCCTAGTTAGGGAAATTAAAACAAGTCATTCATTTTTTGGGCAAAAAAAGAAATTTTTTTTGTAAAGTGAACAAAAATGTTTGATAAAACTACCATTGCTTAGTAGCAAAAAAAATTATATAGCAAAAAGAAAATAATATTTAATTTTTAATATCCCTGCGTCGATGGGATTAAAAACAAAAGAGTAAAGGTCATTTCTAACAATAGAATATTTCTGGTTCATTATTTGAAGATTAATATCAACGTAGATTATAACTTCATGTACTTTGGAACAAAATTCTATATATAAAAAAGTAAAATATTTTAAATATAATTTTCCAAAAATATTTTAAATGTAAAAATGTACATAAGTAAATGCTTTTTATCCAAGTAAGTAAATAATTCAGTACATCATAAAAATTATATTATAGCGTAACGTTGTAACTTGTAACTTTTTTGTCATAAAAATAATATAATTTTTTTGAATAAAATTCAAAAAGTGTTTTAACAGTTTTTGCCTATTAAGTAATCCCTAAGGTCGCATTCAATTTTACTGATGTAAAATGGAACTAAAATCTGTTGATTGAGTACACAATTAAAATTTGATTAAATTTTTGATTTTTGAAGCGTAATTTACAAATGAATTTGATCCTTATATACAGAAAAATGTTAGAATTTCGAGATAAAAATTGGCTACGTTAAAAAAATTTGTTGTTGTTACACAAATGGGATATTGCATATAATAAATAATATAGAAAAATAGAGATTTTGTCCACTTTTGAAATAATAACATAAGTCTACGTAAATATAATGAAAGTTTTAGCTTCCTCAAAATGTGGATCTGGCTACGATAATAATCTGATCCATGAAATGGAATTAATGTTTTATTTCATCTTAACTCTTTGAACGCCTAAATTGACTAAAACGCTGAACTTCCGGCAACCTTAGACAATTTATGCGTCCAAAGAGTTAACGTACTGAACAATTTATTATTTTATGATACGTCAGGCAACAAAAGTATACGGAATCTCGGAAAAAGTAAATTGCAGAGTAAAGCTGATATTATTTTCCGTTTTTTTGTAAACTTAATTTATCTTAAAAAATGACCGGTTTTTGAATTTTTTCAAAAAGTAATCTTATCAAACCGGCAGCTTATTATGGGAGTTCTTGTTAAACAAATACATAGAACAAAATTTAACATCTAACTCATTTTTTGCTCTACAATCAAGTGGTATGTACACAGAAAAAAATGTGTACTTAAAAGTAGAACAATTTGTGCCTAGATTGTCTACAGGTACAAATTGTGTAAAAATTTAGCACAATTTGTGCTATAAAATAGTACAATTGCGCTAGAGATGACTGAATTTGACTAAAATTAAGTACAATTGTACCTAATTTTCACCCAATTTGTACTTGTAGACAATCTAGGCACAAATTGTTCTACTTTTAAGTACACCTTTTTTTTTCTGTGTATAGTACACATAGTACAAGGTTTCTTAGCGTGGTCATTTACTTTTTCAGGTTAATTATGCCTTGTTGATTGTTAATTGATATTTTGTATGGAAGCCAAAATCTAAACCCAAATCATTATAGTGAAAAACCGGAACATCCATCTTATTTGGCATATTTAATCAGTTAGAAAGCCATCCTGCTAGCAAAACTAAAAAATGTATATCCAAGAGCGTGCCGAAGAATGAAAATATGGTGTAATGTGTCACACTAAATTGGAATTACTGTAGAAGTATAAAGGATCAGTTTTAAGTTCTTAAATGTTTAAATAATAAATAGAATTTCGGTACAGTCTCGTTTTCTTTGCAATAAAACAAATTATAATCTCAAGATTTGTAGGAGATATTGTACAATAATTGCTCAAGAAGTTTCAAGATCTGTCAAAAAGTATGTGGAAATGAGGTGAAATCGAGCAGGTACGAGTGCACAATATCCAAATGTTCATTTATTAAGTGACTAAGATGGAGTAATTTAATAGAATAATTTCATAAAAATAATTAACGTTTGTGTTGAATGAAAAATATTCGAGGAGATATAATTTAAGTTTTAATAACATTGTACAATACGAAAATTACAAAAGCATTCGTTCAAATTTAAAGGATATTACTTTCGTTATCAAAAAATAATTATTCGCTTTCATGATATTGCAATAAAGAAAATTTTTATATTAAAAATTCTTTCATTAACTGAAATTATTACAATGTTATTCACAGTACAATAAAAAGGCATGCAATGTATAAAAGCTAAACTTGTCGAACATTTTCTGTGATTTAAACTTCGTTATAGTAGTAAATGTACTTAGGGCGCCAAGTAAAACATGATATATTGTAGGGAAGTTATTGTAACATTAGGCATTTTTATTGAACGGAAATACAATAAAGGATTTAATAGCAAAAAATGTGGAATAAAAAAGTAAATTGGTTCATTGACGTATAAAATTACGCTTTTTTGTACTAGTAAATTATTAGTGTTTGGGTACTTCAACATTTTAATAATTTATCGGGAAAGCAATTTATAAATAATAAAATGTGTGTAATTTTGCGACGCCTTTTTATTGACTTTTGTTAGGTCAGTGGCACACAATCCTCGCTAAGGATAATGTAAATCTAGTTATCGCTGCTCCACAAAAGCATTAAATCTGGTTCTTGTTTAAAGGATTAAAATTACATTAACGATAGGGTTTTCAGTAAACTTTGAAATGTGTCTTAAGAGAATTTACTAGCAATTAGATTTTCGCTTCTGGAATTAAAGGTTTCTGTTTAAAATGTTTGTTTAAATGTCATACAAGAGCAAAGTAAACTTATAGTATAAAAGTTATAAAATAAAGCTCAACCAAGGAGAATCCTGTAAAAATGCTTAGAATATCATTAACCTACTTTTAATTGATACCACTTTCAATGGGAATTAATGAACGCTTTGATTAATTTACAGAAGGCGCGGTTGAAAATTCAATTTGTAATCTATTGCATCAGCTTAACAATTTCCAAGTATATTTCTATAGACAAATTACTTCACAACTCAAAATTTTCTCAAAATATTATTTAATATTCAAACTGCTACTACAGTTTATTTTCTTACTAAAAATACACTTGTATAGGAAACTTTGCTATAAATAATTAATCTACTGGAATTCATAAATATCTGATGTAATTTAAGCTCTTTATTGTTATTAAAAAAAAGAAAAAAAAATAACGCCTCCCTGCGATTCAAATCAATTTTCATTACCTGTATATGCGCGCATTTTTAGAATCCACAATTGAATTACCTACAGTAATTTAGACAAATTAGATTAAACAAAATATTATTAGCATTTTTTCTCAAATTCAAAAGTGTCTAATCAAGCAAGACATTAAAAAGTGCTTACTATCTGGATTAATCACAATATTTCTTGTGGATCTCTGTTTATCTCTCCATTTCAACTTCCGCAATACAGAAAAAGTTCTCTTCCACGTTTTCTTTTTCGATTTTCTTTTCCGTTTACACGATGCAACTACTTGACGAGGAAATGTTGCACGATATTTAAAACACATCAACCACGAAACTTTCATATTATTCAAAAGTTTATATTGAATTTTAAGTAAAACTTAGCAAATTTACAAGATGCAAACACACCACGTCTTCATTGTTTGTTTTGATCAAACTTAATAAAGACGATCGTCGTAGAGATAATAAAAGTTGATGGAACTAATAAGTTTTTGACACACCTTCACGACATGTTTGCATCCGATACAAATAAAAATGGTCTAACTCGAACTTAGTTGTTTAACAACAAAGAACATCTAATTAAAATTGCACGTAATTTGAGTTCACAATAACGAAATTTAGCACATTTTCATTTAATTAGTGACAAAGCACTAAATACTAAAAATAAACTTGTTACTCCAAAATTTAATTAATTGTTTATTTAATTCGTAATTAGTGTAACCTCAATACGACTGGATAGGAAGAAACAAACCATTTTATATTAAATTTCTAGCATACCGTCATAGAAGCTCTTCTGCTTCAGATGTAATTGAAGAAAAACAATTACGTTCCAAAACTTCAAACCGAAATTATTTTTTTCTGTCCTTTTCTAATTTTATATTTTTAAGTTAAGGATTTCCAGTTTGAAAACTATTTCAGAAAATTACTAAATATTAGGTGCATTGGAAAGTTTTCAATTTTCCTTTTATTTTTACACAGTCGTAAATATAATTTTTGAAAACTTTCAAGAGTTTCATAACTATAAATGTTCTAGTAATACATTTACAGTTTTCAAGTATTGAATTTGGACTTGTGGCTAAATTGCCAAACCACTGAACGGGTGACACAATTTGGAATCTTACAGTTCTAGCCACAACCCTGTGTTGGAAGCAACATAATTTAACCAAGGAAATAAAATTTCAAATCGATGATTGCTACTTCCGGGAACGAAAAGCAATTATATTTTATCATTTTCTGAAATTTTGAAGTTACCTAATTAGTGAAACATATTTTTAAAAGTTTGAAAAGAAAATTAATGGTTTCAATTATTAATCAATTTATGAGAAAACGCTGTCTCTATTTATTAGGTTTCCGTGATAAAAAGTCATCCAACCTTTGAAGTTTTCAAACAGGAGCTTTATAAAACGCGACAAATTAACAATAAAGCTTCTACTTTGTTCCTTTCATTTCAAAAGTTGGCAACAAACGCTGTAAATTTTGTAATTTTTAATTACACCTCTCTAACGTTTATTAAAGATGTTCTTCATAAAATTAACACCAATGATTAACTAAAATTTAGCAATAACGACCGACCTTACTTTATTACTTCATCGTACTACCCCAGGTAAGGGGAACTTTTTCCCCAACGATCCTGTTGGTGCGGAATTAATAACTGACTTGTGGCACTCAATCACCTCATAAGCCAATAAACATACCCGACTGCATGCTGAAATATTTCAGGTAAATCCATTTGTGAAATTCTTACTTGATTGATAATTCAAAACCAACTTAATTGCTATGTTAAATCGACTGTTGCTTTAAAAATGAAAAGCGTGCGGATAAATTTTCAATTAAATTAATGCGAGGTAATTTTTCAAAATTTTAAACATTTTTGTTATGGGTCACAAAATATTATATCGGTTTCCGGAGCGTGCCACGAAAGCAGCAAGTAATTTTATAATTAAATTCTTGCCATTTAATTATGTTTCCGACAGGGCATAAATATGCATATTATTATGACTTACCTATCGTATATATTATTTAGGCATTACATTTTATCAATTAAAATTTATGTTTTGCCTAATTAATGCATACATATTACATCGTAAAAATATTTCCTTGTTAATGGTTCCGTATAAGTCGAGGATGTTAACCTTCTGATTCCAGTTAACTCTCTACATTCTTATGGTCTCCTAATAGAATAGTTAAATGTTAATCCATTTGTTGCTTCTAAAAGTTTATTTATATTTTGTTTAATTAAAGAATAAGTACATTTTAACTAATGATTTCAAACTTTGATTAATTAGATTAATAAATAATAAAATGCAACAAAAAATACAAATAATCAAATATATGGATTAGTTCTACCAAGGACTGGCTTTCGTTTCGTATAATTTCGTATTTTGGCTTTCATTCTTAGGTTATCCGTCTCTACGATAAAGCACGAATAACACAAAAATTATATTATTTACTCTTTTCGTAACTTTCCTTAAGACAAATAATTTAAGGATAAGTTTTAATTTGATTGCTTTATGGTTCAAACAGATAATTTGTGATGAAATTTGTCAAAAACAAATAAAAAATTCTATTCAGACACATTTTAAATTAGGAACAAGTTAGAAGTTATGGTTTAAATCTTTTAAGTGTTAACAGATTTCAAGAAAAGTTGCCCATTTCATGAAATTAACATTGCAAAACGGTTTATTTAGTCTGAACTTGTGAAGTAATGTAAAGAAAAACGTAGTCAAGTTTAATGTATGAAAATTAAACCACCAAGAAAATTTGGGGAATTGAATTGAATTGAATATTTATTTTTTTTGTGTAACTTGTATGAGCAGTGGAAATTTACTAAACATGTTCCAAAAATCCACAAGTTACATTAAGTTTGTCATTTCATAACTGGTTACATAAAAAAACCTTTGTTATGTTGGAATATTTCTGTTATATTTATTTCATCATCTTTATTTATTTATTTAGCCTTTTAAAATTACTGTTGCATTTGTCGACTTGTTTTGTACTATACTCTCCTCAGAAATAAACTTGAAAATGCATAACCTGTGGTTTAACGTTGGAAGATTTTGCCATTAGATCTCTTACTTACTTGCTATATTTGTTTTTAATTTTTTTTGCACATATAGGTAGATAGTTTTCACATGGTATGTACTTTCACAGTAGTTCAGCATTTTCAATCCATAAAGGTATATCTCTACAGGGAACGCCTAAGATGTTATAATTTTAACGACAGAATTTGTTGGTATTTGTAACGGGGTGAGGGGATATGGAATACCCTCCAAACATAAAAAGAATTTGGGCTTACTACAGTCATTGACTGATAAATTCTTATCCATCCAATATGATAATTTGCTAGAGAACTTCTCCTCCTCTGTGTCATTTGTAGACGCGCTTATGATTGGTTAGTTATCGTTTATTATCAACTATAAAAGGTTAGTGATAGTCAGCATTGGGTGGTAGTAACGTCTTTTTAAAAATTTTATTTTTCAAAATAGGTGACACCGTTTCGAAGAAAACATTTCATGTTTTACTATATTATAACAACTTTAAAATAATTATGTTAATTATAAAATAATCGATCGGATTTTGAGAAACATAGCAATTGTGAAATAACAATGAGTATCATCTGTTCTACTGAGCCGCTTGTGACCATCCGATCGTTATATATTGCGATATTCCAAAAGTGAGTTTCCTACTTAGCGTCAGCTGCTTAAAATTTTAATTATCAAAAACATATTTAAATAAGTTAGTTTACGAAGTAACATAAATAGCTAAGTTAATTTGGAATTTATGGGCCATCTTGTATCGATAATGCAACCGCTGTCATGTTAACTAAATTGTGAATAAACATAAACTCTCACGATTTAATTTATTTATTTTCTGATCGCTGCGTGTGTTATTAAAAGCCGAAAATTATTTTAAATGAATTACTGTGAAGTGTTTGAAGTTCGATGGTTAATAGTAGGTAAGGTAGATAGTATTAATAACCAGAAGACTTTCTATATGCAATTGGTCCATTATTTGTAATTTTCAGAAATACAGAAAAGCTGTTAATTTTCAAAAAATTTTTAAATCATCATAGAAAATAAATCTTAAAAAGAAAATTTAAAGAATTAGCTGTGATATTAGTATGTGTCGTTGATACTTATATGTTGTTTCTTTTCTTACGATTAAAAATTCTAAAATTTTTAACGTTTGGTTAAGTTTGTTTAATTCTTTAAAATCATCTAGTTTGAATTTCAAAAATCTGATTTTGATAATTTTTCCGAAAAGAAATTAGAAAATGCGTTGGTCACACTGTATTTGATTTGTCAACCTGAGACAAACTGCACAAAGTAAATTTAACTAAATTGTCGATGAGGGGTGTACAAAAATATAATCAGATTGAAATGAATATTATTTTATTTAGTAGAAAACTAGCAATATTTTTATTTTCTGTAATAGACGAAGATTATCTTTGTCATAGTTAAAACCACGCAACATAATGTCATCTTACTCTCAATATTGCCTTTATCATTTTCAACTTCATTTTCGTCATAATCTAAGAACATAAGTTGCATCAATGTGAGCTCAGAATTAGTGGTTGCTCAATTTTGCCTTGAAAGTTATGCTAAAAATTTTGAAGTGGCACATTAGTTACATAAAATTATAAATGGGAGTTTCTTTTCTCGTTTTAATAATTTTTCAAATTTTTTTGAAGGTTTGTCATTGTTAAAAAACAATAAATTCGTTTGTTTTGCAAAATATCAGCTTTATTTTATGAACTCTTGATAACCCTTTTTACAGTACCGATTCCTTGAATTTTCTTTAAATAATCCAAAGATTTCATGGTGCCACTTGCACTTTTTACCTCATTGCGGACTATATTTTATTATAATTAAACTTCTCCAAATTCAAAATTTGATGATTCAGTTTGTGGGTGAGTCATATCATACACTTTATTTTACTTAGAATTTTTTTATTTTACTTTTAAGGTTCCTAATCTAATAACTAATAAGCACTTATAACAGATTACATCGGTGATTTGCTATTGCTTTTCGGGAAGAAACGGTCAAAATAAAGAAGAAAATTCTTACATTTCTTTTTTCAAAAAAGTTTAAATTAAAAAAAATCAAAACTAGTCTATCTGTGCCCAAGTGTCACCTTTTAAAAAACATATACTTTTCTGCAATTATTTTCAGTTAAAAGCAAAATATCAGCGAATTACAGAAGTTTGTTTTCCAGCTTTAGTAATTCCTCTTAAATCGATAATATAAAGCCCAAAGATGCAATTTCCCTCTTTTCATATAAATTAATATAATGGTTTTGCAACGTAGGTACAATTTCACAGCAGTAATTAATTTATCAAAATTGATAAAATAATTTGTGAAACGTTTAATGTTGTGATGTCGTTAGTTAACTGTAATTTAATATTGTCAGTGAATAATCTTAATATTACCAAGAACCAATAACCTTCCGTTTACTCTTATTGTACCTACACAAGTGCATATTATTTATTACCAAGTCTTATATTTATAAAGTTTCTCTCAAGTCAAAATTAAATTAACATGATGTCATTTTATTGATTCTATAATTTTTATTTCTATTTATTTATTTTTATTAATATTCAAGAAAATGGAATGCAACCACTCCTATTCTCATAAGATCATAAAGTTATTATATTTTTCGCTTAATTTGGAACACTAACAAATCACAGATGTCTAGACGCTTGAAGTGAAATCAAGAATCGAACTGACTTTAGAGTAAAGAAGTGAGTTAAATTGCAATTACTGTACTTATTTTTTAGTTAATGATATCTTTTTCATGTCCGTGTTTGCACGATTTCATGTATGTATAATTTTAGTTTTTGAGTGAGTTCATCTTCATATCGTCCCCTTAGTACTATAACTGGGTAACTCGAATTTTGGCTGTTTTGAGTTAACTACATGTATCTACCTAATTTTAACCGCTTCTTTTAGTGCTACAACTAAAAATGTTCTATTATGTTTCTAAATATATATTATCCACTTGCAAAATGTAGATAAGTCCCAGATCCTTTCAATGTAGTTATGCTATAAGTACATAATTTGAGATATCTAGTTGTGCAGGTGCTGAATGTTACCGCCACCTTCGCAAAACACTTGAGATATCTACTTGTGCAATAATTAACAGTAAAGTTTTATAGTGATAATACAAATATTATAATATTTATGTTAGCGAACTATAGAAGTGAAAATGCATTCTCGAGGAAAGAAAATATTAGAATTAGTACGTGAGCAATCAGAAAATAATACAGGTACGTGAAATTATATTTAATAATTTCATTTAAAAATGTAGAAAAAGATTTAAAAATGTTTATAAGAAGTTAAGTTAAGTTTGAAAATTATACTATTTTAACATGATTGTATAACAAATTTCAAACAAATTCGATACATGTTTTAATTTATATAGGTAAAAATGTAGATTTGGCGAGTAGATTTATGGAGTGTGAGGCAGGTCATAGTTCATCGTATCCACCTTATGATGATAATTTGGACTCAGATTTTGAACCTTATTCCCCTGACCATTCAGAATATAATCTAAGTTCTTCTAGTGAATCTTCTAGTAATGACATTGCTCTTATAAATTCAGGTGTTCCTAGGAGCACTGAAATTGAGTTGCATAATATGGAAGAACTTCCGGTAAAAACGGAAAAACCAAGAAAAAAAAGTAAACATCCCGACGAATGGAAAAGAAATGTTGCAAATAGAAGAAGGCAGCAAGGCAAAAGTTATATCTCTTCTAAAGGTCAAACAATACTTGCTGTGTTTATGAGAGATTCATGCCCAGCCAGTTGTAGACGGAAATGCATTGAACGTATTTCTTATGATGAGAGACTAATGAATTTTCATAGATATTATGAATTAGAGTCTTACGAAAGAAAACGTGATTTTATTTATAGCCACACTAAAAAAAAAAAAAGTGGCACACTCTAGAGAAATCAAAACGTCAAAATACGATTAATTTTTTTTTAGCACGAGACCATGAAAGAATTCAAGTGTGTAAGACTATGTTTATTAATAC
The DNA here is from genome assembly GCA_905340355.1 of Rhagonycha fulva. Classification (NCBI taxonomy): domain Eukaryota; kingdom Metazoa; phylum Arthropoda; class Insecta; order Coleoptera; family Cantharidae; genus Rhagonycha; species Rhagonycha fulva. The sequence continues at coordinate 36,169,041 of HG996556.1, forward strand.
ATTGGGAATTCGAAAAGGAGTTGTAGATATTGCAATGCAAAAGAGAACATCGGAAAATACTAGTGTTGAAGATAAGAAAGGTAAACACATAAAGAAGGCCACATCAACCGAGATATTAGAAAGTGTAAAACAACATATTGAAAAGTTTCCGGTAATGTTCACATTACTGCCGTGCAAAAACTCAACGAAAATATTTAGCCTCCGATATGAACATTACCATTATGTATTCATTGTACAAAAAAAAACGTACAGAACTAAATCTACCAGTAGCAACTTCTACTATTTATAGAAAAGTGTTCTGTGGGGAATACAACCTTAGCTTTCACCGCCCAAGAAAAGATCAGTGCTGGATTTGTATGGCTTACAATACTCCTACAAATAATGATAAAAGTGCTTTAGAAACTAGATATCAAGCCCACATATCTGCAAAGGATAGAGCTAGAGAGGAGAAAAGATCAAGAAAACAATTGGCATAAAAAAAAAGGAAAAATAATCAGTTGCAATTTTGACCTACAACAGGTACTTCTTGTACCCAATGATCCCAAAAACAATGCCTTATTTTATAAACAGCGTTTAAAGACTTTTAATTTTACTGTTTATGATGTGGTTTCAAAGCAGGTTTCAAAGCATGTGGACAGAAGTAGAGGGAAAGCGTGGTAGCAGTGAAATAGCAACTTGTCTTTATAGTTACTTTCAGTCATTGCCAGATTCTGTGGAACATATTTCATGTTTTAGTGACCGATGTGGCGGGCAAAACCTGAATAAATTTGTAGCAGGCATGTGCTTAACTGCTGTACAGGAAATTCCACACTTGGAAAATATAGATCTTATGTTTCTAGTGTCGGGACACAGCGAAATGGAGTGTGATTCCATGCACTCCGCAATTTCTACAGAATTGAAAAGAGTTGGCAAAGCGAATTGGCCTTTAGACTGGAAAACTATTGCTAGATCCGCAAGAAGGAAAGGTGACAAGCCATACATAGTTCACGAAATAACCCATAAGCAAATATTTGATTGGAAGGCTCATGTAGAACAAAACATGATTTTTAGAAAGGAAGATCAAAACCGTAATCCAGTAAGCTGACAAAAATTTTATTGGATCAATTTTTTAAAATCAAGACCATTGATCATGAGATTCAAGGAAAAATTTGATGAAGACTTTAAAATTTTAAATTGCAATAGGAAAACAAGATGTCTTTCATCTATCGCAAGTACTTTGAAGCCCTTATACCAAGATCAACTGCCGATTAAGAAAGAAAAATATAACGATCTTTTGTCATTGTTTCAAATGGATCCTTCTGCACTTCCAAGAGAATGTAAGCCATACTTCGAAAACCTTCCTTTTCAAAGAAACAAAGATGAAACTAGTCGAGAGCCATCAGAAAGTGAGTTTAGCGATAGTGATGAGTGAAAATCTTTTTGCAATATTTCTATTGTTTATATTAATTATTATATATTATCTTGAATTTATTTTGTATTATGTATTACCATTTATCAGGTGTTATGAATAAAACTTATTTTAATACATCATACAAAGTTAAAATTACTAGCATGAAAGAATTAGATAAATCTGATTATTCAAATTCTTATTAGTGCTATAACTAGATATCTTACTTATATTTAAAAATTTCCTAAAATATAAAACATTAGACTGTGATGGTACAAAATACATTTAACTTCCATAAGTAGCTAAAGTTATAACGTAAAAACAAAATTTTTTTTAACGTTTTAATACTTTTTTTTGCTATTCTAAACTTTAAACTGAATTTTCTCAATATCAGTAATTTCAAGTTACCTAGTTGTAGTACTAAGGGGACGATATGGCTCGCATGTTTATTTTTATTTGCTTTGATTTCTATACATAATATCAGGATGTCCACAAAATTTACATTGTTTTGTGTTAAGAACGCACGGTAATTTTTATAATTAAATCAAAAAGTGGCTTGGGAGAATCAACCCAATTAAATTAACATGAATAAAGTAAATTTAAAAAGTTTGTGATAAGCTAAAACAAACTAAAGAAGAAAAAGTTTAAATGCGCTATTAAAATTTTGCATGCATTTAAAAACGCATTTTTATTTACAAGTAACATTAGAGGTAAATAAATAAGTTACACATAAACGTTAAAAAATTAATAATAAAAATTTGAGACAAAACGATATTTTAATAGTAATTATAATAGTATATTCCAAATTAAATGTTACATAGGGAGCCTTGATGATTTTCGACTGGGTTGATTTCCTATTGATATCGTAACAATGCATATTTAATCACAAACTATTCTAATTAGTAAAATTGCATCTGTATATATCTATCTGTTAGTAACGCAACAGTCACGTGCAATTAAAATTTATGAGCGTTTATGAATACTTTATTAAGTCAATTAAGTTTTGAACGATTTTAATGAGGAAATTCACCTTTAATCAACTTTTATGAGCTTATTAAGACCAAACCTTATGTTTACTAAATTAATAATGCACTTTCATAAAGAACTTTTTTGAATTCCCGAAAATTTCATGAATTCAGTATAATTTTAAGAAAAAATATATTTATAAAAGTTAAAAATATATAATATTACTACATCACAGTTTCTCTTCGGGCGATATATTTCTTTATCCTTTTCTACAAAAATAACAATTCGATAGAAATGAACAATATGACCGACGTTGCCGATTTTCCCACCTCCTAAGATGATCGATAATAGTCATAAATCTATAAAATGCGGAAGTACTTGCTCAGCATCATGAAGGTTCACAGACATAGAGAAAATGAGCCAGCAGGCTTACCAACAATAGAATTCTAAATTGCCTAACATAAGAATTTTAAGAGAAGGAACCAGAGATCTTCGGTAATAAGATGGGATGTACCCATCCTACAGACAAACCAGCCCAGCAACGCAGTTCAAATGCAACAAAAAAAAGCTCCGCCTCCATCCAGCAATCAAATTCATTCAAGGGTATCAAACACAACAACTAATCTGATGACCTAAAAGAAAAGTGGTAAGGAACTCCCAAACATAGAAATAATTCAAACTGCTTTTGAAAATAAACGTTTTCAAGTTCATATGGAGCACAGACCACTGTGTTAACTCCTAAAAAATGCTTTCAATAAGAAAAAAAGTGAAGTTCTAGTCAGTTCAACCTGGTCGGGTCTGGAGTTCTCTTTTCCTTGTGCCTGAACTGGATAGTTCTACCTCTTGGTTTTACGATGACCTCCACGGTATTATCGGAGATCTCTGAATTTACCTAATTAAAGTCTTCCCATATTATACAATTTAAAAATTCATTGTTGTTATGTGTTTCGGAAAATTTTATGTTTCGGGCTGAAGAGAAAAGCAAAGTTGGTCATATTGCTTATGTTATCGGTGGAAGTGTCTAAAAAAGGTTAACAACGAAGTAATCAACAAACTTTGATGTCAAGTAAAAGTGTAATTTTGTTCAAGTGTAAACCAAATGAGTTTAACTGAAGAAAATTGATTAATTAATAAATACTAAAAAGAAATATCCGTGCATTTTTTCTATTTTTTTCAGTTTATTACATAATTACAAAATGATTACTATGTAGAAAAGCATATGGGTATTAGTTTAGTCAACGATATAAATTTGTTTCTATTTTCCAGCAAATTAGTATGCCGAAATTTTATAATAAACTGTGTCATTCGAAAAAGCTTATTTGAATTAAAAAATATTGTAGATTAGTCTGGCTTTAAATTATTCGGTGTCTGTCTGGTCATTTATTAGGTCAACGCCATTTAGGTTATAACTAAGTGCATTGTGAGATTCGTGTCCCTTTTATTACGTTTCAGTAATTAGATTGACTGACAACTGCTAAAATTCACCCAATATTTTGAATTATTTATCATATAATTTTTAAACCAATAAACATTCTAGAAGCAGTAGGTACGTAAATTAATGTCATTCACTTTACATGAGCATGTGATTATGATGAAGAACTAGCCTTGGTTATTTTTCATTTTTGTATGGAAAAAATTTTGACAATGACTTATTAGGTAACCTTCAAACACAACACATCGTGAAACGATCAAATGTAGAATGTAAGAGACGTGAATAATTCAAGATAAATTTTATACTGTACACCAATTACTTAGTGGCACTTAAATTAGTAAGATATTACAATTTGAAGCTAGGAACAATAATAAATTAGCTTCGTAAAAAAGTGTTATAATTTATTGACGAAATTGCATTAATTATGCAAAATATTCCGCAAACTACTGCAGGTACGGCAAATAATAATTCCCAGCTTTTCTCTTGAGTTTTAACCAAGTATAACAAATGATTTATTACTTCAGCTGGAAAATTGTACTCGTGCATGCAGTATAGATAATTTAGAAATACAAATAACTATGATGCGAGTTGTATACATTCAGATTTGGTAATTCGTGCAATTTTAATAGACCCACTTCATCATTTAGAATTATGCAGAAGTTTAGCTACAACGTATTTTTTGTATACATGTATACAATGTAAATTAGCTGTAATTTTTTAAAAGGAAATAAACAGGGAGAAGGAATAAAAAAGAATTGAGATCTGAAACAGTAATTTTCAGTAGACGGCCATACTGACCAACTGAAAAATACTTCTAAAGCTACGATTACAAGCTTAATTGAACTAACTGTTGATTCAAATACAGTAAAGATGTTCAAAAGGCCAAAGATGTGTATGTGGTATTCTACATAATTTGTTCAGAAAATTGAATCAGTTTATAAATCACTTGATAACGAAAACGTTATGAAGAAAAATCCAATTATGTTATGCAAACTACTTTCTCTGTCGCAGAAGTAAGCATATCATCAGCGTTTAGGATAATGGACAAGAATGCTAATCTGTCTTGGCATGTTTAATTTAAATTCTTGAAATGCGATATTTACTTCCAAGACATAACTGACTCCAGACTATAAAATACCGTTTATGAAATAAATCAACATCTAGTATTAATGCTGTTAAATTGCCCACTTGATTTTTAATTAAATGATCTGGTCCTTTATTTTTCTTCTGATAAAAAGGCTTAGTACTTTAATACATTTTTGCTCGACGCTTTTTATAATATAAAGTCGGTGTTGCCGAAAGCGATTTTTAAAAGTTTAATTAAAAAAAAAATGCTGATTAATAACTGAACGTAATCTTTGAACCACCCTGTTTATCACCTGATCCTAAGTATTTATTGTGTTAGAAGTTTATCAGTTTATTGATTTTAATAAGAGAATGAGTACGTGCAACAATAACTTAATCGGATAAATACTTTACGTGCTCTAAATTCAAACTGGAACATAATAAACTAAAATTTGCAATTTGGAGATAAAAAACGGGAAATTTTAATATTTATCGTACAATGCCAAGTAAAAAAGTTGAATGTAAAAATTTTTTACATAGAATTTTAAGTAGTAAATTAATTATTAGCCAGAATGTTAAATGAAGTACATTTTCATAATGGCAAGTTAAAGAATAATTGATTTTTGGTGTAGCTGTCTAAATCAAATAAATATTTAAGTAGCAGAAAACAATAGAATAGAAATGTCAGTTTCACGTACCAAACCTGAAATGAAAATTATATCGAATAAAATTTAGTCCGGCGTAGAAACTCAGAGTAAACATGTTCTTTTAAACATGGGTTTAATTTCTGTCAGATGTTGAAAGTTAATTCAAGTTGGATTAATAATTGAAGCTATCATTGGAAGAAGGTAAATTCTTCCTGACAATGATAAAGAAAAATGTATCAACATATTAAGAATTAAATTGGAATTCAAACTTTATAATTTTACTCTACGGTGTTAGGTAGTACCTACTAATAAAGTTCTTGTAACATTTTCTGACCATTAATAAAAGTCAATTGGTCAATCGGGGAACGTAACTTAATAAAAATTATAGTTTCACAAAGTTAACATTTTTCTTCATCAATTAAAATTCAATTAGTAAAACCTATGATTAAAATTATTAAAACTTACCATTAGTTTCATTTAGGCCATTAATATTTGTGAAATTCCGTTTCTGTAGATCGTTTAAATCGAATTGATTATGATTAATTGTCGACAAGGTGCTCGATGTATAATTCGATTTTGATGTACCTGAAGATAGAATTAGTAGATAACAGCTCAAATTTGCATGAATTAATTTTCTATTGTAAAATTTAATGCTAAAACTTAAAGCTATAACCACTAAATCGCTAAGAGGTTTAGCAAATAGAATGATTTAGGTGAAAATGCAGATTTGAAGATTAATTATCAAATTTTAAATATTAATCGGTTTAATAAAATACTAAAGTTATCCCACACGAAGCAAAATCTGTTGAATTAGTCTGGTGATTGGTTAATGTATTTATATAGAAAAAAATCAGCTAACCATGGTTCCTCGTGGCTTAGTAATCTTTAAATAATTATAAGCTTTGTAAACTCCAAAATTATTGAGTTGTTTAAAAATTGGTTAGACACTTCATTATCGTGCTCATTTATTTCAAATTATGATGCAAATATAATTTTTTTGTCCACCCAGAAAAATGAATTTGCTATCTCAACAAACACTGAATTTGTTGAAGAATTTATTAATAGTACAAAATTTGTGCTGAAAAATAACGTAGTACAAAAACAAGTAAGATTTGTTAGAAAAAAGAATATTTTCAGAAAGTTGGCGTGGATGCTTGGTTAGTAAATCGTGCGTTATGGTAGATGTAGCTTTGAATGATTGGTTTAGCATTGAGCTGGGTGTTAATGTTGTATGTATCTCGAACGTTGTTTAATGTATTTATGGATAAGTGGATGAGTAATGCTTGTGAAAACGCGGATGGTGCGCAAATGGACGATGTGAATGTGAGAGTGCACTTGTATGCAGTGGATAGTATATTAATGGCCTAAAATGAAAGTGATTTTTTCAGAATGCTTTAAATCGTTTAAATGTGGTGACAAAATGAATCTTCCCATAGAATAAATGGATTTGAAATAAATGTGTAGTTTTTGAAAAGAAAAGATCAGATAGTGACTGTTGCTTTAGTTTAAATCAAAAAATATTAAAAAAAGTGACTGGATAAATTAATGATTTGTAAAATGAAAGGATATAATAATATGAATATAATTTCAGAAATCTATTGATATTGTATGGTCTATCGCAAAAGAATGCAGGAATGTTAAATGATGGTAAAAATTAAGGAGTATAAAAGTGGACTTTATGTTGTTGTGTGTATCGATGTGAGTTTAAGAAATGTACTACGTGGAAGAACTCGAATGGGCAAAATCGGTAATGAATGAGTGTGGTTTGGAAGTAAATATCGTCGGCGATGTGACAATACCTCCTATCTCGACTTTTTGGTAAAATGAGATTTTGGTATTACTTTAAAGCCCTCAGTAATTTACATGTCTTGGTAAGAGCTTATAAAGAACAAAAATTTATTTACTTTGAAATTCTGCAAAAAAAACAATTAGCTTTTACATTAAAGCTTGCAAGAATTGCTGACAGTTTTTTGTCCTTCTTGTAAAATTTACTTTTATGTAGATAGGAGGTATTGTCACATCACCGTCTATATAATTTTTGGGCTGGATATATTGAGATTGGGAGTCGAGTGAAAATATATAACAAGTAAGACATGTGGTTGAATGCTATAAAGCAGGGTTTTCCAAACTTTTTGACTCCCGGAAAAGCCTTTTTTGGAAAAAATTTGACTGCCGAGCCCTTTCCTCATAAATTAATAGTTAATTATTTGCGATATAAGATGAAGGTTGTAGTTCAATAATACTGACCCCATGCTAAAATCGAATTTTTTATCGGTTTCATAGAGGATTTTAAAATATAAATCCGAGTTAGATAAAGAAAATTTTGAATTATTTATGAAGTTAATCGCACGTAGTTATACAATTATATAATTTCTATAAAGGTGAACATTTTATACACAAATTGATTAATTAATGCGTTTTAAGTGAAAAATTTTTTATTGGTAGTATAATATCGACTAAATTGAATATTCCATTATCTGATTAGGTAACTTTATTGAAAATAAAACACATGTTATATCGTTTATCTGTAAATAATTCAATTAATTTTTTTTGTAGTCTTGTAGGTAGATAAATTTAATTTTTGTTCTTTTAGAATCTTAAATAGAATCAGACGAATCGGACAATAAATTGGAAACAGAGCTTGATAATAATGATTAATTAATTTACAACAATTTTTTCATGAAAGAAGGAGGAACTTTACAGCTAGCAAAACTAAAATATTAATTTTTGAAATTTGCTCTTAGATATAAAATACATATTTGATTAGTAAATCATCTCTTGCGATGTCATAATAATAGTTTATGCAACAAGTTAGATAATTACTTATTTTCTTATTTATATTTCTTCTGCATTGTCCGATACCAAACTACCAACCTTGCGAATTGCCGTTTGATTTGTTAGCATTTTACATTTTTTACCTACGACGAGGAGCCAGCCCGTCGGTAGAACCCCCAATCTGGAGGACTAACGAGACAGTCAGAATAAGTTGTTACTTTTTACTTACCCGAATTCAAACCGGGTATTGAGCGTTCGTAGGCACCTCGCTTGACCATTGCTCTCCGACCGTCTCTTATTAACTAATAACTAATTAACTAATATTTACCGATGTCAATTTAACTAAAATTATTTACTAGTTAGGTTAGGTACTAATATTTACTAACAAGAGCAAATTACTTTTCTGAGTGTAAGCTGTAGATTATTGAAACTTGAAGCTTGACGTATAACTACACGTCCTAAGTGTAAAATGGGACTAAGCCAGTAAAGCGTGAGTCCAATATAAATCATTCAGAAATCAAAGCATAAAACAATAACAGGGGATAAAAACACAGATAGAATAATAAATATAGAATAAGGTTTTTCTTGCGAAATAGGAGCTTGTCCACTTTTTCACCAATCTTATTAAAATTGTTATTATTTTCTAGTAGAATATTAAGTTACTTACATTCAATCTTTTCTGTAGAACCTTCTTGATTTAGAAATTTATTATATTGGCGTCGTTTCGGCGAGCCGCTGCAATCTCTGAAAAAAGAATGAGATAATAAAAATTTTTCCCAAAATTTTTGATTTATCTATCAAAAACTTAGATACTTTTTCCAATATCAATCTATTTGTTTTCGTGACGTGTATAATGAAACAAGGTTGACGCCTCATATTATCGTAGCAAATCCACGGAATTACGCTTGGAAGCTTTGCAGTCATTTTAAATTAAACGACATCGTACAGGGTTAGGCTTCTGTGGGCAAATAAATTTTATATAACAGCATAAACTATTTCTTTTTTATTTTTGACGGGTAGGTTACGTCGAAAATAAAAATTTATCGCAATATTTTAAGTGAATTGGTTGACTTTAGCACGTTTTCAGTCCCTTGGAAAGAGGACAAGTTTTCACGAGACCATTCTACTTGGTAAAATTGCTTTTATTAGAAAAGTGAACTCGACCTTTCAATGTTACTTGTAAATTAATTTGGATACCGTTACTGTAATTAATAAACAAATTATTTTGTAATCCATAACCTATGCATAAACAAGGCCAATTAACTCGAATGCTTCAGAATTGGTGAATTAATAAAATTTCTCTATTAAAAATTATAATTCCGGCTTTATCACAAAGAACAAATTTTATTTAGTTGATCCACCATAAAGCAGATTATGTATTTTTAAGGCAATTTAATAAAACACTAATTTACGTTCACTAGAGCTTAAAAATGTAAATCATATGAAAAATAAATTATTATTATAATAAAAAGTGCATCAAGTTTGGTTTATTAACCCATTTCTAAAAAGTTTGAAATGTAATGCGCTCTAAATGCTTATCGATTTTTAAATGGCGTTGACCCTTTTCCAACCACGTAATTTACATCTTCGTTGTGGCCTTTTGTTATTCGTCAATTAAAACAACCTCACATTTCAAAATGAAACAATTTCTTAAATGTAAGTTAATTTAATGTAAATGGAAAACGTTCATTCTCTTTACTCAAAGCGTAATACCTTATTTTCCTATTTTATTAAAACGTCTTTTAAGTTTATATTAAAAATAAAGCTTGTCTGAGCTTATATTGCGTAAAAGTGATTTTGGTTTGATTAATACATTTTAAATTGACTAACTTGGGGAAAACATTGACATTTAAATATTTGAGTTTATAAAAAGGTGAGCAGTTCGCATTTTAGGCTTCGGTAAAGAATTCGACTAAAAGATTGAATCAAAACGTAAAGTTTGCGTCCGTTCTTTATTAGATTTTTACCACAAACTGGGAGCTTTTTATCACCTCTGATAGTGTCCAAAACTATATCCGAAATTTTATCTTATCCGATAACCGATAACAAAAAATGTGTTTTAGCATTTAAAATTTCGACACAGAATTTGTCGTTGAATTCTTATCAAGTTTATAAAAACTTTAGAACGGTCGCGGTTTCCAGAAGCAAAAACGGTCGGCTATATTTCATAGCCAACTATTTTAAAAAAGTTAAGTTTTTTTTTGCCAGGTGTCGTTCCCCAGAATGTATAGTATATGAAAAAGCTGTCTTGTTTTCGGTGACAAGATTATTCCGTTGATATCATCTTCATCATAATTATATATCATATCAGAGGCTGCTATTCTTGACGGAATATAACCACTTCTCTTTTGAAGTCTTCATAACCCATTTCATGAGGTAGAATATTCCTCTAAAATCATTTTTTCCTCTATATTTCTAAGTCTGCTCGACAAGGCATAGAACCTAGGTTTTCCGCTCTATAGCCTGTCGGTTTATGCTTTACTCCACAGTACTACTGTGTCTAAATAAATTTTATTTTTAATTAATTTGCTAGCTTTTCTACAATTTAATATTTACTACAATTCCTGTTTCTGCAATTAAAAATTCTGTTTTATTTAAAAATTTGCTAGACAGCTCCTCCTGCTTTTTCGTGTCATTTATAGGCGCGCAACTAATTGGTTCATACGTTCATTATCAACGAAGTAAAGTAGACCCATCTAAAAGAAACTACGAATGGCAGATACATCTCGATTATAGGAGGACAGGTAAATCAAAGAACGTTATCCAATATTGTCTAAGAAAGTATACGATTTATGAAATATACCCATTTTCTCTGAATGAGTCTGAAGGCTAAACAGAACAAGCTCATAAGTCAAGCTCAAGATGGCTAAAGGTATCAAGAGGTTTCATGTTCTAGCTAGTAGATGTATTTATTATACTATCCCAATTGTCTTGCTTAATTTTAACATAAAAGATTGAGAAAATTTCTCAAGTACGAAAGGAAAATACACTATTATGTTAATGCTCCGACTAGCAATGACTCTGATTTTTAATATTGCAAGATGTAATGAATGCACCAAATTGTGGTAAATCAGTGTAATAAAACTACCTATGATAAAGAACAATTTTACTTTCAGATAAAAAGACAATTTTACGCTGCTATTTCGCTTATAACAACCTAACAGATTACTTATTTCTAATTGTACCGTGAAAATTATTGCACGTTTTGCCTTTGTCATAGATGCAAAAAAAAATTTAATAATAAAAAACAAATTCCTCTACTCTTTGCATCAACAATGGAGTTGCTCTTCTTAATAAAAATAAAGGTGTAAAGACATTTTTTAGCAAAAATCGCGCACAGGAAATCGCCAACTTTGAGAACCACTGCTCTAGTGGATTTCTCAATTGCATCGAATGACTTATGAATTAAAAACAATAATTATTCAACTAAATAACAACTTCTAACCATTCCACAGTCAAAATACGTGAAGACTTTTCAGTTTTATTCATAAAATTAGTTCATGCGTTTCCCAACTTGCAAATCGTAAAAATCAAAATCTTCCAGCAATTTTATCCTGACTATCACCAAAATTACTATCTAGCATGAAAATTTACCAATCTTTTATAGAATTCCAATTGGATCCCCAATTTCTGACTTTTACCTAATGATATTTATGAATTTAATTTTATTAGTTATTCAATTTAATGCATTGGTCATTATCATTACTTAACATAACAAAAAAATAATACGACTATAATCCACTGGAAAGTAAAATGACCCAAGTGAAGTTCTTCTAAAAATTGAGATATCATCGCAGTCTACTCAATAAATAACATCTTAGGAATTCATATCATAATAATTAAGAGGGTATGAAGCCAAGACGATAAGTAGAAAAATCATAGTTATTTAGTCTCTTCATCTAAAGCATCTACCCACTCCAAGGTAAAGTAAAATTTCACACTTTTTTTAAATTATGCTATGAAACATAATTAACAAAATGTGAAAAATATATTTCGGAGTGGGCTTTGCAATTTAGGCTTTTCGGGACTGCAATAATATATTCCTGATTGCAAAAGTCCTTTTTTAAATGCCGATTTCTTGATACAGGAGTGTGGTTGCAGAAAGGTCATTACTATCTTTTTAAGCTTTATTAGAACTACAATATAGCTTGGAATCCAAATCATGGCAGATAATCTGAGAGTAGTAAGTAGTCAAACCTTGGAATCTACGGTCCGAATTTTAACCCTTGTGCACGTAACACCCTGCATGCTATTATCTATTAAATTGAATTTTTAAAAATATTTTGCGCCTGAAAGTATGCAACCATGAAATCTTTTCTAGAAATTTTTAAAAAGGGAGGTTGAAAAAAAGAGGAGCAAGATGAAACAAGTGGAAGTGAAGTTGAAAAGTTCAAGTGAATTCTTCTTTTTGAATTTCTTTTTGGATTGGTTGTTGATCCTATTGATTGATCAGATTTTTTCATGGTAGCGTGATTGAAAGATCCTCTTGAGTCCACGTAAGTGATTTTGCATTTTGTATTTAAAATATTTTAGCTGCAAACTAAAACTTTTTTTTGTTTGTGATAAGTTTTCATTCGTGGTTTATTTTTTTCCTCAATTTCCATCTTTTGCAGATAGCGTCACTAAAGACATTATAGAGCTAGTCGTGGTAAATACACTAGATACTTTTTAGGACTCACAAAACGCGCAGAGCGCGACCCATGACACTCCGAACTGTGGGTTAAATACCCGAGGTTAGCTACCTTTTTTTTGTTCTAAAAAGATCAAGTGGGGTTGTGACAAACTTTATTGCCGAAGTTTAGTGCGTGAACTACACCAAACTATTCGTACTTCTACGTGTTGTAATTACTTTTTAGTAATAAATTCTATTGTTATGTTTTACATTTGAAATGATCAATATTTCAGGCTTTTCTTTAGTACTAGATGCTTGATTTTAAGCTTTAAAGGATTGTACAGCAGTGAAAATTGTATGTTTGCTTCCTGAACTATTACGAATTGTTTCACGTTTGTTTTTACATTTTAATGTAATACCGAGGTAGTTGAGAACTGAAAACTGTGCTGACTGGTTGTACTTTTGTTGCAATTTTCAACAACTGCTTTCTGTCTTTTTTAGTTCTCGTAACTCATCTAGTCTATGTATCTCATTTTCATTTCTTTTTTGATAGTGAATTTACACCTTCATTATAAATTATGCGTTGTTTGATATTTTGATTGAACTGCCTCTATTATAGTGCAATACATATTTAAATTTTCACAAATCTTTGGTTTCCTAAATAAATCGAAAACTGGATAAAAACGTTACAAAAATAGTTAACATTATCAATTTTTTTTAACAACGAGTTGATTGGTAATGTTAAAGTCATTTCACGTTTAATCTTGAGGTGAAGCTTTTATTATATTGTTTTTATTTTCGTTTCAAATATCACGTACCTAGATGACAAGGAATTCTCAATTATTGTTACTGCAGCTGTCGTCTGTAGTGCTGTTTACTTTTTACACCTTCAGTGACTATTTGTTTGTTGATTTAGTTGGCAATTGCCTCAAATGTTGCCAAAAGTTGTATTATTTTAACATTTTATAATTAAATTTGCACAATTTCCTTTCCTAATTTTCGCTGTATGGGGGTCCATCTCTATGCTCTAAGTTTCATACAAATTAAAATGAAAACATTTCCCAAAAATTTGATAAATTTTTTATCGTTACTGATAGTATGTTTAACTGATATGACTACTTACATTTACTGCAATTTTCGTTAATCCACTCACTCGCGTCATTTATTAAATAAGATAAAAATTAAACAGGATGCTTTCGTGCAAATCAAAAGTTTTTTATATTTATAAATTAGTTACCGCTCTGCATTATTAAATATGTAAGCAAACCCAATAAATTTACTTTTTAAACATCAACAAAACTTTTGTTTACCATCATACTCTTTAACGTAACTTTAAATTGTTGCGCATGTAATCTGTTGGGGAATTTTGTGAACCTAACGAATAGACAACTTTCGCAATTTAAACTAAAATTTTATCATAAGCTTCAGTTATTATTATTTTGAAGTTTTGTGCTTGGTTTATTTTGCGCTAGGTAAGCTACAAGTAAATTGTCTGCTTATAGAAAGGTCGTTAACTGACTGCTCAAGTCTTACAAATCATAGCTTGTTAAAATTTTAGAATAAAGTTTCATCAACTTCGTAAAGTTATGATCATACAAATTATCATCTGGGCGGTCGTGTATAATAAAATTGAATGTGGGCGAGCCTGTATAATATGCCGCGAAAAGCGTAACCAATTAAATATTTTGTCATTCTTATAGTAATTCTGCGTTATTATTTAATATAGAACTGTAAGTACGCACATAACTAGGTATCAGGTGTACAATTTTAAAGCATTAAGTCCGTTTAAGTAAATAAAGCAATTAAGTATTTTGAGAAATAAAAAACCGCAATAAGTTGGATTAAAGCTGTCTACCAATGTGATTTAACGCTTTTTGTTAACAGTAGGTAGCAATTAAAAAAAGTTTTCTAGTTGCATAAATACTTACTCGTTAAGACCAAGCTTAAGGATATCTCCAGATTTTTTCAATAAGCTGTGAGCATCTGCGTTGTTAATATCGCGGGTAGATTGATTGTTGATGGATGTGATTATGTCACCTTCACGTATTCCTTTGATAGCCGCTTTACTGCCTGGATTAACCTGCAACAAAAATGTTCTCGTGTATTGTAGGTTGTATGCTCTGTAATTTTCAGTAAATTGCAGGAGTTACTAATGCTTATTTATAAAACTAATTTGCACATTTCATGCTACCATTATTATCGTCATCACAATTTATTGTATTTATAGAAAAGCGATTTTCAAAAATTATGTATTTTTTTTTAGAAAACACTTAAAAAGCTATTACAATCGCTGGCGCACGTTTTGAGTTTTATAAAATTAATAGTTATGAAACGACACGTTTCTTGTTCATTAGAAAGGCTCAGTAAAGCTTATATTTAATTACATTACAAAATGGACAATTAAAATTGAATGCATTTATTTGCTTAAGCAAATTTGGCTAAATGAAACCATAATTTTGTAAAATATTTAAAAATAAATATTAGCATTCTTAATGAATAACGCACAAACAGTTGTTTACATTAATTTGGAGCAACTTTAATAAATAAACAATTGTCAGGAAGTTTTATTTATGGAAATGTGTACAGTGTACCACCTATGAGCATACAAATTTTGAAATGTCTAATTAATGCATTTAAAGCAAACGGAATTTGAACCAAACCCATCCAATATGGAAAATGAATCAATGGAGCAGAATTACGGAGAAAAGAGAACCATTCATTTAATAGAAATAATTGGCTCCCGCCTAAACAAAATATTGAGTAGACCTTCGAATAGACTTTGAAATGGTACCAGAAGAAATGAGATACCTTATAAGAGTGTCCAATGAATCTTCCATTATCCAACCTGTACGACCTGAGGGAAAGTCGAAACAATGTAATCCAAGTCTGTCCAGTAGAATCGTGGTCGGGTTAATTTCTAAACAATTTACTGAACTTTATTTTCAATACTGAATGCATTGAACTCGATCAGAATAATCCAGTCGCCATCGTCAAATTGACGACGTATTTTAGTGACAATTATCCTCAAATCAGACGAATATCGTAAGATAACGGCTTCAAAGTGTACGTGCATTTTCTACAAAGCTTATGCTTAAAATCTGCCCACACATTGTGAGACTACGATGGCTAATCGATGGTAACGATGCCATATTGCTTTTTCCACTCAGTACAGAGCTTGTTGCGATGCTTGGTATCGTTATCCTCTTGCAAAATCAGTCCTCATTTTATTGATAAACCAACGTTTACCAGCTAATAACAACGCCTTTTAAAACAACAAACAATAAAGTGATAGACGTTTTATTTCTAAAAAAAATTGCCAGCACACTATGAGCAAAGATCATGCAAAATAAAAAAAATCTCGTTAATCCATTTATGAGCATCAGTACTTTTGTACTTGTACTGAGTCAGTTTTCTTAAAAAAATTATGGTCACTAATCTATAAAATAGATTTTGTATAATATAAAATAAATATATTAACATTTTAAATTAGTAATCTAGAAATTCAAATTATTCTATATTATGCTGAATAGCAGCAGAATATTGCCAATTCAGATATTTTTAATTTATAAATTACATTTTGTTTTATTGGAAACTTATTAAACAAATTCAATTGAATTTTGAGTTTGATAATATTAAAATTTAATATTAATTCTCACATCATAATATGTAGATAATTTATATATTATCACAAATACTATATCTTTTTTTGGATTATGATACTTTGTTTTCAGATTATATTTACAATAAAAAAAATTCATTAATCATTAGTCTACTCACTTTTACTAAGTTGTAAATTCAAATGAATACATTTACCAGTAATTTATTGGTATGATTATGTACAAAAATACTTCTGAAACGAATAAATAAATTAAAGTGCAGTTCTTTGTATAAAAGCTTACTTTTAGATCACTTAAACTCGGTTTGCATATTAAAATTACAGAAGACGCTAATAATAGAGTAATCGCGTGAGGTAAAATGTCCTTAACTATAAAGATATGAATATCTACCTATATAGGGTAAAATCCTCGGTAATGGACAGTCAAAAGAAAACTTTACTTTGATAGCCATTAGTTATACATCAAAGTGCATTTAAGTGGTGGTTATGCTTTAATGATTTTTCGAGTTACTTGAGGGCAAGTTGATTTATATTTTCTTGCATAAATATGAATTTGAATAAGATTAATTCTACAATAGCAGATAAAGCCGCAACCGGTTATTCGTCAAGGTACAGTAGAATTTATATTTTGACTTCTGTAACTTTCCTTTTAATTTTCAATCTAAAGATAAATGCCCATAATATGATCTATTTTTTAATATCTAAGCATAAAATACGTTCATCATTTTTTTTTTATTTTTGTATAGGAAACTTTTCTGGTTAGTAATAAAAATGTGAGGTCTAAAAATGTTTAGAGGTGAGCTAAGTGAACGGGCTAAGGACCGGACTCTAGGCTAGAAGCCTTAGGTTTGATCCCCAACCCAGATGCAAAATTTATCCAACTTCATTATAACCTTCTCCTCTCGGAAGGCAATGGCAAACCACCGAGAGTAATCTGCCAAGAGAAAGTTATACGTCACTAAACCCTCATTAAAGTAAAAGGACAGAAAAGGAGGAGGAATAAAAATGTATTTATGTAGTGTTTTAATTGTTTTATTATCTCGTTGAAGAAATCGTATTAAAGGTAGTTGATTTTTAAACTATTATATTTACTTTAAAGTAAACCGAGTTTTCCTTCCTTCACAAGATAAGGAGGACGATTTAATTTATAGTAGGTACATATTTTTGAATGAAGTCTTGCTTGAACGAAATGTACTAAAGTGGAAGGTAAATAGGTTTGCATTTTACTTGGTAAAGCATATTTTTATTTTATTAACAGTGTTTGTAGAACATCTGGTAAGTATGTACTAGACGATATACGACATACCTTTAGAACCATTACTTGCATTTGTTACCCGAGGGTGACTCCTGATATAAAGTTCACTTTTAGCTTTCCAGTTGCAGTTATGTGCTCATCGAACCTTATAAGATTTTTGTTTTCATAAAGAAAAATAAAACTGATTTTTACGACCGCATAGTTATTTTATTATTCCAAAATGTGATTTTATAAATTTAGAAAAGCTCAAGATTTAAGATACTTTTCAACACTACAGGTGTCACAATAGTATATTAAACAACGAGTTTCATAATCAAAGTTTTTATTGCACTTATCTGTTTAGAAAACGAGCCGCGAAGCGGGGAGTTTTCTAAAAGATAAGTGCAATAAAAATGATTATGAAACGAGTTTTTTATACAATTTTTTCTATTTTGCATTTTTTTATGGTTTAAAATTAAAAAAATATGTCTGTAATTATTATAGTCTATTTAAAATTTTGTTTTATTTTTAATTTAATTGGTAACACATTTGACATTTGAAATAAATTTAAAAACTTTGAAATTTTGTGTCAAAAATTTACAGGTTAAGATATCGCACAAAAGTTTAAACAAACAAAATTATACTTGCAGTTAAGAATTTTCTTTATAATTGTCTCTAATTTACAGTTAATTAAAATGTTTAACCCAAATTTGGATATTTTTAATTTCATTTAAAATGACATGTTGTTTTAATTTTTAATGTTTCTGTCGCAAACCTCATAAAACAAAAAATTGCGTTTCATAATAGGGTTCATTTCGATACGCGATTGCGTATCGAAATGACTTTGTTTTAGACGCAAAATAGAAAAAAGTGTTTAAGTATAAAATGGGTAATTTTTAGTATTAATTCTTCTATTTCTTATATATTATTTTTAAAGTCAGATTACTAAATGATTTTTTACATTATTAGAAAGTTGTGAAGTATATCATCCTAAGCAGGAATTTATAAAAATAAATAAAATACTAAGATAACGTAATTTTGTATTTTAAATTTAAATTTTAAATTGAGAGATATACAATAACAAAAGAGAATAATCAGTAAAATTACAAAATATGAAAACTGAAATTGAAGAAAATGGAAGAAATTAAAGCAGAGAGAAATTTTTGCCTTAAAATGAAAAACAATATCTTGCTATACCTATACCTAATGAATTGTTTCAATTTTATCAAACCTCATTAAATTTTAATCATAAAACTTGATAAAAACAAGTAGAAAGCTAATTTAGTTTGTACATGGAGGGTATAGGTACCGTAAATTTCATATATAAGTATTTTAGAAGCTTTTAATCCTTGTCCACTTGGGAATGTCGACAATCTCTCAAGAAACTGGCAATAGGCAATAAAATTGCCCTACGCTGGGTGCCAGGTCATGAGGGAATAAAAGGTAATGAAATAGCTGACAGACTAGCTAGATCAGGCTCAAGAACGCCCCCGACTGGACCCGAACCATTCTGTGGGTTAACCAAAGCACAAGCGGGTTGGAGGTTCAAAAATGGGAGGCAGAGAGCAAAGAAACCTTCTGGAAAAATACACCAGGACAAAGACAAGCGAAGAAATTCATAAAGTACTCGACTGCAGAAGCAAAAAAGCTTCTTCTTTTAACAAAGAACGAAATTAGACTCACTACGGGGCTGTTCACCGGACATTGCCCGGTGAAATATTACCTCAAAAAAATGAGACTGGAAGGAAATGACAGGTGCAGTCTTTGTGAATCGGAAATAGAGACGGCCGAGCACATTCTTTGTAACTGCAATGCCTTAGCCAGACTTAGGCTTAAACATATGGGACAGATACAACTGATGCCCAAAGAGGTAAAAAGCTTACCTCTCGGGAGCATTCTGTGTTGTGCTAGCAAAATTGAATTTCTGAATAACTAATTAGTAGGGTTATGAACAAAAGATCAATACTGGTCGCAGTTCTGAAAGGCTCTCGTAGCCAAACGACCCCTAAGTACAATACAATACAATACAAGTATTCTAGAACGAACAATTATTTAGTAACCATAAATCGTTATAGCATACTTTTGCGTTTGTGCCTTAATTCTTTCGGCTGGCATGCTCTGCGTTTCATAAACTTGAAAATAAATATTTTCAATTCGTAGAACTTGTAAACACGTGGTAAATTCATGCTAACTTATAGACTAGCCTGAAAAAAAAATATTACAAATTGATCACTTTAACACCTTATTTACATAATGAATTTGGAAAATTAATCATTTAGTTGATTTAAATAATAATTGTCACAAACAATTATTCTTTTTATTTGCATAAAAACCTCATAAAAGAGAGAAGAAATTAATTAACGCAAAAAAAACAAAACAATTTACGACTATTGACCTAGTATATCTTGTCATAATCGGGCGAAGAATCTTGCAGGTACTACTTTTTCTCGCGAAGCATTTAGTAGTAGGGGTGGCAGACAATCCGGCTCTGAATAGATTTCTATTCTAAATTTAAGTTGTATTTTATTATTCAAATGTTGATAACAACTACAATTTTAATAAACTGAAAATTCCTTTTCAAAAATATAGCCATTTTGATAGTATGACTACTGCAAAAATACATTACATCACATAATAACAACAGTAAAAAAATACAAATTATAAGAATGTTGATATTTAGTGTACTCTTTGTTTGCAAGATGAAATTGTTTAAAAATATTCTACATTATAATAGGATGACCTGACTATGCTTTCAGATTTTTGTGAAAATTAAAGAGATGATCCTAAACAAAAATTGTTTCTTGCTGTTCAGGAAATTTGAAAATTATTCATTATTTTTTAATCTTAAAGTGAATTTAAATTTTTTATTGCATTATTATACCTTAAAAATAACAGCTTAACATTATCCAATTAACTTTCCAATTTAACTTTTTTTACGTTAAAATAAATAATTTAATTTACGTTTTTCATTATTTATAAAAGGATAACATTTGGTAAGTATGTATTTTAAAATTTATGAAGTGTCGATGTTACCCCAAACTTCATAAAATTTTTGAAATTGTAAATAATCTATTTGGAAGAGTTTTGCAAGAATTGGATGTGTTTGTGTTTAGATCAAATTTATTATTTGTTTGTAGGTGTCTGATTCATTTATACCACTTTTATCGACATTTTTATTGTTAGCTTTTCTGCCTACTTTATATGGCAAGATTTGTAACTTTTAGCCATGTTGCTTTTAACCAGTTGTGTCTTAACAATGCGGTTGACTACAAACATGTCAAATTTCTTCTCACTGAAATTTGTAAAGCCATTACTTTACAACATTTTAATTTTGGATTCACTTCAACAGCGTTAATCGTTCTATTCTTTTTTAATTTTTGGGTGGAGTTAAAGTGCGACATTATTAATAACTATATAGGTAATAATAAAAATATCCGCTTTTTTACAGCTTTAAAGGCACAAAAAAAAGAACAAACATTTTAAATCAGTTAGTAGTTTTAACTATTAAACTGCATTTGAGCTTAAATCAAAATGCAATTTGAACCATTTTAGAAATATGAAAATTTATAATATGCAAATTACGAAAGATTTTAAAAATTAATCAAGATGATAGCTATTACTTCTTTCATCTTTATATCCTATTAAAATTTCATCAAGTAAACATAATCAGGTTACTTAATACATAAAGAGCAATTTGAATTAAAACTTAAAAGTAACTAGTAAATATTTAAGAAGAGCAAATGAAAACTTTAATGCATACAACGATGATGTTACTATAAAAATAATTGCAGTTCCTTCATTTTCATTCTGTTTTTTTTTAGAATATCGTTCTTAACATCTTATAGTTAAAACTAATTTTAACTTCAAAATTCCAGTTTACTTTTACAATAGCACATTGTGGCGTTAAGTACCGGATAGCTAGGGACCGGAAAACCGCAGTTCTACTCCTGGTCGCAGCGGATATACTGCTGCGATCTAAAAGTTCAATATTGATCTATAGATTTTGGGGAAGGCAACGGACAACCACCCATTAATTACTTTTCCCTAATAAGTCATCGTAGCTGCAGTCAAAGTTCGTGTGCTTTACGGATACGTCACACTAAGAAGAATTATACTACTAATAAGTTAAAAATATTATAAATTTGGAAGATCCAATAAAAGCATTAATAAATTGTTCGAAGAGAGAGAAACTTAAATTAACATAACAATCTAAGTGGTCACTTGATGGATCTATAAATACTAAATTATTGTTTTTGCTGATAATAAGAAACGCATGCAGAAGAAAGAAAACAAAAATTAGGACAGCTTCTACCTTGGCAATAATGAAAAAATAAGGAAACGTAATTGCACCCAGAAGACCTCCCTAATTTTTAGCTGGATTTTAAGAATATTATCTCTTATGAATAATTTTTTTAAATAATAAAACAATAAATTTTAATAACGTGGCTTTTAATTTTAGCAATTCGGTTAAAGAAACAGCCGATATTAATTTTGGTTTTATTTAAATTTTTTACCTCAATGGTCGAAGATATTTTTTTAATGGGATGCAAAAAATATTAAAACTTGCAAGGCAATTTAGAGATCTCAACATGATTGATGTATGCTTATGGGTAGTTTTATTTTAACGTTTGGAATAATTATGAACAGTTATTCCCGTACATGGTTTATCATAAGAAAATAGAAACGAGAAAATGAAACAAAGTAGGTGAAAATAGTGTGCACAATTTACGAAATAAATATCTTAATAATAGCGTTTTCCTGATTGAAAAAAACACGCAAGTTGGAAGTGTTGAGTAAGGAAATTGATTTAAAAGTTTTCATACACAAATTTTCATTGCATGTCGGGTAAGAAAATTCTTATCGATCACAGGTATGTACTACATAAGTTTAAATATTCCATCGAGTTTATTAAAAAGTAAGTTAGGTGAGGTGGTGGAAGAACACTTAAAATATTAATCAATGGAATAAATTTCTTATGCAGTAATAGATACGTCTAATTTGAATTGAAAAAGATTAATTAAGCTTTTCACGTTTCCTGTTCTATTCTATTGAATAAAAATGTTAGGTTATACTAAAATTTTCGCGGAATAAAAATCTGTTCATTAGTGATTCCTCAACTCAACACCATTTTCAGTTAATTGCAAGTGATGTCTCAATTGAGACTTCCTTAAAACGTAAAAACCAATTAAAATACCTACCACATAATCTCTTCTTTTTCCTTGGGGCGTACAGAACTTGAGCATTTTAAGTTGAGCGTTAAAATTTGCACCTTCCACTAACATTTAACACGCCACGGTAATAAGCAGTCTGGCGTTTTTCTTCGATTTTTTTACATAAATATATTTTCTAATATAACGTCTTAAGACAGCACCTTGTCTAACACCGACTTCCCGATAGAGCTATCCTTTGGCTAACGTGTATAAAATGTGATTGATGGTTTCTGTTACGACATGCCAAGTAGCCACCCTGCACTTAAACGTTCATTAGTATTCTCAAAGGTTAGAGCCACTGCTATCTCTCAGAAAGGGTATTTACGTATTCCAATCAAACTTCGTCGTCTGAATTCTGCTTAAAAAGGATAGGTTAATGTAGTTAGAAAAAAGTAAGTTTGAAACAATTTACATGCAATCAAGTGATTTTATTAATGTTGTGTAAATGGAAGCCCTTCGAAAACTCTTGTTACGTAACCACGAATTGATTATATTGCAAACAGAACTAGGGCAATCCCCCTAAGAAACACTAAATGCAAATATCTAATTTAATTTGTATAAAAGGGTAGGTCAAATTTATCATTTGTTTATTGAATGAAATTTTTTAAAATCTGATTCTTTGTTAAGCTTTTGCTATTTTGTAAAGCGCTACGATAGATTATACTCCGATTATATTAAAAAAACCTTTATATGCATGAAAAATGTTACATGTTACGAGTTTTATCATGCAATTCTGGTTTACAATATAACACCACTTTATCTTTTACAAGCCAGCACAAGAATATTACAAATTACCTTAAGAACGATAAAGGTACAATAATTCGTAGATTATTTTACACACAAATATCCAACTTTAATTTACAATGAAAACGAGCGAACAATAAAACCGTACACATAAAACCAATCCCAACAAAACGCATTTACATTCTGAAGACTTATGAAATCGCGTAGCAACCATAATTTCGATATTTGATACTTAAAACGCCCTACAGTTTCACTTTCACTACCAGAACAACAGTCATGCTACAGAATTTGGAAATTTTTCGGTTTTAGCAAATTATACTTTAATTTTCCTATTGATTTTAATATAACTAATTTTTTACTAATAAATGCTCGGTCTTCGGTCTGACAAGCGGTTAGTTACTATACATTAACGATTATTTTAGTTTAGCCTCAAACATCATTTGAGGATTTGAGGTTCATAGGTTAAATTTGAAAATATTTTCAAGTTGAGGTTTAGAATTTGAAGTAAATATTAAAACTTAACGGCCAGGTTTACATCTGCGAACCACCGAACCAGGGTGGTTTAAACCATGTTAAAGCCAAACAAGTTCGTTTTGCCCCGGTTTGTCACGGAATAATAGCAATTCTATTGTCATCCGTCTAGAATCGTTTTAGTTGAAACTCAAAAGCTCAATTTGCACTGGGGTGCAACTTTTTAATAATTATGCAATTAGTCCAGTGCAATTAGCCATTATAAATTAAAAATGACGGAACCCAGATATTGTGAATGGATTTGAATAATTTTTTTTGTATAATTAATACAATACCTATTAAAAGTTTACCTATTAAAAATTACCGCTGTTTTAAAAATCAGTAAATTTAAAGCAAAACCAAAAATTTTAATAAATAATTATATAAATTTTGACAGGTTGTTTGGGAGTACTTTAGGATGTATATCTTAAGTTTTTGACCTTGAGGACCCTGTATTAACTTAGGAGGGGAGCAAACACCTTAAAATATTTGGAATTTTTTTTTAGTTTTTTGCTTGTATCTCGTAAACTAAGCCTACTTTGGGTACCATAGTTTATTACAAAGTTGCAGAGCACTGAATTTACTAAAATTTGGTTAGTAAAGCGAATTTTTAAACCCAATATTAACCGAAAGACAACCGATCAAAGTTAGACAAAGTTTTTTAAACTGTATAAAAATGGCCGAAGAACAAAGGTTTTCGCCCTATAACTATTTATTACCATTACTTCCATGTTAATTATGTTATTCACTTATTAATATCAACATCTTGAAAAATCTATGACCACCTTCTCCCCACCCCTCCCTTTTTCATTCCTCCAAACGTAAAAATGCCTCATTTTAATGTAGGAAATGCCAATTAAAATGAGGCATTTTCATATTTGGTGGTGAGGAAGGGGGGATGAGGGTAGTCATAGACGTTTCAAGATGTTTATATTAATGAGTGATTAATATGGAAATGATAGTAATAAATAGTTACAGGGGCAAAACCTTCGGTTTTTGTCTATTTGTTTACTTTTTGAGAAACTTTGTCTAACCTTGATTAGCTGTACTTCGGTTAATATTGGGTTTAAAAATTTGATTTACTAACCAAATGTTAGTAAATTTACTGCTTTAGAACTTTGTAATGAACTATGATACCTAAAATATGCTCAGTTTACAAGATCTAACCAAAAATCTGTCTGTAATTTTGTACGGCAGTGACGATAAAACAGGATATTGTTTTTTATGCTAATATTTGGACATACTAGGTGTAGCATTTCAAGATTATTATGAGGTACCAAAAACAATTTATTTTAGTATTAAAATTTTTTTGTACTTTAATTCAATTTAATTCTATCCTGCATGTCAAGTGTGGAAAGGGTGTTTTAATTTAGTAAATATCACTTTGCACTCGTAACGTAGGTTACGAAAATCAGAACATGTACATTGCAATTTAAAACAAGTAATCTATTCAGTTACTATAAAAGAAGTAGCAACATCATTGTACCTACTATTGTAGTTTGAGTTGTATTGTAGTTTAAAAATAAGAGTCATTGCTAGCCGGCGCATTCAAAAATTGTATTTCCCATTATTACTTTTTAAAATTTTTTAATCCTTTTACATTAATTAATAAAGAAAAGGCGATTGGAAGAGTACAATATTTATATCAAGTGATTTAGCGAGATGGAACAATTACTAAGTAATTTTAGAATATTTAAATCTTATCTCCTCACTCCGAACCTATTCAAATTCAAAATTTTATATAGTTTCTACACTTTCCAAGAAGGTAAACAAGAGTCAAAATGAAATGCTATATTTCTACAAAAATGAATTGAAATCTGTCGATTGGCTCTCATTCAAAATTATTCATCAGAAGCCATTAAAATGTTTTTCATTTTATTTTCTGTTTTAAATTATCCAGAATTTTAACAAGTAAATACTTTGAATTGTATCATTTTCTTTGCAATTTTTACAAAAAGTAGCAATTAGCTTCTATTTAGTTTCTATTAGTGTTCAGCACTTTTATCTTTCAAGATTTATTTTAATGTATTCGGACTAATGATTTGAATCACTGAGTACATTATATAATATGTATTTAAAATTAAAAAAAATTTTTATAAAAAGTTATTAATGATTTACCAAAAAGTCGCTTTGAAACCCGAAATATTTCAAAAATTATTCGAGTGATATTTCATAAATAAAGTCACATCTAACTTTCCCAATAAACTTTTGATATTAACTATCAGGTTATAGTATTGCCTAATAACGTATAAAAAAGAATTTTATACCCGGGAAATTTGCCTATCTTAATAAAATCGAAGAAATTACAAGTTAAGTTTGCTATTGCATGTAGGCAACTAAATAATGTGCATATGAGGCAATTAGTATGTAAATTTTAAAAAACAAATATCAATCCTGCACATGAATTTTACTCGAATTTTTACTTCATAAATATTTATGTATTAATACACCACAAAAAATTCTACTGCTTTATTAATTCATTTCTCTTGTTATAAAACAAAAAACCTTTACTTTTCAATTATGACATTTAAATTTTATGACGAATAATTTTAAATGCATTTTACTAATCGAGTTAACTTTTTTTGTCTTTGACCTTTTGATGATAAAAGGTTAACTATGAATTTATTGTTGTTCATCATTGAATAGGTCGAATGGTGGTGTCTATTTCAAAATGTGCAACAATTTAGACGTGTCAAAAATAGTTATTTTTGTGTTTTATGACAAACCACCCTATACATTTACATGCATATCGTTTTAGTACGCATAATTATTAATCATAAAGGCTTTATTTAAGCAGAAATACACCCACTAAACTCAATAGTGTCACAAATTTACGTTAACGACTATAAAGCCCTTATCCCCTAATAACGCTTTTATACGACCAACAAGAGTAAATTATAAAAAGAGTTACAACTTACAACATTAATTAGGATTACAAGGCACAGGCTTAAGCAGTCTTGTTCGAAACTATTAAGAATTTTTTAAGTAGCATTGGAACATTAAACATATTCAGATTTTTTCAGCGTCTACTGAAATAAAACAACTATTGAATATGCTATAACGTCACGATTTAATTTAAACCAAATTATACTCGAGACATTTTTTTTAAAACCAACCCATTTTGGTTTTATTACTTTACAAGTACTTTTTCTCACGAAAGTAATTATTCCTAATGGAATAGAATTCACACCCCAGTGCAACCAGAAAATTGGAATGTAACAATTGCATTAGCTGCATCGTGTTCTTCTATTAAAGAGAAATAATTACTCAACTGTGGTTTAGAACAGGCCAAAAAAAACAAGCTTAAACTTTAGTAAAATAGGAGATTACTAGCAAACAAAAGCTATAAAAATACACCGGGTAAGAATTCAAATACGCAGAAAGGTTCCGTTTTTTAATTAATAAATAAATTATGTATTCAGTTTTAGCTGAAATGTCATCGATTTCTTGATAGTGCAGATCGTAGAGAGAATTTTGGAATATATATAATTAATGAAAATGACGATTGATAAGAATGGCTTTCAATTTTGGCACAACATCGTTGTAATCTCTCCTTGAAATTAGTCTTGTGTAAATTATTTTTTAGAAATGTTTAGAATTTCACTATCATCGTTTGTCTATTTTCTTCGGGGAAGTAAGGATTAATAATTTCTCGAGCTATAATTCTTATAGCTTAAGAAATTTAACAATTCAAATTTAAAAAGACACAATTAGGCATTTCCATTATACAACATAATGCATGTTTCGATCTTATTAGATCTTATCACATAGGGTTTCCTGTTTGTTTACAGGAATCCCTGGTTGGTTTGTATAAAATTTGAGTAAGTTCTCTATATTTTCAATAATAATTCAAGAGATACAGGAGAGAAGCTCATCAACATTTTTTTAAAAGATTTTGTTGTTCGCTTGCAGTTCCACGATCCACGTGAAACATTTTAATTACCTAGTAGTGAAATTTGTTAAATTTTTTCGAAAACTAGAGAAAATTTATTAATTGCTTTTTTATTTCTTCAAAGTCAGTAATTCATATTGATTGTTTAATCTAATTATTTGTTAGTGGCATTTATTGTGAAGCTGAGTTTCACCAGTTTTCTTACAGAATTTAGTAAGATACAATGAAAAACACAGCTATTAGAGCCACTCTAAACATTTTTGATTTATAAAATGAATGGAAAAGTCATATGATGAGAAAACAGCTATACCTATACAAATCAGTAGGAAGACCTAAAAAGCGATCAAGGGAGCAGATGTAACGCAACGGGCCAAAAGGTTTTTTCTGTGAAAATACGAAGGGCTGCTGTAAATTAATTTTTATGGTGCGTCGTAAGAGCTTCTATTACATATTATAATAAAAATACGGGTCAAAAAATATAAAGATACAGTGGCTCACCAGTTACTTATGTTGAACCCTATACATTACACGATATAAATGCAGTCAATCAGGCCACCTACATTGTAAAATTCTCACCTTTCGTTCTAGCATAAATGAGCAGTCGCAATTTTATAATTTCTTATCATTTTTATCGGCTAATTAAAAACCACCAACAGTTTTAATGAATTGATATCGATTAATAATATCTCGACAAGCTGATAAATGCATGATTCATATTTTGTTACAACTGGAACCAATTCTAAAATACTGCAATTTATATTGATATTACAAGCTGGTCAAGTTTTTAAATGATCATAAATTTTAGATTTTAATCGTCGATGGTCACAAAGAAAATTTAAATGGAATGATGGTTCTGCAGTTATTTGAGATGTGGTGCAATCTTCATTCGATGTAGTACCATCTGCTCTACGCAAATTGGTTTATTCCCGTGGATAGGAATTAAAATTCCAAGTTTTCCTTTGTTGGTTACTTCTCAGATAATTTCACTTCTTTTTGAAATGTTATGGTAAACTTAAAAGTTTTCCCAATCTACTTTTACTCCAGTATGTTTATTCTGGAAGCTGAGATCTCTGAGCTTTAATATTGAGTAATTCCTTTTAAACTCCGAGCAAGACGTTTAAATCAAGAATCGGTCAACCAACGGTTTGTTTCCTCTGAGTATCCTGGATTAGCGTTAAGTGTTGTGCACAAGTATGTGTCATATACTTGACTTTAGAATTGAACATTACTAAAACCAACCTTTGGATTATTTTCCTATTTTATTTAAGAAAACTGGCGCCACTCAGAAAAGTTTTCTTTAGTTACTTGCCAAACGAACGTTTGAGTTGCAACATAAATAAAGCTCAAAAATTACGCAGAACACTACCCTACTTTAGTCGGTTGAATTAACGCCTTCTACTAAGCCTCTTCTACAACCTGCACATTAAAAAAATTTTTAAATTTTTGATTTGATTAAATTCTAAACCTGGCGGTACTTCTGTAAAAGAATCCATAATTACACAAATTCAGGCGAGGGTATTAAAGATAACACAGAAAAAAAAGGTGTACTTAAAAGTAGAACAATTTGTGCCTAGATTGTCTACAAGTACAAATTGGGTGAAAATTAGGTACAATTGTACTTAATTTTAGTCAAATTCAGTCATCTCTAGCGCAATTGTACTATTTTATAGCACAAATTGTGCTAAATTTTTACACAATTTGTACCTGTAGACAATCTAGGCACAAATTGTTCTACTTTTAAGTACACATTTTTTTCTGTGAAAATTGACGTAAATAAGTAAGATTATAAATGCGGAACCTGCCTTGTGTTTGTAAATGTTTGACGGGCTTTTTATTTAATGAACAATTTTTGCTTATAGTAACGAAAACTACAGAATTGTATAGAAAAGTTTCCTTAAATAAAAGAACAAATTAATACCTAAAGCCTTACATTTTAATTTGTCGAATAACTTAAATGCACTTTAATTAAAAGATGAAATGGAAATATAAATGAAATACTTGGAATATTTTACTGTTAGAACTTTTTATATAAATAAACATTATACGCAAACCTAACCTAAAATCAACTGAAAAAGCTTTATGTAGATTCCCGAAGACTTAAAACGTCTGTAATTTGTGATACCGTAAATTCACCCGCAAGAACTCCGGCCTAAGAACGGTGGTTTTGAGTGTGGTCAAATAAAATGAACATTCGTGTTGTATTAACTTAGGGTTAACTAAGGTTGGGTGTGAGAGTTGTCAGCTAAATTTGTACTTTGTGGAGAAAACAGAAAATGGTAAAATAATTTTCCTCTTGGAAATTTTTCAAAGAGAAATTAAATTGAATTTTTCCAATATCAGGCAACCACTAAAGGTTGCACCCAAAATAACTATAAAAGCATCTGTTTCGAAGACGCCCTCATAGAGAAAATGAAGTTTTTGTTTAATAATAAACGAGAGCATTAAAAAGTCAATTAAAAAATCGATAGAGCTATAACGTCAGCGTTAAAAGTTTTGGTCACGCACTTGGGTGATTTTACCCCGCATATTTTTTTATTACATTATTTTATACGTTCCTAATTAAGGTAACAAAATGTTGTTCTTCCTAAATTTTATCTCAAAAATGATAAGAGATATAATTTGCTGTGTTTGAGCTTAAATATGACTCACATGTTTAAGCATATACCGTTCTGTACATCACAGATTACAACATTTTGTTGACAGAAGTAACGCAAATAAATGAGTGTGAAGCTAAGAGTTGTTAGATATGGAAACGAGTTCCCACATAATCGTACAAATGTTTGTCTCTGGAAAGGTTGAAATTTATGAATTTGATGTTTCTAAAAGTAACCGCTTCATGAAATGGGTAGTGGTATGCAAAATGGAACCAACCAACAAATAGGAAAAATCTCTCTTAGAACGATCAATATTGTCATTATTACAGTTCATCAGATGGATATTATAAGGTTTTTTATTGTACATTTTGATTGCGGGTTAATTAGCAGAATTATTACAATAACAAAGTACTTGCCTATAAAATTTTAAAGAGTACTATAAAGTTCAAACGACTTCCTTTTTTTAATTTATTAAGATTTTTTTTTTTGAAATTTTTTGGTTGGTTCCTTTATGCATATCACCATCTAAATAATTTTCAATTTGCACATATTCACTTAAAATATTTTAACAAAGCATTAAATTCAACAAACCTTTATTAGCATTAAGAAACCCAAAAAATGCAGTAGTTTTAACGGCCGGTTAAAAGTTAATTAAAAATTTAATATGTTAATATTTTAAACATTTGTAATGCTGAAAAATTATTTAGAATATCATTCACATAAATTTCACACTGAAAACTAAATTCACTAGTACATTCCACAGGTTTCATAAATAAATGTTAACATTTTTAGTGCAATTACTGAAACAAAAAACAAATAATGCACCAAAATAATTTATAGTAGGTATATTTATATTGCATTTCAAAACCACACATTAAAAATTTATTAAATGGATAATTTAATGTTGCTTGCGGGGAAAATAATTACATAGTTCTTAAAGCAGTTAGAAAGGAACCGAAATTACATATTAGTAGAACTCAATGCAATGGAGTAATTATGTAATTATAGTATAAATATTTTATAAGATTAATAAAATAGTATGAGAATCTGAAAACTTTTAAAGGAGCGAATTAACATTTCAGGAAAACTTGAAAGATTAATTTAATTTTGAGGAGAAATAAGTTTTTTGGGTTCGAAATTTAAAGACAATAATTTTTTAAGTTGAATGTCAAATTTGAATATTGTTCGGAAAATTAAATCTCGATTTGTCTGTTTTTCCAATTTTCTTGAGTGTGATTAATGGTACTTGAAATTTATTTTAATGGTACATGCGTATTGAAATTAATAACCGCCTTTATAATAAATGATTCGTCCTGATTATTTTATATTTATGAGACTTAGAATCGATTTATCATCGTATATTGATAATGAAACTACAAGAAAATTATAGTTAAAATTATTAAAATGACAATCAAAAGGATTTGTAGCACTTAAGTTTATTTTCTTACCAGGTATTTAGTAATTTTCTAGTAGAGCTCCCCAAGACATTTTAATTTTCAATTTTTATAATTGTTTAATTATTTTTCTTTCAGTTACATTTTATGTTTATCCCCATTTCTATCTAATTATCATCATCTTATTATTATTTTCTGTTTATTACTTTCTTTAATTGATGCCCCAAAAGCCAGTCAATTATGTATAATATGTTGTAGTGGTTCATTTACTGCGAATCCATTACAAATGGAATATTTAACATTTTCAGTAGGCAATTTTCGTTTTGTGAACATAATTAATTAATTCATTTATTCTTGGTTAAAAATAGATGAAAAGAAAAATTTAAATTAGTTTTATTTTATACTAAATTATGGCCGATATTTAGGAACACACCATTTTAA
Organism: Rhagonycha fulva; assembly: GCA_905340355.1. Classification (NCBI taxonomy): domain Eukaryota; kingdom Metazoa; phylum Arthropoda; class Insecta; order Coleoptera; family Cantharidae; genus Rhagonycha; species Rhagonycha fulva. The sequence continues at coordinate 36,201,560 of HG996556.1, forward strand.
TTTATGTCAAAATTTCTGAATAAATTTTTTTCTTTTAAATTAACATACATTTCTAATAATTGATATCCTTTATAAACTCAATTACCCATTTCGTATTGTACAAAGTTACAATAGTAACCCTTTTATTTATTTTAATTAAATTTTTGGCATATACTCCTAAAAATATTTTACCCCAATTAACAGTAATTCAGCCAAACAATCAAGTTGAGATGCTGATCTGAGTTATGATTTCTGTTAATTAAAGTTTTTACATGGCTATGTTAACTTTCATCTAGAAGAATTTTGATAAAATTAATTTGGATAATCAAGTTTTAATTTTCATAAACCACTTGCTAATTACATTAACAAACTTACATTATCTTGCTAAATTGGCTATAACCTTACAAATCAATAATTACTCAGCAATCTTTTCAATGATTGTTGGGAATAACATACTTTCCTTTGAGATGAATTGATTATTAATTTTTTACGGCGATTGAAAAAGTTACATTTGATATTTACGTTATTCGTTCGAGCATTAAGCTGGGTTTACATTATTCATTTCAAAAGATCAAGCCACTTGAATTCATTTGATATAAATGCGAATTGAACATCTAAACCTTTAACTGATTTTGTTCAAATGAACAAGTGACAAGAATGGAAAATCTTTAAATGCTCAACTCACATTCCTGGTCAATATGCAACTGACCTTATCGTTTTAAATGAATAATGCAAACTCAGATTTAGGCTATTAACTTGCGATGATATCGAGCAAAGCACTGCAAAATTGAAAAGAAAATTCAAGTGATATCACAAAATATCGCAGCGATATTATCAGCATTCTAAATAAATAATTTTATAATTCTACTAAATGTAAACAGTTTGTTTTGAAATTATAGTGACAAATGCGTTTATAATACCCACGTTACCAAGTAGCCCCGGTCTCTCCTACAATTATTAGTTTAAGTCGCTGAAAAACTCCCATAGGTATTATCCTAAAAGTATCAATTATTTAAGGTAATTTAAAACAAAATTCTTTTTAGAAATATACAAATGTAAGAAATTTATTTCAGAAATAAATCCAAACGTATACCTATTAGAAATACAACAGAAAATTGGAACATCATTCCAAATACCTAAAATCTTTTAAACCTTTCTCATAAATTTAATTAAACGTCTTGAAACAATTTATTCTATTTAAATGTTACATGAAACAAGAGCGAGAAAAAGGTATTTTCACGAATAGTTTGTTGGTGAACAAAGTTTTTTACCAAAAGATTTATACTGTAAGAGATTGATCGACAAGCAATATAAATAATCTAATATCAAAAATAGCTTTTATAAAATTAAATCTATTTCATTCAAGTATTATGTCAATGAACGCAACTAATTAGTTTTATTTGACGGAAATTTTTCACGGTGCACAATGTCCGGAAATTGTGTGCATTTTTGACATGACATTAGGTCCATTAAATTTAAATTTTATAAATGTAATTTTCTGCTTGAATACCTACCACTCCTGAACTTGGGAATGTCCAGAAATTTATTGTTTAACATTACTCTTGCCTTGTTTTTCTTTTTTAAATTTACTTTTCGGGGATATAGAACTTACATTTTTTTTCAAAATCACTGTCTTATGGTCAAGCACATTATTTATCATTTGAAAATGCCTTCATTTTTTATAGGATCAGTTATTTTGGTTACCCAGTTATTGTTGCAGTGGTTTGGATTCCACGTTAAGCTATTTAGGTTTACTTAAGCAACCACTAATTTGAAATTCGGTCTTTCAGGTTTATCCCGATTATGAACAGACAAAGAGAAAATAATTTTGCTTTTAAAAACATAACTCTGTATTAAACATTGTTTGTAGCAATTTTAAATCCTGCAAGCTTATGAGTCCTTATTTCCTGGATTTCTTTATGTTTAAAGAGGATATTTTCATAGAATTATTTGAAGGTATTCATTACACTTGTTTGTTTACACTCTGAATTTTACCAACTGTTTCTAAATATTTTATTTTGTGATATTTTTATTTGTTTTCACCGCCGTAATGTTGTAGATGGATTTAAATGCAATTTTATTTGAATTGTATTGAGAAACAGCAGATTTTTAGAACAGGAGAAAAAGGTTAACTAGAGACGGAATAATAGTTACAGAACTGATTTTTTGTGATATATACATGTGAAATAATGACGAAATATTACAATTTATTTTGTGTGTACTTAGTTATAAGGCGGTGACAAAGCTATGTAGCAGGTTAGCTTCGATTTTTGTTAGAATATGTAAATGCTGGAATCTCTTCTTCTATGTTTCTAGATCCATTAGAATTTTCTAATTGTAGATTCTCAAAAATTTGCAAAAACATATATCACACATCTCATGGTGTCCATTACGATTTTCTTTTGAAAGCATACTATAATATAGTATTGAAACGAAAATTGGTAAATCAATAAAACCACGGTATAAGCTAGCCCAATTTAAAAACAACTTTTGCGCTGACTACGTGACAGGATTTTTACATAATATGAAACAAAATTTACTTTAAAGCATAATATAGCTAATGAGTCAAAAGCACGTATCTGCCTTGAAAGTGTAAAATTTTATACATATTCAATAAGTGTAAATTTATATACTATATTATAGTCAGGTCAATTTGTGTAAATTTTGTTTAAAAAATTGTTGTTTTTAATTTAACAGTTCATTCGGGCAGCTGCCAGAAACTAGATAAAGGACAATTTGGACCAACATTTTGTTGTGTCGGTTATGATCAGGTTATTGAAAACCTAAGTTTTAAAAATGAAGTATAGGCCTGTGTGTAATAAAATAACTCATAGTTTTCGTAAATTTGGCAAGCATAGTTAATTTACTAGTAAGATTATTCTTTACTGAAATTGTTAAACTTATTAAGTTAATAAATTATAATATGCACATTCAACATCACCAAATACAGCATTTTTTATTTTTTATCTTAATTTTACCTTTTTTTACTTTATTTTACATATTAATTTTCTCGGCGCCCTTAAATCAAGACATAAAGATACTGTTTTTAAATTTTCTTTTTTTTCAACTTAGTTGAAGTCTTAAGACTTGTTATTTCAAACATCTGCCTCGTTTCCTTGGCAGTGTTAGTTCTATAAACATAAATATTTTACATTCATTAGGTAGCTTGAAGGACTGGCTTTTAGATGTGCCTGTATCCTGGTTTTTATGTCAATGGTGGCAATTCATTAACCCAGAACCACTACCGGTTTAACGTGCTTTCCATAGCACAAAAACTAGTCATAAAAAAGTTTAACCCTTCTCCAAATTTAAACCCGTTGACTTATTCTCCGTCTTAAGAATAAGCTTAAGCTCCGTCTTGTTTATGAATCTAATAAAATTAATCAATCTGGTCTAGGTAAACATTCTTTTTCTTCTTCTTAAGGTGCCGTTTCCTATCGTAGGTTGGCCAACATTAATATTAATGATAAATGGTTCTCTTGGTTCTCTTGACAAAACGAATTTTTGTAAATTTAATACTTACATTACAAAATTTGTGCACCCACCTTGTATTTTCTCGCAACGGCGTATTAATTTATTTCCGATACAAGCGGATTGCTTTGCACGTGAGTCTTATTGGAGCTCATTTTTGATTTTTATTTATACCTTGAACATTCTATTGTGGGTCAAAGTTTCTAATTTTTGATAATTTCCCGTTAACATCAGTTTTATCAGGTAATTAGTTTTGAGTTTTTAATGATATTCTACTGTGATGTAATTCATTTTGTAGAGGCAATTCTCTGGTTATCAATTTTTTTGGAAGGAAAATTCTCTGGGTAACAAATTCTATAATGCAATAGTTATATTTTGACATTTAAATTACTTGTAAAATGTCCTTGGAGGTGCGAGTGTGCATTCTGCAAACAGGTGATGCCCTATGATCATACATTTTTTGATGAGTCGAGCATCTGATGCTGATTGGTTCCCACATGGACGAATTTTTTAACTATCATGTTTTTTTGGAAGATCAGCAGAAGATTTGTATTTTATCACATCTTGAAGAATTTTATAATGCATTGTATTTTTTTACCATCACAATTTTTTTGTAAACGCCACAGCAATGAAAGCTTTCTGAAAATGGGTGAGTAATAATAAGAGTAATTTTTTTATGTGATTTAATTGTTATCGATTTTTGTGTGTTTGATTTCTAAATGTCATCAACTCACGACCCTTTGCATACCGCTATTGCAGTAGCTGGCCGGATGATTATTGGTCCTGCGTTAAAAATAAACAAAGTTGGTGGAATTTTTAATATATTAATTTTGGTTTAACGCAGACCGCGTCTTCCGTTTGAAGAAGATTAGGAATACGTTTTAAAATTTTGTAGCCGGGTTGGGGATCGAACCTAGGGCTTCTAGCCAAGGGTCCTTAGCCCGTTCACTTAGCTCATCTCTCAAGGTAAACATTGTAAAATAAAAAGGCAAGTTAATGTTGATAAACTCGTAAGAAAGCAAAGTAAAAACCTGAAGCCGCCAAACAGAGGTGTAGCTACCGGGGATCCAATGATTCACTAAAACCAGGGACCAGGAGATTTAAAACCCAGAATCCAGCAACATTTCTGATGATTAATATTTTATGAAGATACTTGAATAGTACTTGAATGGCTTATTTAAAAAATGGTCTCTTAGTTTGTTTCGATATCATAAATATTATTTAATTTTCCAGAAATTTCAGCATTTTCCTTATAAAAGTTTTGGTGGATTCTAGCTATTTGCGAGAAAATGGAAAATAATAATTAAAAACATGATAAACTTAAATAGGTATTTATAAGTATCCCATGTAACCATAGCCCTAAACGTATATGCGTATATCCAAAACTGGATGTAAACTAAAACGCTAATAAAGAAAAAGAAGAAAACCATAGAAATACTCGTATTTAAGTCGATTTTTCAAATCCAACACAGATTGATTTGTAAAACACAATCATATGGATCACACCAAATTAATAAAAAATTACCAACGTCCAGGACACTAATAATACCACCAGCATTCGAAAATACACTCCAGGAAAGTTTTATACTCCAGATTAGCTCAACTCGGTCCAAGCTGGAGACTCAGAAAAACGCTAGATTAATCGCACTTCTTAACGGAACGAAAATTCACCCAATAATCTTTCGCGTCCGGATATTTGTTGCAAACTTCCAAATTTTAAAATTCTCAAAATTTTTTGTCATAACGCGTCACTTCTTATCATTTACAAAATTATTTGCCATTCAAATATGTTTCTTTTTCTTTAAGGCGGTTGGCTCTCACATTCACCTAAAAGGCACAATTTTGCTTTGTGATTTAAGAGAGGTGTTAATGTAATTTTTTTGCATAGGAAATGGAATTGACTGCAAATTACAAAATGGTAAAACTTATCAGGAGCTCAAAAAATAATACGACAATATATTTTATAATTTTTTTATAAATAATCATAACAAATGTGTATTTAACAGGTGATTTTTTGGAGTTATTCGTCCTGTACAATTAATTCTAATTAAAAAAAGTAAAATGCTAACAAATCAAACGCCAATTCGCAAGGTTGGTAGTTTGGTTTCGGACAACGTCGCAAGACGTTTAAAACCGATTTCTACAGTACAGTACAATTAATTCTATACTTTCTGAAAATTGTCAATCTTTGTCTTGACTGATTTATTATTTATATTGGCTGCAAAACTTCATCTCAACCACGTCAAGTTCGTAAACTTATATTAATTCTTAAAACACTTTTCCTTTTTTATCGTAAAACATATCACTGAGTGTGGTAGGAAGTGATAAGCACAAGTAAATTTTTTAACACAAAAATGTTATGAAGCAATAAAAAATTATTGGGATAACTTGGACCAGAAATTGGGGTAACATAAATCAAATTATAATTTTGTTTTTCTCAATTAAGACGGTTTGATGTATACGCTTTTGTGTGTGCTGATAATGTAATTGGTAATTTGAGCTTTCTCAAAATTTCTTTTTTTAGAAAATTAAAACCCGATTTTTAAAAGTAAAATTTTAACCCGATTGCTCATCTGGAAGTGCTTGAAAATTTGTTTAGAAATGGCTAGATCAAAAAATAATATTCAAAATAAGAAACTTTTAATAAAAAAAAAATTACATGTTTTGGATAATATAATCTAAAATGGGGTAATAAATTACATAGTTCAATAATAATTTAACAACAGTTTTTATACTTTTGAATAGTCTTTTTAAATTGTATTCATGATTGTAATTTTTCAAACATAAATTGAATTTTAAATGCAGTCGATGTTTTTTTATTCTTCATCTGATTATATGAAAACGGCAAACTAACTTGCTTAAAATATAATTTTCTCGTAAAACTATGCAATTACAACGAACCTAACGTTTCCTTTACTACCGTATTTTTGCCCTTTCTGAACACTTTTATTATTACGTATAGGCAGTAACCATTTCATGATAAATTATGAAAATCTATTAAGTCATGGCATAGTATAAGTAATTCCTAGAATTATTCACAATCAGATAAATTTCAGTAAATTATTTTAAGTACACGCATTTCATGTAGATAAAATATGTTTGTATAGTAAAATCTATTAAAAGAGATCATTCGCATGTTAGTTTTAATGTAAACACAGAAAAAAATTAATTACCTATTTAAAATAATGATAAAAAGTTGAACTATTACCAATTGGTATGAAACGCTCTAAAAAAATTGCCATGCAACTGTAACTTTTTTCAATCTGTTTATTAAAAAAAAGTTGTACGTACACTTTTCGTGATAAAGTGACTAAATAAAAAGTAAGCAAATTATTTAAACACACGGAAAGAAACCGTAACAAAAAAAAAGAAATAATTTTGAAATTTAATTAAACGAACTAATAAAAAGTCAACCTAGGAGAAAATTAAAATCATTCTTTAGATAAAGCGATACCTATTTTTTAGCTTCCATTGAATTTGTTTTCGTATTTTTGTTGTAAATTTTTCAAAGAATATGATTTATTATATTCTTCACCGAGAACATTTTAGAATGAAATTCGTTGATTCATTTTCTGCATGCCCAGTCCAGTTATACTGGAGGTTATAAATGATATTCATAATTTAGGGCTTTTGAATACAGAAAATTTTCAGGTAATCGATGGTAATAAATGATAAATTATATTTATTTTTATTTCAGTAATTGTCTTCAGCTCCGAAAGTTAATTATTTATTATTTTTCATTGTTTGCATTTGACAAAAAAAAAATGATAATATAATGCATTAGGTAGGTCGAAAAATACAATTTATTGGACAGTTTCCTTCGCCTTCCAAATAACCCCGTCTAATGGTCCCATCTGTTTAAGGAGCAATTATTTACTTAAAATATATGATCTAATGTAAATTTAAATTGCCCGTATTAGTTTAGGAAGTGACATAAAAGTAACTAACAAGCGTGATGGTTAAAGTTGCAAGAACCTTTGTCGTTTGTCTCGAAATTGCTAATGTATAAAGGACGTAGAGCGTGGAAATTCTCAAGTAGGGTCAAACCGCTTACAAGTGTCTGTAATTGACCGTTGCGTTGGGTACATCTTGTTGACTGTAATTGAAACGATATTAATAAAGCACCTAGAAATGAGTGGATGTAACTAATGTGCAATATACTAGCAGCAGTAACGAAGAAACCACGTGTCGAAAAACTTAATTGGTTCAAGTTGTTTATAGATTGGATTAATTTACTTTAGATTAATGACAGCAATTTAGTATCCGCAACAGCACAAAGAAAACTTTTTGTATCTCATAGATTTTTCGATTTAATGTTAGCTTTTACTTGGAGTTAGTTCTTATTGGAATCTAATAAGATTGAAATGCACTCACCAGTCACCACTACCCTTTTCTTGAAAAAAAAGGACAATAATTTTTACACACGACCAGTTAGCGTTATCGTAAATTTATTCCGACTTTCTTACATAAACTACGTCGTTTCCTGTAAGAAAACCCAAGGCTGCATTTTTATGGCACTAAAGGTAATTTAGAAAATTGTTTAAAATATATTATTTTAAAATACAGTTCTTCGTTAAGACTTTTATTATCATGAAGTATTAACGATTAGTATTTCGCACGAAAGGGCACTATTATAAGCAACTTTTAAGACGCACGTAATAGCACACTTGAGATTTTTCTTTCATGAAAAGCTTTAAAACGTTCTTAACAAAAGGAAACCTTAATAATTGCACCACGGTTAAAACGTTGTATAGAATAACTTTATATGTGACTGGTAGAGGATACCTAATGGGTAAATATAATTATTTTATTTTGTATTGGTTGTGCAACACACTATGCTTATAATCTATTTCAGTTTTCCATTAGCTTCTTACTACACTTTACTCAATATTTATTGAGGTTTATTTTATAAAACCCACCGTTAAATCAAATTCTTTGAGTTAGTTTCTTAGAACTCATTCTCTTATAGATTAGTTGTGTTGTATTATAGGAGCTTGCAAGATCTTTTGTATTCCGTTAAGTTAGGTTATTTTGTAGTCGATTTTCTTTTGTAGCTTTGCATATAAAAAGACACTCCGCAGAATACATCGAGTGACCTGAATCAATTCATTGCTTTTATAGTCAAATGTTCGAAGTCATTATATCGTCGGAAGTGCTTTAAAAAAGAACTTTCCTACTAACATGACGTGCTGAATGAGAACCATTTGCTTGTAAGTTTGCTTTCCATTTGGCGTCGGTTGAATAATCAATTTTATTTATTATTAGTAAATTTGAATTTACTTTGTTACTCAAGTCGCAAGTTTGTTTTTCGTCCACTGGCACAGTGGTGAAAACCAACTCAGCTGTGTTTGTTGCAATTTTGATTTATATTAATAAAGGTTTTATAATAAAGTCAATTTAGATTACTTGAACTAGGACTTTAATATCTCTAATGACTTTAATGGGGGATTAAAACTGAAATAAGTCGGTGCTGAAGCATTGTAAACGCCTCAGCTATGATCATGGCGAGTCGATCCCTACTCGCGTGCTAAGTCTAAAGTTTAATACATGCACTGTCAACACTTATACTGTCTGTCTGTCTGTCTGTCTGTCACTGTCATCAGTTATAGCTAAAATAGTAGATATTGGTAATTCATCCTCACCTTAAATGCTTTATTTTAATGTTATCTATCAAACACCGTTGAGTTTTCTTTAATAAGTATAATATCTTGGAGTGCAGGTTATCGTCTTAAACTCAACTTTTGAATTCAATTCCTAATATTGCATCCGCGATTTTGAATTTAAATTTACGATTTTACGAAAAAAGTACGAATTTTTAGGCATATTCTAATAAAATATATCGGATGATATATTTCAAATTTTATAATCTTGATATTATATTTGAAATCAACGGCTTCAAAACCTCTTATAATTTACTTTGGCGAATGACTTTCTTGAATTTTAACCACTTTTCATAATCTTGTGACTCATTGTGCATTGATTTAATTGACGTTACAAATTTTAGAAATAACGGCTGACAGATTGCAGTAGAATGGTGGTAAATTAATTTACAATTATATATGACAGCTCTACAGGCCTAGAAGGCCCATGGCTTTTCCCTGCTTACTTAACCTATCTTGCAAACTTTGCGTGTGTGACGCAGCCGTATTTACGGTAATGACGTCGACACAAATATCAGGGATCACCACAGAGTGTGGATGTCCACCGGAAGGCCGAGCCATGAAATTCTGTGCAATCCGCGATTTGAACCCAAAATTGCCGCTCTATACTCAACCAGCGATCACATCACTCCACAATTTACAATTACAAATAATTAAATTTAATTAAAACTTTTTCAACGCTTAATTCGACTTTAGTTAGACTTATAAAAACCATTAGCTTTGCATGCGGAAATTACCTTTGTCACCAAGCTTCTCAGACATTGTGTGTCTCTATAAATTCCTCATTTATTAAAATAACACCTGGCAACTTTTTTTTAGTATATTAAAGTAAGAATAACAAATTAAAAAGAATGTTATACAACACTATTTTTTATGCTTTTAATGAAGCGTTTAAAGAGTTAAAGAAAAGTAGAACAAAAACATGTAATTTTAAGCCGCTGCTAGTGGCAGACAAAGTATCGTAACATTACGTATTATGACAACATTAAACTTGAACCTTATGGCTTTCGACTAATTAATTATCAAATATAGTAGTGGAGTTAATGAAAGACCAAGTACATAGTATAAAAATGACGTATTTTTACGCCGTTTGAAAAATAATTATCTTAATTAAATTTTGCTAGAAATTTACAAAATTGCGAAATAATTTTCAATTAGTCCGATGAAGATAGTGGAAGTGTAAATCGAATTGGACAGGTTGAATGGATTGCGTTTATATCGACGATTTTCAAATAGAATCTTCAAATGATGAACTGAGGTTTTTTATAAAAAAAAAAAATAAAAATTTCTAAAGAGTGGTGATAAGCTTTTAATTTTTTTTAGTAAAAAGATAAGTAGATACTTCTGCAAACGTCTATATTCAAAAATAAACTACAAAAACACGTATGCGATTTGCTATCCGATAAATAACCCAATACAATGTACCCAAGCTATCGAACAAACTTATCTTGTAGACAAAGCTTATGTTCCTTTACAATGCAAATTTTTGTTTTCGTAGGGATAACCTTTTGGCAACCATGTCCTCACGTTGCATAATCGATGAAGTCTTTATACGTCAAAAATAAATACAAAAGTTTTTTTTAAGAAATAACCGAAATTATAATTTTAGTATACAGATTAAAAATATATTTATGTATATGTAGGTAACTGTTCTAGTAAGTTTCTCAAGGGATGCGTTAAGTTTTAAATGATTCATTCACTTTAGTCGCATATTACTGTATACACATAAATCACAATTTTGACTTGACCAAAAATTTAAACCGCATTAACCGCTCATCAAACTGATGACTCAAGTGCACAACTAACAGGCGGTTAAAATAGTTCTGTGATACAGCCGCAAAAGGGAAACATAAACTTTATTCAGGATCTGAATATCCGATCTTCAATAGCACTGAATGAATTACGTTACAAGTTACGTAGTCAAATAACCCAAAATGCTTAACACTATCAGGGATATTTTGGATTATGATCCGTTCCTAATCCAGATCTATTTTTCGTACGCTACTGCAAATCTGCAGAATAGCAGTTTACCGTAATTTTGTTAGTCTTTTTAGTGTGGTAGGGTTTTATTTACTTCAGGGAATATTAAAGCTTTTCTCATTCGGAAAAATGTTAAAATTCTTAAATGTATGCATAATAGCACTGATTACGCGACTCGTAAAATTTTCCCTTCATTTATATTTCCGTACCGAGAGAACCATGTAAATATGTTACATTTGAAACACCAATATTTTTTAATCCCCACCGATTCAAAATACGGAATTATACAATTATTGTTAGGTATTCAAATTTTTTCACTGGTAAAATTTTATCATATTCAAGTCGAAATCTCATCTGAAGTGACGCAACTAATGAGCCAATTAGCGCAAATTGTATGAGTTTAATTGTTCGAGTAAACACTTTTGAAAGTCAGTTTATTTGTTGTATTTAAATCAGTTTAGTTCATCTCATTGGTGCACAAATTTGCTGTTTTTTTTTTTCATTCAATTCCGAGCTTTTCGTTCAAAAGTTACAATTTTAAATAATATAAAAATTTTGGCAAGGTAGACTATTGAAATTCTCCGATGAACATTGACGCTAAGAGTTAACAATGTAACTTTAGAAAACTTTGTAGTCGTTTTTATTAGATTATTTCGCAATTTCATTTAACGATTCCATCACAGGCCGTTTGCTGTAGATACTGAAAAGTGGACGAGAATAGTATGGTAGCACTTTGAGTTTGAAGCTCATTTCATATGCTTTGTCTACGTCATGATACAAATTCCGTGTTTAACTGTTACAATAAAGTTGCATAACAGTTTGATGGATATTCATTCTGCAGTATTATTGTAAGAGGTAACGATAAATTGAGTAAGACATGTAATGATTGGCATCCATATATTAGCTACTTTGATGTACTATATAAGTAAATGCCAATCATTGGGGAGTGGCAAAAGTAGGTTGTTTTTTACCCCAAGTATAAATTAGCTTTCTTCCAACCGCTACTATGAACGTTTCTTTCTGAATTATGTTTCTGAAGGTAATAAAAAAGGACATATTGAATACAGTAAATATAACTGAGAAAAATTGTAGAGAGAGTTACTGATTAACATCCGACGTTTTTCTACTTCTTTTATAAGGACACATGTTATTTTTACGTTTAAATACGTAAGGGTTATATTTCAGAAACCCAATTATTACGTTTAAATACGTAAAAATGTATTTACAAAATGAATTATTCAATCTCAGTTATACTTACCAGATTACGAAATGCACCTTTCAGGCTCATTCCGTAATTTTTTTCCCGTCTAAATAGCAACTTGTTTTAAGTATCATAGTACGTAATATACTATATTTTTTACCTGGGAAAATGTAATTTAGTTCGTCCATTAAATAGCGGGTTTTATAAAAGTGTACCTTGAAACAAAAACAATCAACAGCTTATTGGATTAAATTAGTCATTTCAATCTGTGCAGGATGCTTTAAATGCTAAATAATTTTATTTTCAGTAAATATTTACAATTATAAAATTTGGACACAAAAACGATGTAATCCTTCTTTGAAAATTCTCAACTGTTCAACCAAGACATTTCAGTTTACTAAATTTTGTCACTAGATAAATCTTAAATAATATTTAAAATATACAAAATTTACAAGAATATATTAAGAGAATAATATGAAAAGACATCATTTTTTTTACAGAATTAATTTATTTAGTTAAAAAAATTATTTTAATTTGAAATAGTAGCATTGCTACTATGCTGCTATGATGGGTACAGTTAATTGTACGAAACTAGTCGGCTACATTAAATAGATAAATTCATTCCGTAAAACAGTGTGCTTTTTTATTTTGTGCTTTTATTATTGTAATAAATAATACCTCCTACAGTTGTAATTTAAGATGTAACTCCGTAGTGAAATTTTGAAATTCTACAAATTTTTTTTTGACGGGTTTAAAAATGAGCTACAAAAGATTTTATAGCAGAGAAGATTCTGTAAGACGTCAGAGAAGATTATACCAAATAGATTACACTAATTGACACCAAACGATTGACATGGCTATAAACAACACTGTAAGTGTCTACAATGATGGCCTCACCAGTATTTTGAAGATAATAGAAATTTTGAGCATCAAATTAGGATCAAATTTTGTGCTAAAACCGACGCCCGCCATGTAAAATTTTTAAAGCGGTCTCCGATAGGCGGCTCGATAGACGTCTTGAAATTGCCCAGAAAGGATGAAGAGGACGAGAATGTCGATATAGAAAACCAATTGTATGATGCTAGAAGCAATACATTCTTAATCGGGCTGTGGAGCACCTCAGGACTAAATATTTCCTGAGAGAAGAATGACTAAATCTTGAACTGAAATGAAAGCCCCATTTATCAGTAAAACTTGGCCAACTCGGGAAACTAAGACCTCGTCTCACCTTATCATTGGTAACCAAAAATTAAAGAAAAGTGAAGGTATAAGGTTCTTAAGAGCGTATAGTTGCTGAATGTAGCACATCGACCCTTCCCCCATTAAAAAGATGGTTATGTATACAATTATGGATGATAGGTTATCACTTATCCTGAACTGTTGAATGGTTGAATGTATACTTCTCTCGTTTTTTCTACAATTGTAATAGTAACATAGAACAAAGAAGGAAATCCCTTAAGGATGTACACATAGATTTGGGATGTTCAAACAATCTTAAACCTTGAGTATGTATTTTATTTATGAGTGTTATGTTGGCTTGAACGTGGTGGTATAAACTATAGAGTGACATGGAGATGGTGAAGACGTAGAATGAGAGCTAACAGTAAAGAAATGGGAAGGTCTATAATGTCACGAAAACCTAAAAAAGAGCAGCAAGAGGAAGGCTAAGGTTAAGATGGCGTACCGGAGTAACAGGCGATCTTGAAAAGATAAAGTTAAAGATGTTGGTTACTATGTACAGACCCCGGAACCCTCCACCTACAGCCTCTCAGGATTTGCATCTTATTTTAATATGTAGGTATCTTAGCTTGCTAGGAATTCATCTGCAAGACATAATTTGAGGTAGTTTATCTCTCTATGCGAGAAGATGCAGGATATATCTTGAATGCAAATTTAGCATCTAAAACTAGCAATATGTTTCACTGTATAGTGCAGGCATCGCAGATTAGAGATAATTAAAAATTTTTTATTATTAAATACTAATAAAACTTTAAATGCGTTGTAACGAAAAATTTACATTTTCGTTGTGAGTCTGCACGCCGCTGGTCACCTAAGGTTCATGCGCAGCGCGTATGATTGGCCTTGACAATCACTTCCGCTAAAATTTTCCGGTCAGAAGAAGTTATCTGTCAAGTTTGATGCAATTTTAGCAGAGGATGATATTTTAGATCTTGCATGGATCGATGCAAATAGTTTTCGTTAGATGTTTTTATTCGTGACTATGGGTGCTCATGTTATTCTGGAAAATCGCTTTTGCGGAGTTTTATGTTTTCCAAAATTTCCAGTATTTGTGGTTCGATTGAGGATATTTTCGTAAGACGTTTTGTTCGATACTTGAATGCCTTTAGTTTGGAAATCGCTTTTGCGGAATTATTTTCCATATTATTTTGTCATGGTTGAGCATACAGCGGCTTTAAATAACTTTAAAATTTAAAACTTTATGCTTTAAAACTTTATTTGGTTTTATGAATTTATGGCTTATCAACGTCCCGGCTTTATGATTTTACTTCTTGGTTTTTGAATGGGAAGATAATGTTTTATCTAGACGACCATTTTTATTATTCCTGGTAACACCTGCACCACCTGTTGATAGCACTACTATATCTGGAGATGAGTTTTTGGGTTCCTGTTCTGCCTATGGTTAACACATTTGTTTGGGAGTTAGTAATCAACATCTTGAAGAGAGAAGCGCAACTATAATGAGTATTTTATGTAATTTATATTTTGTAATCACGTTTAAGATCTTTTAGGTGAGTGATTTTGCTTATTGTAGTTGTTTTTGATTTAGCTTTTGACACCACGATACTTGGTGTGTGTTGTTCTAGACACCTGTGGTGCCAGCAGACAGAAATTTTGGACGTAGTCACTTTTATTTAACCCAAGTGTTCTCTTGTGCTTACTGTTAGTCATATTAAAGTTTTATAATGTTTATTTTGTTTTACTACTTCGAGAAGCAATTAATACAACCCATCACCCAGCCGCCGAATTATCATTGAGCTAGTTTTTTATATCAGGGTCTTCGCACGTCGAATTTTACCAGTTTTACTGGGTGTGCGGAGAATTCTCTTTTCGAAGGGAATTTTTCTTACAGCGTTTTTCTCAAAACTACATTTTTTCAAGCAGGCAAACCAATAGTTAGTACAGATCTACGTCAATTAGCTTAAAATTTTTAATGTATTTTTAAAATTACATTTTACAGGGAACTACGTACGGATTTTTTATTTTGTTAAAATTTTTGTATTATAAACAACGTTTTATGTGATTTTTTCACCCAAAAGATCAACTTTTTCTTTAAAGGTGCACCAATAAGAGCGCTTTTGAATGATCAGACAAACTCGAGCAAACGGATACATGAAAATTAAGCTTAACTGATTTGTCTAATAGATAATTTTCTGAAAAGACGCCTACGCTTGAAAAGCACTACCCCCATTTTGTATTAAATTGCTAAGTAAATTTTTTTTTATTTACTACAATATTTGTACAATAAAGCTGTTACTTTAATTTTTGTTATTTTGTTATTATTTCCCACAAATAATTTGTTAAATTATGCCATGCTTTACACGTTCTACTAGGGCGTTACCCCTTAAGCACCATAATAGATATAAAGCTAAGTGTCTGTTCACTTACATCATTGAATCGGTGTTTGGTTTACAATGGATCAATTAATTAACTTGATTAATTCGTCATGAGGTGACATTCGAAATGTTAGAAAATATCTAAATAACGAGTATGTAAGCAGATCCTAGTTTCCTAGTGACACTACTGATTTTCTCCATTACACGTTAATTATGTTATAAGTTAAGAAGGTGCAAATTAAGTTAAGAAATCAGTGTTCCGGTCCCTTGCAGCATAAATAAGCTGCTAATACTTGTAATGAGTAAAAGCATTTATTACCGAAACAGATTAAGTTTGTGCTTTATGTAAACCAAATTCTTCCAAAATATGAAAAATAAGTTAATCATTTCAAAACATTAAATTTTGGAAGAAGCTAGACTTTAATTCTAATTAGACCAATTGTTTAACATGCTTTTCTGTTGGTTAAAATTATCTAGAATCTCAGATGAATTACATCAAGACTATAAGTAAATAGACAAAACTAATAATAGATTATGGCAAAAACATTTAAATAGAGATTTCCTACTCGCAAAGTCTATAATTGGATTAAACTAGTAACCTAAAAGCGGCTCATTATCAGCCCGTCCCTAATTTAACATTATCGAGTGCCGTTTGAAATTTTTCTACTAACGTAAAAGCGATAAACTCATGCAGTATGAGCCTTTTCAATTTAAATCGAATTTTGTATAATTTCCAAATTGTGTCTAGACTAAATCCACTGAGACACCACTAAGAACATGCATTGGTTGCAAATTTGCTCAAAATAAAATCTTAAAAAATGTTCATTCAACACGTACAGAAGCGATAACATCGAATTGAGTGAATTAATTACGTCTTAATACAATTGTTTGATTGATTACCTGTATGATCAAAATACAAATGACACTTGAAGCATTTGTTCTTCCTTAATTAGCCATTCCAATTAAAACAGCCCGTATAGAAGTTTACTCTCTCTCAATAATTAGTCCAATTAACAAATTTAGCATTCTATTATAAAGTTAATTAACAGACTTGTGAGTGATGAAATCAAATTTTAAATCGAGGTAAATAATTTTATTCCCATTCGACTTGCTGAAAATTTGAGAAATTTCCAAAAAAAATAACCTGTGTATATCAATTACATTGTGAAAGATAACAAAAAAATCAAATTAAAAACTGTTTTAATTTTTTTAAAATACCTGTCTCGGCTTTGATCATAGCATAGGTCAAATGTAATATTATTTACAACATAAAAAATTTTGATAGAAAATATTTTATCGGCAGTTTTTGTATTAGTAAAAACAAGCCGCGGCGACGTTTTAATCTCAAAAATAAATAAATTTAAGTATTAGTTGGCAAGAATCCAATTTTCAACTTGGTTAGTTCAATGTTCAAAACAAACTTTAACTAAAAACATTACCACAATTTTTTTATATATTTATTAGCCGATAAAGTTTGTAATTAGTTTTAAAATAATTTCTCTCATCGGCTCCAACATCTAAGTCATATTAGAGTAAATTTAAAATAGTCATTCCTCATCGCCATCGTCACGCTTCGTATAAAATGACTTGCAAATATCTTATGTTAAGTAATATTACCAAGACTTTTTGTAGCAGGTTGTATCACATGAGATTAACTATTTTATGTATTATAAAATTTGTTAATATTGTTATTAAAAATTAAAAATCGGATCACTCTGTAAAAAGTTATGCCCGAACATACATAAGAAAAAAAAAAAAAAAAAAAAAAAAAAAAAAAACATACAAACAGACGAATTGAGAAACTCCTCCTTTTTTTGAAGTCGGTTTAAAAAAAAACCAACAACAGATGCATTGTTTGCAGGGGCGTGCTAGACTACCTGGATATCAATCAAGAGTTTGATTAGAGTCGGCAAGAGTGTGATCAAAAGGAAGAAAGTTATTTTTATCAAAAAAAAAGTTATTTTTATCAAATAACTTTCTTGAGTCTGTAAAATATATTTTGACTATCAATGCAATAAATTGTATATCAACACTCTTAAACCTAAAGAATAAAATCGATTTATTATTATTAATTATAAGAAAAGCAATGAAAAAAATTTTTCTAATTAAATATTGTTTGCGGCAGAGTGGTTAGACATACTAGTGGCTCAGAACTGGCTTAGTCTATCTACTATTAAAAGTAAATTTTCAGGATTTATGGAATTTTTCAGGATTTATTAGAACCAAAATATTTTACACTACCACCGGATTTGCCACTCAACTTAATTATTATTTCCTAGTTTGAATTTATTTACACAAAATCTAAAAAGCACTCTTTAGAAAATTTCATAATATTATTTAGGGTTATATCTATAGAGATAACAATAAAAGAACTTAATAATAAGATACTACAATATATATATCAGCAAGGTACCTTTTGTTATTTATAAATGATACACAATCTGCCCCTTTTATGTTAAATCTTAAACTGAACAAAATTTAGTATTTGTTGAACCGAATAGTAAACAATTTCAGTATTATTTCAGTGTTTTAAAGGAATATTATTCAGAAACTACTTATTGCCAGGTTTAAATTTCACTAAAGCATATTGAAAGTATTTCTACCTTTGTTTAATTTGAACTGTCAGAAACAGCAGATAGATTTAAAATTATAACGTTCAAGAGGCTGAGCGCGGAGAGGTAAATTTTAACTAGGTTGATTTAAAAAACTAATTCCCACTGGTCTTGGTCAATAAAAAATCTACAAGAGAACCATGAAGAAAAAATCTAGATCAACAGAAGGACACATTTGTAAAATTTCTATTTGTGTTTTGATTGAAAACGACTGACGGTACGAGAGATCAGTGCACTTTGTGTGAGCCAGATCTACATTATCAACATAACAAGGGACGACACCATTCCCAATTTTCCAGCTTTAACGTTTCAGGTTATTTAAATCAACTAAACATGACCTTAAGTGAGGCCAAAGGCCGAGCAACTAATACGTTAAGTGCATAGTTATACACAATATCGTCTGAATTTGCTGTCTGCAATAAAAAACCTTGCTATACTTGAAATCACTTTAAGATTCTCTTAATATCTGTCCTGTCAAAATTTTGTAAAAAAATCTAAAATAAAAATGTATTAAAAGTAGGCAAATTTGATCAAATTCATTAAAAAGGACTTTCAAATATTCTTAAAAAATTGTTCACATCCAATAAATCTCACAGGTATATAATATAATAAAAGGCAATCAAATTACCGATTTAATAAATATTCATTGAAATTGAATTTCTTGTCCAATACAAAAAGAATTAAAGCTAAGAAGATTAAATCTTTCGTAAAAAAAAATTCCTTTTGACAGACAAACGCTAAACGTTTCAATTTACAATAAGGAAACTGCACTTCTCAAGAATGCTCAACTTAAGAGCGTTGCTTTAGCAAGCAAATCACACTTAGCAAATTTATATATTTATCCTATCAGAAGTACAGGAAATAGCGGATTGAGGTTGCAGTCAATATAAGTAAACCAGTAAGTGAGAGCTCAGGAAAGTCATTTTAAATCGTCGTATCGATTGAAAGGTATTAGAGACGACTATTTCGGATCGGTCGATGGTTGCATCAGATTTCTAATAATAAGTGGTTAAGGTGAAAAATTATCCCGATACGAAATAATGTCATTGCTTTCCCGAAAATCCAGTACCGCAAGCTTATTAGAAAAGGCCAAATGAATTATTTAGGTCCCCAAACTTTTTAGCGTTTCTAGCCAAAAAGGTCAGAGATGATGAAAGGGGCTGTGAGCCTGATTTAGGTCGTGCCTGGGTAAGAGATAATTGAAATTAACATCAATGTCGAATTTTTCTAGTTTATGGATTCATAAATTTTAATCATTCAAGTATGCTGAAGACATTTAAATTTAATAGATTACCCAATTGTAATTTACGTAACACTTTCAAGTTCCACATACTACTCTGGCATTTTAATTAATACAATATTTGAAATAAATGGCATAATTAACAGTTAGTTAAATGTTTATTGTCAAATTAACAAAAATGATGTAATATTCTGACAAGATCACGAAATAAACAAGAAAAAACGAAATTACTCTCGATTTCACTGTAGGTTACATTGAGGACGCACGTTGATTAAGTCAAAATATGTAAAACTAGTTGGTATTTATGCAAATTTGTTAGAAATCGGTATTCGTATCAGTTATATTGCATTTGTATACCGCAACGGCCCTTTTGTTTTGTTAAAACGCACGGTTAACATTAACTTCAAATTAGGGCTATTTGATAGCGCTTTCCGCATCGTGAATAAAAACATTAAACGTTTACGGAAATAAATATTAAAACGCGCTTAGTTTACCGTTTATTTAATCGCTTATGGATTCTACAATCATATATGGGTCGGTTTATCAAAAAATTTCGTATTTGATGCTTAAATCTCGTATTATCTAAAATATCGAGTGCTACCACTTGGTGAAGTATTTTTAAGAACAAATTTGTATGAACACAATTTCCCATATACCATAATGGTATAAAATTTAAAATGTTACATAAACAAGAATAATCTAAATCGAATATCTTACTTATTGAAGTCACATTATATTTGGTTCAAAAACTTTTGACCTGCTTTATAAGTTTCATGCTTGCATGTTTTCGGTTCAAGTATTTACATTTTTATAATCTAACTTAGCAGGTACTTTTTTTTATTACCACTGCTTTTTAACTGAAGTCAACTATGTGACAAAGTTATTTTCAATTTAAATTTATCCAGTACAAAGTATGAAATTTCCCCAGTTCTGTTAATGAAAAATGTCAAACTATATTTAGGTACATCAAATAAATGTGAAATATCAGACCGAATAAAGTTAATCGCAGGGTTTTTAAATTTTTTATAAATTAGAATTTATTTTTCAAACTAATAATCGGGGATTTTTCAAAATTTTAATTTAGATTTTTTTAGAGTTTAATTTGGAAAATTTATATACTAAGTGGTTGAAGTTATAATTTAAATTACAAAAAATTATCGAATTAATTTAACGTATAATGGAACATGGTAAAACTGCAAATAAAAAAGATTTTAAAAAAATAATAGAGACTGAGAAGAAATAGAAATAATAAATACTTAACATGCGAAAAAAAAATAACATAATAATAATTTTTTATATTTGAGATTCTCTTTCTTCTTCATCTCAGTTTAGACCTCAAGGCCTATTATTTCCAGCTTCTTATGATATGGCCTGGGCCTGCCAGATTTCGTTCCATCTCTTCGATGATCTTTCAGGAAATTGTTTTTCATAGACATCGTTACACATCGTTCTTCCACCACTTTCCACTCCACATACCTCTGTCATCACTCCCTGGGTTTGCTATACCTGGTTTGACTCCAAGTGAAAAAAAAAACGTATTTCCTCAAAAAGGAATGTTAAACCTTTGAGGATTATTTGTCTATTAAACTTTCTCAAAGTTTAGGCAACATTTTCTGAAAGTCTCAAATATTTGCTGTAGTTTGAAGTCCATATTAAACTTTTGATCCCCTATGTACTTATAAGGGGTCTTTCAATAAGAGCGCCGCCCTATTTTGTTTTGAAAATAAAACCCATTATTTATTTGACAATTAAGGAAATTTGTATTTCATTAAGAACAATGGTTACCATTAGTAATGAAACAACACATCATCTAATGTTCTTCACGGAATCGCCTGCAAGAATTAATTAGTTAAACCCGATTTTCCACGGCTCTTTCACACGCCTATATCGGCAATTACCCGTTCAATATTGATCTGTAAATAGAGTAAATTTGCTGGATAAAAATGATTTTTTTACAAAATTTCGGATCATTTTTAATTTATTTTAATCACTAATTACTGAAAGTATGGCATTCTAAATAATCTTGTGGCGTTCCTACTGAAAACCCCTTTATAATGTTTTTTTTTTTAATTTTATTTTCTTACAAAATTCTACGATCCACATCACGATTAAGCATAGGTAACAACATATTACAACATCACAGTACATTTCGTTATACCTCATCACAAGCGCCGACAAGCAACAATGAAATTTTTGACTCTCTCTGAAAAGATCCTAATTGCTTTAAAGCTCCTAATTGCTAATTGCTTTAGAGCTGTAGAATACTTGTATATGATAATATTGGTTGGTTTTAGTATTACAGGAATGCAAGTCGCAATTTTGATTTGATTGTCTTTGATTTGATGATTTTGTAAATCAATTTAAGACTGTCAAGTTTAACGATTTTATTGACTTTTAATAGCCCCAGGTCGTTAGTTTTGCAGTTTCCACCAGGAAGGCCTTTTCAAACAAGATCTTCAGCACTTTATTATTGGTCACATTAGACGGTTTAGGCTCGTCTTGGTATAATCAGTGATAGTATGAAGAACAGTTTTTTTAATGTTTTTGCTTTTATTCCATTTTTAATTCATAGATCTATCACAATTCTTCATACATTTTTTCATAGGGTGCTTTTTATTGTACTTTATTTTATTTTAATTGCAAATTCAATCTTTTTAAACTTTTCACATACAGCGCGTTCCACTTGGCTAATGGCTCCCATGGCTTTTTGATTGGACTAAAGATCGAGGACGGTTATTTGCCTGGACTGATGATTAACCGTGGTCGTCGTGGGCTTTAAGTGGAAAGAACCCATAGCCTTTAATTAGTGGATTGTTTATCATGCTTCTGTAGATCATATATTTCTCTTTATTTTATTTTTTATGTCCATAGTGAACCATAATATTTTGTTAAACTTTTCCTCTACTACCGTCTTTAGTTTTTTGTAGTCAATTAGACTGGTTGTATACGTCTATTTGTAAATTTTACTCCTTACATGGGTAATCATTTCTTCTCATCACTCTTATAAGGAACATTAACTATCAATGTGATATTCTTGTGGTTGCTGATGCAGTTTTTTGCATATAATGATAAGAGTAAACCCTGATCTATTTCTGGTAATAATTTAGAAAAAAATTAATGAAAATGTCCCATATAGCACACAATAGCCTGTGGACGTCCGTTAAAAATCCATTTTAAGTACTTACGTCCATGGACTATAAATGAACATACTTAAAACCTATTTTAATGTAAGTTTGTAGACCGTCCAACGCAAGACGTTCGATGTATGTCTATTTAAGTATACGTACATTCATGGACTATGAATGGACATAGTACTTAAAATAAAACTTACAGTTACGAACTTTCTTGGGACGTCAAGAATTGGACGTTCTTTATATGTACAGAGCATGGACTTAGAAAGATAGGACCAGCAACTAAGATTAAAATGGCGAGCTCTTAACCGTATGGGTTCATCACTTCTACCGCTAGGATCGCTGAATTCCTGTTCCAAAATATTCATTTGAATATTTTATTTTCAAATTATTTTTATTACAAAACTTACTTTTTCATGCATATAAAGTTTTTTTAAATAATAAAATACGTATTATTTAATAAGAAATTATATAATTTCGATTATTTAAAAAAAATTTCTTTTAATTTTTATCACTATTCCAAGCATGCGCGTTGTTGACAGCTGTCAAATTTCTTTACCAAACTTAATCCTTTGTAGTTTGAATAAAAGTGCACGTACATGTATGAAAAATGCATTGCTGTTTTTAATATACAATATATTTTCAATCTTTAATGTTTTATTTTCATATATTGGTTTAATTAATAATTTTCAATTTGAATTTAAATCGTATTTCTGGAACAGGAATTCAGCGATCCTAGCGGTAGAAGTGATGAACCCATACGGTTAAGAGCTCGCAAATTTTAAGCTTTCAGGTAGGGAGTTGCGGGTCCTATCTTTCTAAGTCCATGGTACAGAGTCATCTCTTCTCAGAACGTACGTCCATGGACTCTATTATACAATATATCCATTTATAAATAGACATACTTAAAACTTACAGTTACGGACATTTTTTTTCGGCTTTTCTGTGGACGTTCACGGTACTATAAATGGACTTTCAACGTTCAGTGTTAAACGTTCAGTTACAGACATTTTAATGACGTCTGGTTACGGACGTTTTGAGAAAGCACAATGTTGTGCCAAACGGCCTTTCTGTGGGCGTTCACGGTACTTTAAATAGACTTAACGGGTGTTCAATAGCCTTATTGTTCGGCCTAAACGTTCATGGGCAACATACGGACGTCCACAGAACTACTTTGTGCTATACGGGGTCTGATATTGACAGAATCGAAGTAAAATATTCTACTAAAAGCGCAAAATTTGATTTATTTCTTATAAATTAACATATACCGTTAAGAAGATCATTAGCTTAACGTTTAGGTAAATTAACTGTTAATTCAAAGTACCTAGTTTAACTCCAAGTGAAGGGAAAACGCATCTTCTTGAAAAGCAATGTTAAACCTCCAAGGTATAATTTGTCTAGTAAACTTTCTCAAAGTAAAGTGTATTTTATTTGCTGTAGTTCGAAGCCCATATTAAACTTTTGGTCTCCTATGTAGGTATATGATAGTTGATAACATATACCTCATATAACACAGAAATAGAAAAGGAGGTAACCAACGTTGAACAATCTGATAAATCAAAACTTGAACAACGAAAAATTAATATAATTTTTTTAATGTTTTGTTTCCCCTCCCCCCAGAAAAAATCCTATGGACGTTCATGTTAAAATCTATGTTATTTAAAAATTTTAAATTATTTATCAAGTGCTAATTTATTTTAAAATATTTTACATTATTAACTCTAACTTGTAGGTAAATAGATTTGCTATTGATTCGTAATTTACTGTTAAATTATTTATGTTTTTCAATTTTAAACTGAATAAACTGGTACGTGGTTAAAAACATCATAGGACCTATAATGTCATTAAATTACTTTTTATTGTTACTAATGGCTTTATTACGATTTCGTTATTATGTATATGGGGTTCTTGGATCAGCTCGGTTAACTATCACCGATGACCTCGAACGAGGTTATTCTTGATAGGATTATTATCATCTTAAAATAAATTGACTGTATTACGTTATACATTTTCCTTAATCACTGCAGCACTTGTAATGAACTTTGTAAAAAATTAAAGATGCTTCTGAATGCATTATGTAACTCCATGTAACGACGCTATTGGAAGGGAGTTCAAAATTCCATTATCTTAAACTGCAATGCAAGTTTAATAAAGCACGGCTTAACCTGTCTTAATTACGTAATTTTGAACAGATTATGTTTCACCTGATTTGAAAATTACAGAGGAACATAATTAAATTATCTTTCGTAGATATTTGCATAAAATACTACTACTTGTTATGTGCACAAAGGGTAGTTCGTTCAGTGAAAAATTTACATATCGATTATTAGGAAAGAAGTGGAAAGTTATCGAATTGCTCCATCTTCGCAAAACAAAAGTGTCAATCACCCGAAAACATTCTTATAAAGTAACAATGTTGGCAGAAAATAACTGAAAGAAATTTGTGGATATCTAAGATAAAGTGGAAGTGAACAGGAAGCTATGAAAAGGTCGAAGTATTGTGCATATTGAATCCTCCAGGTACAGAAACTCAAAGAAAACTTGGATGGCATACTCTATTAGATTTTCTCTCTTCATTCTATGTGAGATAGAGGCGAACTAAACAATTTCCTTTTCAGATGAAACTTGTTTTCATTTAGATATCTACGCAAAATGTGCCAACACACCACGAAAAGTTAGAGCAAAATATTAAAATATTCATGTGAGCCTACACTATATGTACGATTGTTTTTGTTGAGCTAAAAAAACGACGAAAAAAATAATCAAAAGGGGTAGATACCTGTACACAAATTTTAATTAAACATGAAAAGTAATTCAAAACAATCATGCAATTTTATCCAATAGAATAAAATAGACACCTAAAAAGTGTTTGGAATACTAAAAACTTGTTTTCGCATTTTTAAAACAACATTTTTGTGCTCTTCCTATAAAAAAAACAAATCAAATATATTTACTTTTGCGATTCTTCTTGGCGCGTAATTTTTCAATAAAATATTTATATTGCACGGGAAAAATATACTTCAGCATTCTTATGCGAATTCAATTTTACAATTTTCATGAGTTTACATAATAGATAACCTTAAAAATTTTAAACTTGCCTAAAGTTTATGATGCGAAACATTTTTATCGATAATTTTATTTATGTCTGAAATTTACGATAATTTGTATGTATGTTACACATTTACATTTGTTTAAATTATGGTCAACAGATAACTCCATTGCAACATGATTAATATTTAAATTTGCCATGTTTGTTTACAAGAAATTAAAAAATTACTAGCAGATTTGATAACGAAACTTTCACATTTTAAATTAAAAAATTGAGTTATGTAAATATTTAAAAGTGTGCAAAGTTTGTTAAGTAAAATAAAGCCACGAATTTCATAAAAGTGGAACATACAAATATTATTATCGAAAGATCTAAATTTATACTGCAGGCGTAGTAATCATGACATAACAATTATTTAAAAAGAAAAACTCACCCTAGAAATTCGTAGTGGTTGTAGAACATCTATTCCACCGTGCATACGAAAACCCCACGGTGAGCCTCCATCCAAGATCACTTCACGTGTAGTCATAATTTCTGGATCTAAACCCAATTGGTCACTAGCCAAATGTTCAGTACACTCTTATTATTACTCGTCGATCTAAATAGATATTTGCATTTTTTCGATTGAAATATTTTGCGACTTCGCGTTTAATAAAAAAGTTTAAAAATCTCCAATTCTGCCTTAAAATTAGCTTAAAAAAACTATAAAACTAAGGCTTAGAGTATCTATTATAGTTGGCACAGATTGGATATAAATCTCTCGAAACAATATTTTAAAATTATCGAAAAAATCGCGTCGATAGAAACGCACAAAAATAAAACTTCACCTAACTTTTGTAGTAAAAATCGAATAACTTTAATTCACTAAAATTCCATTACCACTTAACTTAATTGACAACCTTGTTAATACATTCAATTTCTTTAATCAATATTTGGAGAATAACGAGGGTAGAAATTGTGGTTAATTTTCAAATATATCTAATGTCATTTTGTCACGTGCTACGCACCCACGCTTTCAGCAGTAGGCGCCGATGGTGTTCTGAACGCGATACGCGGACAGACTGCACCATGACGCTCTTCCACCAACCCGGCTTCCCTGCTGAACATGTCTTTGCACTTGCGAGTATCTTCTTCCTCCTACTACGCTTATTGATATTGAACAGCACCCCCAGCTGTTTGTACTTTGACTGCAGCTGAAAACACCATTACAGGTTAATTAGTTGATTAAGTAAAGTTAAAATATCTGATATCATGCAACCCATAAAATTAATTACAACCCCTTTGCGTGCATAACTAATGCGTGACTAATTTTTTAACGCTTTTAAAATGCTCAATTACACGTGTTTATCTTGCTGTTAATTAATTTCACAAATCATTTTTGTAATTGTAAAGAATTAAACCATAGAATTAAAATTTTTCACATTGTTGCTTTACATGTTCACAAAGTTACTCCAAAATTAATTTCAAAGTTAAAAAAAAATAGACATATATTTTAAATGCCCCTTTGTAAATATAAAATTTTTAAAATGATTCAGTTCAGATTAATTTTCATTTATCTTTATTTTTTTTTGAATTATGCCCATCTTAGGAGCTTCTAAAATGGGCAAAATATATTGTGAGTTTTGTTTCTTTTTAAATCTTAACTACCCCTCTTCATAATTTATAGTTTCCTTCAGTTGAACTTCAAATTTTCTTTTTTAAGATGTTAACCATTTTTGTTAGAATTTCCCCCTTACATAATTCACAATTTCCCTTATGTCAATTGAAATTTCAATTTTTTGTGATGTGTAAAATTTGTACTTTTTTTAAATAATTCAACCACATTTAAATATTTTAAAATAACAGCTAAGTTTTTTGAAACTTTTAAAAATAGTACGTAGGTATATAAATAATTTGTATCAGAGATTTGACTAAATAATAAAACAAAATTCTTTGAGTTTTAAGCTTCAATTGTTCGTTTTATTCGTAAACTGCATTGCACTTAATCCGGACTAATGAATTAAGTCGAGGTTTCCTTTACATTTAAACAAGAAAGGTAGCTGCATTTCAAATTTAAGATCTATTATCAGCTTAACAAACTAGAATTTGAAACAAACATTGTTGGCAACGCTGTTTGGACACAAAGCAAAAAAGAACTAAAGACAATATAGCGGATGAGAAATATTCAGTGCCGTATTAAGGTAACTTTACGCACTACAAATTCCTTCAACGACACCTTCAGCATGAGATAAATTTAATATTATCTACGCTTCATAGAAATGCATTGCACTTAATCGGGATTAATGAATTAAGTCGAGGTTTTCTTTTCATTTAAACTAGGAAGGATAAAAGCCTGAGCACTGCGGTCATCCGATTTACACCTTATTTAGCTTGTGATATTTTATTTTGTACCTATTTATAATTTCTTATTATTAGAATTTAATTTAATAAATTTCAAAAGATAGAAGCACATACTCGAATTTTTATACAACTAATAATAAAAAGCTATTTAATCTTTCTGATAGATCTTTATCTTTAGCATAGATCTTTTGAATTTGTTGGAGTTCCTTAGCAGAAATTAATCTACAGAAAAATATCAATCCATTAAATAAATTTGAAAATTTTTTTAATCATTTGTCATTCAAGTCTGTTCTGTTATTAGAGTTTACTTTTTGGCCAAATACAATAATATTATTGTAGTAGAGTCAATTGTACATAAACGTTATAAAGAAGCACTTTGAGAATATTATAAATTATCAAGTTAATCGATAACAATAAAATAGATTACAATATTTTTAATCTTTTACCTAGGTTTGCAATTGCTTGTTTTAATTTCAAAATATAAGTCATAAACTTACTACTAAATATATAACAGATTCAATTCATAATTTTATTTTGTCTAGAGCGGTGATACTTGGTTCAATCTGATTTTCAGCTTTAATTCAGAAAGCGTCAATTACAGTTCAAATTATTAAATACTTTTAGTTTTACAGCCATCTTTCTACCAGCTAGAACGACCTCTCAGAGTTAACCAAAAGAGTAGCAGTGAGGTTGGAAATACCGGTTATAACGTGATATATTAAATTGATGCATCTTGGATTTAAGGTGGAAATGATGTCCGGGTCATTAATTTTTAACTGAGATAATATATGGCCTGCACAGGAGAAACAGAGACACAGTAATAGTTGGTTAATTATTATCAATTTTTAATGGTGCATTCAAGCCGATGGACAGGCTCATAAAAACAAGGATTTTTCTTGAAGTAAGAGGTGCGGCTTCTAGAAGCTAGGGTTGCGGTGCTCAAGATCGGGAGAGAGGTGTATCTGCATCTTGACATGCTAAAGCAAGAAATAAATTTGAGTTTGAAACTCTAGCCCAGCGAAGCCTAAGGCGCCATCTTTGGAAGAAAAAAACGGTGAATTAAACGGTGAAAATACCGTGGTTTTTTAATTGGACTAAAGATCGAGCGCGGTTATTTGATTGGACTGACGAACGACCGTGTTCGTCGTAGGCTTTAAGTGGAACGCACTTATGAAATACCTGTAAGGGATGAAAATTTAGACAATTGATACCAAACCATCAGTCTTAGAATCGGAAATTTTTTTTAGTCGACTCTAAAATTGGAAAACAACTTTCTTAGCTGGGAAAGTAATGTCTGATGGCGGTTTCCTTGAAGTTATGGGTAGCTGTAGAGTGACGTTTTAGTCAGTGAGGTCTAAACTCCCGCCACGAATTGTGGTGGTATTTTGGATAAGATTTCTCCCCCCTTTAGGATGCAAACAACACAGAAAACTATTTCCAAAGAAAAGGAAAATTTGGAACTTTACAAACATTAGATTTAATTTTTGTGGTCCTCATGAAAAAGTGTTTGCTCTCCCCTCAACGTAAATTGCTCAAATTTACCAGTAAAATTTGTATTCAATTTAAAGTTCAATTTTCAAGATTCTTGTGAAGTTAAAAACCTAAAATTTTTGAAATATTTTAACTAGGTACCTAATTTAAATAGTAGGTGCAAAATAAAATTGGATGCAGTTACATAGCTTTTCGTTTTATGCAATAAACAATTCAAATACTTAATGAAAGTTTGAAAACTTTCAAAATTTATTTACTACAAAAAGTTTAATTCTACGTAATTCATTTGGGGGTTCCACAAATACTACAACGTTTCACCATTAATACTTTTCAAATAATAACATAAATATTAAATGCTAACTGAAACGTCGACCATTAGTTTACAAATTATTAACAATCTTGAGCAATACCAAACCAGCAACATATCGTAACTTCACAATAAATTAATGTGGCAGTTGATATCTAAATGTCCGTTTAATATCGATAAATTTAAAGTAAAAGGGGAGAAATCTATGCATGATATGTATAAATTTTATCCATAAGGCTATTTTTACGGTCGTTATTCGTGGGGTTATTTTACTTAGATTTCTGAACAAATCCGAAATTTAATCCAATTTTAAAGTTCTTTGTCGCAATACATAACGTAAAGTGATCATAAATTATGCATAAGTGCAGTTACTCATGAATCAATTTTATACTTAATATAACTGCTTAATTTATAGGTACAAAAGACTTCTACTTCTATCTTTTAACTTCACCAAATGAACATTTAATATTTTATGTTGGTAAGTTTATAGGTAAATCACATGATTCCTGACTCCTGAGTACAGACAGGATGTTCTGAAAATTATTAAATTATATCCGGTAAAAGAGACTTCCACCGTATCGGGTTAAAAGGTAACTTTTATTTTAGATGCACAGGTCTAATTTACTAATTAATCCTATAAAACTTAGCACAACGAATAGCACAACGAAATCACATTTACAATTTTTGAGATCAAAATGTCGATATACATACGTCATACACTGTAAGCTGCAAACCATGTTGTTGGAGATATTTTTAAGCATGACTTGAATTAATTAATTACATGTAAATGAATTGCGCTAAAAAAATAATCATTCCACCTGACAAAGTAGATTTTGTGAAAAAAGTGCAGTTTTATTTAGTCATCCCTAAAATTACCTCGCAAAGTAATCTCAAATTATAAATTAAAAAAGTTATTTCAGTGTCTCTAAACTTTCTCATTCCATGACCTATGGTCTTCTTCACGTTGTACATTATTGCGATTGCGTTTGAAATTGCAAAATTGCTAGAAAAATTCAAATTTTATATCAGTCGAATGAGTAATTTTATTTAACTTAGCCGCGAGACTTTCCCCAATTTTACACGTACAGATAGGAACGTATTTTCAAATGGTAATTTTTTATTTCTACATTCTTATTCTGTAATAAATAAGCGCGTGTAAAGTGTATTTTGTATTCGCCTATATTAGATCAACTTACTGCACAACAGAAGTTTTTGAAATGAAAATAACTACTGAAATATTAATAACATGCTATTCAAAACTGAACGCTTTGGGTTATTGAAACCCAACCTCTATTGTCATTTGTATATTTAAGATTTCAAATTTTAAAATTAGTTGGGGAGCCTTGAAAATTCATTGTCAAATTTAATAAAGCTCAACATAAAACAATTTAAAAGTAATAAATTTATGACTTTACAAACGTCAGATTATGTCGAGCCATTTGGCTACGTAAATATATTTTTTGGTTTACTTGTCATTCTTTTTAAAATTTTTATTTTTGATTTGTATTTTTTATCAAATTTATACGATTCAAGGTCTTGTGATTAAAAGAGGTAAAACCTTAGTTTGTCTGTTCATCCCACCATGCATGGATCATCGGGGCAAGTGGCTCAAATTCAATAAATATAATATTATTACTTTATTATTATGTTTATATTAAATCTTACATACATTCATTGTAGAATTAGTATAAAATTGTGAACAAATTCAATATTTTATAAGTGTTTAATAGCTGGCTGTTAATATTAACCTGTCTCAGTTTAAAAGAGATGATTCATCTGCAAGTACTTAAATGGTTCAAAAATATAGTCATAATATGGCCTAAAATTGTCTAACAACCCAACTTTCTTTGGAATTTGTTGGTGTAATATTTTATTCTCTGGATAAGTGCTTTCCGTACGGTGGTTCGTTACACGAGCGAGGAAAATTAGATTTAATAAACAAAATACCATCTACATTATATTTTTTTATTTTAACTGTTCATCAACCTGAAAAATGTTTTTCCAATTTTCGCTGATCCACAGGTGCAAAAAATTGAACAACAGTGTTTTAGAAAACTTTGACATAACCTGGAATAATCAAGGCAAAATTTTTATTTTCAAAAGATTTAATTAATGTAAAAAAAGTTTAAACCAAACTGAAAACTTATAATCATATTGAAAATATGTTTGTTAAAAATAAATAAGCACAAACGAACAAATTAAAACTTTTCTTAAAGCGAATGTATATTACCCCCATTTAGAGTTTTAAGAGCTTCGAGTTTTAAAATTATTTCAGTTTTTGTGTGTATTATATTTCTTTTCTGTCAAACACAACGTTATAATATATTATAATGTTATTATATAAAAAAATTAACTTTTCTGCAAATTAAACAAATTAATGAGTATAATTTTAAATCATTGAATCGAGTACTTTAAAAATGAATTATAAAATTAAAGTTGAGCTCATTGTACTACCTCCGATTTCCCAGCAGTGTATGTGGCGCGACTAGGAATAGAACTGCGGTTTTCCGCTTCCTAGCCTGCCAGTACATACTTAACACCACACTGCTGGTTAAAAGAGGGTAAATTGTTTATGTTATGTAAGTCAATAAAGAAATTGAATTTTATTTACATTTAGCACTCAACATCGTCAAAGAACTGCACTTGCAAAAATAATTTTCATTCATTTTATTGCAACCACTTCCATATATTATTATAAATGTAATATTGCAATTATTATGTTAGATATCGACACCTAATAGGTCAAAGGGCGTAACCCTCATTTAAAATTTTTTTTTTGGCCAGAAAAACTTAAATTATGTATTCACGTATGCATTGTAGTGGTTGAAAACTTCAATGTTGTTTGTCAAAGAGTTTGTCTTTCAATTGCAAATTATTCTGAAATAATACTACCTTTGGTTTTATAGATATTAACCAATATTTAAAAAATGTGTGAAATGAGGGTTACGCCCTTTGACCTATTAGGTTATACAATTATATTAAGCAATAAATATACTATTGTCTCAATATAAAATTATTTTCTCTTTTAACAATCAATCCTAGCACTATATTGGATCAATATATTGATTGTCAATATTACGCCAATATTCAAAGTGTCTATTGATACAATGTAGGTACTTTATTTCCATTCTATGTAATCCAAATATTTTAAATTTGAAATTCTGAAGATCAATAATTTTTATTAAATTTTCCAGCTCAGTCGTAGATTCTAGAATGAGACTCTCAATATATTTTTATACGGAGTATTTTTTTATTGTAAACGAAAAGATTATCTTTTGAGAAAAATAAGTTTACTTTATAAATGTTGATTTATCATTGTTTTTACAGCACCTGTTCTGACGATGAAACAGATTTTAACAATTCTTGATCTATACATCAAATAAAGCAACATCAATGTGATGTGGTTAGTGTAAATCATCCGGAAAGGTCTTGAATACAATCAATTAACTGATTTTTCTGGTAGGTATGTTTTTTATTTTAAAGTTATCCTCCAAACTTTTTAAGTCACATGGAATCTATCGGATTATTTCATAAAACTTTTCTTGATTTTACATAAATTATAATGCTACATAATAATAGTCCAGTCCATCTAGTCATTATAAATGAAAAATAATAAATAATTATATAAATTTTTATAAAAACGATGATCATGTAAATATTCCCAACTTAATGGAATTTTGACAGGTTGTTTAGGGGTACTCAAGGATATCTATCCTAAGTTTTTGACCTTGAGAACCCTGTGCTAACTTAGGAGGAAAGCAAAAACCTCAAAATATTTGTTATCTAAAATAAGCTCAGTTTACGAGAAATAAGCAAAAAGCTAAAAAAATACCAAAAATTTTGAGGTTTTTGGCCCCCTAAGTTAGCACAGGGTCTTTGAAGTCAAAAACTTTTGATAAACATCTTAAAATACCCCCAAACAACCTGTCAAAATTCTATTAACTTTGGAATATTTTTTCCAGTTAATAAGGGGATTACAACCTTTAAAAAAACATTAGCGGAAGTTCCATGTCCATGTTAAATAACATCTTTTTTATAATTTGATACAATTTTGTTAATTTTGTTTTATTTGATTTAGTTCTTGAATGTGAAAAATCCATTTTAACACCTTTGTATTTTATAAAGTGCTTGTGCCTTTCATAAGGATTTAAACAGCCAACAGTCCAGCGCAGTATAGTAAGGCGCAGGCTTGGTGAATAAAATCCTTGGTTCGATCCCAGGGAGAGTATAAAAATTAATAGAAGAGGCGGAAAGAAAGAAATCTTTTGCGAGACGACAAAGCAGAAACGTCAATTTTTGTTTTCTACATGCGTTTTTTCAATTATTTAAATTTGGACTCAATTTATCGTGAAATTTTTTTTTATGTTATTTTCCAGAGTGTATTCAAGTGGTGGAAGAATTTTATTAGTCTGGAAATTTAGAAAGTTTGATTTTGATGTTTCAATATAGCGTGGTATACGTTTACCATTTTAGAAGAAATTGAATTAAAAACTAAAAAAATTATTAAACCGCATGTGCGCATACAATTTGGATGGTTAATAAATTAGGTTGGTGTTTCTAATTCAGAAGTTAATCAAGATTTGGGGTAGAAAAATCGAAGGAAAAGGTACCCATCGTTTTTTTCTCATTTTGTATAAAAATTATTTCCTAAATGTGTTTTTAACCAGTAGGTTATTTTAATTTAATAGAATCTGATTATAGACACAAACGAAGGAGTTGTGGCTATGAATTGTATTTCATGCGCTCAAATCACACATTTTTTTAAATAAGTGATTTGTTAGTGAGAATTTGTCTCTGTAAAAACAATCTTTTTTATCTGCAAATAACACCGTACAATTAATTATACCTAAATATTTCAACTTGAATTAGTACATGTAAAAATCGTCAAGATGAAAAAGATATTATGTACCTTTAAAACTTACAATAGCGTGTAAAATAATTATTTGATTGTGGCAGAGAGACAAATATTGGTTTTACAAAAAAAAATCCATTTAGAATTGTTTACTTGACATAGGGGCGAAATGACATTATTAAATTCAATTTCCTTTTTTTGTAACTAACAGATAACTGTGATTGGTGTTAAGAATGACTGGTAATTTGAGTTTTTAAAACTCGTTTGTGTTTAGGTTTTATCGATCTATTAGCCCGTAATTGAATCTCATAAAGAGATAATCCATTGCCAAGTTTGCAAGACGTTCTTATTGTTCACCATTACACAAATTTTTTAACTTCTGTTTTAAGCAATTTATTTTCTAGAAATTTTTAAATAATTACTTTTTACATGTTGATTTTATTTCAGGCAGTGCAAAATGCAAATACGTGTAAATGGAAATTCGCTACATGACGTATACCTATGTATTTAGCTGTTGTAAAGTGCAGTATGTTAATAAAACTATATGTCATTCCAATATATGACGGAGTTATTTCCTCTGAGACACTCATTCCGCTATAGCTTGTATCGTTAATAAATTGACTTTGTACATGGAACGGAGCTTTTGATTACATATAATCTTAAGGGAATTATTGAATCAGTACGATAAACTATTTTGATCTGTATTATTAGATTATAGATATGTAGGGTTAGTTTCCTAACATTATATTATTTTTGTGCTAATGGTGCAAATACTTCGTACATTATGTATGTCCGGTTTTAGATACTGTAGATATACAAAATATTGCAAAGCTCCCATTGTGCTTTATAAATAAAAAATTTTTATTGTAAATAATCACCATAGATTGTAGTTAAACTTTGTATGCTGTCTTTAACTCTTTGGACGTGTAAATCGACTAAAACGCTAGACTTCGGGCGACTTTAGTCGATTTAAGCGTCCAAAGGGTTAAGGTTTACGCTATGTTTTGTTGCTTTTATGTAAAACATTTCACTTATTACTATTTTAAAATAATTGTTTTCTATGCCTAAAATTTGTGTGTAATGATCAAATTCAAAATAAATTATGTCTTGGTGTGAGTGGTGATGTACAAGTGTTGATGTCTGGTTTTGTTTACTTGCATTACCCACAACCCCACAAGAAAAAGTCGTACGTTTTTAGGACTGATAAACGGGGAGACCATACGATATCTTCATTTCGAGAGATCACATGATTTGAAAATAAAGCAATAACAACATTCATGCTTACTCTTGCTTAGTAGGAGGTTGCTCTATCTTATTGAAAAAAAAATTGTAGAATAAACAGCATACCTGCGTATCTTTGTGAAGTCACTGTCACACAGCATTGCCGAGATCATTTTTAAAAAAGTATAAAGTCTTATGATCCCCGATGAAGACTTAGAGTTATCTAGGATTTACATTATTTTAAAACCGAAAGTTCTGCTTGTTGTCTTGTTAGCTTGTGTTAGTTTAAATCCTACTGACAATTCTGCGGAATGATATGAATAACTTCAAGTCTTGCCTGGAAGAATGTGTTACGCCGGACATTCTTGATGATGAACGTCATCTTATTGAAGTTATTTTGAAAACTTAATGCTTTTTTATGTCATGTAAGGTGGTAAAAAAAATGAAAAATTGATTTCTTTTAACAACCTTTTCAAAATCGCCTTCTACTCTGCCCCACCCTGTACCTTCACAATCAAATTATTTAGTCCAAAACTCAAAAAAAATCATTAAATTAATAAGTGAGCAAAGCTGTAAGTGAAAGTAGCCACAGCCGTAGAGTGATGTGAGCGCTGGTTGAGTACAGTGCGGAAATTCGGAGTTCAAATTACGGATTGTACAGAATTTCTTAACTCGGTCTACTAGTGGGTATTCACACGTTGTGGTAAAATTGATCTTTGAAATAGTTACACTAATATATTGTCGTATATTATTGGGATGAAGAAATTTAATAATTTATATATTTTTACTTTTTGACGCCCCTGGTATGATAGTAAAGGTGGCAAAATTGAGAGGTTTTGAAGGAAACTCGCAAGCGATCCATGGTGCTGCGAGGTGGCGGTTTTTAGGAAATTGCGAGATTTCATGTAAATTTTAAAGAATAATCAAATTTTGGTGAAGTGGAAAGTTTTTTTTTGTTCTTTTTTTTACTTTTTTTAGTTAAGAAAAAGTATAGAATTATTTGGTAATTTAAAATATTGATTTATTTGAACAAATAATTTAATTTTTGAAGAAAAGTTTTACGAATTTGCAAGAACACTTGATAACCCGGTGGAAAAATTCCGATTGAGCAAGATGTGCTATGATACCAAATAATCTGGTAAATTTTAGTTTTAATTTGGAAAATTTTAATTCTCAAAATAGATTTTTAAAGTCCCGAAAGAGATAGCTTTATTCTGCAAAGAATGTAATGCTGTTAATGTTGTTGAAGTGTTGAGGAAGATCTATATTTATCAATTCCATGGCGTTATCAGCAGTTGGATCTATTCTTGACCTATCTATGACCTATTATTGTTAATATAAATGTTATTGCCATGCAGTTTCATTAGGACGGCGACACATGGCACAGAAGCAGTAAAACAATGAATTTCCTAATCGGATAATTTTGCGTAATTCTGCAGTTTTGAAAACCAACATCCGATGCGTAATTAGTGATTAGAACCGCTATTATGCAAAAATAATAAAAAAATTTGACAATAGATCGACTCTGTATGCATGGTTTTGATGTACATTAGTCCGATATTATTTTAATAATAATAAAGTCATTGTTGAACAGTCCTGTATAAAGAGAACGTTTAAAATTTTGCTCTTTTGCCATATTGATTAGTAATTCTATTTAAATATTAATTATTTTTAATAGATCGTCTGGCACTCAAAATTATCTTAATTTCATATTTTATTACATCATACAACATATGCTAGACATTAAACGGTACTGCTTAAATAAAATTTTAATTAGTTTCTAAACAAAATGCAAAAGTGAATTCTAGATTGTAACGTATTTTATGCATCATAATAATAATTACATACACTACATTATTTATACATGAGTCACTACTCTAAATACTTAAGCTCTGCAGAATTAAATTTTTGCACTTTTCAAACAGTAAATGTTTCATAGAAAGTATAGTTAATATAGTGCATAGATACTTTCAGCTTTTAAGTGACTTGAAGTACGAAACTTTATTCATTTGAGAATATTAAAAATTTCATTCTAATATATTTTATATTGAATTTTTATGGCAGTACATAACGTACATTTTAAATTAAAAAATGTATAAGTAAAGTTAATTATGCTATTTGTAAACACTTCAATGTACGGTTCATATAATGTGTTAATTTAAAAAAACTCACTTCCAGTCAAACGTATTTTTTTGTAGGGTTCTTATTCCATTAACGAATTATTCCAGGAACACACTGATTAAATTAATGAAATTTAATTTAAATGAAACAATGAAACGATAAAGTCGGCCGTAATATAGAATACCGTCAGTTTTTCAAAAGCTGATTTACTTTGTTTGCTTTTTTAATGGTTGGATAGGGTTTTTTAACAGCTCTCGAATTTTGCCTGATTATTTCTTTTTAGTTTATTATCACATATTAATCTAAGTATATTGCACCTTATTCGTAACATGAAATTTTCTTTCAGCAAAGAAACGTAATAGTATTTGAAACTTCACTATATTTTTTTTGAACCCCAAAGACTTAGCTACGAAATTGGTGAAGTCATACAATATTCAAATCCTTTACAAGGACTATTTTCTGATATTAATGTTCATATTCACAGTCGTAGATATTTTTTCACTCAGGCATCTGTTTTCAGAACACCCAAAACTAAAGATTGATTTAAAGTGGCATACTTATTTTGAAAGTAAGATTACTGCCGACAAGGAGACGATGAAACAAACAATAAGGATGTTTTAACTTAATTTTTAATATTAATAATTTAGATGCATTCAAAGTTTCAAGCAAAATTAGTGAATAAAATCACAATTAACATATGTTTCTTGACTCACCTTGTACTTAAACATAATAATGATATTGTGAAAAGTATGCATGGCAATGAGTATACATTGGTGCAGCATTGAGAGCACCATTCACATTTTCATTGATTTTATAAGTAGGTTCGTTAATTATGCCAGAAAAAGTAGCAAAGAATTAAAAATAAACTGTACTCAATTATTGACATAGGTACAGGGATGAATGGGAAGAGAGTCCAAGAGAGGTTTTGGAGCCCATTTAAAGTTTTGATTTTCTTTGAGTATAATACATATTATGTGGAGCCTTATTTCATATTACCCAGGATATCCATTAGGTTTTCAGAGCCCTACATGTAATTATATTCTCAACTTTTTCTAAGATCTTGCTTGGGTGTTTTGTTTTTATTTTTTATTAACTATCTCTGGGTAATAGTAACATAGCAGCTTGCTAATTTAAGTAATGTGAATGTCACCAAACTTCAAACTTTACTTTCCTTTTAAACTAACAAGTTGGAAATCTAGGTATTTCTTTTATTGTTCTGCTTATGCTGTTTAAACTATTAAGTTTGCAAATTACGTTCAATTATGTAGTTGAACACTTGTACCCACTTGAGAGATTGGGTTAAGATTTTCGTTTACTTCAATTAACAACTTAAGCTGTTGTAACTTTTGCTGTAAATTAAATAAAAGCTTAATTTTTGTTAGATAAATATTCTGAATTTATTGCTTTAGGTTTGCTGTAGTTCTGCAGTAGAAAACCTTGCATTGTTTTAATTGCTCTGTACCACGTCCTCCACAGAAATTAGACAAGGTAATGGAATACCTTCTAATTACCCTATCTATAATTTACAGAGCTATCTTAGACTTATGGCATTTTTAGTTAACTAAAACTAAAATTCCTTATTAAATGTAGGTACCTACTAGCAGCACGTCATATCCAGCGAAAGTCAGCTGTAGGAATTAAGTCGTAGTGTATTGAACCAATACTTCCTTTTAATCTAAAAATGTGTAATTAATGTAATTGATATAAAATATTTTGTAACATAACATTGAAAGATAACTCAGAGAATTTAGACAAAATATTTTCTGAAATATTTCAGTACGAACATTCAAACAATGTAATTTTTATTTTTATTTGAGTTGAGCCCAAAGTTTACTAACCTAACAAAAGTTGACGATATAGGCGCACAATTTTGTTACTATGTGGCAGAAAATTAATAACTATTTGAGAATGTCTTATTTACTATATAATTTTATTGGTTCGTAAAAGTGCATCAGCAAAGTTTGTGACAAAAATGTCACCAACCAAATGTGACCCACCCATCTAATGATATTGTAACCCATTCAAAAGGTTACTTTTAAACTACGGAAAATGTAAGTTAACATTTAAAAATTAATGTTTTATTAGTTTTATGTCAAGCTATGAGATTTATCAAATATTTCTTCCTGCAATTTATAAATATCTAATACTTCCAATCTGTTGATGTGGGTACCTTAAAATTGTTAACTAAGAAACCATATATTTCCCGCGGGATTATATGACCCTCGGGTTGCGGCTTAGAACATCAGAAAATGTTATAAATTAGTTTGTTTTTGTTATTAATACTGAAAGTTATTTCCACAACCTTTTTTTTTAGATCGAACGTGAGTCTTACATCTTCTGGTATGTCAAAGTTTATTCCAAACTAGATGATGTAATTTTTAACTTTGCAAATGTATAATCCAAAATAAAATTATAATGCAAAAAATTGTAAGAAACTATTAGACTACACCCAGCCAGTCATGTCAGTGAGAACTAATAAAACAACAATAGTGTAGTTGGTGGGTGTAGAGGATGAACGTTCAAGTGCTGCCTTTAAAGGAATTGTGCAAATTTAGTTTCTGCACATCGCGTCATCACTGCTATCAGTAGTTAGGTTTGGTTTACGTACTTTTCAGAGTGGTGGCGTAAAAATGTTTGTATGCTACGCGTATGTAAACGTCAATCTGGTACAGTAAAGTACCATTTTTTATTCTGGTTTATTATTGGTAATTAATAATTATTTTATAGTGCAATAATTCTTAAACTGCAAAAATAATTATTTTTATGGTGTCACTCGTTGGCGACTTACAAAGGATGGGGTTGTAGCTTCACATCAAGTCACAACCCTCACTTTTAGATGGCCATAATGTAACAACTTCACAGTTTTAATATGGAAATATTAACACACTTCTCTACACATTCTTGCTTTTTCTGAAGTGGGGTTGTAGCTTTGACTATACCTGATATAGAAAGAAAAACAATTAATCCATTTTTAAGAAGAAACACAATTTTAATTTTAATTTTTTGTTTTCATTTGAACCTCGTATTGTAAAATTTATTTTACAAAGTTGGAAATCAAGAGATCTTTGTATTAATTACTTTACGCTGTAGAACCCAAAGCTTAGTGGTAACAATAAAACCCTTTATTGCAACATGAAGTGTTCATCGAAGACAAGTTATATTTATTCTAGTGTGTTAATATTTTATGTGTATTTTGACTTTAATGTAAAGAGATACGCTTCCCTATTCATGTCAGGTAAATTTCGATTATTACATTTTCTGTTGATCTAACTTCTAACGTGATAATGTTTTATTACTTGGCTGCCAAGATAACGAGCATTGTATTCATTGACTTTTAATCACTTTGAATTGGAATTTATATTGTCAATAAAACTAAAACCGTCCTTGGTGCCTTTGCCTTCAGTCTTTTACTAATTAAAATGTGAAAGAGTACAAAAACGGACATGCATTTGAATTGATTATTTATATTGGTTACAGAGTAATGTAATAATAGATTTATGACACAGGTCAAGAAATTTCAAAGTAACCCAATTACTAAATTATATAAATAATAAATTACCACACCTGCAAATCGGAACACCTAAAAATCACAAATTAAATTTGACGGCTTTGCAAAAAAAATAAATAAAGTTATTTTTACTCTTTTGTTATACACCTTGTAATATTGCATTTCAAATTTAAATTTAAAAATTTTACTAAAAAACAAGAACACCTTATAAAAACTATTGTCTAAATAAAGAGGTCGTAGAAATAACATACTATAATTTAGTGTAAATTTATTCCGATAGTTTTAACGTCAAATATCTAATGGTACTCGTATTAAGAACAATTTATAATTTTTCATTCCTATAGTAAGAAATTGGTCATTAGTTATAAAAAGATGTGGAAACCGTGTACTCCAGATCTAGGTCTTGTAACAAAATAAGGCGGTTCAAACATTAGCTGGTCTGTCCACCATAATATTTATGAACCATCAAAGCATCAACTTTTATTACACTAAACTGAGAGACCGATAACCACTCTTAAATAATTTGAACCCATATTTATATTTTTATATTATTTGTAATATTCGTAAGATTTCATATGCTAGCAAATCATTTATTTTCTATTCTCTTTATTAAGAGAAATAAGAGCATGTTTTATGAATATTTGTGTAGAAACATCTTTTAGATTTAAAAAGAGACGAACACATTTATAATTAATTGATTTCCGTTTAAAGTGAATAATATCCAATTACAAGAACGTAAAGGGAATGAAACCGGAGAATTAGAATCAGAAAAAGGCATTCGTTATATTTAATAAAAATAAATGGTTTAACGTGGTATACTTACCCAAATAAATATTGCAAGAATAATTTTAAATTTTAATGATACAAGACAAAAATTTAAAGATTTTTCTTCCTTTTTCTTTCTACTGAACAATAAATTGAAAACAACTGTTATTCTCTCTTAACGACACTAATGAATTGAGGCAAGGAAATTTACAAAATTTATTCTGAAATTTGTTAATTAAACAAACCATCTGTTAGATTTGTAAGGTATAGGGTGAAAAGCAACAGACGTTTTACTTTCATTAATTTTGTTTACGATTCACTATATTCAAAAATGTCGAATTTTCCTTGTGCTTGTCACTTAGCTCATCGTTTTTAGTTAAAGTTGGCAGAAGCAAATATTAATTTTATTTTACTGTTTGCAGCACCTTTAATCGGTTTTAATAAATCAAAATTGTAAATGATATAGAGCAACCTTGAAGTGCTGTTTTAACTTTTGTTTGGTTTTAATAAGCAACAGGAGACCATTGAGAAATTAATGTGACGATGACGAGATATGCGCGGAGATGTGTAAGAATAACACTTTTGTAGAAAAATTCTTAAAAACTTTTAGGAAAGTTAAACGCAGGTTTTTAAAATTTACATGCTCACACGAGCTACAAAACAATATAACAAAAGTTAAGGTTAAAAAAGTTTTTATTGCATAAAGCTATTTTGTGCAAATTGAACAACACTGTTAGGTTTTAAAAACTTTTTAGTTATTTTTTTTGTTAGAAATAAAATTTATCGCATATTCAAGTTAAGTTTAGATAAATTGTTTTAATGTACGAATAAAAAACTGTCTTAATTATGGAAATTTCTCAAAGCATGTTTTGAAATTAAAATTTTAAATTGGAAATTTGTAATAAACTGACTATCAGTGAAACCCCAAAAATTAAAATACAATTCAGGGTTTAGCACAATCTTAATAAAGCAGTGCTTTAAAGGTATAATGCAAAACTTAAAAGATGTCAAAGAGTGTAATTTACATTAGTCCGCATTAAATGGTAAATTAATTTGAAAAATTAATCGTGACATTAATATTTATATTCCATTGAAAACTAATGAATACTAATGAAGTTTTCTAAGGCGGAAAACGTAAAATGATAATCCTTTTAAAATCGTTCCGATTCTCTTATTTTATTTTAATTTAAATGATGTTGTTTGAGACAATATTAACTTTGAAACAAATTAAAAAGATCAAACTTTTAAAATTGAATACATAAGATGATTTTGTCTAAATGAAAATACAAAAGGATTTCACAATGAAAAATAAACTTCAGTTTAAATTTAATTCCTGTAGCGAAGAGCAATAGATTTTCGCTTGATAATTAACCAGATAATTCGCAGAATAATTTCAAATTATGTGCGTATGATATTACAAAATTTCATATTTTTAAGCTTTTGACAGTTAAAATAACAAGTAGCAAATTTTAGGACCTTAGAGTCCTACGTTCGAATCTCAGAAGTTTTCTAATTATTTTCATCAATTTAAATGTAATTCTGTGATGAGATTGTTACAGGAATTTAAGGTATCTATCTACGGATAGACTCAAATGCTCAAATTTTACAAAACATTTTTTGTTTATTTAAAACAGTTAATCAGCTTCAAATTTTTAAATTATTTCTTTCCGCCTTGCTTACAAATTTAAGTTTTGTAGAGCAGTATTGCAGAGGTAGCCAGAGAGGTTAAAGCTGAGTGACTCTGTAACCAGAACGACTACCATGAGCTCGAAAGTACAGACTAATCTCAACTACAATTGACGATCTCTGAATTTGAGTAAAAATAGTATAGTTGCAGTCCACTATCTATGCCATCAGATTAAAGTATCTGGCGAGTGTAACATTCATAAATCTTAAGATTTGATGGCTATCTAATAACGATTAGTTAAGCAAAAGATTTTACTAAATTACTTGCATGTTAGTGAGTGCTAATATCAATTTGGTTTACAATAATTTCAAATTCAACTTTAGTATTCGTCTCTATTCTTCTTAATTTATGTCCTGTTATTACCAACCCTGCCTAGTTAACTTGGTACCGGTGGTTCTGGGAAAATAAAATTATTTTAAGTTTTGTAGGTAGCTTGCTAAGCTGGCCTTCAGATGTGCCTGTTTTTGTCAATGGTAGTAATTCATCAACCCAGAGAGATTTAAAGCTTTACGATCATAAATAAGATTTACTTATCCTGGATTTGAACTCGGTTTTGTGAATTTGTAGTTAATCGTGATAAATAACTGATAACTCTGCATCGTCAAAACTTTATTACTGATATAATAATTATTTTGGAAAATAGGTGCGCCACCTTAATTTTGATAT
This sequence comes from Rhagonycha fulva, assembly GCA_905340355.1. Lineage (NCBI taxonomy): Eukaryota > Metazoa > Arthropoda > Insecta > Coleoptera > Cantharidae > Rhagonycha > Rhagonycha fulva. Next base: position 36,246,416 of record HG996556.1, read on the forward strand.
ATTTTTTCCACGATTTGTAAAGTGGTATAAAGTATCATTTTTGAAGATCGCGGTGCTGAATGCTATGGTCATGGTTTGATATTTACCGTGATATAATATATTGTCGTGTGAAGAAATGAATCAAAAAGAGAAAGTATTATATAAGGACTCATCCCTGTAAAAGTTTGTATAATTTGTTGAAGAATGAAAAAAAAATAAAAAAACAATTTTACATTTTAATGTACGTTTTTCCCCTCAAGTTGAGTTTCTTTAGTGTTGAAACGACAGAAACAGCGAATTTAATTTAAAAGATAAAAATTTTTCTTTAAAAAAAAATTTGGATCATTAATTTACACGTAACAAGGCACAATTTTCATAATTTTGTTGGTTTGTAAATGTTATGATTTTGCTTCGATGCTAAATCGTAGTAGCATTAAAAATCAAAGTTCGTATTTATTTAATTTTTTTTTACCCGGAAGTGCGGTAAAAATTAAAGAAATTTTTAATTTTAAAGTATAATAGAAGACGAGTGGAGACTTCCTGGAGAAGACATCTTAGTAGATGGGCAAAAAATTCCGGAGGTTGCTCTTTAGTTGGCCATTTGCAAACTTGTTGAGGAAAATGATCTCTCAGGGTATTTTCTTTATATTTTGGAGAGTGTGAATAATATTCTATGTCAAGCATTTTTCTGTTTAAAAATTTGCAAATTTTCTGGAAGCCAAAAATTGAAAATTTTCGTAGAGTTGTAACATGGCATTTTCTGATTTTGGTAAAAAATATCAATTTATTTTCATGAATTGTTGATGGAAATCAAATTTAATTGTGCAAGTGATTCCATTTTTACATGGATAGACGCTGGAAGAAAATAGATAATAAATTTTAATTGTATAAAGAAAAAATTTTTGGAGATTAGAATCACTGGAATCTTGCTTTGGGATTAAATTACCCGGGAGATAACATTGAATGGTAAAGAGAGGAGTTTATTTTGCTCTAAACCACATACACTCTAAACAACAAAAAAAGTACCTTATTTTTTGTAAAATTTTATTTGATTTCCGCTAGATGCTTAATTGTTGAGGGAAGCGGTAGCAAAAAATCTTGTAAATTATATATTCTCTTTGTATTTACAAGCAAGATAATTGGTAGAGAATTGTACTTATCAACATCTCTCTTTCTTTAGTTGTATCCTCATAGCTGGAGAATCGTGATCCGAAAAGCTCACTCGCAGTTGTTTAATATGGTCTTCCATTCTTGCCAGACTTCTGCATTTCTTATTGTTGTCTATATGGAACTCTTCGTTATTTGTTTTATTTGGTCGATCCATCTATTGGGTGATCTACCTCTGGGTCTCTTGCCTTTCACCTTCCCTTGAACCACCAGCTTCTCCAGGTTTGCCCCATCTCTGCGCATCACGTGTCCGAAATAAGGACTGTTCATTTTACTAAGCGGACAACTTTAATCGGCTGTAATAATTATAATTGTCAGCCGATTTTTTTCTAATAAGTCTCATTTATTTAACACAAGTGTCAGCTATTGCATACCACCATTGGTTCCTTATTTTTATCAAAAATTAACATTATAGAGCGAATTAGCTATCAAGCTCGAAAACTTATCTCGCAAAAGTGATGTTCTGAAAAATGATCTAATTAGTCTATCTATTTAATGGACGACAAAACTTACGTCAAAATAGACACCAAGACATTAAAAGGCCTAGAATATTATAACGCTGTGGTAGAAGAAAATGTGGCTAATGAAATGAAGATGATCCAGACGGACAAAATTAAAACAATAGTTCTTAAATGGCAAGTGATTCATTTATGTGGTGTAAAAAGTTCAACAGTTTTACAATTGGAACACTTGGAGGTGAAAATTACAGACAAGAGTGCATTAAAACACGTTTATTGTCTTTGTCTTGGAAGCACGATGCCTTTCCATTATTTTTGACAGATCTAGCTGCTGCTTACTGTGCTGGTGATGGGCTTGAACTTTTGCGTTAGAATAATGCCGTTTTTGGCTAAAGAGAAGACAATCCTCCAAATTGGCCTGAACTTCGTTCTATTGATAGATACTCGGCTATAGTTAAATGACACTTAATAAAGGTTGTCAAGAAGCTACAACTTCAGAAAAATTTTATAAATTGTGGAATGTAGCTAGTCCCAAAGTGACAACAAAACATGTGCCAAAGCTTATACATACAACACGTTCTAGTAAAAGTTCGATATTTTTACCGGACGTAAACATACAGTGATCTTCACAGAAAAAATAAATATTTTACAAGTTCCAATCTTCACTTTAGTTAAATATTATACCATTCTATTGACGACAAAAAAAGTTATATCATTAAATGTTTGTCCGCTTAGTAAAATGAACAGTCCTTATTGTAGGATGCATTGTCGTCATATGGTCGATAGTCTGTTTTTTATTTTCAGTTCCTTCAATATCTACGCATTCGTTATTTTCGCTGTCCAAGGGATTTGCAGTATATGTCTCTAACACCACATCTTGAAAGCGTCAATGCGACATCCATCTGCCATCTTGATAGTCCACTACTTAACGTCATATAGGAAAATCGAGAATCATCATCTAAATTTCACTAATTGTAAGTGAGTTTGTTAAATATTATAAATTTGCTACAGTACATAAAAATTATCCTTTTTATTATTAAAATTGTTTCCAATTTAACTAAGCTTTTATTTAAAGTTTTAAAAGAGTCCCTCATTATATTTTCCTAAATCAACAACAAAATTTAGGGTCTGGAGAAGCTGGCCGAAAAAAAAACAAAGACGATCTTTGCTAATTACTCGAGAGATATTCCTCTATTTAAAAATTTGATTTTTTTTATAGTGGGCATTAGTAGAGTACAATATGTACAGTGTTAGTAAACCTTAGTAAGATTGGCACCTTACTTCAGAGTGTAATTTAAAATATTAATTTGATTATAATGCCCATTGTTACATAAAAGCGTTGTTGATATTACTGCAACTGGATAGATAGAAGGCTGTCACTAGTCGTGCGTCAGCCTATTTGACTAATATTAGTTTTCTTCAAAAAGATGCACTGGGCACCTTGATTTGCAGTTACACTTCTTGGCCTTTTCTTAACACCTTAGAAATTGTTTGTTCTCAAACAGAACGACGCTCGTCTGTTGTTTTGCTTTGATTCTGACGGTGTTTTAACTGAATTCTTATGCATCAACCGAATCATTTGTGTGATGACTGGAAATGATAGAATATGTTTTAAATTTCAACTGCAAAGTCTAAATATGACAAAAGATGTCGAGAAAGCTTCTCTCCCAATAATTTATTAAATTTTTTTTTTTTATTTATTAAATTCTGCATGTAATTTTAATCCAAAGTTCGATGCTATACCTCAACGGTTGAAAAGTTAACATGACTCACAGGTTAAATTATTTGAGCTAAAATTAGGAGATTTACTTTTTTTTATTGTATCGAAAATGCCTTATATTCTTGGAATATGGCTAGTGGTGGAGTGTTCACTCAATGCCTCTGTGCTAATCTAGAGGTCGGTAAAGAGTCATATGAGGTTTTAAGTTCCCGACTTCTAATCTAGACTATCACTTATCCTCAAGAAGATATACTGGACATATGTAATGTGGAAGTAATTTTTGTTTTAAAACAAATCTGAATTAATCGAGCAGCACGCAGGGCTTCGGAAAGAGTAGAAATACAACCCAAAGCCGTGATGCAATGCCTTGATGTAATGAGGGTATTGGCATGATACAACAGCTTAACGCTGAAGATCGTCGAGGATTCTTGTTGTAGAGAATCCTGCATATAAGGTATGTGGAAAGGGAGATGAATCTCCACACCAGAAAGATAAATTAAGCTCTCATCAGCTACGTCCTCAACTTTATAGAAGATATGGGGCTGATGGAGTAAATCTTGGAACGCAAAGTACAATAAGCCAAGAGCTTTAGTGTAAGTGCGGATTGAAAGAAACACAACCCGTTCAGCAATAATAATAATGTCAGAGAAATACTATACAAATTTGTTGCAAGTGGACGTTGGAAAAGCACTCTAAGAAAATTCTCAACACTTTTTTAAACAAATGCAAAGTAACGTAAAGTTCTTACTTGATTAAGGCAGTAACTTTGTTTGTATATAAGTAGAATTGGCTATCTTTGTTGATTCAAATCGCAAAGCTAATATCAGTTAAGTAGCAGCCACCAGAGTTGATGTACATTTGGACTAGTTTCACTGCATTTTCAATTACTTTTCTCAATTCATTTTATTTCTTATTGGATGATCTCCTTTAAGGTATCTGTAACTTATTCGTATTGACCAGTGACTTTAAAAATCTCCTAAAAGAAACTAGTCTGGAGAGGTTACTTTGAGCATGACGAGAGATTCAAAAACATTGACATGATTATTCCGCGTTATTGGAGAGTAGAACAATCCATGGATTTATTACGTGTATTCTGCTTAATGTCAAAGTCGCGATAACATAAAAAGCCATTTATAAAAATAAGAGCATTCTGGGTAAGGCGATGACTTTTACGCCATTTAGTACCTAAAAATGTGCATAATATTTCTTTAAAAATGCGACAAGACAACATGTTAAAGTCATTGATGAGCGGTACAGAGCAATGATCCGCAACTTTTTGTTTCCAAAACTTCAGAACGTTAATGTTAAAGAATTGTGGTTTCAACAGGATGGTTACGTGCCATACAGTAAACAAAACAATGGATTTATTGAAAAGGCAATTTGTTAAAATTTTATTTCAAGTTGACAACCAATATTTTATGATTTGATTCCGCTGAACTATTTTTTGTGGAAATATGCGAAGTCTCTGGTTTATGCTAATAAACAAGCTTTCATTAACACCTTAGAAGTCAACATAAAATATTAGGTCATTCCGGATAGACGGTCTCAAATGCTTTAAAAAGTACTAAAAACTTGTACTGAGAGGATACGCTGTATAACTTAAAATTATTTTTCAATTTTTTTTTTTTTATTTTAACTCTTTAGATATAAGCAATCTATCTTAGATGACATGCTTATGTTTTGACAAACTAACAATGGCAAGCAGAGTATTACCTTAGAAAGCAATCTTTATAATATATATACAATAGTATGTTATAATTACAGATTTCAACAACATTAAGATTTGAATCTATTCACTAAGTCATCTGTTGTGTATTTTTTCAGTCTGCGCACTTCACAGTAGTTAGCAAAAAGTTCAGCTGCAAGAAAATTGGGATGGACTGTGAGTCTTTCACGATATTTAACACTGTATCTTGCAATTTCTTCCCTAATAGAATTTAGCGGTATGTCAAGTTGTATAACACTACTGGGCATGTCGGGTTAGGACTTTTGGCCGCCGCCGTTTGGGCGCCAGACTTTTGGGCGCCGGATTTTTGGGCGCTAAGAATTTTGGGCGTTAGGACATTTGGGCGCTTGCCGCTTGGGCCCTGGACTTTTGGGCGCTGAGACTTTTAAGTGCCAAAAATGTTTACTGCGCACATTTACGCGCACATTTGCCTCCAAATTTAAAGCATGTTCTAAATATTTTACATGAAAATTTAGCACAAAATTTGCTGGTAAATTTGCTGTATGCAACGGTGCATGATATTTTTATAAAAATTTACATGTGAATGGTAACTAACCAATGAAAACCTTACGATGGCTACTAATACGCTCTTTGTATTGATTAGTTATCATTTACATGTAAATTTTATGTACAATTATGCATCGTGTCATACAGGCTTTATAGATAAATAAATCTTAAAAAGTATTCCCCCTTTCCACGTAAGAGTCCGTAAGATTTCCCATACCCACCCCTAGGGGTGGGCAAAATACAAGATACAAAATACATTTTGTATTTTGGGTAATATATCGGGAGTAAATATTTAAAATATTGAATGTATTTTGTTTTGAAATGTATTTTAAAATTTGTATTTGAAATACATTTTGCCCCCTCCCTTTCTTCCAAACCCTTATCATACTTCCCTCTACCCCCAAACTTTTACGTAATTAATGGACAATCCCTAGGGCCGTTGACAAGGGCGTTTCCAGCCAATTGGATTGGGGGGGGGGGTAATTTATCTATATCAATGTAAATTTCAACATAGATTAATCTTTATTTGTTTGAAAATAAAAAAAAATTTTAATTTTTTCTGGACCGGTGAATTTTCTTTATTAAGTGTTTTATTTTATTCAGGATTACCAACTCCGCAAAAATCACCAATAAATACTTAATCCATAAGAGAGGATATCCACGCAAGAGTGGCACCTTAGATCAGTTATTTCATAATATAAGATTGATGGGAGGCACCCCCTCCATCTTAAGCCTGTATGACATGCTGAATAATTTTGCATAAATTTTACATGTAAATGCTAACTAATCAGTAGAAAAAGCGTATTAGTAGCCATCGGACGTTTTTCATTGGGTAGTTAGCATTTACATGTAAATTTTATGTAAAATTATGCATCGTGTCATACAAGCTTAAAAAGTAAAAAATAATGCTGTATGCCATCAGTCCATATTGACTTCAAGATGGCCTTGTAGAGTGGTATCTTATTTTCTATAGAGTTGGGATTGTCTGCCAATTATCCAGTACATTTGTCTCAGTTTTTTTTAAATAAAATAAAATTTATGGTCACTTATCAAATTTTATTTGTTTTATAGCACCCTTTAGTTCAGTAACTTTATAGGGAACCCGAAATTATCTACAAATTATATTATAATCCTTCATTGTCCAAAATCTACAATTTTCGGGTTAACCTAAATTAAATACATAATATTTGAAATATTTTTTACAACATTTATTTGCTTAATTTACTGTATAAATAGCTCGAAAATCGTTGATTCTAGACAATGAGGATTATAATCTAGTTTGTAGATAATTTATTTCAAAGTCGTTAAAAAATTTAATGAAAATGTTTTATATCTTATCATTGATATCACTTAAGAGTTTTTTATTCTTCATTGGGACACCCTGTATCTATAAATCGTTCTTACACTCCAGTTAACTTTATATCATTTTTTTTAAACAATTTAAATTATGAGTTTTTTTAGATTGTCAACTTTTAAATATTTATTTAAGAAGTTCGAAGAATAAAAAAACTTGAAAAGCAAAAGGTTATATATGATTTTTACTTTTTGCATGTCGTTTGAAAAAGATTAGAGTTTGCATATTTAAACAATTTTAAAATTAGTTTAGAAGTTCTTGACATTGGCTTTAATATTATGTAAAGTTCCGTATTCTATTTAGAGAGATGATAATTGTCAAGTTGAGTGCTACTCAAGAAAATAAACCAAAGCCTTGACCCAATATAATACTTTAATTTCATTGAAATTTTTCGCGCAGCAAGCAAAACTCAAATAATTTATTTCTTTTGAATAGAAACAATTTAATACAATAAACAATAGATAGTATTATTAGAGCAACCCTAATTTTGCTAAGGAATTTAAATTATCCAGTTGATAAAATTTTAATTGCTGCTTTTATGTCATAACAATAAATGGAACTTTTAAAAGAATTTGGAATCGTGCCAAATTGTTAGCGCTTATTGATTATTACTAGCATCCGCAGAAAAATATTTTGGGTTTGAATTTTTTTTTAGTTTTGATAATGCGAACAAAAGTTCCTTTACTAAGCTTTTCACTTTCTAACATCTTAAATCAAAATGTAAATAGCTTCTATTTTATGGAAATGAAACGTGCATGTGTACCATGATTCGATAGTTGAAAATAATAATGTGCAAAAATATTAAAAATGTATAATTTACTTTTTATTATTTTTGTGTCTCTAACTCACCATTACATAATTTTGTGTTTTCAGAATTAGAAGTGCGTGTTTGCCAATTTTTTAAAGGCAATGCGCAAGCTGTGACACAAATTATTGCAATACATCAAACTTAACAGTTATTATCAATTAAAAATAAACTGACAAGTAAATAACCGTATTTAGAAAAATTTAAATTGTTTTTGTTTTCACTATTTCAAAAGTGTCAAATATTAACAAGAGACTGATAAGAAAAATACGTGAATTCAAAAGAAAAAACTTATTCTTAAATGAACCAACATTGAGAAGCCATGTCCAGACCATGCGCCCTTCTTTCAATCAATAAATTTACTCACGTGGATTTGTTTATGCTATTTTGAACAAAGTTTTTGGAAGTTACGTTTTTATTTTTTCCTTATTTGAATTACTTTTGATCAGTGGTTAATGCTTTTTGAACCAATATATGGTGATACTACAAAATGTTTGTTTTCATATTTTGAAAAATAAAGCAAAAATAATAGAAAACTATTTTTATTAATTAATTTAATAAATTTTAAATTTTTTGTATTTTTTATTCCTAAATTATTATTTTTTTGGAAAAATCCCACATTTTTTAAAAGTATTTCAGTTTTGTGTTTACTAGCGGCATCTGTGTTATCTAACGTTTTGATAGTAGGAACCACTTTTATTTTGATGCTATAATGGTAGATTTCTGAAACTGTTAGTTTGGGAAATGCCCGCTGATGAGCGCATTCCCATAAATTTTGAATTTGATCTTTTCTGAAATTCTTTAGTGCTTCTTAAATCTTTCAGAATCCTTCGACAAAGCTAAGATATAAATTTTTAAATGACTTGAGCATTAAAGTACCTAGAAAATTGTTTCCCAATATTACATTTCTGAAGAATTTTGTGCACTTTCATGTCGTTAAACCCTTTTATTAGAGCAATATTCTTGAAATCAGCAACATAGTATATGTAGTTGTAAAACGGCACTTTTGAGTGTAATTTTTATCTAAACTATATAAAGTGTAACGACCAGATACGAAGACTTATATGAGAACTGAAAAGATCTATAAAATTCTAACGAAGTAATGTTTAAATTAAAATTGCATGTTATTAAACAAATTTGAATCTCCAATAAACTACTTTTACAACATGAATTCTAGACCAGGGAAGTACTAAAGTAATTTATAGTGTTACCTGTGTTCAGAAAGTAGACACTTGGTGAGTCAAAGCAAAAATCGTTATATACTTTTCTTTACTTTTTCTTTACATAATTTAAGGTTTCAGACATCACTCAAATGCAGAAGATAAATGCATCTGACCACGAGAACTTCTCATCTACCGATTTCATGGATTTGGGCACTTTTTCATTCTCCCCTTTTACACCAACCTTGACTTCAGAATTTAGGAAATAACCTCCAAGAAGTAGCTTTTAAATTAATCTCCATAACTTAGAGTGGTTATGATATAATTCATCTATACAAAATTTATTGAATTTTTTGGCGAAACACATTACAATCAAACAGTATAGCTTGTCACTCATATCCAGAAAAGCAGATGTGAGATAAAAAAGAAAGTTTAGACGCGAGCGTCTTTTGATTTGGAACCGAAAAACTGACACCATTTATAGTTCCCTTGCACTCTTCACGAATGTTTGCTGCGCGAGAACGAGCATAGCGAGCATTATCACATACATAATGAGTAATCACAATTGAGTGATTTACATTTTTGGCTCAAGAAGATTTAAAAAAATTAAACTCAATTTTCTTTTTAATACGAAACACATCTGCTTTACATTGACATTTTCACAAGTCTTCTAATGATAAAGAAACATTGAACTTTTTGAATTTTAGTACTTAGTAATATTTTCCGCTTTACCTTTTACATTTATTAAAACATCGTTAACCTTTCGAGCTGCTTGGCTGTATTATGTAAATACCCAGAAACTTACTTGAAGTTATTTCATCTGAATAGCAAGTGTTTTACAACATTTGCAGTGACAGCTGAAAGTTGTAATATAAGTAAAACAACACAAATTTCATTAATTAAATGTTAATTTCAATTCAAAATAAAAGATTTCGGCTAGAAGTGTTACCTGAAATTCCTTTTTGATTAACTAGAATTTATTTCCAGTAGGTGGTGCGGAGATGAAAAAACCTTTTTTAAATTATTTGCTACTATCACCATAAAATTTACTACAACAAAACACTTACATCCTCAAAGAAAATTGCTTTTCGATTTTCTCGTAGTTACTACTAATGGAAACTTTTAATATAATTTATTGTATTATCCATATTGAGTTATAGACAATCGTATCTACATTTAAGGTTTGAAATTGTATTGTTTCAAATCATCGCTATGCTGCAGAGTATAGTTGACGATGCATTATGTTACGATTAGCTCTAAATTTTGCAATATTAGGAAATAGATACAATTGTAAGCAATTTGTAACTTGTGACAGTGATATTGGTTTTACTTTTATTTCTTATATAATTTCACAATTATTGTAAGTTTTCTGTAAGATAGAGAATATCAGTTATCATTAACTAGAATAACAGTTGTTATTGTGGTGATTAACACGATAAAGTGATAGATCCAGTAATAATACAGATAGATTAGGTGATGCACTTTGGATCGATTGGTTCAACGTACAAATCCTGCTAGAGATTAAATTTATTTTACGTCGTGGTTGGGATTTCACGTTAAGTTTAGTTAGTCTCAGCTACTCTCTTGAATATGTACTTAATTTATACTACTATTATAAATAACTTATAGGTATATTAACGTAGAATAAAACCAACGCTAAAATTTTCCAATCAAAATTAAAATTTTTCAAAAAATAAACTTATCAAAAATTAAATTCGACTTGTGGAATGATTTAATTTATTTGCCACGACCAATTCAATCGTAATTATCTCCTTCGCGGCCGTTATCTCACTACCATGTAAATTTTTAACAAATTATCATATTTCGCAACTAATCTAATTATTTTCATCAAACTTCTCGAAAATTCTATTTTTCCAAAAACAAACTGCTGAAAAGAAATTATATGCACTTTTTTTCACTATATTTATTTTAATTTATTCAAACAAATAACTGAAATTTTTACCAACTTTTGCAGCTCAGAATTAATACATTTTTTTAACTTGAGAAGTTGCACGCAAGTGCAACTTCTTATCCAAAAACTGTCTTCTCACATCGGCTTTTACCAAACCACAGTAAAAAATTTTCAAAATTTTTAAATACTACAAAATTTAGATAATTTATCTCAAAGCTTCTTCATCTCAAAATAATACGACAATATGTCTATTAGGAGATACTTATATTCACTAGAGGTACAGAAAAGGTAACTAACGCAGTGAAACGTATGTTGGTACATAAAGTATTTATGATTTGTAAATCCATAAAGATGTTCCACTAGGTAGTATTTATACTTTAAAGGAGTTTAAATTTAACGTAGAATTAAAAACTAATAAGGTAACTGCTAATGCTAACATGGTCTCAGTAGGTTTACTATTCCGGACTCGGTCGGTTTTGGTTTAACCCAAAACGACAGAAAATAATATAACACAATTTTGAATATCATTAGATTAGTAATCTATCCCTACATGCAATTAGTTCTGGAATAAATATAGCTATACTGACTTGCAAAATCAGCATAAAACTGAAAGTGACTATGTGTGGACCTCCATGACCCTGGGCAATATTCTTAACATTGAAGATCATGTAGAACTCTTTTCACTGCAAAGAAAAACAAAATAGACAATAACAAAAAAGAACAGCAAATACACCAGTGTATTTTACTCATAATATCAAAAAAAAACGGGAACCAGAGATCAATACATTAATAACAAAAGTACAACAAGGCAGCTACTATTACAAACTAAATTGATAATACATGTTATAATCAACTATATTATCTTGCTATCCATGCTACTATAAGGACCTGGAAAGTCAATTTATGTAATGTATAATATAATGTATAATGCAAATATGTACTTGCACTGCATTTATGCTAGAATATCCATCACCATTTTAAGTAAGTTTATTTATAAAGTTTTGAGGAAACAAAAAATATTTATTAATATTGCGAACTTTTTCTTGTTACACTTTACTCCAAAAGAATCTTAAATGAAAATGTAGAGTTAGTCTTGAGAACCAAAGTTTTATAAGTTCTTTCGTTTACCGAAGTCATTTTCTAGCAATTAGTTGTAGACATGAAATGGAAGGTGGTACTCGTATAAGATTCAATATATAAACTAATTGTAAGTACATAAAGCATTTCACACACCGGAGCGATCACGGTGGCGGTGGCGGTGGCGGTCACGATGGCGGTCAAACGCAACCTATATAATCTTATGCACCATTGCATACCGACTGCGATCACCTGAATTTTTGCTTGCGTTCGCCCGCGCGATATCTCGGCGGTCACAGTGTATATTACAATGCAATATACGAACGTATGCATCCTTGCATCTAGATTGCAAACGTTAGAATTTTTATAGGTATGTATTTCCACTGTAGTTTTGCGGTGGCGGTAGAACGCTGCTTGCAGCGTTCGCCCGCGCGATAATTAAAAAATATGTAAGACGATGACAGTGTTATCGAAATTTTGATTGAAAATATTAAAAATCATAAAATGTTATTGAACTTATGCGAAATTAGGGTACAAAGATACACGTAAAAAAATAAAGTATGAAATTTTTTTGCGGAAATTTAGCCAACAGAAACAACATATTATCTTCATGTTATAATTATTTTCAAATGACCTTCGTTTCTACGTCTTTGTCATTAAGAATAAAAATAGCTAACATTTCTTATATTTTTTATATATTTCTTATATTTGCAACTCATGTCAGTAATTAGGTAGTGATAACCTGATAATAGAACTGCAAATGATATCACACACACGGTACCCAGATTGTGGTGTTGGTGTCTACCTTCGATCAATATATACAATCATATATCATATATCTATTGTATAGATGATGCACATATGATGAACAGAAATGCGGATAATACATTGACGCAGTGTGTTCAAAAGATGTCACCACACTCTTTAAGAGTAAGTAAAGATCGAAGATTGTATAGATGATCTAAGGTTGTACCCTTGCCATCTCGTTCACACACGTCAAAATTTTCGCTGATTTATTTTCGCTGTGTGCTAATTTAAAAAAATGGAAAAGGACAGTGTGATCGAAATGTTGATAGAAAATGTTAAACAACATAAAATATTATACGACTTGTCAGAAGCTGGGTATAAAGACACACGAAAAAAAAAATAAAGTATGGGATTATATTGCACAAATTATGCCAATAAAAACAACAGGTTAGTATCTTGATATATTTTTAAATTTACGGTATTGTGACTTCAATACATTTTTAGGGAATATTAAATAAGATTAAATATATAAATTTTGTTTTGTAGGTGATCAACTAAAAAAAAAATGGAAGAACTTAAGAGATAGTTATGCAAAACATTTACGTTCGGAAACTACACATACAGGGCAAACAGCTAAAAATATTGCACGTTATAAAACTTGGCCCTGGGCTGAACAAATGGAGCATTTCAGAACTTTTCTGAAATTTTCCACAACGGAATCAAATGTACCCATTTTTGCAGTTCATGATTCACAAAATGAGGAAATGGAAGAGAATGCTTTTGATGAATCCGAATTAGAAAGATCTCAAGCATCATTAAATGCTACGCAACCTTTAAATTCTAGACCACCTTTGAATGCTACACCACCTCTTCCTTTTTCAAAAAAACGAAAAGCTTTGGAACTACCACCACAGAAATCCTCAGTGGAACAAGTACTGTCATATTTAGGCACAAAACATTCAAATACAAAATCACAGTATGATGAAATGGACCTTACATTTCTTGGTTATGCAGCCAGTATCAAAAAATTATCCAAACGGCGTCAAACTATGATAAAATTTCAAGTTGCGAAATTAATAATGGAGGAGGAATTAAATCAGCAGTATGATGAACCCCAAATTATTATTGGTTGCCCTAGAACTTCTACTGATGATGTGGTTGATTTAGTTGAATAATAAAAAAATATACGTTTGTTATTATCATCTTTGATTTTTTTAAATATTTTTATTAATTGATTTTTAAATTTTGTATTTAGTTTTACGTTTATCATAAATAAAATATCAATGGTTTCAAAATTTTATTTTATATTATTTAAGTTACTAAAATAATTATCAAATTTTTCTCTAACATTAAACGCATAGTTAGGTGCTCTCCTTGGATCGACTGTCATATTGCTCCTCGTCATCCACAAACATTTTTCACTTTTTTATTAAATTTATTAAACAAAAATATTAAAAACACCGTTACTGCGTTCCCTATGCGTCAGAAACTAGACAGTTATAGCGGTTTAGTACGAGTATGTGCATCTACGTAATCGCCACCGCGATCGCGATCGCTCCGGTGTGTGCGTCTACATGATCGCCATGTGATCGCCACCGTGACCGCCACCGCCACCGTGATCGCTCCGGTGTGTGAAACGCTTTAAGCAAGGTTAAACAACAGAGGTTGTTTCATAATCATGAAATACGACAAAAGCTCCTGACACCTTGGTATACTGACCTCGCACCTTTTCAATTCAATGACTAAAAGTTAAGATTAAGTTTGACTAATATGATCAAAATAATCGTAAAATTGAAGGTCAGCAACATTCCAACAGAATGGCCGGCGGGGCAAACCACAGTTTGAAAATAATTCTTAGATAGCTTAAAAGAGTAAAGGTAAAACTACAGCAGAATAGCACATGATAATCCATGAAAAGATGGTAAAGTAGTCCACGTTGCCACATAAAACTACAATAACAAAATTATCAATTTTGTTCGGCGGTTGCCAGATTTTTATCGAAGCAAGGCAACACCTCACTTTATTTGTGAACGCCGCTTTACCCAGTATGTGTATTGCTTAATTGGTTTTTACTAAATTGTAATGACCTGGACATGAAATAAAAACCAAAAAAGCGCTCCCCTGTGAGCGCTTTACTTTGGAAAATTTGATCAGCGTCCAAACAATTATGAAAATTATACTGCAAAAATAAATTTACATATCAAGCAACAAATACATACGGCTAATAAACCAAAGTGTATCTTCTTCTTCTTTCTTTTCTTTTTCCTTCTTTCTTCTTCTTTCTTCTCTTCTTCTATATATTTTAGGTTTTGGCTCGTTACGTCACCCCTGATCCATCTATCTTTTTTTTGGTTTTTCTACATTTCTTTATCTGACTGGAATAACAAACAACCGACTCCCAAAACAGCTCTACCTCTGGTGAACTGGTAACGTATTGATCGATAAAAAAATTAAACAACTACTAACAATAAAGATATGTATGATAAAAAAACAGAATTAAGAATGGAAATGCTACGCAATTCTATCCGTAATTCTATGCCGTACTGATCCAAACGGCAAGGGTTGGTCGATAGATAAAATATATACTTTAATAAAGCTTTAGTCATAGAAACTGCCTGAATCTATGGTGCAGCACAACCGTGATAGCAAATGTTCCAAAAAAAATGATGATCCAATATAGGATACCACAGCACCAACAGGTATCTTCCAATGCACAATGTTGAACCCCACTTCGTAAAATGTAGAAAAAATGTATTCTTGATCTTAAACTGATTAAGATGTAATTTTCCAGCTTATCTCAAAATATTCCAGCACTTCAAAAATTTCAAAACTATGGCACTAAACGTGGTGTAAAATAAACTCCGAAACTTTATGGATATCTTCAAAAATTATTGGTGTGATGAACTCACACAAAACTTGGCTGTATAATGACATAAAACTTCAACTATCTTCAAAAGCAACAGTCATTTGCTCAGAAACGTTCCGTCATCTCCTTCGGTGCTGATCTTATGTAGCTCACATGTTAAGGAATTTTGGAATGTTAAAGAAAACATTAATATTAAATTAGTAGCAGAGTATTCAGTACGTTAACCGCTAACTGCAGAAAGAAGACATATCCATATTTTTTTCAAACTGACATTTTTACATTTTTGTAATCTATGGGCTTAAACATATCTCTACTGTAATAATGGGACGTGTAGCTTTATTGGAATTGACGCGGTGTACATATTAAATTGTCGTATACTGCAAAAACGGGACAAATCCGGGAGATGTCTTCTTTCTCCGGTAAATATACTAAAAGTGACGGCGAATACTTTAAATTCAATAAAACAATTGAGTGAATAAAATGGTGGCACACCAAGCTTTTGCATTGATTATATAGCTAATGTTTTAAATTCCTGTAAACGACCTCTCTTATTTTTGTCAACCCACGGTGTGTATATTTGGCATTTACAAGGTGAAAAAGGTGAGCAAAAAAGGACATCGTATACGTTCCTTTTTAAAACTTTACATTGATTAAACAGAACTTTGAAAAACTATCCATTTTCTGCGATAACTGTTGTGAACAAAATAGAAATAATGCAATGATTTGATTTTTACAAATAAAGGAGATTAGTGGAACTTAAAAGATTTGAACATGAAAATTTATTTTTTAATGATAGGTTATTCATTTACTTTATGATGATTAAACAATTTTGTTAAATAATATAAGAAATTTTGTAAAAAAAATTACCGTAAATAAACCAATTTTCAAAAAACATTTTGCTGGTTTTTCTTTACTGAAAAAAGGTGCATTATTCACATATTAACTTTGATATTTGCACCAAGTAAATACATTTGCCAAAAACTTCTAGCTTATACTAAATGCTTTAAAATTTTGTATCCACAAAAGTTAAAATTTGTAAATTAATTAGAAAGTTTGTTTTAACTTTCCGAACTTGTCTTCTTTTCAGTTCGCAATTTTAGTTCGCAAATTTATAACTAGACCACATCATAAAATTTTGATTGTAACTACTCTATCTATACTACAATCAATGTTTAACATCTTTCAGCATGCTTTATCTATGAATTGCAAAAACCATTTTTTAACATCTATTGGAATAATTTGTATGGCTAGATGGATCTGATTAAACCTGATTAACTAGAAACTTTCGTGGTAACCTACTATTATGAATGGTTTCATTAGGTTCTTGGAGTTGGTTTACATCAATTGAAATTCATTATCCAATTGTTTGATGCAATGAAAGGACAGGCGTGGTTCGAAGACTTGTAAGTCTATATTGAAGTGGACGGAATGTGTGCTGAACGTTTTCATGTGTGCATTTTTGAACGATACTAAATTAAACCACACTTTGATAAATGATAACTAAAATAGCCACTAATGCAATCTTGTGCACTCAAGAAGAAATCTGGTTATTATATGATTTTATCCATTACATCTTAACCTTTTTGTTTTATTTTTTCAATATCTCCTAATACCAAGTAGATAATATGGAACTTTTAAATTCCGTCTTTCTTAATTGCAAATGAAAATTGTCATTTCCATTTGGACTAATCAGGATTAAAGGATTCTTTTTTATTTTAAAATATAATTGAGTTTTTATGGAACTGAAATTCTAACGATTTCGAATTATATGCTGCTGATTTTATAAATAAGAATACATTTTCTTGATATAGATCTACGGAATGCTAAGATTCTATTTTAGCTTTAACATGTTATGTCAACATGATGAATTAGAAGCACTAAATTTACTGTACTCACTTGCCCAAAAGCCTAATATATTAAACAATGCAATACTTATGATTAAGTACATCTAACACTATTCTACAATACATTTAAGTCTTATGTTCTGAGAAAAATAAAGAGACTTTGTACAATGTGATTAATTAAATTGTGTTGAATTCGTAGGATGTAGTAGGTATTACGTACTGGTATATGTAGTACTATATTAAATGAACAACCAGATACTACTTGTACATAGTTCACATTGTTAACATCATTCAGATCATGTTTGAATAATTAAGTGCTACATACTAAATGTACGTAGTATATAGAAAACTTTTACTTGAAAATGAAATTTTAGTGGTTGTGGTTAATTGTAAGTTTATAACATAACCACAACGGCTATATAATTTTTTCAGGTTTCTCTAATATTCAGTGAGGAAACTTTTAGTCGGTATAGCACTTGTTGACCTTTTCAAGAAAATATTTTTGCTTTAACCTTGTCTTTTCGAATAAAATCTTAAAGTTTATTTTATTATTGTTTTTAAACTTGGACACTAACTTTCACATGACAACTATAGGGTGGAAGTATTTGTATTGTGCATATTACCATAATTTTGCACGATTGATAAAAAGTAAGAGAAAACTTAATTCAGTATAAATATTTATTTTTTGCAAAGCACACCACAATTATTCTATTTACAAAGTATTTACAATATTTACAAAAATAACAACAAAACTTAAATTCAACAATATACTACAAACTTAACAATAACAACAATATAACGACAACAACTTGTATTACTCCACATAAGAAAATAATTATATTTGTTACAAATTAAAATAATTAGGTGGTACTGTTACATGTAATTCGTATTATGTTTTGGTTTAAAAAATTAAGCTAAGTATTTTTACACTACTATTGAGCATTGTACTGAAATTCAAGTGTAGAGTCCCCTGAAGTATTTTATAAACTTAACAATTTTTAGTATTTACTTTTTTTTCAAACATCAAAACTTATTGTTTCTAAACCAATTTTGGTCACAACAAAAGGTAAAAACGTTAAATTTCAACCTTTTTAGTTACTACGAACGAAGAAAAGTTTTAATCTTTGAACATCGTCTTCTTTGTTCGAAGTAGAAAAAGCTAACAAAAATTGAAACTTGTGTTTTCATAAACTAACGAGTAGTAGCAAAAAGCGCACACGAAAATTATTACAAAGTTAAGGCACACGGTAAACCAATTATAAAAAACTTATACTAACTCTAATTTAACTTAACTTAATAACTTGCAGGTGTATTAATATTTTAGCTCAACCCTCGTCTGCAAGATATTAAAATTATAAAAGCTTACAAAACCTATTATTAATGACACAAAAAGTTTCTAAACCTACACAAAGCACACAATAATATAAATTACAAATAAAATTACGATTCTATTTCGTAATTAAAGTTAAAACACGAATTAATTAAAAATGAGGTATTTTACAAATTTTCATTTTTGAAATATAAAAAATAAAAACCAAAAATTGTTAATAATAAAAAATAACTACTAAGTTGGTATTAAATACATGATTATTTTTAGTGATTTTTTTGGTAAAACAAATAAACTTAACTATCGAAAAAACTTAACAGTCAGAAAACTGCATTTAAACGGAGGCAGTTTGACGATTTATCTGAATTTTTTTTTGAAAAATAGTCGAAATGGGTGAATTTTGATTTTTAAAACTTAACAGAAACTTAACAATTCAGATACTATAATAATAACAATGTTTGGGTGATTCAATTTTGAAAAGAAGTGATGATGTTAAAATTTTGAATTTTTCGTGGAAAACAAAAATTGTGAAAACTTGACAAATAAGATCTGAAATTACTAATGCGGACGGGGATGAATCGGTAGCGTTATTTTAAGATGTTAAAACAACAACAAAAAACGTAACAGTAACAGAAAGTAACAACACAATGAACAAATTAAAAACAAACAAAAAAGTATAAATTAAAACATGAATAAAGCAAAGGAGGAATTTAAAACTGATTCTAATTATTTGTATTTTTAAATATTTTTGTAATATAAGTTGTTTTGAAATAACGTGATTTTTGAAAATAAAATAAAATGGTAAATAACAACAAAACAAAACAAAAAAAAAAACTAATAACGTTAAAAAAAATAAAATAAAAAAGGAATAGTCAAAAAATAAAAATTATATTATATATATTTTTTTATATTACCTACGTCTAATTTTATATGTAATTCCAATTTTAACCAAAATAACGTTTAAATTTTGATCTACTATAATTTATAATTAGTGAAATTCTGCCCAAAAAGTAGATTATAATATACAGTAGATCTGAATGACAAACGTAATAATTTTTTCCAAATTTATATTTAACTTTTTTAATTATTTCTTTAAAAAAAAAGATATATAATATAATTAAAGAAAATAAAAAATGAATAAAAACAGAGGAAAAATTTGATGTTTTGTAAAAAGAGCATGCAATTGTTAAAATAAAACAATGAAACTTAACAAAAACTCAACTAAAACAACTGAAAATTTAACCGGAAACTTAACAGAAAACATAACCATTATTTAACTGAACAGATTTTTAACGGAAACATAGATCTTGTTGTGTTTGAGAAGAAAAACAATAAAACTTAACAATTAGGTTAAAATAAAAACTTAACAGTTAAACTTAACCATTTTGTGTAACTTGAACGTGCGGAATTTTAACATTTTTAACGTAAACTTAACAGAAACAGAAGTCGTCGATAATAATTATTTCTCAAACTTAACAGAAACTTAACTTTAAAAACAATATGGGATGATGGATTGGAAAGGATGAAACGATAGTACGGTGATTTGAATTGGTAATTTTGTTTAAACTTAACAGAAACTTAACAAACGTAAGATTTAGTAACTGAAACATTTCTTACTCTGCCATAAAATATATCTGCATCAACCAGAAACTTAATAAAATATTGACGGTGTGGCGTTCCTATCCATCATGTCGTTTGTTGACAAATGCTCTTTTAATTTTCATTCCAAGCCAATGATGTAGACAGACGTGACAAAATATGATATTTTCGAGGCGACGTTTCAATTTTCGAATCTGTAATAAAATTAATAATTATAAATTGTTGCACAAGTTTTTGGAAAATTGTTCAAATAACATTTACTGGAAAATATAACTTTAAGTGGAATTGCTGAGTTGAACTAAAGTTTCAAACTTTAAATTTGAAAAATTGTTTCTTTTTCATTTCCACACAATAATTTAAAATATTTTTAAATTAAATTAACTAGTAATTTCGCATTTATTAAATCTCTTCAGATGGATTTAATATGCAAAAAAGATAAAAGTATAATAATTACATGGTGAAATTTTTATAAAAAAGTTTTGAAATATTTTACCTTGATACTAAAAAAATTTAGAAATATCAAAATAAATTACCTTATTTGTTGGTCCGGATGTAATAGTGTAACACAAACAATATTGGATCTATGTATTCTTGAGATAGCGTCAACGTTGAAATAGGAAAACTTAACAAAAATTGGAGCCACCATAAAGGCGCTCCAATTGCGAACTCTTCACAACCATACGACGATTACTGTTGGAATGGGTTTTGAAAAAAGCCGAGCGTTTATATATGATTTGACGACCCTTCCTAATACATGAAGGGACGTAAGTTATTCATTTACCTCTCTCCCACCATTCCAGATTTAAAGACTACCGGTTTGCTAAATAATAGAACAAAACAACCCCGTGTCTTATTGACTTACCTTTTTAAATCCCAGTAGCTGTCTTCTTTTTTTAAATGGACATGGTTTGTGAACAGGTTACATTTAAATGCCACTTTTTCAGTTTCCCATATGCTTTCCTGAGAACATATGAGGAGCAGACATTCTATATGCAGTATGTCCATTTTCTGAAATTTTCACGAGAGCAGTAAAACTACCACAGATTTAAATGATAAGTTATTAAAAAAGTAATTTTTGCAATAACACAGTGTAAATTACACTATGAAGTATCCATAAATGAAGCAAATATTCGATTGGCGGTTTTGCAAAACAGCTAAAAAATGTATTGAACAAACTGCACTTTGTATTTTCTACATTGGACAAACTGCATATAGAATGTCTGCTCCTCATATGTCACCCAATTCTTTTGTATATTAATTTACAATGCAATCTGGATTTGATAAATAGAAAAGTTGTCTGGAAAGTTATTAAAACAAAAAATTTCCAAATTTTGACTCGAAACTGCATCGACAGATGCAGAACACGCCAAAAAAATTAATTAATGGAAAAAATTATGAAACCCATAAATTAAAATAATAAACATTAAACTGATAATTTTTTGTTTCTTTTATAAATTTATCTACAGTTAAACTTTTTTATCACTGAATTTAATAAAATCGGGCATTAAGGTAAGTAGGCGATAAACTCCGACTTAATTTTAAAAAATGAAGCTATGATTAAAATTATCTGTACTGATTAAGCATAATCTCTTTTCGAATTTTACGAACCATATCGACTTACATAATTGAATAATAAACTACCCGTAGCTTTTTGCCTAATATGCTTTTGTATTTTAAAAATCACACGGATTAGGTTATGGTGGACACGCTTTATCAATAATAATATGCTGGTTTGAATTTACTGTTAATTAGGGCTTTATTTTCTAATTACATATTTGTTATTAAGATTTGTGTTATGAGTAGGTTCCACCCTAATAAACTACCGTAAATCCCGTTCCGTAAATGCTGGTATATAGTTCGATAATTAATTTCAAAAGAATTTTTTTTAGAAATAACATAAAGGCTATTGAAAAGTTGCTTAAAGTTTCATTAATTTCATTAATTATTTTTATTTGTTCCGTAACAGTAAAGTAAAAGTCTGGAGTGATTAATCGTCAATAAGAATTGTTCTAATGGTCAAAGTTTTTAAATCAATTTATTTTTACCACTGGGTGAGTATAGGTATATCATTTTCAAAATTAATATAACTTTTTTCATTATTGCTGCTTTTATTTATTAAAAGTTTATCGATTTATTAAATACGCAGGTGAGCACATATTCGAGATAATACATTTTAAATCGTATGTAAATTTTGCCAATCTTCGAGATACGAAAATAAATTCTCACACTCCTTTGGAAGGGTCTTCTCTCAAAGCAACCACCTGAATGAACACCCTTCGTACTAAAGTTCCCACGTTCAACAGAACATGCAACCAGAACCTTTAGTTGTGTTGACCCTCAAAACATCCATACCTTTGCATAACCAGCAATGCAATTTTCTCACACCTTTCTAAAAATAACCAATATTAAATTTTTAGTAGGGTTATTTTCTGTAAGTATGAAAGCGGATGTAAGATACTGCAAAGAACAGATAACTTGTAAGATAGTGTACTATAAAATGTACTTTTGTTACAGTAAATAATTCAATCGATACTTGCTGACAAAGCTCTTCTATTATACCTAAGGTTTTATTTCTTAGTTTTCTTGTATGTTATAAATATTTGTCCACATATCTACCGACGTGAAATTTTGCTTCATGTGCTAGTTTTTCATTTTTCAATTTTTAATAAACTTTTTCGATCGAACTGTGTTCAACTTCTAGAAATCCATTCAATTCAGTTTCTGATTTATTAATTGAATTTCTGCATTAATATTTCATGATTATTAAATTCCATTGTTCATCATTCTTATACATCTTATGATTAATGCAGTTTAATATTGCAGAATAAAATGGAAGACGCAAAGCAAGAGCCAACTAAAAACTTCTCTAAATTGCATCTTTACAAATTATTATTGTTATTACCATGACGAGAAGGCAGAATCCAGCGCCTTAATATCCTCATTTCATTAGCATGGGAAATTCAAATTAAAATTTCCCATGGGAGATTCAAAATTAGGTAAAAAGAAGTTCATCAGTTGTTTTCTCATGGAAGTCGATATTAAAACTTTCTTTAAGGTTTTCAAAAGTTCATTTATTTTAATGGGTAGATTCTATAGATTGAAAGGTAAGCCAGAAATTAATTATAATTTTGGCTTCCTCTTGACGAAAAAATAAAACCTGAAACATTCATAAAAGTGAGGTTATAACTTATCAAGATGCTTTTATAAAGCAAATAATTAGATTCGCGTTTAGGCATCTTGTGTAACTAAAAATAATAAATGTGAAGTAAAAAGGTTTCATCTTTAGATCACACGGGATAAAAAAAATCCTAAGCTAATAACGAAATTTGGGCTCGTAAATTTTATTATTAATTTTTTGTTTGCTGAAATTTTGCTTTGAAATTTTTTTAAAGCAAAATATGAATAGATTTTTATAAGATATTTAAATTTTAAGTAAAATTAATATTAAAAAAGATTTAAAGTAACAAGATCTGCTTTGAACAAGCTTAATCAATCATTTTAAAGCACCCTCTATGTAAACACTTATTAGCATGTAAAGTATTGTGAATGAAAATGACAACAGTAAACAAATAACCAAGATTAAAAGCATATTTCATATTACTTAATTAACTTTTAATTAACGTTATAAAGTTTACCAAAAAAATAATATAAGCCCTGAGATTAGAAGATTTTTGAATTAAAGTAAAAAATGTTAGCCACGAAAGTTTTTCTATATCGTTTATTGTATTTTACAAGAATATATACATATAACCTCACGTTTCAGTGTAATGTAAAGAAGTCGTAGTTATTTGAGTGTTTTCTTCTTTACGTTTTTCTATTCCGTACCATAAAAAAGTTCTGTTTTAGGATTCAATCACTTGAATCTACGGTTCGTTACCTTGTATTCATGCCTCAGTTTTATTATCGAACTTTTTAATAGAATTTGTGCAAGTTTATCTGCTACACATGATAAAAAAATTTATATTGCAAAAAAATTGTTTGTTAACTAAATATAATAACATTTTTCAGGAAAATGTCCGAACTTCCCGAAAATGCAGATGAAGCAATTTGAGAAAATAATTTGTGGTATAAATGAGCTGATACTCCTACTTACTTTATTAATTGCTTTTCGATCAAAGCACGTGGGTTTCAGGGCTTGCTTAAAATTTCAGCTACAAAAGATATTATAGCTAATTTAGCTAATTAACCGTTTAGACGTGAAAGACGTGGATTTTTCCATCGTAGAAAAATCAAAAGCTGTAAACTTAAATTATCAAATACAAAATTATCTAATTTTCTTGTAATGTATTTATTATGATTTCTGCAGTATTTCTAATAGAAAGTTACATTAAATTGTCCCAATAGTGGAAGCTGAGTAAAAAATCCAGCTTTATTTATTTCGTATCCTAGACCACATTATCTTCTGCAGCACCGTATAGATTTAATTAGCTGAGCTTAGTTTGCGTTTTGAATTACTATAAATTTGAGACAAAAATTATATCTTTCATCTAGGTAATGCTGGCAATTTAGAGTGAAAAATGTTTATGGATAGGATGCAATTATTTGAGTTTATTTTTAAAACGTAAGAATGCCAAGTTTGAAGAAGTTACTTCTAAATGTCAGTCTCAATAACAGTTTTAAATACTTGTACATTATTTCTTGAGAGCATGAGCATGCAAAAGTTATTTATCAAAAGTTTAAGGCAAAGTACTCCCCAATGATTACCTTGAGACACTCCATTAATAACATCACAAATATACAGACAAAACACTTTTAAAGTAGACAAAAATTTTCTCTACATAAATATTATCTTATGAGATATCTCATACTGCAATATTGTGTAACATTTTATAATATTTACAAAATTTTTTTATTATACTTCAGGATTAATTTTGTGTACCGAGTTTTATTTAATATTCTATAAAAAAAATTATGCAAAATGTTATTTCCAAATTATAAGAATATGATATTTTAGTATTCTTTTACACGTGGGGGCTACTAAATTATGAAAAACAACAGTTCAAGTTATCACAAAGAAGTTGTTTGAATATAATTATTGACATGTTAAATATTTTAGTAACCAAAGTTAAAACTGACAGTTAACATTTTTCCGTTTGGTAACTTTTCTTATAAGTTATTTAGAACTTTTTACCTTAACTGTTTAATAAATTGTTTTAGAAAAAATGTTTAACATTTTGAATTTCAGTTTGTATAATGAGATAGTATCCGTTAACGTTTTCTTTAAGCTATAGATAGCATTCTTATTGTAATTTCAAAACGTTGTGCAACATCAACGGACCTTTAAATTTATGTTTGTGTTTGCTATATCCCAACAGAAATTCACCTGAGAAACTGGTTTACTCAGTTATTTTCCCTTGGGATAAATCAGCCTCCAGTATATACGAATCTCCTGTTCATAAACACACATCCATCCATAGACTATACATAAACCTCCTAACAATCGCAGCAAACGAAATTCTAATCTTCTCTTAGATTTGCAAATTTTAATTTTCAAATTTAATTTCCAACTACGTTTTTATTTAATTAATAGTAGAAATATTTGTATGAACAAATTAAATAAATTCTAAAGTTAAGTTTTACTTTTAGTCAAAGGATAATTAAAAGGAGTTAATTTTCAAAAGGTTTCATGATCTTTTAAAGGTAGGACGCAGTAATTTATCTTTTCATGCTGAAAATCAGAGCAAAGAAATTTTACCTCTAGCACGGAACACAAGTATGAAGAATTGGTTCTTTTCAGTACTCAAACTTGCAGCTGTCTGGCATTTAAGCGGGGCCGTTTACTATCAAAGACGTATAAGCACGGACCCCTCTTTCTTATTCTTCTGATTAACCTTCTTTTGATCTTTATACAGCTGTCGATTTGACACGTGCGTAAGATACGTTATTTGTAAAAAACAAACTTTACCACTGGAAATTATATATTGATTTTCTGTGCCTACCTTTAGAAATTCATTTCTATATTTTTTTAGCAATATTATGATTAATGAGCTTTTAATAACAATTCTTTAAAAAGTTTTGTTTTAATTTTCTACAAATGGCATGAAATCAATCAAAACGTTATTAATTATAAAATGCAAACACATTTTTGTAATTAACTAAAATAGTACCACTGTTTGTTATATTATGGTATTCACGCTTTACACCTGGAGTCGTCAGATATTGCCTGTAGTTATCGTTCCACAATATTTGATTTAAGTATAAATTTTTATTGGAATTCGGGAGGTTTGATATTATGCTAAATCGCGTTTTCAAAGGTTCTTTATAAATAATCAAATTTTATTATGGTAAACTGAAGTAGAATTCTCAGTGGAAAATACTAAACTTATAATAAGTGCGATAAAAATAAATTAAGAAACTACCCTCACATTCAAGAACTACAAGTGAACACGAAACATTTCAAAATTTGGTTTATTACTATAAATTATGTTCGTTGCATCGTTCTTTTTATTTTATTTTTTTATAACTCCTTTTTCTCTTCTAAAGTAAATTTAAATTAGAAATTGTACAAAAACAACACGAAAATTTTGATCGGTTGGTGAACAAGTGCACTGAGTGTTATATCTGAGTACCCGGCTCGATTCCGGATAAAGTAAAATCTCATTTTAACCATCTCTTTTCGAAGGTCTGCGTAGACAATCCACTCCATTAGTGTAACGTAAAAACGCCTAAGACATAGACTAACCATACTACGCTAATTGTTTCAGTGCTTAGTGGCTATATAGCATAGTGCTTTTATATAGCCACTAAAATACTGAAACAGTTATCGTAGTATGGTTGGCCTATATTTAGGCGTTTTAATGTCATTACTAATGGAGTCATTCAAATAAGTAATTAAGTAGTATAATTTATTAAACCAATTAAACAAACTTCAATTTAGCGTATGCAACCTTAATAGTACATTGGAGTATTATAATTGCACATTTTACACATTAAAAATAATTTTATTTTCTTTTGTCTGCTGTTATATTATTTCATAGAGTAAATAATTTTAATTTAAACACTACCTAATAATATAGTTTAATATTTTAATCAAGTAATTTTTGTTGACATGCTGGTTGATTTATCCAATCGATCTTCAATCAGTTGTGAGGCACTACAATTATTTTCAATATTTTTATTTTTGCCTTTAGCTATCTACACTTATTTATGACCCCTTCCAGGTCAATCAACGTTGCACAATTCTGTATATTGTTCTGTGTAGACTACGTTTATCAACAATCTGTTTCTTGCTTTCATGTCTATTGGATAAAGAAAATTCTACTCTTCTTCCTTTGCTGTTAATTAAGACTGGCACCCAAAGCAACTTTTCTTTCAGCTGACAGAAGTAAGTTGTAAGAATTCATAAACCGCATAAGTAAAACCCGAGCTCTTGTGACTAAAGGGAATTTGATCAATAGCTTGTCTATCATTGCATCTGCTGGACCATCGAGGGAGTGGTGCAAAAGTGGTGCAAAAAGGTTAATCAGTAGGATATTAACTTGTCCTTGGAATCGAAAATTGTCGGTTTGTTTATAAGTATGTATAAACTGGAAACTTGTCGTTTACTTCTATTAGCAAAATTCATTTGATTTATTCAAAATTCACTCATCGGTATTAATACTTATATTTGTTAAAAAGTTTCGCAATAAGCTTTACGAAGTTTATGAAATCTGCCAGTCTTTACTGCTCTCAAGTACATTGTCATGATGGATATAATATAATGTCATGATGTGACATGTGGGAAAGTATAAAAAATCATTACGCATTTCGACTGGTGGATGACCTTGAATAGTTATTCTTATTTGATTAATTAATCATCGTTTTTTTTCAAAGTGTAAATCATTAGACGACGTTGGATTTATTGTGTAATCAATAGGTAAAAATTTTAAAGGTTAAGATTGCGTGAAGACGCGAATGCAGTGTGGTTTACCTAAATGAAAAGTTATCTTGGGTAATTAATTACTTTAGAAGATCATAAAAGGGTACCAATTTTATATTTTATGGATCAAAAATCATTTGCATAATTACGAGTTACATATGGTAACGGCGTTTATGGTTGGAAATATTCTGCAAAAGTGTCGATAAAGCAAGGTGTAGTTTTTTCTGCCAGTGTATTGGACATAGGCCTAACATCGAGAGGTTATAATCAGGTATCAAAAACAATTTATTTTTACTATAAATTTTTTTTGCTGTACAAATTTAATTGAAAATAATGTTATCGTGCATGCAAAGTGTAGAAGGGTGATTAAATTTAGTAAATTTTACTTTGCAAGCAAGTAATCTATTGATCTAGCATAAAAGAATTAACAGCATAAAAATGTTTTTTTTTAATTAAAATATATTGTTTTGTCATAAAAGTTTTATTGGTTACACCATTCAACGTAAACACAAGAGTCGTTGCTAGCCGGTGCATTCAAGGATTGTATTTTTCATTCGTTTTTTTGAAATTTAAAGATATAAAACGCTATTTAGAGAGTACAATATATTGTGCTTATATTTTTAAACAAAATGATCATTTATTTTGTATGTAAAAAATAATACACATATTTGCTACTGTTCAAAATATTTGAAGTTTTTAGGGGAAAAGGATCTTAAATACGGTTTGATGGCTGTAAATTAAAATCTCAGACACTCCTAAGTAATTTAGTTTAAAATTTTCATGGTCCGATTATGTATCGGCTGTCCCATCTAACTATTGGAATTTAAATCGGCTATAAAAAAATAATAATAAATATTTTTGAAAATTATGAGTTCATTTGAAAGATTAGATATCTTCATTTAAGAATAAAACACAACATCATTTAAATGACTACCACAACTGGCTTGACAGTACCCCATCGGATCAACCTAACTTTTTAGTACATTTTTGATTGTTTGGGCTCCAATCGCATGAATGGCATCTTTGATTTCGTGTTTCAAAGCATCAATTGTCTAAAATTCTCACAAATGGTCTAAAATCACAGCTCCTAGGTGGCCAATTGACATCATCATTTCTATATTTTTTATTGTTTTTATTTAATTTATTATTATTTATTTACTATTTTAAGTTTATAAACTTAAGCGATTAGTTTATAACAATATTCTTATAAAACTACATATTTTATATAATATTTATTAATAAAAAGCTGCTCATTTTCTTTTTTCATAAAACATAAGAATTGTTAATGTATTATATGATTATAAAATAAAATTTATTAGGTAAGAAATTATAATTCTTTTGCTAATTTTTATTCATCGTCAGAATTCAGATCATAATGTCCTATTGTTTGTTGGTGCGAAGACGATCTCTAGGTCTAGAAGATATTATGGTTATTCTCACCATCGTCACCAGACGTCACATCTGCCATCCATAGACCTGGTGGTTTAATTTTTGTTGTTGGTGGACTTGGTTTGCTTGACTGGCTTGGTGTCGCTGTTGGAACCGTTGATTGTTTTTTGTCGCTGATGAACCATGTTTAAAATTCTTAAACCTTCTTTAAAAATCTAAAATTGACATTTTTAAATTAAACATGAAATTTCATTTCGTAAACAAAATTATATTTTTTATTTTGTATTTGTAATAAAGAAATATTTTCAAAATGGGATTATAGCACTTTAAAAGCAAAAGTAATTTAATCAAAACAAACTTGGGAAATGCATTTAAAGCAATTTATTAAATAACTATCATGTTTTTAATGTTGACTATGTACCTAATTTTATATAAATGATTGATTTTTAGTAAAAAGTATTGAGTTTTAAAAATATAGTTGTTCAATCCTCTTTGCATCACGGCTGGTTTTTAGTTCTAAGAACCAACCATACATGTGGGCATTGAGTCTAATGCCCACTAATGGGGCCCGCAAACGATCAACCTGGTGTTCAACCACTTTGTAAAATCTTATTTGCCGACACGACCACACACGTGGTTGTTTCGGCTTTACAAAGTGGTTGCAAGTTTGGTTCATCGTCTGTAGGCCCCATAAGAAGCAAACATCAACAACATACAAAGCTCCTAAAGACAGTTTAGGAATTTTATTCACTTAGGGTGGTTAATCGGACACTTTTTGTTTATAAGTAATTTAAAGTTAAGTTTTTTAAAATTTACTTATTAAGAAAGCTTTATATGTAAGTTTTATGAATTCATCTAGCCATAAGTTCCATATTTTTTACTTTGATAAATTTACTTTAGTAAGCTATAAGTAAATGACACTAAATTTTAGTGAAAAATGGTACAAAAAATTCGAAAATTTATCACTAAGAATAACTTCTTCTGAATACAAAATTTACAGGGTTGCAACTTACCAACTTTTGAACTAAAAATTTTGGGTATACCGGAAAATTATATTTCATTAACACATTATGTTGGAGATCTATCAACCAGCAGTGTGGTGTTAAGCACATACTGGCAGGCTAGAGAGCATTTTTCTGCGGTTCTATTCCTAGTCGCGCCATACACACTGCTGAGAAATAAACTGATTGCGTTGTTATGTGCGAGGTAATCGGCTCAGCCGCCTCTCTTTAATTCATAATAATATTCGGATAATTCCTCATATTTTAATTTCGCAGTTTGTCCATGAATATATCCCGATTATGAATATGTGGGTTGGTGGAAAGAACAAAACGTCAATCTTTGCAAATATCATAATAAAATTAATAATGTAGACAATAATAATTACAATACATTTAATATTTTTCGAAAATGTTTTTATTTTTGTTTA
Source organism: Rhagonycha fulva (assembly GCA_905340355.1). Classification (NCBI taxonomy): domain Eukaryota; kingdom Metazoa; phylum Arthropoda; class Insecta; order Coleoptera; family Cantharidae; genus Rhagonycha; species Rhagonycha fulva. The sequence continues at coordinate 36,277,340 of HG996556.1, forward strand.
AATAGATTTCATAAATTTTAATTTTTAATTTGTTATTGTATTATTAATATTTCAAGTTGCATTTATTGATCCGATGTAGCTGATTCCAAATGCGAAGTTATTGAATTCAATTATCGAAAATCGTTATCTTCATTTGAATGTAAATTATGACGCAATATTTTCAATTTTTTATTAGAAATAATATAGAAAAGTAATACGAAAAGCTTTAAGCCGAAACAAAACTCCGAAATGAAATCCTTTTCAAAAGCTGAAGGATTACTGTCTTTACAGCTATTCTGAAACCGGTACCGCAATAAAAAAATCCCCTTCCTAAATTTATTTTAAAAGCTTCTTATTTACTTGAAGTTCTCACCTCTCAGATAACTCGCATGTTCAATTTCCGAACATGAAGAATTCTTGATTGGTTAAACAAGTTGATACTTCGGAACAAACGTTGCTAGGACTTAAAAATTTAATTTAAACAAACTAAAACTCGATCGAAAACAAATAGAAACTTTTTCTTTGCACTTTTTGTAAGGATTAAATTAAAAATGTTTTTAGTTCAAGTGCTTGAAAGTAATTTATTAAGAGACAATCTAAAATTTTTTTACTTGAGCGTCATTCAGACGTACTTAATGTAAAAATGGTTTTGATATTTTAAAATTTCAAATAAATTACATAAAAGTAGGTATCTTATACTCGCGATGAAATATATTCGAAATTTTGTTAGTCTGAATGATTGCACATTTGATAAACGTTTAATGCAAAAATAAATTAGTTTTTGTTGGTCTGAATGCAGGAATGAAAAAAGTATACGAAATCTCTCAACTTATTGTTAAAATACGAATAATGTCTGGATTTCAAATTCAGGATCCCTACTTCTAAATTGCATTACAAAATTTTAAATATGTTAAATTTGTAACAATTTTGTTAGATTTTATGTCTTAATGCATTGTACTTATTTTTGATGAAAATTTTAAAGCTGGATTTAACTTTAATCGTCAATTAATTTTAGGTATTTGCATGATTCCCATGGCTTATAGTCGGGCTGCTGTTGATAAGCAAATATAAAGCGCAATGATATTTAATCCAGGGTTATGAAACTTTCCACGCAGTTATAACATTAAATTGTGAAATGAAAATTAAACATATTTTATAAACATAAATTATTTAAATACAATAACAATTCATTTTCTTTTACTCTTCTTTCGTGGTAAATTGGAAAATATTTTCAAATTTTACTTCTAAACGCTAAAGTAAAGGTGACTTTTACAATAATTGGCTATTATTCGGAAGAAGAATAACTTTCCACGAAAATAAAAGGTATTATAATACTTAAGGGGGATGTAATTTGAACAATGCTCGCACAAGGATAATTTCTCCATGCGTATAGAATAAGGAAACCAAAATAACTACGCCCCATGTGGTGTTTAACTAAAAAGAAATTCAACAAATGGATCTATAATAGCTTTTTTTATTTTAGAGCTTTTGATAGAAATGACTTTTTAAAATCCCTTTTTTGGAATGTGTTAACGCATTACATTGGTATTGCGTCGCGATTATAGAACAACTGTCACATAGTGAAAATATTTATTGTGATTGGATTGCTGATACTTTACAATAAAATCAAAATTTTTAAAGTAAGTGCTCATCGTCATCTCATCGAGATGATATTAGTGTTACAGTAACTTTTAGTCAATTTAAAAAAGACTAAATTGACTGTTACTCAGTTCCATTCCGGACGAATGAAGAACAACACAAACATAGGAGAGAATTATTGGTAGGTAATTAGTCGTGCGGTAATTTGAAGATTGTGTTTACAATTTCTCACATTTAACATAATAGTTATCAAAGGGAAATTTTAATAATAGAGTTAAATGTAAGATGCCGATATATTAACTTGCCATAACTTGACAGGAAGAGAACACGTGTATTTGATAGTAAACAATACAGCAGAAATTATTCGACAAATGTTGATTTAGATCTGTAATTAAATTGTGCTTACTATTGATAAACTTGCATAATGTTATAGTATATGGTAAATTAATATATCTGATAAATCAAACAATGCAAAATTATTCAAATGTTTGTTCCATTGTGAAATTAGCAAATATTTTGATAATTTTGAAATTTGGATATGCACATGTATGTACTATATGTTAAACTATTTTGTTACAATTTGCATTGTTTAAATATTCTAAAAAGATCAATTGAATTTGATACCAATTAAGCACAATAATGACTAAATAAAAGCTGATTCCGACTACACGTTTCGTCTGCGTTTCATATACGGGCTCCTTTAAAAATATTCTTTACTAATTGGTTTTCAAAATAAGATGTATGTACGTCAGCCACATTTGAATACCTTCAGTACATCTCCGGAGAAGAAACGTATAGTGGAAATTAATATTTATTAAGAATTCGTCACAACTATGAACATAATATAAAACCCTGCCGAAAAAGTTAAGATGGAGTTTACAGAACACCCTTATTTGGGAGAAAATATTTGAAAAAAAGTTATTACTTCAAAACAGCATTATATTAATAATTTTCTCCAACTCAAAATAAATCAAAAGTTAGTAATTAATATAATAAATGAGAAGCAGACATTCTATATGCAGTTTGTCCAATGTAGAAAATACAAAGTGCAGTTTGTTCAATACATTTTTTAGCTGTTTTGCAAAACCGTCAATCGAATATTTGCTTTATTTATGGATACTTTATAGTGTTATTTACACTGTGTTATTGCAAAAATTACTTTTTTAATAACTTATCATTTAAACCTGTGGTAGTTTTACTGCTCTCGTGAAAATTTTAGAAAATGGACATACTGCATATAGAATGTCTGCTCCTCAAATGTGCAATGATTAGAGTCATCCGAATTTCTTCAAGACGATGTAGATGTATTATATTCTTGATTTTTGGTAAATCAAACAAATTATCTATTTAATACTTAAAAATTTAAAATATTTCGGGAGGATTGAAACATCTCTTGCAAGAGTAGGCTAATTCTAACTGCAAGAACCACTCTGTAACTGATTAACGTTACCTGGATCAGCTTCTATACCTAGTTAGTGTAGAATTGAATCTTAACACAGTAAACTCTTGCTTTCATCACGAATAAAAGAGTAAACCTTTTAAAATAATCAATGTAAGTTGCTATTTGGGTTGCATATATTAACGATTTTTAAAATCTATTACAGTACAAAGGAAGATTTCCTCAAAACACTTTAGAAGTTGTGCTTTCTAAAAATAATTTCTTTATTGACAAAGAGACCACAAAACCTACAAGTCACCGATTTGGTACAATTTTGGTGTGTGTTGTGGTGCAAGTTGTACCTAAAATGAATCAGGTGAAAATTTAACAGCACACTTTTCAGTCCTCCCTAGGAAACACTCAAACAATTTTCGGAATTTTTCTTGGACTGGACTTTTAACTTCATCTAACCAATTTCAGTGATGATTTACAAAAATTGAATAGGTGTTTTTTAGGAAATAATTAAAAAGTTCGTGATAAAATTTGCATTTTTTTCATTACAGATCAATCTGCACACACATCAAAAATGAACCAAGTCGCGGTATTGAAGGTCTTGTTGCTCCCTTTTTTTGAAAATAGCTTTGATTATTTTGATTTTGTTATTTCTCTCCATTTAAATAATAGTACCCACATTAGGGAGCAAAATTTATAACTTTTAAAAACATGAATTCAAAAGGAAAAACCACGACTTTGAAATAGCAACTACGCAAAAATTAAAAATCAGTACCTAAATCTACATCTAAATGTAGATTTTCTTCTTAAAAGAGAAAAGTGTAAAAAACTAAGATTTTGTAACACAAAATCCCTCTAATAAGGACCACTTACCCCGCTGATCTACGATGTTATGGTAGACAAGGCAGCTAAGAGATTACACTCCCGTCGAGAGCTTGGATCGTACAAGCAAAAGAGTACAAGAGATTGTATTACCTAAGATGAGTAATGAGTTTTTTTTTAGTTTGTTTCTCTGACTAGTATATGACTAGTTTCCGTGCTTCGGAAGACACGTTAAGCCGGTGGTTTTCCTGGGTTAATGAATTGCCACATCATTTACATAAAATAGTAAAAAATTTTGCACAAACTGTAAGATGAAATAAAAATTATACAATCAAAGAAGAGCGGTAGATACAGCCTTACCAATATCAGCAACTCGAAACCACAACGAAAAAGCACTGTGTTTCTAGCTTGTTTGCTTTCATCAGTACCACACACTTCTTTAACCATTTGATTGTATGCCATAAAATAAAACCGGCTAACGTTTTATTAATGTAAAGAGATTGCTATATGCCCGTCAAATTTACACATCAAAACACCGCCAAACGTGAAAACAAAGAAAAATCGCTTGGGGGGAACTGATAATCTATACGTCAAATTCAGCCAACTGCATCTATTGCAAGTAAAATGCGCATGCAATATGCACAATAAAATACAGGGCCAAAGTGAGAAGTGAAATAAAATGTAGAACCACGTAATAAATGCAAAATTTTGTTATAAAATGCTCACAATTACAGATGAATCAATTCACCTGCAAGCGGTAGCATCTCAGTCTCACTTTAAATTATTTAAGCAAGGTAAAGTCCTAAAGCTACAGCTGTAACAGAAGATTTCTTTGATGTTGGAATGGAGATAACATAAAAAAAGTATGGAGAACACATCAAAAGAAACAACCAAAGTGACGAACTTTTCACACCATTTGTAACCTTAGATCACTTATCATTCGACTTACAACAGGCTACTTACTATAGTAACTCATTTGTCATCTATGCCTGTTTTAGAACTTTTTCCTCTCCGCCCCTCTAAGTACCTTCCTAATTAACAAAAATTATTTGAAGGTGTTCTATTAAATTTAATAAATATCCGTTCGTACAATACGCTTTTTAACTAATAAAAATTATTAGTAAAAAAAATATTGAGGTTTTACTTTGTTCGTTTGAGAGACGAATGTTTAGTGGCAGTGTAACTTAAAAGTATGATTAGTCATCTAAGATTAATAAAAGCGCAAACATGCGGTAAAGTTAGGGATAAGTAAATGTTGATCAGTCCTGTCCTCTCCACTATTCCATAGAAAAATAATAAGCTCAAAATAAAATTTTTCAATATTGGTACATATGGCATTCACAGCTAACTTGACGCAGGTATCGAGGTCAAAACATGTCGAAAGAGATAACCAAACTGCTGGTAGACTCTATAAAAATAACCATATGGTTTGGTGGATATAATTAACCAAATAGAGAGAATGACTGCTATACACCTGTGCTCCGCACAGAAAACTATTGTTGAAAATTGGAAATCAAAAATAAGCAAAAATATGCAATGCTTACCTACAAATAATGTAATACTGACGGTTACATATAGATAAAATCACTTAATAAAATAAAACATTACTATTAAATAATAGTAACAACATCATTATTATTCTGACGAAGGGACGTGATAGTTCCAAAAGCTCAATAAAAAATATTAATTAATTTGATTTTAAATCAATCTTATAACTCGTATTACTTAAAATTTAATCTTTATTAAATTTTATACTATTATTATTCAAATTTTATAGAATTTAAAAAATTCAATCAGAAATATTTGAATTATAGATTGTATTTAATTTTTTGATTTATAATATTTCTTTTTATAAAAAAAGAAATTTTTTTTTTAAAGAACTTATTTTTTTTTTATATTTTTTATATAAAGTTATATAAAATATATAAAGTTAAACCTTTTTTATATAAAGTTAAACCTAAATATTGCCATTTCAAAAAGAAAACTGTTTTATTTTAACAATTTCTATTCCATATATTAGATCATTAAAATTAGAATAAGAAATAAAAGTAATTTAGGAGTTGATTAAACCTGAGCCACTTGTTAGAAAATGCAGATAACACAAAAAATATCAATAGTTTTTGTAGAAAAATAATTTTGTAGAAATTAAATTTTTTACAAAAAAGTCCCACTGCTTCTTTACTCTAACTTCAATGATCTAGACGTGTGAAAGCCATCTAAAAAAATTTTAGTTACCATGTTACCCTTTCAAGTTTGAAAATTACATTATTTAAAGTATACAGTGTGTTCACCAATAGTGGTAAAGTAAATAATTTTTATATTTTACTAGATACAAAAAAGATTTTGTATAGTTTTTTATTCAACTCGACATTTACTATCGGAAGCTGCGGAGTAAAATTCACAAAACTGTTTTTGGTGGGATAGTATAATATGTAAAGATTTCAGGAAAATCAAAAGGGATCGGGTTCAAAAGTGGTCGATTTGGTGTGGAATGCCCTATATACAACAAATAGTAAATTAATAAAAATAGTTTACTCTTGTAAAATAAGAGAGGTAACTAACTAACCGGGCTAATAAGGACCGGACTCTAACGTACAAGCCCTAGGTTTGATCCTCAACCCGACTACAAAATTTATCTAACTTTATTATGACCCTCTCCTCTCGGAAGCAAACAATCGGACAGATTTTTAAATGCAAAGATTGACGTTGGTCGATCCTGCTTTCTTTGTTTACGCACCTTGAATCAAGACAGATATAAAAAAATAATTCAGTTCTCAACTGACAATATTTTAAATAGCTTACATGTTTTAGATTTCGTAAAATTACTAGCCGATTATATTTTCGAAAATATTCATCTTTGAAAGCTTTATACCTCATATCACAAGTTAATTGTTGCTTATTTTATTATTTCTATGAACTTATGTAAACTTGCTATTAGTAAACAGATCATTGTATTCAAAATTTAGTATCTATGCTTTATTCTATTGTAGTGCCACCTGTTAAACTTTGAATTTATAAAATTATAACATTGCTCATCGTTTGAATCTTCCAATTTTCAAAAAAAAACATTTTCAATTCTTTAAAACAATTTTGCAAACGTTATTTTTGAGTGAATTGAATGCAATAGAAAAATCATCAAATTGTAATATGAGGAATAGTAAACTGATATTAGATAATATTATTTCAAGTTTTATTTACAGAAATCAGTAACAGAGAACAAAGCCTGAGGTGGCTCCAGTTTGAATATTTTGCTTCAGGTAACTAACAAGACAAGTACTACATAGTATATAACCAAACTTATCAATGCTGACTAGTGCTAATGTTTTCTACTGATGAGACTTTTATACTGAAAGCTGATGTCAAACGCATAAGGTTTATATTATTTACAATTCTACAGTGGCAATTACTTAATCTCATAATTGCTAGATAAAGTTTAATTTTAAAAGCGTTTAATCGATGCACAATTTTGACGTTAGATTTACATAATCTTTCGGTGGTTTAAGTCACGGGTGACGTATTAAAGATCCCGATATTCCTGTGAAGCTAATAGTTAAATAAAAAATATTTTTTTAGGTCGATTACTATAATTTATTGCAATGATAATAATTATTATACTATAGTAAATAAAATAAAATATTATTGAACTAAAAAGTTTATTTTTATAACAGATACTGAACGATTTTGAAGGAATGTTTTTATCATTTGAAAACTACTACGTAGCCTGGCTGCAAATTAATTATTATTGTTCCCATACACTATATATTTTTACATATTTTCTCAAATTTAATGGTTCTTTTTTATACGGTTCAGCATTAAGATAGCCGTTATTAAGTAAAAATATTTGCATTATAAAATCTTTTAAACTTTTACGCATAATACGGTTCTTAATTATAATAAACCAGAATAAGTAAGATCGTTAAGGATACTAAAAAGTGTTATTATCATTTTAATCACTGTTGCAAATGTTCAAGACTAAACTGGATAAGACATAAACGAGAGTGTTAATTATTTTTTTTTTACGGTGAAATACATCTCGCCTAATAAAATATGCACATTAAAAAATTAATCCACAAACCCCTTATATAATTAATTATATAGATTACTGTATAAACTGATCATCATTGAAAACCTGGATTACCCTTTAATCATATACACAATGTAAACATTATAACAAAATGATTTCCTGTTTCAAATAGCCAAATTAAAATATAAATTTAGCACCTCCAACAAGATCTAGAAATTTGGTCGGTTTTGTTATCAATATAGAGAGATCTGAAATTATCCGCATATTAGGTACGTTGTGCATAATCCTGAATGTCTTACAATACACTAATCTCTGATATTTTGGTAACATTTAATTTTTTATTTAGCACACCATTTTCCATACATGAAATCTAACTATTTTGCATTATATAAGTGAACTTTGTAAAACAAAATATAAACATAAGAATGTCCTGAACAATTTTGTCTGTTTTTTCTCCTTGCTCTCCGTAACGCTATTTAGAACTTCTCAATAGTTGCTCTAAAGGTCCGGATAGGTGATAGGCCACTTTAATCTTCTAGTAATGTAATATTAAATAGAAAAACATAATAAAACCCAAATTAAAAATTAATTATTTAGTAATGACTGAAATAAATTTTTCGTCAAGTAGAAAGACTGGGTTAGGATGAATGTTCAAGAATGTGCTGGAGAAAGCAAATATAGTATTCATTAGCTACTGTAACGTTCATTGTATAATTAAAAATTTGTGTCTAATAAAAAAGTTGGTATTTGAGTGCCACTAATAATTTATAATTATTGCAGTTACATATAAAATGAATTTAATAATTATTGTAAATCATGTCTAAGAAAGTTTGTTAATTAAATTTTGGCATTGTAGGAACTATACAAACCATAATTGCTCTCGAAGTGTAGCAGAATATAAGTTAGCAATTTTAAGCACTAAATTAAGTTTAACCTTTCGACTTCTTCATTTCGATATTAGTCAAAGGTAGTAGGTAAATGTAATTTCTAATTTTGTTAAATTATTATTAGCGTTTCATTTATGTTATACAGTTTATTGTACTGCAACATTCACAGTATGTAGGTAGGTACAATATATTTAACTAGGTGAATTATTGTGAGGTTCATGTACTGTTATAAATACACAGTTTATCTAGTTTGGATTTTCGACAGACATACATACAAATGTGTGATGTTTCATTAATGCCTCTGATTTGAAATACATGTTTTCACTTTCAATTATTGAAGTTAAATAATTAAAACGTATGCTTGTTGTATTATTCCTTTTCAATAGACCATTTGTATACAAAATTATTACATTTTCATTAAAACTTTTGTTCAAATTTGTACGTTTTAATATTGAAACGGAAGGTTTCGAGGTACCACACCAAGGCTCTATTTCATAAAAGTACAAGTATACAAGTTATGTTGTACAAATACGTCTCCATAGCTACTAATGTAACTTATTATACTACATCGAGATATTCTAACTTAGTTGGCCAACCAAATTAACATTTTAGGTGGAGGAATTCGCTATACACGAGCGAACCTGAGCCATTAAATAGAAAAATATTTCCAAATTAAATGAAAAGTACTGCAGTTATTTGATATAACGATAAGAAACCAAGTGCATTAAGTTAGCATACCTTTTTTCTAAAAATTAAATTTCTTTTGTAATAAATATCGTTGCCTGAAAGCCACAGTGAAATATAACGAAAATAGTCATTTTGAGATAATTCATGTTAAAGATTTAAATTGCAATTAGAATTTGAAATGTGAATATTTCTTTTGCATATTTGTTTTATTTACTAGGTAAACATTAGTTCTATCGTTATAATGTTTAAAACTTTCAAAATGTAATGTTTAACTAACGTTTATTTAAGATTTAGTAAAATAGCTCAGCGTTGATTTTAACTTTTACACTACTTTTACGTTTTAATTCAATTTATATTATTATTTAAATTATACAATTCCAATTTATTGGCAGTTTCTATTTGCTCGTTTGTTAAAGAGGATTATCATCTTTATTTACATCTAAAAAACAAAATTCATCGTTAATTTTGTCTTCAAATAATTTTAATCAAAATTTATTCGACAATTTTGCATTTAAATGTAAACCTATGTTTATGTAAACCTTTTAAATTTAAATGCAAATTTAAAATTATAGTTTTTAATTATATTTAAGAAAATTTCTTAATTGAACAATTAATGAAGCTATGTGTTATAATGGATGATAATTTTTAATATTACCTATTTGTATTTGTTCTAATGCCAAAACGCATAACTTTTGTCCTCTTGACATCATAATTTGAATTTTATTCCCATAAATTTTAAACAACACAAAAAAGAAAAATTATTAATAATATTATCACAAAAATAATTTAAAGTTTAATGCAAATTATAACCAACTACAATCATGTACGTTTTATGTATATAACGATGCTATGAAGTATGGAATGATAAAACAAACATTTGAGTGGAAATTCAGTTGCATCCATTGTAAATTTCACACTGCAACAGTGCATAAAAAAAGATGTATCTCAGTATTGCTTTAATTTTTTTGTTCGAGTTGTTAATACAGATAGTGGAACACTGAAATAATACAAATATTCCCAACAACTTAAGGTCACAAATTTTGGCACCAAACGTTAGCTTTTTACATGTTTTGGTACCCAACGTTAGAATTTTACAAATTTTAACACCCAACGCCAAAACAGTACAAAAGCTATGTTTTTTTTAATAAATAATAATACAAATATTTCAGTGTTGTATTTAAACATCGATGCGAAACGTAAAATTACACAGTGGATTATGGCAATTTACAAAGAATCAATCTCAAAATCGTATTTTTGCAAGATATTTCACTGTAGCTTTCAAGCGACGATAATATGTTGTATTCAGTTTGTATTTATGTAACATATTTTCTTTTTTGCAGTGTTAAATTAAAAGTTGCATAGGAAGGTTATTTGGTTATTAAATATATTAATTTATTGTGTTGTATTCAATTTGCATTACTTTATCTAGTAAAAATTGAAGTTCAAAATTTAATATAAACCACGTAAATCACGAAATAAAAATTGTGTAAAAAATAATTTGTTCAAAAAACAAGTTGTTTTGAAAAATAAAAGAAACTTTAAAACATAAAGCTAACGTTTGGTGCCAAAATTTGTGACCTTAGGTTGTTAGGAGTCAATACTTTTGCTACCAGAAAACACATGTCTCAGGGCTCTATTAGCAAAAAAAGATGAAAATGCTCATTTGGTTAGCTTGTAGAAAGCAAGAGATAAAGTGATGTGCCAATTCTTTTGCCTTGATAGTAAATGGATAATACAGGGGCTGCCAAAAAGTTATGCTTCACAAAGCAAGACGATAAGAGACAGTAGAATGATCATCACGTAGTTTGTGAACTACCTTGTACATCATTTCAATAGTGCTTACTATAAAAACCACGAAAATACGGTGTATTGAAATAAAAATGGTAGTAGGAATTGAGAAAATCACTTTTAGTAATAATAGCAAGTTATCTCGCTTCTTCTTCATATTTAATGACATAAAATTCACAAGCTTAACTCAATAATATAAATGAAAATTAAAAAACATTGTAACAAAAATTATAGGTTTATAATAACAGAAATTAACTGTTGGTTTTATTAGTGCTGCGTATAGCTAAATTTGGCGTACAGATGCTTTACACGCTTTTGTCTAAAATCCATAGATTGTCAAACAAATTAATAATTATAATGATGGTTTCTTAAACTTCAATATGGTAAAGGAAATTACTCAAAATATTACCTAACACAAACAAATACTTAGCTTTGCAATATCTTTTAGTTTGCTGTTGAGGAAGAGTTTGCAAGATGGAAGAACAGCTCAAGATCTGAATGGAATAAATAGATATGGCAGGTGGACGTCACCACCTGATGTTGTCATTTTTTTGATGGATAGGGTCACCATAATGCAGCACTTACAGAACAAAAAGTACGCTATCCCAAAAATAACAGATAACACCCCAAAACAAAGAGTACCCTCAAGGTGTTGTTTGAGAGTCCAAACCTTCAACTAAAATTTTGTGACGACTAAAATTCCGCTTATCATCATTTAAAATATAGAGAATCATTTATCGTTAAATGTAATGTTTTGTTTTAAAAGCCACAAACTATTAGTTTTTGAAGTGATCATTTAAATAACCTTCAGTTTCAAGTTTGTAGATAAGAATTACATTTATACTTTTATCATGGTCTACGGTTTAAATTTTGACAAATTTTAGCTTTTTTTATCACGCGTCTAAATTATTTCTGTGTTTATTCTTTTTGGTTTCAACTTTTGATTATGGTTTTCCGGGAGCAATGCTAGAGTGGATCTGATACGTTTTGATATCTTTTAATCAGCGTGATAGAACCTATTGTCATGAGGGCGTTTTTACATTTTCTTTCCATCGTTGTTTTCAATGAATGTTCCACATTTGATATCGATAACCACAATTTTTATCGGCCCGCTTGAGCTGCGACTTTTTCCGTACCGACGTCATCGCCTTATCAGCTGTGAGTTGTTTCGTTTGATGTTGGATCATTTTTGGAACTTTTTCCGTTTTTTATTTGGTGTCCATCTACTCTTTTCTGGCATCGAACATTTGTTTTATCGTAGCTGTCGAGAATAACATCAACAGAGTGGGATGACCAGAAAATAATTACATCGATATTGCGATGTTACGGTTAGCAAGTGAATTGATTCTTTTATAATTTTTTGCAGCTTTTGTTATTTTTAATTTAAACCATTAATATTCTAGAGGTTCCAAAAGAATTGATATGTTGAATCGAAAAGATTGTGGTGGAAGGGTAAATTGAAAGGCAATTACTTTATTTAATTTTACTTGATAATATCTATTACAAATACGTATTTGCAATTAATTTTACAAACGTTTTATGCCTTCGTTTAGCAGTTTCCTAGATGCGCAATTTATTTTTGCGTGAGTTTTCTTCAGATGGCAACTCATTTGTATTTTTTAGATTTTTTATTTAGGTTTAATTGTTCAAAGTTATCTCTTTAGGATATCCCAGAGTTTACTTTTTTGTTATGTATTTGTGTATTTCTTATATAGGGTTTTGGAATCAAACATTGTCAAATCCCATGTTTAGCTCAACTTTGTTTTTTTTTTAAATAACACAAAGTCTTTTGCTTCTGCGTTTCATTTAGAAGCCTGGTTCCCAAATTCTCTTTTTCTTAGTTAGCTTCCAAACGATTGTTTAAGTCACAATGTGAAGAGCCTACAAACCGCTTACGAGCACTTACGCTCTGGTAGTGGACAGGTGTGTAATCTTTTAACTGGTCTGTCTACCATTTCATCATAGATCAGCAAAGCAAGTGGTACAAATTAGAGCAATTTGTGTTACAAACACCCCAAAAAAAGCCGATAACCCAGAGAAATCTCAAAATTGCAGTTACTGCAATAAATCCTATATGATTTGGATCGGAATAAAATTAATAGTCCAAAAATTCAAATTATTGGAAAGTTTTAAACTGCAATACGAATCGCAAAAATTTGAAATCAAATAATGACAAAATTTTACATTATGCTCGGAAGTAGTCAAGAAGTTGTATTTTACTTGACATTAGGTCATGATTTACTATTACCACTATTACCACATTTACTATACCAAAGATTATCGCTAAGCACTTAGGTCTCGTGATGCAATAGTTCCGCTCTATCCGATTAAAGATTCACAAAAGGTATGCAATCACTCGCGCTTTTCTTCGTTTCCCCTTGACTAAACATACAATCCAACTAATAATTTTAAAGATCATACTGTATAAAAAAATTTGTTGTTGAAACCAGGACTAGCCAAAACAAGTGCCGAAATGAATTGCTTTTTCAAGCTGTCCAAAGACTCAATAGCGTACGAAGTTTAGATTATAAACTTTTTTTTCTATTGCCTTTTAATAATTTGGCTGTAGAAGCCGAGGGAGATGAAAATCTTGGTATGAAACATTGACACTACCTTATCGTATCAAAAAACGTGTTACATACCGGTAGTTGTAGTTGGTTTAGTTAGGCGTATGGTGGTTTTGTACTCTTGCAGAAACAGTCTGAAGTCCAGTCTTGTCGTTTATATAACTCAAAAGTGTACCTATCGTATAGAACTATAAAAACTATTTTTTTTTAAATGGGTATTAACCAATTGTATAAAACTGTAGTTTTTAAAACTAACCCTAACTTTTTCTAAAATTATTTGATAATTTTGATGCTGAGAAAATTTGCCTTAATTCAATTATAGATTTTTTAAGAAAATGAGCACAATTTTCTTAATCTGCATGTACCTAGTTTAGGCAGGAAAAATATGGTCTTAATTCTAGTATCTCAATACACGTATACTTCTCATAAAATAAGAATGATAATATTAAAAATTTTTTGCAATACACATATCTGAGTTGCTTATGTAGATTTTCTTTTCTCGCCATTTCTCCTCCATTCAAGAGATTTAGAGTCATATTAAACTTTTTAGACAAAATAATTTATGAAGTTTTAAAATTTGGTACACATATTCTTGAATAGCATAGATTCAAATATCCCCTTCTCCTGCAGCGGCTTCACCTTTAAAATTTAAAAACTTTACAATTCCATATCTCCGAAACGGTGTACTTCATAAAATATTTGATATTTGGGTAAATAATCTGACGAGAACAAAATTTTGAATAAAAGTTAGAGTGAATTCAAGATTAGATGGTCGAGCGGGGCTAATGTGCAGAAACCAAAATCCGTCCGGATAGCTTACACGAAGGCATCGGCATCTATTCTTAACCTCTTCTGCGCAGAAAATAAGCTCATACATAATATAATTTTCTGTAAAAGATACAGCGGTATAATTTTGTGCAAATCTAGATGGAATATCTTTCATAGATGTTTCCGCCATTGTGCAGCTTTGGTAATGAAACGAACAGGTTATTAATATTCTATAATGTAAAATTAAAATGTTGGCATATTGAAATGATAAATTTATAGTTATTTTGTTAAGCAATTTCGCAGAGTAAATCGTTATTTGCGGCTTTTGTTATTAATTTTAACACCCAATTTCGATTCATGACAATAGATTTTTTTGGAGCTGTAATTTTTCAGCTTTGGTGTGTGCATAAGTTGATGTAATGTTCAACATTTTAGTTAGTAATTCTGGTTAACATTGTAACATTATTTCTTAAATATATTTGTTTTTTCAGCTTTTAATACAAGTTCCTTTGGAGATTAGGCAAACGAGTGTAAACCCACGAACAACCCAAGTTCTCAGAGCTTGGTGTGAGACACATAAAGCAACCTGCCCTTAGACAATCAGAGATAAGTGGCACCCTTCTAGCGAAAAACTTATTTTTTGGTACAATAGTGGTCAAGGAGCTGTAAATGGGATTATTTTTGGTTGTTGATGTTACGATTTTAATCTAAAATTAATAAATTAGAGGTATCACAATTAATATGAACTCCAATCAGTAGGTACTTTACTGTATGTAACACTATACAGTAGATACCAAAATGTACTAAAGTTACAATTAGACGAAAGAGTGACTACTGCTTTACAGTTTCAATTAGATTGTACAGTATAATAAAATGATTTTTAAAGAGAATACAAATTACATACTGATTATGGGACATGAAAATCACAAGCCGAAAAGTAAATTTTTGGTTAACGGTCACATTTAAGTTATAAATATTCTCTAAACGAATTAAACTCTACCAACAACTTTTTTTCCATTTATTACGTTTTTGTGTTGTTCATTCCATTAAAGAAGCTTAAAAAGTTATCAAAAGGTTTTGAGGAATAGATCTCCGGCCCTGGCTAAACAGACGATAAACTACAAGCTAATATGATAAAACCAAAATTGTCTTTAAAGCCAGAAATCCTAAAATTAAAAATTTATAATTTTAATAAATATAAATTAGTAATATAAACAAAATATACGAAAAAATCAAATATAATTAGTAGCTACATCTGCTTGAACCTAAAATTTACGAGACATTAAGTAAATAGGGGTTGCACGTGCTGCAGGCTATTTAAATGTTAAGTTTGCTAGAAAGGCAAAAGGACCAGTTTGGCTTTTCCATTTACCACATGGACTGGACGTTTTTAATTTTATTGCAATAGTAAACTATTATTAACGCTGCGTTACTTCTTGAATCTTACTATACCAAAAAAACCATTTAATTAATGGGACTTTAGGATTAAATTATTTAATGTTGTTAAAAAACCGGTGCACGTTATTGTAGTTAAGAAAGATTAATTCGTTTCTACCTAAAATTTGACTGTGAAATTATATTATCCACTAAATTTGCACTAATATTTACATATTATTGAAAGTTTCCTACAGTTCCAGTCAGTAATAAATTAGTTTTAGGAAATAATAATAAATTTAAGGTTAGAAGCATAATAAATTAATAAGCACCTCCAAAATTATTGTTAACAAAAGAACTTGAGTTGCTTGTAGGTTCATTGTATTATTTTTGTTGGACTTATATTTTCTTCTCGCATTATCTGATAAAAAATTACTCCATAAAACTTGATATCACCAGCACAAGCTTTAGCAATAAATTAAGTAACAAAGCATTGAAAATACAAAATAATAGAGAAAATAGAGGCTACTATTCTGATGATTAGAGTTTCAAATAAAGCTTACCAGTCGACAAGTTTACTGTCAGTTTCAGTTTATTGCAGCTTTCATTCAACTCATTTCTAGCTGGAAGTGGTAAAACAGACTCTATTTTATTATCGCGGTTGCAATAAATATAACCCATTGTCACCATGTCGTGTTATTACTATAACATGTCTGCTTTTATCCATAATTTGCGTACCCACATATTTATTTGACAATTTAAATTGAATCAATTCGATAATTACACCACATAGTATATTATGTGTGTTGTGAGATATGCATCCAGAAAATGAAATCTTTTGTTGAATTGTTTTGCGTTTCCAGATTTCTCATTTTAAGAACAAAAAATATGAAATGGTTATCTAATTAGTAGTATAGGATTAAAAGGGCAGCACCACATGCAACAAAGTGAGATCATATATTAAAAAATAACATCTTATTAAAATAATTTTACCAAAAATCTTATTACTTTTTGCATTTTCTAAAGTAATTAAGTTGTTTCTGAGGGTCCGAGATGCTTAATTAGAGAAATTGTTCTGCATCAGACAGAAGTTTAATTAGAGCGGAATGGATTGAAGATACGGTGGGATCCTTCACACTTGTTGTTTACTTTAGTCTAACTAGGAGTAGTAAATTTGTTTGTTTTCGTTTAGTGCAATAATATTTTCTCGATGAAAACCCGCAGGTTTAAATTTGGCTCGGGTTACATATCTAAAATGCAACGTTAAAAAGTGTCAAAGCGACGTGTGTTTGGTTTACCAAATAAGTATTTCTCGTCATTTTAGATACATCTATTTCTGTTTTTGACATTCCAATCGCATTCTAATGCCACACTAGTTCGTGCGATTCCTTTTTTAATATACTGTAACGTTTTAATATTGGATAAACCCCAATATAGCAAAAAAATAAAAGTTTTCTCTGTACTGAATTTATTAAGTTTTTGCAATGATTTTGTAACATCTGTTTTAATTTATTTAAGCTTTACTGCTAACTACGCCAACGATTATAGAGATTACGCAGTTTTAATGAGATTTCAGCAAATGAGCATCCTTGTAACGCAAATGAAAAAGCTTGTACTTGGACGGTTGATGTGGTCACTGTGATGTTATTATATCGAGTATGCAGGGCACATTTTGTAATACCCTGAAAATAATCTTATCGTGCGCCCCATTAGCCCCATTTAGATCATGTTAAAGCAATATAACGCGATCTTTTCTCAGAATATTATGAAAGAATCATGAGCTACACGTTCTAAAATGAAAAATTCTTGTCGTTTTTATGAGTAACTACCGACGAAAAGTACTGTGCATCAGTTCGCATTTCAGTTTCCTTCATTTATCAAAGTCAGACCCGATATATAACATATTATTATGTATTGAATTTGAAATATTTTTAGTGTTCTACCTAATATTATTAGAAAAATTGATATATCCGCATTTCATTAAAATAAAAGTTTTGCAGTTTTATACATAGTTAAGTAACACCTAAAAAAGTATCTAATATAAGATTTTTTAGTCTTTATTAAAATCAATTAGAAAAACTGTAAAGCAGTTGAAAAAGTTGAGTTTTGACTTTCACAATTAAATTCTTTTTATTATAATCAATATCGAATTCACCACAGCGTGTGGATGCCCACTGAAAGGCCGAGCTAAGAAATTCTGTATAGTTGGCGATTTGAACCCAGAATTTCCGCTTTGTACTCAACCAGCGGTCACATCACTCCACGGCTGTGGATAATTATTTTTATTAATATCTTTAAAAAGACTTAATTTAAACACACATTATAGTCATAGTTTTTTTTAAAATTTATTTAGAGTGTGTAAATTTTAGTATGTAAAGCAGGCGATTACCTAAAATTCTTCAAGAAGCACAAGAACCGGACAAAAGTAACTAACTGATTGTGAATGGTCCTTAAGACTCCTTAGCACCTCCATGTCAAATTTTTTTTTCTTTCTAAGGTTCTATTTTTTTAGTAGGGTACAAAATTATTCGCAAAATCTTTGGTGAGATTTGTGAACATATTTTTATATTTTCTTTCAGATTTTGAATTTTTAAATAAAATTGATGCCAAATGTTAGATCTTCGCAGACCATGAAAGAGCTTTCATTTCTATAATTCTAATTTTATTTTTTACAAAGTTACAGATATTTCAAAATTTTGAGTTTTCCGGGAAACTTTTGTAATGATAACGCTTAACTCTAATTTTATTTTGTGAGATTCTAATTTTTGTTCCAATTAAAAATACTACTTTTACTTAAATTGGTAAATGATCACCATTAGATAGCAAAGATATGCTGGAGCCTAACAGAAGCGGATCCAGCAACATTTTTAAAGAAGGGGGGCAGTTTCATAAATTGTAAAGAAAAATAACAAAATTGATAACCCCCTCTATACTTTTTTCCAGTAATTTTAGTTTTTACGTTTTATATACAATGCTTAATTTTTCCACGGAGGGGGCAATTGCCTCTATTAGCACCCCCCTGAATCCGCCCTAGAGACTCAACAAATGTTTGCTGGATGGAAATACGAACAATATTTGGTAACGCTACTGTTTCTCTATAATTCGTTTCTAACCATTTGATTTTGAAAAGGTATAATATTACAGGAATTAAATTCACAAAATTTGTGTAAATGCCCTACAACAAATTTCTCTGACACATTAAAAGTGAAAATAATTTTTTCTGGAAAATGGAAAAAAGAAAATAGTAAAAATTTGAAATTTTATGTAATCTTGTCGGGGTAAGAGTGAAAAAGTAAAAAAAGAAAAAAATCATGTATTTGTAGATTATGTTGCCGTTTACAACGACGGCTTTGCAAATTATGAAATGAATTTCAGCGACCCATTCATTATGAGGTATATGTTGACTGAAAAACACTGGGCAAGTTCATTAAGCTAATGTTTTCCAGCAGTTTTAACTGTTTTAGAGTAATTTCTCCGTTTTTTGACATAGCAAAAGCATTCGACACTGTGGCACTTACGATTCTTTATAAAATGTCAGTTGCAGATATCTCCAAACCGATCATTCAAATTATCCAATCGTATTCGTACCTCAAAAACCGTAAATTTCAAATCTTGCTCGATAATTTAAATAAAGAAATAAAAACAAATGATCCAAAGGAAGAGGTCGAAGAAATAGATTTGGGTGATGCAAAAAAAGACGCCAAAGTTTTAAAAATTGACGTGCAGGAACTCGATGAATGCAACACAGCGCGAACCGATGTGCTAAAAGATTTAAAGTTTGACGGGGTTAAAATCCTTAAAAATGAATTTAAAAACATGGACAAAAAGTAAATTAAAATGGTTAAGGGGGTAAAAAATGTGCCTGAAATTCAAAAGTACAACGTTATCGTCAATAAAAACAACAAGAAGATAAAAATTAATGAATTGGAAAACACAGAAAACAAAAGCAATAGTATCAAATCATACGAGTTAAAATAAAAAATAGTTTTAATATTAAATCCAAGAAGGTTTAAAACTACAAGAGATGAATGATGACAGGAAGATAAACTTTTACATCTAATATTTGAATACGGTAAAATCGACTGTTAGAGTATTTTGAGATTCCTTTGTTTTTTTAAATAAATAAGTAAAAAATTAACTGAGTTGCTACAAAGTATAAATTTTATATTCATTTTAAAACTTCAATATTCAATTTCTTAAGTTCTTTGTATTATTTTAATAGTTTTGTTTACTCGTGTTAGTAATGTCCATTCTTCATTATATAAATTTTATATTTTCCTTCCATGCATCATTAGTCATTACAATCTTTTCTTCTTTGTAGAATATTATGTTTTTCTTTCACGTGTCGAACAATGACATTTTGTTTCAGATTCATATGTAACAAAATCTTGGCTTAAGGGGTTTATGTTAAGCAATTAAAAATTGAAAAGAGGTTGCTTTATTTCGAGTATTTTTAATGTTTTTTTTCATATATTGCAATAAAATTTTATTAGTTTTATGGGAAACAATTCAGAAACAATACCATATTCAAAGTTTAATAGTTTTTGTAGCACTGGGTTTAGGGGAGAAAGTAATTAAAATTAATGGGGTGGATGGTTTTTCTTACTTGATGGACAGTCAAGCGCCTAAGAGTTATGCTAACAATCTTACATGTTTGTAAAAATGTCCAAAATTTTCTTATATTTTTAGTGGGGGAACGGTTAAGTAATTTTATATATACAGGTAGTTATCAAAAATTAGGAGAGTTTCGTTCAAGTTTTTGAGAATAAAACTTAAGATACTCGTTCGCTTTATGCGGAAATAAAATCAATTAAGTTAATTCTTTTAAAAACACAAGTGTTTCGAATTAATTCAAATTTAAAATAAATCGGCAAATCAAAGTTAGTTAAAACTGTTGTGAAAATTTAAAAACTTTTATCGGAAGTGTTTGCATATTATTTAAAGTATCGTATGAAAAGAAAATTATTATAAGATAATTTTCCAAATATTATTTTATTAAATAACCGACAATATTCGGGAAATAATTAAAAATTATGTAATGCAACATTTATACAAACTTTCGTGAAGTTCAAAAATTGAAGTATTATTCAAAATTGCCTCCGAAATTGAGGGATGTGTTTAACAATGGTTAATTAATTTGAATGAAGTATTATACCGCCTACCGATTTTACCGATTTTAAAGAAAACCACCTTATATCATTTGTAATTTGGAGTTTCCAGAGATGAAAGAAAAATTCAAGTTCATCAAGTAGTAAGTGAAAACTATATTTTTATCGTCGAAAATACAGTGCGTGTTTTACTTTGATTTTTGTTTTGTTTTGTGTATTAATTTTAAAATTTTGTTCTATTAATATTAAATTTAGTTTAATAATTTCATTTTTAAGAATTATTATCTTTTAATTAAATCTATTGGGCCCAAAATTTATTATTATTAATTTTTAATTTTAAATATTAGAATTTAAACAACATTTATTTTTATTTATTTTATTTCTTTTTCTTCACATTATAAAATTTAATTTCATAACACACTGTACATATATAATTTGTTTATATTTATTTTTGTGTTTGTTTATTTTTATTATCTTTAATATATGTGTTATTTTGTTCTTACGTTTTTGTTTTCTTTGCATTTTGCAAACCATATTTTTAGGAAAGTCTCAACTGTAAGGAAATTTCAATTTACAAAATTTTATAAGGTGTGGTTATTTTCAAAAGTTACGTCGCGGATGAAAATTAGTCTGTCATCTAATTTAGTCAATCCGATGCAAATTTTATTAATATCTTATGACAGTGGCGCTCAACTAATTATTTTTTTTTTATTTTAACATCTACCGCTACGACACCAATTTAAATCACCTGCGGCCCTACGACGAGCTACCGGACAATTTAATCTGTTGCAGGTGTCGTAGTGACGTATAAGATTGTAACACGACATCACCGAAAGTCTTGAATTGTTTCCAATGGCAGCCAGCAAAACCAATGTCTTCATGGAATGGCTAAAAAGGAATAAAAATGAGAAAATAAACACTTTGAAAAATGCAATTTACCAACGAAACGGCAAATTCCAAGATTCTTGTTATAATAGAAGAAAAAAGGCCAAAATAAAATTATTCATTCTTTAATTTCACAAGAAAACAAACCTAAGGGTGCATCCAGGAAACCACAAATTTTCCAACATTTGATGCATTTCCACGACTACGATGAAACCGCATAATCAGGATAATAACTATGAAAATTGAATGATTAAATTTTGTTTTTAGAATTATTTAAAAGAGAATCTTACCTATTAAAATTTTTTTTGTTTATCAATGATAGTTTATTTAGTTTTGATATGACTTTTGATTTTTGCAAAGTTTCCAATTAATTTAATTATTTTGTGATTTTCTTTCAAAATAAAATCAAAACTTTCAAGTCTTACACTTTGTGAAACTTTGCAAACTTTTAATTTTCTTTAGGGGGTAATAAAGATGTCATGAAACGCTTTATGAAAAGTATTTTGATCCATCTTGAACCTTTTTTAGAATCAAGTCGAAGTTAAGTTAATTTTTTGTGCTGCTGTATTTTATCAAAGAGATCAAAAGAATAAGAATTGTTATACTCTGAAACATACAAAACAAACAAATTTTTTTACATTTTTGAAAATTGAATTAATATTAATATTCGCGGCTTTGTTGCATTTAATTAATACCCGGTTAAAAAGAAATAAAATTTTTTAATATAATGTGATAATGTGATTTTTACAACGCAAGTTCAATAGCGTTATATTGAAGAGACTATTGGGGGTAAAAAAAGGGACGGCGGGTCGTCGAGATGAACAGAAGGTCATTGGGTTGTAGTTGACCTTATTTTGAGAATTTAAACTGACTGAAGACCAGAAAGTTATTTAGTTTTCAATTTGATATTATTCGATTTCCATCTGCAGTTCTGGAGGATTGAAGTTCATCTTACATTACTTAAATTTATAGTAGTATAATACACCATTTTATGTTAATTGCATGGTTCTTCATGAAGATTTGTTGAGATTAATACCGCGTACCGTTTTATTGGCAAAACTAAAAGAGGTTTCTTTGATTGTATTATTGCGATTTTTGTAACCTGCAGTCGATTTATTGAGGCTTTAACGTGTCGACTTTGGTTTGATAAATTAACTCATTGCTGCGTCGAGTTGGCTTTGTGCAAGGTAACAAACATTTTTATTTACTACCAAAAAACTTTCATCAGTATTAAGTTGGTGCGAATGAATAAACAGTGGCGCCGAGAATAAAATTTTTCATTTATTTGACAATTTTATTTAAAGTAACATTTTTGTATTTTATTATAAAATTTTATTAGAAATTTACACGAATACACTTTACACTTTTGATGGGTATAAATGCGTTGTTTTTGATTATTTTTTGAATTTTGATTTTTATTAATACAGCGCAGTTATACCTTATACTGACACCTTTTACACACTTCGGTAACTTTGATATGATACATACATTACATACATAGATGATAAATAATGATTTTAGAAAATAAAATTTAAAAAATGATCTACATAAATGTACACATAAATTATATTCTTCTACATAGTATGCATGTCAAAAATATCAACAAAAAAGTTATCTTCAAAATTAGCATAAAATCACACGTTTTGACCATATTATCAATTCTACCCGTAACATTGATTTTACCGAATAAAATGTTTAAATGCATCTCGTATTGGTTGATTTCAAATTCAAGTTTAATACGTTGTATTTGTACTAACTGGTCGAGAGGCTACGTAAGCTTACAGAATTGCGGCCAATATTAACTTTTTATACAAATCCTGTTTGGTTTAGCCAAACCAACTTTTAAGGCTGAGTAGAGATTGTTTAGACGGAAATCTGCATTATACTTTTGAGCAGAAACTAAGCAGTCCTTCTTGAAAGCAAAGTCTTAAGACAGATAAAAATCCTAAAATGATTTCCAAGTGGCGTCTTTTTGAACTGCGGAACATCTAGTTTTGTCGTTTTGTTTCTGACCTTTGTATCTTATTTTCCAATTCTAAACGTGGTAAGCATGTCTATAAAAGTAACGGAAATAAACAATCAGATGCAGAGACAATGACATAATTAGTCAGCAATTTACGGATACATCCACTACTACTAAAGTAAAGAAAAGTGGTTTATCTCTTTCCAAAATTTTTCATTCAATTTATTTTTATTGATCAAAAGTGAAGGATAAATTTAATTTTATGTATATTCATTATTTCACATATTTATGTATATTATAACTGTTTTTTCCTTTGAAAAGCTTGACTTACTGAGTATAAACATAAAAGACAGTAATACAAAAACGGAAGAGTAGCTCTGAAGTGGATGTAAAAACTACTAAAAGTAAAATTTACAAAAACATTATGCTTAGATTTGAATAAACCAAAACCAACTATTCTTTTGCTACCTAATAATCAATACAAGAATACAAAGCTTTTCAACTGAACATCAATGAGATTCAATGTTAAAAGTTTTTCACTAAAGTAACAGTTTAGTTGTAATTCTAGAATTCTAAATTTTTAGAATTCTAAAAATGCATTTCTTTTGAGTAAATTAAATCGGGTATTTTGCTAACGCTTAATACTTAATTCAAATTGTGCGTTTAATTTATCGTTACAAAAAGCTATATAGAAGCTTTGAAAATAATTTTTTTTAAATGTTTTTGACTTAGTTTTCATAGCAGAATTTTTAAATTAAAAAAATTGTAATTAAAAGAAAATATCTAATTTCTCTCTGTACAAGTAATTTTCAGACGAATTTACGTTTAATTTTTCGTGTGTTAGCGTATAGTAAAGATTTTTACTTAATATTTTTTTGTATATGACGCAATTCATAAAGAGTTTCATTTAAAATAAATAAAATTAGGTAAAAAAAAGTTATTGTTTGTAGACACTTGTTGAAATGTTTAAAAAAAATTGAAATTATTAGCTAAATATGTATATGACGCTAGATTGACATGGAGCATTTACGCGTTCTTTTAATAAAAATGTCAAAAGCATAATATGCAATATTCACGGTTTACATAAAGTGTGCTGAAAAAGAAGCAATTAAACTACTATTGCAACAGTTGACTCTGACATGCTGCAAAGTGCACATATAGAAGAAGCTGGACAATGTGGTAAATGCAATTTTGCTAAGACCTTCTTGAATAATAACAGAGAATTATGGAGGCAAAATGTTCCATCAAAAACATTGTAAAAAGTTATGCTACTTATAGAGTGAAAAAGAATTATCATATAAAATCAAAATGTAGTATTTGAACAAATTAAAAAAGTTCTGACGTTGCTGGATATTTTCAGGCGACTGATCAACATACAAGTGCCGGAAGTTAATTATTAAAGCTTTGCAAACTACTGAGGATACATTCACTGGTTAATTTTTAATTGAAGTGTGATTTAAAGTTAGTTTAGTTGCTGAGCAAATTCATGATTGTACTTACATTATTCTTGCTATTTTTCAACCTTTTTTTTATCAACATAAAGCAGTCAGTGCTTCCCAATAATAAAATAAATTTTATCATAAAAAGTATAAAAATAAAATTCTGTCATAAATCAGATTACTAATATTAACTTTTAGGAGAAGGATGTAAGAACGGTGTAAGCTTTATTCATTTCCGATTTGTGGTATAGATACTAAATCTGTTAGAGAAACCAAATTGTATAAGATTTATCGGAAAACCTCAAGTTGGCTCGGTAAGTGGGGCGGTGATAATCGGTTTATTGAGCCAGTACCTCCCAGTTAACAGGAATGCCTAAAAGACTGATTAACAAAGGCTGCTGAACAACTAATTCAAAGATAATAGCCCTGAAAGACAGTTAGAATTGCTTTTGTCAATTTTATTCTCAACTATATCAATAATAAATTGATATTTTTAGCAGTTGCCAAATTAAGCTTCTTTATTCGTTCAGAAAAATGTTTTCGAAATTCGAGTGCAAACATTGTTAGGTAATTTGATTTAGCATTTATAGTAGACAGGCGATTAACAAAATTACACAGTTTGTAGATTTAATTATAATTTTACAGCAGAGACGTGAGATTCTATTGTAACAAAAATAATTACTAAATATTAAATTTATTATCTATAAACTTCTAATACAATTAAAAAGTACTTATAAAATTGATTATTCATTTCTTGATACATAATTAGATTTGTCTTAATAAATTACGTAATAATACACTAAATTATTTGAAGTGGCCGTGATTGAGTTTGTTGAATATCTTTTGAAGTGTTGTTTCCTTTGTACAAAGAACTGAAACAAAAAATAGAAATATAAAATAAATGCAATATTCCATACATACACAGATAAAGATACAAATTTTGATATTGGTAAATAACTTGAAATTTTGCTTTTATATGTTGAATTGTGACTTACAATCGCTCTGCTTTTAGATATATAAATTTGTCTCAATGTCTCATGTTGTAGGTTTCTTTACGGTGTAAGTTGCGATCGTGATTTATATTTCGTAACTTCAGTTTATTATTTTTTGCAAGGATAGTTAAAAGATCTACGATGTAATTTGCTTTTTGAATAAAAATAAATCTTTATTTTATTTAGTGGTTCGTTTCACAAACGTTTATAAAAAAGCCACGATTATATAAAATCATCGAAATGCTTTCAATTTATTGAAAGGACTACATCACAGCGTTGGCCAAAGGTGCTGCAAACTCAAGGTGTATAGAACTAGTTTAGCCCTTTAACTATTTAAATGTAGTTACAAAAACTAGATTGCCACCAGATTGATACGTACTTATCATATTATACTACAAAACAAGTATGTATTACGCACAAATTTTTTTTCAGTGCACATATGTGTGAAACCAATTTAATTAAAATACCTTAATAAGAAAAGTCTATGTGAGAGAATCCAATATCATGCAGAAGTATTTTTTTAACAAATTAAAAATTGATTGAAAATTTCACAAATAACAAAAAAAACATTAAAATCTAAATCCTTTTAACCGTACAAACGCAGCTTATTATATTTGACTTTTTATAAATTCAGTCAACTTTCATGTTATTTCGAGTGGTATATTTAAAGAATTTTCGTAAAATTTTAAGAAAGTCGTCGCAATTAAGGTTTTCGATGAAGAAAAGCAAGTTAAGGGTCTTTGAAGTAAGCACGAAAATGTAACCTGTGCAATTTGGACGTCAAACTCGTAAATTGTGCTTAAACTTTAAAAATATATAAAATTATAAGTTGAAAAGGCGACCGACTGAAAAAATTGCTGTATCTCAAAGAAAATTGCAATTTTGCTCATATTAAGTTCTGATAAAAAGAACAAACACTTAAATTGATTTTAACGAGTAATTGAATCCACCCTTGCAGAAGCAAAGTTATGTGATGGCCACATCATTTAAAAAAAATTTCTTTTTAAAATTTACTGCAAATATCAAATTTATAAAATATAAAAAAGAGGAATTTTTTTTGGAGAAATATTATTTTCAGTTTTTTCTTTTTACATAATTTTCTTTGATATTTACTATCGTTTCGAATAATACCTTTAGATTGATTTTAGATTCTCTTTACTTTCTAAACAATTTTATGGTTATATCTTGCAGCTTTCTTCCATAATCTACTCTAACTTTAGTCATGAAGAAGTATATAATAGTGAAAGAACGTATTAAAATGATTAAATATAACAAACGGTGAATGTTACAGTTAAATGTTAAAATTTTTTTATTAAATTACATTGATTTGGAAGACACGTAGTTCCAACAAGAGGGTGCCACATATCACAGAGCCCTTGAAACAAAGTTGTAATGCAATCGAAGTTCAGGAGCAGAATTTATCTTACAACGTGACAATCATTTTAATGATTACCATCTACTGTATCATCTTTTTAATGATTATAAAGTACAGATAAGTTTAGATATGTTAAAGGAACAATGTTCCTTTTTTTCGCAGTGTTCTTTAATTCTCTGCTATATTATCATTTATGCAATTTGAGCTTTAAACTCATAAACTGTGTCTTTTTTACTTTAGAAAAAAATACGTTGAAGAGAGCAACCAACTGTAAATATTGCTGTATCTTAAAGAAAATTGCAATTTCGTTCATATTAAGTTTTGTTGATAAAATACATAAATTGATTTTAACACGTAATTGACTTTCATATGGGAAAAGCTATGTAATGGTCAGATTACTTTTTAATGTGACTGGCCAAACTAAAATATGAAGTTTTCTAACAGCAAAGCGTCCATTTTCAATTTAACATGGAAAAAATGAAATAAAATCTTCATGCCGATGAACAGCGTAGTGTTGATTAACTTTATTTACTCCATAAATTTAAATTATAGCAAATATTATTAAAAATTAATATTTGCCTTGTAGTGGTGTAAAATTACAAAAAAGTATCATCTAAGCCTTCGGGCGGACAAAAAGTGCCTATTTACAGAAGCCACGGCGCGGCGCTACCATTACTTTGACGCCAGGTGCAGGGGCACCGCTCCCACCTCTTTGATTCTCTGACTAATCTGCACTGATGCTTAAAACTTAATTATACCATATAAAAATTGGGAAATTCCCTAGGGGCGCCAAGTCACAAAGAGGTATTTCAGAAGTTTAAATATTACAAAATTTCTTAATATTATCTCTCTGAATTTTCCATTGGCTTCATATAAGAGACTTTAGCTCTTATTAACCAATACAGCATCACAAATATTTATTGATTGATATGTTCATGTTTTTTATGTTTCAAAGGTAATATAATTTAACATAAATTTACAATTATTAATTTAAGATGCTTTAACCCTAAAAATTCTAAAAATATTCGGTTTCCTTGAGAGAATTTTAAACCTCGTCGTTGACTTTTAAAGTGATAAAGTTGAAAATATCTAGAATGTAGAAATTTGTAGTTGGTATTAGCATTCAAAATCAAATAAAAATTACATTCATTTTCAAATAGGACAATATGCCTAGAAGAACATGAAAGTTGAATCTGATCCTGTTTAGCACTCTGCTAAACTATGTTATCTTACACGTCTTCATCATTCATACGCATCTGACATATAATTTTTTGACATGTGAGTAAAAGTATGTATTATTATTTTTATAAATTCAAAAATACAATGTTAAAGTTTATGGCTTTATTATTATTATTATAATAAAGATGTAGTTCTCGCACAAGGTTGAATTGTTTAAAATTCATTACTTCTCAGCTGTGACAAGCAAAATATCATCTTTGCTTCGTTTTCTCTCACAATTTAAATATTTTATTAAAGTAAAACATTTATTTTGCAACACCATGTGTAAACTTTAAAGCTTTATTAGGGATGTTGGTGCATGATATTGTTCTAATTGCCATTTCCAGGAAAGTTTAAATTTTGCTATGATATTCCAAAAGCTGTGGCGATAATTTTTCATCATTATTCTATCATTTTAGGCTTGGTCATCTGTCGCTGTGCAGAACATTATAATGATGATACAATTGATTTTTTTAACATTTTAAAGACAAGTAAAAATTGTTAAGGTGATTTTCTAGCGATCTATGAAAATTATACTCAAAAACCATTGGTTTAATTATTTTTCATCATCACTAAAATAGAAATGAGCCGAACATCTCATCAAAGAAAAAAACACTGAAGTATTAAACCAATTAAAGTGTAACACTGCAAAGTGCGGAAAGAAAACAATTAAAAAGGAAAAAAAAATTTTTTTGTAAATCAGTGTGATTTTCCATTATAATCATCTGATATCATTCCTCTGCAAGCCCAAAGTTTTCCCAATTGTTTTTCATCTCTGTCTCCTTTTATTGAGCTTTTAACTGAATTTTATATTTAGAATATTGACATAAGTATCTTATTTCTACTCTGTAATTTCAAATTTGTTTGTACAAGAATTTTGGAATTATAACAGGGTGCCAAATTATGAATCAAAAGGTCCAACGCTCAAATCTTGCTCAATCCAAAATGTACTTTTACTGTAATTTGAATTCCAGGTGATAGTAAAATTTTGTATTGTTCTCTTTCTTCTTTTGCACTTTGCGTATTAGGCATTTAAATTCCTGTTATGATTCCCGCCTCTTTCTCGGTCTACCCAGGCTTCTTTTTCCTCCTTATCGTTAATTTCGTTAATTGTTAATTTTTATAAAGAGCTCTAAATTTAATGTTGTTTAATAAATTTTTAAACCGAATTTTATAGATAAATTTGTATAAATTATTATTTTATGTTGTTGGCAATTTAATTCATGATTGTGGTTTATAGCTCTTTTTTATGGGTTGCATAACGATGGCCTGGATAACCTTGCATTCCTTTCACACTTGTTTTTCATTCAGCTGAGTGGAAATCAACGATGGTGATAACCTCTGTTTAATGCAATCGGTATGGTTGGATTTCATTCAAAAGTTTTTCCGTATAGATAACTTTGATTAGTGGAGATTCATTCTTGTCACATTTGCATCCATCTGTTCACGAGATATTTCCACATTTCATAATAGAATGTGGTAAAAGTGGTAAACTGTAGACAATTTAATCTTTGTTAATGTATTATGTTTAAGTACAGTTTTTGTATTTTTAGCTATATCAGTTATATTGACTGGTAAATGGTGACTGACAGCTTGCAGTTGATTTAGGTCCTATTACTATCTGCAAAATTTATGACTTAAGAAGAAGATTAAGAAATTACTTATCCACTCAACCATATTATATGCGAATTATTATTGGAGTTTGGAGTCTCTTCACATGACAGCTTAATAGCAGTTTATTTTTTATTTGCACTTTATTGCTCAGCACAAATTGGAATTCAAATTCTTGGCGCTCACAGATATTAAATCCAAAACAAAAACCGTTTGGTGAGTTTTTGAAAAAAAAATGCAAAATCCACTCTATAAAAAAAGATCTCTATTTTTTGTACCTTAACTTTCTTTATGGTATCCCGTAGAGATCAAAAGTTTGCTTACAACAAAATTTTACTTGCTTTAGTTACATATTTATTTTATAGGTTTACATTTTCTGTTCTTTTGGGATTGGTCTTTGCCAAATTCTAACATTTAGACCGTAGGGTAAATCAGAAAGGATACACAGATTAAACATCCGTATTTATTATGCAGTTGAAGTAAAATTGGTGTGTTAGATTTTAAAGAGAAGTTTATTTCATCAAATGCTATCTAGCCCATCTTTCTTGTTTCTCTTATCTCAAGTGCTTTGCTGTCTCTATTGGTTGTTATTAATTGTCTCATTCATCGACCACTTTTTAGATACAATTTTTTGATTGTGATTTTCGACATAATTTTTTCCCTGACTTTAAGGTCTTACTACCTGGAAGTCTCAGTTTAACTTTCTGGCCAACGAAAACCTTGATTTTATTTTTATTTTATCAGTATATATTCTTTATATTATATTGTTTCAAAAAAAGCCTCTGACGTATTTGGCTGCGAACCTTAAGGGAGCTAATCGGCACTGCTTTGTGCATTTGTAGCCTAGTTATAAAAGTTACATTTTAAATTAATAATTGGTAAAACTGTAGGTACTAAATTTGACATATAAATATTTGATGTTAATTTATTTGAAATGTTGAATATTTTAGAATTTCAGAGTGTCAAAAATCTACTCGAACGTTTTACCTTTGTATATTTAAAGCATTTCACTGTTTTAATCGTTACTGTCAGTGTCACGTAAAATTTACTTAATTTAATTAAAACTGTCACAACTTCTATGTTTAAGATACATTGTACAAATTGTCATTGGGCTTTTTGGCTAAAGGGTAAACGAGCACATTAAAAGTTAAATGAAAGCTTTTAAGATTTATTTTTTGTTTAAGATTTATTTGCTACATAAAAACTAAAAGGTTTAATTTATTTACGTATTCTTATTGTTTAATTTTTGATAAGAAATAATGGCGCATTTAAATAATACATTTTGAAGTTAAAAAAATGCAGATATAAAAATTTGATACGCTGTGCAGAGCTTAATAAATTTTGAAAAAGTGCTTTATCTCATTCAACATAAACTTATCTATATTGATCTGGTAAATTTTCATTGCCGGGAATAGCACTCCTTCTTAATGTAATCGCGATTAAGAAAGACACTTCTTGAGAACAAATTGTGTAGAAATAATAAAAGTCCATTTGCGTGCAAATTCTTTTGTTTACAAAGTCCTTGGCACACATTGGTGTCGAGACACGATCAACGAAATATGGGAGAACCCCGCAGTTTGGATTTTAAAAACGCGAAACGTAGTGTAGCACCCCATGCCGCTTTGGTGATACATTTTATGATTATATTATGCTTTTTTTATATAAAACATCTTATAAAAAATATGAAGTATATAACATGGAAAGAAAATTGATGCCGTGAAATTTTATTTAAAAGTTTTTTCATGAAACCCTAAAACAATTTCCGATGTTTGATTTCACCTACCTACGCTACGTATACCAAAATATATTGCAAAATTAAACAAATTTCTAATAAAACTTGGCTTATCGAAGCTCCAAGAAGATTAATAATAAATCGAAAATTTGCTCTTGTCGATAAATAAATATTGAGTGCTCCAGAAAATCGCAAACGATAATTTAACAAACGCATTTTATAAATAAAACCGTAAAATAAAAATTTAACATCTAATTAATTTTTAATTTGCACTAAAAGCATCAAAAATCTATGTGAGCGACAATCTTACATCAGCCGAAATCCTGACTGAAAGATAAGCATAAGAATGAGGCTTTCGAAAGAAACGTCATTCCTAATTCAGTGTCGTGAGCGGCATCTTAAAGATTGAAAAGTTTTTATTATGATTTTTTGCGTTACGATATTTCCTTCTACTGTACCATTTGTGTTTGCTAATGAAAATCAGAAAAAGTATTGAACGAAAAACTTTTTTTATTCACAGCACATTGTTAAATCAGCACTTTCATTCCGAGGGAAAAGAAAAATTAAAAATCGGAATAGCTAACTTTTTAAATGTAAAAACTTTGTAAACCTTTAATTTATTAAAAATTTAACTAAATAAATAAAATGAGGACAATTAATTTGTCGTTTGTAACAAAAGCAAAAATTCTGAATCCTCTCCTTTCACGTCAATAGCTTTGCCTAAAAATGTCATAATAAAATAAAGCTTAATTTATTTCGCACTCACTCCAAATTAACCCGACGATGTGTTATCCTGGAGTTGTGAATTAGTTGTCACGGTGGTGTCCCCCGAAGGACTAGGAAGTTGGGTTGTGGTAGATGACGACGGTCGGCCGTAGAGGTAACTCGTTCCTCTGCTGTACCAAGGATCGGACGGGTCTCGGGGCCGATATGAACTGCTT
The DNA here is from genome assembly GCA_905340355.1 of Rhagonycha fulva. Lineage (NCBI taxonomy): Eukaryota > Metazoa > Arthropoda > Insecta > Coleoptera > Cantharidae > Rhagonycha > Rhagonycha fulva. The sequence goes on from HG996556.1 coordinate 36,310,489, forward strand.
GAAAAGCTGTCAGGGCAACGAGAGATCTAAATTAATGGTTAATTTCAAATAAAACCCTAAAATTTTCCTACCACTTTTTTAACCTTCAAATTTGCAATTTTTCATCTTTCTTAAAATAATTAATTTTTAATTTATTGTTTGTGAGGAAAATATGTAATCATTCAAAAACCTGCTATAGAAAAAGCAACTAATAAAATGAATTTCTTACTAATGAGTAATTTCTTTTCTCTTGCTATCAAATCACAAGTGACAGCATCAAGAGCTTTGAAAGTTTCTTTTCCTCTTGATATTATCGATTACAGCCATCTCTTATAATGGAATTTATTTTATTCTTGGCTACTACATTTTTGGTTTTGAATTTACAATCGTATCTACGAGTATGCATTTAATTACTATTCTATTAATCATAAAGATAATAAATTTAAAATTTTCATTTCATACATATGCAATGCTAACTGACGTCAGTAATGGTCCAAAAGCTGCAGTTCTCTGAACCATTTTATTTAAAGTGTAGCACGTAATCGTAAAGTTAAGATTGGATAATCTAGAAATATGATGACAATTTTTTATTTTTAAATTAAAGATTATAGATTTTAATCCAAAAGAGTTGACTGAAGTAGTACTTATAAATAAAAATGTAGAATTTCTAATGTTTAATTAACCGTATACAAAATGGTTGGTTTAAGATCAAAGCAATATAAATTTTTGAACTTTGGACAATAATATTGGTAAGTATTCATGGTCATTTCAAAATTTTGCATTTTATCTGCATGAAAATTCTACATAACAGCAAAAAATACCTATTCGATTTATTACGACGTATGATGTGTTATTTCCAAAATATGGAAATTTTTATGGTGTAATGTTATCTATTATATTTCATTGCAACACAATGAAACCAACATAATTCTAAAATTGTTGGAATAATTATTAACAAATTAACAATTACGTTAAAAAATTATATCAAAATTAAATGAAACACGAACATTATAATAATTAACTTATAACGTCGTCAGTTATAACTTTGGGATAGTGGAACAAACCATGCAGTTAATTGGACACGTGGGGGTTATTGGAAAGTTTGTATTAAATCAAAAACAACATAATACCTATATTATTTTGTCTGAAATCGGCACTAAAGTTCGTTGTTTTTGTATAATATTACGTTATGCAACCCAACTCGCACTAACTAATTTTACAATAAATAGAGTCACTTAATATTCAATAACCCTTAATTATTTCGTTACAATAAATAACATGTTCAAAATTATTATTAAATTTTGCTAAAATATTATATCTAAATCTTTCATCCAACAAATTTTCTAAAGAGAATATTATTATAATATGTTGCCTAGCAATTCGACTTTGCTATTTCACTTATAACTTTAAAAATTACTACCGTAAATGTTAAAATTTGAATATAATTTAGTGAGAAGTTTCATTTGTTTAGTGGAAAATAATATCCACAACATGACAAAAGGATGAACATTAGTCCCTTGATACACAAAAAACTATAATTAATATCTGTATAAATTATGCTTATAAATAATAAACTCTCAATAATAATTTATACTTCTACAACACTATGTGGTGCTAGTTGTTAATTACACAATTTTTTATTTAATTATTATTGAAAAAGTAATAAAATTTAAGGTAGGCATATAAAAATTGTACTGATTCTGAGTCATTTTTAAACATCCAGTACGAAGTTAAAAATAAAATTTAATGTAATACAAAAATTGCGTAATATTTAATGAGGAAGTAAAGCTAATCTAAAAACTATAATAAAATGCAAATGGAATGTTGGTTATGCATTTAATTGAGGTGTGGTCAGTCCATCACCCGATGAAAATTTTCAAATAAACTATCTATTAAATGCATTTGATTTCGTTAGCAATTGGGGCGCTTCAGCTATTTTAGTCAACCTTGTTTGTTTTTATGTTACGATGTTATCAGCAGTTGTCATGCGATTTTTAGTTAGACGTCCAAAGATTGAATTTTGTGGTATCAGCAATTTGTTCTCATTTTGAAACGACACAACCTTTTGTTGTTGGGCTTGTCAAAATTATGCTTTAAGCTCGACTCTCCACGTGGTAGTGAACAAACTGCGCCTTTACAAGATTTGTTAGATTTCAGTAGCCAAAATTTCATCTAAGTTAATGGAATATAACTATTCACAGGGGAAATATTGTTAACTCTACTTTGTGGTTTTTGTATTTTTAAGATTTGTTTGTTTATCCTTACTCTGAACTACTCGGAGTAAAGTGGTGTAAAATTGATTTGTATAAAAAGTGGGTTGGTGATTTTTAGACTAAACTACTTTTGGGTAGTTTGAAGTAGGCGTACGAACAAGATTTTAGCTTTAAAAGCAATACATAAAAATGGGCGTAATAAATGTTTATATGGAACACAATGGCTTAAATATAACGCTTGATAGTAATTATCTGTATTTAATAATTAGATTAATTAATTATACAGATAATTTCGTGCAATTATCTCAATTGCAATCGCAAATAATCAATTAAAAATAAGGTTCTGTTGTATTACTATTGGTAGTAATTTATTATATCGAATAATTATTATCATTGTTACATAATATAAATAATTGGTATTTTAAATTAAATTGAAAATATTAAATAATAATTAATAGATAATATTTAATTTAAGCCACTGCCCTAGGGTGATGTGACCGCTGGTTGAGTACAAAGCAGAAATTCTGGGATTAAATCGCGGACTATACCAGAATTTCTTAGCTCGGCCTTCCAGTGGGCATGCACACACTATGGTGAAATCGATATTGATTTAATGATAATATTTAATTTAAATAATTGTTTCGCTACATGTTAGTATTAGAAAGTTTTAATTTTTTTGTTTTCATTTTCAATTAGTTCAAATTTTGCTGAGTAGCAGATTTGTTTCTTTAACCTCCATACCTAACCGTTTTTTATAATAAAGAATTGATTATTTATAATATATGAATAGCAACTTATTGAAGAACTAATCTAACTTTAAATTCCGGTTCATTAAATTAGATATTCTGCCTCGTGATATCCCAAAATCTGAGATATAAATTAGACCCAAATGTTGTATTGCCAAATTGTGGATACCCTACTTACAAATTCACATGTTAATTTGAAAATAAGACACATAGTTGAGATTTTGATAGTATTTCAAACCTATTAGTTACAATTAATCTAATATGTCTAAATAATAAACACGTTTAATTATGTGTATCAACAAACTTGTTTTATAATTTTATTCCTACTTACTTTATTTACTTTTTAAAAACATTTTTTAATAAATTTAATTTTTGTTCTACTTATTTACAGCACAATACAATAAATTACCACCAGTTAGGTGTTCAAAGTTTAAAAAAGTGAAAGAGTTTGTGACATTCCAAATGCCAGTTTTCACCTTCAATGTTTGAATCATCCAATGTTTTGGAAATCTTTTATTTGCATTTATTTGCTTAAATTGCATTCTTGGTTTGTATGCATGGATCAGACTCTTAGCTGTTAGTTCTTTGTATCCAGAGCATCTAACATTTTCTCACATATGTCAAAAACGAACATGAGTTTAGTTTCACCGTTGTTGATTTTTAAGTCACTTTTTGGTTAAAAACAGATCAGATTTAATAACATGTCAGTGTTGAGTGCGACCTTTAAATTTGTCATTGAATTAAGATGGTATGGTACAATGAATTTTGATGGTAATTATTATGGTAAGATGTTCATTTAAAGGTTCCTATGTAAATCATATACTATTAATTTGCTTGTTTTACAAAAACATTCATTTATATTCTGTATCTCCTTCCGTATGAGTAGGTTTCTGTAAACGTTTTTCTTTTTATCGCATGACATTAAAAATTCATTCCGTGTCACCTTGACAGCTCCTGGAGTAATGTCATCTTTGCGTTTGGTAATGTGAAACAATTTTGGAAGCCTTTCTAATGAAATTTATTTTATTATTCTTTTTATCTGTAACTTTTTCTTTCTATTTTTAAATTCGTTTTAATAGCTTTTACTGGTTAAATTATTTTTTAGTATTATTAAATAACTACTAAAAGACGCAATCTGAATTTCGACTGACGAATCGAATAGAACTATTATTTTACTCAAATTTCCTAATAGAGAATATTTGATTTGGTTAATTAAGTGAAATTAGTGTAACACCTGAGGTCATTTAATAGCCATTTTAATTGACACTTCAAATTGCAAGCTTGATATTTCAACTATGAAATTATCAATTCTTGTATAAGTAGTTTGGCCGACGAGCAGGCAGTTAGACTCCTAATCCAAAGGTCACAAGTTCACACCCCGTCTACACCCAAATTACTTGTGTCTTAGTTTGAAATCTACGTTAAGCAGTAAATCCTATTTGTGAGTACTTGCCTCAAAAACTAAATAAAAATGGATTTATTCTTGAACTACATACATAGCATATTATATGAGAAAAGTCTTATGTTGGATATTCGCAACAATAATAAGAATATTTCTTGCTATTTAGTTGTCACTTGGAAATTACACTGATTCTTATTTGTTGCTTGATGGAGGCTTATGTAGCTAATGAAAAGATTTTGTGAAATTTACTTTTCATTTTTTCTTTCTTAATTTTTGTATTTATTAACTCCAGATTGAAACATAGTAGGTGATGTATATTTATTCTTCTTGTAGGGATGTCTTATGTTGGATTTATTATTATTCTTAACAATATTTTGTTTCATATCAATGTACGTAAAGAATTATTTTGGCTAATGAATGCTATGGAATCAAGGATAAACTAAAGAGCAGGAAACCGCGGTTTTAATCCTGATTGCGTCAAAAATGTGCTGTGATCTAAAAAATTCAAAATCGATCCTTGGACTATAAAACTCTTCCTAACCCGCACTAGGCCAGCGTGGGAAGATATGGCCTAAACCTTTAAGTTACTTGAAAAGATGTACATATATCCAAAAATGGATGTAAACAAAAACTCTAATAAATAAAAAAATAACATCGGCTATGCGTTCCATTTGGAATAATGCTTACTTCCTTGGAAGTTTTTACAATTCATTTACCGAGGCAAATCACTCCTCGTTTTATCTTTTTTGATACTCTAAATTGATTTCACCATAGCGCGAGAATTTCCGCTCTGTACTCAACCAGCGGTCACATCACTCCACGACTGTGGCTGTAATGTTTATCTATCGATTCAATGTTACGAATTATTTTTGTACAATCAAGTATTGAATTATGTATTTGCTTATCGAACGATGAATTGATATTAATAACTAACCGTAAATATAATGAAATCGGGCACGAATACTAATGGTACCATCTATGTAAACTCGCAAGAAATTTAAAACTGGAATGATCAGGACCGGTCTAGAGACTAACTATTACTCTGTTATTCACACATATTTCAAATTTCACTGTTGTATTATTTGATAGAATATGTCACCATCTCGTACATTTTTAATATAATTTGTTGCATTGTTGATGAGTATATAATTACTGTCAAGCTAAAATTAACAATTTCTATTTTATGTGAATATTTTCAATTTGTATTTAAATTAATTTTAATACTGAAAACAATGTACGTATAATTACCACAAAAAGAAGTAATAACCCGGAAAATTATATCTACTATTGATCTCTTTTTTTATACATATTTTTATTAATTTTTACTATTCAATATGCATTGCTAGATAATGCAAGATTAGTTTTTATTCATATTTTTATTAGAAATGGCCAATTTTTTTCTTTTAATGTTTGTAGTTAGTTATCATACTGGCAGTGGTTAGCCCGCCTTAACTCAGCTTAAGCTTATTAGTTCTTTGCGGTAGTAATTTAAGACGACCTTAAAACTGATTGTAAACATCTTAGCTTAAAAACGAGCTTACTTAGATCGCTCTAACTAAACTCATGCTAACGAGTGCATGCATATCTGATTAATTTAAAAAAATAAATATTATTGCTAAATAATCCAAGAAAAATTTAAAATACTTACTACTTTTAGAATATCAGATTGTAAATATTATTAATCTTGGATCTTTTTAAACTAACAAATTGCATTATATCCGGTATGTACTGCACAGTGCACTTAACGGCTTATTATTAGTAACAGGATAGTTAACGCTGCCTGAGCTTAAATAAATAAATTGTGACGCGCTGAAAAATAGTTAACTTAAATCCTGATTAAGAATCGATTTGTTTTAAAGTAGGGTAGACCACAGGTCGGTTATCTTGTTAGAGAATGTATAGCACAACTATTGTAAATGGAAAATACATGGTATAACAATATAAAATTAATTCCCGCTTGTCCAAATTGTAATACGAGAGCTAAAACTGTCAAGTTGCTAAAACTTCTTCGACAATAATTTTTGAGTTAGAAAAGTATACAAAACATCCTTTAGTTTTGTAATTATTTTGTGTTTCCAGCTTTTCCATCATTTAATTTTGTTTTTTTATAAAAAAGAGATGAAATTCCACAAAGAAAATGCTTGGACTTCTAGACTGATTTTCAGTTTTAATTTCTGCAAAATGAAATTTAATATTTAAAAAACTACAAAGTTTATATTTTATGTATTTATTTATTAGATTATTATTGTTTGTCGTAAACAAATTTCATAAAAGGAAAAATATTATTCGATAAAAAGATGCTATTCAAGCAAACAATTTAAGGATCGATTAAATTTTTATGCATCAACCGTTATCAAAGTAAACTTTGCCCAGAAATCCATAAATTCCAGAATAAAATTTTTAAACAAGGTTTGTCAAATATTACACATTTTTCTATCACGGCAGCCCTAATTGAACCTTTTAATATAAAATAAAGCTTAGGGTTCCGTGGTTTCGACCACCAACAATATATCACCAATAAAGCTTCGTGTGGCTGCGTATTAAGGAATGGCTTTTCTGAGTTTGTTACATTTAATTTATAATTGCTGCTTTAAATTTACGAAAATCTAGTTAAGCAAAATTAATTTGTAATTATATCGTGGAAGACTCAAAAAAATTTATCTCAGGAATGATTAAATATAGTATGTAAATTTAATTAAGTTGCAACGTCGATTTAGGGTGTTAAAAATGTTATTTTGAAATATCGCTTGGGAAGAGCTGATGAAATAACGCTTTGTTTAATTATAAGTTTTACACTTATTACTTGTTAAGTGGTTTAGTAATTTAGAAATAGTTTGTAAACTGCAAAGCGTTTCGGCACTCTTCTACAAATTCTCTTCTAAAACAGTTTTAACTTTCCTAGTTCAACGTTGCGAATAAGAAGAGACGAACGTTGTTTAAATTCAGATATGAATAAAACAAGCAAAACGAATTTATGACAAAGAAATCAATCATACTGCGGTATTTATCTAGGTCAAAAGTTCACTCACTATCTGCTCTTATAAAGAAATATTTGATAATAGAATTTATTGTAAGCAGAATTTTGCGACACTTCGCATCGAGCAATAAAGTTTCTAAAATAAAACTGTGGTCGCAATGAAAGCTTCCAGCTTAAGGTAAGTAAGCATAATGAGCCAAATTATTCTGTTAGTCGCATTAAACTTTTATGATCGGCCAAATGGGGTATAATTTATGGTATTTCGCTCGAATATAATGGCATAGCCCGGTTAAAACTGACCACTTATGGATCTAAACTGTTTTACATTACGGCACTGTTAAATCACCAAGTTTATAAACTCGATAATACAATTCCCTAACTTTATAATCTTTGGAACATTGTTCTTGCTCAAGTTTGTAACCCTCTTACCCGACTTTCCCAAATAATAATATTTCGATATACGAGTACATCGCCATTAAGTTTTCCAATACTGCATTTGCATAACTCTAAAATGTATATTTTGCATCAAAGTATTAGAATATTACAAAATACCCACACAGGAACAATATCTTTTAATTTTTCCTGTTTGTTGTATCTTATAATGATAGTCATTCTGGATTTAGTTTAACTTCAAGTTTTAACTAAATTTTTATTAAAATCCGATAAAACTAACCTTATCATTTTAAAATAAGCTACCACCATGTAAAATTACTGTGTATGGTGCTGCAATAAGCTCTGGGGTCATCCTTTCTTACATGGTAATTCAATAAAGGCTTGGAAAGCCCAAGCCATCTTTGATATAAAGTTTTGAACTTTTACAAACATTTTTATAATGTAAAATGTACTATAAATTTTCCATGATGTTTTCTGTGGCCTCCAAGGGCTAGATTCGAATCAAGTTTTAATTTTTGTGAGCTTTTATAGTTCAACAAAAAATTTAGTGAAAATATTATAATAAGTTCAGCATCGATAAACATTTTTGTATTATCTGATTTGATTTAAATCTAGTAAATGCTGGACTAGGTCAGCAATTGCAAATGCGTGGCACGTGAAAAATTTTTGGCAACACGCTAATGTCAATGTATAGCAAAAAAACTTTTTTAAAAATTTAAAATTTAGTTAAAATTTACTTATTGTAACAACAAATTTAAATAAAAATAGTATTTTATTGATTTACCACTTTTATTCAAGGATTACGGTCTTGATCTTAGGTTAGAGTTAGTTTATGCTCTTTATTTAGTAAATAAAAACACATTTTTTATTGTTTATGGTCCTCAGTTCTAGCAGGTAGGTGGAGCTGAACGTATAGTACTTATTGGCCTATGCGACCAAATTTACTATCATTTTAACCCCTTCATGTATTATAATTTCAGTAGAAAAACTGAACAAAATTAATTAATTCATAAAATTTCAATCCGTGAGTTTAATTGGAGAGATTATTAAAAGAGATTATTAAAATTACAAACATTTACGTTATAAACATTAAATCAAAAAAATTTAATTAGAGTTAGATTGAGATTGTTGGGTTTATCTCCTCACAATGGTTTGATTGTTCACATCATAACATTAATTTTTATAATAATGTTCCTTTATAACACTTCTTATTTTATTTATCTCAATATATTTTTTGTTTCAAATTGTTATGAAAATTTAATCTTAAAGCTAACTACTGCAAATACTTTACGTCATTTTAAAAAACTACAAAAATTAAAATATTTCTTACCCTTGGTCTCTCCAATTTCTATCACTGTCGCGGTTGTAGGGATCTCGTCTTCCTCCTCCGTATTGCCAACCGCTTGCATATCCTGATCCTGAAGTACCATAGTCTGGCCGTCCTACTGCAAAATAGTATCCTCTTCCGGTGCTATCAAATCCCGATGTACCCCTGGTAGTTTCGTCCCATGGCCTGTAACCCCTGTCATATCGATCATAATTTCTATCGTAGTATTTAGTCCTATCATCTTTATCATATCGATCTCTGTTGTATCTATCGTCGACCTCATACCTTCTGTCATAACGATCTCTATCGTACCTAGTATCGTACCGATCCCTATCATCATATCTACGATCCGGATCATATTTTCTATCGCTGTCGTATGGCCGTCTGTCGTAATCATCATAATACCTGGGTCTTTCATACTTATCATCTCGATATCTGTCCCTGGAATATCGATCATCGTATCTATCATCATAAGGCGCTCTTGACTCATAAGGATATTTGTAATCTCTGTTGTAATAATCACAACGAGTGCATCGCTTTTCTACTGGAAGATTATCTTTTTCATTTTCTCTCGCTTCAGGAGATTCTTCAGGTTTTAAAGGCCGGGTTAAAGCTGCTTCCCCTGCCGTTGCGGATCCGTATCGATTATAATATTGGGCTTCTCTTTGAACTCTACTACTATCAGGTGAATTTAATTTTAAAATGTCTTTTATCGTGGCACTATTTGTTTCTGCAACTGCCAAGAGTAACAAACAGAAAGAGATCTTGCAAACATTTGTACTCAATATCTGAAATAAAAATTTTAATTAAATTTAGATAGTGCACTACATTTATATAATTTAAATCTACATTGTGCAGATAGTAATGATATTCAATGTTTGGAAAATTAGTACAAAGAATAATTATCGTTTTGTTTTATGAAAAACTATTTGGAATAATTTGAATGGCTTTGTTAACGCGTGCTGATGATCAACACGAAGGGCAAATTTCTAAAAATTTGTTTGTTCTATTTGTATGTATATTTCAGTTTGCGCTAACATTTTAATTTGAAAATATATATTTTTGTATCAAGGTTCGTAATTAAGGGAAGCTTTTGTTTGAACTTTATACTGTTTTATTATTCACAAAAACAATAATCCTTTGAATACTTAAATTTTTGATTAATGAGACAATTTAATGAAAACTGACAAATAGAAATACTTTTTGTTGATGCGAATGTACAAGGTTAACCAAAACTATTAAAACATTTAAATGGTATTTTCTAATTTGGAAATGGTTCTATTGAAAGTTTAACTGTGACAAAGCATTTTGCGTTTGCAAAATATGTAGTATGTAAAATCGGAAATAAATAATTAATTATATAAATGGAATTTCTTTTGGGTATTTTGTAGCATAATCGGACCATGAAGATTCAATTGATAGTTGGGTTCGTTAACATGAAGTTGACAAAAAAATTTTTGCACAGTAGTAAAATTTTCAGCTTTTAATTTACTTTTCCCACAGTTTTTTACTCAAATTAGGAGTAATTTAGTTCCAATTTCATTGATTATTTTTGTGCGTTTTGTTGAATTATGTCTGTGTACAATTTAGAAAAGGGCTTGGTGCAAGTTTTCAATGAATTTCCATATCATTCATTACCTACCCAACAATCCCAACTCTTAAATGCTATATTTGTTAAAGCTGAAAACTTTATAAAACGCATTTCGAAAAATAGAAAAGCACTTCAACAAATTTACTTTGTTTTTAAACCAAGTCGAATTTACCTTGGAGCAACTAAGAGTTCTCAAGATCTTTCTATAATTTCCATAAGTTTATATTTTTTATTTTTTAAAATGCCTCCAGGAATCTTTGTCTGCTACATAACTTTTAAATTAAATAAGTTCTGCGTTAAGAGAAAACATCTCGTTATTATATTAACAGAAAAATTTAAAAATTTGATTCCTTTCAGAGTCTTGTGTACAGAAACTTTGTTTTTTTTTTGCGGGAAGAAGAGCAAGGTGTGTTGATAATAATAATAGTATTACACAAGAACAAAAGAATTATTAACTAAGTAATGTAGTAGATTACGAAAAATATACTAAAAACATAATTTTCTTTACAGCAGTGCAATGGAAGGACGATTGAATTTCCTTTAAAAATTCTGTTTTTACTTTTTCGAAATAAAAAATAATAAATAAGTAATAAAATAAAGAAACTAAATAAAAAAATAATTCACTTTGTGAATTATGGCACACACAAGGCTCTTAAAAAAAATAACAAGCAGCAGCTTATTTTTTTTAAATTTAAGCACAAACTGATTATAATATGTTTTGTTATAAATCAACGTTTTAAAACGCATACACAGGATATTTAAAAACAGAAATCCTCGTAAACTCAAGTTTATGAGCTTCAAATTGCATAAGTTTTGCCCTTCTACATTTATAATTTTAAATTAAAAGTCATAATTTTTATGATTTTTAAACTTTAAAATAAGAAATATTTTTTCTTAGAAAATAGAAAAAACCGAAAAAAGAGTTTGCATATTTTGAAATACTGAAATAGCCAAATTGTTAAAAAAATTTTATCTCAAGTTTCTCGTTGTGTGTATATACTTAATTAACAATTCAATAATGTGCACATATTTAGTGTAGCTATAAAAGAACGAAACTCTGAACCCCATAGTCCTCACTTCGAATTTAGGCTACTTTCAAATTATTTGTGCCGTAGTTAGGATTCCACGTTAAGCTGTAGATCTTACTTCTATATATTAAGTAGTAACAACTTCTAAATAGTAACAATTTAAAAAATTTTATTGCTATATGTTTTAAAAATCCGTTTTTTAAATAAAATTAAGGGTATAAATCTGTACAACAAAACTCTGATTTTAGTAAATTTAAATATTTTGAAGTTTTATAAACTGAAAATTATTATTTTTGAAATTTTTTGTTCAATCTATGTATACCGAAAATTTCTAATAAAGCAAATCAAACTTTATGATTGTTGACTTACGTTGGTATGTAAGACATATTATGTTATAACATAATACCAAAAGTATGCTCGGGTTAAAAATCTAGAGATGTTTTATTTTATTACTTTAGAAAAGAAAATTTTAAATTAAAAATAAATATTTGTTTTAGCAAAAAAGTAAAAATTGATTACCGTGTAAAAGTAATAATGCCATATTTTCAGTTTCAGAAATAACAACCCAATTATTTTGCTTTAAGCTATTTATATCAGTAACACTACAATTCTTGTTCATTGGACGGTAAATAGCTAATAAACAACACAAAAATTAAAAAAGAAAAAAACAATATTAATTGAGCTTTAAGTATTTCTATGAAATGTAAATTTTTATGTACAATAATTTAATCAAAAATGTTAAAATAAATACACAATTATTACTTTTTTGCATTATTTTGAATCATTCAAGTTATATAATTTTCCACTTAATCTTAAAAATTACTGGCATTTATAATAAATTCACACAGTCATTCAAAATTTTAATAAAAAACCGTTAAACTGTTAATTTTAATATTTTTAATTAATATTATTATACTAGTTAAATAATCCATTAAAATGCAAAAAATATTTAAAAAATTAAAGGTATACTCACTTTTGTTTTCTCCATAATTAATTAGAAGAGCAAGCGTCTGCAATGAGGTTCATGGGTAAAACTGTCACTTTTTTAAAGCACTGAATTTTTTACACAATTCACTTTTTAATGATATGCGTGATACTCTGTGGTTTAAAAATGGATAGTAAACAAGTGGATGTGTTCATCACCTTTGTCTCAGTTTTATACAGCGTATCGCCGCAAGCTTCACACTCTGTAACCTTGCCACCGGTGGGAGGAATTTTTTCATATTTTTATTATTATTTTATAAAATTAAATTATACTTTGTCATATTCAATAGAATTAACTTTCTGTTTGAAATGCATTTTTTTATACACGAAAACAAAGAAAGTTTAGTACGAACCAAGAAATATTTAGAAGAGCTTTTTCAATACCTAGAGCTTTCCAGGATATCTCGTCTATAGTATAGTTACAATAATTTTCCAATTTAAACTCTAACATAAATTTTAATAGAAACATAAAACAGAAGAGTTATTTGGTGAAACGAATGCCATTGTAATGACCTAAGGTAAGCTTTGGATGATTTATTTCAATCTTAGATTTTTCATATTTTCTACAAAAATCCTTTGAAATCTATCATCAATTCATGCCATTCCCTGAACGTTCAAAGACAAAAATCTATCATATGCAATAGTATTTTGTCAGAATAATCAATAATTTTAGTATTATATTGCTTTTGATTTTGAGAGCAATAGAGTAGCGTTGAGTGTTAGGAAATCTTGAGGTTATGATTTACTCAATTATTTTTACAACTATTAAGAGCTGAAAAAAGACATTAAGATAAAGCCGATTGCTTTTGTTCCTATTCAATTAATAAAAATATTAATTTTAGTTTACAAAATATGAAATTTTTCACCATGACCTCGAAATTAAATTAGGCATTCTTTACGTGCGACCATTGGCTTATCTTGTCATACTCATCATGTTAGCTAATTAGCAGCAAATCCAAAATTATAGCTTGATACATTTTTGTAAATAATTTAGTCTAATTGTGTTCAGACTTGGAGGTTACAACATTGCAATGAAATTCAGATGCACTAATTCATCTTTTCAGGTACCTACTGAGAATGTACCTGAAATGTAGAAATGAGGCTACAGCTAACGAAGAATTTCCAAATTAAATAAAAATATCACAATTTTGTTCTCATTATATCAATGTAAATTTCAAAATTTGGACACGAATAGGTCACCGATGTTTCTCATAAAAAACAAATTTATTACTAAAACAAGCCTGCAAATAAACGCCCCAGTTGGAAACTAAGCATCGAACAAAGTCTCAAGACGTTTTAAAAACCGAATTATAGATAGAAATTTCACAATTTTCTGCAAATAAATTTGATTGAATTTGGAATTGATTCCGATTTCACGGTCTATAACTATTTGCGCTGCCTATTCGTCGTCGCTATTTCATCTCCACCATTTTATCGACGATGAAAACAGTGTTAACTACACATTACTTTTAAATTGAAAATAATTTGTTTTGTTTCGTCAAAATAACGTCACTCTGATTAGAGAAAATGTAAACATCGTTTGTACGATGGCATATTTGATAACTTGCATCTCCAGTTTTAGTAGTAGGATTCTGTTACATTTAATCATCCTTATAAGTTATTCAGATTATCATCAGAAATACTTGTGTGTACACACCTGAAGTACACGAAGCAATGGTTGAAAAGTACGTAAAGTAAATGTGAATCACATGAAGCACTTAGGAAATAACTGAAAAGTTGATGAAGTGTATGTATGTAAATTAACAGAAGTAAATACTTATGAATTATCTTTAGTTACCTATAATGAATTCCTTTTTACGTAACCGCGAAGCACAGAAAGCTTTCTGCTACTTAGGTATGTCTTAATTATTTATTTAAAAGTTTTTCAGTGTTATTATATTCCTTGGTAACTGTTAATCTTCGTATGTGAACTTACAGTAGTCTAATTCTATGTGATTGGACCACTTTTATTTTGCCATTAACAAGCTTAAATTTTTTGTAGGTTATTCCTGGGTTTTTTTAAATTTAATCGATTTACTCCCTCGCAACCGCTATTTTAATACCAAATCATAATTTGGTATTGAGTTACAAGATAATCACAAATAACCAAATTTCTATAAAAAATTTTCTTAAAATAAAATATGAAAGAAAAACATAATTCTGGATGTATTAAAGAAGTAAGTTTCTTTTTTAAATTAGATTTAAGAAACTAGATTAATTTGTAGCATGCAATGTTTATAAAAACACTTTTTTAAATTGGTGAAGATGTCTACCATAAATAATTGGATAATATAAAATTATACGGTTTAAACTTAATATAACAAATTGTTAGACCATGTAAATTGAACATAAAATATGTCAATTACTTGACAAATTACAGGCCGCCATAATTTTAGATTTATTGTTTACTTTTAAAAAAGAAAAGTTTCTAAGTGGATTCTTCTTTTATTAATAATAAAAAGTAAAAATTTTTTTAATTTGCTTTAATGTTTATTGCTTCTGTTTTAACTCAAAGTATCAAAAAACACTTAGACTAATAATCCAATCATATACATTTTTTCTAACTTCATTATTTTTATTTAAAATTTAAAAACATTAAGCTGCATTTACAATATCCTAATTTAACATTAAAATAATCGTTTGCATATCAATGTAATTTTTAATTATTTTAGTTTAATTGAGTTACTAAACTAACAATTAATTAAAAGCTGCCATTATGATTTTGGAATAGATTAATTAAATTGTGAGGTTTATGCCCGGTTGCACCAGCTAAAAAACAGTCCGTTGAATCGGCCGATCGACCGTAAATCGTAGCTTCCGTGTTGCACCACCCAAAAACTGTCCGTTAATCGATTGATTTTAAGGACAGAATTAAACGTCCGATTTCGGGCCATAATTGCAAATACGGACTGTTTTTGATAGTAATAACCTCACTATTTTACTAATTATTAATTTAATATTATACATGATAAACAAACAAAAACTTGAGGCATGGGATAAAATTGCAAAAGATATAATTCTTGCAATATAATTTAATTATAATTTGTAATTTATTTATGTAGCCACAGCAGTGGAGTGATGTGATCGCCGGTTGAGTATAGAACGGAAATTCTGGGTTCAAATCGTGGATTGCACAAAATTTCTTAGCTCGGCCTTCCGGTGGACATCGACACTCTGTGGTAAATCCTGATATTTGTGTCGACGTCAATACCGTAAATATGGCTGCGTCACACACGCAAAAGTTTATAAGACAAATTAAGCAGGAAAAAGACGATTTATCGTTATCAGCCCTGGGTCTGCATGGCCTGTAGCGCTTGCTTATATTTTATATATAATTTATTTATGTAGTATTACATGTATTATTTATTATTATTATTATTTATAAGTAAAGTGACTTTCAAATATATTTTTTATTCATTCGAATTTTAAAAAAAGTGTTAATTAAATGTATAATATTATCCCATGCCTCAAGTTTTTGTTTGTTTGTCACTCCATCAGTCTTCTTATTTTCGATTATGTCTTTATATCGTAAAATAACGACAATGGCACAATCCTTTTCTAATTGGGTGAAATGCTGATTTTTAGTTCCCATTTTTTATGGCATTGACAATATGTCGTATAATGTAGGGTTATAGTTTAAAACGCTCACTTCACTTTACAAAAAACGGTCGGTTCAAATACCTACTGTTATTTTTTCTGGTGCAACTGATATTTTGAAATATCGGAGAATCATCGATTAATCGGTCGATCAACGGTTATTGTATCGACTGTTTTTACGGTCGGTTGGTGCAACCGGGCATAAGTGTTTAATTTTGAATTTATATTTATCAATATCAACAATCCAACCTCATTTAACTTTGTTTTCTAAAGGAAATCTTCAAAAATATACCAACAAATCCTGCTAGGTGATGGTGTGAGATTTTCTTCCTTTTAGAACCTCTTCCCTTGTTGGAACCGGGAATACCTAGTACGGAATTTCTTCTACATTATAAATCTTTACCAACTTTTTTTTTGATTTTTTAAAATTTATTTATCTTGCTTTTCGATTCACTTTTTCTTGACTACATTTGTTTCTTGTTACCTAGCCATAAGAGGTTCTTTAGCACATACCATTACCAATTCGATAGGGACCTGAGTTTACCAACCATTTTTCTCTACTTCTTTGCTTTTATTCTCCGTTTCTGAAGAGCTTGTCAATTACTCCGTACATATGCAGTTCATAGTTCAAGTAGAGGGTATTATAGTTAAATTAATCTTTATGAGAGCTAGTTAAAATAACAGTCACTGGTTCATAAAGGGTTAAATTTTACGTTCAATAAAATTTCACACTATTGCCCTTTGTTGTTATAATTTTTTGAATTTTTTTTAGACAAAGTTTCCTTTTCATTTATACATTTCCCGTAGGCATTATGTTTAGTAGGCAAAGTTTTCATTTCATTTAAGCGTTCAAGTCCCGTAGGCGTAATGTATTACAAATAGGCGTAAATGTAAATCATAAAGACATATTATTATTTGTTTAGTTGTAAGTTACACATAGTTGCAGAAGGAAAACCCTAGAAGTTAAAACGTATGTATGTACATATTTATATACTATATAATTTCCCAGCTTAGTTGCTCATGCTGCAAATGTAAAGACATAATAATAATTATTATTATGTATACAAAGTACCCGATTTATTTAATTGATTTACCAAAGAATTATTGTTTTCCATTGTGTAGTTGCGTTTCGTAAAATCAGAAAGGCGTTGTGGAATTTATAAGCGCCTTGTTAACTGGAGCTTTAATTATAATCACATTATAAAAGTTTAAATACCAATATTACTTTATCACTTATTAACATCTTAGTTAAAGTAACTACTTATAAGCATTTAAAAAACACTTTTGGTAAAAAAAAATGCATTAAAATAACAATTCGTGAGTAAAAGTATAATGCGTTTATTGTTTACCTATTGAAGAAAGCTCAAGAATGTAGTTTAATATTGTCAAGGTTGAGGCGTTTTAATTGAAAAATGTAAATTGTTTGCATTGTTAGTTACTTTCTTAACGATGATGCAAATATTTAGACAGCTTCTTATTATACTTACTGCACGAAAAAGTAGCTAGTACGAATAAGTCTACCATATCTAATTAGCAATTTAATAAAACAGATGGACAACAAATTTAAACCAAAAAGCATATTAGGTATAACGTAACATCCTTAAACGTGACAGTTAATATACAAATTTACGTTTTTGTAACATTTTTTTGTTAATAATGCAAGAATTGGTCATTATTGCTATTACGATTGATTGCGTTTTTTTATTTCTTGAACATGTATATTAAAGTCAGGATATGGTTGTTCGGTAAACCGTGTTTTTGCCGCAAGTCTTTGTTTTTGTATCCCGGAAGGATATGACGAAACTTTAGGTACATAGGCCATAATTTACGTTTCAGCCACCTCTACAATAACTTGTGATCGGTAAATCACTACCGTGACGAGTATAATGACAAATTCTTTTTCCTTTATTTATGTCTGTCGCTGGCTACATAAAGTGTATGAAAAAATCTAAGAATAATTTTTATTTTAATTTATAAAAAGGTGTTGGTACAAGTAAGTGAATCACTTTTAGTAAATTTCGACCTAAACCTGATGCCTATCGAAAGGATCATCATGACTCATGAGTGCTGGTGGTTGATATATGTAAATCGCCTTTTTTTAGTGAAACATTTTTTTTCTGTGAAACAAAATTTTAATCTTATTTAATTTAAAAGTTTAACAAATTTTCAAAGTTAGTTATTCGAGTATACTAACACTACATAGATCAATGATGGTCCGAGAAATTATCAAACTACGTTAGAATTATTTATTTGCAGAAGATTAGGAAGGTATCAAAGTTTACACATAAGTAAATTGTTTGTCAACAAATTTTAACTAGAAAATTTCATCCCTATTATTATAGTTGATCCTGTTTACCTTACAGCATGGAGTATGGGGATGTTATTTATGCTAAGATTGATGCTTTCATATATTTTTCGTTTTCACTCCTCTTCAAATTTGTTTAAGGCAGATCTTGGAAACAAACTTATTATATAGGTAACTGTAAATAAGAAATACATAAGTTTTTAACTTGTGAAATTAATAATAATTAAATTTTTTTAAATATTAATTTAATAATAATTAAATTTTTTTAAATATTATATTCAGCTATAACTACAACTTAGTATTGCAGGTAGGGGAAAGTTGTACATGATGAAATGTAGTGTACAGTGGCACAAAACGAAATATATTTGCTCTAAACGTGCACATAAATTTAATAAAAAATTTTTTTGTACCTACTATCAAATTTTTATATTTGAACGTAACATTGCGTCTTAAAATATAACCAAAACTATTAGTTTTTTAGTGAATACAAACATCGAAAACAAAAAGATCTACAAAAACCTGAAATTTATCTGGCCCGTTGCCATAATTTCTCTTTTGCCTGGGACAGTTAAGGCTTATAAATAGTAGTCAATGTCGCAATCAGAACCTAATTTAAAAGGAAGAAAGCTAAATTTTATAAAATGGTAATATCTAGTAGGTAAACAATGCGAGTAAAAATAAGTGATTTATTTTAAAATGGAGCACATGGCGTAATTAGATAAATACATTTTAAGAAGAGATTTCATAGTTAGGAAGAAAAATTTTTTTTTTTTTTTATTTACCCAGAATATTTACAATCTGTCTTAACAAACATTAAGTAAATCTGCTGTCTATGATCACAAAGATAAGAATAATAATAACATGTTAGGTATAAACCCAGTGGCTTATACCTTTACAACTTTAATTCATTGAATTATTGATGTACGGGGTAAGTTAATAGTCTGCATAAATGCTTATAGTCTGAATCTATTAATTAAGTCTGGGGGTTTGAATCTTTTCAGTCTTCGTATATCATGTTGATCACTCATCAAGTCAACTGTCAATTGGTTTGGATGTACACTAATCCTGTCTTTGTACTTGGCACTAAATGAGCTAATTTCCTCTTTTACCGTTGGGATGGCAAGATCTTTTCGGATAATCTCGTTTGTTACAAACCATGGCGCGTTCACCATATTTCTGAGCAACTTTGCTTGGAATCTCTCTAAAATTTCGATGTTGGAGTTGGATGCAGAGCCCCACAGTTGTATCCCATACGTCCATACAGGTTTGATTATTGTTTTATAGATTAGTATTTTGTTTTCTAGTGAGAGATTTGATCCTTTACCTATCAGCCAGTACATTTTCTGATATTGCAGGTTGAGTTGCTTCCTCTCAGTCCAAATGTGGGTTCTCCAAGTTAGTCTGCGGTCTAGGTGTATACCAAGATACCTCACGGTCTCTGTTTGTGGAACCTGTTTGCCATTCAGGGTTACAGAGGGACATGTTTCTTTTCGCAGTGTAAATGTCACATGCGTAGACTTTGACTCGTTGGCTTTTATTCTCCATTTTTTGAGCCAATATTCAATTTTTGTCATGATTATTTGTGTTAGTTCTGAGGCCGTTTTAGGATTTGTATGTGATATCAAGATACCCGTGTCGTCCGCAAATGTGGCCTTGGTAATTTGTTCCATTGTTGGCAGATCCGAAGTGTACAGGAGATATAAGATTGGTCCCAGTACACTACCCTGAGGAACTCCTGCTTGTACTGGATATATTCCTGTGTACTCATCTTGCACTTTGACGAGAAAGTGTCTATTGCTAATATAAGATTTGATTAGTTGGTATAGATCGTAGGGCAGCATCTTTTTTAATTTATATAGTAGACCCGGATGCCAGACCTTATCAAATGCTTGTGAAATATCCATGAAGACTGCAGAACAAAATTTTTTCTCTTCAAAAGCTTGATTGATTTTTTTGACTATTCTATGAACCTGCTCTATAGTCGAGTTTTTATCTCTAAACCCAAATTGATGGTCCGGTATAATTTTTTTTATTTGGATAATTTCCTTCAGACGCTTCACTATCAGTTTTTCAAATACCTTTGACATTACCGGAAGCAAGCTTATTGGTCTATAAGACGTTACTTCCTCTGGATTTTTTCCTGGTTTTGGTATCATGAGCACCTGCGCCACCTTCCATTGGAGTGGAAAATAGCTAAGTCTTAACATGGCATTAAATAAAATTGTAATTAGCTTGACTGCTTCCATAGGTAATTCTTGCATAATTTTACATGTTATCAAGTCATAGCCTGGTGCTTTTTTAGGGTTAAGTTCCTTCTTTATAACCTTAAATACTTCTTTTTTTTTAAATTTTTTCATAGGAAGGTCCATTTGATGTGGTGCTTCTAACGACTCGATAATTTTATTCTCCTCATCGACACTAATTTCTGATGGAAAAGGTTTAAATACATTTTCAAGATGTTCTGCAAAGATTTTTGCCTTTTCACTATCTGTTCTGGCCCATTTTCCTAGTCCTATTCTAATTGGGGGAATGTGAGTTTGTGGCCTGCTCATTTTTTGCGTTGCCTTCCACAGTGAATACTCTGTAGCCTCTGTTGCAGTTAAACTCTCCAAGTATTCTTGGACAGCTGAATTTTTTTCTTCTTTCAATATGATTTTTAATTGTTTTATAGCTTTGTTGAATTTCGCTTTGTCGTGTGGTGATCTTGTTAGTTGCCAGGTTTTTCGCAATTTACGTTTTTCTGCAATTTTAGTTTTAACTGTTTTCGAGCAGGTCTGTATTTTTTGAGTTGTTTCACATTTTGGAGTGGCTTCCCAGGCTGCTTCTTGTATCGCTGTGGTAATTTTTTCTACTGCTGTTTCAACTTCTTCTTCTGTTTTTAAGGACATATTGATATTAATTCGGTCGTTGAGAATGTTTCTGAATTCATTCCAGTTGGTTTTGTTATTACAGAGTGATGGAGAATTTTGTTGTTTTAGTATATTACGTGAGCTAAGTGTCACCAGTATAGGAGAGTGGTCAGATGACAAATCCAGACATGATTCTGCTTTAATATTGTTTGCAGGTATACCTTTAGTTGTACAGAAGTCGATCAAATCAGGAATTTTTCTGCGATCTGCGGGCCAGTAGGTGGGCTCTCCTGTTGACACAGTTTGGAGATTTTCCTTTTTTAGTGCTAAATATAGTTGCCTACCCTTTGGTGATGGATTAAGTGATCTAGAGCCCCACCAAGGATGTTTGGCATTATAGTCTCCTCCTGCGATGAATCTGTTGCCGAGTGTTTTAAAAAATTGATTAAACTGTTCCTGATTTATTGAGTATCTTGGTGGGCAATAGACAGCTGTTAGTGTGATTGGCCCAATCCAATCTTCTACACAGACACTAGTCGCTTGTAGGTATTCTTGTTTAAACTGGTCTAATTCATGGTGTTTAATTGTTGTTTTTTGAATTGTTGTTTGTTGAAAAAAAATTAAGTTTTTAATATTTTTCACTAAATAAATAATATTAATTAAATTAATTAATATAAATTAAAGTAATAAAAGTAAAAATTAATAAGAGTATTCGCACCCTTTTTAACCTCATCTGTCTGTCTGTGGCATTGTAGCTCTCAAACAGATGAACCGACTTTGATTAATTTTTTTTGTTTGAAAGGTGACTTGATCAAGAGTATTCTTAGCTATGTTTGAAATATTTGTTCACACGTTTGAAAATTATCTGCTCTTTTCTAGTTGATGACGCCAGAACCGTACTAGCAATGTTATATGATGAAGCCACTGCGGTACTCGTAATATTTAAAGTTTAAAAAGCATGAAATAAAACTTTAAAATATAAAAATTTAAAAATCTCCCGACACAAAAAAATCTCTAAAAAGTAAAATTCAAGCTCGTCGCGTCGGGAGACCGCTAAGTAAATAAAATTAATAAAAGTCTAATGCCCGGTTGCACCAGCTAAAAAACAGTCCGTTGAATCGGCCGATCGACCGTAAATCGTAGCTTCCGTGTTGCACCACCCAAAAACTGTCCGTTAATCGATTGATTTTACGGACAGAATTAACCGTCCGATTTCGGGCCATAATTGCAAATACGGACTGTTTTTGATAGTAATATCCTCACTATTTTACTAATTATTAATTTAATATTATACATGACAAACAAACAAAAACTTGAGGCATCATGGAATAAAATTGCAAAAGATATAATTCTTGCAATATAATTTAATTATAATTTGTAATTTATTTATGTAGCCACAGCAGTGGAGTGATGTGATCGCCGGTTGAGTATAGAACGGAAATTCTGGGTTCAAATCGTGGATTGCACAAAATTTCTTTTGGCTCGGCCTTCCGGTGGACATCGACACTCTGTGGTGAATCCTGATATTTGTGTCGACGTCAATACCGTAAATACGGCTGCGTCACACACGCAAAAGTTTATAAGACAAATTAAGCAGGAAAAAGACGATTTATCGTTATCAGCCCTGGGTCTGCATGGCCTCTAGCGCTTGCTTATATATTATATATAATTTATTTATGTAGTATTATATGTATTATTATTATTTATAAGTAAAGTGAGCTTAAAATATATTTTTTACTAATTCGAATTTCAAAAAAAGTGTTAATTAAATGTATAATATTATCCCATGCCTCAAGTTTTTGTTTGTTTGTCACTCCATCAGTCTTCTTATTTTTGATTATGTCTTTATATCGTAAAATAACGACAATGGCACAATCCTTTTCCAATTGGGTGAAATGCTGATTATTAGTTCCCATTTTATATGGCATTGACAATACGTCGTATAATGTAAGGTTATAGTTTAAAACGCTCACTTCACTTTACAAAAAACGGTCGGTTCAAATACCTACTGTTATTTTTTCTGGTACAACTGATATTTTGAAATATCGGAGAATCATCGATTAATCGGTCGATCAACGGTTATTGTATCGACTGTTTTTACGGTCGGTTGGTGCAACCGGGCATAAGTCTAAGGATCAATCTCAATTAATTTACTTAGCGTTTCTCCGACGCCACGACGCTTATTGGATCTTATGTTTTACTTTTTTAGAGATTTTTTGTTGTTTTTTTTTTAAATTATTAATTTAAGATTTGTATTAAGATTAAGGTTGTTGGCAAATACATCCAATATACAAGACAGTGTGAATACCTCTAGTGTCTTGGAATAATATTTAAAATTTTAGTTGTTTCAGAATTGGCAAATTTACTTTTAGCCTTTTCAACACTTAGATTAATTTTTGTGTGTAGATAAAAGTGGGGTATATGATGTCTTTCGTCGTATAACGACAAGGCTTGTATTTACTTGGTCAGTATTTTAAAATACTTTTGGTCAGTATTTTTAATAAATGGTCAGTATTACATTGGTCAGTATAAAATCTGTCAGTATTTTAAATAAATGATCAGTATTTTAAATTAAATGGCCAATATTTTAAATTAAATGGTCAGTATTTTAAATAAATGGTCAGTAGTTTAAATAAATGGTCAGTATTTTAAATAAATAGTCAGTATTTTAAATGAATGGTTAGTATTTTAAATAAATGGTCAGTATTTTAAATAAGTGGTCATTATTTTACACATATCAGTATATACAGGGTGGTATACAAGCATATAATAGGCTTGGCTATACGTTTAAAATATGTCAAACCTCCCCCAGTAGCTAAACAAATACCTATAGGTGAAAAGCGTTCAAAGGGAAGGCTAAAATTAGCTACTCGAGCTCTTTTAGTGGATTAATTATAACATTTCCTTTACTATTATAATTTATAAAAATAAAAAAGAAGGTAATTCCGTATTTCAATTTGAAATAAAATTTTTACAATAATTATTTAAATTTTTTATATCATTAAAAATGATTACTGACAACAAAACTTAGCTAAGTAATAAAATAAAAATATACCTAATAATCAAACAAAATCTTACTGCAACTTACAGTAGAGTGTACTGACCAAAATAACAAAAATATACTGACCAAATTAATAAATAATACTGACCAAAATAACAAATTATACTAACCAAAATTCAATTTAAAACTGATACTTAAATATTTATACTGACCAAAATATTATTAAATACTGACCATTTATTTTAAAATATACTGATCATTTAATGATAAAAATACTGACCAAAAATTTAGTTGCCTAAAGATAACTGAGCTACGTTAGGCATACAAATCAAAATATACACAAGCAGAATAAAATTGGAAAATTTTATTTTTAAATTTTTATTTTGAAATTGTATGAAGGAAATTGTCGATTGCAACATGAATACAAATCTTTGGAAGTCTGTCTGGAGGTGGTTAATTAACTTGAAAATAAAATAATTACTTTTTAGCAAAACAAAACTGCTCTTATTATAAGTTTGAGCGTGAAAATATTCATTTGGCTACAATTGTCCCACTGTTAATGTCGGGTGCATTTGATTCATTGATTTGATGAAATGCTCTGGTGGATGGTCACTAATGGTGTAAGGTAACAATTCCCACTCTTTAAAGTTGAACAATCATATCAATCATATTTTTTAGTCACTTGCTGGTATAATACACCAGGACAAAGACAGATGTTAGAACTTTAGAAACAAAAATAAGCTAGGTTATCTGCCTTTTATAGGCTGTAAGGCCCGAGTAGGACCTTAGGTAGAGGGTTTTCTGATAAATATTGCCTTTTTACCAATGGGTCTGAGACTTTTTAAGATTTTTCCTTCAATTAGGATAGGTACTCCTTTTTATTTTCTAAACTGGTTAGATAAAATCTGAATGAAAATATCGTAATAGATTTTTTAAAACTGTCTAAACATTTAAAAAAATTTATTTTTAATGAAGTTCACATCTAAGAAACTCAACCAAATATTCTGTTCCTTTTCATTGTGAATGCAAGTTTTTGATTCTCCTAAATAATTCCAGCAAGCACAAAATAGTTTTTGTAGCATAATTTAAAATTTGTAAAAAATTTGAAAAATTTGTAAGTACCTACTTCAAAAAAACTTGTCAAACTTTAATTTCTGATATACTCCAATATTCTAAGAATTTTCTATTTTTTACTGATTATTATTAATAAACCATTAATGTTTGGAAAATGAGAATTTACAAGTAATGAAACATGGTCCGGTACCTCACCAGTCCGAAACGAATATAATTACTTTTATCTTTTATCAAAAACTGATGGCTTTGGTAAATAAAATAATAAGAGTCATGAACCCATAACGTATATAATAATATGTATGTCTGGAAATTACTGATCTTAGTGACTTCCTACATTTTAATATATTTCCCTATGAATTTTGCATTAAAGTAATTTCAGTATAATTTACCGTAAATCCATATCATAATATTTTAATTTAAATTAATTTTAATTAACAATTTTTATTAAATTTTAATTTAATATAAGCTGTCCTTGGTAATAATAAATGCTTTAATGGAATAATGTACCTAATATTATGTAGGTACGTATAGTCCATCTGCTAAGCACGAATTTGTAAATCATAAAAATGTATCAAATAAACTTACTCATTTTAGCTTTTTATTTCATTTTTAGGTATTTTTGAATATATTTAGTTTTAAAGTGAACTTATAATACCTGCTTGAGCGTAATTTTTTGTAAAAGGCGAAAGTGTGGTCATTAAGTGCAGTTGACATTATGTTCACATCGCGTCTTCACTGCCTTCCACGAAAAATTACTAGTTTCTAAGTTACGTTTGCCTGACGAGATTCCAATAAAATCAAAATAATATTATCAGTTTATCAAATTTTAAACCTCCCTTTTTGCATTTCAAAGTCAAATTTTTGGGTTTGATTCCACCTATTATTTTAAATATTATTTAACAATAATGGTCAGCTCCATCTCCATATTTATATTAAGCACCTTTACTCTATGCTGTAATAAATTTAAAAAATTCGCATTTTACAAGCTAAGTAATAAAAGAGTGGCTATAATTATGATATTTTTTCGAATTAGTCGTGTAGCACTGACTAACGAAGGACAATGTTTATGATTATAAATAAATTTTAATAACATCTTTACAGGTATTTTGATGTAGGAAACGGTAGCTTGGTTAATTAAGTTTTCATTATCATCGAATTATCATAGTTACCTACATATTATTTCGTTGTAATATTTGGCAAAATCAAATTTTTAACAAGTTTATTATCCTATTACTCAAATAATTGTCAAAATTGATTGGAAAATTGGTAGGAATTGTAATTATTACCTATGATAATCGCCGTGCGTAACGGATTTGCTTCGTTAATCCAAATAAAAAATCAGGTAATGTAAGTTATGTAAGGATAAGTTAAGATAACAAGCTTCTTAATTTATACGAAAATCGGTCAATGTATTCAGGTAAAAGGTATCCACTCTGGATCAACGGCCATCATTTGAGAAGAATCTTAAAGTAAGTAGTTTTAATTAATTAATTTTGATTTTTTCAAACTACGTGTGTGATTAATTTGCTAAATTATATGCAACTTAAATGCTTAACTTGCAATGATAATCATTGGAAATCTTACAAAGGTTTATTACTTCAAGTCGAAAAAACGTGAAAGGGAGAGCCTGAGGCAGCTTAATCGTTATGCTTATGATATTCGCATAAATGATTTAACCCAGGATATCATATGTCTTACTAACGCAAACAATATCCTTCCTCTTACATCTTTAATCAAAATTTCACGCAACACTTCAAAGTTTGATTCTAGACTATCTTTATAATCAACAATTTGCAAAATAAAGATTGGTTGAGAAAATCGTGGGTTATTTTTAAACATTTCTATACATAGTCAAGCCTTTGTTAAAGTATGATATAAGAGCCTATGTGTAATATGAAGCAAGATCAGCCTCATCGTTACCATTAAGATTACATAAACAATCAGAAGCAACGAATTTCTTAAAAAAGTATTTGTGAAACCATCGCCAAATATATATTTGTATAAATAAATATACGCTAATCTAAGCGTCTTGCATTATTTAGCTAAGGCTGGCAAGAACCTATCAGATTAAAGAAGAAAATACTTCAATCTGATTGGCTCTTGCCAACATCTACTTAAAAGACAAGACGCTAATCTCTATATGAACGCCGCTTTAGAGGTATAGAAAAAAAGTGGTAGTAGAAGAATAATCCACTTCATGAAATGAAGCGTGAAAAAAGCGGTTTTCAAGAAAGAAGCGGTTATATTCCGTCAGGCCAGTGATTTAATATTTTGATTTAATTTAAGCTCCACAGTCCATAGATAATATTAAAACTGCTATAAAATATCAAAATAAAATTTAATCGAATGCAGATAAGCAGACAAATAAATTACTAGACCAATCACGTTAAACATGAGATTGAACCAAATTTTGAATCTTTATATATTCATATATTAATAACAAACTTACTTCTTAAAAGGAATTATTAACTAATTGATTTAATTATCTCCTTTTGTTTGTCAAATAATTTTCTTAAAATATAAATTTATACTTATAAATTTCAACAAATATTTCGATCATTAAAAAAAGATTATGCCTTTTTGCAATGGCTTACGCTTCCTAATGTGATTAGCTACACAATGAATAAATTATAACGGTGTATTTTGATGTTCTAAATATGTCAATCTGTAACATTATAAATTGGCAATTAAGGTCTTCAATAAAAATATTTTTAACTTGAACTCGAAGCATCAGAGATAAATAAAAAATAAAAAAGGATCATTTCAAGAAAATTGAATAATTTAGTGATAATAATCAATTAGGTTATTTAATCTTGTCTGTACCCTGTTCATATGAGCAAAAATAAAATTTAATAATAAAAGAATTTATAAAACAAATTTTAGAAAAATTGGAGGAGTCGGACAACAACCAGCGCTCCGAATTTAAAAATTTCTGAGGCATATTATAAAAAAAATGGAGCAAAGAGCATTAATAGAATATAAAATGTATGAAACGTTGCAAATAGGCCTTATTTTTTCAAATTTTAAAAAATCACATGAAAAAATCAGTAGTAGAAACAGGAGCAAGTTGTTCTACTAGGCAAAACTTGAATTTAGTTTAAAATTTTTAAGTGATTTTTTGATGATATATTGTAATTGGACACAGTAGCGTTGTCAAAATCGACTTTACGCCTTATCCGCGTAAAGTATTTAAGGTTTTAAATTAATTTATTGATAATGGATCATTGTTGGATAATGTTGCGTTGTCAAAATTGACTCGAAGCAACCTTACGCTCCTTAACGCTTACCAGATAATAATATCTCTTACGACTTTCTAACTCTAAAAAGGTGCTACTATAAAGGGGTTGATATAACTTTTTTTTGACAACCTTGGGGGCCTTTCAACTTTCCAAAAGGTGCTCCTAAAAAAGAGGTGGTTGTTACTGTTTTTTCGTCAAATTTAAGTCAAAAATAGCCCTAAAAAGTGAAATTTGCTCTATGTTAACTGTACGACGGTTTATGTACAAGTAAAAGTGCTCCGCAGATCCCCAGCATAGCATCACTTTATGAACAGAGTTTTACCTCATTCAACTTCTGAGAACATCGCGTGAATGGTTTAATGAGTATGTAATATTCTAAAACAAGCATACAGGCTTAGCACTGCGGATCTCTACTCTCCAATCATTAATGTAGTTTGCCGTGCACGTACCGACAATACAATGCGTCAATAGAAGTCATTTTAAATAAAACTTTCAAACTTTAAAATCAATTATTAGCTAAACTAATCAATATACAACATTCATTTTAATGCTTTCTATAAGATTCGGTCAAATGTTCTTTCATATATAGAATACTTTAGAGCGCTGGCTATCGTCCGAGACCCAAAATTGCATATTTATTTAATAAGGGAGCGAGAAAGTTCACCGCTAGCGCCTCTAGCGTTATAAAATTGAACTTTTATCTTAAAACTTTTTAACTTTAGAAGACGTTAACGTCAGCTTTCTTGCTCACTATACTTGGGATTTACAGGTAGTTTGATGTAATAGTTAGGAAATGAAGCTACAGCCCTTAAAGTCGTAAGTTTATTTTCAGATGCTTCTAAATTTATCTGTGCTATGTTTAAGTTTACACATTAATCTATCATTCTAATCCTAATATGCTGTTTAGTCAGTAAATTAAAACTGCTAACTTGTAATTTGGTTTTGACCATGATCACCGCCTATAGTCCAAAGTCCTTGAAACATTTATCCCGAATTGTCTGTATATTATAATAATTGATATAATAATGATTGAGGTATCCTTTGTTGTGAATGGTTAAAAAATCATTTGATTGTAATCAAAATGTTGTAAAATTAATTGTAAAAAAGTTTCATCCATTAATATTTTAATGTTTTAAATTAAATATTATGACATCAAAGGAGAAAATAAATATGAGCTCAGGTGAGATTCGAACCAAAGAGTTAAATCCAAAGTCAAACGTCATACCACACCACCTTTATTAATTTACACTAAACCACATGTACATAACCTATTTATCCGTAAGAAAATAAGAATTCTGATATGATATTGGTAACAATTAGTGCTCTAACATTCCAAATTAAGTGTGGAGATGAAATATAACTTAGCAGTCAAAACATAAATTCTGATTATTCTTTATTTACGAATATTTGGTATAAGTTTCAATATTTGTTAAATATACTGTCCCAAACCAATATTCGTATAATAAGATAATAATATTATAGTAAATTAATTTAGCCCATTCGTATACTTAAAAGCTTCCCTGGACATAAACATCTACATAATGATTTTGTGAACTTCTTCTAGAAAGTATCTGTTACATTCACACAGGAATCTAAACACTAAATATAATCGGACGAGAGGGAGTTTCTCTGGTTCTCACAATGCTGAAGGCTTCAATTTTTAATTTCTTGTCATTCACCTTAATAATAATGTAAATAAAAATGATATAAATAAAAATATGCAAGTCAAAACCCGAAAAAACTAACATTTTATATTTTCTTTACTACAATTTTTAATTTTGAAGAGGACGTGGGCCTCAGCAACATTTGTTGCTTTAGTATGCGTTGATAACACATTTTTTTATCTTGCAGGTAATTTTTGGATGCTCTCCTAAAAAAATCGTGAGTTTTTTGAGGTGGTTCAGTCATCAAGCCATGTTTTGACATTTTCATAATTGTTGAAGTGTTTCATGGAAAGGCATCAATAAAACAAGTAACAGTCGGAAAGGGACAAATTTGGTAAGTACGGTGGGTAGAACAAAAGTTTGCAGCCAAGTGCAGTTGTTTTGTTGCTAAATTTATTTTCGGTTTTGTAACTTCGGGTTTGCTTCTCGATCAGTGCATGGTTCAAATTGACCATTTGTTGACAATAGTGAACGGTATTAACTGTTTCATCTGTTTTAAAACCTCATCGTACATGACACCCTTTGATCCTACCAAATGCATAGCTTTGCTTTCTTTCCAAAAGAATTCAGTTTTCCGGTTGATTTTGATGGTTGTCCTAAGTCAACGTTAAATGTTGCGTTTGGACATAGTCACCGTAAGTTTTCAAGAGTACACGACTGTTTTTAATCTTGTTCTTCTTTTCATTAAACAAGAAAAGCGATACGTGCCTTAAATGCTCTTTATTTAGCTCTAAACTCGACATGTTTATGGCATTTTAAAAGTTGGTTGCAACCAGAAATTTAGAATAGACCAATTTTTAATTGTTCTCTTGCAGCTCTGCTCCGGTTTTAATAA
Source organism: Rhagonycha fulva (assembly GCA_905340355.1). NCBI lineage: Eukaryota > Metazoa > Arthropoda > Insecta > Coleoptera > Cantharidae > Rhagonycha > Rhagonycha fulva. The sequence goes on from HG996556.1 coordinate 36,341,693, forward strand.
CTGCTCCTGCTCTTATATGGAAGAGAAAAATACCAAAAACTTTTAAATATCCTTAAGCTGCGTTTAGATAGCGCGAGTTTGCCTCGCGAATCTGATTCGCGCATCAATCCTCGCGTCGTGTAGACCGTTTTATGGCGCGAATCACGACTCGCGAGGCATATGCACTGCGAGCGGTCGGTAGGTCGGTCTCGACCGCGCGTCAAAGGTGCCTCGCACTTTGATACTCGCGCGGTGTAAACTTCGTGTTGGTGTTTCCATGTTATTCAGATACTGGCGGCTCGCCCTGCATCATGACTCACCATGCATCTATTTGTGGTATGCCTCGCTGGAGTGATGCGCGAATCTTCCTCGCGAATCAGATTCGCGAGGCAAACTCGCGTCGTGTAGACGGTTTTAGGGCGCGAATCACGACTCGCGAGGCATATGCACTGCGAGCGGTAAGGTAGTCGGTCTCCAGCGCGCGTCAAAGAAGACTCACGGCTTAGTTTCGCGGCGTGTAAACCACTTTGTTGATAATTTAATTTGATGCGCTCATCGAAATGGATAGGAATCAGTGTATTCTGTTAATAGAAACCTACAAAATGTATCCTATTTTGTGGAATTCAAAACAAGCATCGTATCACAATAAAAATAAGAGAGAGGATGCGTGGCGGGAGATTGCAGTTGTTTTAGAAATTGAAGTTTCCGTATTAAAAGCCAAAATGAAGGCACTAATGGGTACCTTCCGAAGTGAAAAGTCTCGACAAAGCAAGAGTCGCATAACAGGATCAGGTAAGAACACTTTTTAATAGTTACTTCATATAATTGAATAATATTTTGTTACATTTTTACATTTATAAATATTGTTAGACAAAATGTTAAAAGATTTTTTACAGGAAGTGATGACGCCTACCAATCAAAATGGTTCGGGTTCATTTATTTTGATTTTCTGATGGATAAAGATACACCGATTGATACTCGGGACACAATGTTGAGCCATGTGAGTGTTGCATTATTGAAGTTATTCTATTTTTAATTGTATTAATTTATGATTACTTTTTAAAGATAGTTATGTAAAATGAGCTGGTTAGTTTATATAGTTTACTCTACTGGTCATTCTGCCAAGGTAAAACATCATTTAAAACAAAATGATCAGCTAAATGTAAACGTACTGCCTTGGCACGGTCAGTTATTCTACGTGGAATATTTCTAATTGGTAAAAGCGATGAAATTGGTTGCTCATTTCGCCATCGTCCATTTGTTATCGCTCCATCTCTTTCCGTGTCTAGACTACCTGGAGGGGTGTAGATTGGACAAGACGGACGTTTGCGTAGGAAGTTGTGCAAATATATAGTTGATAAGACAACTTTTGTTGCTATCTCGGGTTTCAACTCCATACGTTTCCTTAAAACACGAAATACAGCACTTAGTATCCCGAATGCATTTTCTACAACACGACGGCCTCTGGATAGTCGATAATTAAATACACGTTCGAGTGAACCTACTTCTGCATTTCCGTCGAATGGTTTTATTGTATAATCATTCATTGCAAATGCTTTGTCACCCAGGATCATGTATGGTACTTGTGTGACATACGGAATTTGCAAAGCACGTGGCTCGGGAATATTTAATTCTCGTCGTTCTAATTTTTTATATAACGTAGTATTTTTGAAAACACCACCATCTGATATACGTCCTTGACTGCCAACATCAACATACATAAAATTGTAGTTGGCATCAACTAACGCGAAAAGCACAATACTAAAAAATTGTTTATAATTATAGAATTCAGTTCCGGTGAAAGAAGGTGATTGAATCATGACATGCTTGCCATCCATAGCACCGATGGCATGAGGAAAAGACCATTTGTCTTCAAATTCCTTTGATTTTTTCAACCATTCTTCTTCATTTGATGGTATCTGTAATGAAAGGCATTTTTTCAGATTCATTTTTTACATTTACTATTACCACAAACAAAAATAAATGTTTTTTTTTATCAATGTTGAAGAAATCACAACAAGAGACAGAAGAAGACCCACTACACGAGGATACTGGTTGTAGTAGTCAACAGGAAATAAGTGATATGCTAACCCCAACCACCAGTAATAATCAGCAGACTCCTAGAAGGACTGCTAAAAAAAGAAAACTTGAGGCGCAAGACAATGATCAGAAAATGTTGAATGAAGCATTCCACATGCTGCGCTCGTCCACCGAAGTAGCAATTGACCCTTATTATACTTATGGTCAACATCTAGGAAACGAGCTGAAAAAATACGACCCATCAACACTTACTTACGTAAAACGGGCATTTTCAGAAATTTTATTTCAAGCAGACGAAGGTACATTATTTTATATATTTAACGCACCATCAATGAATTCGGGATCTCCAAGCCCCAGACTTTCAACCACTTATGAAGAAATTACTTCAGTAATCCCTTCACCGGCACAATCACCGGACACACCTCCGGTGGAGACACCTCAAGTGACTTGTATTTTTCATACTGGGTAATTTTAAAAATAACTATTCATTTATTTTTGTTTGCAGTTTTTAACATTTTTTTTTACTTTTGTATTATTCCTTTATTTTTAACTCTATGTTTCAAGTACTGTTTGAATCTTTTATTATATTGTACAATCTACATAATAAATAAAAATAATAATGTTTAAATAAAGTGTTCACTTTTAAATAGATACCAGAAAATATTTTTTAGTCCTCTTACCTTTACATAATCTTGAAGTGCTTCAATTATAGCTTCACACACTTCTGGAACGATCAATGAAATAGAACTCTTCGATACTCTGAACAGGTACTGCAAACTCGTGTAGGAATCGCCCGTGGCTAAAAATCTTAATGTAATTGCGAGTCGTTCTTTAACTGTTATGGCTTCCCTCATGCTTGTATTGATTCTTTCAATTTTTGGACTGATGAGTGACGCAAGATATTCAAAATCCCCGATTGTCATTCGGGTAAAATTCATTATGAGGTCATTACCTAATTCGACTTGCATGTCCCTCATCAGCCTGTTACCACCGCACAGAAATCGCTGTTGAAATATTTTTTTAATCCACCAACGGCGTTGACGTTTTCGCCGACTTTCAATCCTTTTTTTTAACATATGTAATGAAATAAAAGAAAATGCTGCAACCGCATGGGGACGTAAACTCACAGCTGAAACGCTTGCCATGGCTACCTTGTCTATACTGGCGCTCGCCCTGCATCATGCCTCACCATGCATTGATTCGCGGCATGATTCGCGAGAGTGATGCGCGAGGATGACTCGCGAATCAGATTCGCGAGGCAAACTCGCGCTATCTAAACGCAGCTTTATATTTATAAGATACGAAAAGCATCCAAAATCTCAAAAAGCTATAAGAAGATGTAGATTCTGGATTTGTTCTGGAGGGCAAGACAAGCTCATGCGCACTTAGGCCACCAAATCGGGCCCATTGTACTACCTCCGGTTTCAGTTACACCCCGATCCTGTCATTCTCTAATAAGCCAATCCAGATTTAGGATGAACTCTAGGATCCTGGCAGGCGGACTGTCCCTGATTCTGGCCATGTAGGGCCAGAAGTCCTCCAACACAGACCCTCTTGTTGAAGTTAACGCCGGACAGTAACAAAGTACATGTTCGGCTGTTTCCTCCTCTTCATTGCATCCACGACATATTGGATCTTCTGCATTTATCTCATCATGTGAAGATGTTTGTTTAGTCTGTAGTGTCCAGTTAGAATCCCTGAAATTATCCGCAGATTGACTCTGGACAGTTTCAGATAGTATCTAGCATGTCTCCAAAAGGGTCCACGTATTGCAGCCCTTGCTTGACAGCATGTTGTTTTTTGTACCCATCTGCAGGTGTGATGACTTTTAATAATCCTTAAAATAAGATACGAAAAGTATCCAAAATCTTAAAAATTTATATGAAGATGTGGATGGACTATTTCAAAAGTCGTTCTTAAGTAATTAATAGATTTTTAAATTGGAAAAAAAACTTTTTAAATAAACTTTAAAAAATGTATTAATTAATACCCAATAACAAATTTTACGTATATTTATAAATCACAGCAAAAGTCAATCAAAAAATTAATATCAAAAGTAAAATTGATTTCAAATCACATAAATTACTATTAATGTTATTAACTAGATCCAAGTGATAGAAAAAAACACTTACAATTATTTTTATCTAAAAATAAAAAAAAATAAATTGAAAGGATTGAAATTTCTTCAAAAACCCAAAAAAATTTTTAATACATTTTCGAATGAAAATGCTGATTATGCACAGGACCGACATTAGTAAATAAAATTTAATTTTGCATTTAAAATTTCAAAAACTATTATTTATTTATATAACAGTACAATTCATTTGGAAAAGTAAAATTTTTTGTGCTTCAACTCCAGTTCCGGCCAAAAACCCAGTGCTCCGCGCTCCAGCTCAGATTTAAAGCGAGTGCGTTCATACAGGGATTAGCGTCTTGCTTTGATTAATAGAAGCTGGCAGGAACCTATCAGATTTAAGTATTTTTTATTTAAAAAAATAGGAAAAATATTGCAATCTGATTGGCTTTTGCCAGCTTTAACAATGCACAAGACCAAACTCCAATCTCGATGTAAACGCCGCTTAACCTTTCATATGGTTTTAAACAAAAGTTGTTTTTTTCAACTCTTGAAAACCAACTCTTTCTTTTCTCGAAAAGCTTCGTTAACTTCCTCGTTATCACAGATCGTTCTGATTGTAAAGCTACACAAGTTTATTTTAAAGTTTTTAATAGATAATATAATAAATTTTTATATTCTTTAAAACTATCATAAAATAATAATGAAACGTTTACCATGCATAGTACTTTCAAAAACTGTTATTGAAAAATTTTATAATGTACATTTTTGTGGTAGTAAGTAAATTTAATATTCTGCAAACTACTTGCAAGAATAATTTTATGAACCCTATTTTCACATTACAGCCTGCAGTGTGCAGCGTAAGCTTTAAGACGTTGTTATAGTTTTTGCAGCGCTTTTACATTAACACGAATACATGAATATGCATGAAAATTCAACTGCTCGGAAAATATTTTAACAGCTTCTTTATACTTCATAAATTTTTTTATCACTTTGAAATTACCGTAGAAGCTGCATCTTACAAAACAATTAGTTAACATTTAATTCAATAAAAAATCCGAATAATTTGAACAAAATTCTTTTAGTGAAGCTCTACCAGAGATATAAAAAACTTTTATGATAGTGATACCTTCAGGTATGCGTTTTCTGCTCTTTCGCCATCGTCAGTTGAATTTAATCAGATTTTAATCTGTCCACGGATTAGAGAGAATTTCTCCATATGTAATAATTTATTTTTAATTACATGAATAGGTATGTGAAATATTCGAAATCTAAAGTGATTTATTGCTGATCCAAGTTTTTTATCGCTTTCTTCTATTTGATTAAATCCAACTGATGATTTACAACAAACATGGAATAACTATTTGAGGATTGGAGTGGATACAATTCTTTTTTAAATCCAAAAACTGTTAAAAGTTGTGACTAATTTTCAAATTGGACTAATCAATGATATGCATATTCGTCAACATCGAGTTAATAACGATACAACTCCCTTACTGAACTGATAGTTAATTATAGTAGTGTTTACTTAATTAAGGTATTGTTATCGTTGAGTAACTGTTGTTGACTGAAGATAATTATAAGGTTGAATGATTCACAATCATTATCAGGTCACAATTTAATTCCTACTCGATGGCTATGCTCTTTACATCTTAGATCCGTGTTTCATCTCCAAAATATTTGAAGGAACAAGTTATTAATGTTTGGCAAACTTATCCGTAAATTTTACCATTAGCAATTAGGTAAGTCGGTTGCCCAAAATCAACTATCAAACTGTGTAAACTAACACGATCGTTGTTTAAGAGATTATGCATATTCTAATGCTTTACTAAAGTAACGTTAGGGTTTCAGTTTACAAACACTTGTGTGTACGTAAACTTCCAAATTGCCTGTTTAACTTGATGTCTGCATGTATGTGATACATCAAAGATACTTCTAATATCAGATTTTAGCAGGTGGTTCAAATTCAATATTTTGGCAAGCCCTTAGCACCGTGGTTACAATCAAAAACCTGCGCTTTTAATGTCTGAATGGAGTAAGTACTTTTATGAACGAATCGAAGTAGACGAAATTATATTATGAAAGTTTTAGTACAAGTTAGTATGATAGTCTGCATAAACATTGAACTTAAGCCACCCCTATGGGTAAATTTACACCCACACGTACATTGCGGTTATTGCTAATGTAATTGCTTCTCCACTTATTGAGATATTACATATTAATTACTCACTCAATAATCTCGCGTTGACTTAATGTTTAGAGGAAACATTTATCGTTTCCATTAAATAATAATTATTATTATTGTTGTTGCCGTTCTGTATTATTTTAACTCCCCCAGGAAGAAAAAAGCTAAACATACACTCAGCTATTAAGCAAAGCGGAATTTGTAAATGTTTTGTTTTATTTAGTAATAAATCGTTGATTGCTTCTGACTTTGTTTTTGTTAAAACGCTTGTAAAATTAGTTCAGTTCCCTCTCGAGTACAGTAGACTTGATAACCTAGGAAATGCTTGATATCAGATATTTGGCAGCAGAGATTTTTCAGCTTAATGAACGAAGGCCCGGACCGGACACGTTACGGTTTTGGATTTGTTTCCGGTATTTCTAACTGCCATTTGCAGGAACACATTGTTCAAATGAAGCGGCCTCATTATTTGGCATTTAATTGCAAATTAGAAACAAAAAGTTGAATAAAATTGCATCACTAATTTGATAAAATTATCCCTTAATAAAGTAAATTTTGTAAAGAATTTTAATTTATTCGATTACTTAAAAACTTTCGAATAAAATTGTTTTTCTTACAAAAACATTGTGCGTTTGTTCTCACGCGTTCGGTTGCAATTTTAATTTAAATTAGATCTAAACTTTGTTTACATTTTCATCCTTGTGTCGAAATTTGCTCACGCTATTCTAACATTTAACGTTATCTGCTTTAAAAATCTGGGTGAAACATTGTAACCTTAATTATTACACATTTTAGAATAAATTGTAAGTTTTACAGATTGTAATGTAAAGCGATCGCTTAAAAATTCTATTTTATTTTTTTCTCACGTTATTTGGGTAAATATTTTTTCACAAGGTCGGAAAAATAAGGTTAATTGTTTTCGTAGTTGCACGAAATTAATCAATTTGTTATTTTGGTGGAAATTACATTTTTTTCAATTTCATGAATTCAGTGATATTTGCACCGATTTTCTTTTACAAATTCCGTTTGAAAGACAGCGAATTAATAAATGTATGATTGATGATCATTATTACCGGTTTTATTTGATGTCAATTTAGATAAAATAACATAATATTTTGTGTACTTCCGTTTTGATAAAAATGTAGAACAGGATATTAGAAATAAAATCGTCATGTTTACTCAAAATGCTTTTGTCATAATACACGAATAATATAATTCCTATTGCTCTACTTTTCGAATAACGGATAATATAATAAATATTTTGTGTACAAATTCCAGCTTCTGTATTTATTCATTATATTTTTCATAATACAATAATTTTTCTATTACAGAAGGAAATGTTTTTGCTAGCATGTGTTTTATCAGATTTTATAGGTATACCATCAACAACTTAATTAACCTAGTTTGTTACTAAAAAAATGCAATATTTTATATATTTTTTTTCATTTCCGTATTTTCTATTAATAAATAGTTTAATGCACTTTTTTACCACGAATTCCATAACATAGATTAAAATTTAAATGTTTGCATTTTTGCACTACCTACACATATTACGTTTTTAAAATAATGAAAAATTTCATTTTATTTTATGTGAAATATTTAATAATAATTTCAACTTTTATTAAGATTTTATCAAAATCTATATCTCTAAACATTTTCTTCCTTACATCTAAAAAAACAAGTCGGCAGTAAAGTTCACTATTTTTGCACGACTTTTGATTATGCAACCCAAACTGCATAGCTATAAATAAATTATTATAGTTAATTATATTTCAAATAAAAACCAAGATAAATTACAGTAGGTACTGTAATCAATAAAGTCATGTTTTTGATAAAAATTAATTATTAAATTCTACAGAAATATTATATAGGTACTTATTGTTATACATAAATGGATATTGTGTGTTGCCTAGTAGCTCCAATTTGACTTTGTACTCATATCCTAAATTTTGTAATATAAACATTAAAATTTTTAAATAATTTAGCAACTTAAAAAAAAAAAATTTTAGTGCCGCTTGTCACTAAAGTTTATTTATCATTCACTTGGTTATCAGTGGCATATTTAGGAATAACAGCTATGGCTAAGGGGCCATGGGATTTAAGGTGACGTAATAAATAATTAGAAAATCATAGCAATGAACTTTATTGATATTCTAGTTCAATAGAGCACCAAATTAACTTTTTTTTTAATTGTTGCCAATTAAAACACTAACTCGATTGGTAATCTACTAATTAAAAGCTCCTAAATTTTTTTTGCAAATTGAACAAATAATCAATCAGGACTAAATACAGAAAGACGGACAGTTTTCTACAACATTTTTATGTTTATAGTTCACTGCATCACGTGACGTTGCCTACCTCAAAGTTCTTATGGTTTGATATTTCTCATGAGTCATGACGTGATGGTGGTTTGACACCATGAATCAGGTGAGCTTGGTGGGATACCTGACGTCACCTACACGCAATCTACACTACACCATCTCTAGTTTTAATTCAGAAAATATCAATTGCAGTTTAGATTAAGTTATACTTCCATCACTGGATAGTTATGTGAGATCTATCAAAATACTAAACAGCGTCGGTGATCCAACCAAAAGAGTTAATGTTTAATGCGGAGCTGCCTTCTTTAATCTACAAACAGTTCACCGGAAGGCCGAGGTAAGAAAATCTGTGAAGGGTAATTTGTATTTTATATCATTTTCTAGCATAGGTTTGATATTGAGTAAAGGAGTTTGGATAAACAATAGGAACAAGAGACAAAATGAGATTGAAGCAAGAATACAACAAGGAGGTAGAGGGTATTACGCTAATAGATACTTACTAAGTGACAAGAATTTGACTAAAGCAACTAAAATCAAGATCTATAAAACTGTGGTGAAACCGCTGATTAGTTATGCGGCGGAAACCATGTGTATGAGTAGTAGGGAAGAAGAAAGGCTAAGAAACTATGAGAGGGAGTTATTGAAAAGGATATTGGGACCAATAAAAAAAGACAATTGGAAAAAAAGAAAAATGATGAATCACGAGATCTCGAGTTTTATGAGCAACGAAGATATAGTGAGAATTGTAAAATCAATTAGGATACGATAGTTCGGACATACATAAATGAGAAACGGCTAGAATTCTGTGATAAAACAAATAACAAGATGGAGACCAATGGAATGCCGTAGGCAAGGAAGACTTAATCTGAGATGGCTTGATCAGGTGTACAAGGACATTATTGCGGGTATGGAAGTCGGGGACTAGAGGGCAAAGGTGGCAGACAGACGGGAATGAAGAAAGATAGTGGAGAAAGCGAAGACGGATAAGAGAATTTAAAAAAATGGGAAGAGAATAAGATGTAAATTTGAAATTATGTAAAAAAGAGGACTAATCCACCCAGAAATGGATTTGTACAGTCTCGAAGACACAACCTTGATTTCAATAGAAATGTACGGTGTATTATTATTATTATTAAATATAAAAAATGAAAAATTAAAAATTTAAAAATTGGCATCTTCCAGTCTCAATGTTAATTTATGTTTTGGAGTAAAACTAATAATATGATAGTAGCAAGTTCACCCCATGTCTTTGTGTTATTAAAGTTATATAGCTCTTCTACAGAATATATTGCAGATCCCTTGCTTTAGAAGGCTTGTAATTGTAAAGAATAATTTTCTAGCCTCGAAGCCTTGCCTTCAATTTTTTCATTTTGTAACCTTGTATTTCTTTCTTCTTCTGTTTCCAATGCTCTCATCGTTTTCATTTTATCTTTTTTATTTTGTAACCACGCATTTCTTTCTTTTTCTGTTTCCAATGCTCTCATCGTTTTCATTCTATCTTTTCCATTTTGTAACCTCGCACTTTTTTCTTCTTCAGTTTTTAATGCTCTTTTCGTTTTCATTCCATCTTTTTCATTTTGTAACCGCTCATTTCTTTCTTACTTATTTTATTTCGTACACACACACACACACACATACATTTTTCGTTACATATTTAAATATTAAATATTTTTTAAACATGTTACCGATTTTACAGACGTTTTCACGTCAAAATCTTCCTCTAGTTAATATAATCAACATAGATGATCTAATTACGGGTAGAATTGATCCATTCCTCTTTATTGGCAATTTTATCATATACTCACTAAACATTAATATTTTGAACAACTCCTTTTATGGAAGTGTGACATCTAAGGGTATAGAACGTCTAAACAGAATCCTAGGTAAAGAGGGTTAATCCGGTAGAAAGGGGCTTAGAAAAAAAGGAAAGAATAAATTAGAATATAATGGAAGTCGGAACAGTTAACAAAAATAAATTAGCTTCGGGGAAAAAGCATTAAAAATGAGCAAACATTTTGTAGTGGGAAATGGTGAACAGCTTATTTCTAGTAGAGGATATTCATCAAAATTAGATTCCACTTCTAATTTGTCATCTACTCTATCGTTTCATCCACTACTCCAAAATTGTAGCTTTACTTTTGAAATTAACTGATGATTTATGCTTACATTTGAGAATTGTTCTGTTTCCATTTTAAACCAAAGTTGTTCAGCAATTATATTTTGTTGTTGTATCAGAGACGAAGTCATCCTGTCATTTGCACAATTTCCTTTAAATGGCATCAGTACTTGTTACATATTATTTGTGCTACATATTAAATTATGCACATTTTTAGTTCAGATTTTTTAATCTTGGTGCTGGTATTATGTCTATAATGTTTTAAAAACTCTACAAGAAACAATTTTCACTTAATCACACAACATTATGTAAAATAGACTTATCATGTTTGTAATTTATGAAGGTATACTTATGTAATAGGTCTTGTAGAGCTCGATAGAGCACTTTCATATACCCAAAACAAAAACTGTTTTTTTTCTTCACAATGTTCATAATACAGGCGCCAAATATTGCATTAACCTCCATCGTGATTTTTAAATTTTTAATATTACTTTAAAAATTAACGTAGAGTTTAAAACAAGTTTTTTGCCTTTATTTAATCTGAAGTACTATGTTAATTGTTAAGGTAGTAACTTCAATTTAATAACTTTAAATTTTGTGATTCGGTAATTATTATTATAAACCCTGATGTATATTCAATAATTTAGCAAAACAATGTCGAACAAAAAAGTAGCCTTGGTGTGTTAAAATAGCGGTTTTGTTTATTATAAATTATTATGATATCAAATAATAAAGTTGATGACTCAATACACATCCAAATTTCATTGGTGTTGTAAAATTTTTAACCGATACTTGACAATAACCGAAGTTTCAAATGCAATGTGTAACAAAATCCATTTTGCTATCATGTTTACGAGGATATTAGAAAACCAATATCGACCATACAAAATTGCAAACAATTTAATTTGCTTATTTAAAATTCATACCCTATTATGTAACAAATAATAACACGGTTAGGTAGGTATAGTAATAAACGTATAATCAAAAATAATAAAATAGTACATTATCAAATATTAATTTAATAAACAAGTAGCATGCGCGGAAGAAAAAATATTCAAATTTTAACTATAAAAGATACAAATAAGCGGCTATAGTCAAAACCATCTTATGTCGTGCATAACGAATCAAAAAATTAATACTTAATCATCAAAATTTTCACAAGGTAATAATGTCCTTCAACTAAGAAATTTAACCTGACAAATATTTGTTTACAATCTTTGATGTCGCTCCTAATGTTTGAGAATTACTAGCTTTTATATCCAGCGTCGAGAACCTGCTTGTCTGTGCGTAGATATTTCAGTCACAAAAAATTGTTAATGAACTAACTGTCGAAAAAAATCATATTTATTTAGCACCGAAAAGTAAGTATAAGATGAGTAAGATGTGATATTATAAACTTCTTTTATCAATAGTTTATATGCTGAAGATAGTGAGAGGAAAATATAATTATCAACAATTGAAAAACAACACTGAACTTTCATTTTTAATTTATTAATTTATTACAATTTTCTAATCTTTCAACAGTTCTGGATTAACGTAATTAAAACCCTTAAATAGATCGTTATCGGTATTCTGCAAAAAGAGTTCAGAATCTAGTCGCGGATTTGGAAGGTTATACTTTCTAGGTACAGCTTTTTTCTTAAACTGTGGCGGAGATTCTGAGCATTCTAAAACTTTTTTCCAGCAAGTATCGGCAAAATACTCATGAGTTTTAATTTCATCAGATCCGTGGTAACCCAACCTATCTTCAGGTTTAAATTGCAAAAAGCCAGATATTACAGTTTGCGCTTCATCAGATATATGATCAGGTGCTTCGTATTCTAAATTTCTCAAATTTTCAATAAACTCTAAGTGGTTTCTCGTGTCAGGAAATGGCCGGTCGTACATTACCATTTCATAGAATGTAACCCCAAGTGACCACCAGTCCACTTCTTTGCCGTATTCTTTGCCTTCCAAAATTTCTGGTGCCATATAAGAAATGGTTCCACACATAGAGGATGTTCTACACGAGCTGGAGACACTTGCTTTACATAGTCCAAAATCAGTTAATCTGATGTGACCGTTAACGTCTATTAGCACGTTTGCTGGTTTTACATCCCGATGAATAACATCTCGATCGTGCAAATATTCGATAGCCAGTACCAACTCCTGCAGATAAAACGCAGCTAATCCTTCAGTTAAAGCTCCTTTCTTGTTCATAAGTTGTTCCAGACTTCCTCCACTTATGTACTCCATTACGTAGTAAAGTTTGGCTGCACTCTGAAATGAATAAATTAAATTAATAATAAATGGGTGACTTAGTGATCTTAAAACACTGCTCTCAGACATAGCGGATTTCAGTGTTTGTGGCTTATCCACAATCAGTTTTTTATGAACAATTTTCATTGCAAACGTTTTGTTTTGATTGTCACCGTATTTTTTTCGAACTAAAAGTACCTTTCCGAAACTTCCCGCATCCAAATACTTTAGTAGATCAAAGGATTTTGATGACAATTCATAATCATCAGAATGATCAACGCAACTGCTAGTTGGACATTCTAAATCCTCTATTAAACTTGCACTATTGCAACCCATTACGAATTCTTCAGTAGATGCCGTTTAATAAAATATTACTTATTTAAATTTCTAAAATTGATTTTTCCTTTTATATAGAGATTTCTACTGATAATAATTGGATAATCGGATTAGTAAATAAGAGATTAAACGATAGTGAATTTTAGTCTGCATAGAATCTGTTTAAAAGTCAGAACAACATAAGCATTATGTTATGCTGTAAATCAGTATAGAGTGACCCAAAAAGATACAATAAAAGAAATCAATCTTGAAAAAGAGAAAGAAAATATTGGATAGAACTAAGTAATGAATAATGATAAGAGCTGAAAAGTTAAACAAAATGCAACTTGTTAGATACTTAAAGCTAAAAACAATATTCAAAAAAACAACTTGGAACTTAGGAACAACCGATCTTTACAAGTAACAAATTACAATTATTCTCGTCGGCAACTTGCAATCGGTGAGCTTCGCAATCAAGTGCTGTTATAGACAATAAGAGGTACGTGTATTTAGTAGATTTCAATATTTTTTTTTGATTGAAAAAAATGTTATTTTGGTGTATTGGTTATTCTTATAATGTACTATGTATTTCCAAAAAACCACCGTAAACGTGGAGAGGTCTAGGGAGTAAAGTGAAAAACGGAATAGCTTATTATAATCCCAGATAAAAAGCATTATGTTATGCTGTAAATCAGTATCGAGTGACCAAAACACATACAATAAAAAGGTAAATCTTGAAAAAGAGAAAGAAATAACTTATCGAATGTTATTCGATAACATTCGAAATATGAAATAACATATCGTCTATAAACCAATGCAATGTGGTACAGAGAGAGTGACCATAGGGTAATAAAAGCGGAACTAAAAATTGGGTGCAAGGTAGTGAAGTGCGACCTGGAAATAACAATTTTTCGATTGAAACCTCGATGAATTCTGAAAGAGCATATTTTAAATAAGAGAATTAACAGTAAAAGAAGGCCGTAAAACCACCAGTTTTTTCAAAAATTGATTTTAAAAACTTTGATTTTCATAGCAAATTTTTACCTAAGTAGCTCGTTATTGATCAATTCTGGCATTCTGTCGTCAGTCCGTGTAAATTTCATTACAGTCAATTTTAACTTGCACAACAACACCGTTCTTGTAAAATCCACGCATAAACTAGTTTCAACTTTCAATGATCCACCTTTTTCCTTAACCCACGGGCCTAGGGGTATTGTTTATAATAAGTGTAGTTTTCATAAAAATGGCCCGAAGCGCCCGAAGGATGCTGAGGGCCAATTTTTATGAAAACCACCATGGCACAAGGAGGATCCACGCAAAAAAGTATTAACCGTACGTTATAACATTGCGTACGACTAAGTAAGGAAAATTGTCATCAGCCAGACTCTTAAGCATAACTACACACGTACCTACCATAGAATGCTTTGATTTACCAATCACGAGCAATTTAGCTTGAAATTTGCTATGAAAATCGACTTATTTCAAATTCGATTTTTGGCCTTCTTTTACTACTAATTTTTTTATTTAAATTATAGGTACTCTTTCAGAATTCATCGAGGTTTCAATAGTAAAATTGTTATTTTAGGGTCGCACTTAGCTACCGATCCCTAAACATTAATATCAAAAACAAAAAATAGACTAATTCGCGGACCTAGACCAATGACGCGAAAAGAAGTACAACTGAAAATGCACGATTTCCAAGAAACACTAGAAAATAAACTTAAGCCTACACAATTTCTGATTGACTTACAGGTAAACCAATTGACTAATAAAATAAAATAATAAATAAAAATAAAATAAAATTTTGTTCTTCTTCTTTTTCTTCAACTGAATAAATTCAGCCTAAGCCTTGGGCTTGTTACTTGCAGCCACTGCTTCGTTTCCTTGGCAGTGCTAGATCTGTGAACATATAAATTGATTAACCTCCGATAGGTAGTTTGCCAGACTTGCCTCCAGACGAGCCTATAACCCTGGTTTTTATGTTAATGATGGCCTTTCATTAACCTAGGAGGACCACCGGCTTAACGTGCCTTCGGAAGCACGGAGACTTAGGGTGACTTGTATAGATCTAGTTTAAAATTTTAAACTGTAGATTAGCCAATCACAATAGTCAAAATCCGAGTTTAAACCATAGTTACCGGTTAAACTTGCACTATACAAGTCACCCTTAGTCAAAAAAAGTTGCCCTTCTCCGGATTTGATCCCGGTATCTCGCATTCAGAGTTGATTGCGTTACCTGCAAGGCAAATGGCTGTCTCAAAAAAAAATCAACCACACAAATAGCGATAAAGAGTATCGGCAGTAAGATAAAAGGACATACTAATAAAAAAATAAACCCAAATACGATTAAACCCATGAAAGAAGGAAAAAAATATCGGACCAATATTTTCCATAAAGGAATTATCAAAAAAAGGTGTTACAAAAATACTTACGATTGACAACAACATTAAAGTATTAATATCTAGACCAGCGATGCTCAACCCGTCGATCGCAATCGACCGGTCGATCGCAGAGCTAATTTCAGTAGATCCCAAGAAAATTTCATTCAAACTGATTAAATAAATAATAAATGTTTTGTTCATATGTAACATCTGTGTTTGTACGAAAACCGGAATTACAGTCTCTTTTCTCCAAAATTTGTAAATTGGTCGACCACAGTATTTTGATATAGTAGAGAAGGTAGATCTTCAAGACTTTCAGGTATTGATAATTAAATCAAGTTATATGAAAAGTTGAGCATCTAATATAAAAACTATCTGTCTAATAGAAAAACAAAAAAAAATAAAAATTACGAACTCGCAGGGGAAGATTGTATTGGACAAAACAAAAATCATTAAAACTATAAAAAAACTTTTACAGTAAACAATATGCATCGATTGTGCCCAAACCAAGGCTGAAGAAAAATATTATTTTAAATGTTATTTCAGAATAAATCCTACTAATAACACACGAAGAAATAATAAATAGCTTAAAATAAGCAAAAAACAGATAATGCCCTAGAGGAGATCGAGTTGCAACAGAAATGTTGAAAATGGGAAAAGAAACTTTCGTGTCAGCAATCCAAATACTACTACATAAATGTTTAGAAGTGGAACGGATCTCGATAGAATGGTGCAACGCGGAAGTAATCATGATTAAAAAAAATATATATACATCAGATATATAGAACTACCGTGCTATTAGTCTACTATCACAGATCTATAAACTATTTTCAAAAATCATAGCAAATCTATCTATCATATCTATCATAAATCTATGGCCATTAATTTATAAATCGCAGTTAACTCAACAAAAATTTTACAATTTTTAAACTTAGTTTGATGTATACAATTCTCCAACTCAAAAAATTAACTGATTCAACTACACGTTGAGGAAGGCGGCCCATAATACAATATTATTTTAAATAAAGCAAAACTAGTGGAAAAGCTGAAACAAATACTACTCTCTGAGTCGCAACTCCTATTGAGAGAGTTGACCAAAACAGAGAACAGAGTTTGTAATAATCTGCAGTTTTGTTTAGTCAAGATGTTATAGACCAGCTCACAATAATTTCAAAGGCAAAGTTTTTATTTCTGAAAAAGAAGAGTAGCTTGGGGGAAACTCCAATCAAACGCGAAAGAATAATGAAATGCTTTTCATTGCAATGTATAGTTGTATAAACCAATACACATGGTATAAAAATTATTCCAGTTTATAATCAAAAAGTGTATCCATCTCAAATTAACAAGTTCCAATAACAAGTAGGGGAGACCGGGGCTAGTTGACTATAGGGGTTAGTTGACTAATTGCCCAAAATTTCTAAATTAAATATTAGATGGGGCTCAAAGTACGATATTCATTTATCTGCATGTCATACCTACCATTATTATGTATTATGGTGATAAAATAGTGCAAGTTGCGTTCTTAAGATTCAGAAATCTAAAAACATCGACGGTAAGTAAATATTTTTGTTCTCAATATTTATTAATTATTTTCGTATTTGTAGTCTTTGTTGTATTTTCACTTATATTTTGTGGAAATATGCAATATTGACCATGATTTAAGACATATTATTAGTACCGGTGCATATAACTTTGTGACATGCGGTACTTAAAGTTTTAAATTAGCGAATGGGGTTTATTGACTAAGTAGTCAATATTATTATTATTATGTTTAATTATTTAAGAAATTAAATGTTCTTTTTTCTATTATATTATTATTATTTCATCTCTTAAGCACTTAAATATCAAAACGGAATTGATAAGTCAACTAACTCCGGTCCCGGGGCTAGTTGACTAAGTCTACCTGCTGCTCTAAATATGGTAAATAATTTTATCTGGGTAAAATAGAAGCAATCTAATATTTAAAATCAAATTGAGAAAGACATATACGACCTACTCGTATATCTAAAATCACAAAAATGTTGTCCGTAAATGTAATAAAAATATATATATAAAAATTAGTCAACTAGCCCCGGTCTCCCCTACGTTGTAGGTAACTAAGGGTTACCTCAGAATGAATCCAAAAAGCTAAAACAATTACACGTCGGTCACACAAATTGAAAAAATAAAATTACTTACATAAGCACTCGGTTAGTTTACATAATATAAACGACAAGCAATTCCTTCCAATCTAGATGAGGCGTGTGACGTGTAATCAGCAGGCAACAATTGATTTGACATTCACGATGTTGAACGCAGCTAGACCAGTGAAAGATAATGTGGGTAACGCCAAACGAAACTGGACCATCCAGATAATAGAAAATTCCCCAAAGAGATTCATCTTAAATCGAAAAACAAAGTTTGTTGGTTAGCTTTGTTGTCAAACAATAACACAAAATTGCTGCCGACTGTAGGAAATCATAAATGGTGGTAATCTGGCTCACCAAACTGCGCAGAGCTCGTACGTATAAAAGAGCTTGCCCGATAAAAACTCTACCAGATGTTGAAGTAACAAAAGTCAAAAATATCAAGCCAGCTGAACGAACTAAAGTATATTCGTTTTACAGCTGCAGGGGACAATAACAAATACATGCGGCTGCCGCGTGATTTATGGGGAGGAGCTTCACAGTGTACATATGGAGCAGGGACTAATCTAGGTTGTCCTGTATTATTATTGTACAATTATATGCATCTACTAAACTTGCACTGAAAAATTGCAAGTGCGGACTGTACGGACCAGCATTATAAAATCACGTGCTTATCACGGCACTGATCATTGTTTACATCCGCTGCAGCTATAAAGCGAATATACTTTAGTCACACATGAATTTAGCACGGTGACAATGACGACAAATCCAAAAATATTCGTCTGCAATCACTAAATCGGCACATAAAAATTTCGTTAAAACTAATAACATAATTTAACCTGCTTGTCCCAATAGCACTGGCCGACTCCCTCTTGCTAGGCTGCGTTCCTTTAGCACTATCAGTATCTGCACTTCAAGCCTGCTTGCAATATCAATTCGAATCGAATGCAATAAAATATTTGCAAATAAAAATACAGGATCGAATTGAGTAATTATTGTGAAATAAATGAAAAGTAATACTAACGTAACAAATGCAAAAATTTGTTACAAAGCTAACCTAAAAATGCTAAGTTAAAAAAACTACGAAGATTTATTGAATTTGGTATATAAAATAATCAACTCAAAAAATTGCTTTAAACCATTAATTCAGTGATGATAAAAATAAATCTTTGGCACACACATATACAGTATTCACATAAAAAGTAATCCAACAAAATATGCTGTACTCTATCAATAAATTGATCTTCTAATTCATGACCCTTTACGTCACCTATGATCCATCGATCCATAAATAAACTTTCAACAAAAATTTCTAATGTCCAACAATAGCCCAGTCAATAGGTACTTTTACCTTGCAAAAGATATAGGAAAGTTTATATTTGGCATGATTGTTTAGTTAGGTAAGTTATATAAAATTCCAAGTTTTCGACCTTGAGGGGGTGCCGCTCGCGCCGCCATCTTGGTTTGAAAGGGTGAAAAACCGCTTTTTTGCTACTATTTCGTTACCGCTACTAGATACGTTAATTAAGGTTATTATAAAAATTGTAGAGCGTGCGATTCTGCATATTTTTTGTCTTAATCATTTTTTTCTAAAATTAATAGTTTTAGAGTTATAATGCTTTGAAAATGAGCGCTTCTGTCAATTTCAAAGTAATATTAATGGTCATTTTGAAAAAAAAAATTTATTTTTGATTTATTAAGTTTTGATAATATTTTTTTAGTTTTAAATAAATACTTGTCATTTTAATTTAACAATAGTCTTTTCATTTGAATTCCTGATTATTTTAATAATTTCACAATAAGCTCATTTTATAGTAAAATAGCTATATCTTTTTTCTAAAATAAATATAGCAAGTGATTATAACATTTTAAAAACTGCACTAAACGAGCAATTTTTTAAAATAACTTTCTATGTTAGTGTGATACATTTTTTTTACAAAATGAAGAGTCGAAGTTAGCAAATAAAAAAATTAATTTCTGAGTACGGCAAAAACATTTTTTTTTTCAAAAACTATGACAAAAACTAAGGATTACTTAACCAAAATTAGAACCTTATAACATAAAATTTGTACCTGTGGCACACGATAACTCATATAATGTGTCGTTTTTCACAAAATTCATAAAAGTACAAATATCTCAAAAACTAACGATTTTTTACTAAGGTCATATTTTGATTTTCTGGTCAGCCATAAGCTGGTCTATCAGCCCTCCAAGGGATAACGTTGAGTTTTGCGACACACTGTATAAGGGATGATAAGATTTCTAATAGATCTCATGATGCAATTTTTTTATATAGAAAAACTACAACACTTAGTTGCAAAGGAGAGATTAATAAACAAGGTCTTACAACTGATATGAGTAAATGAGATGAAGCGGTACATTTAAATAACCATTTTTTAATGAACCCCGCTTGTTTTTCAATATGACCATCAATACTTTGAAATTGACAAAAATGCTCATTTTCTACGCGTTATAACTCTGTAACTATTAATTTTAGAAAAAAATGTATATGACAAAAAATATGCAGAATCGCACGCTCTACAACTTTAGTTGACGTATCTAGGACCAGTAACGAGATAATAGCAAAAAAGCGATTTTCTACTCCTTCAAACCAAGATGGCGGTGCGAGCGGCACCCCGTCAAGGTCAAAAACTTGGAATTTTATATAACTTACCTAACTGAACAATCATGCCAAATATAAACTTTCTTATACCTTTTGCAAGGTAGAGCTATTTTTTTCGCTCTATTGACTGGGCTACAAAGGAAATTTATAATTACATGAAACAATCTACATCTCAAAGTATTCAAACTGTTACTACCTCTAAAATGGCCAATTGGCTTTTCTATGTATTGAAATAATCTAGAATCAGTTATTAAATATGTTTCAATAGCAGCGCAGTATCAACTAATAGAAACAAAATAAATGAACCCACACGATGCCAGCAACACACTGTACTTGTATAATGAAAAGAGCTTTTTCTGGATTTGCTTTACACTTCCGTTTCCACGGTGCTCTCGAAAAAAAATAATTTTTACGTTATCTATAAACACTTATTTGTTTCATTTTAACAAATTTTGTGATTGTGGTAAAAAGGAGCCCATAAGTGCCAAATACCCAACAGATGTTATGAAGTTGAAGAGTTTACCGTGTTTTTTCTCCAGATGATAAGGCCACTCTAATCAACTAACGGAAGAACTCAAAACTAGCGGCGCCATATTAAATAGATTAGAGTTAGAGTTTGATTGTTTCTATGGGGGAAGTGATTTAAAATTAGTACCTATGACCAGAGTGCGTTGCAAGCCTAAATATTTGACAAGCTAGAGCACCAGGCTGAGAAGGAAAATGATAAGAAAGAGGAGGATGAGGAAAAGTGTGCCAGCTTTTTATTATCGTGATTAATTTTCTATACAGAGCCAATATACAAATGATATTACTGTAGCACTTTAGTTACATAATACGTTAATTTTGTAAATTCAAAAAATGTAAAAAGTCGATTTCTTTTTCTTGAGAAATAAAGCACAAGTAAACAAAAGCCATGTTTAAATTAGTGCTTTTAATTTTATTTAAAATTAAACGACTTCACAAAAACTCCAATTTATTATATGAACCCCTAATTTATCTATAGTGAGACTTCACGTTAAAACTTTTCCACCACAATTTAATTTATTGTTATAGAGCATAGTTTTGTATAGCTGAAAGTAAATTACTAATGTAAAAACAATTTGCCATTGTAAACTGTGACTAAAACTTTCATTAAGTTATGTTTTAGCTATTTTATACATGAATGTTGTCAGTTTTAACGATTATGTTTAAGCATTTCCAGACTGCAAGTTTTATGTTCCACTTCAAGATTTATTTTCTTTTTTGCCAAACCATTTGCTTAGTTCTGAATATTGATATTTCTTATTAAAGCTTTCTGAAACAAAGGCAGAAGTAATTTTAATATTTACGTAAATGCAAAATAAATAATTTTAATATAAGTACGTGTAAAAGGCAGATGTGCAAAAGTTGACTCTTCAAATAAATTAATATTTGAATTTCTTATCTCGTGGTGAAACTGGAAATTACTTTTAAATTATCTATAAGAAAAACAAACTACTTTGTAACTTCATATTTTAATTAACAGTAACACTGTGAATACTAATGAAAGTTTATTATGCATTTTGAAGTAAAATATTTGTCACTATTCAATCATCTCCTGAACACCATATCAAACTGAAAATGTCAAGCGTTCATTCTACTGAATAAATTTTATGTAAATGAAGTGTTTGTCCTGTCGTCTATTCATCGTCATACAAAACCAGTGATGTAGTTCAAGGTTTTCCTGTCATTATCCTAGATTATATGAACTTACAGCGCAAATCTTTCATCAAGAAATACATAATTGACGCTGCAACTACCACTCAAGCACAAATAACTAGGTACCTACTGTAAATTTCAAATTACTTCAAATAAAATTTATTTTTCGGAAATGTTTAAATTTTCTAATTAAATTAAACTATTCAAGAAAAAATGTGTTCACTTAATTTCTTATTATACATTATTTCCTTCTCCTCTCCTCCTCCTTAATGGGGGTTTGGTGACGTATAACGTTTTCTTGGCAGATTACTCTCGGTGGTTTGCCATTGCCTTCCAAGAGGAGAGAGTTATAATGCAGTTGCATAGATTTTGTAGCTGGGTTTTTATGGTATTTTATGGTTTATTATTTATAAACCATAAAATACAGACCCCTTAAAAAACATTAGTAATTTTTTGTAGTAAAAGAGAGTTGAAGTATGAGGAATTAATTCTTAACTTATACCTAAGACAATCTAGGTTTTACCTTGATCCATGATGCTCAATTCATTTTATGACCTGATTAGAAAAGTTCTTTCATTATCTAGTCAGTACACAGAATTTTACAAATTTTTATTACCTCTTAAACTATCAATTCTTTCGGAATTTATTTTATTCTTCTAGATTTGTATCACTTCTATTAGAATCAGTTTTGAGAAGGTATGTGCTTTGTAAGCTTTTGTGAGTTCGTACAAGTTCTGAAGGAAACTTGAAAAAAATATATGAGCGCCACCACGCCAGTTTATAAATGAAAGTCAGAAGTAGTGAAGAGTTAGTCATATTAGAAAAAAAGAAAGTAATATATATGAAAAACGAGATTTAATGTGTGATTCCAAAATTGAGGAAACATTTTTCTGAAGGAACGTCCTAAAATAAGAGAAGTCAAAATAAAAAAAAATAATACCTCGAGCCCCAAAAATAAAGCTAGCGCACTGGGCGACTTAACAATGCAGGAAAAAATGTAATTGGCATGAATAAAAAATAAACATTGCCAAGAATTACCATCAAGTTAAAATAGATGCAAGTACAGCAAATTAATTTATTCCTTCCTGCTCTACAATCTGTTCGATTTCTAATATCAGTTTCGATTCGTTCAGATCCGTACGAATAATTCATGGTTTGAGGTCACAATGTACAAGAACTTTAGGTTGTTATACTGGAATTATTAACAAGTAATGCAGTAAAGTGCTTTAAACTCGTGATTACAAAAATTATGGCTATTAGGTCGTCAATATTGATTTTTGTTCTACTTAAAAGATGAAACAATAATGTAAGAGCTAGTCTAACTAAGGTATAAAATTAAATGCATCAATGCCGAAAATCAAAAAGTTGCAGTTCTAAATAAGATAGTGTTGATACTAAAATTAATAAGGTTGTCACAGGTGTAAGCTTTCATATACAGAATCGTACTGGCAATGGGTTAAATTAAATTAACTAAAATCTGCTTAAACTCTCAACAACATTCTATTGTCGAATAACCAAAAATTATGAAACACGTAATGAACTATACTATGATCTTACAGCTTCAATTATTGCAAAACGTCAAAACTCAAAACTCATCATAGTAGAAAAACAATGTTTTTAACCAAGGTATAAAGATTACAAGGTATGATCTAGACGTAAACGAAAATTCTCGTATACTGCGCAATTTTGAAACGTCTGCCGTATTAAACTAGTACGATTTCCACTTTTATAAATATTTTACATAATAAAAATTAATTTTTATATAATTTATATATTTTAAAACAAATTTTTAAATATATGCCAAGAGGAAAAAGAAACGTTAGACGACAAAAAAAGAGATAGGCAGGCCAAAATAGTAGAATGGCGTAACGGACTACAGGTCTATGACGTGCTGATGATGATCTATTTGTTTGATGATATATTTTGCTTGGCCCAAGTAATTATTAAATAATAAAGTAAATGTATTGACGTAAATTGTATAAATTACAATTTCTAAAATTATCCACAATTAAATTTTCATTTTGTTAAAGTTTTCATTTAATGAAATTTTCTTTGATTTAATTAGACGAATAGTAGTAACCTGTTGTTTTCAATTATTGTGTCGAATTAGTGGCAAGCAGAGACGAAATTTTTAGGGTTGGAAATTTGTCCAGATACCTAAAAGTTAAACATTTCAAAAATGGAAAAACGTTATAATTTAGTTAATTGAATTTTTTTTGTTTAAAAATTGTTTACTTACTTTTGAAATGAGTTGGTGCAAAGGTAGCTACGATCATTGATGCGGTGTTTATAAATTTAAAAATGTAGTTCGCAATAAAATTAAACTTAGTGACTTCGAAATGTTGAATTTGGCATCAGAAAATTCAAACTTCGCTGGAAAATCAACCAATCAGAGTGCGACATGATTTTTCCGAAGGAAAATTGTACAGGAAACGAGATAGGGAGTCAGTTGCGCTAGAGAGGTGTAAGCGTGAAGTCTGCAACTCAACGGCTTCAAAGTGTAATCTTCGAATGTTTTAAAATTACAAATTGGTAATTAATTCAGCGATGATTATGAGCAACTGGAGATTTGTTGGATTGTGAGTGCTACAAAAGAAGAGTATTATGAAATTCATGATGAAATTTTGAAGATTTGGAAAATTTACGTACCAGTCATGACACGAGGTCGCCATTTTGTCAAATCGTGGATACAAGGAATTTGAGGGGCAATCTTCTATTATTCAAGCCATCGTCTTGGTAAATAACTTTTAAATTGTTTATTCACGCTATTTCAATGATGATCTTCGATATTTGTCACTATGCTACGAAAAGTTTGAGGTTAACTACACTTGACGTTAAATTTGCATTTCAAGTCGCATTTATGATCGGATTTCCACATTTAATTAATTAAACACACCAGTGGAACAATTTTAATAATTGGTTCGTGTTATTTGACTGCGAAATTTAAATTTATGTGCTTAACTTTTTCGTGCGGTTTTTATGCATTTAGTTGTCACAATCATATGACAATCGGGTATTTTATGCTACCAACTCTTTGAACAATTAAAAGGCGCCAATATTTGAAAATTAAACAATTTTTTTCATTTTTGTACATTATTTATTTTGTTACAGATGTTTTATTTAGATTATGCTAAAACGTTTAATTATCTTACAAGTTGGAGATACTATTTTACAATTTAAATGTGTAAATTTGTAGAATAATTTACCAGTAGTTTTGAGATTTCGATTGTGTCGATAAGTTTAACAACAAAAATTCCGTCTCATTTTATTTATCAATTTAATATTAAATGCTACTTTCTTTACTTAAATTATAATTTAATACCTGAGAATTTTGTTTTATTAATTGTGGATAGTTTGAGTATAATAATTGGAACCTACTCCTTGGGAGAGTCTCATAAGTGTAAACTCCGATAAACGAGCTACGGACCTCTTTAGTGCTTGTTCGTCAGAACACGACAGTATATTTCAGTCACTCGTCGTTCGCCAAATTGAATATTTTTACGTTTAAAGATGCGCAGTAGTATCATACCTTGTAATCTATCTACCTTGGTGTTTAACGTACTACACATGTGGTGGCTGGGTATACGATACCTCTAAATCCACCGGTCTCAAAGACCAATATAGCGTATGCGTGTTCTATCATTGATTATATCAAATCGTAATCATTCTCAAATAGATATGTTCATATACGAGTATTGTGGTATTCCAAATACATATAGCATATACTATTCATTTAGTTAGTATTATCAAGTATTATGATCTTAATAAAAAATCGTAAAAAAATTAAATTGTTATAAAAATTATTTAAATAAAATGAAATTCTTATCAATATCAGTGTTGTATATGATTACTTAGCCTTGAAGCTTTCTCAGATAAACTAGGAAACTAAACTGTTTTTGTGGTGGTAATAAATGAACAAACCAATGAGAAACACATCTATTATGTAATATTATTTTTTATTTAAATTTATTTAAATCAAATTATTTTATTTAACAAGAATGTTGTAAAAATATTATTTTTTCTATCGCTTTTGGTGTTTGTTCGTAACGTTCTATCGCGCGTCTAATTGGTTGTTCACATATTTTTTATCAACAAAAAAAAATTCTTTGATTGGTAGCAACCCATTTTAGAAAGTAGATTTTTCAGCGCTTTTAATGACTTTTTTTAACGGGAAAAGAATAATTAAAAATTTGCTTAAACTTTGAGAATATTTTATAATATAATATCTTGAAGTACAAAGGTAATTATTTCAAGTTAAAATTCGCTGGAAATATTAATGTTATAAATTGCAAACTATAGAGTTCACAATTTTTGTCAGAAATCAATGCGATATTTTAATTACATTAAAAACATATTTTTTAAGAACGTGAACTAAATTCGGATTAAAAAAATAAAAATTTGTATGCTTCAGGGATGTATGTGTAAATAAAATAGTGTAACTTTTTACCATTTTTGCAGCTATCTTGCAATAAACAAAGAAACTTTAAATAATGATATCATCCCAAAAGTTAGTATATAATTATGTTTATTGAGCCAAAAAGACTGTTTTTAAAAATTATTTATTTTTAAATAACTTGTACAAAATCTTGGCTCGAGACCTCACTAGTATGAAACTAATATGAAGACTGAACTTAAACTTAATTATTATTGCAAGTAAACAGCTTATTCTAGAAATGATGATTATATTGAAAGAAGAGTCGCATCATCCGATGAAGTTGATCCTTCCTAGGGAGCATTGAACATAACTCCTCCATCCTTAAGATAACACGCCCTCGTGTATTTGGGGAGTAGGTGTTGGCCTTGATTCATAACTTTCTTTCAATTTTTGATTATAGATAAAATCTTTTAACCTGTTTCTAAATACATACAATAGTAAGATTGAAATACAAGATATTACTATTATTGATAAGGTTAAAGAAAAATGTGTTACATGCAATATTGGATCTAAACTAAAATCGTTATTACTTAAAATTTTTAAATCCTCTTTTAAGTCTTTTAAATCATCCAAATGCTTTTGTTGTAATTGTATACCCAAATTAGTTTTATGAGGATTAATATTACTTATAACTAAGGAATTTTCAAAAGTAAAATTACTGAACGTATTTACAAAAACATCATCACCAATTATTATTTTACAATTATCTTTTGATGAAACCAAGACATTGTCAATAATTTCATAATTATAAACATTATTTTTGCATTCTTCAGCAAGATGAAAGCGAATTTTACATGAAACTAAAATTTTTCCATTTTGGAGTTGTGTGAAAAGTTTGTAATTGTTATTAGCCATTGCAATCGTGCAGTTTTTGAAATCTGTAAATGAACACTCACTAATTCGCGGTTTTTCGAAACACACAATTTGATTTTCAATCACTTTGCACTTTTCGTCGGTCCAGATCTCTCTTCTTGTACCTTGTAGATGATATTTGCCTGGTGGTATCAGCACATTGTTTTGTTTGTCAGGAATTGGATAAATTCTGGTATATTGGAATGGCGAGGAATCGAGGATAGGTATTTTTAAAATACATGTAATAATATCTTTTGTTGAAACGATTTGAAATTTTGAAAATTCTAAAATTTTGAAAGCGTGTAAGGTATCCAATTCAAGTAGTTCTGTTCTTTTATAAATTAATTTTAAATGATTAACAATTTCATGTAATTCAGAGTCAGAAATGATTTCCAAATTAGTTATTTCAGGAAAAGCTAATGATACGGTTCTTTCAATACTCCGGAGAGCGTTTAATAATTTTAAACTTATGAAATTGTAATATTCAACTACCAGTAGGTTGTACAGAAGATTGTTTATGTCAACTATCGCAGATAGAGATGAGTTGAGGTCATTCCGAATGATTTGAAGATCTTTTGAATATCTTGCTGTAATATGATTAGCGAAAGTGGTGTACCGATTAATTTGTTTAATTATATTATTTTGATTTTTATACAATGAATCTAAATTTTTATTAATTTCGATCAGATCATTATTATCTGGATTTCCGGTGATGAATTTGATCGCGGATCCTAAAATGTCAGCGAGACCACGTTTATTACGGTGTTTAAATTTCTGCAACTGATTTTCGATGGACTTACAATTATCTTTTAATGTGCCGAATACTTTTCTAGAAAGGGGGTTTATAATTTTTGTTTCTAAAGTAATTACATTATTTAATAATAGGTGATAACTTACATCTAAGTCGGTTATGTTAAAATAAAAATAAAATTTGTGGTAATGATTTAGGAACTTCGTTGAACCTAGATCTTCAGGGAAATAGCCACTAGTGCTGATCTTTTCTATTTGAAGGCCCTGGATCCGATTGATCAGTCCCATGGTTCTGTAATGGAAAACTCTTTTTAATACGGCGAACTTTCCTAAGATTAGTGTTTGCTGGTCTTTTCGATTTTTCTCGAATTCCTTGAATTTTATTTTTGTCAACCGATGTAACGTTAACTTTCTCATAACATGGGTCCGTTTTTCTAATTTGTTGTTTTTTAAAGTACGCAGTTGGTTCATTAAATTCGATATCGGTTTCTTTGTTTTTATTTCGGTTTTCTAAATTCCGAGTTCCGTTTCTAAGCTGTTTTTGATAAAGTTGCTCGTAAAAAGGTAAAATCTCGTTTTTACGTTTTTCGTTATAAATTTCGTAAACCGTTTTGTCCATGTCGATTGCGTGAGCGTTTAAATTTTCAAAAGGTCCATAAAGTAATGTAAAGGGGGTATGGCCTGTAGCAGAATGAATTGACTGGTTATAAATCAAAATAGCTGATATCATTAAATTTTGTGGGTTTTCCGATTCGTTTTGAATTTTAAGAGTACGTAATTTTTCTAGAATGGTCGAGTGTACTCTTTCTACGGGAGAATTTGAAGAGCTATTGTAATTAGTTGTAAAATGTAACTCAATTTTAAATAAGGAACAAAATTCTTCAAAAATTTTGTTTTTGAACTCCTTTCCTTCATCACAAACTATTTTTCTTGGATATGAGTGATGAGAACAATAATGCCGTAATTTATTTAGCATGGATATTCCTGACCCATCAATAATAAAATAAGCTTGAGTGTAACGTGAAAAAAGGTCAATTATCGTTAAAAATTTATTTCCTTCAAAACTAAAACTATCTATATGAATTATATCAAAAGGTCGTTTGGCAAGTAGGGGTCCTGAAAATTTTACTTTATATGGATTTCTGTCGTATTTACTTAACATACATGTTTCGCAATCGTTTATTACTTGATTAATTTTTGATTTCATGTCGGGCCAATAGTATCGTGATTTTAAATTAATATAAGTTTCCAAAATTCCGTTATGATTACTAGAGTGATATTCGTGAACTACGTTATACTGATCATCTGGTTTGACTAAATCTTTAGCAGCGATATTGCTTTTGATAATTTTTACTTTATTGTCAAATAAATGTTTTGTTAAGGTTAAGAATTTTGATTCCAAAAGTTCATCTTGAAAGTAAATACAGTACATGTTTGTTGGGTTTATAATGTCCTTCAAAGCTTCTGATAGATTTTGTATTTCGTTTCCTCTCCTAATTGTAACAATATAATTATATTTTGAAAATGGTCTCTCTAATTTCACGTTAAATTGATCTCCTAACTTTAAAATAATACGATAATTGAATTGATTAATTGGTTTATCCGTAATGGGCATTGTAAAAACAGGGTCTTCGTGTGCTGTGTGTTGTGTATTTTCCGGTTCATTCTGGCGAATTCCGTCTACTAATAATTCGTCAAGATCTTCAGCTGTTAAATCAGGTTCATCCTCAACATTTGGGATCATTGACAAAAGGTCCAGCATGTCATCGTCCGTTGTCTCGTTGGCGTTTATTTCTATTCGTGATAGAGCGTCTGCTACCGAATTTTCTTTACCTTTCTTGTATTGAATTTTGTAATCAAATTCTTCTAACCTTAGTCTCCATTTCACTAACCTCGAGTTCGGATCTTTTAAAGAAAATAACCACACGAGCGGCTTGTGATCCGTTTCAATTATAAATTGTTTTCCGAAAATGTAAGGCCTAAAATGTTTTGTGTTTTCAACGATGCCTAGTAATTCCCGTTCTATCGTTGAGTAATTTCTTTCGGCGCTATTTAGCGTCCTTGAATAAAAGGCAATTGGTTTGTTATTTTGAGACAAAACTCCACCTATGGCGAAATTGGACGAGTCCGTGGTAATACGAAAAGTCTTATTAAAATCGGGATACGTTAATATAGGGGCGTTCATTATCAACTCCTTGCAGTTATGAAATGCTTGTAAATAGTCACCGTTGTTTTGGTCAATTTTTGCGCCTTTCTTAAGACATTTAGTGAAGGGTTGAACAGCTTTAGCAAAATTTTGAATGAATCTTCGATAATATCCTATTAGTCCTAAAAACGCTCTAATTTCCTTAACCGATTTAGGAAGGGGGTATGCTTGAATAGCTTTTATCTTTTCAGGATTGGGTTTAATACCATTTGGAGTAATAATGTGACCAAGAAACGCTACTTCCTTGCACAAAAATTCCGATTTATCTAATTGAACTTTTAGATTAAATTCTCTGAATTTGTCAAAAATTTTATTTAGATGAATTAAATGTTCATGGAGAGATTTAGAAAAAATTACAACGTCGTCCATATAAACAAAACAAAATTTATACAGATATTCCCGTAAAACATTGTCCATAACACGTTGAAATGTGGAGGGAGCATTTTTTAACCCAAAGGGCATCCTAACATATTCCCAGTGCCCGTTGTCTACCGTAAATGCGGTTTTTTCTATGGAATCAGGGTGTAATTCTATTTGATGAAAACCTTGTGCCAGATCAAGAGTCGAAAAGTACGTACATTTTCCTAAATTATCGAGAATTTCCTCTATCCTCGGGAGAGGGTATTTGTCCTCTACGGTCTTATCATTTAATTTTCGATAATCTATAACTAATCTCCATTTCTTTTTTCCGCTTGCATCGATCTTTTTAGGAACGATCCATACGGGTGAACTAAAGGGGGATATACTTGGACGAATAATTTTATTGTCTAATAATTTTCGAATTTGATTTTGAATTTCCGATTTTAGATGGTGGGGGTATCTAAACGATTTTCGGTAAACTGGTTCATCATCTGTCGTTCTAATTTTGTGCTTTACAGCATTGGTGAAACTCAAGTCGCAATTTTCGTTATAAAAAATATCTTTGTATTTTTGGCATAAACCTAAAATGTTTTGTTTTTCTTCTGAATTTAAGTGTTGTGTACGAATGACGTTTGAGATATTTAAATCTACAAAATTTGAATTAGGTTTTTGATTTATTTCAATATTAATTATTGGGTCTACCTCGATTGGTTGTAAGAAATTAATTTGAATTTCTCGATCTTCTTCTATAGGGATTGTACAAAATCCGTTTTTTGCAATCGCTATAGATTCGGGGATACAATAATTATTAACGATTAGTTCGGGTATTATAACTTGTCCATTATCTATGTTGACCGGAATGGTTGCGTGTGTTTTTGCTAACTGACTACAGGGTACGAAATTTTTCGAATTTAGTTCCATGAAGAATGGAATTTTCAAATCTTTTATTTCTAAAACGTAGGTTTCATAATTTATTTTTGCGCCTAATTTCTCAAAATCTTCGCTACCTATTAATGCATCAAACTTGTCGTGCCATTTAATTACGTGAAAGTCAAATTTTTTATGTATACCAAATTCAGATAAAATAGGATAAGAAACATTTTCATTATTGGATTCTATTTTATTAAAACCTTTTACTGAAAAATGTTTTTCAAAAATGAAATTTTTAAAGTATTTGTGTGCGGTTTTCGGATTCATAATTGAATTCGAGGCACCACTATCTATTAAAATTTTGAGATTTAAGCTTGGAATTGAAATAAATGGTAATTTAGGTTTAATGATTATTGAATTTAAATCTATTGATTTTCCGAGGCATGTATACGAAAATTTTCATGATCCTCTTGAATTTCAAAATTTTCGGTTTGATCAAAGTTCGGAGGGAAATTTGTAGCTTCTTCCTCTGTTTCATAATTTTCGGGTTGTTGAAATTCGAAATAATTACCATCGTACTCCTCATTGGTGTTTTGAACGTTATTAAGTTCTTCTGAAATAAAGTTACACGGACTGCGACTTTGGAAATGGTTATTCGGTCTGTTTTGTGTTTGTCTAAAAGTATTTCTGGTTGAAATCGACATTGGGGTAGGTTCCTGACGAGAATTGTTTCCTACTATTTGCGAGCTATTTTGTCTAGGTCCATTTTGAGGAAAACCACGCGAATGTTGATTATTAAATTTTGAATTAAAATTTTGATTGTAGTTTCGTGAGAAATTATTTAAATTTTGGTTAAAATTTTGATTTAAGTTTGGATTGAAATTCGAGTTGAAATTTGGATAAAAATTAGAATTACCAACCCTCTTAGTTTGCGCATTAAATGATGGTTGAAATTGTTGTGGTCTTTTAGTGGGTGTATTAACATTTTGTTTTCCGGATTTGTTTCTCATAAAATTTAAGAAATCTACTTGTTGTCGATACTTATCATAATTTCGTAATTGCAATAAGCATTCTTCAATTGAATTTACTGTTTGATCTGCAATATGGGAACGATAAGGTTCTAGTAAACCGGCCTTAAAAGTATTTAACGCGGTTTGTGTGTGAGCTATAATTTTATATTGGGCTAAATTTAAATCAGTTTCCCTTATGGAAATGTGCTCTAATAATTGTTGCAATTTACCTTTAATTTTTTCAAAGTAAGCATCATAATTTTCGTTATTACTTTGATAACAAGTGGTTAAATCATTTAATAATAAGGTTTCATTCCGCGGATCTCCAAATCTATTCAGTAATGTAGTTTTTACTTGATCCCAAGTTTTGCAATTAGAAACGACTAACGTATCTCTAGCAGCGTCAGTTAATTTCGAACAACAAAGTTCAAATAAAAGTTTGTTTAACGTACAATTTTCTTGACCTACTGTGGAATTTCTATAAGTGCAAATAAATTTTTCACATTGTATAATAAAGTACGATAAATTTTTACTTCCTCCTTCGTATTTAGGAATCATTTCTTTAGCTAAATTTATTTCGGTGAAATTTGTATTAGACATGATTGATTGATTTATTATTTGATTTACTACTTAATTAAAATTATGTGTAGTGTCTTCTGAACTATCTGAATCGTTATTTATTCTACTTAAAGGCGATCTATAGCGAGTAACACTCATGTAATATTATTAACACGTAAATTAAAATTATAAATGCGATAGGAATTTTCAATAAAATTTTTAAGGAAAATTAAGGTGTACTTACAAAACTAATGTGGCTAATAGCATCCCGTCGTTATGCCTAGCGAATTGTCGGTGTAGTTTCCTTGGTTTTACAGTTGAGTACCCTCGGAAGTTGAAGTAGCTCAGTAGTTGACCAAAGTGGATCTTGCACCAAATTTTTAGGTTCGAATTTCCAAATAAGGATTTAAAAATCTCCGGTACTTCGATAGTGCCGTTTCGGAAATCCTCTTTGCAGCGCCAATTATGTTTATTGAGCCAAAAAGACTGTTTTTAAAAATTATTTATTTTTAAATAACTTGTACAAAATCTTGGCTCGAGACCTCACTAGTATGAAACTAATATGAAGACTGAACTTAAACTTAATTATTATTGCAAGTAAACAGCTTATTCTAGAAATGATGATTATATTGAAAGAAGAGTCGCATCATCCGATGAAGTTGATCCTTCCTAGGGAGCATTGAACATAACTATATGTTTCTGGTAATTGAATGACGAAACTTTTTACAAATTTTTAAAACGATTCCTTAAAAACTTTTTGAGCTAAAGTTCAGGCAAGTATAAAAGAAGTTGCTTCGAGGAAAACGCGTTGGAAAATAAAATTACCGAAAACGAAACATTCAAAGCAATTATAAATTATATAAACTGCTTATCATCAGTTAATCATTAATCTAACACTGTAAATCAATCCTTCTTCTTCTACATATGCATTATTTTGAGCCCGTATCTTCTTTTTTTTTTAGAGGTTTCTAAGCTTTCTTAGCTTTTTTAGTTTTCAAAGCGCTGTGTCTTTAGTCGGTTTACCCGCCGTTTATGCATTTGTTGTGCGTAATTGGATCTTTGCGAGCCAAATACAACTTTTATTGCTTCATCTCATTTACAGCATTAAAAGTGCTAAGTTTCCTTTATTGAATTAGGGCAACAGCCAAAGTGGCTGCAACTTTAACTACATTCAGGCCATAATGTAGGTGATTTGGACTCAACCGCCAAACGATTGAATTAAAAGTGGAAGCAAGGTGCAATTCAGACATTGCTCTAATAGCTTTAACGTCATGTCACTTGCACCAGCTGTCATCTCATTACAAATGTGGTATGTGAATACAGTGTTATCGTAAATAGAAATTTAATTATTAAAACTATATGCTTTTTTAAATTCAAATACAGAATATTAATTCAACAATTTGGAACAAACAAAACTTTTATCAAAATGTCTTTAAAAACACTGAATGAATTAAACAAAAGTGGAAAATTAGATAAGTGGAGTTGCCACAAATGTAGATAAGAGGACATAACCTCAATTAAAAGGATCACCAATAATTCGTGTAGTAGTAATAGCACACCACAATTTGAACTTCCAGCAAAAGAAGACAATTTTGCAATCATGGTCAATGAAAATGACCCCATAATCATAGAAGAAAAAGAACTATTAAATCAACACTAATGAAAAACTGTAGAATATGGTAATCGGAACTAAGATAATAGTTCTGATGCACCAAAAACATTAAAGCAATCAAGGCTAAGAGATTGGCTTAGCCTATCTAATAACTAGCAGTCAATTTTAAATCTTATCTAAACCAAATAAAAATCAAAACAAATCCCATAACACTCAGGATGTTAAATACCGTGTCTTAGAAATTATAGTTCAAAATGTCTTACTATTAACCGATTTACTAAATGAAGTAACTAAAGATAATTATGTGATAACAACAACAGTCAAGGACAATGTCACAATCAGAGTCACTGAACCCACGCATTATAGCCGAATAGTCAAAAAACTTCATAGTATAGTACCCAGTTTTATTCATTCCAAAACAAAAAAGATAAACTTTTCAAGTTGTTTTAAGACGTATACATCAAACACCCAATGTGGATATTATAAAAAAAGAAATTAGAAAAGCTTGCACTTGAGTCATTCTCCGAAAGTCACTTACAAGCAACCAGCATAAAAGTTGAAGATTGGCATGGTAAGCTTACAATTTCAGCAATTTATTTTCTACCAAATACGACCATCCACAAAACAACTTTGAAAAATTTTTTAAGGCTCTTGACCAACGCTTTTTGGCAGCTATAGAGACTTCAATCCAAAACACCCACATTGGGGTTCCACACCAATAAATCCAAAGGGCAGACAACTATATCATACGGTACAGACTCAAAACATTTTCCAAATATCAACAGGTTAATCAACTTACTGGCCAACAAACCACAACAAAATCCCAGATCTACTTGACTTATGTGTGACCAGGGGCATTGCCTCAGAATATCTCTTTATTAATTATTTATTGGATATATCTTTGGATCACACTCCTGTTATCGTCACTCTCTTGACACAATATAAAAATAAATGTAAACAACTTTCACTCCACAATAATAAAATAACTTTGGAATTCTTTAGATCAGTGCTGCTTTAGATACTACGCAAATACTAAACAACAAATCCCCGTAAAGGAAAAAAAATATATTGATTTTGCGGTAGATCACCTTACAAGAGTTGTACAACGTGCTCCATGAAATTTGACACCTGAAGTGAAAAAAAACTTTTATGAAAATACTTGTTTCATGTTTGTTAAACAACTTATTTTAAATAAACGAAGACTACGGAAAAGGGGGCAAACAACACTACACCTTATAGACAAAATCATATGTAATCGTGCTTCTATAGAATTAAAAAGTACTCTACATAAAATAAAAAATAAAGAAATACAAAATCACCTACAAGAGCTTTCAGCTACACAAAATACCAATTGCTTGCTGTGGAAAGCTACTGAAAAACTTTTTATTTATTTATTTTATTTATAATCTCATCCTCTTTTACCCGAAGGTGTCGAGGTTACTAAAAAACTTACAAGACCATAATTACATAAACTACCTATCAAAACAGATAACAGACAATCGGCTAGAAATAATGAATTCTCGATTTACTCTGTGGAAGAGATCAACCAATTGAGAAATTTAAGAAAAAGAATGTACGCAAAGTAATTCATCGGAAAATCTTACCAAGAAAAGCACCCGGATTTGATCTGATTACGGGAAAAGTATTACAAGAACATCCAGATTATAGATACCATACATTCAACGCTATATCAAGATTGGGCTACTTCACTCTTTAGTGGAAGATCTCACAAGTAAATATGATACTAAAACCTGGAAAGGATGGTAATACTATTTCATCGTATAGACCTACAAGTTTTCTACCGCTAATATCTACAGTGCATGAAAAGCTCTTGCTTCTTCTTAGATTCTTTTTCCCATACTTGATAAAAGTAGAATTCTATGAAATCACCAGTTTGGCTTCAGCTAAAAACACTCAACCATCTAGTAAGTCCATAGAATAGTAACGAAGATAAGATTAGTTTTAAAATCTAAGAATATTCTGCAGTTTTCTTGGATATTT
This sequence comes from Rhagonycha fulva, assembly GCA_905340355.1. NCBI lineage: Eukaryota > Metazoa > Arthropoda > Insecta > Coleoptera > Cantharidae > Rhagonycha > Rhagonycha fulva. The sequence continues at coordinate 36,378,422 of HG996556.1, forward strand.
TGCAGGCATTTGACAAGGTGTGGGCACGACGGCCTCTTATATAATATCATGGGAAGTTTACCACACACTTACTTCCTGATTCTTAAATTATAGCTAACAGACAGATATTTGCTAATAAAACAGCAAGAATTTACATCTCACCTACATTGGATTAAATCCGGTGTACTATAAGGAAGCGTTCTAGATCTAATTCTGTAACTTACTTATACGGCTGATGTGTCAACAGATGCGATATAAAAAATATTTACATTGTATTGTAAGATTACAACTTTTGAGTAGAAATACAATTGATTCCACTAGTGATGAAGTCAAAAGGCCTAGAGATAAGCGAACTATACCACTTAAAATTGAATCAGTAGGTATTTATTGTTAGTCTTATCGCGCCATTAAGCATTGATTCAATCTTCCGTAGTATGGTTGGTCTATATTCTAGGCGTTTTGACGTCACACTAATATAGAGGCAATTAAAATATCAATACGCTTTCTAGCGAATATAACATTACAGCTTTATATAGGAAAATATCAGATTTGAATCTCAAGCTGCATGGAATTTAAGAACTACTCGATCCTTCAATAGCTTTCTATGTATTGTCGTGTTCTGACGAACAACTCTTTAAAAGCCGTAGCCGTTATAGTCGGTAGTTTGCATTATTGAGACAATCTCAGGTAGTGAATTCCAGGGTATGCTTAAATTATCCACAACAAATGAAACAAAAAACTCAGGGATGAAATTATAATTTAATTCGATGAAAGTAGTAGTCATAATCAAATTAATAAACAAATTGAGACGAAACCTTATAATTAAACTTTATCAACGCAATCGATAATTCCAAAATCATGAAGAATTATCCTACAAATTTACACATTTAAAGCTCAAAAACTGTATCTCCAATTTGTAAGATAATCAACGTTCTATTGTAATTTAAATAAAACATCTGTAATAAAAATTGTACAAAAATAAGAAAAATTGTTTAATTTTTAAAAATTAGCGCTTTTGTAACTGTTCAAAAAATTAGTATCATTAAATAACCTTTGTTGTTATGGTAGCCACTACCAAATACGCAAAAAACTACACACGGTAAAGTTAAACACATTAATTTAAATTTTGCAGTTAAATAACACGAACCAATTATTAAAATTGTTCCACTGGTGTGTTTAATTAATTAAATGTGAAAATCCGATGATAAATGCGACTCGAAATACAAAGTTTTAACTTCAGGTGTAGATAACCTCAAAATTTTACTAAGCATCGTGACAAAACCGAAGACCACCGTTGAAATAGCGCAAATAAACAATTTAAATGGTATTTACCAAAATGATGGCTTGAATAAGAAATGATTGATTCTCGATTTTCTTCCATCCACGATTTGACAAAATGTCGACCTCGTTTCAAGTCTGGTACGTAAACTTTCCAAATCTTCAGAAATCACCATGAATTTCATAATACTCTTCTAGCACACACAATCAAACAAATCTCCAGTTGCTCATAATCATCGTTAAATTAATTACCAATGGGTAATTTTCACACATTCCAAGATTACACTTTGAAGCCGTTAAGTCGTAGACTTCACACCTCCATTACTCTATAGCAACTGACTATTTATCTCGTTTCCTGTACTACGTTTTCATCGGAAAATCGTGTCGCACTCTGGTTGGTTGGTTTTCCAGCGAAATTCGAATTTTCAAATGCCAAATTCAACATTTTGGAAGTCACTAAATTTTAAATTGCGAACTACACTTTTAAATTAAAAACACTGCATCGATGATCGTAGCTACCTTTGTACCAACTCAATTTAAACGTAAGTTAACAATTCAAAGAACAAACAAAAAATAAATTAATCAAAAATTTAACGTTTTTCATGTTTGAAATGTTTAATTTTCAGGCGATATGGACAAATCTCCAAACCTAAAATCTCGTCTCTGCACGTATCCCTTTGGCACGTAATTGAAAAAATTAACAAGTGACTACTATTCGTCCAATTAAATTTAAGAAAATTTCTAAAACAAAACTTTGACCAAATGAAAATTTAATTGTGGATAATTTCAGAATTTTTAACCCATTACAATCCACGTCTTGTCTTGTCTTATATAATATCATGGGAAGTTTACCACACACTTACTTCCTGATTCTTAAATTATAGCTAACAGACAGATATTTGCTAATAAAACAGCAAGAATTTACATCTCACCTACATTGGATTAAATCCGGTGTACTATAAGGAAGCGTTCTAGGTCTAATTCTGTAACTTACTTATACGGCTGATGTGTCAACAGATGCGATATAAAAAATATTTACATTGTATTGTAAGATTACAACTTTTGAGTAGAAATACAATTGATTCCACTAGTGATGAAGTCAAAAGGCCTAGAGATAAGCGAACTATACCACTTAAAATTGAATCAGTAGGTATTTATTGTTAGTCTTATCGCGCCATTAAGCATTGATTCAATCTTCCGTAGTATGGTTGGTCTATATTCTAGGCGTTTTGACGTCACACTAATATAGAGGCAATTAAAATATCAATACGCTTTCTAGCGAATATAACATTACAGCTTTATATAGGAAAATATCAGATTTGAATCTCAAGCTGCATGGAATTTAAGAACTACTCGATCCTTCAATAGCTTTCTATGTATTGTCGTGTTCTGACGAACAACTCTTTAAAAGCCGTAGCCGTTATAGTCGGTAGTTTGCATTATTGAGACAATCTCAGGTAGTGAATTCCAGGGTATGCTTAAATTATCCACAACAAATGAAACAAAAAACTCAGGGATGAAATTATAATTTAATTCGATGAAAGTAGTAGTCATAATCAAATTAATAAACAAATTGAGACGAAACCTTATAATTAAACTTTATCAACGCAATCGATAATTCCAAAATCATGAAGAATTATCCTACAAATTTACACATTTAAAGCTCAAAAACTGTATCTCCAATTTGTAAGATAATCAACGTTCTATTGTAATTTAAATAAAACATCTGTAATAAAAATTGTACAAAAATAAGAAAAATTGTTTAATTTTTAAAAATTAGCGCTTTTGTAACTGTTCAAAAAATTAGTATCATTAAATAACCTTTGTTGTTATGGTAGCCACTACCAAATACGCAAAAAACTACACACGGTAAAGTTAAACACATTAATTTAAATTTTGCAGTTAAATAACACGAACCAATTATTAAAATTGTTCCACTGGTGTGTTTAATTAATTAAATGTGAAAATCCGATGATAAATGCGACTCGAAATACAAAGTTTTAACTTCAGGTGTAGATAACCTCAAAATTTTACTAAGCATCGTGACAAAACCGAAGACCACCGTTGAAATAGCGCAAATAAACAATTTAAATGGTATTTACCAAAATGATGGCTTGAATAAGAAATGATTGATTCTCGATTTTCTTCCATCCACGATTTGACAAAATGTCGACCTCGTTTCAAGTCTGGTACGTAAACTTTCCAAATCTTCAGAAATCACCATGAATTTCATAATACTCTTCTAGCACACACAATCAAACAAATCTCCAGTTGCTCATAATCATCGTTAAATTAATTACCAATGGGTAATTTTCACACATTCCAAGATTACACTTTGAAGCCGTTAAGTCGTAGACTTCACACCTCCATTACTCTATAGCAACTGACTATTTATCTCGTTTCCTGTACTACGTTTTCATCGGAAAATCGTGTCGCACTCTGGTTGGTTGGTTTTCCAGCGAAATTCGAATTTTCAAATGCCAAATTCAACATTTTGGAAGTCACTAAATTTTAAATTGCGAACTACACTTTTAAATTAAAAACACTGCATCGATGATCGTAGCTACCTTTGTACCAACTCAATTTAAACGTAAGTTAACAATTCAAAGAACAAACAAAAAATAAATTAATCAAAAATTTAACGTTTTTCATGTTTGAAATGTTTAATTTTCAGGCGATATGGACAAATCTCCAAACCTAAAATCTCGTCTCTGCACGTATCCCTTTGGCACGTAATTGAAAAAATTAACAAGTGACTACTATTCGTCCAATTAAATTTAAGAAAATTTCTAAAACAAAACTTTGACCAAATGAAAATTTAATTGTGGATAATTTCAGAATTTTTAACCCATTACAATCCACGTCTTGTCTTGTCTTATATAATATCATGGGAAGTTTACCACACACTTACTTCCTGATTCTTAAATTATAGCTAACAGACAGATATTTGCTAATAAAACAGCAAGAATTTACATCTCACCTACATTGGATTAAATCCGGTGTACTATAAGGAAGCGTTCTAGGTCTAATTCTGTAACTTACTTATACGGCTGATGTGTCAACAGATGCGATATAAAAAATATTTACATTGTATTGTAAGATTACAACTTTTGAGTAGAAATACAATTGATTCCACTAGTGATGAAGTCAAAAGGCCTAGAGATAAGCGAACTATACCACTTAAAATTGAATCAGTAGGTATTTATTGTTAGTCTTATCGCGCCATTAAGCATTGATTCAATCTTCCGTAGTATGGTTGGTCTATATTCTAGGCGTTTTGACGTCACACTAATATAGAGGCAATTAAAATATCAATACGCTTTCTAGCGAATATAACATTACAGCTTTATATAGGAAAATATCAGATTTGAATCTCAAACTGCATGGAATTTAAGAACTACTCGATCCTTCAATAGCTTTCTATGTATGTATAGACAATATGAATGTGATAAATCAGTATCTATTCATGTATACACAGATCACTTCAATAATTAGATTAAGAATAATATGGGTACATAATAAATTTAATTTTTGCTAAATAATTGCAAAATAGTTTCTAAAATTACTATAAAACTTAACAACTGTACTAAATATTCAAAAAATAAAAATCAAAACATTGTCGCCGCGATGCTTTTATAATTCGCAATACGAAGATCTTCTTAAAATAATTTTTGCTGTAAAATTACAAAAAACAGAAATAAAAGCAGATTAAGAAGTTTTAAGTTGAAACGCATTCCAATACCATTGCTAACTTTTTCAATAAAATGTAAATGACAGAATTATAAAAAATAAAAATAATTACTTCGATCTCAAGTTGTTGAATAAATTGTGGAAAAACTTTTCTCTTTCTAAAAGTATCACTTGAAAATCTTTGTTAATAAAACCAAAGAAGTTTCAAAAATTTGCCCAGACATTATTCCAGTATATTCCTACGTTGTGCGACTAATACCTTTTTTCAAATTAGCTTGTTGAATCATAAGATTTTTATTATACGCTTGAAAATTTCATCAAGATTTAATTACTTCTTGTTCAATAAAACTTAATTAATTCTCTGAACTTTTTCATTTGGTGATTACTTTAACTTTCAGTTCATAAAGTAACCGTAAATCTGTCTTTATAAAAGTAGAGTAAAAGAATAAAAAACAGGGTAGGTACAATATTTTTTGTTTTTATCAACATTTGTTTCAGATTGTTAAATTATTTACGTTAATTAATGCAAAAGTCTGAAAAGTTCAAAAACTTTTTAAAACTATGTGATGGTATCTTTGACAAGTCGATGGTATACATAGGTACTATATTAATATTTGTCTTGTATGCAAAATATGTATGTATTATAATATTAAGTAGGGATAATCCGCAGAATCAATGGGATCAGGAAGTATAAACAAGCTTTTCAATAAATACGTGAAGCAGGACAAGGGAGAGGAATGACAAGTTAGATGCAGCTGACGACTAAACCCGTGATGGGTATCGAAGTGTAGATCATCTAACAACATCTACTCCAAATCTGAATATCACTAATATAAACCTAAATTTATAAGTTTTCAATTTAAAAATGTTCTTCGATTTTCAGCGCTTGAATTGTTAGTCTGAAAAGAAAGGCACTAATTTTTTTATTTACATTTTATGTGAAAAGAATCACTTTAAGTTTTAAATAAAAATGTATATTGGCTTCTTATATCAATCTCAAGCATATCAAATCTCAATGCTTATATCTACATTCAAGAGAGGTAAATAACATTCTAACTTTGATTATATTCTGCATGTTGTAGCTATGGAAGTTTATATTACAAAAGCTTTCCAAGTTGTTATCTTTGTATATAACGCCAGTAAACCTGAATACATGTGTACCTTGTTTATAATCTTAACATAAAAAATACAAAAAAAAATTGAGACGAAAACTTTTCGAGTGCTAATAATTAAATGACCCATCACTACATTTTTAGTTACGTTATTGATTACCCAATCAATATCGCGCTTTAAAGTAACCATCAAAAAAAGAATTTTTGCTAGATCGCTTGTTATCTTGTGTTCTACAACGGTTCAATAAGCCGACATCAAAAGCTCACACTACGAACCAGATATAAAATAAATTCGTTGGAGCGCGAAAAATCGTTTTTTTTAACGAAGCCGCTGTGGAATAAAATAAGTTCAAACTTTATCAGGCTCATTCTTCAGGCCGCAATAAAGAACAGTGCTGGCTAAGCGCTTTGTTTCATCAAAGTGTAAAATTTAATAAAAAGTAGACGACACCGACACCGTAATTTTGAATTATGGTTAAAAATTTTAGTTGAAATAAAGTTTTAATTAAAAATTTTCCTATTTTCTTTTCATTCACTTACGAATTTTGGTTTAATTTATATCAGGGTTTTTTTACAAATACACCTATTTGAATCCATGCAAGATTATTTTTCAAATCAAATAAATTTTAATTTATGATATCAAATAATGATAAGGCAAATTTCACTTTTATTTTTAACTTTTACAATCAATATTTGTATATGTTACTAACACAAACGTTGTTAAAACAACTGTGAGTTTTTTAAATGTTGTTATTTTTTTAAGTTTCTTAATTGAAAATTTTTGAAAAAGAAATATAATCTCTATGCAGTTTGTTGCAGTTAAGTAGGAAAGAAAATTTTAGTATGGCTTTTCGTGACAGCATCTACAAAAGGTACACAACAATAGAAAAGAAACAAAATAAGAATAATAGACTAAAACACTATTAGGCGCACCACAGCCTTTAAGTATTTATGTTTAAATTGTGAGTTTTGTATAATTGTAGATATAAATTTGAAAGTGAACTAAGATTCTGCTTTGCTTTATCTGCTACAATATTTAAATCACGGGAACCATATCTATCAATTGCTCTGGCATCTTATTTTAAAAATCAAGTTTAATTAAGTTTACTGTGAGCTGAAATTAGTGACTCAGCATTTCTTCTATACCCCTAGAAATGGCCAATCATACTATGCAAATTGACTAACAAGGAGACATTACAGTGAGTGTAACGGTAATTGAGATCCCAATTTTTTTTGGTGATTTTATGAGCTAAACAAATTATCACTTTCTCGGCGTTCAGTCGATTGCTCCTGAGTTTTTGAGTTATGAATTTTTGAAAATAAACATTACTACTATTGGTTACTTCTTTCTTCTTCCTCCTCGTTTTGTTTCTTGACAGAAGCATCTTGACCATTAATTTTATAATTAAATGGTTCTCTTGGCAGATTACTCTTGATGATTTGGTATTTCAAACAAATGGCAGTGTGGTGGTAAAAGTTTAAAAGTGACTTTTTCATTGAGATTTTTCTATTGATCCAGTTGTTTGATCGCATTTTTTATGGTAGCTTGGTGTGAAGTTCTTCTCGAATATTCACGTAAGTGATTTTACACATTTTCTATTTAACATCTTTTGGCTGCAAACTAAAAATCTTTTTGTTGGTGAAAAGTTTTTCATTCATGATTCCTTGTTATCAACTGGCGTCCAAATTTTCATCTTATGCAGATTGTGTCACTGAAGACACCAAGAGCTTCTTGTGGTAAATACATTAGATATTTTCTAAGAACCTACAAAACGCGCATTGCGCGACTCATTACCTCTCCGACTGTGGTTAAATACCCAAGTTTAGCCACCTTTTTTTATTGTAAAAGGATTAAGTGGCGTTGTGATCAGCTTCACTGCCGAAGTTTGGTGCAGATTATCAAAAGTCAAAATGTTATATTTTTGATCAAATTTTCATTAAAACAGAAGAATCTATATTTTGCCAATAACAAATTTCGGTTGCAGGTAGCTATCGAGGCCGCGAAAATACAAATTTTACGATTGAAATCTCGAGGAATTCTGAAAGAGTATATATTAAATAAGAGAATTAGCTATGACAGAATGCCTTAAATGCACCTGTTTTTTCAAAAATCAAATTTAAAAACTTCGATTTTCACAGTAAATTTTAAGCAAAGTCGCTCGGGATTGGTGAATCAATTCATTCTATTGACAGTACGTGCACTTTCAACTGGTCTTAGCTTGACGCAGAGCGGGGATAACATAAGTGACACTTGCATTGGGATGCAGCAACAGTGCACCCAGAACAAAAATCATGGTTTTCAACCCTAAATGTGCGGGAAAAATGGCTTAAAGCGCCCGAGCGCAGCGAGGGGTGCTTTAAGTCGATTTTTCTTTGCACAACTACGCTGCGTTAAAAATCCACTCTCACGAGTTTCACCCCTCAAAGATTCACCTTTTCCTTAATCCACGGGCCTAGGGATATTTTTAAATTAGTTGTCGTTTTCATCAAAATGGCTCGAAGCGCCCGAAGCCGATATCGGGTATCCATAAAGTAGTTAAGAGGCGACCTAACTTGGCTTTAGCTTGTTAGTCTTTTTATTTATACACTCAGGTAAGCTTACCCAAAGGTACAGTTACATTTGACACTTATTGCATGAACTTTATGTCAGACAATAAGAGACAGTAAAATTAAGACTTGAAGAGTAAGAGACAGTAAAAGAGACAGAGTTGCTATCGGACATAAAGTTCATGCAATAAGTGTTAGATCTAAATGTAGCTTTAGTGGTGTAAATCGACCTGATCGATCTTAAAATTGGTAACGTCTTTGATCGAACTAATCGCAGTTCATCTTTGGTTCCTGGTTAACTGATTGATTGGAAACACTGCTTTCAAATCAAACTAACTAAATTCATGTATACGCACGTACGGAAACATAAAACCGACCTAAATTAGGTTGATCTAACGTTAAGCTTGAATTAAAGACCGCAAGTATACCTGGTAATAATTGACTGAATTAGATCAATTTTAGGTTTTTTTATTTGGAATCTTTGTGAAAAAGCTTTTATGAAAATGTTTTTCTCGCAATGCTAACCGTTAAGTTATTCTGCATTATAAAATTGTATGAACAATATAATATTAACACTATAATAAATAATGAATTGAAATAACATATATGCAATAGGTAAGCCATTAATAACAGGAAAAATTATTACAGTAGTACAACAAAATTTGTACATAACAAATCAGCAAAGAATAAAAATAACAAATATTAATTATAAATTTGCTTTTTATGCATGGGATTGGGACATTTTGAAGCTCCTGCAATTTATCATTTCGACTATCGAATAGGAATAATATGGTTTGATTAATATACTCGACACGAATATAGCATGTTGCATGTTATTGAGAGAGATAAGAGCAGTTTATTTTAATAAATTGTACAAAAATCACACAAAAGTTATTTTAATATAGTAGTATTTACGTACGAACAAATTTTAGAAAAGTTGGAAGTTTCTGTTTCTCGCGTGTCTCTCTTTACCAAATGCGTTGTTGTCTGAACACGTTTAAATAATTATCTGAAAATAAGCTTTAATTATTTGAGTAACATAATAATATATTATATTAATTTTTGCTTTTGTTTGAAGTGCAGAATCGTTAAAACGTTTTCTTTAGTTTTCTCATAAAAATAAGTATACGTTAAGCCGAAGGTATTAAATCAAAAATGCATTAACTTTTAATGTGGGGCAGTTTTCCAACTATTAAAAGGCATCTTAAGATAAGGGTTATCACCAAATATTTATTTAAAAAGAGCAGCTTTATAGTGATGTTCAAGAAACTCATGATTTTCTACAGTGTGGAACAGTGTTGTCTTCTATAATTAAAATATTGCAAAAAATCAGTTCGATTCCTACAGTAAAATGCCAATTTTTAAAAAAATAAAAGTCCGCACATTTTTATTACTAGGAGAAAACTTTTTTGTCAAAAAAAATCTTACTGAATAATGGAAAGCTTTCTTTGCTTGGGTATTACTAAATACCAATGTCAATATACATCCAAGAACATAATTTTTTATTTAATCGCTAAAATGATAAATTGTGATAAATATTTGTTCAATATTCTGATTTAATCAAGGAAATTCGTCTATAAGTGGAAGCTGTAGTTGTTTGGTCTTCGGTCTCACTTAAGGAAATTATAAGTGCCTACGTGCAGTTCATCGTTGGAATCCATTTCATTCGAGTACATGAGTAAGTGAAGTCTCTTTGCTTTATATGTACAAATCAATATATATTTAAACTAATAATGCCTTAATTACAAACTGGTCAATTAAAACTCACTGATTGGTTCATTGTAAACTAATCCTTTATAATGGATTAATTAAAGAAAATTTCAAGAACTGAAGATCAAGTTCTCGATTTTTAAAGAAAATTAAAAACTTTTCCTACCTGGATAGTAAATAGCTTGATATTGTTGAGACAGTGTCAGTGATATACGAGTTCTGCAACCTCGTAGGAAAGAATGAGCAAGTTTAGTATAGTAAACACTACGATATTGTCTGACCCTACCTTTGTGCGATAAACTTAAAGATTACAATGCGTGATGTGGGCTTTAACTAAAAAGCAACCCCGATCTTATATTGGACACACTTTACATGCAAGTTTTGAAGCTTGTTCAATATGATTGATAAAAATCATCACCATATTCTTTATATAATAAATGTTTTAATTTTTAAATAATAATTAAGGATTTCTATCGAGCAAAGCATGAGACTTAAAGCTTTCCTCATTAATTTTTTACGACCTTAACTTGCCTTCTTATTACCAGTTTTCACCCGTAGGTAGCGTAAGTGATGTAAACGGAACTTCTTATTTTTCTATTATTTACCAACCTGAAACTATTACTTACTAAAAACAAATTTTCAATATTTTTCTAAGTATAATTTATTAGGAAAAGTTTTAAGCAATAAATAACTGTAATATGGTAATACGTAATGCGCATAAATGTTGTATACAAATTGCATGAGAAAAGTAGATAAGTTACCATTTTATTAGACATGATTTAAACTTATGTAAGTACTTAAATTTTTTATTATATTTTACTCGAGAGTCTTTTGTGTCTTATTTAGGAAAACATAAATCTAGAACCGTATTTAATAATAATAAATAGTGTTTTGCTACCAGAAGAAACTTGATATTGATATTAGTGTTCTATGTCAGAATAATTAATCGAATTAAAGTTTGTTTCAGAAAATTATAATGAAAACACCACTGTTCATCAATACTTTGCATAAAGAACTTAACTGCCTTTCAGTAAATTTTCCTCTAACTTTATTAACTTTGAAATTCAATAAAATGTTTTTGTTATCTTTTATTTTTAAATTTACGTAATATACAAGTCGAGTTGAAATCCTTGGTACATTTTGGTGTAATTTATTCGTCTTTCAGAGGTTAATAAAATTTTATATTAAGTTTAAGTTTATTACTGCTAATACAAAAATTAATTAGTAAATTTAAAGCAGTAGGAAAATTTATTTATAATTTTATTTTCGTAGAGAAAATTATTATTCCAAATTGGGTTGTAGCACTCATTTGCTTTATGCTTTATTATATCTAAGCTGAAAGTTAACTGGTTTTGAAGACACTAATTTTTATTTAAGTTCAACTTAAGCAGTTATCAAGCGTACGTGCTCCTACCCCACTGGGTCTATCATGCGTCCTGATGGTTATGTTAACTTATTAACCAATTACTTTAACCTCAGTTTAGGGAAACTGAGCGTAAAATGATTTAATTTAGATTTTCGAAATTAAACTCTTCCATCTGACTTTTATAAATAAAAGAAACAATTCCATAGTTATATTGATCACCGTGGTTGCAGATGGAGTGAGCAATTTTCATCCAAAACGTACTTTCAGATTTTACAAACGAATGATTCGAGATATACAAACTGAACGTAATTTTAATTTATTTCAAAAATAATCTTCCTGAACGTTATAATCTTACATCGTCTTAATTTTCAGTATTCCTTAAGCATTTACATGAATTCTAAAGAGTATATATTTTGAATCGAATTTACAAATTAGTGATGCATAAATTCTTGATGAAGTACACAGCTAAAATTTTGCAATGTATGTTATATTCAGCTTTGATACATTTCAATTCCGCGAGCTCCTATTTACCTATTACTGAAATTAAATTGGCGTCTATTTTGTATTTAGCATTTCCAAATAGACGAAGGCATGAAGTAATAAACTGTACTAAAACCAAACATAACCTAATTTAAAACAGAAAACTGTTTTTTGGAATGGTTTATTAATGCTTGTCTGAAATGATTATTAAGCGTACATACGTATCAAAAGTTTTCCAACTTGTAAGTTTTTATAAATGTAAAAAAATTATAGAAGCTTGCAGTTTCTCAATTTCCAGTTCAACTTGTAATTTATATTTTATATTTGTGTTAATTCTTGATTTTGGAAGTTTCTCTTTTTCGAATATTACTGTCGGTTATTTATGAAAGCAACTTATTCATTTCCTCTTAGATTTATTAAATTATCTGGTGCCCGATACTTTTTATAGCTAATTTCTAGATCCCAAATAAAAAGTCTACCGATAATACGATTAAAAGCTGGAAATAAAGGTTACTCGCCCTTAACATCAACAGCAGCTTACGAGTATAGGATCGAGTGCCGTTGTTACTATTTTAGAAATCTTTTGTCCGATTAAAAAAATGAGAAGTTTTCAGCGATATGTTTAATAGTTGCTGGACAACAAGAAATAGCTGTTGAGGGAATTATTTTTACGGTGTATCCCGGGGATATTTTCCCATGAGATCTTTTGTTCCTTGGAAAACTGAAATTATACACGTACGTAAGATCTGTGGTAGATAAATCAAAACAAAATCAAAAATGCGATTTGTTTTTCGTATTAAACTTGCTTAAAGGATTCAACGACAAGGCTCCACTGTTACGGTATCTACAGAAAGATTTTTTATTTATTTTTCAGTTATGTTCGTTTACCATTTAGATCTGTCTTTTCATAAAAAAATTTTTGCCTGTTGTAAATCTATTTTATCCGCTCTTTTGCTTTCAAGATTAATTAATTTTCAGCAAAATTTTATTTCCATCAGAAATTTTACACAGATGTAATTTTGATGATAGAAGGAAAACAGTTAAAATCCTTAAAAAAAGGATTTAAATTGGTTTTGAGGAGGAGTTGTTTGAAATTGTTCTTAAAATCTCTCAAGTTTTCTTGAATTTGATTTTACTGGTTAGTCTAAATTTTTAGTTTAAACTGAAGCAAATACCTGCCTTTAGTAGAATAAATGTAAATAGCTGTAATTTGAATTAGTTTTACCATTTAAGATAAATCTAAATTTTGGTTTCTTCTAATGATCAACCACATTTTGTATTTATAACCTAAAAGTGTAATTTTTTCTAAACTTAAATTTTAAAGCTGTTTTCTATTTATTTTTAATTTTGTTTTGGTCAGTTACCATTTAGTATCTACTAAAAGTTAAGTATCACACAGCTACAGCTCCCAACCCTTGGAAAAGCTTAGGAAAAACATCAAAGAGAGTAGGTACCCTTCATTAGGTAAGATTGGAAAGATTCGTTTCCGAGAGTCTTCGGAAATCAATCGTTTGTTAAAAAAAAAAGAATTTAGTAATACGACAAACTATTAACATTATATAATCAAATTTCGTCAGTGTCTAGTGAAAACCTTGTAAATCAAAATTTTCCAAAAATTATTTTATTCAAAAATATAGTTTAAAACCTAGTATCTCAAAAAAATTTTGCCAAATTTAGACCTGCGAGGTTTTCATTAGATACCAAATAATATTTAAACTTTAATTATATCAAGTTATTAAAATTAAAAAATCAATACCGATTTCCTAGATATTTGTAAGGATTAATAGTAAAAAGACTTAAAAAATGAGACCCGATGGACATGTCTTCATATAGTATATTGTAAGATAGGTATGCCAATCCAAATGAACATGCTCACTCCTATGTCATTTACTATTATTATCAAACAAACCGCACCGAGTGGTGTAAAATTATTTTCTTTCATACCACAGCAACTCAAAAAAGAGTATTAATTTAAATGTTTTTTATCTCTTGGTAAATCTATGTTTGCTACAATACGTTTATTTATTTCCCTAATAATAATTAATATCAGACTGAGCCACAGCAACGCGTGGCCGGGTTCAGCTAGTTATAATATAACCATTAAGTCAATAAAAAAAAACAAAGTAACACGACAAACTATCGACATTTTATAACTAAATATACTCGCAAAGGGAATATTTAGGGTCTACTTCAATTACCCAGACTTGAAAATATTATATTTATTAAAATAAAACTCAACGGAATTTGATAGATAACATTAAAATGAAGCGTTTCGGATATGGATGAATGTCATAATATTGATTATTTGTTTAGCTAATATTTGTTTTTAAAGTTTCCAATTACTGCTCGAAAATAATCCTTAAAGTTGCATTGTATTGGCGGTACGTGCACTCTACTTGGATCTGAGGTATGGAAAGTGGATCCTGACATGGTCACAGCCAAGGCGTTTACTCAGTGTCTCGGCACCGACCTAGATCAGTTCTTAAGTGAAGCTGCTGCGGGCATGTATGTTAGAAAACTTTTTTCCATCGTACATTAACACTTCTTTTTTAGACTTTGTCGCCTTTTTTCCTTCCTACGGACCCTTTTAGACCCCACGACGCTACGTTTTTGGGGGGTTACTGTTGCTTTGGCCATCTCGAACTCGGAAACTCTCAAAATTACTCATCAAAGGTTGATTATCGCCTTACGCAAATCAACACTCTACTTTGAAACGATACAAGGCTGTACGCTTGCTAGAATTATACATACACACTCAACCATCCCTGCGATATTCTTAGATATTCACGAAGTGATGCTATGCTATGGATCCTGACGAGTCAGCTGTAGTTGTACCTACACCACCGTACAGTTAACATCAAGCAAACTTTGCCAAAAAACAAAAAATCCATCCTCTTACTAGTACCACACTTTGTTGAGTAAGACCGGTCTAAGGATATTTTTAGTTAGTACAAAGTTAGTCAAAACGGCTCGTCTCGTAGCATCCAAAATGGAGAGAACTAGAGCGTAAGGTCGGAAAGTCGATTTTGACAACGCAACCATGGCCGATCTTGGATCCACCCTAAAATCTAGCCACCCTCGTCATAGTAGTAAACTGTTAAGAAAACGTTGCGTTAAAACAATTTAAACCTTTTCCAATTATTTTTGGTTCTAAAAGAGATCTTTTTATCAAGTCCACTAGATGTACCAGCTTCAAACTGAGTAGCAATCGGCAATCTGTTACAACATGTTATAAAAACGGTCACGATGTGTCCGTCTAAATATGCCTAGGAACAAAAACTGGTTTAGGTGGTTAGGTAGCACTAGGGTTCAGTAGGTGACCCTTCACTAAATTTGTGCAAACCCATATTGTAACAGGATATACAAAATTCCGGCTATGATTTGCAATTTTATGAACGTGGGGTGAAACACATCCGAGTTTATTTAACCCAGAATAGCCTCTCCAGCAATCCGTCTAAATTTTTGTCTCAGGTTTTACAAGTCGCAAGATCAGGTGCGTCAACCTTTCAGAACTACGGTTGTTGACGTATGATGCAACCCTACGTTTTCAGTGAGCCTACATACCCAATAACCATTGTTGGTTACGGACAGGTAATTTACCAACACCATACTTCCTTTTTGTAAATACGCTCTTGTCAATTTGTATTACCTATTGCAATGCCTATTTGTACTACTATTGCAAATAAAGGCCTATTTGCGATTATCTTCTAATTTTTTATTCCAGTATTGCTTTTTAGATCATTTTCTATCCATTCTGAAAAATTTTCATTCATTTTCGTTTTCCATTAGGAAAACGAAATGTTGGACGACCCAGAAAGAGATGGGGAGACCAAGAGTGACGCAAAGGACAATGTCTAAAGCATGAAGATGATGATGATGATGATTCTATCCATTCTGCCGAGTTAAAAGTTTTAACATCGGGGCCCGTGTTATCGAACTATTCTATTTCAAATTTTATATTTTAAATTTTTTAAAACTTTTAATTTTATTTAAAAGTGGTACAGTTGACATTGCACCCAAATTCTAGAAAGGACAGCATACATTTTGTTTGGGATAACTGGGATAACCAAAGGTGGACGGTTGAAAACCTTTACATTTACAATTCTGAAATTTGACGTTTGAAGAATTTTGAATGAGAATTTGATGAATTAAAAGAAAAGTTACTAGAATGGCTACGTGAAAATCTAAACCAAACAACTCAAGAGCAAACAAAAAATATTCAACAAATTAAATATAAAAAGTAAAAAATATTCATTTAAGTGCCGTGCCAATAACCTCGTAATATTCAATGTAGAAAAAAATTTTAAAACTGATCATAAAACCAAATTTTATAAGAAAAGTTATAGTCCACAGTAACTATAATAAGTAACAACTTATTCTGGCCGTCTCGTTTGGTCCGTTGGGGGTTCTACCGACGGGCTAGCTCCTCGTCGTAGGTAAAAAATGCTAACAAGCATTTGGTAGCAAAAATGCTACCAAAATGTTGGTAGTTTGGTATCGGACAACGTCGCAAGACGTTTAAAACCGACTATACTATATATATATATATATATATATATAGTCCACAGTTTGAGCCTTCATAATGATTTTTTTGGTGAAGGTTTTCCTATTTTGAATGTAAAATTCAAATGATGAGAATGGAGGTTCACTCAAACTAAAATAATTAATTAATAAAAATTAACTAATTAGAAAATTAGACCCTAGCCAAAAGCAGAAGAAGGAAAGAAACTTAACACATTAGGGATTTAATTTTTGAATGTGGGACGAAGATATAAATTGAATTTTTGTAACCTATACAAGATTGGTAAAAGTTTGGTAAAAAATCTGTTAAATGAAACCGTTTACTTGAAACATTTTCAAAATACTCACTTTCTATTCAATTTTTAAACATTTATTTGTTTGGCATTTGTGTTATGTACCTACCTAATTTCAAAAACCTGGCGCCTTTTTCCCTACTATTAACTGTTTTAATTTGATGGTTTAATAAAGCGGTTATTACTTTGTCTTTTTGTATTTGATTAAATTGTTTGGCACCTGCCGGTTGCCATTTTTCTGCAATTAGTTGTCAGATGACCCCCGTGAAGAAAAACTTACCATAACCTTGCTTTCGATACTGAATGTAAAAACTAGCTTTCCGAAAATTCATAGATTTAAAAAGCATTATTATGTAGTTTGAAGCAAAGTTGTCGCTGTTGAGAGAGGGGGGGGGGAGATGGAAATGATTAGATTATTTCTTTTCTCAAGATTTCAGAAAAATATATTTCTGTTTCTAAAATCAAATAAAAATACAGCTTAAAATTTCGAATAAAATTATTATACTAAATTTCAGTAGGTATAAATGTAAAATCAGTTGAATTATTCAATTAGCTCACAATTTGAACCGCATCAATTTACGTCATTTTCATCTAAATTTTCGTTTTACGGATCTCCGATTTGATCAGGATACTTCCTTTATTTGAATTATTTCATATAAAATAAATCAAAATTTTTGATTATATGGGAAATTATTACGGGAAATTAAAGAAAATTGTATTTAAATTTACATTATTTCGAAGTACGTTGGAACGAATTATTCAAAAATATTTTAAAATTTATAAAAACACACAATTTTTCCTTTTTCTTTTGATCGTAATTTTACGCTACCTGAATTAAAAAAACATTTTCCAATTTTCCTTCTGTTCTTTTTTGAAAATACAAGTTTTTATTTATACAATTTACATATTACTATTTTAAATTGTACTACGCTTTTTCGTTCCATAAAGATCATTAAACATTTTACCTTCATAATCTCATGAAAGTGCAAATACTTTTTCAATTTATTTGCTTAACAAAAATTCACTTTCTGCGTTATTATTTTTGAACTTTACAGCACACAGAAAATATTACTTTGATAAAATCGGTATTTTAATATTCAAGTCAAGATATTACATTAAATATTTCGCAAGAAAAGTAATCATTTTATACCGATGAATATTAAAAAAAAAAATGTTATTGCAATTTTAAATTGCCAATTAAATCTTCTTAAAATATTAATTTGTAAAATATGTAACTTTTTAATTCATGAAATTAATACTAACGTTTAAAAATTTGTATTATGAAATAAACTGACGCGATAGCTATCATATTAAATTATTGAAGTTAAATGAACTCAAACATTTTCAAACTTTAAATTTATTATTTCTAAATAATAAATAAAATTTAAAACTGTTTGGAGATAATTTAACACAATAAAAATCAAACTTCCTTTTTGATCTCTAACTAACGTTTGTAAGTTTCTTCAGAATATTTAATAAAATATATTTCATTTTTTTGTGTTAAGTTAAATCAAAAAAAAATTTTAATTGTAATTATTATTTATATCACGAGTTATAAAGTAACATTTATGAAAAAGGAATTTATTTCAAAATTGAAATAACATGAATTTTAAACCTACGGAATGGGATTGTAAAGTATTTGAACTTTTAGAATAATTTGTTCAGTAGAAACACAAGACACTATCGGTTTCATTATTTCAAAAAATATCGCCTTATATATTATTTTTGTTCTGGAACTTCTATCAACTAAAGAACTTTTAAGTGAGAAAACAATAAAAGTTTTACGCAATCAAATCTATTGGATAAAGAGTCTTGTTTCATTCTTGGCCGGAAGCTCTCGTTCTGCTCACGCATTGTTGTAACGCAATATTTATTCTTCCACTTTTTAAAATTATCTGCAGGCACTTTTCGTAATGGTTTCCTTATTAGCAATTTTTTATTTTAAAAGCTTATAGAAAGGATTAAATTCAGGGAAAGGGTTAAAAATAAAAGTCGAAATCTGTAATTTGTTCTCTTCTACTGTTTTAATGTTCCTGACTGAGATATTCGATGTGATGGACAGTCTTACAACAACCTACATAAAAATTTAAATCAACTAAAGCTTAAAATATAACGTTAAAAGTTTAAAATACTTCGGCTTTAGTATTATCACATAAAAAAGAAATTGTCTTGTTATTAGTATAGCACCTGCACCTTTGATATAAATCCTAATTTGAATTCACTAAAATTCCATCTTGTTCACGTGACCTCAAGTAGATGATTTCTTTTTTTGAAAATGCAGAGGGGCACCTGGAGCGGGAGGATATTTAGCTGGACTACTATTCGCTGCGATATCGTCACGAAATGCAAGAAAGCCTAACTGTGCATGCGAAGCTTCGTTGAGAGCTCTCGATCGAATGCACGCTCTATATTGGTCGGCAGTAAGCTTTTGTCCTCCAGGACCTCCAGAACAAACCTTTAATAAAAACAATGCATTAGTATTATTAGAAAATATTTCTGAAAAAATCTTATAAATGACAATAGGCAAAAGCAGATGAAATTACTTTATACCACGCTAAGAAGCAATCAAGAAGCGTGGAACGTTATCATTTCTTATTTTTCTTTTGTGTTTTGTTCGAATACTTCAAATGAATATAAGAAATTGATTTTTATTATTGCTTTTTATATGAAACTGTAATAAGCTTTGGGTCATTAGTGGTTAGTAATTTTCGGTTATTTATCTTTATTAACGTCGTTCGAATGCGAAAACAACATTTCCGTAAGGTTCCTTTAACATTCTGAATATTTTAAATAGCTTCTTAAGATTTTGTCGAATTAATCCCAAACAAATTTTAAATTGATTATTATTCTGTGGAGCAAAATAAGCATTTTATCAAAAATTTCTAATAACTTCTCCGATAAGATTTTATAAAAGTCATGAGTTATGACCGAAAAATTGTTTAAAATAAATCAGAAAGAATAAATTTGATATTGTGTCGGATGAGAGATGAAGCTCATCGAATATTCCAGACGTGGTTACTAAATTTGTCAGGTAACATCTCGTAAGCGACCATAGGATAAATAACTGACCTTAGGGTGCCAGATGTGAAAGATGCCAGGATCAGTGGCGCGAATCACCTTCATATGACTGCGCACGTATTTGCGGTACAGCATAACGTCTTCTCCACCCCATCCAACGATTTCTTCGTCAAACCCTCGGACGCGTAAGAAGTCAGATCTAAAATAAAATAAGAAATATTGCAACAAAGTATAACTTAATTTCAACTATAATAAATCATAATAAATAAAGCACAAAATTGAGACTTTATTATTATTTATGTGAACACGTTATTATATTTCTTGTAGTACTCGTACCAAAAAAATTCTTTTAATTTTGTTCTTAATTTATTTCATGATAATCGTCACCATTTGTTAAGTTACTATTAATTTTAATTTATTCAAAAATCCTTAAATATTAAGACTGAATAATATTGTAACAGGAAAATAGAAAATATTGCGTGATTTGAATTTGTAACAATAATATAGTAAAAGAAAGGTCCTGGTATATTTCCTTGAGGAACGTCCAATTAAATGGTATAATATATTTATTTCCTAATGTAAATACTTTCGTTTTTTCTCAAATATATCAAGGTAAGTGAGAAAACTACCGGTGTTCCATGTGTTCTGTATAACACGGCCCGAAAGCACAAATTTTAAATTTCTACCGACTTCGGTTTCTCAACTTGCAATGTCGATAAAAAAAAGTAACTTTTGCACCGAATTGTGCATAAATAACTAAGTATTTTTATTGCTTATATTATATTACTTATAAATACTCATTGTACACACTAAAGCAAATCCATTGCCGAAATTGTCGAAATGTCTTGGTTCACTCTTGCGGTGTGACAACTACTACATGTACCTACTACAAATACATGAACTAGTACATGTTCGAGTAATTTGTACCTATATAATATACATGTCGACATTATGTTTTAAATACGATTTATTATGTATACCACTCATATGCAACAAATTGGCGATATTTTAATTGCTTTACTGAGATTGTTTTTCATAAATTTCTCTCAAGTAGATGAAACTAGAATGTTGTAATATTGCAAGTTAAACCATAAAATGTTGTAACTATCACTAATTAAGTGTAATATTTCGAGATTAAGCTTGTGTTCTAACATTAGAATCTGTAATGAGACTTCTGTGGCTGTTTCAACATGTAATTGAATTAGTTAATTAATTCAAAATTATATCCTCCACGTCACAGTAATTATAATAATTCGATTTTAATTAAAATTAGTCAACCAAGAGCTAAATATGATTATCGAATTTTGGTTTTTAAGCGTAAGTGCTAATATTACATACCGGGTGGCCCACCTTACACCCGAACATAAGAGATTAAAATAATAAATTAGTCTCTTTAAGATCCCTGCTTTTTTTCTTTTTTAGTTTTCCAACAATCGAATCACAATGTGACGACCCTACAAACTGCGTACATGTAATCTAAGCTCTGATACTGGATGGGGGTATGATCCCTTAGCTGGCCTGAACTTTGAACTTACAATTTTATATTCAGTGTTTATTTATTTATTTATTAATTAGTGCTAGTAATAAATACAAAAATATTTTTACACACGTCAACATAATCCTCCAAACAACAATAAAAAATATCACAAAACTACAGTTTATTATTTTTTACATAGTTTATAAATTTCTCTGCGGTATAAAAACAAGCCGTCAGAAGTATTCTTTTGATAACCCTCTTGAACTTAATTGGAGGCAGATTTATCACTTCTTCCGGAACTGCATTAAAAATTTTAATTGCATGAAATGCATGAAAAGTCGGTGAAACTCCGGTACAATTTTATTTTTACCACGCGTGTAATATCCATGTGGAATTGTCTTATAAAAGGACTCGTTAGTTTTGTAAATACTTTAACGCTTGAAACACGTAGAGACACGGTAACGTCAGGTCCGCGAATTTATCTCTGCAAACATCCTTAATTCTTATTACCTTTCTTTGCATTCCCAAAAATTTTATGAGTATGCGCCGAGTGACTCCACACCAGATTACAATTGGATTCACACACTTGCATCGGTACCCAAAGTATTATGCAACCATCAAGATCTTTGACGATACGATGTTCTTGAGGTGCCTTATGAGTTATGACATATAATACTCTTGGATATTTTGTTACACAAGTTTATGATATGAAGTTTCCACTTCATACTCGAATCTAGCAACATACCTAGAAACTCCACTGGTTTATTGTTTATGGGTACATTTCTAAGGGCCAGTTCTACAATGCAAGTATAAGTTAAGAATAAACTATACTAAGAATATCTCACACAGATTTCGTTCATAATCGTCGTTTAACGTTATATATTTGTATAAATTGTGGGACAAAGATCTACCCAAGATCAAAGCAATAAGTTATATAATAGAGATTATTATTGAGAATAGGTCCAGTTTAATTAATAATCTACAAGTAGATATTAAATTTTATACTTCTTTACAAACTCATTATAACATTAGTAGAGACAGTCAGGACCGTCCTCAGGATTCGAAGTTTATTGAAATAATTAGCAAGAAAAATTCTAAAATCAAAAGAACACCTTATCGGATTACATGTTTCAATCTCATTCACGATTCTACACGTGAAACTGATATCATCAGATCCGCACTGGATTTTATGAAAAAATATCTCAACAATAATCTCTATTATTTAAAAATAAGGTCAACTATATACACGTTTTAAAGAAATGCAAATTTCAAATTTAAAACTTCTTTTATTATGCAATAAGTTATGCCACAATTTATACAAAATATAAAGTTATACGATTAGACATATTCTCAGTATAGCTTATTCTTAATTTATACTTGCTTTGTAGAACTGGCCCTAAGTGAAAATATTAATCATCGTTCTTTATCAAAATTAAGAGTCAGCCTGTTGGTGTTAAAGCATTTCTGAAAATTGTTTGACTTTGCCAATGCCACTGCATTAAGCCTCCCTAAGCTATCTCTCTTCTCAAAAGTTGTATCATCAACAAATAATAATACATTAGTATTATTATTAATACAATACTTACATTAGTATTCTAATAACTCACTTATTTTCAACTTTAGACTAAAAATAATAATTACCGAAGTTGCTGAAAATGTGACAACTTTGGTTATTATCATTTTTACCTTAGGATCGATATTTTGGGAGTCACAATTAAAATAAAGATAAAAAACAGTGTTTTTTCCATTATCTCGTTTATTATCAAGTTTAAAAAAGTGGTACTGCATAATCAGTTAAATCATTTTATTTCCTTCAGCTTTGATGTGTCCTCTTAACGTAAATGGTCATATCAGCAAGTAGAAACCTGTGGATTTGAACACCTAATTAGTTCTTTCAGCTTAAAAATTATGTCAAATTCACACTAATGTCGTTTCCTAGCATAAGATACGAACATACAATTGTAATAACACGTAGGTTAGCTTCTTTTATGCTAATTTTTGTGGTTTTTTGAAGGCCCAGTAACATTTTGGCTCTTAATCTCCGTCTTTGCTACTTCTCTGTCAATAGGATAATCGGGATCATTAAGAATCAACAAGGAAGAAATCATGTGCAGTAAACCACTAATTCAACTTCTCCATATTCAAATGACCAGCAGTCTGGCGTAAATCAAACACTGATGACTGTAGCGCGAGAAACCGCGGTTCAAATCCTGATTGCGTCTGAAATTTGCTGTGATCTAAAGAGTCCAATATCAATCTGTGGACTATGGGGAAGGCAACGGGATACCACCTCATTAATATTTTCCTAGTAAAAGACCTCTTGGCTTTAGCCAGTAGGATCTTACCAACGTCCGATAACGGATACGGTACTCCAAGAAGAATATTCAAAAAACCTGAGTCGGTTGAAAATCGACGTGTTGACGCTCAGTTGTTGTGCCGTGAATATTGCAAAAATTCTCAATTTCTTGACAAAAGTTTTCCATTTGCATTTGTACGTCCTTCTTGTTGCCTCGCTTTCATTAGCTTCTCGTCCAAACAATCATCCACTTACTTTACTCAATCGAGATGATACCTGATCATTATTTATTGATACGCCGTATAGTGAAGTAACCCTGTGTTTTTAATTTTTATCGCGTAACATTAATATATCCTGAAGATATAAATGCGTGCTGTTTGCGTACCAAAAATGATCGCTGGCATGGAAAAAAGCAGCATCTTTTGAATTGCATTCAGATGGAGTACCAACGTAGTCATTCTGAAGTACCTACTATACCCATATTTTAGCATTAAGTCCATTGTTATTCAATCGATTGAGCGCCACACCTTTATCCGTAACAGCTCTAGCCTAATCGGTTTCTTCAGATGCGAAAACAACTTCGCGATCGGAATCCAGTAATAATTGCTCTATCTCATTTCGTTAGTTATCATCAAACTCAATGGTATTCATGACTCGCTTTGCTAAGGATGCATGAACAAGAAAATGATCACGAACAGCTCCTGATGAGTACGCGTGACCTGATAGAATCTTGTCAACGCAATGTTCAGCATAAATAATTTTCAAAACGTCATCGGCTCTATTGCCTCTCATTATGTAGCCAATCGCAAAAATGTCATCACAAGATGAAATCCCTCAAGCAAGGGATAATGCAATTAATGTCAGAAGAAGGATCAGTGCTAGATACAATTTCGTGCGCTCTTAATACAGTGGCTGATCAAACGTTAAAATGCAGGTTTTGTTACTATGTTACAATGCAAGACCAACGTGTAGGAAATCGCAACGCTAACAACTTTAGTTATTACCATTTTCACTCCAAAGTTGAAAATAAGCAAGGTATTTGAAAAACAAGAAAATTATTCTTTAAATCAAGGTGGCTGCGAGCGCAATAAGGAAATTTTCTCAAAAACCGAGATTTGTGGCCGTTTTCACCAACAATTCCCTAACGTTAAGTATTTCCTAAAGTATCCGTTGTTTCTTCTCCCAACCACTACCTCCAAAATATAAAAAATGAAAATCGGCCCTGCTAATTTTTTCCAGGTGAAAACCTATTGACCGATTTAAATATTGTTAATTTAGAAATGTTTGGAAAAAAATTTGTACTTAAAATTATATCTTTTGTAGTAGCTCGAAAATAAATCATTAGATTTTAATTTTTTTTTTCTATAAAAGGATAAAATTTGCTTATACTATTTGTTTGACATCTGAAAAGGGTTAGGAACCATTTAAGATTTTAAAGTTGAGAAAGGGTGTTAAAGAAAAGCAAAAGTTTGTGTAGTAAATTGAAGAAAAATTGACATCTTTTTAGTTGTTTTATTTAAATGTTGTTTAACCTTTCTATTTTCTTTACATCGTAATAAATTAATTATGTTGCGTTATAAAAACTTTCTGCAAATTGTGGTATATGGGCTAAAACAAATATTGTTGTACTTTGAGATTAACTATAAGTAATTTAAAGCTTTTTATCCTTCTATGTTACATTATGTAATTATATTGATTGATCAGTCAGTGAAACAATGTAATTCGCTAGGTGACGTTGCAACTTTATTAGTTTATCTTCAAGGCTTCCAAATATACCTAAAATTAAATTATAAATAAGGTACCTATACGCATAATAGGTACATTCTAGTAATTGGCTTGTTATAAGATTGCAAACATAGAGGTATATTGACCTCGGAATAAATGCTTTGAGGTTTGGTAAAACTATTACACACAAAATTTCAATTTGCTTTCTAAATAAAATTAGGTACTACAAAATTTTTGTATGTGATAAAAAAATCAAATTTTTGCAGAAAATTTTGTTTTCATCTCGAAGATCTATTTATTTTCTACCATTTAATCTTGAATAATTAAAAAATAAAAAACTAGTGCCTACGACGATTTTTCCATTATTTATTTCCAATTAAAAATGTTCAGAAAACCATTAGTGCTATCCCTCGAAAGAAAAACCTAATTACGGACCTGGACTTTACCTTACCAAAAAAGAATACTTCTTGAAGCCACAAGCCACTCGACAAAATTTTGTACAAAAATTGGTACTAAATGGTAATTAAAAAATAGAAAACGTCTTTTAGATACTAAAATCTTTTTTCTATTGATCAGTTCCACTCAGTGTAATTTTTGTAAAAAGAAGTGTCACATAGCCTTTAGTGTTTTCATGGAAGTATTGTGCGACTTTCAAAAAATGCTTAACATTAAACCACTTTTCCTTTGTCTAAATTCGTATTTAAACGGAATAGTTTAGTGTAACCTAAACTCATTTGGTTTTTTATTATCCTTTTAAATTAAAAATTCAAATTTTTTGGAATCTTCTATCATAATTACACAATCTCTTATTATATGTCGGTTTATTAATCAAAATTATCAAGTTGCGATGGTGGTGTAATGGTCAGCATAGTTGCCTTCCAAGCAGTTGATCCGGGTTCGATTCCCGGCCATCGCACTTTTTTTATTTCATTTCGATTATTAAAATATTTTATTTGTAACCAATAATAAATTATTTCTTGGTCACCAGAACAAATTGGGTAAGATATTAATTTTATAATTAAATTTTAGAAGATTAAAATAGGCGCCCAACTACGACAATTTCAATATTTTGTTATGGATGTTTGTAAGCAGTTAGAATTTTTATTTGTATATTTTTTCGTAGTTGAATTTTTAATTTATTTAATCCTAATTTTTATTTTTGTTATTTTCAATTTTTGGATCTTATCTATTGTGTCTCCAGCTGACACGCATGAATGAATTAACGAGATTTCAGCTACTAGCGCTCACTCACTAGTCAGCTGACCACACATTTATTTTAAAAAGAAAAGCACAGTTTGACAAATAACTTAAGCTTTGATAGATTTAGAAACGTTACAGCTGAAGATATTTTAGTTAATTTATTTTTATTTTTTTTAATAAATTTGTGGTAATAATAAAAATCTCTAGCTACAGCAGTGAAGTGATGTAATCGCTGATTGTGTTACAGACCGAAAATTCTGAATTTGAATCGTGAACTTTACAAAAATTTTTAGCTTGGCCTTCAAGTGGGCATCTACACGCTGTGGTAAAATCAACCAAACAATGAAACTAATGCAATGCATATGTGAGGTGTAATCCTCCCTTTCAAACGGATTTGAAATTTCAGAACAAGGATAGCTATATTCATAACCACTACAGGTCAGCTTTGCTCATTTTCAAAGTAATTTATGGTCAGTCAGTGAGCGGTCGGTAGCGGGAATATCGTTAATTAATTCATGACCGTCAGTGATAGACATATAACGGATAAGATCCTCTCTTTTAATTAAATTTAAAATCAGTTCGATATTTTTGTAGTAATCGCCTTTACAGTAGCGTAAATTTATATAGCCTTTCCTTCTCATGGATAGAGTGAAATTTTTATCAAAATCAGTTCAATATTTCAATGATAATCTCGCTTGTCCAATCATGCACGTCACAGTGGCGTAATGCTCCGACAGCCTATTTTATTTGCCGACAAAAACGCTATCAATGGGTGAAAATTTCATCAAAATCTGTTCGGTTTTTCAAGCTCTAGATACGCACAAGCAAAGAAATATAGTACATAGTAGTACATAAGCATAAGGTACATGTAGAACCACCATAGTTATGTCGTACTCGTAAATGCCAAAAATAATTATTTTCTTTAAAAATCGGAACGATTTTGAAAAATAAAGATCGTCGGCAGTAAAAGTCATTTAGTGCCCCTGCAATAAAGTAAAGCTTGAGAAGTATAGTTGTTTAAAATAGAAACCGAAAGTCACAATAAAATACCTGTAATTATTATCTAGTAATTTTTCTATATTATTTAGCTACTGAAAAATCACTGTTATAAGGTCATTGTATCCTTTTTCTCCCAGTAAGGTCTCTATTATTTTTCTGTAAAATTTCTAAAATTATAAAATACCTAATGAAATCTATCAAATTGTAATAAAAAGCAATACATCACTACGTGACGTTACACTGCAGAAAAGTGAAACTTTTGTGGTTGCAAGATTACAATACAATAGACATCTAACCCTTTCAAATAAAGTCAACTCATCCAAGAATTTTTCAAACAAGTAAGAGATAAATGTTTAAAGTCATGCTCGTTTCGTTTTCTGTGGGCCACCCTCTGTGTATGCCTTTCTGACGTCTGAATTTCAGTAATACGAGCAGAGGGCTGAAACTTTATAGAACAATAAAACAAGCGTAATTTCCTGTAACGAAACTTTTTACATGCTTGTTCGCCTATAGGTATACCTACTTGATTTACATAATTGAAAATTACAATGGAAACTAAATTTTTCTAAGAAAAAAAGGTTTTATGAAAATTTCAGAAGTAAATTGAAAGGTTGGAAATGTAAATAAAATTATGATGATTAAACTACACATAGTTCTGGTTACTTAACTTTTACGTTTCTTCGATTTATCGACATACTCAATAGAATGTTCAAATATTTACTTTGCATTTGGAAAATCACTAGCATTTATATCTATAGCATGTCGATAAAAAATTTTTAATTAAAAAGCTATACAGATTCACTTATGTAAGTATTTATTTAATACTTATCGTACACACCTACGTAATTCTAGATACAATTTGGGACTAATTTTTATTATTGTGCAAAACTTTTAGAATTGCAATTTTAAAGTATTTTGGCCATGAAATACAGAAAAATTGAAGTCACTATAAGAAAAAAAAATCATTAAACTATAATAGAATTACCAAGATAAATTGTTTTAGATTTTAGACATTATAAAAGTTAATTAAATGGAACAAAAAATAAATACTATCAGTCTAAAGCAGACTACTTTCTCATCAAGCTATTCCATTCAGCCGATCAAGTTTCAAGTTTATATTTAATTTTTCAAAAAATAATTATAAGAAGAACTAACAACTAATTCTTTAAAAACAAATTTTTTTGGTAAAAATGGTGCTATTTCATTATTAAAGTCTTAGTTTCCTTCCTCCACGGTACAAATAATTTGGCAGTCACTAAGATATTATATTATATGAAGCTCAACTTCTTGTGTACTGCACATGCACATAACTTTTAATTTTGATATAGAAATTGGTTTTAAAAATATCTATGGATGCCACTTCAATTACTTTTTGTTATAAACTCAAGATTTAATACGTAAACTCATTTGTATAACAATAACACTCACAATAACAGAATTAATCAAATCAATTGTAACACGTTTAATGCGGTATTTATCTGAATAGTTATGCAAAAGAATGTCCAAAGACAAAGAACCTCATCATAATTTGTAAATTTTTAAAAATGATTTTTGTAAAATATAAATTATTTTCTTAAAGCAGGAGTTGTGAATAGCACACAGGAACGTGCCCATGTGGAGGTGTAAAGATGGGAAGAGCTTTCCCCCTGAATATTTTAGAAACTTGACAAAAAGTTGGCAAAAACATTCAAAAGTTGGTCAATTTGTCATTTTTTATGTCTAAATTTACAAAAAGTTGCAAGACTTTCGAAAAAATTGACAATTTTGAATTAATTTTGTTGAAAAATAATTTTGTTTGTACGATTGCGTATTTGAAAAAGTGGAAAATTTTAACTACCTTGGTGTCCAAATAAGCAATAAAATGATAAAAGACCAGAAGTAAAAGCGAAAATACAAGCTGGAAATAGAGCATATTACGCACATAAGGACATATTGATAGGTAAAGGAATAACTATGGGAAAGAAAATCAAGATTTTCAAATCATTGATAAGACCGGTACTAACGTACTCTTCAGAAATTCTTTGTATGATAGGTAAAGAGAAAGAACAAATGAGAGTTTTCGAAAAAAAAGTGCTAAGAACGATTTTGGGAAAAAATGAATGAAGGAGAAATGAGACCAAGAATGAATTTTGAGTTACGTGACGCAGTGAGAGGAGAAGACATTGTAAAATTCATAAAGGCTCAAAGAATAAAATGGCTAAGTCATGTGATGTGAAGTAGTAACTAGGAAATGACAAGGATAATGACCTTGTGGAATCCGATAAAAAACAGACATATAGGAAGATCAAAAAGAGATGGTGAGAATGTGTAATGGATGACCTGAGAAGTATAGGCATCAGTGACTAGAAACAACGGGTAGATGACAGAATAAAATGGAGAGCTGTCATAAATGAAGCAAAAACCCATCGTAATAACCTATAACCTAACCTAATTTACCTATACATTGTGAGTTAATCTTGTAAAAGGGCTGATCCGTCAAAAAAAATCTTGAAAGTTCAATAAACAACAGCTCAATTTTGTAAAAAATGTTAAGCTATTAAAAAAAAAATTAATAATAATCATTAATTTTGACGAAGTCCTTGACTTCCAAAATCTTAGTTCAAAAACCGAAAATACAAATTTTACTAAATATCAAGAGCTTGCAAAGCCATTTACTAAATAACTTGTTTCAAATTTTCTACTTTTTGTAAAATTTTCAAGTTAAATCTTAAATTAATATAAAGCCTAAACAATGAAATATTTGTGTTACACCACTGTTTTCATTTATGGCATCGCAATTGGCTGCATATCCCGTAGGCACCATTTATGTCGATCTTCTAGTAATGCGATATTAACAAATTACTGGTAATTAATAAAATCCGTATCCAATAACTAATTTGTGTATTAGAATCAATCTTATGATGTGCCACACATTGCATCTAATTCTAATTTACAACTGATGTCAAATAAGATAAATTTTATATCGTGCACTTCAAAACTCTAGCTAACTTTTTATAAAACTTTTTTAGATCAATCTTAAATTGTCATGTCAATCATCCGATCTACGCATAAAGATCAAATCGGAATACGACAATATATTATGGAGGGACCGACCACCAGGTACTAAAATATGTAACAAATATTCAAAAAAACTTATAATTTGACAAATGCCTCTTTTGTGCTCTCTTGGGAGGAGGGTTATCACTTATCACTATGTTGCAATAATATTTTTAGGTTTCCTAAAAAAAATAAGAGATTAGAGATGTGCTACAGTAACGTAATGTTAACCCATACTATTACTGGATGAAAAGCCATCTGTCGAATCACATAGTTTACAGAACATTTGTTTAAACTTTAAAAGGGTAGGTGATCTCTCTATTATCTTTGATGAGGTTATAGTTCTAAATTTTGGATGTATTAAAGTACAGCCTATTACCAATAACTTAAAAAAATTTAAGTTTGTGAATATTTTCTACCCTAAATGCTATTTTCAGTAGATTATTAGTTCAATAAATTAACCTACCGAATCTCTTTAATCACGATGATTATAGACAAAGGATAATTTCCTTGATAACAATTGAACTGTGTTGAATCTATTTACCGTATGCAGCGATAATGTGACATATACTACATTATAGACGTTAAAGTTACTGAAACTATACCACCAAATTCATTTATAATAAGCATAATGTCTCGCTAGCGGATCCAAAATTTGAATAATTTGTTTTTTAACTCAAATTACGTCTGCACAAAAGACCATTAATAGAAACATTAATTCTTGAAGCATTTCCTGTTTCTAAAACAAATTTTAAGTTTAGGTACTATATACAACATTTTTTAATGATTTTAGAAAATATTTCAAATTTTAGTTTCACATTACTGATTATTTTCTAATTATTTAGAAATTTATTTTCAAAATATTACCCCAAGTTGAATTTATAGATTACAACATTAGCTGACCAAGCAATATTAACCAAAGCGGTCGATTTGTTCTCGAATAATTAGAAAAAGAAAAGAATAGAATAATAATTTACAGAAATTACAGTTTACAGTTTCAGAAACTCGAGCAGAAATCGTGAGATTTTAAATATTTTTACTTCAAAGGATAAAATCACTTTGCAGCTTTCGTTTGACGTATCGGCAAAAACTATTTAGAATAATAAATTAGGTACATAATTTTGAACTTGAATTTTGGAAATACGAAGTTTGGCAGTTTTAACTTACATTTGTCTGGGGTGTTTAATTACATAAGAAGACCAGATGTGAATTTCTACGCCTGGCAAGAAATTTCTCTCATAGAGGACGCTTGCACAATCTTTTTTTTTTTTTGTTTTTTAATTAATTCTTACAATCTGTCTATACAATAAACAATAAGTAAGTGGAATGACAATATTACGTCGCGTAGAAAATTTTTCACTAAAAATTTTCTTTTAATAACAACAATTTGGTTTGGGTGTTATAATTTAATCATTGGACAAAACGAGTAGCGAGATCGGCTATCTTGAAGCGCTTCAAACGTCTTATTTCGTGTGTGTTGTCCAGTACTGCGTTGGCTAGTTCATTGGGATGGTTTTCCAATCTGTTCCTATAGTTTGTATAATGCTTGTGAATTTCGTCCCGAATGGAATTCAGACCCAGGTCCTGTTGTATGACAAAGTTGGGCACATACCATGGTGCATTTACGATGGTTCTTAGTGTTTTATTTTGGAATCTCTGCAATATTTCGATGTTGGATGTACTGGCAGATCCCCAAAGTTGGATGCCGTACGTCCATATGGGTTTTAGTATAGCCTTATAAACAAGAATTTTGCTCTCTATGGATAGCTGTGACTTCCTCCCAATCAGCCAGTTCATCTGTCTAAATTTTATACCAAGCTGCTTGCGTTTGTTGAAAATGTGTTTTTGCCATGTAAGTCTTCTATCGAGCCACATACCTAGGTATTTTGTGTCTTGAGCATGCGGTAAGATACAGTTGTTTAGTTTTACGGGTGGGCATGATTCCCTTCGCATTGTAAAAGTGACATGTGTCGATTTCACTTCATTGGCCTTCATTCTTCATTTCTTTAACCAAGCTTGGATTTTGTCGAGGATATTTTGTAGATTTTTTGAAGCAAGTGCAGGGTCGATGTGGGATGCTAATATGGCCGTGTCGTCAGCAAACGTAGCCATTGTTGTTAATCTTGTTGTTGGAAAGTCTGCTGTGAACAGTGTGAAGAATACCGGTCCCAGCACACTACCTTGTGGTACGCTAGAATTGACTGGATATAATGCAGTGTATTCGTCTTGGTACTTGACCTGGAAGTATCTATCTTTCAAGTAGGAATTTAGTAGCTGATAGAACGGGTGAGGAAGAGTCTTCTTGAGTTTGTATCGTAGGCCATCATGCCATACTTTATCAAAAGCCTGGCTGATGTCTAGGAAAGCAGCGGAACAGAATCTTTTATGTTCCAGGTCGTTGCTGATTTTTTTGACTACCCGGTGCACTTGTTCGATTGTGCTGTGTTTGTTTCGAAATCCAAACTGGTGATTTCCAAACTGGGGTGTTTAATTACATAAGAAAACCAGATGTGAATTTTTATGCCTGGCAAGAAATTTCTCTCATAGAGGACGCTTGCACAATCTTTGATGTATTATAATGATTATTTATATGAAAGACGAGAGAGTTATTATTTATATTTTCATACATCAATGTGAGTCGAATAATGTAAATTCTACGATAAAACGTATATAATTCTGTAACGACGCGACGATCAATCAATCATTAAGGTTAATTTTAATTTATATTTGAGGTGCTATCTTGTATTTAAATTAGGATCACAGGGCTCCTCCCAACATGTGTTCTTTTTGTGATGGGTATTATTGGAGATGGATTACAAAATCCATATCAGTTGTTCTTAAATTAGTTATCATAGAATGTGAGCATAAATAAAAAGTGATGAATGCAAAATATTATTAAAACTTTATTATTAATTTCAAAACTACTGTAAAGTTCTTAACTGTATAATTTTAGATCCATTTAAACCTGATGCATTGAATGGAAGATGTAAATTTTATTACCATTGTTTTATTATTAAAACAATTAAATTTCAAGAATTTGTTTATTAATTTAATTCTGGAACAATTTGTGAAAAGCAATTAGGTGCTGTTTCGATTATATTTTACTTATTATTCTGCCAACGCTTTTATGTACCTATAAAAGCAAGACGTTTGATAGATAAACGCTCTACGTGTCTTGCTTGTAAACATGCACATACTAAGCTACACAATGCATTCCAGATGCAGGCAGCTTTGAACGTACCAACCGTACTTGAAGCAATAATGTTGTGTGTATCTACCATAGAATTTCTGCAATTTTTATGTGATATGTTTTCGTTTTTATCTACCAAAAGGCTATTTACAAGGTTCTTAAAAAATAATCACGCGTTGTTTGAAAAAATTTAAATTCAAGTTCTTGATAGCACAATATATCGAAACGCCCAAATTTAAAAACAATTTTAGCTGCACAATAAAACAAACAGAATAGCTTTAACCTACATATCAGTAGGTTTTCTGTTTTGAATTCTCAATAGAAAATAAACCAAAGTTACAAATAAATAGCTCCCATATTTCTTTTTCGTAAATCTACCGAAATGTTAGTTCACTTGTTCAACACAACCTTCTTGTTTTTTGTTAAACAATTTCGTAATTTAATACAGTTTAGCTGATAACAACAGCTATTTAGCAAACAACAAACGCTAAAATACCCAACACACTACTCGCAAAATTTTACTTCAACTGAAGTCACGGATCTCTCTCGCGGTTCACTCTGGAGAGCAATAAAATAGTTAAAGCATCCATCACCTCTAATTAAAAACAGAGCTTGGGCAAAGAATGATAGTAAAAAGCTAACTTGTGTGCAAAACATTTAGCTGTGTTTGTCTGACATGAGGATTTATTAAATAAATTGAAAAAAAGCAGTACCGAATAACCGAATACATATAGCAGTACAGCTCTTTCTAATCGTATCTGACTGCCAGGCTTTGTTTTTAAACAAGACAAATCTGCATTTATATAGTAATATAATAATAGATGTGATCTTCTATTATTTGAGAGTACCCCAGGGTCTCATAATTGAATCCGTATTATAATATGTTCTATAGTATGCGGTAAATGTACCTACTTATATTAAAGTCTATCTTGAGAGTCATATGAGGAATCCACAACAATCCAAAAAAGACGAAATAACTTTACAAAAACACCTCGATTAAACACAAAAGTGGTTAGAAAAATAGAGAAATTAAGCAAATGAAGCAAAATTGGTCTAGGTACCATTCATACTCAAAAGAGACATAATACTACCATGAACAGATAAAGTTACATGCTTGAGATTCAAAATTTAGATACAAAATTAACATGAAAAAATACATTTTTAATACTTATAAAAAACATTTGGGGTATAAACTGCAAACAAATTCATAGATTTACTCCGATATTTTCAATCTAATAACTTAAAAAGATTGTTGATGTAATATTTAGGAATTTTTTTTAATAGTGGTATTTTTCAAAAATCCTGCTCATAAATGATAATTTCATGTATGTTATTGATAATCTATACGCAGGTTTAGATTGTTAGTAAATTTCAATATTTATTTTTTTGCAGTTTTTTATTATTTTTTAATGTTAGGTTACGAAAAAGTGAACAAAGTGATCAAAATGCGCACACAACCACAAAAATGTTGAAGACCATTGGTTTTAAAAATTAATTTTTTCTTTGCTTTTTTTTTCTTTTTCATTCAACATTCAAGTTTCTTCTTCATGTGCCTATCCGATTCCGGATGTTGACGATCCTCCAGGTTAAGTCAAGAAAACTTTATTGGAGAAGAGTTATTGGCGCAGTTATATCGTTTGCCTTCCCCATAGTTCAAGTTCAGTTTCTTGTTTTTATGTTCAAGAGGTTAACACTTTCAGCCCCAGTATATTTTTTATCATGAAAAACATAATGCGGTGTCTTGATAACACGCGGTCAAACGCTCAATTTAGTGAATCTTTGCGTTAATGCCAGCCGGGGCTAAACGTGTTAAACGCAAGTCCGTTTCAAATTCCGTAAATTTGAGTGACTTCCTGACAGATTACTATCGAAAGTGGTCCAGAAGTAAATAATATATTGTACTAAATATTCCTCTTCTAATCGCAACAGGCGACCTTCAATAAATGAAACTTAAAATTTTAAATAATTTTATACTTCTTTTCCAAAAATTAACCAAATTCAAATCAAAATTAATAATATTAAATTTTCTTCACTTAAATTTTATTTTCTCACTTCTATACAAAATCAAAAAATTGCTCTCAGAAAATTCCGACCATCCGGTCGAACTTGTCGTTCGCCAAGCCCTCAATACATTTTAAAATCAAAAATTCCCCTACCTCTGCTATCATAACCAGAGACGTTACAATTTAAATTTTTAAAGTAAAAATATAAAATAAAAATAAGTAAATAAATTTCTTCATCCCAAAAAAATATACGACATCTCCCTCCTATCTTTTACTAAATTCAAAAGGGATTTAAGGAAAAGATATTCGACGTCGTATCTTTGGAATAAAGAACAAGTTTTAACATTTTCAGAAATAACTAAATTATAACATGTTAAATTCAAAAAAAAATAATCTAACAGGCAAATTAAATTTACAGCCCTCATCTATTTTACAAAATTCAAACCATCTAAAAATGAATGTTATCTTAGCACCTTCAAAATCATCAATTAATAAATTTGCACAAAATTTTCCATCAATCTTCTTAAATAGTCGAGTCGTC
Organism: Rhagonycha fulva; assembly: GCA_905340355.1. Taxonomy (NCBI): domain Eukaryota; kingdom Metazoa; phylum Arthropoda; class Insecta; order Coleoptera; family Cantharidae; genus Rhagonycha; species Rhagonycha fulva. The sequence continues at coordinate 36,414,883 of HG996556.1, forward strand.
TTCTAAGTCGTCTATGAGTCGATAGAAATATCTTCACATTATTTTTCACATTGTAATTCAATAATAACTGCTTAAATATGAATTTATTTTATAAAAGAAAATTTAATTTGTTATCTTCATGATGTTCATTTTTCAAATATGATGAAAATTATTTATTTGTTGTTTTCTATCAATCTAAAAACTCCCGTCGTGTGATAATTACCGAAATTAAAATTTTATGCATTTATTTGAATATTTATGCAGGTGCCAGAGTTGATAAAAGTTTGTTTTAAGTATCTAATCTTTTCCAGTTTCATGCGGTTGTCTTTTGATTCTCTATAAATTTTTCATTTTAACTAATAATAGGTTAATAGTATAACTTTTTTAAATCTCTCTTCCATCTTGCACGACGATATGCCCATTTCTCGTTTGTACAAATCTACCTACTATCTACTGAACCACTTCTCTTCTTTGCTTCAATTTTCTTCTGCAAGCTTATTAGAACCCACATACATTTTCTAATGACGAACATCCCCTTTCCAAAATCTAACCATACCCGTAAGTGATTAATCCATTTATTTTTTTCAATCTATATTTCTTCTTCATTTCTATTTTCTTCCCTCCATTCTATCAAACAGAACATCTGATTCCTGCCGGACAACATCACCGGATGCTTAACTTTTATTTTTATTTCATCTTCCATGAAATTCCTTTTTTCTCGTTGTCTCACATAATTAAGTTTTCTGTTTGTTTGCATTTTCTTCCACCTAATTTGTCGTATCGTTTTTCTATTAAATATCAGGACTTTTTTGCCAGTGTCGCCTGCATGACATTCTTGCACGATAACTTCTTTTCCCACATCTTTTATACCAACTTGCTCTTTCACCACTATTTCTTCTTTTGGTTCTTCTATCATAATTTTTATTTGTTCGATCTTACTGTCAAATAATTTCTTGATACGTTCTTCCATCTCCTTCATATCCTTTTTTCTTTTTTCATCCTCGATCTTTTTTTCTTTTTCATGTTCTTCATCCAGCCTCTTTAAAAAATTCATAATTTCTGAGTAACTCATTTTGCAAAACTTTTTAAAACCTCAGGGTCAAAGGTAGGTTCTTTGTGAACATTTACTTTACAAAACTCCACTTATCAAAAATGTTCACCAGATGCCCCACGTAATGGGCACGCCAAATGTACTAAATATTCCTCTTCTAATCGCAACAGGCGACCTTCAATAAATGAAACTTAAAATTTTAAATAATTTTATACTTCTTTTCCAAAAATTAACCAAATTCAAATCAAAATTAGTAATATTAAATTTTCTTCACTTAAATTTTATTTTCTCACTTCTATACAAAATCAAAAAATTGCTCTCAGAAAATTCCGACCATCCGGTCGAACTTGTCGTTCGCCAAGCCCTCAATACATTTCAAAATCAAAAATTCCCCCACCTCTGCTATCATAACCAGAGGCGTTACAATTTAAATTTTTAAAGTAAAAATATAAAATAAAAATAAGTAAATAAATTTCTTCATCCCAAAAAAATATACGACATCATAAATGACTTATTATTATTTCAGAATTCCCCTGCATTTGCTATGGTGCACTGGTAAATATTAATTGGATTAAATAAAGGGTAACCCCAAAAGGTTCTGCAACCAACTTTGCATGTATGCATTACAAGTAATGCTATTCCACTACTGTTTGAAATAAATTAATGCTATTCCGCCACCGTTCTGTTACCTGTTACTTATATGGAAAAGTTGTATGAAACTGGAGTTCAGAGATCAGAACTTATTAGAATTTTATACGTAATATTTATTAAGTTGTTAAAAAGAACTAATGTAATATTAATATTTTACAAAGGATTTCATTCTCTATGACAACTTAATTTGTTGAAATTACATTTTGGTCTTTTATTTTAGTTGCAAAACAAAATGAGCAGAATAGCATTAATTACCTAGGAGTTGTTTTTTTATCACAAATTCTTAATACAGCAAAGTAAACTCAAGTTACAAAAATTAATATGACCCATATTTCTATCTTGTATAGTATTCTATCGTGGAGAAAACCGAATATAATGCAAACTTTTTGTTGAATAATTTCGTAATTTAATAGATTTCAGCTGATATTTTTTCCATTTTAAAGTTAAATCGGTCAAAAATGAAAACGGATTGAGTGTTCTTACTATGAGCTCCCAAATTTTCCAACAACCTTTTGTTAAGTGACAGTTTTCACAAAATATTTAAATTTCTTTGATGTAGTAAAAGGTTTTTTAAAGTAAATAAAGTTAACTCTCAACGCTCTCGGAAAAAATATTTTTTAAAAATAAAATAGTTTGAAAAAATAAAATTTTTGTTTTACAAATAAATTACTGAAAGAAAAAATAAAAATGATAAAGTAAACAATAAACATTAATTTAAATTAACAATTACTTTTAATATGCGACGGTTCAAGAATATAAATTTTTTAAATTATCTCTTCAGAGATACACAAACATTAAAATATATAACTTAAATTAAATTTAAAATACTACGTTAAGATATAAATTAATAAAAAGTTCGTTACGTTTACACGACAAATGCATTTCACGAGCTAATTACATCTTGGTGAATTAATTCATGTTGAAATAGAAATAATTAAGTTGAATGTTGAAATTAAATTTAAAAAAACCTAAAATGTTATATAAAGTTTCTTACCTATATTGACATGTCATACCATATCCAAAGTCTCTCCAGAATCCCGTGTCCCTAGATATTACCAATTGATCTGTTTCAGGTGGAACTTCCCGTCCTTGAAGTGTGTATACCACATGAGGATTGTAGAGGCTGAATACCACCGGGTAGTATACTTTCTTTCCATGTGAAGTGTTCCAACGACAACGATCCAAGAAACGCGCACTAAAAACTACATCTACATCGCACATAAACAGGAGCACGTCCTTAGACTCAGAGTTACTGTCGGGACCCCACGCTCGCTCGGCACCGACGCGTAATCCTTTACCTCTCGAGAAAGTTTCGTTAAGTGCTAATAATCGTAAGTTGTTAGCATTTCCACCACTGTTTTTTGTCATAAGCACACGCGACATTATTGTTCGTGCTTCCGATAAGCCTTCTTCACCAAAATAAACTACAGTTAAATGCACTCTTCTGTCATTTTTTAAAGCAATTTTTACAAATTTGTCCATAAAGCTTTGAAACGTAGTTGTTCGTCCCGACAAAGGAAGAATTATATGGATTAATTCTTTCTCTCGCGGTGGGGCTAACGTTTGGGTGTTTATTGTTTGCAAAGGAGCAAATGGTCTCATTAACACTACTTTAGTAAAACCACTACCGTGAGAATGATGGTTTGCATTGCTTTTATTTAAACTTTTAGTCCTAAAATACAATTCGTACTGTGTTCCTGTAGTAGGTTCAGTCCTATATAATCCTTCGAAAAAGTCGTCAAGGGTGTATTTAACGTTCCTTCGGGATCCGTTGTCGGAAGAACTTAGCGTCATGTTCTTATTTAGCGCTTCCACTGCTTTCATGAGCGCATCTAACAGATCTTTCCGCTTAAAACCTATTGGTTTTTCTACAACTCGTTTACCTAAACCTAAATCTATGGGATAAACCCGACTGAATGTGAAATGATTGAAAGAAATTAATTCGTATTCATTGTTTAGTGGAACTCCTCGGAAAACTTCTGCTGACATTACTTGCTTACGTATATAATTGGCACATTCAGTATTCGTGAGCGGCGGTACGAGCGGAGACGCTGACGTATTAGAATTTACGTTGATGTTAAGGGTTGGAGTCTCTTGTTGAAGTCGAGCATTGCCTGCAACAATATTTTACGTAATTATCTTGACAAGACTAAATAAACTTAAACTAAGAAAAATTGCTTGTTGTTTATTTCAAATTTTAACCACCTTCTTCGACTCATTTTGTTTGGTACCATTTGGTACAAGTATTGTACCGCTCTGGTTTCAAACTCCATCTAATAGTTTGAGAAACTTTTTCATTAATACTACACTTATTAATAAAATTTTAAATTATTTTATTACACTATCATCAAAATAATAATGAAATTATTAATTTTCAAAGCTTATTCGGTACGTGACCGTACGGTTCGTTTAGCTATATGAAAAATTTAATTAAACAAAGCCGTATAAAAGCTGCTTGTACACGTGATCTTGTTAAAATGGCATTTTCTAAATATAACTAAATTTCCTACAACACGGACCAAAACGTGTTTTAATTACCACTGTTTTCATAGCTGGTCATAAGTTTTCGAATTAAATGTCTCATTTCGATAAACGATAACTTTTGCTTTCTCTGTGGTAAGTTGGTTCGATTATTACCTATAAATTTTCAATGGGTCGTTTGCAGGGAAGACTTGCAAAACTAGAGTCATTTACAAGAAATGTTTGAACTAAAACGTTATTCTGCATAAGTTACTTTAAATAACTTCATTTTCATAAAATTAATTCCCAAGTTTTAGGTGGTGGAAGATCACATCACATCCAAATTGTTACACTTAACGGTTAATTAATTCGGAAATCCTTAAAATAAGATAAAAATTTTTTCAGGAAATATTCTGAAATAGTATGTAATTATAAAACCAAAAAGGAATTTAAATACAAACACGCTATGTACCACAACTGTGTATCTGATGTGCATGCTAATAACCTGAAAACTGATGAAGGCTATAAACGTTAATATTATGCAAAAAGAGGTTCAAATGTTGAGTTAATTTAAACGTTTAATTTATATGCCTTTACTTTTCTTTTTTATTGCTATTTAAAGAAAATTATACTTTAATTGGTTACCCTTCTATTATGGACATAATTGAAGCTGTAATGGCATATTTTTAAAAATTTACATATACCTAGGTACTATATACATTTTATATTCACGTTTCTGTAGTACTAAAACTTTTCGGTACCAAAATTTTGTTCTCGATTTTTACTCCTGAAGTTACAAGTTCATTAAGGACCTGCAGCTGCACGTAGAATCCAAACCATGGTACAAATAAATTTAGGGCCAAACGGGATTCGAATATTAGACCTTTCCATTCAAAGTTCATCACACCAAGCTACATGTAGGTACATTTAATGAAGGTAGAAAACAAGACAACGCTTGTTATTAATGTTTTTCGGCTACAGGCAAGAGAGAATGAGGTACTTGTTATCAGAAATTTTTTGAAGCCTATATGGCCTATCTGTTTAGTTCATTTTTAAAACAAAAACTTATGCCCGGTTGCACCAGCTAAAAAACAGTCCGTTGAATCGACCGATCGACCGTAAATCGTAGCTTCCGTGTTGCACCACCCAAAAACTGTCCGTTAATCGATTGATTTTACGGACAGAATTAACCGTCCGATTTCGGGTCATAATTGCAAATACGGACTGTTTTTGATAGTAATAACCTCACTATTTTACTAATTATTAATTTAATATTATACATGACAAACAAACAAAAACTTGAGGCATGGGATAAAATTGCAAAAGATATAATTCTTGCAATATAATTTAATTATAATTTGTAATTTTTTTTTTTTTTTTTTTATTTACATTTTAACGTGCATCAACTACTGGGTTATTAGCACTTTTAAATGTTAATTTTTAATTTGTTCAGTATTTTTGTTTGTTTATGTTTTTTTTTAGATTGGGTATTTTGGTTGGTTGGTTTTTTGGTTCACCACGGAGTGAGAATGTCCACTGGAAAGCCGAGCTAAGAAATTCTGATGCGTTCGAGATTTGAACTCAGAATTTCCGCTCGTAACGCAACCAGCGATCACATCATTCCACTGCCGTGGCTTAAATTTGTAATTTATTTATGTAGCCACAGCAGTGGAGTGATGTGATCGTCGGTTGAGTATAGAACGGAAATTCTGGGTTCAAATCGTGGATTGCACAAAATTTCTTGGCTCGGCCTTCCGGTGGACATCAACAATCTGTGGTGAATCCTGATATTTGTGTCGACGTCAATACCGTAAATACGGCTGCGTCACACACGCAAAAGTTTATAAGACAAATTAAGAAAAGACGATTTATCGTTATCAGCTCTGGGTCTGCATGGCATGTAGCGCTTGCTTATCTATTATATATAATTTATTTATGTAGTATTATACGTATTATTTATTATTATTATTATTTATAAGTAAAGTGAGCTTAAAATATATTATTTACTAATTCGAATTTTAAAAAAAGTAAATGTATAATATTATCCCATGCCTCAAGTTTTTGTTTGTTTGTCACTCCATCAGTCTCCTTATTTTTGATTATGTCTTTATATCGTAAAATAACGACAATGGCACAATCCTTTTCTAATTGGGTGAAATGCTGATTATTAGTTCCCATTTTATATGGCATTGACAATACGTCGTATAATGTAGGGTTATAGTTTAAAACGCTCACTTTACTTTACAAAAAACGGTCGGTTCAAATACCTACTGTTATTTTTTCTGGTGCAACTGATATTTTGAAATATCGGAGAATCATCGATTAATCGGTCGATCAACGGTTATTGTATCGACTGTTTTTACGGTCGGTTGGTGCAACCGGGCATTAGTGTGAGAATTGTCAATTATCCATGACTGTCGCAATATCAGGTAAATGTTTTATTTTCCAAAACGGGGCATACTATTATTATTGAACGGGTTGTGGTTTTCAGACTCACTTTCACTGCAGCTTTAAACTTATTGTACCCCACGTTCCGAGTACGTAACACTTATCTTTCACGGCGTCCCAGAGATAATAGTTTAACGGGGTCAAATCATAGCAGCAAGGCGGCCAATGGACTTCCGACTTTCGGCTGATTATGCGGTTTTCGAACAAAGTGCGCAAAAGATCTGCAATTTGACCCCGTTATAATATTATCTCTGGGGCGCCGCGCCGTGCAAGATAAGTGTTACGCAAATAATCCCGAGTCCATTGAAGTATTAAAACACGAAATCGACGTTGTCGTTTACGAGATAGAAGCCCAAACAATAGAAAATGTACTGAAAAATTGAGTAGATCAAATGAGACACTGTAAGAGCAAGTCGTGAAAGTCATTTAAACGATGTTGTATTTCATTCATAAATGGCAATGATGGGCCTTACCAATAAAACTATAATTTTGAAAGATGTTTATTAGTATTCTTTTTAAAGCAAAATTAAATTCCAAATTTTACATGGCCAATCCTTTACAACTGTTTTTCTGTTATTATTAGTGTATTTGGCTTAGTCGACCTGAAACACCCTGTATAAGACTCTTTAGACTCATTTAGTGTAAAATTAATAAAATTAATTGTGACATGCTTTATTTGGAGTATTTTGTAAATAACCCATGCGTTACACATAATCTAGCATTCCAAAACTGGTTAAATAAAAAATTTTAAACCTTAATTTAATTTTTTGATGATAATCAAGTTCAGATAGATCTAGAAATAGGAAACTTACATAACTTTAAGTGCCTAGTAAATTAGATATTACAGATGGTCATTGTGGTAACGAACTTACGAAGAAAACAATAAAATAAATTTAAAAGTATATTTTGATCCTTTCATGATAAAATTTTTATTATAATGTATAAAATCAATAAAGATTTTTTAGTTTACGTGTTCTCTCTGGTGGCAAAAATTTAGTTCAATATTTGACCTTATTTAGAGTACTTTTGTTGAAGTGAAAACTTTGCTTTTCTTATTCAACCAATATTTTTTAATAATGTGATGGTATTTCACTTCGGCGATGATTTGTTATCTAATGTAGGCAGAGTTAATTATGCATGTGCTGTAAAATTTAGGATGTGGCTATTTATACATACAGTATGTATACGCAATTGGCTATACATACAGTATGTATATGCAATTGACTATTTATACATACAGTATGTATTATGAAACGCAAGTTTTCAATAAATATGTAAAAGAATTAAAACATTACAAGTAATGGAAATCAATACAAAAAAATGGAATTTCTCTTGTTGAACGTGAGAGTTGTGAGTTGTGGGCATAGTGCAATTAAACCTAAAGAACAATTTTGATCTAATAAATCATCTTTGTTGAAATTAATCAAACAAAAACTTAATTTTAAAAATTAAAATTAAATCCAAAAGACGTCCAAAGAGAAAGACTAAGCAGATTACTTTTTACAAAAAATATTTAAATACAGAAAAAAAATATATTGTTTATATTTCACTGATTTAATGATACTTTATAGTTTATTGATTATTTTCAATAACACTATAATCAGGATTGGGCAAATTACATTTGTATTTTGAATTAAAAGTTGAAAGAAAACATACGAGAGCTTTGAATTTTTTTTTTCAAAATAAAGTGCAGTCTCGTGCATTATTATTTCATATTTTGAATTTAAAATAAAAAATTTTGATAATTTTTTCATATTTGAAGTACAAAATACAAAATATTTTGAAATTTTTTATTTTAAATTCAAAATATAAGATACAATGTATGGGAATGTGCACTATAGTTTGAAATATCAAACAAAATGTTCAAAGTTTTATTACTGCTTTTAATGCAAAATAAAAATGTATTGTGCCTGCCTCTGACTATAATTATGTATAATTGAGTAGTTATTACCAAAATATTGATTGTAATAATAGTGCATACCTACAGACAGTATGTATAAATAGCCACATCCTAAAATTTAAACTAATTTTAAGTTTTGAAAAAATTACAATTTAATATAATTTTGTTGTGAATAAACTTGTAGATTGCATTGTAGAACCTTAAAAATTTAAGATTCCATTAAATTAAGCTAACGTAAATTTTAGTTTCATCAAAATGTATAATAAAACTAATCGTTTGCAATAAAATGATGTTAGATAAAAGTTATTTTAATTTTAAGTATAAATAGAACCATAACTGTACACAATAGGTAAGTGAAATGTGTAACTAAGATGAACATTAGAGATAAAATTGAAATAAATTGATTTTTTAATAAATTGCATTAAAATTTTAAGCAGTTATTTAATTTTATTTATTTTGGTCCTCGAGAAGAACAGGATACATCAAAATGTGTAAATATTTGTAGAGTAAAATTTTACTATTAAGTTTCAAGGTGAATCAAAAAGATCAGTAAAATTCGGAAAACAGAAAATAATCGGAGAATTTCAGTTGCTCGTTTTTGAAAAATTTCAATAATTTTGTGCATGCTAACAATTTAATTTGAGTATTTTATGGCACAAATTTTGTATAGAATTTTATCCTAAAAAGAATTTTAAATACGCTGAATTTTTGTGCACATTTAGAAACCGAAAAAAATTTTTTTATCGGAAAACGTCGACAAAACATCACTTTCCGAGCGATCTGTCAGATGAGAAAACATAGCATTCTCTAGTCACTTTAAAAACAGACGTGTAATGAAAAAGAGATGTGTAATGGTTTTCATTACACGTCTCTTTTGCATGTCCAGGGCCGTATATAAGGCATAATATGTAATTTTTTTCTAAAGAATATTTTTTATTTTTGTAATGGACAAGTTTCACTATTTTTTTTATTTGTTTATTTGAAAGTAGAGGTCAAGCTGAAGCTACAAAAATTTTTTTGAATTTTTTTGAATACTCTTAATATGAGAAAAAAATTATTAAAAGTTAAAAAATCGACGGTAGTTTTACGACTACGGTTACTAACGTCACACGAAAGTGAACCAATCAGGATTGTCCTGTTGTCACATCGACAAAAATTTAAATTAAATATTAATTTTAATTTGAGTTTCATGGTTTAATTATGGTAATTATTCAAAATTTCAGCTAAATATATTTTGAATTTAAAAAAATTGTCAAATTTTTATAATATAGTAAATAAATAATGTAAGATAATAATCAGATAATCATTTACCAACTGAATGACTTGGCGACAGCGTCATGCTTAATATTGTCGTTGGTCAAAGATGGCGCTCAGTTTAAATATTTTTTCAAATTTCAATAATTTTTTAAAAATCTAAAGGTAAATTTTGAGACCAACCAATTATAGGTACATATAAACAGCACTTTTATTAAAGTTTCATGTTTATATATTATTTCAAAGAATTTGTGACTAGTGAAACTCTCCCGTTATATTTAATTTTTGTTTTCCGATAAAATAGTATACTCACCTCGACTCGAAAAATGATTTCTTACAGGGCTTGCAGCTTTAAAAAGCTCGCTTACGCTTGCTTTTCAATATAGCTGTGCGCTATATAATTAATATTATTATTATGAATTTATATTAATATATTTTTAAATTTATAAATTATAAGTTTGGCAGTTTTTAGAATCGTAAATAACAATAATAATAATAATTTTTTATTTCCCAGCAAATATAACATTTTTTTTATTTTGAATTACTTGATTTAAAAATTGAAATTAAAATTGAACGACGCTGCCACAAATGTAATAAATTATGCTAGATTTTAAGTTCTGATAGTAATATTAATAATAATAATAATATAATAAAATATTAATTTAAAACAGGAAATTTCCATATTTTAGGTTCTGGTAAATTATTATAGTTTATAATGTGGTATCGCACTTATGTATGACCAAAATAATAAAATTAAATATGTTTTTCCGGCTTTCCCCGTTAAACTGTAATTATGGTCAACAGATTCAAAACAAAATTTTTATTTTATATGTTTAGTTTTGCTCTTAAAATTTTAGTTTAATATTTGATTCTATTGAAGGAAGTTGTTTTGTACTTGTTTTTTTTTTAATTTATTAAAATGAAAAATTTGATATTATTATTTTTTCAGCTGATACTTTTTATTAATTATATATTCGGCAATGACTTATTATCTAAGGTAGGCATAGTTAATTTTGTGTTAAACAAATAAATTTGTTTATTTTTTTTTTGTAACAATTTTTGTAAATAAATTTAAGTACGCGCATTATTGAAATAGTTTTTAAAATATCAAAAAATAGATTAAATTAAAATCATCTAAATTTTAGTTTCATCAAAATAGGTATAAAGTTAAAGATGCTCGTTTTCAATTAATGAGTTTCGATAAAAAATATTTTAAGTTCTTCGAAATCAAGGCATTCAAATATAATAGAACCACAACTGCACACAATATGACTTGCAATTTTAAAGTAGACGTTGGAGATAAAATTGAGGTGAATACTAATTTAATTTCTTTAATAAAGTTTGATTCAGAACGGCTATTTAATTTTAATATTTTTGGTCGTTGAAAAAAATTTCAGTTTTTTAGAATAAAGACTTTCAAGGCAAGTCAAAGAAACTTTATAAACTTTAATAAATAGAGGATTACTAAGACATCGATAACCAACAAAAAACTGACAACTTGATTGGTTGATAATTTTGATTAATAATGCTCGATGGTTATCAATGGCTTAATGAGACCGCACCTATTTCTACTCAAAGTTGCTTCAAAAAGAGCTAGATGCTGTCGTTATTATTAAGTTCTTTTTTAAATATTCAAATTATTTTTTTTGTAATCTCCCATGTTATTATAACTAATCATATTTTTAGGTACTTGTCCAAACTTATAAATTCTTAAGTAATGAGTATCGTCCTTTTCCAATTCGTTTCCAAGTCAATGCTAACAAAGTTTTTAAAGCTAATATTTTGGGAATTTCAAATATGATCAAATGTGGCAACGTCAATCTTAAAAGTGGTTTCGTCTTTTTTAAAGTATTTAATTTTATTGTTACGATATTATCACTTATATATACTCAAATTACTGCATTTTAGAATATAACCTATTGAGTATGCAATTTTGTTATCGATGAAAATCTATTTCCTCCGCTTGTTCCTGATGGCAAATATAAAGGTATTGTTGAATTGCTGTATTTAGAGAAAGTTATAGCAATAGTGGATTTTTATTTTGAAGTATACACTCCAATAAAGTATTAAACAATAAAAGAGTTTAATTATTTTTTAACCATTTTCTTTATAAGCCTACTTTTCCACATAAAAATTTTATTGTGCCTTCTTATGTCAATAAGTAAGAAATTTTGGTGGATTCTTAATATTTATTAATTTTTATATAAAATCTGTTTTGTAACCAACCTTCGTGCTTTTATCAGAAAAGCCATAAAATGTGTTTATACTAGTTTTAAAACTAAAACAAATATTTTTGTCGAAAACTTTTTGATTGAATTAGACAGCCATTTTAGATAAATATAACTAAGTAAACCACCTAAACAATGATGGCACAACAAGTTTCGTAGTGTATCCGGGCATCAATTTATTACATAAACTTGCAATTTATTTTTAAATAATCCATACTATGAAATATAGAATGTGATGTGATAACAGTTCCAAGAAGGTACACAACTTTTTACTGAAAACTTCACAACGTTGTTCAAGAATCCTATTAATTTTCAGACGAATCTAATAACGGAAAGTAAAAAATTTTCGTAGCTTCGAAACGTAGAAAACGTGTAACTTTAGCATGCTGAAATCTCAATGTAAAAAATCTGTGGATTTAAATTTTTACAATCTCTTTATGTAACTAGTTTTATTTTATTCCTCTTTCTTGTCGAAGTTAAATATATTTTTCATATAGGTATATATGAGATACTCAATTTTTATGGATACAGAAAGTTTTACAACAGATACGAAATTGTATCAAAAGAATTCCTTTTTTGATATCGTTTAACTTGTTCATACGAAACCTTCTAGAATTCAATTGTCCTTTTTTACAAAACGATAAAAATTATATAAAATTTCACTCCTACAAAATTTTCTTTTAATAGTTTTCTCGGTTGAACAGATAATGTAAAAGATTTTAATTTAGAAGCGAATATAAATATACTGCGTGAAATATGTTGACTTCTCATATAAATTTGGAGAATGTCTTGTAAAATAATACAAATGCAAGTTTGTATGTATAGTGTTGCTCAAGACGAGGTTGTTAATTTGTATAAAAGCCTACTAAATCTCCAAGTTTTATCTATGCAAAAGCTCGCTGTTGCATTAGTTTGCCCGGTTCTTACGTATGTATGTAGCCTCTTAATTACAGTTCCTGTATGTATTCATGTTTCATTTGTTCAATTTAATTAAGTACGTCGTGTTTGTCTTGATTTTCTAAACTACTTTGTAAATTATTGTCGTAAAACTTGTATATTATTGTAAGTAAGTTAATATTGCTGAATAGAATAAAAAGAAACATTTGTTTTACCCAATGTTGTATACTATAATATTACATTAAGAAATGAAACTGTGTATTTTCTACTAAAATGAAAAATAGTACAAAAGAGTGTTTAATACTTGAGATTTAAAATTTATTGAGATAGCTTCGCGGAAAATTGCTTACAAAATTAATCAAGACTTTACTATGCGATGCTTATTAGTCTTCAGCGCTTTTAAGTTCTTTAATCTTTAGTTTTTCATTTCATCATCTTAATTACAGTTTTATGTGTATTTAAGTAACTTGAGCTAATACCGCCACAGAATGTTTTAAATTTACTCATTTTGGAAAATTAAGTATATTTTACGAAAGTATTTATGATTGAAAATTCTTGTTTTCTTTATAGGAAATGAGTTTTAATAACCGCAAATTGGAAATCCGTAATTTTGACAACGCATCAAAAATTCCTGACATTCCTTGTCGCATTCCTAAAAGAAACTTACAATTTTATTTAATCAAAATCCTTGACCAGCTCGCTAAATCCTTTCTACCATTGGATTATTTGAGAACGTCTCAAGCTTTCACTAATTGAATTTTCTATGAAATACGAAGTATGAAGTAAATAATGCATATTTTTGTGTAAAACTACACTCGATTCTTACAATTTTAATCAGGATATACCTAGTTCAAAACGATAAAAGAAAAGCGGTTTAACTGAAAAAGAACAGAAGTTTGGACTTCAAGGCAAACGAACAAATTATTCTCTTTGAATTACAAATTTATCACGTCGCTGCCATGAGTCATACTTGGTGGCAGTGAACGTGATAAAAAATTATTAACTCTCATACACTTCACCTTATATATCTCATCATCAACGTTTTGAAGAATTATTTCTTTAAAAGATTACAAGTAACTACAGTGCAATAATTTACTATAGCTACATTGTTTATAATGTAATTGTAATGGTATACCTACCATTATTATTATTATAATATTAAGTGACTTATTCATATCTCAGTACTTCCTCGAAAGAATCACACATCCCATAAATATTAATTCCAAACACAACAACAATGAACACTCGCAACGCTTTTGTGTGTTCACAACAGAACCAATACTGAAGTGTAACAAAGAAAACGATTTTCGTTTGTTTATTGTTGGAAGCTTCGTCGTTAGAATTACCAATATTCGCTGATGATGTACAAATATATCGGTAGTTAGTGTACATAATATGGAAGAAGGTAATAAATTTAACTAAGTACAAAAAGAGTTTACTTAAACATAACCAATCAAATTAGTACTCTCATATTCACACATCCAAGACAGACTTTTGATTCAAAAATTGCGTGAGCATATAAGTACATCACTATAACACATCAAACTGGAATCAAAAGAAGGTCTTCTAAGGGACTACAGAAAATAGATACTAAATATCCAATTTTCTTCTAATTTCTGTTCTAAATCCCTGATTAGAGTTACATACTAAAGAATTTAACAACATGCAGGTTGGGTAAACTGCAAATCTTTGACACCGGTTAGTACTACTTCGTACCATAATTTGTTGTCTTGTGAAAATCAATAGAAAATAGAGGAAAATTTCTCACAATACGAAGCTTGGCTGAAAAGTTTATTAATCCCAAGATAGAAAGACTATCGATATGGCCGTTTAATTTATTATATAGAAAAAGTAATTCTAAATATATTTTCGTGACCATTGTAAAAATATTAAGATAACTTCAGATATTATTCTAGTGAAAATTTTGATAATATGATTTGAAGATTTTAGATTTGTTACACGTATTTCTTCTATTCATTTCAATTCTGTCAATATATTTATTATTGTAGTATAGATTTCCTGTTAAAGTTTCATGTTCCAATATCGGTTTTTTGTAACATTTGATTTTCAATACCAGCGCACGAAGTAGAGTTTTCTGGAAATCTTGGTTTATACTCTGTAGAGGTTATTTGATCATTATACGGAAATAATAATAGTTTAAGATTTGTTCCAATCTTGCTATATTAAATCACAGTTCTGTCTGTCTGTTAGTAACACAAAAAGTCGTGTATGACCGAAATTTATGAATATTAGCACAATAAAAACATTGTTTATTTTCACTATGCTTCTAATTAAGCCACATATGACTAATAATGTTGTGAGCTTATACATATATCAAAAACCAGGAATTAGTGACTATAGTCAAATTCAAATTAACTCGATGAGTATGACAAATATGGGAATGCAGTGAGATTTAACGCATAGCATTTGGTTATCTTTGTCATATTTTCAAAGAGTACCTATTAGAAAAGAGACAGAAAAAAAGAATCACGTCGGGGTAACTTTGTTATGCAAATGAAATAAACGTACGTTGTATTATAATATTACATTCTGTCACTTGACAAAGAAACTTGACAGTTACATTTTATAAACACATACACACATTTGTGAGGTTATATCTCTTAATTTAATGAACTCTAAGACGTACGTTTTGTAAATTTTGATGCATATAATTTTTTCGGTGAGTCATACTCGACTTTAGGTGAATTTGACTATACCATTAATTCAATAGACACTAAATTCACCAGCTAAAATCTTTATCATTTTTATGAGCAGTAAACGTGATAAATATCACATTTAAGTCTGAAGCTATAAAAACAAGTCGTTTATTTTATGTTTGTCAAATTACATAAGTAGTTTTATTTTTAAAAATAAAACGTAAGAAGTAAAGTAAAGAACAAATTATATATTTCATATATAACAACGTCCTCTGTCTTATCCAACCTAAAACAATACCTCTGTAACTTCCATTTTTTTATTTTCGTTTTAAAACCTTTGCATATTTTGATATTCTCAACATTGAATTATTTCGATATTGTTTTGAAACTCTTTTGTAAAACGAAATGCAGAACTATTCCTTCTATATATGGTAACAATTTCAACTCTATTTATGTATGTCCAAATGACAAACTAATATAGACCTAATATGAAGTCGAAGACCAAAAAAATTCTTAAATCTTCAAGTATGGTAAGGTTTCCCTTCGACATACAAAATACTGTCAACTTTGATATTTGAAAAACTAAGAAAACAGGTGAAGGGAAAAGTAAGGGATTACCAGTTCGGTTTTACAGAAGAAAAATCCACGGTAGTGAAGTTAGCAATAGAAAAGACGGCATAACAAGACATTAAGCTGTATCTACATGCTGTTTGTGGACTTCCAACAAACGCTTGACAGTGGGGACAGAGATGAATTATTAACAAACTAATTAGATCAATACAAATGAGAATCAATAAAATAATGGCAAGTATCAGAACAACAGAAAGGGACACCAAGAACTTCGAGGAAGACAAAATTGTCGGCGCTACTCTTCAACATTGTGCTGGAGAGTATTGCAAAGAAAGGACAGATAATCAATCACCTATGCAGACGATATACTAATCATGACAAGAATACGCAAGAGAATGATAGAAATGTTTGGAGAAGTAGAAAGAGCAGTAAAAAAGACGGGACTGAGGGTGAGGACTTAGTGAAATAAAGACAAAATATTTGAAAAATGTTTAACAAACGCAACAGGTGTTTTGAGAGACCTGGTAATAGATGGATAATAGATTCGAAAAGGTGAAAGGTTTTAACTAACTTGGAACACATATAGAAGGAATAACAGTATTAGGTAACAGGAACAGAATAACAAGGAAAATATTTCTCACTACCCTGAGCCCTAAAAAAGAGAAAAAGAAGAGCGAATACAGAACGTCAATAAAACCACAAAATAAATATGACATAGTGAAGAAAGACATAGTGAAGTTCGTAAAGCCGCAGATATTGAGATGGATGGTTTATATCATAAGAAACGAAGACAAAAACATAAAGAAAAAAATACCCTTAAAAAATCCAAACGACGATAAAGCACAAGGAAAATAAACGGTAAGATGGTGGGACCAGGTGAAGACGGACTTTGGGGCCGAAAGACATCAGCAAGTTGTGGATAAAAGTGTAAAATAGGAAATGCTGGAAATAAATAGTTATAAAGACGGTACCACATCCAGAACTGTAAAATGGTGTGACGGAAAGGAAGAACCTAACACATTAAAATATGTTATTTAGGGGCTAATCGACCCCTTCAAACGGATTTTGATATCCTAGAAATAGGAAAGCAATATTTTCTGTGAATGTAATGCTTAAATAATAATAATGAGAATATTATTGATCGCATTATCAACAGATTGATTATATCCTTGAGATACGTTGCAGATTTTTTCATTATCTGGTAACAAAATTTTCTTTTTCAGTTTCTAATATTAAAATTTACTTTTAAAAAATTTCTTTTAACTCTACATTCTAACACAAGTACACTGAAATTGTCAGACAGCTCTACACTGTTACAAAATTAATTTATGGTTTGACATCAATGAAAGCTTTAAGAATAGATAAAAATTAATAATTTTTTTTTGCTTATAGTTAAAATACTAATATTTTAACGTTTAGTTAAGTTTTTTTCCGTGCTTCGGAAGGCACGTTAAGCCGGTGGTCCTCCTGGGTTAATGAATGGCCATCATTAACATAAAAACCAGAGTTACAGGCTTGTCTAGAGGCAAATCTAGCAAACTACCTATCGGACGTTAAACAATTTATATGCTCACAGATCTAGCACTGCCAAGGAAACGACGCAGTGGCTGGAAATAACAAGCCCTAGGCTTAGGCTGAATTTATTCAGTTGAAGAAGAAGTTAAGTTTTTGTTTAATTTTAAAAATTGGTAAGCTCTTATATTTTTCCTTTGAGACTCTTTTCCTTCTTGTGACAGTAATAGAAATGAAATCGTATATAAAGTTGAAACAATGCTGTAATCTGTTAAGAATTTTAAATTTTATATTTGTTACAAATTTTTGACTTTAATGTATAGTAGTTCTGCGTACGGATCTGACCATTTATAGATTTTTTTATAATTCTTTGTGGATTTTCGTAAAAATCGTGTCTACAATGTAGATATTCATGCTAGCATTATTAACGATGTTTGTTAAATATCTAGTTAGAAACAGAGTTTTTTTCACAAAAATATTTTGAAATATTTAAAAACTTTTAAAATATCAAAAATGGCTACGCTAGCTGCATGTACATTTTGAAATATTCCTTAATTTGCTCTGCGTATAGTTATATCATTACAGTAAAAATAAATAATGAACTTTAACGCTTTCTTTGTGAACTTCTGATATCTTTTCCTATATCTAGGAGAAATTTAAACCATTTTACTTATTTCCTTGACATATTTTCTTGCTTACAGAGTTCGTTAACTAAGGAATCGAATGAATATGTTTACTACCTCAATACAAAACTTTCCTGTACCTTAAAGTAAGTCTCACCCCATTCACCATCCGAGAAAATTCTTATCCTTATTCGTTTATTTATCTCATTATAATTTTCTTCGATCTTGTTACTCGAATCTTTTGCTTTTGCTTCACACTTGAGAACTTTTTACAAATAACTTCAATGAATAAATGGAATTTTAAGCTTCATCAACATCTAGACCAGGAATTGGCATCTTTTTGCCTACTTTGTTGGAATCGTTCAATGACTTCCTCGAAATTTATTGGTTAAAATTGCATATTCCTGTTTTATAAACTTTTTAATTAAAGTTTTGGCTTTTCTTTCATATACATTTAAAATTTTCTTCTTTCTCTTTGTTATTGCATTGAGGGTTACAGAATATCGCTGCAATATTGTAGTAGGTACCTATGTAAATATTGCATAGAAATGACCTGACACCCAACAGCATTTTTATTTTTTTTAACTTTATGATTAGCATAAGCATTTATAATAATGCTTAAAAGTTTAAAACAAAATCTTTGATTACTAATTGAAAGAAATCAAGTTGCCTGCTTCTGGTTACCGGCGTTAATCGGTGCACTTGAATTTCAATCTGATTACCAGCTTTCTTTCTGTGAAACTACACTTACTTACATAGTACATGTAAAAATTAGATAGGTACATTTGCAACGTTTATCGACATTTTCATGTAATATTTTATTTAGAAAATTTTATATTTTAAATAAATTGTTCGAGTAGTTGAAAAACTATTTTTCACTTTTTATTGCAGTATTTCTTTAATAAATTAAACTTGAATAACATTTTTAACTTTTGTATATCCGAGTATTTTCAATTTCAGTTTTTTAATTTGGAAAGTTAAAGTAGGAAAAGACAGCTATAAAAGCAATTAAGGTACATTTTTCAATTACCCTTACATTAATAGTAAAATATAGTCCGTTTTTCGTAATGTATATTTGCAGTGGGTAATTTAGTTTTCTTTAACGTCTGTGAAAATATATCAGATTTCAAAAGTGCACGTACTTGAATAAAAATGTAAAAGTAATGCTAGATGAAATTTGAAACTTCAAGTTACACAAAGTAGAATTTTCTAAAAGTAATTCAATTTATTTAAATTTCCACTAGGTTTTATTAGCACTTTTTTTCCTATTTATATTTCAACGTGAATTAATTTCAAATAAAATAATTCTATTTTCGAATAAATTTTCAATAGAAATACATAAATTCGGATAGGTTGCGTAATTTTCAGAAAATTTATTGCTAACACGTAAGTTGTTCCATAAAAAGTTAATTCTATTTGAATTTCCAGAAATAAAAATTTTTCGCAGATGTTCTTTGGTGTTTTTTAAAATTTACATTATTCTTAAATGAAACTTTCTTAGTTCTTTGAGTTTTGCAGGTATTTAATTATTGATTTATGCATTTACTTAAAATTTTTGTTAAAAATATCATTTCTTGGTTCTTCTTTTATCCGTTCTATAATAGTGCACCTAAAATTGTATTACTTGTCGTTTTGTAGTCACTAAATGTTGGCTATTAAGGGTTTTAGATGCAGATATTGCGTTATATTTTGGTGTAAATCTGATTCTTTGTAAGAAAACTCATATTGTAATTTGTAGGTACTATATTTTAGGTACAGAAGAATTATTGATAACTAGCTCAGCGGTTTTCAATTTTGGATAAAGACTCCTGTGCATTGCTTCGTAAATATTTTATGATGTGAAATTATGATGATGATCATCATAGACGGTTTAAAACGTTTTACGACGTTGCCAATGCTCAATTTATAACCAAAAATTTTCAAAAACCAGCCTGACGCCTCAATTCATAACCTGGAGACCTAGGAGATGGCCAGAATAAAGTTCTTACTTTGCCTGGAGTGAAACCGGGTTGTAAATCGCTATTCTAATGACCGTTTTTCTTAACAACAAAGACATGTTAGAAAACGTGTACGTTGATGAAGCTGTTAATGTATTTTTTAAATTCTGATTTGAGAGCTTCCGTTTTTGTTATGAAAACCAATGCATATATCTGATATTTCTTCGATCAAAAACGATTTTTAAAAGTAATTTTTAGCACTTTTTAGTTTTCCTGAAGAAAACTTTATTTGAATTAATTCGAAAAACTGGAGTTAATTTTATTCACCAAATGAAAAAGTTACGCTATATGAAAAGCTCGATTTACAAAGCACTTCTTTTAAACCACCATAGTTAATAAAATCAAGTATCTGGATATAATACTTGACAACAAGCTAAATGCGTTAACATTGAAGGCGACCATAGGATTCAGAGATTGGAGAATTATAGGCATTGTTATACCAAGGTTTTGCTATGGTGGTCTTGTATGGTTACGGATTACCTTTTGGTAAAAGTTATGTAAACTCGCAACTCTCAATTTAAGAGTATCAATTTCAATGAAGTTTCAATATTTATTCGTTAACAATAAACTGCTGAGCATGGTACGAAAACATTTAATAGATTAATCAAAATAATCACTTGACTCTTTAATTTCCGATATAAATTGCATGGATTTCCGTAGAGTAGAAGATTGTCTTCATCGAAATCCTTATATTTGTACAGTGTTGTGCAATAAATCGTTCAAGCTCATCGTTCGGTTAGAAATCTTGAAGAGTCGATTTAGTTTCAAGTATCGTTTGAGAAACGTTCAACGAAAAGGGTAGGTATAATTGAAATAAAAGGATAACTTAACCTTATAATATAACCTTTCTTTTAAATGTCGTTTCAAGTATATAATCTCTTAAGATTCATTTGTTTTAAGAGTGTCTCAATGGCAGATTTAAATTTTTTATTCTACCATAATTGTGTTATTTACTCCATTACTTTACATGGACATTTTAGTTGAATATTTTCAACTATGTATCTTGTACTCCTTCTTGTCCTCTTTATGTTTAATTTTAATATGCCTACTTGCTTTTCCTTATTTGCTTCAGAATCATAACTGTTGCTTTATCCGATCTTATATCTACGCCTTCTCTATAATATTTCCATATTTCAATATCTACATCTTTTATATTGGCTTCTAAAATAAGCAACCCTGCATCTGAGATTTCACGTCCCCTACTTGCATACTGAATGCCATAGTAGGGTAGGTAATTTGAGTTCCTGTTTTGATTCTCCGATAATTTTAAAATAAACATTTTAAAATCCTTTTAAAAATGACCATTTCTTAAGTAATATGTAAATTCGAGAGAAAGAACCTTACAAAACTAGAACGTCGACACGAAGCAATTTACTTATCACGTAATTTTGCCGTTAACACTTCCTTTATGTGCATCGATTTCTTTAGCTATCAACAGAACTGCACGGAAAGTTATATTGAAAGTAATAAAACATTGAATTACATTCAATAAAGAATTCAATACATGTTCATTAAGATCTAATCGGTGTAATTGATTATTGTGCCGGTTCCAACTTTACTATCACCATAATCTTCAATAATGTCGACTTTAAATGCTGAATTGGTTGCTAAAACTTATTGTAGGTACCTACCCCAAGTTCCTTAGAGGAAAACCTTTTCTTGATAACATCGTACTTCTGTAAACTGTAAGTAACTAATCATGATTAATGAGTTTTAGCTCCACTTTATTATTATGGAAATAAAATCTATATTGTTTACTCTGTAATAAAATAAAATTTTGACTTACAATAGCTTAATCATCAATAACCTTTCTGTAGAGTTACAAAGAGAAACAAAGTTAACAAAGCACTGTCGATAGCTGAAAATTTGCCAACTAAATATATCACTGCAATTTCTTGTAATATTGTTAGGTACCCAGTTACTAGTGAAAAATATCCAAAAATGTTCACATACATCAAAAATTTGTCGCACACATTTTAACTTTTTACGATTTATCTGCCAGTTTGGCAATTTGTATTTTCCACCTTTACTTCGTATTTTCTTACTTTCAAGTTTTTCCCAAATTTTATTGTTTCTCCGTCTGTGTAATATTTCATAATCTTTTAATTAAACATAATATCACACAAAGTAATTTTAAAAAGTTTTCGTTCATTTACCTCAAAATATGTAAATTTTATTTAAGATTTTGATCTTTTTATATTTCAAGACAATTTAAGAAATAATAAAAGAAATGTAATTCAAAAATCTTATTGTTTCTTAAATGGTGCTGTGAATATTCAAAGGAAATATTTATGGAAATAATTATAAATAATTAATGTACAAAGCGAGATAAAAAGAGACAGCATTTTTAATTAAAACTCTTTTATTTGGTAAACATAGTTTTGAATGTTTAAAATTGCTATTAATTGAACACACCACTAATTAATATATAGTTTTACTTTTGTACAAATAATTGAAAGAAAAACGAAAAATTAAATTAAAGCTTATACTCTATTATAGAATTTCAGCGCAAATCCGTTCTATTTACATGTCTGCTCTATATTAAAAAATAAGAATAACAAAAATGATATTAAGCAATCCATTTAAAAAGAGTGCATTTTGAAATTAAACTGCATAGAATTGCATGCATTTCTAGTTTATATTTATTAACTTTTTTGTTAATTCCAGATTAATATACCTACTGGAATTCTTAAATAAGGCTTAAATATTTAACAAAATACAGTGAATGATGATGATAAGCGGAAATCTGAAGATTTTAATTAAAGTTTTCGTAGGGCTTTAGTCTCTCTGCTTCGTCTCGTACCACTTAGATCTGCTATTTCTAATGGCTTTCATTAACTTGGCATTATCGTGTCCTTTTGTGTCCGATTCATTAAAGTTCTTTTATGTTATAATTTCCTTACTCTACTAGCAGTATTAAGGGTTTCATTCTTTGTGAACTGGGCTTTTACTGAAACCGATTTGTCTTTGATTACAAACTTAGAAAACATTTTTTAACACGGATTTAGGTCAAATCACTAACTGTAAATTAACTTTCTCGCCATGCAAGTTGAATAAAGGGTCTTTGAGAATCTCACTCTAAAACTTGAAAAAAAAAATTTTTAATATTCATCTGAGAACAATTAATTTTAATTAAATTTATAGTGGTCCAACATCCTTTAAATTAAAAAAAAACAAACAGAAATGATCATTAGTCAAGTAGAGCAATCGTTTAAATACGTTACCGCGTTTTTTCTTATTAATGGAGATTGTAACACAAGTTCAAAAAATCTCTAGAGTACATAGAACAAATAGCTATGCAATTAAAGCAATCCCAAACTGCTGAAAATGTAGTAAAATAGCTTTGTTTAAGAAAAAGAAATCTGAACAAAAACCGCCACGTTACCGGAATAACATAAATTTCTTTCCTTCAGGATGCTCTTATAAATTGGTTCCGATTTCATTTTATTTGCTTTAATTTGCAACGAAAATAGTCAACCAAATGGTACCACGTAACATTTCTTTTATATTTGTTTTATAACCCTTAAGTAAGTCCCAAATATCTTCGATGTTTACTCGTAAAAAAATTATTCGTCTGTTAAAAAAAAATTAATTTATTAGTAGTACCTTTAAAAAATAAATGTTTTCCGACAAGTTACACAATAATTCTAAATACGCCATTATTTATACATTAATTATGGATGAGGTGATGGTAGATTTAGCTATAAAATTCTGGCATTCAAATTGTAAAACAATTTCATTATAGCGATAACACAAACGTGACCGCCATTAAAATTAAACCTTCGTAAATATTGCATGGAATAATGCTTCTCCTAACTTACATAAAATCTCTTTGTTCCTGGATAAGTAACAACGGGGGCTTTTAATTTGTTTCATGATTGCATCTTAATTTGACTTCAGCAACTAAAAATAAAGTAAGCGAAAAGTTACACTTTTAGATCGAAAAATTTATAAACACTACAAGTTGCTGAAAAAAATTCTGAATTGAAAAATCAGTCAAAAAATTAAGATATCTTGTTCCAAATTTGCAAATTAATGTTAAATAAATTTTTGTATTAGTTGCAAAGAGTAGCTTGTCTATATAAGCCGTAGTTACTATTATTATAACCTAACATTTACCCAAATAAACTTGAAGCTTAAACTTTTTTCACTTGGGTAGTCGGCAAACATAAATATGCAGGTGGATAATAATAATGCCATCTGTTTCGTTCGCAGTAAAGATATGAGAATTGTTGTATGTTATGATTTCAAATTTTCAACTTCTTCTTCTTCTTTGTCAGCCTTTCACGGTCCACTCCTGGACATAGGCCTCTCCTAATCTTCTCCAAACCTCTCTCTCCTTAGCCTTCTGTAACCACTCTCCAGAGTGAGAGATCCATCTCTTCTGGGGTCTACCTCTACTCCTTTTCGTCATCCTTGGCTTCCAATCTATTATCCTTCTTGTCCATCTGTCATAGTCCTGCCTCGCCACGTGCCAACCCAGCTCCATTTCAGACGCGCCACACGCTCCATCACGTCCACAACATCAGTTCTTTTCCTTATCTCGCTGTTTCTTATTTTGTCTCGCAAGCTTACGTTCAACATCAACCTCTCCATCGCCCTCTGCACTACCCTAAGCCTTTCCGTACTTTTGTTGATAATAGCCATCGTCTCCAGCCCATAAGTCATCACCGGAAGTATGCACGAATCGAACACTTTTCGTCTTAGGTTTATTGGAATTTCTGTGTTTGCAAGCACATGTCGCAGCCTTCCATAAGCTAGCCATGCTAGATTTTTTCTCCTTCCAATCTCAGCATCTTGGTTGTGATGCTGAGTTTTCAACTAGTCATTTTCAATTTTCAACTAGTCTTATTTTTAGAATTTGACTAAAAAATAAAATATTCTTTAATTTTGTAGGTTATAAGTAATAATATTTACGGTTTGTAGCCGTTAATTGACTTTGTCAGTTTGGGACAATTATCTTTAAACTTTTCCTGACAGTGACAATGAAATTAGAAGATTGGGAATGTCTCCAAACAAGAAGAATATTTGTATCAATTCCTCGATGGATGAACTCATCTTCCAAAAATACAAGTTAAAATATCTCAAACAAGCAAAAGGCAAGCTCAGCTAAATGCTACAATTAAAACTCAACCTCATTCATTATCATTCACAATCCAAAAGCGAGTAAGACTTACGTATGTAAATGTCAAATAATATTAAAAACTTGGGCTGTCAAAGGAAAACTTAAGTTACGTTGTAGGATGGTTTAGCTGGTTTGGGTAAAAGAATTATTTAGGTCAACTTTATAAACATGATACTTCCAAACGGCAGTTTCTTAAATATTTTACCAGTTATAAGGTCATAAACCAAAGAATTTTTTGAGATTTAGGTTTTTGTTTATCATGCTTCTAACATCTGCTGTTTTGAATGGTTTGATTGAGATTCTAGTCTCTAGACTAGTTAGACTAGTCAGATGAGTCTAAAAATTGATATATTTTGTCCTCCTCTAGAATTTTCAGATTGAAATAGGTTGAAAACTTTCAAAAGATGTACTGCAAATAGATTTGCCTTTTCCATGCTAATTTTTGCCCAGTTACTATATTTTTTTCTGATTGATGATTTGATGAAATTTATTGTAGCTTTCCAAAGAGAATAGTCAGAAGATTTTGTTGCAGATAAATTTTGCAAATAGTTTTGTATAGCCATCTTATTGTTTTTTTTTGCTAGTTGCTTTAGTTCTTTTATTGATTTATTAAGTTTAGACTTATCTTGGGGTGCTTGTGTTCTCTCCTATATCTTTCAAAGCTTGCGTGTTTCGGCAATTTTTTGTTTAATAATTGTTGGCCAATTGTTGGTTAATAATTGATTCTGCTTTTAAGCAAACTCAGATGGAGCAATGTAGCATAACCTGGCAATATTTGGCATTACGGGCTAGGCCTGTTTAATCTCGAATTTCTAACTTTTAGAGCAATAGGAATTTTAGGGATTTTAAACTCGAGCAGCGTTGAGCCAGGACCTGACTATGTATTAGGCGTAATTGGGAGGGTACCAGAGGCTCCAGTTACTCTAAGCAGGAGCATTAGTGAACCCATCAAAGACCGATTTATTATAAAAAACAAAAATTATACAGCAATCATGGCGCAATACAGAAAGAAAAACTACAAACATTTACAGAATACTCGTAAGATTATACGGATCTTTGTGCTATTTGAGTGTGGTCCTATCTTCCTTGAATATTGTACTCCATTAGGCAAATACTTCAAAGTCGTCAGCTTCGTCTTCCTTTTGGTGGTTCATATTAGGTAGTTGTTCGGTGGTATGTCTTGGTTTTGGTGTAATAATGTCTTTGGGTCTGGGGGTGAAGGGATAGTCTTGTGTGTCGTAATTTCCTAGGTTCTTAATCAGGGGGTTGGTGGAATGAGAGCAGCCTTTATACAACTTAACGGCCTGATCCTTAAAGGTTTGGTCCAGAGTCTTAGTCTCGGTGGTCGCGTGAATTTGTCGGTTTGAAACGCAAACAGGAGCGGCGAGAGCCTGACGGAAGCACGACGCATGGGTAGTCTCCAGGTTTCGCATCTGATAGTAGGTCTGTTTGGTACCACAGTCCTAGTGCTACACTAACTACACTACTACAAATTGATTGGTGGTACAATTACCAACCCACTTTTTACACCAATCAATTTGTAGTAGTGTAGTTAGTGTTTTGTAGCACTAGGACTGTGGTACCAAACAGACCTAGTATGAAATGAAGCTCCATGCAGGGCCGCATAAGTGAGTAAAACATTGATTTTACTTCAAACTAACTAAATTTATGTATACCCAAGTATATAATTTTAAAAGCGAGCTTGGCTTATATCAACCTAACGCATAGCTCGAGCTAAAGCATATGTACGTATAATCTTGGTAAATGACATCAAGTAACCTAGCTAAATCAGTTGGCTGTAAATAGCATTATTTTTAATGAAAACAAATCTAAACTTACGAGATAAGTAGGTACTTCATTATTTATTTTAATGGGTTCCATTTAAAGTTAATTTAATACGGTGCTGTTTAGATAGCATGTGTTTCAAATTATTTGTAGTAACCCCATTGTCGCACTATTATTTTTCCCATATGAATCCAAATTTTTTTCTAAGATAAGCGCATTAAAATTATGAATAAAATATAATATTTTATTATTTTGAATTTACTCTCATTAGGTATCCAAATTGGTAACTGGTCAGCTGTAAGTTTCCCTTGTAAATAAAAATCACCTTAAATTTTTTGGTACTTCAAGTTTTACAATAATTTATCACAAAAATTGTAAATGGGTCCTTTGGGTTTACATAATTCGTTTCAGACCTTTCGTGAATGATTTAGGCTTTAAAATTGCGTTCATGTAAAATAAATTTAACTCACGGTTGACCAGAGTAGGTTTGTAGCAATTGTGGACAATCTAGGCCACAATTTTTACACATTACATGGCAATTCGATAGTTCTCTAGTTAGAATTAAATTTGAGAAAATTTAGCTATCTTTAACGGCCATGGCTATATACACTGAATCAAACACTACCCTAAATGCAATGAAAATGTTCATTGAATTAATGAATTGCAAGCAAGGAAAAAAGTTCATTGTATTTATTAAAATTGCATAGTATCTACAAAACAAATATTTTATGAATAAATATTTCATTATATTTATGAAAATTTAAAAAAGTTATCGAATTAAATCCAATATTTTTTTCAGTGTAAGTATTGGTATATGCCTTCTTAGAAAACTATCATCGTACATAAGCACCGCCGGTTATATAACCAAAATAGTTTTGGTGGTTAGTGGGATTAGGATGACATAACACCAAAGTTCTCTGGCAGGGACAGTTCACCACTTGCTGTAGTGTTCTTACTAACAAATTTAGAAAAATGTTTGAAGCAATACCTAAAATTTTATTTTCAAGTTTAAACCGCATTTTACCGCTTTCCTAATCGAAGTATGAAAGTTTGCTATAAAATAGATTAATAGAGCTTTGTGATACGCTTCTATTGCATTTTTAAAAATAAACATCAGTCTATACGTATAAATAACGTAAGAGCCCAACAACTCACCAAAACTATTTCATAATTTTTGCCAAAAATCATCTCCCATGACAAGAAATATTAGAAAATTTGAAAACTAAAAGTGGATTCGTATACAATTTTTAACGTTTTCCAATTTTTCATATATTTTTCAAAACCAGCTAGATAACATTACAACTTAAAAAAAACGAAAATTGTTAAAATTTTAAAACCATTTTGAAAAATTTTTTAAACAAAATTATCAGTGTTTGTTTAAAAATGTGTGAAAATATATAATTGAGGGATTAAGCAAAAAAAGTGTAATTTTCAATATTTTAAATAACATTTTAAATTCCCAATAAAAATTAAATTTCGTTTTTTATCTAATCGCCCTCAAGCGTATAAATCGAATATGTAAATAAAATAAAATTTGTCTCCAAAACGTTTCCCTTTCAATATTTACAATTTTACTGAAAAACTTCATCAAAATCGAATTGAATTTTAGATAATTTTCGTAATTTATAATTTTTTTTAAGTTTAAAGTAATTTTTAATTATAAATGTACAATGCTAAAAAACCAAGCGCCAATTCGCAAGGTTGGTAGTTTGGTATCGGACAATGTCGCAAGACGTTTAAAACCGACTATACATACATACAAGTAATTTTTCAAAAAATGTAATTGTAGGAAATCAGAACTTTCAAACAGAATTGAATTGAATAATTTATTTTATACTAATTATACCAAGAAGTATAATCATTAAGTCAAAGTTAGCTATCGGATGTTAGCCATCGGATCCCTATACCTAAGCTTTCATATTTAAAGATTGGAACAATTTTGTTAGATGTAATTTTTCTTGTTCTTATAGTCGTGTGCTTCTTGACAGAAGCGTCGTGGCCTTCTTAACAAAGGCTTTCATGGCAAATTACACCTCTGTGGTTTGCCATTGCCTTCCGAGGGGAGAGAGAGTCATAATAAATTTGGATATTATTTTGAGCCGGCTAGGAAATCAAACCTATAGCCTCTGGCCTAAAGTACGGTCCACGGCCCGTTCACCTATCTCACTTATCTACACGGTTATTCTATATACTGTTACTATTATATTACAACTCAAAATAGTGAAAAATTTTCGTGGTGTCGAGGCCAACGTATTGCAATAATTAAATGCAAATAGTAGCATAATTACGTACCCTATAGTATACTCTACGTATTTTCAAGTCGTCTCTACTATAAATTGCAACACACGTTGTAACTATGTAAAGAAACGTCTTCTCAATTTAGCTTCTTACTGCACAACAAAACAAAAATAGATGCTAAAGCTACATGTCATATTTGACTAATAGTTAATAAGCATGCAGACAAATCTGATTTGACCTGCTTTTACTGTGAACAACTTTTTTGGACATTAGCGCCTATTGTCGGAACCGATAATCGTCGAGCAGGTTGCCTGCTTTTACCTTTACTACGAATACCATACATTGCATAACTTGGCCTGCGAATTTTTGCACCAAGTTGATTGTGATTGTTGTACGTTACTGGTTAATAACAAATTAGAATCAAGTTGTAAAAAAAATTATAAACAGGTAGTATTGTTGATAAAACCTTTACTAAATGTTGAGGTACATGCGTACTCTCCTAGTAATTTAATCACTTGAGGTAAGGCGTCACATATGTACATAGTTACGTCCAGGTTCTCCGTACATTTGTTTAATGTAATCCAGGTGTAATTAACACTCACAATTAATGTGAGCTTGCCTTTCATTTTTTTTACACTTTTAATTTGTTTAATTTATGCATTAGAGTAATTTCTACGAAAATTCAAGAAATAATCATCATTATTGCAGTATCTAATTTAGTTTGTTATTTCATAAAATAAAATTACTAATGCATACATAGGTCTAATAACAAACCAATAAATTTTGATATATCAATAAAGTTTATTTGTCAGAAATGACTTATCTTTCCACTAGAATTGTTATAAGAACACATAGAGTTCTAAATCAAACGCAATATAAATAATAAGAGCAAATAAAAATTTTACGTGTCACGTAATTTTGTAACGCATTTTTTTTGTATTATTTAGTCGAGTATAAAAATTGCTGACTGTATTAAAAGTGTACAATACAACAGACACCTTTCAAGTTTTAAGCGATTTTAAGATTAAAACGTTTTTATTTCTGGAGACGTAAAAGGCTTAAGAAGGAAGTGTACTTACTGGTAAATTGCAAAAGCTGAAGTTTAAGCGCTCGTATTTCTGTAGTAAGTCGTTCCACCTCCTGCCTGTTCTCTTCTTCCCTTTGCTGGAGAAGCTGTTGATATCCTTGTCCGCTTTCTTGCTGGTTTGACTCTTGCTGTGTAGCTGTTGAACCTGAAAACAATAAAACTCGTTAATTGTGAATTGTTTGTTATCGATTGAATTAAATTTCTATACTTAATTAAGAAGTCTAAAATTAAACGACATTTTTAATTTCAACAAGATTTTAACTAATATTTAAAATTACATTCGGATGCAGGAACCCCTTTTTCCGACACTATTTAATTCTAAATTACCAGGTACTTCAAGATAACGTGAATTAGTGGGCTATTATCTGAAGATAAGGAGTGACACATGCTGTGACAAAGGGGTGCTAAATGTTGAAAACGGACACAATCAAACAATTGGAGATTGCATACTTCCTGGTACGGCGCGACGTCGCTGCAGTTTCACAACTGCAATGCAGGAACATAGAACAATTCTAAACATCGATAACTGAAACTGATTGGTTATTGCACATAATGACTTACTGGCTTAGTTATTCTATTGTGTTGCATGGTTTTGCTTCTTTTTCGTTAACGCTACCTCTCGCATTATTTATACCCATCCAATTAGGTTATACAATAAATAAAAGTTCGACATCACTGAAAATTAACGAAACGCTTTTGAAAATGCAAGAAGTTTATAATTTATTAACCTTAGCACTTCACTTATACGTAGTCGGAGCATATTTATTTTATTTTATGTTCGTCGGCGTGATATAATATATTCTACCCGTCAAAAGTTTTTGGATGTTTTGGATGGATCTCTTTAATCTTGAAAAATATTTTAAAGTCTTTAAAGTATTTCCGTTACTACCGTTCGCTAAAGAATGCTTAATTCTGTTAAATTTTACCTAGTAGTATACTTTGCTATTTCAAAATATTAACAATCAATATTTTGGTGTTCGAATTTCTGTAGTATAAAAAATTTACCTTTAATCGTTTTATTTTCATTTACCAGCTATAATGGCTTTTACGTGTCCAACATTTCACTGTTAGCTTAATCGGATTACCTTATTTTAACAGTCGCGCTTCTTTGATAAATTAAATATAAAGCTTTCATTTTGTTCCGGCCCTTAATCCGAAGCGATTTATATTGTCTGACTTTTCTTAAATATTTAAAAATAAGTAAACGTGTAACGTTTCAGTAATGGAACTAATTTCTTAAAATGACAAACCTTGACATTTTGATAATACAAAGTTTAAACGATTCGCAATAAATTCATGCTTAAGAAAAATTCCCTGCTGGCATGATTCAGAAACGATAAAATAGATTTGCTACTCACAATGTTTACATGAAAGAAGAAAACTACAATAAAACAAAAAGTATTAAGAACTAAACAGCGTTTCATGCCTTTTAGCAAAATTTAAAGTAAATGCAAAGCACCAACTCTTCAGAACTTTATTGTTATGCTTTCCAAATAAAAAACTAAACTCGCTTTTTTAAAATTCATAGTTTTCAAAAACAAACTTGCAAGATTTTATTAGATTATTTTATGCAAATTTTGCTAGTCATTCATGAAACATTTAAATTAACAAAGGTATTTAATTAGCGTGTAACGCAAAATTACCCTAAGTATCACAAATATCTTTCGTCGCTGAAAACTAATTTTATATTAACAAATTAATTATTGTAACGAGATGTTACTTAAAAGACAATTTTTTCTGCAAGCTTAAAATAAGAATTACATTTTGAAACGGAATTATTTCAATAAATTCCTAACAATTCTACAGAATGCAAAACTAAATGTATTCTAAAGGAAACTTGTGAGTAATTCATGTCACCTCCAGTTTCATGTTTACTTCACGGTTTTTCAGTAGTTTCAGCTTTGTTCTGCCAACTTCTATCCAATCAGCGTTGATTACCTTATCAAGCTCATTCAGCTCTAAGACGCTACCCTTGTAATTAGCACGAAACAAAGCCTATTTTAAGCGCCTACATTATGCAAACGAGTCTTTAAATGCTGTACGCTTATAGCTTGACAATACTTGGCTCCAGGTAAGTTTACCTACTATATTGTTTAAACAAAATAACTGTGCAATAATGTAAACTTGCCGTAAAAATATGTGGGATAAATTCAGTCTTGAATTACAATTGACTTTCAAGTCGATTAAAAGTGTTGTTACCTTACCTAATTAGAATTTTGATAGTGCAGGTTGTAGAGAACGGTTGGGAAAAATTTATTGACTTGTTTCATTGATATATGAACGTTATAAAAGTTCTGTGGGCAATTCTTAAGTTTAGTTTACATCACGTATTTAAGACACAAAAATTAATCTCCTTCCAATGTAAGGTATAAAACTAAAAAAAGAGAATAACATAGCGCTTTCCCATTTTGGAAAGCCTTGCGATCAGTGTACTTAAGGTACGAAGTTTGTTCAGTTTAACTTTGGTGAACAATTCCATATGTGTTAGCTAAGTTACCTGAGTATTGGCGGAATGTAGAGGAATACATTAAATTTGAAAATGTTGAACCTTTTTTAATTCTAGTTTAGCGTACGTTACGTTAAGTGGATGGAGCTTCATCGATTATAATCGATCGAAAGTAATAAATTTTGTTAATAATAATTATTTCGATAATCCATTAGAGGTCTTTAAGATTATGGTTGATTTACCCTATGCATAGCCTATGTGACTAATCGCACAACAAACACAAGTAGTCTCAGGCCTCTTTTGAGCATTATACAGTGCTTCGTAGTTTGATTGCTTGGCCTTCGGCGTCACTCAAATGGAAATATGACAAATCGGATGAATACGTTTATTTATTTTAGTACGAGGTTTATTATAACTTTTAATTGGTAACAAATCAACAAATCAATCAGAGTTGCACCTAAAACTAATAACAAAAAGAAAGAGAAGCTTTCTAGCAATTTATTACATTGGTGTTTTGGACCAATAAACCAAACAACTTGGTTGCAAGTTGTTTTTGTGTCCAGTATCAGCAGTTGTATTGGCACACGACCTAATACTTTTGTCTAATTTTTGACAGATTGATCACATCCTATTTACCATCTTTGAATTATTTGAAAGAGTCATGGAACTCCGACCTCCAGGAACTCTGTCTAGCTAAAAACTTCATCGTTTTGATATTACAACATTCTGTTAATTACGCAAAATTGAGCAAATTTTCTTTTAAAGGCATTTTGAAGATCTTCTTTTGGGAGACTTTAAGTTTTGTTAAGAGTTTTCAGTGTTGCGTGGTTTTATGGTAGTATGGCGTTAGAAGAGTATTTATGTTTTAATTGGCACTGTTTCAAACCAGCATAAATCTTGAACAGTTTATACCAATATTGAATGACAAAAGTCAAGTCATCTGAGATATGTAGGTACGTAGACGTTGTTATGCTAATAGTAAGAAACTTTTTCAGAGTTACATGTAAAACGTTGAAGTACCTATTAATCTACACAAACTCTTAAAAATCACAATGCGTTCAAAAGTCGTAATTTTTCTTTCATTTCCTCTATAGTAATATAATAACTATTAATCTTTCGTCCGGTAAGATTACAAATGCATTTTACATCTAGGTACAACGTACTATAAATTATTCAGCAAAATCTAAAATGCAAAAGCTCTATACGACTTATTTAGAAAATCTCGTTAATGTTGCACACGACCTTAAGTGATTAAGGTAGAAATATGACGTTTAAACCTGAACATTGATTTAGAAAATCGTCGACAATCTGACAAAGAGCTGTGGTGCAAAACAGAAATTTCAGGGACAGCGTAAGAAACGAATATTATTAAACAGAAAGAATAGTAGTACTATATTAAACGAATCATTGTTTTAGACTAACTGAAGATGCACCAAAATACTTTTAAAACTAAAATATATGGTTATCACAATGTAAACTATACTAAAAGTATAATTTATTTGCAAACGTTTTCTTTACATAATAACATCGTCAGCTGGCTAAACTAAGACACATTGTGATAAGTGATAACCATTATATTATTTTAGTTCTAAAAGTACTGTAGTAGGGTGAAGTAGGGTAAATATGAAACAAATAAAAGTTAGAAAAAAAGTGAAACAAGCATGTAATTAATACGCAAATGAATTAATTACAAAAATTAAAACGGCATCATATTCTGTATAGTTTATGTTCAATTATATAAAAATATAAAATATTTTATTTACCTAGTTGTACTGCAGATAATGTCTTTTCGTAAAGGATCTAAAAATGTGTAAAATTACTTTCACAACTTGTTATACAACTTTCTCTATTACTGCAATATAAATTGGAATTTTGGATTTATATTAATTTTGCACACAGAGAATAGATGAAAGATGATAATCCCTTGCCTGTTTTATTTTTTTGATAGATTGTTTTTCTACAATATTAAATTAAACTTTTGGGAAAAAGTGAAACAGCAATCAGGGAAAATATGAAACAGCTGTAGAAAAATTATGAATCAGTTTCTGCAAGTCAATGTAAATTTTGGCGGAGCGATAATCCTTAACTTGCATGATTGGATTCATACCATGATATATCTACGCCTACGTTTCATAAAAATTGCTTAGAAAAACAATAATTACCAGAATACTACAAAGTAGGTAAGTAGAGTTCCCGGAAGAATTTATTGTAAATAGTTTTGCTCTTACTGCAATATATCCTATATAAACAGAAATCATCAAAAGTCAAGATAGACTGGATATAGAAAAGTTAAACAGTATTATGGAAGAAATATGCTGTGTAGCAACAATTTTGATGACAATCAAGATCCACAAATCTGAAATAAAAAAGTTTACAATATCGCTATTCCTATATTTGTAGAACCTCAGCCAGACTGTTCCAAAATCTCAAATGCAACATTTGAAGATGTGCTACTTAAAAAAGTGTGCAAATCTACCCTCTCTGCAAAAACATTTCAAAAATCGAATCATTTCCAAAAGTAATACGGGAAGAATTTATTACATCAATAATTTAAATAATTTAAACTGCTTTTTTAAAAAAAAAAAAAAGTATACCAAAGAAAAAAATAAAAGTCCGAAAAAAATAGTTTCCGAAAAATCAAAAATCAAGTGATAAAGTTTCTTTCAAAAATTGATTTCAAGGTAACTAACCATTAACTTTTGTTTCATATTTTCCCGTTGTTTGTTATAATTCAAATTTTTATTTAAATAATGCTGATCTGTTTGAATTTTTTTGGTTTTTTTTTAAATAATATTCTTGTGTTGACTGGCATTAATTTTTTTTTTATAGCTTTTGATTTGTTGATTATTTTGAGAAATGCAGAGTAAAGTATTTTCAACCTTATTTCAGCTTTGTTTTAATTATCGTTACCTTGTTTTATGTTTTATATTCTTTTGTGCAGAAATATAAAACATAAACGCTTACAGCGTATATTTTTTGTGCAGTTTTCTCCGCTCTTTTCATTTCTGTCAGAAAAATTTTAATACCACTTATAGTGTGGTAGTTACAGACCTGTTTCACATTTTCCCGTGCTTGTTTCATTTTTTCCCGTAATTAAGGTAAAAGGTGAACCACGGTTTTTTTATTTTTTTAATACTTATTTAACATTCAATTTTTTTAAATCATAGATAATTAACAAGATTGCGTAAAACTACAACCAATAGTGATGCTAAAAATTTTAATTTATCTATTTTAAAGCCTTAAAAATAGAAATTTTTACATTTTGTTTCATATTTACCCAACTTGACCCTACTTTTTTAGTTAGTTTAAAATAATGATATGTTCAGATGATTACTATCAAGTTACACTACATTAACCACAAATCAATTGATTAAAATAATAATATTTTATATTACAAAGAGAGTAAATTATTTTTCACAGTGCAAGTACTTGAGTTTTAAAAATACTTCAAGATGACTTTCCTCCCTACACTCAAGTAATATTTCAACCCTGCAATTGCCTGCATAGCTTGGAAAGGGAAGAAGGCGTCTGCAGATGAGGTGATCGTATGATTTAAAATAAATTGCCAGATTTTTCCGGATAATAATATAGACTGACTGATTTATTGTCTAAATGCGGTTTGTTTTGAACAAACCGATAAATTGTAATTTGAAAAATAAAAGTGGTTGGTATTGGTGAAGTGGTACGACTTTTACAACGTTTGGTTTAATTATAGTTAGAAAAAAATGCTGTAATTCACTCGCCATCTTTTGTGGTCCTTAACACATTCTTATAGGAAAAAACCCTGCTGTCTGTGTAATTTAAATTCAAATCATCTTTCATCTGATGAAGTTTTATTTACCGCTTTCTCATAGAACTGAAAACTACTATATTGGTAACTTTCAATTTATTACTTTTTATAGAATTTGTAATTTGAATTTGTTTATTTATTTACAGAATTTCAGTTCTACGTTTTGTTTGATATTAATCATTTGAAAGTCGACATAGTATTTATGTGACCACAATAACAATTTATTCCTTTTTGCGAAAAAAACTTAACTGAAACGTTAAATAAATTAACTTAATTGTAAGTTTGAACTACATGCAAACATGCAAAATCTGCATGTTATTTATTTATTTAACGTTTCAGTTAAGTAGTTCACTTTATAAAATATTTTATGATTTACAAATAGGAACGTACTAAATCCACTTATATTCAAATTTGATTTGAATGAATTTTTGAAATATTTTATTTGCTTGACTTTTCATATAATATTGTACCTATTATAGGTAATCATTAAATTTAAGAGTTGTATTTTTCTGTTACCTTCAAATATCACAAAGTTATTAAACTTTATATTATTCATGATTTGTTTCCAATTTTAAGGCTTTTTATTAAGGTCATAAAATTTGTAGAATATTATGCGATAGGCGGCACATATTTCACCACAATTTTTCAATTTTATTTTTGTATTTTATTTTTTATTCATGTTATTATGCAAAGCGGAAAATTTATCTTGGCTTTCATTTGTCAAAGAAAATTATTGTTAAAGTAATATTTTTCAATACTTATCACTCTTATTACTCTTTATCACGGCAGCAATAGCCGGAAAATGCTATGAAAACTATATAAATATAATAAGAAATAAATATTATATAAATCTTCTAAACCCCCTCTACAACCTACACAATCAAAATTTCAATTATTTAGGTAAATTGTTATTAACAAACATTTAATTCGCTCTAAAATAAACCCGTAATATACATAAAAAAATATTATAAAATAATATAATATCTTTTTAAAAGTTCATTAAATTAACTGAAGTAAATTATATAAACTGAGTTTCGAGTAACTTTTGTACCTCGCCAAAGTTAGAAGTTCGTTGATAACAATTTGGAATCAGTAAATAAATACCTTTATAAGAAAATAACATTTTGTAAATTTTATTTCAAAAATTTGTGTAATGTTATGAAGCGCTGAATAAACGCATTATTTTAATTTGCTGTTAAATAGAAATATTTATTCCTTAAAAACTTTTTGCAAACTAATCTATCAGATTTTGTGTAACTAATTTTTCAATTAAATTTGTAACCAGTTCTATTCTTCTCGGTAGTATAAAATATAGCTACCAGTTAAAACTTCGATTAGATATCTTGCTGAAATATAATTGACTCTTTAAGCTTCCAAAACTGTAATCTTAATTTTTGCTGCTTAATTAGCTTTTATGTTTACCTTTCGAGATGACGCGAATTTCTGATGAACAATTTTAAAGTTTATTATCAAATAGTAAGTCTACATTTTACAACATGCATTGGTACTTTAAACTTGTTAAAAGGTAAAATAACAAACGATTTATTTAATAGCAAATACTATCTCGCTCAGTTAGATTAATTTCAAACTGCAAACAGTAAGTTTGCACTTCTCCCATGACGTTGATAAAACTCTGGCACTGTTATAGATGCAAACTTCTACGATAAGTCAAATAAACTTGCCTTAAAAGTTAAATAATAATTTTAAATGTGGACAATTAAAGAATGAAACAAAATTAGTCAATTCAATTTGGTTGTAAAGTGAATTAAGTGCGTGAGCTTTATCCAAACAATAACATTTCACCTACTACATAATATTCATAACCTAAATAACGCGATTAGATTGCTTTCGTTATTGAAGTAAAGTACCTTCTCTATAGGTGCTATTTTATACAATAATTGCAAAAACGTTGTTTGTAGGGCTTAATCAGCGATTAGTTTTACCGATACCTTAATGTATGTTTAGTTTGTGGTTAACACAAGCACGACTCATTCGCCAAAATGCGCCATTATACTAAGCCGTCCGTTAAATTGAGCTCAAACTTTTACCGTAGATCGAATCCCCACAACCATATAACCAATTCCAGTCACAAAAGCTTTAGCAATCAATGTGCTATCAAGTCCATTTACTCAAATAGACTATGGCGGTTTCAAAATTTACGCAGATATTTTTTATTCCAATATCGCAATTGGGTTAAATTGGTAATTTAAATATTAAGAATAATGAATGAATTCGAGTAATATTTTTAGCCCCAGTAAATGTTACTTGCGAAATTTCATATTCATCAATCTTTGCATTAAATGAGTAATTAATTAATATGTTTCTGCTTAAACAAAATTAATCATAAATTAAATTGTTTGTTATACGCAAAAATTTGGCATCATTAACAAAAATTATACGTGATCGATAAGTGGTTAATTCAACAGTTAAAGTAATTTTTCAGATTTTTGGTTAACTTCTAACAGTTTATTCGCTTATTTTAAGTGATAACTAATAAATTTCAACATGGATTTATTGTTTATTAGCGATACGTAAGCAAGTTTCGTCTTTTAAATAACTTACATTTTATAAATTTCATTTTTCAACTAAAGAAAAGTAAATCACGACAACAGACTACATTTTATACCACTTTGTTACGTAAACAGTGGAAATGTTAAAGTTTCACACGACAAAATTTATAATGGAGTTCTATTGTAAAATTATCGCTTTTTCTAAATCCTTTTAAACAAAAGAAAATAAGTTTTAAGATTATGAATATTCAAGGAAAGATGCAGAGCTTTACGGTTTATAGTTTACTCGTGTGAAGTTCAAACCCAAAAGGCGACAAATATTTTAAAATATAATAAATTTTCAAATACTACCTATCAAAATGTAAAATAAATATAAATAACTTTGCATAAAGAAATTGTATATTGTAAAATAAATAACTGAATATGTAACAACAAAAATAAATAAATAATAAATTTATATCCATTGGGTAAAAGCCGTATAAACCATCTAAATAATTTGAGGCATTTCTAAAATATTTGACACGCTCGTGAATTATCTTAAATATATTTGAATTATTTCAGAAGCATACTCGATATTTTTGCAACATTTAAATATTTTTACAACAGCAAGAACAAGCATGCAAGAGAAAACCTGGCAAATCCGGTTACTAAA
Organism: Rhagonycha fulva; assembly: GCA_905340355.1. NCBI lineage: Eukaryota > Metazoa > Arthropoda > Insecta > Coleoptera > Cantharidae > Rhagonycha > Rhagonycha fulva. The sequence goes on from HG996556.1 coordinate 36,454,743, forward strand.
TGTAATTTTATGGTTCTCTTATAACTTTTTACAGTTCGAGTTTTAAAATTAATTTTATCAAAATGTAACTAACGCTACATGAGCAAAAAGGGTTAATTGGCAACAACATTAATTGTCATCACTTTTTGCTAGGGTTAAGTTACTGTCAAATGGATAAATTACGTCAAAATGTCCTGAAAGATAATTTAAACACCTTACAACGTGATGGATTTAGGTTGTGCTAAAAGTTTAAACTTGTTAGTGATTTTAACGCTTTGATTATAGAAAATCATTGTGATTGGGAGGTTATCTTACGTTTTTAATGTCTGTGTAAGTGTTGAACACCTGTGAAATTGTCTCCAATGCAATATTTATAGCACCTGCACATGAATTCTTGAGTTATTGTTTAACTTGCACCACCAATAGCTTTATTAGGTTGCTCCTCGAATTCCAATAATCAACATTTGTCTTAACTCAATTTATTAGCAGTATCGTGATGAGGTACTAGTAGAAATCAAGTGGATGTCACAGGTGGTTTTTGAAAAAAGCATAGGACTATCTTGGAAGTTTTTATATTATACATGGAAGAAATATCGCTTTGCGCAGTTATTACTTTATGCACTATAATTAAAGGTGATTATGTAAGTACATGTAGAGTTTATTTATATGAAGAGAGTTGATTACTCATTCAAAGGTGTAGTAACCCACTTTGTGCTTTGATTTTAAGTACTGGACCAAATCTATTATTATTCGATGATTTTTATTATTAGGCCATCTGCAACTGACCAAGTTTTACTGTATTATTATAACTCTTTATGATCATTTGATGTTTGTAGATTTCATTTTGTCTATTGTGCTTTGGGTTTTAAGTATTTTTCAGTTTTCAATAAGACCATTTTTTGTCTGTAATCTTTCAATACACGGTCGTCCAAAGATCTCAGTTAAAACACAGCTTAAAGAGTTCACTTCCAGTAAGCCAAGTACTAAGTGTTTATGACCGATTGCCAATATCAACTTCGCATTCAGAGATATCAAATAAAGTGTATTTTTGGCATTTAGTTTAATTTCATTTTCTTCATTTGGAAAGGGTAGATATTGTTGTGATCTATTATGTGTCCTAAGGGAGGTCCTTTACACACCTCACACTTTTTGTTACAATAATTCCAGTTGGAAACGCGATCAAAATAATCTCCTTGATAGCTTCAACTACATCATTATAATTTTAATTAATTTTTTTAAATATAAATGATTTTTTTAGATAGACAGCTAGAATCTCGTTAATCCATTTAACTTCAACTTTGGAATTTCAATTACTTCTAAGATAATTTACCAAAAAAAGTGATGATATTTGAAGTTGTTTGATACCTACCTCAGAAAAATGAAAACATTTGGTATTAAAAATAAAACTTATGGATTAAAAAAAAAAGAAATGTCGTTTAGCAATATTTTCAACTTCAGTGTCAGAAAACAGGGTTAAAATAAATTATTTTTAATTTGGTTAGAGAAAAGCTAATTCTTTTGAAGGGATAGCGCAAATCTCGTTAATCCTTTAATGCATGTCCTTAATTTTAGATTGCAATAACTTGCCAAGTAAATTTTTATAGCAAAAAGTAAAGACCAGGTTTTTTGGTCATTTCTAAAAATTTTATTTAAAATCAAATTTTAAATTTGGTAGAAATAATTCCAACAGGCTCATACACTGCGGGAAAAGATAAACTTAAAAATTTGTTTCATAACGATTACAATACTACCCTCTTTTTTGTCTTCCTAAATAGAAAATAGAAGTTTATTTTAATAAATAAAAATAAGAATTTGAATAATCTGACTAATTAAAATATGCAACTGACATGGGTAGAAAATTCAAGTGGGTTAGCCATTATAAATAAAAAATTACGGAACCCAGTTATAGTGAATGGATTTGAATAATTTTTTTTGTGATTTCTAATACCATAAACTAAAAAGTTTACCCATTAAAAATTACCGCTGTTTTGAAAATCCGTAAATTAAAAAAAAATTAAAATTTAATATAAATAATTATATAAATTTTTACAAAAAAGATGATCATGTAAATATTCCAAAGTTCATGGAATTTTGAGAGGTTATTTGGGGATACTCAAAGATGTTTTTCCTAAGTTTTTAACATTGATGATCCTGAGCTAACTTAGAAGAGGCGCAAAAATCTTAAAATATTTAAGTTTTTTTCAGTTTTTTGCTTATATCTCGTAAACTAAGCATATTTTAGATACCATAAATCTTTACAGAGTTGTAGAATACTAAATTTTCTAAAATTTGGTTAGTGAATTGAATTTTTAAGATTACTATTAACCGAGATACAGCTAATCAAAGTTAGACAAAATTTCTCAAAATATAAAAAAATGGTCGAAAAGCAAAGGTTTTGCCCCTATATCTATTTATTACCATCATTTACATGTTAATTATGTTAATCACTCATTAATATACAAATGTATAATACTGTAAAAAATGCCAATTTTAATATGAGGTATCCTCATGTTTGGGGAAGGTGGAGCTGATGAGGGAGAGGATAGTCATATATGTTCCAATAAGTTTATATTAATGAATGATTAACATAATTAACACGGAAATAATAGTAATAATTAGTTATAGGGGCAAAACCTTCATTTCTTGTCTATTTTTTTTACATTTTGAGAAAATTTGTTTAACTTTGATTGGCTATATCTCGGTTAATATTGTGTCTAAAAATTCGGTTTACTAACCAAATTTTAGAAAATTTACTCCTCTATAACTTTATAATAAACTATGATACCTAAAATATGCTTAAATAATATAAAACTTGAAAATATCGAGTTATGATTAAATTAAAAATGATAAAAGATTTATTTAGCTTTCAAACGATATTTCGTTTGTCATCAGAATTCGTCAATCATCATTCTGATGACGAACGAAATATCGTTTGAAAGCTAAATAAATCTTTTATCATTTTTAATTTAATAATAACTCGATATTTTGAAGTTTTATATTATCTAATATCAACGAGTTAATAATTTATATATTAAAATATGCTTAGTTTACGAGATATGAGCAAAAAACTGAAAAAATCCAAAAATTTTGAGGTTTACGCCCCCCTAAGTTACCACGGAGTCTTTAAAGTCAAAAATTTATGATGAACATCCTAGAGTACCCCCTAAATAACCTGTCAAAATTGCATTAACTTCGGAATATTTTTCAGTTAATAAAGGAATTACAACCTAAAAAAAAAAGAATATTAACGGAAGGTTTCAAAATATAAACTTTTTATTTTTTAGTATAAGAAATTCAAAAAATCCGGTAACATCCAAGTTCATTCACTATAACTGGGTTCCGAGGTATAAGCCTAATTGCACTCGACTAATTAGAGTTATTTAGAAAAACTCAACAAAATCTGATAGATAACTTTAAAATTAAGCGTTTAATGCGAAGATGAATGTCAAATATCGATTAATTTATGCAATAATCGATTTTAAAGTTTTAATATTTAATTATTATATTTTATGATTGATTAGTCACGATTGCTACATTTTGTTGATAGTCCGTGCTCCCTCCGTGCGTTTGGTGTAAATACTTACAACACTTAGGCATACAACGCTTAGAAAGTAGTGAAAATAACGCAGTCTACGTTTATTTGTGTCAGCAACAACATCCTATTAAAATTATATTTTTAATTGCATATCGTTTATTTAGTAATTCTGGTTCACAAAGATTCCAGAAGTGATAAAAGTTTCGCCATTTTAGAACACATGGTCAAATTAACCCAATATTAATAATTTTTGACTTGGCCACTTTTACCTGTAAACTTAAAATATACTCTTTGGCTAAAGTTTGTCATTGTGTCAAAATTTGAAAACTACAGTTTGTTACCTACTCAAATTGTAACATTCCAAATGATAGTTTGATTTCATTAAAAGTTTCTGTTATCATTTCTGGCACTTTACATTTTTACGTTAAAGTTGGTCGTTTATTTTTTTTTTACTATCCCTTGTGCTCTAGTTTTAAATTAATGTTGGTATTCTTAATAAAAATATAACTTTTGGCAACATATTCCTTCATAAATTTTGCAATAGCCAATGCCAATTTTTAGTGTCATGGTATGTTACAGGTTACAAGTGCAAATTTGTTGTATATCTAAATTTTTCTAATTAATTGTTGCTTTTTATGCTGCTTTTCCGGGTAAGTTTTATTTTTCTTCGTTGAACATTATGGTTTTAATTTTTACACATCATTATTTCATGATTTGATTCATAAAATGATTTTGTGTGGAATTTAATTTCGTCAAGTCATTCCCAGTTATCCATCATTCATTTTGTGTCCACCTTTTAAACCCCATTTTGAAAATTCGTGCAATGTAAATTTATCAAGTGAGACAAAGCGGTAGATGCCAATGTACGTGCATTGAAGTCGTGTTAACTTCAATCTGTCGCCTCTGCCATGAATTTTAAAACTCGAAGGTAAACTTTTTCTCGGATATTCTTTTTACAAGGTAAACAATAGAAATGTCAAACGTCGATCGTCTACAGATATTTGCGCTTAGTTGGCTAAATGACTTTGGAAAAAATTAATTGAAACCCTAATGAATATCCTATAATTTACGACGTCAAGTTGAATTTTTGTAAGCCTGCGTTTGAAGAACTTCGATCATTTAACAACGATTTTACAGCTTCGTAGGTGATTCAATTACATTAAATAGAATTTTTGAAATTGAATGATATTAATTTAACTAGCTACCACTTAATTCTTTCGGCTGGTTTGCATTTTACCTGACAAACTCCTGTCCTCCTTTGATTTCTTTAATATAAAATACATGTAAATGAAAAACCTAGTAACAAGCCTCTTAAGTTTCTTAACATTTACGCGTAATGTCAAGGAAGCAGTAGAATTAAATACTTGAAGAGCTTGCAAAGTACAAAAAAATTGTGAAGTATCTGAAGCACGAATACGAGATATGAAAGTAATTTGGCTGCGCTTAACCCTTCGAAATTGTACTGAGCTGTTTTAATTAATAGCGCTTCAGAATCTAGAACGATAAACTTGCTAAAATTTAAAAAAAGCATTGAATTTTAAAATTAAAGTTAAATTAGAAATAAACTGTGTTAAGCTTTCAGAAATGTTTAATTTGAAAAAAAGAAACAAAGAACTTTTTAAGTTATAATTTGGTTAAGGAATTTAAATAAGTTTATTTTTCGACGTTCATAATCCTCTTTCGTTTAACTTTTATCATGAGACAGTTCTAAATGGTACGGTAATTATTTAAACTTTTAAACATATAAAAACGAACTGGTACACTGCTAATAAAATTTATCAATTAAGGACTTACTAATTTTGATTATCGATAGCTTTAACCATACGGTAGGTAACATGTGAAGCTAATGGAACTCGATACTATTCGATTTACTCCTGTTTGATTAGTGCCATTTGTATGCAAACATGACATCTATTTTAACTGTAATTCGGTTTAAATTAAAAAATATTATCATGCGGGAAATGTTTGGTAGTACTTCATTAATTTAACCAAATAAAATTTACATTTTACGATAACAGAATTATTTCGAATGGAATTGATACTTAGAACCGCAACAAATTACATTTCGTTTGATATATTATCACATATTCAAATATGACAAAAAATAACAAAGTGTCGTTTCAAGAAGATTGGAGGTAATTTTTATCAAAAAGGAAACCTATAAAAATTTTGAATTCAATTTATTTTTCCATTACCGTAAAATTATTGAACTAGAAATACTTAGACCATAATAAAAGCCGGAAAACTTTCGAAAATTTTCGCTACCATCAGCATTTGAATATTACGCTCACTTTATTATCAAATTAAAATAGAACATACATAATTAAAAATTTAACATGATGAAAGCAGATATTTAATAAGCAATTTTTTTTTTCACTGCTTCCCACTTTAACTACAATTATTATTAGTTACCATATTATTAAATTTTATATTCTCAACAATTTTAAAGTAGCAGGTACAACTAAATTTTCAATTTATTTAATTAAATGATTATCACGGAAGTATAAATATTTAGAGTGAACGACGGACGACGTAATGTTCAATGTACCGACTGAAATAACGCGCTTCGCTATTAATTAAGTGTTTTCACACTTCATTAATAGCCAAGCAAGTAGTTTATGTGGAAATGAAGTTTTTTCTATTATGTTTATTTAAAAGTATTTCAGCAACATGCTATTAACACCTTTTTTCTAGGATTTTCTGTTAGGTACATCCACAACTCAATGATTTACATCAAAGGGCCAAGTTGCAAAATTTGGATTAACATAAATATTTGGATAAAGAATCCGATTATTATTAAATCCGATAAGTATTAAAGAAAAAGTGGGATATTTGATCTTTAGGGAGACTTGAACTGTTCTTTAAATTTACAACTGAATTAATTTTAAAGATTTTAAATTATTACACCTAATTGTTGACATATGGTTTATCTTTACAAAAAAAAATTGCATTTGTCGTGTCGCGTATAGAAGATGTGCTAATTTTTTTATATTTAATGTTGTTGCTAGGTTTTCTTAGTGAGACTTGATCACCTGCAAGAAAATGAGGCGTTTACCATTTTATAATAATATTTTATATAGGTATCCATCACTGTTTTTATTGCTTCTTTGCCCAGCCTTTCCACTTTAACCTGATTATCCTTAAATTTTTTATTTTCTTTTATATTCAATTGCTTGCATAATACTCATATAATAAAGTATGTTTTTATGATGAACTCAAGTCTCAAGAACTGAAGATCAAATATCCCTCATAAATTGCACTTTACACTATAGGATTTATCTTAGGACTTGTTTTAAGCAAATATTTCGAGGTTGACACTGTAGGACTGTTTAAATGTAAACAGAAAACAAAGCTGACTGTCATTAGATGAAATTCTATAAAATATCACCACCAAAATCCTATGAGACACTTAAGAGAAATTCTACAATGTAAACTGCACTTTAATGTTTCTTAATATTCTTCATTCTATCAATCTAATTATCATAATAAATTATTTTTTATTAGTTAGAATTATTAGGGTAAGTTATTAGGAATGCGACTTTTAGATAGTATAAATTTAAAAAAAGGCTAATAAAAGGTTAAGGATAAAAGCTGTCTTAGGTTAGTGTGTTTTAGTTTTAGGTAATGATATCCACCAATTATATCAAAAATATTTAATGGCTATATATTAATTATATTAATTATTAAAGCCACAGCCGTGGAGTGATGTGACCGCTGGTTGAGTACAGAGCGGAAATTCTGGGTTCAAATCGCGGACTATACAGAATTTCTTAGCTCGGCTTTCCAATGGGCATCCACACGGTGTGGTGAAATAGATATTGATTTATCGGAAATAGGTAATATGGGGACTAATCCATCCCGCTAATCGGATTTGTAATTCCCAAAAAGGGAAAAGCAATGTTCTACTTAGAACGTAAAAAGCTTAATGAATGAATATTAATTATTGTCTAAAATATCATTAAAAAACCTAAATTGTCAAAAAAAGTCACAGAAATTTTGATATATTACAATATATAAGGCCATTAATTTTTCATTACCTAATTAGCGTGTTTCTTTACCTCAAATAAAAAAGACCAACTTTAAAATAGCCTTTATTTTAGTTGTAAAAAATCATTTTTATTATTACTACCTATTTTATACAACCTAAAAATCTCACCTATAGTAGGTACCTACGTTATATTGTCGCTGTAATATTTTTATTATAATAATATATTGTCGTCGTTTTTTTGTTAATTAATTAGTGGTATGCTACATTAATGAGGGCACCAGAAAGTAAATTTAAGATTTCGTTTTTGGTAAAATAAGAAGAAAACAAATTTACATTTTGTTGCTGATTGTGTTTAATTAAACTGTTTTTCCAAATGCAGGAAAGATCCTATTTACAGATATCTTTTGTAAAGATGGGGATGCTATTTAGAGTTGTTTCCTGGAGAGGCGATGAAAAAATGATGTAGTACTTGCGTAATCATAAATAAAAAAATTTAAATTTGGTGAAGTGTAGTAAGTGAATCGTTTTAAATTTACTCGCGCGAAAGTTAGTAAGATTTTAGCAAAAGAGCTAAGCGCAGGTAGAGATAATAAAAGACTTTTTTGGTGGTAGCCATCTTAGGAAGGATGACAACAAATTTTGTTTCCGGAAATTTGTAAAAAGTGATATTTTCCTTTGGGATTTCCCTAAGCTTTACTTTCTTTACTAAACTTTCATAGTACCTACTTTAGGAAATACATTAGGGAATTATTGGTAAAAACGAACATCAGTGTCATTGTCAATGTGCAAAATGTAGCATATGATTTCTGTTTTAATTTTGGATCAGGTGCTAGAATTGGCGTAAAATTCAAAACATGTCAATGGCAAGGAATCGTAAGTTTTTTGGGATAGCTGGGAAGTTCAGAAAATCTCAATTAAGTCTACAATTAAAAAAAGAAAATTTAAGAATTCCAATAAAGTAGAACTCTATAAGCATAATTTGGCAAAAAAGATGGTGGGTTTTTTAACAGTCAGTAGAGGCTGACACTTGAAAGAGTAAGTACATACGTAAAAGTTTTGGTGTCAAAAGAAAAGATTAATGTCAAAAGCAGCCACGGAGGTCGCTGTCAAAGAAAACAATTAAGTTGGCAGCAGTGAAATGATAAAAAGAAACCAAAAAATAGAAAGCTCTAAGTTGGGAATTCCTGATCACATCAATCTGCAAGTTTAAATCTCCCTCAACACGACGATTAGCTAGTTTGGATCTTCTTCATCACGACAATCAACAAAATATCAGAGAAGGTCAATATCAACAAAATATCATATTATATCAACAAAATATCATATTATCAACAAAATATCAAAGGAAAGCAACTAGGGGTGACGTCGAAACAAGAAATAAACATAGAAGATTGTTTTTTTTTATTTATTACGCAACGTTCATTTTTGAATTGTGCCTCGAATACGGTTACATGGTTTCATTAATTTTCTTAAAATTCCATCAGTACCAAAATGTCAAAAAAGCCAAATAGTTTCTTTTTTTCAGAGATACTTTATCAATAGTTTATTAATGGTCCCAATCATCTTTTAATTAATCATCAATCGGGTATCAGAGTAATTGGCACTTTATAGGTACATTTATTCTTTATAATTTACAATTTTCTGCTTTTGCTCTGTTATTTGATTTGGTTTTTAATAAATATGCAAGTAAGCTCTTCATTTTAAATAATTTATGTGTTTATTAGTTGGTTTTCTAAATTTACTCTTCGTGTATTTCCTCGTTTAATTCTTACGTTATTAATGAATAGCAAAATTACGTTATTGTTATAGAAATAGTTGGGGATTACCTTCAAACTTCCTTACGGTTTTTCTATTTTAATTTAACTTATAATTTAAATCATTTTATTTTAAAAACTTAAATTAAAATAGAACTGCGTTGTATTTTTTTTTAAATCACCAGAACTTAATTTTTAATTATTTACTACCAATTTATTTTATTTATTCATTGAGCATTACGAATTTTACTAACTTCTAATAGTGGTTTGAAAATTTCACAAAAAAGTTACTGAAAAACATCCATTACTGCATAGCAAACATTATTTTACTTCAATTTTCCCAGTATTTGTAAAGTATCCAGCTGAAGTGTTAAGTTATGCAGTGGAATTGGTTGCATTGCATCGCTTCTTTGTTGAGCTGCAATTTTGTCAACATTTGTAAAGCTGTAATACATTGAGACTGTCTATCTTTGAAAATTGCACCTTTGGTTCATTACCTACTGAATTTTAAGGTATTTTCATATGGTTTGGGGTTGCCACTTTGTACAGACACAGACTGTGTTGTCCTACAGGATAATTCAAAATATTACTTTATTAACCAACGATTCTAGTGTTTTTACATAAGATGTGATTTGGGATGATTGGTGGTTTAAAATTTTTGGGTTAAAACCCGGATTTAGACAAATTATTTATAGATCATTTCTCCTATAGAATAAAAAAAGAGAAAAAATGAAATTCGTCAGATGTCAATCCATAGAGCTTCTTGTAATTCAGTTTTCAATTTACAGAATTGAATTACTCGTATTTTGCGGTAATATTATTTATTAAAGCATTTCAAATATGTTGTGAAATTGCTTTGTGCTGTTCAAAATCATCGTTAATTCTATGCATTTTTCTGGTATAAAATAGCTTAGAATTACTAGCAGGTATAACTGAGTATTCTCCTCTGAAAATTTTTACCATTAAAATCACTGTATTTTTTTAATTTTAACGAATGACAGGAAAGTACTAGCGAGTATTTCAATTTTTGTCAGACTAAAACAGCAGACTTAAAACCATGAGCTACTCAATTGTTACGGTATACATAATACTTTTTTTAGTTATTATTTATATCTTTAGGTAAAGATTGTCTTGGGTTTAAGGTTATACCTAAGTTATTGAGCTTTTACGATACACATATGTCTGTCTGTTTATAAACCTACTATTAGTAATGCAAAAATCACTTTTGACTAAATTGTATAGACATTGCTACCATAAAAAAATTAGTATAGTTTTATGAAGTCACGTATGACCGATTTTAAGCTTTTTATTTTATCACAAACATTTCATAATATTGTAATTTTTCACCAAAAGGAAATTAATGAATTGTCGTCCTGCAACTACATACTTTTAATTTTATATAATAATATGTAATTAGGCAGTATAAAATATCGTCGTACAAAAATGTGAAAAAAAGTACCTAGAATCGTACTTCAGCGTTCGGAAAGCATGTGATTTTATTTTCAGTTATTTTACTTTAATTCTGATGTTTTTAAATTCTTGCTTAACTTCTAATTTCAACACTTCTTCTTGATTATAAACTTGTCTTTTCACATTTTCTAAACTATCTTAATTTATCAACTCATTTACAAATCCAAACGTTTATCATTAACTTTATTTAAATTAGTTATTAATTAAATTTATTTATTTTAAAACTTGCAAGGTTCTCATTATTATCGTTTTCAGACTTAATTTGTTAATAATTTTTAATTTTTTCTTTTGAAGCATAATTTGCTAATGAATATTTTGAAGCACTCTGCTCTGATCTGTTACCTTTTTACCTTTTTAGCTACATCTTTCGGTGAAGTCTTAAGTTGAGCTGTTATCTGATGGCATTTTTGTGAAAACGTCATTAAGGTGATCTTTCAGTGCAAGTTTTGTAAAATTGTAGGTAAATGTGTCGTTAAGGTAGTAAGTGAATAGTGTCGGAGATAAGATGGAGGCCTGAGAGACTCCGGCTGAAATAGAGAATTAATCGGATAAGGAGTTTTTAACTTTTCCTTGATATGATCTGATTTTTAAGAGATGGAGTATTTTTTTGCTAAAAGTTTGTGTATGAGTCCGTAATGCCAGATTGTATCAAACGCATTGTTTGAAATATCTAGAAAAGCCACGAGGTATGTAGATATATTTTTGTTAAAATTATTAATAATGATGTTGATTGATTGATTTCTTGCAATACTTTTAGTAGTCAACTGCTACTATTATATTTATCGTAACAATAATTACTAATGTACCTACTATTTTATGTTCATTAAAAATCTACTGATTATCTGTGCTTTTTGTTATCACTTGTGTACACCATTAGTTATAATTTATAATATACATAGGTACATATAAAGTAGAGCTCAATAGTTGCTTAGAAATATTAGTTTTACGACAACAGCAATATATAAATCGTAACTTTCCCTATTTAAAATTGCCATAGTAGCAGGACATTTATTAAGGGAGATTGGAAAAAATAATCATTTTGTAGAGAAAAGCCACATTCCCGCATTTTCATATGTATTGCATGCAACATTTTGTATGATTCTTTCCGAAACGTTAGAGAGATAATTAAGATCATTTTAAATTTAAATTTTTGTACTTTGTTCAAAAAGTACTTACTGTATTTTTCTCACCGAGTGCAAAAATCTTACTATTTTCCTAACGCAAATGAGTTGCAAACATAAGTAGGTTTTTTCGCACGCAATCAAATAAATACATATATTTTATAACTTAGAAAAACCTATAATTTAACATCATTTAAAAATGATAAATGACACACAGATATTAAAAAATATTATTTCTAACAAACATTCACGCATGTCTAAACTGAAAAACATAGCTAACAGTCAAATATAAAAATTCTGGAATACTTCGTCCATATCCTAATTTTTGTAATGTAGGCTGTTCGGCAACTTCAACAAAAATTTACAAAATTTAATTAACTGCCAGACTTCAAAATTTAAACTTGCGGGCCGATAGCCTTTTATAGTTCGTAAAATAGCTGCATTTTGCTGCAGAAAATATTGAACCGTTACAAGAGAATGGATCCTGTTAAGCTACACGTGAGTGTATTGTATATAATATGTATGCACATACATACCTATATAAAAGTTCCTTTGGGAACTCATATTCAGTGATTTTATGTAACCATAAACTGAACTTCGGTGTCGGTCATTAATAAATTTATTACGAGCACATTTATGATGGATGCGGACAATTTATGTACGTTTGATTTCGAAAACGTTTTTTTTTGCAGCTTTTAATTAGTTTTAAATTTTCTTGTATATATGTACATATAATAACTTATAATATGCTTTTAGAAATAACAATTTCAAAATTATATAATGAGTTTCCTGCAATAAATTTTCAGGAAAAAATATATCTATCATTTTTGAATGATAGCACAATTTATACAAAAGCACTTTCTTTGCCTTACATTTTTTCATGAATTAATAAATTATTTACCACGCAAAATTTTCTGAACCCAAAAAATTAAATTAGGAGAGCTTTTATCGTTGCATGACGCAACACTGATTGTATCGTATTCTTTATTTGAAATGAAAATTTACTAAGTATGCCTTCCTATACATTAACTTAATGCTGATATTATTTTTGGAAGTCCTCCATTAAATAATTATTCTCGAAGGCAACATATTGAATTTCTTATAAATTGCTTTAATTAATATATTGAAAATGTAATTATAAGGCAAATTAATTTTAAAACGTAAGTTTAAATTTGCTCATGTACGACATTAATTGAAACGAGCTGACTTATAGGATTGATTGTATTCTGCCATCTGAGAAGTAGTTTAGACTATCAGGAGGTCCTTGGTTTAGTGATTGATGACCCTCTTGACAGTTATATTGAAATATTTGAATACTAAGTCTAGATAAATGCGAATGGGTGCGAAATTCGCCATCTAACTTATGAATTCTTGCAAATCTTAATGGAAATATGGATTCTATTTCAGCACGAGAGAAATGAATGTATTTACGAAGAAAAATGTCTTGTGTGTATTAATAATGAATAAGATACGTTTATTTTATGAAAATTAATTTTAATTTTGAGTATCGCATGTTCAAACTTTAAATTTATTGTATGATATTGCAAAAAATAAAGTTTTATATATTATAAACTTCAGGAAAGTTGCTTATAATAAAGAATTGATCCACGAAGTTTATTTGCAAAAAAGTTTAATTTAACAAAGTATTATTGGTGACAAAGAAGATGTAAAGCTTTTTCCAGCCAGTCTCTAATTTCAAACTTTATCTTTTACAATCTGTAAACGTACTGATGCCACAACAAGACCGTCAAAACGTGTTCAATGTAGTGCTCCTGAACATGTAACTTGAGAAGTTTTCTCGCTTCTTTTTTCTAGATTTCTTCTGTTTTTACTTGCACAACAGGCAACCCTTACAATATTGGAAATGATCTTTTTATTGTTACTGAAGTTTGTTATTTCAACTACCTACGATTATCGTTTTTGCATGTCATGACTGGGGTTATTTTGATTCCTGCTATAACTGTTTTCAGGAATATGTAAATTTACATGGATTTGTAAGACTTCACTTTCTACACTTTGAGCCTAAATAACTGCCAATTTGGAATGCAAATTTCAGTTTAAAATTTCTCATTCGATAAATCGCTTACCTTGTAAAGCGGCCTGAGTATCCTGTTCTTCAGTTTCGGGTTCCAAATTGTTAAGACCACAACGGCTTAAAAATAAGAGGCTGATTAGACTAAGTGAACATATCAGTAGTAGGAGTCGTGTCAATAAACGCATTCCCAATAATCGAACCATTCCTAAACGACGTTTCCTGGAACAAAACAACAAAAACGTAATTAGAAAATTAATTTTTTAATATACTAAGTAAAGAAATATTAAATAGAATAATTCGTAATTAATTAAGTCGGATAATTCAATAAATACCTAATATATTGAAACATTACATATTGACAATACCGACAAAATAAATCGATCATGCCATCATCATCTGCTATAATATAACAATTTGTAACCTAACTACGCGCCAGTATAACAAAAGTGTCGAGTCTGCAATGCAAGTAGGATTGATATTTTTCTGTCCTAGGGGAAATAAACTTGCCATTGCAAAATTCCAAGCGTCGAGGTTTGAAAATATATATTTTGCCTTTGACGGCGTAATAAAATGCAAAAAATTGACATCTATAACAATTAGGGAAATAATATGCTGATGGCAGTAATCTTCAAAAAAACACACAGCGCTTTGGAATATTGCACAAAGCGATTAAACAAACATGCATTTATTGTCTTTCACTAAATATATTCAACACTATAACTTTGTGGAATATTCAAACTCACGTTTCTTGTATGCAAATTTTTAAAGGTATTATATCTGCAGATAAGATACTTCGTAATAATTTTAAAATTTATTCAGTTTGAATTTTACTACGTAGCTTTTCTTTAAGTTACTCTTAAGCGTCTAATAAACTAACACTAATAAGAATGTCATCGTTTGGGGTGATAAAAGTCGGAAGACCTCGTGTAGAAATGGAAGAAATATTTTATTATAAAATTCCTCCTGCGAGATCCGAAACCAACCTACAGAGTTTATATACTTAATCATGATGATAAGTTCAATATTTTATTGAAAAAGTTTCATAATCTTTTGCCCTATGAATACAAACAATTTAAAAGTAGTAAGCAACTTTTTTATGGACAACGTAGGAAAAACAATGTATTCTAAGTTAGTTGGCGAATGACCAAGAGGAAGGCCGATTGGCCAAAGGGGAATCGCCGGCCATGATATGATTCAGAGTAAAAGCTATTTTGTGTAAAATTATGTTAATTCAATAATTAGAAATGGAAATTTTTCAGTATTATGTCAGCTATAACAACGAGAGTGTTGATTTAAACCATCTACAAAAGTTCTGCTTTTAGATTGATGATTCTTCGTCTTACGATGAGTTAAATTACATGTTTTAGTTTAGTTTATTTTGATTCGTAAAAGTTTTAAAATAACATTTAAAGTTAATTTCTCGAATTGTATCATGCAAAATTTGAACTTGTAGGAAATATTTGGATATAATTTTGGAAAACAAGGAAATTTAATAAGAACAAGAATAAAACGGAAAAATTTAACAATAGTTTAACAAAGAAATTCGACGTGAGCAGCAAAGAATTTTACTGAAATGTTTAATAAACTTAAATTTGACTACAAGTAAAAGTAAAATTAAGGAAAATATTAAAAATTTAGATTTGGGTCAGAAGTAGTAATATTTGGATGAAAGTGATGAAACCTTCATATTGAATGGTAGGTACAAATTAATCATAGAAAAAAAGAAGAATTTGACATGAAAGCAGACGCAATAGAGAGTAAAACACAGACACCCTTACATTTGGAAGCTATGATGGTTTAGAAATTATTTTACTTTTGAGAAGTTGCCTATTATTTGAATAGTTTTAAGAATTTATAAAGAGTAAATCGTGTTTTGTCGGAAGCTTCTTACAATTCAATACATGAGAAGTGATATAATTTATATTTTTTCATCATCAGACAGATCAAAAAAATTTTTATTTTTCAAATCCTGAATAAGATCAAAACATGTTATTCGTTAAAATTTCTAATTTTATTATTTTCTCTTATTTTGTTATTTTCTTTTACACATTTTTGAGATTCACGTTATTGCAGAAAGTTAATTTCTACTTTATAGCTTATTTAAAACTCTGCGTTCTTTTAAGTAACGAAACTTGTCACATCCTTATTGAATTTCCCTGTACGTTGATGAAGGAAGTGTAAACTTATATTTCGCGTGCTGTCGGATGAAAGCAAAGAGACTTTTTTTTTCTAGGAATTGAAAATTAAATGGCTCAAATATTTTGCTACCTTAAGATTTTCTTTTGGAAAACTGTGCTACTGCTGAGGAGGTTTTACTTTGGTTTGAAACTCTTGATTAACTTAATAACGTTTTATTTTAACCGAATAAATTCAATCAAGGAAAGCGGTTGTGCGAGGACCTGAGAGTTGTCTCCACCTGTCACGCAGAACTGTAATAGCAATCGATATTTGGTTTTAAAGAAGTAAATTGTAGCATTTTAATATTATTAAATTAAACTTAGATAATGAAATAATATGATGAGAAACTAGAGAAACAACAAAGGATTTAGCACATGTAAACCAATCAAATAATTTAAAAAGCATCCAAACAAAAACGTGTCAAATCGGTATAGAAATATTATATTTGGAAGGAGGAGAATTGATGAATTGCCGCATCAAAGGAAGTCAATTCAAGATCAATTAAATTCTAAAGAATGCAAAATAATACGAAATTTTCATTCGGAATTTACATAAAAAAAAGTAAATTAACAAACATTTAAATTCTTCACAGAAAAAGAGTTATACTTAAAAGTAGAACAATTTGTGTCTAGATTGTCTACAAAATTGTCAATTGTTACGAAAAGTGAACATAATATTATTCATCGAATATTTGTAGAATTTAATTTTTAGAAATTTCTAGAAAGTGTAACATCGTTATAATTGTTTGATTTGTTATATTGGTGAAAGATATTGAGTTAATTGCGTCTATGGATGAAAACCGAGTTTATTGTAGTAGATGAATGCCAGTTTTCCATATTCAGAAGCTGGATGAGAAACAAGATACAAGATTTAGCCGGAAAATTGCTAAACTTAAGGTGAGAATTTTTGATAAAAAGATTACTTTGGTTATAATAACATGAGATTTCTTTGGATCATGTGGATGTTTGTTTCTTTCCCGTCAACATCGCTTTAATTTGATTTCACAGCAAATTTTTGGAATTGGAAATTTAATGTAGTTATAAACATAAAGAACACCAGAACTAGTGCATACATAGGTTTGTGGATTTAATTAAAAATAAATTAATAAATAGGAATAATTATAAATTTTTATAAACACGATGATCATATAAATATTCCAAAGTTAATGGAATTTTAGCAGGTTGTTTGGGGTACTCTAAGATATCTATCCTAAGTTTTTGTTCTCAAAAACCCTGTGCTAACTTACGGGGGAGAACAAAAAGGAAACTCAAAATTTTCGGACAGTTTTCAGTTTTTTGCTTATATCTCGTAAACTAAGCATATTTTGGGTACCATAGTTCATTACAAAGTTGTAGAGCACTAAATTTGCTAAAATTTGATAAGTAAAGCAAATTTTTAGAGCTAATATTAACTGAAATATAGCCGATCAAAGCTAGACACAGTTTCTCAAAATGTAAAAAAATGGTCAAAAAAAGGAAGGTTTTGCCTCTATAACTATTTATTTATTACCTTCATTTCCATGTTAATTATATTAATCACTTATGAATATCACCATTTTGAAACATCTATGACCTCGCTCTCCCTTTCTCATTCTCCAAACGCGAAAATGCTTCATTTTAATATAAGAAATGCCAATTAAGATGAGGCATCTTCATGTTTGGGGAATGGGAGAGGTAGAAGGAAGGTGGTCATAGATGTTCCAAGATGTTGATATTGATGAGTGATTAATATAATTAACATAAAAGTGATAGTAATAAATAGTTACATTTTTTTTATTTTTTACATTTCGAGAAAACTTTGTCTAACTTTGATCAGATATTGTTATTATCAGCTATCCACTCTATTTGGAATATGCCTACTTCTTTGGAAGTCTTTACGATTCATTTACCTCGTTTTCTCTTTTTTGATACCCTAGATTGACTTCACCATAACGTGTGGATGCCCACTGGAAGACCAAGCTAAGAAATTTTGTCTAGTCCGCGATTTGAACTCAGAATTTCCGCTTTGTACTCAACCAGCGGTCACATCACTCCACGGCTGTGCTTTCAGATATATCTCAATTAATATTTTTCTTTTTTTTGGCCTGCACTCATCCACTCCTGAATGTAGGCCTCTCTTATTTTTCTCAATGCTTACCTATCCGTTGCCTTTCCGCTATTTGTTTCACATCGTCCAACCATTTTTTTGTGATCTTCCCACGTTTCTTTTAAATGTTCTTAAACGCCAATGTACAGTTCTGTATGTCCACCTTTTGGAATCATGTTTTGCCTTGCCCCCAACGATATACCAAGCATGGCTCTTTTCATTGATTGCTACATGACTCTCAATCGATTTGCATTTGTTACCGTCATCGCCATAGTTTCCATTCCATATGGGTAGAACGCTTGCGATATAAACTATTCTTTTTAAGTTTATTGGAACATCTGTGCTTTTTAAAGCTAGTTCACACTACATAATTTCTCATATGACTTAGTCATAAGAAAAGTCATGGCAAAAATCATACCATCACAACAGCCAATTATAAAAGCCATAACTTCTATAATATCAAAAATCATATAGTGTGAACGTAAACAAAATCTGTCATATGAGAAGTCATGTGACAAGTCACATGATAAATCATGTAGTGTGAACGGGGTTTAAGGATGTATCCCAACCTTCCAATTAGGTTAATATTAGATGTACAAATTTGCTTCATTAAGAAAATTTTAGCAAAAATGCTCTACAACTTTGTATTGCACTATGATACACAAAATATGATTCGTTTACAAAATATAAGTCAAAAACTAAAAAAAAAATCCGAAACTTTTAAGGTTTTTACCCCTTCCCAAGTTAGCACAGGGTCTTCGAAGTCAAAAACTTAGGATAAAAACAAACAGCCTGTCAAAATTTCATTAATTTCAGAGTATTTTCTAGGAAAAAAATGAATACCGACTGGACTAAAATTCTCAAAAAAAAACATTAGGGGAAGGTTCCAAAAGGTAAACTTTTTACTTTTTAGTCTATCAAATTCAAAAAATGTGTTATATTTTTGTGGCTAGAAGAGCTGATGTACATTTTTGCAGCTTCTGAAATATTTTATAAAATGACCATTTTTTTGAAAATTATATATAGTTATAGGGTTATAAGAATTTTCATGGAGATGATAGCTTTATAGGTATTTTAGAAGAATTTCCAAAAGTTACAAAAATGTACATTGGTCTTTTTAGCACTAAACCACTAATTTTATATCAGATATTCCACGTACAAACATTATCTTTGTTATGTAATTAAATTTCATACCAATTTTAGATAAGTTTTATTGAATTAATAGATCTGATCCTCATAATATTACTCCTGACATCATAAAGCAAAGTGTAAACGCATTTTTTAGCAACCAATTTTCATGAGCTTATTTTATTTCTGTATAAGAGTCCCTCATATTAAATTTTTCTATTTATAATTACAATTAGAGTCCACCTATATGCTGGCCGAAGCAGCTAGAAATCGGCTTTACTAATTACTCAAA
Source organism: Rhagonycha fulva (assembly GCA_905340355.1). Taxonomy (NCBI): domain Eukaryota; kingdom Metazoa; phylum Arthropoda; class Insecta; order Coleoptera; family Cantharidae; genus Rhagonycha; species Rhagonycha fulva. The sequence continues at coordinate 36,474,308 of HG996556.1, forward strand.
AGTCGTTTTTGATAGCCGGCATTAGTAGAGTAAAATATATTGGTTCTCTTATCTTCTAGTGTTCTGTAGAAGTAAGTAATTTTTCTTAATATTAGGTAATATTTTTAATTTTTATAAAGATATATTAATGCAGATATCAAATATTCCTTTTTTGTTTTTGCTTAAGTCCGTTTTACTATTTTGGTGATTTTTAACTTTCTTCATTCCACAGGCATTCATTCATACCACATAGCAGCTATAAAAATCACTCAGTATTTTTGTGATAATAATTCTTTGGACGCTTCAAAGCAACCAGCTGGCTATTGTAAAAATGTAGTTTGTCGTTTTACCTTTGTGCAGTCCAGCAATGACATAGTGATATATTTTTCAAAAAGAGTGATTTAAAGTTTCCATTTATATAGAAGAAAACTTACATAAATGTAAACTGTTTATTCACGTATTATATTTCTTTGTGTATATTAATTTACTAGTTACTTTTAATAAAATATCAAAATATTTAACCTATTGTAATATTTTCACTATTATAATATTATAAGGTAGAAATATATTATAGCAACGTGGGTTTTATGGGTAGTATAATAATAATTGTTAAAATTGAATAATTCTACAAAACAATTCATGTTTGTTTGTAAATCTAATATACATTAAATTTATTATTTATTTCCCATTCAAAACTTTCTGTTTATAACTAATTATTAGTATCAATTCCGCATTCGATATAATGGAGGTTCCAGGTAAAAAAAAAACTACAAGCTGAACCAGAGTAAATAATTGTTAAATAAATTTTTCATTTACCTGCCTTTATTTCACAATACGTTAACCATTTTTATTTATATTATACTTTAAAATGCAGTAAAAATTAAGAAATTTGTTTGATCTACGCAAACCTGCAGAAAATGTTAAGTAGAAAAAATTAATGCTACCGTTTTCTGAGCAAGAAAAATCAGTTTACAATAACAATAATCAATAAAAATTGATAACCACATTATTATTACAACATAAAATTTTTCAACAAAAGTTTTTTAAACTTTCTTACGTAAAATGAAAAAGCTGTGAAAGAGGCAACACTTCTTTCATCTCAAAAATAATCGTTTATAATCTTATTTAATTATGTATAGGTAATATTTCCCAATTGAGGCTGTAGAATTGTTTTTATTAGACTACAAAAAATTCGGTATAAAAATTTAAATGTCGTTTTATATTTAAATTGCTAAATAATTAATTTTGAAATAATACTTTTTATTGCAGTTATTATAAAGTCAATTACAGAAAAAAATTTAAATTATCGTTCACTTTATGGTGAAATAAAAGAAACGTAAAACTGTAGCGCCGCCACATACACAATTTTAATTTTAAACTTTAATCAAACAGGCTCGAAAGTTTAATTGACATCTCGTTCAATTTACCGATGTCCACAGTACCGTGACAGGATCAACGTCAGCAATTTGAAAATTTTCAGTAATGTCAGTTCCAGCTCTAAAATTGACATTCTACTTAATAAACCTGTAATTTTTAGACAAGCAACCAAATGGTTTGTTTTTAAAAACGAAATCGTATAGAGGAAAATAGAATTTATTTATTCTAAATGTAAATGAGTATAAATGACTGTTGATTAGCTGAATGATTTTAAAGGAAAAATTTCAATTATTCCATTCAACAAAACCGACACTATCGACACTGACAGTTAATGAATTGCGATTGTTCAACCGCAGCCATTAATTTATATGCGAGTCCACCATGTCCACGCTTTGGAATTATTGGAACATTTCCTGAATTTGCAAGTATCAAATTTAATTGTAACCAAAATTATCATTTTACAAACACACAAACATTGGGGGTAATAGTGTCGAAATTACATTATTAAAATGAAAAGTATGTTGTTGGGGTTATTCCATCAAATCTTACTTCTTTACTGTCATCTCTTAAATGGGTCTCTTCAATTGTCGAACCCTCTCTATCCACAATCTCATTTTGTTATGCAAGCTTTTCGTATTGGTTCAGTCACTTCGATATGCGATTTATCAATCTTTTTAACACCAATCTTGAACTGGTAAGAAATACCCTTACTTTATAATAGATCTGAGAAGCAAGGATGAAATATTTCTTATATAAATCTTAAAATAGCGACGTAACCGATAATCGATGTTTTCAACTTTAACAAGTTTTACAATTTAAGAAAACTTTTTTTAAGTACTTATGAAAACTTATTAAAAGCTTTCACTATATTTTAGAAACTTTATCCGAAAAACTACTTATTGAATAATTTTTGACTGGAGAAACTTTACGAATTACCTAATTACACGCTTAGAGAGCATTTCTGATTTCTTATTGGCAAGAAACTTTAAGAGAAAATGAAATAGTTTCCTTATGATGTACGTATAGAAAAAACAATTTCAGCAATTTTGTAATAACTATCAGTTCTATTGAATTAAATAGAAAGATTATTGTTAATATATTTAAAAATATAGGTATAAAAACCAAGATCTACTAGCTCGTAACGCACGAAATAAAATTGGTTATAGAGTAAATTCTAATAATAATAAATTTTTTATTCCTTTCGTTTAATTTAAATAATTGTAATTATAACCCAAAACAATAATTACATCGTCTACTTTCGATTCTTTAATTTCCTGGATTTAAATCATTGTTCTAAAGACATTTCAAATCGTAATAAAATATTTTTAAATTTAAACGAGATTTTATCTTCCAAAATGAAATAAAAAAGAAGGTGAGAAGCCAACTGTTCATACGGAAGACAAACTTTATGATTATTGCGGATACGTTTTCAGTTTTCAATTAAAATTTTAGATGCTGTTCAAGTTGCATATCACAAGATATAGTGTATAGTTTGGTCTGGTTTATTGATGAAATTAAATTAAATTCTATTTGCAGACTTTCAGTAGGTTTTTAAAAATTTTCTCCAGCAACTCACTCAGCTTCTACTTCACTAAACATTTATTCACTTAATTAAATATAGGAGAGGGGGCTGGCCTGCTTTACAATATATCCTATATAATGCTTATTTTTGTAAGGTATCAATAGCCACGTAATTAATAACTGTTCTTTGAACTGAAGTATCCTGCATTTTTAGAAATAATTTTTTGGGGGAAATTTTGCTCTCGTAGTTCCAACTTTATACTGGAAATTATTTTACAATTTCCTTCTGGAAATGGAAATGCAGTAGACATATTTATAGTTGGCAAAATCCACTTTTCAAAGTCATAATGGTTAATTTGATTTCCAACAGGCTGACCCAATTAGTAAAATTTTGTTCCTTTTTGTTTAGATTAAATTAATACCGCACTTTCAAGATGATTGATTCGACATTATTTAAGTATTGTATATATGTACAAAAAGAAATCCTTTTTTTTATTCTGTTGAGAAATAGGACCAATAGAGTCATGTGAAATTTTAAGCACAGCAAAAAATATAAAGAAACAGCCAAAGTTAAAAATCAAACTGGTGATCTAAATCTGTAGCCTACCTTCTCCACTGCACGATGTTTATCACCAAGCTTTAGTACTGATCGTCTCAAAAATAACTTTTCTAAAGGTCCCCCTAGACGTGCAATTATAATTGCACGTGGAATCACAATCCACTTTATGAGGTGGATTATTTCTCTACAATTATTTTTTCCTACATCTTCAAGATCACAGCAGTGCATTTGATATAAACCAGGTATAGAAAGAAGGTTTTCCATCTTTAGTCTGTCCATCTGTGATTTAGCCTACACTACTGTGTAGACGACTAATTGTATTATCAATTTTTTAATGACTACTTAATTGAAAGTTTGAGCATCTTTAAGAACTGGCTTGCAAACACAGGTAACTGTTAAACTCAAAACTCCATCCTCTTCAATAATATTGGCAGTAAAGATCTGGCAATTATAATAACGCACATGTTCACAAAAAGGAAAGAGCTGGGGTTGACATTTAGACAGATATACTGGTTGATGGGTAAGAAGTTCCAATTGATAAAAAAAATAAGCCATACTAAAACGAGTCTGAAATTATGATATGGCTTTTAGGCTCAGAAGCAAATTCCAATCTCGAGATTTTATAAAGATTTCCAAATAAAATGCTCCGCATAATCGTTGAAGCACCAAAGTTCGTACTGAACACCACAATACTCCATGAGATATGTACCACTGTTCACAAGTAATTAAAAAACTGATCAAAAGTTTCAGTGTTCAATTTCGCGAAAGATTATCTGCTCACTTTAACACACTTGCATCCAAATTGTCCACAGGAAACGTCAGTGAAGTAGTACGTAGATTGCTTAGATGCATACCGAAAGACCTATCAAATAGATTTTGATCAATAGATCAAATAGACATTGGAGCTAATTGTTATAATTTGGTAAGTAAGAATTTCGGATTAAAGATAATTAAGAAGCAACATTTTACAAGCTACTACTTTCAATGTGTTAAAATCTAAAGCTAATTGTATGTTATAGAATGCTTCAATGTCTAAGGGGTTAAATAAAAAAAATTGTAATAGCACAATTAGCCTCCTAGTGTTGCATACAAAATTGTCAATTAAATTGACAATATAATTGCGCATCTATGCTGCCCTTTAATTGACCCCAGACAGTCTTTTGTTCCCACGAAAATAATGCTAGCAAACGCTTCAGGTGGTACTTTGTACCAAGTTTAGCTGCTTCTAAACCATGTATTTTTACTCCAGAAATATCCAACTATTTAATTAGTTAAACAATTTCCGCTCGAATAACTTAAACTGAAATGTTAAACCAATTAAATTTTAACTGCAAGTTTACTCAAAAATTGTTTTAATATAAAATTATTTTACATTTCAGTGAAGTAATTTTTGTAAATTTGATATTTACAAATGTGTACTAAATACAACTGACTCTGTTTAAAAATTCTTTTTGAATAAATTTCGAATTAATATGAAATACTTTGTTTAATCCACAACTTCTCTTATTTCCTTAGCAAAAATTTTAATTTAGACGGATATTACAAATTTTCTTGAAAAGTGTTTGTAGAAATCGTTTTACGACATCTGAATTTAATTAATTAATTATTTTGTACTAAACTGTTTTTCAAAATTAATTAATGTTTTGTAGATTTTTATTGTTTTATATAAATTTAAAACAATAAAAGTTGTTGATTTGCTTCTTATTAATAGAATTATTGTTATAATATTGATCTGAAAATAAAAGAAAAATATTTTGATTTGGTTAATATTGTTTGCTGATAATATAAAAATTATATGAATAGAAAATTATATTTATCTACAACAACAGTGGCTTAGTGAAATGATTGGTTGATCTATAGAGGACTTTGCCGAAATGTCAAGAAATCAAAAATTGCAAACATTTTACTTTTATGAGCAATCTTTTACTAAAGGCAAATTGTCAATGAATAATTTATATAATATTTTGTTATGCAATTTAAATTAAAGTTTACGAGAAAAATTTTCATCAAGTCAAAATTTGTATAATGCTCGTTTATACTAGCAGATTCATTAAATTATAAAATTAAAAATATTGACAGTCTTACAATGTGAGTGCAAGCGAACGGTCGAGCGTATGCGTGCGGCCAGTTATAACCCGAAACAGATAGTGAAATTCAATAAAAGTGAAAATAAACTTTCAAAAGATTACTCTGTAAAGAGTAATCATATAATAACAAAAAACAAACCACTAAATCGCCCCCAGCCACAGGGGTGATAGCCAAAACCATGGCAACAACAAATATCCATACAAACATAACCACAAACAACCAACCAACCTATTCCAATATTTTAAAACTAAAAAACACATTCCAACATCCAAAAAAAGATCAAGCAATTTTATTAAACGCTAACCAAGGATCCAAAATTAAAGATTACGTTTACGCAATTGGCAAAATAATAAAACCAACCAACATTATAGCAGCTGCGAAAATATCAAACGAGCGCATCTGCATCTACTTAAAATCCAAAGAACATGTGGAACAACTATTAGAATCAACAAAAAGCATTAATATTAATGACAAACAAATACCAATTCGACGTCTTATCTCGCAATCAAAAAAACTCTTATTCTCAAACGTGTCACCAACCATTCCAAACGAAATATTAGAAGACTATATTAAAAACGAACTAAAATTGAAACAAACATCACCTATACAATTCATCAAATATTTAGCAGACCCTGAATATATGCATGTCATCAGTTTTAGAAGATACGTTTACGTAGAAAAAAATGAAGAAAGCATAACAATACCAACTACTACTATAATTAAACATGACAATGAAAACTATCGTATCTTCCTCTACCATGAGGACCACAGATGTCAGCGATGTAACCAGTATGGACATCCAACTGAAAACTGTACAGTACATCTTTTGTGTAACACGGAAATCCTAGAAGACCCACCAATAGAAAATACTATAGAATCAGAAAAAATTACAGAGAACATAGTAACCCAAGATCAAATCCAAGAAGCTGCAGCAAACGCACAAAAGTCAACTAATAAGCGCACACTACAAGCTAGCTCTACGGATGCCTCCCCGGAAATCATGCAATCGACACAAGAAAACCCATTCAAGCAACCATTGACTCAAAATACACTACCTAAGAGACAACAGAAAAACAAAGATACAAGTGATGGCAAATCAAAAAGGAAAGTAAAGAAAACTAAGAAAACAATCGATGATGAATCAAAACTGACTACAGAAGAACTACTACAACCAATTAAAGAAGAACTTAATAAAAATCCCACACACTACGACTTTACATACGAAGGATTTGAAAATTTTTACAAAGAAATTTATAGAAGCAAAACACCTCTAGAAGTAGCACGTAAATTCAATCAAAACGTAGAAAGTATAATAACCGTCATGCGAGACCTGAGGGTTCTTCTTCAACACCAACAAAGTAAGTACAGATTCACTCGGATAATAACTAACATCACAAAATCACAGGAGGGGGAAAATAGCGACACCCTCCTTTCAACATCTAATCAAGATGTCTACGACGAATAAAATACACAAAACACAGCAAAACAACATACAACCACAAAAAACAAATACCAAACACAAAACAGAAACTGAAACAAACATAATTCAATGGAACATAAACGGATTTTATACTAGGCTAACACAGCTACAATTACTATTAAACAACACCAAACCACACATTATTTGCCTTCAAGAAACGCATATCAAAGAAAATAAAAAATTTGAACTAAAAGGATACAAACAATATTCAAAACATAGACTAAATCGACAACATGCTAGTGGAGGAGTTGCAATATTCACAGCCAATAATATTTATACAGAAGAACTCAAATTAAATACAGAAATGGAGGCTGTTGCTGTCACAGTATACCTAAAATTTAAGATACACGTCTGCAACATATATATACCACCAAATAATGATGTAACACTAACAGACCTCCAAAATCTAATAGATCAACTTCCCAAACCATACCTGATAACAGGGGATTTTAACGCTCATAACATTATCTGGGGATCAAACCACAATAATAAACGGGGAAAAACAATAGAAGATTTGCTACTACAAAACAATTCATTAGTAATAATGAACACTAATCATCCAACACATTTTAACTCTTCAAATAACACATTTAGTAATATTGACCTCACACTCGCTACAACCCAATTAGTCACAATCAGTACATGGCAACCACTAGAGCAACTATACGATAGCGACCATTTTCCAATAAAAATAGATGTAGCTCATACAGTGGAAAATGCTTTTTCAACAACAGCCACAAACAAATGGAAATTAGAAACCGCGAATTGGGACAAATATACGGAACTAACTCAAATACAATCACCACTTGACCCATACATAGAAAGGAATATCAACAGCACAGTCTCAAAACTAACGTCAATTATGGAATACGCAGCTAATGAAGCTATAGAAAAATCTAAACCCTACAAGGGAAGGAAGACTGTGCCTTGGTGGAACGTCAAATGTAAGGAAGCATTAAAAAACAGTCACCATGCATTCAACAGATATAGAAAAACAAAAACAACTAATGATCTGATAGAATTTAAAAGAAAAAGAGCAATTACAAGAAAAATAATCAAGACTAGTAAAACAGAATCATGGCAGCAGTTTGTACAATCTATCAGCACAGAAACCACAAATAAAGAAATGTGGAATAAAATAAAATCAATCAAAGGAACAAACAAACGATTCACAATCAGTGCTCTAAAAGTAAACAATAAAATACTGACCAACAAACAAGACATTGTAAACATCATTGCAAAAAATCTAAAAACTACATACGCAACTGATTCATACGACAAACAATTTATAGAATATAAAAGAAACATCGAAAAAAATCATAAAGATATGCACAATGAATCACAAGAGGCAACAATAAACCTACAGATTACCATGGAAGAACTAGAAGAAAACATAAGCAAAGCCAAAAACACCAGCCCGGGGCCGGACAACATCCCATACCCACTTATCAAAAACTTATCATCAACAGCAAAACAATCGCTACTTAATATATATAACTATATATGGAAAGAAAAAATATACCCAGAAGCATGGACAGAAGTAACAATAATACCTATACTTAAATCAGATAAAGATCCCACAAATCCTTGCAATTACAGACCAATAGCACTATCATCTTGTCTTGCAAAATTACTCGAAAAAATAATTAACAAAAGATTAATCTGGCTATTGGAAACTAACAACCTAATAATTAGGAATCAATCTGGATTTAGAAAATTTCACTCAACAATCGACCAAATTCTAAACATTGAATCAGAAATACATGAAGCATTTTTAAATAAAGAACATCTAATAGCAATATTCCTCGACTTGGAAAAAGCGTTTGATAGAGTCTGGAGGTATCTCATAATTCTCCAAATGATAAACTGGAAAATAACTGGCAACATTCTAGCATTCATAAAAAATATACTAAAACGCAGAAAATTTCGAGTTAGAATAAACGACACCTACTCAGAAATAGAAGAAATGGAAAATGGCATACCACAAGGTTCACCCATAAGCGTGACGCTGTTTTTAATAGCACTAAACATCATTAAAAATCATATTAAATTTCCTATAAAAATGGGTTTATTCGCAGACGATATTACAATATATTGTAGAAACAAAAACCTTCAATTCATCAAAGAAATCCTTCAACAAACGATTAACTCCTTGAAAAAATGGTCCAAAACAACAGGATTTATCATATCAGCAGAAAAAACAAAAGCTATGCACTTTACACGACTAAGGAAATTTGATGAAGTTCTACCTGAAATTAAAATTGGAAACAACAACATCAAGTATACCAGAGTTATTAATTATTTAGGAATGAAGATAGACAACAAACTAACGTGGGAAGAGCACATTAAATATCTAAAAGCCAGAACTATCCAACCAATGAACATGCTAAAAATTATATCAAATAACAAATGGGGAGCTAATCGAGACACGTTACTAAAAGTCTATCAGACAATGATACGATCAAAATTAGACTATGGATCCATTATCTATTCCTCTGCCAAAAAAACACTGCTAAACAAACTGGAACCAATTCAAAATTCTTCGCTGCGGATGATTCTAGGAGCATTTAGAACAACACCAATAGAAAGCTTACGTTGCGAAGCAGCTGTACCATCATTAAAAATACGCAGAGAAATTCTAACAACTAGATACGCATTAAGAGTATTAAAACATCCCTTGCATACATCATACGAAAACGTTCTATCGCGAAGAAACACACATAGGTATGGTCAACACCCAAAACGTCCTAAACCATTTCACATAAGGCTCCAACACATTTTACAGGACATAAAACTCAATCTGCCAAAACTTATAATATATAAAAAAAACAAAATGGAACCATGGATTCTACCCTATATATCTATAAATATGGAGCTGACAAAATTTAACAAACAAGATACTAACCAACGCATATTCCGATCCGAATTCAATCAAATTTTAGAAAACTATAACAAACATGTAAAAATCTACACAGATGCCTCGAAACAAGAAGAATTGGTAGGCTGTGCCTTCCTACAAGACGACACCAACAAACAATATACCCTACCCAATGGAACCTCTATATGCACAGCAGAGATCACATCCATCTATCAAGCTCTAAAACATAACCTATCTCAAGAAAACCTCAAGACACCACTTTTGGTTATTACTGACTCGTTAAGCTCATTACATCTGCTAAACAAGAAACACTCTGATAATCCCATAGCTAATAAAATAAGATATATATACAATCAACTAAAAGAAAAACAAAGAGATGTATCTTTTCTGTGGGTACCCTCTCACAGGGGAATTCCGGGAAATGAAGAAGTAGACAGACTAGCAAAAATGGCAATAAACAATCCAAACGCAAAGAAATTATCAAAGATGATTCATTCGGACATTGCGACTAAAATAAAAAAGGACATATATAAGAAATGGCAAGAACAATGGACTAACTCAAATCAAAAATTAAAACAAATTAAAAAAACCATTAATCCCTGGCAATATCAAGATCAACACAACAGATCAACTGACACAATGCTGACCAGATTGAGACTAGGACATACGGCGGCGACACATGCATTCATACTAGAGAGGGAGCCACCTCCACAGTGCATTATATGTGATCAGGTACTAACAGTTAAACACATACTAATAGAATGTCCAGCATATGCAGTACAAAGAAACAACTCTGGAATACAACAGCAAATCGAAGAACCGCTCAACCCAGAAAAAAACAACATACCTCAAACAATCAAATTTATCCATGAAATAGAATTATCAAATAAACTGTAATTACAAATGTACATACTCAGGTGCTAATAACCTAGCTGTTGATGAACCTATATCAAACTTAAATAAAAAAAAAAAAAAAAATATTGATTAATAATATTACAAAAAATATAGTGCAAAAGTAACAATAATTTAAAAAAAAAGTTGTGAAAATATTTATGTTAAAAGTAATAAAAGGAAAATAATTGAACTGTAGTTGTTTTCATTTAAAATTTTTGAAACAAAATTGGAATTAAAATTTGGCATTGCTAGTAATTGGTTAATTGAAACAAAGAGTGTGATAAATTTTCACTAAACTTACAACTGACGAGGATCGTTACGTAACCTGGATTGCAAATTTAAAAATTTCTACTATACAGAATGATAGAAATCGATCAAAAAAAGCAATAATATACGTATCAAAAATATTGTGGATTATTGCAAATAAGGCTTATATTTAAATAATTAACACAATCAAGGATAGAGTGGCAAACACAGTACTGCAAAAGGACCGCAATCGCAGGTCAAACATTTTACACAATAAAACTGTGCCAACGTACATTCTTGGCGCATTTAAAAACGGTAGCCTGTTAAATGTGCACACAATCGGGGTTTATTAACATAGTATGTTGTATGTCCTAAATTGTATGTCCTTAGAATTTTTAGAAATTAAGAAATATTATCTTTAATTAATTAAGAATAGAAGTAATTGAAATAATTAGAAATATTTATCTTTTTTTAACTATTTTCTAATATTAAAGAACAAAAAATCATGAGTTTCTATTCAAAAAAAAATTAAAATAACAATTGTTTTGCTTCTTCCAAAACATTCAAAAAAGAGAGTCTAGCTTTAATTTAGTTTATGTTAATTTCCTTGCATGAACTCAGCGTAAATATAAGAGTAAGTAATATTTTAATTCAATGCTGAAAATAAAACCTGCAAAATCTTAATTTTATAATGCAATTAAATTCTTAATATGTGGATGGATCTGAATGAGGTGAAGTTGTGGTTGGTAAAAGAATTAAAACAAATAAACTGATAAAAATGAAATGAAGCTACAATGAAACATGCAAGAGATGAAAAAAACTACAACAAAGCTGTTAAACAGACTTCACTAAAAAAAAAATAGTTTTGTTCTGGTAATAAAGAAAATAGAAGAAGAAATGGAAAAATAAGAAAATGGTACAAATAAATGTTTAAAATTGTTGTTTAACAATAAACTGTGCAAAACTAAAAGTAAATTTAAACAAATTCACTTGAAAACCAAAAAATTAGAAAATTAAAATTGATGATGGGCAATATAACTCAAATTTGCAGAAAAAGTAAACATTGAAAATAAAATAAAAAAATGTTTTTTTACCAAACGTGCAACGTGACCGTGCGTAAACGACAAATATTTAAATGCTAATTTAATAATATTTTTTTTGGTAAAATTTTAGAGAATCCTTTGAAAAGCAAAAATTTGGAAGGGAAATTATAACCTGTAAGATACCAACCAAAGAGTGCTAAGATTTGTCTAATCTCCTCTGCTAACTCCACGTCTTTGTCTTCATCAGTTTTGGTTGGTACATATCGGTTCAACAATTGGTTAATTTATGAATTTGAATTGTGTACAAGTTCGCATCCACATTGCTAGAAGTTGATGAGGTAATTGCCCTCTTTAGATGTACCTGTGTATGTTTAATTTAAGGCGATTTAACTTTGACTTTAAATCTTTCACCTGCGGAACAATTATTCTTCATACTATGTAAAAGTCTACCGTTAAAAATAAGTTACCTGCTTTATAATCGAGCTACGGATCCGCGCTTGTGTCTACACGACAGTTGAGACAAATCAATATCAAAATCAGAAAATTATACAAATTTCTTCAAAAAGTTATTAACAAATTTCGGACCTTATCAAGGAACTTTTAGTATATTTATAGGAACCTCTGATAGAGAGAAATTGATTTAAGTTGTGGAAAGAACTATAAATTAATCTCTTTATTTTCACATTATCCAGTTTTTTAATAAAGGCAATAATTTCTCTTTGGCGGATACTAAATTTGTTCTAGATCCTTATAAAAGGCATTGAGTTTGTTAAGACATGTCGATAAATCACATAGGTACGTAGAACTAAAGGAGACACAAACTTTATTTTTAAATCGTTCTCTAAAGAAACAATCGCAGAAACATCTAAAAAAGATACGATGCCCTGGTATTGAAAACCGCTGACTTCATACGAATTAAATCAATTTCTGAAGGTTAATATTTTAAAAAGTGTTTAACACAACGTAATGTTTAATAATCAATTTTTTATGTTTTTGTTCATTATCATTTTTACTCGCCTAACAGAAGCATGTGGGATTCGAACTCACGACTGCAGGCACCGTCGCTTACGTTTCCCACTATGCTATTCTGTTAAGCTTAAATTTATTTAAAAAGTTTTAAGTTAAGCATACCTATAAGGTGTTTCACATAGACGTTCCGTCATAGGAAGTTCTTTGTTTAGAAGTGGTCCCCTCCTGAAATAATAGTTTAACTATGAGCAAAAGTGAGATCAATTTCATGTATAGGTATGCAAATGATCTCGTTTTCACAATAAACTCCTTGAGCTTAGCGAAAATTTCCATTTACAAACAAATTGTGCTAAACTAAAGTGGAAAACAGGAATTAAAAAGCCGAAGCTAAATTAGATAATAAATTATACAGAATGAAATGTGAGATGTAGTTGGTTGTGGTGAAACGACAGTGTTGCAGGTGCTGTAATATTCAACTTGGAAACGATTTTCCGATCCAAGTTCAAATGTACGCTTCCAACTTGGCTCAACAGCTCAAACGTAAACTTTATTTACAATTCTTAATCAACTAATGACTTTATTCCACCAAAATAAATTTTGTTTTCATTCAAATACCTAAAACTTAATTGTTTAATATAAGTTAAAATATTTCTTGCTAATTATATAAGAAGGAAATTGTGTTTAATTTTTGATTTATAAGATTTACCTTAATTTCTCTGAAAACTTTTGTAACCGTTTTAGAATCTGATAAAATAGCGAAAGCTAAAAATTCTAACCACGTACTTTAAGCTTCTAGCATTCTTCCCTACAGCAGGAGCTTTTGTGGATTCAACTGTCAGATGTCACATTTACCTTTACTGTACTTTCATTATTTATATAGCCATTTTAACATTGAATTCTACTACACAACTGATTTAAATTACAAAAAATATCATTCTCGTTTAGTTCAAAAACAAATTTTATGTTGAAACCAGAAGGTTTAAGTAATTGGTTATCGGATTTTGTACATATAATAATTACAGATACGGAAAAGGAATAGCACAAAAAACCTATTTAGTTCAAGAAAAATGAAGGTAAAGGAAATATTATATTTCCATTTAAATCAAAAATTCTATTGATGTCGTTTAGATCTTTTAGGCGGCTTATTGTGATCTCTGGAGCTCAATAACCATATAAATAGTAAAACTGTCGACGGCTGAAGTTTATATAAAATTTATAAAATAATACTATAGATCCTATTATATCGGTAGTTAAAATCAAAAATTTATTGTCTGATAGTTGATTAATTTTTATATTAAGTACAAAATCTAATTTAATAATTTGGTAAAATGTATTTTTAAAACCAATTGAAATGAAATTAGCTTCACAAAACATTAAAGGTACAATATAATTCATTGTTCGATATTATGTACATCTAATGAAGTTTATGCCTGTACTAATTTATTATTAATCTACATGTATAAGAGGTGCAAGCAACCCTCGCGTCGCCCACGTCAATATTCATCAAGTCCATTTCAAAATATATGATTATTCCACCCATTTTGGTAGATGACATTTGAAAAGTGGCATTTTGGGATACTTGATACAATTTTGGCGGTGTAGTTTCTCTTCCTGATCTAGCAATAAGTATACCAAATTTTAAACTTTTTAACCAAGATTTTGTATGTCTTGTATGATTTTTACGTAAACTAAAATATAATAATATCAACGTTAGTACGAAATTCTGATGTAGAAATAACATCGTGCTTTAAAGTTCAGCTTTATTTAAAAGATACAAAAATATTTATATGTCTTGCGGGCCGAAAGCCATAAAAGTCGTACGTTACAAATATTGTACATTATAAAAATAGAATTACTTTTTAATCAGAATTTCGTGACGTATAGGGGCAAATTTATTTGGAAAGAACTATAGGTACCTTATCGACAATATTATTTGATTATCAAATTATTCATAAGTTACTTAATATTTAACAGTAGAGATGTATTTTGTTGATATTGTATTAAATATGTTTCGATTATATTTTCCGGATATTTTAATAATTCAAAACCGATAACTATTTTCAATAAAGTATTTTTACAATTCTGTAGCTTTATAGTCTATAATGATCTATGGCAAAAAAAGACAAAATAAGGAAATTGGCAATTACAAACTATTAACAAAGAAACAAAAAGTAACCGCACATACAGAAATTTCATAATATGTAATCTTAATAACTATAATATTTATTTAAGTTTGAGTGCGACAGGACGAAATATGCTTAACCTAGGACACAGTTACTTTGATTAGAAAAATATTTAACTTTAAAGAAAATGTTTTCGTATACCAAATTATATTCTGTTTTGAGTGTTGAATAAAAATATGTTTATATTTAGACATTGATTAATGTGCAAATACGTTTTATTTATGCGAGAAATATATAGAATGACTTTCAAGTTTTGCAAGCGCAGTATTTCTAGGTTTTCTTTTACGTTCATTATTTTAGAGGGTCGTATCGTACTATAAAAATTGTAGAACGCCCTAGTATATTTTGGTGTTACTATGTTGTAAACTTTTTAATAATTTTTATAAATAGGGTGAAACTATGTTAGGACCACATTGAAAGTCAATTGTTCACAAAAATCGTTACTCCAAGCTATGGAAAATATAAAAATTGAAAATGATATTCTCAGTATCTAATCACCCACCCTGGTCATCTAAAGTAGTTACTCGTAGTGTTTAACAACTTTGGGTTAAAAGTTTCTCTATTATCATGCGCATTTTAAAAGCAAATTAATTTTAAAAATATTTCAATGTAACCGATATAAGGTGGGGCCTTCATAATATTAGAATGTATCCATATTTCCAATCCATAATACAATCATATTTTTATTCATCCACGATAATGAAATATTGTTATCATCAAGTCAATCTGCCAATCGAAATCAAAGATGGTAACAGTGCATGATGTTACAAGAAGATAGTAAAGTTCAAGCTAAATTGCTTGGAATATAAAGTCCTTTGCTATCAAACAGGTTAAAATTTAACAAAAACAGCAATTAAAAAAAAATTTTCTGAATATTACAAAGCGCAAAAAATTCAATTATCTAAAGTAAACTCAAGTAGTCGCTAAAAAGCTTAACAACTTGTATTGATTTATAATAATAATTAAAATTAATGTAAATTTAACATTGGTCTATATACGTAGGCATATAAAAACTGTCATTCTCATTATAAATTATACAACTTATAAAATCTCTAAAAATGTAAAAGATTTATTTTTCTATTACAAGTTGGTTGAATGAAAAATTTAAATTATTATTAATCCATTTGGTAGATTGTATTAATTTGCGAAGTAACTTTGGGCGATAAATTAATTTATTATATACACCTTTTACACATTAGTGCCTACTACTCAAACCACCAACCAATTTTAGTTTAATTACCAAAATATTTATGATAGATTAATTTACATGTCTTAAGCCCAAATGAAATTCTTTCTACCTTAAGTACTTAATTGTAATATCAGCTGTAAAGTACAAGGTGTAAAATATTAACTGTCGCACTTGAAAGTAACTCAATATCTGCAGTGATAACATACTTAGACAAATTCTGAAATATACAATTTTATCATCTATTCATTATGTCTTAACACTGCAATCGGCATTTAAATATATTCACTAGTCAATTTTTTGTAGCGATAAACGTAAAACGCGAGTTTGTTTCAAAGTTACATTTGAATGGAAAGAATATTTGTGAAATTGTGAAGTCATTAAAAAACCAAAAAATGAATAGTAGATATGTTCTGCAAACTTTTACTCGATTTTGGAATATGTAAATAGTTAAAATTTAAGAAAAACCCGGTTGAAATCGTACTATTAGAACCAAAATAAAAATAAAAATTGTGCTGGAACGAATTCGCAGAAACTGTGCAGTTTTGACAAAGAAACTTGACCAGAGTCTCAATATGAGTGACCAATCAGCCTATTTTATTTTAAGAAAATATTTGGATCTAAGGGCATCAAAAAAAAGAAAAAGTCATGGTCTTTCATGAAAACAAAAAAGAAATAGGCATAAAAATATAAAGCATTGATTTGGCGGCACGGTGATTATGAAATTATCTTTTCGGATGGAAAGTTTCTTATATTTCAAAAACCAGACAACCCCCAGAATGACCATTTGCATACTGCTGGTATGGCTAATATCCATAGAAGCAAAATAAGTGTAGAAAGATTCCAGAAGAAGTTGTTAATAGCTTGGGGGTAGATTTCCAAAATAGGCAAGCTTTCACTGCGATTTATTGAAAATGTGTGAAAATTAGTGCCTTTTATTACTTTAACAATATTTTAATTGACCATTTACTACCTTACTGAAAAACCTTGTTTGGTGTTACCAAATTTTGCTTCCAACAATATTTGGCATCTTCCCATAAGTTAAAAATGACTCAACAGTGGTTCCAAAAAAATTTACTTGAATTTATTGCTGTTACAGAATGGCCTGTAGCATCTCCAGACCTTAATTTTTTAAATTTTTGTATTTGAGGTTATATGCTTAGCAAAGTGGGCAATCCAAAAAATATAAATTTGCAGAAGTTTAAAAAAGGTTTAACCAAAGTATGGCTGAAATGCCAGATGAAGTGATACGTGCCGCATGTAATCATTTTAACAGAGTCCAAAGAAAATTCCAAAACAACAAGTGAAAAGAACTGAATAAAATTTTCCAGATTTCTTTACAAATATATAAGTAATTTGCAAAAAAAATTTTATATGTTTTCATACAAAACTTTCCGTTTAATTTAGTGTTTTTGGTGCGACAGTTAATATTTTACACCCTGTATTTATGTGCTGCTAATTTTTAGTTAGGAGTGAAACGAGCTTTTAGAAAAAAATTCAAGTGATATGGTGATTCCACAGTTATTTGAGGTGTAGTAAACTCATCGTCGGTTGTAGTATTGTCTACATTTATAATATAAGTTAATGCATTCCATTTATTTAGTTGCTTTGTTCTTTCCTATGTCTCAATTTTATCAACATCTGCAAACACAAATATTTCTGATGGGCAAAAGTAGGTTAATCAACTTTTTTTGGTTGTCTATTACAATCTTTCAACTGACTTTGATTCAAGCATTTATTTTGTTACTTTGAAGTAGCTCTATAGTAATCTACTCGGATGTAGAAATAAAGCATATCTACACTAAATCAAAGTAATTTTAAAATTAGAACGATTAGAAGTTCGACAGATTTACGGTATTTATAAAATAGACATACTATTAAGTTTCTGCATTAGACGATTCAATTAAGTTGTCTCTGTCAGAATCAGTGTTGGAGTTTATCAAAGCTGTGCAATTGTATCTTATAAAAAAAATTTTAATATTTTAAGTTCGCCTAATCAAAGGGCAGACTTTGATAAAAGAAAATCCATAGATCTATCTAAAAATCTGACGACACTTCATCGGGGTACTCTGAATTTGACTCATATTATATTAAACCTCATGTGTGTATATTCTGTATTTGATTTTAAAGTGAAACTTGCCAATCTATCTTGCATTCTATTCTATTTAAGAGCGTATCTATGGAGGGAGCTTGGAAGCTTAGCCCATCCTAGAAAGTAGAAAAATTCCATGAT
This sequence comes from Rhagonycha fulva, assembly GCA_905340355.1. NCBI lineage: Eukaryota > Metazoa > Arthropoda > Insecta > Coleoptera > Cantharidae > Rhagonycha > Rhagonycha fulva. Next base: position 36,492,944 of record HG996556.1, read on the forward strand.
TCCATTTAAAAAGTTATATAATTATGTACTTATATGTAAGTTATTTTTCTTTAAAACAAAATCCTTAGGAATCGGGGGGTCTGGGGGTATGGAATACCCTCCAGTCATAAGTAATAATATTATTTTTCAGAAATCAATTTTGAAAAATAATTTTGTTGCTTACATATTGTAACAAATGTTTGCATTTAAATTTCATCAATTTGACCTTATCGTATAAGCATTGCCTGTCAAGGTAATCGACGCTGCTCATACGAGCATGAATTAGTCTTGCATTGGTAGCGATTGTAAGCAATCATGACCAATTTTACATCTTGTTAAATACGATAATTAGTGTGAATAATGCCTTTTCCACTATTGTTTTCGACGTCGCTTGTGCACCTTACATCCAGTCATCGCAAAATATAACATTAACATCTGTTGCATATGGCATGTTTTTTCACCATCTGACAAAAGTTTTTGCCCTAAAGGCTCATTCACACGGGTTAAGTTGATAAGTGATTTAGTTAAATTTAACTTAATTGACACTTAATTTTAACTTAATAACGTGTAAACTGTTTATTAAGTTGGACAAACACTTAATTCTAACCTAAAATTAGCTTAAAAATTTCACTTATCACTTATCTACTTAACCCGTGTAAATTACCCATAACACGTTTCGTGGTTTTAGTGCACAAGTTTTGATGACTTTATTCGATCACATTTAGCTATTTACTTTTATTGTTGTTGTTCTTATCCACAAACCATGCCATTGAGGGTTATGAATAAAAGTGAACATGAAGTATATACTCAAAATTTTGAAATTTTTCTCGAAATTGTATGAATAAAAATCGAAAACAATTAAGCATATGACTAAATACTCTTATAATAAGTGTACTTGCTCATGCTAAGCATAAACTTGTAGCATTCTAAATGCTATTAATTAAATTGGTTTGAAATCTACGCATCATCCTGTGTATATCCATCACGCGCAAGCGTTAACATTTCGAAAATTTATCAAATTGGCATTCTCCCGTTTGTCACCATCTAAAATGGAAGTATCATTTTCGTTCTGTGTAATTTTTGAGTTTTAAAAGCCACAAACTTTATTTTAATGAAGTGATCTTTTTAATAACCTTCAGTTTTATGTTTGTGGGTAAGCATTACATTGATATTTTCCATTTTGAGCGAAGTTTGACTTTGATAAATTTTAGCTTTTTATTACCACCTGTCGATTTCTGTGTTCGTCCATTTTGGTTTTCAACTTTTGTTTATGGTTTTCTGGAAGCAAACTTAAAGTGGAGCTGATATTCCTATTTTCTAATCAGCGTGATGGAGCCATTTCCATGAGGGCGTTTTACTTTTTATTCCCATGGATGTTTTTAATGGAGTTTTCGCACCTGGTTTTATTACTTATCAGTCCACTTGAGCTGACCTTGTCCGTTTGACGTCGCCGCGCTATCGGCTGTAATTTTGATAATTTCGACGACGTGGGATGACCGGAAAACCATGGATTTTTATTTTGTTAAGGACACTAGGCAATCGAAAAGTCGATTTTTTTTTTATTTAATTTTCTGTAAGTACTATCCTTCCTGAACAAAATACCGTTTAGTTCATATGAAAATTCACAAAATTGTTGATTTTGTAAGCGAAAAGGTGGAGCGGTGCATGAACTGGATGTCCGTTGAACGGACGGATGACGGATGAACGGATGACCGTTACTCGGACGACTGTAATGTTACGATATGAGCTCTTTATTGTAATATATTATTATAATTAAATAGGATGTATTAAAATATATAAAATTTAATAATTTATTATATGAAATTTTTTGTAAAATTCAAATACTTCGATAAATGTAGAAAGAATCGTAGATATCTGCATGATTGCCTTTCCAGAGGGTTTAAGACCTAAATATCATGTTACATAGGGTTGTCCTAGGTCGTTAGAATAATGGTTTGGTCTTTACTTTAGAACAAAAAAGAATATTAAAAGAAATCAGTTGTGAGTTGTTCACATTGAGATCAAAATCGTTGTCATATTGTAACTTTACTTCATTTTACTTGTGTTAATAATAAAAAAAAAATAACAAAAATAAATTTTACAATAACGGTCTGATGCCGAAGCACTACTGCAAACATAATTCTATGCATCTGGATAGTTTTAAAAAAGGTAAATATGAGTAAAAGCACTTTTATCAATAAAAAAACTTTGAACGCGTTTTTCTCGACTTTTTATTTTCATTTGGTTTTTACATGATTCCAAAAAAACGGAGGTCTCTGGTGACTTGAAAAAAATTGAGGACACGTAAAACATGTGTAATTTGGGACTGAACCTCCGAAATAATCCATAAAAATTCGAGATTTTCCAAAAAAAATTGAAAAGTCGAGATTTTTACGTGCAATTATAAAAAAATCGCATTTTTATCGTAAAAATCGCGGTTTTTCGTCTACTACTTAAATAATTCCGATTCGATCGTTCTAATTTTAGGTTCAGTCCCAAACTACGTATCTTAGGAAACTAAAAACTATTTGTAGAGCCGAAAAAAATTAGTTCCACGAACGACAGCATGTAAAAATGGAAAATAAACACGTATATACGTCGCAGACTGTGCCGCCATTTTTTATGTTCCTAAGGGCTTTATAGTATAATTTTTATTATCATTTATATATCAATAAACATTGGTTAAAATTACATTTGTGTATCTGCTTTCTTTCTATGTTAAAATTAATAAAAACAAGAGCGCGGATTTTGCGAATAACGATTGCCTAGTACCCTTAAAAGCGCATTTAGGAAATTAGCTTACTTCAATAATTTACATCGACATTGAGATGTTACCGTTCGCAGGTGAATTGATTCTTGTTTAATTATTGCAGTTTTGTTATTTTTAGCTTTACATCTGAAACTCAGTTTGCACGATGAACCATTAATATTCCAGAGGTTCCAAAAGAATAGCGATGTTGAATCGGAATGATTGTAGTGGAAGGGTAAGTTGAAAAGGCAATTACTGTATTTAATTCTACTTGATGATATTTTTTGCGAATGAGTATTTGTAGTCAATGTTACCGACGTGTTATGTCTGCGTTGGGCAGTTTCCTAGATGCGCGATATTATTTTTGGTGGGTTGTCTTCATATGGCAACTCATTTGTATTTTTTAGTTCTTTTATTTTGCTTTTATTGTCCCAGGGTATCCCTTCAGGATATCCTGGATTTAACTTGAATTGTTATGTGTTTGTGTCTCTTATATGGAGTTTTGGAATCAAGCATTGTCAACCCCATCTTTTATCTTGACTTTTGTTTTATAAATAAAACCACCCTTTCTTCTACTTTCGTGTTTTATTTAGAAGACTGGCGCCCGATTATATTTTTTCCTTAGTTAGTTGCCAAAGATCGTCTGAGTCACAACGTGAAAGAATCCACAAAACGCGCATGCGCGACCCGTGCTCTGGTACTGGACGGGGGTGTAATCCCTTAGCTGGCCTGTCTGCCATTCCATCGCAGATCAGCGGGGCAAGCGACACAAATAGGAGCAATTTGTGGTACAAACTTATAAATTTTATTTGTATAATTTGAGGTATTTAATTCAAAATTTTGAGTATATACTTCATGCTCACTTTTATTCATAACCCCCAATATCTCCAACTTCAATGTTTACTTAAAAGTGCTAAGTTTGCCACTTTGAGGAGCTTCTATAATTACATCTGGATGGGTTGATATCGTCACTTGCTACTACATTAACACTTGCTCATTTGACGGTTCTAACTTATCGTCGACGACACAAGAAAGTTTCGTAACCCCCTTGAAAATTTATAGTAGATCGTATTTTGTCATAGACATATTTTGAGATCGTTATAAATCAAACTCTCAAAAATTATCCAAATTGGTTGAATTTATCGATTTATTTATGCCACATACTCCTCCTCCAGTCTATCCGTCTTAACAGACGCGTAGTGATTATTTTCATGTGTCCAATCGTGTAATCGAGCCGTCGATTACTAGACAACATGATCATAATGCTCTTGGCAAATTACTCTTGGTGGTTTGCCATTGCCTTCCGAGGTGAAAGGGTCATAATAAAGTTGGATAAATTTTGTAGCCGGGTTGGGGATCAAACCCAGGGCTTGCTTCTAGCCTAGAGTCCGGTCCTTAGCCCGTTCACTTAGCTCAGATGCCACATACTAGCCCAATTCAATTTATTGTTTTACCGCGGTAATCGCGCAACTTTTGCAAAAAATTTTATCCAAATTGCTTCGTAAAATTCAAATAAATTTTTAATTTTTAAAATTCTTCCTTTCAAAAATTGTTTGTAAAAAACACCTGCTTTAATTTTTACCTTTCAAAAATTACATACCTTCGCGATGCCGTACGTTGCACATAAACCCCATTATCAAAACCAAACCACACTTTAGCTTTTTCAAAATAAAAGCATTCCATGAAACTTTACATTTTAAAAATTTATAAATTACAAAATACCCAGTTAAATATAAACTTTTTCATCCCAATAAATATGACAATTTATTATTTAACCCAATTTTTCAGAATTTCGAGATTTACTTCTTGTGCCTTTTGTCAGGTAGATATTATATTTTTTTGAATTATGAAGATTTCACAATAAACATGTGAAGTCCATGAGCAATGAATGGCATAAAAATCTGATTTTTTGTAATTTGATAGTTACGAGTTTAATCCGTGAATCGGGTATAAATCAGTCAGGTCCTTCCGTTTATTTGGAACTTTTTGTCATCTGTAAAAGCCATACGTCTAAAATGACTGGAAGGCAGATAATGTCACCCTTGATTATCTAAAGATACAAAAAGCTCCAAGTAAGTAATTTTATTCTTTGCAATTTGTGTAATTTGACGTTTCTTACCGGGTCTTTCCATTAAATTATTACTAATAACTGTAGTAATTATAAATTTATTGAAAGCGTCTTCTATATTCTATAATATTTAATTAAAAAGTTGTCCCCAGATTTCATTTTATTTCAGAACCTAAGTCCCAGATCCTCACAATTATCATTAAGAGCTGGTCTATACCAACATTGTGGCAACAAAAACTAGAGAGTGACTTTCTCTGTATTGCGACTTATTTTAATATCATTGTTTTAAGCAATCCTATCATTAAGGGTTACTTTCAGAGGGACAGAGTTTATGTTACAATATAACCGGAAAAATTTTTCATATCTATCGGTTTTACTTGCAGTTAGTTACGCCCCCGATACTTTTATTTGATAAATAAAGCAAAAATATTTTTAAGTAAAAATAACTTTAAAAGGTTTGAGTTTAGAAAAAATTTGGTTAAAAAATTTTCCGATAAAAGTGATTTTCATCAACTTCTAAGTGATAGGCACCAACCAGTATAAAAATTCTAAGAGTTATCCAGATTTTTTCAATTTTATAGGACCACCCCAAGTGAGATAATTTGAAACTTTTAATATGTTGTCAAAAAAGTTCATACTAATTTATGTAATGTCCGGGTAAAAACTTATTTTCTAGAACGAATTGCTCTCGTGACTGACGGAGTAATATTAGTTTTAGGTAGTAATTTGAATATGATTTTGGATTACTGTTTACTATGATAGTATTGAAACCATAGCCTAGGCCACATGTGCATAGTTCCATAGACTTTAAACGAACGAAGTAAATTCTTACTTGATTAAATTATATTAATGAAGGGTGGCTATTTTCGGTGTAAATTTTTCTTAAATGGTATGGAAAATTTAAAATTCTAAGCCTAACATCACAAGTAATTGAAAAAAATTGTTTTTCAGAACAGTTTTAATAAACGGTGAAATATTAAGCGACATCGCATAGAAAGGACGACCATATATCACTAATAAATATTTAGTCTTCATAAACATGACGCTTTGAACTTCCATCAGTCGATTCCCGAAAACTGGGACAAAGTTAAAAATCAATTAATACAAAAAATTAACTTTCAAAATATTTTATATGCTATAACAAATTAATAAAATTGTTGAAACGTTTAAGTTCTAAAACCACAAAATTGTCAATTCGTGTAAATAACCAAATACGTATCTTAAAGAAGGTTTAAAGATATCCCTGTTAGGAACAGGCAGTGAGATATGTTTGACATTTGATAAGAAAAGGATCGTTTGAAAAATTGAGTGTGATGAAAAGAAATGTATAAGAGATCTTTATGTCGAAAATTTAAGTAGAGGCATCGATTTCTAAAGTAACTATTTTTATTATTGTAGATTTTCTATCAAAGAGAATTTTTTATAAACCAAACCTGAATCATCGATTGGTAATACACAAGATATTCAATTTTTGTTCTTCTCCTGTTTGAAAATTGTATTAACTCTTATATGGCTATAGAAGAAACCTCACCCAGATGAGAAACTCAGTACCTTCGTATAATTTAAACGTTATTTAATGTTTTTTGTTTTTCTTTCGGCATTATTAGTGCTTTGCAAAATTTTTAATAATATTGCATCTTAATTTTTTTACTCGACCACCAAAGAAACAGAAAAAAGTAATCTAATTAGTGACGCGTATGAATGAGCCAATGAGATTCCGACAATCAAATTTGATTGAGTAACGAATTTCAATGTTAGAATTGTTTCAGTTAGTTGATCGAGTAACAATTGGAGGTAAATTATCTCTCACGTTGGCCAAAAAATTTGTAAATCACTAAAATAAAATATTTTTTAACAAAATTAAAGTAAATGAAACTTAGTGAATATATTATTTAGTTTATAAAATCTATGTTTAACTTTGGTTTTCGTGATAAGTTCCGACCAACCCTCGTACATAAAACTAAAGATAGAAAAACTTTCTATATTGTAAGAATAATGACAAAACATAAATTTTTATGCTTTTAGAACGAGTTTTATAGCCATGTTAGAACGTAAAGAGAAAAGTTGTATTCTTCCTCAGACACACTATTCAGTTGATTAAAAATGGTGTGCACAAGTAGAGCAAAACTTTCCGTACACCTAATATTTTATTTCATCAATTGTACAAAGAGAAATACAACTCGAAGGTTTTTGTACAGTACGCAAATTTATATTATGCAATAACAAAATTTGTAAACTTAAGACAATGTAAAGTTCAGTTTTCCATTTGCTTTAAAAGTTTCTTTTAATAACTCAAGTTTTAAGGTACGGTTGGAGTTAAATGAAATGAAAACCGAAACTTAACGCCAATAGTTATTACTTTTTACGTTTCAAAATTGAAAAAGCTCGAAACTGTTATAAATTTTAAAGCTTCCCATAGCTTATTATAAATTCCTGCCCGCTTTACGATATTTAGGTTATTGAACAGAATCTATCTAATATTTTCTTTAATAAAAGAGAAACTAATTTTTTTTTGCTGTTAAGCGGCAGTACAAGTAAGTCGGGCATTAGATACGGTAGAGACTATAAAACCCTTGAAAGGTTTGCATAATTTCCCGCTACAATAAAGCATAAGGAAAACCGTACATTGTATAGTTGTCACAGTAAAATGCTTTGTGTATAATAAACGCATTTCTTTCTTTTACTGCTTAAATGTATTTGTTTTCTTTTTGTAAATTGATAAAAATTATAATTTTTAATAAAAACAAACAAACAAAATTTGAATGACTCTTGAAAAACACGTTAAAAAAGATTTGTTTATTTTTTCAGAAAAGTAAAAGAATCACACTTTTCAAACATATTTTTTTTTCAATAAGTGGTTCGCAATTTACATATGCTTTTTAAGTTTACTTTTACAAATATGCCGGGATTGTTTTTAAGTGTAATGCTTTTCCTCGTGGAGAATATAACACTTCAACGCAGCAGGCCCTAAGTATATTTGTTTGTATGGTAACTACCATGTTGATTAAAAAATGAAAACAAATAAAAGGACGTTTAACGACTTAAAAATATAAATATTATATTCCCTTACTTAATTAAAATTGTAAGAAAAGACGTTCAATAAAAAAGTTGCCGCAAAAAGCTTCACCCTCACATTTTACAAAAAAGTTTCATCTAGCATATAAACTTTTACAGCCACATAAAAAGAAACAAATCTTCTATTTAATGGTGCTTTGAATAGTGAGACCGCAGTTCAAAAAACATGCTAATGATATCACGGCTAAAAAAAAGTTGTTCTCAAAAGCATCAAGTTTTTGTCTTGTTCGGGTGATTTTAGTATTTTTCTTTACTATTTTCTAGTACCACTGCAAGTTAAATATTAAAACAGTTTGGTTATATTTATCCTTTGAAAAGTTCATTCAATGTGAAATAATTAAATAACTTCATTAACAAAGAGATGGACTTTTCTAGATTATGAAACAATAAATAATCAAAGCAAAATCACAAAGGTCAATAATCCATGCACGTTTTGAAATTTCTAAACGGAAATTGAAACTGTCAAACGCAATATTATTTTATGTATATCAAATTGTCGACTACAATGAATAACTTTCCGATTCGTGTATAAATAGCTACATCAATTTTAAAAACGATGTTCTTGTAATGCGTTCCCATAAATGGATGAATTTTTTAAAATAACAGCAAACTGGTGCGAAGTAAAAAATAGTTTTATTAAGTGATTCATTAAGAAAAGAAACTTCTTAATACTAAAACAATTTCTCTTTGCAAGATTTCAAATTCGTACATTATGTTAATGTCGCTGGAGAACTGGGAAACTATGCAAAAGCTTTTCCAAGATATGTAATACATACTTGGTTTGTTATTATTTAATAACAAACCTAAGGAGTGCGTTGGCTGAATCCTTGGAATGCTATTATTGTACTAGGGAATACAATTTTTGTGGTAGAATAATTCACAAACGTTAGAATTTATCTCTTATACTACACTAATAGCATTAATATTCCACACAAATATCTGCAATTTAATATCATGTGACCCAATATGAGATAAAGCAATTTTTCAAATTATATCAAGAAAATTGCAACATTTATATCAAGAAAATTGATTGCCACAAAAAATCCCAAAAATATTTCCTAAATTAAGAAACCGTCAAACTAAACTCATAAATATAAAACAACATATAAATTGAAAATCGTCTTCCGATTTTCACTAAAAAGTTATGTGTAAGAAATATCAGAATTACGTAACTTTGATGTTATGAAATTTATAATATTATATAATTTTGTGGTAATTAATTTTACGTAGGTGTAAATTGAGCTTGATTTATTTTTGATCACGCAACGCTTGCTGTAAGCTTACGAAACGGCATTTTTTTATGTTCCACCGTTGTACATAGTGTTCTCTGTTTTCCTTTGACAAACACGAACACGCAACTGGGTAGTTTACATAAATTTGCTTCGAGAAAAAAGCCAGAATATTAAATTTATTTCCATAAAAATGTCAACATTTAAACAAAATTCCAACAAATTTTAAACTTATATGTACAAATTAGTGATATAATTAAGATTAATGAGAAACTAATTAAATTTGTAAATCTAAACCATCAGTAAGAATTCGTGGTATGCGCTGTAATATTGAAAATTACCAACCAGGATTTCTTGTTTTGCATTGACAAAATTTTAATGCTTTTTAATTTCGATAGAAGATCGTACGATAGAACCCATTAAGAGATTGCTGGGTTAGCTAAATGTTACATTCATCAAAGAAAGTGCTTTATGCTTTATCTAGAAAATTAAATTTAGTACGTGTACTCAAAAAATTTACAATATTAACATTATAACATTATCGATCTAGTTTAATTAATATTTATTACATTTAACGATGCATTAATTAAAGAAAATCGGCACAAACTTTTAATTGCTTTATTTGGAACAAAAGACAATATCTTACCTTTCTCCCCTTCTGTAAAGGGTAAGCTTCAGTCAATATTTAAAAATTATTTCAGAATTGTTATTTTTTGAAATATCGTACCATGGTTGTATTTTCACTTAGCTTTATAATGGTAATTCTTGCAGATACAAAGTTTATCTTGTAATTTTTATGGCCCTTTTTAGACAAAAGTTCCATTTTTAAATACGATAATAATAATAAAGTTTCATTATTAATATCCAGTTAAATTTATGTAATTATACCTTTAAACTAAAGAAAATTTGTATTTTACTAGATTATAATCATAAAAAAAGTTTGATCACTTAAATTTTTTTCTCCTTATTCCTGTAATAGATTTTTGCAATTAATTACCAAACTGTCACATTTATTGGTAAGTACTACGTTACCATAAAAGATTTAAATTTTTGAGCCTTAAATCGGCCACAGTTTGTCAAAACAGCTCAAATATCAAACATGGATAATTTTATATTTGTTTTGTCATGTTTAATGGATATTTAATGGCAACAGAGACCCTTCATTTTATTTAGCTTCAAGAAGAAATCCTTTGACAATTTTCTATATTAAGACTGTGTTATTAAACCTTTACAAATTTGTGCTAATATCGCTAATTGTCACTTATTATTCACTTTTTACTGAAAGACGGTTAGATATTTTCTTTTATTTACAAAATTTTTACCTTTTAGAAGACAAATAATTCACGACAATTAACCATAAGTCAACTTAATAATTAGAAATACAATTCTTTCCTTTCTTGACGCTAGAAGGGGTTCGAAAAGTATAGATTAATTAGGGGGAAATGCCGTGTTCATAAATTAGGAAATTACTGCGAGTTTTCTATGAAAAACAATGTTTTCTTATAAGAGTCAATTAAAAAGTAATGAAATATAAAGTGTAAGAATTATGCTGCAAAAAACAATAAATCCAACTCAAATAAAGTAAAATGAAGTAAACTGATTTGATTTTATAATTAAAATTGTTTACAACAAGAAAACTTGAATAAAAACAAGTAAATGAAAATAGTAATTATTCTTGAAGGGTTTAAACTGCTTTGATGTTATTAAAATATTGAAGAATGCCAAAAACACTTCTGAATAAAGTATTTTCAAATTTTTTTTAGTTTTAAATGATCCAAAAAAGTTAAAAAAATTATAAGGCTATTTTGTCACAATTTATTAAATAAACTGCATTTTAATATTTTTATACTTAATACTCTGGTATTTAATCAAAAAGTTGAAAAATCATTACAACATAATTAAATTATCTATCGCAAGGTGGTAGAATGATCATAAAATGAAACAGTCTTTTGACTGGCTAACACAACTTTGATACAGCATACACGAAATGTTGGGGATTTCCAAAACTAAAATTTAACAGCAACTCAAATTTTTTCAATCTAACTAATGTTGCGATAGTTGCAGAATAAGACTTAAAAAAACTTTGCAAATTCTTAACAGATATAATGAACGTTGAGGGAATTCATCATACATTCCCATTCTTCAGATATTTAAGCTAAAAAAATCAATTGACGTAATGCAGGATCTTTCAGAAATAACTGTGATGCCCGGAGCAACTGATATTCTTCCTTTAAAAAAATTTAAAATTGTAGGAAAGAAACTATAAAATGATTTGTTTTTTTATGGATAATATTTTTATTTATATCTTTTTATTAACATTTTTTCCATCCAATTTATATTTCACTCAGATACTACGAGAGAATATATTATTATTATATTGATATTATAAGTAAAAAAATATTTAATAAATAACTACGAAATTTTTCGATAAATCTTAAATTTTTTTCTAGTTTCAAACAAAAACTATCCTCTGAGGCGCAACCCCTAATAAGAAGGTTGATCAAAACAGAAACCACAGTCTGTCGCAATCTAGAAAGAATCTTTCCAGTTTGTTTAACCACGATTTTAATAGACCAGCTCTCGATTTGTGCGGAGGTAAGGCCGCAGATTTTAAAATAAAATGGTACTTTGCGGGAACTCCAATAAAACGATGGTGATAGTAAATGCTTTAATGACACAAAAAATTAATTGAAAAGTAGGTATATTTACAATTCTAAGAGTAATTGCAATGCATATTATTGTGGTAAAACAATATACACAGTGTAATAATTACACATGCTGATTATAACAATCCTTTGAGAATTTCATTGTTTTGAGCTTTTTAAAGTAGAAAAATTCATCAAATTTGTTAAATTTTACTTGGTCAAATCCAACCTGAATTGTTTCTTTAAAAAAGTAGTTTTTGTAAAGAAATATTTATTATTGCATGTTCAAATTTTAATAAACATAATACAAAAATAATAATCTCGTCTATCATTTTCTGAATTAAATAAAAGTTCTAGAAATTTACTTATTTATTATTGCTCTCAAAACGAATACTCTTTAGATTTTAATCATGTAATGTAAAATACTTTTCTATTTTTACGAAGTAGGAAAAGTACGTAATAAAATATATCCATAAAGGTAAAAATAAAAAGTGCATAATTATATAAAATAGATATTCTGCTACATTTTGGACACATTGGGATTTAAACGTTGGGTTCAATTAAGCAGTTGATCCAAATATGTGAAATTCTACATATTAATTAAGTTAATTTGGTTGTTTTTTTTTAATATTTTGTTCAAAAACAGTTTGGAGATTCCGATTAATTGGTAGCCCACTTAACCGGATCGACTACTCCTCCAAAAAACTTACATTAATTTCAGGAAAAACAAACTTAATGCAGCTATTCTGCATTTTAACCTAAGTCGGGCTAAAGCATTGCAGCTGCAAAAAATGTATTTAGCGGATTTAACTTTTTATTTTTATAATCTGCATCTGTTCTTGCCTTCTAATCCCATTTTTTAGGTGATGTCTCACAGTTACAGAACAGAAATTTGCGGTTGAAATTTTTGAGCTCAGCTTTTTGGTGAAATCTCCCATTGTCTAATCCTCCCCTTAAAGTGAGTTTGTAAATTTCAAAACAAGAATGTCCATATTCATAACAAAAAATGTAAAGCTTTATGATGATGATGACGATGATATCTCGATGATATCTTGGACAGGGCAATATCCAATAAATTGCCCCGTAATAAGTCTGATTTCGTTCTTTGTTAAAAAAAAAGCTTTTCAGCATCTGCAGTCGAGTACTCTATAAATTTTTTCGCTTGTCGTCCTCGTGAATTTATTATACCAGAAGGTTTTCTTGCTCTTCGCTTCCCATTTCTAGATTTTCATCCTTCTGTGTATTTTGCATAGCTTTCAAAATAGTTCAGGTCCAGTCGGGGGCGTTTTTGAGCCTGATCTAGTTATTTCGTCAGCTACCTCATTTTCATCAATTCTCTCATAACCCAAGCAACCAGTAAAGAGCAGTTTTGTTGCCCTTGGCCAATTTATGAAAAAATTGTCTACATTCCCATGTTGACAAAAAAAGACTCAAAGCTATTGGTTTTGAGTGCTTTTATTGCAGTTTTAATCGATAGGTTAACCACCACAGGTACATGTCTTTGTCTGACACAAGAGACAATTTTGATATACTTACATAAAAATTGCACGATTACATGCAAATTGCCGCTCGTGTCAGACAATGAAAAAAACCTGTGGTAAATAATCTTTTGGTTGTAGCATGTGTACTTTTAATGATATTTTTTCATCATTCTATAAATTCTTACAGCTTTAAAACATTAATTACTCCCTTATCCAAACAGCAAAACCTCGTGTCATTTTCGGTTTTGTATTTAGGGGTTATTGCTATTAGGTATTTATCCTGAAATCCGGGATAAAAACCGTCAGTAGCTCTTAGACTATACTCAAAGTGTTGCCAAGGTTCGGAATGATGTCAGGGTATATTTATGTGTGTGAGGTTTTTCCAGAAACAATTTCTTGTAAAACCTTCTATTTCAATCTTACTTGTTTTTAATTTTAATATAGGTAAATCTTGCTTTTACATTGCTGTAATTAAACACAAGGACATCAGAAAGCAGATCACCATCGTCAACACGACGGAGATACACAAAAAAAAATGTCTAGACGTTTTCTAGTAAAACAAAATTACTTTAAAATTATAGAAATCCTAAAATTATTACTATCAATTTTTTAGTTTCTACCTTAGTGCAAAAATTTTGCAAACTGTTCAGAATTTCTTATTTTAGCCCTGCAGTGATAGGATTTGAGATACTAAAATTTAAGAATTAATTCTAAATTTACATATTATATAAGTGTGGCTAATTGACAAAAAGTTGTCAAAAAAACAAGGAAGAAAACGTTAAATTTTACTTTTTATATTGTGTAATTATAAAAACCTTTATAAAAGAGAAAAGTAATTGCCCATCTGAACAAAAAGTTCAACGGCTATTTTGTAGCTTTTCAAGCTATATCAACTCATTTAAATTTAATTGCTTTAAAACTACTAAGCCGATTACAACCAATTATCAAAGTAAACATTGTGGTTCGCAGATTTAAATATTTTGAAATTTTTTAAACGATTAATATATAAATAGGCAAGAGAAAGTCTGAAACTCATTCTTCATTGTGACTGAACTTATTCTATATTCTATCTTATTCTATAAGATCGTACTTCCGTGTGTCTGTCTGTTAGTAACGGTAAAGGTCAAGTTATGAGCAATTTTTTTCCGTTAGTTCATATTTGACTGAATGAGACGGATAAAAGCTATGTATAATATTAACTGAATACACATAAAATATCATTGACTTTTATTGTATTAAATTAATTAGAAAATTACCAACTTTTATTGAACTGCAAGTTGAAGATCAAGGATTACCAAAAGGTGCTATGGAGTATAACCCAATTTTGACGTAAGACGTCAAAGAACCGATGGGCTTATTAAAAATCGGATCAGGGCAAAATTAAACGGTGAGATTAGCAAAAAATTAAAACAATTTATTTTTAAAGTTTGTTTGATCTTATATCAGAAAAAAAAGATTAAAATAAAAATTTGATATGATACTCAAGCTTTTTTCAAATTAAATTAATATCGAAATAAGTAATAAAATTAACTAGCAAAAAATAAGACCACCAATTAAATCTACAAAATTAGTTCAGAAATCTTATTATAAAATAATTAGTTAATTATAAAGAATTAAATTAATATTTTTAAACCAATTAAAATGTTAAGCCTACATTTTACAATTTTACTTTTCCAGGTTCACGTGAATTTAGCATTATTCCAAATAGTCTTAATTTAGTTATTCCACTACGAATAGAATAAAAGAAATATAAAATTTATTCGGAGGCTTTGTAAGGCGGAATAATTTTCGTAATGTTTTGATCACATTTCTATAGAATATTTTAACATTTAACAAGCCGCACTATAATACAAATTATGTTAGCAACACATTGGAAATTGATTAGTGAATTAAACGTAATGAGCTTGTGTTCTACCTTTCCTGATTGCTTCATGTAAATTTCATAATCTTGAATGTGTAGGTAGGAGTAAGTACGTACTCCAAAAGGCTCGCTATCAAAATCTCAATACATTTACCATGTTTAATAATTCCAGTTTTTTCGGTCAATTCTCTGTTAAAACTCACACAGCTGCTATAATTAAAATTGACGTATTTTAAGTGAAAATTTATAAAACAACAAGAATTATCTGTAGATTCATCCATTTGTTACTACAATTTATCTAACATTCATTACAACAGCTAGAATAATTAATTTTACGTCTGTTCCAATTTTGGTTTAACAATTTTGTCGATTAACAAAGCTGAGCAAGTAACACTCAACATGTTCATTCAATAAATGCTGCCGGGTTGAATAATTTTATGCAATTATTGCCTTTAGGTTTTCTAACTGGGAACACAACAACTTTTTATTGTCAGAAAAATAAATTTTTAGCTTGATTCGAAATCTTAATTAAAACATTAAGTTTTTCTTTCCAAACTTTTGAAATTAATTAAACTTGAAACTAAGTTACTAATTCCTTTGTTTGCAAATCTGTTACTCGTCAAATTATAAATAATTAAATTTTTGTAGAAATCATTTAACCGTTGTTTAAATAGAATATAACTTGTGGCAAAAATCATGATAATGCTTTTTAAAATAATACAGCTGTTTCAACTTTCAGTATAAATTTCAATGTTTTTCTTTTCAATTCAACCACCTGCATCAATAATTTATTGCGAGATTAAAATTGAATTTTCTTTGTCATTATTTATAAGTTAGAATTAAATTGAATTCAAGCATAAAATCGAGGAGATCAAAAACAGTTTTAGAACCACTTTTGCTGCACTTTTTAATGTTAAATCAAAATATCGGGTTCCACATTTGAACTTTCCTGAAAAATTGCTTACCTAATGATGTGAGAAGCCACAATTTGTAATTTTAACTTATCCAGTTTTGATCATGATGTTGTTTAGAAAACATCTTGGTTTTGTAAAGATTCTGCAACAAAGAAACAAAAATTACTCCACGTTATTTAAACATTTCCGTCATACCGACTGTAAATTCGTCAAACTAAATACTGTAGAGAAAATAATGCAACCTTAAATTATTAAGTGAACAAGTCCGCGTTTAACCAATAAAATCCTTCCTCCTTGGGATCAAAACTTTTCCTAGCCAGTTCAAATAATAAAATTAAAAATTGATCCTTTAAAGCTGAAGCTGCATAAATTTGAATACAAAATGTTTATATTAAATAAGTTGAAAATTTTGAAAATTCTATACACGTATGGTGTCAGTGGAGATGTAATGGATACCGTTTTCTTTCTTCCTGCTACTTTAAACTGAAAAGGATTTACGAAAACCGACACCGTCGTTTACTATTTTCTATCTTAAAAAGCACATAAGAAAGTGCAATTCATTAAATTTTCAAGCTCGACATAGTGCTGAAATTTCTCGTAAAATAACAATGTTACAAAGCCGCAAAATTTAGAATTTAGTTTATGATGCCGAACAACTAATCGTTTAAGATAATCTAAAATCTAACCCAAGTTATGAAGCGTAACTTTACCGCCCGTTCTCTGCAATCAAAACTTTTAAAATCAAAATGGTCCGATTTCTATAATAACTTTTTTCTAACTTTCATTTTTTCAACCCAAAAAGCATTTCGGGATTAATTTGACATGTTGCAGAACTCTCATAAATTGAGTTAGCTAAGTTTGTAAATTGACCTTAAAGTTTATTATATTGCATGACAAATTAACCAAGTTATGGTAGCTTTGTGCATCAAAGAGCTTTGGGAAAGCTCACATATAGTTGAGTTGAGTTGAATTAAAAATTTAAATTAATCTTAAAATTAAATAGTTAAATAGTTGTAAAGTTAACTTTTGTTTTACGATTTTCTCTTGATTAAATCTCCTATTTGAACTCGTTTAAAACTTTGAAATAGTTGCCAATAAAACTAAAATTTTGCTGTTATAAAATAAATGTACAAGAGTGCTCAAGTATTTAACATTTTCAATTACAACTTAATGCTGGTACATACAATTAAACTTTCCTCATTACAAACGCGAAAGAGAAATTGCATTAGATATCCCTATAAGCCGATTTAATATCATACACAAAATGCCAAAGTAAAGAAGAAGCTTACAGCGTGCTTTGATAAACCAGACTAACAATCCAATTGCACTACCGATCAAGTCAATGAGGTAATTTTTGAAATTGCCATAGAACTAGCAGCATTACTAATACGTGACCAGGATATTAACAATGAGAATCAACAATTTAAGCCGTATTATGTGCAAAAATTCTATAAAACAATCGATTTGAAAGCTGGTTTTCATCAATAAGTCTATTTTATTCATTTTTTGTTTTCCTATTTACTCAGTAGGTACTCCGTATTTAGCCAAGGGAGATAAACTTTACGTCACAACCATCTGAATTTAGAAGCGGCAACTACATATTACTTAAATTTAAACGTAGCTGTAGCAAATTTGACTAAGACATATAATTTTATATACTATCCAACGCACATTTTTTACTTTTTGTTGTTTTTGTTGAAATTTGAACAGGTATCAAACATTTTAAATTGGATTTTTGGGCGTCGGCGTTGGTACACATTATCTAATGTCATAGATACTTTCTTGATATGTTATAATTATAAGTATTTAATTGTATAAGTAAGTTTATAAAAACTGAGGATGAGTACGAAAAAAAGCCACCGGATTTAAAAAAAATTTTTTTGTAGAAATGGTAGATAAAAAGCGTACATTTAAAGTATAAAAAAACTTTTGGATCGTTGAAAATTGAGTCTACAATTATCAAAAAGGGGAAAAATTTACATGCGAGTATGGTGTAGGCTGTAGCTATCACTAGATTACCGCCCATCTTGACCAAGAAGAAGCTGAAATGTTCCTCTAACTGCTTAAATCAAATATGGAAAATTTATCGTTAAAGTGCTTGTTAGTTACATTCCAATATTTTTAACGCATAGAACTAATTAACCGAGATCTCTGAAACAGCCCATTCGCTAAAAATATCCTATATCGCCTTCCATTACCTAAACCAAAATCCTAGAAAATATGGATCTTTGAGACAGTTCGACTTATTAAAAATATACCCCAAGGACAACAAATAACCTAAATCGGGTAATTGAAGCCGAAGATCTCATAAACGGTTCCAAAATTTGCGTAAAATGTCCGGTTTAAAATCGACATTTTGGCAAAACTAATAATTTTTCTGATTTTTTTGATTTTTTCTCACCTGAAAGCACTTAATTTTAATGTTATTTATGAAATCCTGTTGAGTTTTTGTTAATAACTAATGTTATCTTTGGTGTCCCGTTTTCGTACTCGTATCCAGAATTGATTTGAACAACCAATTTAAGCAAATATAACAACAAAACTTACTATGAAAGTTATTCACAAAAGTTAAGATGAGAAAACTCTTGATATATTTATAAATCACTATCGATAGATAGCGCTATTAAATTTCAATGATCAATAAATTGCTTTACTACTAATAAAAGTCAAGATTTACAATTCAGCTATTCAGCACCATCTGCTGACAGTTTTTTTTAAATAAAAAACTCAATAATGGTATTGGCAATTTGATACTATAGAATCAAATATATCAGTGTGCTTATATGATTTGTTTTATTCACTCCACGATTGGTTACAATCCGTCCGTGGACAATAAGCAACATTTTTTTACTTGATGAAATACATGGAACAGTAGAAAACAGCCAATAGACAGTTTATTTTATTGGTAATAAATAAACTAACCCATCAGATACGAGTCTACAAATGATACAAAAAAGGTGTTTTTTAAGAAATTATTATAATAGGATATTTGAATTTTATAATCAATAGTAGGTACTATAATTAAAATCGGAGTTATACTTTCAAATTTAAGGGGAGTTATAATTTAGTTATATATAAACGGTTATACAAATTTAAAACCTTTATTTCTCACCCCCCCCCGCCCTTTAAAGAAAACTTAATAAATAAGTTTGATAACTTCGATAAATAAGCGAGCCAATCAGAGACACTTCCATAATTCATACAAAGGAGAACCTTTCTAGCAATTCGCAATCCGTGAGTTTCACTTTAATTCAGTTTTGCAGTTATTCGGCAGTTATTGCATTACAATGCAAAACTATTTTTACTTTTTTATAAAGTTAATAATAAAATGTGTCCAATAGTTTGTACACGACAGTGGTAAATTTTACATTTGAGATACTTAAATGTAACGAATTTTCACATTTGGTTAGAATTATTACTTGATTCGAAATTATGTAGTTGGTTGTATAAAATCTGCAAATATTTTTAATATTTATCATGATTATAAAAACAATTTCTTTGGAACTTTTTTAATTTTTTGGAGACAAAAATCTGTAATCGTCAATTTCTTACGTCACGGACAAAAAATAAGATGTATACCTAGTAAAATGTTAGTTCTTAATGTAACTAAAATTTAGTCACCTCTTTCTCAGTAGCACACTTTGCCAAATAGGACCGACCTAGAGGAATATTTTTAGTTAGTAGCGCAACAACGGCAAATCTCGGATCCACCTTAAGATCTAGTCACTCCCTTCCTAGTAGCACACTTTAGCAAGTAGGAGTCTAAGAAGATATAATTCTTAGTAAGTACTGGGTAGTTACGATAAATCTCTAAACCCACCCTAAAATCTAATCTATGTAATTTATTACACTATTTTAAACTATTTAAAAAATTTAAATTCTAGCGTCAAAACGTGCGTAGTCGAAACATGTTAGCGTCGGAACATGCCCGCGTCAAACAGAACTAGGCCCAATATTTTTAAGGTACTAAACATTGACATTTTTTTTGAAAATTAGAAGACTTTTATTGCATTTTAAAATTTTTTTATATTTTTAGTAACTCAACTATTCTTTGTAACTCTTCCAAGGCAAAAAAGCTTTCTGTTACTTGGTAAGTAATACCATGTATATTTCTTTATAAATAACAATTTTAAGAGTTTAATTGAAAGAAATTGGTTAACCAAAAAATCTGATTTTCAATAAACCTTTCTTATTGCTTATGAGGCTAACACAAACTTAATAATATTAGAGTTTAAAAAACTATTTGTGATTAACTTCGTTCTTGATTCATCTGCTCTTATTTTTATTTTACGTCGACTCGCAACCATCGTATACCGACTCGAAAAGCTGATCGTCCAAATTAGTCTTGGTAGATTTTCGGATCTGGTACCATTATTTTAGCCAAAAATATTAATAGTTATTTAAAGTTTACATTTTTACGCAAATTTAGTCCTTTTGACACCATTCTGTTGTCGATACGTGTAATATACGTAGACTAATTGTAGCTTTAGCGCGTAGAAGAGTTACACGGCCATCAATGAGATGTTTACATTGCCACACCGCAGACCAAAATCAGACCTCTTCTGGTGCTGCTGGTGACTAGTTTTTAAGTATTTTTCTAACCACTAAGTCATTGTTATAGTAGGTGCCAAATAAATTTGCCGCTGCGTCATAGTTTAAAATGGTATGAATTGGAAAAAACTAGTTAAACAAGTGATTTTTAAAATGCATTGTTTCTTTTTATGTTGATATAACTTTCTCTCTTTACCACAACTTGTCATAATGTAAATGTCACTGTCAAAATGGTGCAGGTTTTAACAAAAATTAAATATTTTTCATTAATTTGCAAATAATTTTTCATTAAAGGAAAGTTTAGTAAGAAATTTAAGTTTAATAAATTACAATTTTGTTGCCAAGAATATAATAGAACAATATTTATTAAACAAATAATAACTTCAAGAACATTTCAAAATGATCAAAACATAAACATTTAAATTCAACGATTCTGAGAGACTTTTCATAAATGCCTAACTCCCGATGCCGAATGGTTTTAGTGCTTAAAATCAGTTTAAGATAATTATTGGAAATGACGTTATCTATCACTATCACTAAACTATCACCATCAGAATCGGAATCATTTGCCACTGATATAATGAGTTCTTTTACGGTAACATCTAACAGTTTCTCCCGTTTATACCAATCGGCTATGACCTTATCGGTGTGCCAATGCAGTTATGTCAAATTGCAGATGTACAATTTAGCAATGCTTCATTCCACATCAAAATTACTTTGTCATCCCCATAACCATCTCTTTCAATATACTTATTATAATAAGTTTTACAATGCGCCCACACAAGTTCAATCGCATTAAACTCGCAGTGGTAAGAGGGTAATCGTAAGACCTCATGTCCATGATTTCGCAATAGTTCATCTACTTCATACCGTTTTTCCTCCTTATTCAATTTTGATAATTTTAACAAATCCGCTTTAAATGAACTGTCGCTAAAAGGAATGTTATTTTTAGTTAACCATACTGCGATCCTGCTTTTTTCCACATTGACGTAAGTTGCTTTTCTACCAGAATAGAGTGGTGAGATGCATTGTTCATTATTATTAAACTTGGTTCTTCTAAATTGCATATTAGTTTTTCAGTAACCCATTTCATAAGTTCAAAATCAACTGTTACGATTGAGATTTTATAGTGCGACCACTTATTGGTATAAACATTTTAAAAGTAACCAAAGGTTGAATATTTAATATAAAATTAAAAATTTGTGGTTTTAAATTTGAATACATTTTACGTTTTGACGTTTTAAGTTTATTATTTTAACTTTAAGTTTGAATTTATCCGCACTTGACGTTGGGATCATTAGATACCAAAAGCACTACGTGACTCAAAATTTTTAGTGCATTACAATGCAGTAAACGTTCAGACATAATAATTTTGTTTTTTGTTTGTTTTATAATGTCCAATATTGGTAACGTACGACTTTTATTAGTTTCGATCAGCAAGACATACAAATGTTTTCGTACTCTTTTAAATAAAGCTGAACGACGTTCTAAATTATATTCAGTAAGTCATTTCTTAATCAAAAATTAGTGACGTAGAGGCACAGATATTTGGCACCGAGTTTACGAGTACAACAAAGGAAATCAGGCGAGCTCTGGTCGCAATGCGCTCTGTACACAAGGATATGCTAAGCTAAGTTAAAGAAAGGTTACATCATTAAAAGTTTGCTAGTTGTAGACCAAACTCAGCGAGTGATGGCAGTACTGACTAACAACAATTGCGTAGTTGGTACAGAGGGAAAGCGTTCGAGTGCTATCGTTAAAAAAACAACATCAAATAAAAACGTAATTTGTAATTAATTTTTTATTTTTCTTCAAGGATCCCGATTTTGAGCTTAGGTTAAAGTTGAATTATGTTATTTATTTAGTAAAAAAGCACATATTTTTACCGGAATTGCAAACTGACCATATTTGCATAAAAAATGTAAACAATAAAATCTTATTTTGTCTAAACTAATTAATATCCGACATTCATTCTTACTTTAAACGCTTCATTTTAATGTGATCTATCATATTCTCTTATGTTTTTATTAAAAAATTTAATATCTTCTGGGCCTTTTTAACGTGATGTCTCTCAATAGCTATTAGTTTTTATTTTCAAAATAATCATAATTTGAAGAAAATTTGTGAAATAGATCACATTTTACATAATACCTAGTAAAAACGATTACAGTTTTTTACAATAATTTTTTTATTTTTTTTATTGTTATACCTACTACTTAAAAGAGGTGAGGTGCAAAGGTGAGCTAAGTGAACGGGCTAAGGACCGGACTCTAGGCTAGAAGCCCTGGGTTCGATCCCCAATCCAGACACAAAATTTATCCAACTTTATTATGACCCTCTCCCTTCGGAAGGCAATGACAAACCACCGAGAGTAATCTGCCAAGAGCATTATGATCATGTTGTCTAGTAATCGACACCGACGGCTCGATTACACGATTGGACACATGAAAATAATCACTACGCGTCTGTTAAGACGGATAGACTGGAGGAGGACTACTTAAAAATATTAAATCTAAAATAAGTACGTAGGATGTAATACATAGTAGGTTTATCAGTTTAAAATGAATTTAGGATATTTGATATCCAAATATATCTGATTTCAATAAAGCAATTCATTTTAAAGATTTTTAAATTTAGAGCTACAAGAGATGAAATTGATAAGACTCGGAGAATCGCCATTCTTTGTGTCTACAATCGAGCTTATCTGGTTTACTTCAAACTAAGCAATCTTTGCTTCAATCGGTTTCTTTCTTTAATACTGATATATCTCCATATGTGTAACTCTGTTGCTGTTTAAAATTTTTAAACATTATAATTTAATTTTATTTTACAAACTGTATTCAGAAGAGCAATTTTAATTAACGTTAATATTGGTATTTCAATTAATATTTTTTAATATTTGAGAGGAAAATTATTTTTACCTAGTTATTGGGTTCGTCTTTATCTCAAGGGTTTTTAGATTTCACCTTCAGTTTATATTAAGAACAGTTGTGGTTACTTTTTATTTGTTATTTATTATTTTATACTCGCGAAATAAATAATAAATAAAATTTAAAATTTTTGTTGAGTTAATTTAATAATAATTTTAAGGGTCTGGACAATATTCATCTTATTATCCCAAAACAAACCTTATTTTCGGTAATCAACTTTTTTTGTTATTATCATCAATTGTATTTCATATTTATCACAATATCCATAATGTATGTTCATATTGTCGAACACAGCAATAAATTTTGGTTCCGAAAAATTTTAACAATAATTCATTAAACTCTCAAGATAAATTTAAAATTATTTATTACTTTAAAACTTTGTAATACAGCGCTGGTAATTCTTATATTTTGTATCTTATATTTATATATTTTAAGAGCTTTCTAAGTTTTTACATTTATTTTTATGGTCACTATAAATAAAGTGAGAATAAAACTATTATTTTTAACGTGAAGCTTAAATTTAATAATTGCAATAGAAAAATGTTAAGTTACGTAAGCTCTACATATTTTATCCGGTTTTAGTTTTGGTTTCACGCATATTTATATACGAGCACCCTACCGTAGTTTCACAATCGCTTTCAATACATTTTAACACACCTGCTTTTATCAGATCGGAACTTTGTCGATTAAATTATACTTTTAAATTATAGGTATTCGACCGATATTTTACTGTACAAGTGTGTTCGTTCCGAATTCATTTTCCGGAGTTTTTGCTTCCTCCGTTGCTATAGAAATTGGCTTAGCAGAATGAGTTATAGATTCAACTTTTAATATCCGGAAATTGACCAAAAGAAACAACTGCATCCATTTCAATTTTTTGTATCGTTTATTTCGCATATATTTGTATAAAAAGCGTTGCCCATGTTTCTAAAGGAAATATGTTAAATTTTGCACAAGGAATATTCGAGTTTCAGACTTTTTATAAAACGGTTATTACTTCTAACTTTAAAAACAAATTTACATACTTTCTCTCTATATTTCCTTTACAACAGCATTATATATTTTTTTCTAATTAGATAAAAGCTTTTGCGATGAATGGAAAATAATTTTGTGTTAATGTAAATTTCGCAAATAAAATTACATCAGTGTTTGGAAAGGTTTTAAAAATTATTTTGTCGTTTTTTTTATGAATAGGTACTACTACAAAATTATAGAATAAAACTCCTTTCTTTGGGGACCTGCTACCTTTTAAATTATTATACCAACAAAAATTAGCACTTAATAAAATACGTAACAGTGTAATATTGTTCAATTTTTGGTCAAAATTTAAAATGAGTGCAGAAGTTTTGTGTGATGGCCGATGGTTAAGGTGCTAGAGTTACATTGGAAAGCATTTCATCAATTGAATGGTTGCTTCCAATGTTAGAGATACGAGAAAAATTCAGGTGACATGTTCTCATAGGTTACTCAGCTATTGCTTTTCAATCTAGACCCAAATTTTGCAACCTTTAACCACAGTTTTTTTTAGTGTAAGAATTACGATGCCTCGCGTACATAGTAAGCAATTGGTCAACAAAAATTAAAAAAATTAGATTTTTTATATTAGACGTCTGAATATTCAAAAACCTCCATAAGATAAGATCCAATTATATGAAACCAAATAGATTTCATCATAAGGAAAATCTGCTTCTAGTTAAAAAGGTTAAGATGTACCTGCTTGCTGATATTACACTCATTTATAACTTATAACCCTCTGATTCCCAAGATTCAACTAAAATTACAAGTAAACACTAGTTAAAAAGGAACAAAAGGATTACACGTCGAAAAGCTAAAATACGAGTAAATTATCAATGTATAGGAGGCACGCCATATCATTATCAACCTAACTGTGACCTTTACAGTTTTTTTTTCCCTAAAAGTATGTTTTAGAATAACACAAAATTAAAACACGCTTATAAATTTTCAGAATTTTTTTTGACATTTTTTTAGCATTATTTGACACGACTTTGTGTTTGAATTTTTAAGTTTATGTAGAATTGTGTGGATTTTAACAACTGAAAAGCTTCCGTACGTCTAAATGATCATACAAAATTTTGTGTATTGTTTTCATGCCGATGCCTAAAAATGTTGGAATCTCTCGGTATGTCACATGTCAATATCGCTCAATCATTTTGCGTACAGCAGTAACATTAGTGACAAGAGAGCTTCTGGACGACCTGCACCAAATTCGTCACTGAGAGTAGTGGAACCACGCTGGAATTTTGAAAACCAGCTATAAACAGTACTCCTGGATAGTGCTTCATTCCAAAACAAGCCGATCGATGAATTGTTTTGGCTTCAGGGCACATTTAAAATCTTAAAAAATCATGGCTCAAAAATTTTCACAAGAAAGTTCCATTTTTGGCATAATCACTTTCTTTACAATGTAGTGTAAACAAAACTTTTTTCAACTGAATTATATGTAAAAAATGTTAAATTTTACGAATACGATAGTTAAAAAAATTGACACCATTAGAAATACTAGATTCCGGAAACTTTTCCAAAAACCCATGTATTGCTTTAATTTTAAAGTGGAGGTTTGACCTAAAAATTAACATTTTTTAAGAGGTAAGCACTTTACCTGGTGAGCAGTAGTCACTTCCTGGACCACTATATCGGTGAGGAAAAAGAATTAGATTATTAGTTTCAGTTTTAATATGTGTCTGGCGCTGAAAGTATTAATTAGTCAACTGATTGCTATTATCAATTTTTTTCAAATTCACTCAATGATTTATTTGATAAAAGAATAAAAACCTTCAGATGTATTTGATTATTCCTGTATCCAGGGGCATAGCTTCAAATTTTGGGCAATCTCTTTTTTTTGTGGGGTCCTAGGGTATTCATTAGTATTAATTTCATCACCCAAATGTTATAAATTTTCAACAATTAAATCGCAGGTTTACAAAATAATTATATTAAATGATTTTTAATAAATAAAAATGCAACAATTTTGATTCTATATACATGTAATTACAAACGTTTTAGGAAAGTCCGACGCATTTTGTCAAAACAACGCAAATCGAATCACAAATTTCCATAAAATCCCATAGGAAGATGCGTGATTCCATTGCAATAACATGTGTTGTGATTAAATAGAAAAACAAAAAGAATTCACAATAATATTATGTGAACTTAACCCTTCATTATCCCCGATTTTTTCTTTTGAAACAAAAAACAATATTTCTGTACTTTAAAACACCCTGTACGCCCTCAGGTTGTTTACAATTATTAATTTCATATTTAGTTGTAATTTTACACCTGGGAGTATGCAACCATAATTGTTTTCCTAATTTTAGCTAGTTACTTTTCTGGGAACTCAATTTACATGGAATGCCTATTTTTTTTTAAATCTTCTGTCGACCATGGGAAATAAGGAATTCTGTTTTTTCTCACAGTTGCAACACAGTAAAGTTCTTTTTTTTTAATTCTCAAAGTCATGATTTATATTTTTTGAAATATTACGCAAAATTTTGACAACAGTATTGCCACTTATAGCCACTTAAATAAACCTCTTTTTTTTAAATAAAAAAAATGTAGGCGAATACGGTGAATTGACCATTGCAATGCAAGGCATTATAAACACCTCACCAATGACGGTAGGGTTGCTCATCATAGCATAGCATCACTTTTTAATCAGAGTTTATTTGGAGGAAAGACCTCCATTACCTCCTTTAACATCTGAGAACATTGCGTGGATGGTTTAATAAGTATGAATATACTAAAGCAAGCATAGAGCTTCAGCACGCAACAAAGTCGAGTGTTGACCCGCGCAAGGCGATAATCGACTTTTGTATGAATTGGACTGAACAGTTTCCAAAGTTTTAAAATGATCGACGCAACGGTAATTCCCAAAAATATGGTGTCGAGACGCCTAGAAGAGTCTTACAGAAAAAAAAAACAAAACACCACCTCCAAGAAGGAAAAGCCAGGAATGTACGAAAAAAAATTATTTCCAGCATAATACACGTCCATGGCATCCTCAGTTGTACGTTGTTCATCACGACCTGCCACAAGCCCAACTAAATGCGCATAGACGGGTAATAAAATGCGGTGATTACGGTCAATTTTTCCGCAAAAATGTAAATTTCAATATCGATTTTTGGCTAAAATAATCGATATGTGACATTCCTCCATATCTAAATCCCTTCAATTTAATGTTATCCATCGATTTCCGTTAAGTTTTCATTAATAAAATTAATATCTTCTAAACTCGTTTCTCGTCTTACTATCAAAATGTTAATTGTAATCAAATTAAATTTAAAATCTTGTAGCGCAGAATTAAATTAAAGGTTGAAGTAACACAAAATCCAAAGTTGTTTGATTAAATAAAAAAATGCCAAAGGCAATAAAATTGATTATGTATAATTTCATATTTCATAGAAAGAAAAAAAGATCTAATTTGAAGAAGAAAAGAAAATAAATAAATAAATAAATTTCAAAGCGATCAAAACGGGACTTTTACATGGATTGTATGACCCCAGCAAACAAACACGATAAATCGACACCAGCTAAAGTAATTTTCGTTATAAATTACATAAGAATGTGTTGAAGAAATTAAAAGACAATTAATTACATTACAATATTTTTAAACAAGTTTTAGAATAAATTTATACAAGAAACACGTTAACTTGCAATTAGATAAAATAAATTAAATATAAAATCTTCTAATTATATTACTTTAACTGCAGAACAATATAAAATTAGATAAGCAACATTTGACAAGATCATTTCACTTTTGCTTTTATTTTTCTTCAATATTTTTAATTCTTTAATTACGTATTACCAAGACAACAAAATCTGTGTATAAAAGTAATCTCATCTGATAAAAATTCTACTTTTTTCAAACCCACCTACAACATTTACCCTAATAAAAGCTTATAAAGTAACAAAAATAATTCTTTTAAAACTTTTAATTAAAAAGTAATAAATGTACCAAACTTATAAAAAAAAGCGCTTCTTAAATTTATGATTTAATGAGCAACTTTTAAAATTATAAATAAATACCAAAAAACAACAATTAGATTCATTTTGAACACTTTCATACCAAAGTTCAAAACTTTTCAAAATTATTAGAATAGCAAAGATATTAAGTTTTCAACTGTTTTAAAATTAACATTTACAAAGATTTAAAAGTAAAAACTTGACTATATTTACCTTTTAAATTTAAAAACTTGGTTAAAACATTGTAAATTTCGAATAATAAAAGTTTTTTCACCTATAAATAACAATTTTTAAAGCCAACATAAGCAAAACCAAATATTCAATATGCAGATAAACTACCAAAAAACAAATTACTTATAATAAAAATTACTTTTGCGACAGGAATTACATCATAAGCAATTAAACTAATTAAACAGACGTCGCTTTAACTATGCATGTGTCTCACAAAATATTAAATAATTTAGTTTAATATAAATAATTATTGTAAATATTTTATTACATGGAGACGTTGGTATCTTTTTATAAAAAAATTGGTTAAATACCTTCGCGAAGGTCACAGTGTATCATTTAACTCTAAAATTAATGTAAGTGCATGCCGTCATCTAAATATAATACAAAATTGCGATTTTATCATGAAATACATTAATTTTTAAAATTGTTTTCCTTTTGAAAATTTAATAAGAACCTTTTTTGTAAAATTTCTACAATTTATCTTATTCTATGTTTTTTAAAAATAGATTTATATTTTCAGTTGTTGTGACGTAACATAAATATTTTAGTGTTTCTAGAACAATTTTGCATTTACATTTTTGCAAGATAATAAAGTAACTTGACAAATCATGCCTAGTTTTTTCAGTTAGCAAGGACATTTTAAATTACTTTAAAAGCACAAATTTAATAAAAAGAGAAGTAGGGAATGATAAAATATTGTGTTGTGCGTTTTAGTCTAGAATTTATGAATCGTTCAAAATAACAGGTACAATTTACTCTCTAAGTGAAATTAATGCTTCAGAAATTATATAAAAAGTAAATTTAGGGAGGAAATTATAAAATCTTATTTTCGGAAGAACAGAATTTTGCACTTACTTATTTTATTTTTAAAACAAAATTTTTGATTTGATTCCTATAAGGTTGTGATAAATTATATTTAATTAGGTATGTCTAGTAATTACAACTTTAATCTCGGAAGTTGCTTGTAGAATTGTGTGGTTTGCTGTCGGCTTGTCAAGAGGTAGATAGGATTTTGAATTTGGTCTAATTAGAGCTCTAATTTATATAAATTCAGTAGTAAAGGTTTAGAAACGTAGGGGTTAAATTATGAAACTTATTAAGTAAAAATATTTTTGATTTCATGATAAATTTTAAGCTCTTGCTCTATTCAGATTAGTGTTTGGAACGTCAGTTTCAATTTAAATTGCCTGCTTATTTTCAAGTAGAATTTAACTTTAAAATTAAATTTACGTACGCTACTGAGTTAGTATGTTATAAAATTGTGCAAAAAAATGTAAGTCAAAAGATGTCAGAGTCATATAAGTCTAAATTGTAATTATTTTTTCTTTTTACATAGTCTGTATTTGTAAACTCCTAGACGAGAGCCTTTTTCAATATTTGACATCTCTTTCTATTTTAATCTGCTTGCATCCACCCTTTTATCCGCTGTCTCCTTTACATGGTCTTGTTATTTTCTTTTGCGGTTTTACCACGCTTCTTTTAGTTCTATTGAATGATTTTTTTATTATTGGTCCTTGTCTTGACTGAGATGGTTTTCTGTTTGCTTTGTAATAGCAATTGCTGTGGTTTACCGTAAGGTTTGGTATTACCTACTAGTGTTTATTTTAAAATCAAACAAAATAAAAATATAATCTTGAAGGTGCAGAACAGAATTCAATTATAGATTGAAAATGTTAAAGAAAACGCGCAATTTTGACTGACGCCACGACCCAAAAAAAATCGTTATAGTTATAAAGCTTGTCTTACGCCCATCGTGTAAGATGATGACTAGGTTTGTTAATGTTACTTAACCATATCAAAAAATAGTGATTTGTTATAAAAGTCACCTTTTAAAAGTACAGCATCTTGCGAAATAAAAAGTTAATAGCAATTAAAAAATCTTTTCGGACAAAGAATACACCTATGAAAAATAATACGTTAGAATTACATTTATATAAAATCCAGCTTAATCAAGAAATTTTAAATTGGAAGTTCAATTTAAAAGTAGTAAGTGAAAATTAAACATTTATACAATTTTGTAATTCATTTTTCATCCTTTTAATTTAGAAAATCTTCGGTTCTGTAGTACTTCCTAAATGAATTCGCAGTATATTTGCTTACTTTCAAATTCAATTTCTATAAATGATAAATCTTGTCAGTTACCTTAAATTTTAATATACTCACCATTCATGTAGAAATTTGCTCTTCACATGCCGGCTGTCAAAATCTTGTCTTATTATATCCCTTGATTTCATTTTTACAGTCAATAAAATACAAAATAGAAATTTTTCCTTTTACTCTATAAGTAAAGCGAATATTATCCATTCAATATTTTTATATTAAATTTTCTTAGGGCAAAGAAAAGTTATCTCGTTATTTTCAAATAGTACACTTTTATAATTAAATTACTTTTATAATATTATAAGAAAACATCTTTAATATTATATTCTGTAAAATTCGTTCAAAATTTTATGTACATTTAGAGTTAATTTAATGTTTAAGATGCTTATATTACCAAATATGTTGAAAATTTTTGATTTAAAATATTCAGATTAAAGGCACTCGATATATTATAAAAGACGAGATAAATTACTTTTAGAAAACCGTACTGCAATTTCCTACTCTTAAATAATTCAAAATTTCTGCATTATAATAATAAATTGATTACGCTGTATTAAGTTTTAAAATAAATTAAAATTTTTGTTTGAATAAAATAAACTTTGTAATGATAAAACTAGAAATGAACATAAAACGGAAGAATAGAATGGAATTGGGATTTTAAAACACAAAATCTAAAACAGTTCATTGTTTCTGCTTTTACAACTTTTATTTAAGTGAATGGTAATACAAAGTTAAATTTGCTTTGTATCGTACAGAAAGTACAAAGATAGAGCATCGAAAATTTACTTAGTGTAATGGGGTATTTTCTAATTCTAACTTTACGGTATCATTTTTTATTTTATTACTAGTACTACAAATACATTAAAAAAATTTAATTTTTTAAATAATGTTTTCGAAAATAAACTAAGAAATTTTTAAATGCGCTGTCTAGTGACTAGCTCATATTTTAGATTGATTATTATTTTCAGAATTTTAGATTGCACAAATCCTAAAGTAACTATTTATGCAAACACAAAAATATAAATTGAATATCGTTTAAGTTCAAAATTAGTGATTGGGAATCCCCGAATCTTAGTTTTTATTTTACGCGGCATTCAAATAAAGAAATCAATTTCTTCATGCGTATTTACATATAAAGAGATGTTTCAACATTGACGTAAACCAGAGATTATTTAAATTTTTGTAATATTCTGGAAACATAAAAAAACTCAAATTACTTAATATAACACTGGGCAAAGAAATTTATATTTTTCGCTTACTAAATTTGATTAAAAAGTTACTTTCCGAAAATGTCCGTACAAAAAATCTACACTGATCTTAAATTAATTACAAAATCGGGATGACCCTACAGAGACAATTCAGCAGCCGATGATACCAAATGTGCGTACTTCTCTGTTTAGAACAAATACTATTTTGTATTTAGAAATAAATGTTATTTCTTTCGTAATTGTGATTTACCAAAAACACGGAATTTAAAAATCTTTTCAGCGCTGAAAATATATATAAATTCAGACGTGCCGATGATTGCTGTGTATGAAAATTGTAAACAAAATTGCTTTTCTGTTTTATAGTTTATCTTTTATTAGATTTATGTTTATTTTGCGATTTTACTTTAAAATTGTTTATTTTAAAATCCTCAGTTGTATTTGAATTCATGTTGATTTATTACTGCAGATAATTCTCAACTACGGCAATTTTTTTAACTACATTTGGTGTTCCATGTATTTATCGCTCTCGAATAAATTGGAAATAAATTAATGAGTATAAAATGTTTCTTTTCAAATTCACTTTTTTTATTTTCTCTGTAATAATTACTAATTATAAATAAAAAGAACTTAATGTTCGGTATACCAAAGTTAACAAACATTTGTGGTTTTCAAATTTGATCAAATTTTTATAATGCTAGCAGCTTAACAGCCATCGAATATAAACTCATTTCATTATTTAACAAAAAATGGCAAAAATGTCTTAAAAAAGTACTAAAAAAGCTATAACTATAAAGATGAACCTAAAAACCATATATTTTATCAGATCAGTAATTGAAAGAACATAAAACAATGCAACAGTTAATTGAAAGAATCGTCTTCAAGTTAGAATCAAACTAGAACTTCATTGCTGACTTTAAAATTTCGATAAATTTACACTATCTGATTTATCCAATCACATTGGAAAAACAAGTAAAATTGCAGAAGAAATAGAATGCAGTAATTTCAAATTGTGTTTGTGTAATACTCATAATTTATTAAAAAAAACAACTAAACGAAATTTGATAGATAACATTAAGATGAAGCGTTTTAGATATAGGCAAATGTCATATATTGATTAATTTAGTCAAAAATTGATTTAAAAGTTTACATTTTTTACGCAAATTTAGCGTCATTCAGCGGTCCGCCACGTCACTCAAAACTGATCTCGTCACCTTCTCTTGGGGAGGCTCACGGATCTTCTAATTTAATTTTAAATTTCTACATAAATCTTATTATCGTCTTGTGGTTATTGAGATGGTTATTAAGATGAGTAGTTCTTAAATGAGACGGTCATTTGCTTTGCAGGTAACGCGATCAACTACAAATGCAAGGTAGTCGGTTCAAATCCAGAGAAAGGTAAATTTTCTTAAGACTGATCTCCGTGCTTCGGATAGCATGTTAAACCGGTGGTCCTCCTGGGTTAATGAATTGCCATCATCAACATAAAAACCAGGATTACAGGCAAACCTGGAGCTCAAAGAACCTTACATTAAGTGCACCTGTATGCACCTGTGCTTGATACAGCTGATAGAACATGATATGGTCCCAATTAAAAGTCAGAAAAAAAAGACAAAGTTTTGTGATTAATTATTACGATGTATTTTTGTTTCTTCCGATAATTCGAAAATTACATCTTGTGGTAGTAATCCTAGCTTCGGGTTTGAGTTTTACAGAACTTGCGTTGTAGATGATCTGTCGATAAGGTTTATGGCAATAGAAAACGCTTAACAGTTAGCAAAAAAAAAGTTAGTATGTTTGGGTAGGTCAATTTAACGGGAAATTTAAAAAAGAGTTTTCAGCACTAAAAAATTACAGCTACGACTATGTGATTTTAATCTTGGTAAGTCAATTTGTTAAATTTCTATGATTTTCGAATGCTTTATGAATCCATTCCTGTTCAAATTTTATTTGACTAGATTCATCAAACTTAATTATGTATTACTTTTGTTTATTTTAATTAATGATATTGAAACTTTTAAATAGGCACCTACCATTATTTAAATTTAAAGAACTAATGTTTTACATATTAGTAGTTTTAAATTCAAAAGTTATTCTTTGATAAAAAATGTATATAAATTTGCTACATAATTTAACATTTTAATATAAGAAAACATCGAATAAGAAACATGAAAAAACAAATTCCAGCGAATATTTCAAAAAATGGTGAATAAGTTCTAAATTAAAGATGAAAATTTTGTCGAAAATTAAATCGATTTATTGTACCTAATGTATTATGTACCTATATAAATAGTATACGTATCTTACGAGTAAGTACGTAAAATAGTAGATTTATCAAAATAAAATAATAAAATCAAAAATATTTTAAATCAATACTTCTGATTAATTTAACTCCAGTAAAATGTACATAATTATCATTAATCACTTATTTTATTTATTATAAAACATTTATAATAGAACATGAAGTAAATTATTTAAAGGTAGGTATAATTATGTACCTTATATACTTAGAATTAGAATTATATAAAATATTCGTATCATTCAAAACAAAATTTTATATTTCATAATTTCTGAATGTCGAGGGTTGTCCGTTCAAATTTGAAAACCAAAAAAACATACGTTTACGAAATTTATTTACATAATATAATTTTTCAAAATGTCACGAAAGAAAACATAAGTCAAGATAAAAAGAATTCATTAAAAATTTAAACGGTATGTGGAATGAAACAATTACGTTTCATTAAAAATTATAATGGTAGCTTAGCATACTTTTATATTTTTAATTTACACTTATTAAGCTTTTAGAACCAGGAAAATGGATGTGATAGTACACAATAAAAATTTGTTCTTTGTGATCCTAAATAGGTCAAAATTTGACTACAATACAACATTTCAAATTAAATTGAAAACATACGTCGGTCACCTTAGGGTCATCAAAACCAGTAGTTAAAACTGAGAAAAAAACAAAAAGGTTAAAGGTCGATAATAATTTATTATACAAGTAAATTTAAAAAATTTATTTTAGGAATTTTTAATATATAAACTACAATATAAAAATATTATCTGTTTTAAACCGTATACTTTCTTTGTTGCGTGATTTTTAAAAATTGTTATTACTGACACTCTATTTAATGCATTTATAAATTACAGGTTTACCAGAATTTCACGGTTGTGCGGCTTCAGGCCGCACTTAAACTTTTTTAGGATTATGAATATGTACATCACAGGGGAATTACAGAAAAGCTGAATTATATTCTTTGTCTAATATTATATTCTATGATTACGTAGCACAGAAAATAATAAACAAGGGTTCGATTTCCACGGTCTCGGCTGCCGGTTGGTTAGATGTTAAAACAAAATTAATAATAAAAAAGGAAAAAATATGTTATTTCGTGTTATGGAAAATAATTTTTCTTTTTCATTGCAAAACGCAGTTTTTCATGTTTCTTTTTATTTGTCTATCATTAAAAGAAGGTAGCCTACCCAGGTGTATACTTAACCTACAATTTCAACAGTTCATTAATTGTACCACACCGCACGCTATTGTTCATTTGAAATTTTTTTTTTTAAATAGAGATGTTACAAAGAGAAATTGTGTGCATACATTACTTTTTTATTTTAATATCACACAAGGTAAATTACAGAACCACAAGCACTGCAGTCCTTGCAACAGAAGGACATAAATTAGGTTTTTGTACTTTACAGGGTGCGCACTAATTCATTGCAACCTGTGCATAGGTTTCATGAAAACGCTGGAAAAGTTAAGATAATTGGCAAACAGTGTTGGATACGATAATTATAAGCAATATACTGACTATTTTATTAGATTTAATATTAAAAAAAGTTTTATTTTTCAGTATAAACTTTTCAAAGAGTTTTGCATTTTCCAAAGAACTAACTTTATTAACAAATTAGAGCATGCAATGTTTATTAAAATACTAACTATAGTTTATTCCGTATTTAGTTTGTTAATTAATAATTTAGCCATTATGTAGCCTGACTAACCGGAATGTGTATAATGTTACGTTAAAATGAAAGTCATATC
The DNA here is from genome assembly GCA_905340355.1 of Rhagonycha fulva. NCBI lineage: Eukaryota > Metazoa > Arthropoda > Insecta > Coleoptera > Cantharidae > Rhagonycha > Rhagonycha fulva. The sequence goes on from HG996556.1 coordinate 36,528,987, forward strand.
ACTAAACTAGGTGTTATCATAATAAATGAACAATGCTTTCGGAATACTTCAAAGCCCAAGGAAAGCTGCTAGGTGTAGGTAGGTACATTACACGTAGTTGAGTCTACTTGCTATCTATAAATTATTAAACTTTATAGAAACTTCTGAATTATCTTCCTTGGTCCGGTCGAACCTGCATGCAAACTAAATTCCCTAGTCTAAACAACACTAAATTGTTTGTAACAAATAACTATTATAATAATAATAACATTATCTACGTATAAATTAATAAACATTTAATTATACATCAGCACTATATCATTTTCATGAGTAGGTACGTACATAATATAGTTGAAGGCGACGCGATGGTTCGCAAAGATAACAGTGTTGTCATAAATGGTCATATAAGTTATAACTAAAGATTTTAAAAATTTTCAGTAGAAAGTTTTCAACACTGATTACGAAAAGTTGCAACTTAAAATATACCTACAACTATCGTATTTTCTCTTGAAATTACATAAAATGTGTGTAGTACATAGATAAGTATAATCGTTATAAAAATTTTATTTAAATTTTGTAAAATTTCTTTTAAAATACATTTCTATAAATCGATATTATCTTTGTACATGCTTGTTCAATTGAAACGATTTTTTGTTGAAAGCTTTAATAATTTTATTAAAAAACATTCCCAAAAAATTTTGTTATATAATTTATTTTTAAATAATAGATAGATTAATGGCTTGTAAATAATTTCCTTTAATAAAAAGAGATGCATAGTTAACAAACATCACAAACATGTGAAAAACGACGTAGGCTTTACATCGCATTACATCGCAGTTTAATATTTTTAAACTAATAAAAGTAGTTTAAAATGAAATTTGAATTTCATAAAAACGTGTAATAGTTGACCTTATACAAAATAAACGGAAAATTTATAGTTGAGAAGAGGTCTAAGTAAAAATCTACAAGTAGATTTTAAATTTATACTTCTTTTACAGAATTTATAACACAACAGTAATAAATATAGTCAGGACCGTCATCAGGATTCAAAGTTCATTGAAATAATTAGCAAATAAATTATAAAATCAAAAGACACCTTATCGGATTACATGTTTCAATCTTATCCACGATTCTACTCGTGAAACTGATATCATCAGACCCGCACTGGTTTTTAAGAAAATATAAATTACTTACCAATTCTTCAAAAAAACTTTGGATCCTTTTGGTCTTGACTGTACAACTACTTTTGTAATAATAAATCTGTTAGAAGTTGCAAGTACCCTTTTTTAAATTTAGGGTTATGTAACTTGCTGTATTTTCCCACCTCGTGGAAATTAATAAAAGTAGTTTAAAATGAAATTTGAATTTCATAAAAACGTGTAATAGTTGACCTTATACAAAATAAACGGAAAATTTATAGTTGAGAAGAGGTCTAAGTAAAAATCTACAAGTAGATTTTAAATTTATACTTCTTTTACAGAATTTATAACACAACAGTAATAAATATAGTCAGGACCGTCATCAGGATTCAAAGTTCATTGAAATAATTAGCAAATAAATTATAAATCAAAATTTATTTGCTAATTATTTCAATGAACTTTGAATCCTGATGACGGTCCTGACTATATTTATTACTGTTGTGTTATAAATTCTGTAAAAGAAGTATAAATTTAAAATCTACTTGTAGATTTTTACTTAGACCTCTTCTCAACTATAAATTTTCCGTTTATTTTGTATAAGGTCAACTATTACACGTTTTTATGAAATTCAAATTTCATTTTAAACTACTTTTATTAATTTCCACGAGGTGGGAAAATACAGCAAGTTACATAACCCTAAATTTAAAAAAGGGTACTTGCAACTTCTAACAGATTTATTATTACAAAAGTAGTTGTACAGTCAAGACCAAAAGGATCCAAAGTTTTTTTGAAGAATTGGTAAGTAATTTATATTTTCTTAAAAACCAGTGCGGGTCTGATGATATCAGTTTCACGAGTAGAATCGTGGATAAGATTGAAACATGTAATCCGATAAGGTGTCTTTTGATTTTATAATTTATTTGCTAATTATTTCAATGAACTTTGAATCCTGATGACGGTCCTGACTATATTTATTACTGTTGTGTTATAAATTCTGTAAAAGAAGTATAAATTTAAAATCTACTTGTAGATTTTTACTTAGACCTCTTCTCAACTATAAATTTTCCGTTTATTTTGTATAAGGTCAACTATTACACGTTTTTATGAAATTCAAATTTCATTTTAAACTACTTTTATTAGTTTAAAAATATTAAACTGCGATGTAATGCGATGTAAAGCCTACGTCGTTTTTCACATGTTTGTGATGTTTGTTAACTATGCATCTCTTTTTATTAAAGGAAATTATTTACAAGCCATTAATCTATCTATTATTTAAAAATAAATTATATAACAAAATTTTTTGGGAATGTTTTTTAATAAAATTATTAAAGCTTTCAACAAAAAATCGTTTCAATTGAACAAGCATGTACAAAGATAATATCGATTTATAGAAATGTATTTTAAAAGAAATTTTACAAAATTTAAATAAAATTTTTATAACGATTATACTTATCTATGTACTACACACATTTTATGTAATTTCAAGAGAAAATACGATAGTTGTAGGTATATTTTAAGTTGCAACTTTTCGTAATCAGTGTTGAAAACTTTCTACTGAAAATTTTTAAAATCTTTAGTTATAACTTATATGACCATTTATGACAACACTGTTATCTTTGCGAACCATCGCGTCGCCTTCAACTATATTATGTACGTACCTACTCATGAAAATGATATAGTGCTGATGTATAATTAAATGTTTATTAATTTATACGTAGATAATGTTATTATTATTATAATAGTTATTTGTTACAAACAATTTAGTGTTGTTTAGACTAGGGAATTTAGTTTGCATGCAGGTTCGACCGGACCAAGGAAGATAATTCAGAAGTTTCTATAAAGTTTAATAATTTATAGATAGCAAGTAGACTCAACTACGTGTAATGTACCTACCTACACCTAGCAGCTTTCCTTGGGCTTTGAAGTATTCCGAAAGCATTGTTCATTTATTATGATAACACCTAGTTTAGTGATATGACTTTCATTTTAACGTAACATTATACACATTCCGGTTAGTCAGGCTACATAATGGCTAAATTATTAATTAACAAACTAAATACGGAATAAACTATAGTTAGTATTTTAATAAACATTGCATGCTCTAATTTGTTAATAAAGTTAGTTCTTTGGAAAATGCAAAACTCTTTGAAAAGTTTATACTGAAAAATAAAACTTTTTTTAATATTAAATCTAATAAAATAGTCAGTATATTGCTTATAATTATCGTATCCAACACTGTTTGCCAATTATCTTAACTTTTCCAGCGTTTTCATGAAACCTATGCACAGGTTGCAATGAATTAGTGCGCACCCTGTAAAGTACAAAAACCTAATTTATGTCCTTCTGTTGCAAGGACTGCAGTGCTTGTGGTTCTGTAATTTACCTTGTGTGATATTAAAATAAAAAAGTAATGTATGCACACAATTTCTCTTTGTAACATCTCTATTTAAAAAAAAAAATTTCAAATGAACAATAGCGTGCGGTGTGGTACAATTAATGAACTGTTGAAATTGTAGGTTAAGTATACACCTGGGTAGGCTACCTTCTTTTAATGATAGACAAATAAAAAGAAACATGAAAAACTGCGTTTTGCAATGAAAAAGAAAAATTATTTTCCATAACACGAAATAACATATTTTTTCCTTTTTTATTATTAATTTTGTTTTAACATCTAACCAACCGGCAGCCGAGACCGTGGAAATCGAACCCTTGTTTATTATTTTCTGTGCTACGTAATCATAGAATATAATATTAGACAAAGAATATAATTCAGCTTTTCTGTAATTCCCCTGTGATGTACATATTCATAATCCTAAAAAAGTTTAAGTGCGGCCTGAAGCCGCACAACCGTGAAATTCTGGTAAACCTGTAATTTATAAATGCATTAAATAGAGTGTCAGTAATAACAATTTTTAAAAATCACGCAACAAAGAAAGTATACGGTTTAAAACAGATAATATTTTTATATTGTAGTTTATATATTAAAAATTCCTAAAATAAATTTTTTAAATTTACTTGTATAATAAATTATTATCGACCTTTAACCTTTTTGTTTTTTTCTCAGTTTTAACTACTGGTTTTGATGACCCTAAGGTGACCGACGTATGTTTTCAATTTAATTTGAAATGTTGTATTGTAGTCAAATTTTGACCTATTTAGGATCACAAAGAACAAATTTTTATTGTGTACTATCACATCCATTTTCCTGGTTCTAAAAGCTTAATAAGTGTAAATTAAAAATATAAAAGTATGCTAAGCTACCATTATAATTTTGCAAATTATATTTTTGCAAATTATATTTAGCAAATAAATTTTGATTTATAATTTATTTGCTAATTATTTCAATGAACTTTGAATCCTGATGACGGTCCTGACTATATTTATTACTGTTGTGTTATAAATTCTGTAAAAGAAGTATAAATTTAAAATCTACTTGTAGATTTTTACTTAGACCTCTTCTCAACTATAAATTTTCCGTTTATTTTGTATAAGGTCAACTATTACACGTTTTTATGAAATTCAAATTTCATTTTAAACTACTTTTATTAATTTCCACGAGGTGGGAAAATACAGCAAGTTACATAACCCTAAATTTAAAAAAGGGTACTTGCAACTTCTAACAGATTTATTATTACAAAAGTAGTTGTACAGTCAAGACCAAAAGGATCCAAAGTTTTTTTGAAGAATTGGTAAGTAATTTATATTTTCTTAAAAACCAGTGCGGGTCTGATGATATCAGTTTCACGAGTAGAATCGTGGATAAGATTGAAACATGTAATCCGATAAGGTGTCTTTTGATTTTATAATTTATTTGCTAATTATTTCAATGAACTTTGAATCCTGATGACGGTCCTGACTATATTTATTACTGTTGTGTTATAAATTCTGTAAAAGAAGTATAAATTTAAAATCTACTTGTAGATTTTTACTTAGACCTCTTCTCAACTATAAATTTTCCGTTTATTTTTAAACTGTCATAGTTTAGAATATAAATAAAGTTTATTTAATTTAAAAATAATTTATCATAGTTTTTGATCGATATGTTTAATTAGAAAACATAAAGATCTACTTTACAAATATTCCATTTTTATTATTCCTCTTTTTTTAAATATCTTTAAAACAAAAACACACCACAAAACCTATAACTTTGAAATTTTAACATACTATACAAAATTAAATTCTTTATCTGTATCTTCTTAGTGCATGAAATTCCATCAATTGGTTTTTGAAATATGAGACTTCAAACTCAGAGGTCAGACCTTTTTATTCCGATAGTAGTACAAAAATCGATTTGTCAAATTTTACATTTTTGTAAGTTTGATAAAGTGTAGTTAAAATTTCAAGTCAAAATTTCAAAAAATTATTTATTAAAATAATTTATTAAAAAAATAAAAAATTAGCCATTTGTAATAATTATTATATTTATAAAAAATATTCAAACGCGTTTTTCTCAAAACAACGTTTTTCAAACCTGTGCTCAAAATATTTCCAACACCACTAAAGCGATTAACCTGAAAATGAAAGTGAAAATAAAAATTACAATCTTTGAATGCTCCGGCTAGCAATGACTCTTTATTGTTAACGTCACACGTTATAATGAATGCACCAAACTACAGTATAGCAATGTAATAAAACTCCTTATAATAATAAAAAATGTATGTACTTTAAAACAAGAAGACAATTTTATGCTGTTATCTCTTTTATAATAATCTAACAGATTATTTGTTCTAAATTTCACTATGGAACCTTTTACATGTTCCTACTCATTAACACTATCACAAATGGAAAGCGAGATTTACTAATAAAAAAAAACACCCTTCTACTCTTTAGCAACTCTAATAATTTAAATTGTACAAACTAAAGTTTTAATAGTAAAATAAATTGTTTTTGGTACCTTCCTATGTTTCCAAATTTACATCGTAATTTGTTTTTGCTCTTAAATTTGGTTATCAATGATTTATAGAATTCTTTCAAATACTTTGATTATTTTCCTAAAAATGGCATTGCAAGTACGAGTATTGCTTTGCATATTTTTAAAATCATGAAAAAATTGTATAAAAATTAATTAATTTTTTTTTAAATAAAAGCGGATTAGTGAAACCGAGTGTGTTGTTTATTTTTAGCAGTTTTTTTTATTGGAAAGAAAAAAAATTAAAAATTTTCAATATAATTGGAATTGGTAGAAAATTATTCGGAGAAAAAAATGCAAGGTCGCGATAAGTTTCCGATTGAGCTAACCTGGGTACCTATGATAGTGAATAGTTCGGCCATTGAATTTAATTTTTGAAAAAAGTTTATTTCAATATTTAAAAAATATTTAGGTTACATTTGAAATTTGGTGGTTAATACTTAAATAAACAGGAATCATTTGCCTTCCGAGAGAAGAGGGTCATAATGAAGTTGGATAAATTTTTGTAGCCGGGTTGGGGATCGAACCTAGGGCTTCTAGCCTAGAGTCCGGTCCTTAGCCCGTTCACTTAGCTCACCTCTCTACTTTAATATAATAATACGTCACTATATTTGTTCCATCCAAAACATGAGCTGTTATACCATTTTACAACTCCCCTTCCATCAACAACAAGAACCCAAAACATATTCAAGTTTAGATATTTGTTTGTGCCGTACAAACTTTGTATTTTGTATAGGATTTGTGTATTTTGGGAAGTTTAAGTTCATTAATTTGTTTAATAATTTTTGAATTTTATACAGGAGCGTGTATAAATTTTTTATTTTAAACTAACGAATATTAATCATTTCCCAGTAAAAATACGTGATGATTTCTACACTTGCATCCCAAAGTTCCAAGATGTCATCAACTTTGTGACTAACAAAAATCTGAGTTTTCTCCAATAATTTAGCTTGGCTATATTCAAAATAATTATTTCAGTATGAAAAAGTCTATAGTTCTTCCCTAGAATCCGACTTTCATTCTAGAAATACTCAAAAATTCGAACAAAATATTCTACAGAAAAAAAACTCCATAGAGTTTATATGAATCCCTAACCTCTCTAATAAAACGAAAAATGTTCCCGCATTCTTTTCTGGTGCGGGTAAATTAAAATTTTTACCTTGTAGCACTTTCACCAATGTTTTTATTACAGGTATATAATCTAGCAAAGAAACATAACAAATTAAACAAAATTTCAAATTATACAACACCCCGAAGTGTCAGTCGTGGATTTATTTTTTAGGACAATTTTCTTTTATGCCATAAAGTAATATGTTTCCAGAAGTTTATTTAAATCAAAAACTCAACTCTAATGAAAAATTTCGGCTTAAAAATAGTAAAATTGTCTTTTCATATTTCAACATAATTATCCTCAATTAATATAATATTTTTTGTAGCTTCCCAATTTAATGCATTTTTCAGCACCCACCATAAGAAAAATTAAGACGACAATATATTTGTATATCTTCTTTGATTTTTTTGTTTTACATGATATTTGACAAAATGCCAATGGATATCGTTCTGTAAAAAACTTAAATTCAAAACTCTGTTAAATTTCTAAATTTTATAATAATCAAATTGAAAACATTTTTTGACAATGTATAATGTATATTTTTAACTAAAAAATCCTGTCTATGAATTCCAATAGTTTCTTTAAAAAATGTTACTAGCATTTTGGCCACACTGCGCAAATTTGGCCATGCCTTCCAGTCAAAATTTTTCATGGTATCTCTACATTATATTGTGAGGTTATATTTAAACTGAAACAGTGACATAACTATAAACTCATTAATTTTGAAAGAATCAAAATTACAAATAATAAAAATAGACATGACCTAATTAATTGCAAGTTTAAGATTTCGCAAAAGACGAAATATTGTTAGTTATCAAACTAATAATAGGTTAGAATCAATTCTAATATTTGTGAATAAACATTTCTACAAATTGAAGATTTTTTTCATCAAAAATATAAAACTTTTTGGATTTAATGAGAAAGTTGAAGTATAAAATCAAAATTTAGGAAGTGATTATCTAAATGATTATAACAAAGGTCTGTAGAACATTGAAGAAGTATAATTTGCTGAAATGAAAGTTATTTAGATTATAAAATATATTTTGTAATGAATTTATTAATTTAAATTATAATACCTTTATAATAAATTATAATATAAAATTTTACTTTACAGTCTCAAATGTTAAAAACATTTTGTATTTTGTAATGAAAACAATAATCAAAGCAATGTCATTAATTTACTTAATTTTACACCTCAAAAGGATTTAAGTAGAAATGTTTTTATGAAAATGAGAAATAATAATATGAAAATTCAACACTCCAGGAACATAATTTTAATTTACTAATAAAGCGCTCCTAAGGTTGAAGAATAGTTATGGATTTTTTTTTAATTATTTGCTATGAATTCTTTGTTTTTCCTAGCCCAATCAGAGTGTTTTTTTCCACATTATTATGCCTAAATTAAGGAATCCTAAATAAATAATAAAAGTTTTCGTTCAGTATTTTCGTTGTTTTATTAAGTTTTATAAACATGTAGATACTAATTTATTTTGTAATGTAATTTCTTGATGTTTTAAAATGGTTCATCCGTAAATAGGAAATAAAAAGAATTTGAAATTCAAAATCACTTCCAATCTGTACAACTTTTATTGGATAGTATTGATCAGTATGTTACCATATCTTATCCTTTAGTCCAAATCACTATTCTATTTACATAATACCAAGGCCCTGTGGCACAATAATTATTAGACTAACAAGTTACAAGTAATTTTAAATATCTTCAAAATAATGAACGTGATAAGCTGAGTAAATAATTTTATGATTTTCTGGTTTAAAAGCGTGAGGGAAGATAATTACTCATCTTATTTATTAAAAAATACAAATAATCCACTTCTTGTAACTTGTAAATTGTAACTTGTAGATTAAAAATAAATAGCTTAGAGAACACAGTTTTGTGAAAACGAAATTATTGTTAGACTTGGTGTTATCGTGTTGATTATCTGATTAGCTTAGAAAACCAATATTAGAATATGTACAAGTCCAAGCATTGCTAATTATTAGAAGTGCTTTGAAACAAACTCCAGAGATAAAGCTTAAAACTATTTTTTGAAGTGAATCGCAGAATAAAGCTCGAATCTAAATTACTTATTTTCATTATATTGACTGGATGCTCGGGGTTTTAAAATAGTTTTAAATATTTGATGCTATCCTGTTTCAAATGCTTTACCTCTTTTCAAACATATTATAAAAACACTATGAATAATTAAGTAAAATAAAACAGTACCTTATAAACTAAAAATGTTAATGTTAATAATATATTGTTCATCAACTACTGGTTTATGGGTTATGTAGTGAAACTTTTGACATAGTAAAAATTTTCAAACTTCTTTGTTACGTCAAAATTGCGGACATAAGCTGACCAAATTGGAACTGAATCGTGATCACAAATCATCCAAAATTGAAAAATACCTACTCCACGATTTCCAATATTTTGACGATTTTTATTGAAATCCAAAAGCTGTAAAATAGTTATGCGTATTCATTAGACTTTTTGTGAGGAAAACACAGTTGTAAAAATTCTGATGTACATACCTACTGGTCATTGCAATTCCATGTTCTAATCAGCAGCCTACAATCGTACCCAACGACTCTTATTATAATTTTATTGCCTGTTGTTACTGCGAGCGTAGCTTTAGAAATAAGGTTAAAATAAGCAATTATTAGTTCGGATTATCGACGCTCCACTATTTATACATACGTAGTGTCACTTGATATGTTATTTTAAAATGTGATATGGCTAATATCAAAATTTACTTGTTATGTATTCATCTATTTTACATTTTTCTAAAAATAAATAAAAAAATTTGCACTGAAATATGACACACTCCATTTAGGATACCGTATGTAACTACAGTTGTTGTAGTTGTTGCACAAAATAATACAAAAGCATACTATATTACATAGAAAATTTGTATTTTTTACCGATTCAATGCTTTTTACTTTTTTATTTATAAGTTAATTGACATGAATGTACTATGTATGTAACATACATATTCGAGGTGATTTGATTTAAAAGGGTCAACATTAATATTTTTAATACCTACCCATATGAAATTCCGTAAAATATGATGGAGTTCTTTCAATACGAGTCAATGCAATTAATAAGCAAAATTAGAAAAAAAAATTGTAAAATGAAGTTACATCATTCATTTTATATTTTGAGTAGAAATTAAGCTTTCAGTTTACAGGATATTAGATATCCGTTGAAATTCCCATCGGATTCTCAGTATTTTATAATATTCTGAAAGTCAATAGCTGTGTAAAGCATAGTTTATTTTCAAATATTAATATTTTTCATTTAATAGCTTTTACTTAATGGATAAGTAATTTTCTACATAATCTTCAGTTAAGCTCCAGTTCAAATTCTTATAATTTTGATTAGAAAAATACGATTATATCAAGTAACAGTTATTTGCCCAGTTGTTTGTAAAAGAAGAAGTAAAGACCAATTAAATCTAAATTGAAATTTGAAATAAGGCATATTATTTCATTAATCCAAAATTCCCCTAAAATTTCAAGTAGTCAAATAACGTAGATGATTTCTTTAAATTTAAAAACGAGAAATTTTTACTTAAAAACTAATAATGCTTGATTGCTGCTACCAGTTTAATTCATTTTATTAGTGAATCAAAATTCGAAAGCACAAACAAGTTTTCCAATCAGTAAATTAAATTACGATTCGTCGGACAGGGGTTGACGGCAAAAGACCAACAACAATAGTAAAACGAATAAGCAAGCAAACTGGGAAGATCCAGCAATCAGTGCAATCCACGTAGGGCGAACAAAATGAACGAGTATTTGCAGAGTTGAAGCCCGGAAGCACTTTCAATATCCTGTGCCTATCGGAAGGAAACTTCAAGGGATTTTTAACGGTACAAAGACGCCAGGCATGCGTTCCGTTTCTGCACACTTGATCGAGTTTTTGTTTAAGTCAAATCTTGGTCGAAAATCATTAAATATCTCTACGACACTCAAGTACACACTTTCCAGCCAACCTCCGTCTTATAGCTGGAAGCACTCCGATTTTGTTTGTAAACATTTATCAAATATTGAACTTAGATTGAATTATATCAATATATAGGTTTTTTCAATTTAATGCTTGTTGTAATTGAGTGTGTAGGTACCTACATGCCAATTCTTTATTATAAATTTGATAATAAACAAGTATAATAAATTAAATTTTACGTTCCTTTTTCCTGATATTTTGCTAATGGGATCCATTAATTAAAGTACCGTATGTTTCAAATTAGAAAGTAAATATAATAAATTAATTTTACCGTGACCATAGGGCGTTGTATTGGTATACCTATAACGTATTTTACATTATCCTCACGAATAAATGTATAAAATGATATCCAGTTCTTGGACACCACATTACAATACACTGCAAACAAAATCAGCTACGGTCACTGTAAATTTTTGATATATTTGAACATAATATTTCCAACTTTGTTGCTATTCCTGCAATTGTGCAATATCATTTTACAACTTTGAAAACAAATTTTTAATAATTAATTAGATGTGTAAAGTTACACCAAGTTTCATTTTTTGTTATTTTGTAAAAAAATTAATTGAAATCCTCGCTGCACAAAAGAATGAAATTAAATTTTGCTGCGATGTATTTAAACTTAGTTTAAAACTGTGTTGGGTATTGCTTAATGAAAATTAAATTTGTATTGTATTTGTTTGGGTAGGTAAAACTTTAAGGTCCTAATTAACTTTATTTTACTAAATGAGGTAGTAACTGAACATTAATTTTGTTTTATTTTATTTCATGCCGGAAGTATTTTTACACATTACAATAAAAATAAATTTTAACTGAAATTTTAATGACAGTGTTGTAAACATTTGTGCTTATTTTTTTTTTAACACGTTGTACTTTTGAATTATTCAAATTTAATCATTTTATTTATTTTTACAAAAATACGGTAGAAATATATAATTTCATGTTGTGGCAGATAAAATTACATAAAAAATTATTATAATAAAATGATTGAAATACTGGGTAATCCCGTTAGGCTCGAACATAGGAGATTAACGTAGGAAAGTAAGAATCTAGGATGACTTTCTTATGACAGACTCCGTGCTTCGGAGGACACGTTAAGCCGTCAGTCTCCCTGGGTTAATAAATTACCACTATCAGCAATACAACAACTAGGATAAGAGACACATCTAGTAAACTATTCACCAGTTATATTGCTACTACAAGGAGGCCACACCTTATAAAACAAAATATGAACGTTATAATTAAACGTCAATATTGAGTAAACATCACTGAAGAAATTCAAACAGACATAACAGAGACCACAACAAAGCTATATTAGGAAACTCGTTATTTGGAATCCAAAGTGCCTACCTACTTTACGTGCCAATATTTATTCAAAATTTAAACATCCTATTTGTTAGAATTGTAACTTTACCACATTATATTTAATATAATAAAATTCAAATACAATAAATACCACGCAACAACTCGAGCGTAATCTTACACAAACTTTATGAGAAACGTAAATTTTAATAATTAAAATTTGAGTGACAAGACAAAAAAATGTATAATATGTACACTCATATTATGAAATTAAACTAAGAGAAATCTCAAAAATGTAATTATATAATATTATAATTGCATGTGTCAAATGAATCCTGTTTAAAATATTAAAATACAAATAATTTGGGTAACAGATTTTTTGCCAAGTATACCGGATTAACTAGCATAAAATACGATTTTCGAATTAAGTATCCTCCGCAACAAAATTAACCAAGTTGAGATGGAAGTAATCTAATGAAAATTCAACCTGCACCTTATGTAACCGTCAGTACGGCAAAAATGTTTTGCAAGTTGTATCAATTGTTTTAAGTGACGCACAGTATAGATTATCGAGATTTTCTATCCCACTACCATTATCAGGTTGCAAAGCAAGTGTTCCCATACCATACATCACTCATACATAGAGATTTTTGTCTTTTTATCCATCAAAAAAGATGGAAAAAATACTCCAGTTTGATTGGTTCTTGCCAGTTTCTACCTAAGCAAGGTAAAACAAGAACCTCGGTGGTGTGAACGCAAAGACCGACTTAAAATCAGACTAAAGTTCATAAATCTACTTCTGGATGCAGTTTATTTAGATTGGTGGGTTAAAAATTATATTTATGTTTCTAACGGGTTTCGAGCACTACTCGCATCTTCAACGTAATACGCCGAAAAATATAAAGTGACTATAAGGTAACGAAGGGCCCTACAATCCAACTCCTTATCAACTACAAAACTAAAAAATAAAACATGTTCAAGAAATCAAATTTACTTCAGTAGTTCAAAGAGAAACCTATTTTGTAACTATTCTTTTTTTCAAAAAATATCAAAAGTTTAACTTTATTAATAGTAAAATTCCGTATAAACTTTTTTTCTTTTTGAAATGCACTGAAAAGTAAGAAAGTTACGAAGCTTTCTATTATAAAGCAATAAAAATGGTATTTTGCTATACATTAATTTAGAAAGGGCGGTGCTTTCTTTGTTATTATTCGCTTTATCAAAAAATGTCAAACGAACGATTGTATAGAGTTTAAAATTCTGAACAAATTATTTTTCGTTTTCAAAATACTTAAAATGAAAAGTAAAGAAGTTGCGGAGCTTCATATAATTACATGGAAAACAGACATCAGCATTGTATATTTAAGAGTAATCTCTGTTTTTGTTCACTTTATTTTAAAAAAATATATGTATAATTTGTACGATTTGGTTAAGTCTACATAAAATTTTGAATAAAATACTTAAAAGTATTTAAAATTATTTTTAATGAATTTTAACTTTTTTATTAAATTCAATTACACTTTTTAATTTAATAAATAATTAAATGTATATTTTATGCAGTTTATTTATTATCACTTTATCAGTTCAAATATTTAACTATTTTATATTTCAAAGCAAAGATTTTATCTCTCTTTCTTCCTACAGATGGGCTCAGGTTACTACGCTAATCTAAGGTATACTTTTGAAATGTGTTTATATTATGGAGGTTAACGATTAACTACAATTTTATATGAGAAAATTAAAAACCAAAACCAGATAAATTATTTGGCCAGAATGCTAAACTTCATTGTGAAACCTCGAGCATTAAATGTTCGGCGACGTGTAGAGACAGCATTACTTTGTCTTATCAACCTGTAAATTAACTATTTATACTTTAACTATTCGCATTAACATTTTCTATTTCTGTCAAAATACGTTTTCATAAAATATTAACCAATCATCGATAACACAAAGTCAGGTTGTATTTGATCGCCTCGCTACAATAAAATAGTTTTTATTTTCTGATCAGAAGTTTTTCTCGAATAATTCTTATGTAATAACGGAATAATATTGTGGGGTTATATAATAAAATAATGTACTTCAATAAAACTTGGAAGACAATTTTTCTTCATCGTAAAATTATATTGCGTTGCATTATTACATATTTATAGTAAGTACTACTTTAATTTAAGTTCTGTGTCTAACCAAAAATTGATGTTCATAAATCTAAACTCTTGTCAGAGAATTATAGCGTGGAAACCCCAAAAGACTTTGATAAAGATGACAAACGTAATTCTACAAAAAAGATGCTAAATGTAAGTTAAACAAATTGTAACCCATAATCCATATGGCATTGAAATCATTAATCATGTTAATCGCAGTTATGAGAAGTTTTTATTACCAATTTTGTGTTGTGTATTTGCTTACGCACAAAAGAGTTTCCACAATTTATTTATATTTTACACGTTCATTTTTCAAAGTTGACGTTAAATCAAATTATCGATTATTTTTTCTAAATTTTTTTATTGTTGCATGATTTATACAGGTAGATGGTAAGAGTATTGCTACTTCTTATGTGATAGTTTACTTGGAGTATGCAATCCTTTAGTGTCATTGTGGGAAGAAACGTTTCGCTTCAGCAACCCCTGTAATTCATTTGAAAAGTTCCTTAGGGCACCATATTCTCGTATTCAAAGTATACGAGGTTTATTAATGCAATGCGTGAGTTTGAGGAGCCTGCGTGAGACCCTTAAACTACTCATTTAGATTTTATCATCAAACACATAAAAGCAAATTTTGCTGTAAGGAAGCGAATAATTGTGATTCTCACTTAAGCCAGTTGTGTTTTAATAATTTTATTATAATTTATTGAGGGGTGTAAACCTCGTAATTGATACTTTTCGAGTCATTATAATACTTCCATATTATCAACTCGTTATTATGCATCTTAAATTTATAGCAATTTTCTAAATTACCATCGTAAAAATTATTGTGAGTTCTAATTTAGTTGTATTGTTTCGCATCATTTAATGCTTTGTTTTCATCTTTCCGATTAATAAAATACTACGCTTCTTCCTAAATTCGTAGTAGGTAATTCTTTTAATTTAAAATTACAGGAATGTGGTGTTTTGTATTCTTTTAATTAATTTCTTTTTTATTTCATCAACAGAATTTTAAAATATTAAAGCAACTCAAAATTTAAAGTGCAGACATGCAAGGTTTATTCGTCAAGTTAAACTTACTGATTTTCAATGGTTCGTCAAGAATGCATCAAAACGGAAATCATTTTGTTAAGCTTTTATTTAACATGGCAGCTATTAACATTTATCTAGACTTTAAAGTAAATATTATTTGACATGCCCAGAAAACCGTAATAAAAATTGAAATGATTTTGAGAAGGATAAAGTGGTTCTACATTATTAAAGTTTATAGTAGTTATATTTTAAAATTGTTTTTATGGTGCAGGTTGTAGAGGAATCTCGAAAAATTCATATTAAAAAAGTTGTTGAATTTTAGTTATTTATTTATCTGAAAATCAAAGAAAATGCCTAAAAATTTTTTAAGATGATCTGATTAATTTTCTTTGCTAAAAATTTCAAACGTCAATATACACCTCAAACTCTGATCGTATAAACCAAGACCACATCAGACCGAAAAATAAGTCAAAAAAACAATACTGTAAATCATTGACCCAATTCAAATCTCACCAACCACAGTGATGGAAATGGCCGTGATTACCAAATTGTTTAAGGTCAGATAAGTTCCTAGACCCGATGTCATCACGTCATCGTCATCCATAAACCAAGTACAGTCACAGAGTTTTTACTAACTTTCCTAAACAATATCCCTAACTTTTCCAGATTTTCTATGATAAAAATTGAAAATTTTTACTAAATTTTAAAATCTTTACTTCTGCTTGCATAAATGTCATTTTATGAATATGAAATAATAATAATAGCAAATGATCCAAAAAACAATAAAAAAAACAAAAAATTTATGAACCATTGCAAATTGAGCTTATTATTTGAAGAAAACTAAAATTTCATATGAAAGTGGGCTTCTAGCATACAACAATATTTCATTAGGTGTAAGAATAAAGTTAGTCCCGCTCAACTTGAATTAATAGAAACGGAAGGTGTAAAGCTACGAGGTACGACTGCAGTAGCTCCCGCATGCAGTCAGTGGCTTCGTCAAACATGTAAATTCAATTTAAGGTTTTAAATTGATTTGTTAATGATTAATCTTAATCGGGCGTAGTTGCGTTTTCAAAATCCACTCTGCACGTTCTACCGCTGGTCGCTACGCAGCGCTCCGAGCCGTTTTGACTAACTCTGTACTAATTAATAATCCATCCAACTCGCCAAAGGTGTTACTAGTAAGAGGGTGGATCTCTCTTTTTTTCATCAAATTTAAGCCAAAAATACTCCTAAAAAGTGAAATTTTTTCGATGTTAACTGTACAAAGTTTCAACATCTTAAAACATCGCTTAGATGATATTTAAGTATAGTATACTTAATAATTTTAATAATAGAACCTCAGCACGCAAGAAAGTCAAGTTTTGACCCACCCAAGGCAATAATCAGCTTTTCAATTAATTTTATCGAGTAAGTTTTTCAAAATTTTTTAGATTTATGACGCTACGACAACCCTGGTTGGGACGCTTAAAAGGGTTTTTCAGGAAAGGCAAAATGCGACGTTCCAGCACAAAAAATACTAAGCAGACATGTACAAAAAAAAATTACTTCCAACATACACGCCCAGGGCATCTGTTTTACAATGGTACAAAAAATGCTAGGCAGGCATGTACAAAAGAAAAATATCCCTTTGACATACACGCCCATGGCATCGTCTTTAAGAGAACTGATATACTAGGTCATTGTTGAGGCATTGCAAAGAACGCACCTATGACCATCGTCGGTCCCTATAGCATAGCATTACAAAATGAGTCAATATCTCTACCATTTTGTTGTCCACCCACTGCTGTTCTTTTCTAAATACTTTTACTAATGCATAAAAGCCAATATCCAATATTTTTATCAGATATTCCATTTGCTATCCTACGATTCACTTTTATTTTATACATCATTATTATTAATTTTTCCAAAAAATTAATTTCTTTGCGATTGACGACTGCAGGCAACCATAAAATAAAATTACATCATATCGGGTTTCAAATTATTATACTATATTTTGCATAATTTGCCCCCCCCCTCCCAAACGTTTTTCAAATATTTTTAGTCCTATCTTACCACAAATAGATAATTTTGAATAAAAATGTTTTTTCTTACACTTCAAATTCATATAATTTTGCGCTTAGTTAAGTTTCGCCAAAATAATTTTATACTATACTCTGTTCATTTAACATATGCAGCTAAGCTCCTCTCAAAATATGAAATAGAATATTTCTATTGTTCGAATTTTAAAAGTCAGGTTTGCCATTGGCTTAAATACATTTTGGGGAGTGGTTTAGCTGCATCTATTAAGTGAACACAGTATAGATGTACGTACCAATATCACACCTATTGTTGAAAATTCTTTTTTTAAATTAATTCTATTATGTACGAGGTGTATGTACGGAATTTTAGAGAGTCATGCATAGATCACAAAATTGACGGAATCGGTGGCTGTGCTCGGAGTGTCAAACCGGTGCAAAATGAATGCTGATTTTGCAATAAACATAATTATTTTTAAACCAATAAATATCGTCACTGACTGCAGGTACAAAATGAGATTTAAGAATATCAAAATCTTGTAGAATTTCTTGTAAAAAAATAACAGCAAAAGCAAACTCACTAGATTATATTTTTCTCCAATGACATTGTCTCAAATGGAAGAAAAATTTTATGTGTTGGAAATCTTGTCTTGTCGACATTTTTTGCAGTCATGTCAGGATTACAGCCTTATTTTTCTCTCCTAGTCAAGATATTCACTGTCGGTATTTTTGGACGCACCGTTGTTTTGCGTTATTATATTTGTGCTTTGTACTTTATACGTGTTTTGGAATTTCAAGAATCGCTTCTCTCTTTTAATTATTTTTATTTCTGATTTGAATATTTTATATTAATTTAATTAAATTAGTTTTTGCCTTATATTTTATTACAGTTATTTCCCCTTCAACTCTCTATATAGAAGAATCCACGATATTCCTGTTCAGAAAAAAAGGTAGCAAAGGAAGATACGGCAAAAGATATTTCATTATGTTTGAATTGTTTTGTTTCTTATTGTAATAAAGCTAATAAAAACCAGTCATAAGATAAGGGGTAAAAGCTTTTATCAGAATTCATGTCGTATAAAAATAAAAACGTTTTAAAATATTCAAAAGCTTAATAGAATGATTAGTTCGAGAAATAATTCATTTAGAATATTTCTAGCTCATTGCTACTACTATTTAAAGTTTGAAATTTTCATTCATAATGATGAATGAACAAATTTATTCGTTTTAGTTAGGATATTGTACCAAAATTGAATTTTGTGTTGACGATAAATTTATTAACTATTAATAATGTGATATAATAAAATCAACATGATGCAATAAATAAAAACACACGAATATACCGTTTTATCTCTGACTGAATTTTATATTTCTATATTTTCATTACTAAGCTTTTAAATCTACCAAAGGACTGTAATCATCGAATATTTTAGAGTTTCTTTGAAGAATCTAATCCACCACAAGCGTGGTTTACATTTTAATCAACATTTTTGCTTTCGCATTATCAATTTTAATACAAAAACGTGACGGTAAAAAAGTTTAGCATTTTAGTTCATATTTTTTGGTAAAATAAAATTCCAATTAATATAATAATTCTTTAATATCTTATCACACTTTCTAGGAAGAAGTTTCCAGAAACATTTTCCGTGCTAAATCCTGTTTATCTGCTCTTGGGCATCAGAAACTACAACAGCTAAGAAATCGTATTAGCAATGATTTTCCAGTAACACGTTTATATTATAGATGGTATCAAAACCTCAGGGTTAAGTTAATAGCTCTGAGCAAATTGTGCGCAAAACCTTTTATTTTTCCTTAAATATTTTCAAATTTAAATGTTTAACAAAATTCATCAATCGTAGTGGATGCGACACATTTCCATTACAAAAATTCCACTTAACCATTGGCCTTATCAATAACATTGAACTCTCAAAAATCTTATTTTTAAAAGTTGCCCGCTGTCGTAATCAGCAAATTGGTATTATAATTAATGTAAAAAAGTTGGAAATATGAATAAATAACCCAGTTAAAAATTAATATGAGAAAATTGATAACAATCTCAAGGTTTTAGCATTGTTTTGGTTATATAATAATAGACACTTTTATTTATTCAAAAAGTATGTATAAGTTTCAAACGAATGTATAGTGTAAATTTTCTGTGATAATAATAGATTGGATCCAATTTATTACACCTTATACACCTATGAAAGCAAGTGGTTATGAAATCGATATAGGGAATTCGCTATTACGAACTCAGCAGTATTTCACTAAAATGAATGTCCGATCATTAAATAGCATTTGGTGCCCATTTTGAATCCAATTAGTATGTGATCATAATTACCATCTTTTAATAAATATCAAACTAAATGACGGCAATAATAAATTTTCAGATATAGATTGAATAAGTGTGATTTTGCGAAAATCGATAAAACAAGCACTGTTGCGAATAATTTTTTTAGACTGCCGAAGAAACTGTCACGTAAGCATTGATGCGCGAATAAAGTCGATAGAACTGTAGAATAGGGCAATGGACCAATCATCCACCTCAAATCGTCTGTCACGCCACGTGACAGGTTCTTATCATTTAGAACGAACTATACGTTTCAAATATTATGGATATTAGAATATTAGCTTTCTATCTCATCAATTATAAAATTCAGCGCAGTTTTTATAAAATACGATTCTTTTTTTAAAATTGCACACAGATACAGAAAAGAAATTTTTGGTTAAAAAAATTATAATCGAATGATGCCTCATTGTAACATCAAAGTACATACTCAGCATTTACGGTTGCTTTAGAATTCCGCTTTTCTGATTCTACCTACAATTTTACACAGACAATGTCGATGCAATTACGTATAATTAATTTGCCACTTAAATTTTCTATTAATATGTACATAGTATATGTGTACACGTTGAGACAAGTTAGCGTTATATTACTTAAAAGACATAATGAAAATGAGCGTATCTTCAAAATGCAATTTCTTAGCACTATTTATTTTGAAACAGCGCTAGACTAACTTTGAGTTATTTGCAATATAAAACCACAAAAAAGCTACATAGACAGTTCTACAACACCCCCAGGATTTATTACCAACACGAAAACAATCTTAAGACTACAAAGTTTTTCTATTTAGTTAAGCTTCAATACCATCGAATATCCAATTGTCTCGACTTGTTGAGACTTAAATTTGCCCTCAAATTGGAATCACCTAATTTATTCTCAAAAATTAGCATTTAATTTATTTTATAAAGCTTACATCGACTAAATTTGTAACTTACCTACTTGTCTTCCAAATAAGAAGCGGAAGTGAATTTTTGATTGGAGCAGCACATAAGAGAGTGTCGAGCATTTGCACAGTTTATAATTAAAAAGTTAAAAAAAGTTTACCGCTAATATAAAACACATTCTGACAGTCGGAGAAGCATATTCGACTGTTCACATGCTTCAAGCACATGTTAAAATATAATATAAATTTTTCGTGTTGTAAAAATACATTATTAAATAAGAAGCTTATTATCGAAAAGCACGTGGCTTTAAATTATTAACATTGTGTTGATGTTTACAAGTGCGCTGTCAAATTGGTAAGCGATCGTTTTGTGCACTACATTAGTGTCGGAGACGACCTCGCAATATCGTATCCACGTAGATAAATACTGAAGGAACTAAAAGTTTTCGTTGATACTAGCGTCGGAAAGCGTCATTAGAGCTTGCGCCAAATCACCTCGAGTAATTTCGCTGTATGTCGGAATCCGGCGTCGCGACGCCCCACGCTATTATCAGATGTCCAGGCAGTTCTCTCATATAACAGATTATCTTGGTGCGAAAGATTGCCCACCTTTTTTCGTATTACATCCATCGATAAGAATTCCTTCAAGGTCAAACGTAAATTTTTATATGGAGAGACAAATTCTAATGATTCAAATTTATTCGACAACACTTCAAAAGTAAATCTAATTATTTCCAACTTCCTATATAATTTTTATCACAAGTAAATTTGATTAATATTTTGTAAATACGTCACCGTAATTTTATTAACGTAAATTTTGAATATAATATGGAAATTATATGCAAATTGGAATCTTGATATGACATATTTGTTAAAGACGAAGTTTAATTTGATTTACGACGTTTTGGTTAATGTCTTCTGGTATGCACTTTGTAAGTGCATTCGTACCAAGTTTGATAAATAATTCAATTATTATGTTAGGCTCGCACGAATTTCTTTAGTGGAAGTTCGATTTAGGAATAGGAAATTTGAAATTTTGATTTGAATTAAATTTAGAATAATTTAAGGGGTTGACACCGTCTTAAAGGTATTATTACTTATCCTGAGGGTTTATGGTAGAAGTTTCACCTTCGTTCGCTTTACGTTTGGCTAGGATTAACATAGGGAGGTTATATTAGATACAAGCTTTATTAGCTATACTCACGGGGGAGTACGATGTAATTCATGTAATTACTTGGTTTACACAACAGATACGCTTTATATGCTTTATAAGTACCTATGAATAACAATTTGTTGATTATTAAACAGTTAAACCGCAACCCCACTGTTTTGTTTTATTAAGTTACCAACCAGTTTCTCTCATTTTACTGCCTCTAATACGTACTATATTTGAATATAAATTCAAACCCAAAATTTAAAATTACTTTTATTTAAATTATAGTAATAAATTGAAAACTCCTAAATAATACAACCTAAAAATTAATCTAAATTGAAAAAAGGGTGGATATCAAATATTTTTTTGCTAATAGAAACTGATGATCTTGTTTTAAGTATATTAGAAAATATTAATCCCTAATAATTCGAAAATTCATATTTAACCGTAAACTGACTATTAAAAATTTAATAGGTCATTACGTACTTAAAAGTAGATACGTTTCTAACATAATACATCAACAGTCGGTCGTCTGAAATAAAATTTATAAAACTCAAAAGAAAACCTTTAACGAATGAAACTATACGGCCTTATTTACGGTTTTATACCGACAAAATATTAATTTAATTAATGTTATATAATGTAATCCCCGCACTGTCAAAACGAAGGTTCAATTTATATTTTCATTTTGACGGTACGGATCTGATGAGATTAGGTTTAATTCGTGAATAAGATGTGAAACGTGTCATTCGTTAAGGTCTTTCAATATTATGATTTTCTTGTTAGTTTCTCATCGAACAGATGAGACAACTTGGTCAGATATTGAGAAACGCTCATGAAAGGCATTCAAATAAATTATAAGCTTTAGCAGTGGCATGATGTGATTTCTGGAAATTCTGGGTTTAAATCGAGCACTGAACAGAAATTCTTAGCTGTCCTCCGGTGAACATCTATACGCTGTGGCGAAATCAGGGGTAGCACAATGTACTACAATGCAAAATCAAATTTTGCGTGCAAGTTTATCTTGCCACAATAAAATCCATGGACAAGAAATAAATAATACAATAAAAAAATTATTATGTTTAATAATTTTACTAACCATCGAACTACCAACTTAATTATTTAAATTGGTATTTTGAGGGCACTGAACAGAAACATATTATACATATTTATCAAACAGTAAGTTATCATTATAAATCTATTACTTCAGAACTTACTTCAATTCAGTGTTGATATACGACAACATTAATAGAAATGCTGAAATTTTTTATTACAACTTTCTTGTAAAGAATTTAATTATCTTTTTTTCTTGTATTCATCGTTATCTTGACAGGATATACTGTTACCGAAATATGAGAAAAAAACTAAATTTGGGTGCAATCTTATTAAAGTAGTCGGCTAAAACGCAACAGTTAAAAATCGGGACTTTTATCGTAAGTTAAAATATAGACCACAGTGTATCTCTATGCCAAATGTTATTTTTTGCTTACACAAGTCAGGTATTGCCCGTATTTTTAACCAAGCCTAGGTTTGGACGTTTATACAGTGACGTTACAATAAGAATTATTGTGATAAGTTATCGTTCTTGGTTTCTTATTATCAACTGACGCTCGAATGTCCATTTGTAGATAGTGTTACTGAAGACGCTACAGAACTTTGTCGTGGTAAATACACTAGTTTCATCTAAAAATCCACAACTCGCGCAAGGCGCGACCGAAGGGTCTTCGTACTGTGAGTTAAATACCAGAAGTTGGCTATAGCAGATAAAGTTACTTACTACATAAATAATGTAAACAATTGCTATAAAATCTAAAAGTCAGAAAACCAAATCAAAAGCAAAAATTTACAAACGTATGATTTTCCAGCATTGATGTTTTGGATAAGATACTACAATATAGAATTCTTTGCTAAATAAAGCCTGCTAAGAAAATCATGCTAAGTTTTATTTAGTTGACTTAACGGTCAAGAATTGTCTGTGTCACCATTTTTAGATACCCCGAAGGCTTACCAAACCACCTATGTAAGCTCTCATGGCTGGAGAGTTAACAGAGGTTAACAACAGAGTTAACTATTAACAGTGGTCACTCACGAACTTCAGATGGAACATCAAGGAAGTAATAAATATGAAATTTTATTTTAAACATTGCATTAGTTTTTGGGGTAAGGCACTTAAAGAATTTCAGAATGTGAAAAAATACTACGTATGATAAAGTACATAATAATTTTACCTTCAATTTATTTATTGATTTGTCAGATAGGTCATTTATTATCTTTTTTAATGAAGCATTAACCAAAATACATCACAGCACAATTCAAGGATATAAACAAATAATATGTAAGTTAATCTAATTTTATAACATTCTAAATTTACAGCTGTCAATAAATATTTTTGAAATAAATTCAAAAACATTGCCAAGTTTAACGTATTACTTAAACGATATTAAAATTCGTTACATTATACTAATTACTTTGCATATTATACACATACATACTCGTACTTCCGTTTATTAAAATAAAATACATTGATGTATTTTACATTAATAAATCACGTTAATTGTTTTTATTTAAAACAATAATGTTGAAAAGATATTCCACTTTTTTTCAAATGTCATCAAAAAAGTACATAATATACAAAAAGGGAAATACTTATTACTAATCAGTTTAAAAGAAAATTACCTGGTACATTGGTGGTATAAATAAAATCAACATTACCTACTGCTAAAGAACTTGACGCAACAGCAGTGTGGTGGTGCTCTCCAGTTCATCTTGTAAGTTAGTAAAAAAAAATGTTGTTCAATTGTGGTATTCCTAACGTTACCATTTATTTTTTGACTCAAAACGGGACACCCCTCCACCTCAATTCCCACTTATCAGTAAATTGGCAAAAAACACTTTTTTTAAGTTATTTATTTAGAAAGTTAGGAATTATTACAAATTAAAAAAAATTTTCCAAAATGTTTAGTTAAATTTATTTATATTTGTCAGAAAAACAAATTTGCTTTAATACAGCTGGTGATGATTTTAAATAAGAATAAAACTCTTGGCACATTTTTTTTTATATTTTATACGCGATTTCCGAAAACGGGACAATTTTGCGTCCCGGAGGTCATTGTCGGGACACCGGGACAGGTAATCAAAAAGAGGGACGGTCCCGTTAAAAACGGGACGTCTGGTCACGTTAGGTATTCCAAATACCATTTCCTTCTGTTTAGCATTTATTACTTAACAAATTTTATTATTAAATGAGGTGTTTACAATGCTTCACCGCCGACCAAGATCAGTTCTTAAGAAGTTGGACTGGGCATGTAATGGGAAGTTATTCTTTTGCAATTCGTGTCTGCTTTTTGCGTTCTGTACGCCGTGCGGCTCTTTTACACTTCTTGCATTTTTTTGAAGTGCTCGACCTCCTACATTGAAGGTAGAATGTCGCCTGTGTCATGATTTCACCGTAACATAATATTTCAGCCACACGTGGATGACCTCTTCGAGTGCAGTTTCATGTGCAACACTTTTTTTAGATCATATTATTGTAAATTGTGCAAATAGTTAGTAACTAGATAGTCGTACAGTAATATTATAGTATTTATAGTAGGGTCAGTTGTAATGTTATAACGTAGTTAGAAATATTGATTGTTTAACATTCTAAAATCGATGTTATCAATTCAATAAATGTTTTAAATTAAATTTGCTTTTTTTAAAATCTTCTTGGTTACTAAACGCAACTCTTGCGTCGATCTTCTTGCCGAAGATTTTGACGGTGCTATTAACGATTTATTCTTCCAACGATTGAACCGTCCGTGTGACTGATGCTGATGCTAGCAAATAATGTATTAGTAATCACTAATCATTTATCATTATGCCACAAAAAAGTCATAATGTACTCTGTAAAAACAACAAATAACATTTTGACACTAAGGAAAATTATCGAAATGAAAGTTTTAATTTTTGCTACTGTAAAATGGGAAAAATACGAAAAACAGTGTCATCCCACCTTTACTTTACTTTTGCATAATGACAATACATAATTACCAATATTATAAAGTTATTAACTTATATTAAAGTCAATAATTTGATTACTAAATTGGTTTTTATTTTCCCCTATTTTTGTGTCATCGAAATAAATAAATATAAATTGCTACAATTAGTATTTTTATTGTCTATTTCAAAAATTGAATATTATATTTTACTCTCATTATAAGTCAAACTATATCAAATTAAAAAAAAATCTTTAGGGTTATTTCTGTGTTACAATCTGTTCGGTACAAATCAGTGCAAAATAACAAGTAAGTGTAAGTTAAGTTGCCTAAATGAAGTTATTTACAGTCTAGGTTTATTTTAATTGCTCACTTTTTGTGTTTTCCATTTCCATTCTATTATTAGTGGTGTATTCTGCCGTCCTAAGAAAGAAAGCCTTAACTCCATCAATAATTTTTTTGAACTAGGCAGCTATACAGATGTTTATTGATGGCACCCAGTAGATTTAAAGTAAAACTAACGACTTATGGTACATATACTTACATTTTTTGTAAGTTTTTAAAATATTTTAGCCTAGTAATATGAAACTTTAATAGATTATTGTGCGTTTGAAACATCTAACTCGTTTTAATAAATAATTGAAGTTAGGGCTTTCTTTCTTAGGACGGCAGTATTGGTGAAGAGGAAGATGTGAAATTTTAATTCAAGCAATAATCTTCTAACCTGGGACTTGCGTCATGGATATCTATAAGCTTACTGAAGACTACCGATTACGGCTTGTGTTAGCGAATAAAAACAACTCGAGTCTAACAAAAACTTTGTTTTATTTTTAATAATGTTTATTGAATTATATTATTTAGTTATGCTAAAAGGCACAATATAATTAACTTTGCAACACCTCACCGAATAACACAACATATCCCGAGAGACAGCTCCATCCCAAGTTGTACCCGACATCGTTGTAAAGCTGTATCTTCAGTTAACAACTAAATTCATTATGTTCCTTCATGTTGGTGGGTATGATACCGGTTAGAATAAAAATCTTATAAACGAGGTCTACAAACTATTCCAAAATAACGCTACACCTGACTAACAAATTGCTAACAATTATTATTTACTTTTCAAGTTACGCCATAGCATTTTTTGACAAAAACTCTTCTAATGGTGTTGAAATCTTGTGTCAGTTTCATGAGAGGCTGTTAAGTGCACTTTTGCGTTTCATAAAGGTTTGTCAACATTAATCAGCCAAAACCTAAAATTTATAATATAGACAAACTATGCTTTAAGATATTTAAACAAAAAAAAAAATTTGATAAGTTAAGTTAACAAATTGTCAGCAATAAATAATCACAGAAGTTTTTGTAAATCATCTATAATCTCAACAGCACTGGATGGAAAAAAACAAACTTTGCTACCGATAGTTATGGAATGCGAAACTCTACTGATGAACTTAGACCTCGTTGTTCTATAGTTTTTTTTTGCAGACCATCAACTTTGTCTTGGAATTTTTTTTCTTAATAATAATCGAAAAGAAAGAATTATCTTCCATATTAAATTTTTTTTATCTTTAATAAGAAACAAAGGCCAAAACATCTAGCATTTTAGTTTCGGTCAGAAATAAAATTAAACTTTTACGGTAGGTTAAAGTCCTAAAAGTCGATTTTTGCTTTTTCACATTTGTCAGCGATTTCTAACAATTTTCCTTGCTTTGCACTAGCTGAAAATGTAATTTTTGGATTCTACGCATTAAAATACGTCGCATACAAAGTCAAACATCACTTTAAAATTATAGTCGGATTGTACAAAAACGGTAGATTTTTTCTTTAATTAGATTTTTTTCACACCACAAAATAAATATTGGAAAACTATAACTTTCTCGACGGATTCTTATGTATTTTGAGGAGAAAATTTGATTGACGCAGCTTATTTTCCGATAAGTATTAAAACTAAACTTTTACGGTATATAATAATATTGTTAAAGCCACAGCAGTGGAGTGATGTGATCGCTGGTTGAGTATAGAGCGGAAATTCTGGGTTCAAATCGTGGATTGCACAGAATTTCTTGGCTCGCCTTCCGGTGAACATCCACACTCTGTGGTGATCCCTGATATTTGTGTCGACGTCATTACTGTAAATACGGCTGCGTCACACACGCAAAGTTAGCAAGATAGGTTAGGTAAGCAGGGAAAAGCCATGGGCCTTCTAGGCCTGTAGAGCTGTCATATATATAATAATATTGTTATGTCAACAATTATTCTTGGTAAACTATTTATTAATCAATAAAATCTTTTAATCAATTTTTAATTTATTAATAACTCGATATTTTGAAGTTTTAATATTATCTAATATCAACGAGTTAATAATTTATATATTTATTTATTATAACTATAAGTATGAGATTACTTTAACCAAATTTGAAATCAGTGTTCTTGTGGTTTTCTCGTTTCAAAATGGTATTTTTACATGCCACTATACAGATCTTAAATGTTTTCTTTAAATTAGTAGATGCAATAATCATGCAACTTTATTACCACCCTTTCTTAATTTTTCTTATTGTTTCCCATAATAATTATCTAAATCCGAAATTATTTTATCCCTATGACTCGTATTCTATCCATAGGTACGAACCTAGTACAATATAATAAGATAATGAACAGTTTTTGATAAAAATCAAACTAAATTTATGTAATATAATCTATAATAGACTGGTCGATGTAGTGCAACTTGATAGTGAACACATCATAATTTTTTAGACAAACTAAAAACTGTATTAAACACTTTTGTACAGCTAGTTTGGTGTAGTGGTTAGGAAGTGAAGCTATAAGAAATTTACATTACTGATGAGTGATGAGTGATGACACTACCAACATGGCGCTTATAGTGAGTATTATTGATATGTTAATACAATAACTCTATTAATAGAGAGGTAACCTAAGTAAGGTTAGCCTAAGTAAGGTTAAGTTAGTAAGTAAGGTTGAAAGAGGTGAGCTAAGTAAACGGGCTAAGGACCGGACTCTGGGCTAGAAGTCCTAGGTTTGATCCCCAACCCGGCTACAAAATTTATCCAACTTCATTATGACCCTCTCCCCTCGGAAGGCAATGGCAGACCACCGAGATTAATCTGCCAAGAGCATTATGATCATGTTGTCTAGTAATCGACGGCTCGATTACACGATTGGACACATGAAAATAATCACTACGCGTCTCTAGGCTAGCTAAGAGCGGACTCTAGGCTAGAAACCCTAGATTCGATTCAAAACCCGACTAGTAAATTTATCCAACTTTATTATGACTTTCTACTCTTAGAAGGCAATGGCAAACCAACCAGAGTAATTTGCCTAGAAAAGCATTTAATATTAATATTAATGGTCGCCAACCTCCGATAGGAGACGGCACCTTAAAAAGAAGAATATATTGAATATATAATTAGCAGCTTAATTATTTTTTCAAATTTATCTGTGCCGTGTTTAGGATATCCTACTATAAATTATTTAGTCAGTAAAACTGCTAACTTGTAATTCGATCTTGGCCTTCATGATTTTAGCGGGTTTATTTCATGTTGCAGTAATTTTATTTATTTAATTAATTTACGTCGTAAATTATCTCAAACTTCATCATTTTTATCATATTACTTATAAAAGTAAAACTTCTTTTATTGACTCAATATATTGTGCAAAGTTATAATATATTCAAAAATATGAAATATTGACCATCTAAGCAAATATAACAAACTTTTCGAATATTCAGTACTTACTCATGTAGTTATGGACAACTTACCCCACCCTTAAGGTAAATTTGTATACTGTTGTTTTGTGGTTAAACTTTCACAGAAGTTTATCTAATGGAATAAATTAGTTATAAATGTAAAATATAATCAAAAGTTGATACTTTCTCATTGCTTTCCAAAAAAAAACTGCAAACTATAATGTATAGTACCAACTAACTCCGGTTTCCCCTAAATAACTTTTATTTGCCTACACTAGATTATTTTTCCTATATATAAATATTAACATATTCTTGTTAAATGTTATACAGAAAAGTTTGTTTGTAAAAGATTTAAATGTGGTTGCTCTCACCACCTACGAGTACTTACATAACATAAACAGAGTATGAAAAGGAAAATACTTGTGAAAAAAGATACAGTAAAAGTATATTTTATAAAATAATCTACATATATCCGGAAAGAAAAATTCGATATAAATAAATTTTAAGGTTGGGTTGGTAAGATATATTTAGATGATTGTTTTATATCTTCGGTTCCTTCCTCTTTAAGCTCAAATCACATGATAATAGCAATTTTAACATTACATAAGGTAGTTAAAGCACTTACATTAAGTGCATGTTGCAATTTATTTGTTACATTCGAGCGTTACCCACCAGTTAGAGAAATAACATTTCGCGTTGGTGTTGTATAACAATAAAATGCCGCAAAATTTAGTACATTTTCCGATTTGTTTTTTACCTTTAAGGTTTATTGGCTGCAATTTATAGTTTCACAACTCTTGACATTCCTATTATACTTCTTAAAGATTTTATTACTGCTACAGACAAAAGTGTACGAAAATTACAATGTTCGGTTCATAAAAAATGTATGAAAGGGAAAAGTTCCACAGCTTACAAAGTTTAGATGAGCGTGGTTAGTGACACTGCAATCTCTTGACTTGCCAATCATTTTACTTCAAAGATTGTTGTGTCGCTTCTGATAGCACAACTTTGTAAACTTGTGTATCGCTTTTAAGATATCACAATTATTTTGTTCTTCAACGTGTACTTTGCTGAATGCTGCTTGGAAAGATAGACATTTCGTCGAGTTGATAGTTGCCTCTCAATTCCCATTCTCTCCCGAAGCTATAATAGTAGCTAAACCTTGATAGGTACATTTATTTTATGACCAATAATAATATTTTGCAAACCACAAATTCAGGTTTATGCTTTCGATAAGTACCATCATTATAAGGAATTAGAATTTCCTCAATTTTACGTTTATCGTGTTACATTAACACGAAAGGGTTTATATTTTACGTTAACTTATAGTTGACAATTTTCGATAGACACAAAACAAAGGATATAAAGCAAAATTAACGTCTAAAAGCTAATTTGGCTGTGAATGTGTAATTGATCTGCGGTAAACCAACCTCCAATCCTTTAAAAGGTCCTAAATTAGGACACTTTATTTCTGTTAGGAAGACATAAAATAATAAAATTATTACAAACTCTTCACAAAACAAACACGTTTTGGGAAGCCTTATAATTAAATAAGTTGCAGGGTAGGTACATGACCATGACAAAATAATTTTTTTACCTTATTTCCACTTATTTTCATTACTTGCACTCTAAATAAATAATGGAAAAAAAAATGTCCTGCCTTTCTTTATTTATGAACT
Source organism: Rhagonycha fulva (assembly GCA_905340355.1). Classification (NCBI taxonomy): domain Eukaryota; kingdom Metazoa; phylum Arthropoda; class Insecta; order Coleoptera; family Cantharidae; genus Rhagonycha; species Rhagonycha fulva. Next base: position 36,560,363 of record HG996556.1, read on the forward strand.
TATACCTATAATAACATCAATATTTAATAAAGATATAACGCAAACTTACAGTTAAACTAAAAGTTGATTAATAATTTAAAATATGTTTCGTAGGACATGTTTACCTGGCAGATTCTAGAATCCTGGAAGCTCTCGAGAGACATTCGGGATCTCACCACACATTCGTTTCGAGTGACTGCGTCCAATTTGTCCCATCAACTCAGACACCGCGATGCTGGAGATAGTAGACACCAGAACACGTTTATTTTGCCTTAACGACGACGACGCCCTAGCACCTCGAGCTACCGTTGACGCTTTCATCGAATTTTAGTCCCTCTATGTCAATTTGTTAACTCCGTTCTTTTTACTCTTTTAAATGAAGCATATTTATATTGACTGATGTACGCATCACTTGTCGTGTACATTTGTAACAAAAATTAGTCAAACCAAGCTCTCCTTTTATGATTTTCGTATTTTAGAGAGTAAATTTTCAATTCAAAATTTAAATGTTTCTTTAAATGGTTTTACTATATTTATATACGGGGATTTACTTATACAGCCGATTTTAAAATTCAAGAAAATATTTTTGTTAAAGTAATTTAAATTTCGAGTGTGAAATATAAACTAATATTTCTAGAATACTCGTGGTAGGTATAATACATTCCACTTGTATACCTATTCGTCGTAATATAAAGCATTCTTATAACAACTAATATCTTTCAATACGTGATTCTTTCGTTTATAGCATTATGGTAAAACTGGCGCTAAAACGAAGTTTTTATTAAGGAATTGTAACCATATAATCCACCATTTTGTTAATTATCGTAATATGATTATAAAAAATAAGTCCAAATTTGATTTAAACAACAGTTTTTAAATAATTCTTTTTATAATTTCAGTAAAACCGTACTCTTGCTTTTCTGTGACTAAAGTGACACTTTTACTTCCCAAGAAATTTAAAAAAAAATCAATTACTTTTGAGAAAAGTAAACAAGGTGTTGTCACAACAACAAAACTTTCAAAGTAAAAGTAAATGTCACTTTTACTCTAGTTTGTAGATAAAATTACCATATTCTTGTTTATTACATCGAAATCATTATATGAGGAGCAGACTTTCTATATGCAGTTTGTCCATTTTCATAAATTTTACTTTATTACTTTACCATACCGAATGGGAAAGTTATGTAATCGAAAAAAATTTTTTTTTTCAGATTTTCACGGATTTACATTCCTTGAGGTCTAACGAGTTGAAAGAGACCCAACATCAAGAAATGTCTGTGTGTGTGTGTGTCTGTGTGTGTGTGTGTGTGTCTGTAAATAAATTAATTTGAAATAATTAATTCCACAACAAAAAACAAAACGCGTAACGTTTTGTTCTTTGCACTTTTGCCTCAAGAGAAGTTGTTATTCCTCACTAGTTGAGAAATTGGTACGAATCACGTACCAATTTCTTTGAGCTAAAACTCGTGGGCGTCACCCGCAGTTTTAATGTGCCAAAAGCGCCTCACGCTTTTGGCTTGCAGGGTCACAGCCGAGACGTTTACTCAATGTCTCGGCACCGACCTAGATAAATGCTTAAGTGATCTGGACGCGGGCATGTATGGTAGAAAACCTTTGTCAACTGTTCAATCCCAATGCGTCTACTGTTGTATCTGCCGTCTAACTCGCGATTTACTCGTAATTACTCATCCATCAAAGGTTGATTATCGCCTTCGCGCGGGTCGACACTCCACTTTGAGGTTCGACAAGGCTCTACGCTTATAGTATTATACATACACACCAAACCATCTTTGCGATGTTCTTAGATGTTGAAAGAGGTGATGGAGGCTGCGCCTCCACAAAACTCTGTTCACGAAGTGATGCTATGCTATAAAAAAGCATAGCATCGTTCTATCAATTTTTGAATTTTGGACTCGAGTTATCGATAAAATGGTGATGATCTCTATAAGTTGACTCGATTCATCATCAAATTAGTGATGCACTAATTAGGTACAAATTGTATTGAATTTATGTGCAATTAAAGTACCATAAAATTAATGTATGGTAAAGTCATGTGATGGCCACATCTCTCATCCAGTGAGGCCGAAAGCCCAACAACCACATCCGACTCACATCCACTCGTTTAGTTATACATAGCATTGTCATCTATACGTAAAATACCACATATTTTATTTACAAAAGGGCGTTCTAAAACGCATCTATCCGGGGTAAAAAAATTGTTGAAAATTACAAAGACAAACTAAATGCAGTTTGTCCAGCGCTGTGGTACTAACGTATAGCAGTATGTCCTTCATACGTAGATTTAGTCGCTGTTTTTCACGTGTGTGCCCTCTCCGGTCTAATATTAAGTCTTTATCAATAGGTTTATTGTTGTTATTAGACCTAATGGCATTAATAATATGGAATAATACGGTAGGTGAACATGTTGGCGATGTTAATCGAAAAAGCAGGAAAAAAAAACGAAATATTACAAGAAAAGATCGTAAGAAGGAATGTAAAATTTATCTACTAATAAGATTTTTTTGTAATACCGAATCTTTATACTTTTTTTTTGTCTTGAAATGGGCAAGTCGACAAATTTCAAGTTTTAAGAACAAACAAACTGCAGTTTGTTCATTGTAGACAAACAAAGTGCAGTATGTCCAATACATTTTTGAATTTTTTTGCCAAACCGGCAATCGAATATTTTCCGTATTCATGATACTTCATAGTGTATTTTTTTCTGTATTTTTGCAAAAATTACTTTTTTGATAACTTATCATGTAAACCTGTGGTAGTTTTTCTGCTCTCCTGAAAATTTAAGAAAATGGACATACTGCATATAGACAGTCTGCTCCTCATATGTATTTGTATATTTAGTAGCAAACATTGTAATCGCACCACTGGAAAATTTTAATTATTTGTACACAAAGAAATTTAAAATATTTACATTGTTATCAATTGGGATATCTATGTGGGCCGTGAGTCGATAAATAAAGTGTAGCCATGCTATGGTTTCACGTCTGTCAAAAAAATAGTAAAATTGACGAGTTTTCAAAACAAACAATAGATCATCATAATCAGGGCTGCATCGAGAGTAGAAAGCGCCTGTGACAAGCGTTTTAATATGAGCTCGCCTTCCTCCTCTCTTTTTAACGTCCTAAATTGATATTGAAAATAAAATGTTACTTTTTGCTACATGAAACTGAATAATTGTGATCTTATAACCTTCTTGTCCACTCTGCAAAAAATATTTTTTCCTTGCCCAACAATTTATTTATTTATTGGTGTTAGCAAATATAAAAATATTTTTTAACACATTAACATAATCCATAACAAATATCATAAAACTACATATTAATGCGCCATGTAACCCCACACCACGGTACCATAACATAACACCTCTTGAATTAATTCAAAGTATGCAACCCTCAAGACCTTCAACGATACCATGTTATTGAATAGCTTTATGGCATCATAAATTATACTCTTGGCAATTTTGTTGCATATATTCTTGAGATGAAGTTTCCACGTCAATCCTAAATCTAGCATCATACCTAGGAACTCCACTGGTTTATTAATTATGGGTATATCCCTAAGCTCATATATTAATCTTTGTTCTTTATCAAAACTAGGGCTCAGTCTATTGGTTTTGAACCATTCTTTCAAAAAAATTGCCTGTTTGTTTTTGCTCCAGTTTATTAACTTTCATGCCGCAGTTGAACTATCAACTGACTTTTCGATAAAATTTTCATTCATCTCTTTTTTTGCTAATGCTATTTTACAACTGGAGTGGAAAATTGGAGTGGGACGTCATAACCGTAAACACGGCTGCGTCACACGAGAAATTTTAAGACGGAATAAATGGAAAAGAGGCGATCAGTAGTGAGTTAGAGTGAGTGGAGCGGTGCAGTGAAACGCGAATTTTTAGAAAAACCTGTTATTGAGAGGTAACAAATAGTATTGGGCCTTCGGGAAAATTGGAAAGACTGAAATTAGAATACAGGTTAGAATTATTGATAACATTTAGTGTATGGTGGGTTACATACGAACTGCAGAATAAGAGTCGAACATTAAAAAACAAAGTGAAATCTCCTAAGCAAATTGGGCTGCCTACCTTTTCTAAAGATAGATACATCAAAAGTAAATAAATTGTATAGTATAATTTACTCCAAAGGTGAAAATCTTCGAGAGGTCGACCCGAATTTGAAACCTTAAATCGTGAAAGTCATATGAACTCCGCACAAGAAAATACAAAAAAGCGCAATAGAGAGGAACGCAAGAACACTGCGGAAACAAGTGAAGAGCCATTCAAAAGAAGTAAACTTCTAACTAGATCACCGATAAGAAAAACAACGGCAAAAACTGATTTAGAGATGGAAGAAAAAATAGACCAGCTAACTGAAATCATGAAAGATTTTATGAACGAAATTAAGAGTAACATGCGAGATATGAAACAAGAGATGTGTGATCTACAGAAGGAAATAACGGAGATGAAAAATGAAACAGAGCAAGTGAACGAAAAAATCCTAAAGCTACAAAATACCACCACCGAGAATTTTGAAGAAAGAAAAACAGATGTGGAGAAAATAGAAAAGAAAAACAAAATGTTGAGATTAAGCTGGAAAGACTCGAAAAAGAAAGAATAAAGAACAACATAGTGATAACTGTCATGAATGAAAACTGCAGCAGTGTGGAGGAGCTGAGGACACGAGTGGTGAATTTTTATAAAGAGATCATGGAAGTTGAGGTCAAGGTTGAAAGCGCATATCGTATAGGGGAAAAGCGCTGTGTAGTTAAGATGTGCACTTGGGAAGATAAGATGAAGATTGTGAGAAATAAACACAAACTGAAGGGTTGAAGGATATTTATAGATAGTGATCAAATCCCCACAGAGAGAAAAATTATGAAGGATGTAAGAGATTTTGCCAGAAAGGAAAGAGACGAAGGCAAAATGGTGAGAGTGGGATTCATGAAAGTATAGTGATGGATGGAAAGGAGATGATATGGGACGCGGAAGCTGCTGGGAAGATGAAAGATAAAAAGAAGGTAGAGCGGGATATAACCCCACAGAAGTCAAAAAACTAAAAATCAAACATACAAAGGAAAAACGTACGACGGACTGGCGAGAAGACGGAACATCGAATTTGTTTAGAGCGAAACTGAATAAGCCAAACGGGAAACATGAGCGGGATAGAGGGAGGGAATGGATGTATATCGGTACGTGGTATGTGGGGATAACATTTGAAGAGAGAGGGATTAAAGAATTAATTGAAGATATGAAAAGATATAATGTACAAATATTAGCACTGCAAGAGACTAAGCAACCAGATAACGAAGTAATGAAAGTAGATGATGTCCTTTCCTTAAAAGCGGAGGTACAAACAGAATGTTGGGTACAGGTTTTATGATACAGAGCAGAATACAACATAAAATACTGAAGTTTGATGAAATATCAGAACGAATATGCACCCTTCGAGTGAAAGGAAAAAGAAGAAATATCACATTAATAAATTTCCACGCCCCTACAGAAAAAAAAAGAAGAAAATGTAAAAGATATGTTTTACGAGACTCTAGAAGAAGTATATAGAAAAGCACCTAAATATGATGTAAAAATTGTTTTGGGAGACGCAAACGCAAAAGTAGGAAAAGAAAACATATACTTTCCCACCATAGGAGGACATAGCAAACACGATGAGCCGAATGAAAATGGACAGTATCTGGTGAGCTTTGCAGCTGAAAGAGAAATGGTTGTCATGAGTACAATGTTCCAGCATAAAGATACAGTGGGGCCCGCTTAATGTGATCACATTGGGACTTGAGGTTTTTGATAACAATAAAAGAAAAAATTTTTATTGGTTATTTATTAGTATGTAGTACATCTACAAAAATTAATTAATAATAGTCACTCATTGTGAAGTTTTCAAGTAGGACTGAATTTTACAACACACATTAACAGCAAACTATCGTCCATTTATGTATTTAAACGACGGAATTGATAATAAACATAAATATGTAATGTGATATCACATGTGTGACGTTGATTTTCTTGCTAACACCTGACTTTATATTATGTGGGTGGTATGCACAATATAAAAAAATGCTTGTAAATGAAAATCAACTCCTTTGATTGTGGGAGAAAATAATCTTAAGAATAATATGATAACATTAACCGAATTATGATAACTATAAGCAATGTTTTTTGGATGTAATAATGTATGTCCGTTCCGTTCCTGGCAAAAGTGATAACAATATCCGAATGATAACATTAACCGCGATCACATTAAGCGGGCCCCACTGTATCTATAAAGAAACATGGAGAACGCCAAATGGAACAACAATAAACCAAATAGACCACACACTAATAGAAAAACAACACAGGTCAATAATACAAGACATTAAAAGTGTGCGAGGTGCTGATGTAGATTCAGACCATTATTTAGTCAGAGTAAAGTGTAAAATGCCAGACAACAATAAAAGTCTAAAAACACGAAAAAGAACAAATAAGCATAACAACAATGAAATTTTCAAAGACGAGAATATAAGGAAAAAATACCAGTCGGACATGAGTATTAAATTGATGGAGATGGAAAGTGGAGAGCAAGTGCAAGAAAAATGGGACAAGATAGAAACAGTAATCAAAAAGGTTGTAGAAAAGAATATGACAACAAAGAAAGGATTAAGAGAAAAGAAATGGTTTGACGAAGAATGCAAACGACTGAACCTACTTAAGAAAAAGGCAAGAAATAGTATGCTGGATAATAACACGGAAGACAACAGAGAGGCCTACAGTCAAATGAGAAAACAATTAAAACAGATGATAAGGAGAAAGAAAAGAACAAGACTAGTAGAAGATACAATACGACTAGAGACACATTACAACAATAAAGAAATCAGAAATTTTTATCAAGAAGTCAAAAGAAAAAAAAAGGGTATAGACGAAATACTCCCATACTTCAAAACAAAAGTGGAAAAATACTAACGGATCCAGAGCAAATGATGGAATGATGGCGAGAGTATTTTGATGAGATGCCAGGAATAAAAGGTAGCGACAGAGAGAATGAAGATGAAGAAAGAAATAAACAAGACCAAGACATTAACGAAAATACAACTCCACCTACTTTAGAAGAAGTATCCTCAACTATAATGCGATTAGCAAACAACAAGGCACCAGAAGAGAATGGGATAACAATTGAGATGATTAAGTAAGGAGGAGAAACGTTGATCAAAAGAATACACAAACTAATTGTAAAAATATGGGATACGGAAACCATTCCCAGCAGATGGAACAATGCAATGATCTGTTCTATCCAAAAAAAAGGAAAGAAAACAGTATGTGAGAATTACAGGGGAATAGCTCTGGTGGACACAACATATAAGGTTATGGCTACAATATTAAAGGAAAGATTAAAAACATACACAGAGAAACTCATAGGAGAATACCAGGCGGGCTTCAGAAAAGGAAGGTCTACTACAGATCAAATTTTTACTATCAAAGAAATGCAATATTCATGCAATGATTATAAAATACCTCTCCATGTACTTTTTGTGGATTTCAAGCAAGCCTGTGATGGAATAAAGAGGAGAGCATCGTACCAAGCTATGATGGAGATCTATATACTTATAGCTTTGACAAAGATGACTTTAGAGGAAACCAAAAGCAAAGTATATGTAAATAATGACACTTCAACAGAATTCCAAGTCACAAATGGTTTGAGACAGAGCGCCGACCCACTTTCTGCCTTGTTGTTTAATATAGCCTTGGAAGTGGCAATAAGAAGAACTAAAATATCGCAAACTGGAATAATTTACAACAACAAATAATAGCATACGCAGACGATATTGCCGTGTTGGCCAAAACAAAAGCGAGTTTGATAAAAGTAGTAAAGGCCATAGTTAGAGAAGCACGCAAGCTCGAACTAATAATTAATCAAGGCAAAACAAAATATATGAGACTAGAGAACAACACAGAGGGGCAAGAGGAAGACCACCTGGAGATGATAACCGAGGAAGAAGAACATCTTAAGTTCGAGAAAGTGTCAACCATAACATATCTCGGTGTACAATTGACAGAGAAATGCAAAGAAAGCTCAGAGATAAAAGCAAGAATAGCTAGAGCATCGAAAAGTACAGCGGCGATGAGACATATTTTATCATTGAGAAATGTATCTAGAAGGACCAAGCTACGCATATACAAAACAATTATCAGACCAACAATTTTATATGGCTCCGAGATATGAACACTTAACAGCACCGATCAGAAGAGATTACAGGCATGGGAGCGAAAGGTCCTAAGAAAGATATTTGGGGGAATCAACACTGGTGAGGGGTGGAGAAGAAGAAAAAACGAAGAACTGAGAGAACTTTATGGAGAACCCGACATAGTCGCAGTGGTGAGAGTAAATAGATTGAGATGGATGGGGCATCTTGAAAGAATGGACAAGGACAGAATGCCAAAAATGATCCTCGAAAGGTAGCCGATTGGCACAAGAAGAGTCGGAAGGCCGAAGGCTAGATGGGGGGCGGCAGTAGAAAACGACCTGAGATAGTTGGGAGTGGGAGAAGAAGGCAAAGAACAGGAAAGAGTGGAAAAAGATCGTCAACTCAGCCCTGGGTCTTCAAAGCCCGTAGCGCTTGTTTATATTGACATAGAATAATCTTTCCAAATTATCAATCGCACATTTGCAGTGTGCGTCCTAAAAATTTACAAAACTTGAAATTTCAATAATTGTATTCTTCTTCTAAAAGAAATAAAAATCACAAAAAACTTTCGCTAAACTCAAATTTTATTAGGTATAACTAATGCAAAAATTTACATTGAAGCTCTCAAACTACAAAATCGCGACCTCACAGCTCCGTGGATCGCTCGCGAGTCTCCATGCACTCCAAAATCAAAAATTTCTCCACCTCAGTTCTTACACCGGAGGCGTAACAATTTAAATTTACAAAATAAAAATATAAAAATTATAATTATAAAAATACACATAAAATAATATGACATCTCCTCCCTGATATTTTTAAGATCCAACCCTTATTTGGATTGAGAAAATATCACAAAATGGTCTTCTAATCATAATATAAAAAAAACTTTGTCTACTTAATTAGTTTGGCAATCATATTCACAACCAAACTTAATTTTATATACACTTTCCCACTATCTTTACAATGAACGTTATTATCACCTTCAATCAATTCAATAAATTCCTTTACACAAAAATTACCATCATCTTCCAACACCAGTTTTTATTCTTCTTATTTATTAATTGACTACAACTCTCTCCAATTCAGCAAAACTTCAATTCTTCAAAAATATTTCATAAATTTTTAAAACTTTACTTTTCTTCTGTGAATCTTCAATGATTCTAATTTTACGTACTCTTGCAATTTCTTTTATTTCTTCAATCTTCCGATTGATCTTTACCCAATTAAATCCTTCACTATTACTTTTTAAAAATTTTAATTATAATTTCACACTATCAATTAATTTCAATAAATTCGCTACATTTTCTAAGCGGTAGCTTCATAAATATTCAATTTCAATTCATAAATAATAATAGATCCTTTTCATAATTTTTAAATTTTAATTTCTTAGTGACAACTCCTTAGTAACTACCAATTTTCCATTAAATACTTTAATTCCATTGCTTGAATACGATACCAAATCAATTTTGCTTGTATGATAATTGCTTATTGCCTGAAGATTATTGTTATCGCTTATCAAAATTGTGCATCGTTGAATTTTATACTTTTCTTTTTAAGTGCATAGTTTTATTTTAAAATAATTGATCATTATTAATTATTGTTATTTTAATTTAAATTGATTTTTCATGATAGTTGCATTCGTTTTCAATCCAAATTATCAAATTTACAAATTTAATTTTTATCCATTTCCATTTTCATTTGCTGTTCATTTGCTTATTCATCTACTTCTCTATTTTGTTGGATATTAGTAACTTCCATCATTTTTCAATCGCGCTCGACGATAGGTCCACCTCAACAAAATATGCGCCCATGCTTTTGTCGCATTTTCTTTTCCTTTCCAAAATCGTTCCAAAATAAGATAATTTCTTTTCCTCTTTTCTGAATTCCTTTCAGTTCCATTCTTTTTAGAATTTTTAAATTTAATTTTAAAAAACCAACTTATTTTTTCTTCTTTTTCCTCCCAATTTCTTAATCCGTCTACTTCCTCCCTGTCCAAATATCTTCGTAAACTGATAACTGTATCTTTGCTTTTGTTTTCTTTATGTTCTTTTATTCTATAATTTTTAACGTTCTTTCCAAAATTAATCTTTTTTTTACTCTGAACTTTTTTCCATCTAATTCCACGCATTTTCTTCCTTGTTAAAATAAGAACCTTTCCAATAACTATGTCGCATTTTTCAAGTTTTTCCTCTGTAACCACTTCCTGTGTTGTAATGATTTCTTCCTTTAATTTCTTGATATTAAATTCTTGTCTAAGTTGATCAAAATTTTGGCTTATGCTTTGTTGAATCGATTGAAACATCTGTTCCAATCTTTTTGTAAAATTTCCATCTATTCGCACACTCATTTTGGAAAATCCTCTAAAAATCTCAGGGTCAAAGGTAGGTTCTTTGTGAACATTTCCTTTTCAAAAATTCCACTTCTCAAAAATGTTCACCAGATGCCCCACGTTACATGCGACAGATGACATAGAATAATCTTTCCAAATTATCAATCGCACATTTGCAGTGTGCGTCCTAAAAATTTACAAAACTTGAAATTTCAATAATTGTATTCTTCTTCTAAAAGAAATAAAAATCACAAAAAACTTTCGCTAAACTCAAATTTTATTAGGTATAACTAATGCAAAAATTTACATTGAAGCTCTCAAACTACAAAATCGCGACCTCACAGCTCCGTGGATCGCTCGCGAGTCTCCATGCACTCCAAAATCAAAAATTTCCCCACCTCAGTTCTTACACCAGAGGCGTAACAATTTAAATTTACAAAATAAAAATATAAAAATTATAGTTATAAAAATACACATAAAATAATATGACAATATATTATATATTTTACTACTCTAATGTTTGTTGAATCTATTTAATGCCTCCTTTGTAACCAACTGCTTATGGGTATATGCCGCAGAATCTCAACTTTTCTCTTTGTGCTTTAAGCTCATCATTAAATCAAGCCTTTTGATCCTTTGCTCACCCCATTATACTTTTCTGCTCTTTTTACAAAGCACTTACATATACCCGATTTTAGTATTTTATTGAACCTACAAAATTTATTGTTAACCCTCATATCACTGTTTTTCACAATGGACCAGTCGGTTGCCTGTAATTGCTTTCTCAACTGAGTAAAACCTTTTTCCGTTTTTGGCGTATATTTACTAACTTTGTCTGAGCCCAGCCTGCTTACCTTAGTTTTGCTTAACATTAATCAGTAAACTTAAAATGGTTTGAATTTCCAAAATCTTCCATCCCTACTTGAATATTTTTAAGATTTTCAGAAACATTATTAAAAATAAACATTAAAATCTTTTGTGTCTCAGCAAAATGTTCTCAATTATTCTCAAGAAGGTGTTCAAATCACAAACTTGACGTCCTCAAAGACAAATTCACATATCTCAAAGGTCAATTCTCTGCAGAATTTTTCTAAAAGAGCCCTGACATTATAATTCCCTCAACTAAAGCTAAAGCTGGAAAAAATAGACACCTCTATTTATCAACATTGTTATACTGCCTCTAATCTGACCTTGAACCACCAATGTTCTACTAAAAATAAAATATTAAAATTTCTAACAACTAAAAACAATTCAATTTGTAACAGTTTTTCCAACTTTAGTTCCTGTGTATTTTCACAAAGAATTGTTAACTCTGCATCCTTCCGACCTGGCTAAACCGAAACTTTTCAGCGTTTCTCTCGAATGCTGTAGCATTTTCCAGTCCTTTTTTTTATATATTTTGCACAACACACACCTTACACAATAAATAAATGTATATCCCTACATTACAGACCCCTCCTCCGGTTTTTTTATTGCTTATTTAAAGTACTCTCCAGGTTAGAGGAAGATTTTACTTTATTAAGAGTACCTACAATTTGTGTACTTATTAATTATTACATTTACTCGTAATAGAACCATTTTTAGCGATTAAAATAAAAAAATAACAATTGAAATGTGCCTAATAAAAAATTGAATTTAAGAAGTATATAAAGTAAGTATATAAGACGCCTTAGCTTCAGATGCGAGTAAAATTTTTTAACAAATTTTTACCAATGTCACACTACCTTTAACCAAAGAAATTATCAAATAATAAAATGAAGATAAATTTTAAAAGAAAATCATAGTTTATACTTCAAGGTAATTTTGCACCGTGTCACAGACAAAAAGTGCGAATATATTATAGGTATATAATAGAAATATTATGTAAATATTTTTCTTTGATTTTTATTCAGTTTAATTTTTAATTATCTTTGACTAAGGTCATTTCTTCTTAAAAAGTTGCAAAGTTTGCCAATTTGGGAGATTCTGACATCGTTGGTAACGATGTACTCGTTCAACACTTGAATCTGTTTGCGTGCTGAATTGGTGATAAAAAGCTAGTATTTTCTAAACCGCTAGATCCTGTTACGACAAAAGAGGTCAGCACTAAAACGGCAAGATTATGGCCAGTAGATATCACTTTCCCATATAATTCATGCCAGAGCATCAAGCCAAAAGATGTCTTAAAGCTAAGATATTTGCTTTTTCACACAGAAGTGTGTATAATATCTGTACGACAAGTATAGCTATATCCGGTACAAACAGTTATTTTTATAACTTCATAACTATACTTGTACTAAATTATGTAGCTGATTTGGTATGTCATTAAATTTAAAAGGAAACAGGTTAACACGCTTTTCTTAATAAAGGTAATTTACCCAATTCCTACCTCTCTTATTTCAGTGTTTTCTTACTCTTTATAGTGGGTACTATTGTACCCACGATATAAAGGGTAGTTAACAAACTGTGTGACGCTCATCCTTTCAACTACCATGGCCTTGCTTCGTGGAGTGTAAGTATTCGGCCTGGCGCGAATGTATCACCGAGTAAATCTCCAAAAATACTTGCAAATTAGGATCTATAAATGTTTCTTGCACCGAGGCTTTTTTACCTTTTACGAGCTAGCCAAAGAGACACTTTCAATTTTGCATTACTATTCATCCCTGAGATTAGTTTCATAGAATAGCAAATCGATGATCAATGTAGCAAGATTCAGTTATGAAAAAAAAAGTGAAGGAAACATTAATTTACTCATTGATTTGACCAGCAGTCTGGCGTAAATCAAACACGAATAGACTAGAGAGCAGGAAACCGCGGTTCTAATCCTGGTTGTGCTGAGATCTAAAAAGTCCCAAACTTGATCTGCGGACTATTCGCCAACCCGCTTGCTCAGCGTGGTGAGTTATAGGTAAAACCCCCTCTTCCCCCACGGGGGAGAGTTTAAAAGAGGAGGCTTAGCGTTCAGCAGTGGACGAAAACGGCTGATGAAGAAGAAGAAGACTCATTGATTTTATGAATTCTGTTCATTACTTTTTATGAATTTATTCGTTGATTTAAAAAAAATTTCCTCATTACTCAAAAAAATCCGAATAAAATAATGCCGGACTTTTGTTCTGGAAGCAATGGATTTCAAATTCTATATTAAGGGTCAAAGCACTGACGGAAGCGTATAAAGACTTGCACGCATTATTTCCATTTGAAACCTATGAAAGCGACTTGAACCTAATCATAACTTAAAAACTTATGCGTCACTTTTGAATTTTGCGAAAAGGTAATTGGGCTTTAATTACTTTACCCCATAGCAAAATTTTACTTTAAGAAAAGTTATGTGTCTACGTTTATTTCCAAGCACCACAAATGTAATTAATGTGTGCTAATTTTTACAAAACCATTTGATTGGACTCATCAGCTAAATACCCATAATAATGTTTTTTATCAATCTAATAACTAAATCAGTAATGACCATATTTTTTAGATTTTTTTAGGAAAGCCAAGTTTGTAATTTATGCGACTCTTTACCTTTGAGTGCTTTTACATTGGCCCAGGTTAAAGTTCATAACTACAGCAACTGTTTCTCAAAAGTGGTCCAGCGACTCTATGCAGGTTTTCTTTGGATATGCGTTTGTTGAGTCAGGTATTTTTTGTAGATGAGGAGCAAGTGAGATCCATTGGTTTTCATCTTTTGAAACTAAAACGTAAGTCATTGATGAAGAAGGTTGTCATCAAGACTGTGTATTCATTTTTCTAAGAGCTAAGAGTAAGATAAATTTTATTCTGTATTGTAAAGGCGTTTTCTGTTTAGCAATCTTAACTTCTTGAACTCCTTCAAAAGTTTATTGTACCCATCTTTTGTTATCACATTATAATGGTTATTTTTTTCTAAACTTAGTAAGTTTTGGAGGAATCATGCTATTTATTTATTTCCTGATAAAATCTTTCAATTGCATTTCGTAATTTATCTCAAATTATTTGCGGCTTATATAGTAAACAGAAAAATATAATATTTGAATTTACGTCTACTTTTACTTTCAATCTACTTTTAACTGTAACAAACAGTCAGTTCATTCTAGTTTTAACTAAACTTATATTAGTTAAAGTTATAATTAACTAAAGAGGCTAGTCAAAACTAGAATTTTCCAAATTAGATCAAGTTTTAACTAATTTCGGATTTTAACTATTACGTCTACATCAGTCATGTCAAATAAGCCGAGACATATTAGTTATACGATCATAATTATAATTATATTAATTCAATTTAGTTATTTAGGAAATGGAATAAATTCTATTTATTAATTTTTATTGATAATATTTAAAAAAACACAACAGTAATTATTATAACAAAAGTGGGTACTAAATACATTTCAAGCTTTTAACTACTACAATCTGAACTTCCAATACCTGTTATAATTAATAAAATTAAAATTAAAAAAAAAAAAATTCTATAATTAATTAAAAAAAAAAAAATTTTATATAAATTGAAATCATACGACAATTCTATATGAAACATTATGCTAAGCATATGAAATAAAAGGAATATTCAAATTTTTAAAAGATTTTTGAGTGCTTACTTCTTTGTCTATAAATTTGCTGAATAAATATACTTCTTGGCAACTTAATTAACTGCTCTTCAGTTTTGTAATAGAAAACAGTATAAGCTGTTTGCCTGGACCAGCTAAGGTTAAAAGCAAAAAAGAAAGACTCCTCAGAGCGTAGTAGCGGTGAATGTAAGTTAAGAATACACAAAACAAGTACAACAAAAAATAGTATAAAAATAATTGAATAAATAGCAGTAACTTGTAGTATTTACAATAATCCTTCTATGTGGCCAGATTTACCGAGTTGGAACTTTAATGAATAAACATACATATAAAACTAGTACAATTGTTTTCCGTAGTAATTCCCTACCACTAGAATATAAGCCATGGAATGGTTTTGAAATAACTACAAACACATAAGAAAAATAACTGAATTAAAAGCAATTTTCAGCCAAACGTCTATTATTATTGGTAGGTACTAAATATTATAATTGTTTTAATGACAAATTAAATTTAAAATTTAAATGAAAACTTGGCAATGGATTTGAAAATGCTTTCAGATGAATATCAAAACTATCACTTGCTTGCAACAGATAAATAGTATCTACATAAAATGTAAATTTTGCAACGAGAATTAATTTTAGAAGTCACAAAGATTCTTAAACTTTTGGTGTTATAATATTAAATTTTCAAACAAATTCGATGAAAATTATTAAACCACCAACGTGAGGCAACGCGCTAACTTTTATTTAAGCTATTATTAAGAAAGAAGTTTTGTTCGACTCCTTTGAAAAAATAATATCTTGCACTAAATATTTTAAATCACATGGGCTTTTCATTTCAATTAAATAATCCAGCCGTTAGAGCATAAAATATCATAACTTGATAATACACTTTAATCTTTAGTGGAGAGTCGAGATGTTCCGTACAATATAAAAACTTCGACTTGAACTCACATTGGAACTTAATAATATATTGGAAGCTTTTCTAAGGTTATCAACATATTAAAGATTTTCTTCAAATTAAACAAAATATTTGTGTTTTTGAGAGCAGGTCAAATATTGGCCAAAAAAATCTAAAAAATATATTTTCTTCTTGTTTGTCATAGATGCATTTGTTTATTTTTAACATACAACAGGATGCTTTTAAACCGTTTAAAAAATTAATGATACTGGTGTTAGCACCAGGCATAAAAATTTTAATAAAATCGTTCGTTTCGTTGGTCACTTTCAACTTGCATTTCATCCTTTATGCAAATGCGTGATATAAAAGACTCTTCAAATAACTTTGTAAAAAATTTAAATCGAAGTTATTGGGGTCGTTTTCAAAAGTTTTCTAACCCTCATGTGAAGAAGGTTTGTAGAAAAAAAATTTAGAAAATCCTGCTGCGACAAGCTATAAAGGATACTTCACATAAAATAGTGAAAATCGTTAGTCGATTTTTGAGACAATCTCACTTTTTCATTTTATTTGCTGACGGCGCCATGAATGTATACTAATTTAAGAAGAACAAATAAAATTTTCAAATTTAACCAAATGAATTTATTGTAGGTGCAATGATATAGAAGACTGTGTATTGTTTGAGAATGTGCATTGGTTAGGGTTTTGCAATTATTACCTACGAGTAATTTTAATTATAGTGCTAGTAATAAATAAAGTTCCATTAAAAAGTTTAAAAAATTGTTATTAATGCATTATAACCATTTTTTTAATTTGAAACGGGTGAGTAGTGTGGGGGATTTTGTGATTAACGCGAAAATTCATATTTCACTCTAAAAAGCTTTTAGGTTTCTGAAATTTTCAATTTCAAGACATTTTATTACTGTCGCATGCGGAAATAGCTACCTTTTATGACAGTATTAAATAGATTTTCGCAAAATGAATGCTAACCGCTCATTTACTTCTGGATGGTTTCATTTCCCTAGTGGTGATTACATATGCAAACAGTGCAGTCATTTCAAATGGATATACAAAGCATTTAATCTTCCCTTGGACATTGTCATTTTTCATAAACAAAAACAAATTGCAAGATGAAAAGAACATTGAATGATATGAATATGTGATGTACGTTATTGATGTATCTCAGTGTTAATAGGTTCCGATATAAACGACCGTAGTCATTAATCTACATGGGATGAATATATTTATCACGTCAATATTTGAGACATGTTCACGTAATTATTTGAGAATGTATGAGCTTTTGTAACATCAATTAATGTCAATAATAGCGCTCCGCCATGAACAAATTTCATAATTATCAAAAGCATGACTTTCAAAAATAAAATTTCACTTGAAATTTTTAGGGTTCTAACTTTTACTATAACGAAAATGATTGTAATGGCTCCTAAAAGCACGCTTCGTAAACTTTTTTAGCAATTTGAACCTTTGTAGGTCAATAAGGACTTTCAGTTCATAAAGCTAGCTACCTTTTATATTTATTTAAAGAATATAAACCTAAATTGTTACCCTTTAAAGAACATTAACGGAAAAGTAGCGAATTCTATGTATTTTATTTACTTATTTATTTATTTCAAATAGTAATCATCGCACATACTAAAATGTGTTTTTACTAATTAATAGTATAACACCACGTTATCAATTAAACTAAGTCCTAACAATAATATAACATTGGATTGGAAAAGCCAATATGACTAATTTACTTCTATTGGTCCGGATAAAATATAAAATTAAATTAACTTGTAGTATTCATTTTTGCGAATTTCAGAATTAATAAAAAAACAAAATAAGCCACATATCTAAAATTTAAATAAAAATTAATAATTTAAGTTTTAAAATAATTTATAAAATAATTTAAACAATTAATAAACTACGTAGTGAGTAGTTTATTCGAGTTCATATTTTTACTATTTCTAAAAATAGTGCAATAAATTCAAGACTTTTATGTAAAATAAAGCTTTATCCTAAATAAATTGTAGCTTATGATATTATTTCAAAGTCAATAACACAACAAGCCGCAAGACATACGTGATCTATGCGATTACATAATTTTATTACAAGAACGTGATATGCCTCAATTTCTACTTAATTAAATTATTACTTCTTTTTTTACCGAATATTTCATTACGTAACAAAAGTTTACAAACTTTTGCAAATATATAAATTTTATAAAAATTGTATAATGAATTAGACAAAACTACTAACATTTCTGAGAGCCCTGTGAGTGATTAAGTACCTAGAACATATTTAAATTTTTTGTATCTTTTTTAAATCTCAATTTGAAATCGGCGATATGCTTTATTAAATATGGTCTTTCCCATTTAAATTATAACAAAGCTTTATCTACATCGCTACCATCCACTAGAGATTCAATTTGTTTTTATTAGATTCACAAATATATTATTACTATAATAGCATTATTGGTGTGGTCACCATTTTACTGTTGCTTATTTCGCTCTAACCTCTGATATACAAAAAAAATATCTGATAGTAATGCAAGAAGCTTATTTGTTTACCACTTTACCGTTTTTCCAGTTATTTAAATATTTTTACACCTGCACTCACCGATTTGCACCATTTTTAAGTACACGTTTTGATGGTAATTAGCAGTACATCAGAGAAAAATTTAAAAACCCTTAATTTAGCCAACTTAGAGAAAATCGATTTTAAAGAACGAAAATTGCAGGTAATTTTACATTGCATATTTTGCGAATATTTTATAACGTAGCATAGGCATTACGATTATGGGATTATGTAACCCATGTTATTTCCAAAAAAAAATACATGGTTAACCTTGACATCATCTAAATAGAATTTATAAAGTTATCATACAAATTCCTTCTTCAAAATAGATTTTCTCCAAATTGGCAGAATTAAAGGTTTTTAAATGTTTACTAGTTATGTCCAAAACGAATATTAAAAATGGTAAAATAGGTTAAAAACGGTATAGGCCTAGCTCTGTTCCGATTCTCAGTCAATCGATCGTTTTCTTGAACGTCCTACATCTCTCTTTATTCTCGGTTAGTATAATATGGCAAGTTTATGCAACATTGGTTTTTCCATCCATTCCAAAAGCTCCTTCCATTAGCGTTCTACGAACTTAACAATATTATTCAGTCAAACATTCAAAGCGAGGCAGTTTGTTTTACTGTTGTGGGCAGATAAAGCAAATAATTATACAGCAGAATTTTTGAATTTACTCTGATCTTCTAAGAATGCCACCGCACTTACTGCATCTAAAAATCGGCGTGTCAATTATCTTGTTGCAAAATGTCAACCACCCAAAGCTTTGCAACGACATGCAGTTTGCAATAAAAAAATTAATGAGCAAGCAACAATCTTGACAAGACCTTGAATGGTGAAGATGCCTTCATTCCTCGTATTCTTATGATTCCAACGGATAATCCATTTCTATTTCAGAGTTTGCAATTCCAAATTTAATTGGGGTTTGTAATTACTAGGCCTAGTAATCAACAAAGCTCAAAACCAATCTTTTGAGATTGCTTTTCACATGAATAATTATATGGTAACTAAATTTTTGGTCAGTATTTTTATCATTAAATGGTCAGTATATTTTAAAATAAATGGTCAGTATTTAATAATATTTTGGTCAGTATAAATATTTAAGTATCAGTATGGTCAGTACACTCTACTGTAAGTTGCAGTAAGATTTTGTTTGATTATTAGGTATATTTTTATTTTATTACTTAGCTAATTTTTGTTGTCAGTAATCATTTTTAATAATATAAGAAATTTAAATAATTATTCTAAAAATTTTATTTCATTAATTTATAAATTGAAATACGGAATTACTTTTTTTTGCTTTTATAATTTATTATAATATAGAAATTATACATAAAATATTTTTTTTTAATTTACATTTAAACGTGCATCAACTACTGGGTTATTAGCACTTCTAAATGTTAATTTTAATTTGTTCAGTATTTTTTTGTTTGTTTAGGTTTTTTTTTTTTTGGATTAGGTATTTTAGTTGGTTGGTTTTTTGGTTGGTTGGTTTTTTAGTTCACCACGGAGTGAGAATGTCCACTGGAAAGCCGAGCTAAGAAATTCTGATGCGTTCGAGATTTGAACTCAGAATTCCCGCTCGTAACGCAACCAGCGATCACATCACTCCACTGCCGTGGCTATAAAATATTTAAAAGATTGCAATTAAAAAATATATATACAAATAAATTATAATAGTAAAGGAAATGTTATATAATTAATCCACTAGAAGAGCTGGAGTAGCTAATTTTGGCCTTCCCCTTGAACGCTTTTCACCTTATAGGTGAAGGTTTGACATATTTTAAACGTATAGCCAAGCCTATTATATGCTTGCATATATATTTCTTAAAAAAACCTGGATAAGTGCAGTGGCCATGGATCCAGTTTTCTGTTTGTTTTGGGAGATTCACAAACCATACTTTTTGTTTGAAATGCTCTTCGTTTGAACTGATCAAAAGTGTTCCAGCGCATTTCTGATACGGCTGAAATTTCCTCCTCCGTAACAGTAAGTTCTTCATTGGATGGACAAAAATATTGAATTAAATCTTCGCATGTCATTGATGAAATTCGGATCTAGAAGGGGGGGGGGAGACTGCAAGGGTGTCTGTCCCGAGTGGTAGCTAAAAGAGCTCCAAATTCATATATTTGAACTTTTAAACTTATTTCATCTTCAAACTCAAATGATGGAGAAAGGAGAAGCCAATAAAAGGGAAAAAATATTTAAAAAATGAGAAAAAATATTTCGCAAGTAGTGGCCATTTTCTGTTCCGCAAATTCATGCTAACTTCATACATTTTCCATAACTTTTGATTTTTATGTGTTTTTAATTTAAATGTTGTTTTTTCAGCTCGGACATGGTCGCTGGCTTATTGACGTACAACTATTTCTTTCAAATAAAAGCATTCAAACCATAACAATCGTTTTGCGTCACCCTGTATATACTGATATGTTTAAAATAATAACAACTTATTTAAAATACTGACCATTTATTTAAAATACTTTTGATAAATTTTTTGATTTTTTTCATTTGATAGATTTAGTTAAAACTGACTTCGAATCTAACACAACAAAAATGTATTGAGTTTAAAGTAATTTTTGTTTGTTACTCTTTTATCATGGCTAGACAATATTTTCGCCAATTCCCAACATTTTCTTCTTCCATGATTTTTTAAACCGTTTTGAATCCGTCATTTCTCACTTTCACTAAAATTTTTTCTTAGTGGCATTATTCACCATTCAACAATTTACTGAGCTCAACGAAAGATAATAATTATAATTATTATGTGACCCAAAAATTATTAAATAGTTATAACCATAAAAAATTATTTCAAATTTTAATGTAGCACGTCGCAACTCTTGTGATAATTTAAATAAGATCACAGTGGCGTAAAAATTCAAAATAAATTTTAACAATGAATCTTAAAAACAAAATTAATCATTAAATTGAAAAATAATGACCAATTAAAATTATTATAATGACAATATATCTAAAAATTCAAATTAAAAACATAAATTAAAATAAAACTGAGAATCCCAAAATATTTAAATGTTTGGCTCCTTTATTAAGAAGGGAATTTGAAGACGTTCTTTTAAATATAATTAATTGGCATCCAACGATCGGACATCAAAGAAAGATTAGAATTTAAGTAAACCATTAAATAAGCATTTCACATCACTTTCGAGGGGTTGTGAATTGAATGTACTAACTTTATGGGTAGTTTAAATACAGGATGACGCATTTAAGACAATCCACCCGTAATAACTTATAAACGAATTGTGATATATACACCAGCTCTTTGTTAACTATTTTGCTACCAAAAAGATCACATTTTACTGAAACTTTTATTATTTGCTAACAAACGAAAGTTACATTAAACCACAGAAAGAGATATAACACGCACGTTTAAAATTGAAATCAGGTAAAAAAACACAAACAGAAATTAAAATATCATCTAAATGCAGTTCCAAACTCACCACTTAAACGAACAAATTCCAATTGGAATTCCACTGCTATCCTGACAACGCTACTTTGTGGCTTAGCTACAAAAATTAAACTAAATGTATATGAACTTTGTCATCAGTTACCTGTAAAACTCAGTGTCTTTAGATAACCAAATTGTAAAGAGTAAAAACTTCAATCATTCAAACACCCAGTTACAAAATCTTAAACGTTTACCAGAGGGTACTTTCTTATTTACCATTATAATGCTGGATACATATTGTATGAAATCCATAGGTATCTAATTGCTGCGACCTCCTTTAAATATAGACAAGCGCAAGTTGACCAGAACATATTTTCTTTGTACCGGATTTATAAAATGTCACATACAACAATGAAGCACAGTAATGAAAATTGTCAGACATTAAAAACGGTATAGCACAAGCGTTCACTGTTCAACACCCATTAAATTTTTAACAAAATTTTGCACTTGATTGTAAATCACAATCAGCAAACCAAAGGATAAACTATATAAAAATAAAAAGAACCATAAAAATTACGACGCCAAGTAAAGCATAAGATGGTAGTACGTGAAAGAAGTTAAAAAAAAAGCTTATTTTAAAAATAAATTCTTTAAAAATAAATCGCGCTATTAAATTAATACCTATGAATATTCAGAAGAAATTTATACCAAATCTATATAAAACAAGAACTACGACTTGCTATCTACAGCTTCAACAAAGCACAAAAGTTTTATATGAATTTATCTTTGTTAATAAATTTGATTGTTAAAGGGTGGTCACCAAATCTTCTAATAATATGCTGCTATTTAAGTTACAAGTTTTTTCATGGCACTAATTTTTACAATTAGGATTTTTAATTCAGTTCTCGTCTGTTGGATCTATGAATTCTTTTACACAGCAGGAAAACATAAAAGAGACAATTCTATGAAAATATAGATCAGGCTGAAGCAGCGGTCATCCATTAAGGGTATGTGAACATACATATATTTGACTATTGTCTTCTAGTTAATCTCAGATCAGATAGTAATTTTAACGTGTATTTATTTTGGGATTAGTGTAATATGCAGTAGAACTTATAATGTCTATGTATCAGGTGGTAGATCATTATGGCCGATATCTTATATTTTATAAAACTAAATTTTGTAAAATATTTAATTACATTTTGAAAATTATTAAACTTCAAATTATTTAGTTCAAAGCTGAGACTTTTTATAAGATAATTAATTGAAAAATAAAATATAGGTTATGTTTAAACTTTAGGAGTGGATTTGTAGCTTTAGGTTCTGACCGAAAGGTTGCTAATAATTAATTTTACAAAACTGGCTTAGTTTTTGGGTTAATTTTACTTATAAACATCTGTAGCATTCAGACAGATTCAGAAGGTCACAATATCCAGTGAATAATGTGAAAACACGCATTTGAAATAACGTTTTCAGTAACTGTGTAGTGTGCTCTCTTAACATTTTATATTTAATATATAAAACAATATAGGGGCGGTAAAATGCGGCTTAAACCGAGCCGTAAAATGAGATTGAAATCTGGATGACAATTACCCTTGACTCTGCTCGGTTTCAAATTTTTATAATTAGGAAAAATTTTAAAGCATAACAATATTAATAAAATATTTATTTTAAAAAAGAAAATTAGAAATAATAGGTCTCTAAAGATCGCTCTGTCAGGACTCCATTTAATAGGCCTTCCGGTATGACTTTCGCATATAAAATTCAAGTATGGCCATGTGCCACCATCTAATGGTCATTATCATACAACCAGAAAACGTTTAGAAAGTCCGCACAAAAAATGAAATTTACATAACTTTTTACCAAAGTAGCCATATCATACTTTACTTTTTCTCATCTTGTTTACAACATGTCATTTAACATTTATGTCCAATCTCTCGAGAAGCATTTGTTATACCACAATTTTAATTATAATTTGCATCTTACTCTTAATTAAGTTATAATTTATGGACTTACATAACAACTAACTCAAACTTATAAGCTCTTAAACATATAAGAAAATTTTCACATTTGAATTATTTATATCAAGTATTTTTACTCTAACGATGTCATCAATCTTACCTATACATAATTTTTTTATAGAAAATTATTTTAGTTCTTAATCACACATTATTTAATTAGTTTTAAAGTATTATCTGCAAAAATGCGTACGTGTGTGACATCAAAAAATAGCTTTTTTCGTCCTTATATCAGATTAAAGCTTGATTAGGATTCGGATCGCGTAAATCAAGGTAATTTATCTTCATCTCGTGTCTAAAAATTATTCTTTAGTGCATGCGTTATAGATTTTTAAATTATTAAATTAATTACCGTCTTCATGTGTGAAAATATATTACTACTGAACTTTTCTATAGCGCACTAAAAAAATATAAAAATTCAAAATGAAAATATAAATAGTAATTTAATGGCTGATTTTTATACCTTCGATAAAATTATAAATAAATTTTAACGATGTTTACGACCTATAGAAATTTTTCCTTTGAGTATAATTTTAATAAAAACTAATTAATTAAAATAGCAATAATGCATTGTACCTAAAACTTTTTCGTATAGATAACCATATTAAATTAAAATGTTATTTTATGAAACAAAAGTCCTTTGATGTTACTACAACGTTAAAATTTTAATAAATATGTTTACTTTTTATGTTTTTTAATTTTTTATAGATACGAACTTTTATAATTTAATAATCTGCAATAATAATTTAACTAACTAAACTTATAATAATCATACATTAAATTTGAAAATCTTTCTCGTAAATCACAGGCATAAGTACCTACAATAATAATGCAGCTAATCTGCAATTTCAACTTGGCAAAACTAAAAAAGAAAACTTACTAGCAATATTGCAACAAATATAGGAAACGTAAGAAGCTAATTATGAGTAATGATATCATAAATTTTACTTGTTAGTAAGTAAAATCTATAACGATTGATTTAAAGTCAGAATTGTCTCGAACACATAGTACATATTAGGTTGTATTGTAGGCCAGAGGTTGCATTCAGCATTTTATCGTGTAACCAGCATCACCGACCGCAGTATTTCTATGTTTATCCTAACTGAATATGCGACCGCATTTACGCAAATGACATTAATGCCTTAATCTGACTTTAAATCACATATAGGGTAAATTAATAATAAAAATCTGACATAAATCATTGTTTTACGAGTGTGATATTGCATTATATATCATTATTTACGATGAACACAAAATCTCGTCGTTGACACGGTTATAAAGATTGGCATATCGTGCACTGGATTAGAAATTTCCACTGTAATATTCTAAGCAAAAGTTGTTTCAAAAATGTATATTCTAAAAAAGTTATAAGAAATTTGAATATATAAATCAAGCGCCCATTAAATTTGCAATAGTTTATTAGAGGGAGAGCTGGACAATTTTACGAATCTTTACTTTGAGGGGGGAATCTAGGATTTCCTTATGTAAGTTTGTTTTATAAACTCTAACCTATGGGAAAAAGTAGGGATCTCAAATTTTAAAAATCGTCTTTACGCATGCTGCCAGTATTGATAAAAAAAAGTAAAAATAAACCAAATGTAAAGAAATACTACATAAAACTAGTAATCAAGTCTTCTTAATGATCAAGTATCCCACTCTTTCATTATTTATGATAAAACCGCTAAAAATTATAAATTCAATAAAGAACCTTGGTTACTTGTAACATATTTAGATCAAGTTCCTAGTAAAAGGAGAAAAACAGTTTTCAAATTATCATATTTATTTAAACTCAAAGCTTTAGCTCAACAGCGGGACAGTTCCGCAGGCCATCTATGTGCGGATCAAGTAGAACAAAATTACCAGCAGTAGATATCGACAGCATTACTTCTCGAGAAGATTTTTATTCTGAATTTTACAAATTTACAATATTAAAGTAATGATTGTAATATCAAATTTTAAATATAGTCCTCTCTCTGAATCAAAAAGTAAGGGTTTATTAAACTCAGAAGCAGCATCAAGTTTTATATTTGAATAATCTCTATAGTATAACATGATGTACAATAATGTTTTGCTTTTATTTACAAAAAAGTATGTAATTTATAACAGTTCGAAAAAAACTGAATTCGTGTAACATGTCAGCATTTTATGGTAATTTAAATTAAACATCAGTCGTTACCCTTAGAAAGATGAAAGTTACAAAAATACTACTGAAAAATATAGGCAGAAAATTTGAATACAGAAAATTTATATAGTGCAAAGAAAAAACCTACACCAGAAGTATTAGTCTAATAATATTATTTCACTAATGTAGTAAAAATATCTTCTGTGATTTCATACAGCTGAAAGGCTCGTAACTTTTCCTCACAACTTATCCTTATTCAGTTGTCGTTATATAATAGCTACTATTACTCTTTTGAGTCAGTTCTTTTGTAATTACCCTTTCATAAAGACCTTTCTTACATTAGCTAAAGTTTTTCAACATTTGTTTTTACAATTTTTTTACACCAGGTACAATTTTTTGTACTATTAATTTAAAAATTTTACCTGAAGTAAAACAAACAGATATGCAAAATTAATTTGGTTACCTGACATTTCGTAGTTTTCTTTCCTAAAGATATGATTAAGTTACAACAATAGAGTCTTAATTTATCTCCAATTATACTCCAATTTAAATTTAAATTATTTTACTTTTATATTTAATTAAATTATATTCTCAATTTAACTTTTAAATAGCTTTCAATGAATAATTATTAAAACAATTACATAAAATAGAGTTTTCATCAAAATTTAATTGCAGTTGTGTTGTGATTAATGGCAAAAAAATTTACGTTTCAATTTTAAATTATATTTTATTATTATTATTACAACTGTTTTCTTAGAAAGTGTTCGATCAAAACTATTTCTAATCATTTTGAATAATAAATTATTCGAATTAATCTAAAATATTTTTTTTTATCGAATATACTTTAAAATATTGATGTATGTTTCATCAAATACTATAGATTATTTTCATAAGGGTGCTCTCAAATACCTTACCGAGTCAATCCGGTTAGTTTCGCAATGCCATCTAACGGATTTTTGTTGAAACCGATTGGTGCATTTCCAAGATGTATTCGGGTTCACTCGTCAAGTGTGGACTTCGGTTTGATCTAGTGCGCTTCCGTTTAACTTAATAATCTCTTTATTTGAATTTTACAATTCAGTTTTTTGTTGTCGTCGTTGTCTTCTGTAAAAAATGTATCGACTACAAAAGATATTGCTTGCATATTTACGATATTTTAATTACTGTTAAAGTTATAGGAGGTTATGTATCAATCTAATTGTCGATCTCCGATGTTTCAATAAAAATCCAGTAGAGGTTCTACGAACGTAATAACCGGGTTGCATTTTAACATTTCTTACAGCTTCTGGCAACCAAACGCAAAAACATAATGCAATTGGCTGACACCAACCCTGAGCCGCAGGTGCTTGTTAAAACTTAACAATTTTATTTAAAACTTTTTTTAAACACGTAACTTTATTTTTTCATATGCATTTTGTTTGTTCTGTTGTAATTTTAATTTTTGAATTTAAAAAAAAAGCGGTCATTTGCCTTGCAGGTAACGCGATCAACTGCGAATACGAGGTACCGGGTTCAAATCCGGTTAAGAGTAACTTTCTTATGACTAATCTCCGTAATTCCAAAAGCACGTTAAACCGGTTAAACCCTCCTGGGTTAATAAATTGCCATCGTTAACATAAAAACCAGAGTTACAGACACGTCTGAAGACAAGTCTAGCAAACTACTTATCAGACGTTAAACAATTTATATGCTCACAGATCTAGTACTGCCAAGGAAACGACGAAATAACAAACCTTAGGTTTAAATTCAGTTGAAGTAGAAGAAGAAGAAGAATTTGAAAAGAATTTATTTTTAGCTATATTCTTTCAGCAATTTTAAACTTTATACAGCTATCAAACGCATGCGCAATTTTAAATTAACTTTATAAATTATTATTTGCCCATGCGTCTGACGCTTTCAAACGCTTGTCATCATGCTATTATTATACCCTGTATTAATTTGGTTATCACTTATAATTAATAACAATAAATTGTATGGAATTTTTAATTTTTTAAATTTAATTTTTTTGCAATTTTTTGTTCACAAAAAATATAGTTTCCGTGAAAAATACCTTTTTTTAGATTTAATTAGCAATTTTCAAATAACTTGATAAGAAAATCGTAACTTGATAGAAGCAACATAAATAGCAATTTGATTGTTAATATTATAACTTGAACCTTTTTTTTACCACATTCCACTTCTTGTTTATCAATATCTTAAACTGAATATCTACATAAAAAATTTATAATATCATCTTAAAAATGCATTATATCTTTGCTTTTTAATATAGTAACATTTTTTAATACTTTTTGTAACAGCGCAAATTTTACATCAAATTTCAAAAAAGCAAATTCATTTGAAAAAAATTAGGTTGGTGACAAATTAAATGTCAAACATAAATTCGAAATAAAAGTGCGAAGTGTTAAGAAGTACTCGCGGCACAGGATTGCTGTCAGCTAATCACATTACGTTTTTGCTTCCGGTTGCGAAAAGCTGTAAAGAATGTTAAAATACATCCGGGTTGACCCACGGACTTTTTAAAATAAATGGACTGCTATTGCCTATTGTTCTCAATCTAAAATAGCGGTTTATGTTGGTAATAAAATTAGTGTATTTCACTTTTCAGCCTTAAGATAACCTCATTCTTTGCTATGAACATTTTAAATTTAAATTACTCTCCAAAATCCTCAATTACTAGGATATAATACAATTGCACCACAAAAAGCGGCCTTTTTAGGTAAACATACCTTTTTTATCTCAAATAGCAGTTCATGTATTTTAAAAGGTCCGTGGGTTAACCCTCAGATTATCTATACCAGTGGTTCCCAACCTGTGGTCCGTGGACCATTAGTGGTCCGCAGAAGCCAAAATATGGTTCGCGAAGAAACTGCAAGGATGCTTTTGAATCGAATTCACTTAGTTGTTTTAGTGTAAAAAAGCAATTTTTTATACTAAACTTTGAGAAATCGCCTTTTTTTATTAGGTATACCTACGTAGTGGTCCCTGCTAACAAGAATAATATAAAAGTGGTCCCTGACCAAGAAAAGGTTCAGAACCTCTAATCTATACAATAGATAACATAGCCGTATACCTAAGCAGTTTGTTATGAAACTCAAAAAAATTTGGTGGAATGCTCGAGGTTTGTTTTCTTTTTGGTTAGCCTCTGTAACGATTGCAACTAAATATACACTTTGACATAGTTTTATTAGCGGTATTTACACTATAAGTTATAACGTTTAACGTTATAACGTTTATATGCTTTTGTATTTTTACACCGTTGTATTTATCCTAGTAACACCATGTAAAGTTGTGTATTACTAAGACGTTGCTAGGATATATTTATATACAATGGTGTATAAATACACCACCAATACACGAGCGAGTGTGAATACCCCTAATATATTACAAACATGGGATAAATACAACGGTGTAGAAATACAAGGGTATACCACATCAGTGTGAATACCGCTATTAATTTATTATTATCGTTTATTATTAAGATTGATGAAATTAATAGTACAATGGGTCTTTAATGAAGTTCCATTGTATAACCATGGCCATAAACTGATTAAATTAATATCTAAATGTTTTTCAAATATTAGATTGCATTACGAGTCAAAGGCATCGTTTCAGGAAAGTTACATAAGAAGCTTACAAACAAAATCTATTTTATTTAAACATCAATAACATTTCTTTAATTTGTGAAATTCTAATTATAACTTAAATTAACTTTTGTTTGATTTGTTTGCGTATGCTAAACTCTACTGGTAGTCGTCTTCAGTACTAACATGGTCTCAGGTAAGAAATGTGTTAACCATTTTAACAATGGGGTTGGCTATCTGTAGTAATAATCTGTGGTTACAGTTAAAACCCGATCTAACTAGTAAATTTTAGTTTTAACTAACCTCTTTAGTAAATTCTAGTTTTAGGGTGGATTTTATAAAACTTTTAACAAGCCATTAAATATAAAAGAAGATTTCTATTGGCTTGTTAGAGTTAACGGACGTTTTCTATTGGTTAACTATGCCCTTTTAGTTACATAAGTCGGCATTAACGCTTTTATTATGAAATCCGCCCTTAATGATATAAATTTAGTTAAAACTAGAATTAACTAAACTTATATATCAATTAAAACTAGAATTAACTGATTTTTATCCAACCGCTTTAGCTAATTCTAGTTTTAACTAATACCAGTTAACATCAACAGTTTGCTGTTGGTAAATTAGTACTAGTTTAGTAAATGTTAGCAAATAAATTTGTATTTTAGGCTGAAAATAGAAGAAAACACACGTTAATTTTAATTTTTTTTGATATTTTTTAAAAATATTGTTTTTCTTCATACTTGTACCTCATATTTTTAATTTAAAATATAAATTCCAAAATTTATTGCATTTTGTACATTAAATATCTTAAATACATATTTCAAAAAACATTTCAAATATAAAATACATTCGAAATTTCAGGTATTTTAAGTATAAGAAAATGCGAGTTATCTTGGAATCTATTATTATTTAAAATCAAAATATGCGAAACAATGTATTTATGACTAGAGCCCGGATTCTAAGCTGTTTGCTTATTGCTCTAAGTTATAAGCAGAAGATATTCCTTTTGGATCTTGACGATTCTTAAAAATTGCAGTGATTTGAGCTAATGTTGATAGTGCTTATTTTGCTTTTTTTCAAGATTTTGCTTAAAACGCATGTTAGTGCTTATTAGAGCTTTCTTTTAATGTTTTTTGAAGATTTGGAATAATAATTCAAAAAATTAATAATTTATTTTAGAAATGGAAAAAGAATTAGCTATTGTCAAAGCGCCTTTGAGAGTGCAAGTTTTTAAAGAAAATTTTCCTAATACAATTCTACCCTATATTATACGAAAAATGTTAAGAATTTTCGAAAATTTGTTTCTGAATTGCCAGAATCGTCGTCGGCAGCTATAAAATAATGTTAAGAAATTTTTAAGAATACATTAATTCGACAACAATTAAGTTATATCAAAGCTAACTTTTCATACGTTCCATCGTCCATCGAAAAATTTTGGTGTAATTCACAATCATCTAGTCGCCATTTTGCCAGTATATATTTTAAAACGCAATAGCGGACCAACTTGAATAAAAGCTATTAAAAAAGATATTTGACTTTAGTGAAAGTAAAAATTATAAATAATTTTAAAAAGAGAACTTTGAATGGAAGTTTTTTATTTATGAGCATGATGTGATAATGACAGACGAAAATCTTTCAAAATGGAAAATTTGGAAAAATATATGATAATTATTTTTTTTTATAATTATAAATCGAATGTCTAATTATTATTTAATAAAAATTATATTTTGATGTTATTTTTAGTGCTTTTTTTCAATTTTATTTGACTTTTTTTTTATTTTTTAAAACTTTTTAAAGCGCTTATTTTGGAATTATAAGTGCTTATAAATCCGGGCTTTATTTATGACTGTACGATACGCACAAGACACGCAAAATTTGCCAACAAAACAAAAGTAAAAAAAAGGAAAGCTTTAGTTTTTAAGCAAATTATTTATTTGGAAATAAAGAGTCGCTGCCAGGTAGGTCTAATTAACATAAAATCTCAAGATTATCAAGAGTTCAAGTTTATTATGATGTACCAGGACCATCTCACCAAATTTGTAGTATTCGAGCACTCAAGAGCAACACAGCTGAAATGGTTGCTTCCCAACTATTAGATTTCTTTTTGGCATTTGGTGCTCCCTGTATTTTGCACTCTGATAATATAATGGAGAAGAGTTTGAGTTTGTTAATAGAATAATAATGGAGCTGTTTGTAGGTACATATATGGGCCAGAATTAAAAA
This sequence comes from Rhagonycha fulva, assembly GCA_905340355.1. Classification (NCBI taxonomy): domain Eukaryota; kingdom Metazoa; phylum Arthropoda; class Insecta; order Coleoptera; family Cantharidae; genus Rhagonycha; species Rhagonycha fulva. Next base: position 36,592,194 of record HG996556.1, read on the forward strand.
TTGTTCATGAAAAAACGCATCGTAGCCAGAGTTGAGTGTTTCACACTTTCTTTACCAGAGAGTGTAAAAGAACCAACCAGAACATAGAAAAAATGTTTGTTTTGTTTTTCAATGAACCCTTCATTTGGGAATTAAACAATCTATCTACAAGGCTATGTTTGGAATTGAACCAAGAGTCGGACTGACAACAAAAATATTGTCATCTGATATTCTTACAAATATCCATGAAGAAAATGACCTTCGTGAAATCGTCAAACAAATTAATTCAGAGTAGGAAAACATAAAGGAAAATCGAAAAACCCCAATTTACTAACAAAAACCAGTTAATTGTAGTTTTTACCGTAAAATATAATTATGATTTAAGGCAGAGGTCGGCAACCCGCGGCCCGCGAGACGTCTTGGTGTGGCCCTTTTTGCGGCTCTTTTTGATGAATTTGCATTAAAAAAAAATCGTTTTTAGTGGATTTTCCAAGAAGTGCGGCCCGCACTAATCTTCACGTAAAATATTTGGCCCTCTTATAACAAAAGGTTGCCGACCGCTGATTTAATGTATTGTCGTGTTCTGAAGAACAAGCACTAAAGAGGTCCGTAGCTCGTTAGTCGGTAGTTTGCACTTTTGAGACGATCTCAGGAGTAGGTTCCAAAAATTTTGCTCTTAAACTATCCACAATAAATGAAACAAAAAGCTCAGGGATAAAATTATAATTTAATTCGACGAAAGTAGTAGTCATAATCAAATTAATAAACAAATTGAGACAAAACCTTATAATTAAACTTTATCGACGCAATCGATAATTCCAAAATCATGAAGAATTATCCCACAAATTTACACATTTAAACTTCAATAACAGTATCTCCAATTTGTAAGATAATCAACGTCATATTATAATTTAAATAAAACATCTGTAATAAAATTTGTACAAAAATGAAAAATTGTTTACTTTCAAATATTGATGATGCGTTTTATTGTTCAAAAAGTTGGTATGGTAGTCACTACCAAATGCATAGAAACCGTTCGAAAAAGTTTATCGCGTAAATTTAAATTTCGCAATCAAATAACACAAATCCATTATCAAAATTGTTCCACTAATGTGTTTAATAAATTAAATGTGAAGAAATCCATTCATAATTGCGACTTGAAATACAAATTTTAACTTCAGGTGTAGATAACCTCAAAATTTTACTAAGCATCGTGACAAATATCGAAGATCATCGTGGAAATAGCGCAAATAAACAATTAAAAAATTATTTACCAAGACGATGGCTTGAATAATAGACGATTGCCCCTCGAATTCTTTGCATCTACGATTTGACAAAATGGCGACCTCGTTTCAAGTCTGGTACGTAAACTTTCCAAATCTTCCAAAATCACCACGAATTTCATAATACTCTGCTAGCACACACAATCAAACAAATCTCCAGTTGCTCATAATCATCGTTAAATTAATTACCAATGGGTAATTTTCACACATTCCAAGATAACACTTTGAAGCCGTTAAGTTGTAGACTTCACTCCTTCATTACTCTAGGGCAACTAACTATTTTATCTCGTTTCCTGTACAAAGTTTTCATCGGAAAATCGTGTCGCACTCTGGTTGGTTGGTTTTCCAGCGAAATTCGAATTTTCAAATGCCAAATTCAACATTTTGAAGTCACTAAATTTTTAATTGCGAACTACACTGGTAAATTAAAAACACTGCATCGATGATCGTAGCTACCTTTATACCAACTCAATTCAAACGTAAGTTAACAATTTAAAGAACAAACAAAAATAAATTAATCAAAAATTTAACGTTTTTCATGTTTGAAATGTTTAATTTCCAGGCTATACGGACAAATCTCCAAACCTAAAATCTCGTCTCTGCACGTATCTCTTTGACACGTAATTGAAAAAAATACAGGTTACTACTCATCTGATTAAATTAACGAAAACTTCAAAAACAAAACTTTGACCAAATGAAAATTTATTTGTGGATAATTTTAGAATCTCCAACCTATCAGAATCCACGTCAGTATATTATACATTTTTGATAATATCAATTTTTATTTTTGACAAGAGGGTAATAGCCTTAGATCATTTATACAATAGATAGGTCATAGCCGTATACCTAAAGCAGTTTGTTTTTAAGCTCAAAAATTTTTGTTGGGGTGCGCGGGGTTTGTTTTCCTTTTGGTTAGCCCCTGTAACGGCTGCAACTAAAGATACACATTGACATATTTTTATTGCAAACAAAGACTCTATAGGCGGGTTGATTGCCCGATGCCTATTTTCTTTTAATATTCAATAAAATACCCACGATAACGTATTAATAAATATTTAATTATATATAACTGTTTACAACTGATAATTGATGATTCTTGTAAACTAATTGATGATGCTTGTGAACTACTGCGCAATGGTTGAGGTATACCAACTACTGGATCCCAGCGACCTCTGGTACACACTTAGCAACTAGTTCAAATTCAAATTAATCGATACAGAGTCGCCACAGTACTCCCCTTCTAGAGAAGAGTATCTGAGCGAAATATAAAATTTACAAAAAAAAATATATATACACAGTTTCACATCCTTCTATTACTGATAGCGGGCTGGCAGATTCACTTTCCTTCCTGTTCTTGTTAGCACGTCTGGTGCAAATGTGACCTTTTTCTTAGGTGCTGCTGAACTCTGTTGCGTTGGCTGTGGTGCTGGAGTTGCCTCTTGGTTTGGACGCTTGTCGACCGTGTGTGCCGCCTTTACTCTATCAATCGTAACCGTGCTGCTTTTTCCGTTCATGCTAATTACGAAATTCTTGTCCGTGCCCGAAATAACGCAAAATGGTCCTTCATACGGTGGTGTAAGCGCGGGACGAACAGCATCGTTTCGAAGAAAAACGTGTGTGCAACAGCTTAGCGGTGGTTGAACAAAAATGGTGTTGTTACCGTGGTTCGCCGCTGGTACAGGCTTTAGCTCTTGCATCTGCTTCCTTAGTTCTGTGACAAATTCGGATTTCAGAACTTGATCTTCACTCTTGCAAAGGAACTGACCTGGCAGGGATATCGTTGAACCGTATACCAATTCAGCCGGTGCTGCCTGAATATCCTCTTTGTATGTCGTTCGGAGACCTAGGAGGATTGTCGGTAGTATGCTACACCAGTCTTTCGTATCGTATGCCATTATTGCTGCCTTGAGCGTACGGTGCCATCTTTCTACCATACCGTTAGCTTGCGGATGATACGCTGTTGTTCGGATATGTTTGATGCCAAGAATTCTAGATAGCTCTTTGAAAAGCGTAGATTCGAATTGGCGTCCTTGATCGGTGGTAATTCGAGCAGGAATCCCAAAACGCGCTATCCAGCCTGATACTAGTGTGGATGCAACCGTCTCAGCCGTTATGTCCATCAGCGGCCATGCCTCGGGCCACCTTGTGTAACGGTCAACACACGTGAGTAGGTAACGATAGCTCTTGCTTGGTGGTAATGGTCCAACTATATCTAGGTTAATATGCTCGAAACGCTTACCAGGTAAAGCAAATGATTTGATTTCAGACTTGTTGTGACGTTCAACCTTCGCTCTTTGGCACGATAAACATTGCCGTACCACTCTTGCACATTCCTTGTTGATGCCGGGCCACACGAAACGTTGTGATACCAGCTTTGTTGTGCCTTTGATACCTGTATGGGACAATTTGTGGAACTTTGTAATGACGTCTTCACGAAATTTCTTTGGTATAAACGGTCGTACTGTATTTTGTGAGGTGTCGCAGTACACTTCTGTTACGGTATCTGTAAACAAAATTGCTTTGAGCTCGAGCGAGTGACTAACCTGATTGTTCAGCAGTTGTTTCAATTCTTCATCGCTACGTTGCGCTAATGCTATTGCTGGATAGTCGATCGTTGGATTATTGGTCACCGTGCAGATCCTGGAGAGACAATCGGCTACCACATTCTCTTCCCCGGGAACATATCTGATGTCGGTAGTGAACTGTCCAATTAAATCCAAGTGTCGTAACTGTGTAGGCGAGGAGTTGTTTGGTTTTTGGTTAAAAGCGTATATCAGCGGTTTATGGTCGGTGTTCACATAAAACTCTCTTGCTTCGAGCATGTGCCTAAAGTGCTTGATGGTTTGGTATATCGCTAACAGCTCTCGATCATATGTACTGTATTTACTTTCTGCTGGCGACAATTTTTTTGAAAAGAAGCCCAAGGGTTGAAGAATATTGTCAACTTTTTGGTGTAGAACGGAACCAATAGATGTATCCAAAGCGTCACAGGTAAGTGATAAGGGTGCATTCATCGACGGATGTGCCAACAAGGAAGCGTTTGCCAAATCGTTCTTACATTGTTGAAATGCTTTCAGTGTTGATTCGTTCCAGGTGATTTCCGTATTATCATTTTTCTTATTACCAGGAATTAATTCTTGAAGTACTCTTTGATTGTTAACTGCATGGGGTACGAAACGTCGATAGAAGTTTATCATCGCCAGGAAACGTTTTAATTCTTTTGCCACTTTTGGTAAGGCAAAGTTGCTGATAGTATCTACCTTTTCAGGAAGGGGTAGGATTCCCTTTGCGGAGACTAGATGACCTAGAAATTTAACTTCCGTTTCACCAAACTTGCATTTTGCCACGTTGATATGCAAACCGTATTCGCGTAGCCTTCTGAATACCGCTTGAAGATGCTCGAGATGTTCTTCGATGGTTGAAGACGAGACAATGATGTCGTCTATGTAAATAAAAACAAAATCTAGATCTGCCAAGGCTTCCGTGATATATCGTTGAAACGTTTGCGCTGCATTTCTTAACCCAAAGGTCATATACATAAATTCGAAGAGGCCGAACGGTGTCGTGATTGCTGTTTTGGGCACATCTTCAGGGTGTATGGGAATCTGGTGGAAAGCACGAATCAAATCGATGGTTGAAAATATCGTCTTACCTTCTAGGTTGTACGAAAGGTCTTGGATAAACGGTACTGGAAACCTATCGGGAACTGTTACTGCATTGAGTGGTCGATAATCCCCACATGGACGATACGATCCATCTGACTTCCTAACCATATGCAATGGGCTGGCCCATGGTGATTTAGATGGTCGACAAATACAGTTTTTTACCAGGTACGCAAATTCCTCTTTTGCAGCTTTTAACTTGTCCGGGGTCAGTCGTCTTGGTCTGGCAGATACTGGTGCGCCATTGGTTTCCAGATGGTGAAAAACTCTTGACTTTGTTGTTGGTACGTGACACTGGTTTTCCGCTAAAAGTTCAGGAAACTGACCTAAAATCTCACTAAATTTGTTCGAGATGTGTAACAATCTTGGCGATTCTTGAGAGGTGCAGATAGATTTCGCGTCGGACGTCTGCTTGGTCTTCTTGTCGATCAGTTGGCTTCGTTTGACATCCACCAGCAAGTCGAAGTGTTTTAGGAAGTTCACCCCAATGATGGGTTCTTTAACATCTGCGATGATAAATTCCCATTCGAATTCACGGCGTAGTCCCAGATCGAGTTTTAAACGTTTTAAACTATATGTTTTGATTGTCGTTCCATTGGCTGCAAACAAACGTTGACGTGACGGACTCTTAACTTTAAATTGTGCAGAGGGCAAAACCGATACATCTGCTCCTGTGTCGATGAGAAATTTTGTCGATGTGCTAGGGTCAGATACGCATAGGCGGTTTAGCTTTGCAGTCTCCTTTGCCGCCTGAGGCTGCAGTGCTAGTTTAAATCATCCTGGTACGTGCATGGCTTACTACATTTTGTTGCTTTTTCTTTGTACTTCTGGTGATACCAACAATGTGTTTTGTTCCTTGATGTGCTTCTCGAACGAGACCGTGATGTGGAGCGAATGTTGGAAACTGTCTTCTCCAATAGCCTTGTGAGCTCGTCAACCTTCTTTTCTAATTCAGCGATGCGATCCTTTTCTTTACTCCCGATTTGCGAGATGTTTGGTCTGCTGTCGTTGACTTCCATGATTTTGTCCGCCAATCTTGCTTGGGAGGTCAAGTCACCTTCGCTAGCTGCTAAAATTGTTTTGTGGTAAACACTCCAACCACAAGGTTCGTAGGACGTCTTCCCCAACACCTTTCGTGGCATGCTGCTGCATTTCTTCGAGTAGGTGGGAAGGCATGCGATCGCCCAGTGTAAAGTCTGAAAGCAGTTTTTTTATTTTCTTCTGCTCGCTCATCGAAAAGCAATCTAAAACCTTTGCCTTGAAGTGTTCGTACTTGTTGTTTGTTGGTGGGTTTAGCACTGCGTCCGAAATTTGATGCAAGATTGGGCCACTCATCTCTGCGATTGCTATGTTAAATTTCGTGTTATCGTCCTGGATGCCACTTAACAAGAATTGACTTTCGATTTGTTTAAACCAAATCTCAGGCATTTGTTCATAAAATGGTGGTACTTTTACTGCTACACGTTGTACGGCGATGGCTTGTGGTATGCCGTCTGTGGCCACTGTAGATTCCATCTTCTCGTTAACCATCGTATTTATCAAATGTAACAACAACAAAAAATGTCCAAGATTTCGCACGTGGGTCGTAAATATTTGTTGCGACTACGTACAATTAGGTAAAAACTTTGCGTTGTTTGCACGTGGGAAAATAATAATCGTAATTACTGTTTATTGTACTCACTTTTACCTTGCACGTGTAGTCGTCTTGATGCTTGCGTATTTGTTCTTACTCGGAGGTCACCAATATAGGCGGGTTGATTGCCCGATGCCTATTTTCTTTTAATATTCAATAAAATACCCACGATAACGTATTAATAAATATTTAATTATATATAACTGCTTACAACTGATAAATTGATGATTCTTGTGAACTAATTGATGATGCTTGTGAACTACTGCGCAATGGTTGAGGTATACCAACTACTGGATCCCAGCAACCTCTGGTACACACTTAGCAACTAGTTCAAATTCAAATTAATCGATACAGAGTCGCCACAACTCAAATCATTCACAAAATAAAGCAAAACATCGCAAACATGACGAAATTAATTAATACTTAAATAAATTATACTATTTAGAAATTGGTAAATGTGAAATCAATTAATAATTACACGATAAATGCAAAATTCGGTTAAGTTTATTTTCAAATTTGTAATAATTTATTATTATGGTTTATTATTAAGATTGATGATATTAATAGTGCAATGGGTCATTAATAAAGTTCCACTGTATAAATCATGGCTATAAAACTGGTTAAATTATTATCCAAATGTTTTTCAAATATTAGATTATATTACGGGTCAAAGGCAACTTCAGAAAAGTTACAAAAGAAGCTTACATACAAAAACTAATTAAATATTAAGGATACTAGGCAATCGTTATTCGCAAAATCCGCGCTCTTGTTTTTATTAATTTTAACATAGAAAGAAAGCAGATACACAAATGTAATTTTAACCAATGTTTATTGATATATAAATGATAATAAAAATTATACTATAAAGCCCTTAGAAACATAAAAAATGGCGGTACAGTCTGCGACGTATATACGTGTTTATTTTCCATTTTTACATGCTGTCGTTCGTGGAACTAATTTTTTTTGACTCTACAAATGGTTTTTAGTTTCCTAAGATACGTAGTTTGGGACTGAACCTAAAATTAGAACGATCGAATCGGAATTATTTAAGTAGTAGATGAAAAACGGCGATTTTTACGATAAAAATGCGATTTTTTTATAATTGCACGTAAAAATCGCGACTTTTCAATTTTTTTTGGAAAATCTCGAATTTTTATGGATTATTTCGGAGGTTCAGTCCCAAATTACACATGTTTTACGTGTCCTCAATTTTTTTCAAGTCACCAGAGACCTCCGTTTTTTTGGAATCATGTAAAAACCAAATGAAAATAAAAAGTCGAGAAAAACGCGTTCAAAGTTTTTTTATTGATAAAAGTGCTTTTACTCATATTTACCTTTAAAACTATCCAGATGCATAGAATTATGTTTGCAGTAGTGCTTCGGCACCAGACCGTTATTGTAAAATTTATTTTTGTTATTTTTTTTTATTATTAACACAAGTAAAATGAAGTAAAGTTACAATATGACAACGATTTTGATCTCAATGTGAACAACTCACAACTGATTTCTTTTAATATTCTTTTTTGTTCTAAAGTAAAGACCAAACCATTATTCTAACAACCTAGGACAACCCTATGTAACATGATATTTAGGTCTTAAACCCTCTGGAAAGGCAATCATGCAGATATCTACGATTCTTTCTACATTTATCGAAGTATTTGAATTTTACAAAAAATTTCATATAATAAATTATTAAATTTGATATATTTTAATACATCCTATTTAATTATAATAATATATTACAATAAAGAGCTCATATCGTAACTTTTACAGTCGTCCGAGTAACGGTCTCCGCTCTGCTACCAGCGGTAGACTGATATCCAGTTCATGCACCACTCCACCTTGTCGCTTACCAAATCAACAATTTTGTGAATTTTCATATGAACTAAACGGTATTTTGTTTAGGAAGGATAGTACTTACAGAAAATTAAATAAAAAAAAAATCGATTTTTCGATTGCCTAGTGTCCTTAATAAAATTTATAATTTGTTAATGTTTTTACTGTTTTGTTACACTCGTTAAAATGTCACTTTGCCCTTGAAGGTATGCAACCTGTGATGCACTATAAAAGGAAAACAAACTTTGTTGTCCTTTTTGGGCTTCATAACAAATGGGTCTATGTCCTATCTATTGTATACATGATCGAAGGTAATAGCGTTATTAGATTGTATTATTTGAATAATATATAGGGTATGTAATTGACGATTATGGTAATCATTAAATATTTCATTAAAAAAATTAACAGTAATTAATTCTTTAACAGTTCCTTCAAATTGAAATTTATATTGAATAATATTATGAAGAAATTTTTATAATTGCTAATATAATTCCTCTTACCTCAATTACTATTATAATATATTAAGCAAATACGTATTTGCATAATTTATTAGAATGAATTGTACATATAGGTACCTACATATTACCTACCATAGATTACCTATACAAATACATACGAGTATCGCGGAATACCTATACTATATGTTTAAATTTGTTAAACATAGAAAGTTTATTATTTCTATTCTGTATTTCTGTATTTTTAAAGTAAAAATTTATTGCGAATAAATAATTTAAGAACTTTTGCTTTCACTGTAAAATACATAGCTACACAAAAAGTTCTATTTTATTTGAACATTTTTTTAGGTTTATTCTTGAAACAATCATGAATCGAGTGTATTTTATATGGTCAATGAATTTACATTTACGTAAATTACGAGCAACAATGTATCCTAATGGTTTTTCTTTCTGTTCTTTACAGTTGAACCACTTTATGAGATTAATATCGGCCAAAGGAATGGACAGTGCATTTGGCGTCACTTCTAAAACTCCACTTATCTCAAGAGACGTAATCTATCAAACTTGTAATGAAAGATACTCCAAAACATTGACCTTAAAGTTGCTTGCCATCAAAAGCATAAGTCACAGTTGGAAACACTTCTATCTATAGTCATCATAAATTATCTTTTGTCAATTTTTTAACCATTTCGGAGTAACCACTTTTTTATTATTGCATTAATCAAAATAAACGAAAAATATATAACTTCATTCATCTTCAAGTTTGTAAACAGGAAAAAAGTTGAAAATTACTCAACAGTGTTATTTATTTAATTTGCTAGACAAAATATTGGATTACCAAACCAATTATTATTATTAATATTGTACATTTGGTGACAGTAAAATTAGGTTATTATATTATTTGGTAAAGCATTCGTCAAACGTAAGCACTGACATCTGGGTTATTAAATAATACAAAAAATAAAGTAGGTAAAGCTGATGAAGGACGTTGATTAAATAGTTTTAAATTAATCAATTTGTTCGGCGCATTTCAATCTGTTGGGGTATTTTCGAAATCCTTAATCAATTCACAGCAATTCATTAATAATCATATTTATCCTATTAAATAAAAATTTGTAATTTTTGCGTTCCACAAATTATAATAATGATGCATGGAGTTGTACACCACATTAACTGTTCTCATTAATATGCAGAAATTATAAAAGCAACTAATTTTAACTACGTTGCTCTTGATTAACGATTCGGTATGTATAACTAGGGGAATAATTTGTTGTGTGATTTTGCTAATTAAAATTAAATAAATCACCGTTTCAGGGTAACCTTAACCTGTAACTTCCTTCGGGGTTGTTCACTAGTTTCAGTGATACCACACTTATCTATTTTCTCTCTGCTGATACGGGCCAAACAGAATCGCCTACGTTGCCCAACACAGAGTGCGCCTTGATTGGTGGAGCTCCCTAGCGGATTCTTTCAACTACATATTCTCAAATAGATTTCTTCGCGAACGCACATTTTTATAATATCAAAAATTATTTACCAGAAGTGAAATTATATTAAATTTGCCAAATCTAAATACGATTTGAATATTGTAATATGAAATTATTCTGATTTTGATTTGAAATCAAAATCAAAATTTTTGTACTGTTGTTAAATTTTTGGAATAAATTAATTATTAAATGCAAATTTTTGATTTTGCAATTACAAAAACGTTTGTAATATTTTGAATTGCAGAATTTGTCAATAATTGTATTATCTGCGATATGCTGAAATTTTTCTATTGCATATCGAAACCAACAGTTAGCATATCATCTTCGTGATGAAATTTTTGTTTCGATAATTTCAACTAAATTACTATCATATAAACGATTAATTTCAAGTTGATATGATAACAATAACATAGCAAACATTTTTATTATCTGCTTCTTCTACGTGCTATTTGTAATGGAATGTTTGATCATTTAAAATTTTTATTTTTTTGAAAATACAATGATGCTTATGATTTGTATAAAAATGTGTTACTTATGATTTTATTATAAATTTGGAAGTTATCAACATAAGGGTGTCCTCTCTGTGTTCTGCTAACAACTTTTCCGCCTATGCTTTCAAAACGGTTCGACGCTCGCTTTACTTTCGAAAGATCTCTTCTATATATTTTCATGTTTTTATATTTATTTATATATTTTTTGGAATAACACATTTATCACGATTATGTACAATAACATTAATTTTCTAAAATAACTCAACCATGTGTGGAAAATTATTATGATAGCTATGTTATATATATATAGTACAAAGTATAATAATTATATTTAATTTTACTTGTGTATTATTTTAACGAGTATTTTATTGCAATTGCATAATATCTTGTCATATCTAAATATACAAATTGTAATATGTACTATATATTTTTTAAATACATACCATAGTATGGTACCTATTATAATACCATAATTTATTGTATGTGTATTACTAAAATGTAGCATTTTTTTACTGTGTGAAACAAAAGCTCAAAGATAATATAAATATTCAGCTTATGTAAATATAATATTAAATATTGAATATAAAAGAGAAATTAATATTTGAGGGTCTTCAGAACATCACATATAAAAGAAATAGTTTCCATCTTCTGTTTCATTTTTTTTCCAATTCTGTTCAAGCTTTCAAAATATTATGTAAATTTTAAGAATAAATAAAAAGAAAAATCTCGTGATATTATTTGTTGTCCATAATACAATATTTATCTATTGATTATGTTTAAAATATACAGATATTTATTTAAAAAACCTGTAGAGACGAGAATTATTATAATGCACACATTGATAAATTCTAAACTTCGTCTTCTTTCGCACGACCCGAATGAAATTGAAAAGGATGAGCAAAGCAATTTTTCTTTCAGGAATACAATAATCTTCATTTGGCTATTTGTCTATCAGATTTAAGTACTTATACTATAAGGCAATTGTGCTCTTGTGGTATTAGATTTTGCAATTATTATGGAAATCCAATTCCAAATGAAGAATTAACTTTTTGCTCTGAATTTATACAGATGCTTAGAATAATAAATCAATTGAAAAGATTCAGAAGGCTTGCACTTAAATTGATATGCAGATTGCCGTCTTAAAATTCATATTGGAGCACAAATTAATAATGAAATTGCTCTTTGTGAGAGGCTATTTAAATTTGCCAAAGAGAGGGATCGATCAATAATCGTGTAGTACAATGTTTGAAAGTTTGGTATTACACATATTCCTAACCTTAGGAATACAAACAGATTTGAGAACTAAAATTATGTAATACTTAGAAAATAATAATAGAGAATTTTATTTTTCAAACTTGTAATCTAAAAAATAATAAATTGTATAATTTTTCATATTGAATTCTTAAAATTCGTAGAGCAAACAACATATCTTTATTATTGACTAATACAACAGAGATCCTAAATGTGAACCTTAAGGAACTCCATTTTTTGTTCGACTTCAAACTGTTTTAATTCCTTTTAGAATTTGTTTTAAAATTTTTAAAAATATGCTACTTAATAATCGTGTTGAGCTACCAACTATAAAATGGTCTAGATTTTGGACAATAAATAACAAAATTTGTTGACCTATATAATTAAAGCTATAACATTGTAACGGCGCTTGGTCCCTGTGCCACAATAATGCTATTAAGAAATGTAATATACTACATATTTTACTTCATCGGTATTTAATAACATAGCATTATTTGTAGTATTTATATGTTAAATTAATCTTTTTTCAATAATCTAGCACAAATAAATGTTGTGTTTCAAAAGAAATTAATCAATACATCCTTACGCAATACCCGCTTTTCTGTTATACCTTCCTCATAAAACAAAATTTGGATAGGTATCTCAAATGTTCCATATTTACATTCTTTTTATTATTTTTGAAACCAAAATAAATTTGGATATTAAAATAGGAACAGTAGCAGTGTAAAAATATGGAAATTGCATGGCATTTTTATTATTTTTGTGTCAAACACTTTAGTATTGTTTTTGCCTAAGACAATTATGCCTGCCATACAAAGCAAAACAAAAAATACTGTTTTTCAGATTTTTTCCGAGATAGATTAAGAACTTTGTAGAGTACTGGTCCAATAACTGAGAGTCGACAAAAATCAATACAAAATGTGGAATACGCAAGTACAGGAAAGAAAACGCAATAATTTTTTTTCTCCAACACACACTCTTTTGTCCAAATTTATAAATAAATATTAACGGTAATATTTTCCTAAGAACCACGTGATCTCAGTTATAATACATTAAAAATATTTGAATTTTCTATTCAAAAAACTAAAACTATCATTTTTCGTAATCTCTAAAATAAAAAATTAACAAATAAATTTATTAATTGATTTCATAAAAAGAACTTAACATAAAAATATATGTATTACATTATATTATTACAATACTCAATTTAACATATCAACAAATATATCGAGATACAAACATTTAAATTAATTTTTGTTGTGTTAAAATATTGCAAGTAATATTTAAATGATATTGTAAATGAATCCACATTTTATAAATTGAATTAAAATATAGTTTTTCAATATAATAAATAAACGTTGTATAATATGGTATGCTTGTATTGATTCATAATACAACCGCCGTAAAGTTGAATCTCCCGCCCTTAAAATTGTAGCTCATGTCATGAAAACTATCGAACGGCACCGAGCGCTGCCGTAGCTTAGTGGCATTTGTGTTGGAGTGAAGCCATTCTATACAACAAAAACAATTTAATGTTATTATTTTTTAATGTTGTATCGTCAAATGTGAAAGTGAAATTATTTATTAATCAAAATGTATCATCGACCGAGGATGTGTCGTACATGTTTGCAAATGTCAAGAGGTGATTTTAAGTTTGTTAGTCTCGATGCAGGCGATCCACTTTGGGAGTCAAATTCGCCTAACCTAAAAGAGCAGCTTTTAACATTAGTCCCCGAAATGGTAATAATTTATTATTGTTAATAGAATTTGAACTTGAAGTTTCGTTAAATTTTAAATATTTTTTAGGTTAATTTTTATATCTTGTTTGTGGGGATTGTATGTTAATTGTGTTCCTTTCTTATTATGATCAATGTATTTGAATGTATTTTCTACTTCCTTCTTCGACTTTCTTACTGTTGTTAATTTGTTTGCAGTTTTATATATTCTTTTGCTTATGATTTGGTTACGAGACTTCCTTTCGTATACTTACATTATTGTATTCGTTGATATCGAAGAGTACATTTAAACTTTTTTAAATTTTATCTATCGATATAACAGAGGTAATCGATTGATTGGAATTGATATTATAAAATTTGAATCGGTATCGAATAACATTATCGAACATTACTAATTTATATCATTCAATAGTCAAATGATATGGTTTAGTATTTCAAGAGTTAGTATATGTTCATGTATGATGACCTTTCCATCCAAATATATTATCAACTGTATTTTTAAATATATATTTTAAAAATTTAAAAAGTGTGTATTGCTATTGCATGATATTTTCTCTTAACATTAACGTTTTTTTGCATATAAAAATGTCTCATTGAATTTTTCATTATTTATTTTTTTTACCAAGGCAAGCTAAACATTTTTTTTGAAAATTTAATACAAATTACATAGTTTTGCAACTATTACATAATACCAATATAAAAGACAATTGTTTAAATGAAACTAATTAAATAATACGATTCATTTTTTCAAGATTTTTCTTAATTTTTTTCTCAACTTTTTATGTTTCAAATCGAAAAACTCCTGAATATTTTTATCGTCGATAATGGAATAGGCCGGCAGCCATTTTGATGACTTTGTACAGCACCAACTAAACGCCTCGCTTCATCTATAAACAGATTATGCTCGTTTTTCCAAAAAGCTATACCTATCTGATTTTTATCACAACTTTTTGAAAATATTGTATTGTTTCAAGACATTGCGTTTGCATTTTTTCGCAATATCCCAATTCTAATTTTTGCGTTACGAAAAAAAAGTGAAAATACTTTAACTTTTATATTCCGAAAAGACATTAAAATTGTTTCATTTTTCCAAACAAGTAACGAAAGAAGATAATATGTAATTGCTTGCATAGTTGTCAATAATAGAACGGTAGGTCGCCATGTTGATGACTAGCCTGCCGCACGACCACATTCTCTTGTGGGTAAACTAAGCTTTCTAAATGGAATTCAATTTCCCTCATTTTTTGACATGCAAGATTTTTCTCATTTGATTATTCAATATTATGCAATTTATTATATTCGTAAAAAAATTATTTTTTTGTAATAGTAAATTTGTTTTTCGCTGCCCTATATTTTGTTAACAAAATAAAAATATTCAAAGAAAACTTTTATTTTCTGTAATTGAATAGTTTCAATATTATATCGCAAAGAAATATTTAATATTACAGTTGAAAACCTGAAATATATTATCAATAAGATTCATGACCTTGGACATAATACGTTTTGTAATATTTATAACTATGATCTACAACTGCTACATATATATAACGTGTATATATTTTATGTATTATGTTCATGCAACTCTACGTGTAAATCAACATAGAGGTATATATAGTATAATAGGTAAAAGTTGCTGCAATTACGGAAAAGCAAAAGAATAGTATTGTAATTTACATTCCAAGTTTTGCCCTACTTATTATTATTATTTTTGTAATAAGAACAATTTGTAAATAACGATAATACTAGTAAACCCAAAATCGATGTTTAAAAAAATTTAGATATTCTCTCGCGTTGAGCGGTAATAACTTGGGAACAGAGGTTTTTGACCTCGGAGAGTCACGTGAAACTGCACTGCTTAGATATGCCTAAATAGGCATTATTATAGTTGTTTTCCTAAGATAACTTTGAAAATACAATACGTAATTATTTATATATGCAATATATTGCTCAACTATAAGAAAATTTAGTTGAAAAATATAAAACAATATATTACATAACGTGCAACTGCGCAAAAATGATTAAATTGAAAAATATATATTAAACGTACAAAATTAACCATTTTTTTATTATTCTAAACTATAATTCTAATATCTGTTTTAATTCGTAATCGTCTCGATTGACAATACTATTGTAATAAACATAGTACATACAATATAATTTTAGTTATTGAATAATTACTAAAATATAAATTTATGTATAGATTTTATAAATAGTGTATGAAATTTGTTAATCTAAAAAGTTTTTATGTTTACGAAATATTTATTTTAACACTAAAAGGCAGTTGCAAAGATCGCGTAATATCATAATTAGGGAAATTTCAATACCTATAGATACTTTTAGAGTATAATACATAATGACATATCGTATAGGGTGTCTCAAAAATAGTACTATTTTCAATTTCCATTACTATTATTAGTTTAATAGGTGGAACAAGCATTGCTACTAAATTGATTATCGTGTTACTTTTTCTGACGTCACCACCGCTACTGCCTTCAATAAATCATTTCAAATCCTTTCAAGATATAAAATAATACAAGGAAAATTATTATTTAATCACAATATATGTCAATTAACAATATAGAAATATAATTCAAAATAAAACTATATTTATTCCATACAAATATTGTATAATATACAGTCATCCACAAAAATATCGCGGTATTATTATTATTTTTCAATTGAACATTTTGTTGAAAACTGAAAAAAAAATTAGTAGCAACTGATAAATTTAGAAGTACTGCAGTAATTTTATTATTTTTGTATATTTCTTCAATATTTAAATTAATGGAACTTGTTATCTGGAGATAATTGGGATTGGAGTTCAACCTTTTCACTTTGTTTGTGTTTAATATAAAAGCTGTTTTGTTTGTGTGACACCGGATGTCTAAAACTGTCAGTCGTAGAAACTTTCTGATATTTGTTTATATTTTATAATTTTACCCTGTGTATTGAAATTTTACACAAACCTATCATTCTAAAATGAATTTTATCTTATTTGCCAACAAAATTCTAGAAATAAAAAATAAATTTTCCTCGGTTCGGTAACTTTCGGTTTACGAACGAGTTTCGTTTGAAGACGTGTATATCTTGCATTCCTGAATTTCTATCGATTAGTTTTGTTTACAAAGAACAGTTGATTTTAATAATAATTTTCTAATGATTATTGTAATAAATATATTTTTAAAAGTATTGATTTGAACGTTCGCAAATCCACGTTCATAAACCGATATGTTGCCCGTATTCAATTATTGACGTTAAACCGGATGTGGTGTTCTAAATTTGAATATCAGTACCAATATTTAAAATTACTGTTTTTTTCCATCATTTTCATTGCTATTATATATTTTTTTACATTACAGTCTTATTGTTAGACTGTGAACCCCTTTTAAAAACGATATAAAAATCATTTTTATTTCCAACAGACAAGCAAACCCAGTTGCAAGAAATATTACTTTTCTATTATTGGGAATATCAATAATATGATATATTTCATAAGAGTATATTGAAATATTAAAATGATTATTTTGTATTGTAATCGAAATATAGAATATTTTATTTTTTTACGGATTTACATTTCTAGAAGTTTCATGAGTTGAAAGAGACCAGACATCAACAAATTAATGTGTTTTACTGAATTTTATGTGCACTCGACCTCCAAAACTAATAATTTCCGATATTTTTACTTTACCGTATAATACAGTGAGTAACGGAATAATTCGCACCTAACATAAAATCCCAATAAATTGCTTATAAATTAATAGTTTTAAAAAAGAAAAAAATTATTGTACTATTTTAATCAAGTATTTTAACTACATCATGATTAAAAATTTGAAAAAATATCACTTATAAACTAAAATAATATGAATTTACAAAGTAATGCGCTATTTACAACGCTACAAAAGTATATTTTGTATGATAATCTTGGCGGATTTGATTCCATTCGCTTGGAAGTTTTTGCTTTAATTATTCTTTAGTATGTATGGAGGTTTGCCGAATTTTTATATCTAATTCGTCACATAAATTTTCAGTTGTATTTTGGGTTGAAAGTAGAAAAAGCAAAATAACTCTGAATTTTTTATTTATTTGAAATTCAAAATTTTGTACACAGTCTCATACGTTGTATCTCATTTGTTGAATTTAAAATATAAAATTCCAAGATACATTGCATTTTGTACTTCAAATATCAGAAATTTTGAATGTATTTTGTTTCGAAATGTATTTAATTTGTATTTGAAATACATTTTGCCTACCCTTGCTTTTATCACACCATAATTCGATTTTTGGAATTATATATTCCAAAAATATATCATATATTTTCATATACAGTGGGGCCCGCTTAATGTGATCGCGGTTAATGTTATCATTCGGATATTGTTATCACTTTTGCCAGGAACGGAACGGACATATATTATTACACACAAAAAACATCGCTTATAGTTATCATAATTCGGTTAATGTTATCATATTATTTTTAAGATTATTTTCTCCCACGAGCAAAGGAGTTGAATTTCAATTACAAGCATTTTTTTATATTGTGTATAAGTCACCCACATAATTTCAAGTCAGGTGTTGGCAAGAAAATCTGCCTATGGTACATTTTTTTCAAAGACGGAGTGGATGTAAATAAACTCACTGTGTGACTCTTTCTATCACCGTCACATAATATGTGATATCACAATAAATTTTTATGTTTATTATGAATTCCGTCGCTTAAGTACATAAAAAACTTCACAATGAGTTACTATTATTAATTAATTATTATAGATGTAGTACATACTAATAAATAAGCAATAAAAATTTTTTTTGTTTATTGTTATCAATCGGCTATTGTTATCGAAAACCCCAAGTCCCGATGTGATCACATTAAGCGGGCCCCACTGTACTATATAAAAAAAAGTACTAGCTTTCGTATAAAGTAAAAAGTTTATTTGTAAAGTTTAGTCGTTTTGTTCTGTTCATTTGATTTATATATTTTTGTGCTATTCGACCGTTGTATGTGTTTTTGAAATACTCAAATGCAAATAGTTTGGGGATGTAGACCAAACCCAGCGAGTGATGGCAGTGATGACGCGATGTGCAGAAACAAAATTTACATCTTTTCTTTAACGACAGCACTCGAACGTTCTCTTTTCACACCAACTATACAATTGTTGTTGGTCGTCACTGCCATCATTCGTTGTTTTCCCAATTCTTGTCGAACTTAATTTGCTATATTTGGAGCCCTACAAAAAATTACATTTTTAACTTTTCTGGCAATAGTAGTTTTTTCGCGATTTTTTTAAACAACCTGTTGTTAGCTTCAATCCAATTCTATCCTCGTTTTTTATATCTGTAGGTGATGCTTCTCACTGTACTTTTTGTCAAATTTAATAAATTGTTTGTTTAACTATAAGATTTATCCTTTTCTCTGTGAAAAATTACGAGTTATCGAATATCAAAGCTGGTATTGCATTTACGATCCACTTTTAATTCAAATAAATAATTTTTGTAAAAGAAAACGATAGAGACTGAACTAAGTAAATCCATAATATAAAAGCCATATTTTAATTCCCAAGAATAAAATTACTAAAAGAGCAAAACATTTTGTTGCGTAGGAATAAGCTTGTAATTCGTATAATTCTCAATTGTTTGATTTGTAAGCAAGATAATATGTTAAAAGTAGGCTTTATGGTAACTTCTAGGTAAATGAATTATGCGTATACAGAAAAAATATATATAATTTTCTTTCAGAACAATTAATTTTGGGTAATTTATTGCAATTTTATGTAGTATGCGAATCATTTCGTTTGTACAGCCCACTGTACATAGTATGTAGGCCAGGGCAATTAGTGCAGATCATGGTGGTCGCGATCGTAATTATTCTAGTAGTTCCAATTTTTAATGTTTTATAAACTGGTCTTTTAATATTAAATCCAAGTTTTCGATCTCGGCGCGCCTGTGCGTGCGCCGCAATCTTGAAAGAACCAACCGAAATTACTGTAAATTCTAGTTTTTCCCCAATTATATCTTTTTCCTTTTCCCATGCAAATTTGGTTAAGAGGGGCATTTTTTTGAGGGCCCTTTTAATTTAATCAACAGATGGCGCCTACTTAAATATTTTTATAAAATAAGAGGAATTTGCTATATTTAAAATATAGCAAATTCGTTGAGATAATACTATTCTATAAACAATATTCTTGATCTTAAGCTATTTTGAGTTCGTATTGAGTATGTCAAAACACACTCACTGAAAAAAAAAGATAATTAAACTTTAATTATGAATTGTGTTTTTATAAATAAATATTACAAACTCAAAATAGCTTAAGATCAAGAATATTGTTTATAGAATAGTATTATATCAACGAATTTGCTATATTTTAAATATAGCAAATTCCTCTTATTTTATAAAAATAGTTTAGTAGGCGCCATCTGTTGATTAAATTAAAAAGGCCCTGAAAAAAATGCCCCTCTTAAAGCAGTCTTGAAAAACTTTTATAGAGGATAAAATTTCCTACAATATTTATGTTTACAATTTTCTTGTATCTCTAATAGATATCTAGATATGAGTCATAAAAAGGACATTCATGTACGGTATCGATTAGAAAAAGAAGAAAATTGTAAATACAAAAGTTATAAAGTATTATATCTAACTGATGAGCTGAAAGAACAGCGAAACAATATTGTAATATATTATATTCACATTAATAAATTTCTTAACTTGATATAAAATAAATGTTACTTTTTGGTAACTCAAATAATTATACAAAAGTAGTTATAGTACATTTTATGTTTTATAGAGTTTCTTAAGGCTACTTTAACTAAATTTGCATTGTATTTCGAAGGAGGGTAGTAGCACGATAACCAGCTACAGAAGATATTAATTTTATTAGTGAAAACCCAACGGGATTTGATTGATAACATTAAAATGAATCATTTTAGATATGGAGGAATGTCACACATCGATTAGTTTAGCCAAAAATCGATTTTAAAGTTTCTATTTTTTACGCTAATTTTGACATTATTGACGCATTATATAAGCTGCGGGGCGTGGTTAAGGACCGTGGCTGCAAATTAGTTTCACCACGATGATAATTCGCTGTTTTAGTGCCCCCTGTTTTCCAGAGCCCGTGTTCCTGAGAATAGTTTGTTTTTGGTCTTCTCAAATTTTAAATAATTTATACAAAAATCAATAGGACCTTGTTAATCTAATCACGCGCGTCAACTTTTGTGAACCAATTTCAGTCAAAATGTAATCAGCTCTAAGTTTAAATATAAAAGTACTAAATACCAAATTTGGTTGTGGAATTCTTAGTAGTTTTTGAGAAGTTGAGTGTACACAAAATTTAGTGACATACGTTTGAGTGATTAGAATGACGGTGAAGTAAATCATAATTACTTAATTGTTTAATAGTGAATGTTTTGCAAAACTATCTATACGAAACTCAAGTCTTTGATAACATTTTGAAATCAAAAAAGTATTTGAGTTTTTTATTTATAGACAGTTTTGCAAAACATTAATTACTGAACAATTACGTAATTATGATTTATGACTTACTTCACTGTCATTCTAAAGCCTTATTTACATAGGGTAGTGTATTGGTAAGGTAGTGTGTAGTGTGTAAAAACTATTGTGTTTACATTACAACGCTTCTTACAACGTTCACAGTGGCGTGAACGGTATCATTAAATACCGTTACCGTAAGTTTTACACTACACACTACCTTACCAATACACTACCCTATGTAAATAAGGCTTAACCTTCTCCATTTGTTAAGAAGGGCATTTTTTTCAGGGCCCTTTTAATTTAATCAACAGATGGCGCCTACTTAAATATTTTTATAAAGTAAGAGGAATTTGCTATATTTAAAATATAGCAAATTCGTTGAGATAATACTATTCTATAAACAATATTCTTGATCTTAAGCTATTTTGAGTTCCTAATATTTATTTATAAAAACACAATTCATAATTAAAGTTTAATTATCTTTTTTTGTAAGTGAGTGTGTTTTGACATACTCAATTGTTTATAGAATAGTATTATCTCAACGAATTTGCTATATTTTAAATATAGCAAATTCCTCTTATTTTATAAAAATATTTAAGTAGGCTCCATCTGTTGATTAAATTAAAAAGGCCCTGAAAAAAATGCCCCTCTTAATGTTTGGTTTTTTTAACTCGTGCGACCTCAAGGAATGTAAATTCCAAGTAAATCTGATGAGAAAAGAGATTTCTAATTATAATAAACAATTATAATTATTAATATATTATTATAACAATTATAAAAAATTATAATTATAAAAACTTTTCTCATAGTACAAGTCATTACCATTAGTGAAATGTATATCGTTTTCAACAATTTATTTATTACGTGAGCACTTTTTGATTCCAATGTTTTTTATGTTTTTTCTATAATTAATCATAAAACCGCTTCAACTTTAGGTTTTGTCTTTATAATGACCTGCAGAAGGCAACAACGAAATTTCATCAAGACTGGTTGTCATAAAAATTCAAAATTTTCCGTTTTCAAAAATTAAATTTACTTATTTGCTATTAATTTAAAGGACTCAGAATTCGTTATTACCTTCAATAGACTTTTCTTATTAATATAGAAAAAAATTACACTGATACAACGTTTAGTTTTTAAAATTCATACAAAAGCGGGCTTTTCAACGTCATATACCGGGTGCTGAATGAGTTAGGCGAACATAGGATATTAACATGTAAAAACTTATTTTAGCAAATTCCTGCTTCCCTAATTATTTTAGAGAAAAATTGAAAGACACATATATAATGTAGAAATATAAACTACGAATGATAAGAACATTAGATTTTATCTAGCTTTTACGTAAATGGTCAAAAAATTCTTTTGAAATTGTTAAAACTTTTATTTATCAAACTTGCCATGTAAGTTTCCGAGGTGATTATTTTTGATAAGTAATAAAAAACAATTGCACGTTGTTGACAGTTTTGCACTTTATTAAATTTTAATTTCATAAAATGGAATATTACCTTGGAAACTTATACATGGCCAGTTTGATAAATAAAAATTTTAACAATTTCAAAAGAATTTTTTGATCATTTACGTAAAAGCTAGATAAAATCTAATGCTCTTATAATTCGTAGTTTATATTTCTACATTATATTTGTATCTTTCAATTTTTCTCTAAAATAATTAGGGAAGCAGGAATTTGCAAAAATAAGTTTTTACACGTTAATATCCTATGTTCGCCTAACTCATTCAGCACCCGGTATACTCCTTCCCTTTCCCCTGGCCGCATCGCGCTCTTAAAATTGTTTGTGCAGATACAAACAATAATTACATTAAAACTGTGATAAATTTAATCATTGAATATACGTATTTGAATATATTTTTCAATTTTGATCACTATATTTTTGTTCAGTGTACTCATACAATGAAGGTAAACAAACACCAAATTCTAAGCTGAGGTAGATCAAGTCTCTTCGACTGAAATCCTGACTAAAATGGGACTTGAACCTTATTCGTCTAAAAACGATGGCACAACTAAAGAAATTGTTTAGTACATTATGTTTTCTTTTAGGTAGTACTGATTTGGGGTAACCGAATATGAGTGAATCAAGTCCATAAATGATTTTTAAGAGTTTAAAAATAGTAAGTCGAAAAATAGTAGCGTAAATAGCGTTCCTTATTTAATTAATTAATATAAAAATATAGTAAATATTTAATTCACATTTGTACAAAAGCCAAAGAGGCGTCCCCGCTTTCACTACTAAGTTTGGATGACGACTGAAGGTGAAGGCCTGCAGGGGCCTTCCTGTTTTTGGACCTTTTTGAAATCCTCATAATGCGGTCAAAGAAGCTGCTCTGTCTTGCCATATGTTGACGACCGATTACCGTTAGGTTTTAGGGCATATTTTCTACAAAGTTATCAAAGTTTAATTTAATACAACACTGAAACATGTGGTGATATTGGCAACAAAGAAAGCAACAAGGCTAACATTATATACCAACATGAATTAAATTGATTTGATCTACTTTTGCACCAAAGTAAGTTTTGCACTAGAACCATAACTCGAAAAATCACAAAAGTGGACTTGATTCACTCCTGTTGTAGCCACCTCATTTAATCAGGTTAAATATTTTAGAAATTTAACTTTTAGGTACATGATCTAATTTTTGCAAACATCGACATATCCCATCAATTTTTATAGTCAATAAATAACTATTACCAAAAGAGTACATCTTTTTTTTTTTTTCATATCAATAAAACCCAAACCAGTGTTCTATTTTATTTTTGGGACGTAGCACAATGCAAATGCTTGTTTTCGTTAGATTGCAACAGTCAAGTATATTTGCAAGTGTCGCGTACTTGGATGGGTGACTGCGTGGTGACCACTGCTCCCTTACCAATTTGTACTTGGCCAACTTGATAGAGTGAGATTCAAACCAACTTTTCTTTAAGAGAAAAAGGCTGAGTGTTTAATAATGGACAATAAAATTTTAATACTTTGCCTTCTTCATTTATTGTTGTAATATCGGTAAGTATGTTATTTAGTCCAAATATATTTGATGTTTTTTCTATGCCCATTATGAAAGTAGGCTTTTCAAGCGTCGGTTAGTTGGAAATTGAAAGTCGGCATTCTAGCTAATAGAAGTAATTTGTTTATTTTTTGTTAAAAATAACTTAAGTGTTTTCAGTTTGCTTGACTTCTCCAAGCACAAAATAATCAATTTCCACTTCTAATACCCTATATACTATTTATTGTTCTTTAAAAAGCCGGGAAAATTTTAGCTATGAAAAAGTCAAAATTTGTTTTGGAAATGTAGGGGAACTTTGCAAATTCGCTTGTTTTACAATCGAAAACAATTGATGATATTTTGATTTCATTTTTTAACTATCAGTGTGTAGCTTCATTTGATGTTTCTATTAAGTTTTTGTATATCGTCTTTCTTTTGTTCTAAGTATCTTATGATCATATTATACTTCTCATATCGTGATAACGTACAGGAGAATTTCGATAATCTGGATCGTCAATAATTCAGACAAATTTTTTTTCGTCATTATAATATCTGCTATAATCCGAATTGCTAGTGCTATGAAAATCGGGATCAGTAAATTGTTAGTAGATGTATGTATGTTGTAATTCTGACTGCATTCATTCTGAATGTTGTAATTATTCGAATGTGAGTGAAATACTGATTTTTTTATAATAACCACGGAGATCATCTACATATTTGTTATATTTGTAAATGTTTTCTTTCAACACACACAAAACCTCGACCGATTTGTTCCTATTCTAAAATAGCGCACAATATTATTTCGTATATACAGGGTGGTATGGTATATAATAAAAATATATTTGCTTTTAATCTTTTTTAAATCTTGAACCATTTCATATTTCATTACTTTATGGAGAGCCCACCGGGATGCTTCCGCATTTCCGCTTATAATGAACCAATCATTTGGTCTCTTGAAGTCCACTATAAGCGGAATACTTCATAGGGCTTGACACAAAATTATTATCGTTAATTAAAAATGCAAATAATCTCTGGATTCCACCAATCTTGAACAATGATCTGTTTGTACAAACACAAAGGAATAATTTATTAGAACAGTCATACCCAAGGCTGGAGCTTTCTTAGCTTCCTGTGTCATCTCGGCTATTTTTTTCACTCTTCCCCTCCATTACGAAAAGGAAAAACATATTAACCCTAATGTTCCTGGATCGTAGTACCGGGTACTTTTTTGACTTTGCAGTGAAATATCTCCGCTTGTATTTTTCACAGAGACCTGGGATTTGGTGACATCTTATAAAAAATAGTTGTTAACGTATTAAAGTCATTTTGAAAGCTATTATATTTTTATAAATGCATTTTTTTGCGATAATAAAAAGTTATACCTATATCACCTGAATGTGGTACCGGGTACCTTTAATTTAAAATCACATAGTTTTTAGCTAAAAACGTATTATTATATTAAAAACAGGTAATTTATTTTAATTTACACAAAGTATAATTCTTTTACGCTTATACTTTTTTATTAAAATTATGTTTTCAACATTTTTCAAAAAAATTCATAAAATTTTTACAAAATTTTTTCTATAAAATTTTTCAACAATTTTTTGAATTTGATGATCACATATAGGTTCATATAATAGTGTACAACTTTTAAATATTTTTCTTGGGTTTTATTTATCCGTTTTACACAAATGACGGACAATTTTGTGCAATTGTCTACCCTATCCGTGTTTAGGCGATCCTATAAGATCTGTGCTACAGTATACACGTTAGATTTCAAAAACTCAATTTTTAACGACAAAGAACAACAGATTAGGAGTAGATAAACAATAATTTTAAAAGAACTTTCTTATGATTTGTGTAAATCAAAGATTGCAGTAAGTGTATACTCAATGAAATACTACCATTTAAAAATTTTATTTGAGTTTTTTTGGCATAGAATCGTTTTTCTTTCTACTTCTTTTAAATCCAAATTATTTTTTTTCTTTACTGTCAAACAGGGCTTGTATTTCTTCTTTGAATGAAATTTTTCAGATTTACATTTTTGCTGAAAACTCGCAGTATATTGGTTTTTTTTTATTGAGCTGTTATTCTATACAAATTTTTCTAAAGGTTGATTTGAAAATACAAAGCACACTGGTTCTTACGTTTTTGAAATGTTATTTACTATTTTCCAAAAATATTTATTCAAATTTGAATATAGTACTTGCCCAATTATGTAAGAAACGAGTGGCATTTTTACAAGTACTAACATAATTAATTTATTTAATTACCAAACTTTGTAAGCAAGAATTTGATTATAAATGACTCAATATGATATTAATACACTTTAAAAACATAAATAATAGCTTGAAAACCCTAATAATTGCAAAAAAGATCACAGAAAACACTGAATAACGTAAGTATTATGCCAGGGTACCGGGTACCTCATTCAGGTGATATATGTTGTATTTTTATTCAGTAACATGAGGGTTAATTACAACATAGAATTCTTCTTTTTACATATACAGTAAACTCCCGATTATCCGCGGGATTGACTGGCGTGGATACCGCAGATAATCGAATTTCGCGGATAAGCCGCATGGCAAAAAAACTACGAATATCCGGAAAACAGTGATTTTATTTCTATATGTATATTTGTGATAAAAAATGTTACGAAAAAACCTTCTTTTCTTATAAAAATGCCTCCTACACCCACCGCGGATAAACCGCCCACGGATAATCGAGAGTTTACTGTATTTTTTAATATAATTTTTATAGATGTATAGGTAATATGAAACTTGAAAGAAATGATGATAGTTTGTTTTACGTTAGTGAATGAAAATTGAGCAAAAATGATATGTAATATTTGTGCGTACTGCGTACACTAGACATATTTTGAACACTCTTAAGGTATGGTTTCCTAGCGGCAACTATGGCTAACATACTGCTGTGTTTACATTAGTCAATCACATAATCATGTAAATTGAAACGAAAATTTGTCTAGTCTGTTTACACGACAGCACTGGCACGTTCTTTCTCCACCTCTACTAGGTTAAAATAGGATTAAAACAATACGCACCACCTAAGCATTTGTCGGATTTGCTGGAGGTGAAAAAATCCAGGTACATGTCGCTGCTCCCCTCAAATCAAATTTTAAATAATTTGAATCTTGGGAACACTTGGGCAACAATGAGCTTTCAAAATTTTTTTTAAAACTTTTTCAGTTTTGCGCTGGTGACCACAATACCTGCATAATGTCAACATCTCTATAGTGTAAACCGTAGATTTCCTTTTATGTCAAATGAATTAAATTGAAGTGATCATGTGAGCTGAATAATGTAAATCCAGTATACTTCTCCAAAAAAAAGATTCTTACTTTGTCTAGAATCAATCCCAGAACTAATATTGAGGGTTGAAATATTGCCACTACATACATCTATTGTATAAATTATGATGTTTCTATATGGCAACTCACTATCAGAAATGTGGAAAAATTCAGTATACATTCTCTTGTCTTTTTCGAAAAAGTCTCAATGGTAGAAATCAAAAAATTTCTCATCGATATTTTAAACATTTTTTAATTATAGCTATATAATGACTTTTAATTTTAACCCTTGATTGTAACTCAGGGATAAATTCTAGGTACCTATGTAAATATTGATAATTTTATAAAACATAATTTATATTTGAAGTGGTTCATCATTCATGAAAAGTATTTTTTTATAAATGAAATAAACAAATGTTTTTCTTGTCAGTTCGTATATTATATTTCTTCTGCTAAAAGTAGAAATTGCTCTGTATACCACAGGACAGTATGGCAATATTGTACTAACTGTTGCCAAACATTCAAGACTTGTTACTCTTTTTAATTATGGAGAATACACAATTTTAGTTGATGTGGTGTTACTAATTCATAAATTATTTATTTTGACTTGTTACACTATTGAACTGGGGTAACATAGGTTGTATTATATTTATAACCATACAAGTCTTCGATTTTATTAAAATTATTCATGTAAGACAAGTGAAAAGAGCACGGTAACTTATTTAATCAACCTTTATTTTCACAATTAATTCTCGAAAATAAAATTTTGTGTTTCTTTTTCAGAAACTGGATGGCAGTGGGACAGTAATGTGCACTTCTTGTTTTATTGCACTTCGTACGGGGTACGAATTTAAGAAGATGTGTCAGTTCACAGAACAAAGATTTCAAAACTATAATTACAAATATCGCAGACCATTTGGTGTGGGTCCTGGTAGCGCACAATTTCACGTAACACTTAACGAAACTCGCCAGCCCAACAATAATAAGAATGGTTATTCTGGTTGCCAAAATATTAATTTTTTACAAGCAGACACAAGTATTGACATAACAGAACATCACTTATACGATGCCAGCAAACCACCGCCCCGAAAAGACTTTCTAAAAGATTCTCTCGTAGATTCAGTCATAAAAACTCCTATTGAATCTCTTCCTCCTACTAAAGTAGAAGATAAGTCTGCTGAAGTGAAACCAAGTGACATAAAGCCAATTGAGGCTAAACCAATAATCGAATCAAAGCCAATTGAAGTTAAGCCATTAATTCAAGAAAAGCCAGTGGAAGTAAAACCGGCACCTCAAATAAAGTCCATTGAAATGATCAAAGAAATAAAAGTTCCTGATATAAAAAGACAACAAGTTGCTAGGAAGAAAATAACTGCTTCTTTACATATAAGAAAAAAATATAAGATTGGTAGCGAAATATCCATTCTGAAATCTGAAAATAGAAGTGTAAGCAAAGTAGATAGCATTCCCGAAAATAAAAATGTTAACAAATTAGACTTGATTATCAAAAGAGCTTGTGATGAAATTGAATACCTTAAAGAAAATTATATTACACCAAAGTCTTTATCCTGTTATTCAAAAATTGCCAGGCTTTCTAAACTTGATAACTTGGAAGAATTGAATAAAGAAGCCAATTCCTACTATTTCGATGCACTGGACACCGAAGTCTCTTGCCAACATTGTTCCACAACTTTCGATACAAGATACAAGTTGAATCTCCATGAAATTGAAAGTCATCCTGATAAGCAAGTGTGGAAGTGTACTGATTGTGATCAAGAATTCGCTATCGAAAGCAACCTAAAGCAACACATAGATGATGATCATGCTAAACCTGTAATACCAAATGTGGAAGAAAGTCAAGTTCCACTGGAGAAAATTGTTGAAGAACGTAACGAAATTAAGACCCCAGATGTTGAAATGGAGGAATTCGAAGAAGAATTAAATGATCCATTAATTGAGGCACAATCGGAAATTGTTGAAGATTTAAATGATAAATTACAAGAAAATAAGGAATCAAATATTGAACTTGAAAAAGATGCGTTATTGGTTGTATCCAAAGTGGTGGAAGATAATCTTAAATTAGACGAAAGCAAGAAAAGCAGACCTTCCTATGAAGATGATGATGAAGATTTCATACTTGAAGATAATGCTTTTAATATTTCTGACAGTGAAGATGAAAGCATAGATATTGAAATCAATGAATCGGAAATTAATCAGTTACTTCAAGACGATTATGAGGGTAAAATTATCAAAAATATAACAAACAAAACAAACGAATTGAACAAGAAGAATAAAGAAGAAAAAGAATTGTCAAAAACTCCATTTGTTATGATTTTGCCTAAAAATTCAGTTGTGGAAAATCAAAAAGTTGAGAAAATATTGTCCAGTTCTGTTATTCAAGTTGACGAGTTACTGTCTAAAAAGCAAATTGAAGAAAAAGTAAATAAATTAGCTGAAATTCAATTTGTTGTGTTACCTAGTAAGCAAGCAAATACATCAATGATTAAAGAGAAATTACTAATGAATAAAGAATTGTCTATAACGAATTTGAACTCCCAAACCCCGGAAAGTAAAATTCAGAAAGATGAAGTTCAGAAACCACAGTTGGATATTTCAATTTCCGAAACTACTCGAAAGGAATTACCTAAAATAACTTCGATTTTCCTTGTTAAAGAAGATAAAACAACTAAAGAAATATCTAAAAAATCAAATGATAAAATTCAAAAAGAATCGCCTAAACCAGCCACATCAACTTTAAATGAAGCTGAGAAAGAAATATCTAAAAGTCAAGCTATTATTGCAAAAATTGATAAATTATCACCAAAAAAACATGCAGATTCGCAAATAATTACAAGTAAATTGAAAGAATCACCTAGAACAAAAGGAAATGTCCAAATTGAGAAGAACAAAATTCAAAAGGAATCTCCAAAAAAACAAGATAAGACTAAAACAACCCCTGAAAAGGGAAGTAAGCTGAAAGAATCAGCAGAAGTGAAGACTGAAGTTCAGAAGGAATTGAATAAAAAGCAAGGTAAATCAACTTCTGAAAAGGGAAATAAAATAAAAGAAACGTCTGAAGTTAAGCCTAATGTGCAGAAGGAATCGCCCAAAAAACAAAACAGGCTGAACCCTGAAAAGGGAAATAAGTTGAAAGAGGTGGCAGAAGTGAAGACGGAAGCTAGAAAGGAGTCATCTAAAACTCAAGATAGACTTGATAAGCGAAATAAACTGAAAGAATCAGCTGAAATGAAAACAGAAGTTCAACAGGAATCGTCCAAAAAACAAGATAAACCGGCCCCTGAAAAGGAAATTAAGCTAAAAGAATCGGATGATAACGTTGAAAAGCACAATAAATCGACTGCTGAAAGAGAAAATAAACTTGATAAGCAAAATAAACTGAAGGAATCGGCTGAAATTAGAACAGAAGTTCAACAGGAATCTTCCAAAAAACAAGAAAAATCGGCCCCTGAAAAGGAAATTAAGCTGAAAGAATTGGATGAAGTGCAAACTGACGTTGAAAAGCATGATAAATCGACTCCTGAAAAAGGAAATAAACTTGAGAAGCGAAATAAATTGAAAGAATCGACTGAAATGAGAACAGAAGTTCAACAGGAATCTGATAAAGTGCAAACTGACGTTGAAAAGCACGGTAAATCGACTCCTGAAGAGGGAAATAAACTGGAAGAATCTGCTGAAGTAAATATTAACATTCAAAAGGAATCATCTAAAAAACAAAAGTCGACTCCTGAAAGAAAAAATAAACTAAAAGAAACGGCTAAAACAAAAACTGAAAGATTTCTGAAAAATTCAGATAAATCAAGCGTTGAAAAAGGAAATAAACTGAAAAAATCCTCTGAAGTTGAAGTTAACACTGTTCAAAAAGAGTCCTCTGAAAATCAAGATACGCCAACCATTGAAAATGAAAATAAACTGAAGGAATCTCCTAAGGTTAAAAAAGAATTATTCAAAAAACAAGATCAACCAACCGTCGAAAAGGATAATAAATTGAAAAAATCGTTTGATATTAAAGTGGATTCTAAACCTGAGATTCAAAAGGATTCGTCTATGGGGCCAGAAGGAATAAATAAACTTATTGAACCAGCAGAAGATTTAAAAACCGATAATGAAAAAGAAGATATTCCAACTGTTTCAAGAAAAAGCAATGAGAAAGAACCGTCTGAAATGGAAGCAAACTCCCAGGCAGAAGTGATCAATGAGTCACCCAAAAAGCAAAGTATTGCAACCACTGAGAAAGTAAATAAACAGAGAGAAATGCCTGAAACTGAGATACAAACTGATGACATTCCAGCTATTGAAGGAAAAGAATCACTTGAAATGGAAGTGGTGCAAGAGAAATCTTCTCAAGAACCGGATATACCACCTCTTGACAGAGAAAATGTACGTGAAGAGTCGCCTGAAATTGAAATGAACACTCAAACTGAAATGAAGCAAGATATGCCAACGCTTGAAAATGTAAACCAAGTTGTTAATGAATTGCCCAAAATGCATTTAGATCCACCTATTCTTCAGAACGAAACTGACTTGCTATTATCTCAGGTACAGTTAAATCCTGAAAATGAAGTTGAGGTTAAAATGGACGTGGAGCCTCCAATTCTTGAAAACGAAATTAGCACTGAATTGTTTGATTTGCAGTTGGATTCTCTTGAAGTAGTGCATAAGGAAAAGGAGGTAGTTGAACCTAAATACATCAAGCCTTATTGGTATAAGTACATAAACTATGTGAAGTGTTTCATCTGTCAAAAATTATGCCGTAACAAGTTACAATTGTTACAACATTGTAAATTCGTTCATGTTCCCAAAACCACTCCGCCAAAAATAGTTCAAGAAGAAGAAGAAACAATTAGTGAAAATAAAGCAACTAATGAAGAGAGAATAAAAGTGTACAAAAGAGATGAGACGCCTTTTAAGTGTAACATTTGTGACAAGCAGGTTTTGGCAAAGGAATATTTACCTATTCACATGCATATTCACATTCCATATAGTTTTCTATATGACAATGATAGAATTGACAATTTTATATGTTACATCTGTGATAAGAGCTTCCCAAAGGATAGGTTTATGAGATTGCACAATTTGCAAGTACATCAAACCAGGCATACAGTTTGTAAGACATGCACAAGGTTATTCAAGAGTGAATTTTGGTATAGCAGACACAAGTGTGTAATACCTCCTCCTGCTCCCATTGTGGAAAAGAAGGCAGAAGTAGTAGCTGAAGATGATACGCAGACTAATTCTTACATATGTAATGTTTGTGATCGCAGATTTGCAAGATTAAGATTTTTGAAGTCACATCAACATCGCATGCACCCAGAGGCTTATCAAATTAACTATGGTAGCGTTAACACTAGCACTTCTAGCGCATTGTCAGACAGTGTAACCGAAGCAAGTGACGGTGCTAGTGTGATAGAAATAGCAGAAAGTGTGTCGGATTTCAACGATGAAGCTGCAGAAATTGCACCACCAAGGAATATATTTGATGTTGAGGCTAAATTTCTTAAATCAAGTGAAAGTAACTTTAAGAGAAAAAGTACCGACAGGATGCCTAAACTTCAGTGCGATTTTTGTGGTGCCATGATATCTGAGAATGTGTACGACAGCCACATCTATGAGCACAATAAAAGGCGAATGGAAAAAGCTCGGAAATCTGACGAAAAACCGTTACCAGAAATTCCCAAAACTGAACCCTCAACACCTGCTACGCCAGCAATCGTCACAGAGGAAGCAACGACCACGGAGACCACACCGAATCCAAGCACAAGCAGTGCTGAAAAGCCTCTCATGAAATGTACATTTTGTTTCCGAATGTTTCAACGTAAATATCATCTTCTTAATCACATTAAAAAGCATCATGGAGAGCCATCAGAAAGTCCTGAAACGCAGTCAGTTAATGAAGAAAGCGAAGTCACCAAAGCAAATGATGAAAATGAAACTTCCAGAAACGAATCTATGGAAATGTGGGAGTGTTGTGGGCGCCAGTTCAAACTTAAAGCCCACTATGCAAGACATTGCAGCACCAAACATCCCGATATATTCTACAAAACCACTCCATCGAAACCCTCATCTCCGGTTCCTCTTGCCGACTCCTCAGCTGTCGTATCAACTCGACGCTCTAACTCATTTAAAGCAAAAGAGAATGACAACGAAAACGTTTCAAACGAAGAACCCGTCAAGGAAAAGCGCGTGATTAAAAGAAAAACGTTAGATTTGATTGAAACGGCCGAACCGGTCGTTAAGAAGGCAAAGGTAAGCAGTGAAGGTGTAAGTACACCGGATAGTTTGAAACGAAAGAAGACGTCGGAACCGGAAGGTGAATCGGCTCGTAAAAAAAAGGCGCCGCCACCACCACCATCGTCGCCGCCCCCTGCAGTTGATAGCAGCGAAGAACAGGAAGGTCCGCTTTACAAATATCACTGTACGACCTGTTCAAGGAAGTTTAAACAATATAATCAACTGCGTGATCACAACAACGTTCACACCGGGGATCGGCCATACAAGTGTTACTTTTGTGAACCGGCTCGTGGATTTACGCAAACGTCGTCGTTGTACGTGCATTTTCGACGTGTACATGTCGCGATCGTTAACAACGTCGAATGGGAACCCTACTCCAAAAACGGGGTCTGCTTGATCTGTTCCAGTGTGTTCGAAAAACATACGGATATGTTCCAGCACGCTAAAGAGTTTTATGTAGAGAATGGTTTTGATTGCAAAGTTTGCAACGAAAATTTTACAATGTCATGCCACTATCGCAAGCATTCCAATAATGTTTTGGAAGTTGAAGGTGACAATGATACGGCTTCGAACAATTCCACAGAATTCGCACATACGTCGAAGAATCAATTGATTCGATGCGATCCATGTGACAAAACTTTCAAAGAACGCCGGGAGTTAAAGCTTCATAAAAAGAGTTTGGCGCACGTTCAGCAGGTTCAAACGTTAAAGAAGCAATCGAATCATAAGAAAGGCGATGAAAGCACAACCATAGAGGGACTGGCAAATAGCGTGGGCGATATTTTAAAAAGGTTAAGTGGAATGAAGAAGCACAGATGTTCGCCGTGCGGTATAACTTTTGACAAAAGATTGGATTTGAAGAAACACAGGCGGGAGATTCACCGGCGGCAGGTGCGTAGGAAGAAAAGTAAACCTGTGATCGAAGATACTGAAGAAAATGAGCAGGAAGCGTCTTCTAGTACCGACGTTCCGTTTATAGATGAAAACGAAATATTACAAAGTATTACTGCCAAAAGAAGACCGAGTGTGTTGTCGGAGAATAGCGATGATAAATTAGACAATCAGACCGATTTGGATGAATGCGATGATAAAGTGGATCAGTCTAGTCAGAGCAGTAGTCAAGAAGAAGACGATTCTGGGAGTGTTAAAGCTCTTTATGACGACAGCGTTGATGCTGATTTTGACGCCATGAAACTAGTCGAATCTTTACAATTACCCGACGAAATGATTGCAGAGGTTATAGCCGAAGATAGTAGCAGCGAAATTTTAAGTAGTCAAATGGCATCAGCAGTGGAAGAAATAGCTTTTAATGTGGGATACCCTAGTGTGAGTGACGATTTTCCTCAAGATATAATTGAAAGTGACGGTGTCACTTATACGAAAATGCGTGGAGTTCCAATTGACAGCCTTGAATAAATTGGTTGCAACAATTAAAATTTAAGTGTTGACTGAAAAAACTTAACGGTATTTGTGATTTTTATTTATTTTATATTTTGAAAGAGTTAAATACAGGATGTTGCAAGATTTAGCTTAGGTACCTCGAAAAACTATATTATGTTAATATTTTGTATAGCTATTTTACTTTCAATTGAATCGGTAAATCTGAGCTGCTAAATTAATTACCTAAATATTTGTGCAATTTGTTGGCTCTACTCCAGTAATCAATATTAGGACTGATACTTCCATGAATTGGTGAAGAATCATGTTGTGTAAATCGAATTAATTTTGTATTTTTTTATTTGCATTTGTCTAAATGTTGCAGACAAATGAAAATGCTCACTATGTTTTGTATTATTCATCTAACTTTTAATGAATCGTTTTTAAATTGTTGTTCATCTCGTCTCATGTTTACTTCAAAATAGAAAAAACGCTATTTTAACGATAATATTTTATGTAAATGTGTATTAATTGTTTAAGTTGTTTTTAAATTTAGTCTTTGTACATAAAATAATAGTTAGAAAAATTCTCGTTTTGTTGCTTTATTTCAAAATTTACACATAAATGTACAAAAGAACATTTTCATAGAAAATATAATATATAAGTGTTTTAAGTAAACTTTAAATAGTGAACTATAGAAATAAGTTGTTCATGTTTAATGGTATGTATTTTAGGATACCATAAACTACATGATTATAAATAAATCATTTAAATCGACTTTTCTTTTGCTTCACACTTGATGCTTATAACATCAGTTTTTTGTATGATCGGTTTTCTTTCTTCCACTTCAAGTAAAACTCGGTCCAGTACTTCAACAACCAAATCAGCATTTTTCTTAGAAAAAACCATTGGAGGTTTTATTTTTATGACGTTGCAGTATGGTCCATCGATGGTCAACAAAATGTGTTCATCTTTCATTCGAGATACCACGTAACTGGTCATTTCTGTAGCTGGGGCTCTAGTTTCTCTGCTCATTACCAAATCTATTCCAACAAATAGTCCTTGTCCTCTCACATCACCAATCACTTTATGTCTTTTTTGTAAATCTTTTAAGGATTTTAATAAGTAATCTCCCACTTCTAAAGCATGTTTAGCCAAATTTTCTTTTACAACAACATCGATTACTGCATTTGCAATAGCACATGAGACTGGATTGCCTCCATACTAAAAAAGAAAGAAAAATCATCAGTTTTAACGCTTTTATGATGGAATAGAACGTTTTGATGCTTAAGGGGTATCATCACTACATTTTTTTATTGGTTTAATAAGATGCTTTGAATCTTCTACATTAGAATAATTTCAAACAAAAGTGCGGGTATACAAAGAACATCATTTCCTCGCTTGAAATCACAGTATTTGTATGTAATACTAATTTTTAGTTTATTTGTAATCTCAAAGTGCTTGTGAGTTACAATGAATGACACAAAAGTGTACCTTTTACCTGCACGAAAGTCTATAACAGATGCGGCAAGAGAAGCGCGCTCTAGAATATTTTATAATGAGGAAGAATATTTGAACATGGAAGGGCAGCTTTATGGTTTTGGGAAAACAGATTAACGACGAGAAATTTTAAACAGTAAAATTTTTCACGTCTATAGCGCATTTCTAAACTTTAAACGAATTTTTCTCGAAACACGATTTTTCAAATCAATACGCAGTATAACTAACAATTTTAATTCAAATTTTTAGCAATATATTTAAAATAATGTTCATTTCTTTGGCTCTCCACCCATTTCGATTTTTGGATAAATTTTTGTGTCATTCGTTTATGCGTTCACTTTTTTGTTCGCGAATTATTTAACAAATAATGAATATTTGTAAATCTCCGAACAACAGTCGCCAGTGTCTTAAGTTACAATTCTAATCTACTATACTCTGTTTTATTTAAGAAAAATGTAACGCGTTTGCATTAAACGGATGACCTTTAAATGTTAACCAATGAAATTGCTTTGAATAAAGACTCACTCACAATAAGGAAATTATACGAGATTTAGTGTTTATTCAAAGCAATTTCATTGATTAACATTTAAAGGTCATCCGTTTAATGCAAACGTTTTACATTTTTCTTAAATAAAACAGAGTATAGAGCAAAATAGGATATTTGAAAATCTTGATATATGTCCTATCACAGGCAGTAGCATACTTAGTGGGGGGCGGTAAATTAATTTTCTGTATGCAACGTTGCAATTTTTTATAAAGGGTAGTTCACACTACATGATTTATCATATGACTTGTCACATGACTTCTCATATGAGAGATTTTTTTACGTTCACACTATATGATTTTTGATATTATAGAAGTTATGGCTTTTATGATTGGCTATTGTGATGGTATGATTTTAGCCATGACTTTTCTTATGACTAAGTCATATGATAAATCATATAGTGTGAACTACCCTTAATAAATTTAGCATGCGCGCTTGCGTAATAACAAATTATCTAAATCTGCTAAAAAGTTCGTTTTTAGGCCATGAAATTTTGCTTTTTTTTGTCGTTGACGGTGACATTTGGTTTCACCAAACTCAACGATTGTATGATCGCTTAAAGGTGCAATTAGACGGCGCGAGTATGCCTCGCGCATCACTCCCGCAAGGCATCCCACGAATAGATGCATGGTGAGTCATGATTCATGGCGAGCCGCCAGTATCTGAATAACATGGAAACACCAACACGAAGTTTACACCGCGTGAGTATAAAAGTGCGAGGCACCTTTGACGCGCGGTTGAAACCGACCGCTCGCAGTGCGTATGCCTCGCGAGTCGTGATTCGCGCTATAAAACCGTCTACACGACGCGAGGATTGATGCGCGAATTAGATTCGCGAGGTAAACTCGCGCTATCTAAACGCAGCTTAAAAGTACGAGTCACGCGCGGTCGAGACCGACCTACCGACCGCTCGCAGTGCATATGCCTTGCGAGTGGTGATTCGCGCTATAAAACTGCCTAGACGAAGCGAGGATTGATGCGCGAATCAGATATCTGCTCGCGAGACCAAGACATTTTTTGTTATTGGATTGGAACACGGTTTCAACAAGCACAGAAATTTCTGAATAAAAACACTTGGAAAAAGCGTTGCCAACTCTTTCCAAATTTTTTTTTATCAGTGTTGATCAGTGTCATTCATTGCCGGACTTTTTTTTCAAGCAATTTTTGCCGAAAGTCTACCGCGCACATTTTCCTCCAAATTTACAATTTGTTCTAAATATTTTTTTATACAAAACAGCGTTGCCAACTTTGAAATTTACAAAGTTTTTTAGTAGAAATCAGTGCCGGACTTTAGGCAATTTTTACAAGAAATGGTTTTTTGGATAACTTTTACAAATTATCACATTTTCTGTCAGATAATATATTTTAATTAAGCTAAAATTTCTGATAGGCGCTAAATGGTAGCTTTTTACCGTTGAACAACTTCCAATATTACAAATTGGTAACACTAGTACTCCAAACTCTAGACGGAAAAACGTCTACTGCGCACTTTTACCTCCAAATTTACAACTATTTTATGAACTATTTTATGAAGCACAAGATTTGCTAGTAAATTTGCTGTATGCAACGGTGCATAATATTTTTATGAAAATTTACATGTAAATTTTCTGTAAAATTATGCATCGTGTCATACGGGCTTTAAGAGTGTAAATAAGTTTGGAAAAAGCTCAAAAAAAAATTTTTGTTTTTGTCTGGGTTTGCATCTGGACGACTCAAATATTCACGTTCGAAATTACACTTTTCCAATTAGGTACTTGTACATTTGACATCATCACACGAATATTTCATCAATAGGTCATTACTCATTAGTAATAGGTCTGTTTGGTACCACAGTCCTAGTGCTACACTAACTACACTACTACAAATTGATTGGTGTAAAAAGTGGGTTGGTAATTATACCACCAATCAATTTGTAGTAGTGTAGTTAGTGTAGCACTAGGACTGTGGTACCAAACAGACCTATTGACTCATTACTAGAGAGCGGATTTATATGTAACAACAGACTCGTTTAAGGGTAACACCTCTTAAGTAATTGGTCAAACAAAGTCTATCATTAATATAAAACTCTTATTAGCGCTAATAATCGTTTTCTATTGGTGATTTACATTAGTCAAACCTTAAGACGGGTTGTTACATATAAATCCGCTCTCTATTCATTACGTAGCTTATTATTAATTTGATCCCGCATTTGAATTCTTGGGAAAAATACAACAATTATCATAAAAGTGGGTCGCAATAAAAGCTTATATTGTATTACCATTGTAAACTGACCACTGTTGTTCGGAGATTTACAAATATTTATTCTTAAGTAATTTGCGAACTGTGCTTGCACAAACAAATGACACAAATTCATCCAAATATCAAAATGGGAGGGGGGCTTTACATTTTAGTATAGGTATTCAAGAAGGACTAAATTAAATTTAATGTAAGCTGTAATAAAAAGAAAACACAAACTTAAATAACAAAATTTAGCACATTACCTAAGCTTTCCAATTCAAAGTAATCCATGCCTACCGCATTTTGACAAATTTATAAAAAAAAAGAGCTAAATTCAACAAATAACCTATGCTCTGATGTTCTAAACCTATCCGATTATATTGACCGCAAATGTATTCTAAAAAAGGATGCAAAGTTCAACGAATAACTTAAGATTTCATTCTCAATTTTTTTAATTCCTTTCTCCTTTTTGGCCCTCCGAAAAAATCCAATGATTACAAATTAAAGAATCTCCCTTTGATTTCTCTAAAATCGAATTTGATAAAAGCTATTCAATATTTAAAAGTTTTTTAAATATATTTATGGCTATAATTACTAATTTTTTTACGAAATATAAAAAAATTATGCAAGCAACAATTTTCTTACAAATCCTAAAAATTAAGTACTCCTCAGTGGCGGCCGGTGAATTTTTTCATGGGGGGGGGCTGAAGTTTGTAGCAAAAATTTAATCTAAATTTATTAATTCAAATTTATTCAAAAATATTATTTAATAAAATTAGCGAGTTTCCAATTATCATCATCACAAAATAGCAAACACACAAAGCAAAAAACAGCATTTTTTTCTGAAATTTTTGAAATTGCTTGGGGGGGGGCGACGCCCTAGAGCCCTCCCTCACCAGCCGCCACTGGTACTCCTTCCCCCGTAACTTTTTTCAAGTAAGAACCGCATGGTTATCGCATATCTACAGAGATACTTTTACCAAGTGAGCGGTCTGAAAAATCCCGGTTTTTGAGTTCTAAGGGCTTAAAAAGTGTCATGGTTTTCCAGCCTTTTATTATATATACTCGTATTGCAAGGTAAGTAACAGCAAATCATGCTAAACACCTAACAATACACCATGCTACAGCTAGACTGTGAATCCGTGCCTTTTCACCAAAAAACTGGAGTTTAGTTGTTAGCATTTTACATTTTTTACCTACGACGCGCGACGAGTAGCAAACCCGACAAAGAACCGTTAACCTGGAAAACCAGAAAGACGGCCAGAGTAAAGTTCATACTTTTAATTTTAAATAATTTTTGGAAATAGAATTCGCTGTAATATTGTATAATTTTTAACATTTTTGTGAATTGTACTATTAACAGATTAAAATATAGCTATTATAATCTGATATCAAAACCGTAATATCTTTTATTAAAAAGTACATATACCTACTCTTGAAAAGCTTTATCTCCCTTCCATTTAAAAGAGATCATCGCGATATCTATAGCCATGTGCTGAGTTAAATTCGCCGCGATGTAAATGAGCTCAAGAATGTATTGAATAAAAAAATTAATAATAATGTATGATTCATTGGATTTTACGAAAATAATTATTGCAGTGTTAAAAATTTATATTTAGGATATAATGAGGATTCCAACAATTATTTGCTGTAGAGGAGAGAGGCAAAATTTAAAGCTGTGCTTTTGCAGGCATTTAAATAATTTCATGTTAAAAAGCGGATCTAAACCTTGGTTCTGAGAGAAAAACGCTAAGAACTAACGTCCCGATGGAGAATCTTCACGTTATAGTTTTAAAAAGTTTCAGTTTTACTTCTAGTTGCATAAATAGCTATTTTAATTTTTAATGTATTTTTTGTTTTAAAGGTTTTAAAATGTTTTCATTTAATTTTTGATCATTTACTGTAGTAATTCCTTCTCCCAGTTGTGAGACACTGAGCATACGCAGAGTTTAGAGATACTAAGCACCTCTTCAATCTGAGCTAACAACTCCACTTATGAGGTTTGTTTTTATTGCTGAGTTGTCCGAATAAGCTCCACCAAATGTATGACACTGAAATATACTTGGAGAAGTTCTGGAATGAATCACTCACCACAAAAGCATGAAATCGGGTAATTAGAAGTTAAATCATAATGTAAGTACTATTTAATTAAATGGACCAACAGCTAAAGAAGATTTAATGTAAAATGTTTAAAAAGGTGAAAATTAAAATTTTTGAATGTTTGACAACTTGGTATGTTGTTGTTCCGTGACAAACAACTCCGAAGTCTTTTTTGTATTTTTGGGTAAATAACCACTAGAATCTTAGCTTTTTAAACGACTACCCGACTCCAAATTACCAAGTGGAATCGTTCTTGTGGCTAAAAGGTGGCATCAAAACGTCTTAGACACAACTGATGATAATTTACTCACCGTGTTAAAGTATCCAACACCAGTTTTCTTAAAACTATCTGCAATCGCTTTCGTTGTTACAACAGCAGCAACGGGATGTCCATTTCCCATTGGTTTTCCGACAGTAACAATGTCTGGAACCGCATCACTACCTTGCAGTTGGAACGCCCACCAATGCTTTCCAACGCGTCCAAAACCAACTTGCACTTCATCGGCAATACAAACACCTCCAGCAGCTCGCACATGCTTGTATACATTTTTAAGATAACCAGGAGGTAAAATAATTTGCCCTCCACAACTTACAAGACTTTCTGCTATGTAAGCGCAAACGCCTTTCCCTTCTTTCTCTACCGAATCGCATATTTGTTTTACATCATCGGCATATAAGGCACCCAATTCTTCGGGACTGTATTTCGTATCGCGATATTTTCCTCTATAAGAATCAGGAATGGAAGCCTGTGAAAAAAATATTGACTTGTTTGCTTTTTATTCAGGAATTCCTTGATACTTACAACGTGAACGTGATCTTTCTTGCCAGTTCCTCCTGGAAGGTCAAACTTGTAATGAGAAATGTCAATCAAAGAAGTCAAATGACCATGGTAAGCACTAAAACAATAGGAATGCTAGCTTATATACGCAAATGCAATAAAACCAATCCCACAAAGAAAAAAATGGTGATCGTGATTGCAAAAAGATTATAGCAAGACGCATTATGATTATATTTTCATGGAATGAAGTATCTAAGAAGAACACTCGTACTGAAAAGGTAAATGATGTTTATTAATTCTTGCTATGGTAGACTGACTGGGCTTGGACCAAGCCCGCTAGTTAAGTTCCATGTGAATTTCTTTAAATCCTTACTAATTCAATAACTGCAATACAAAAATAAAAAGAAATGTGTTAGTGAATGTCGGTGACAAAATTAAAAAAAGCATTTCAAGGTAATTTAGTGAAAAAAAATTTAATCGATTGAAAAATAATACTTCATAAATATGTTATAACTGCGGGTTTATCGAATATATTTTTATTTTACTAAGCTTCGTATACTTTCATCTAATTAAATTTTTAAGTTGTGTAATTTGAATTAATGTTTTGATAATGTGCTTAATTATACATTAACTTGCTTTTAAAATAATGGCGAAATGCATTCATTCTCTTATCGGTGGTTCATTAAGGTATTTTCTTTTTTGTATTTATTTACATTATAAATGAAGTAAGCTGATATAATTTTACATGGATAAGTTAGTTATCTAAATGACTGATGTATTAATCATTAATAAATATTCATTTATACTTAAACATGAAATAAATTATTCTACTTACTGTTCCAAGGCGATAACATCCTTGTTTCTTGTATGTATCTGGGCTAAGCGCAGTGCTAAATCATTCGCTTCTGAACCTGAGTTTACAAAAAAACAAACAGATAATTCTTCGGGCATGGTATTAACCAATTTTTCAGCATAAGTTCCAATATTATCATGCAGGAAGCGGTTATTTGTGCTCACGAGACCCATTTGGTCAGCTCCAGCTTTTACAACATCGGGATGGCAATGACCAACTGAAATAAGAAATTTTTAGTAAATGGGCATGTAATTAAAATCTTTCGGAACAGGCTCGAAAGCCGCCCTGAAGTCTTTCTCTGAAAAAAATTATTTTAATTATGAATTTGCTAATCCTTAAAACATTATCAGTGACATATTCGTAATTGCAGATTACTCTTATCATTCTATTTATGTAAATATAATTTATTTAAAAAAATAGTTAAATAAGCAAAAGTTGTGAAACAGTTTATTAAATTAGTTAAACATTTAATTTCAAATTTTGTAACTTGATTTAATATGGACACGCGCTCTTTTTATGAATAAGTTTATACAAAGTAAAATGTAAATAATTTGTTAAACTGTTCCTGTTTACCTTCGCCGGCTCTACTATATATTTGCCATGATAATTGGCATTCGATATTGATTTTAATCTATTTTATTGTTTGTAATTTAACTGAAATCTATAAACAAAATAGTACACTAAGCAATTAATTGTATTGCGTTGGTTTCGTTTGGTTTATTTATAAAAGTGTTTAATAATAGAAATTGGAGAGAGAAAAGGACAAAATTCTTAATTTTTTCTGTGGTTTCAATATGTAAAACTATGTATGTATGTAGGTAACACTTATTAATATTTACCATGTGCCACATTATTAATGCAATCTAAATAAGCGACTCCTCTTTCGTCGTACATGTATTGATCCTTGGCTCTCACAATTTTGAGTGGATCTTGGGCAAAAAATAATTGGCAAGGTGACCTAAAGGTAATTAAATAAAAAATTTAAATAAGAATATGCAACAAGCTTGTTTTTTTACTTACCCAATATATTTTTGACGAAGCGCAATAGTTTTTTCTTTAGGAAGCATTTCCATTGTAATATACTTTTTTATCAAAAAGTTTTGCAAGTAAAATTAATAGATATAAAATGTCACGACTTACTTGTTCGATAATTTTTACTATAATGTAGTAGCTCGTTTATAAACGTTACTTATAATCATTCGAAAAATTACGTCACAAAATGATGATCGTGAAGAGAAACTGAAAGTTATGCCTAATCATAAAAATTGTTTCTATTGGTTTATCATTCCTAAAGATATTAAAATAATTGTCGTTATCATCAAAATAATTTTTTTTGGTAAAGTATTCAATAAAAATTATTTTTTATTTTTTAAAAGTATGAAATAGGTACTACTTACTGAGATTTTAAGAACTTCTAATGGTAATTTTCACTTGCACTAAAAAACTTAATTATAATTATTTATCACGAGTTCAATTTAAAATAATTATTGCGTTCAAAAGTCAATTTATCTACCTATACTAGTAGATCATAAAAGAAGTCTTTGTGCAGGGTGGCCAAATTTGGATACCCTTAATGAGAGATTGTACAAAAGATAGGGTGGTGACCTGAAGCGGCTAATTTAAACTGCCGTTGGTGTCGTCAAGGA
Organism: Rhagonycha fulva; assembly: GCA_905340355.1. Lineage (NCBI taxonomy): Eukaryota > Metazoa > Arthropoda > Insecta > Coleoptera > Cantharidae > Rhagonycha > Rhagonycha fulva. The sequence goes on from HG996556.1 coordinate 36,637,055, forward strand.
GATGATATAATAACCAATAAAACTTCAAGAATTGATTTCAGAATTGAATAAGTACGAATGAAAATTTTTATATCTAATAATATTTATATTATCAATTTTCAAAATTTTCAATGTTTGCCATCTCCTTAGCTAAACCTAATTCAGTAGCATTTAATAATGGCACAGAAAAAAATTAATTCCTAAACTTTCTTATGTTTTGCTACATTTATTGTGTGAACAAAATCAATTTTAATACATTTGTAAGGATCTGCTTAAGGTGGAGATTTTCCAAAGAAAGATGGCTATACATTAATTTCTATATAATCTTCGCAAACTGCATTAATTTTGTATTATCATCACCAATTTCTAAAAAGAACCATCAGGAAAAATTATAGTCGACAACTTGCGATAGCCCACATAAAATGTTTTGTGATTTGCTGATATCACTAATGTTTAACATATATTACAACATTATAACATTTAAATAATGCGTGCTTAAACGAAGCTATAATATTCCTACAAATCACAATACAAATATTTTGTAATTCTTACTTAAAAAAGCTAAATTTTGGGGTTTTTTAAAGAGTTTCAACTCTGAATATCATGAGACTTGAGTAGTAGGCCAGTCATTATAGCAAAAAAGGTATGAAAAATAGCGGAAGTTTTAAAATTTTGAGACAATATTGGAGAAGGTAAAAAAATAATAAATTTGATTTTGCACCCTTTTCCGCCCCCCGGAACATTGCTAAATTAACAAAAAACGTAAATGTGCAGTAACTTTTTGAAAAAAATTCCGAGAGTTGTGCAAACCTTAGAGAACATTCTAATAATTATTACACATCTTCAATAAAAATTGCACCTTGCTACGATCACCGGAACATGGCAAATAGTGGTTTATTAATTTTATTTTGGTATATCTTGTCGAAAAAAGTGCGAATCATACAAATAATTGTTTATGCAACCCAATAGGCAGGCAGATTAATAATTACAACTATTTGCATGTTCCGGTCATTGCAGAAGGGTGCAAACTTTATAAAAGATGTGTAATAGTTATTAAAATGTTCTCCAAAATTTGCATAAATATCGGATTTTTTTTCTATAGTGTTATTGAAAATTTACGTTTATTTTTTAATTATGTAAAAATATTCCGGGGGGCAAAAAAGGGTGCAAAATTCGGATTTATTATTTTTTTACCGTCTACAATGTTGTCCCAAAATTTAAAAACTTCCGGAATTTTTGTCTAACTTTTCACTTTTTAAGCCTACAATGACTGGCCTATAGTCAAAAGAAGCTTAACGGGTTATGCTAGTTCAAAAATTGATTTTTGAGAAACCCATTTTTTTAAACCCCGACCCAAAAAGAGGGATGTTATGCGTTTAACGTGTGTATCTGTGTATGTGTGTCTGTCTGTGGGGTCGTAGCTCCCAAACGAATGAACCGATTTTGATTTAGTTATTTTTGTTTAAAAGGTGACTTGATCGAGAGTGTTCTTAGCTATGATTAAAAAAATTGGTTTAGCCGTTTGAAGATCATTATCAGGGCTGTACTTATAAAATAAAAAGTTGATAAAGGCAGGGCCGTACTAGTAATATTTAAAGTTTAAAAAGCATCAAATAAAATTAAATTAAAAATTTAAAAAACCCCCGACAAAGAAATTCTTTAAAAAGTAAAAAATAAAATCCGAGCGTCGTCGCGTCGGGGGACCGCTAAGTAAATAAAATAAAAAGTAAATACAACTAAAAATGATACAGTATGAAATTTAAATACACGTCAGCGACGACGCTTAGATTTTATTTTTTACTTTTTAAAGATTTTCTTTGTCGGGAGTTTTCTAAATTTTTAAGTTATTGAAGTACATAATGTCAGAATTGTCCCCTAAAAATTTTCAGTTTCAATATGCTTCTTTTTTGAAAAAATTATGAAAGGTAGAGTAAAATTTTTTTAGAAGGCAGAAGTGTGGCCATAAATATGCAGTAGAAATTGGTAAAGGAACGTGCCAGTGCGAGCGTTAAAAGGCACGAATAAAACAAAGTTTATCAACGGTTATGATTAACATAGACTGGACTGTATAAATTTTTGTATCTGCGCATCGTAAAGTCACTGCCTTTCATAAAAAATTACACTATACTTTTAATAGCAATATCCAGTGATGTCCGATCGGACCGAACCAAGCATTTTACGGTGAAAACGTAGCCATTGTTTTATATGGACAGGGCATCTTCCAAATTCCAGAATGCAAAACTAAATAAATTTAATTCCTGCAGGTCAATATGTAGTTTTATTTTTTTTATTCACCCTCCCAACATATCCTCGATATCTCTATTAGCTCGTTCAACAGACCTTTGACTATGACTATGCTTAGGTTTCCTATGAACAATTTTTACCTCAGGCTATTCAACATAAATAATTCCATCAGACCTGAATTAACGAATTCTCGTACATTGTCAGAATGTAAAATTAAAATTTCTCCAAAAATAGTATAAACCACCAAGTAAAATGCGACTTCTTCTGCTCTTTTGATTTTTAAAGCTTTCAGCAACACAACTTTGTAAGATGATCTTGATACACCATAATAAAGCAATAATTATTGGAACTTTATCACTGCATACCAACCTGAGCAAGTGAATTGAATTTTGAGTGCAGAATGAATCTCGAAGCTAAACATTTCCTTGGATTGCTGCTTTTCTTTTGATACTGGATGCAAAGCCGAAGGTATCCAGGTAAGGTATATTGTTTCTTTGATAATATTGCAAGAGTGCTTATCTATTTCGTTCACCACTTTATTTCTTCCGCCATGTAGGATTGCCAAGTGAGCATTATGAATAATATTAAACAACTCTTTATTTGTTGTATAATACAAAACTTTTGATGAATTAGTTTCAGCAACAGATTTGATTAGGCAACAACATTCTTACCATAGAATAGTAGTTTCATCATCGCCCACTCTGTATTGAGCAATGACGTCATTGCCCGGACAATAATGTAAAAACCACATATAAAATTTTAAATGTCAACATCGTTCAAAATGCATAGTCATTGACGTTACTGCTCGGGCGTTAACGTTAATGCTCAGCTAAGCATGGCATTGACGACATGGTCTGGCTATTGACGTTAATGCCCAAATTGTCATCATTAACCGTAACAAATTTGCATTTTAGACAATATTTATGTTTATGACGAAAGCAATCCAAAAAGTTACTCGGATTTGCCACAATAATACATACCTACTCATTTAAAAACATACCAATGGCACTGCGATTTGTTTTAAAACTGCGTAAAAATTTAACAAAACAAAGAGATATTAGTTCAAGTTATACATTATTTTTATAATGTATGTAATATAATATATTTATTAATCGATGACCTTTGAATAAGTTCAAATATTAGTAGCACAATACAATTTAAAGCAAAAGTTGTTGAAAAAGTGTTGGTTATATTTGCTATAAATTTATAGTGGATTTCCAAAACACTTCCTTAAAAAATTAAATGGCATAAAAAACGTTATTACTACTATAAAATAATTTTTTTATTAAAATGATTTTAATTTTTGAATCTTTCATGAGTGTTATTTTGGGTTCTCGTTCTAGCATAGAGAAAATGCCAATAAAAAAAACTTTCCGCCAACACCGAGAGCAAAGCAGATCGTTAAGTATAATATGTATGTTTGATTATTTATTGTACATATAATTTATAAAATATGAGTTACTAAATAGTAACATATCTTTTATAACTTGATATATAAAAGATATGTTACTATTTAGTAACTCATATTATATAATTTAACAAGTTAATATTCATATTACTTTAAAATATAATTTATAAAACTTATAATTATTTTTTTTTTCAGATAAATTTCAATTACGATGAAGATATTGAATATAAATAGATTAAGTTTTCTAAACAAAACTCAAGTACTCATACATAGTAGGTATAATAAAAAATAATACAATATGAGTTACTGAAAAGTAACATTTGTTTTATATCAAGTTAAGAAATCTATTAATGTGATATTGTATTAGATTATTATACTATTCACATTAATAGATTTCTTAACTTGATATAAAATAAAAATTTTACTTTTTAGTAACTCATATTATATATGATTTCACAAATTAATATTCATAATATTTAAAAAAATAATACTTGTAGTAGGTATTATCAATAGGGTCCGGATTTGTAAGCACTAAAAAACTTGAAAATATGCTCTAAAAACTTCAAAATAAGCTCTCAAATATGCACTAAAAAACTTTATTGTGCTGCAAAATGCTGGATTGCAATTGGTCCAAATAATTAATGAACTACTTTTGTTAGATAAATTCAATTATTAATGAAATAATATATTGATAATAATAAAATATTGCTTTATTTTTTATTCTTTACAATTCCCACCAATGCTACAAACAAGAAGTTTTTGCCTGTATACTGAAAAAGAACGTTCTACATCACAAGATGTCATTGGAGCATATTTAAATATTGAAATATCAGCACCACATACTTCCAATGGAATGAAGGTGCTCGCACACTTAGGCGACCACACCACACACCGGGCGACGCGACAGTTTGGTAAGGTCCGCACATTTTTGTGTGTGCTGTGTGCTTCTGTGTGTAGTGTGGTGTCGCGTCGCCTAAGTGTGCGAGCACCTTAATGGTTGACTGACAAGACAACACTTTACTGATTCCATGCAATAAATCATATCCGGGATTTTTTGATAACTATTATTGCAATAACACTTAAAAGGATTAAACCAAAGAATTCTAACAAGAGCAACGATTAACAGGACAATTTTTAAATCTTTTCCAACCGTTGCAAAAACAAAGAATTATACTATTTGATTTGCAAAATATGCAAAATATATGCTAACATTTAAGCAAATATGTATTTATAGGCAACAAACCACCAAATATGCACTTAAACTCAAAATATGCATTTATAAGCAAAATAAAAACTACATAAAACGATCCAGAAAGGTGTAAAACATGCTCCCCTTTTAAAATTTTTCACGAGCCTGTAAGCAAAAAAAACATGCAAATGCCTACAAATCCGGACCCTAATTATCAATATTTTTTGCAGGTAACATAACTTTGTTTTAATTACTTGGTATAAATTTTCAAATCGTAATTATAGCAGAACTTTGATTTCAAGATATTACAAAATTTGGGTACCTACATTTGTTTAAATACTTCCGTTCATTCAAATAGGATCAGGACATCAATAGTTTTATTTTTTTTTTGAAAAAGTAATAATTATTCAGATCTGGATCTGTGGACATACATATTACTTTTTCTTAATTAATCAATATTATGGTAATGTACCTAATGTTTAATAAACATTATCAAATTATTGAGTACATGAGTACCTAAATAAATTAGGAAAGTATCTAATAGCATAATAACAAACTAAATTCAAATACATAATTTCGTTTTTAATAAAAACACATCATTATCTGGAAATATGAGCATTTGGAGATAAATGAAACTTACAATTTCTTAACTAATCTGGTTTTAAATGGCTTCTTTATCTATAGTAGTAAACTAAGCATCCAAAAAAAAATAAAAGTTGAAAATTAGAAGAATTTTTCTAAAAAAAAGAACTATTAAATTCTCTGCTTCCAGTTCAATTTTTACTATCTGGTATCACAATAGCTCATTCTATTATGTACATCAATTAGAAGAAAAAGTCTTGATGAAACCCTAATTATTTATCGTACTAAATCAAAAAAATCGTAATTAATTTTTTTAAACTCTGGTTGCGTATATAAATTAATAATAAATACTTCGTTATCTAATAAGTTGTGATTTTAAATGTTTATTTTAAACGATGCAATAAAAAAAGAAGTGGTAATTTAGTAAGTATAATAAAAAAAAAACAAATAAAAATTAATACTATATTCTATTTAATTTTTACTTCATTTTTTAATAAAATTACTTATTTGATTTTTACTAGGGGAGAGGTTTGCAAGTTGCCAGTGCTTGCAGGTTGCCAGGGTCTCTGAATTTCGGCATCTAAGCAAGCCACACAAAAAATTGCGTAAATTGAATTGAAAAAGCGTAAATTTAAAAGTGAATAATTAAAATTGTGTTTTTGTTTTGTGATTATAAATTGAACATTTTTATATAAAATTCAAAGTAAATATTTTTACTGTGTTGTATTATATTCAATTTAATTCTTTCCAAAAGAATTTCAAAAATAAAACAAATTGGAAATTTTTTGTACGAATTATTGTAAAATAGCTTCAGAATGCAGGTTGCCATGCTTTAAGACTTGTAAGTTGCCACCCCTTTTTTTTCGCTTATTTCAACTTGTATGTCAGCTTTCATGATTTTTTTGATGATTACAATTGTTATTAAGTCAAAAGTAAACTGTTTTTCTTACAATTTTGAAATATTTGTAGTATGGCAGCACGTAGATCTAGAAAAAGCGACCGCGGTATTAAGAATTATGATGCATTGCTCGTCGGGCAATTTCATGCCAATTTACACAAATTTTTTTATAATTATGTTTTTAAATATGACTAAGAACAAAGAAAATGCAATATATTTTTACAATCAGATGTTTTTCTTTCCGTTTTTCTACATTTTCAACAATTTTACAGGGGGTGGCAACCTGCAAACCTAAATTTCAAGGTGTCGATTTTAGGTACTTTAGAAAATTGCCTGTAGAACTTTTATTTTTTGAAATTTCAAATGATTTCTACTTTAGGATTGTGGCATTATAGTTCCTCTTTCCAAAGTATTTTTTTTATTTACAATATATTAATTTTAAGATGAGTTATGATAAAAAAAGCTAAGGGGTGGCAACCTGCAAGTCATTCCCCTACATGTTTTTCGTTTGAATTGCACATATTATCATCAGTTAAACAAGCAAAAAAAAGTTTTTTTTAATTTTTATCCAATTTTTGTCGTTGTTGTATATTATTATGTTAAGCACAAAGTCAACTAAATGTAAATTATTATAAGTACCTACTATATCGTTATTGAAATTTTAAAAAAAAATTTTTTGTATTTCTGTTTTTAATGACAACTTTTATTATTCTTTGCAGATTTGGATAGAGCACATTTTTCTGATTATTATGATGATTATTCTGATCTCGACCCATCATAACGATGCATATTTACTAATTATTATCTCATTTGGGGTAATTAAAAAAGGTATTAAATTTAAATTTTTATTATAATTTACTTGCACAAATAAAATAATTACATCAATGTAGCTATACAATTGTTATTACTGAAAGTACCTTAATTTGCCTATAGTATTACCGAGATAGATGTAATATAATTTTATAAAGTATTTCATAAATAAAAACATTTTCCTATTGTATGAATTTTTATACAAATTTTGATAAAGGATTGTGTAAAAATATGTTATAAATGTACAATCAATGTCTTTTTAAACATATTATTATTATGATACAATGTTTAATAATAAATAGTCAATTCGCTTTAATAATATAATAATTATGTATGTAAATAGATTATATATAATATATATTATATATTATTATGTCTGTATTAAATTGCTAAAGTGATACATATGGGATTGTGCTTATACTTCTTAAACCTTCTCGTGACACAATGTTATAATAAATTGTGCTAATTCTGTAATATACCTAGCACTCAGTAAATAAGTATTTAAAATAGAACAGAGTTAATAGTATTTAATTTTCTTTATTAATAAGTTCTATTAACATAACTACCACTAGGTATACACATACATACATAAAACGACATAATACAACGACAAAGTACAAAAACGATGGCGATGCTATGTTGATTCAGGCACTATTAAACTTTTAATATTATGTCATGAATAATATCAACTTTTACATAAAACCTTACATCAAAAACTCTGAATTTATTTTATTGATATGTTAGTCTAACAAAAATTGTTGCCATTAAGACATCTCGCGTGGTATCATCTATTGGGTTACATAGAAAACAAAAAACATTGATTAGGATTCCATTCAAAATTTTACACAACATAATTTTAAAAGCAAAATATAATTTGCCTCAAATATTTTTTAAAAATAGCTTATTTATTATTTACAAAGTGTTTTCAAAGATGGAAATAAAATATATTTCAAGATGATATATTACAGTCAACCTCGTCGTTTATATTTCAAATTTTATCAAATTACCACAGAAAAATTAAACTAAAATGTATTTAGTAGAGAATATTTTATTAGATTTTAAAGGGCTTTACTGGAATATATCGATTACATCGATTTTATCTTTGTTTTCAAAGCTTTGGAGCCGACCGTGGAGTTGGAAGCTGTAGGACAATAAAAATCGTCGTTTATTACTAACCGGGCATAATAATTTTTTCGTTTGTTACCTCCAAATTGAGAAGGAAATTTAGAGCAGTATGATTGAAAAATTTAGTTGCTCCAAAGCTTTGATTGTATTTTTTACATTTAGATTGAACTTTGAATATAATACATAATTTTTATTTGATACAAGTAATTTTTCTTTTTTCTAATTCTACTATTTTTTATAATATTCATGCATTTATATTCCTGAGACAAAATTGTAGAGAATTAAAATTAATATTCAAATAGAGACTGGTATAATCTGCTAGCAACTTACATCATCATTGGTGAACTGCTATCTCTTCCATTTTACTTATTTCCTTAAATTTTTTAATCATTTCATCAAATCAGGTGGAACTTCTGTAGAGGGCTGTAAAAATTGGTTATTTTGAACACCAATCTCGAATTAAATGGCATTTTATGTTCCACATCGACCAGCGCCAGCGCTAAATCTATGAACTGTTTTTTGCCATACCCATTATTTCCCTACTAATAAAACTCTACATCCACGCAGGGATTTTTCTTTTTATCATCAATGAAGTTTGCAAGTTTATTATGGTGGGCTGTTAACTCCACCCCCAAATGTTGGAAAATTATATTTAGCCTTCGACATAAAATCTCATTATTCATGGACGTTCATTTGACTTAAAATTTTTTTATTATTAGAACAGATTTTAAACTGTTGAATGTGTTATTAAATAAAAAAAAATGTATTTATAAGATGCCCTCGCTTTTAAAACATCTTTAAAAATTAGATTTAAAAAAATTTAAATTAAATAAAAATTTTATTTTTATTTATTTTAATTAAAATTAAATTTAATTGTTGATAACTTAGCTGATTAAATTATTAAAACTGATTTTATATATTTTAAAATTTAATTTGAGAAAATAAACTTGAAATTATTAGTAAAACTCCCATAGCTGCAAATGTTACTGGCTAACCTGGTCAACTTGAAAGAATTTTTTGTCAAAATGTGGAGATAGAAGAATATTACATGCGAATAAAATTCTCTAGGAGTGCAAAGTAGGTACTATTCTAATTAATTTCTTTTTACTGGTATCAACTTCATAAATCAAGATTGTGTGGATCCCCCATCAGTCCATGAAAGAGATTTTCCTTTTAATTTTTTTTATTATATATTACCAAACCCACTGTATGCACTGAAGAACGGTGATCATCTTCACTCAAACAAAGATCAGCAAAAAAAAATGGTTGAAGTTGTCACAATTTTGGAAGCTCCATCCATCATTGTAATTTATTACAAAAGTTGGCTGCAATCTGGGCTGAATATCCTTCCAAAGAATTCCATCGCCGGTCGTTTCCACATGCATATTTTTAACCAAAGTGTATTTTGATATCATTTTTTCAACAACTTTGTCACAGGATGTATAAACAATAATGACAAAATATTTGGATAAAATATTATGTAATGGAAAAATAATTTTTTTTAACCAAATCAACACTATACTAAATTTAAAAATTTAGTTGAAACAACTAAATCTTCAAAACTACATTTACTTTTTATTTATTAAATTTTAATAAATCAAAAAGTTATATTATAATAACCAATAAATGTTATTTGAATATATTAATCCACACTTGTAGTGCCGAATTTATATTATTGGCGACCCTAAACAATACTACAAAGAATTATTTTCACTACTAAGACCTTAGCTTATTTTTTATACAGTCAGTGAGAATGACGCGCATGAATAGATTAACGAGATGATTCCCATTTCATTACTGACCTTGTAGTGAAAAGAATAAATTTTTATAACTGCAAAAAATTATTCTGCTTGCTTTAAAAGAAAATAATTGAAAGGCTTATTTTTTAAATGTGATAAACCACATTTAAACAAATAAATTATGTAATGCAATAAGATGATCTCGTTTGAAATATTTTCAGTGTGGCTTGTTATATTTTTGCTCGATATGATTTGATGCTTAACTCAATTTTAAGAAATGTGTGGCTTATCACGTTCTAAGAATAAGTCCCTTTTTTTATAATTTTATCGTAATTTTATATTATACAGGATGATCTGATAAGGTTAACTGGGATAAATTTTGTTCAATAATTTATTTATAGGAACCCTGTGAACCCAACAACTGAGTAGCCTCGCCAAGCTAGGCAGTAGAGCAACTGTAAAACCACCAGCAATAACACCAAATAGTTAAAATAATTTATTAAATTCGAGATTACTCGTATTTTATTCATTCATCTGACTCTCCTATAATAAGCAAAACATCCATTTGAGCCCTTTAAATCAGAGCACCCTGTATGTAGATCAATATTTATTTAGAAACATAATTTTTAAGGGATTTCAGTGTTATTTACATCGAGATTAGTTGTACTATTGCATTGATTGCAAGAACCAATCATTGACTTCTAGATATTATCATTATTATAAAAAAAAACATAATAATTGCGTGCAAAACTCGGTCTGATCTCTGTAACCCACCCTCCAATTGTATAATTCATTTATTACAAATCAAAAGGTTTTAAGTGCGGCCTTTAGACCGCAAAATCTAATCAATATATTATTATAAACCAGAGGTATAATCTACAAAAGAAGAAAGATACACAAAAGATAATTCAATTTTATTGGTTCTTACAAACTTGTACCAATGCTATATAATAATTAAACTCTTTGTAAACAAAACAGGACTTGAGAAAGCTTCAGGTTTGCTCTACTTTGTTTGATTGCCTAGGCAAGTCTGGGTCTGCCTAATCTAGCACTGCAAGATAGAATTTTACATTAAAAAAAAATGTTTTTCTTACTTAGTAATTTTCACCCCATTTTTCGATTATTTACCATGTGATCCATATCAAAAGTTGTCAAATTTCCTTTTCTTGGAAAGTCTGAGTTAAAAATTGCTTGTTTAAATTTAGCATATTTAATTCAACTGAACTTTCCAATTATCAAAGAATTTCACCACTTCTTAATAAAAATAAAATTGTTAGTGAAAGAATGGTTAACAAAAAAAAAATTGAAATTAAACGTTTAATTGTTAGCTAACTGTAATGTTCATTTTTTTATATATTTTACAAATCAGCCCTTATTCTCTCGTATCTTTACACCTAATTGAAATGTGATTTACACACAAGGTTCTTTAGAGAAAATAAAAACTTTAAATATAAAAACAAATTTGAAATCACGTTTAGAACACGATTAGTTTGAGTTTGACTCATTAGAAATAATAACAAAAACTTTTCTTACAACCAAAAATTTAATGTAAATCACATTTCGTACAAATCGAAATATTTTTAATTTATTATTATGCTACTTAACTAAAAAAACATGCTAAAAATGTATATGAAAAAATTATTTAACAAAAAATGCTACTTAAAAAATTAAATTATAAAAAAACGAGACCATCGGGACAATTGGACAAATTAAGTTTAGTTATTTAAAATGTGTTTGAAAGCAAATCGGCAGAATGAAAATGAAATGTTTACTTTGTTATCCAAGGCACAGATTTAATTTCCCAAATGTAAATTTTTGTATAACTAAACTTAATTCGATTCATGATTGTAAACAAAAATGAGTCGATTGAGATCACTTTTCGGTTGGGGGCCATTTTTAATGTACACTTAATTCTACAAACATTAAATTACTGTAAGAAAAGTAGTTAATATTATATATTTTACAAATACATCTGTCAAAAATACATGTACACTGATGCTTTCGTGATGATCACAAAAACTACTAAACAATGAGTTTTAATAAAAATGGAGAATAGAAAACGATAACTACGTTTTAAGCCACTCGAATAAGTTTTCTTCTAATTAGTCACCTCTTTTTTTCCATTTGTACTCGAAAGGCAAAACAGTATTCGTAATTACTAATAATCCACGCTGTATTTATTTAAAATTTACATTTTACGTACAGAAAATATACATTTGAATTAAATGTTTGACTTGCACCTGTGCATCAAGTGACTTAAACATACTAAATCAATTTTTAAATTAAATTTAAAAACTTAATATGGAATAAATACCAACAAATGAACGAATATGTGCACCGAAACGACGACGAATAATAATTGATTTAAAAATGTGATGTGATGTTTTATGAAATCGGGCATTCGAAACATGCGCACGCTTGAAAGACCACCTACACAAACGTACGTAGTACCTACTTTTAGATACTTAATAAAACAACAAGTTTGTGGATAAATTAACTACTAATTGCTATAAATATTTTGAGTATAATAAAAAGGCAGATGATTGAAACCTGAGCTTGCCAACTTGGGCTTGCGTGAGCTATATACTTTACAGACAAATTAACAAAATGAAATTAATTTAAAATGTGTGCTACTTGCACGACTCAACTATTGTGTTCGAAATGTTGTTGTTCGTTGATGTGGGAATAAATCCTAGCATCTACATTTATGCTAGCTGTAACACGCACCTCAAAATTGTGTTCCTGTTGAACCGAAAACTGTCCTGCGTAATTCAAATTCCTATCTAATTGTTCCGAATTTACAACAGCAACTGTAGCTGGAAGACCTGTATTAATAAATATTGGGTATGGACAAACGTTTGGCGGCGGTACGGAAATCTGATAACCTTCAGAAGGTAACTGCAAATCTGATTCCTCCACTTGATCTTGAGAAACTCTGTGAAAACTTGTACTACACTGACCACCTACAACTGACCTTTGTCATTTGCTGTTTGCCTGTAGAGCGGTATTTATTTGCGTCCATAAATCTTTCTTACACGATTTCGACCTACAACAAAAAAAGATCATTAATTATACAACCCTACAAACAAGAACAAACTTCAATTTATTCCACTTTTTTTTGTATTTTCTTTTAATACACTGATTATTATCAATACTTCCTAATAAAAATTTCAAAAAGCAGCTGAGTTGAGGAGGGCTAGAGACATGCATTTTAGAAATATCAAATTCTTCCTGTTCCTTATTTTAATGTCCTCATAAAAAGTTAAATATGTTAAGACTCACCTTCTAATCGACTGCAACCACTCCTTAAACTGGCCACTACCTTCAGGCGTTATATGAAATGCAGCCCTAGCTGTACATACAATACTAACAAAGTCTTCATAATCTGCCGGCGTCAGATGATACAATTTCTGATGCATACACTGAATATACATCTGCTGACATTTTGCAACCAGTGATCCTAAATTTGCTCGCAAATGTTGCATAACTAAAGCGGGATTATTGCGAGCAAGAAATTGAGCAGCTTCGATTGCCACATCATGCAACACAAACGGACTCACTATAGAACCAACGACGCACACGCAAAACTGGTGAAGATATTGGCTACCTGTAACAAAAATTTGCTCAGTTCAAACACAAAACAAAGTAAAATTAAGATGTTTACCTAAATGTTTTGAAATTCGTAACAGCCATTTGACATCTTCTCCATATGGAGGATTACGAGCATATTTTGCTTGGGGGCGGTCATCGTGTACTCTTCTTGCCAAAGTTTCTAATGCTAACATTCCCACGCGATAAGCTGCTAAAAGATATCTAAGCTGTGCTTGACTGAATTCGTGAGATTGTTGTCTGTGGGGTGGAGGTCTTGCCGAGATTGCTTGCGGTCCGTTATTACCAGGCACATTTGTAGCAATTGCAATGGGAAATATGTGACCAGAGGGTACCGGACCTGGTCGAAGATTTGTTGGTTGGGCAATTGTAACGGCTGTACCATAATATTGAATGTTTGATTGCATTTGAGTGGCGGCGTTGGGCGACATGTTAGTGTAGGATGAAGCCTGATTTGCAGCATAAGTTGCTTGGACTGGTGGAGGAAGCTGATATTGAGAAGGAGCACTTGACTGAACGGGATAACCGCCTTGCTGTGGAGGTGTCATGTTGGGGTACGGAGGTTGTTGACCGGTGGGGAACTGTTGGTTATTGGTATGAGGTGGATATTGAAATTGTGGGGGCGGCAAGTACATTTGCATATGAGGTGGAGATGGCTGATGTAATTGTACAGCATGGGGGTGTATAGGGCCCCCATAACTTATTTGCCGATGAGGATGAATACCTTGAACTGCAAAACTATACGGTGACACGGCATACGGCACCGTCATTCCTAATGGGGCTAAAGTTGTGATGTTTGATGGATGTTGAAAATGTGGTGGTGGAGCTGTTGTAACAACAACAGGTCCATTATTACTCATAACCGATCCTTGATTTGGTGGTGGCATACCTGGAGGTCCTTGCGGTTGATGATCGACTCCAGAATTTGGATCCACAAGTCCAATTAAAGGATCAGTCAAAGGATCTTGTGAAACCACATCGTTTTCTATAACTAATAACTCTCCCGGAGGCGTATGTCTGACATACAATTCGTACCAATATTTGGCAACTTGAAAGAGAACTTCAGGATATACACCACCTCCTTTGGCTGCCGATTCTACTGTATGACATGCATGCTCCAACATTGCATCACTTTGCTCTTTGCATTGCAATATAGCTCTTTGTATCTCATTCGGATTAAGAGCATGTGAGTATGGTAAACACGAAAGAGCCAACTCGGCTGCAGAGCGTACTAAATTAGGATCGCATCCTCTCGATGCACGATCTGCTATACTTGCAGCTTCTGGAGGTGTTAAATGACCCTCCCATGTTTCAATAAGAAATGAAATCGCCGAAACTCCAATTTCCATGGCTTGACCTAAAAAATATCACAAAATAAAATTATTTATATAGATCTTCATGGAGTGCTAATAATTAATGATATTTATTATGAATTTTCTTACTTCATGCATTTTGTTCAATTTTGTTATAAGCTAGCCATTTTTCTTTAGCAGTGAATATTACTTTAATTTCTATCATTTCAATTATGACAAGGTGACCAACTATACTGGAATGGCTGAGCCAGGTTACAGTTTTTGGAACGTCGTCCCGGAAAAATAAAGTGCTCTGGATTTATTTCTTAATTTAATAAATTCATGATAAAGAAATTATGCTTCTTTTTATTTAGTAATTTGATGTGTCCCAGATTCTGACTTGGTTCTTTGGCTTTACACCGAAGTTGTGATATCCAGTTACATATTCATAGCTTATCTGATGGCATAAAGCTTGAAAAATGGAGATAGTATACAAGTAACAGACTTGCCTGTTTGGGAATAACAGGAGCAATGTCAACTACACCCACCACAGCCATGAAGACGCTCTTGGGACATGGGACTGCACCCACTACGTTTAGTGGTGGAAATGGAAGCTCAACTGACAGCCTACAGGCTAACTCCATAGTGATAACTCCAAGGGAGGAACATCACACCAGGATCTTTCCATTGGGAGTATTGACATGCTAAGCATGCAATCTGACAGAACCAGCACTGTTGGAGACTTCCAAAAACCGTTTAGAGATGTAATATCTGAGAAGGGAGAGATGGGCACCAAACAGAAGCTGGGAGCTTGATGTTAGGATGTTACACCATCTGGTATATAAATAGATCCAAAACGGATGTAAGTACTGGAGTGGGAGTTAGTGGAAAGATGCCATAAACCTGAGCTACCATGCCACTATCTTTCACATGGAAATTATATCCATAATGGTCATAATTAATTATTTTTAATTTAGTTCATCACAAAATTGCTCAAAACACGTCAATTAATGGCTTCAAAAATACCAAATAAATAATTGGTTAAATATTAAAACTTTCTTACCTGTGATCCAGGAAACATGGGAAGAGTAAGTCCTACTCAACCAATTTGGGCTAACACAATTATGTAATCCCAAAGCATAGAGTCCCAACTGAAAGGCGCATATATGTAATGCCCGATTAGGACCATGATGGTTTTGGCTAGTAGATGGTTGAGTAAATAACGACGTACTACTATTTCCACCAGCTTTGACTAAAACTGTCTTTGCCAATTCAAACATAAAATGTGCTCCTGCTTCAGACGGCTGATTAGGAATGGATGGATATGCTCTCTTTTTATATCGAAACTCCTTTGTCCTAGTTGTTGTCTGAGAAGATGAACCCTGAGATGGCACTACCGATGATGAAGGTCCCAATGTTACATTGGACATACCCGATTCAATTTCCGCGCTTGTTGTGCTATGAGGTCGACTACTTGGATCTAAAAAAACATTTTTCAGTACTATTTCAAAGAATAACTTCGTAAAACTTACTCATATCACAAGGCAGCATCTCAGAAGGTGGCATAAAGACTAATGGAGAATTCATTTTTTCAGCTTCATCTCGTCTAAACAAGGAAAATCCTTTGATGGGTGGATTATTGGAATAATAAGAACTGACTATCGGAGATTTAAGCAGTAAGTGAATATCTCTATCCAACAATCGATCCATAATTCGTGCCACCTTCCAGGTATCATCTTTATAAAACACCAACAAACTAATTGCAAGATCTCCCCTTTGCCTTCGAGTACCTTCACACAAAAGAGGGTGATCTGCTTCCGAGACGTTAGCTTTTAGGCCCAAAGCGGCTACGGCAGCTTCAAACCCAAGCACTTCATCTGATGGTAACCTAACCATAAAAACTTTGCCGCGATCTCGTCCCACCACGTTTGGCATTACCAAAGCATCAAACACAAAACTAGCCAACATAATCGGTAACAACGCTTCTCCTCTAGATTTTAAAGTTCCTTCTTTTAGTTGTTCCGCTTTTTCTCTAAGAATTTTTAATTCTTTGCGGCTCAGTGGTATCTTTTTTAAGAGATTCACGAGATCAGACTCTTGATTAGCAAGTTTCACTTCCAATGGTTTAGTACTTGCTGGAGGTCTTGCCATTTCCAGACCAAACATTCCTACTTTAAACGCCAAATGAAAATATTCTTGATTTTCTGCTAAAACACTACAAAGAAATGCGCATTTAGCAAGAGTAGCAGACGCTAAGCAGCTAAGTTGGTGAGAGGCGGGATTAACTTGCTGCTTTTTGCCTTTTCGTTTTGGAAGCGGCGGTATTTCTATCATAAGGTTGGGTGGATTTGCTAGTAACTCTTCGGCTAATTTTACTCCCAGCATGCAGGTTTCCCTATTGTGACCATGAGCGTGTAATCCTTCAGCTCGAGCAAACAAAACATCCCAAGGATCGTCGGCAGGTTTAATATTGGCAAACACTGATGTTTTGTTATCCACTTCTTCGCCACTACATGGCTTGGATGGATCTTTATTAGCATCGTTTCCAGAAGTTGATGGATCTTTTGCATTAAAGAAATAAACATTGTAATCGTCGGCGGATGGAGGAGAATCTGAATTTGATGATAGTGATGATGATGAATCACCTTTGGAAGGTCTTCTAGTGGACGAAGTTTCGCCATGAATTGGCCATTCTAAATCAGATTTCTTTGAAGTCGATTGTAAATTTGCGTTATTATCTTGTACGGCTTTTTTATTTAAATCGCCTTCGTCGCTACTCGCAGATTGTCGAGTCGATGGGGCCGTTAATTCTGCACTGCTACTGTTGCTAGAAGAATCGCTACCACCCCCTTCTTGAGAATCAGAATCCAGTGATTTAAACGCAACAGGCATTAATCTTCTGTTTTCTTTTATTATGCTAACATCATCGTCACAAAATCCTTCACTGCTGATGCTCGATCTTGTTCCATCTCTGGAATACTCGAGTTGCGGTTGTGCGATATATTCTAGAGGATTAACACCCATTACGGTGATATGAAATCTTGTGATTCTACATCGAGGACCGTGATGAGCAGGATGATGATGCTGATGATGATGGCCATGTAAATGGTGGTTGCTTACGTGAGGATGTTCGTTATTTAATACAGCCTGACTCGAATTTACTTGAGCAACAATTTCGGAACGATTATCGCTTCCATGTCGAAATCCAGCAAAAGGACAATGATACATTGGGTTTGCATCATGTGTAAAAGTAATTCCAGGCATTGGATAATCGTCCCAATCCAAATAACAAGCCTCAATTGCCGGTTTAAATCCAGTGAAAACTTCTAAATCCAATTTAAATCCGCCGTTTTTATTTAAATTGGATTGATTGGACGAACCCAGTCTACTCTTGCTAACCTTTTCCATTATTTTCATGTGCCAAGTTGAAAACTGATTATGTAACATATCGCGTTCTTGCGGAGCTAAAGCTGGATTTAAAGCAGCCAATCTCCAAAGAATCACAATTTCGTCACATAATGAAGAACATGCATGTTGAGATGCGTGACTGTTGCTATTTACATTATTGTGTTTACCACCGCCACTTCCGCCATGACCGGAACCGCCATTCAAAAGTGCAACTTTAGTATTAAACCACCATACCAAAATCTAAAAGTAATTAAAATATGAAGGCATGCAAACTTGAATTCAAACATTAAGCACCTGTTCGCAAGCTAAACACTCCTCTGTTATTATTTCTAATAGCGGAATCGCATTTCGATCGTTCCTCTTAAACATCTCCCTCACTATACTCAACAAATTCCACATTCCTTCTGGTTCTCTTCCTCTTAGTGGTCGTAACAAAGAGGTCCATTCTGCAGCAGCTGGGGGTGCAGTTGTACTCAAATAATTAACATCACTAAAATGATCATGATTTAGTAAAAACATAACAACCTCGGAGAAAATTTAAAACCTGAAGACTATCGGTGCGGGTACGCAAAATTTGATCAGAATTTTTTTTATGTTATCATGCAAAGCTTTTTCATCTAAACACCACGATGTTTGCTCGCTTAGAGATGCTCCAGCTGTTGGATCAGGCGCTCCTGATAAATTATTGATGTCATTTGAATGACAACTCAACAGTTCGTCGAGAATTCTTTGAGCAGTCGGTAAAATTTGTTGAGGTAACTCGCTGATTAAATATTGAGCAAACTTTTGAAGTTGATCTCGCTGTAAACGTGCCAAAGATTCTGATACCGGAGCTCTTAACGTTACAAGATGTGACTAAAAATGAAAAATTACGTAAGGATTCAGAAGATGTTATTGTTTTGCTTTCCGTATTAGGGAAAAAAACGACGACGCGAAGCTAAAAATAAATAATAATATAACCAATATTAAGGTGACTGACCCAATGAATCCGCGTAAGGCAGACGGCGACGACGTGCGAACACCAGTAGGCGGTGGAGTTGCAGGTGCAATTACAGGACGAGATGCGACGACGGTCGAAGGTCACGGCTACGTTGTGGATACCCCGCGGTGACTGGTGCACGCTGGCAGACAAATGGAATCCTGAAAATAAACAAAATATTGACTCCCGCTGTATTGCCACCCCAAAAAGTCAAGACTTTCGGTAAACGAGTTTACAAAATGAAAAGCATTTTTGTACCTGGCTTATTTACAAAACACAGAATCCACGAATAAAAGGTGCAAATAGTAAATTCTTGAAATCCCATCCATCGTGCATGCTAATGTAATAATAAACCAATGATCTAACTTACTAACGAACTAAATTAGAATTAATCCAGAAAATAAATTTAGTAACATTGCATGCTAATGCGTTGCAAATAGATCTATGGTCAGTTCAAATTTGTATCCTTAGCAATCAATGACTAACAAAATTATTTCGGTTCGGCGCGTGACTAAAATTTAAATTAAAACTCACCTATTTGTAAAGGATCTTTGACACTATGAGATCGGTATAAGCTTTCTCCACGAGCAAATTCGTCCGCCGATCCATTTGCCAGACAAGAATAAAGTCGTATGTCTTCTTCGTTGTCCGGAAAACTCCAAAATGCAATTCTTAATTGCAATTCCTCTGGCATTGGTGGAAATACGCGTTCCACCAATTCGAAAGGAATATGAGATGCAACACATCTTGCTGATAACTCCAGTAATGAAAGCACATCTACCGACTTTTCTGTAAAGAGAGAAAATTTGACTATCAATTAGGAGTCTTGTTTTGCAAGTCGAGAAACTTGATTAGGCGTCATGCATGCATTATATTGTGAATTGAAACGGTGTATTGTGTTGACAGTAATCGATTTAACGAAGACATGCACTCGTAGTTAGTAACAATGTTAATGGCTGAATAATTAATAGTATGTTAAAATCGGAAATAATTATACAAGAAGCGAAAAGGGTTCGTCAACGTGACTGCATGGTATGTGGATGTAATTGCTAATTAATAGACAAGCACATGATGCAGCGTCAATTACGATACAAAATTAGATGATCGAAACCTTCGGCGTTTCGAAAAACTGTAAAATTTGTCTTGTCAAACCTTCGCCATCAAACTATTATATTTACTGTTATATTTCACATTCGTAACTCATAAAAGATACTACATATTGTAAAATTAGACTAAATTAGTTACAACCCGTTAAACGCTTCCGTTGAAATTTAAGTATGGAAAATGATGATAAAAGGTTTTAAAATAAGACACCGTGTTAAATGCCTAATGAAAAATGCATTAGAGGCAAGGTTACGTTAAATAGATTAATATGGCTTAAAGTTATCAACCTCTGAAATACCTGAAATATTAATACTCCAAGAAAATCAATACCGAGTATAATGTTCAGTTTCCATCACAAAAAAATTTGAAATTGGAAAATCTAAATCAAAATAATAACCCAAAATACACATCACAGTTTTCGGAATAATAACAATAATAAAAAGATCCGTTACATGACCTTGTTAAAATGTGAATTAAAATCTATGACTTCTTAATTGAACACGATATGAAAAACAAGAGAAAAATTTTTCCTTGTGCATGTACGGATATATTACGTATTTAAGACAAAGAATAATTTAGTGCATAAAAACGTTGAATGTATCCTAACAATACAAAACATCAGCGATAACCAATATATTAATCACACACCCTTCACATATCAGCAACCCTCATGCAGAAACTACCGCTAGGCTAGGGGAGAAGAAAACCTTTCGAATATTTTATAATTAAATTTCTACTAATTCTTAAATAAAAGAAATTCCTATGTATTCAAATTTGCAAATCAATGCATTCGGAGAGGTAAATTTGATTATACGAGAAAACTTCAAAATATTTTTGACATACGTACTACAAATGATGAGAAAGCTGTTTTATGAATAAAAAATAAAATGGAAAACCAACTGTAACGACCATAATTATTATAGTTGATTTCCCTGCAATTTACTGCTTTCCAACCCTTTCTTCCGATATGTAATTAACATAACATACAAATATTCTAATATATTATTACAACTGCTGGTATTCCTGATGTTACATTGTATAATGCATGTCTAAGGTAATTTTTGCAGCTGCTGATTTTTAAACTTTTTTACTCCTACATTATTTGGATCCGTTCCCAAAAGTAAACTGCACCGTTGATGATCATATGGCACCCTTAATTAATTTCACCACAACTCCTTCACAAATTCCAATAGAGGAACGCTGGTACCAGCACAATTTACATTTCAATAAGCGTAGTTTAAAATTTAAAAGCAAATTAATTATGCATTTTGGTAAATTAATAATTCAAAACTCAAAAGTTGTCCAAAATAGTAATTACGAAAAAATCATTCTAGTGGTAAAACATTTTTACGGGTAGGTATTTTAAAAATTGTTTAAGCTGCTAACTGTTGCGTTAAATAATTAAACCCGCCACTAATATATCAAAAAATAATATTTTACCAAACAATTAGGTATCTGACAAGCAATGGAGTAATAATTTATCCAACAAAAGTAATGACGATTAAATCACTTTTTCATTGAAACAGCAAAGGAAATGAGGATAAACAATGAATCAAAACATTTACTGTGGATTTAAATAAACAAAAATTAACGGAAACATAAAAGTGAAATTAGGGCATAACAAAGGTAATAAATTGAAAAAATTAAACAAAAAGTTAATTCGATATTGTTTTTTCAGTCTATACTTGACTTGAGACTCCCACAGAGAGTATTCGTTAGGTCTTATTGAACTAAAGCTCTTTTTTTGTAATGGGAGGAGCTTTTGGAATTATCTGCAATCTTAATGTTAAAAAATCACTGCGGGAGTTTACAAGACCCATATCACGTCACGGTTCAACTGTTAAAATTCTTTCTGTAAGTTTTAGAGGGTTAATTCAGACGACTACACAGACGGTTTCCCTATTCCTATCGGTTTTTTTGTATACTCTCAGGATTTTTGTTTGCTTTTTTTTCTTACCGATTGCCTCGTTTTCAAATCTTTATTATCTCGCTTTCCATATTACTACATATTTTGATCTTATTGGATAATCATCAGTGGCTTTAGAAGGAAATCACTGAATTTTTATTTGCTTTTACTATACATACATACTATGTATAAGATTTGTAAGTTATAATTGTTGAAAAGTGAAAAGGATTTTTAAAGAAATGAAAAGTTTTCTTTAATTTTTTTTTCGAAACAAAAAATGATGAAATTAAATCGGCACGTAGAGAATTTGACGTCACACACTTCATTTTAAGGTTCTACCTTCGGTAGTACTATTTAATTAATTATATATTAAAAATCTCTTCCACTGTTTTACTCCCACAAATCTTGAAATGTTTAATCTTAGCTATTCTTATTTGTGTTGTAACGTGCGAATTTTAACTGCTTAAAAGCGTCTTGCGAATATAAAGTATAATTTCCTCGTTTTCTTCCTTCTCTTTTTCGTCCCTCATTAAGCTAATTTCTCCCAAGATTTGGAGGTTTTATGTTACTTTTTAATGCACAAGAAATATTATTTTATTTAGCACAAATTAACCTACAAATTAACAGCACATAAGAAAACTGTTTTGGATTTTCAGTTGGTCCTATTAAACCGAAGAGTAATTTTTCTCTTGCGCTTTGCTAAACTGCATCAATGGGGAAAAAGTAAAAGGACGTGGTATTATTTAATTTAAAAGATTGTAACTTTAGCGGAGGTAAAATTCGTAAATGCTCTTCAGAATGCATTAATTATTACTGTCTACATACTTAAATTTTAGCTCATCTTCATTTCCCAAGCTTTCCGTTACTAAGGAAACCTTAAGCAAAGGTATTTAGGTACCTACATGTGAAATTTCATAATAAAAGAAATTCATTTGTAAAAATACCGATAGAAAAGTAAATCAACTCGAGGTTATATTTTTTTTACACAATTGATAGCGTTAAGATTCTCAAGTAAGTCAATACATCACTTTGAAAGAAGATCAATAATGATTAAGGTATTTTTTCGACTTTATGGTTTAACAGAAATTCAAATCTAATTTTTAATGGATTAACGACAAAGGTTTTGTGTTAAATCTATAGGGGCGTTTTAAATGAAAACAGCAGAATCGTTTTAGACTTATAGAAAAAAAGAACTCGTATCCTTATAAAAGCTCGTATAAAAAGACGTAGCTCCCCTCTGCAACTTTTGCTATCATTTAGAATCCTGTGTTACATTTTAAATGATTTCCATAACTTTTAAACCGCTCGAGACAAACATATTTATTTGGACTGAAGAATTGAACAAATTTTGAACTCTTTGGACCGAGTAAGCAAAGAAGTTTCCAAAGTAAATTTACGCGTTTGTTTTTGCAGTAAATCGCGATGTAATAATAAAGTATTGGCTGCTTCAATTTTTAATACGGCGAATCCATAGTCATCGTCTACCTGAATTTATGAAGGATTTGAATCATAAAAATGACTCAAATTTTTACGGCAAAATTTAATTCCATGATTAATTGTAATTGTAGATTAAAACTTATTAAATTCGTGAGTAGGTAAATTGATGAATAATGAAGTTTCACGACCATTCCCGTGGGGTCATCCTTCATTAAATAAGCAAAACGCCTATAATATCATCACAATTTATGGCGTTGCTTGCTTCAGCTTTTTCTTGTTGCAACTAATTTTCCAGATTTATTAAGGTTTTAGCTGTAAAAATGGTTGCTTGATTAAACATTTTTTCAGACAATGGAAAAAAGTAATTTCCTTTTTATTTCCAATAACTCACATTTAGAATTTTTGTTCATTAGAATATCGTTACAGAAAAACGACCTTCCGCAATTACATTAAAACCCAATAATTATAGTTAGGTAACGTAAAATACCTACTACTTTACATAGAAAGAAACGCTAATGATTACTAAAATAGAAATACCTAATACATAAAATGCTTATGTTAATAAAATTCCTACGAACAATTTTTACGCAAGGATTATTAGAAACAAAGAAATTACATATTCTGCCATTGAAATGTAAGCAAGCTCAATTTAGCTATCACGACTATATGTTGGTTTTATGAGTGTATGTGCAATGAATGTGTATGCAAATATACTTGAGTCAATAACACAGCCAACGTATCCAATGCATCGAGCATCGAAATTTAATTTCCTTAATAATTGCAAAAATTTATATTAACCTAAATGCATACCATGTTTTGCAATTATTGTTAAGAAACAAACACACACACGCTATTGTTATGCAACAGTTGTGCAAACGAAAATATATGGCAATAAAGAAATATCCTCCCTTGTTTCTACCATTATGTGAAGCAATATAAGGAGCAAAGAAATAAAATTTACAATAAACACACAACAGCTGATGCAGTAGAGGCCAGTAACTTCTTGGAGCAGCGGATTTGCAGCAAAAGCAGTTTCCAGTCGCTCTAGGCAATGCAGACGAAGAAAGAGGTAAAAAATAAAATAACCAGAAGAATCACGTCTACCTTGCATTGAAGGTGAACGGGGATCGAGTCGATTTCGTTATACACTGCAACATAAATTAAACCCCCATAGAAACAAAGGAGACAACCAAATAAATGCAGTCTGACCCATTCGGTGATAGCTTGAAACAAAGAATTATTTTTTAGCTGAATACAAAGCGCATTAGTCACGCAAACAGTTATTTTTGCCGCAATATGAACAATCAACAAATAACGTAAGCTGCAATTTAAAAAATTTTATTCCATGCTTCATCCAACGCAGAGGTCTCAAAATCGAGGTCCTTTAGTATGCATTTCGTGCCATCCGCAAATTGATTTTATATTGCACATAAAATTCGACCAGCCTCGTAAGTTCTCAAATGCCAAATCTTGTGTTACGGAACGAAATAAAAGTATTAATGATCGCGAAATGAAAATCTTTCTGAATTGAATTATAGCTTATTTCCTGCTCTGTTGATATTCCAGATTACGTAAATTTTTATTCAGGAAGAATAAAAAATTAAAACCACAGGATTTCAGATTAGTTATTAAATTTATTAAAGAAAAATTATATTTCCTACCAAGATTTTTCAAAAGTTTTGATCAAGTTTTTGCAGTGCAAAAAAAATCATGCATGAAAATCATCAAAATGAATTCGGTACTTTTCATTGGGAAAATGATTATGTGACCCGCGTGCAGTTCCATTTGAGACTGCTGTTCTAAAATAATCGATTAATCATGTAACATCATATATACAAAACAAAAGACAAACAGGTTGTTTTGAGTTGCTGAACTTGAAGTATCCCCACGGCGCAGCGACGCAACAAAATTTGCAAATAGTAAATTTGTTTGCCAAAAGGGAAAGTGAATTTCCCGATTATTAAAATTTTCTGGCCTAAAATTGGCTTTCTAAAATTATAAGATCGCATTAAATCACAAAGCATAATAAAAATTTTGGTCTTTTAGCTCACGGTGCCACCTTAACAATTCGTGTTGCTCTAATAAGTCTAATCCAACATGATACCCTTTTACGGATCGTAATGAAAACCAGCTGCGATCTCCAATTAACCAAAATTAAAATAATACATTTATTTTGATTAAGTGTAACGAAAAAAATTTAATTTTCCGAAAGAAGACTAAAATAACGAAATCGACGTGGATACGACATTAATATCGATTTCCCTTTTCTACACGTCATAAAGAAAATTATGATTATTTTATGAAATCTAAGCAATTCAAATATTGAATTTTATCACTAACCAATAAAATAAAAAGTTTGTAAAATAAACACAAATAAATAAATTACAATGTCGAAAACATGCAACTCCTTTATGCAAACTTAACACAAAATTGTCTCTAATATCAAAAAATATGAGAAAAGTTAAGCAAAAGAAAAATGAAAAAAGTTGAGAAAATTAAACTTTGTAAAAGAAATCTCTCAACTACATAATTTTAATATGATTTACCCATCGCTTTACTATACAGGGTGTTAAAAAATGTAATTATTAAATTTGTTCATTGAAACTTTAATATTGAAGGAAAATTAAGATTTTTGTTGCTGACCCGGAAAATTGAAAACGTCATTTGCAAAGTTTAAATTATTCTTAACCTTTCGGCTATGTGAGAATTCATAATATTATACCTTATGAATTTTTAAATGTTTTCTTTTTATTAACGTTTTATCGAACGCCAATCGATAAAACTTAACAACTGTTGATTGTTTTCCTAAAAAAAATTTTAAATCGCAAAACGAAACAACGAAGGAAATAGTTTTCAAATTTAATAATAAAAGCAATTTTAGAAAGCCGAGATAAACAAAAACAAATTTACATTAAGATTTATTATCGTAAGGGAGCTGATTCGTGGACCCATTTCGGGTAGTAAGGTGTTGTATTTTTTTAATTACGGACCACGTTTAATATTTTTACTTTATTGCATGCTTTGAGCCCAATAAAATTCTTACGTTCCTCACCCTGGATATTGGATCGAGAATTCTTAGCCATACGTATGTTCTCATTTGTACTACTTCATTTCAGTTATAATTACTATTTTTTTGTTATTAAATAGTTATGAACAGTCTGTGTGGACTTTTTTAATCAACTCGAGGTTATTTGAGAGCTGAAATATGAGAAATATGCTTTCAGCACGTAATAAACGCTGCGAAAACCGTAACAAATGCGAACAAAATTATATAGACAATTTCGTACAAAAAAGTCCGCGACAGCAAATATTTTTTAGTTCAAAATCATTCCAAGTATCAGACTTTAACTTTTGAGTAGTTATTCGACTATTGCAGATAAATTTATACTGTCGGGACCATTTTTTTCAAACTTTCACGTCTACTTTGAAAATAATTATGTATAAACTAGAGACAAAATTAATAACTAAGATTAGATCTCCTATACCGATATCAATTAATATTATCATTAGTTTAAAAGTGCTTCGCATTGAATGTGTTACAATTAATTTAACCAATTTTGTTAATTCGGTATATTTTAAAGACTATCTATTATAATTTTCTTAATATTTTTCATTTACAAATCTTGCCTTCGGGTGTATTATTATACATAATATACAACATAAACATAAAACTGATGAAAGACCTCCCGATACAAGGTAAGAAGATAAAAAAGTGAGGATTTGTGTACTAAAGAGTTTGAGCCATTCAAAAAGAATTAAGTAGCGGCGTAAATTTAGGTGATACATATTATGAATTCATTGAAGAAAAATGAAACTGACAGCGTAGCGGATAAGCATCTGTTGACAATTAAGAATAGTAATTTGCAGGTAATACTTTTCTCGCAGAGCTTTTATCATGTGCATCCAAGAGCTACGGCAGAATTCAAGATATATGTATATCTCGGAAAGCTTTACACCGATTTGAATCATTTAACAAACCTACAAATCTAGACATACTTAAATATATACACACCAAATTTGAGATTGATAGAATAAAAATTGCAATCTCCAGATCATCATAATGATGACCATTACTTTTGCTACGACTTAAAAATTACAACTAACCAATACTAAAATAACATAGACCATTCATTTTACTGAAGTATGAAATTCGACTGAATTTGAAGTGTTTGGTTAAAACTTATATTTTTAAATATAAAAATAATAAGAATAACGGCAACCTTATCGAATTGGTAATTCTGCTCACATTATACTTCATCATGATGTTGACTTAATGAAAGTGAAGTCAATTAAGTGAAATTTTTTGATTCAATTTTAATTACACAATCAGAACTGAAGCCATAAAGAGTTTTGTGATTTTGTTTTATTTCATTATCAACCTTTAATTAATTACAGCAAAACAAGACTGATAAGTTTGTTCCCAGCAGTATATGTTGTAGTTTTCTGCCCAAAGAATATTTTTTATCCTAAACGCCGTCAGCTTTACACAAAGAGATTTTTTGAAAACTCATATTCAAAAGCATATTCGTGGTTCACATACTTTTTGATGTCTGCATTGGAATCAAACCTATAGTACTCGTATCTCTAAAACAAGAAGAACTCCACTACTGTAAATTATAAACATTTTAGAATCAATATTGATTTTCAATATTAGAGAAACGTAGAAAATATATGTACCTATGACAAATTTAAAAACATCCCTGGAATTTAGGAGTTTAGTGTTCTAGATGGATACTTCTCGATGGAAAGGAAGACTTAATGAGAACTTCATTCCAAGTATCGAATTTTTGACAGAGATAATCAACTAGAAAAATCCTTCTCATTTTTGGGTTTGGAGCCCACAAACCTATGTTTATTTAGAAGACTTAAATAATAGGTCATTTATACCTAATGTCAAAATATTTCGAAAGTGAGCGAAGATTCGCGGTTCTTCGGTGATAAGTATCTACTGTCAACACTTTTTTCCGCCAACCTACATGGCCACCGTGGCGAGTTAAGACCATCAACCCCCATTAGGGAAGACCTATGTCCAGCAGTGGACGAAAACAACTAAAAAACAGATTTAGAAAATAAATTGTAATTAATTCTTTCAAAATACTTCAATATTGACTCGATCATCATAACATATTTCAACTACTGACTAATTAAGTAGATAAAATTATTCAAGTTATACAGATTTTAACACCTCGAGTATGGATGCAAGAAGTGTTTATAACTTTTGAAAGAACGCAGGTGAAGTTTGAAACAATACCAGAAGCGGCAACCCGTCCAGCAAAACAAATAAATAAAAGATCGTAAATGGCTACAAGAAGTGAGCATGAATCCTTCTTGATAGATACGGGTTGACTTGTGAAAAGACGTGATAGTTAAAAATAAAATAAAAACTTGTCTGTCGCAAGTTTACAAGCCCGTTAGGAACTCGCCTTCAAAATTAAATCTGATTAG
This sequence comes from Rhagonycha fulva, assembly GCA_905340355.1. NCBI lineage: Eukaryota > Metazoa > Arthropoda > Insecta > Coleoptera > Cantharidae > Rhagonycha > Rhagonycha fulva. Next base: position 36,666,209 of record HG996556.1, read on the forward strand.
CTCTCGAGCTAATAGATTTTCACGTTGTCCCGAAAAAAAAGGTAGGTACTACTATACAAGTGCTTTACTTCAAATTACTAGTTTCTATGTTATTAATACCATTCAATAGGATTGCGATATTGATATCGCATTTGCAACCATGAATTTATATTATAATGTACCTACAATTTATTCGAAAAAAGTCACAAATTCTAAAAAATAAAAAAACAGTACCCCATGGAAACAGTAAAAATAAACAATGCCATCGATTTTAGGCGTTTACAAGAAAATTGTTTATTTCTCTATAATTAGAGTAATCAGTCAAATAAAAGTTTTCAAAAATGAATAACGAGCATAGTAATCCGAAAAATTAGACACGATTTCAATTTATAGGGAAGTTTAAAGCGCTATATTATTGGAACATAAATCAACTATTGGAAATCGTATCCGGTGTGAAACACCACAATAAACTCAGACTCAAAGTACTGCCGTTTCTTTATCTCATGTCCATATAATCTGCAAGCAACATAAGAAATGTTCGAGACTAGGCAAGTTACTTTCTCGCATCTCAATTAGGTTACTATGACATCCCCTCTGTAAGGCCGAACAACTATGGCCCTCACATACTCAAAGTTAATGACGGCAGTATTAAACTCGGAATTTGTCAGATCACTACTTTAGATCATAATTAAAAAAGTTGCTTTGTTTCAAAACTATTTTTATTTTGATGCCACACGAATTCAATGAAGGACATGTAATGGATTTTTGGATTAAAATACTTTGCATAATGCGCTTCAAATCTTTCTCGTCAGTAAAAAGTTATTTTTGGACTGCTCGATTATTGCAGATGAAAGTTAAGATTACAAAAATGTGGTAAAAAGGAGCTTATTTTACCATGGGAAAATTCCACTGTTAATGGTTATGCCGTGTTGTGGATGGGACTGCAAGGGCGTTGTATTCTATGAACTGCTGAAACAAATAAAATTGTTAATGCCGATCATTATTGTATGCCAATTGATAATTTGAATACAGAAATTCAACGTGGCAAAAGAACCTTTTAAAAACTTGTGTTGAGTTTGAAATTTTCTTGAAAGATATTGTAGGTAATATAAACACTTAAATTTGAAGTGTCCAAACGGCATTTACAATGGTTGGAAACCATCAGACGAAGAAACTGAGAATAAATATCTTGGAAGGAAAAATTCCTTGGAAACCACAGGAATTGGGTCGTTTCAATGGCAGTTTATGACGTAACATGTTAGTGGTAATAGAAATTACATATCCAAAATCCAAAGCATTGCATGTGTTAATATTACCCAGAAATATTCTAAACTGTTAATATTACCACTAACATCTACCAATTAAATGCAAGCTCACAGTCAAGTGAAATCTCACATATTCGAGCGCGAAATTTGAAATTTGCGTTCAGCACAGATGTTAATGTTTTTATTGCCATTTGTGTTAACCAGTAATTAACAGTAGAACAGCAATGACCATTAACTTTACAGAGTGTTGAAGATATTACTCCTAACTAGAATCTTCCTCCAATTTTTGTACTTTTTGGAAAAGCAGAAAATGGCTGCATTTTCGCAGTAGAGCCAAGTACTAGAAGAAATTATTATTTTATACGTTTTTTGCACAAAAAAGCTTCATCGGAGACCAGAAACGGTTCCGGATTTAGAAAGAATTTTAAACATATTATCTCTATTGGTCTATAAATCACTTTTTAAGTGAAGACTATCCGCCCAATTAAGAGAAAAGGTTAATTATTAATGTTTTTCTATAAAACTGAAGGTCAGCCAGCAAATAAAAATAATAATATAAAAGCTATTCCGATTCTATTACTTTAATTATTACTTTTATCGAACATTTCAATATTATTATTCTTTGTGGTGAGAGTTCTGAATAAAATTTGAACCGCCACAATGCAATTAATTGAGATTGTCAAATTCTAGTTTCCGCACGGATACAATATAATGTTATCAGTTGACTTGGTAAGTTCAAAACTACATAATGTTATTAATATTTAAACCGTGGTTCTATATTATTATTCCAACTGGAATATTACGTCATTAAGCTTTCATCACGATTTAATTAAATGCAATTTTAACCTTATCGATATTATTTAAGTCTATCATCTACTGAGTGAGTTACAATCATACACGTACCCACTAAAAAAATTGTTTTGATAAAACAGACACATTATTTTGTTGGTGCCCTACTAAGAATTTATTGATAACCTTGTAAACGAAGTACTATCTTGCTTTCCCATTACAATGAAAAATAATGTTATCCAAATATTGATCGATTATTTTTCAATTTACGTACCTTGAAAACTACCGAGCTGTAATAAACTTGATAAGAAAAATGGCATGAGGATTATCAGTTTTTAATATCTGCGGCGTTTTTTTTTTAAATTAATTAGAAGAACCAGGAGGGTAATTTATAGGCGCAGATGTTTACGAAAAAATATTGTCCAATAAAAGCTAGAACGAGGAAATTCGCCGGAAGCGATTGAAACGTTTGTTTGTGCAAATCTATTCAACAACAGCTGAGTGTGAAAATTTGATTCTAAGATTACTGTTTCATATTGACGTGAATGTTTAAAAGACTACGAAGAATAGTTCATCAACCAGTTTTCCGATTTTAAAAATTTCTGAAGGAAAGAATGATTGAAAACGGTCCAAAAAGCAGTAATGAAACAAAAAATTTAAGAACCATTGTAAATCAGGCTTAGATTCTCAAAATAACCAAAATTTTACATGAAAAAGCATTTAACGACAATTGATTGGGTGCCGCTAGAAGGGGGCATCGCATTAGTTTTTTTTTTATTTTTCAAGTTCAATACATCATTTTCAATCGAAATTTAAGTGGCCAGCGTAGATTTTAGTGTGGATCCGAGATTGGCCGTAGTTGCGTTATCAAAATCGAGCCGCTCCGCACTCTCCGGATCGTTTTGACTAACGCTGTACTAATTAAAGATATCCCCTCTAAACCTGGATCAAATCCACCGCAAGTCGGTCCCCACTCCCAGTGCTAAGCCTAAGATTTTAAGTACACGTACCATCAACACAATGCATCATAAAGTCAATTTTCGAGCAAAAATTGGAAACTTTAAAATCGATTATTAGCTAAGCTAATCGATATACGACATTCCTCTATTACTAAAATGCTTTATTTTAATGTTATCTATCAAATTCCGTTGAATTTTTTTAATAAATTTATAATATTTTCGAGTCCCGGTTATTGAACTTGACCACGTATAAAATAATATGTACCTACTAGGAGTAAAAATGTTGATCAGCTATTGTTTTAATCTTATGCGCGTGTTGCCTAAAATGTGAGATGATGTTGTAGACATGTTACCAGATTCCTAGACATTCTGACAGGATAGCAGAATTGTTTTACTAATTATTTTACGTTACAAAAGAAATTTAATTGTTTAGGGTAACAAAGTAAAATTCCTGGATTAAATTACACAGTAATAACGTATGAAAGCAGTACCGACAAGTACACAGAAGTGTAGTCCATGTAGGAAGTTTATACGTACTTACCTAGTGCTAATTTTTTTAATCAAATTGAATAATTTCAAGAAAATATAATCTCGCAACCGACATACCTATTCGACATTAGGTAATATGAAAGTTTCCAGGGTGTTTCATGGTAGATTATGCTAATTAGCATATTTCATAAGAAATTTATTCTACTACTAGATTTAAGTAAATTTCTTAATTTGAACAAGTTAATTAAAAAATCTGAACTAGTTACATTTTAACGTATAAGTTCTCAATTTATGTTTTTGTCCGTGTTTTCTACCGCCCCTATGATTCGACGCCCGCGTGTAACGCGCCCATTATGCTTATGATTTATGAATATAGTTAACATAAAATAAAACAACAGATCTTACAAAAACTAACGGGAATTCGTTAATCCGTTCATGTGCGTCACTCCCATCTAAATAGTGATTTTACTAAGAATTTAATTTTAGTGTTCTTTTATTTGCGTACTGATTTAATTTACAATTTGCGCAATAATTGTCCTTTTTACTATAAGGGAGTCCTTAAATATTCTTTGAAATGTATAGAATTTCGCAAAATCCAAACATTGATTTGAGAGTTATATTAGCCCCTTTCTGCACTAAAATAAATTCAGAATTTATTTTATTTGTGGTTCCTGCTTCCTGATAGACATTACTAATTTTGAAATACTGAATACCTGTATAACTCCTAAAGAAATGGATTTTGGATGAGTTCTATGTATTTCAACACCGTTATGTAATAAATACTATATCATATAAACAAATAAAAAAATAGTTCTTGAATTTAAATCTTCAGCCTTCTCACACAGAAAAAAATGTGTGCTTAAAAGTAGAACAATTTGTTCCTAGATTGTCTACAGGTACAAATTGTGTAAAAATTTAGCACAATTTGTGCTATAAAATAGTACAATTGCGCTAGAGATGACTGAATTTGACTAAAATTAAGTACAATTGTACCTAATTTTCACCCAATTTGTACCTGTAGACAATCTAGGCACAAATTGTTCTACTTTTAAGTACACCTTTTTTTTCTGTGCACCATTATGAAAATGCCTGTAATCCCGAATATAATATTTGAATTGTGTGATCCCTGCTCTAAACTAAATTTGCAAACTTTTTTCAATTTGAATTACTTATGCTCTTTGTTTCTCGTTGAAATTGAAACGGAATAAAATAACAAATTCCCCTATTGCAATGTTACGGAAATTTTAAACATAAAAAATAACCTAAGCTAAATTAATAGGTTCTCGATTCCTAAATATTATGAAAAGCGTTTATATCAGTAGTACTGGTAGATATAATATAGTTTAGGTGTTATTTTAGTTACAACAGGAACTTGATAATGAAGTTATTTTTGTTCCAAACTTTTATCTACCTTGATTCAAAACAGTCATTCGTTACGAACATTTTGCATATACTTTGCAATAAATAACAAAAAGAAAGAATTAATTAAGCAGACACGACCTCAAATTTTAAATAAAAAAGCACCAAAGCAAAAAGAAAATCAATAGTAAAATTTCTACCATTTCGCATTTACAATTAAGCAATCCGTGTGAATAATACATGGTAAAAAGTCGAGATGTCGAGAAAAGAAAAATTTGCCAAAACTGTATTTCTCTACTTGTATATCGAATTAAATAAAAGTGCCAATCGATGTTTGTTTTCATCTTGGGGCTAAATATTAGATAAAAAAATCTTCGTCACAACTGTAATCGTGTAAAAAAAAGTTGGGCATTATCAATTTTTCAGGACACCAGATTAAGTAGATAGGAAAGAGTGCGTATTAGCGGTCATAGTGCGGGCAGACGAGCCCAGAGGCGAGAGGCTAATGGCCTCCAATGCAGCCAGCATCATAACAAAACATCGTCCTCCGAACACTTGGGAAACAATCACTAAAAATAATTTAAAAAAAACGTTGTAAGCCTAAATCAAGAAAGTATACGACTCGACTAGAACTGCTCGACTTTCTCCTATGACAAATGACTTTCTAAATCCTCTTCAATTGGCGTAAAGTAGGTCTCGAAAGCAAATACATTTCACTTAAAGAGATTTATTAAAATTGTGTAATTACGGCACACGTCAACGATTTTAATAAACAAGAAAAGTACAAACTAGAGTGACATAATTGAAAATATAACAAATTACCAAGCCAGGAACATTTTGTCAGGTATACGTAGGTATCGATTTTTGCCTTTAAACTACACTGTGTAGGTATTTATTACTAGTTATATTTATAAATTATGTATTTTTAATTCGTGTTCCACTTTTTGTTACTTTAATAAAGCAGATTTTAAATTAAACCGGATAATCGAAACTCTTGTTTATTAAACCGCTGATTATGTGGGGGAAAACATGAAAAATTGGTGTCATAAAGAAAAAACTAAAAGTAAACAAGAATACCACGGAGTTGTAAATAAAGATGAGCAAAAAAAATCTTGAGAATAAAGTTCAACTATCTTGCTTAATGAAACCACTTCACTGGTTATTAAAAATCTACATCAAACTCGGAACCGCGGTGACAATTTTAATGTTCTTGCAAATCTTTCAGCATAGCTTTACGGTGGAAGAGAGGTTTATTACATTTTTGTTTTTTAATTTTAAAGCAGGGACAGATCTATATTTTCAAATTTTATATTATATAATAATATTTATGGAAAAAGAGCTGTTATTAAAACAAACAAATGTACTTTGACCTTTCCTGGGTTTGAATAGGTAGTACCTATATTGAATTTTAAAAAATATGAAAAGATAAAATCTATTTTCAATTCAAACTGACGTCATGGTAGCATGAGCGTTGACAGAACAGTGACGGAACAACATTAAAGTTAATTATATGAATGACAGCTGATAGAACAGTGGCGGAATATAATTAGTTAATTTAGGGCAGTAGTAGTAGGTACATAATACAGATTTAAAGATCAAATTGACAGGTGTAACAATGGAAGTCATTTGAATTACAAATCTAATTCAAAAATAAATTGACATTAAAAATTAAGAGATTGCCAATAAACATTATAATATTATGCATTTTTAAGAATCTCAATGCTAAATAATTTACAACTGACATTGATGAAATTATCAAAGATATTAAAAATTGCATTAATTTCTGCTATATTAATACAACCATTTAGATTTGTTATATTGTTTGAATAATTTTCTATTGTTTTATGTTACAAATTGCTTCTATCAAAAAATCGTACATATTTTATTTGGCGGCACGTTCACATAATGAAATTCTCAATGAGACCCTTCAACCGAAACATTTTTTCTATAAATAAAAATAAGAAGAACAACTTTTTTCACTGCTTCGACAACCATTTTTTCAATTGCCACAAAAAATACAAGAGTATATGTAAACATAATATAGAAGTAGAAGTAGACAGCGTGTGAAGCTACTAATTAATGAATAACTTTAGATTTGTTTATCTTTACATTTTTCCATCCGTTTGTCTGTTGGTAATGTAAAATGTCACGTATGACCAAAATCAATAAGACTGCATTTATGCAAATAAATGCTATTAAAAAATATCCAAAATAAAAATACCCCTTTAAGAGTATTTTCATGACAATTTTCCTGAACATAACTGGAAGCAGGTTCTCACTTCTTCCGGAAGAGTAATAAAATACTGAAATCCCGTGGCTTCCCTGGAGTGAAAAAGTCGGTGAAATCTCGGTATAATTCACTCTGACAAACTTATTTATTAGATTGTTAATGTATACAAAGAACAGTATCGGACCCAAAATTACTCCCCGAGGTACCCCAGCAGTACAATGTCTGGCATCCTACCGGATATTATTATAAAAAACAAACTGTCCTCTGCTCTCTTAGGATTTCAGTAATGCTACCGCTTAATCCCAAAGTTTGCGTAGTAGCAAGCCAAGACCATATCTAGGGCTCTGTATATACGAGTCTGATGACTAGCTGAATGTTTTATTAAATCAGTACCTATGCATAATATTATAGTATATCACATAATGTTATTAATTCATATAGAATTTTTGAATTACAAGTAAAGCACTGAATACTTTACTGTCAATATTTTCTATTTATATAAGACAATCGCTAACATCAACTTACAATCAAACAAGTGCTAAAAACATAAAACATCAATAATTACAAATCCATTTTGATTTAAAAATATAAACCGAATATTTTTGTGCTGTAGATTCTGTTTCGAATACGGTAGAAGTGACATGGATTACGAGACAAATAAATATGTATATAACATTTAGTATTTATTGATTAAAACAATTATTAATAATTTTCATTTATCTTTAATATCATCGATATAATATCTCAACAAGCAGTGACGACACTATATTTGTTCAAACAATTTTCTGACTATTGATGGTTGAATCGAGATTTGTTCCCCATCAGTATCGTGTAAACGTGAAGATGATAAATCAAAACAAATGCCTTTTTATTTGTATGCAACGTCTTTGTACGGTTCTTTAGAAGTAAAACTAGAATTTACAATTGTTTTGTTCTCACGATTTCCTTCAACGGAAGAAATAATCTAGAATTTTAGAATAATAATAAGACAGTTGTAAACTTCAAAGACTACATAACACTTTTCCAATACTTTATGAAAAAAGTCATAATATATAAATTTTTAAAGTGGTTTTTTATCAAGTTAAATTTAACATTTTGGAATATTTCGCAAGGTAGTCCTGCTTCATAATATTCAAAATCAAGATTTCTTTGATGTCGAGATATTTGGATATGGAGAGAGACAAAAAATACATTTCCATTTATTATATGGTCGTATTAAAATTATGTTGAAGTCGATTTCAATCTTGTAAACCTTAATTACAACTCCAATTCTTGATTATGATAAAACGCGAAGATAACAAAACAAATAAGCGCGTATCTAAATATAAAATTAATAAATTATTATATTAACAACAAAAGAAGTCGAAAATGGGATAGGGGTAAAGGTATATGAGCTCTTCTCTGAAGTGAAGACATGAAAACAAAAGATGACATTGGATTACAATGTTTCAAAAAACAATTTATTTACGATTAACGACAACAGATCGGCCCAAGATTGTCCAGGTTAATTATTTTTGTGAGCAGTCTTTTTTTTAACTTTCTTTTGTAATCTATTCTCAACATTCTTCTCTTTGAGATTAGAAAATGCTGTGATGGTATTGTTTCCAATTATAAAAAAAAAGCTACCCTAATCCATAATGGAATTGAACGATTAATAGAAATATAAAGCTTTTTCATGGTGTTGCGTATGTCATTGCACATTTATCTTCGTGTACTCCCAAATTAATTTTGCCTTGGTTCGAAATCCACGTTAAGCAATAGGTTCTATCAGTGGGAATTTGTTTCAAAAATAAATAAAGCGTTTATTATTTCATTCATAATATACAACAAGATAAAAAGGTTCATATTTTTGAGATATTCGCAACAATAATAATAATAATATTTCCCATCCAGATAACGTGTTCAGTGAAAAAGCAACGAGAATTTAGCTGCGAAACATATCTTCTATTTATCGACTATACAAAACTACAAAGACGTTTGATCGCGTGTTACGATATATAAATTATGGAAAATACTTAAACCAAGGTGGAAGTTGGATTACCACAGTTCCTAGATTTCTATTCGTTTTAATGTGATCATCGGATCACTAAATCAACTACTATCGAGGCAAACAAAACGTTAAGAAGTTCAATTGGCTATAACCAATTGGAATTATGCAGATGAATGGACCTGGAGCCAAATCATAAAGGTTCTTGCTATACTGCGTGTAAAAGTCTAAAACGGCGTATTCCATAATAAGTTATTTTTTATTGCACAAACGGAGTTATTCCAATTAAATATTACAAATAAAAAAATTAACATAACAGCAGATCAATATCAAGATAATAACACTTTTTATAGGTGCTATAAAATATATAATTATAGAAATACACAAATATGCATTTCTGGAAACCCAGGTACGTTACGTCCACAGATGTACGCAAACAAAAAATTTCCAGTTCTTTCTAATTATTAGAAGCAGGAAAAACCAAATGACACTGATTACACCCTGACCACATCTGGCAGTTAATAATGGTAAGTTCAACCCTGACTTATGTGGCCAAGATGATCAAAATTGTTAATGTATAAGTTTAGGCACGGTGTATGTAAATTCCTCCGATACACAGAGAAAAAATTGAAGTAATTTTTACTATAATTGAAGTGCAAATTAATCTCGCACCAATTTTGAAGTTAATTTTACTACTACTACTAATTTAACTAATTGAAGTAAATTTGACATCAATTGAAATAAAATTTACTTCAAAATTCTTCAAAAAAAAAAAAACATTGATTTGGAATTCAATTTTTTCTCTGTGTCGTCATATAATATTTTGTAATCTGATCCTTGAGAGCTCAAGGCTTGATATTTTGATTTCTATGGAGTGGTTTTAATCTGCACCTGAGTAGCTTAGGTTATTACGTTATTATTTGATTAGTTTTTATATTATTTGAGTAGCTTATGTTATGTTAATTATTATTTCACATGAATGATTCCATGGGCATCTGTATGATTTATGTTTGCGAAGACGACTCTGTACATAAGTGGCTAATGTTTGGCTAAAAAACCAAATAAAAAGTTTGTATCTGTTTTCATCCATAGAACATTTTGGGGGACCTGATATTGAGGATAGTTTTTGTGTTTTTCCAATACTTTTTGGTTGGGAGCGTCATTGGCAAGACAGTAGGAGCATATGCCCCCCCCCCTCCTAAGTAACTTAGTAAGCGGGCAGTGTAACTTTGCCCGCTTCAATCGATTTTCCAAGCCTCAAATTTTCCCTGAAAAGCTCGGTTAAAAATTAGTATTATTTGAAAATCAATTCGGTACCACTTCTTCACAAGAATTTTGTCTTATTGACTTGAGAAAATGTGCAACAGCAAAGCACAAATAACTTCTTAAAGTATGAAGTTGCAAAGTACAGAGAACGCGGATTTCGAGCTTGCAGTTTATAAAAGCCTGATCGAATGCAACATTAATTGAATGCCGTTTCTATTTGAATCAGGCTTGGTACCAAAAAATTCAAGAGTTAGATCTAGTAACTGAATCAGAAACAAATTTATTTAAAAAAAAAATACAAATTATAATGATTATTAATTATGGTTATAAATGGTGGATAAATGAAATGCGTAGATATAAATCGACTATCAGTTATTAGCTTTGTTTGGTATCGCAGTCCTAGTGCTACACTAACTACAAATTGATTGGTGTAAAATCACCAACTCACTTTTTACACCAATTAATTTTTTCAATTTTTCAAACTTACTCGGAGTAGTTCGGTGTAGCATACCAAACAAACCTATTATAGGAAACGAGAAATCTGACGTTAGCGTCCTCTAGAGTTAAAAAATTTCATAAAAAAGGTTCACTTTTTTCACGCTAGAGGCGCAAGATAGCGCAGTGTAATTTTTAATTGTGTATAAAAATTGCATTTATAAACTATAAAGTAAAAAATTCTTCTTATTTCTGTAGTACTATAATATTGGTTGAATATCTATCATTTATACACTAAATTTAAATCCTAATCTAACACTTAACTAATTTAAATTGTCTACTAATTACGAGTAGTTCAACACCGTTCCCCCCATGGCATAGTAAGAGGTTTAAAAAAAGAGTTTTAACATTTTATTTTTCGGGTAGCCCTCCTCCTATGACATAAGCAATTTTTTTTCAAGACCCCCCCCCATGACTAATGTCTCGACGGCCCTGAGTGTGGTTTCCTTATTTCTCTCAGTATGTCACTATTTAGTTGGCAAATAACTTAATTTCTTCGCAAACCTTAATATCTTCTATTCAGTGCCACTTAGGCCCGGTATTTCAGTAGACAGTTAAGCTTTCGCTTAAGCTAATCTCAAGTTTAACTCAGTTCAGCCAATCAACATCTCGCATTTAACCATGTTGATTGGTTGAACTGAGTTAAACTTGAGATTAGCTTAAGCGAAAGCTTAACTGCCCACTGAAATACCGGGCCTTAAACTTTATTACTAACTTCATCGTGTATTTGTATATTATCGTTTACCATTGAAATCTTTACTTCTCTTCCACGCAGACCTTTCTTTATTAACTTTTCAACACGAACTTTACTCTGCGTCCCACTGAAAACCATTATTAAGTTTACAATATATCTTTCGAGAACCTTTACCCCCAAGAGTACCATCAAGAGTATGCACGTAAATCTCATCCGCATGTTCTTCTTCTCGCGTATTATTCAATTATGCCATTATAATATTGCTCATTATCCATAACACACGAGTCTCCAATTTACTTCGTTATTTTGCTGTTTTTTTTTCCAACCAACAACTATATTTCCATGATACAAAATGGGAGAAGAATGATATGTATCCCGTCCTGTTCAAGTAAATCAGATTTTAACGGTTTTTAAATAAATAACATAAATTATTTGTGCTGACTAGAGCAGGGAGGTTTAATGAAGAGGAAACATAAATTTTGCTTTTTATTATGGTGCTTTATTTTTTAAACTGATTTCGCTAAATTAACGGGTACACTGATGGCATGTCTGGAAAGGAGATGAAAGCTAAAGTCTCCATGGATGTGCAAATGTTAACATCCGAATCCACAGTTACTTATGAAAGCGAAATATTGATATTAACAAAGAAAATCTAAAGTCGATTCGTAAGCCAAAAACGGTAGATTAGATATCCAAAAAAAGGAAGTAATTAATTGTCAATCAAGATAAAGGATGATCAAGTTCACAAAATATATTTGGTGAGATGAGAGTGATTAAAGGCATTACAATCTTTTACCAACTAATCATTTTACTTTCCCGATTTTTCCATTCTTTCTAATTGGTTGGTTAAAATAGTTCAAATATTTTCAGAAATTTTTGTAAGTCAACTAAAAAATGTTAAAATTAGAAGTGATAGAATTTGTATTTCCTTTCCAGTGAAAACTAAAAGACAAAAAAATATTGGCGAACTACAAGTACATAGATTATCAATTCAAAATCATAAATAGTGCATTTTTCCGTTATCTCAATAATAATAGCAAATACTTTCTACAGTATTTGCAATGAGATTATGGCAAAATTTTATACGTAAAATTATTGAAACTCGAATGAACATTGATAAGATAAGAGACAGTTAGCTGTCTTGCAATTAGCGCGATCAACTATTAATTCTCAGGTATTCAGTTCGAATTGAAGAAAATTTTAACTTTCTATTACCATCTCCACACTTCGGAGAACACGTAAAATCGCCGGTCCACTATGTTGATGACTACTACCACTATTAATAATAAAAACAGGGTCACAAGAACATCTGAGACCAGCCAATAAGTAACAAGTGCATCTGAACTTAATCGATGGGGTTCTGTGGGGTGAGACTGTGGTTTACCTATTTTGAGGCGAGAAAAAAACAATTTTTTTTTCCTAACCAAGTCCCAAGTCTCCATCCCCACTTTAAAGAAAGAAGTGCTAGCCGCCACTGTGACAAGATATTGATGACTTCTTAAAGTCATAAGAAAAATACTTCTGCCAAGAAGTAAGCTTACCAGTAGTTACACCCCCTACAAAAGTTTAGATTTTCACTTTTTCCAAATAATCTCCTGCGGCGTTTTGTCCAGCAGACTTGTTTTGAAAATATCACACTGGAAATAACTTTAGAGTCCGCTAAGAAATCAACCCTTCCATAATGTAATTTAATTTTACTACTTTGTCTTATCAAAATAATAATATTAATTTGTTATCTAAATTAAATAGTGGGAATATGAATTTTCGAAAGATATTTATCCAAAAACATTACTGTCAAACACAATGACTACCTACATAAACAAAAAATACAGCTAATGTTAGGTAAACTTAAATATTATATTTAACAAATCCGACTTTTAAGGTCGTTGACTTCTGCAAAAAGTCGAGATAAGTATTAATTTATTATTTACGTATGTATCTAACAAACTGTCAAAAATGTGTGACTATAAACGGTAGAAATAAACAATTTATTTGTTTTTAGTACCCTTCAACCTACCATGAAAAGAGTTGTGATTGAAAATGTGTATATTTCTAAACAAAGCAAAATTTGTGCTAAACGAAACACTAAAATTTTCAAACAGGATCCTAATTTACATATTATCCAACATTAATTTATTAACAAAAATTACAATAAATTAATTGTAACACAAAAAAACTACTTTAGACAATGAAAGTTTTCGAGTAGGTACTAATATAATGTAAAACCACTAGAAAATATAAAAATAGAAATACCTCGCACACAGAGGGATAACAACAAAATAAAAAAGTTTAATTGCATTAGAAACAAAGACAAATTGAAAACAAAGACTTTTGGAACAAGTCAACTTACCATCTGGTGATTTTTTATTAGCCCCATAGGGATAAGAAGCCGATCCTGGTGGTGGTCTCTTCCAACCTCTCCAGTTGTTGCAAACGCTTTCCGGTTCCGAACTCCAACTGCATAAGGAATCTTCCTCGAAACGGTCGGAGTCCTCAAAACTATATCGGTCACCTTCCTCCCAATCCAGCATTGCGGCCACGACATCGCCACCCCCGTCGCCCCCAGATAGGTTCCCAGCACCCGCCACTTTCAAACAAAGAAAAGACGTCGGGCAATAAAACCCTACCTTGACCCACAGCCCCTGGGGTCACTCGCCTCTATGGATATCTTCACCCCCTTAAATTACTAAACTTTTTTTGACACAAAACTATTTCAACTCTACTTCCACATATCAAACAAATTATTATCGACACATTTTAATTCACCACCAACACTGACATTAACCTATTTAATGACAAATTCAAAAACAAAAGAAGATATCCACCCGTGTCGCGGCCTCCCCCATCAACGACAACAACAAATATGGCGAGCTGATGGTAAAGCACTGGGCCTTGCGCGAATCACAAAAATTTCACTCGCGGATAGTTTAATTAACAACGCTAGATGACACCACCCATATATGATTAGCTGACCGCTTTAGATGACGCCACGCAATGTAAACACATCAATTATATAGATTTCTGTATTCACATTATTGACCCGCATTTTTTAATTTTATTATTAATCAAACAATCTAATTTAATGGTATTATTTAAGAGCGTGGCACCGTAATTTATATTATAGACGCGCCTGTTTAATATTTTAATGCAAAAGATTACAACTAACCAAAATAACTTTTGACAGTTCTCTGCGGTTCGATGTTCGATCCACCAGGACCGTACTTAGTTAATTTAAGGTCAAGAAACTTTAAGAATTATTTTAATTTATAATTTTTTTTATCTTGTTATCTTTCTCATCAGCGAAGAAAGTATTTTTATTTTATTTTCTGATACAACTCGGTGGAAAAATTTAAAAGTATATAATTTGTAACGCAATTGGTTAATTTTTTTATTAAATTTACAAGACAATTATTAGTTTGAGACAGCCGGAGCATAGTGGTCACGTGAGTTGACTATGACCGCTAAATACCTGGTTCGAATCCGGGTGAAGAAGAACTTTATTCTGGTCGTCTCTCTGGTCCTTCAGATTGGAGGTTCTTTGTCAATCTGACTCCCCGTCATATTTAAAAAAATGCAATTCCGTGAAGACTATTTGATGTTGGGGGACCTCTGCACGCATACCAAAAAAGAACAAATTCTGTGATTTTGAGTTTGACACAGACCTAGACAACTGAGCGACTCCTACCGGGCGAAGTATAACAACTGGACGACGAACAAGTGGTCGACGGATAAACTGGGCGAAGCCACGCCGAAGGTCAACTAGATAACAGACAACTGGGCTATGGGTAAATTGGGCCAGGCCCGTAGCCAAAAGGGGGCACCTAGGAGCACCCCCCCCCCCAATGTTAAAAAAGAAATTTTTTTAAGTAAAAGAAAATTTGTTTATAATAATAAAAATTCTCGAAAAATAAACCACCAAAAATTTTACTTTTTACAAGTAAAATTTAGGGGGAGCCCCTCCCTTCCCGAAATGAAATCCTATCTACGATACTGCTTGGAAATAATTGTAATTTTATTTGGTGCCCTGCTTATTTTACGACTTGCACATTAATTAACTTATCGCGCCCAATGGCCGTCGTCTAGTGATGCAAATAACTATTAATGATTCGAATAAAATTAGTATTTAGGTAAAACATAAAACGATTCAATTTTTATGTATCCATGTTTTTCTTTCGTCCGTCATCTGAAAGCGGTCTCATTGGTCCAAGTCCTTTGTCACTTTTATTGTCAAAGTCATTGGACCAATGGGAGTGCTTCCAGATGAAAATCGGACTAACGTATAACAGACAAACGGGTACATGAAAATTGAGCTTTAGATACAGGTTTAAAATTATGAAATTAAAAGCGATGTGATTGGTCAGATTTGACCATCAAATCAAATTAACTTTATTTTAAAAATTTTTAGTCTGTACTAAAGCCTGTATGACACGATGTTAAATTTTACATAAAATTTACATGTAAATGGTAACTAACCAATAGAAAGAATGTATTAGTAGCAATCGGATGTTTTTCATAGCTACCATTTACATGTAAATTTTATGTAAAATTTAGCATCGTGTCACACAATAGTTTTATGTTTTAGCTACATGATTAATTGTTTTCTACTATTTCAAAATATTTATTTTGAAGTCTTGACTTGTAAATTTGAAGATTTGTGCTTTCTCTACATAAAAATTTATATGACGGACCTGCAAAACCAAAAGAAAAGTTATAATAATTTCATAAAGAAATAATCTGAAGCACCATTAATAAATTAGCAGATACAATTTATGTATTTAAAATTTAAATTTTATAATTCTTCGTTTTTGAAATTGTTCAAAATTAAATATTTTTAGTTCGTCCTTTTAAATAAATTTGAATTTAGTTACTTTTATGTAATTGGCAACAGCGCCCTCTTTAGGCAACCATACAACGGTTGGCAATAAAAATAAAATCCTTCTTTGTCGTGCAGTTCACGCAGTATTGAATATTAAAAGGTAAGTTGTTTTATAATTATTTCAAACACGTGTCATCTAAAATCAAAAATAATCGCAAATTTAGTTTTATCATTTAATATTACGTTAAATAATCGTAAGTAAAAAATTTTTGAGTATAGATAATTCACGATGTTTTTGGATAAAATTTCGTGTTTCAAATGTTAACCTAAAATTATTATAACATTAAATTTCTTTTTTAGAACACAATGGCCCCTCGTAAAGGAAAAACTCAAAAAGAAGAAGTCCAAGTTTCGCTTGGCCCACAAGTACGTGAAGGAGAAGTAGTTTTTGGTGTTGCTCACATCTTCGCCAGTTTCAATGACACTTTCGTTCATGTTACTGATTTATCAGGACGCGAAACAATTTCTCGTGTAACCGGTGGTATGAAAGTTAAAGCCGACAGAGATGAAGCTTCACCATACGCCGCTATGTTGGCTGCTCAAGTAAGTTTGGTTAATTTTTTGATTACAGTACACTCTCTATAACCAACAAATTTTAGGATGTTGCCGAAAAGTGCAAATCTTTGGGTATCACCGCATTACACATTAAATTGAGAGCAACTGGTGGAAACAAAACCAAAACTCCAGGTCCAGGTGCTCAAAGTGCGCTCCGTGCTTTGGCTCGTTCAAACATGAAAATTGGTCGTATTGAAGATGTTACTCCAATTCCATCAGATTCTACTCGCAGGAAGGGAGGTCGACGTGGTCGCCGATTGTAAACTTATGAGTTTTTTTGTCATATTGTAAGTTTTAAAATAAAAACAATTCAATAAAAGTTACGTTTTGTTACATTTATTTAGTAAATCAATAAATTAAATATTACAAAAGCTTATCAGAATATTCACGCCCCTATTAATATTTTATTTCATAAGTGTAAAGTCCTATAAACAAACATGTTTTGAAAAATTATTCAGATCCAACAAGTTTTCCTAATGTTAAAAACACCTTAACTCTATGTTCGCACTGCTGAGGTTCCTTGTTATCAACTGTTGTAATGGTATTGACGTAAATATGCTGCATTATAAAACTAATTACGACATCATCTCCAATTTTCAAGTCTGTCTGTGGTGTAACATGTAATTTTATTATCGCTTTGTTAGATTTTCTCCAAATAACGAGCCTAAAAGTTTAAAAATTATTAATAAGTTTTACTATATTGTGAAATTGATCTTAATAGTACAGTTTCCACACATTCACTTTTTTGTGACTAGAATGGTTTAAAGTTTGGGGCATCTTTTTCTGGTTTTTCAAAACTTGAATTTCCAAAATTTTAATTAAAAGTGGACATTTATATTTTTAATTTGTGAAATTCACTGGTGGAACTTGGGCTACTGTTTTTTAACCCCCGACCCAAAAAGAGGGGTGTTATGCGTTTAACGTGTGTATCTGTGGAGTCGTAGTTCCCAAACGGATGAACCGATTTTGATTTAGTTTTTTTTTGTTTGAAAGGTGACTTGATTGGGAGTGTTCTTAGCTATGATTCAAAAAAATTTGTTTAGCCGTTCGAAGATCATTTGCTTTTTTTTCTAATCTAGTTGATGAAAGCAGGGCCGTACTTGTAATATAAAAAGTTAATGTAGGCAGGGCCGTACTAGTAATATTTAAAGTTTAAAAAGCATCAAATAGAACTTAAATTAAAAATTTAAAAAACCCCCGACAAAGAAAATCTTTAAAAAATAAAATCCAAGCGTCGGGGGACCGCTAAGTAAATAAAATAAAAACAGAATACAACTAAAAATGATACATTATGAAATTTAAATACACGTCAGCTACCTAGGTCCCCCGACGCGACGACGCTTTGTCGGGAGTTTTTTAAAAGTTTTGAATGAATTTCTTTTTCTTAATTTAGACCGCTAAACGTAGTCTTGGCACCCACCCCTTTTATTTCATAAAATAATACATACATTTTTAAACTGTAAAAAATGCATTAATACAATAAAAAAAATTTGGACGAGAAACGAGCAAAAGTCTTCCAGTATGGAAATCGCTGTTTTAGCAAATAAAAGTTTTTGGTTATTTTTGTAGTGTTCACGGGTATAATGGTAATCAATTCACAGTTTCAAAATTTTATACTATTTAACCGCTCAAAAGTAATCCTGTTTTCACTTAGAATTTTTTTACTATCCTGGCAATGTTCACAAAACACTAATATTTCCAAAAGTTTCACATGGCGGAGTGCATCCCATTTTTATGCCCTCTTGATGCATAAACATCAAAGCATGTATATTGTTAGAATATTTCAAATGGTCAAGGGTTTAGATGCAGGCTTTAATTCAGAGTCTCTATTTTGCGATTATGAAGTGGTGGCGTTCACATGCAAATATATGGATATTTCTTCGGTTTGGTACAAACTATGCAGAAACATCTTTTGCAGTTAGAGCTACATGTAAGGTACATCATTGATGCAGATTTCGCTCTAAAGGGAAAATGATATATTCATTGACTTTTGTACCAATTGAAGATATTGATAGAGCTATTATAGGTGCTCTATCTGAAGAAATTCAGATTTCAGAAAATCAGAAGGCTGAGCCTTCAATTTCAGGGCAAAAAATCTGGAAGATGCCTTGTTATATCCTTAATACATTGGAACAAAAAAATAATTAAAAACTAAAGCCGGGGAATTTAAAAAAATAATTTTTATTAAAAAATCCTGTTTTAAGATGCTTAAGGGTAAAATGCCTTCAACAGATGGCACGAAATTCTTTAAATTATTGTACCATAATGTCATTTATCTTTCTCTGAATCGAAATTCTGGTGTTCCAACAATTTTACGGCTTCTGGTGATAGTAACGAATTCTTTTTGTGTCGCAATATTCTTAATTTTTTTATTTCTGAATTTAAAAATATAATTTTTATTAGAAGATCCTGTTTTGAGAGCCTTAAATGCCGTCAACAGATGGCATAAAATTTATTTAAAATATTGTACTCTAATTTATTATTCGTCTTCCTCTGGATCCAAATTCTGATGTTTCAACAATTTTACGGCCTCTGGTGATAGTAATAAATTATTTTTAGGTCGCAATATTGTTAATTCTGGATCATAAGATTATCCGAAAATCTGATAATCCCTTCGGTAAAAATTGGATAAGCTTTAGTAAAAACGCTCCTGTGTTCGCATCTGCAGCTGAAATTTAGAGGGCAAGTACTAGAGATATCAATGATACTACAAAATTTTTTTCGGTGTGTCTCATGCGTTCTCACACAACTTAAAGTTTAAGATAAGTTAAAATTTAAAAAAAAATCGAGTTTTTAACAAATTAGGCCAAAAAACCATTAAAAATATATGTTCCTGAAGTAATACACATCTAATCTTATTTTCAGCAATATTAAAACATACGTTGTGTTTTTACAATGATTTAAATAAATCAGCTAAATTTACATTTTCACGTTTTTCGTCTCTTTCTAAAAAGATTATAAAAAAAAATTTGTGCTTGTGATTGTTTGAAATGTGCCTAGCAAGATTCTGTTAATAGATATTCAAAATAAAATATTTTACAAAATGGTGTTTGTCCACCTAACCCACACTGTGACATTGACTGGCTAGAGGACTACTAACACCCCTATTCGGTAACTTTTCGTTATCGTTCGTGATCGTTATGAAATCGTTAAGAACCCTAAAGTTCGGTTTCTACATACCATTACATAACTATTTAATGCAATTCTGAGTGTAAACACAACTTTACGGTTCTTAACGATTTCATAACGATAACGAACGATAACGAAAAGTTACAGAATAGGGGTGTAAATTACCCATGCAATATTTCCTGTGGCAATGTGGTTCATATTTAATAGATTACTTCTAGAGCACAAACAATCACACAGAAGCCGATCATTGCCATATACAGGTAAAGCTTGGGATAGATATAGATGAGTGATGACCTTCGCAAAGCCAAATATAGGCAATGGCGAAGGAGAAAATGGAAAAAGGAAAGAGGGTTAAAGTGAGATACCAAAAGATGGTTAAACAAAATGGATTATAATATGGGATAAAAGAACTCACAGCGAAAAAAACTGATAAAGTGGAAGGAAGGAGCATCTGGACCTCCTCAGACAGACGCTCCAGGAATATGGACTGAGAAAGATATACAAACAAAAGGCATCGAGAAGGAAATAATGAGATGACACACACGATGAAAACAAAAGGAAAAAAAATAAAAGCAGATATTAAGAGAAGGAGAGAAATAATTAGAATTGCAACATAGAATGTACGAACATTGCTGGGAGCGAGAAAGATAAACGAACTGGAGAGAGAATTAAAGAGATATAGATATGATATGAGATATCGAAAGAATTAAGAAACGAGGATATAGTTAGGGTGATCAAATCATTAAGATTGAAATGGTTTGGTCATAATATGAAAAAAAAATAAGAACAAGGTAATAAGGAGAATTACTGAATGGAGGACCGTGAGAGAGGAAGACCGGACCTAAGATGGTACGACCAGGTGATGGAGGATTTGAAAGCCATGGGAGTCATGGACTGGAAAAAGTAGGTGGAAAACAGGAGAGACTGGAGGGCAATGACAGATGAAGCAAGAACTAGTATAAATTTGTAAATGTAGATATGAAATATTGTAATAATGAGAATTAATCCACCTCAGTAAATGGATTTGTTAAGTCCAAGAACAGTCATATTCCTTCGGGAATGTAGGACATTTTATTATATTGTATTGATGAGTGATGACCTTCGCAAAGTTGAAAAACGTAACAAAATCATTTATAATTTATTATATTTTTTAAAGTTAACCATAATATTGTGACTATTATTATTATATTATTAAATAATTATATTTATTTTAGGTCGTGATTTATATCAAAAACAATAAATTAGTTGCAAGACTAGCAATACAGAGAAGCAGACTCAGGAATTTTAGCAATAGTTATCAAAGCCCCCTTTTTGTTTAGAATTTTTTCACTTTTTTTAAGTATTCACAGATCTAACAATAAAAAAGTTTCAAAAATTTTAGACAAAATGTTAAAATTTAACCCCCTTAAAAACTACCCTCTTTTTGTTTAGAATTTTTTTCATTACTTTTACAGTAGGTATTCACAGATTTACCATTAATAAATTTACAGTTTCAAAAATTGTAGTTTTTATAAAAATTATAAATTTTTTTTACTTTCCTCTTGAAAAAGAATCTGATCTTGGCGCCTCCCCCTTTTATTTAATAAAGTAACACACACATTTTTAAGCGGTAAAAAATGCATTTTTACAATATTAATAAAATAAAATTTTTTTTTCAAAAACAAAATTTCGCGACTCTCATTTTGAAAATCTCTGCCCTAGCTCTAGAATTGTTTGTATTAGGATATGCGTATGTACAGGTATTGCGTTACCTAACGCCGCCACATGTGTAAATAAGAAAGCATCTACTTAGAAGAACCAAAGATTATAATAAAACTTTTGATCAACATGTTACTATTTGTTCACTATTTGAACTTTTGATAAATATACCCGTATCAACCATGTACTTTCAGTTTTTAGGACCAACCTTATTCAAATGTTTAACTTACTTTGTATCATCCTGTATGTTGTGGGTGTCACTAGAATCATCATATTCGGCCGCATCATCACGTGGTGGCAAAATAAAAGTGCTGGTGGGAATAGCAACATCAGCAGTTGCCTCTATGGATATAGGTCGAGATTTTACAACTGTAAATGGTTGTTTTGACAAAGAAGTTTGCAACAAACTATTCGGTTGGCTTCCACTTGTGGTAGACAGTTGAGATTTCTAAAATATAATTTTTCTCAAATTATACATTCTTGCACAGTACAAACCAGCAAAAACCTCTGATTGCACTTCCTCGATTGATTCATCTCCAGTTTCGTCTACGGTTTCTGAAGTTTGATCTGCAACCAGAGGTAGTAAAGTAATGGTAGTTTGATGTTGAGTAGGATTCGAAAACTTGAGAAGTAATTCAGAAGTTCTACCAGCCCTTAAGGGTTCGACAGTTACGATACGTATTTCTGGAACATAATAACTAAAATTGCATTATAATATGAAAACGTACAAAAAGCCACAAAACTCACTAAGCAAACAGTTGAATCTTGAATTTTATTGACACCGGATTAAATTCAGGTTTACTAACATTGTGTTCACAGTTTCTACATCGCTGGGATCTTTTAACTGATAGTTGTTTATGAATCGGAAACAACTTATCAATGGCCATTGGTTGCCATTCAGGCTGTACCAAACGTTGTTCGATAGTTGTAACTGTAAAAAAAAATTACCAAAATTTCTACTTATTTTCAAGTTTCTTAGTTATTTCAGCTATCCTAAAGCAATAAATGCATTTGTCATCACACAATGTAAAGCTTGAGCAACAACTTCAGAAATTCCTAAATTTTTGATTCAAAAAAAATTTAAAACTAAACACTGGACCCACAGATATTATGTGACCAAGTTTTATAAAGAATAAAAATATTTGATTTAGGGCGAGCGCACACTGGTGCCTTTTTTGTCACTTTTATTGAAAATTTTGTTTATTTTTCAAATAATTTGAAAAATTGAAATTTATAATGGAAGATAAGAGTGACAAAAAAGTCACAATGACAAAAGTCACCCTTATGCTTTCCATTTGTAGAAAAGACAAGGTAAATATTATAGAAATTATTAATTGTGAATTATATTTTACCAATATTTCAATGTTTAAAATTTTGTTTTGTCATAATTGACATAGTATTTTGTAATTTTTGAAAAATTATAATACCTACATACATCTGGTATAAATGTGCTATTAAATTTTATGCCAAAACATTCTATATGTTTTATTATATCAAAAATTCTCAAATGGAATTTCCATAGTAAGATTATCTCATTTTCTAAATTTAGTGCCCTTTTCAAGGTTTAATTTTAGATTTTGAATGTAGACCATGAAACTATAATTGGTATAAATTTTAGCTTATGACTTTGAGGTCCCCAGAAACTTTTACACCACCTGCAAGGGAGCAAGGGAAGAGCAGCCAGTACAAGTTACACAGCACTAACTTGCTAGGTACAAGCAAATGAACAGACCCTATAAGTTGACCTATTAACAGACAAGAACTGGAGATTACCTATGTTTTATGTTGTTAGTTATTATTACATAATATTTAAGTTTCTAGCTGAACGTAATTTGTAATTGAATTGTGATAAAGGGCATCTAGAAATGGTATTTAAAGTTTTACTACAAAATATTTCTAAGAAAATAACATATTCGTGTTGAGAGGCTTGTATATTTGTCAGCTTACCTTCACATAAATTGACTTCTTTAGTGAATAAATCTTCAGGAAGAATTTCAATATCTTCTTTAGCTACAGAACTTTCAAGTTCCTTAGCTTTCATATTTAAAAGTGGATGAGACACATCTCGCAATCCAACGCGTTTACGTAACATTGATGCAGTTATTCCAGTTCGGTCCTATAATAACACAAATTATAATAACAAAATGCTCATATCGTTTAAAAGACTTACAGTGAAACTCATGTATCTACGTTGTTTCTTCTTCTCTTTCTCAATTTTTTGTTGTTTATCTAACAACACCATTCCTTTGTACATATCCTGTATCTCTTGTAAACGGTTAGCATACACATTTTCTCGTTCTGGCCAACCTCCACTAACTTAAACAACATCATAATAACAAATAAGGATCATTTGAAAAGAGGCCATATTTCAATCAACTCACCTGCTGCTTGATCAGGTATTCCCACATCCCTAGTGCTCCAACGACATAATAAGCACAACAAATAGAACACCTTACGTGGTGTAGCCTTCGGATCTTCTGGATTTTTAGGTCCTACAGTTGCAGCCCGTGTGGTTAACTGTTGATGACAGCCTGGACAATCATAACAATTGCCACACCTATTCTTTTTCAGTCGCGCTTCTGAGGACGGCAGATTTTCAGCACACTTACCACAAAAATGTGAGTCCACCTAACAAATAATTAAATAAACCAAAATCCTTAACTACAAGTTATTAGAAAATCACCTCATGACAAATGCAAAATCCGCAACGTAACTCCAAACAGTGGCGACAGAAATACAATTTTGAAATCGGTTTTAATAACCCACAAGTACAGCCATATTTAACCACATCAGGATGTATAATATAAGACATTTTTGGGCCTTTATTTGATGATTATTCTAATGATTATACAAAAGTCGTTGACATTAATAAGTTGGGTTAACTATTTTGACAGGTGTCAAAACGTCAAATATTAAGAGGGAATTAAATTATACAGGGTAGAGCTTATTTGTTTATTTTGATCTGCCAAAGCTTTCCAGGCGATTATTTTTTAAAAGAAAGTCTGATTTTTAAAAGCACTTGCTGTTTCTTGGAACCTCAAAATGACTGAATAAATGGTACATCCAAAGCAACGAAACAACCCAGCCAAGGTCTCTGATCCAAAGTTAAAATGTGAATTCGCCTTTAACCCGTATTTTTAGGTTAGTTCGTTGTTATGTTTTGAAATGGACGAACTAAACGATTCGATATTAAAATCTGCTTTTGATGAAGAGTTTGTTTCTGATTCTTCAGGATCTTCTGGTTTAAATGTACAAGGTTATTTACACAAGGTTTTTTACAACGTAAAAAATAATTGTCGCTTTTTCTTCTAATTTAGGTGCCTCAAAAGAAGCTTCTACCACTTCTAAAGGCCCCTCACAACATAGTCTTTTGGTGAATCCTAAACAAAAAGGAAATCCTCTATTAAAATCCATTAGAAATATTACATGGGAGTATGCAGACATTGTTCCGGATTATCAAATGGGAAAGACGGTGTGTGCTTTGTTTTTATCTCTACGTTATCACAATTTAAATCCAGATTATATACACAATAGATTGAAGCTGTTAGAAAAAATGTACGAATTGAGAGTTTTATTAGTGGAGGTTTGATGTTCATGTAATAACTTTGTTCAGTACCACTACAATTTTTACAATCATTTTAGGTGGACCTTAAAGAACCTCATCATTTGTTAAAAAATTTAACTCGAATTTGTATTTTAGCGGATTTAACTTTAATATTAGCTTGGAGCTCCGAAGAAGCTGGCCGAATATTGGAAACGTATAAGATTTATGAGAATAAACCAGCCGACAAAATTATGGAAAAGAGTGAGACTTCACCCCATTTACAAGTGAGTTCTTAAAGTTACTTTGAATTTTTTTAAAATGAAGTTTTTAGTTGGTTCAAGCTTTAACATCTATTAAACCAATAAATAAAACAGATGCGCTTACACTAATAACGAAGTTTAAAACTCTAGAAGGTATTATTCGTGCCTCCGAGTATCAACTATCGGAGTGTCCAGGATTTGGAGCAAGAAAGGCGAAAAAATTGTTTTCAGTTTTACATCAAAGCTTTCTTAGATAGTAAAGTTTTTATTCGTGTTTTTAATTTTTGTTACATATTATGTATTATACAGAAGGTATTGAATTATATATTTTTTTAATTTATCTTTTGATTTGATTTTATTATAAAGGGGACCGACGGTTTTACATCTGTTGACGTTAAATCTTTTAAATTACTATTTATACTTCGAAGTATAATTCGATAAATTAACTTTTTTTTTTTATCCTGAACAGATAGGGGTTTGATTTTTTTATATTTAAAACCAGGGCTGTAATCCTAATTACGCTAACGCATGAAATTTTGATGTACTATCTAGAAATTAAGAAAATTTTCATTTTTTGTATTTTGTAACTATCCTATTCAAAATACTTTGGTTAATTTCTCCCTGATAGTTGATACAGTTCGCGCAGCTTTCTGTATGCCACTTTGATAAATCACAATTTTGTTACATAAAATACCACAAAAATTAATTTTATTATTATTATAATTAGAGGTGAGATTTTTAGGTCGTATAAAATCAAAAAAAGGTTCTTAAAAAATCGATTTTAGGTCCTATAAACAAAAAAAAGGTCCTATAAAAGTATACTAAAAAAAATATTTTATACTTAAGCATTCTTAGATACCCACTGAAAATTTGTAATTTTTCTTCGGTCGGCACATATGGTAAGCTGCCACCACCAAGCAACAAATTAAAAAAAGACAATAAAAAAATTTTAATTTAGGTTAGGGGTGTCGAAAGGGTGAGATTTCTTTTTATTTAAACTGAAAATTAAATAAAAAATTAAAATTTAAAAAAAAAAACCTTTTATTTAAAATTACAAAAGTGCACTAAAAAGTAGAAAATAATTTTAATAAAAGCAAACAAAGCTTCGTGAAAACATCAATATAAAAGCGTGGGGCTGTTTATAGGTGGATAAGCAGGCTAACTATTGGTGTACAAAATTCATAACCCCACGCTTTTATATTGATGTTTTCACGAAGCTTTGTTTGCTTTTATTAAAATTATTTTCTACTTTTTAGTGCACTTTTGTAATTTTAAATAAAAGGTTTTTTTTTTTAAATTTTAATTTTTTATTTAATTTTTTATTTTCTAATTTTTTAGTCATATCTTTTCAAATACAGCTTATGTATTTTAACTAATATAGGTTCATCCTATCAGATTTCTTTATTTATGTGTTTTAGATGTTTGATACTTCACTCTGTATAAATCATTACGACGAAAAACTTTACCCTGAATGCGGTCCTTAAAAATGAGATTTAGAATTCTAAGTTACTTTCCACACTGTATGATAAAATTGTCCATTGCGCATCGACGCATGCGCTTAATAGTTTTCGGTTTTTTCCCGATTTTTCGCTTATTTTTCAGAATTTTAGGAAAACAAAATTAAAATATGAAAATGCTCTGCAGGTGAAAGCTGTGTACTAAATTTTAGATCTCTAGGACGTCGGGAAGTTGCTTAAAAATGGCCTCAAAGCGGTCGACCCACACGGACGACGGACAACGGTCTTATCAAGTTAAATAAAAGCTTTTAAAAATAGTTTCCAAAATGCTAAAATAGGTTGTAAAAATTAAAAAATTAAATAAAAAATTAAAAATTTTTAAAAAAAACCTTTTATTTAAAATTACAAAAGTGCACTAAAAAGTAGAAAATAATTTTAATAAAAGCAAACAAAGCTTCGTGAAAACATCAATATAAAAGCGTGGGGCTGCTTATAGGTGGATAAGCAGGCTAACTATTGGTGTACAAAATTCATAACCCCACGCTTTTATATTGATGTTTTCACGAAGCTTTGTTTGCTTTTATTAAAATTATTTTCTACTTTTTAGTGCACTTTTGTAATTTTAAATAAAAGGTTTTTTTTAAAAATTTTTAATTTTTTATTTAATTTTTTATTTTCTAATTTTTTAGTCATATCTTTTCAAATACAGCTTATGTATTTTAACTAATATAGGTTCATCCTATCAGATTTCTTTATTTATGTGTTTTAGATGTTTGATACTTCACCCTGTATAAATCATTACGACGAAAAACTTTACCCTGAATGCGGTCCTTAAAAATGAGATTTAGAATTCTAAGTTACTTTCCACCCTGTATGATAAAATTGTCCATTGCGCATCGACGCATGCGCTTAATAGTTTTCGGTTTTTTTCCGATTTTTCGCTTATTTTTCAAAATTTTAGAAAAACAAAATTAAAATATGAAAATGCTCTGCAGGTGAAAGCTGTGTACCAAATTTCAGATCTCTAGGACGTCGGGAAGTTGCTTAAAAATGGCCTCAAAGCGGTCGACCCACACTGACGACGGACAACGGTCTTATCAAGTTAAATAAAAGCTTTTAAAAATAGTTTCCAAAATGCTAAAATAGGTTGTAAAAATTAAAAAATTAAATAAAAAATTAAAAATTTTTAAAAAAAACCTTTTATTTAAAATTACAAAAGTGCACTAAAAAGTAGAAAATAATTTTAATAAAAGCAAACAAAGCTTCGTGAAAACATCAATATAAAAGCGTGGGGCTGCTTATAGGTGGATAAGCAGGCTAACTATTGGTGTACAAAATTCATAACCCCACGCTTTTATATTGATGTTTTCACGAAGCTTTGTTTGCTTTTATTAAAATTATTTTCTACTTTTTAGTGCACTTTTGTAATTTTAAATAAAAGGTTTTTTTTAAAAATTTTTAATTTTTTATTTAATTTTTTATTTTCTAATTTTTTAGTCATATCTTTTCAAATACAGCTTATGTATTTTAACTAATATAGGTTCATCCTATCAGATTTCTTTATTTATGTGTTTTAGATGTTTGATACTTCACCCTGTATAAATCATTACGACGAAAAACTTTACCCTGAATGCGGTCCTTAAAAATGAGATTTAGAATTCTAAGTTACTTTCCACCCTGTATGATAAAATTGTCCATTGCGCATCGACGCATGCGCTTAATAGTTTTCGGTTTTTTTCCGATTTTTCGCTTATTTTTCAAAATTTTAGAAAAACAAAATTAAAATATGAAAATGCTCTGCAGGTGAAAGCTGTGTACCAAATTTCAGATCTCTAGGACGTCGGGAAGTTGCTTAAAAATGGCCTCAAAGCGGTCGACCCACACGGACGACGGACGACGGACGACGGACAACGGTCTTCCCAAGTTAAATAAAAGCTTTTAAAAAAGGTAAAAATAAGTAGGGCTTAAATAACGTAGTTTTTCATGAAACGAATTTTGGTACCAATAAAATAAAAATAGGACGTAAAATAAAAAAAATGTAAAAACCTAAAAATCTCATCTCTAATTATAATTTTTTCTTCATAAAAATTAATTTTATACTTGATTAAATGGTTCAAAATCTAATTTAAATTTGAATATTTCCGTCATCATTAGAGACGGTATAGTTAAAGCAAAATAAATTAAAAGCAAGCAAAAACGGTGTTTGAATAAAGTATTTTTTAAACCAATTCATACTAATTAAATGGGGTTGTTACAACTACTTCTAAGTTGTAAGAAGATTAAAATATTAGAATTTCCTCCATCATGATATTTAGGGTTAATTATGCACAAATCATAAATACATACAGTAATTATACAGCTAGTAGCTGCTTTCGCTATTCCCAAATCGCCAAGCGGCGTTTGGTTTTGTAAGCATTTTTTATCTACGACGAGGAGCTAGCCCGACGTAGAACCCCCCAACTTGGAGGACCAGCGAGACGGCCAGAATAAAGTTGTAACTTTACCCGGAACCGCGTACTGGGCGTTCGTAGTCAACTTGCTTGACTATTACTCTCCAACCGTCTCTCTTATGTTAGAATTTATTTCAATTTATTTTTATATATTTCAATTATTAGAAATTTTCCAGTAAATTTTAAATATAATATTTAAAAATTAAAAATAAGCAATAAATAGAATTTTGGTTCAACAAAAAAAAAGTTAAAACTCCAAAAATAAAATATGCAGTTTTGACGAGTGCATGCTCCGAAACGGATTTACAATCGAGTTTGCCTGAAATATCTCCATTAAAAAAAGGCATTTTGCCTAACGATCCTGTCTCTAATTATATTTACTTCTATATTAACGTCTATTTTTTAAATGAATCATTAAATAAAATTCAAATATATTTTACATTTTATTAAGTTATTGGAAGCATTTATAATTTATCAATTATCCACGCACCTACATCTATGATTACAAACTTATTACTTGAAATTATTTTTTAAGTGGATTTTCAGTAGTATCCGAAGGCGTTTGCAATTTTTTGCAAGTCATTAAGTTGGAATAGTTTTCCGTTGCCACATAGAGTAAAGGGAGGTAAAAGTCCGCATGGGGCAAAAGTCCCAAATTCAAATTTCTCACTATATTTCAAAAATTTTTATCATTGTGCGCAAGGTGCAGTTAGTAGTCATCAATTACAGTGTCTATACCAAATTTTATCACGCAAAGTTGGATTACTGGAGAACCATGAGGTAATTACGATTTCGCGTATGCCTGATGTATCATTAGCTCTTGCAGAAATTGCGTTGAAATGTTGAAAATGAGTAGTAACCATAACTAGTATGTATTTTATTGAAAATACATGTTTCTTGCTATAAACTTATAAGATATAATCGATGTTAGGTTTGATGGTCTGGAAAGGTCATGACTCGGAAATGTTTTTGGCTACTTGGGGCAAGAGTCCTATGTTGCTGAACCCATGTCAAGCAAAAGTTTGAAGAATTAAAAAAGGCAATAATTAACCGATGGCAAAGTGCTTTGTTTAGGCTGCAAAGAATAATATGAGAATTTATCAATGAGAGAGTGGATTCAATGCGATAGCTGCAAACAATGGTGTCATGAAGAGTGCACGAAATTGGCCAATTTATTTGTGACCATTGTTGAAATTTTTCTACATTTTATCTTTTTTATATCTTATACTTTTGTTGGTTTTGCTTATTATTTTTCATTTGGAAGAAATTGTTGATTTTAATTTGACTTAAAATAGCGCAGAGTCCAATGGCGGACTTTTGCCCCACCTATGGGGTAAAAGTCCCATTTTCCGCAACTTGTGTATTATGGTTTTTTTATACACACCGTTTTCAAATCATGGCATTAATGTTATTTATAACAAAGCCTAAGTACTGTACAAACTTCTCATCCAAATATTGAGCTGATTGAGTAAAACATATAAGCGTAAAAAAATACAACGTACTAAGTGCGGACTTTTACCTCCCTCTACTCTACCTATGTGTTTCGCAGAATTTGTTATTTTGATGTTATGGCGTGATGTGTCTTAATAAATTTGTTGTTGCATTGTAAATAAAATATCCTTTTAATCCCCCATAATATTTTCAATAAATTAATACTTCAATGATTTCATACTGCAGATGTAGTTGGAAATAACTTAATATAAAAGAACAAAAAAAGGCTATTTTATCAAAATGGAAGACTCATCGGACATCAGAACAGGCAGAAACGGATTTGGTTTTTTATTTTTATTATTATAATTATATATAATGAAAAAGAAAATGAGACGGTCATTTGCCTTATATAGGTAACGCGATCAACTGCGAATGGGACCCGCAACTGCGTGTTCAAATCCGGAGAAGGGAAACTTTCTTATGACTAGTCTCCGTGCTTTGGAAGGCACGTTAAGCCAATGAATCGCTGTCATTAAAATAAAAAATTGGTTGCCTGTAAAGTCGGTATACGGGCGAAAGTTTTACGTGACAACGACTTTGAGTGGTAAAATAATTTTAATGTGAATATTCATTCGTATAGTAGGAAGAAGGATGAAATAATAGTAACAATTTAAAACATTTATTTATACAAAGAGTGGAAAGCACACAAAACAAAGTGTGCTCGAGTGGAAGGGACGCGTGCCTTTCACTTTTTATGTCTGTCTCTCTCGCTCTTAGGCGGGCTAACCATGCCCGAGTGGAAGGGACGCGTGCCTCTCACTCGCTCTCATTGTGAGCGCATAACGTGAGCGGAGCGTAACGCAGTTTCTTGAAGTGTCACCCGGCAAACCAATTTATAAGACGTTGTCACGTCAAAACCAGGGTTTCAAGCACGTCTAGAGGACAGTCTAGCAAACTACGTATCGGACGTTAAACAATTTATATTATGCTCACAGATCCAGCACTGCCAAGGAAACGACGCAGTGGCTGGAAATAACAAGCCGTAGGCTTAAATTCAAAGGAAGAAAGAATAATTTAATTATTATAAAGTTTTTTTTTCATTTATCCTATAACAGGAAACCAAAACATAAATATGGAAACAACCAACGAAGGAAATATATGGATGTAGAAAACAATAACAAAACTACCGGTGTTGTAAGTATGTGTTTCGTGGAATACAGCACAGAAGCTCCAGTTAAATCACAGTTAAAAATAATGTTTTTAATAAAATGAAAGGGAAAACAAAGGCAATTGAGGAAATTCAATCAAAAATTAAAACTCCCGAAAATAAGGTCGACTCACATTAAGGAAGCAAGAGGTGAAGAAAAGGAGATCGAAAAAAATGCACAAAAACGTAATAAAATCACGAACTTTTACTTGCTTTGTAGTAATCTTTCAAACAGGAAAAACATTATGAACAGGGTACTACAAATGGAAAGCCTCGTTAATCGCATAGCAAGGAAGATAATATACAGGATGTTCATTTCAAAAATAGCGAGTTGAAATAAATTTTGCTTTTGAATAAATTTGACAAAAAAGAAAAAACACGTAGTAGATTTAAATGAGGAAGACGTTTAAAACCAATACTCTCTCTTTTTTACCTCCTTCCAATTTTTCAATTACCCCCTCTGCACCAGAGATCCTCCTTCAAAATTTTTAATAGCACCCCCTACCTTGCGATAGGTACATGATTTTACAGGTCGAAAGCTTCTTGTTCATGCATAATATAACAAAATACGATTTAGTGGATACGTTTTTGAGTTGGAGGCAAATGTTGAAAGATGAAAAAAGAAATAATTTTGTTAGGAAATTTTTAAAATTTTTGAAAATTCATAAAATAACATTTTCAAAATGTTTTTCAGTATTGACCAAACAACCTATTTTAAAACTTTTATCTGATTTATTGATATGTTTCTGGACTAATTCGCCTACATTCTTGGATTATCCTATTTTTCAGTTCTTGAAGCGTTTTGGAAAAAGTTTTGTAAATTACTATTTTTTAATTATTTTTCTTATATAAATAAGTAAATACACGAGGCGGTCGGAGAGTAATAGTCAAGAAAGTTGACTACGAACGCTCAATACCCGGTTTGAATCCGGGTGAAGGTATACAACTTTATTCTGGCCGTCTCGCTGATTTTCCAGGTTGAGGTTCTATATGTAGGACTGGCTCTTCAATACATACAATATATTCATTGATAATTAATTTTGTGTCCTAAATGTATGGTTGCTTTAGAATCTATGAATTAGACGTTACTTCAAGCATCAACATACCACGAAAATACGAATGAACTAGTAAAGGAAATAAGTAGAAAAATAAGAACCTGAAGGCAGATGTACGCAAAGTTTCAAGTTTGAACGCTGCTGCATTAGAATACAAGATACCCGACCCTACATTAGGAGATATTTTAAAAGAAGAGTTCGTCCTATAGAAGGAGAAGGAATTGAAGTAGAATTTCCTTAAAATTTAGACAGGTTTATAAAAAACCTTTTCTGCAGCACAAGTAGAAGAACTGAAACAATACGTGATTGGCATTGACAAAAGAGCCTTCGGTTTATTACAAAAACAATTTGCTAAAGTGACTAGCTGATAAAAATGAGCCAAGTCATAGATTTAATGCAACAACAAAATTTTCTGGTAAAGGTTTTGTTTAGATCAGCACCAGTGCCACATATTTCAGGATGGATGACAGCTTCCAACACTTACCCAAGTACTACACGTCCACGTTGTCCTTATGGACAACCATGCTTCTTCATCTTACCTCAACCTATTAGACATCTTACCCCATATGAGCGGAAAGAAGACAAAAATTAAAATTTTTGGGAAAACCATGGTTTTTGTCTCTTTTAAGATGAGAAAGACAATTGAAAAAATTTTGGAGTTTGGCAAGTTATGAAAGAAATTCTCATAAAAATTTCAAAAAATTAAATCCATTTAATAACTGAGGATTTTTTTTATCCCGCAATAGATACAATTGTGTTTGTTGACAAATCCGTTAAAGAAAAAACTTGATTCGTCTCTGAAACATATATATTTTTTTACTAAATTTGGATCATTTTCAATTCTCTGGGACATCAGTTCGCAAAATTCGATTCTGCTTTCAAAATTGTCTTCGCCAACTGTTGGTACATTTAAATTTAAATTTTATAAATAAGAAATTTGTTGAATTTTAGCATTTTATGTATGGAACCATTTGAAATATTTGTTGATTTAGAACCATTCCAATGGAGCTGCTTGGATTCGCAGCAAAATGATTTTGCATTTGCGAAACTTGAACTGCTAAAGTGCTAACGTAAATTTCGTAGAATTAAAATTATTTCTTGTTTTATCTTTCAATATTAAATAACTCATCGACGGATCCACTAAATCCAAATTTTTTATTGTGGATGAAGAAGAATTTTTTCAACCTTTAAAATGATGTATCGCAAGGTAGGGAGTGTTATTTAAAATTTTGAAGTAGGGATAGCTGGTGGAGAGGATGTTAAACCATCTAAATCGACGTTTTGTTTCTTTTTCTGATTTTTTTTGTGTTTGAAGCAGATCTGATTTTATAAAAATTGTTTATTTTACTTATGTATGTATTGCTAACAATAATTTATGAACAAATATCAAGTGTCGGTTATCTTCAGACGCGGAAAGCAAATCTTTGACCGAGAAGAATAAGAACGTAAGTCAAAAAACTTAGTTTTGAATCAAAAGGATTTTTATTACAGGTTTTTTTAAATTTAAATAACTAAGTTTCATTTTAAATAAAATTACTACTTTCAATAAATTCAACATAATTTGACCCCATATTTGTCGATAAAATAACATGTACCTATTATGCAGTAACAAAAAAACCGTCTACTGCAAAACTATGTTTTTATCCCTCCTGGTTAAATAAATGTCCTTTCATTATTGATTTATACCATTTTTTTGTTCTTATCCATCATAACGGAAAGCAGGAATCTTAAAAAAACTAATTTATCCTGTTAATCTACTGTATTCTGGCAGACCCGGATCTAGAGGGGGCCAGCCTGGGTGTCTGTTTTGGGCTTCAAAAGGCGCCAAATTCTTATATTTTTAACTTTTAAACTTAAACTTACTTGATCTTTAAACTCAAATGCTGGAGGAAAGGGACACCAATGTCAAGTTTTTGACCCACTTTAGAGAAATCATAGATCTAGTGCTGTATTCTGGTCTAAAAGTGTAAACATGAGAAAGCTAGGTTTCATGTGCCGGCCAACCGCCGCCGGTTAAATATCTCTTAATTATTTTGAAATGCTTTAGTTTTCAACAATGGAAGTAAGCAATTACGATATAAAAATTTAAGTTGTATAGTTTCACAGTAATAATAATAAATCCATTAATTGACTGAGATAAATGAAGAGATTCAAGTTATTATTACTAGCGAAAAATTCTTCAATGGAGTGATTTTAGTATTTGCAACACATAATATTGTATTAAATGCCTAGTTATTTGCAGTTGATCATAATGTTACGTATTTGTGAAATTTTTGAAGATAAGAAAAAATTTGAATTGGCCGTTTTAAATTTTTTTAAAATTTTTTTGATGTTAGATTGGATACTTTAGCCTAGTTACTCAGTGCATATAAATTGTGTAGGTATTTACTCCTTTTTCGCCTGCACAAATTACTTTTTGTAATTTTTTTCCTCAACATTTAAATTACGCCACCCTAATTTGTATACTCGAAGTTCTTGAATCGACCCACGATATCATGTAAAATTAATAAACCACTATTGAAGTTGTGGTTCAAGAAACTACAATTTAACCGAGTTAAGAGGGTTGCAGTTGATAATGAATTTTCAGAAGAATTCGGGTTTTCCAAACACAAGATTGAGATTTTTAGATGTTTTCAAAAGTAAATTTTTATTATATTTATATCTTTCTTATAAATCGTATAAAATCGTATAGAAACCTATGTAAAGGATGACCAATAAGTAACTTATTTACAGTTTTTGAGTTTTTCAAACTCTTATATTACTTTTTGTTATTTACGAAATCAATGTTAAAATTGTCTTTGTTACTAATAAATGTTGCATTGGCAATAACTTTCATTATTTATTTCTGCTCTTTGCAATTTTTAATTTTAATCCATAGACTAACACAAACCGGTTAGTCGTGTGCTGAAGAGAAAATAAAAAATTATACAACAAAGGCAGTTTATTTGCAATTCTTTGTTTGAATGTTCAAGTTGAACTTAAACTGTAAACACTGTAAACTCTTTGTTCAAGAGATAACGTTTACAAATTTTTAAATAATTTACACAGTCTCTCTTCTCAAACCACTTCAAGACCTACTAAAATTATTTGATTAATTTTTGAAAAATTATTTTATTTCGTTATGAAATCGGTTACAAAATCTTCCTAATAAATGTTTCTGAAAAATTTAGATTTCCGAATGGTATACGTAATTCGGACGCCGCAACGTGATTAATTTCTAGGGGTTTCGCAAAATATTTGAAAATTTTAATAATGCTAATTCATAAGCGCTTTTTTAGGGCGCCAGGCGCCGTCAAATAATTCTTTACTCTAAAAGAACTATGAAACAACAATAGTTTTTAAAAATCACCGCAATAAACTCTGATCAATTACATATTATTACAATGATTATCTCACGAATAGCGTGCAGAATCTCATCTTTGAGCTCGTGGATAGTTTGCGGTTTGTTGTTGATAATGTGAGATTATTGAACACAAACTTTTATAATTTTCAATTATTTTAATTCGTTCTTGCACACGTAGTACGGTTCAATGACTAAAATTGTAATAGATTCCAGATGACAGCTGTGAAATGTAACCATATATCTTAACAGCATCATTGAAAAACTCTTCACATTTATGCTACTGCGTGATTGATATGAGTGTTTTCCTAGCAGGAAGAAAATTTCTTACTTTTGTAAATGTGAAAAATTTCAAAAGAACAAATTTTCAGAGTACCTACACACAAAGATATTTTGCATAGTAAATGGTTAACTATATGGGGGTTAAGAAATAGTAGTTTAAAAATGCTTGATTTTAACTATTTCTTAGTTAAAAGTTAAGAACGTAATAGTTGAAATAATAAATAAGTAAAGATAATGTTCAAATTTAAGTATGTAAATACTTGAAATGCAATTTAAGCATCTAAATACTTAAATTTGAGTTAGGAAATTCTTGAAAGATACTATTTAACCTTGCAGATATTAAATACGAGTAAGTAAATTCTTACAAAATACTATTTAAGCTTGCAAATACTTAAATTTGAGTATGAAAGTTCTTAAAAGATACCATTTAACCTTGCAGTTATTAAATACGAGTAAGCAAATTCTTACAAGATACTATTTAAGCTTGCACATAGTTAAAGTTTGAGTATGAATACTTAAATTCTACTATTGGATAGTTATTTTATGCGATAAACGAACAATTCTACCTTTGTCTGAAACACCCAGTAAAGTTTAATCTATTAGTAAACCTCAAGCTGTGATGTATAGTCTGATTTAGAAATTTTTGTTATTTGTCGTTAATTATAAATTAATAATATTGTAAAGTGTTTGTGTGATTTACAAACCAAGTGAACAATTGATTAACTCTATCTTGACGATTATTGACTCTGATAATGCCCCTACTGAAGACAATAATTTTGAAAAAGTTAGAAATCTTCTCATAATGTGGAGATTTGAATATCAAATTATTCAAAAATTTTCAGGTAGGACACGACATAATCTCATGTAAAGTATTAGTATATTTAAATAATTTTTTTCAGGTAAACCAAAACTTTTCGTTGATGTTCAAAACGGGACATCAGCATATATGTTAAAAAAATGACAAAAGTTTAAAGAGAAATTCTTAAGTATCTTTTTTAATAAAATTAAAGATGAACGTCCTTGCAACTATTGGATTCAAGATGATACAATAACGGAAGGTAAGGCATACAACACCTTCTAAAAAAGTAAAATATATTTTATTATTTCAATATTTTCAGATACTACAAAGGACTACATAACACTAATCAATCTCCATGCCATTTTAAAACCAACTGTAAATAAGAAGAAAAAGTTGACTGTTAAGGATTCTCAAAAATCTCAGGTGCGTTTTTTGACAATGTGATCTAGAAAAATCACGAAAAAACTTATTCTCAAAAAATTTACAGATAAAGCACATATTCAACCACTTTATAAGGTTTAAGTTAATTTTTTATTTTTAGTTTTAATTTTATTATAGCCTTATAGGTTTATAAAGTTTAAGTTTATATTGATTATTTTATGTATAACTTTGATTATAAATAAATTTTTATTAATCAAAACTTAATAGTTTTTTTTTATTTTAAGAACCAATAAGTATGTTTTTTACAGGAAATGGGAATTGGGAAAATGGGAATTATTTTTGCTAAGTTTAAAACTCAAGTATTTATGTATAACTTCTTGAATTAAAACGCATAGGTTTGCAAATATAATGTTTTTGGCTATTTTATCAACAACATTTTTAAAATTTGAAAGCTGTGAAATTTGTATCTCCCTCCAAAATTCAACCACGTTAATTGCTAGTATTTAAGTATTTAAAATCAACCCAGTTGTGTGTCAAATTCAACCACGTTAATTACTTGTATTTAAGTATATAAAAGCTTAAAAGACAACTCAGTTGTATGTCAAATTCAAGCACGTTAGTTGGTAAAATTTAAGTATGACAATTCTTAAAAATTAACACACTGATGCGTTAAATCTATCTTTAACTATTAATTAAGCAGCCAATACTTAATTTTAAGCATGCAACGTACTAGGCTCAAACTGAAACGCGCAAATACTTGATTTTAACACACATATTCTTGATTATTTCTTTGTGTGTACCTAAAAAATAAGCGTATGTAAAAATTGCACACGTTGTTTTCTAGAAAAGGCAACTACTTAATAATTTTGTAAATAAGCAGTTTGTATTAATCCTTTTAGGACTTCCT
This sequence comes from Rhagonycha fulva, assembly GCA_905340355.1. NCBI lineage: Eukaryota > Metazoa > Arthropoda > Insecta > Coleoptera > Cantharidae > Rhagonycha > Rhagonycha fulva. Next base: position 36,705,092 of record HG996556.1, read on the forward strand.
GTGTATCTATCTTCATTACATCTCACATGTTTTTATATATTCCATGTTTGTTCAAATTTAATAATACTTTAAAGAGGTAGCAATTATCATCATTAATTACAATATTTAAAATAAAAAGAACTGTGGTTATTGTAACGTATCCACCCAGTTAAGTTGTGATAAATATAAACTCATATTTATGAAGATACAAATACCGGAAGAATTATCATCGGTATGTAAATGACTAAATTAGTGTTTTCTCTTCCGTTTTATGTGCCCTACAAAGAGCAAAATAACTTTGCAAAAGTCTTCTGGTACAATCAAGGAACAATGCTGTAACAATTTCGTTCTTCTTTGAATTGATCCTTTCAATTTTTAATAGACTGCAAATCAAAATCAGTAAAACTGGTAGGTACTTACTGATTTCCTGTAAGACGTGGGTTTTAAAAAATGGTGTATTGTTAGTCTACTTCATGACTAGCCAATTTCTAATCTAGTTTAGCAGTCGTGACTAAAACGAAAACGTGATTTACAAACAAAGAAGTTGTCAAGTATTTTTCTGGTTATCAAAACATTAAATTTGTAATTTTTACTAATGGAAAAAATAAGTACCTACCTAGTGGTTACAATATTAATTCAGATGACAAAGCTTAGACAGACAAAAACAACCAGAACAACAAAAAGAAGTTTATTCAAATTTAAAAAAAATAATAACCTTGACATTTTGAGCTTAAAGATTAATTAACTATAAGCTTTAATAACCACAAGATTAATTTTTTTTTACAATTCATCACCGTAAGTGATGATGCATGACAGATTTGAAAATGTTTTCTGTATATTAACTTTTAAAAGGTAGGTACATTAAATAATTATTCTTGAAATTTAACATTATTTCTAATTTGATACATTACCTTTTCTGTACCAATTTTCCAAGAAGTGTTTTTCTAATTAAAATTTTAATTTTTGAATAGGTACTTTTTTGTAATGCATGTAATCCGATATTAATCATTTACTGAAGATGTTCAACTTCAAAAAATAGTTTTGAGAGAAATCGATCCATTTTCATGAGAGATTTTCTACTTCTTCACAAGGAATTTAACTTACAAAAGTTTCCGCTTTCAGATTTTGGTTTAAAACTCATTAAGAAATTTTTCATAGGGTAAAAACTGTATTTTCACTGTATATAGGGTGTTTGTTATAAATTTATAAGGTAAAAAAATTAAAACCTTGGACATTCCATAACTCGATTTTTTAAATAGAACACCGTCTAATTTTGAAAGTGACTTTAACCAAATGAAACCTTGTTTGCAATGTTAGTATTACCATAAAAAATACATAATTTAAAAACATCCAGTTCAAATTCTTTTGAGGATAAAAAATCACTTTGGGAAGGTTTAATTTACAGAAAAAAATAGATAATTTCCGTATTTAAAACAAACTTTTTTTCTCCGTTAAAGTCTAAGAACAAATAAAGATAAAAACTACTATAAAAATAATTTTTAAAAGAAAAGTCATCAGAAAGATGGGATGGAAACAAAATGAGAGTAAGAACGAGTGAAGAACTGATGGAAATAATGAATAATAAAGATGTGTTTAAATGCTTTAAAAATTAAGATTGACAAGCCATAGAAGAAGTGAAGAAAAAACAGTAAAAATGGTTAGCTGTTGCGAAATCATCAAACGAAAGAGAGTGAGATAATGTTTTGTGATAGGAATATGCGTGGATGAAAATCGTAATTTGTAGTGGAAACCCACCAGAGAATCCACCTCAAAGTTTTGGATTATGAGAATTTTGTTAAGAAGGGGTTATATTCCGTCAGGAATAATATATCAAAATTAATTAATATGGGATCAGTTTTTGAATTGAAACTTAAAATTAAAATGATTAATTTGTAAATCTTCAGTAAGATAGACAACTTTATAAAAACACAAACTGTAAAAAATATAGTAGATATAGATAAAAGGAGACATTGAAACCTAATAATCACAGATTTTTATGAAATTTAATAAAGTAATAAATTCTAAATTTTAATTCGAAATCTTAATCTAAATTTTTGGTTTTTTAACTTTTCCTTATTCCTCCATTCAAGGAGTAATTACTTATTTTCAGCAATACTAACCATCATGTAAAAATTTAAAAGTACCATGTTCAGCCAATTTAAAGAAAATCGATTTTGAAAAACGAATAATTATATAATAATATGATCAATGTTATAATAATCGGTGAGAAGAAGTATTGGCCTTTTCCTTATTAGTTATTTAACTTTAAAAATATTATGAATTGTTTAAATAAAAATGGTATGAAAATACTGCGGCTCCTGCATTTCAAAAAACACAATTTTCCGCCCGTGAAAAATGTTATAAAAAACTATTAAACAATCAATATTTTTTAATTTGAAATCTTCCAAAGTTGCCTAATTGGTAATCAGACTGTTGGAAATTATCCACGCCCGCTTTAGACGCTCTTTTTGCTCATATTTTTTATGTTTACTTGTAAGTTTTTTTTAGAGATTTTAACCCCTTTTCTAGATAAAATAAGTTACTGGAAAAGTCAAAGCGGAAAAGGTTACAGCGGTTTTTAGTAATTGATTTTTAGAGCACAGACCTATTAACAAAATGGTCACCGTTTGCAGTGCTTTTTATTGCCCAACTAGATTAGCCGACTCAAAGATAAATGTTACTTTATCTTTATCTTTATATATGAGTGGTGCAATAAAGGAAAACCGTTTAAAAATTAAATTAAATTAAATTTTTTTAATTAAAATTTTACATTATCTTTTACCACAGTAGGTAATAATAATAATAATTAGTGTCTATTACAAATGACCGTAATTTTTTCTGTTATGTTTGACTCATGCAAAACCTATCATGTTCACCATAATAATAACCATATAAATGAGCTATTATATAAAACATAACAGAAAGTTCAAATATTAGAACTTTAATTTTTACATTTTAGGCTTATGCTTATGTTTATGGTCATTGTGAATAAACATTTATTTACTACTAGCTGTGCCTTCGGCTTTGAATAATATACAGACTATGTCCACCTTGAAGGTCCATTCAAATTTTAGTAAAAGAATTTTTGAAATCATATGTGCAGTTTCAGAGGTTACCTCCTACATCAATAACTGCGGAATATTGAATAAAATGATAGCATGATATCACAGCGTTTTTGACTCAGTACTTATTAGTGTCGTGTTAGACTCTGTGACGTCATCACTAATGCAGTCATTACCTACTTAAATTACGGAAAGCAGCGTTGGTAAGAAACGTATTCGCTCGACCGTTTTTCTATCGACTTACGTTGCAAAAGTGGTCTCCACAAAAAGGTCTCTTATTTTAATAAAAATAATATATAGCCTATTTTCATTCTGAAGATCCATTCCAAATATTGGTAAAAATATTATTAAAATCGGATGAGTAGTTTCGGAAATTACCCTCGACATCTAAACTCACAAATATTACCTTTTTATAATATTAGTATAGATGAAGTATTTTGATTTTATAAAAAAAAAATGAAATTATCTTAAGGCTCAAAAGTAAAATATACCAATTTTAGTACCACCATAAACCATTAAATATTTGAAATTTTCTAGAACTTTACCACAAATGGAGTCCTTATAGGCCTCACTTTTGTAGATTAAAAACAATAAGTAATAGTAGTCCATTTATTTTAAGAGATCCGTGCTTGTGACACTAAGGGTGACTTGTATAGATCTAGTTTAAAATTTTAAACTGTAGATTAACCAATCACAATAGTCAAAATCCGAGTTTAAACCATAGTTACCGGTTAAACTTGGACTATACAAGCCAACCTAACTTGTACGAATTCGATAACTTTGTTAACAAATTAGTACATGTATCACATGGTCTTTATTGATATTCCGTAGGTGCGGATCCTGCTTTTTTTTATTGATGCACTGGGAAACACCTGTAAACGACTTTCAAGCACAAAAATATAAGCAATTGCGTTGAGAAATTGTATCCATTTGTGTTTTAAATGGCCATACAATAATCTGTCATTTATATATAAACTTGCCGTCACGGGCGGCCGGTAGATGTGAAACATGTCGATGCGATGTAGATGTCAATATTAAAAACATTTAATGAATAAAAACGCATAATATAATAAATTATGAAGATCTAAAACGTTACTTATTTTATATTCATAAGTAAAAAAAAAGGAACCTCGCCAAGATTTGAACTTGGGATTCAATACCGAAACGCTACATATACATCCACCAAACGTTCCTAATAAAAATGTATTAATTTGTAATATGAATGATTCTCTCTAAATATTAATTATTATAAATAAAGAATGAATATTAAAATAGTAAAATGTAAGTTATTTTACTGCTAAAATTCATAGTAACATATTAATAATAAGGAATCATAAAATTATGTGTTTTAAAATTATTAGAGGTAATATAATTGGCAATATAAGCTCTACTATTTATTAAAATAAAAATTTATAATTTATAACAATGACCTTAGTTAAATACATAGGTTTGTTTTTATCGCAACATTGACATCTACATGGACATCTTTGCTATGTTTGTATCTTAACACTTATAAAAATAAAAATGCACAAAAATACACACAAAATTTAACCGTCGTGACTCGTAACTAATCGCAAAGGTTCGGTCACGCCGTTCCAATATAGAATTACGCCCAAGGTGCGGCTATAGATGTTTCACATCAAAATATTTTTTGAGACAAAGAAAATCTCGTTAATCTATTCATTCGCGTCATTAAAAATCAACAAGACGCACATAAAAAAGATTTCAGTAGAAAGATTTCAACCAAAATCTTCAGTTTTTAACATTGTTTGTTCAAACTAGTGCGCAAAGTTTCAAGTCAATTAGTGAGCGAGTTGGATCGTAATCGTAGCAGAAAAAATGTTCACACATCCAGACATTGTTCACGATCAAAATTATATGCCTACTCAAAGTTGGTTTTTAACTCGATTACACTACTTTCCTTTACTACGTAAATGGGAAAGTTTCAGAAAAAATTTTTTGGAAACTAAATTTTCTACAAAAAAAATCTTCAATTGCATATAATTATCTTCAATAGTTTTGGAATGTAAAACATCCAAAGTCGCGGGTTACCACTAAAGAGTTAAAATTTGCATGAATTTTTATTCTGATCGCAATTAAACTTTTGAAGATAATTTGCTGTTACGGATTTTCTTGTAAAAATTTTTAAAAATATATAGTAGGTATAATTTCTTTCTATTTACTGTGAGTTCTACAACGTTTCTAATATATAAAGTACCTATCACCCTATAATTTTTTATGAATTTTTGAAGTTTTTGTGTAATTTAGAAAAAATGTAATTTGAATAAATATGATGACATATGATTTGAAGGGGTCAGAAGCAAAACCACCTAAGTGATTTATTACACATTCAAAGATATAGGCGTTCAAAGTGGTTTTGCTACTAAACGAAAGTGCATAATCATTCAGCTAGTTTTTTAACGTACTGTTAAATGCCACTAGATTTAATATTTTTACTTGGGCTATTTTATTATCAAGTAGAACTGAACTTCCACATTCAGAATATGCACATAAGTCAATATTTACAAAAATGTTACTTGGGTGGTTTTGCTTCTGAGCCCTTCATTTTATGATTATTATGAATGATGAACATGTTAAATCTAAGTTTTCTAGGATGTAGGAAAGTTGGTTGAAAATAGAACCAAGGAAGTTTTTGCCGTTTCACGCATCAAATTGATGGACTTTTTCTTCTCTTTTTGAATAAAAAGAAATAAATAATAGTATATTATACACCGAGGGAGTAAAGTACCACTTTTCGTCATGAGGGTAAAAGTTTTTACCCGAGACGCAGTCGAGAGGAAAATTTACCCGAAATATGAAAAGTCACTTTATTCCCGAGCGCGAATATACTATTTTTTGTCTTTCCGCCATAAATCGATTATTTCTATATCTCGAAGTTTAATTTCGTCAACTACTCGAATTTTATAGAAGAATTTGTTAAATAAAATTTAAGTTTTCAAAAATACAAAGCGGTTTTGGTAGTCGATCTTTCTTGAAAATAACCATAAACTTTATTGCCTACCCCTGATGTGGTAGTTTGCGTAACATGATATCATTGCCAAAGTACCGTATGCATTTTTGGAATCTTAGACGTAGTAATAAATTAACTTTTCGTCCCTCTGTTTTACTTTTCGTCTCGCAACTTTACTTTTCGTCTCGCTCCTAAGAAAAGTGGCACTTTGCTCCCACAAAAGTGGGAGTAAAGTGACCGTTTTATTCCCGGAAAGACAAAAAACATTTTTTCTTTTGTTTTCTCTAGCAAAAATTGAGACGGTCATTTGCCTTGTAGGTAACGCGATCAACTGCGAATGCAAGGTACCGGGTTTAAATCCGGAGAAGGAAAACTTTCTTATAACTATAGTCTCCGTGCTTCGGAAGGCACGTTAAGGACACTAGGCAATCGAAAAATCGATTTTTTTTTATTTAATTTTCTTCAAGTACTATCTTTCCTGAACAAAATACCGTTTAGTTCATATGAAAATTCACAAAATTGTTGATTTGGTAAGCGAAAAGGTGGAGCGGTGCATGAACTGGATGTCAGTCTACCGCTGGTAGCAGAGCGGAGACCGTTACTCGGACGACTGTAAAAGTTACGATATGAGCTCTTTATTGTAATATATTATTATAATTAAATAGGATGCATTAAAATATATAAAATTTAATCATTTATTATATGAAATTTTTTGTAAAATTCAAATACTTCGATAAATGTAGAAAGAATCGTAGATATCTGCATGATTGCCTTTCCAGAGGGTTTAAGACCTAAATATCATGTTACATAGGGTTGTCCTAGGTCGTTAGAATAATGGTTTGGTCTTTACTTTAGAACAAAAAAGAATATTAAAAGAAATCAGTTGTGAGTTGTTCACATTGAGATCAAAATCGTTGTCATATTGTAACTTTACTTCATTTTACTTGTGTTAATAATAAAAAAAAAATAACAAAAATAAATTTTATAATAACGGTCTGATGCCGAAGCACTATTGCAAACATAATTCTATGCATCTGGATAGTTTTAAAAAAAGTAAATATGGGTAAAAGCACTTTTATCAATAAAAAAACTTTGAACGCGTTTTTCTCGACTTTTTATTTTCATTTGGTTTTTACATGATTCCAAAAAAACGGAGGTCTCTGGTGACTTGAAAAAAATTGAGGACACGTAAAACATGTGTAATTTGGGACTGAACCTCCGAAATAATCCATAAAAATTCGAGATTTTCCAAAAAAATTTGAAAAGTCGAGATTTTTACGTGCAATTATAAAAAAATCGCATTTTTATCGTAAAAATCGCGGTTTTTCGTCTACTATTTAAATAATTCCGATTCGATCGTTCTAATTTTAGGTTCAGTCCCAAACTACGTATCTTAGGAAACTAAAAACCATTTGTAGAGTCGAAAAAAATTAGTTCCACGAACGACAGCATGTAAAAATGGAAAATAAACACGTATATACGTCGCAGACTGTGCCGCCATTTTTTATGTTTCTAAGGGCTTTATAGTATAATTTTTATTATCATTTATATATCAATAAACATTGGTTAAAATTACATTTGTGTATCTGCTTTCTTTCTATGTAAAAATTAATAAAAACAAGAGCGCGGATTTTGCGAACAACGATTGCCTAGTACCCTTAAGCCAGTGGTTTGTCATTAACATAAAAACCAGAGTTCCAGGCACGTCTGGAGACAAGTCGAGCAAACTACTTATCGAACGATAAACAATTCATATGCTCACAGATGTACCACTGCCAAGGAAACGACGTAGTGGCTGGAAATAACAAGCCTTTAGACTGAAATTCAGTTGAAGAAGAGAAAAAGAAGAAGAAGTGGAAAAATAATCATTTTTTCCATTAATGTTCTCAAGTTCACCTTCAAGATGACGCTCGTTTTCTTACTTTATTATACTCGAGTCGAACTTTACTGATTTCTGCTGTGGTTTTTGAGTAATTTTTTTTTAATATTTTTTGCTTAGAGAAAAATGAGGGCTTGCTAAATAAAGGAGAAGTGAAACACTTGATCCGTTGTTTATATTTTGCTTATTGAGAAGAAGGACAAATATAAAAGAGGAAATTTTATAACAATTATAGCCCAAATATTTAATAATTTTCTAATTACTACTAATAATTTATATTATATTAAAACTTCAAAATATCGAGTTATTAATAAAATTAAAAATTAATTAAAAGATTAATTAATTAAAAAAAAATAACGGACGATATAATCGTTTGAAAGCTCAATATATTTTAATTCTTTTAATTAACTTTTAATTTTAATAATAACTCGATATTGTGAAGTTTTAATATAATTAAAATCAACGCGTTAATAATTTATATATTCTAATAACTTATAGTATCGTATAATATCAAGGAGCGTATAAGGATTAAGTCATCCTTTTATGTAGGATATTTGATTTCCACCCGTGGGAGACGTGATCTCATTTTAATAACACAAATTATTATTTCCATGGGCATGAAACCAATTGCATTAACTGTAATACCCACAAAAGAAAATAAAAATATATAATAGTGTGATTATAAAAGAATAAAAAGGAAACAAACGACTAATTAGTAGTTTAAGTTTAACATTGAATATAAATCTTAAAAAAGAAATTTTAAAAGTAGGTGTGATATGTATTGCAAATAATTTAGATTAAACAAATAATGAACATTATCACGAGCGATTTCCATGTGTTTAAATGAAATTTCTTGTATGTTGTTCTTCACTTACAGTTAAAATTCTAATATTTTATCGCTTAGTTAACCTATTCTTTAATTTATAATTGGCTATAATTTATTATTATCCAGAAAATCATAACACACTAAATGCATCGGCTAGAGCGTAAAGAGTAAATTAACTAGGCGCAGGAGATAGATATTATTGTTATTTACAAAAATAAGACGGGATCTGATGAACAACATTTAAATGAAGGGTTTAAGTCGTAAAGAACGTCAAATATCAATTAAAAGTTTTGATTTTTTAGATAAGAACCGCCTAGTTTTGCGTAACGCACCTTATTCTGTTAACGGTTCCTGCACTTGACGTAAGTGGTACTTATATCAAAGTTTATTAAGGGGTTGGGCTTATCGTACTTACCGAATACTTTTCAAACTGACAACATCAAACTATAAATTTATTTTAAATTACATTTTTTTAATTATAGCGGAATTTTAACCTAAAAGCATATTATGCAGATTCTTGGGTTTTTAGATCCCGATTTTTAAGTGCAACTGGTCTAAAGGGAAGCTTTTTCAAGGACAGTGAACGCGGAACAAAAAGGGTACTCGCATGATATCTTTTTCGTCTGTAGGGTTTGCAGCCTCGTATGTGGTGTTTATTTATAAAATTACCTTGCACTTTTCTCAAGGCCAATACAATACTCACATACGATTTTGACTCCATTTCGCCAAAATTTTGAAATGATCCGTAAAATTTTATGTTTGTATTTGTAACTTACAGCCTCAACTATCAAAATTTCAACAAGAAAATTTTTAAATCTTAGGCCCGGTTATGGTACTATCTCCGAAAATATCCATTTAAGAGACACGGAAAAGAAGACTTCCGCACAGATGATCAGCTCTTCTTTTAAGTGACTTTAGTAACAATATTATTTAATTCTTCAAGGAACATTGTTTCTCATAAATAATAATACCATAATTAACCATAACTTCTAAGGAAGTCTGATGCTTTCATTAAATTTTATAAATATAATTTTACAGTTTCCTTATAACAACAAAGCAAAATTTAAAATTATATTAATTTGTATTTTAGTAAGAGAAATGAAAAAAATTATATTCTTTTTGAACCCAACTTTTATGACATATGCGCTTTCTTCTGAGGAAATAAATCACGTATTTTTAACAATAAAATGTTAGGAAAAATTCTTTTTCAAAATAATCTGCATTCTAGGAAAAATTGTGACTGAATTGTAATTTAATTAATGGAATTCTTTTATTTTTTGCTATTATTTTATTACTAGCTTAGGTAGTTGATATAATAGTGCAATAGTAGTTGAGCTTCCAAGCTTGAATGCCAACTAATAGCTGCTAAGCTCTTTGTGTCAAGATTCTGGCACCACGTTAAACTTTAGGTCATAATACAGAGGTATTTTATAAAAAAAAATTTTGATCTGCGATCTTCGGTGGATGATTTTAAAATTTAAATTTAATCTATGCCTGAAAAACAAACTTGTAAAACTTCATAGATGGTTAAATAAATTGTAAAATTTCTACAACACCAACACACAAAATCCATGGCATTCCGTTTGATTAAGCCTCCAAGAGTCCTCAAGCTGCATTTCGTTTCCCAATATTTTTACCCTGCATTGTAAAATTATGTACCTACTACCTAGTTAGATTTTTGTCTAACAATATTAAATTTGCAAATTGCATCAAGGAACTGGATTTTGCAGCTGCTATATTTTTAGAATTTCGCAGGTGTTTTTCCATCATCGGTTTATTAAAGAAGTCTCATCCGTATCTTTGGAATATCTCTAGTAAATTTGTTATATTCCGAGTTCTAATAATATTTTCCTGTTCTTTTTTTATTTCAAAAATTAAGAAAGTACACTTTGATAAAAAAAAGTTTATTTTATTGTTTACCACCAACGTTTGATAGAAATTTAACGATTCTTTCACAATTTAAGTAAAATTTAATGCTTTTTCGGCTGCTTTTAAGTTTAGTTACTACTTTATATTTTTTATGAGTCACTTTGATTAAGTTTTTATTGTCATTTTAAATTTATTATTATTTTTAATAGTTATTGGTGATTGCAAAAGAAGTTGAGATGTTTTCATTATCGTTTACTTTGAGATTTTGTAGCCAATCAATGATAATAATGCATCCAAAACTGGTCGATACGATCAATTACATTTATTCATTCTTGCATTGCAACTTTAAAATTTTAATTGCAAAACTACTTTACTTTCCATGATAATTACATTTAAAAGTCTCGTGTGAAATAGGAAGAGCTAAGAAAAAGTGGAAATAAAATGTATATCGATATCTAATTTCCGTTCCACTTTACTATTATACCGGTAATATTGGCAAGTTTTTTTTATTAAAATATTAAAAATTAATAAATAGTAGGTATGTAAATACTAGTCCTATTAAGTATTACGACGGAAAGTGTTCTACTCTACTAAAAAATTTAATAATTTAACTCAATTACAGGTAATAAATTTGTAACAAGTAGATAATTCTTATGATTATTAAAATAATATGTAAGAAAATTAAAATTTGAAACAGTGGTTATCACAAGTCACAACAAACACACGCAACAAGTTTGTGAAGTGTGCGTTTACCTGTGGCTTGAAGGGGACGACGGACTTGGTGGGAGTGATACCAACCGGCATCTCCTAGCATAGTCAAAGTCTTGGTGGTTCTTGTAGGAACTCGGCTGTTCTTTTATTTTCTCGGCGTTTGTTTACATTTTTACGTTTTTGATTTTTTTAAACCGAACTTTATTTTGCTCGTGTGTGTAGTTTCAAAATAATTTTGGATTAATTTAGTGACCATTCTAATTCACAATTGAAGGATTAACTTACTCATTGCTTCTCATTCTCACAAGGGCTACAAGTAAGTGCGTTTTTCTATTTTAATTATTGAAAATAGTTCTTATTATTATTATCATCTAAATTATTTAATGAAATTTGCTTTTCCAAGTACTAGACTTGGCAATTTGGAAAACTTGATTTGAACTCTTTTCAAAGAAAATTACTTTTGTTTCACCTTGTATAATGACTATTTATAATTAGAATTACAAAGGCAGGTAAAATCTCTGTTTGAACAATCCAGGTGTTAATATTGCTTTTACCTCTAATAATCTTATACAAACTAAGGATTATCATTAACATCCTAATAACTTAGAAGAACTGCGCTCAGGATTTCCTGTTTGTTGATTTAAAAACAAGTAAAATTTTCGCGCGAAATCAAATACCAGTTTCTTTCATTTCATAAATATTGACCTTTTTTTTGTTTACATATATGTATCTCTACCATGTTCTTCAACTTTATTGGTTATATTTAAATTTTGGAATACTTCTTTTATCATTTTGCTTCTGGATAATATGAAAAATGCTGATAACCAAATTGTTTAACCGCGATGTTCACATCGTTTTAAAGAATGTTGAAATATTTATTGATATCTTAATCTCTTAATTGCTGCATATTTAAAATAAAATAAATGCACTTTGCAATTACTGCACTTTTCTGAAAACGAGAAGTCCAAAAGGAAGAGATTAAGAAAGTTGAAATTTAACCAATAAACCGTACAATTTATTTCTAATTTTGGGATAGCTTTTCCCTGAACTAAGGTAAAACTTTTATTTGCATATTGTTAAACTTATTTGGCCTTGATTATTATTATAGAAACATAAATGTTCGAAATACCTATATAAGATACTACCTGAGATATTTTTGACAACACCTATAAATATATTTATCGGAACGTCTCTTTTCTCTTTCCACATACGTGCCCAAGAATCTTGTGGTACTGCTAACTGGTAAATTGAAATTTTCAAAATTCCTGCTTAAAATTCAACAGATATTTTTGTGTTTATTTAAATTTATGGTTATTTACGCATGGAATAGTAATTTTACTATGTTCAACTCTTCTAGACAGTACTGGTTAGGAATTTAAAGGTATGGAACAAATTTATAAATTTGCAACCAACCATGTTAAATGCCTCCAAAGAAGTGTGGGCTTGTAAATTTAAAAAATAGTAGGCGTGCACACACAATTTTGCCTGAGGTAAATCATACGAAGCTCGAGGTGAGACAACCGCATACCAATAGAATAAAATTAATTATCTTCCTCTTGTACATAATTTTTAAAATTACATAGTGCTGCCGTTGCGTTACATATTGGATAAAATGTAGGTCTGACAAGACAATTAGATTTTTAATACAGTATAATTTTTTTAGGCCTATCCAATTGACACGTAATGGATATCTACTACGTTTTTCCTTGACATTGTAATCCTTTTGCCAAAATATGTGGAACCTTCAAAACAAATACCACGCAAAACTATGCAAAAAACTTGTAAATAAATAAATGAAACTTGATACTATTTGAAAATATTTTTATTCCATGCAGTCTTCCTTACATGGTACTTTTTTTTATTAACAATTAAATTGTCTGTCAAGTTTATAGTTAAATAACGGTTTGAACTTGTGTGTTACTTTTAACAAACTCATGTGTTACGTGAATGTTGTTTATATTTCTTAATTGATGGTATATTATATTTTATAATCAATTTCAGATACAAATTAATCATAACAGAATTAGGTCTAACAATATTATTTAGAATAATTTGCATTTTTAAACTGTGAGAAAAAATATTAACAAATGGCAGATGTTTTGATTGCCATACCAATTTTCTGTTTTATTATAGTTAATGGACTCGATCTAATCGTTTTATTACCTTTTTATCGTAACTGCAACCGAAATCGCGACCATTCTAAATGGATCTAGTTACCGTGATAATTCAAAAAGCATGTTGATAATTTAAGGAGTAATCCAATGAATTTAAGGCATAAATTATATCATAAGAACCCCCCCCCCCTTTCAATACATTGTAGTAATATTATACCACCAGCAAATATTGAAATTTTTACAGCCAATGGGGTGTCCGCAACAATATAAAATTTGTTGCAAATTAAAACCTTGCAGATTAACAAAAATCGATGATTGGTCGATAATGTACAACTTATTAGATTACTGCGAGGCTGTGACTATCATATATTAAAATTCAAATTAAATTAACCTTCACAAAACACACTGGGGTTCTAAGGACCCCAACGGGGTTTCTTTTTAATAGCTACTACTTCAAGCCGTTTTTTTGAGATGCCTTGGAAATGTAAGTAAATTTAGTTCATCCACTTTAATATCCCTCAAATCTATTAATTGTTTGGTATAATAAATAGTAAACTTTCAACATTTCTTATAGAGTCTTTCACGCAATTAATTGTTAAATATAGCATTTTAACGATGCTCTCAAATTACCTTTATTTATATAATCCATTTTATTTGTAAGTCTGAATTAAAAGTAATTATTGAAAAAAAGCAGTTTTTGCAACATCATAAAATTCTATGCATTAAATATATTAAATGGTATTAATAAAACTGCACAGGTAGTAGGTATATAGGTATACATAATTTGTTAGTAATTGCCAATATATTTGTGACGTGGTTAGAATTCCACGTCAAACTGTAGGTCTTTGTTTACATTAAAAATTTGGTCTGGTGGGATTACCCCCAATGCAAAAATAGGTTTATTCATAAATTATATTTAAATAAATGATATTTTCTCTCTAATACAAATTGATCAACTTTCAAGAAAATCGAATTTAAAATTTTTTATTTATTGTTCTCTATTTATATTAGCACTAAAAATGACGCTCATGAATGGATCGGTTAACAGAATTCTCGATAAAGCTCTCGACCAATGGAAATCTCATTGATTCGTTTAAATGCGCGTCATTCCGTATAAAAAATATTTTATTATTATTATAAAATTGGGTAACAAATTGATGTAATATGTTCGAAAAACGTGTAAATATGCTGATTAAAAGTTATGTTTCTTAATGTTCTTTTTTGGTTATGGGAAGCACAAACATTTACGTGAGATTCTTATTAGGTATAGAAATTTCCTCTTTGTCTTTATTATTTTTCTCTTCACTTATTGTTGCTTTTCTTCCGATAGATAATTTATTAACCTTGATCTGGTATTCATTACTGTTAAATATAGCTGTTACTTCAAGATCCTTTCGATAGATCCCATTTTATACTACATCAAAGTACATCCTCTTGACTACGTATACAAGTATAGATACCTAACAATAATACAAATGCAAATTTTAGCGGAACTTTACATTCAATCTATCTTATCTTGAATTTCGTAAAAAAGAGTTAGTTATATACGTTTAAAGTTTCCTCACCAAGAAACATGGGAACTATTGATTGTATTATGAGAAAAGAAGGCAGATATCAAATTATGTTCTAGTAATAATTTTCAAATTTTTTTTTGATAGATAATAATAACCATTTTGTTCGGCTTGCTGATGAATATTGCAATATTAACAAAAACATTCATTTAAAAGTTTTCCAGCGCGATAATGTGAATGTGCGCTTTAAACCAACTGCGCTACCGGGACAATTAGTTATAGTTTCATTTAACCTGTTATAGTATTACTATGAGTCTTTTAGTAAAAATGTTTTAGCATTCACATTGATTTTATTTTTGGGCATGCTGGCCCACGGGGAGTAGCTTGTAAGACATAGAAAAATCAATAGAAAAAATAGGAAAATATAGAAAAAAAAGGTCGAATTTTATTCATTAACGGTTTATATTTAAAATGATATGCTTTTTGATTTATGTAGTCTATTTATCTAATTAAGATTAACTAAAATTGTTTTACTTTAAAAATTAAAGTAAACTATCTTAAAATTCTTTAAATTGTTTTGTTGTTTTTCCTTATATTTAGAAAATTGTAAATTTGCGTATTGTATCGAATGTAAACTCTCTCAGAAAAGGATAACGTAATTTAATTGTTTACAACATATTACTATTATTTAGAGGACTAGCGGACTCGAATGCATTATTTTAGAGAATAAATTTTATGTAGGTCTTCGAAGGGTAAAATTTTTAAAAATGCTAATCAAAAATGATACCTACTCTCCGATAAGAACTAAATATGTCATAACTATTCATGAACGATAGAACTCCATTAGGTATGTGGGTGATTTATTAAAATTACATATTCAAAATTTGTCATAAAATATTTTCAGAAAGAGAAATCGGAATAATTTTTAATGCACTTTCTTTTAATGTTTCAAATATAATAAATTATTTAAATTCGAGAAAAATGTAACAATTTTGTAACATACTACAGACAGGGATCTAGTGAAAGTTGCAAATTTTTACATTGTTAATATTATAAACATTTTAAAATTTTGTAATGCAACAGGGAATTGAGTTAATTAAGGACACTTCAAAAATATTTGACCTTTTTGTTTTTGAAAACAATTTGATAGCAATTTTGCAGCAATAAAAGTTGCTATAGTAGCACTTTTACGATTTTTTCTTGTAATTAAATTTTAAAACTGTTAAGTAATGGCCAAAGTTTGTTAACCTTCTGGTGTAAGCATGCCAAAATTTTTTTACTTGATTACAATTAATTTGAAGTTAATTAATTTGAAATTGAACAATGAATTTGAATGATAAATTAATTATAAATTTGATACCTTTTCGTTTTGCTATTTTGGTCATGTAACTATCTAAAATTTTATATAATAACGCGATAATAGGTGAAAATTATTTTCGTAGAATTGAAATTTTTTTTACAAAATTATAGTTGTTATAGCTCTAATTTACTTTTTCGTAAATTAAATTCTAAAATTATACCCACAAAAAAAGATTAACCAAAATTAAATTCTAAAATTTGAAACGGAAAATTCAGGGGTTCTCCTTAATCAATCATCAATTTTGAAAATATTAGAAATTAGTTATTCTAATGAGACTATGGATTTAAAAAAATTAGGTTTATTTATATTATAAAGCTCTTACAAGTGGTCGATCCACCTTGAAATTATTTTTTACGCCATTAAATTCCATAATGTTCACACTTGGGGCAATTTCGTTGAAAGATAAATGTTTTGACTTGGGAAATGTCTTCAGGCTTTTACTCAAAACTAAATTAATTGTTTATGCTACGATATGGGTGTTAGATTTTAGGTTCAAGTTTTATTTATTAAAATGTTCAACATTCTCGATGTTGTAAAAATATATGTAAAAAAGCTGTAACTTTTAGTTTTTTTGGGGGTAATGCTATTTCCAACGATGTAAATCTTTTTAGCGGATTTGTCGATTGAAATATCTTGAACCATTGAACCCGGTAATGTGGTTCAATAAAATCGAATGGTACATAAACTAAAAGCTACTCAGATGTACATTTTAATCGCAAAGACTACTCCAGTCAATTAGTTAAAATTAGCTGCTACATTATTCTACTTTCTTTTAAATGTTTATTATTGCAAGCCAACATTAACTTATAAACTGCAGGTCATCTATTTTTAATTTTGTTCGTTCATTTGATATATTTGATACCTTTACGCATGTAATAGCTTCTCTCCTGTCTCGTGCAATCTGAAATTGGTATAACATTAGACAGACAATTTCTAATTTGTATAATCAAGCACCAATTTTTTAAAGCATGCATCATAAAAAGCTCTTCAGAATTAGAGTCAGATGAAAAAACAGTAATAAATCAAAAAAATTTATTCACGATTTTACGTGCAGAACTGAAATCGTCAGATGAGCACTAGAAAATTGGAAAAACAAACTTACTCTTTTTCGATTTTTAAATGGAAGTTAATAGAAATCTCTTTTACATAATGCTAATTGGAGTTACATTGCCATGATAAGTGCAGCATTAGCCTTTTAATTATTTGTAATGAAAGTCAATAATAAAATATAACAATTCTTAGAATTTATTCTGTTATTTAGTAATAATAAAAATTAACATTGTTTCTTCGAATTATCACTGCTTATATAAAAGCTCCATTTAAACGTTAGAAGTGGATAATATCGTGAACTGCAAACATGTAATTTCTCTCAATTGGAGCTTCAATTAAGTGGTGATAAAAAATGTGGTATTAAGTAGACCGCAAGCTTAAAAAATATTAGAAGCTGAACTATTTTATCATCTCGTATGTCGTAGACATAATACATAACATACCAGATCTATTTAAAAGGCAGGTATACAAAAACCAAGCTTTCCAATGTTATAGCTTACTCTTTGTTCGCTTTTGAAGACAACCTGAGGCACACCTGCACCAGGAAAAAGTAATGGACTTATAGATTACACCTCCATTATTAAAGCACGTTCAGTAATGGCGATTTAATTGTTTGTCTGAGAAAATCGAAATTTTGCTGCAGCAAACGTGCACACTAAATAAGCCCAAAATCCAAATTATAAAATATGCAAAGGATTTAACTTTGGTTTACGGTGACACTAAAAGTTAATCTGTTTTCAAAATGCTCTTCCATAAATATTTGCAAATATTCAAAATTGTATTTTACAGCCACGGTTGTCTCATAAAAATATTTAAATTGACTCGTTGAACTTGCGCTTCACGTTATAGCTGGCAGCTTAAAATGGATCACCTTGTTCAACATTCTATCGATTTTTTTCCGACTACTCTAAATATTTTTGTAGTCTAAAAAATGTTAATTAATTTGAACTTTGTTTATTACCATTTAAATTTTCTTTGCACATTTGCAAATTTTGTCACGAGTTTTGCTTTCGCATGCTTTGCAAAGCATAACAAATTAATAATGCTTGAGATTTTTTTATCGTATTGATAATATTTAGTGGTGATATTTAATTAGAAATCAGGTAGCGTTTACAAACTATCATTGAATGAATCCAACCTTGACTATATGAAGTATAACATGAATATAGTGCATTGTAGTACTGCGATTTTTATAATTTTCTTGTTACGAATGTTTTAATAATATTCTTTAGTATGCCATAATCAATGCATTGACCAAGAGTTGGACAGGGGCTTACCGTTCATTTTTTTCCTCTTTATGATTAACATGCATTACTGTAAGATATTTCCTTTCGATATCATTTTTGTCCTTCATGCTTTAAAAACTGCAGTTATAAACTTTTTTCTTTTTCATTATAATGTTTAAGGAAAATGACTTAATGTTTTTTTTTTCTGTTTAATTATTGATAATCAAAACATATTAACTTTTCCCATGCTCGAAGAACTCGGGCAAGCATTGTCACATCGATGTATGCCAAATAGTGACGGATCTATGTTACCTAAAAATGACGCTTTAGGTTTTCAATGTAGGTAATAGGAGTCTTATAAATGTCAACTTTTATCTTATCATTCCCCAAACATTAGGTATCAATCATTCGAACCACATTTTAGCACAAAATATAGAGTACCAAAACATATTTATTTAGCTTTCCAAAGAGGACCACCATTGATACCTACCAAATGTGCATAATTCAGTTAATTGCAGGTGATTATTTAGCAAAACTATTTTCAGCTTCTGAACCTTTGAATCATTCATTGTTTTATTTACCAGAAGTACGTTCATACACGGAAAAAAAAAATTACTTGGTTGAAATAAAAACTATTTAAATCAAGAAAATCTCTTACTTGAATAGCCGCACGAAAATATTTTCTTTATTTAAGAAAAAAATATTCTTAATTTAGTTTTCTTAAATCATGTAAGAATATAGTTAAATTAAACATGGCTTTCTTAAATGAAGTAATAAAAAATTTACTTGATTCACATAGCTACCATTTTTAAATCAAGAGGTTCTGTTTTTAATAGCCGCAAATGAATATTTTCTTGATTTAAGAAAAATAATTTTTTTAAACCACGTAAGTTTATTGTTGAATTAAAATATGGTTTTCTTCAATGAAGTAACAAAAAATTTATTTGGTTCAAATAGATACGATTTGAATTAAAAAATTCTTTTTTAAATAGCTGCAAATAAATCAAACAAATATTTTAACATGTTTTATTATTATAATTATAATATATAATGTAACTATACTAGTACTATTATAGTACAAGGTTTGTATACAAACAGACTTACAAGTACCTACTATAACTAATATAACATTATTTAATGAAAACAGAATACTTATAAAATTTCTAGAATTACAGTTAAAGATTCTGATGAGGTGGAGTATGGATCGGTTGATAATGAATCCGCTTGGCTATCCTAAAAGAAATAATAATTATAGTTATTAAAGGATGTAAACATAAGGGAGCAGAAAAGCTGACGTTATAGCGTCCTCTAAAGTTAAAAAATTTCATGATAGAAGTTCAATTTTTTAACGCTAGAGCCTCCAACGTAGAGCTTCGAAAAAGCTTAAGGTAGCATCTCGAGCGTTAAAAAAGTGAACTTCTGTCATGAACTTTTTTCATGGGAGAGGGGAGCTTTCTCGCTACCTATGGCGTTAACTTTTGTCTGTTTATATTAGCAATACTCTGTATACACTTACCACCGATTTCATAAAAGCTTTAACTGGCCGTTAAAAATAACGGTGAATTTCTATTGGCTTCTTATAGTTAAAGTTAGTTAAATTTAGCGCTTTTTTTAAAACTTTTATGAAACCGGGTCCAAGAGTAGTTGCAACACACGGAGTAGTTCAGTTGAACGTCAGCCAAGTAACTGAAAGTTAGTAAGTTTTTTAAGTAATAAATTAATTTATAATCGTTGCAAATATTTCTATAAATGCTAATTATTATTTTTAAAATAAGTAGGCAAAAACCGGGGCTGGGACAACTCGCCGCAGCCAACTTGCCGCGGTCCAACTCGCCACCGTCAACTGAAAAGAATTTGAATTTTATGATTAAATTTTTGAACGCTTAAATTTGGTCAAGTCCCCGGATATTTTCTACTTTTTGACGATTAAATCGATTTAGTCCATGTTTTTTTTTTTGCAAAAATTTGCATGTTTCAGATCAGATTTTATGTTTTGTATCGAGAGTTCAAAGAATTAATAATTGAGTAACTGGTTGGAAAATCACTTATTAACAAAGACATTTAATAAATAAATTGCATTTTATGGCTGCATGACACTTGTACTGATTTGTTAACAAATTTGGTAACAACTCATTGGTTGGTAAAACAAACCAATGTTAGTACCGATGCTGGTTGTTTAACCAATCAATGGGTCGTTACCAACTTTCTTAACATAGTACAAGGGTCACAAGATCTTTATGATCATTGATGATATGATGATAAGATCAATGGGTTGTTACCAACTTTCTTAACATAGTACAAGGGTCACAAGATCTTTATAGTAATCGTTAACCATTTAACGACCACTTAACGATGATTTTCCGACCAGTTACTCAACTATTAATTCTTTGAACGCTCGATACAAAACATAAAATCGGATCTGAAACATGCAAATTATTGCATCCATGGTTTTTATACGAGAACTTCACCAAATTTAAGCGTTCAAAAAGTTAATCATAAAATTTAAACTATTTTTAGTTGACGGCGGCGAGTTGGGTTAGCGACGAGTTAGTCCGGGGCAAGTTGACCGGCGGCAATTGGTCCGCGGCGAGTTGTCCTAAACCCAAAACCTTACTCACACATTCAAAGATTCAAGAATTGCTTTGAAAAATTTAGTAGTTCTACTTACTTGAAGTTGGAGATAAACTTTGGATCTTGCTGAAAATTTTTTTCGTACACCTTAAATTGGAATCAATTCCTTAATATCCTTTTCCTCCAATTGATTATAAACAATCCCATCAATTTGACTTTCTTAAACAAACCAAACTTAGTTAATATTCGTACATTAATTACCAGTATTAATTCAATCAAAATAATAAATAAATAAAATTAAATAAATAATTTTCTGTGACTACTACGTTAATTGAAACATTAATTTATAAAACATTACAATCGTGTTATTACTTTACATGATGCACTGTTAAAAATGCACAATTGCAAGATCTTATGTTCGAACTGCGTCATCTTGTCGCACGGGGGGTTCACAAAGAGGAGGTTCATAAAGATGTTCACACGGTCTATAAATAATAGAAATAAAATATACCCAAATAATATTAAAATCATTTTGAATATTAAACAGTAACAAAAAATAAATTAACGTAACGTTTACTTACTTTCAAAAACCTTCTGTAAATTTTCCAAATTCCATTTTAACAGTTTATCACTTACAAATTTATCCATAATAGTATGACACTAAACCATTTATAACTAAACTTATAGTCACAAGCAGAAAAATTACCCAATTTTTCAATAAATTAAAAAGTTGTACAATGACAATACGATACATATAATATGTACTTATGCAAATACGCAACAAGCTGGAATGGGATAATTGGATCGGGTACATCTAACCTGCATGAATATAATAACATGCGCATGGTTCATCAAAGTTTTTCTTCTTTGCTGACAACTACAAAATGATTTTACAACAATAAGTTACTCCTTTTAAGAATACGTTAACATTTATATCATTAGAAAAATAGTTTTCTTTGTTCAAGCTAAACATTCTTGGATCAAAATTATATTTCTAGTAAATTATATTCTTTCTTGAAGAAATCAGACATTTTTATTACCAGCATATTTTATCGTGTTAAGAAAACATATTTTTAAACGAAATAAATAATTTCAAGAAAATATTTATTCTTCATTTAAGAAAACCTTTTTTTCCGTGTACTTACTTTCTAAGGTGATTTGTTATTCATTTGATTGTACCTATTAAAGCACCGATAGTTTCATTGTTAAGAACACATAATTTTCTGAACTAATGAGGCATTGTTCAAAAATAATTTTATTGTGTAATCATACAAGAGCACTAATTTGACATTCGGCACAAGCCGAGAAATTGAGTCACCATATGATAGGTTTCTTGTATCTAAGAAAATATCGAATAACATACACAGGTAAAAGGAACCATTTCGACTTTATTAAATGGTATTTTGAAAAACGTTTGGATTATGGCCTCAGTTTCAAATTTCTCATTTGTACCGGTAAAACGTTTCATTTTACAATGTCGCGTCGTCTTCCAATAAAAATATATAGGAACCTAATCCCCAAATTGAGGTGCATATTATTTTTACCTTACCTTGACTAAAGTCATAAAATGTCTATAAAAATTTTCATTTTGTTACAGATATCATGTAGAGAAGATAAGTCGACTTCTTGAGCGAAATGGCGTCTGTTAGTGTGCAGGCCCATGCTCGTATATCAGCGATGTCACCTTCAAGAGATTCGATGATATGTACCGTAACCAAAGGCTTGTTAAATGCACCAGGACAAAACAATTGCTTTTTGAATAGTGCTGTTCAGGTAAGAGTTGACTTTTAAATTTTCTTCCAAGTAAATTAATAATAACTTGTCAACCTCCGATGTTAAAAATTTATGATTGCTTTTCTGGGTAGGTACTTGGTACATACCTGTAATAAATTTTGACTTTGCCAAATTGATGACTTTACAAACATTAATCTGCTTTCATTATCAGTTATCAGGAAGTAATCAATATTTTAAAATTAATTTTAACATACAATTCCCAATGAACTTCCAAAGAAGTTAATTAGTTCTTGTAGTTGCTTACACACAATCGCAACTGTAATACAATAAACAATCACGTGATGCTTTTAAAATCCCGTTTTGACTCAATCTAAACAGATCTTGCTTTCTGAAAATGTTGAAGTCAAAATAGACACCATAAATTAATTATTTACAAACGAGAATTTTCATTATCAAGTTTGTTGACAATTTGATCTTGGTAATAGATTTAATGACCAACTTTTTATTTGTCATTATTTTTTAAATTAAATGGCACAACTGTTACAAATTCAAATAAAATACTGCGGGCATTTATAACGTAATAAAAATGTAGAGCGATAAATTTTAGAAATGCTATTAATTACAGCTTTTGACTGATTTGAGAGCGTTTCAATTTTCACTTTTGAAATTTTGCCAGATACGTTGAATCTATTAATCTTATTAGCTACGTTGGACTCACCCATTCATTTATCATAATTCACACTTCAACCGAAATTTTGTATATAGTACAGATGTTCAGTATTATATGGGAGAAAAATCGAAAAACAAGGAAAATTACATTCCTTTTCGTTTTAGGGAGCTTATGATCAGATTTTAATCTTTAAATGTCTTTTTTTTTCTTTACTTTAAACAACTCAAATGTCTTTGATGACTTTTTAAATGGTTTTTTTCGACTTCTTTTGTGCTAAACCGGCTTATTTTTGCACAAACATACAAAACCAACTGAAATGTTGTCAACACTTTTTTCCTAAAGTTTGGGATATACATTTTAAAAATTTATATTATTACTTAAAAACTTAAAATAATATGTAGTTTTATAAGAATCTTATAGAATGTGAGACGGCTGTACTGACGCCTGTAATTCCGTAAGCTTCTGTATTATTTCATAAAATGGATTTTCTTTCTTATTTGAAAATATACTTCAACTACGTTTGAAATGTAACTATGTACCTACTACGCTTCTTTAAAATGAAAAGGATAGGAAAATATCACCTCTACAGTTAGTAGATTGTAGCTTTGTAGCACTACAGAATGTATAATTTTTTCAATATATGGGTTGAAAATCTATTTTAACAGAAAATTTTATATAACCTTAAAATTTTGGATTCCTAAAAATTTTAAATTCTAAACAGCTAACCTTAAATCAATAAATTTTAAGTACATACTGTACATACATCTGCGAGTATAGTGACATATCACAAAAAATCTTTTTTGCGGAATATACGAGTACAAAAGAATATCAAAATATGAAAAGATTAGTTTAAGCGCATTTACACAAAATAATTTTTTTTTTTTTTAGTTATTCTTGCAAATAGGTACTATGATATACATATAGCATAATCATATCTGTTTTGAACAATATACAACCTATTATTCAATATTACAGCCTATAAAATTGTGATACTAATAATACCGAAGTATCAGGTTCAATCCCGGACAAAGTTAGAACTTTAATCAGATCGCCTCCTTTCGGTGGCCAATAGCAACCTATTTAAGTGTAATCTACCATGAAAGCTTTCATCGAAATGAAGTGTATTGATATTTCCGTGGTCAAGATACCACTTTAACCAATGACTGAAAATCAAAGAAAAGACTGATGAGAAGAAAAAGATAATAGAAATATTTTTGCAAAAATCGTTGTAGAAGTATCTACTAGTTATAAACAAGATTTTTTCTCAGCAACTGTTATCTTTTATATCCTACGTATGAATACAATAAAATCTAAACTGATTATTTAACAATGGAATATAAATTCGTAATATTTCATAACTAGTGTTATGATTAATCTTATTGTAAATGTCACTTTTGTATAGGCGCCTATGTATTGCATATTGCATGGTATGGGTACAATTTTTTATGTGAAGGCTTACAACAGCGTTATATTAATTTATTGTCCACCTACAAGTTTGCACCATATTTGTGCATTAGAGTAATTGTTGACCATTATTATCTTGCGTCTATTCACAATTTTATTAAATAATTTTAAAGGTTAAGTTTGTGTAACAATGAATTACGTAAGTCGTAAGTCATTGTGAATGTTTTAACAATTAACCGAAATACATAAAGACAAATTAAAAATTTTTGTAACTTATTTAACAAACGCTGAATTTGAATTTCACACTTTTATAAACCGTAAAACCTTGTTATTCAATCTGGTCAAAATGGTTATACATACATAATTTGCATTAAGATAATTTAGAATTTTTAAACTGGTATTTTTACAGGATATTTTATTTAATTTTTAATCTGTACAAGAACTACAAAATAAATAAAAATTCGCCTACGCAACTTTTTTGACAATTTAGTAAAAGGTTTATGTCGAAATTTGAATTTGGAAGTAAATACTGTAGGCTGAGTTTTCTTTGATAAAAACCAGAAATAAATAACTCGTAAATAATGGAAATGTTGTTAGAAATGATAATTTATTTCATTTTTTATTTGTTCATATTTACCAAGTATTTACAGCTTTTCGTTCTTTCCAATTTTTACGAATTATTTGTAACTTGATTCAATTCAAAAATAATTATTTTAGTTAATAATGAAGTAAAAGAAACCGTACTGAACTAATTAATCACAAAGCCTTTTCTTTAGAAAAAATCGCTGTAAATCAGAAATAATTAAAGTAACTCACACCATCACACCAACCATTCTCAATTTAACTTTCTAATCTGTCTTTCTCTAATTAACTTAAAAAGCCACGTTAGAAAAATTGTGTCACATTAGTTTTCATCTTGAAGGTACATCTGTGTTGTTGTGTCACTTTAAAACGTAATAATTATTTGTTTCGTCTCATAAACTTTTAATTATTTTATAAAAAGTAAAAACACTGCTGTAATTTATTAAAAGAGCGCTGCTTTGTAATTAAATGTCTTGTTAACAAGACTTAAAAAATTACACTTTTATCTTACGTATAATTTATTTGTTCAACTTTCTACTTAAACATTGTCGTCATGCAAAATCCTTAATTCATACAAAATTTAAATTTTGTATGTTAAAATTAGCACGTGTCTAATTGTTGAACCGAGTACTGCTTTGTTTAAAGACTTATTAACAAACAATAAGTTTAGTGTAGAGTAAAAAAAATGTTTATTATTAATTTATTCCGGAAAAGTTAAACATGCAACAATAACCAATTTGGACAATTTTTTGAGTTTCCTGATCATACAATTATTGTAATTTCCTGTCGATTACAACATGTATGTTAATTATGTGTCACCGACTTGACTCTTGATTAAATAAGTCGGCGTTATAAAAACTTGCCAAAATCTTTCTACGTGTAATCAAATTTACCGAAAAAAAGGGTATAAGATAATTGTTCAACGTCTGCCTTATCATAATGAGGATATCCTATGAATCGTATGATTGATCAAGCAAGAACTTTGTAACCGCCACCTTTTTGTCAAATCGGTTTAGAAATCAAGAAAAACACGGTTTAAAATCCTCAGCGCCAGGTAGGAGATTTCAAGAAGTCGATGTAATTTGGAGTATTATCGAAGCTTCTTTTGATATTAGATAGCACGTGCTCATGTGTTTTTAACCTTAGATCCTACAGTGTTTCGGATTATTTGGTTATTATAATGACTTTTTTTGCATGCAGATAATTTACTGCACGAATGCACATTTTGGATGAGTTAGCTTAAAGATAATAATGTTTTTTTTTACAAAGGAAGCAATCGTCTATATCTGCAGTTCTTGGAAACGTTTAATCGAAAGTTAAACTTTTTTTTTTCAAATCAATGCTGATATCCTATCGGACTACCTATTGCTGGAATATAATATTAATCTTATTTGAATATGATTTGTTTGCTATTTAAAAAAGCTTTCTGAATGAAACCTTTTGTGGCAAATTTTATTTAATCCAATTATGTACTTGTATGACAGACAGCTCTAGCTACCTTTCACAATCATTAATTTCGTATACTAATAACGTGCCTATTATTAGTTGGATAGATAAAGTAACTGCACATGTGAGAAGTACCTAACTGTAAATTAATGAAGATTTATCTAATTGCATATTACTTAAGTTTGATGCAACAAGAAAGATCATGAGTAGAATCAATTTTCTTGTCGTGGTTATAGAAGTAACGAATCCGAAATTTGCACTAAAATAATTGAGAAAGTGGAAAGTTCTAATCGTAACTTTTTTATGCATATCGTTATTTTAATTAATCAAAAGGTAAACTATATAAGAGTAAATCTTGAAAGTACAATAAGTAAGTAATATTTATAGGTATATTCTATTAGCATTTGAATGAACTTCACCTTTTTAATACATATTTTGATTTAAAAAAATAAATGCCAAGGATTTCTATAACCAATAAATTAGTACTTTAATTAAATTAATAATACACTAATAACCTTTAAATTGGTTTGGTTAAGATTTATGGGAAATAACAACTGCTATAATATGCACTTCTATAATAATATTATATTATTATATAACCAAGTTTTAAAATTCACCTTTTAATCTCGACCGTAAATTTTATCCTTTGCAATTTCCATACTAGAGATTAAATGACACTTGAGTAATGTGTGATAAATATGTACACTATTTTTTACATTTCCGGTCAACCTCTAATAATTTGAAAACCAGGAGTGTAATTAAGAAAAGGAATATTAATTTCAATTTCTTAAAACTCATGTATTTACTCCCATATCCTAAATATTTCAGGAATAGTTGAAAGTCTGAGGAGTACGGAATTTATCTTACTTGCTGCTAGAGGGTATTCCATACCCCCCAGACCCCCCGGCTTTTCGTTTTTTTTATGTTTATGATTTTTTAAGGACATAAACTACACGATACCTGTCAAAATATTTAATTTTATTTAATTTTTAAGTGTTGTTCTATTGGCTAGTTAAGTCCCGTAGCTTATTTTGTGCATCAAATCTGTGCTCATTACCTTCACCACGCTTTAGTTACGGCTCTGGCTACAAATACAAAATTGATTACCTGCACGTTAACCGAAAGTTAATTTATCTGTGACCTCAAAGGTCCAAAATGAGTTAAAAGTTATAATAACGATTAAGATTAGGAACAAACAACAACTGCAACAATATGAATGCATTGTTAATTTACACAAATTAGCTAACGTTATGCTGATTAAGATCGGTGCAACCCAACCTAAGTATTTTCAAGTAACATGATATGTAGAAGTACAATGATAAAAAATGTATCATTTAAATGCACCAACATGGATAGCAATGTAGTATGCAAACACAAATTATATTATAATTCAGCAGAATATTTAAGCTTGCAAAGAAAATCTACAGCTGATGAGTGATGAACTGCTAATTTTAACAAACTTTTTTTAAATCAAAGTAAACAGATAATAAGGGTTTTATTATTGCAACTAAAAATTTCTACTGTCTCTCTAAATAATCCAATAAAATGACTTGATGCAATTCAAATTAGCTATTCATCAGCTGTAGGTTCCCTTTGTTAGTTAATTTGGAGTCTGCCCTAGAAAACGTAGTTTCTTATGACGATCGTTTTCCTTAAAAATCCGATAGATGTAAAAAAATGTGGTATAATTGAACGAACCAATCTTGATGAAAATAAATTTTAACTTCAATGTCACTGAAATGAAGACTAACGCTTGAATTTCTCTAAATGGCATGTTTATGAAAAATTAAAGAACACAGAAAAGAACCAAAACGTTCAAGTTTACTAACGTTGATTTCAAATTTAAACATGCACAAAGGTGCAAAACAAAAGTACACAACTTTATACGAATAGTTAAAGTGCAGAAAAGATGTTGAAAATTTAAAACGTAACTAGAGTGATTTAAATGCATAAATAATTTTACAATTTTAATTTCATGTTTATAATAATCTGTAAACAGTAAGACCATAAAAATAAATGTTTTATGCAAAATAATTACATTTTATTACAAAAATAACTCTTTTTTTGCGCTTCTGTGTCTTTGCGCTCATGTCTCCAAATAACTTTTTTAATTATTTAACTTAACTGAAGTTATGTTTATTGATTTACTTATAAAATGTACAAGTGGATATTTTCAGCAATTTAAAGGTATTGAAAACTCAAATAACATAAGAATATTATAATATATAAGCTTATTCAATCATCAAGTTTAAAAATGCTATTTTAAAGTTAAATTAAAAAATTTTATTTGTCCTTATTCATACATTAGAAAAAATCTTGTGCGCTACTTGTGGAAAAGTGTGTTTTTCCATTATCAGCAACGATTCCAAAGTCGGCTATGCCTCGTATGAAAAATTTTATACTGCGTATCAAGTTTTTAGTTGACGAAGCACTTTTAAGTACCTAATTAAAAAAAAGACATTTTATTCGTCATTTTATCGTTTAAAAATAGAAAATTAAGGGGCTACTTAACGATTAGTAAATATATTAAGTACGCCTGTTAAAAGATTTAAAGATTTTAAAAAGGTTCAATGAGTCCATTCACTTAATCCTAAATAAATCATATTATTCAAATCTAAAGTAGAAATTCATATAAGAAATTTTATTTATGTTGATTTAAAACTTCCTAAATTGCAAAGGACTTACATATTAGGACAGTTAATTTTTGCTGATTCACTAAAAACTAAATCTCTATCGGTCGTACTTTTGAAAAAGATGTCATAGTTTTTTAACCAAACACATCAGTAATCGAAAGCATCCTAAACTATTCCAAATTTTATTGAAAAACCTGTATTTGTTTCCGATAACATAAATCATGCTGAGATTTTTACAGTAA
Source organism: Rhagonycha fulva (assembly GCA_905340355.1). Taxonomy (NCBI): domain Eukaryota; kingdom Metazoa; phylum Arthropoda; class Insecta; order Coleoptera; family Cantharidae; genus Rhagonycha; species Rhagonycha fulva. The sequence continues at coordinate 36,734,932 of HG996556.1, forward strand.
TTGTAGTATTTTTATAAAAAATAAATTTACAGTTTCTTCTTAATTATATACGTATAGAAGTTCTTTTTTTAACATGATAAAGCTACCTGTTATAAATTAAAATTTTAGATACCATCCATTTTAAAAAATGAAATGAAAACCAGTATAAGTCCGATGGAGTTTTGGATGCACCTGCTCTAATTAAATGCACCATCGTCATGCTATATGAACATGAAATAATAAAACAGGTAGACTTTTATTTCTAGGGGTTCTTTATTCAACAATCCCCTTTTAACATAAAGTCGAAAAACCTTTCTTATTCTTATGTTGTTATAGTTTTTTAACCTTGCAAGTTGACTTGTTGCATGGCCGGTATTTTTGCATTTTGAACGCATGCCCTCGTTATTTTGCTGACCTCACAATCATAATATCTTATTGTCTTGTACATATGTACCTAACTGGTTATTTAAATATCTCACATATTTACTAAAAACTTTCAAATATCAAATGTATAATTTTTTTGTTTTCGAGTAGTACCTTATCTTTATAGTAGGTACTTTCCCATTCTTGTCGGTTTGTCATAGTTTCATTTTCTAAAAAGGGATAAACACGTTACAGTGATTTAAATTGCAAAAAGAATATTTAGAATTATTATGAATGAAATTTAAAACACTTCTCACAGTTGTAGTAGCCTGGTAACCCAGTCTATGGTTTTTAATATTTTACTTTAATTCTATTAACAATTAAGTGGTTTACGCGCCGCTAATCATGATGAAGATTGTATAATATACACATGCTGAACAATAAAGAACATTTTCTCACAGAACTTCTTGGTGTTTAATTAATTTTTAATCAGCAACTATCAAGAAAACTATCCACCTTATTTGTTTAATTACGTTACAGATCTAATTTGCCAAGAAAGGTAACTAACGTACATGTATATTTTATTTAGATTCTGATTTGAGTGTCGAACCAAAATTGGTCGAACTATTTAAATCCAATATAGTCAAGATCAAACTTATGCTTTACAAGGGATTTTTAATTATTGTAACCAATGATTATAGTCATCACAAAGGATTATTGTAAAGTACCTACCTAATTTAGTGGGTTTTATCGTTTTATAGATATAAATAGAAATTTATTGGCACAACATCTTTTTCACGTGCAGCTGGAAATTAAAATACAGATGACTAAATTGATAAAAGCGAAAATTGAAAAACTCCGATTGGAATAGATAAAACCTAAGATATAGTTTATCCTAACCTCTCTATAAAATTTTACGAAGTCAAGTCACTATTAATTACTGCCATCGATCATAAAACTGGTTTAATATAAAATTAAAATTATCCATCTGGAGATTTGCTTGAATAAATAAATTAATCGATAATATTGTGATGCTTGATCAACGTTAAAAATGCGAATGATTCAGATTCCAAGTTGAAGTGTTAAGTAACCGAGATGCATGGCTATCATTATCAGTAATTACACCTATTTTATTCGTTTTGTAAAAGTATATGAAGAAATTATATGAGGGTACCTGGAATGCGGAAAAACAAGAACTCGAGACAAATCAAAGTTTATTATGGATTATTGTAAGGAAGAAAAGATTGAAACTAATAAAATTAAATTTTTATTTGTTTTCAAATAATGAAAAAGTTGTTAAAAATATGGTAGAGTAGTTAAAAAAATGGATATATATGATTTATTTTTGTAATAAAATTCAAAATCTTTCGTTTGACTAACCACCACTATCAATGTACATTATTTATTTCATAATTACAAAATAAAATATAACACAATGCTGTGATTATACCTTCCCTTGGAAAACAAAAAACCTACTAATGATAGATAAGTGGAATCGGCGCAGACTCTCAAAGAATAATCACAGGGTTATCACTTTACAGTAGTTAAAAATTTTTTGTTGCCCAAATCAGTAATTATTTAATAAATATGGAAAAAGTAGTTACAGCTTCTCGGGAAGCAAATTTATGTGGTGTAGAAAATCTCACCAGTTCAGTTGTCTAAACTAGAAGAAAAACTATTAAAAAGATATTACAGTACCTAATTGTGGAACAAAGAAAAGGTTAAATCGGTTTTACAAGCAAATAATTTGCATGTTAATTTGGGTTATTTATTCCTTTAATTGTTTGTATTGTTAAAATTTGGCTACATATATTTCGAAATTAACTGTCTTTTGAAAAACCTCGATTAGGCGTTTCTTTTATTTGGAAATAAATGAATTATACATTTTTGAATGCGTTGAAGTCCGTGATAGACTGATGAAGTAAGATAGACCAGAGTGGCTTCTGAAGTAATGGGTATATAATTATTATCGTGGGTCAGAAAATGACATGTTGGGGTTTAAAAATAACAATAATTTGATAAAAAATGATGATAATGGTTACATCTCGTGAGATACATCTCCGAGAAGACCAAGCAGAAGAAGAAATTATTTGATAGATAATCTTTGTCCACGAGCTATGTACAACCACTTCAAAAGTGCTTAGTAATGAAATTAAGTCAAGTAAATCGCATAATTAAAACATTGTCGTCAAATCGGAAGACGAAAACGTTAGGATGACTCATTTTTAAATTAAGTAAAGAATAAGACAGGTGAACAATGAGTACCTATTACGACGATAGTCACAGTTGGTTAATATCACCATATGTACTGCTCTTCTTCGTCCAATTATTGTGTCTAGAAGAACGTCTCAGATTTAAATTCACTGTTGTATATTCTCAAATGCGTTAGTTAATTACTATGTTTATTATTGTTGTCATTAATTAATTAATTGTAACCGTGTTACGCATATTAAAAAAACTATGATATAATTTACATAAAATTTCATTGACCACAGTGATTTAATTATTCTTAAAAGAAGATGCATAATTTATGAATTAATTTATCAAGAGATGTGTATTAAGTAGTGTAGCATTGTTTTATTTATATTTATTTCAGTAATCATGTAAGGGAAGTTCCCAGGAGGCGCTAGTTCACATGGACAAACCGATACGCTTTGATGCACTTTCCCACAAAGTTTCTACTAATCTTATTCTTTTACATCTATATTTTCTTAAATTATAATATTAATCATATATAAACTTATATTTTGTATAACTTTGTAGTATAAAATGGCGCACTCGATTGTTATACATTGTATCCTTTAAATATTACATAACAAGTGCAAGCTTCTAATGCTTTCGTTCGTTCCCCTCAACATCCGAAGATAGAACATTACCAACTTTTTTGGTTTATGTAAATTGCGAGTTAAAAAGCCAAAACGGAAGTAACAAACTTTCCCGCACAAAGTTCCTGTCTGCTGCAGCTATTATTATTTCTTCCATTGACCCGTAAATGTACCTGTTGTTTGCTTGAGTGATTATCATGTAAATCGTAGAAAACTAGTTACAATCTTTTTGATTTAGCTGATGGTAGAACACCGATGCTTAAAACTTTAGAGCGAAGCAAATAAATCTTGATGGAGCTCTTTAAAATTGGTGTAATTTATTTTTTTATAATTACAACGCAGAAGGGTCTTCCAACGTAATTAGTAATAGAACAATAGAGATATAAATCTTTCAACCGATCAGAAGCAGAACTTATGGGAAACTAATATTTTGGGAATCTATCATCTGCTTCTATTGGATTTTCAAGTCCATTCTTCTTTTTACCTTGGGCATAAGCTGCAAAAATAAATCGACCGAGCATTATTTTGCTCTACACAAAGTAGTATTTTTCTTTCCAGTTGTTGAACTCGTGTCAAGTGTGCTGCCTATATAAACGGCGAGAGTTACTGTATTTTATATTTTTGCAAACCTTTACCATCAAAATGGATGGTATACTTATACAATAGTGACAATACCAATAACATACTATTGATAAGATTGTTGAAAGTAATCCGATTAAACATTATTTTTAACAACATTATAAAAGCAATTTTTCTACCTTTGTCTAAACACCCACTCCACATACAGAAGTCTACTCATAAATTTTGTATTTTTTACGGTAGTAATGGTGGGTGTACCTTACTATTTTATGCTCGACTAATTCCATGGTAAAACTTTTTTAAGATTACTATATTACTCATCGTAAATCTAATCCTTTAGTTTATTGTACCCTGAATTTTTACTGAAGTTGTGTAATTATTTTTATTCCAACATTTAATCCAAACGTGAAAGAAACCATAAATCACACGTGCGTTAATATTTGAATTCGTTTACTGTTAGTAAAAATATGACCTTTAACACTAAAGAAGTCTTCGAGATGTAACCTCAGCCTGCACGAAGGATCATTACTATACGTTTGTAGTAAACACCCATTTCAATTTGAAAAATATAAATTAAATATTGTTTTTGGTACCTACTAAATATCAATTTAGCCTTCGAAAAGAGTAAATAATATTATAATTTACCTTATTTAATTATTTTTTTTACAGTGACACGTTCGTATTGTTCAATAAATTATTTGAATGTTAATTTTGAGTAATTCTCCGAGTGAATTGCATTTTAAATGTATAATTTGCACTATTGTTAAGATAGGAAAAATATGAAGGTTTGACAGATTCAAATACATGACGTAATTAATACAAGGACTTTAAATGCCAAACCCATATGGTGTTGGACTTTCACTTTTACACGTTGTTAATAAAGTAATTATCAAATCGGTCGATTTGAACAATAATAAAGGAAGTGTTGAAGAAAAACACGAATTATACAGATTTGCACTTTATTTCCGTTCGCATTGCAATATCCTTTCTAAACCTACCTAGAAAAAATTGTGTGCACTACTGTAACCATTACTTTACCTTATTTTGCTTGGATGAAAATGTAAAATAAAGATATCTACTTACATAAACCGTTAGTTTATAATCGCGATATCATGCAAATCGTGGTAACTTCAAACAAACTGTGTTTTGCTGCTGCATCTTTTGTGCAAAAGTTACCTTTACCTGCAAGCGCTTTTGTTACCATGATTTGGAAAGAACGAATAATGGAAACTAAAACTTTCTCACCATCATGGAACCAATTATTATTGGATGGTTCTTATCTATTGAATAAGTATACAATCTGAAATTCTCATTCTTTCTTCCATAATATTTTTTTCTAAGTTTCAATCCAAGATGCATAAGGTGATTTTAAAATTAATATTCGTTATTATAATATACTACTTCCGCTTAAATAAATTTCATTTCCGCTCAACTAAAATTAAAGGGATGGATGTATAAAGACAGTTGATTGGTAAATTGTTAATCGTACTAGTTTTTCTTCTTCTTCTTCAATTTTTTCTTTTAATGTATTCAAACTGCGGGATATTTTACAACTCAGAATAAGATAGTACCCGCAGTAATAAAAGTCAATATTTCTTTTAACATCAAATAATAGGTTCGATAAAAGTGTGTTGTGCGCCAAGAGAAATCAAGATTTGAAAACCTGTTTTAATTTAAAAATCAGGAGTGTGCCAGAGTAGTAACGGCAACATTGAGCACGTTATCTTAGAAGAGTCCAATCCAACAGGTAAATAAGGTGGAGAAGGTAGCTTTTGGTACCTATTCTTCTGTGTCCACCTGGGCTACAAATTTGATGCAAGTTGTTTCGAAGATAATATAGTAAAACTTTAGCGTATCCAATATTTGTGACATTAATCACGCCGGTGTTATAGTAAATTCTTCACATTCCATTTCACCTAATAATTTGAACCACTTACCAATTTCCATAATTGGATTCCGTAATTAGCGTTAGAAAACAAATTTGTTTTAAATGGTCTTAACTAAAAATGAATAATTATAGCATATGAATATGAAGAATTGAAAAAACCAAAATTAAATATGTGTAATTTACCCAAACAAAACGTAGTTTTTTTTACTGTTGAAAAACTTGTGCTAAAAATATAATGCTATAGATATGCAAACTAAGTTGTTTTAATAATTTTACCGTAATCAAGTTTTGTAAATTTGAAAATGCAAATTTTATAACATTTTATTTAATTCAGAAGTCCTTGTTATGTCGAATCATATTTTTATTTTATTTTTACATAATTATTATTCAACAAAGGAGTTCAGGATGGATGGACCATTCCTATTATAAGCTCGATAAACAATGTTATAATGATCTTACAGTTTAACGTGGAATCCAAACCACCACACACATACATTTAGGTTTTAGGCGAAATTAGAATGCAGGACCCAAGTCCACCATCACACCAAACTATCTTAACTAATTAATATCGTCCCCATTATGCCATAATCACGAATGTGAAAATTACAAATTTTGAGAAAAGCGTAATTAAAGCTTTAAATATACATTCATATTTTAAAATTAATCAAATTAACTTGTTGAAAGCTTTTCTTTACACTGTGTTTCGTATTATCTACTCATTAATTTGATTAATTTTAAATTACATACGTACTATGTTTAAAGCTTTAATTGCGCTCTTCTAAAAAATTATTAATATTCACATTCGTGGTTATGGCATAAGGGGGACAATATAAGACTGTTTGGATTATTAAATTTTCGGATTATGATATTGCAAATAAACCCTAAATTTGTTGCTAGAAAATAAGCAAGTTTTTATATACCGATACGATAACATTGACATTGGGCTGCCGAACCTGAATATTTTTTAATTTTTGAAATTTATTTGTAAGAGGCAATCGTCCCCATAGTGGCATATGGTGGTGAAGTATGAATTCATAGACAAAGTCATCTAAAGACGCCTGCTCGTATTGTACTCTTCAAATTCTACTCTTCTGTATTCTTTCTGGATACAGGGATGCTTCTTTTAAGCAGGAGTTTATCTTCTTGATCTGGAATTTCAAGACTGAACGCTTGGAAATCAATGAAGATGAAATCAAAAAGAGCATTTCTTGACATGTTAAGTCCGCCCTTGTGGATAGAATTATCCATATCTGGTCAAGAAAGATAGGATTCCTACCAATATGGGTAGGATTACCTATCAATTTTTCTCTGAAGTCCAGCCCTTTCAATATTCCTTTCAAAATGGCACAACTACTCATAAGGACATGGTGAGTCCAAACATTTCTTAACCGATTGCAAAAATCCCCTAATAGCCCGTGTCCTGGGTGTACGGTTCTCCACGTAAATAATTGTGTTATTGATAATCCAGTTCCTAAAATCCTGAAGTGTGTTTTGTATGATGAAGAGCAAACAGCAGTAGAATCCTTTTTTGGTTACCACCCACTTGAATGAATTATTCAATCGCACTCCGGATACTTTCTTTTTCTGCTGTTACTTTTTTTCACCTAATTTTGACTCTGATGATGTCCTTTCATAATTTTTTTTTCTCTATCTCCCTATAGTCGGTTTTAAACGTCTTGCGACGTTTTCTGATGCCAAATACCTTGCAGATTGGCGTTTGGTTTTTTAGCATTTTACAATTTTTACCTACGACGAGGAGCCAGCCCACCGGTAGAACCCCCCAACCTGGAGGACCAACGAGACGGCCAGAATAAGTTGTTACTTACCCGGATTCGAACCGGGTATTGAGCGTGTGTAGTCAACTCGCTTGACCATGCTCCCCGACCGTCTCTTAATATCTTTTTTTCCGTTTTCTAAATTTTCCTTCTTTTTGAATTTTACTTAATTTTCTTTTTAAATTTTGTTTTTTCTTTTTGCCATGTATCTAGCCCACCTCATCCTGTTGACGTGTGGCAGTTTTTGATCCACCCTCTATTTTCTTCAATATTTTGTTTTCTCTTTTTACCCTGTTCCACCTTTATTGCTGGAGTAACACTTCCCTTTATTCATGTTACAAGACAAATTTTAGAGAATTTTGTTTAATGAAACCAACTTGTAAGAGAAAATGTTTTTTTTAGCTCAAAATTCTTTCATTTTAAACCATTTCAGCAAGAGAAATCTAAATAAAAATATTTTCCAAAATAATCCCACATTGGCATATCAGCTCCCCGAGAGAAAAACCTGGTTACGGATATTTAAAATAACATTATTTAAGCTATAATTTTTAAATCGTAAATTGGTGACATATTTTGGTTGATAATTTACTTTAGATTGGTAATAACGGAGTAAACCAATTTAGAAACACATCTATAACTAACACTAAGGCCCGGTATTTCAGTGGGCAGTTAAGCTTTCGCTTAAGCTAATCTCAAGTTTAACTCAGTTCAACCAATCAACATGGTTAAATGTGAGATGTTGATTGGCTGAACTGAGTTAAACTTGAGATTAGCTTAAGCGAAAGCTTAACTGTCTACTGAAATACCGGGCCTAAGGAGGAGATTTCTTGTAGGTACATTCCAATAGATCTATTTCCTTCAGGTTAAAAATAAATTTTAAATTTAATTTAAATAAAAATTATCATTCAAGATTTAGGTTATAGACGTTTCTTATTATGATTTTTTTTTATTAATAATAATTTGTTTTGTTGCGTGATTATTCGACATTCTTTTTTATCCGACCAGAGTCTGAATCTTCGTTTTTATCTGATAAGCGAGATTCGACTGTATAATCGAATAATTGTATAATAAATTATTAAAATACACAAATTTGAGACAAATAGACGCCCCGATCTACTGTTTTAAAACACTGAGATATAAACTTTAAAATCTGTACAATCCCGGATTTTTGACGTCTTTCGTAAATCTGCAAGTAAACCATTTTTATGATGGTCACATCGAGAGAATGGAGTGAGTGAGATCTTTTTTATGATGGATGAAATCAGGCTCTAATATAACAATAACAGTGCAAATAATCTGATTCGATTTGCGTTTTATCATATAAAAAAAATTGGTTTGGCATTGTATGTACAATTTAATAACCGTAGTTTTAACAAAAATAATTAAATCAATTCGTAATACCAGCATTTGTTAGTTAAGTTTGTCTTTAGATAACTGCAATTACATAATACCAACACGCAATAAAACCAAAAGCTGATGATCTTTTAACAACCGAGTCTTTGTAAAGTGTACATTTTTCATTATTAATTAAAATTGATTTGTAGTTTTTTTATTTCTAAATGGAAATAATTGAACTATAAAATTTAAAAAGGAAAAGACGTTTTGTTAGTGTTTATTGTTTTACCAATGATCAAGAGCATAGCTAGGGGGGCATAACATACTTTATAAAATAAAAAATAGCATGTAATGTAGTTTTCATTTTCTTTGAAAAACTTCCATTAACCTGACGAGTACTACGTATCTGCAATCAACAGTCACTTGTTCACTTTTCTTGAAAAATTGAATTCTATTGGTTAGTTACCATTTTGAACAAAATTTTGTCAAACTCCAGGATAGCTAACGTTCTCTTTAGTGATTTTAATAGCATCTAATACAAAATTCACGATAATTATAAAAAATATTAGGTATATTACTATAGAATCTTATAGAAATAGTGATTCGATTTGCGTCGTTTCAACAAAGTGTTTTGCACGTCACGAGGCTTTGGTAAAATGTAATTATTGCTTGAGAATAAAAAAAAAGAATAAAAAAAAAGAATGTACAAATAATGTAAAATGAATTTGTTATATTGAAAGTAATTTATTGCATATTATAAACAATGAACTAAATACTTACTGGATTTTCAGTGTGCATGTTTGGGTTTAAAACAAAAAGAAGTTTTAATATTTATAATTTATCAAAAAGTGGGTAATTATCAAACTTCAGCAAGTCTGTTATTTAATTTTCCCTGTCAAATTTATTCTTTGTTGTACAACTTTAAATAAAGTAATGGTTGTAGATGTTACGCGCTACAGATTTTAAACCTAGGGTGAAGTCTTGATTCTTTGAATCCCTTTAGGAAGATCACCCATGCACAAAAAAGAAAAGTTGCAATAACTCGAAACTAAAACAAAATAAATATTTTATTAAATATTTAATTTTTGTTCACTTACAAATTACAAACTAGACTTAGTTTGTCTGTTTATGAACCGTGATTTTTAGATGAAATATTGCAGAATCTTGAAGTCTAATTATTTAGAACATTTTTGAACCTCGAACAGATTAAAAGTTTTTTGAATTTTGGACGTAGGCTGCGTCGTGGAGTATAAGCTTATAGAGCAGGGGTGTCCAACCGGTCGATCGCGAAGCTAATTTTGGTTGATCGCTCGTGATGTCTTTAGTTCAAAAATCTTGAAAAAGTGTCAAACTATCCGAAATTTTTTTGCCGAAGTAGATCGCGACACTCGACACATTTTTAAGATAAAAAGTAGATGTTATGCACTACACAAAAGTTGACCACCCCTTTCAAAGAAACATTTCTGGCTAAAAGGTAGTTAATATCTAAATGTTAGCTAGGTAATTGTTGTTTATCACCTCAAAATACTACTTGGTTTGATGTGTATTCCAAAGTAGGTAAATGTGACGTTTCTCGTTCCTCTTTTACATTGTTCCTCCTAATTCATTCCAAACCCTTCTATTTTCTACCATTCTGAAGCATTCGTGCCCGGTTACTTTCTTCATTTTGTTGAACTATCTTTTTTACTTCTATTCTATCACAAGAGCCATGTAAGCTTTACCCTTTCGGTGTTCTTACACTCCACAGGTTTTCTTTTCCTATTTAGATTGTAGTTCATAATAATCAATCAGCAATCACGTTAATGTTACTTTATCATTCAACGGTTATGTAACAGACTAAAACTGGACTGGTATTTAATTTTGCATTCTATTTTTACTTTCTATCTCTTTAAAATGTTTTACTTGCACTTAAAATATACTTAAAATCAACTTTAATTAATTACGAATTAATTGGAAGTAAAATGCTGTATATAATTACGCATTTTCTTCAATGTATCTTCCTAATTCGGTATGTAAATTTAAACTATCAAAATTTTAATTTCCAGATCTAAATTCAAACACAAAATTTACGGCTGTAAAAAAGTACAAAAGATTTTGTTCCCAGGAGCATTATTTCCTTTTCCAAACGCGATGATAATTAGCGTTCGAATAATTATTACAATTTTCAAAGTTTATGAACCCTATACAGTTTTAACTTTTCTTTGATGCCCTTGAAATTATATTTACTTGCTTTAATATTCTAAATTGTGTAGCACAATACTACTATAAGTTTGTAAGCTTACAACACCAATTTGAAAACCTGCACCGCCTGAAGCCGTTCACGATCTCGGTTGGTTTGGAAGCCATTTTGATTTTACTTTTCCCGCTATTGAAGTATAAGTTTGTTTTGATCATTTTACGATTACGACGATTCTGTTGAACGTATTTCCGAAAATGAACTATCGAACATATGGTCAATACTGATCTAATACAGTAAAATAGAAATGAGTCACAAAGGGCACCTGTCTAATTTAACCTTCCCACCTGGATGATCATAATTATAAATTGGCTAGATGGCAATAAATTTCCTCAATTAAATTTGTGCCTTACTAATTAAAAAAATTAAATTAGCATTGTTCCTATTGTTAACTAAAGACACTTTTGCCTAATACAATATGTAAGTTGCCCGTCTCTCGATGGTTCCTCGTTCTCTTGGTTACGCTTGGTTTCGGTTCCCACCCCCCTCGATCTTTTGTTGAAGCAATGGCCGCGGTTTACTTCCCGTCCTCCGCAGCGCTTCTAGCACTCACCTGTACAGGTAACTCGCTATCGAAGCAACTGTGTACATAACCAGATTTAAATGGCAAAATATACAAAATTTTTATCAAAAAAGTGGTCAAACATGTGTGTGTAAGTGATTTACCAAAGGATTTATCATGACTAAGGGAAAAACTCGTGCCGGAAAAGCTATTCTACAAGTTTCTAAGGTAAAAATTGTTTTCGATTTAAAGTTTCATCGATGTTTCCAGCCAGGTTATCCGACTCAGACGCGTCTTGTTTCTTAATTTATTATGGAAATTGCTTTTAGGAGACTTGTTTGTCTGAAATTTTTAATTTTTTGCTGCTCAATTTTTTAATAATTCGATTGTTAATGTGTGTACTTATATAATGTAAATTAAAAGTAACCTCAAGGATAACAATATGTTTTAGTAACCTTCGGTTCAGCATCTTTAGATATTATTATGAAGTTGTGATTTATATAATAAGCACATTCATATTCCAAGTTAAAATAATTATGTGGTTATTAATCGTGAATGCATTTATAATATTTATTAATATTGAATATTGCATGTAATTAAAACCTAAAAGCGATTAACAAACTTGTATTTTAATTATTTATTGCAGTTTGGTTATTTATCCTTAAGTCTGTGTAATATAATCATTGAGTATAGATTATCATAGTATTATTATATACATACCTACTATCTGATATTTCAATATAATATAGTAGATACATAATATGTGATATGTGAATCATATCAAATAAACATTGATAACATACATCTTTAAATTTATTAGATTGCAAATTTTGTTTAATATACCACACATAACGAATCAAGATTTGAAAAAAATATGTTGATGCTCTTTTTTTTACTAGCATGCCATCGCTAGGCTAGCTAGTTTAGGAATTTTTAATGTGAGATTCTATGGCCTCAAGGGTCCCGCCAAAAACTCACTTAGCTGAAATTGATTAAAAAACAAGACAAGATAGAAGATAGCATTTATACCTGCAGGTACACCAAGAGGTACAGGAAAGTAATGTATTGAGATTCAATAGAAGTTTTAGTTTTCTTAGCCATAGCAGAATCGTAATAGCATCCTTAACCACGAGTTTACCTAGTAGTTAAATGTTCCTATTTAAAGCACACAATACAAACAATGTCACGTGTATTTGTTGAATATACACTTGTAGAATTTTGTTCTTTATGCAACGTTTATTTAACGTTGTTTTAACGTGACATATTAACCACAGCAGTGGCTTAATGTAATCGTTGGTTGAGTTACGAAGCGGAAATTCTGGGTTTGAATCGCGGATTATAGCCCTCCAGTGAGCATTGGTTCGCTGTGGATTATAGAATTGGAGAAACATCTTTTTGGTAAATTTTACACGTGTAAATCTATTTGCTTGTGATCAAATACAATACTATTTACTGACTGTTTTCGGTTGTATGCATCATACAAATAATAGATCAACTGATAGTTTTATCTCCCTTTCTTCCTTCCGATAATGATAATGACAATATAATTGTAATTATAACTCGTAAAAATTTCCATGTAAAGTAGTCCATTGTAACTTTTTAAATAAACACCTATATACATATAATAATAGTCAACAGGTTTTTTAAACTCTTATCATAATTATTAGAATAAAGCAGAAATTTTTATTGTATTCATTGAGTATTCAATAACATCCGGAATTAATAATCGCATAATATTATTATGAATCAAACACACTTTCATTAATAACGCACTTCATTGAAAGAAAAATGTACGAGTGCAAATTATTTCGTTTAGCGGAATCAAAAGGCGTATAAAGTGTAACTTCCCAGAGTAAATCAACCTGTAACATATTATAGCGGCACGTGCGTAATGAATATGTATTTGATTCTACCCTTTCAATTCATACAATACGTAACATTTGTCTAACATAAACGTTCTTTTGCAGGTGTTATGGCATCTGGATATCTTCAGACGAAGTTTTCGAGATCTTTCGGGACATGCATGCATGGCGGAATCTTGCATCTTTTGTGCTCTCAAGGTAAGTTATTACTTATTTCCTTATTGTAAATATTACCTGCTACAATAGGCGATTAATTTGCTATTTTCTGGGTTACTCTAAATTGGTTATTTATGCAAAAAATAGTGTCCTCCTTTAGCGGAATCGGAGATTTCAATGCTTGATTAAGTAACCAACCCCAATTTTACACGAACTCCAGCATGCAAAAAGTGAAATGAACCATAAAAATTGTAAAACACGAACCAAATAAAAAATGTAATTTTAAGATTGCAATTAACTTTTTCTTCCATCAAGATTGGCTATTGATACACGTTACGGTACCTAAACTATCTATAAAAAGTTGCCTGTAGATGCAACTTATAGGTATTATTATTATACACGTGCAAAAGTGGACTTTAAATGGATGGACCATCTAAATATAGCATTCAACTGTATAAATGTGGAACTTGAGGTCACAAGCATTAGATTGTTGGTCCACAAGCAATCAAACGCGAATCGAACGTAGTTTTTTAACGTAACAAAACTTGATTTGAAAGCAAAATTTATGCTGGTTGCTGGACGCGCATTATTTTCTATATTCAACATTTATTTACAATGCATTGACTTCTTAAGCATGTAAATTGCAAAAATTGGATTCCAAACATGTTCAATAGAGGTTATGTCGAACATCGTAATAAGTAAATATTAGAAACAACAACTAGAAATTATGTAATCTACACGTATTTTACGAACGTGGTCAGGGATAAATATCACCTAAAGCAATTTTAAAATTCTTGTAATACACATTCGATATCGTTCCACACATATTAACTATGATAAAAATAACATAATATGTGTTGGTGTTTAACACAATCGAATATTATTACTTCAATTCTATTCAAATTTAACTTGGTCATTTTGATGTCAAACAACGGCACCACATCAAAGTTGTGTTGATTACTAATGGAAGAATTAATGTTTCGAGAAAAACTTGAACAATTCGTGTTTAGTTTTCTTTTCAAAAATTATTTTTAAACTGATTGCATGCTCTAATAATTTACTTACACAAAACATTTTGTTCAGTCAGAAGTACAATCCTTTATTTATTCTTCAATTTAAAATTCACAAATGTGTAAATATTGCGAATCCTTGAAGTAATTTCCACATTTCAAATTTTACTTTATTATGTTTTTTTTGAATTATAATACTATATAAAATTATTGCTTTAAATTTTTTAAATAAATTTGCTTTTAATTGACCACTTTAATTTAAAATTGTTGCACCTAACCAATGATTAAAGCAACTAATTATAATTTATTTACAAAATGCTTTTAGCGATATTGAGTTGGTAATGTTATTTTAAACATTTCCTCGATTAAGAGTCATTTAAAAACATAATTTTAAAGAAATAATGCAAGCAAAATGGGTTTGTGGGTTTTTGTTACACTTTATTATCTGTGTATACGCCCAATACAAACTTAAGTTATAATATTAATTACAACTAAGATAATTATGCAATATCTTTGTAGAAAGTATTATTTTTTAATCCTAAAATTTTGTAACTACCTGTATATGTACATAGAAAGTGCGAAACTGAATAGATTCAATATTCATAAAATTTTATTGATTTTTACAATATTTATTGATTTTTAAAATTTTATTCCTGATTACTTTTAAAGTCTAAAAAGGCATTTTCAAGACACATTTTTAATTTGAGTGTAAACAGTAATAGGGTTCAGGTCGAGGGGGAGAGAGAGGTTGCAAATTACAAACTGTTATAATTTTTGATATTTTGTGAGATGTTTTATTGTTTTGTTTGAAATATACCCTGTTTTTGGAAAATATTACAATTATTTTGATAATAATTAATTATATTAAAATTCATTTAAAAAAAAAATTTTTTTTAATACTTGGTACATACTCTAGCTAGAACTTGGGAAGTTTGATTTTTGAGAGGTTAGCAAGAAAACGATTGGTTATGCTTATGAATTATGGCGGATGCAATACCAATAATTATGTCAGAGGAAAAAATCTTTTTCAAGGCTATTAGTTATTCCTATTGTCTGCTTTTTGATCATTGTTGTATTTTTAGATTTTATATTGATATTTTTACACTTTTGAGTTTTGTAGTTACAGACTCTATACTTAACGCTTTTTCACCTCGCACTAGATTTTGTATTGTTTTTTATATTTAGAGAGAAAGGAGTTTGTCTTTTTCGCCCCATTTTATGTGTAACTTAAACATTTGCTAAGATTTTGACAGAAGGCAAAAAAATGCCACAGGCATTTGATCTTCTCTCCGGATGAATTATATATACGCTTAAAGCACCGTGCATCTGTAACTGTGAGGTCAGGGTAAAAGCTTTGTCATTTCTTGGCTGCTTAAGTTCCTTCCTTTTCTTTTTTAGTTCTAAGGATGGTTTTTAATATAGTATTGTACTATCCCAATTGCCTTTCCTATTTTTATGTACAAGATTGGGGAAAATTTTTCAAGTACGAAAGAGAAATACGATCTTTGAATGCACCGGCTAGCAATGACTCTATTTTTGATTTTTTTATACGTGACAAATTGTAATGAATTCACTAAAATTTATATAAAACACTGCAGTGATACTCCTAATAAAATTAACAATTATAATTCCATACAGAAAAACAATTTTACGCTGATACATTTAATATAAAAACCTACCAGATTTCTTTATTATAATTGCACTAAAATATTTTACAGGTCTTGACCCATTATGATCAATGATCATAGATGAAAAAAAAAACATTTACAATAAAAAATTAACCTGTTATTCTTTGCATCTACGGTAAAATCAAAATAAATGAATAATATGTACAAAACTATGAAATTTTTATAAAAAATAATTTGTTTTTATCTACCTGAAAAAATCTTGAAATGTGACGCCTATGTTTTACTTCAATTGTCAAGCAAATACCATTATTCTTTATTTTACCGGCAATAGAAAATACAGTCGTCGTCAGCATCGGAAACTACGTCGTTTTCCAGTTTTGAAGATAAATTATTGTTTCTCAAAATACAAAATAGTGCACTGTTATCATCTTACAAAATTTCAAAAATAATTGGGTGGGCTCATAAAGTTTTATTTTCTGTGTAAGTTATACTTAAACTTTTCATACCACGAGGTTAAACTCAAAAATTTCATCTTTCTAGAATTACTTAATTTAAAGAGCAAATTGATGATTTATTCAACCAAATATCAATTTCCAACCATTCCACAATCAAAATACATCAGTTTTTTATATTTCATAAAATTTTTCATGCGGTTTCCAACTTATGAATCAAAAAAATCAACAAATATTTCAGTATTCTAACCTGGCTAACCCCAAAATCACTCTCCAGCACGCAGATTCAACAATTCTTTTCAAAATCTAATTTGGATTTCAGAAAATCTAAAAAATTACCCTCAAAACTTTCCTACCGGAAATAGTAGTTTATATCACGAGGGCGTAAGGGGTTGTTTTTCGTCTCGAGACGTAGTTTATGACACGAGCCGCAAGGCGGCGAGGGGAATAATAGTCGAGAGATAAAAAAACCCTGGAGCCCGAGTATTATGAACTGCTTTTCGTGAATTTGGGAATAATATCCGACAAAATTCACGATTTTTTTGCATAAATTGCATAAATCTTATAAATTTATAACACGTTTTAATTGACATCGTGGTAGTGTAAAACCAACTTCTACTTGTAACCATGGTGTTTTTTTTGGCACCAGTTGGTACCCTGGAGGGCAGCCATGTTGTGACGCCATGTTCATTTTCATTTGTGATATTGTGGTGTGTAGATGCGTGCCTGTTGTGTGTCAGTGTTTTCAATTAAAAAAGCCTAAAAACCAAGAAATAATCGTTAAATAATCAATAAATACGACATTGTGGTCGCATCTATCGATGTTCATGGACACGTTGCCAAAAAAATGCAAATTCGATATCGATGGATCACGTGGTAGGTACTATCGCGTTCAGCAAAAAGCGGTATTTATGGGGCGAATTTATACATTATTTACTATTTCAGGCTACATAGCCACGATAGTCGATATACGTGTTCTAGTCTCCCCTACAGGATTTTCAAAGATTTTCAAGATCAAAAATTAAAACGAGGAAAAGCACGTTTGCCGAAGACAACCGAAAAACGTTGTAGATACGCAAGACAGGCAAGTTTTTCACAATTGTGTGGTTAAGATTAAATATGTCAATAAATGTTTTTTGAAAATTTTTGTTTTTTTGAAATTTTTTGGTATTTTTTTACTCCCGGTATTTTTTTACTCCCGGGAGAAAAATAAAGTGTGACGAAAAGAGCTTCTTTACTCCCGAAAAACCGGGTGTAAAGTAGTCACTTTACACCCAAAATCACGAAAAAAATTTTTCTTTCTCTAACATAGTTACCAAAAATTTCTTTATCAAGCTGACCTGCGTCGTTACACCCCAAAATTTTCCACTATTTACTCGCACAGATTAATTTTTTTATGTATCCAACATAGCAAAATACATAACAACCTTTACAAAATTTTAATGGAACAACAACTCCAGAGTATCATAGCGCCACTTTTATCAATCCTTTTTAAATTCATATCTTTTAGCACTGTTGTTCCACAACTTCTAGATTGTGTTCCACAGAACACATATGGAACATCGGTAATTTTGCCACTAGGTGTGTCAATTTTCAGTATTATTTATACCTCGCATTTTGTTGTGGAAGTACAAGTACAAAGTTTGCAATTTTTTTTGTACGATTTATATTTCAGATCACTTTCTATTTAGTTTAAATTGCAGCTTATTTGCTTTGGAGCAGTGCAGTGGCGTAATCATTAAGAATTCTCTCTGTCTTCGATGGAAGAATAAACAATTTTTTTGTTTAACTTTTTCGCCCCTTGTTACCGTCAGTTTTACCTACGGCATAAAAGCGACTTTTTTCCTTGAAAACCGGGCAGTAAAGTACCACTTTCTGTAAAGTAATAAAGTCATACTTTACAGCTCTTTTTTGCTGTGTTCAAGAGAGTATGTGTTGTATTTTTTGTTCAATAAATTTAAATTCTAAAATTATAAACTACTTCTCCATTCGTTGCTAAGCTTAAGCATTGAAAAAAATTATTACAGTATTGAAAAATTGTCATACAAAAATACGTTTTAAAATTTTCAATTTCTATTGGGATATGAACAATTAATCGTAAAGAAAAATGTCGAAATTTTTATACTTATTATCCTGTCTAGAATAATAATAAGGTGTGTTTTCATAAAAATTCATCTAAAGTGGACCACCATGTACATTAAAATGTTTGGGATGCTTAGATAAATGTTTAATTGGCAACTTTTCTGCAGAGGTAGTGTTAATAGAACCATAATTTTTCCTGATGTAGAGTGCGGCACGAGCAGCGGTCAAGGGCACCAAGAAACTTATTTTATAATTTAATTAAGCGAGTAGACCACCAGGAAACCTACCTCTTCAATATGTTATTCGAAATAAATATATAAAATATGTATTCCAATTAGAAAGCAAAATGACGAAACGAAGCGTTGACCTTTTTAGTTTTTATATTATCAAGTTGTAGGTGCGTGTTTAAGGTTCAAAATTTATTTACAACACGCATGTTTAGTTATTTCTGTAATAAATTATAGAGCCAAAATTTTCTGATTTGGAAAACTCTTACTCTTTAACGATTCTTAAGTAGAAATTTCTAAATTTGGGTAAGGTAGAAGAGTCGTATTGTTTATGAGATACGGTGGGATCTAGAAAAATAAAAGTGACTCATTTTCATTTCTTAATTTGGAAAATATCGTTCATAAAATCTTGAAATTAAAGACGAAAGTTTTAATTAATAATACAGTGGGATTTGTTATTGCAAACCCCAAAAAATATAATCCCGTAAATTTTTAACTGAAATTTTGTAGAAATTTTTGCTTCCATGCACTCGAAATAATATGATGACTAAGACCTTTTTAATTTTTGTTCTACAATTTTATATCCTCCCCAAAATAACGATATATATTAATTGAATTTATATAATATAATAATATATTGTTATGTATGTTTAAACATTCAGAACGTAAATAATTGATCATCAAACAAGTTTGAGGTATGTGGTGTAATTCCGTTTAATTGAAAATTTGCAATAGGAAGTTTATTGGGGCACAATAGTAATTTTACCAAACAATGAAAAGCAGGAAACGATAATTTCGTACTGTATTTATTGTAACATGATTTATAAAATAATTTATTCTACATTTTTGTAGTACCTAACAAACTTTACTTTTTTGTGGATTATTTGAACATTTTTATTTAAATTCTGCTTTAATCTATAAGTCAACATCCGGGTATTTTAAGAGATGCTTTTAAGGCGTTTAGGAAAATTTGTACGTTACAGGAAGTATCAACTTTAAAAGGAAATCGACGTAAAGGTACTTAGGTACCTCAAATGGACTTACAGAATAAAATATCTATAAATTAGTGTCGCTCTGTATTTATACACCCACCGATCGTCTGACAAGATAAAATTATTTTAAACGACTTTTTAAAGTATTTAGGCTGGGTTAAACGACTTTTAAAACTTGGAGTTTTTAAATTATTTTTTTTTAAAACTTAATATTATATTATTTATTTTTCATCAAATTGTTGATCGTAAACTGCAAATTATGTAACTGTGAAATAATTGATTATGCAGACACGTTAAATTGGCAATCCACTTTTTAATAACATTTGAGGAACGAAGTAATCGGTTATTAATTAATTTTCAGGCTAACATGCAAAATTTAATTAATTCCTGTTGTTTATTTCGTAATCTTTTCTCCGTAGTTATGCAAAATCGTGTAATTAAGTTTTAATAGTTTTATCAACAACTGATAAGTTTTAAAGAGTTGTTCAACGAATAGCCGATTTAAAAAAAATTAGAAGTTTCAACTTCATTTATGCACTTTTACGTTCAACATATACTTGTAATTATTGAATAATGCAGATATAACTTACAAAAAAAACAATTTGAAGAAGAATTATTGTAATGATTGGTGAGTAATTAAGAAAGAACTCAGAACTCTTCAATCTGTGTGGAATGTCAACAGGTGTGGAAAATACCAATAATTAGTGTGCAATTATTGCAAAATTGGTTTAATTGCAGATACATAATATTATTATGTGATTACTAAAGGAACTAAATGAGAGAGAAATTAAATTTAATTTGTCGATCTTATTATTTTTCCTCTTTGCGTCACGATATCATCACTTTGTTACCTGAGCGGCTACAAAAGACTTTACTTGCCACTCGTATACCGACAGGCAAAATAAGGTAACTTCCTTTTATCATAAATTGTTATGTTTTTGTGACACTTATTTAAACGTCAAATATTACTTTTTTATTTTACAACAAAAATTATTCTTTTACGTCGCGATTTTTTGCTTAATTCCACACTACTAGTAATCCAGATCGCAATTCCATAGAATCAATCTTAATTCACGACTTTATTCATACTACTTCACGACTATCCCAAAAATTTGATACAAAAACTTGATCTGCAGATTCTTGAATACGAAATATTTTAGGTTTTGGAAAATCAAAATGCTTCTATTACATCGATTCCTGTATTGTTTCTGTTTTGTTATTAACATCCACTTTGAAGTAATTTATGTGATCATTGCATTCATACGACATATTTGGTTATTATCAGCCATAATAATGTACCAAGAGCGATGATATTCATATTATAATATAAGGATTTATCATTGACTGATGAGTTACCTACATTCGGTGAGATAATTTCTTAAATAAATAGTACCTACTTATTTTTTTTATATAACAGGCCTTTATTCTCAAATATAATTCAATAGTTACCTATGAATTAAAATTTTTAATTGTTAAACCTATGTCTATTTAGTTATTTTAGATATGTTTGACAATAAAAAATTTTATTTCATGAGTAACCATTGAATTTTAATGGACAGGGTAATTATCAGCTCAATGTTAACAAATTGCTAACGGCATTGACATTGACGAGTGAAATTGATTTTTCAAATTTGAAAAAAAAGTCGATAACGATCATCAGTGTATGGGTAATTTTTTATGTTTTCGTAAAGAATTACTACATTTAAAATTTTTATTTTAGTGTTGCTTATATATCAATGTTTAAACTTTTTGAAGTGAACTTTCACACTTAACAGTGGCATTTGTTGATTGCTATGGTGATGGAACAACATTCTTTTGTGCATGGAAAACTCAATCACGGTGGCGTAGCAAAGGGCCGGTTTATTCCTAATCCTCAATTAAAAAAGCACTTGAAAGTAATGCATTAATTATTTTTGTTGTAAATAAATAATATTATCAGATTTTACAATTTGGTTGAGATAAGGGCCCCTCCATAATGTATTCGTTTTAAATTGGAGGAAACTTAACTCATCCAAGTCGTATCCCCCAGTCATTTAGTTATAAAACGATTTAAAAGTTGCGAGAAGAAGTAATTATAATTTATAACTTCTCGAAGAAGTCACAATCTCTGATACATCAAACAAAATAAAGTAAGTCGTAATTTTAATTAAACCATCGTTTATCATTAGATATTCATTTTTTACTTGCTATAAAATCTTCTGCTTTGCTAAGTATGTTGTTGATAAAGTAAATAGCAAGGCTAAAGTTACATCATCATTATTAAAGAGACATAATTTAAATTTTACTTCGGCCTCTAGTCCTCTATATCACTAATGTAACTAAGTAGTACGCCCTTGTAAGTACTCGTAAGCCACTGTATTTAAAGATAATAAAAAATTTTATTAGTCTATGATGTCACCTTTCCTCTCTCCGCTGCTTATAACGTTGTTCATTGTTCTTTCAGTGCTCGTAAGTGCAGGTTAGTTAATAACAGTAAGTAAAATTAACAATCTTTTGTAGGAAAATTTTTAGCAATGGGAAAGAGAAAAAATAAAGACCGTTCGCGTAGTCCTAGTGACGAAGTTTCCAATCGGAAATTATATAAACGTCTCAAAAAATTAGAAACGGAATTAAAAAGGCGAGAAGACCGACGCCATAATTCAGTGCCATATAGTGCGCATGAATATGGCAATAGGTTTAGACGAGAGAGTACGACACGTACTTCTCCGTCTAAATCGTCATATTACAGATCTAGGTCACGCAGCATTACTAGTTATTCAAATGACCGTGATCGTAGTGAACAAACAGGTAGGGAGTGCAACCCGAGCGGTTCACACCTATCTGGTTCACAAACCCCGCCGTTCCATGAACAGCAAACAGAACCGCTGATTATTAATACGGCACCGGAACTTGAAGACGAAATTTTAAAAATTTTAGGGGAAGATCCGGAACAAAGCGACAGCACCAAGTCAGAACTACATATAGCAATAACATCTAGATGGGCTAAGATTCTGACGACCGGAATTTTAGAAGAAGAAAGATTAAAATTAAAAGACAAATACCCAATTCCGGAAAATTTAAAATTATTAAATCCCCCAGAAGTTAACCCAGAACTATTAGGTACCCTCCAGGCTCACCACAAAAAACGTGATTCTTGCTACGTTGATTTTCAAGATCAACTAGCTAAAGGAATTGCGGCGCTGGGAGAAGCGTTAAATCTTTTATTAGAGAGTAAGGAGGACCTTCCAATACAATTAAAAGAAAAGCTTTTAAACCCTATATGGGACTCTGGTCGATTGTTAACAAACTTATTTAACGGCATGACTCAGGTAAGGCGTACTTTAGTAGCGCAGGTTCTAACCAAACAAATAAAAGAAGTAACCGATAGTACAGCTCCGGGAGAATTTCTTTTCGGTGCTGAACTCGGAGAAAAGATTAAACAAGCAAAAATGCTAGACAAGGCAACCAAAGAGCTTATGCCATCTACACCTAAACAGTATAAAAAGGCTGCTACTACTAAAACAAATTTAACAACAGGGGGGGGAGGTAAAAGGCAAGCCTATACGAGCTACCATGCGGGAAACTACCCACGCCCGGCTCGTCGAAGGGAAACGAGACCGTTCAGAGGGCAATATCGTCCCTTGAAGGAACAACAGTATGTTCCCAGGAGGAGAATTTAAGCGAGGTAAGTCGAATATTATCACATGCTGGGAGACTGAAATTTTTCTTTCACAATTGGCTAAGATTAACATCAAATTCAATTATTCTGTCCTGGGTTCAAGGGTACAAAATACCTTTTGCCAAACAACCAATACAACGGTTTATACCGACGCCAAATATGCTTTCTCAAAAAGAGAGTAGTCAATTGAAAAACTCAATTACAGAATTATTGGCCCAGGGGGCAATTGAAAAATGTACGACTCATGTAAATAATGAGTTCATATCGAGATTTTTTCTAGCAAACAAACCAAATGGTAAGAAAAGGTTCATTCTCAACCTCAAAGCACTAAACAAATCAATTATAACACCACATTTTAAATTTGAGGATTATAGAACTGCCTTAAGACTCATTCAAAAAGACACATATATGTGCTCTATTGACCTAAAAGACGCATATTTCTTGATCTCAGTACACAGATCTCACAAAAAATACCTTCGTTTTGTCTTTAATAATACAATTTATCAGTTCTGTTGCCTTCCTTTCGGTTTGGCATCAGCTCCATTTACATTTACCAAACTAACTAAACCTATTATTAAGAAACTTAGGGAAGAAGGTATTATCTGCCTAAACTATTTAGACGATTTTCTAATTTTTGGAGAATCAGAATCAGTCTGCGCAACAAACACCTCCCAAGCAGTGAAACTTTTAAAATCCTTGGGTTTCATCATTAACAAGGAAAAAAGTTCCTTGACGCCTCAAAAACAACAGAAATTTTTAGGTTTTCTCCTTAATAGCGAAAACATGTCGATAAGCTTACCACTAGACAAAAAACTAAAAATTAAGAGCTTAATATCAATCTATCAACATAAAAAACATTGCAGCATTCGCGAATGGGCAAAATTTATAGGAATCTTAATAGCAGCCTGTCCGGCCATAAAGTACGGATGGCTATATACAAAAATTTTTGAAAGGGAAAAAATATCCAATCTATTTACGAATAACATGAACTACGATGCTATAATGTTACTTTCAAATAGAATTCTACCAGATTTATTGTGGTGGGGTCAGAATATTTTGACATCTTACAATAACATTAGGCAGGACCGGTTCACTATAGAAATTTTCACAGACGCATCTCTTTCTGGTTGGGGGGCTTATTCAGGTCCCAAAGCCACTTGTGGCTGGTGGAATGAATCAGAGGCTAACCAACACATCAATTTCCTGGAATTGAAAGCCATATTATTCGGATTGAGATGCTTTTCTAGAGATCTGAGGGATTGCAACGTTTTAATTAGAAGTGACAATACAACTGCCTTATCATATATTAACAGAATGGGTAGTGCACGGCACGCAAATCTTCACGATCTTGCTAGAAAGATCTGGAGATGGAGCGAAACGAGAAACATTTTCTTAGTAGCCTCTTATGTTACTTCTAAGAACAACTATATTGCGGACCGGGAATCTCGCCGCCTTCCCCCTGAGACGGAATGGTCATTATGTCCATCTGCCTTTCAGGAAATTTGTGAACATTTCGGAAAACCAGACATAGATCTATTTGCCTCATATGCAAATAACAAGTGCAAAAGATACATATCTTTTCTTCCAGATCCTAGCTCAATCGCGGTAGACGCTTTCACTCTAAATTGGAGAGAACTAAACTTCTATGCTTTTCCTCCTTTTTCACTGGTACTAAGAACAATACAAAAATTAATACAAGATAAAGCCCAAGGTATTATAGTAGTACCACTCTGGCCCTCACAACCTTGGTTTCCGTTGTTTCAAAAACTAAAACTAGGGGAACACATTACCTTCAAACCTAGTAACCAATTATTATCTTCTCCTTTTAGACAAATACACCCACTAAGGAAGGAACTTACCCTGGTTGCCGCTGTTTTATCAGCAAAGCTCTCGAAATGAAAAGGGTTCCAGCTTGTGCCATTGAGACCATGATTATGTCACTATCGCCGTCTACATTAAAACAGTACGACACGACATTTAAGCTATGGTGGGATTACTGCAACGGAGCAGGAGTGTCCTTTTTCGAGGCGGGACCGGAAGAAGTAATGGTGTTCTTGCAGGACATTTTCAATAAAGGAAACCAGCAATATGGAACTTTCAACTCTCATAGATCTGCCCTTGCCCTAGTTTTAAGAGCAGACCTAAAAGAGGATGAAAGATTGAAGAGATTCCTAAAAGGCATAGCCGTTTTGAGGCCACCAAGACCAAGGTACAATAATACATGGGATACTCAACCACTGCTGCAGTACCTATCTACACTTTTTCCGTATAACAGTATTACAAATAAACTTCTCTCGCTTAAGCTAGCTTCCTTGCTAGTCCTTATCACTGGACAGAGAATTCAAACTATTTCTCTAATAAAAGTTGATAACATTAAGGAAACCCCAGATGGATTTCAAATTTTTATAACCGATAGAATCAAAACATCAGGGATAAACAAGACACAACCATGCCTTCAAATACCTTTTTATGAAGACAATCCAAGACTGTGTGTTGCCTCTCTTCTGAAGGAATACATGAGAAGAACTATAGACCACAGAACGGCAAACATTCAACAATTATTCATAACTCTGAAACCACCATTCACACACGCGTCGAAAAACACAATCAGCAGGTGGGTAAAAGAAACGTTAAAGTTAGCAGGAATAGATACAAACAAATTTAAACCACACTCAACTCGACATGCGTCGAACTCGATGGCATTCAGGCGCGGTTTATCATTAGACATAATATGTAAAACGGCAGGGTGGTCTGAAAATGGTACCACATTTGCTAGGTTTTACAACCGACCAGTGGTTGACCCACAAATTTTCGCAAGAACGATATTACAAGGTACATGAAAAAATACAACAGATCCTAGACTGTTCTACTAAAAATTTGGTAAAGTTTCTTATAAACTTAACAGTACTTATATAAACTAAATATTATACTATATTACTTCTATACGTTCAAATAAAATAAACTTTTCAGTTATGATAATTCAATAGGAATATTAATTATGGGTTATTAATAAATAACATACAACGATAAAATCACCAAATGCATACTTCACGATTAATTATTCTTTAAACATCTACTTAGTTACATTAGTGATATAGAGGACTAGAGGCCGAAGTAAAATTAATTGATCAAACGAACTTACCTTAAGTGAAGTTCGATCATAATTTTACGAGGCCTCTAGTCCGAAGATATCACTTCCCTCCCATTCCCAAACCAAGGGTTTTTACCCTAGTAATCGTGAAGAAAAACAGGTTAAACTAAATGAACAACGTTATAAGCAGCGGAGAGAGGAAAGGTGACATCATAGACTAATAAAATTTTTTATTATCTTTAAATACAGTGGCTTACGAGTACTTACAAGGGCGTACTACTTAGTTACATTAGTGATATCTTCGGACTAGAGGCCTCGTAAAATTATGATCGAACTTCACTTAAGGTAAGTTCGTTTGATCAATTAATTTTAAGTAGCTTTTGAAATGGTGATGCAGTTTGCATTGAAAACTTGGTCTTTCAATTTTTGCATGCTACACTAATCAGCGGTGTTACCTCAATACCTAATCAAATTGAACAAACAAAAATCATCACCCAAGAAAATTGTGATCCAATATTAGCTTCAACCGAGTATTACATATGAGTATTTTATTGGATATTTATTTACTTATATAACAAATTATAACAATTATTTAGGGAAACGAAATTAAAATATTCAAATTTTGTTTAATTGTTCTCAAGTTAATTCCCATGAACCGTAAATTCCCATCAACTACTTTTTTATCCAACGATGAAGATAGTGCGATGAACACTCATCGTGTTAATTTATTAAAAAGAAAAAGCGGAATATTGAGATCGTTCAACCAATTATGATTATGAAAAGAATTAGTGCATTTAGTAGTTCTCAATCGGGGTTGATTGGGTAACAGAAGAAGAACTGTGACTCACTTAAAATGCACCGCTTAAACGGCTTTAAAACCATTTGACTTGGACTAATGACGCCAGATTTTGATCTTCCTCCTACAAACTTTTCAAGTTGAATGACACTTCCTTTGTTTTATTATTGTATTTTACGTAGTTTAACTTTTTTTGTGAGAAAGTTTAAAAATTACTTAGATAAATCGATAAGACTTTTCCATTTTTCCACCATTGCATGATTCACGGATAAAATAAATTGACACTGGATTTCGAAAAGGTTTATTTCATAATTTGATTATTCATCCAAAAATTTTATGGTGTAATGGTATAATAGAACTCTTATTGCCACCCAATCCATCAGGCTCGAAAGTTGAACATTTTAATGAATCATTTAAGAGAGATTGTTAATGGCTTTTAATAATCTTTTCATAAACAAATCAATAAGTAAGTAATATAATCACAAGATATAAAATTTTATTGGTTGTTCCAATAATTACCAAGATTTAATGTTAGTACATTAAATATAGCTTACATCAGTGGCTTGATGTGATCAATACCTAAACAGTAGAGCGACCAATATGTGAGAGTCTGTTATCCGTTTTTTTTTAAGAGAAAAAAAGGTCAGGAAATTACAATGAAATGATTTTTTAACGATTATGATTCATCTCACAGCTAATAGTTCATATTTATGTAAAAGTTAAAAAAAATACATGTAATTTGAAGCAGTGTCAAGATGGTTATCCATTATTGCCACGAACTTCCGTTGAAAATAAAAATATGAATTTTTATTGACTTACCAAGCTAATAAGTGCAAAATCTCACGCTACCATTTCAGCCATAAAGGCACAAATTTAAAGCCAATGTTATAGTTCTTCTGAAGTCGAATGAACTTCTTTTACATTTGGTTGATTTTCTCTTAAATCAGAATCAACTAACTAAAATTAATCTTGTGGTTTGTCACACTTGAACAATATTAATTGTGGTTTCGGTAAATTGGACGCCTACAAGTGCAGATTTTCATAAGTGTGAAGAAAATCTAACTCTGTAATAGTTAGGCCCTCAAAGTCAAATCAAGTAAATTTTGATAACAAAAAAAAAAGAAAAACGGAAGAGTTAATTTTAATTAAAAAAAAATATTTTAACGTAAACGTATGAGAAAAATTATGTGTTACCGTTTGTATTACGTTTACCTGCATTTAAACTTATGGGTTCGTAGGAAGTAGTTTACCTGTTGTTTTGCAAAGCCCCCACGTTCAGGTGCCTTGACTTGTCTATTGAAAGTCAGTTCTCGCGGAGCTATAGTGAAAGGTGGCATGGAAACACCAAGTTACCTCGCTTTAAATATAAGAAGTTGTGTTTGGTGTCATCATGATTAACAAATTCAGGTATAAAAAACCACCAGTGGTCCAGGATAATAAGGATACAGTGTTAGTGAATAAGGATAACGTTGAATTGTGTAAAAATAGTGAAATAGAAAACGAAAATGTTACTATTTTGGATGCAGAGACAAAGAAGAAACTTAAAGTAAGTTTTGGATAAATTTGGCGCCATAGCGGTTTCAAGTGCCTTCTTTGTTACTTGTCTCCAGTCAATGTGAATTTTGCGTGTCGTACAGGAGATAATAATCGTCTCCGTGTTTTGGTTTAAAATTTAACGACATTAAAATTACCGACAATGGCACGAAATGTACAAAGATTTTAATAGTTTACGTCATGTTGATGTACCTTTAAATTTCAACTTCCTTCGTGTCATCCAAGTTCAACCAAGTGTTTGATGCTATCTTCTTCATAAAGTTAAAATCGATATTTTCGTTTTAATTAAACCAAGCGAACTGTACTTTTAATTAACAATTCATTATTTAATTGCCACTTGCCTTAATTTTATCCATTCGTAATTTTAGGTACTGGCACAAAAATTAATTGAATTTAAAATGATTTACGGAATCGGAATCAAACTTTCGATTACACGCACCCTACCTGATAAGGCTGCGCAATCGCACCTGAGTGGCACTCGATTTTCGTATTATTATTTTTTTTTTTTTACATATTTTACAGTCCCAACTAATTTACATTTTTTAATCACGATTTATTTAAATATATTTTTAGATTTAATCTTGGTGGAAATTTGAGTTAATCCAAACTTACATTATATAATCAATTTTATTCATTTGCTTGATGAATATTTCATAATTTTCCTTAATAGACTTTTTTAAACAAATTTAAAATAAAATTAAGTCAAGAGAAAACGTTATTAAAATCTATAGCAAACAGGTTGTTAATCCGAAAATGAACTGATGTGCCCTAGAATACGTATGACTTATTACGAATTTTTAAAATGGCCTGTGGCATATTACCATTGCATCTGAGAATTAAAACCTACTAACAGAACTTGTCTTTTTACTTCAGGCTATTTATTATTTCCTTAAAGATGAGTATGCAATTGATGGAGAAGAAGTAGGTTGCACGTAACGGGGATAATCTTTGAACTTTTAATGATGACAATTTTAAGAAGTTACTCGAATCCTTGCCATTATATTTTTAAAAACTTGCCGATTTTAGATCTGCATTTTAGAACCACCAAAATATTTAAACAATGGGAAAGATTCATTTAATCCAGTTAGCGTTTATACGGTTTATTAACGTGTTTTTCACGTTATACTGAACTGTCGTTATATTCATCGAAATATGCACGTATAGTAGTTTGTTTTTTTACCCAACGTTTTCTACACATTTATTTAACGTTATAATAACGTAACACATGGAAAAATTATTGTTATAAATTTTCCACGCGTTTTCAAAGTCATCCTTTATTATTGAGAAACGTACCAGACACGGTATGCTCTTTTTGGGATGTCTAGCCGTATTCTGATTATGTTTTTAATTGATCATAGAATATCCATTCAACGTTAAAATTTTAAATAAAATAATGGAGAAAACTTGCTAGATAATCCGAATCAGTAATGACTAAGTAATTGTTCCAGTTTTTCTCATTATTCTGAAAGCGATTACATGTTTATTAAGCCTTCCAAGATTTATGCAACACGATTGTGTGATATCTAAATCAATTAGAATGAACTCATATTTTTTGCTGCGTTGTTAAAAGAGAACGTTACGATCGTGACCCGAATTAAAAGCGCTGCTCAAGTTAATCAGCTTAATGATTTATCAATAGGAACAAATATAATTTTTTAATGTTTGACAATAACAATTTAAAGGTTTAAAATTTGAAACGTGAACCAAGCTTCGGTTTGATAGATTTGTGTAAAATTTTTAACAAAAAGTCACGATTTAACTAGCCATAAACTGCCCATGCATCTTATGAAATTTCTTGGAATCGTTAAATATTTACGGGCCTGATTCACAAAGGTAGGTATTTCCGGTGGTCGATAAGTTCTTCGAGATTACTGGAAGAGTTCGCAGAATTGCAAAATTCTTTGTTCTTAGTAGAAGGTTAAGAACTGAAGGCTAAGAGGTGACATAATGCAGGCATATACTGTTTCGATAAATATTCAATCGATGACGGTAACCACAGCATACCTCACAGTCTTGCAATTCAATTTTTATATTAATTAATTAAGTTACGGTGTATGATATTAAAAGAAAAATGATTTAAAAAACATTCCTGCAATTATCTTCTCTTAAAATTCACTTTTTGTATTATACGTTGGTACCGTTAAGCGTAGCCTACTTTGCTAACCACCGACATGCTTCGCTTATACATAAATCCATCCAAATGTATGTCGACGTTGAACTTATAACTGAAGATAATGTAAAATTGCTTAACTAATGGTTATTTATTCAAGCTAAATTTTTCAAGTTAACATAAAAATGTAAATTTATTTAGTTATCGAGACATACCTAAAATTATTTCTTCCTTCCTTTATAGGAATTGTTTTCCCAATTGCAATTCTCCAATGAGACTGCCTTACCTCCAGATGCTCTCCGACGAGCACTGGCCGAAAGTTTTTACGATCAGCAGCGTTTCCAACTGGGTTTCATGGACGACGCAGCTGAATGCTTCGAAAACATGCTTTTGCGAATCCACATGCACATAGCTCATGGAGAAGCCGAAGACATGTGCAATGCGAAACATTGCATCCCACATCAAAAGTTTGCAATGACTCTGGTAGAACAAAGCGTATGTGGAGCTTGTGGTGCAACTTCGGAACCCCTACCATTCACTCAGGTACGGACGATCATCATTCCTTCTAACTACCCAATCTAACATTTTTTTAAATTAAACAGATGGTACACTACGTTTCCGCATCAGCCCTAACTTCACAAGCTCGCCAAACCTCTGCCAATACTTTTCAGACAAACTTAGATCCATTCGGTCAACTTTTGCGAAAAGCCGGTGGAATGGGAGACATCAGAGATTGTCCCGTAAGTAACTTCAGTTGTTCAAATCGCCATTTTATTCTACAACATTATATTATTTTTACAGAGTTCTTGTGGGAGCAAAATTCAAATTCGACGATCGCTGATGAATCGACCCGAAATAGTCTCCGTTGGCGTGGTTTGGGATTCCGAACGACCAACTTTAGAACATATTATGGACGTTTTTGGTACAATTGGTACAACTCTTCGACTAGCAGATGTATTTTACAGTGTAGTTGACAATCGTTGGGGAAACTCAACACTACACACTTTAGTCGGGGTGGTAACCTATTATGGAAAACATTATTCCACATTTTTCTTTCACTCAAAACTACGTGTTTGGATTTATTTTGACGACGCTACAGTTCGAGAAGTTGGTCCAAAATGGGAACAAGTTGTAGAAAAATGTCGTAGAGGGCGATATCAGCCTTTATTACTTCTATATGCTGTTCCT
Organism: Rhagonycha fulva; assembly: GCA_905340355.1. Classification (NCBI taxonomy): domain Eukaryota; kingdom Metazoa; phylum Arthropoda; class Insecta; order Coleoptera; family Cantharidae; genus Rhagonycha; species Rhagonycha fulva. The sequence continues at coordinate 36,767,220 of HG996556.1, forward strand.
AATGGTACGCCAGTAAACACTGAAAACGCACCAAAGCAGTCGACTCCATTTTATAATGGAAAAGTATTGAAGACACCTTCCCAATCGTTATTACGGCGATCGGTAACTCCAAGTCCCGAGAAACCTAACGTTGGTAATACACGACGCGCGATTACTCCAAATCCGGAAGGTAGCTTTGTTCAAAAGCAGCCATTATCATGTGCCAATAACGAATATCAAAATTTGTCGGTAATTCAAGATAATTTATACGGAAGTAAGAGTGTACGTGATATAGACGTAGTAGACGGAGAAATTACGAAAGAACCTGAATACATTACTAGAAGAAAAGTAGAAAACTTAATGTGCGCCCAACAAAATTCCAAAAATCAAATACATCGAACACTCAGTAACGGTTCATCATCTGGTTTAGAAGGTATTTGTGTGCCAGAACATTTAAATATACCACGACGAAGAGATTCCGGAAATTGGAGCGGCGATCGTAACAGTGCGTCTTCTTCATCATCCACAACAATGGAAAATCCATATTCGTATTTATTGGGTAAGCTTCCGCACACTAACGGCGGAAGTATACCTGGAAGTCCTACTCGCGGAAAAAGCGACTCGTTGAGTGGAAGTAGTGGTGTGTTTGATGCTGGTTATGATTCCTATTCTATATCATCAAACGATAGCTCCGCTATGGCAACCGTTCAACACCTTATGAAACAAGGACACCTTGCAAAAATTCCGGAAGACTATGGAAATCAAGCTACACAACAATTTTCTGTTAGTTGTGACGTCCTTTGCGACGAAGCTGACGAATTATTAAATAAATCACGACAAATGGAAGACGAACATGATTTAGTCCTAGCTCTTGCATTATGCAACGCAGCGGCGACAAAAGCTAGAGCAGCCATGAATGCGCCATATAATAATCCGCAAACACTCACTCTTGCACGGATGAAGCACAATACTTGTATTATGAGAGCAAGAAGTTTACACAGGCGTATAACGCAAACACAAACGCCGACTTCAAATGATCTTCATCCTGAAATCCGACACACGCGTGAAGGCAGCAGTGGAAGTGGACGACATTCTAGACAAAGTTCACGGGAGAAAGGTCAACATTCTCGGCAAAATAGTAAAGAATTGTTAGTAATGCCCGCACAAGAAAAACCAGCTGCCCAATCGAAAAACATCGAAATTTACGCAACTTTGCCAAAAAAGAAAGGTTTACTAAAGAGTAAATCAAGTTCCATTAATATTGACGACGATGAGGACTACATTATGCGTGATAAACCGGTAGAAAGAGAATCGCGCAGTTTATTATCACGAGTTCGAGGCAAAGACGATTCAAAAGTAAAAGAAAAAAGATCGCGTAGTGAAGATAGAAATAAAATTTTTCGCGACTTCTCCATCGCACCTGGTAACCTTTTTTCAAATGCAAAAGATACACTGAAAAAAGAAAAACCCAAAGAGGAAGAAGATAGAAAAGAAAAGGATAAGTCTGGTAAAAAGCAGCATAAAATTAGAAGGAAACTTTTAATGGGTGGTTTGATCCGTCGTAAGAATAGAAGTATGCCTGATTTAACTGAGGGTAATCCAGAAACAAAGCAGCCAATAATTGATAAAGAGAAACGTGTATTGTCCGTCGATGACAGTAGTGTGGGGATAAAAGGTGGTGAAAAGATTAATACCATGAGTGGTTATTTATCAGAAGGTCATTTAGAATTCACTGGAAATTGTGCCAATCCTAATTTAGAACGTAGCCGCCTTATGAGAAAAAGTTTCCATTGTAGTGCTGGTAAGGTTTTGACTCCCGTCAAAGTTCCGCCTCCTCCTCCAATTCGAACAACATCTCAACTGACAAATAATAAAGGAGAGGAAAATATAGAAATCAAGATAGATTCGACAATGTATAGCTCTTCAAATGAAATTCAGTATTATCAAAATCATATTGATCAAAATGTACAATACCTACATCCAAATTATGACGGAAATCATAACATTTATGACTCTTACAAACGAAATATGGTTCAGCAAAACATGGTGGTAACTCATGCCGATGTACACCAAGAACAAAGTCCCTTAAAGTTAAACCAAAGTTTAATTAAACCAGTGTGTAACCAAGTGGATAGTGGAATTGATGAAGTCGATTGCTTACCTCGTTTTGTAAAGCAAAATATGGATTTGCCTCCATATCCAAGTCCGGCTGGTTCCATTATTCATTCTCGCCAAGGAAGTGCTGAATTTCCTGCACCACCTCCGCCATTAGATCTTTCAGCTTTAGATGAACATTTACCTGCTGAAACGAGAACAACAACTCCTCCGCCTCCACCTCCAGAAGGATTACTGGCACAATTGCAAAATAAACGGTTAGAAATATTGTCTCACGATCATCAATTAAAATATTTACCAGAAATAAAATCTTCTGGAGATACATGGTTGAAGGAACTACAAGCAAAGCAAGAAGCGCTTAAAATGAAAAAAACTAATGATGTTGCTCCCAGTGTAGGTGTGGATGTAGTTAATACTCAAAGATACACTCCAAGTGAATTAGCACGTATGTATTCTACGGATTCCATGAAAAATGAAAACTCAAAAATTTCTACGGTTAAAGATTTGGCATCCAAATTTGAAAGCAGTCAAGTTCCTACAAATAATACAAATGCTGTTCAAGCTAATCACCTCAAATTGGCCACTTCTATACAGCAAGAACAACACTTCCCACCACAATTTTCACAGAGCTTTAGAAATAAATGTGAAAGTCCGATAAATACAGGTGTATTATCCTTAAAAAAGCGTGATGATAAAGATGCCATAACAGCCAATCAAATAGCCGCCGAAATCGATGAAGTAGAAAAACTTAGTGCTGCAGTTAATAATACATTAAACTGTGGCGGTGGTGACGAAATGGCCAAACGAAATAAACCCATGAAAAAGAAAAGCGTTTCTTTTTGTGATCAAGTCATTTTAGTGGCCACAGCTGATGAGCAGGAAGATGATGCGTACATACCCAATCCAATTTTGGAACGAGTTTTGCGTACGGCATTTACAAAATCTGATGATGAATCTGAAACTCCTGAGAAACCAGGAGTTCTGATGCAACAAAACGAAATTAAAATGCAACATCAGATACTTCCAGCACAAGACGTGCTACAAATTAGACCAGTGGATAATAGGGTTGTCTATGGTAATCAGGAAAATGGATATGTTAGAAGAAACTCCGTGGAAAATTTGCTTTCTCCTTCTCTTAATGTTCCTAACGAGGTACACTATAACAATTTGGTTGATAAAGATATAGAATTACCTCAATCATATGGAAATAATTTGCAAATGGGTATTCCAAATCAGCAATATAATATACCGCCTTGTGAGCCAGTTAAACCACAATACTTACAACAACCTACTTCACCTCACATTATTTCTAACAAACCTCCCCAGTATCCTCATCATCAGCAACAACCACAGCAGCCAGATTATCAATATCAAAGAGAACAACGTGACTATTCTCACTTGCCCAGACATAACTATAATGTTAATCCTCAACATGTAAGAAGTTCGCCAGTTCCACAACCGTATCATCAAGGATATCCCCCAAACCCACAGTACCAATCTCCTTTGCCCCAACAACACATAAATCAATCTGTTTATCAAAATCCGCCTCCTCAACTACAAGTAAATCAACAAATTCAAAATTCCATGTATCCTCATCAGATGCGTCCATTACCAAACACTCAACAACAGTATTATCAACCTCCAGCTCAACAGTATTCTCCTTATCAGAGGGTACCTGCTCCTGTATGTCACGACAATTACAACAACCAATCAAACGCTCCTGTTTATCAGAGAGTTCCAAACTGTGATAATCAACAATGTAATCCTCCAAATGGTGCATATCCCGTTTATCAAAGAGTGCCAAATATGCATCAAAATAATTCTCCCTACCAACCTATACCGCACTACCCGCCATATCAAAGTGTACCAAACCCAAATCAAACAATTGGAGGAGAAGGCCAACGTCCACGAATAGAAGACCCTATTCAAAGGCAACAATCAGTCCCCTATCAACTTTCCCCTTATCAACACGCATTGCCTCCAAAAGTGCCTTTACAAAAAAAGACTGTTAGTTTCGAACCCGGTACAAAAGGAGGAGCAGAATCTCCTACTCCTAAAGCCGTAGTTACGCCAATTATTGTCAATCCTAACATGAATAATAATAATAAGAGTGCAAGTATGAACAAAATAAAGTGTAATTTGTGCAGAAAGAAATACGTCGTTTCCGCAACTTTGTACTGCACAGATTGTGAATTTTATATGTCTAGGTTTAAGCCCAAAAGTTAGTTTTAGAATGAAATATTTTTTTACAAAGAATTGTGATATAAAATAATGTTCAAATTAGATGTAAATTTTTTTGTAAAATTTTAATACTGTGTATTTTTGTAAGATCTCAACATTTTTATAAGATGTTTGTTATATAGAGCTTTTATTAATGTATAAATAAATTTAAATTATTTTTAAATTTTTATAATTAAAAAATAAATTCACTTTTAGTATATTCTGTTGATTTATTTCTTGAAATTTCAGATTACAAATCCTCATAGATATGTAGGTAAGTTCATGAGATGGAACCATCGCGTACATAATTTTAGTTTTCTTCACAATTTGGCCATTTCTTCACTCCAGTTCATGAAATGATCAATGCATTTCTCCACTTGATAAAAGAAAAATAAAAGATCTATTTAGCAACTTCCATGTACGGACCTTGGTATAAGTAAATACAAAACTAGAGGTAATTTCATATAAAATGATCCAATCCGGGCTTCCAAATTACTAATTTTAATAAACTAGTTTATTTTGAAATATGAGATTGAATAATATTCTATAGGTTTCTAAAAACACATGCAAATTAGGACTCAAATATTTTTTGCACCAAAGCCCACTCAGTGTTAGATCAACTACTGGTCTAAGCTACGGATTTGTCTGACTGTGATAAGGGATTTATTACAAAAGAGGAACACTTAGCAGTGATCTAGTCTAGTAGTTTAGACCTTTCGTAACTCAGTAACAATAAAATGCATGCATGGTAGGTATCTCAAGAGTTCTCATCTAGTCAAAATTATTCCTGGCATAAAGTGTACAGGTGGGGTCATCAAGAAAGCAAAGTAACGTAGGTATTTCTTAATGTAAATTGACTTAAAATTTGAAATGGGGTTCTATCAAGGGCTGTATCTCAGAAACTATTTTTATGGTTTTGCATAACCTATTAACCATTTTAATTTTTTTATGGTAGTCCAGTTAACACAAAGGTTTGGGTTGGTATAATTTTTACACTATAGGTAAGTGATTTTGTCATTTACATGCATTTAATATGATTTGAGGTAACTGGAAAACCTTTTCAAATTTTGAGGCGTGACTAATCTACACTAAAAACATCGTACTTTTATCTACACAATCGACAGAGATATTCGAGGTGTAAGTGTAACAAAAGTGAGTGAAGTATGAATGAACATAAAACTTCATGTTTTGATCTAATTTACAATTTTACCCGTAAAATTGATTTCGTCAGAATTTTTTGATGGACACAACGCCACAGTGTGGCATTTCTTCTTAAACATGGCCAACAATGTATATTAACATGGTTTAAACCTAAATATCATTCAAATTGAGTTGGCTGCAATAAAGAAACCAGATGGAAGAATGAAGGAGAAATAAGAGGAGATGAATTCGTACTCATGTATTCAGGGGAAAATAAGCAAGGAAGCAATGGTACAGGTTTTGTAGTAATGAAAAAGTATAAAAATGATATACTGCATTTTAAACCAATGGGTGGAAGGCTATCATACTTGAGAATCAGAATGAAACCAAATAATCTTTCGATAATTAATGCCTACGCACCAACTGAAGAGAGCGCCGAGGAAGAGAAAGAAAGGTTCTATTGGGATTTGGAATTGTTGTATGATTTGATACCTAGACATGATACGGTGATCGTTATGGGAGACTTCAATGCGAAGATAGGAAAGGAGAAACATTTTGAAGATGTGGCTGGAAGGCATACAATTCATGAAAGAACAAATGATAATGGGAGCAGACTGTGCAGATTAGCAGCATCACTGGATATGGTAATTAGTAGCACCAAGTTTGAACATAGGAGAATGCATAAGATTACTTGGATGTGGCCTGGGAGCAATAATGATGAGGGAAACCAAATTGACCATGTGCTGGTGACAAGAAGGAGAGCCACATCAGTAAAAGATGTGAGAACGTATCGAGGTGCCACAATACCAAAGCAAAACAATTTTTGAAGCAATTTGCTGTTTGATACTACACAATTTATATTGTTTTAAAACTTGTTCAATATTTAGTGTAGTCTAAAACGAGCTTTATACCAAAGATACCAAATCTTGGTTATACCATGTTTTCAAGTTCTTTAGCCATGATATTCTTCTTCTTTCCGGTCCTCTCTTTCCTTCTACATTTCATTGTAGAATTAATTTTAGTAACCCGTATCGTTGGCTATTTTCATAATATGCCCTAGGTAGCCCAATTTGCAATTCTTTATCTTTAGAAGTATCTTTTTCTCTTTGTTCTTTCCAGCATAGTCAGGTTAGTAACATGGTCCATCTACGGTATCCTCAGAATGCGTCGGCACAACTACATTTCATATGGTTCTAGTTTTTTGCAAGATGCTTCTGTCGAAGTTCAGAACCAACTACATATAACAACACCAGGAGGACGTAGCACCTCAGCAATCTTATTTTTGTTGTTAATGACAAATCGTGATATCTGAACAGTCTTAACATTTTCAAGAATGCGGCTCTGAACTTTTCTATTCCTATTTCGACTTTTATTGAGTGGTCCCACCTCTCATTGAGTGTTGTGATGTAAGCATACACCTACTTCATATAAATGGGCACACCTCTGCCTTCCACAAAAATTTACCCTCTATGTATACTTTTCCATTCTCTGTAGTGGTTTTATATTCACTGTAAATTGACCTTGGTGGTTATTATTTTTTGATACTTTTGATTTTTGATACGTATAGAGTTGACTCAGACTAGGAAGAACCGGCAATGAAAAGCTGCCAACGCAAAAGATAGAGGAGGAAAAACGTTTTGGTGCCAGCTGGTAAATGAACTGGAAAATTTTTTGTATCTGCACATTAGTATCACGTGTCGGTTCTTCAGAAATTCTGAATGTTTTTTATAACTTTTTTTCAAAATTATCTCAAGAAGTTTTTGTTATATCTAGATTTTATGTTGTCTATGAAAACATTCAAAAATGAATTTTATCAAGCAATAGACGAATCACTCTTCGTCTTCTCTTCTTCGATACTGTAGATCAATGTTACCATAGCTGCAGATGGCCACTGGAAGGCCGAGCTAAGAAATTCTGTATAGTCCGCAATTTGAACCCAGAATTTTCACTCTATACTCGACCAGCGGTCACATCACTCCACGGCTGTGGCTATGAATCTACATACTATATCTGTACCTTGGAATGGAAAGGGCGAGAGTCCAAAATTATCAAACTGAGATAAACGGCCATTACTGAAATTTCTGCTGGTGTAACATCTTTGATGATTCTTAAATACTATTAATAATTGTTGTAGGTTACCAATTTTTTAGTTCTCAACTTAAATCTCATAAAAGAATGTAATACAATTGAAATTTTTTGAAAAAATTTAAAATATCGAAAAAAAATGGACTTCCGTCTTTTTTATATTGGCTTTACAATATTTTCATTGATGGACATCGGGCTTTTAAAAGTATAATTTAAGAGAAAAACTATGTAAAATCGTAATTTTTATTGAAAAAATTTATTTATTAAATTACATAACAATAATAAAACAAAATATTAATCCGAATCTTCATGGGTATTTTCAATGTAAGGAAGATTTTTATAAAAATCATGATGCCTGGCATCTATCTACCCATTGCAAAAGGTTCATGAGATTGTCAAACTTTTGCTTTTTTATTGACAAAAGTCTGCCAATTCGTAAAGGCAATAAATCATCATAGAAATGTAGATCTTCCCTTTTCTTGCATTTATAGCTAACTTCTTTAAAGTCGTCCTGATCGAAAGATGTTTTATAAAAGAAACTGCCATCAGGATGGTCAGTTTGGGCTTTGAAGTGGACCACTGTGAAGATTAGAAACGGTTCACCTAACGTATTTACTTTCCGAACCACTAATTCTGATTTGTCAGAATACAAAGTGGACCAGTCAACAAAATCTTCTTGAGCCATTTCATGTACTATGAACGGTTTGTTTTTCATTTGGCACGTTCGCACAAACTGTGCCCACTCTCTAAGAGTTTGAATAGACATTCCCGGCAGTCTCTTTTTCTTCTTTTCAATCACTGCATGTACCCCATCAACCTCCATATGGGTATGACTAGTGAAAAGGAATTTATGATTAATTTCCTTAATATGCTGCAGTTTTTGAACAACGTATACATTGAAAATAGCATCAAATTCCTATTTTGACCAGCACAGTTGTCTGACCAAATCGTTATTTTATGCACATCATGTGGGAGAGTCTTAATCCATTTGATTAGAGATGAGGCGAATTGATTACCACCTCTTCCAGAAATTGACTCGTCTCACATCATGCAATGATTTTCCGGAGGGGTATTGTCATGGATTGTCAAATTGAATGTCCAAAGCTGCGTAAGGTAAAATGACTTCGCATTAAATATGTAGTTTTATTTTCATATTGATCATTTCCATGCGAGAACGCCTTTTGCATTGCAATGCCTGAAACTTTTGTAAAAGCCAGATGTCCATTATAAGGCTTTTTCAAATTATTGTAATATTGAACTACCGTCTTTTTAATTTTTTAAAAATTTTGAAAAGCCAGATGTCCATTATAGGGCTTTTTCAAATTACTTTTATATAGGACTACCGCCTTTTTGATTCTGCTAATTTTTTAATCGACCTATATAGCGACTTAAGACCAATTTTTTTTAAATCAGCGCGATCTCTTACCTAAGAAACAAACCTTAACTCAAAATTGACAAAATTGGACTTCCGCCCTTTCCATTCCAAGGTACAGATATAATCAAATAAATATCTGCAGCAACGGTACTTTTTGGATTATTTGTTTGATATCTTTCGCCGTTCCTGAGATACATTCATTTTAATAAAAATAAAAATTTTGTCGAGACTTATCGATTTTAATTTTACTATTCCATAATTGGAATCCTTAATTTACAATCCGGCTAGTGGATAAATATTGGAGAGCTAACATTAGGGGAGACCGAGGAGAGTTGAAACAGAGGTGAGTTGAAACAGCGTCGATTTTGTGGAACCTATTCCCGTTAGAGAACTGGCAACGCGAAAATTTATTGCTTTTTTGACGTGTTATTTAATGCAGTTTACATCGAAATTGTACTGCGGATGGTTTAGTAAATACGACGTGCACGTGAAAAAAATTGACAAATGTAAATTTTTGACCAATATTTCGATAGCCTATTATTCAATAAATATCAGGTAAATACTATTGCAACATAATTTTTAATATACATTAAATATTAAGGTTTGATGGCATAATATGGTTTTTTTGGGTTCGATACGTGTTTTGGAATTAACAGACATTATTCTAAATAAAGGAGACCGAGGAGAGTTGAACCAGCTTGTTTCAACTCTCCTAGTTCCCTATTAATACATAATGAATAAAAAAAAAAAATTAAAACCGGCAATAATTATTTTTGCTTGTGTTGCCTCGAGCTCTATTTCAACAGCAAATTTGAAAAAAAAGTGGGTTCAGTGTATGGAATGCAAAAAATGGTCATATAAAGCTTACACTGGAGAAGAGCTCTAATATATTTGTCACAATTTCCTTTAGGACTAAATTTCAAACAAAAACAAAGCAGTATAATATTTGTTGTATTCACTTTTATTATTAAAGTTTATTTTATTCACAAAAAGTAACGTTTAAATTAAATTTAAACACAAATACCCACTTGTTAAAACTCACCTCGCCGTCTGTTTCAACTCACCTCGGTACTAGGAGAGTTGAAACACTGGGAGTTATTTTAGTTTTTGTCGATTTTTTCATAGACCTTAATTATTTTTAGTTATTTTTATATTTGGTTCATATAGTGTATAGAACTAGCTATATGGAATTCTATAATTCATAGAGGTAGAACCATTTTTGGCTAAGATATACTAGATACTGTAAAAACTGTTTCAACTCTCCTCGGTCTCCCCTACTATCAAGTAATAATAAAGCAACAATAATATTATGTTTTAGTGCCTGACAAACGTAAAAATTATTACGACACCACTTCCAGCTTTAATTCAGAAAGCATTAATTGAAGTTTAGATTACCCAATACCTCCACTGTCATAGTTACCCATCTAGATAACTGTGCGAGGCCGAATACCGAGTAGCGTCATAGAGCTAAGTATAAGACCATAAGAGTCAAAAGTGAACTTCGAAATCTCAGAGTTAACCTGAAAGGTGGCTTTGAAGCCGAAAATGCTGTTTATTTGATTTATATACAATTGAAGCTTTCTGGATTAACCACTTCAAACCTACATTAATTGCAGGTCTTCTTCTTCTTCATGAGCCGTTATTCGTCCACTCCTGAACGTTAGGTCTTCCCTTTTAGCTTCCCCCCAATGGGGGAAAGGGGGTTTTGCCCATAACTCACCACGCTGGGCAGGCGGATTGGCGAGTAGTCCGCAGATCAAGTTTGGACTTTTTAGATCACAGCAGATATCCTACGCAACCAGGATTAGAACCGCGGTTTCCTGCTCTCTAGTATATCCGTGTTTGATTTACGCCAGACTGCTGATCTGGTAATTGGTAATTGCAGGTGGTCAACATTAAACAAGGATGCGATACACACATTAATTACACAAGAACACGGCAAACGTGGGAGTCAACGTGTCAGATGCAACGCTGTACCTTAAGTGATTAAATTTGAAAATGACGTAGAAGAGGTTAGCTTGGTGGCTTAGATCATATATTGTCATAAAATTATAATCTCCAGAATATCAATCGCCCACCTGCAGTGTGTCCTTGCAAATAAATAACTTGAAATTTCAATAATTGTATTCTTCTTTCTAAAAGAAATAAAAAATAACACAAAACTCTTTCGCTGCACTCAAATTTTATTATAACTAATTCAAAAATTTACATTGAATCTCGCATACTACAAAATCGCGACCTCACGATCGCTCGCGAGTCCTTTCTAAACTCCAAATCAAAAACTTCCCCCACCTTGGCTATAACACCAGAGCGTCACAAAATTAAATTTTCAAAAATTAAACTTACAAAAATTGTCATCAACTAGCAAACCTCTTCATCCCAAAAAATATACGACATCTCCTTCCTATCCTTAGAAAAGTTCTGTAGGAACTAGAGAAGGATACCAAACGTCGTATCGTTGGGATGAAGAACCAACTTTCAAATTTACAAATCAAAACTTACAAATTACTATTTCATTAATTGACTAAACTAAACCAATCAAATTTACAATTGTTCATAGTTACTATCAAATTTACAATCACTTCAATCCGTTGTCCGTTCAATCGCGTTTTCATTTTAATAATTCACACTCTTCTTTATTTTTATTTTTTTGTTTTTGGCTCCAACTTCCTTCCACCGTACCCTAATTCGATACGCCTATTTTAATAAAACGGATTGGCATGCCTGTACCACTTCCATCTTCTTCATCCAACTATGTTTATACAACTTTTGATTTTCGACTTTGTTCTCTTGAAAATTGTCGTTTTTAACTTTAATTAACCATACTAATTTTCCTGACGCCATCTCTTCTTGCTCTTTGTTTTCCCATCTACTTGACCTGGTTACATCCTTCCTGTCGGAATATCCACCCAAACTAGTAACTTTAATTTTATAATTTTCAAGGTTTCTTTGAATATCTATTTTTTTACTTCGCAGTTTTCTCCATCTTATTCTTCTTATTTGTTTTCTTGAAAATACGAGGCCTTCCTTCTTAATGTTGCCATTGTGCCACTTTTCTTTTTCGATAAAAATTTCGATTACACTAATTTCTTCTTGAACAACTTTCTTAATGTTTTCTTTCACCTTAATCTCCTCAGTTTGGAACAAATTTTTTTCTAAATCTTCATTTTTCAACATTGGTTTACTTAATTTTTCTACTCGAAATTTTTTCCTGATTTGCTCAAAAGTTTGGTTTATATTTTGATTAATCAATTGGACCATCTGTTCCAACCTCGGCATAAAATTTTCAACCATTTGCTCACTCATTTTTTTTTATAGACTCAATCCCAGGGTAAAGGTAAGTTCTAGGATAAAATTCCTTATTTTATCCACTTGGCCCCACGTTGATATGCGACAGAAAAGATGTCATAAAATTATAATCTCCAGAATATCAATCGCCCACCTGCAGTGTGTCCTTGCAAATAAATAACTTGAAATTTCAATAATTGTATTCTTCTTTCTAAAAGAAATAAAAAATAACACAAAACTCTTTCGCTGCACTCAAATTTTATTATAACTAATTCAAAAATTTACATTGAATCTCGCATACTACAAAATCGCGACCTCACAGCTCCGTGGATCGCTCGCGAGTCCTTTCTAAACTCCAAATCAAAAACTTCCCCCACCTTGGCTATAACACCAGAGCGTCACAAAATTAAATTTTCAAAAATTAAACTTACAAAAATTGTCATCAACTAGCAAACCTCTTCATCCCAAAAAATATACGACAATATATTACTATTATATTCATATATATTAGTAATATATATGATCTATAAGCTTGGTGGATACTTTTCAAACCACTAAAGTAATATACCTCTACATTTTCTTCAACACACACAAGACCTTCTGAAAGAAAGTATTAACAATTAAATTAATGTTGTATTTACATTTTCATCGCTATTCAAGTAAGGAACTAATTATACAAAATAAATTATCTCACTTACTTATTCGCTATTTGGCAACAGCGCAGTCGATGAATACATAACTCACTGAAATGGATGCACTTGTTAAACATAGATTTCCATCTCTAATGGACGAGTTTCACGGCTTTTTCTTTACTTGACCATCTTCTAACATGAGAAAAACATTACCGGACTTGACGTCATCGGTAGATGACGTTACACAAAAAGCCAATCAGAATTGCAGTGCTGCCACATCGACAGCGCAAAGTCATGTTTAATTATATCATTGGTCAATCATGAAGCTCAGTTTAAATAGTTTTTTAAATTTCAAATTGCTTTCAAAAATCTAAGACTGAGTTTTGGGACCAACGAATTATACTTGTTTTATGTTCTGACGATTATTATTGTCGATATTATACCTACTGTATTTTTTTAATTAATTTTATAATTAAAACTTAAATTAACTTATAAAATTAATCTTATGGTGTGTTGATTTACATTTGCATAACATTAAAAGTCTACATAGGTACATACGTTGAGTCATTTCTAAATTAAATTATGAAAACTTAAATTTTTTCAAACGGCTCCCTGAGAAAAATAGAAGCGTGCCGCCTATGAACATAAATTAGTTAGTAATCATCTCTTTTCAACATTCGCAACTGTAAAACTAGTAAATTTTAAGTTTAAATTGTAAATTAAAACGAATTTTGGAAGAATGTTCAAATCCATTATAATAATATTATCTAATAAATTAATCAAGCCCAATTAATAAAAAAGCTAGAAGAAAAAACTTACACGAGCAAATTATGCAAAATATCACAATAATTAAACTTTATAATTTCGAATCCTGATTCCAAATTTTAAATTTTAACATTAATTTATCTTTTATGAAATGCAACGCTCTCAGAAATTTAAAATTATCGACCGTTGAAATGAAATCTGCTGATTGTTACAGTTAGATATCTTAGATGGCAGCATAAGTTCGCCAAATTGAAAAAGTTGTTGATGGTACCAAAACAGAATTCTCTCTTATCACTGTCAGTATGACGTTAATGGCGTAAGCGTGTTGGTGTTGGTCACGTTCTTCCGACTAAAAACAGTTTATATTTCTTAAAAATGACTGCCACTGGTGTTTTACCATCTTACCAAAGATTTGTGAATGGTGTGCCCGTGCCGTTTTCTAGAAAGTCGTTTAGACCGCGCGAAAAATATGTTATTATTTTAGTTTTTTTAACATTTGGGTTAGTGTGTTTTGGTACATTCTTTTTTCTTCCTGAATTTAAAGGTTCGAAAAGTACCGCGGATAGTGTATACAAAGTGTACGATAAGATCAAGAGAGCTGGTCCAGAATTGTTAATTCCTCCACCTCCGCACTTGGAGGACGAAAAAGACACTGCCAAGTTGTTAAGACACGATGATGATGGTCTCGATCCCCACGTCATCGATGACAGAGCTAAACTTAAAGCTAAAATTGAACAGGACGATCAGCTGAAGGTCCTTGAGAGACCCGACATGGGTCTGCACAAGAAGACGTCCTCGACCACCCCTAAAGGTGGTAAGGGTAGGAAAAGTAACTCTATAGATGAGTCCGTGGTTAGAAGGGATGTGGAAGGAAACGCAGTAATTGCAGCTGGAAATATTGTTACTGTACCCCCAGCTTATAGTGAACATTATCCAAAAACCACGGGAGGTGAAGACGAGGATCCCGATGTAAGAGAGAGGCGCGATAAAGTTAAAGAGGTAAGTCGTGCATTTAATGCACATAATAGTTATTTACATAAAGGTTAGGTACATATATTTTGATTATTATTATTAAATTCCTTCGAGTGCATTCCAGCTGCGTTGTCTGTGACATGACGGCCTTGTGTCTCCTACGGTGGCTACAACCACGTCGACTTTTAAATTTTGGTATTTCCACCTAAATTTTGTTTCGAAAACTTTCCGCGATTGGAATGGTCAAATGAAGGAGTGCTGAGTAACAGACTCACAGTTACGTAATTTATTTACTTTAATAACAACAAACTGTTATGTATATTCATACGAATATCAAATGATGATGAACACGGAGATTCACATGGTTGCATATTTTTCGGTAATATGCAATTTAAAACAAATTTATAATAAAAATTGTACGATTTTTGTTAAACAGACTTTTATTCCTCTTAAAAGCGAATTTTGGTGGTTCATTATAATAGCGGTTTCAAATTACACGCGGGAACGACTTCGGGACCTTTTGTTTTACAAAAATAATCGAATTTTTTGGAAACGGAAACGTTTGTAGAATTAGTTTCGTGTTTTGTTAAAAAGTTGCCCTTGGTAAAAAATTAAAACCACGTCCGCAATGACTTTTGCTATTATGCACCTTCAGACTTTTTCATTTATCTACCTGGAATGCCGTTTAACTCATCTCATCATAAGCGAATACAAAACCAACCTATTTTTTGCTAATAGTACTTCAACTGCAATAACGAGGTAGAAGTAAAGTACCACAATAATTACAGGTGCTGAAATCGAAAATAATTACAGTGGGTAACTAAGTCTTCATCGTGAGGCTTTCTATTCATACTTATCCGAAATCTTGAAACTTTAAGGTTGGTTGATCAAGTTTCTGAAATTTAGTTTGAATATAATGAAAATAATTTGGAATTTTACCGAACAAAGTTTCCTAAATATCTTAGAGATAAGGTTTTACATAATTACGGCAAATTATAAATTTAACAAACGAACTGTCCAGGAATATTCATAGGCATAATTTATTCATACCACGTACAGTTCTACGAGTTTTGATTATTCGTAGACAACCGCCGAATGTATTGTAGTCGGCATATTCTCTAGGTATCTAGTAGTACTTATTAGAGAATCTGCATCGGTTATTATCACGAAAACCACAGAGATAAGATAACCTTTGGATGATGAACTGAAAACCACTCGATAGATAACACGTGTAGTAATTTTATGTCACTATTGTTGTTCATAGTAGTTTTTACTGGTAGTTTCGCTTGCATATACCGTAGGCTGCGGAAAACCGCAGTTTTCCCGAAAAAATTAAATTTTTCTAGTAAATCATCAGACGGATGCCGTACTTGAAGAAGATTTAGTTTTATAGACCTTTTTATCATACACTGAAATTGCAATAAAAAAATAAAGGGCAGGGGCTGCGAAGGGGGGGGGGGGCTAAAGGATCGCAGGTGTACTGCAAGCAATATCTGCAACTTAGAAGTGGGAGAAAAATTTAAAAACTAAGAAACATAGTGTGTTACGCAAACATCGAAATCCCTCGTCAAAAATGACAGTTGATTGATAAATCATAACCTTAAATTTAATGACTGATAAAATGTAAAAGATATAAAACGAGTAGACGATCTTGTTTTATAAATTTTGAATTTTTTAATAATCGTGGAATGTAAGATAATTTTTCAGTCAACGCCCGAATGTTTTTATTTTTAACAAAAATCCGTTAGAGGGCACTACGAACTCAGTTAACTGGATCACTCCGGTTAAGGTTTTCGAACGCTCCCAGTTACGACATTAGCTACTTTTTTTTCGTGTGACATTTTTGATCTTGTTCTGTAATCCTCTTTGAATTATTCTGTTTTTATGATTTAATTGGATTCAGTACAGAAACTTAACCACAGAAAATAACACCGTTTTCTTGTCACAGTACTTTTTGATTTCGAAATGAATGATTAAATTTTTAGGTACTATCGTGTTTACTTGAATCAAAGAATGCAGCTATTTTTTTCGCCATTTCACATAAAAATATATTTTGTTGTAAGAGACACTATAAATTAATATAAATTAGGGGAATGCGTTCGGTGTTATATCGATGTAATTGCATCAAAATCTTCTTAAATGTAACTTAAAATGAATGCAAATAACGAGGATATTATGTTACCTGTTATATCAAAACCGTGTTTTCGTGTTAAGACTTTCCGATGAGTTTTCTAATTTTGAGAAAAATAAAAACACTCACAACAATAAAAACATCTAATGAAATAATTTCGTTGGGTTTTAGGTCTTTATTTACAATTTTTGATTATTGCCGACGTTTCGGGTCCTTTCTTATTTATTTATTGTAAATAAAGACTTAAAACCTAACAATATTATTTTAGTAGTCTGAAAACTCATCCACGGATGGGCAGCTCGCCAAGGTTGGAAATTCGATTGGTGTGTAACTGGATCCTAGGGGAGGTGATTTTAAATTGGTATGACTAACAACAACGACCAATCAGAATGAATGCACGTAATGACGTGTCCTAAAACAATTACACGCTGAAGGAGCAGCGCAGCGTGCTGGCCTTTTATTATTGGGTTTAATTCATATAAGGTCAAATAAAAATTAACTATTAATAATATAAATAATATGAAACAAATGACAATTAGGTATTATTTTGTTATTTAAATTTTATTTTTGAATCGAAAAATTAATAATATATTTATCTAATAAATAAAATTTTAAAATTATTATTACTATATTGACTTCACTATTTGGTACATATTCTGATGCAGCATACTTAACGTGACCATTTATTTTTTGACTCAAAACGGGACCCCCTTCTTAAATTCCCACTCATCAGTAAATTGACAAAAAACACTTTTTAAATTAAATTTTTTTTTTTTAATATTAAAATTTAATATTAATAGTATTTAAAATTTAATAATTTAATTTTATTACAAATTAAAAAAATATATATACATGGCTGATTCTTAAAAAAAATCGAAATTGATGTCCTTAATGATTTCTACAAACCAGGGTCATCAATTATGAAAAGTTTTTTTTTTTTAATAAAACTACTGTACTAGGTGTACAAATTTATGAAACAAATTTATTTCCTGTATGATAAACAAAAAAGATATGTCCAAGAAAGTATCCTAAAAATCATTCCCTCACTATGTCCCAACTGCTAAACTCGAAGATAATTATTAACTGAAAACGTAAAATTCCTTGCTAGTTGTTTGTTATCTTATTTTTTACTTATATAGGATAGTATTGACTGTACCTACATGAGTTCATAGTTTTAAACATGCGATTGGAAATATTTTTAAATATAATTCAAAATTTGTCCTTGAAAAATCCATCATTCCCTCACCGTTTTGAAACAGTGTGATTGGAGCGAAATTAAAAGGCCTACCAAGCCCCACTTCAATTTTTTTTGTAGTTGGCAACATTGGCCTCGATAACATAATACTGGAGCGGACGATTGAAGAAAAGATGTTTTGTTAAAACTAATTTGACAACAAGTTTTTTAAATATTACATTTTTAATGTCATTCCCTCATGTAATTTTATCAAAAGGTAAGCACTTCTGTAATTAATAATAACAACATATTTTTATATGTTTTCGATAGTAATAAAGCACTGTTCTCAGTTCATAAGAAAGTAAGGTTATGTTTCTGAATTTGTGGCAATTTTGTTTCGTTTCATCATTCCCTCATCATCATTCCCTCATAAAATTTTATATTTCTTATCTTTATATTTTATTTAAACTCATAAAAGTTGGGGACCACTACATTATTTTGATCAAACGAAACATAAACTATGACTTAAAAATTAAAACCAACTCAACTCAATAAAGCCATTTTCTACTTTTTTTGAGAATTAGCCACAAAATGTTTAGTTATTTATTTATATTTATCATAACATTCCATTGTTATTGTAGCAAGATAACACGCGGTTTCCGAAAACGGGACAATTTTGCGTCCCGGAGTTCATTGTCGGGACACCGGGACAGGTAATCAAAAAAAGGGACGGTCCCGTTCAAAATGGAACGTCTGATCACGTTAAGCATACTGCATATTAATACGGCAGCTGAAAAGATAAAAAGTATTGAAATACATAGATTTTTTAAATATTATTAGGGGCCCAATTAGTTTACCTGGACTCGAAGATGCTATGTTTATTAAAGAAAACTCAACAGAAGGAGGAATGTCGTATATCTATTAGTTTAGCTACTAATCGATTTTAAAGTTTTCAATTTCTGTGCGAAATTCGTCTTTATGGGACATTCCGTTGATTTACGTGTTGATTTACTTAAGGTACAGGCAGAGCGTAGCCAACGTCTAAAGAAGATATGGCACTAAGAAGAAGAAGATAAAGTTTTACTCGTGTTTGAAAAGTGTCACTTACTCCCTTATTTCCATTTAAAAATTTCAAAATTTGTGCTGTATTAATTTGTAAATCTTATCTTAATCCAGTTCTGAATTCATCATTATATTCATCGTTCCATTCTCTTATCTGTCAGATGAAAATAGTTTAGTTGAATTGAGTCGGGGGGGGGGGGGTATTATAAGTCAATTATTTTTTTTTTAACAGGGAAAAGCACTCATTATTAGTTAAATGTCCTCCAATTTACTTGACACACTAACTTATTCAGTTAGTCTGTCTCCGTCGTACAGGAGATATTCAAATATTATTGGCTGAAGTAAAAGTCATATGCACACTTTCTGTCGGAAGCCAATTACAGTCCAGAATATTTAAAAAGGGTCTTTAAAATCCAAGTATTGCAAAAATCCTGTAGAGGCGCCACCATCGTAAAATATAGTAAAATTTTTATTTTAAATCCGTTTAGCAGACGATTATAGTAGTAGATTTATTTCCGGCAATTTTAACTATTTACAACTAGATGTCGTACTGGTGTTTCCTTTTTTACCGACGAAAAGAGAAGATTTTTATTTTGGATACCTGCTCCTATTTAGAGTAGTAGGAGAAAACCCAAATTATTCTAGCTTCCCATGCGGTTACAAAGAAATTTATGACTATGGTTATTAGTACCCTTTTCGATAAGCTATTTTTACGTTTTTACAGAATTTTTTTTTCAGAATAAATTTTACCTAAAAGTTAGTGTTACTTTATTTTTGAAATATATTATTACCAAGAAATTTAAAAATTATAATAAAATTTAAATTTACAAACTTTAAATTTGAAAATTTTTAGTCATTTTTAGTTTTTACGTTTTATAATAAATTGAGGAGCAGACTTTCTATAATATGCAGTATGTCCATTTTTTTTAATTTTCAGGAGAGCAGAAAAACTACTACAGGTTTATATGATAAGTTATCAAAAAAGTAATTTTTGTAAAAATACAGAAAAAAAATACACTATGAAGTATCATGAATACGGAAAATATTCGATTGACGGTTTGGCAAAAAAATTCAAAAATGTATTGGACATACTGCACTTTGTTTGTCTACATTGGACAAACTGCAGTTTTTTGTCTTACAACCCGAAATTTGTCGACTTGCCCATTTCAAGACAAAGAAAGAGTATAAAGCATTGGTATTACAAAAAAATTTTGTTAGTAGAAAAGATTTCACATTTCTTCTTACGATCTTTTCTTGCAATATTTCGTTTTTTTTCTGCTTTTTTGATTAACATCGCCCACATGTTCACCTTCCGTAATATTTATTATTTATTAATGCCATTAGATCTAATGATAACAATAAACCTATTGATAAAGACTTAATATTAGACCGGAGAGCGCAAACACGTGAAAAACAGCGGCTAAATCTACATACGTATGAAGGACATACTGCTATACGTTAGTACAACAGCGCTGGACAAATTGCATTTAGATTGTCTTTGTAATTTTCAACAATTTTTTTACCCTGGATAGATGTTTTTTAGAACGCCCTTTTGTAATTAAAATATGTTGTATTTTAGGTATAGATTACAATGCCATGTATAAATAAAATAACTAAAAATTTAAATAAATGGACGAACTGCATACAGAAAGTCTGCTCGGCGGCGTAAGGCGTACGGCCTCGCGCTTGATTTTGGGCCTCGCAAAAGTACATGAAATAAAAAGTTTACAAATTCAAAATTCTAAAATACGTTTTAAATTTTTAAAATAGATAGAAGCAAAATTGATATTATTAAATATACCTACTTATTTAAAAAGAAACACTTGGTACGTTTCAAAAAATTTGTTTCGCCCAGTAAAACTGGGCTTCTTCCCTTCTTCATCGAGGTTATCGATACTTAGTAGGGCAAAAAATTGGAAAGAGGTAGTCATAAATTATCTGGACACAGCTGTTAACTGTTAACTAACTAAAATAACAAAATAATGAGTAGGTATTACAAAGAAGACGGAGCATTTGAAACTAAATTAAACCAAATTAGATATAGACAAATTTAAAGCAAAACGGAAGTTAATAAGGAGTTCTCGCCTAAACATTTAATTTGTTACCTATTTGTTCTGAAATACACTTTTTTGATTTCAAGATTTTCTAAAATATTCATAACTAGCCCTTTCAATAAACAATAACGTAACATTTTAAAATTTTCGAGTTTAAAATTATTTTTATTATGAATGCAATGTTTTATTTAAACTTTTGTAATTTTACTTTTGTAATTTTTTAATTTTACTTTTGCAATGTAACCTTTTATTATTTATGGTTTTCAAGTGTTCTGTCATTCTAATTTTAAAATTAACGTTAGTTAGGTCGAAGTGGCAGAAAATTTCTACCATTTTTTCACACAATTTTCTTTTCACCACTTTAGAACGGTACTTGGACTGTTGAGCATGCGCGTTAATAAATGTCCTTTCCAACCACAAAAATTACTAGTTCAAAGTTCTGAAATTACAACTGAAACGTTTTCCAACCACATTCGGAACTGTAATAGAACAGTCATAGAACAGTTCTAACAGTCCTTGGTTCTAAGCAGTTACAAGTAGTCAGACGCAGACGCATTGTCGCTGTGTTTCTAAATTTAAATTTGATAGTTAGCAATTGTAACGACAATTCCGATTAAGCTCCAAATATATTACATTTTTTTCCGGATATTTAAAAAAATCACAAATTATTAATTATTATTATAAGTTCGAGAAAAGAATGCATAATGAAATAAAGTTAACAAAATTTGAATTTAAAAATTCAAAGTCGTTTAAAGCTGTTTTTATTATTTTATTACTGTTTTACGATCTAGTAGCTCGTACATCGATGAAGATGAAGGGTGGCATAAACCCTAGAATAGTTTCGAATACAATGGTTCTAAAAAATATGTAGGTATATAAAAGGCCTACAGGGGAAACCATGTAAAAAAAACGGGCCTTTGATTCTACCTCGTATTAGGTGGTGAGAAAACGAATGCAATAATATGAGTTATGTATTAAATTTTTTTTATGCATTATTTGTTTTATTGATACAAAAATATTTTTATTTCCTTTCCATTTCCTACAAAACTGCATTACGCTTGTTGTTCGATATTTTAAACAGCGTTATCCCGCGGATAGGGTTAAAAGAAATATCCTTCGCCTTACGTCATGGGTAAAGTAATTAAAAATTTCAGAAATTGTATTAAAAACCTCGAAAAAGTGGAGTACAAGAGCGGCCAAATTGAACTCAATATTTTAGGATAGGGTTAAAGAAAAAGTCATTAGGATTACTCAAAGAGAAAGTAATTAGAAATTTAGGAAATTTTATTTGAAAAATCGGAAAAGTGGACTATAGGAGCGGCCAAATTATATCTTAGATACAAATAATTTTTTTTTGAATTTTTTGTAATACACCTTTGTCTTTTGCTTTTAATTTAAAAAATAAAATAATTAAACAAAATTAGGTACAAAACAGTACCTTCAAACTATTTTCAAAATTTAACGCAAAAACCATTTAATTTTTTTATTAATTTATTAAATGGCTTTTGCGTTAACCATTTAAAAATTAAAACAAAAGGCGTCACCTCACACTTATCTTGCTTTATTGCTTTTTTAATTGAAAATGAAAGCTATTTCAATATTTTGGCTTTTGCAACAAAATCAAATTTAGATTTTATGTGCATATAGGTACAAAAAATTTTATATTGATGGGAACGTTAATTATTGCATAAAAATTGTAGATTTTACAGACAATATTTAATAATAGAGAAAAAATTCAGAAGAAATGTAGCTCGTTCCTCCTAACGATCTATTATTAGTTTATTACAGTGTAATATAATATAAGATGTCCTTCTGGACCCTTATCCCTTGTTGATCAGGTAGATAAATTTTGTCTGTGGTTTTTAAATTCATTTTACTGTTATTTTACTACAGTTACTTTAGGTAACTGTAAATTTTGACTTGTAGTTCGTCCCTCTGTTAGACAATGGATCAACTTTTATAAGCTATTCTTTCTCGAGTTCTTTATTTTATGGTAAAACTGGATTGTTTTTAACATATTCCGCCGTTATTATAAATAATTTATTAACTTTTTATTTAGTATATTTATTTCTTTTGTAATAATCTTGGAATTGTATATTTTAAAAAACACTAATATTGAAAAAAATGATTCAACTTTAATTCCGAATATTCACTTTATATATTAATATTATGAACCCAAAATACATTTAATACCAAGAATTTTCTTCATACATTAGGATTATCGCAACAAATTTGCTATATTTTAAATACAAAAGCCTCTAAGTGTAATAGAAAATAGTTTAGTCAGCGCCATCGTATGATTGTGGTGAACTAAAGGCTGCTTTTAAACGAAACCGGTGGGAAATGGAGGCGGAACATATAGTGGGAATCACCCTTGATACTGACCACTCTGTATATTATGTACAAAAAAGTAACTTATTATTAATTTAACACCTAATATATTTTCAAGTTTTCTTGTAATACGTTGACACATATTTGATACATACGTGCGTAATCAGTGTTCCCACGTATTTGCATATAATTTTCTTAAGTAATCAATGTTTCGTTTATTTTGCGCAGAAAATAAGTAAACGTTATTTAATTAGTAAAACTCGGAAGTTATAACTTACCTAGTTATAACTGTACCTACGTGTTCGTTACTCTTAAGGATTGGGTACTTCGTGTATTAAAAAAAAATCAGATACTTTCTTTCGTTGCGTAAATAAATATACTTACTTACCTTAAATATACTCTAATAATAAAATATAACGGGTTTCGGCGAAGACATTCCTTCGCCAACTCGTTTATTACAAATCCGGTCAATTTGTTTCGTTCCCCTTAAATTTTTATGTGGTTTACCGTTGAAATAAATTTGCCGGTAAAAAGATTTACTTTATTTAAAATACACAACATATTATTTAAAATATAAACTAAAATTAAAATTATAGAGAATCAATTCACAAACATTCTAGTTTCTATTTTGTGTAAAACTTAAAATTTGGTTTAGAGAACGCCAATTTTCATTAGTGCAAATTTCAGTGCAAATTATAACACGGAAGTTAATTTATGTATCGAAATTGTAATTTAATTTTCGTAGCATGCCTTGAAAATAACCGTGGTTACCTTTGTAATCTAAAAGCAATTCTACTTTCCTATTACGTTATCGTTGCGACTTTACATCAATTCGTATCAATTTTCAGGACAGAAAGGTCATTGCGACTGTGGTTCTAGATTGAAAAAAATGCGAGTGATTAAATTTATCATAATCAATCAATATTATTGGCACTCTGGCGGCAGCGGCATTCAACAGTTTTTCCAAAATCAAGTGAAAATTATATACTCGAAGAGAATACTATTTTTAGGGGGTATTTATAAGTAGGCAATATTACAATAATTATTTAGTGATTTTTTTTTCGTACTATAACGTTTTCAGCTGTAATTTAGAAAGCGTCAAGTCAGACCCGTAGCTAGAATTTAATTTCGGGGGGGGGGCACTTATAAAAAAATATTTTTTTTTTGAACATTTCGGCTACGGGCCTGCGTCAAGTGGAGTTAAGATTAGTTAGTATTTCTGAACTTACAGAACTTACTATCGGGCTAACTCTACGAGACTGAATACTGAGCATTATCTCACAGCCAGCCATAAAGGGTTTAGAACCGAACGCCAAGAAGCTTTGCAGAGATAACTAAAATAGCGGTTGTGTGGTCGAAAATAATAGCTAATCTGAATTGTACATGACGCTTTCTGTATTACAGCTGCAAATGAGTAGATTTGAGTTAAAAAAACGTTCCCCTTACGGAAATAGATACTTTATCTACGTGGTTTACACACGATTTTTACTATTAGTATTGTTTGAAAAAGTATCTTTATTTAATGTTTATTTAGTATTTCATTAAAGCACTGTTTGTTGTTAACGTAAAATGATTTGAAGGATTAAATTCAAACTTTCGATTTTAACTCGCTAGATTACTTTGTGGGGGGGGGGGTTACCTAAAAAGTCAGATACTTCGGAAGAAAATCATCAATTTTCAAGATTTGAAAGAACCATTCGATGTGAACATTTAATCCGTAATATAAAATTTCTTTTCCAAGAGAACTTTCAAATTCAAATGAACTGTCACTTAATATACCTACGATCATTACCATACATTTCATTTACGCGGATAAAACGTTTTTATAACAAAGCAAACAATCGCAACCATTTTTTTATACAATTTTTCGAAACAATACAACTTCAATCCGTGATCGGTTCATAACAACGTCTAAATGTAAATAGTACAATCTCCAATCTCTCGACACTGCATCATGTAATAACGACGCATTGAATTAACATTACCATTGTAGGTAACTATACAGCGTATACTGCAATCAGCATACGCTCTGAACAGCTTCTTCATTACACATTTGGAAATAATGAAAATGTAAGAATATTCCGACATGCAATTCAGTATAAACTAGATTCGCAGCTTTTCCTAACCGACTGAACTAGGATCAATTATTTAACGTGTAATCCTAACCACGTCGTAAATAATTTGGGAGCAGCCGGGATTTGCACTTTAACCTCGGGACAATTTGTTTTATATTGAAACAAAATTGAAGTTAAACTGTTTGCCATGGCAATGCATATTTTAATTTTTACAAATTTTTTCTGAGTAATTTTCAAAGTTATTTAATAATTAATTTATATTCCTTTAAATTGTCGACAAAGTAATATTGAACTTTGCGTTTATTTAAAACCACTTACCTTAAATATTTCTAAAAGCCAAGGAGATGCTACAATTTTCATAACATAACAAACAAGTCAATCGATTTAAGTAGGGAGAGCAGATAAGAGTGTAATTTGTCTTACCTCCTTCTTAAGGTCAAAGCCTTAAGTGGTACTCTATCATGTCATGATAACCCAAATTAAGCTCTCTAAAAGTATTCGCATTTGAAGAAACGATAATTGAAATAAAATTATAGGTTACCTAAATATACCGTGTTCATTGAGGGGTAGGTTACTCTGAAAAATTGTGTATACTACTAAAATTCCATACAAATTTCCAAAATATCAGAGGAAAGCCCAAAATTCCAGAATTGTTTTACATGCCAATGTAACAAAATTCTATAGTGACTTACCCTTCGATGTTCATTTTAAAATATTTCACATTTTCTGACGAGAAGTTGGGTGCCCAGGGAGGGGGTATAGAAGGAGCATAGGAGACTAGGTTGGTGCCATGCTTTGAAGGTACTCATGGAGATTTAGCAATTTGGTCTTAGCACAACCATGAAACGTGAGATGTATGTACTACGCTGGGTTCATACAAAATGTGAAGATTGTAAAATGCTCCGTGTCATTCCATTACGTTATATACTTTTACAATTATACTAGTTGTCCAATTGCAATTACTAATTAGCCTCTTTTAGACTAATTTACGTCGTCCTTGTCATTACTGTTTTAGAAGTAGCAAGAAGTCTGCTATATTGTTTGAAACTGCAATTCTTAAACAGGATTTGACGGTTTTTACAAAAGTCTGCTGGACGTTGGTTTGATTTTTAGAGGACTCATATCGAAGTCAGAGGGTGTGGTTTTTTTAAGTCTAAGGGAATTAGGTCAAAAAGTTTTCTAACCTGTCGATTTACGCTTTTTTGCAATTCCAGTATCTGTAAATGAAGAATATTAATTGCCTCGTGTACATGCACGCGTTAGCTCGAGCTAACTCAGATCGAGCTTGTTAGCTCATTCATGTATACGCTCAGGTAAACGGACCTAACGGATTAGACCGACCTGAGTTAGAGCGAGCTAAAACCATGGGCTAGGCGTCTTGAACTAAGGGCAGTCTGACTTTGGTTCGACTAATCAGGGTTGGGAACACTGCTTTCACTTCGAGCTAACTAAATGCATTTGCTTTGCTGAGCTTGCTTAGATCGATCTAACGTTACGTTCGAGCTAGCGAAAATATTAGATTGATTTTTCATTGGGATGAGTGTTCCCGTGATATGTTCTCTTAAATTCCCATGCACTTAAATTTATAATCAAACTTGACATAATATTATAAAACGGAGTGTCTTTTTGAATTGTTTCCATTTGAATAGCAACTGTTGGCCAGTTATGTAAGCATAAAAATTTCAAAAAATATAGTGAGAAAAGAACCATCATTCACTTACCCACGTGGCCATCGGATATTGTCCTGGAAACTGCAATATATATTTTCATCAAGTTTTTTCAAAATATTGTAGCATTTTTATTGTGTATATTTATGCTTAATAATTTTTGTATTAAAATTAAATTTTTTTCCTATACGCATTCCATAAAATCCCGTACATATTATGTATGTACGTACAAAAATCTTGAAATTCCGAATAGGGATTACTCGATTTACTGCTCATTGCGTGAATATTCGAATTCACCTTTTAATAATTTACAACCCGATGATCTGCTTTACAAAAAAAATGTAAGGTTTCCTATATTTATTTCACTGCTTCCATTTTAGTTACTCACGCGGCATTAAATAAACGCAGCATAAAGTTGTCGAAGGTGTCGTAGCTGGTTAGCTGCCATCACATCATTGACAGCTTAAAAATTTGGGCTGACTTGCCCTACGATATGATGGTTAAATATGTTTGTTTCAAAATATGTGATAATCATTCTTCTTTTTTGTTTCATTTCTAATTCTTAAATGGTTCATAGAGAATTATGTTCGAGTAGGTGGATGAGGTAATTATAATCATCACTTGCCTCACTTGACTACTAATAAACAATAACCGGATAGAAGAAAACCGCATTATGAAAAATATTAAAGGTTATAAAAGTTTGGCTCTTATTGCATGCTATTGTCAGCGTTTGAGTGATGGTGATTGGCATTCCAATATTTACAACAACACTATAATGAACAGTAATAATTTTTTAAGAAAAATATGTAGCGAATTAACAAGGCGAAAACTTGTTAACTGCGTTGTCAGTATTGCCTACCATATATTAAGCGCCATTATTAAAATTGTTAACTCATACAAAATATTAAAGTACATCCTACGTTACACTACTAATACATGCAAATGTTAAAATCTCTAATTCAACTCTAGCCCTTTCCTCTTTCATTGCACAGCAATTTTTAGATTTATCACAGCTGAGAAGCAAGTTGAGGAACCCCGCCAGAGACTCACTAATTTAAACTGAAGACGAAGTGGCCCATCTACACAGCCTATTTTGATAATAGACAACGATATTTTATTGAAAGGACCTGCAACTTAATATTTTATGGCGACGCTCAATCGAAGTGTCACACGCTTGCAATTATTTGGAGGGTTGTGAAAGCATTGTACCAATGACACAGGAATAATTAAAATTGCAATAAAAAATATTTGATGATTTAGTAGGTCACAAAATAACCAATTCTTTCAGAACGCGAGTTACACGAAAATGTGTGAATTTTTTACGAGAAGCTTAGAATAAATGTTTGAATATTTCAACTTCTTACATTATTAAAGACATCCGTTTGTCTTATTTCAAGTTTGATTGATCGCATATAAATTTCCTTATTTCAAGTTTAGCGGCGATGTGGGAGATTAGGAAGACCGACGACATATTGGATTTTAGGTGATAAATATTTTATTTTGATTTCAAGTTTACCAATCCAGATACCCCCGACTACATGGGAATTTTTCAATAAACTATTAAAAAAACAATAGAAAGTTTTTTTTGCTTTGATGGAGCTCGTTTTGACGGTTGCGTACTTATTTAATTTTAATGATTTTGGGCTTATACATTATTGGAAAGGTTTTTAATATACCCTTAATTTTACCTTCAATAACTGAATATTCTCAAATTTTTCTGATGGCGTGTTAACGCACGGAATTAAACTGATTTATCGGTTATTTTAACCTATAATTTTCGGTTCAATTATGAAACGAATGGAAATGGAAAAATTGTCGTAGACCAAAATCTATATATTACATAAAAAATATGGATGATTAAAGGACATTAAAAAAATTTTTTGGTGACTTTTATCGTCTTTGTTTTACTTCCTCAAACTGCAGCAATTAAAATAATACATGGTGAACACTCTGTATAATAAGAAAATGTATTAATTTAATTGTTATTGCCTGGTTTTAACGGCAGCGTTTTGGAAAAAATAATAGCTCCGACCTACAGTAGTAATTTCGGATAAAAGCTAAGAAAATTTTAAATTTTCTTTCGTTTTATACAACATGTACTTTGCGCACAAAGTAAAACTTTTTATAAGCAATTCTTAAGCATTTTATCCTGCGACGCAGTTAAGCTGCTCTAATTTGAACATTTCTAATTATTAATTGCTTTAAAATGGAGAAAATTAATTAAGAAGCATTAATAGCTAATCATCTAACCATTTATAAGTATTTTATAAAAACCGAACTTTTAAAATTATGAATACCTAAAGTTTTTCAGTCTCTTATCGAATACCCTCTTCATACTACTTGTAAGGCAAATTTATTTTGGCATTTGAAAAGATTTTCTACGTACCTACTTGTACTTACGTCAAAGTGATTTTGAAAGTTTTAAATTTTCAAATACAAAATAAACTTGTTTGGAAAGTTAACTGCGAGTTTTCAAATGAATTAACGAACTATGTACCTACTGGGGAGGTTTCTAAGTTTGTCTTTAGTATTACTTTTTTTATAGGCTTCCGATTTTCTATTTAAATGTTCGGACTTTTTATATTGGCGGTTGATGTGCTTTCTTTAGGGTTTTGCGTTAGCCTTCTTCAAAGTTTGAAATTGATAGAACGATTTCTAAATATTTGAACACTTTTTTGCTTAAGAGCTTTTAAGAGAAATCTATTAAAGGACAATGGAAATTGTAAACGTGTAATAGGTATACTATTGTCAATATTTAATTAGTTAAATTGATAATTTAAGACTGTTAACAAAAATGTATTGTTGCTTAGCAATCTACAAAAGCTTTAACGCGAGTGCTTTTTTTGTGAAATAATAATTTTAATCTACTTGACATTCAAGTTTGACATCGAATCGACACACCTCAGTATCATAAACGTGTTGCTATGAAATAAAAAGGAAATGTAAATCTAATCGTAAGAGCAACAATGTATAGTAATTTGTCAATCTTAGTATCTACGAGTACTATTCATATTATTGCAGGAACTTATCAGCATAATCCAAGTTGATAAGCGATTATTTAATTAAACTGCCAAATTTTAGATAACACGAAAAATTTATATAAATTTGATATCTTTATCGATTTCTTTATAATTTTAAACCATCAGTGTTTGCTGATTTTGCTAATCAAATAAGGGTACCTACGAGGGGAAATTATTTATGCTATCTACCTAACTCGGAAAGAAAACACACCTTTTCCTTAACCACAATTTTCTAGTGTTATTCTAATCGTTTTCCAATTTTCTCATTTCCTTCCAAAAAAATGCAACTTTAGTCGAAATTAACTTGTAGCGTAATTGAATGAGCAGACGACGAAGCAGCAAAGCGATGTGCCATCCATAATATTTGTAACAGTTACGCAAATATTCCTCCTTTCTGACAATAAATGCAACTAAACAGGAACTCAAATCCAGGATAAACGTACTATCAGATGCATAATTTATTCCTGAAACAACAACATCAAACAAACCAATATCTTCTCTAACTCTAATAAAACCTAGTACAAAAGAAATAACAATTATAAAAAGTAAAAATGAAAACACAATTTGTAAAACAGCATCCACAAACATAAACAAAATCTATTTTATCGCTCTCGCCACACAACTCCCAAATACACACACACATTACTAGAATTTATAAGTTACCTGCAACAAATTTTACATATTCTGGCTTTATAACTTTGGTTATATTTTGTACTTTTCTCAATAGTCATTAACTACATTTATTGATTTACTCAAAATGCTATATCACGAAATGATAATATAATAGAAAGTAAATTTGCGTCGAGCTGATTAATAGTAATATTTTGTAGGAGAGTCTTTTTTACTTATTTATATGATTTAGGTTTTTGAAGAATCATTGATATATAGAAAAGTTTCTGGAACTTTGAATTCATATTTTAATTGGAAATAATCGATGAGGAAACATTGTACAATTTACAATAATTGCTCAATTACTTTGACAACATGAATGAATTTTGCTAAATAATGTTTATGTAGTTATGTAAATATAGGTATACATAAAGGTTTTAACAGTTTAATGGTCCATAAATAAGTGATTAAATTTGATGGGAGATACCTACAAGTTGTTATATTTATTATTCGCCACAATTTGCTAAAAATTATTTATAACTTTTATAATGTATGTATGTACGTTTAAAATCATTGTTTTTTGGATGGCTTGTAAATCATAATTATTGTGCATTAACCCCAATGTTCAAACTGCTAGAAATTCTGTACATTTTGAAATGTGCATAAACTAGTGGTAATTTGCAGTTGCTGAAACTAGAAAGAAATTGATAAAATTTGGTGAAATGCGGGTGAAATGTGATTGACAAAAATTGTATTAGCGTTATTATTAGCGTTATTGGCAATTATTTCTTCTACAATGGTTCTTTAGAATCCTACCTAACGATAGGTAATCAGGTGATATATAATTAAATTGCAATTTAATTGATTTCAGGTTACCCCTTTAATTTGAATATATTATAAAATTTAAATTGGCTAAACCTAACAATGACGGTAACTAAATTGAAAGCCTTTAAATGAGTAAATTGGAAATTAAATCATACAACCACATTTTCATGTTGTTCATTTAGCCATAAATGTTCAATAGATGAGTTTTAATTTAAACCAAAGCCAACATCATCTGTGCCAATTTCGATATTATAGTAAGAATAAAATGAAAATAACGGAATGAGTTGAAATTTTTTTCGATATACAACGCAACAAAAATCATTAAATAAAATGAAAATTTATTGGATTTATTGCAATTAATACTTATTAGTAATTATTAATCATAAGTGCCTAAGTGGGCCCTATTAATTTAAAATTAAATAGAAATTTGTAGCGACATTGCATAAATTTGACTTATTAACAAAATATATATTAATTTAAACAACCCTTAGTTTTTGTCAAGCTAATAACGAGGGTGAAAACTGATATTGGAGTCTTCAGTTTCAGTTAAATTTTGTACTACTACTTCATTATTAAAGATTTGTGTTTTAATCAAGCTGGTTTAAATTGGTATATTTCATAATGATTATTATTATTAATGTAATATGGTGTTTCTAGATTATAAAGACTGTCCTAGAAAAAAACCGACCACTTTGCATTCTTATTTAATAAATGAAAAAAGATAAAACTTTTACTTTTCAATTTTTTTATTGATTCTTTACAATCTCTTTTCACAGGAAAAAAATAAAAAAAACCAAACCTTAAAAACTATATATGAAATGTACGTACTTTTGCTTTAGTCCTTTCATTAAGGTTTGTACATTGGTTATGCTGAAGCTATCTGCGGCTTTTTTGTATTTTTTTGTAAACATAACGCCGTCTGTTGTCACCCCTTTAGTTTTTTTAACTTTTGTTTTATTTGTTCCCAATATTTTTCAATTGAGCGAAGTTTCGGGCAGTTTGGTGAATTTGCATCTTTAGGTACAATGTTTATTTCTTTTTCTTCACAAAATGCAAGGCACGTTTTACTTTAATGCCAGATAGCCAGATCCTGCCAAAACAAAGATGGGGTGTTATGCGACCTCAGAAAATTAGTAACCGTTATTTAAGGCATTCCTTTAAATAAATTTTTGTATTTATTGAACCTGTGGAAATGAAAAATTTCAATTTTAATCTACAAGAGCAAATTGTCTGCCATATTAAGTATTTTTTCGGAAATTTTAAAAGTTTCCGAATTTTATGTACTTCGGCTACGTGACCTCGACGCCCTGCAACATAAAACTCCGGTCCAGGTAGCTGTTGGAAGTTTGATTTACAATATGTTTCGTCGTCTATCACCACACATGAATATTTGATAAAATAATTTTCATACAATTTCCGGGCTCTAGTCTTCGCTATCAATTGCTGATTTTCTGACCAATTTGCATCTTTTTGTACCTTAAAGGACCTTAATACAGCATGAGATTTTATTAATTGCACATTAGATTTCCATGTTCCCACTTTATTCCCCATATTTCTTATGAATGTGTTGGGTTTACGTATAAATTTCTTATCCACTTATTTTGTAATTCCGGATCAGCTGAACCGCGTTTTCTACCGGAACCACGTTTTTTTCCAATACTTGCCACCTTTATAAAACTAGCCAACACATTTTGTATAGTTGTTTTCTGCAAATTTAATTTTTTCGCTAATTGTCTTTGTAACATTCGCTGATTTTTCATGTGTTCGGAAATAATCAACTTTCGTGTTTTTACTTGTTTGCTCTCCATATCTGTTCAGACTAAAATTTCGAATACGACTAAATGGGTACGGTTTTTAACAGGCTATTTTTAACAAAATGTCATAAAATTTAGGTAAATATAATAAAATTTGTACTTAAACCATACATTTAAAAGTGGTCGGTTTTTTTCTAGGACATGCTTTAATTGAATATCATGTTCAACTAATTGCACTTGATCCAGAGAGATTTTTGGATCGTAGGGTTGAGCAATGGCCTAATTAATTAACGTAACTCTCTTATCCTTATTTACAGCTTGGATGGTGTTCTTCGATGCCACTAAATTGCATTTGCGAGTTCCAATTGAGTTCCACGTTTCACCAAAAGATTTACTTTTTTTTAGTTTAAAATTTATCTCCTTAAGATTTTTTTTTTATTTTTAATATTGCGGATAATATTAAAACTTGATATTATTTTAAGAGATTAATAATTGTAGAAAGCTCAAGTGGTTTTACGCGAGCAGATGTTTTATGTTCAAACATTAATTTCAGTTTTAATGTAAAAAATATGTTTTTACTCGGGTTTTATAAAAACTCTTAAAGTATTTGTTGTCATAAAGCCGCTTCCGTTCAACTTTGTAAGGGACTTCCGTCTAAGCTCCCATCCAAAAAATTATCGAAATTGTATTGCTCCATTTTCTTGATAGTCGACCTAACCTCAAATTTATTTTGATCACTTGTTTGTATTTCCGGATTGCAATCCATTTATCGAACTTTAACAAAATTGTCGTTCCGCTTGAATCTTAACTTCATAATATAATTATTTCGTACCAAGTTATCTTTTTTTCTTAATTAATAGGAAATTGTAGTAATATATAAGTGAATTGCTTGTTTGCTTGTTAATTACTAGTAATTATTTAAACATATTGCATACATATTACGTATGATGCAAGGTTGTATCAATTAAACAGTTCTCTTTTTGTCCTACAACCAGTGGTGTGCTATAAATGAGTAAACGTATACAAAAAGTCAACTAGATCATCGGTAAAAACCACAATGATGTAAAAAAAAGTATCTTACCTGCAAGTGAAACCACAAGATACTTTTTTATAACTTGAATAAAATAAACAACAAGTTAACAAAATTTTCCGACAAACGTGGCCATTTCGAATGTTACCTTTCAAGACAGTAATGCCAGAAGCGACGGTCACTCTTAGCTTTTCGAACTAGCTTATATCGGATGGTTCAAAACAAACTAACAATCGGATTGCTACAAACAATAGAATAAAGTTTTGCTGGTTCTATAAAATATATGAATCAACATTGGGAATAACCCATTGATGAAATTTTTACAGGACACCACTGCCCACAAGAATTTTATGTGCTAATAAAGAAATTAAATGATCTCTCTCAAACTATATTTAACATTTCAGCTATCATTTTTGCACGCTGTTATTCATTAAAAAAACTTGGAATTATGATATTTTTAGCTAAATTAATCTTCGTTAAGAAACTAGAACACCTAGAGTGCTAGGTACCTAGAAATTGTCAGCTATTTGTAAGTTATAAGGAAGACGTTCTAATTTGGGTGTATGATAAATAATAAAGTTTCTATTTTTATTTTCAAGAGTCAATACATTTAGAAACTATTGAACTCTTAAGGAATTGGGTTCAATAACCAAAGTTATGATTTATTAATTTAAATGGATTGACAATTAAAAACGTCACGTACCTACTAGTGTACTTTTGATTGGTAAAAATTCAGTTTTAATCAAAATTTGCATATTGTTTGAAGTGATTATTTTGAAAGGTTTTAAACTAGGTAATCGATTCGAAGTTGATTTAAAAATAAGAACGCTCTAAATGATTTTTTTAAAGAACAAAACTGTTGTTTTTTCCAGTTTTGTCTTGTACTTATTTTTTAAGCTTTTTAAAATGGATTAAGCGTAGTTCTGCGAAAATATTTTTTGGATGATGAACTGCAAAGAAAATATCAAGTAAACATTTTGTCACACTGAGAAGAAGCATAACGGAGAACGTAGTTTTGTGGAGTTTTGCAGGAATTCATATTTTACTTCCGTTTTAATATAAGTAGTAAATTTATTTTGTGGTGAAATAAAAGGGCCAAGAGGTAAATACATTGATCTAGAAAATCTTATTTGAAATCAGGAAGGTGAAATTCGATCAGTAGGTACTTCAGTTGAACTGAAATGTACATTTTTGTATTTTCAGTTATATATTATTGTTCTTTCTAAAATTCGATTTTACTTCCTTCAAATAAAGATAAAATATCAAAATTCGACTGACATCAATTTTTGTAAGGTATTTTTGCTTCTCGAGTTAATATAAACTCTGCCAATAGAAAGAATTTTCATATTCAAATGATAATTTTACGTGAAAATTCAATATTGGAACGAATAAAGATTTTATTATAATACCAGGTGGGTTGTTTAGGTTCTCTTTGATTTACAAATTAAATGCAAAACTACGAATTTAATTTTGTTTCATTTAAATACCAATTTAACCAGTGTAGCCTCGATAATACGTTTGAATTTTATTCAAAACTATTTGATTGATATTTTCTATCACAGACATAAGATTTCTAATAAGTCTGGTTAACAAAGATTATTGTTTTAAATCGTAAAAGTGCAACCTTATTTGGCAAAATGGTGACCTATAGATACGAATCATCGGTGTTGCACTGTATCTTAATAGCGGAAACTCCGATTTTCGTTTTATCTTAAAAGTTCAATCACTCAAGTAGGAGTTAAGGAATTCTACTTCAGGCATTCATTTTGTTTCAATTTAAGAATCCATTAATTTTCAAAAATGAAATATCTAATTTATTGTATTCTTGTTACATAGTATAATATTTTAAATATAAGAGGAGGTCTTTTTCTTCATTTACTTTTTAGGTTACGCTTTCATACGAAAGGCAAACCTTTCAAGTTAACAATTCATTAATTTTCAAAACTGAAATATTTATTTTATTGTAATCTTGTTATATTTTAAATAATATAAGTACACAAGCGTTTTCTTCATTAATTTTCAAGTATATGTTGTTTTGTGGGTATATTGGACAAATTAAAATTTGTTAATTAATTTACGTTTATCTCGAAACGTAAATTAATTACAAAACAATAATATATTTCAGATATGGACGCAATAAATGAAAGTAATTAACTTTTAAAGTTACGCTTTTCTACAAAATTTTTTGTTGTTGTCTACGCGATACATACAATTTATTGGGTCAAAATTATTTATGATATTGAATTTTATGTTATCAATTTATACTGATTGTGAGTGCAATTAGATCAGTTTTACAGATAGCTCCCCTGTACACCCTGGTGGAGAGGATAGCAACTACGTTGCAAATGAGTCTCCTGTAACTGATTCTTGAATTTTTTTTAGTTTAGTAAAAAATATGATTTTGCTCACCAAGAGGAGCAAAAGCCATCTGACGAATTAGAAATTTGACCCTAATGAATGATGCAAGTTAATATTAATATGAAGTGGTCTTATCTAAAGAATACAGATATGAGTTCATTTTTTATTCTCTTGCCAGGTGCAGGAAAAATCGTGTAAGAATCAATAGTAATTCCAATTAAAAAAAAACACATGGCAGATTATTTTGATGGTTCATTTAACCGTTTATTTAAGAAATCTTTGATTAATTTTCACCATCCACAAATAGATGTCGCTTCCATACATAGCAGATTCCCATTTAAAGGCTCATTTGAAGACTTTGCGGGAAAACAAGGGAAAGTGACTTGGAAAATATTTTTTGTTGCCAAGACTTTGAGTTATGGAATGAATATTCGTTATATGAATGTTCTACTGCAAAAAAAAACAATAGGTTTTTACTGTTACATTGAATAAATTCTTCAGCGTGCTGTTTATGTTCCATTATTGCCCTTGTGTTATAATAATTATAACCAAGGTGTGGAATCGTATTACGGATTGGGCGAACCTCAACATTTTTGGACAAAAAAGCTAAATAATTTGAAAAAAAATGTAATTATTCTTTAAATTTAGTTGATTACAAAATTTGTTTAAAAGATTACAATATTGTAAACCATCCTGCTGTTAAAATTTAACATTGCCTCCAGTAGTTTATCCGTAAACTTTAATTTGTAATTCAATACGTTTATTTAGTTGTGGCTTCTCCATTATCGGATTAAAAAGTTCTTAGATAATCCTGTTTGGTGAAGTTTCCTTTCGATTTTGCATTTCTTTTTGCTTTTACGTCCACTTCATTTATAACAAATGAAAATTATGATTTGATGGAGTCCAAGACTAAAGTGCGTACACTTGGCCTGATTCAATATTTACAAATTTTATACAGTTAACTACTCCTACGTTCTATAGTAAAACTTATTTCAAAATAGAATAGGTAAGGTTTTTGAATCTTGATATAGTAATACTGATAAAACTTTAGTTTCTAACTTCGTGACCACATATTGCAGTTTAGTTGAAACTTGTTAGTTGTTACTCTAAAACTTGTTAGTAGTATTTAGTCATTACCACCAAGTTGATAGTTAGATATTGATTTATCGATTGTAATTTTTTTTAAACTACCATTGATATTCTTTTTATTTCTATTTTTATTATCATATTATAATTTGAAGGCTTTAGATACTTCCATAAAGAAAACGATCAATTCTTCAGACAATATTTTTTAAAAGAAACCACCTTTGAAATATCGTGCGTGAATTTGTTTTCTCAGTTAATATGAAAGAAACATGTGGTTAAATGCTTTTTATCACAAAATACTGAAGCTTTTAAGTTCTAAACTCTTATAAGTTCTGACAATTCATCAGATATGAAACAAGTCTGAGGACGCATACGTATGCCAAGTATTTGCTTGGATGTCACATATCTCGGCGATACCCGCTTTTGTAAAAGACTCTTCGATTTAAGTACCTCTTTACCGAATCACACTAAAGGCGTTTTATGCTTTGATCGTAATTTCCATTTTCTTTGCAAATGACTTAATCAGTTTATACAATCTAATAATATTGGGTTAATTTTCTCATTTTTATATCGTTCGAGATGATTCAGATCGTTTATAATGTCGAATTTAGATGCGTACTGTATATTTTTGGCTTGCGGATATTTTATTCGGTGTTTATGAAATTTATATTTAGAATAGTTTTTTGAAGATTTTTTATTTGCAAATTACGATGTTTGCAGTTAATACTTATTACAAACATCTGTTCCACAAGTGAATTTTAGTGGTAACTTGTTATTTATAAATAAATCAAGGTACCGGATTCTTGACCTTAGTTTACTTTGAAATAATATTAGCTTACGTAAATTTTCAAGAGTTGTGAAGGTTGTTAAAAAATTCATGCGAAATTTATTGTTATGCGGGAAAACTTTTGAATAACCTGTGCTTTCTTAAAGAAAAAACTTGGTGGTTTGATATTTTATATGATAATGCAACTACTAAGTTACAATTTATCTTAAGCATTAGCATTACCATTATAATATTTAACAACACTTTTTGTATCTATGCTATAAAGAATGTAAAAAATATGGAGCAGTTTCCACCCTTGCACCAACCAAATTCAGTGAAATATAAATTAATCGATTAATTTGTGAAATTTTATGCATTCCAGTTATGTAAAATTGAATTAATTAATTACCTATTTACGTTTAGAAGGCCACAGGCGATATTTCAAGTTTTATTATTTTACTCGAGTTAAAATTAGTCAAAGACATAGAAATGCTGTACCTTTATTATTAACAACGTGCGTAAACAGTGTTCCACTATTATTAATTAGGTTAGTTTAATTTAGGATCTGCAGAATAGTAAAATGTATAAGAATAAATCGTACTATAATATTATAATGGTTTGCTTTGCGTATGTGGAATTTTTGCTAGCGCGTGCCCCGTCTAATTAATTATTTTAATTATGTTGGCACCATGTGTTACTCTAACCAGGAACGTAAAACAAAGTTTCAAAATTATTCTCTCGCAATATTGTAAGATAATTTTCTGCAAACGCAGGGCCAACTTTTATGTCGGTTCCGTACCATGCGCGTCTTGGGGGATACTTTTCCAATCCTTAAATCAAGTCGGATGTAACTGACCAACCCCTAGTTGTTTCATTGCAGCCTAAATTAAAAAGTAGTTAGTTCATTGGATTTGCAAATGATCTTCCACTTGAGAAATACCAAATATCGTGGTTGGCCTACGATAAAAGTTATACCGAATTTTCGCATCGTCTGGGGCCGGCCTTAGGCGTAAAAGAAGTGACCCAACCGAGCAATTATTGACCTTTCCGTTTCATATTTACACGCTGTTATTGTCACTTTTGTTAGAAAATATTTCTTTACTCCATGATTTTTTCTTTCAATCTTTTTCTAATTTTATTGTTTTCACCTGAACCATTTCGTAAATTCGGCACAAACCAATTTTCTTATTTTAAGATAAACTGAGAGCTTTCAAAGTTTTGTCAAATAACACGAACACACCGTTTGAGTTATTTTCACTTGATTCAGAAAATATCGAGTTGCTGCTTGCTAAAACAATAATAATTACTAATTATAGCAAAGGAGCTTGAATATTGGCCGTAAACGAACATTTTCTCAATAAACGACTGGGAAGATGTTTGTTTTGTGATTTAGTCAAGTTTAATTATAGTAATTACGTTCTTCATTAATTTTATTAAAAGTTTGTAGTGTAACGACAAATTTTCTGGTTGATGAGCAGAAATTTCAAGTTGCTATTCATACTCTGTATTTCAATACAGAAGCGACTTTTCCGCTTTTAATAAAATTATTTTGTTTTTATTTGTGTACACATTTCTTCTCGACGAACTTTTAATTTAAAATTGAATTTTTGTAATGTATTTTTCATAAATACATTTATGAAACTTCTTTAACTTTTAATAAGACGAGATGTAAATTTATTTGAAGCTGACTATCTGGTCGTTTTTTTCTTGAAATTTTACTTTTGTTTGACGTAGTATAATTTTAGCAATTTTTTTGCGATAGGTGAATTGAACGTTGAACACGAAAATGCCTTTCATGCGATGTATTATCAAAGAGAATTTTCAAATATAGACTTGAACGCGATAAGATGAAACAGCAAAGACGACAGATAACTGAAGCATAAATTATGATTTACTGCTATTTTTCAAAAAAAAGTCGATGATTTATTTGATTTTGCTTTCGACATTTCAAAAAACTAAAAGTAACATTCACCTCTTGCTTAAATTATATTATGCTGCCATTTACCTCGAAGTAGGACAATTTTAAATCGAGAAGAAAAAAAGCAATAAAGAAATAAAACTTACAACAAGTATGTTATTGGTGCTACAAAAAGATAATTAAAATTGTATTAACATAATATTACATTTTATATATTCTGTCAAGGTTTAAATTGCATAAAATACCGCGACCGTTCAGCAAGTTCACGGCTTAACCGCAAGGCTATACACTACAGAAATTTAATACTTATTAAATTACTGGTAAATTTCTCATAAACATAAATCCAGTTGCAAACTTGTCTTCGGCGATAATTTTCTAATAATTAAAATTACTTCGCAATTTTTGTACCTATTACATTTTCAATTTTTCTTGTATCAGAAGTTAAATAGGTTTTTTATTTGATCGTCAATTCAGATCCAT
This sequence comes from Rhagonycha fulva, assembly GCA_905340355.1. Lineage (NCBI taxonomy): Eukaryota > Metazoa > Arthropoda > Insecta > Coleoptera > Cantharidae > Rhagonycha > Rhagonycha fulva. The sequence goes on from HG996556.1 coordinate 36,808,131, forward strand.
CAAATAATAGAACGAAGGCCCCGAAATTTTGGCAAATAGAAAAAAATACTACGTATCAATTATTTACGCGATGCGGATTTGTAATCTTCGTTCGATCAACATGATCAATTTTGAAAATGCCTATCAATCATAATAACGTCTAGGTAATAGAAATTAGCGCACATAAATCATCTTGGTGTTGGTTTTTGTTTTCAACTAACAAACTAATCGAATGCAATAACCAACAATTTGTCGGATGTTGCGCATCAACCGAAATAAATAAGATGCACTTAGCACTTCATTTAAAATATTTATTTTTGTATTATTTTAATGACGAGAAAATCTTTTTTTTAATGAAGCTTCTCTCTCTAAATACAAAATCGAAGATCAATATCTCAATCCACGAAAGTTTAACCCGATTACTAAATTGGTTGTTGTAGTCACCTGTTTTGACTTAATTTCAATTTTTTACTGTAAGGGTGTGACCTTTTACTTATTATACTTTTGACAATTAAAGCAAACTTACGTCTTTTATCAACGTGGAAATTTCTGAAAATGTGAACTGAAATCTGGTAAATTAAGCCACTAAAAAGGAAATAATTTTATTTATATTTTGTCGAGTTAACTTGAACACAATAATAATCTAACTGATTTAATTGTGTTCAAGTTAACTCGACAATATTTTAAAAATTTAGTCATTTAATACACGAGTTAGAATCTGATATGTTTTAGATAATTTAAACCATTGGAGTATGACACGATTTTTATGTTCGAAACGTTGCAAAATCATATCAGAGGAGAAAATATTATTATTATAATAAAACTACGAAATAACGAATACTCGGTTATATTAATAAATAATAAAGAACATGTAAAGGAAATAAAATTCAGCTATATAATAAATTCGCCTATTACTAACACTTCATTGCTTATAGAGAACCCTTTTTTAGATCTCATAAAGTTCATTATTATTATGTGAATTCTGCAGTATAGATTAGAGACTTGTACAGCATAATCCGCTTAAAATGGACTATAAAAGATTAAGTGGTTAGCCAGTATGCGAAATGAAAATATTTACGAACTGTAACAGTGTAAAAAATTCAAAAAAAGGTGTTAATTGATTTACCACTATGGCATATTGTGACTTTTATGAGATAAAAAAGTTAAAATTAAAAGGAAAGAGTGCGTCGTACACAAAAACCTTACATTTTTTAATGTCAATCCACCCTAATTTGGTTGTTAAAGATCTAGAGGTATGACATAAATAGTTGAGGTAAGGCTTATTAACCTAAAGGGTCAAAGCTGGGGTGTTGACTCAATGCATCAGCACCGACCTAGATTATTTTTCCTCATAAAGTTGCACGGGGAATGTAAAGTGGAAGTATTTTTTCTGTAGTGTATTTCCTCTCTTAGCTTTCTTTGTGCTGGGCGTCTCTTTGGAGACGAGAGATGCTAAGGCTCTACGCTTGCTTATGTATTTCCTATACTCATTTTATTATCCCTTCGATGAGCTAACCTACTATTCCAATCGCCTTGTTTAGTTTTGATGTATAAGATTTGGGGAAAATTTTTTAATTACGAACGGGCAATACAATCTTTAGATGCTCTGACTAGCAATGACTCTATTTTTTTTTAAATTATTTTTAAGATTGTAAGAAATGCACCAAAATTTCAATAAAATTTGTAATGAAAATGATAAATTTAATTCCATAAAAGATAAACGATTTTTATGCTGATAATTTTTATACAGCAATCTAACATTTTTTTTGTTGTAATTGCAATTCGAATAACCTTTAGCCGTCTCAACTGACATTCTCTCGTAGATGCAAAAAGAAAACATTTATAATACAAAATTAAGCTCATCATTCTGTGCATCGTGCATTTATGATGAAGTTAAAAATTAATCAAATTGTACACAAATAATTTATTATTTCCCAAAAACTCAACAAAAACCCTTAACAATGTTACCAAAGTTTTTAAAATAAAACAGCAAATTCAGGGTATCAGCCATGCAATTGTTTTTAAAGGACAATTCCCTCGTTTTAAAAAGAAATCTGTTACCAGTAGATTCCCTGCACTGGAAAACTTGGCTCTCTAAATGTCTAAACCATTCTCAGCAAAGAGGTTAGGTTAGATCGATCTTAAAATTGAATGTAGACACCTTAGCTCGAACTACCCGCAATTTAACTTTGCGAAATGGAGTAAACATTAGAGTACTTCATTTTAGTTTGAAAAAGTAAGACTATTATTGACATCCCAGGATAAAATGACGCAATAATTTCATTTTACTTTGCATCAGTTACTATGGATATGACAAGAGTGTTTAATGCTACGTGACCAAATTCCAAAAATGTTTTATTTTAATTATGAAATATCTTTATTACAAATACAAATTGTGTTTTATTACAGTAGAATGTATACATAAATTATTGCAAAAATACAGGCGTTTTAAAATCCATTGAAACTTGCAAAACACTTCCCACTTGAGCCAACATAGCACTTCACTCCGCTCGACGAGTCTTATTAATTACTGATTTAAAGTTTTTGTATCTGTTGTTAAAAGTGATGTTTAAAATTTTAAAAATTAATCGCGTCCTAACAATGGAGTGTTAAACCCACAATTTTTGTGATATACAGCGACGCGATTGTTCTTTCATATTTCTTGGTGATTCGTGGTATTTTATTACCTTGAGGAATAGTGTAATCAATAATGTTTATATCTGCTAAGACAAATTTGTTATTCACGCATTCTTTTTCTTCCGTACGTTTTGTTGTTATTACAGTCTTTTGTGTAGAAAAAATAAGAAAAATACGTCTTTTTAGCAAGTAAAGAGAATAATCGAGTCTAAATTTATAGAACGCCGACACGGTTCAAATTCGCTACAACTAATCCGTATAAAAAGGAGTGGAAATGTACATGAAATTCGCTCCATAAATTTCAACGAGTTATCGTATCCACAACGTGTGCCGTTTTATTGTACGATTTTTTTTCTTTATGCGCCAATCAAAAATAAAACTTGTTTTCATTTCGTATTGAAGGATTTTTCTGAAAAACTGATTTTTTAAATTTTTAAATATGCACATATACCAAAGTATGGAACAATTTTGTTTACAAAATTATCACGAGATGCATTTCAAGTTTTCTGAAAGCACGGAGCTTTGAGAAGCTGCAAGTAGTATCTGTACTTGAAATATAAAAGCAGTTTGAAAAGTAAATAACGAAATGGTATCGAGCTTTTATTTATTTTTGTTTGCGAATACTCGCGCTTTGAAAAACTGTAACAATGCCTCTTGTACAATTTGAGAATGCCGTTGTTACATATCAACTTGGGCCTTACACGGTTTGCAAATTATGTTCAGACACAAGTTTTCGTCACGCTTTGTAACAACAGTGGACACATTGAAACAAAGACCACCCACACAAAAAAGGGTTTAACACTGTACTACTTGGGCATGTTGGCATTAATTATAAATTTTAATCTCTTTTGATCCTAATTCATTATTTTTATTGTTCTTTAATTTTGTTAGAGTGGTTAATAATGTAAGTAATCGTGAAAAGACTGTGCTTTAGCTGCCTGCACTTGTATTTCTCCTAAATTATCTGTGCCGTGGTTGAGATTACACGTCAAACTATTGATAATTACATAACCCTTTAGTCGTTTGTTTTTGTATGGCGGAATGTTGCCATTTCAAATGTGTATTGATGAACCAAACGCAACCATAGATACAGTTGGTTAGTTGAGACTCCAGCGATGCTAACATGTTCAAAGTAAAAATTTTCTTTTGTGAAGTCGACTATGAGCTACTATAGACTTTTGTGCTTGCAAACTTTAGTGAACTTGATTGTATTATTTTTTAGTGAAGTAAAATATTTATTTTGAAGAATAAAATTATATTTTCATTTATTGAAGTAGCCTTTCAGAATATAATGGTTATTGTGTTCATTTACAAATAACTATTGTAGTTATTACAAACAATTGAATATTATTGGTCCCGCAGTTGACGATTTACTGCTGACCCAAATAAATTTCATAAATATGGAAAACAACCTCTTCAAAAAATAAATAATAATGTGGATCAAAACCTTTAATTTATTTGTTGAATGTTTGTTGTAATAAAATAAAATAATTGTTTTGAGAAAAAGGACTAAAAGCACATTTTTTACTAATTTGCTTTTGCTTTTAATTTTGCTGTATTCATTAAGCCACTGCGCATTGTTGCAGTCATTTGAGCTTTTAAGCATTTTGCTTGTGTACACCATCCGAAATTGTCCCAATTTGATGCTGCATTTTTAAATTTTATTTATATGTAATTTGAATTCAAGATACTTTTTTTTTAAATTTGAGGCTTACAACTTAATTTATTCACTGGAAAAATAGCCTCATCTGGTTTTAACGAATTCATATTATTAAATTAGTATCTACGTAATAATTATTATAGCGTTATTATGAGTATTTCAATATTTAGCCCTCCGATCATCCTATAAGCCTGACCATAGCAGTAATGTAGTGATTTGCAAGGCAAATTCTCACTTGAATGGGTGACCAATCGTTGATGTTCCCCTACCAATCAGAATTTGGCCAGCACATTAGGGTAAGGTATAACCCTCGACTAGATAAGAAAGAGGTCTAAAATTCAAAGTTGAAAAATTTTGAGTTCAAAAATAACGCCATCATATTTGGGACTAATACCATCATATTCCCTACACATAACGAGATTGTTTTCAGCTGAAGGTAATTAAAGCTTCTTTCACCAAATGATGATGAATATGATTTAATGTATAAAACGTTGAAAATCATATTAGAGGATTCATTGAAAGATTATTCTGCTATACGACAAAAATTACGGATAGTCTCATTAATTTTGTTCAGCACGCTACGCCGCGCCGGAGCTCGATGCTACCGCAACGCTTAATTTATAATTTCAAACGCCAAGTCACAATAATCGCTAGATGACGGAGGTCAAGCGAGCTACGCTCCCAATATACTCCGCAAACCACAACGCTAAGCCAAAAACGATTTAATTAGGATTGGACATTATTAAATGAATAATTTGTATTTTGTTTCGTACTTTTCATTCCATCTTTAACCGAGGTTAATTTTATTTTACTTTTGTTTTTTTAATACGTTATTTTTATTTAAATAATGTGGTTGCTAATTTTGTTTTCACTAATTATTTATTTTTTATCCTACAAAATTCTCTGTTCGACAATTTTTATGTCTTTTGTTAGAACAGTATCATGTTGACCTCAACTCGATAATAATTAAGCGAACCGTTAATAAAAAATGATGTTATTGTGATGGTATGGCAAAGATGATGGATACTGTCAACATCCATCAGTTTTTGCTATAACTTGTCCTATCCTTTAGATTAATACAGTTTCGAGGGGAGTAGTATTTTAGCTCCGTATTGTCACTAAGTTTTTCAGCAAATGTATTCCGTTCTTAAGCTGAAGAAAGATTGGAAACGAAAAGCAGCTTATCACGTTTATAAACGTGATAATTTTTGTCGATAAAGTTTTTCTGCTCGGAATTTAGAAGAAAGAATGATTCAAAAATTTATAAACGGTATTCAAATGAAAGGATTTAAAATTTTATTATTTACGATAATAATGGTTTTTCAAGTTAGATTTCAGCAGATAATATTGTTCTTTGTTTTTTATGCTACTTTAATGCATTCTTTTTTTGCAATCAGTTTAATTGTAAGCTCAATAAAAAGAAAATCTGAAAATCATAAAGGTTCTTCTTGATGTTAAATTAAGATCAAAAGATTTTATTTTTATAATTATTTTTTAATATAATTAAGCTCTCGTTGTTAATATTGCCATCCTGAAAAATTGTCCAAACTAATATGGGATGATAAATATCGATACCTAGGGCGCTCAATGCAATCGTTTCAGTCATAACTCTCGGCACGATCTTAAAAACGATTTACATTATCCTTCCCGGAACACTTATCGCGTGCATCGATAAAATTTGCAATTTTTAAAACGATAATTATTAATAATCACAATCATACAATCTTTTGCTCTTATGAGTGCACCGTGGTTCTGATTGTGATAAAGTGAACGAGACGTTAACAAATTATTCGCATCCAATCTGAAGAGTCAAGACGATTAATAATTGTGCACTTCTACATTTTGTAAAAAAAGTTGAATGTAATTATAATAAATTTACATATTTAACAATAATATCGTAAAAAAGCGTTCCGAAATGTTGGTTGTTCTCGAGGGGTTGCAGTTTCAGTAAGTTTAAGTATGTGGGGTTGCAGTAGACACAGGTTGTAACTAACGTTAGAGTACAATTCGGAGGAAGGAAAGTAAAGATTGGGAAAACTGTAAATTTGCTGAATAGACGCTAGAAATAAGAGGAAAAAATTGCTATTTTTATGGTCTAAAAAGGAAAATCCATTTTGTTCTAAAAATCTCTCCGAACGTAAATTTACGAAATTATGTGCTTCATGTATAAAAAACTGTTCATTTTTAAATCTTTTGTACGAAAAACTAATATTTCCTGAACGCCATATCCATTTCATGAAAAATGGCTGGCATTTTCTTCAGTTTTTTTTTTACATTTTAATGCTATTGTAGTGTTTGTAATCCATACCATCCACGTAAACTGAGATTCGATATTTGTTTATTTTCTTGAATCGTCGCACTAATTGCATTTTCTGTCATTTCCCGAATAATCAACCGTTATTTCTTGTTAATATACTAATATAATTTGTTATTCTATTTGAAGTGAATGTGAAATGATTGTCTGATAAATTTTCCATCCATATTATAAAATATGATTTTAAATGACTGGCAATAATTATCGCTGTCATTTACTATCTTACGTATTGATCCCGTTATGCGTGCCTTTGCCATATTTACTTTTTTGACTTATAAAAAATAACCTCTTGTTGGTGTTACATTCAGATGGTCTTGACGCATTGTTCAATTTTCCTAGCAAGGACTGTAGTTGTTTCGCTTTGTTAAAATTATTTTACATTATAAGAACTGAATGCCGGATTCTGCTTAAACAAAATTAAATTTACTTACATTTTTCTGTACTTTTCTTCCCATTGTAGAAAGAAATAAAAATTAATGCGCGTAATTTGCGTGCAAAATGCAATTTTCAAGCTTTATGAAAATTAAATTCGATTTTCGTGTTTTGTAAAGCTTTTAATAAGCTGGGTTTAAATGTATATAGCTTTTTTTTCTCGAGATTCTAAAGAAAATTCGGTGCAATTTAGACGCCTTTCCAATTTTAATTAAATTTATTTTGATAACGATCTTACATTTAAATAAAGTCGTTAACATATATTTTGGACGTATTTTGAATATCCATCGTAATTAACAAACTGAAAATTTGAACTTGAAAACAGGTAAAATTAATATGCAATAATTCAAATTAAGCACTGCTCGACGGTTAATTCAATTTCACGCATTGTATTTTATGCACGTTAATTTTATGGGGCTAATTAAATAATTTAACACTGTGTTTATTTATTAAACGCCAAATTTTATTATCTTTTAAAAGTTTAAGTGTAAAATTGCGAAAAATGAGTCTGCAGAGATAAAGTGCACTATAAAATTTTGACTTGTTCACCTTGATGGTATCACCGACTTTGAAGTTGCGAACACAATAAACAAAAAACATATTAATAATGCCTTTATTGCTTTATAAATAAATTAAATTTCGACTTAGGGCTATTAGAGGGTCAGATAAGTATCTTCAGTTTATCCATTTCATTTCGAACCTACCCTCGCAAAAATAAAATGAAATTAATAACCGTAATAATGAGAAATAACGTCTTATCGATAACAAAAATTTGCGCAGATGTCAAGAGATATGATGCTAATTAAGGAAAATGAAGGAAAACATTTTTTAATCTTTATATAATGCGTTACATAATATAAAGAAAAATAAAGTAATTCACAATAATTAAATTAAACGTGATCAACACTAGCTTTTGCACAATACCAAACGCTTTTGTTCCTAAAATCGCTAACTTCTATATCCACGCGAATAATTCCAAATGGTATCGATTGTACGGGTAAAGCATCAAAATTAAGTCTATAATTTGTAAGATAATACATTCCCTAAAATAAGAATGATTACTCAAGACGAATGTTAAAAATTTATTTTTACCTTAGGGATTGGACACTGTTTCGGTGGACATTTAGCTGCTCTCGCCACATCGTACCAAAATTCTCCAAAATATTTATTTAAAGCCCTACACGTGTTGTCTTCCTTCACGGAACCGATCTTAAGACTGCGTCCTTTGGCGACGTAAAAGAATCCAATTTTTACCTAAAATAACTGCACTTGATGAAAACAAAATTTATTGTTTAACGAGTTTACTCCAATTTTATCTCCTACGGGGTCTGGAATTGTAATATTAACATCAACCCTTTGATATCCTTCCGAATCAGTTTTAAAAACCACGTCTATTTTCATGGGATACTTTGCCGTAAGTGAACATAATTCCAATTTATCGATAACAAATTTGGTAGTTACACATAACTTAAATATGCAATCAAAATTAGCAAAAGGTTTAGTAACTTTAAATCACTTACAAAAAAAATGGAAAATACCAAGAGTCTAGGTGACAGATATTTCACCATACTTGCGAGCACTTCGGATAAAAATGGAAAACTAAATGAAAATTAAAATTAAACCCTTTATTAAATATGGGTCCATTACTTCAATAATAATAGCGGAAAGATGTCTGGATAAGGTTTATTGTTATTAATTATCTGATCGAAACTGTAACAAAAGGGAACTTGTACGCGAAATAAGTATATGTAATTAAAAACAAATCTGGTCGTTTCGAATTTTTCCAAAAAATATGTACAAGTTAATTTTCTGATGTTTGTATGGAAATTTACTTAATTTTCGTATTTCCTATTTTTGACTTTCTTTCTTCACGAAATTACTATGTAATATAAGATTTAAAAAATTTTTTTCGCATACATCAGTTTTATTTTCATAATAATATATTGAATGAATTTGTCTACTTGAAAGATGAACCCAATCCTGGTATAGAATACGAATACCTAAGTAAATATTTTCGAATACTTAAATGATAAAAATTTAGGTCTTTCACGAGTGCACATTGATGACAATAATAACATACAATTTAGAATGTTTATTTTACGGTTTATCCCAAATATTTTGGGAAATTGGGATTTTCATTATAAAATTCTAATCTGAAGATATAACATCACACACATAGTTATACCGGGTGCTGAATGAGTTAGGCGAACATAGGATATTAACATGCAAAAACTTATTTTTGCAAATTCCTGCTTCCCTAATTATTTTAGAGAAAAATTGAAAGACACAAATATAATGTAGAAATATAAACTACGAATGATAAGAGCATTAGATTTTATCTAGCTTTTACGTAAATGGTCAAAAAATTCTTTTGAAATTGTTAAAACTTTTATTTATCGGACTTGCCATGGAAGTTTCCGAGGTAATTATTTTTGATAAGTAATAAAAAACAATTGCACGTTGTTGACAGTTTTGCACTTTATTAAATTTTAATTTCATAAAATGGAATATTACCTTGGAAACTTATACATGGCCAGTTTGATAAATAAAAATTTTAACAATTTCAGAAGATTTTTTGATCATTTACGTAAAAGCTAGATAAAATCTAATGCTCTTATCATTCGTAGTTTATATTTCTACATTATATTTGTATCTTTCAATTTTTCTCTAAAATAATTAGGGAAGCAGGAATTTGCAAAAATAAGTTTTTACATGTTAATATCCTATGTTCGCCTAACTCATTCAGCACCCGGTATATCACCTCATTAGATAAGCAATTAAGGAACAGTTCCCTTCTGTACAACTTGTGATAATTATTATTTCAATATTCAAGCGAGTCACATTAATGATCGATCTGCCTGATGCGCATAAGTTAATTTACGAGATTCCTACTGTTCATGTACCTAAATAATTGCATTCATTTAATTTCATTGTTTTTTTTATGTGAAGAAGTATAATTTTGTACAATAATAATAAGGAACACGATGTGGTCCCGTAAACGATTGTTTATTTTGAACTGCAGCAAACCTTCAAATCTTTTTCTCAAGCTGGTGGCAGGAGTAAATCGCCAAAATTTAGCCCTACTTTTTTACTATTTGCGCTTTAAGAGAGAATGATGAGAAACACATGAATTACACTAATGCGCATACTGGATTAACGAGATTCTAAATATTTATGTTTGAAGCATAGTTAAAGTTTGTGTACTTTATAAATAATAAGTAATTATAATAGAGAATAATAACTGGAGAAGTTAACTAGGTGAACGGGCTAAGGACCGGATGTTCAAGGTTTGATCGCCAACCCGATTACAAAGTTTATCCGACTTCATCATGACCTTTTCCTCTCGGAAAGCAATGGCAAACCACCGAGAGTAACCTGCCCAGAGAACGTTATACATACGTCACCAAACCCTCATTAAGGTAAAAAGACCGAGGAGGAGAAATAGAGAGCTTATAAATAGCTAAAATGGGGAAATCAGTTTTCAGATACTAATTGAAATAGAAAATCCTACACAATCCCACTAAACCATTTAATTATATTTTATAAATAAATACATTGGAGCCTCGCTTTGAGTCGGAGTGCTTCTACTTCATAGCTTCGGAAAATGGAAAATATATAATTTATAATAAGCAAGATAATATGCGGGTAACATGTGAACATACAAAATGCCATACGAATTCTTTCAAACTTGAGTTGAAATGAAAACCAGTAACTGTTGAGTACCATTTAGGCTTACTGTAAAATTTTGTAAATTTGCTATTTTTTGTAACCCAATAAAGATTATTAATATTATTACAGTACTCTTAATCTTGTTTTGATTATTATGAAATAACTTTCTTATTAAATTCTTCTTTTATAACAAAATAATTAAAAAAAACTTGGAAAAAAATTTATCATATGTAGCGAATTTATATCATAAAAGGCACCGAAAACACTAATAAGTAAAGCAAACACGATAAAATTCAAATTATTTTATAAATTCCAACGATTAAGAACGTCAAAATGAGCCTATTGCTGAAAGTTAATGAAATAATTTGATTTTTCTGTCATAGCTCGCTTTTGGTTTTTTTAAATTGTAATTTATACAAGCTAATAATTTATTCACCAAAATAGTAGAATCGAAATAGCAGTAATTTGGTGTTTCTAAAATTTATGGCTTCTTAATGCAGTTTGTATAAGGACAATCTCCTTTTTAAGTGGCATCATGTAGGTCAATTTTAAGAGGAAAAAATGTTGATATAATTAGCTACACTTTTTACTGATTTAAGCTCACGCTTATTTAACCTAAACATCAAAAGATAGTGAAGCTAAATGTAGTTTTAGAAGTTTTATGTAGCAACATGGTATATTAATAAAATGCAATTTATCGTAATGGTGTAACTTAACCGAAGCGTAAAGATCGTCTAGTCTAGATAACTATCGATGATTTATCAATGACAGCGACTATGAGGGATGGTCGTCATCTGTTTATTAGTTTAAGTACGCAAATATCGATCAAGTTATTATAAACAGTGGCGGAATGTGTTTAGGGGCACACGGGACTTCCCCCTCGATCAAAATTATTATCATCTCTTGGGTTTTGTTAAATTCGTAAGGATTACTGAACTTTGAACAATGTTTTTTTTTATACTATTGTAAACTTTACAATGTAACAATAAAATAGGTTCCTATATATTTTTTCTTTATTCTGTAATATTAATGACGCTCTTTTGTTTCAGGTGAGGTTTTTTCCGTCTTTAACACTTGAGTTATGAAATCGTAAGTACTTTGCATTCAATGCGACTTAATCTTCTTAATTCATGAATTCAAAATGCGCTGAATACAAATAAGACAGGGTGGCACTAAACAAATTGATTTTGATGTCTTGTGATTAATTAATGTGAGGTTAGTTTTTTACACATAGTAAATACGCGCTACATATTTCATGCGTAGAAACGTAAATTTACAAATACTACAAGCTCTATATCTTTTAATTAAGATAAATTATGTCCGTTAGCTTTTGTTTAACAAACTAGGGCCTAAAACAAGACGGTTAGGATAATACGTTTTAAATTCGTGGGTATGCCAGCAGCTCGCAAATTTATTAATGAAAGGGGCTTTGTTTTCCGATGCCAGATTTTATTCTAGTCGATGTTGCTTTAATTATTAATGTAATTTTCTTGTTTAAGCTTCTTTTATTGTTCCAAGTTTTCGTTTTCTTACACTTTCCTTACTTGACTTTGATATTACTATTGTTTGCCTAATTATTTTTTATAGCCCTAATAATCTAATAATGGAGAGAGTGATTATCTTGTTGCTAATGAATTTTATTCCGCAATGAATTTTATCTAAACTTTAAAATTTAATGATAATTTGATTTTCTCTTATTATACCTACGCTTTACAAACAAAAAATTTTATTTGGTTTCCTGGGTGTAAATTCTCAAAACTTTTAGTGAATTAACTTTTTTGTTCTATCGAAGTGGTGTTTTAGCTTCTTGGTTTTATTTCACCTTTAACCAGAATATAAATAATACTTTCCGCAAGTTATAAAAGTTTAAATTTTAAAATGTTTTATGTTTCTTACTCCTGAAAAAGCGCCATGAACAATGCTGCATTTTTCACAAAGTAGCGTATGGAGAGTGTTTTACTGCAGCGAGTTGTAGGTACACCATACTTATTTATTATTCCAAACGTTCTAATAAATGTTTAGAACAATTTCAAAAAGTCTTCGTTTCCAATTGTTGTGATTGGCGATCACGTATAGGAAGAAGTTTTCTCCAATTTGGAAATACCATCGTTAGTTCGTATTAGCAGCAATCTTTCAGCCCATCACACTTTAATTTAATTTTTAGGAAGTATAATTAATTTACACAGAAGTTTGGTGAATCCATCCAATTACATCCTGTATATTGAAAAATATAAAACTGTTGTAATAATTTATAAGATGAATTTGTAATAATTTGTCTACGACGAAACATAACTTCTGATGATGTTAAGTTACAACTGCTGCTGATAAATCTAACACTAGGTTTATAATATTATACTGATTTGATGTTGACAACAACATTAGGGTAGATGACAGTAACTAATATAATTTCTTCAAGAGTGAGGATTATCTTAGTTTGGGGTTGAACTTAAATTATGAGATAGCATACGTTTTAATGGGACAGATAATTTGTTGAGAACTTCACGAGGGCCCTAAACTTTTCTTTATGCATAATAGGGTACTTGCAATCCCTCTTTTCTTTGTATGCAAACACCTATATTTCTATGGTAAATTATACACATTAAGTCTATTGGATACTACAGTATGCCATTTGACACTGATGATCACATGGGATCGTGAATTCTCCAGATTATGTGCTTGCACAGTCATTGTGAATCCTAACTAATACAACAATATTTTTTTACTCTTTAATTTCTTATTGACAATAATCAAAATAAAAAAATTTTGTCTTTCGGTCACATGACTTGAAACGCGGCTGTCCTTAATCTAACGTCGTATGTTTGCAGTCAACTATTTTACATGTTGAAATAGATTTTGTATCATTCAGATGATTTTAAATTATTAACGTTTAAATGTTTGCAAAGTTGTTGTTTATGCTTAATAGTACAATGCAATATAATAATGTGCTAGAAATGTCCTCCTCCCTGCGGTCATTAATAGAAAGGCATCCGAAAAGTTCGTTCATTTTTTACTAATCAAAACCATTTACCAACCTAAAATAATAAGTTTACGACCTACGAAATCGACACACGCATTTGATTTATCACCTAATCCTGGATGCAATTGCTTTTATATTTTTTAAATGAAAATATTTTAAATGACAATTTTCTTGTCGTTGTATCGACTACGACTTGGTTATTTTAAAATTTTATTATCTCGCAATTTTATTAAAACGGAATTTATTGACAATAGCACCGTAAAGATTAACTATGCGAAAACAGCCGTAAATTTCTTGGAAGTGGTGTTTTTGTTTCAGTATAATATATTATGTTATGGTGAACTTAGATCCAACTTTAATCAAACAATTGTACTACGTAAAATTTACGTAAACCTGAGAAAGGGTAATTTTACTAGACGAGGCAGGTAGCTTACGAAACGAGCCGAATTTCTCTAAGCAAACTGTAAGAAGAGCACAATAGAACTAACTTCAACAATAAAATGACAGTTATTATTGTAAACAGGTTATTACAGTATTAAAATTTATTTCTCAGGCATTAAAAAGATTGTAAAAGTGTTCAAAATTATTTGTCGGGTAATTGTTATGACTAAATTCATTCCAGACTTGTTAAGGGTAGGTATGAGGTAATAAGTTCTTCTAGCATTGTTTTAGGTTGTTCATTTTGGTCTGTTGTTATTTGCTTCTTCCACCAATGACATTAAATCAGTTTTAAACAACAATTGCCCATTTTTATCAAAGTACAACACACTTTCTCGAGATCCGCACTCATTCAAATTGAGGTTTAGTACCTACTATAATAATTATTACAATCCTCATTTGTACACCTATTAAAAACACTATATTGTTGACCATGAACATGAATCACAATAAATTATGGTATGAAAATTCAATAGAAGAATTTTACTATTCAAGGTTTCTTTTATTTTATTTTCTAGATACAAACTATTCCTTTTCAATTGAGCCATATCCCAACGTACGAATTAACAAATTAAGAAAATATTATTCATCATAATATGATTTTGTGAGTTTTATAATCGACTACAGCTGCCCAAAAACATGAAAAATGTTAAGCAAAAGTTGGAATGACAGGCAAATTTTATTCACTTTATCAACTTATGAAGTTTGTTTGTTGGGAAGTTTTCATGACTGAAAACCGTGTATGGATGAACTTACACGAATAGTGCATTATAATTTATCTTAAATAATGTTCTACAAAGGCTTTGTTACCATTTTCTAAGAAGTGTGGTTTATTCAGTGTTTTGTTTTTTACTATTTTGAATTTTCATTTATTGTATCTACAGCAATTTTGTACTTCTTCCGTAAAAGCTCAATCTTGATGTAAAAACTATATAGGAAAGTCTCATATTTATCAATAGACAAAATAGTTCAAGATGAATGGTCCAATTTCTGTTTGAACAGAAATAAATGTTTGAATATCTAAAAGATGAAAGCGGCAATATGTCATTTCGTAAGCTATATTTGGTTCAATATTGTAGATGTGCATGTAAAACACGAGTTCATTGTAATTCAGATGTCTCTTGGACAGTAACAAAGCACATTTTGTCAAAATATTTAAGGTGGGTGGACAAGTTCTTCTGTTTCGTTTCGTTTTATTTGTTGTTATCCTTCGTTAGACTTACTACAATATTAATCAGAAGATACACCGGACGTAACCGGGTGCTATCAGACCGAGCTTCTTTTGATTTATGTTCGTATCGTTCAGTATTTCATTTCCGATGCTTTATTTTATTGATTCCAAATTACCAGTATGGCTTTTTAATATAAATGGACCTACCTGTGTATGTATATTTCATAACTTTTAATTCATTCGGTAGAATAACGTAGAATAATGTCATGGTGGTGTATAATTTTTTTTGAATAGGGAGCAGCAAAATTTTTATTATGTAGTAGGTGTGTCGATAAATTTTTATTTTTAGATGGCCATCATATTTAAATTGGTCTTAAATCTTTGTAAACAGTTGAGGAATTCTTAAGTAACTTATTAGTGTGACTCAAACGGTACCCTGTTTAGATAATTTGAATTTGTAATTGAATTTGCATTAATTCATAGATCAAAATGATGACTTGATATAGGAACATTCACGTTAGGCGAATTACTTTGCATAAATCAAGCAGGAATAACAACATCGTTTCAGTGTCGTATAAATTTACTGCACATAAAGTGGAAAAGTAATCCAATGTTGATGAAGTATGAATATGGATTGTGATGCTATTTTTTTGAACTTTTGACACACCAATTATTTTATTTTAATTCTTTTATAACATTATTGTTCTGTTCTCTCTACGTTTTACGAAAAACTTTAGTAGGTCATTTCCAACATCAAACGTATATTTTTTATAAATACTACATTTAATTTTATAAAGCTTGATTTGATATAAGTATTGTCGTGTTCTGAAGAACAAGCACTAAAGAGGTCCGTAGCTCGTTAGTCGGTAGTTTGCACTTTTGAGACGATCTCAGGAGTAGGTTCCAAAAATTTTGCTCTTAAACTATCCACAATAAATGAAACAAAAAACTCAAGGATGAAATTATAATTTAATTCGACGAAAGTAGTAGTCATAATCAAATTAATAAACAAATTGAGACGAAACCTTATAATTAAACTTTATCGACGCAATCGATAATTCCAAAATCATGAAGAATTATCCTACAAATTTACACATTTAAATCTCAAAAACAGTATCTCCAATTTGTAAGATAATCAACGTTCTATTGTAATTTAAATAAAACATCTGTAATAAAAATTGTACAAAAATTGAAAACTTGTTTTAATTTTAAATATTAGCGCTTTTGTAACTGTTCGAAAGTTGGTATCAAAAAAATAACCGTTGTTGATATGGTAACCACTACCAAATATGCAAAAACCCGTACAAAAAAGTTTATCACATAAATTTAATTCTTGCAGTCAAATAACACGACTCAACTATTAAAAATGTTCCACCGGTGTGTTTAATTAATTAAGTGTAAAGAAATTTGTTCATAATTGTGACTCGAAATGCAAATTTTACAACGTCCATTGTAGCTAACCTCAAAATTTCCGCGACATCGCAACAAATATCGAAGACAATTGCTGATATAGCGTAAATAAACAATTTAAAAATTATTTACCAAGACGATGGCTTGAATAATAGACGATTGCCCCTCGAATTCTTTGCATCTACGATTTGACAAAATGGCGACCTCGTTTCAAGTCTGGTACGTAAACTTTCCAAATCTTCCAAAATCACCACGAATTTCATAATACTCTTCTAGCACACACAATCAAACAAATCTCCAGTTGCTCATAATCATCGTTAAATTAATTACCAATGGGTAATTTTCACACATTCCAAGATAACACTTTGAAGCCGTTAAGTTGTAGACTTCACTCCTTCATTACTCTAGGGCAACTCACTATTTTATCTCGTTTCCTGTACAAAGTTTTCTCAGGAAAATCGTGTCGCACTCCGGTTGGTTGGTTTTCCAGCGAAATTCAAATTTTTAAATGCCAAATTCAACATTTTGGAAGTCACTAAATTTTTAAATTGCGAACTACACTTTTGGTTTAAAAACACTGCATCGATGATCGTAGCTACCTTTATACCAACTCAATTCAAACGTAAGTTAACAATTTTAAGAACAAACAAAAATTAAATTAACCAAAAATTTAACGTTTTTCATGTTTGAAATGTTTAATTTCCAGGTTATATGGACAAATCTCCAAACCTAAAATCTCGTCTCTGCACGTATCCCTTTGACACGTAATTGAAAAAATTAACAGGTTACTACTCATCTGATTAAATTAACGAAAACTTCAAAAACAAAATTTTGACCAAATGAAAATTTATTTGTGGATAATTTTAGAATCTCCAACCTATCAGAATCCACGTCAGTATATAATTTTCCACCATCAACTCGGAAAACTTTGTTTAATAAAGGTTGTAAAAATTATGACAGACGCCCACAATAATTCTAATAAATTTGTTGCATTCTTTATTTGCACAGTAAATTTCAAGTGGAAGTATAAATTGTTGAATAGCAAATAAGGGTGTGCATTAAATTATTAAGTCACCTACACTAAATTATAGTACAAATGTACTTATATGTCAATTATGCGATTTACAGTACGTGTGGGAGGTAAACACTGACGTACCAGAAGATTCACAGTCCATCAATCCTAAGTACTCGACCAAACAAATTCGTAATTTGATTTTGTGTCATAAATGTCAGTCTGCCTATATGATTACAAATTCTCCCATCAAATGATAATAATGAAGTGCCATTGAAATTGCAGGTGAATATGGATCTATCACTATAATCAAGTTGAATGTGAACATAACAAACAAAACGTTTTTGGCTTCAATAACCACGATATTAAAATGATAGTTTTGTATAATTAGAAGGATGGTACATTTAAACTGAAAAAATAGTTCTCTTCCTGCTTTTTACTTTTACTAATTTGTACTTACCAACTACTTCTTACGGGTCATCGATTTCCTTTCAACTTGGAGCACTAATAGGGGATCAAAGGTACACCAAAACCATCAAGTAACGAAGTGCACAAGTCAAGCATTTGTTAAAAAATCGTATTTAAATACTTTTAAAATTTTGCTTTCGAAAGCTTAATAAATAATATAAATTAATTTGATTATTAATTATTTATAACTCGATACATTTTAAAATATCATATTTATTTAAATTTTTAAAGAGCCTGCAGTAAATCGGTGGTTAGGGAAGGCGCATCTGGATTCGATGGATTTTTTTTTCGATTCGATTTTTTGTTTATTGTTAATTTATTTTAATGCTTTACTGCTTTTTACTCAAAATTAAAAATAAGATATCTTAAATATCTTAGGAAATAGGACAAATTATTCAAGAGTTCACGATCGTTATAATTCTGGAGATACTCATCGGATTATCTTCTCAATACACTGCATTTTAAATATTTCAAATAACTTAAGACTTAAGGGACGATAAAACGAAGTGCTGCCGTTGTTTTTTACATTTTTTAATGCTTTTAATCCTAATAGTGGTAACAAATTAAAGTTAAGACTATTATACAAATGATTCGATCAACGAAACTAAAAAACAAATAATTAGGCGGTCTTAAACGACAATCATATTTTGTACGTATTGATTTGTACTAAAAATAAAATTTGTACCCTTTTGCCATTAAAAAAAAAACATTTTAGCGCATCTAACTTAATCATTTGAGATACAGCGTCGCATCTGACTTGTCAACTCTTACGTGCGTTTGCCGTGTCATTTTTTTAATGTACCGAGACGGTCATTACATTAGTATAGCGATTAATCGCACAGACTGCTAGTACAGAAAACCCGGTTCGAAGTAAAAATATTATTTTGACCGTCTCCACTGGGAAGGCAACGGCAAACCACCGAGGTGTAATTTGCTTGGAGAACATTTGAAAAAATGAAAGAAGCAGTCCCATTCTTCTCTAGTAAAAACAGAGAACCTCGTTAATCCATCTTGCGCGTCAGTACAATTGATTTTCATTAAGATTTTTTTATTTCTAATGGCACGGAATACAAAATTATTTTGTAGAATAAATTAGTAGGTACAAATTCAACATCAAAAATATAGTTATTTATGGTACGAGTGTGTTATATGACAAATAAGTCACGCGAGAAAAGTTTAGCCCGCAAGGCCGTAAGGCCGAGTGGGCTATTTTCTTAAGTGACTTATTTGTTATTAACACACGCGTGGCATACAAAACTTTATCCAATATATCGTAATAATAGTTTAAAATATAATTATATTTTTGATGTTTGACGTTTTAAAATGTCAAATTTAAATTTTGAAAACCATAGTAGGTGTCAAATATAGGTTATTTTAAACTATTAAATATTACGAGATATTGGTTAAAAATGTATTAATATGTTTTCATTTTTCACAAAACATGTGAGCTAAACTTTTTACCCTTAATAAAAACTGAAAAAATATATACTTTAATACGTCTTTGAATTATTAAAAATGTAAGTGATTCCCAGTTTCTTTACTCACTAGTGAGTTATACTTTACTCACTTAGTGGGTTATAGGCCACTTTACTCATTTAAAAAACCATAGTTATACGTCTATTATTGCGAGATATTGGATAAAATATTTTATCTGCTTATTTAAAAAAATTTATTTTAATCCCGGTTCCATGTTAACCACTGCAACCCCACCACATTAATAATTGTGGGTTATCAGTGTTCAATGTTAAACAAGGATGCGAAGTATACATTAATTACACCTAGTTAGAGTATAGTAACTACCAAAGATAAATGGTTTTTTTATGGTTTTAACTGTCATTCGTAATACTTCCAATAAATGAGCTTTTGTGTAGATGTTTCTACACGCAAAGAAATGTTAGTTGTAAGTTTAAAAATCTTTACTTTTACATGAAATTTAAAAGAATTGCTATAAAAACAAAAAAAATGCAGGTTAAATTAAAAGAAAAGTAGGTTTTATACTTTTAAAATATGCTTTTAATATTATGACATATTTAACTTTTAATTTAAAAGTATAAATTTTAAAATCTGCCTTATTTTGCATTTACTGCAGACTTTTCAAGTAGCTGGTTCGCAGAGGATCAGTTTACATCCCAATGATAAGCACGTTTCAGGCGGCAAAAGGAGAATAGTTGCTAATAATGTAATAATATTGTAACGTATTTTCATCATTCGTTTAATTATCGTACAATTGCATGTAGGTATACAACACAACGGCGTAAAGTTTTTGTTTAAAATGAATAATTATCAGGATTTTGAAGGTAGTGACGTGTCTGGTAGTGACAGTGTTTTTGAAGAACCTCAGTTACATCAATTTTTAAAGGAATTAGATATAGAAGAAGCATATAACTTTTTAGTTAGTAAGTAAAATTTTGCTTATACTGAAGATAGTTATAATTAAACAATGGTTAACCTTATAATAACGTAATAATTTCGTCAAATTTACAAGCAACATTAGATATTTGTTCTTGAAATTTTTCTTGTGTGTGATAGAACTGAGTTGTTATTATCTAATCTAAATTTTACGCGCCAAGTAGACGCGGCGAGTTTGTCGGGGAAATACCTACCAAACATTTTGCGTTTTAAATTTCTTTTCCTTTTTTTTTGTTTATATACATTTTTCTATTTTATAATATTATAATTAAAACTTTTAAATCCACAACGTGTAGGTATGTATCGGAAAGCGAAAGGTTGTAAGAAATTCTGCGAAGTCCCAAAAACAAACTCAGAATATCCGCACTGTAACTCAATCAGTGATTACTTACACAAATTCATAGCCGTAATTACAGCAAATTGTATGCAATTTATTGTTTATTGTAAATTTGATGGGATTATTAGTTTATTATGGGGTTACCTTTACCTTACCAAATCATCAGATTATACATAATCAAATAAACTTAATTTTACATTACAGGAAAACAAATTACAATAGAAACATTAAGGTATGTCAATGATTTTGACTTAAAAGAGCTGATTCCCGAATATAATTTTGGCCTTAGAGTTCTTTTAAGACGTCGACTGAATCACTGGCGAGGGGTAGAAGTAAGAAAATTAGATTATGTGTATAAATAAGTGTTGGATACTAAAATTACTAAATTATTTTTTAGTTTGGAGAAACTGGTGACACCACCTTAACAAATTCTATCGAAACCGAAGACGAAACTAAAAATAAAATTTCAAATATTGTAATTATGTTATAATTAAGTTATGGATGAATTACTTATTTCTATAGTTCATTTTAGGATGTAAAAGAAATACTAATAGGAGACCATTTGGGAAAATTATTGTTATTGAAAACCAAATTAAGCACTGACGATAGATTGAAGATCATCAGAATTTTAATAGATTTTTTAACCAGTCAAGATACTATTTTAACTAAAAAGGATTTCTTACACATCAGTAGACAAATTTGCTCAAATTTCCCAGGTGAAAATTTGGTAAGTTGAAAATTCTGATTGCCCATCTCGTTCGAAATTATCTTACATGATTTTATTCTAATATTTTAATTATTTTTTAAGGATTATTATTACACTGAAGGGTGTAAAAATAAACGACAAAGTGGGGCGCTCTATTTTAGATACATTAACAGCAGACATAAAATAAAAAAAATAAAATCTGCAAGTCCCTCAACATCTGCTGGATGTATTGAATCATCTGATTCTACTCCTCTCCCAGAAGTTGATGCTGAAGTTAGTGAATATTCTAAATCGTGGCTTCAATATAATTTGGAACCATTCGAGGAAGTTTTGAAACACTGGCAGCTAACATTTTCATTGAGAAAAAGTAAAAAATATCCAGATAATACGGAGTACTTTAAGGATTGGCCTGTTATCAAGTCCGTTCACGGACCTAAATTGGTATTTTTTTTAAATTATGTATTTACTAGAGCATTAACCTTCTTATGTTGTAGATAAATATTGAATTTAATTTATTGTATCCTGGAAAAGAACATATGTTGTTTGTGAAATGGGAAGAATTTAAATTAAAAATCGTTCCATATTTTGACCAGAACATAAAAGATAAATTCTATCGAAATTTGTTAAATAGTATAAAAGGAAACAGTAGTGAAAGTAAGTTTAATATTGGAATATTTAATATTACAAAAAGTAATAATAATAATCTTTTAGACACTGTAAATTTTGTAATTGGTCAATTGCTGAATACCATTTTAGTACCTACAGGCAGGTACCAAGCTCCTGAAACACATGAAAAAAAAAAACGTAGATATACCATACAGCAGGGTGTAGACAATTTTGTTATTAAAGTGAAAAGTGTACTTGAATTGAACGAAACCATTGGGAAACTCAAGAACGAACATTATAAACAAAAATTGCCTCTTCAACCACAGATTATTGTTCTCGAAAAAGAATATATAATCTCGGAACACTACGTATATTTAGACGGTATTACTTTTAAGTGTAGTTCTTTCGTAAATTGTTTAGACACTTGTTTTAAAGTTTTTTTTGCTTTAAATCTTAAATATCCAGCACCTTGTATAGCTTCATGGTTATTTATCCAGAAATATTTTTACGAGATAGATGATCCTAATGATACAAGTGAACCTGCTCTGAATAAGGTGTCCGGGCTGCTTGCATCATTAAAAAATTAATTATATTATTGTTTAAAATGATCTGTTTTACTTGCAAACAGAATCTTAAAGACGCACAATCACTATTTCACCATATGAAAATCAAACATAAGTTACAAAGTTATTCAGTAGTAAAATGTGCAGAAACAAACTGTTGTCAAAGATTTTCAAGTATTAAATCGTACAAGCGGCATATAACAAATATACATGAAAATAACAAAGAAGTCTTAAATATTGACGATTCTCCTTTGAATACAACCAACACCCGTATAAACAATATTTATGAAAATAATTCAATTGATATTCCTCATCAACCGTCAACATCAAAAAACAATAATTTTGAATCAGTCAATACAAGTGTCAATTCTTTAAATATTTTAGACAACTTTCAAACAGAATTTATAGGTCAGAAATTAAAATTTTACGCTAAAAGTAACTTATCTCGAAAGGATAGCCACGAAATAACTGAACATTGGTCTTTATTTAGTACAACTTTAATAAAAAACTGTGAGTTACTGGTATTATCGCTAATTAATGAAGATGAGAGGGAGAAAGTATCTAATGTTTTTTCACTTTTTAAAAATGTTTTAGAAGATCATACGTCTGAGCATAAGTTTTTGCAGTTGTTACGTATTAAAAATTTTTATCACCATCCAATTTGTTTCACCATTGATCACGTTTATTCTGAAATTATAAAAAGTGGTGAAGCTACAATAGATGCCAATCAAGTTCGAGGATATTTAATGCCTATCAAATTTCAAATTAAAAAATTTTTTGAATTAAATAATATGCTGAAATTAACAATAGAAAACATGAAAATTCTTCAAGGAAAGTCATTATTTTGTAATTACATTAATGGTACAAATTATAATATCAAAATTAAAAAATTTACTTCTGGGCAAATTGTTATTCCATATAATATATATGTAGATGATTTTGAAGTTAATAATCCGTTAGGTGGACACACCAGTACAAATTTAGTATGTGCTCTTTATTACAATTTTCCAACAATTCCACAATTTTTATTATCAAAATTAAATTACATATTTGTAGCTGCATTCATTAAAGCTAAAGATTTAAAGAAAATTGGAAATGAAAAAACATTCAATGCATTGATCGACGAATTAATTTTTTTAGAAGATGTTGGGTTAGATATTGTAATGGATAATAAAATTGTTAATGTTAGATTTATTCTGGGCTTAATTTTGGGAGATAATCTAGGTTTAAATTCGATACTTGGATTTACAAAATCATTTCAATCGAATTACTACTGTCGCCGTTGCAGAAGAAACAAACTAGAAATGCAAAGCGATTATATTGAAATTGATGATTCTATTAGAAATTTAAATAACTATGAAATTGACATAGAAGCTAATGATTGGCAAAATACAGGAATCAAGGAAGTATGTTCGTTTAACAAAATACCATCATTTCATGTTACAAACAATGTAGTCTTTGATATAATGCATGATATCTTTGAGGGTATTTGTGTATACGACATTTGTCATATAATTTTATATTATTTACGTAGTGGTTCTTTCACTTTAGATCAATTAAATAGTAGAAGAAAATTGTTTTCATATGGTGAAATAGAGATCGGTAACGTAAATTTGTCCACAAATCTAGAAAAAACAAGACTGCAAAGTAATAATTTAAAAATGTCTGCAAGAGAAACCTGGTCATTTTTACATTTTTTTCCACTTTTAGTGGGAGATTTAATTCCTATAGATTGCCGAGTTTGGAAATTTTTGTGTTGTTTATTAAAAATTATTGACATGATTACTAGATCAGAAATTTGTAATGCTGATTTAGATATCCTCAAGAATTTAATTCAATTACATAATAAAGAATATGTATCAATTTTTAACGATAAGCTTAAGCCAAAGCATCACTTTTTAGTTCACTACGTTAAGGCGATAAGAGAGAGTGGTCCTCTTAAACACTTATGGAGTTTTCGGTTTGAGTCGAAGCATCGTGAAGCTAAAATGTACACCAGTGCGATTAATTCTAGAAAAAATATTCTTTATTCTTTATGTACAAAATTTTGTTTAAAATTTTCAAATATCTTAGTAAATAACGACGGTGTAAGTGAATTACTTTACAGAAATGTATTCACAAAAAACTTAAATAATGAATATAATTTATTATATATTGACCCAAGTTATAACATCACCAGCGAATGCGCTACTTCCTTAAAAGAAGTGGAGTACAGGGGTACAAAATATAAAATAAATTACTATTTGTGCAAAAGTTACGATAAAGAAAATATCGAAATATATAAAATTCATGATTTGATATTAAGTAATAATAACGATTTATTTGTTATAACATATAAAATAAATTTTACTTGTTATAATGAACATTATCAGTGTTATGAAGTAGGCACTAACTCGAATATTTTATTTATACTTCCGATTAAATACTTCACCAGCCCACCTGTACATAAATATAATCTAGAAAATAAGTCGTTAATTAGAAATAAGTTTTTATAATGTTTAAGTTTTTTATTGTAGGAAATAAGTCGTTAATTAGAAATAAGTTTTTTTATAATGTTTAGGTTTTCTATTGTAATACAGTTTAAAATAAATTTTTGAAGAAAAATAAAATATTTTATTTTTTAAAAGTAATAATACCAAATACATTTAAAAAGAAAGCAAAGTGTTTTCAAAATAAAATTTATAATATTTAAATTGAAAGTAACCTGCTTTTGTTTTGATAGTAAAATTAACAGTACTTGCTTTTAAAGTAAAATTTTATGCATTTAAAAAATTAAAAACTTGTACCATTGGAATAAAAGTAGTTTACTTTTATTATATCTGTTAAAAACCATACTACTTTTAAAATAAAAGAGATTGCCCTCGACGCATTTTTAAAAGTAAAACTTTTAATTTAACCTGCAATTTTTTTTATATTAAAGCAAAATTTTTTTGCGTGTAGGTGTGTAACCTAACCTAAAGGTTAACCTATAGCTCGATTTATTAGAAATATTTAGAACAAAAGTTAAAACCATTTATCTTTGATCTCTCTCTCAGATTCCTTCGCCCTACGAAAGGACATAGTGACATTTTTTTAAATGTTCTCTAGGAAAATTACACCTTGGTGGTTTGCCGTTGCTTTCCCAGTGGAGACGGTCAGAATAATATTCTTATTCTATATTTTAAATATGAAACATTTTGAGAATAAGAAATTTTTAAAAATGTAAATGTGTACCTACTGTATTAATTTATAAATCAATCTACAGGACTTCATTGGCATCCGAATATCCGGCGGTTTTATTTTTGGCTACAATTGAGCTTAAATCTATATAATAAATCTTTAGGGCGACCAGTCTTTACTTTCAGTTCGAGAAACAGATACGTGGGTGCTTTTGCTTAAGTTTTTGTCTTGCAACTAACTGCGGAAGGAAATGTTAGTGCTACTGCGTCTCGAAGTAAAAAAGATTGATAGCTTCATCAAAGTAAATACATAATTGAGAGATGTCAGGAAATGAGGTACAAACGTAAATTAAGTTAAAATTGAAAATGATTTCAACGAGCCCTTAGGTACTAGAAATTATCGGGATGATCTTCAGATCCAGCCTAATCTAAATTAATTGTCGCGAATCTGAATGACCTAACCACGCAATTATTCTAATAAGTGGGAATGACGTAGATTATTTCGCATATTTGCATATCGCATGTTTCTTTGTCCAAATTATATAAATCGAACTATCGCTTTATACCGAGCGGTGCAAAACAAACTAGCAATCAATTTAATTTTGATAGCCATTAAGATTCATAATGGTTTCGATTAGGTTTTTGACTACATACGACACATCCTTTGTAGTCATTCTTCAGGCCGATTACTATTTTTTTTTACATCTATTTGAGTTTATTTAACTTAAAGCATTACATTCAACTTAAATATAAATATTTACTTAAATTCAAAAAGACACTAACTTGCGTAGTTAAACAAATACTGAAAAAGGCTAACAAAGTTTGTATTTAGTACAATGAAGGGTTCTTCTTTGACAAACGCGGTATTAAATAAAAGAATGGAAACAAAGGCGTAACACACAACTTAATTTAATCCGCGAATAAGAGCACTTAATTATGCAAAACCTATTTCACAGTTAATCTTTACGCATTTATAAATTCTGCAGATGAAGCTCATTAATTCATATCATGAGAATTAAGAGCAATAATTTATATTATATAAATTTTATGAGCTTGAAATTTTAAATTTTCGTTTACCCACTACATTTTGATAACAGCGAAGCACTTTTACATTGTGATAAATTCTTAATTACGTTATTTAGGGATTTAATAATTGAATATGTAATTTACAAGCTGCGAATTACATAGGTATTTCAAAATTGGACACGGAACTTAATTATGAAGCGATTTAGTTTTAATATTTCAGGCTTTTAAATATTGTCAACTTAAATCAAATCGCACGATTAATTTATTGTTGCAATGCAATTAAAATTCCATCAATTTTGAAAATAAGACAGCTATTGAAAAATGTGCGGGTAGGAGGATTTAACACACTTTTTTGAGTGGGCACGTTGTTTACAACGAAAATTCTTCATATAAACTGTCACTGTTAACCGGTTTTCACACGAAGGGTGGTAGGTCTTCACGTGTTTGTTTAATTATTATATCAAACCAACAGCGGTTTTTAAATCCAAATGTTACTCTACAGGTGTTAATTTTTTTTTAGAAATAAATAAAATTTTAATTAGGTAAGTTTTATATTTTTTTTATTTCAAACTCGATTTTGAGTTTGCTGATTGTTTGTACCTGACGAAAGGCAATATTTTGCAATACGAATAAACATTTTTTGATATTTTTGTAACAAATTATATATTGATATACCTAATTGCTTTAATTTGACGAACAACTAATTTTAAACATATTTGCTCATTGAAAGTCCTTACCTTGTCATCAATTTTCATTTCTGTAAATTATTTATCTTATCTAGCCCGAAAGAAAAAGTTTGTGCAAACACTTGAAATTTCATAAATTTTTAACAACATAAGATACGAGAATAGTAAATCTATAATTTACGAATTATACACATATTCGTCCTACGAAGTCCTTTCTTGTTAACTCGTCAATTTTGTTTTATATAAATTATTTACTTTATCAAGTTCGAAATGAGAAGTTTGTGTTAACACTTGAAATTTCATGAATTTCTAATAACATAAGATCCGGGAATAGTAAATTTATAATTACTGCTAAATTATTGTCTATCTTTGACCACTTCTGATGTAAAGTTTCTTAATTAAGACTATTATAAACTTGTAGTATTAAAGTGTCCTATAAAAGTTTTTATCGCTGTTCAATTTTTCAACAATAATATTATTCTTAGTTTGAAAGGGATGATCAGTATCTTTCCTGTCAAATTTGACACCCCATATTAGATGGCTCTCCACAGATTCTTACACTATTGGAAAGATTTACCCAAATGACAGCAAATTTAGCGGTCGTGAGCGGTCGCTCACTAAGCAACTAATGCAACACCCGATACCCTTATTATCACTTTACTACCCTTGCATAGTCGACTAATTAAATGTCAGTTCACATCTTCTGTGCATTGTATATTACAATTAAAATGTAATGTAGTAAATGGAGATAAAATTAATTTAGCGTTTATGTAATTATAAATGCCTTATCGTTAAAGGAAGCGACTAATTGAACTAAGATTGTTTTATGCTGTAATTTAATTTTATTCCCTTAATATTATCTTTGATAGGGCTAGAACATTAGCACTTATTTAAACAATTATTTCTTTAGATAAATTTAGCCCTATATTTAGGACAGCTTTTGTATTTTGCATTATTGTATGTAACTATTCGGTGTATCAACTCAAGAAGTTGTTTAAATTGAAGGAAATTCATTCTGCGGAAAGTGGGTTGAATATAATTATATCAAACATAATTCAGATATTATATTAGTAAATTATCTTTACTGCACAACGAGGGAGAGTGGGATACCTTGTAACTTATCGAATGAAGTATCAAAATAATATTCAGCATACAAAATATTTTTATCAAAACAAATTTTAGAAGTTTAAAAATTAGATGAATTTTTGCACAAGTATTTTGGATCAGCCCACTCTTATAGAAATAAATCCAGCTTGAAAATTTAAAAAGAGATTAACCATGTCTTCGGGCATGAAACAGCGAATTTTGTATAAAACCGAAAATATAAAATATTGTTTTTTACTTGAAATATGAAAATACTGTTTTTGATGGAATGGAGGAGAAGAATTACTTTGAAGCTTAAAGTAAGAATTGGGGTTGTAATGTACCGCAATCTAAAATATTTTAAGTGTCTTTTTGCGAGACTAAAATTAATTTTACGTGAGGTAAAATCTTTGGTTAAACAAGCAAGCACTTCTTAAAATTAAATTTAAAACCAGCCTAAAACAATGGTTAAAGATCAAGAAACCACGGAGGTCTTGGCGAGACTACGAAGACAAGAGCATTGACAGCTCAATGCTGTTTAACTTTTTTTTTTAATAAAACTTGAAATTTAATTTTATTTTTAGAAAAAATAAGATCGATGATAAATTTAAATTCAAAAGTCTACAGCGAATAGCAAAATTTTTGGTTTTGAGATTATTTAACATAACAGCTTAATTACCGGCATTATTAAGATCGATCATAAATTAACTTGGTCGAAAAGCTGAAGATTAATATCAAAGTAATTGGTCATTGACTTGAGTAATAATTTTTTAATGGTATTTACGAGCCCCATCAATTAGCAGCATGAAAATTTTGAAAATATTTAATTTAACGACTTTTTTAACATGTCTTTCCATATTATACCTCCATAAAATATCACTCAACTTGAAAATGAATTTCAGTAAAAGCTTCTAAAGCTTAATCAGGTTTATGTTCTGTGATAATTAATTTTTGTGTTAATTTTTTTTGTTTACTGCAAAATGTAGAGTAAAAGCTCTAAAAGTTTTTTAATTTGTCAGGTGTCAATTTTACACGCCGATGTTTCGTTACGCTCTCGTTACGATTTCAACTTTTAATTTTGTTGTATTTTTAGAGTGAATTTTAATTAGTTTACTTTAAATGTACCGCGTTATATTTATACTTTTATGTTCGGTACCTATTCGCGTTTTCAATGTTGACCGAAGAAAAATATACCATAGGTATTTTTAAAATGCAAACATAGTATGAATATTTTACGTAAAGTACTGTAATTTCCGATATTTTATTTAGTAATTGAAATAGTTGAATATAAATTTCACATATGAGCTTCAATATTCTCCATTTTACCCAAAGCAAATTTGTACAAAAAGCATCAAAAAGTATTGAATTATAAACTTAAGCGTAAAGGTACTAACCAGAAACAACACACTGCATGCTGCTGACACATGGGTAATGATGTCTAAGGTAATACTTTTACTTCCTGAGAGTTTAAAAGTAGAAGTAAACTAAGAGAAGAAGTAAATGTTCTGCATAAAACTTGCTATTTTATTTTCAAACCTCGAAAATTAATTAAAATGAGTTAAATCGTCAAAAACTAATGTATTTGATAATTATAATTAAATTTCAGAAAAAAAGCATCTTATTACGATAAGAACAGACACTGCTACTTTGTTTACTATGAGCGGCAGCAAAAGACTTTGTGTGCCGCTCGCATAAAGTGTATCCCCTTTTGAAGAAGAAATTACTTATAGAAAATTATCAAAATTCAGTTATCACAATTTTATACGACAAACTCCCAAAAACGAAGTCTTTTAGGTGCGTTTGAAAGTAAGTTGAAAAATACTTCATGACAAGGTGATTGAACAAGAAAAAAAAAGGAGCGCCTTGGAAAAAATCACTTTTTAGATACTCTTTAAGTTTTATTGCTATTAACATGTGTAAAGACTCATATAATTAATGGGCTTTTCGTGCACAGCAATTTCTTTTTAAAGGAGTCGCAATTTACGGTAGGCAATTAGAGGTGAACGGTGGATGTCACTTTGATTGGAACACGCGAATTTCATCCAGTTTGGTTGGACAAACTCCTGGAGTGTCTTCATTCGAAAATAATCCGCAAAATTTCGTATGTTTCTTAAAAAAGTTTATTTTGTCATAAATTCCATTTGCTGACTTATTTGAAATTTTCCAGATAATACTTCAATTTTATTGTCATTTAACTCAACTTTAATGATTTAACTCTATTTTAAAGCAGCTGTTAACTGCTTTTAAACAATACAAAAACTAATCTGCGTTCCACAAAAATGTATGGTATAAACTCCAGTGGCGTAGCAAAAGTTTCAGACGGTCTGGACAAGCTTGCATGTCCACGAATCCAAATCTATTTCCAGCTAATTAGTTTGTTTTTCGCAGTGTTTTGATTTGAGTTTTTCTCAAAATTGGAAGACACGGCTTGCTTCATTTTGTAAATAACTTCTTGGTAATTTCATGGACATTGTTGGTATCTCAAGTTACCATCAAATTAAATGTGCATAAAATGACGTCATTATTTAGACAAAGAATTAAAAATTATTTTAAATTGTAATTAAAACTCTTAATTGTTTTATTTTACACAGCTTGAATGTTTTAAATTTACCATGCAGCATTAATGAACAACATCTAAATCTTGCATAATAAAATTTGGATTACCGAACGTGATAGTAATTTAATGATGTTTTTCGTAGTTTTACATTTCCTGTTTTTAGATTTTGTGATAACTTACTAGTTTTTGTTTATTATTTACGTTAACATGGTTTATAAAGGACATTTTCTAGAATAAACCTTAAACAAATCAAAATTTAAAATTTTATTTTGGAATTAACGATTTTGATCTTAGGTTGCTGATTCCCGCTGTTGGAATATACTGCGGAAATTCTGATCAAACCTAACAGAGTTAATTAGTTCATCCCTCCGGTAGCTAAAACACCCTTTGATAGCAATAATTTACGTGTGACAAGTGGCTCTTCAGCCACAAATGAAAAAAAATTACTTTCAGAAACACTGAACAGCAGTGCGTCTTTAGATTTTCTTGGCCTGATTTTAATTTTAAAAAATTGTATGCTTTTTTAAGGCCAGAAAAAATCATAATTTACGCTCAGGTCAGTGTCACTATTAGATAATTCGTCTTTCTCATTTCCTATATTTTATTGTATTGCTTATTATTATTATTAAGAAATCTCTGAATATCCAGACGATTTGTTTTTGATGGATTCAGTTATAACAACTGACCATACTCGATCTAAGATTTGGCTGTCCAAAATTGCAACCTTGATTGATGGGAGTTTTGAACAAACATTGTATGTTTTACGTCATGCATCAATGTTTAAATTGGTTTGGCTTATATCTTATTTGTAGAATTTTTCGATCAGTTTAAGACAAGCAAATTTCTTCATAGGAGAAAAAAATTTACGTAAAACTTATTAATAATAATAATATCATCGACAATTTGAGCACGTTAAAACTTTATGGCATCTCTGCAACATGCGATTAATATAAGTTGTCATTAACCAAAGTGCAAATTATTCGTCATATAACTCAATTTTATGGCATCTAATGAAAGCTTCGACTTTTCAGTGAAGGTGCCGCAAAATGCTTTTTAAACTAATTCACTTCACTGCATTTTATACAACGTTACGTCGAAAATCCTGTTATTATTTTTATATTCGCAGATTACTCAAGTAGAAAATATTTTGTTAACGAATATAAGAATGGTTTCCAATACTTTGGTCATTATAAGACTAAAGTTACATTTCGATAAATGGAAAACTACAGATTAGCAACTGGGCAGATTTTTATGTAAGGTAGATTTTGATGGGAACATTTTTATGCCGCTCATTTGATAGTTACCTTATAAACTGAATATTTTTTACAACGGAATGGAAAAAATGAGTAACATTAAATTTGAAGCCGAAGAAAATTACAAAAGTGGGTGAGACCATTAAATTAATTAAGCTTGTTGCTTAGAAAAGGAAAATTTGAATTAAAAAATGGAAGTAAAATTGCAGAAAACATAATATTTCGTTCGACCTGGCTGATGGAAAAAGTGTTTTCCATTAAATAAAACAAAACTAAGATACACAGTTGAAACAACGGAATTAAACAAATTTATTTATTTTAACTGAAATTGTCTTGAGTTCTGTAATATTTCTAACATTAAATTAGGGGATATTTTCGAAGCATTTAAAAGTTATCAAGCTGCAAAGATGTTCATCATAATAATGAAAATCTGAAGCAGCTTCCGGTTTGCCAGGTTATTGTGAGTAACCTTTTCTGACTCCTAACGAGTGGCCCATCATTAAAAATTTACACCAATGTACAAAATTTGTTCGTAGAAATTTCATCAGCTGACACATTTTCGTGATAGTTCAAACATCAAACTACGTTTTAAGTTTTGATTCAATTAATTATTATCAAAGGATTTACGAAATATTTTATTGTCCCAATTTCTTATGGCGTAAGTTATATTGTGGCATTTTTGAACCATTGATGTTTTATACATTTCTTTCACCAAGAAATGCGAGTAAATATTTGGAACTAAAATTACGCGGTGCGCCTGTTGGCGTTCGACAAAAATTTGAATTTTAAGCTAGCATCGATTTCCCAAGAGTCTAATGACCTAGTAACCAGACTAAATAAATTTTTTTGTGGATGGAATCCGACAATATGCAAAAATTAAAAATAATATTTGCTATTTAAAAATTATCGATTTTCTATAGTAATTTCTTCAAAGAAAATTAGTCACAGAACATTTTATGCAGTTTGCTCACTCAATGGTTTATGCTATCAGGGGATAATAATATGCGTTTGAAACAAACAAATTTAAAAATATCGCTTTTTATGTAAAAGAAGCAAGAAAATATTTTATGCATTCTATTATATTGAACAAAGGAAAGCAAAAGATGCTGCTAAATTATGCATATTTTCTTACAAATAATAATAATGGTTTTTCAGATCAGCCCTTAAGCTCGATCATTAAAATTCGATCCTGTGTAGATGCAATTTAAAGATTATTAAAGGGAAATGATAATATTGGTGTATGAACAAAATAAAATTTGTAATTCTGATTTCTACTCCAATATAGATGTTTTATTATATTTTTTATCCTATATTACTATTTTGACTTCTTTCTCCGTTTTTATTTTGTAAATACTGAGACCAACGTGACGGTATTCTATAGTGATGCAACGTGCCCCTTTTATCAAGTTGTGAAAATTTAATTTACTCAACTGTTTTTTAAGTAATTCTGTCTTGCAAACGTATTTATAGTTTGACAATGTAATCAATATTGTACGTATTGGGTTTTCATTATAGCCTTTACAAAATAAGTAATTTTAAATTCAAATTTCTTTCTTGACATTCGGTTATTTAAATGACACGTCAGTAATGAACGAGCGTGTTGTGAAAAAGAAAAATTTATTCGTGAAATGAACTATGGGATTAAGGAAAAACTAAAAGAATGATATCCATCCCCAAAGTCTTCCTTAGCCTTCCATCCATAAAGTTAACAAAATTATTTGAAACTATTTTTGAATGTGATGCAACTTCGAAGCCGGTAATATAATAATATCTAGCCAGGTTTATATTTAGAGTTTTCAATTATTATCATTTCAATAAAGCTACTCTATAAAATATTTACATAATATTATTATAGTAGTCCGTCTTTGATAAATCGTCACTCGTTATCTTGATGTATTATTATGACTTATGCTGTACTACTTCTATTATAATAAATTGCATTCTGTTACTGCTGCATGACACTAAATATTCTTAAATTATACGAATACCAATCCTTTGATGATTGGGTTAAATAAGCACAACTCATACTCATAGCCTTCTGTATTACATTTTTGATTTTTGTAATTTATTTCATAATCTTTTTGGGAATCCTTACGCAATCGATTCATTTTTTTTTACGGAAACGATATTGTTGACTGCTTCGGGTACTCGTGGACTTCTAGTTTTTAATAATTTATAATACTATAATATCCCATCGGCAAAATCTCATTGGTCCATGAGTAGTTAATCCATTAACACTTGTCGACGAATTTTGATTGGATGATAATTTGACGAGTGGAATAATCATTTTAAAATACTAATGCATTTTTCATCAGTAGCTATGAATAAATACTTGCTCTTACTGGTACTCATCATAACTTTAACCGTGTAAGTACTTCCTTTTCTTAATATTTTTCGGTAATTTTCAAAATTTTAGCTTAGCATCGATTCTAAATTTATTATCGAAAAAGTGGAGTTGTGTTCACCTAAAGTAAACTACCCCATGAAATTTGATTTGAATTTCAAAACGGATTCAGGGAAGTACCAAATACTGAGCGCAAACATTACAATTCCAGCTCCTGTTGGAGAAAAAATTGGCGTAAGTGGCTTTTTTAAAAGTTGCAACAAAATATTCGAGTTACTATATTTTAGATTGACATGGAAGGTTTTTTTATCGCAGCAGGACAAAGTATAAAATTAGGTGGCTTTAGAGAGGATAATACTTGTCGTGCTTTAAATAAATATTTTGGAGAATTTTGGTTTGACGTTGCGAGATCGGCTCATTGTGCACCCAAAAAATGCCCAATTGCAAAAGTAAGAAAGAATCTTATATTAACCTGGCATATTCATCTTCCGCTATTAATTGTTTTAGGGAATTTACTACCTTAGAGATTATAAACTTAATTTCGATCGATTACCGTTTCAATTACCTATTGGAAAATTTCGTGTAAATGTCGAAGTGTCTGACTTTAGAAATAACAGTGTTTGGTATTGTGGCAACGTATTTGTGGGTCATGATTAATTTATGTAATTTTTACAATTTAAAATTGTTGGTGTTATGACTAGAAATATAAAATTTTTTTTCTTAAGTTGGTTGTTATTAGAAAATAAATACAAAATCATAAAAAGTTCTACCTATCCTATTAACAATGTATGACTGATTAATTGTATTTTAAACATTAACACCTTGATTCTCACCCTAGATATTACGTTAGGAATTTACAAGGGCGAACTTTTCAACTTCACCCTACCGATTTGATCCATTATTGTCATTAGGTAGGCCATAATTAGAACTTTAATAGATGCAAAATATGCGTGCTTTTCAGTGAATTCTAAGAAGAGCTAATTTGGTAAATTTAAAATTAATTTAATTAAATATTAATTAATTATATATTAAAAAAATGACGTGCATTAACGAAATTTTCATACGAAAGTGGGTCATTGCAAAATCTCGTTAATCCATTTATGCGCGTTATTTCCACATTCTGTGTAATTAGGACAAAATAAAATTATTACAATTTGCAGGCAGTATTGAATTTTATTTATAAAAAATATTATTTAGAAAAGACTACTACTAAAAATATTTTCAGAAAGGAAAATGGTAAGGGGGTCTTACAAAATCGCGCCACTTAAAAAGAAAGATCGAATATACCTACATAGATAATTTGATAAAATTAATACACACTTGTTTCATTAGCACATACAGTTAAGAAAAACGACAACCGTAGCTCGGCCTGCGGCCTCGTATTTTGAATGGTAACAGTTTATCTAAGACTTAAGCAATCGCAACTTAGTGATTTGTTTATTGTAAAGCAATTTCAATTATGTTATTCGAGAGGGTGAGGATTATAAAAGAAAAACAAGTAATCTAGCAGTTTTCGAGTTTTCAAAAAAAATTTCTTAACGTCCTTTGTTTCGGTCGCTATAAAGGCTCGTTTGTAAAATATAACTACATAACGCAAAATGGCATAATTATGTACCTTAGACTTAGAGTGCCAGTGGAACTTTTTGGTGTAGGCTGTCATGTGTAAATTGTTTGGGTCATGGTTTTTCTTTAGCAAAAAGGTCTACAATTTTTAAGTTTTTCTTTCATATTTTAGGGTGGTCTAAACTTTCTAATCAGTGAAAATTGACTGAACTATAATATTCAAGTTTTATCATTTTTAAAAATAAAATCACCTCGTCGAAGATAAAATTGCAATTTCCAGTAAAGGAGATCCCAATATTATTAAGTAAGAACGAGTTTTGAAATTTTTTACCCCCTCTTACCACATAGCTCCCATATAAGCATTATTGAATTTTTAGATTCTACACCCTGTTGTAAGGGTTTACAAGTTAGAGACCTACATTTTTTTTATTTGGCATAACATTGATATAACGCGAAAATGTAACTTTAGCAGCCCAAGCTAAAGTTTCATTTCCTCGATGTTGTGATGTTATGTGGCGTTTTGTTAGCAGGGCGTCTGCAATAAAGACTTTGTCTACCGCTTCGGGCGGCAGACAAAGTGAAACAGCTTGGTTTACTTTGAAAAAACATCATAAAACGTTACAAGTTTATTTTTCTAAAATTTAATTACTATTTAAACATGAAATTTTAAGTAAATTTAATTAATTTTCGAAGTTTGAAGGAAAAATAGCAACTTGTTTTATTCGGAGCAAAAATTACTTTTGTGCTCGCCTATTATAGATTTTCCACCAAAAGTGACATTTTATTATGTGATGTCATCTTTGTAAATTAAATATAATTTATAGTATCACCATAAAATATTTTGTTTCACAATTCTTTCTGCTTTACTATGCATCTTTACCAGTAATAACTTTTAATTTAGTAAACTTCAAGTTTGCGTAGCTTAAACATTCTGAAAAATAATTACCCAGATACCTTATTTTTTAAGACGAAGTTAACTTAGTCGCCTTTCTGAAGCTTCTTCCACTTTGCGTACTAGAATTTTATTCCATAAAGATTATCTAATTTTTATGAAACTGCACTGATTTAAAAAATAATACATTTTCAAGTTCGGAAAAACTGTGTGATTCAATTTCTTTTACATTATTATTATTATACAATAGGTAATATATCACTGTAAAAACTCATAAGTCACGGATAGTTGCCCATTCATTAATTAAAATTTCCATCAAATAGTAATTATAATAAAACTATTAACTACCACAGCATTATATCATAAAAAAAACTTTGTTTTTGATTTAATTTATTTGTTTTATTGATACAATACAGATTTTTTTTTATATGCGAGATTTTCATTGGATGATAGTTTTATGAGTTGAGAAATTTTTAAGTTTTTATTGGTTCAGAGAGAGTGAAAAAATTAACAAACGAAGTTTGTCGATATATAACACATTTTTTTTACGAGATATTTATATTGGATGATAATAATTTGATGAGTGGAAAAGTAATTTTGAAATATTAATATATTAGTTTTCAATGTAAACACATCAGCTATGAACAAGTTCTTTTGGTTATTGATACCCATAGTAGCTTTAGTAAGTGTTTTATTTTTCTCAAGATTTTTCGATAATTTTTAGAATTTCAGCTGAGCATAAATGCTAAAATTATTATTGAGAAAGTGGAGTTGTGCTCACCTAATGCAAACTACCCCATGAAATTTGATTTACTTTTTAAAACTGATTCAAATAATTACCAAATATTGGACGCAAACATTACTATTCCAGCTCCTGTCGGAGAAAAAATTGGCGTAAGTGTCTTTTTAAAATTATTATTATCATTCAGCAATATTTGAAACAAGATATTTTAGGTTAAAATTGGAGGTTTTTACATGGCAGCAGGGCACAGTATAAAATTAGGTGCTATTAAGGAGGATAATACCTGCCATGCATTAAATGTATATTTTGGAGAATTTTGGTTTGACGTTGCAAGAAAGGCTAATTGTCCACCTAAAAAATGTCCAATTGCTAAAGTCAGGAAAATTTTTATTTTATTTGGACAAATTAATCTTTCGGTATTATTTTAGGGAATTTATCACCTTAAGGATTATAAACTTAATTTTGATGGATTACCGTTGCAATTACCTGTTGGAAAAATCCGAGTAAATATAGAAGTGTCCGATTTTAGAAATAAAAGCATTTGGTGGTGCGCAAACATTTTTGTGGATCACGATTAGCATACCTAAGTTCAAAATTTTAGGAAAGGTGTAATGCTAAAATAAAATTGTTTTATTTTGTTTGCTGTTTGTTTGTAATTAAACGGCAATTAAAATTGACAACTCTTAATTTGGACACTAAATGTTTAATATGGAAATGTAATGAAGACTAACTAAAAAAAAAAATTAATTTAAAATTATTTTTTTCTTGTAATAATTGTTAAATTTTGCACTAAAATGAAGAAATAAATTTGCAAGTTTTTAAAAATAATATGATTGAGTTTCTTTTGCCTTGACAATTTATTATTTGTGATTAATATACTCGGTGTGTTTGTGGATTCATCGTTATTAAATTAATTCATATATATCACAGCAAAATCTAATTAGTCCATGGATAGTTTCCGTAACCATACTACAACAATACACCTATTAGCTACCAGGTAATTAATTATGATATCAAAAAAACTAATGCTTTTGATATAAATTAAGTTGTATTGTCATTTCAGTATATATTAGTTTGTTAGTTTTTAATCTAAATACATCCGCTATGAATAAATTTTTGTGGTTGCTGATACCTATAATCTTACTGTTAGCCTTAGTAAGTACCTACTTATTTTTCTAAATATTTTTCAATAATTTAAAAAATTTAGCTTAGCATAGATTCGAAAATTATTGTCGAGAAAGTGGAGTTGTGTTCACCTAATGCAAAGTACCCCATGAAATTTGATTTATCTTTTAAAACTGATTCAGAGAATTACCAAATATTGGACGCCAACATTACTATTCCAGCTCCTGTAGGAGAAAAAATTGGCGTAAGTGTCTATTTAAAAGTACCAGCAATATTTGAGGTAGCATATTTTAGGTTAAAATTGGAGGTTTTTATATGGCAGCAGGACACAGTATAAAATTAGGTGCTATTAAGGAGGATAATACTTGCCATGCATTAAATGTATATTTTGGAGAATTTTGGTTTGACGTTGCAAGAAAGGCTAACTGTCCACCTAAAAAATGTCCAATTGCTAAAGTCAGGAAAATTTTTATTTTACATGGACAAATTAATTTTGCGGTATTATTTTAGGGAATTTACTACCTTAAGGATTATAAACTTAATTTTGATCGATTGCCGTTGCAATTACCTATTGGAAAAATTCGTGTGAATATAGAAGTGTCCGATTTTAGAAATAAAAGTATTTGGTGGTGTGCAAACATTTTTGTAGATCACGATTAACTTATTTACATTTTAGAATTTAAAATTTCAGGAAAACTGTAATGCTAAAATAAAATCGAATCCTTAAAATATTGCTTATTTTTTATTTATTTTTTGTAATTCTTTAGGTAATTCTATTAACCGTTCCGGGTTAATTAATATGGCAATTAAATTTGGCCACTCTTAAATTTAATTGAAATATTTGAATGAAATAATTTGAATTACATATTTCTTTCTTGTAATTGATAAATTTGTAGGTACTAAAACGAGAAGTAAATGTGCAGGGCCGTAAAAATAATATAATTCAATTTCTTTTACTTTGCCAATTAATATTCTCGATTAAT
Source organism: Rhagonycha fulva (assembly GCA_905340355.1). Classification (NCBI taxonomy): domain Eukaryota; kingdom Metazoa; phylum Arthropoda; class Insecta; order Coleoptera; family Cantharidae; genus Rhagonycha; species Rhagonycha fulva. The sequence continues at coordinate 36,848,331 of HG996556.1, forward strand.
TGTCGTTGTGCTTGTGGATATGTCGTTATTAATTTAATTTACTATATATCACAGCAGAATCTAATTAGTTTATATATATGTAGTTTCTCCAAGCATATTACAACAATATAACCATTACCTACTAGGTAATTATAATATCAAAAAAAAAACCTAATGTTTTTAATGATTTCAGAATTTTAGTTTGTTATTTTTTAATCCGAAATAGGTACATCCGCTATGAATACATTTTTGTGGTTGCTGTTACCTATAGTCTTAGCCTTAGTAAGTGATTATTTTTCTAAATTTTTTTCGAGAATTAGCATAGATTCTAAAATTATTATCGAGAAAGTGTTCACCTAAAGCAAATTGCCCCATGGTATTTCATATAGTTTTTAAACCAGATTCAGAGAAATGCTAAATAATGGACATAAGTAAAGGAAAAACTGTTTTTGGGCAATTTTCTACCTTAATAAAGATTATAAATTTAATTTTGATCGATTGATAAAAAAATGTTTGGTATTGTGGCAACATTTTTACGGATTATGATTAATTTATGCACATTTTCCAAAAGTGAAATGGTAAAATAAAATAATTTTCTAAAATGTCAATTTTTGTTTTTTATTCTATCTTCAGAGTATTTCGTTTCAAGTGTTCAAGTTAGTGATTTATTCCACGAATAAAATTCATAAATTTAATTTTTCATCATCCACATCGGAATCAAGATTGAAAACAAATTAAAATGAATTATTTAATCTGTAAATGTCTAATACGTAACAGAGCAATGTAAAATCAATTTTGTGGATTAGGTACATATAACGTTCCATAATAAACGTAACTATGTTTTGTCTGTCAGTATAACAAGCTGAACTTGATTAATTTGTAAGCGCGATTATGTATAACAAAGTGTCGCCAACGTTGCAGGGTTAATATCTCATCCAAGACTAATGTGGTTCGTTTGTTGCTTGTAGACTTATGTGATGCAATCTTTGGGGATGTAGGTATAGTATCACGATAAAAAGCATTTTGTTTCACAAACGGTACCATTTCCTCATCAAATAAGTTTTAATTTAGTTAAAAACGTAAAGTGGACGTAGTAGTTCAGATATGGTAATTTGGCATCAGCAAGCTTAATCATTGTGTATATTTGACAATATTTTATAAATGTGGAATTGGGTTTTTACTGGATGTGACGTTATTGCTGGAGTCACATGTGACATATGTCACATTTTGGTCCTTCAACAAACATTGCACTAAAATGAAGAATAATATTGTATCTGTTTTCCTCTTTGGCCACAGTGAAACCAATAAGTTTCCTTGCGCGTTTGTTTTAAGCTGTTGAGCCTATAAAATTTGGATCACATAATTTTCAATTTTTTGTATATAAGCGAACAAATTAAAGAAATATCTTGCCGTGCTCCGGAGTTACGAGTATCAAAATTTATATCTTATTTGGTCATCCATCAAGGTAATTCGTAATTCTTATGATTTTTCTAGTATTTTTAGTGTAAGGTCGCGTCATATTTTGTTAGTACTATTTTCTTTTGTTTCAACGTTAAAGTAAAACTGATACATAATGTTAAAAAATTGTTTGTAGGTCCAGGACCAGAGAAAATTTTTAAAAATTTGTTGATTATTAGTTGATCATTTTTTTTTCATTGTGAAAAATAAATTATAATGTTTACCATTCGGCAACCACCACGTCACTTTCTATATCCATCCGAACTATAATGTTTTATTGATTAAAAATCAAAATTTCTTGATATTGCGAAGACATCTCTTCTATATCGGCCAAAATTTGCTCCAGCATAAAATTAATATACGACAATATTATTTCGAAGGAATTTACCATTTCATTATCAAGTAGACAAAACTAATTTAATTTATTATGCTCTGCAGTTATAATGCTCGAATATGTTTTATTGAAAACATTATTATTTTAATGATACAATTCAAACACAAAATAATGAACCCTGGTTAACTTTCAAGTATTTATTATACTAATAATATGGCAATTTTACTTGTAAACTTTATTTTTTATTCCGTCACACCCTAAACATTATTTTTGATGTTAGAAAAAATGACTGTATCAATGGTCGAATGTTTTTCATAACATAAAATATTTTGGGCTTTATTTCGCCATATAAAGTTATTATGTCAGAATTATTAAAGTTTGTTTTGTATAATAACTAAAATGATTTTATTGTTAACGGAATAACCATTGTGATTGATGGCTTAAGATTGAAAACTATTGTAGTGCATTCAAGTACTCAACACTCATTTTTTGAAATCGATTAAAATATACCAAAAGTACCTACCTTAAAAATTAAATTTTATGAATTTAATATTTTTAATGGTTAATTAAGTCTGCACTTTTTTTGTATAACTTCCTTATTTAATTACGTAAACATGAATGGTAAAATGAACCAATCAAATGTACGAAAAGGCGTTACGTACAGTTTTCTATCACATTTTTACGTTTATTCAAGAGGCGTACAAATTTAATTACTTAACCATTTCATATTTTTTATAACGATTTAAATTTCTATCACAATAACCTGTAAAATTCTGTATGCTCTGTATTAAATTTTTACTCTAAAATGGGATCAAAAACCTTTGTTTGACTTGTTGTGTAGTTTTTTCATTACCTTATTAAATTTTAAATTTTACCTTCGACCTTCCGGTGATGAAAATTCATAAAATTCACTTTTTTAATAATTTATAAAGCATATTTAAAAATAATATTCTTGAATTTAACAATAACTGTGTTTACGTATGAGTATGTACGTGTTGATAGCTTTTAATTAAATTTCAAGTACATGTGCTTGTGAGGTAAACAATAATTTTCCATTTACGTTACGAAGCAGTATACTGTTTGGATTTCTGTTTTCAATAACTTTCGAGTCGTTTTCTGGCCTGATTTTGATTCCCACATACAAAAACTGTTTTCTATTTATTCAAAATTGCTGCCGATTGAAATTGTAGTTAACAATTCTGTTTTGTTGTATAATAATAGTAAGAAATAATATTCATTTTGTTACTGTGAATATCCCATATGAGCTTTTCCTCATAAAAGAAAACTCTGATTATCCGAATTGATGGGGTGGAGGATAACCCACAAAATCAGTTTTTCAGTATTATACTTTTTCATTCAACGCAAATCAAAACGATGCAAACGAAGACTCTGGTTTATCTGCAAATTTATGCAACTTATTTGAAAAAGCGTTTTTATGAAAGTTGAAATATTTAACAACGTGTAAAGTTTACTATTAGTATTAATTAGATTAGTAGTTAGCCGTATTTTGGCGTTATCTACCAAATTTTCAATTAAAACTTGTCTTTAAAATACAGATTAATTTGAACTTCATTTGCATTATAATTAATTTGCATATCTTCTATTTTGACTTAAAAGATTTAGAAGCTAAAAATCAATGTTTTTGTTAATCTATAGTTAGTTGCTAATCTTTCACTTTATTTGTATTTCTAACATAAATTTTAGAGGTTATCGAAATTTCTTATTATTTTATATCGGATGTTCTGAGAACACGCGCGGGTCATTTAAATATAATGGGTATTAAAATTTCATTGAAATTATCTTATCTATTTCAATATTTCATAACACAGAATATACGGTTCCTTTTTGGTAAGTTTAAAAATTAAATTATCTAATTTTATTAATTAATAATCCGATATTTTTATTTATTTTTTTTTAATTCAATATACATATTCAGATGCATTATTACGTCAGTTACTTCTTAATTACTTAGCACAGACCACCGTGGTACTCTACCGTGTGCTTGAAGAAGTTTGCACCCTTATCTTTCGTTTTTATCAATTTTGTAATTCTCTGCAAAGAAGAATTCTTTTTACGTGATAAAAAATGCAAAAATAAGAATGTCATAATAATAAAGTGTTGAATAAAAATATAAACTTGATAAAAAATGCATTACATTGTCTTACTTATGTCTATATGTATTTAGGGTTAACTGCGTACATATCATAAATACATACAGCAATTATACAACTAAAGCTGCTTTCCCTAGTTCCAAATCGTCAAGCTACGTTTGGTTTTGTAAACAATTTATATTTTTTACTTACGACGAGGAGTCAGCCTGACGTAGAACCCCCAACCTGGAGGAACAGCGAGACGGCCAGTATAAAGTTGTAACTTCACCCGGATTCGAACCGGGTATTGGGCGTTCGTAGTCAACTCGCTTGACTATTACTCTCCGACCGTCTCTCATTACATTGTCACTCGTCGTAATTACTTCTTATTAGTTATTAGTTACAACACATTAAAGTAAATTTTCTGCGGTTAGCTGTAACAAACAGCAAGCAATAAGGTTCTTGTGCGTGAAAAATACAATAAATCATACCGACAGACGATGTATCTATAGTGGAACTTCGATAATTCGAAGTTTAATGTGCCATAAAAAAATTACAATTATTGCCTACACATTTCGTTCGACTGCATGAACGTATTATGAAAAACAGACCCACAAACAGAGTAAAATGAATTTTAATGATGCGGATATGAATTAGAGATGCCCAAAAGGAAGTGTTTTTCAAACTTGTTAAAACACAGTGTTCGTTTAATTTAATTGTTGCTTTAACCAATAACTGCAAAATTAAACGTAGTAATTTGTTGCCTGAAGGTAATTACAACATTTTCGAGTTAATAATTTATATTTAAATCCAATGAAGAATTCGTGTGCAACTGCATACGTGGCATAAATCTCAAAATAATAGCTGTTCTGCATGCAACATACTCGCATACCACTGAACTCACCTCATTAGCAGTAATCGCTTAATTACAAAGTGATTTGATCGAAATGATTTTCAGTAATAAATGCGGGTATAAATAATAATATACAATATAATATAAAACGAAAAAAATTCGGCAACATAAAATTCGGGTAGGTTGTGATGTTAAATTGAGATAATTTGTATTAGTTATACACGTAACAGTAAAAAATAACGATGGTTCAATAGACAAGGAATAAAAAAGATTACAATCACGAGATTGGCTAATTAATGCCGCTATTCAACTGATACTAATCTACATTTTAATATGAACATACATTATAACAATATTAATTACTTATAATATCTCAAAATTATATTATTTGGGACGGTAATTATTCAGCCAAACAAAACGCGAAATGTTTTGTTAATTTTTACATTTACACAAATCAAAATGCAGCTTTAAATAAAAAGTATTTTATTGCACCCATAATTATATACCGGTCATTTTAGTCGATAAATTTAACCGAGCTGCTATTGTGATACAAATTTGAGGATTGTTTTTCGTAGTCGCTTTACGACCCTATCAGTATTTTTTCTAGCGAATTTGCTCGATTGAGTGATATTTAATGTCTCCTTTTTGTGTTTTGGACATTATTTCTTTTGTTAGCGTGTTTATTGTGATGTACGGTAACTGTTTGACTTTTGAATTTGTTGGCAAGATAAACTTGAAATTTAAAGCTTGGTTTAACAGAAATGTACGCTTGATTGCTGTAACAGGACTATTCACAACTTCGGTGTACTATGGATTATTCCGTCCAAATTTTCAGCCAATTTTCAGAAATCTTCTGAATTCGTCACATGGGGACTTTTAGGATCTTTATTATTTTTAATTTTAAAGCCATGTCCAGACACTCTGACTTCAAACATACTTAAATGGAACCTCGTTAATCTGTTCATGCGCATTGCGTCTTACGGGTTCCCAATTTATTGAATTAAGATTCGTAGGTGGTATATTGCAAATCGCATTGTAGTAAAAGGACAATTGAAAGACCAAGCTATATAATTTGGGCAATAACTATAATAAAATAACCATATCACTTCCAATTTTTTAAATAAAAGTAAATATAAAATAAAGTTTTTCTTGTTATCGTACGTAACTTAATAGACAATTTGTTACTAAACGGAAAATAAATGATACAAAAACTAGGTAAGTCTAATAATAAAAAGGAAACAATACAGATAAACGATATAATGTAGTAGACAATTTATCGATTTTACATCAGCATTGTTTTGTTGGTTTTGTTCAATTACGAAGCTATACTCAATAAAATTGAATTCTATTAAATTAAAACAAGAACTTTTTCGAGCCGTCGAACTTGGTATAAGATGTGAGATATGGGCAAGGTGGTATGGCTCTTGAGCTTTCGGTTAAGCTTGGCGATCATTCTGTTAGTTATCTTTTACGTACGGTACCATCGAGATGCATCCGGTTTTATGCATTTCATGGGCAGCTTAGTGTAATCCGATATTAAATACTTGATTATTGTGGTTTTTGTGCTTTAATCGATTTTCGTTTTTACATTTTTGCGTTTTTTGAGTGTAATTAATACTGTCAATTTTATTGCGACCATCCATCCAAGTACGAATGGATTATTTTACTAATTAAAAGGAATTAATTATAGAAATGTTTTATGTTCCATATAATCAATATTAGCAATTCAAGTTCGTTTTAAGTTGAACTTGTGGGAAACTGCGAGAGCATTACAAAGGAGTCCCACAAGAATTTTTTAATCATAATTACAATAATGTTGCTTTACAAGCTGTGTTATCAGTTAACTATTATGTAATCGTTTACAGTTAAGTGCCTAATTATGACCACATATACTATTAAAATTGCTGAAACACATGTTGCTATGTTGTATGTATATGGGCAACTCATACTGCAGACATACATACTACATACATATATGGCGGAACCAAAGAGCGATAATTATCTTATGTAGACTTTTGTACCCAAGTGCAGGAAGGAAGGAATATTTAGGAAGGTTACAAATAATCGGTTAAGTTTAAACAAAAGGAACGTAGAAAAGATCATTGTTCGCATTCCGCGGTCATTGTGTTTGAACCGCAAACATAGTTCAAAAGAGATCTCTAAAGTTTCCCATTTGATGTTTTTGTGCGATTGTAATTCCGTTACACCGCTTCTGCAATTTCAGCTAGATACGGTGCGATTTTATTACCGAACTTTTCGAATACTTTCTTAATTGACAAACTGATTATAGCGATCCTTAAGATAAGAACATCGACAGTTGAAATATTTGTAATAGAAAATTAAATTATCTAACGATTAATTAAACCCCGACATAGTTAATGTTAAATTGAAGTTGGGTTCGAATCTTGTGGATCGGTAGAATTAGTTTAAATGACATTCTCTGTAACCCTCATGAACCAAAATCTTAATTAAATCTACAAAGTTTTATCTGGAATAGCTTTCAGAAAATCATTATAAGATTTACGCGAAATTCTCCTTCAAACTTTTCAATTTTAACGAATGTAGTATATATTTAAAATTCAGCAGATTTTCCAACACGCAACACCTCCAGCTAAAATGACAGAATTATATTAATTGGACGTGTTTTTTTTTGATAATCAAAATTCTCAACTTAGCTGCATTTCCAGAATCCGCTAATTTACCGATATGTATAACTAACGTGGCGATAATTTTTTATTGCAATTTAAACTACACTCCAAATTTTAATTTACTTTAGTGTCACATAACGAATAATAAGGCATTATAACATAATTTTTTATTCATATTATGTACATATTTTAGCATTTGTTGTATCAAGTATAATAAATATTTGTTACTTGGCAATCTTGAATAATTCCCATATAAATTTTCTCGGGCAGATGCACAAATACCTTCGTGCAGGCTGCATATATTATAAAAGTTACAAATCTAAATACCTGACCTGTATGCATTTGGTTCTCAAGGGTTTTCAAAAAATTTTTATGATGGCGAAACCACCACATAAAACAATAAAAAATTATATTATTCCCATTTAAATGTAATAAAATTATGATTTGGATTGAAATTTTATGTTCAATTGAAATACCTTCACGTTGCACTTTGGTGGTTAAATTTTAATACACCTTTTTATTGTTTTTCGTTGCTTCAATATTATTTTAGGGCAATCTAAAATAGTATTACGTGTCAACAAATTAACTTAATTAAAACTTATCAAAATGACGTGAAGTTGGTTGATAGCTTCATCGGACTAATTAGATTTTCACATCCCACTATTTGCTCCACTTTTCATACCAAGTCGCTAGAACAGATATAAAAATTTCCGCTTTTCTTTCAATTTGTCTCTAATTAATTTTTTACTCTGTTGTGAGATGGCGATAAAGTTCATTCATCTGCTGAGTGGAAAATTACGTTTTAATAATTTAGTAAAAAAAAGCTTTATACCTCCACTTGGGAACATTAATTGACAAGGGAAATTAGAATTGTACCCAAATCAATATTTTCGTTTAGAGATTATCAATATTGAAAAAAAATCTGACTTTTTGAGTTTAAATGAAAGGAAGTTATAATCTCATTCTTTCAACTTTTAATTAGCTAAAGCAAATTTTTATGAATATGTTAAAAGTTTGTTCTATGCACTTTAATTAATTCTCTAAGGTTTTGATTGTACTTTGCAAAGTAATTATAAGTTCCTCCGAATAATTTCAAGTTCTGGCGTGCACGAGTTTTCGTGCCAGGGTTATAACATGAGTACAGGGGTTTACTACATGCATCCTGCAACATTATTTGCCAATAAATTCGACCAAAGACCCGTGTCTTGCTGATAGATTGTAAATTATGCAAGCACATTGCATCCCCTGTTGTGTATTTGCATTTAGCAAAGACAAGAATATTCATATTTATTGCGTACTCGTTGCAGCAAATTCAAGTTCGTTCAGCTGGAAATTTTACGTAATTTATATTCATTTTGATGTGTTATTAATAACTAATAATAGTAATTCATAAATAACAACCGCCGTAACGAGACAAATTGGCAATTACATTAAAATTGAATTCCAATATTGGTTTATTCTTATCGCCGAACACGTATGTTTATTTTTATATAAATATAAACATTAAACCAGAATTAATTAATCTAGGACGATTCTGAGAGAGTGAAATATTTTATTGCATATTTACCTATACGCAGCAATAAAGAGCAAAATTAGCTATGGAAGTTTCTGTAGTTCAACGGATTTTTTCGTCTCCATTTAACCATGGGAAACTTCCCCTCAAATGAAATCCTCACACCTCGAATTAAGAAAATTTCCAGGTTTCTCGTTCTCTCAACTATTCCTTAAAAGGTGGAACAAACCTTGATGGAAAATTTGGACCCGATGTTTAATTTTGTGTCAGTTGAAATACAATGTTTGCTATTCACCCCTAAACGTAAAACAGTGAAATTTTGGTACGTGGCAGATTGAATTAATAAGTAGAATTGTTAACTAACGTTAAGTTGAAAACCATCAATTGGAATGTCACAAAATGAGTAGTTTTGTAGAACAGCAATCATAAGAAGTGGAAGTTGGTAAAATTACAGATAAAAATTGTAATGCACGAACTTATATTCTGTGGATTATTGCAATGAACGTAATTTTAATTGAAAGTGAGTTTATAAAGAAGCACAAATTATCAAAAAATTTTACTACACAATAAATTATTAAGAACAATACTCTTTTTGCATTTTTTATATTGAGGAAATTTTTTTGTTATCAGTAACAATTTGATAACATTGTTATCAATATTATTGTAATTGTTGTCTAATAAAGTAAATGTGTGAATGCAGGGAAAATGAGAGTTTTTAAATCACTTTTTTTTATTTTATTTTTAATTGTTTGGTTTATTTGGGGACAGTACGCTAAACGGGCTCACGAATTTAAAAATTTGCTACTGAAATTGTGGTAGTTGAGAATGTAGAAAACAAAAAAAATGTATATGGGATATTCAAAATTGGACCTAAAAGCGAAAAAGTATGCACAAGTATGGTATTGGCTAATACTATAAGATTGGCTCCGACCAACCCCGGTATATTTCGCCGTTTACCGAAATTTATGAATATACGATTGACATAGGTATTACAAATCCTAGAAAATCGGAAATTGTGAGATAATTCATTTTATCAAAAATCTATCTCGGTTAGTTCAATGTTGACTCTAGCACAACATATTATGGTCAACTATGGTATCCTTACTTTTTTTCAATATTTGTTACAAGTATTTACGTCGAGGACACGTACCGTCAACATAATGGAGGAACTGCAACCTATCAGAGGCTTGCAGATTATGAAAAAATTACATGTTTGATATTTATTACAATTTTGGTTTCCCTGCATTAACGCGCGGACACCTTGTATCGTACAACAGAAAATGGGTCTTTTTTGTCGGTTAAGACAGGTTGTATTGTAATTTAAAAATTGTTAAATTACATCGATATCTGCTATTTTTTCAAAGTTCCGCGGATCAATAAAATATGGTATTTTAGCATTATAAAGATTGCAAATGCTGCTGTTCGGGCGATACTACAATTAAACAGTAGGATTTTTGACTTGTGTTACTTTTCCATTGACAGTGCGGTATTTATTCTGCTTTGATCAAAGTTTCTTTCTATTATAACAATTTAATGTTTAAATTTAGATCGACCGAACGCTAACCTTTTATTTAAAAAAAATTTAATTACGCTTTTAATTCGTATTTAATCATGATTAGGGTAAATATGTCTATGATGAACGATTTATCTCAATCAATCAGATGGTATCTAATTTTTAAAATTTTTGGTTGCATACATAAATTAACAATAATAAATAATATGTACTTCAATACCTACATATCTAAGTTTCAATTTTAGAAGTTTTTCAGAGTATAAAATGAATTTTTTCTCTAATTTTTTAACTAGTAGATTAAAATTAGAACGTGAATTGGAAACTAACAGTCTGACAGTTTTCAAACCATTTTCCACAATAAACATAGCTAATTATAAAAATATAAAAAAAGTATTAATAATAAAATGATTTGAAAATATTAATAATAAGCATTTCCAAATAACCTTGCATGCACAGGGTTCGACAGTTTATCGAAAGGATAATAAAATAAAATTCAGTTACTTTCGGTGATTAAGCTTTCTAACTTTATTTTGCTATCTTCGAATCGGTTATTTTTTTGATTATATTAATTCTTCGAATATTATAACCAAAAAGTTACAAAACTCTAATAGTAAGTTCAACCTTATAACGATAAAAGTTAACCATGAATCTTTTCCTTTTAGTATCGATTTTCCTCAATATTTAATCTATTTCTGTTTTATTTGATTATTTTCAAAATAACGTGTCTTAATGTTTCCTATTTTTATCTCAAAACTTTTGCTTTATTCCTGTATTTTGTAACTTTCGAACCAATTCTACTTATAAAATTGGAAAAATTTCGCTAAAATAATTTAATTTGAACTGAAATAAAAACGAACATAAATTTTGTTCGCCGTATAAAAACATTCAAATTGCATTTTATGTTCAATACTTTTTAGTGCATTTGTTGGACAAGGCCGAGACGTTTAATTAACACAATGAAATAGCAAACTCCTTTAATTAGATCGTTTTGTTTTATATTTATGATGTTTTTCACAAAATTAGACTTTTACTTTAGAATTGATTTAAGGTTTTGTGTTTTATGACGACGTCAATTTACTGGTGAAGAATATTGTCTGCTTCTGCTTTTTTCACAAAGAGGCTCTTAATAATTATACCTCCGTAAGCGTGGTAATAAACTGAGATAATATTGCAATGCAAAATGAGAAGTTAGCATGCGCTTTCCTTTTTCGTTGGCTTCCAGTCTCCAAAAAGCTTAAGAATATTGCAATTTTCCACGTTGTTTTTTTGGGAAAAAAACATATGATATCTACTGTGCAGTACTCCTACAGATTTTTCATGCTTTACTATTTGGAAGTCATTTTTAATATGTTATCTCAGCTAAAAAAAAAAGTACCAGACTGAATGTATTTTTATGGATAAGAAATCTAACGCGGAACTTCGTCGAAAGTCCGGTCCAAGTATATTTGCTTACGTATCAACACTTACTAAGTAAATGTTTTTGAACTCCCTTGTTATCTAATTTCCAACATCTATTGTATTATAGCATAAACCAAATTTTCCAATATTTATTTTTCTGGAACGCACTTTTATTCAAAAATGAACGTTGAAAGATCCACGACGTTGGAAATTATGATCATGTTAAGGGTGAATTAATTATTATATTTTTAAATCTCATTGTTCGGATTTAAATTTGAATGAGAAAATCTTTCCAAAATATGAAATTACACGCCACAACGTCATCAATCACTTATTTGCTCAATAATTTGCATTGATACTTATAATTAGAACTGATATCGAATTTAAAATGTTATTATTGATGGTATTCTACAGTTTAGTTAAAATATACATCGAATAAACAAAACTCGCCTGATCTTCTTATCATCTATTTATTATAAATTCAATGATACGTGTTGGTAATTTATGTAAACTAAAATATTTCTATAATTAATTCAGTGATGGGTCGTAAACTCATAAGTGTTCAGAGCTTTCTCACGTGTGTTTCTTTTTGTTAGGTGCTACTGTATTGTTCGTTTGAAAATTATAAAGAATTGTGCAATATAAATTTGTGAAAATGTCAAAGGCTGGTGCTTCGGGTATATTGTCGGCTATTATTGTTGTTGCTTGGACCGGTGTTTATATTACAAAACATCCAGGAACTGTACCGAATAATGATATTAATTCCACCACCGAAATTGGAAATGGGGATGGTAATGTGGATTATGACATTATATTTTACCAAATGAATGTATCTAATGTATCTAACGATACTCTTGTGGATCGAAGAGGTTACATAAAAGAGGTATTTCACATTAAAATGGTCCATTGTATGAAAATTGTAAATTGAAATAAAAATTCTATGATAATTCTTAATGTGAGAAAATTATTGTATTAATTATTGGTTACACCGCCTAAAACAAATTAAATGATGTAATGAACTTTTGTTACCTTCATAATCCGAAATTATATTCAAAAATGATGTTTTGAACACAGAGTAGTATTTAGATTGCATTTATTTTCTAGAACCTCTAATAATTGTAACACTCTGTATATTATAATTTTTTTTTAAAGACATCTTTTTGGATAAACTTGTTTTTTTTAATCTAAAAATAGACAATGGATAATACATGCAATAATTATCTGGAACATTTAAATTTAAATTAGTATTGAAAAAATATCAATTTTTAACTTGTGAAATTAATAATAGCGCAATAAATGAGTTTATTGCTATCATCGTAATGTTTTAATTTGATTTTGAATTTTACTTTTTAATTACAATTTTTTTTAATTTAAAAACATACTTTTTACTTCAAAATTAAATAAATACAGGACATGTTGTTTCCACTATTTTGAAAATTAGAATTTAAAAAAGGGGTACTTCTTGAGAAAAACTAAATAAAAATGAAGTCATCAAAGGATATATTTTGATCACCCTAGTTGATGAAAGTAACACTTTCAATAATTACAACTGAAAAATAAAAATCTAATACTCAAATTGTGGAGTTGGGGAATTACAGGAAAAAAATTTTGATCTAAAATTTTCTCATTATTTTTGCTATATTTGTAGGCAGAAATTAATATATTTACATGGTTTTAAAATGTTTGAATAATTTTTTATTTTTTACCCTCTCAGAAGCAACCCATTTAATGATTACTTTTTACTATTTATGCTGATTTATTAATATTAGCTTTTTTTACAAAATCAAATTAAACACACGTTTATTGATAAATTTGGGATCGGATTTGTAAACATTTGAATATTTTATTATCGTACATGAATATGAAATTTTTGCAAAATTTTGATGTTCCATGCTTTTCGTAGTATTTGCTGCCTGAAACTGCGTATTTGCTTATGTTTTTTTGTATTTCTTGAAAAATAATAGTTACAAAGTTAATAAAATATTACTTATAAACGTAAAATATGCGTCAGTAAAAATTGTAGATTTATTTTGTAATTGATTTTCAAGTGCTTTTAGATAAGCAATCGCTGTATAACTTAGCAAACTTGTAAATATCCCATGCCAAGGCAAAAATCAATTGATTTTTTTTATTAACATAATTTAACAATAAAATAGTACCTATTCAATTTTATAAAAATATACATAAATATTAATTTAAATTATTGATTTTTTTCTTTGTGGGTAAATTGTTCATTTGGTAATTAGTTCAATTTACTCACAAAGAAGAAAACCAATAATATATTTAAAATATGGACGCTAATAAACGAAAATAATTATTAATAAAAAAAAATAAATGTCGTCGAAAACTCTGTCTGCTTCTCTGTTCCTAACGCTCTCTTGCACTTCTGATTGTTTTTTTTTTTATTATTATTAAAATCCAAAATAGTTTATGCAGCTTGGATTTGTGGTACATCAATGGAATCGCCCAAGTAATCTAATTCCAAAAATATATTTTAATTGGGGTGTCAGTTTTGAACACTCATGCAATTTTAATAATTAATTTAAAAAATTCCTGTTTTAATTAAGGATAATCGTGAGTTGAGAACTTTTGTGCATTTAAGTAGGTATTTATTTTCGAATGTTTAGACTTTAGAAGACAGAGCATATTCCTGCATATTTTAAGATTTTTTAGTGAATAGATATTTGAAATCAGTATAATTTAGAGGTATTATGACGTAACTTATATAATAATCAGTAGGTGTAATTTATAATTTAAGCCTGTATGACACGATGCATAATTTTACATAAAATTTACATATAGATGCTAACTAACCAATAGAAAGAGCGTATTAGTAGTCATCAGACGTTTTTTATCGGTTAGTTACCATTTACTATATGTAAATTTTATGTAAAATTATGCATCGTGTCATACGGGCTTTAGATGTGAGCTAAGTGAACGGGCTAAGGACCGGACTCTTGGCTAGAAGTCCTAGGTTCAATCCACAACCCGGCTACAAAATTTATTTAACTTCATTATGACCCTGTCCTTTCGGAAGAATCTTTTATTTAGTAGAAACACAAGAAAACAATTAAATTATACTGCCGTGTTAATTCTAAAGGGCGTATCTGCAAAAAGCTAATTGTTGGGAAATCGTGTTTTTATAAATTTCCTTGTGCCATCACATGGTTTGAATTAAACAGAAAACTAGTGTTTTAGATTCATATTATATCTGTGGCAGAATCTAATGAAATAAACCGTTTTTTTAAATATTTATTATAAATGGAACTTTTGATACATACGCCCTTTCTGACTAACACACATTAATAAAACTCATAAGAAAAAAAGGCGTATCTGCAAAATGAGACACTGTGTGAACTTTTTCCTGTGTGAACTGATAACCAAAATACTTAAAACACGTAACAATATTTAAATTATAAAAAACAAACAGAACTTCACAAGTGTAACCATCAAAATTTGAATTGTACCTGCCAGTCACAGAATAGATAATTTTTGCCAGTCAAGTAATGGAGTGTTACAAAGAAAGGGCGTATCTACACAAAATAGTAGTTGTAGATACGTCTTTTAAATCTAACATTGTTGGTTACGTCTTTTTTTATCTAAAATTACACATTAAACTGCAGATACGCCGTTTCTTTAAAGATGTATTCTAGCATATCTATACATAGTTTAGCCTTCTGAACTTAACGAAATGATAGATTTACATGCAGGGAAGCGTTTGCCAGCAATAACTCAAAAAGCCAAAAATTGCAGATACGCCCTTTATAATTAACACGGCAGTATACTAAATACATATTTTTTAAAAATAATTAAATGGGTTTTGAATTTAAAAACTTTTTGTGTATTTTCACGATTTCTGTATGGTTCTCTGTACCAGATGTGTCTTTTTTTTAACACCCTGTATATAATATAAAGGTAGCATTTTACAGGATACCGCTCTGCACGCCGCGCCGTATACTGTCGGAGGACCCAGATGTGTCAAAACAAAGTTTAACAAAATTTTATTAAAATGTAAAACGTATTAAAATATCTAACTTTATAACGAACATTAATTAAGTATTATTGATTACAATTTTATAATTTGATTGGGGATAGCACAGTAACCGGATTCACAAATTTAAAATTTTTTTACGTAAAAGAATATAAAGGATCAAAAAGCAATTATGAAACAAACATTTTATGAATCATTGAAAATAGGACCTAAAATTTGCCAAAATTAAAAAATCCATAAACTGGCATTTAACGACCTTGAATAATTGGTTGTAGCTGTAAGGTTAGCTTCGCCCATCTCGATCGGAGATCTCAACTATACCGCTAACAGGAATGGATACGGACAAGTTGTACTTTGCAAGCCCTTGCTTAGTCAAACATAGAAAATTTAAAATCCATCGTTATAGTATTTTTTTTTACCTGCAATCTTTTTAACGCACGAAACTAATTAACTGGGATCTTTGAGACAGTCCACTCATTAGAAATATACCCCAGAGCCAATAAATAACCTAAATCAGAAAATTTTAGCCAAAAGAACTCATAATCATAATTTCATATTTACAGCGGCTCTCTTAGAAATGCATAAGAAGAATTTATGGGGGGGGTCCTATCAATAGTAAACGTTTATTAGCGCGAATAGCCATTTTCGGTTGGCAAGTTATAGTCTTTATTTCGTTCCTGCAAAATAGTCAACCACGTATTCGGGAAGTATTCGTATTCGGGATACTTTTGTTTTGATTTTTATAATATTTGAATTAACAAGTTATAACACAAGGTAAAAATTTCGGCGGTCAGGCTAGTCGTGCAGCTAGACGTGACTTCCTGGGCGGTCGACCTAGTTTCGAATTTTTCGTGCTTAATGAACTTGGGAATAATAATATGCTTTTAGCTTTTGCCCTTCTTCTCATCATAATAATGCAAAAAAAAGTGGAACTAACTTTTTTCAAAGTTTTTTTTTTTGCATTTTCTGCTTTCATTCAATTTAAATTCCCCTTTTTTCCTTGTTCAGTCGCTATCGATTTTCTAAACTTATACCTTTTGCTTGCACTTTCTCAATTTATTCCGTTGCGTTTTACGTATATAGTAAGTAAATACCGACATAAACTTTAATAGTAGGTAGTAGCTGATAGTTTGTGGGTAGCAACAATTTTCACTCACCATTTGATGCAATTAATGTCATCTAACTTAGAAAACTTTTACAGGATGTCGGAGGTTTACAAAGTAAACAATAGAGTTTTCACATACGCGCAAATTCCATTAGATTAATTGTAAAAATTTTTTAAATTTTTGTTCACATAATGTTTTTGCAGGAACTTTTATTTAACTTTTTTTATTTGTTTCAGATGATGAAGCATGCTTGGGATAATTATGTGCAATACGCTTGGGGTAAAAACGAGTTACGTCCATTATCGAAACGTGCCCACACCGCTAGCATCTTCGGTACCATGAACGTAGGAGCTACAATTTTAGATGGTCTTGACACATTGTATATAATGGGTTTGACGGAAGAATTTAATCAAGGAAGAGAATGGGTCGCAAACGAACTTAGTATCGATTCATTGGTAAGTTACAAAATTTAATTAAAATTTGTCATTTTCTATTACAATTTCCTTTTAAAGACGTCGGACGTGTCCGTGTTTGAAGTCAACATCAGATTCGTTGGTGGATTATTGGCGTGTTACGCTTTAACAGGTGATATTTTGTTTCGCGATAAAGCGCAAGAAATTGCGGATAAACTTTTACCAGCGTTTCAAACTCCTACGGGCATTCCTAACGCTTTAGTTAATTTCAAAACTGGGGTATGTTTGTTTATGCCTTTAACTCGTGCATAGTAATTAATTTATTTTTTAGTCTAGCAAAAATTACGGTTGGGCCAGTGGTGGTTCCAGTATATTATCAGAATTTGGTACCTTACATCTTGAATTTGCGTATCTGAGTGACGTTACTGGTAACAATGTTTATCGCAGTAAAGTGGATAATATTAGACAGTTTATTAGAGGACTTGATAAACCTAAAGGTTTATATCCAAATTATTTGAATCCTAAAACTGGTAAATGGGGCCAACGTAAGTGTTTGATTTTTTCTTTTGCAATTGAAACTTGATGAAGGTTTTTTTTAGATCACATGTCAATGGGTGCGTTAGGAGATAGTTTCTACGAATATTTACTAAAAGCATGGGTCCAATCCAATAAGGAAGACGACGAATCACGCCAAATGTTTGATGATGCAATGCAGGCCATCATGCAGCACATGCTTCATACGTCTCCAGGAGGGCTTACTTATTTTGCAGAATTAAAATTCGATAGACTAGAACACAAAATGGATCATCTTGGATGCTTTTCAGGTATTTGAATTTTAAAGAATGATTAGATTGAAAGAACTTCAAATATTTTTTTATTTTAGGTGGTTTATTAGCTTTAGCATCAAAGAGTTTGAAAAATGAGTTGTCAGATAGGTATATGGAAGTTGCTAAAGAAATAACTCGTACTTGTCATGAATCTTATGACAGATCTGACACTAAGTTAGGTCCCGAATCGTTCAGGTTTAACGAAGGAGCTGAAGCAAGAGCTTTGAAGAGTTCTGAGAAGTACTACATTCTCAGACCAGAAGTTATAGAATCGTATTTCTACATGTATAGATTAACAAAAGATCAGAAGTATAGAGATTGGGGCTGGGAAGCCGTACAGGTGAGTTACAACTATGATTATAATAAATTATGGTATTAGATACGCAAACCTTATAGAAGTTTGCAAATAAGTAAATCTGCTATGATCTCAATTTTCAGGCATTGGAAAAATACTGTAGGGTGAACGGAGGTTATACGGGATTAAAGAATGTATATTCTGATGATCCTGTGCAAGATGATGTTCAACAGAGCTTCTTTTTAGCGGAAACTTTAAAAGTATAAATAGTTAATACACATTGAAAATGTATTTCTAAAATGAATTGTTTTTTGTAGTACTTGTACCTGTTATTCTCTGATGATAGTCTATTTTCCTTGGACGATTGGGTGTTCAACACGGAAGCACATCCTTTCCCAATCAAGAGTATAAATCCTTTCTACCGGGAAGCAACTGTATAATCCATAATTGAGTGGATTGACTTTAGTTAGTGCTTTTGCCAGACTGATAGTAGATACTTCCAATAGAAAATTATTTATTGAAATATAATATATTGATTGAGAGACTTGATATATTGATGACCTGTGTATGTAAGTTTGTGTAAAAAGTGTGTGCTGTGATCTGTGACGTCAGTTCATAGGTGTAAATAAATAGTTATTATGTAATTGAGTCAATTTAATGACTGTTACTACTAAATTTGTAGATTAAACAAATTTGGTCTTGCCAGTATGTTGTTCATGTGAAATTTCTCCTTAAATTTATTCAAACCACAGAAGTATTAAATTAATTACATCAAATTTTATTAAACAAAAGTGACAGATTATTTGTATAAAATATCATATTTGTACATTTTATAAATAGTTTTAATTAAAATAAATAATATAACTGTTTGATGCAGTTCCTACCATGCAAGAGTTTAGTAAACACAATGGGATGTGGTATTTTAAAAGTTAGTAGACTTAACTATTCTGTAATATGTTATTGTTTTTTGTTTGTAATAAAGGTTAATTTGTATATTTTTAAATGTACCTACTAATAAAAAATTGTAAATTAAAAACTAAGTCAATTTGATATTTCTAGCTATATTATTCTTCAAATTTTGAACGTACCTACCTTATCGTTAGTTTGTGTAATTGAGTAAACACTTTGGTCCATTTTTTATCTACTTAATTATAGCGTTTAATTATTGAATCAAATTATTATTATTTGTGCATTTACAAGACCAAATTCAATAAATGATAAATGTATCAGATACAAGTAATGATATTTTTACATGTACCTGATGGGCAAATAAATAAATTATTTTAAGTTATTTTGAGTCTTAAATTTTGTAATAGTTTAACTAATGATTAACTTAATTGTTGCTAAATAAATTGTTTACCTATAATTTATGTTTTTTATTTAGAATTAAGTGGCCTCCAGCTGAATCTTTACCTTAAGAGGGGTAGCAAACAAAATTATTCTTTTTGTTTTACGGTTGGCAATAACATCTGGCACAGTTGAAGTAAGGTACATATTAGGCTGATTAAGAAGACATTAATATATCGAAGAATATCAAGAAAGGGCCAAAAACCTTTTACAATATTTTGTTTAAATTTAATAAAAACATTTGTTTGAATAATTTTATTCAAAAACAAATTTCGTTTTGATTTAAATAATACTTCCGTCAATCAAACTGAATTTGTTACTTAAAAAAAAAGTTAATCTTACAAATTTATTTATGTTAAACAAATTTATCTTTATTTTTAAAAAATGTTAATTACTTTAAACAAAAGTTACATTAAGTATTTAAATTTATTTTAATCAAAAACAATTTTTCTATAGTCAACTAAAAACTTCAAAAACTTTTTTATTGGGGTTAACAAACACTTTAGTTGCGTATATATAACAGAATTTTTTGTTTGACGTGACAAAATTTACTCAATCAAACAAAATTTTTTTTACTGTATTCCTCTTAAATGTGGGATATTTGATAGAATTGATTGCATCCTAATAATACAATTTATTATTTGGGTATAAAGCCAATTTCAAAGTTAAATAAATTATACACAATACACAAAGGAAAATAATTATTATAGTGGCGAGGAAAGTAAAGTGAAAAATAACTACAACAAAAAGAGTAAAAATTAGTTTTGAATAAAATTAAGTAAAAAAAAACAATCTATAATAATAATAATATTGAAAATATTACTAAAAATGGTAAAAGTAATAAAAATAATGCATTAGAGAGTTGATAAGTTTTATAAATTATAAGTTTTATTTGCTTTCATATTTATTTTAGGGATAAACTGTAAATAAGTTTTTGTAGAAAAGAAAAAAATTGTATAAGAAGAAATACTGTCCATGTATATTTAATATGTTATTGGTTGGGTGAATGTAAACTGCCCTAATCCATGGATCAGGTAAAAATTGAAAATTGTAAACTGCCCTTCGACCAAAAATAGCAACACACTAATCCGGAATGTAAGATTACAATGGTATTAATTTAGTGGGAATTTATTACTAAATTTTATGTTTATTACGATATTTATTTAAAAAAATATCGGTTTTTAAGAGTAACCTCCCAATGGATCCCTGTTTTTAATAAAATGTAACTTATTACGCAGATTTTAATTTTACAAAATAAATAAATCGGTAAAAATTATTAATTTTATTAAAACAAAATGGACTGGTTGATCTCTCTTTTAAAAATCCACTAATAAAAAATAAATTGTTTCCTAACATTAACCTAAGCTCGAACGGTGAATATCTCACCACTACACTAAACACCACTACAGTGAACACTAACCTAAGCTCAACTCGTATATATTTCTTTAATGGTTTGCTTTAAAAAAAATTGTTTTGTAACACTAACCTAACCTTGACCGGTGGCTCTCTCTTTTAAAGATTCACTAATAAAAAATAAATTTTTTCCTAACATTAACCTAAGCTCGACCGGTGAATCTCTCTTTTAATGGTCCCTCCTCTTATTTAAAAAAATCCGCCGAATAGCCTTTCTTACAGCACCGGGAGGAAACTCTAAAGTTTTTGCTCCAGACACACTTTCCAGGTGGTACACCAACACAAGTTCATGCAATGGGCAAGATGCATTCATATGTACTAAGATGTACATAAGCTAGTTAACATAACAAATCTTATTATGGGCGATTAAATCTTTCAAACCGTACAAGTCTCTGGGACCAGACGGGATATTTCCTGCCTTACTTCAACAAGAGATAGAGGAACTATCCCCTCTTTTGTGAACTATTTATAGAGCCAGTAGCTGGCGAAAGATTGAAGTAGTATTTATACCTAACCCGGGGCGTTGCATTGTATGCCCACTTAAAATCTTTTTGTTCAATTAGTTTAATGTTATTTCTCTTTAAAACCTTGAAAAAATTTAGAATTAAACAAACTTAACCAAACGTTAAAAATTTTAGAATTTTTAACCGTAAGAAAAGAAACAACATACAAGAAATTTTATAAAAAACACTTTAAAATACATTTCAAACTTTAGTGACAAGGTAAAACTAGATTAAAATATTAGAAAAATGACTAAAAATTTTGCTTTTCTTTACTCCCCCCTTTTTTCAAAATTTTTAGTCATTTTTCTAATATTTTATCTAGTTTTACCTTGTCACTAAAGTTTCAAATGTATTTTAAAGTGTTTTTTATAAAATTTCTTGTATGTTGTTTCTTTTCTTACGGTTAAAAATTCTAAAATTTTTAACGTTTGGTTAAGTTTGTTTAATTCTATATTTTACGACACATAGGTACTAATATCACACCTTATTCTTGAAATTTTCTTTTTAAGATTTATTTTCTTGAAAAAATTGATTGATAGGTATATAAGTAAATACATCAACAATAGCCCGCTTATTGATGCCCAATGTAGGAGGGATGAACCTCTGTATGGTACACGGTCCTCCAAACACAAAGAAACAGGGAACAACTACTCAGCACTCAGAGGCGCGTAGCCTTAAGAGTGGCACGCTCCTACAGGACAGTCTCTCGTGAAACCGAGCTGGTACCTTCAGGCGAATGGGCAAGAACCCACTTCAGGCAAGACGGAGACGCTAGACAATTGGCAACGAAGGTGGCAGGATGCTGAAAACGGCTGGTGGACATGGAACTCATACCTGACATCAATAAATGAATAATAAGTCAATAAATATACATCATTTACCTCAATAAAAATCTTTATTCAAAGACGTGGAGTGAGTCCATTCGTTATAGAGTGGAAAAGTGCCACTATGAGAAGAATAAGTGCTTTACTGGGTCTGCCCGCAGAGCGGAGGTTTTTTTCTTTTTATATGGTGCCTAGCTTTTTGGTGGGATTGGGACAGAGCGGAATACATGCGTAAGAATATGCAGAAGATATCACAATTCTTGTCTGCGGGAAATTTGGTGAGATTGTATTTTCACTGATGCAACGAGTCCTAAGAACCGTCGAGCGATGGTGTACTAAGGAGGAATTGTCGGTCAACCCGCTGTAGTCTTTACAAAACGCAAAAATCTGTACGATGTGAAGATACCCAGCTTATGAAGTAAAAATCTACAGTTTGTAGAGAAGATCAAATACCTGGGTCTAACCTTAGTCAGCAGATTGACTTTCACCAAACACATAGAAAATACAACGCTTAAGGTGATGAAATTTAGATTTTGTGGGCCTGTAGGAAAATGATTGGAAAACCATGGGGACCACAATCAAAAATCGTTCATTGGCCTTACATCAAAGTTGTGATACCCACAGTTATATACATCCTTTATCTGATGACATAAAGCCAAAAACAGGAAGAAATAGTGTTACAAGATTAAACAAGTTACAAAGACTTGCCTGTTTGTGAATAACGAGATCAATGTCAATCAACTACATCTAAAACAGTCATGAAGGTGCTTTTGGGACTTCACCAATTACATTTAGTTGTGAAAATGAAAACTCAATTTTTCTTTTTTTAATTATTTATATTTTAACATAGTCTCCTTTTATCTCGATACCTTTAGTTCAGCAATATTTCAACTCTTTTAAGCTATCCAAAAAATATGATTTGTCTAACTCCGCAAAATAAGCTTCTGTTTTGGCAGTGACGTCCTTATTTGACGAGAGCCGCTTTCCAACAATTCATTTTTCTTTATTTGGAAACAAAAAGAAATCGCATGAGGTCAAATTTGGGGAATAAGGTAAATATGAAAGTGTAATTTGACTAGTTTTGATGTGACAATTATTGTAAAAGAGTTATTTCTTCTTTTTTTCTTTTCCAAATGTGATCCATTTCTTATTAATTCATTATTGAATCTTCTTAATAAATCAGCATAGTACTGCCACATAAGTGTTCTTTCTTCTCCAAATAGTCGATAAAGATGATGCCTCGCAAAACTCAAAAATGCTTCTAGCCTTTTCCGGCCGATGAAACAGATTTCGCCTTCTTTAGAGTACAAAATTTAATATCAAAACTTGGTACATTTTTTTCTGTAGTTTTTGTAAAACTTTAATGCAATTCCCTATAATGTCATATAAATTATTGTTAAAAGGAATTTAAAAAAAGCATTATCACTTTGTAATGGTATCACTTGATGGTTTCCTCTTGTTAGTAAATACAGATATTTTAAAGAAAATAACAATTATTGCGTGATTGCACAGTTTTTACCGCTTCCTGAAAGTGCATTATCTTTCTCATTACTTGCACATATAAAAATGGGCACGGTATTATTGCGAATTAGTCAACAATGCCTCCCAAACGGTTAAGTAATTTAATCAATAATGGTGTTGCCAGATTTTCTTCCAAAAAAAAATCTGACACCACTAGTTCTCGTACACCAGTTGATAACCAACTTGTAGATTACGCCAACACTCATGATGTAAGTTAATGTTACCAAAAAGTGAAATTTACAACATTTACTTTTATGTATTTCAGAACTCTGATTGTAACACAACTTCAACTTCTGGAGAACCAATTGATAACCAAAATGCAAGTTTAACAGTGGGTCCTCGTGGAAGAATACTATTACAAGATAGATACTTTTTAGATGAAGTGGGACACTTCAATCGCGAAAGAATTCCTGAAAGAGTTGTACATGCAAAGGGTGCAGGTGCATTTGGATATCTGGAAATAACTCAGGATATAACAGCATATTCTGCCGCTAAAGTTTTTGAAACAATTGGTAAAAAGACACCAATTGCTGTGCGCTTTTCACAAGTTGCTGGAGAATTAGGAAGCGCTGATACAGTTCGCGATCCTCGTGGATTTGCAATAAAATTTTATACCGATGATGGTATTTGGGATTTAACGGGAAACAATACGCCTATATTTTATATTCGCGATCCAATTTTATTTCCTAGCTTTATTCATACTCGAAAAAGAAATCCCGTAACCCATGTAAAAGATTGGGATGCCGATTGGGACTTTTTAACTTTAAGGCCAGAAGCGACGCATCAAATAATGTTTAATTATTCTGATCGGGGAATTCCAGATGGTTATAGAAAAATGCATGGGTTTGGGACGAATACATATTCTTTCGTAAATGCACAAGGTGTACTTACCTATTGCAAATTTCATTTTCTTACCAATCAAGGTATAGCTAATTTAGATCCAGATTTAGCTGAAGAATTGGCGGGAACAGATCCCGATTATGCTGTGAGAGATCTTTATAATAGTATTGCTTCAGGAAATTTCCCATCGTGGAAATTCTATGTTCAAGTAATGACAGTGGAGCAAGCTAATACATACCGTTTCGACCCGTTTGATGTAACAAAGGTATGGTATAAAAAAGATTTTCCGTTAATTGAAGTTGGAAGAATTGTGTTAAATAGAAATGCTAACAATTATTTTGCCGAAATCGAACAGCTGGCATTTGATCCAGGTCGCTTTGTTCCCGGTATTGGAGATTCACCAGATAGAATGTTGCAAGGACGTTTATTTTCGTATGTCGATACACAACGCTATAGACTAGGAAATAATTATTTACAACTTCCAGTGAATTGTCCATTTAAAGTATGTAACTATTCCAGAGATGGAACAAGTACTCTTGATAACCAGGGCGGTGCTCCGAATTATCATCCAAATAGTTTTGATGGTCCTATACCTTCCAAGCGCGCAGAAAAGTTAGCAGCACAGATCCACATAAATGGCGATGTTGGAAAATATGATACGAAAGAGGGAGATAATTTCACACAGCCAGGAATCTTCTACAGAGAAGTGTTGAATGCGGAACAAAGAACCCGGTTAATAAATAATATTGCAAAGACTCTAAAGCTTACAAACGACACTATTCAACAACGAGCTATTGCCAATTTTTCTCAAGTGGATCCAGAGATGGGAAGTCGTTTAGATGCAGCTCTGCGACAAACCGTACCAGTTCAAACTAATGTTTAAATTCATGTTAATGATTTTGAAAGCTTTGAATATTAAATAATAATTAACCATATGATTGCAATCTTAAAATAATAAATAAATGAATGAATTATTAGGGTTGTAATTTCTTTTATCATCGAAACCAAAAACTTATGTATAGTTAAATATCTATTGCCTTACAAAAATTAGATTTAATTTAGGTCCATTTCCCCAACCCCCTTCCATTTTGATTTTTTGATCAGTTTTCATGACAGTCGTTTGTGCATCGTTTGTGCAATTATTTTTTTTTGTTTGTGCATTCACCATTCGCAAATTATTTAACAAATAAGTTTGTGGGATTGGAGAAATGCCAGCCCCCAATCGCGAATTTTGAGTCAAGATTGGTGTCAATCGTTTGTGCATTTATTATTTTTGTTTGTGCAAGCACGGTTAGCGTGCTACAATCTTCAATTGAATAACCGGCGATTATTTCTTGGGCCCCTCCCCCTTTTCGACTTTTAAATCAATTTTTGTGCGTTTTGTGTGTGTTTGTAAATATGCGTTTGCGCATTCACTATTTTTGTTTGTAAATTCACAGTTCGTGAATTATTTAACAAGTAAATATTTATAAATCTCCAAGCAACAACTGCCATAGTGTCCGTAAAAATTGATTTTTAACACTTAGCGGAAAATAAACTGCGTTGGGCAAATTTTCTCTTCAAAATAAGTAAGAATCCGTAGAGAAAGCTATAGTTTTCCAATATTTACTTTGTAGGGTGAAAAAAATTCAAAGGGGTTAATCTACCGTTTTTGTAAAATCCGAATAGAATTTTCAAGTCGTTTTTGTGATTGTAGGCGACGTATTTTGATGCGTTCAGTCTAACAATTTAATTTTCAACTGTCGGTAACCTAGGGAAATCGATGACAAATGTGAAAAGCGAAAAATCAAATTTTAGAACTTCAATCGGCCGTAAAACTTCATATTTACAACACTGGCGGTTTCAGAATTATTATTTACCCTTTATTTTTCAAGAAAAAAGATTATTCTATGTTGAAATTTACATTGATATAGGTAAATTACCCCCTCTAAGCCAGTTGGCTGGAAACGCCCTTGATTTACAAAGGAATGACATAAAGATTGATCCAAAATTTGAAATGGGGGGGGGGAGCTGGAGAAATGATCGCTGGTTATTTATTTAAAGATATTTCGCTAACCGTGCTTACACAAACAAAAATAATAAATGTACAAACGTACCCAAACGATTGACACCAATTTTGACCTAAAATTCGCGATGGGGGGCTGGCATTACTCCAGACCAAGTAAATAAATATATTGTCGTATTGCAGAAACCACCCATACCAAAGCACGATGGGTGATGTTTTATTTTATTTTTAAAATTTGTGTCCTAGAAAAAAATTTAAATAGCCAACATCCTGATACAGGAAATTGTTCATTTTTTGTTAATTTGTAAAAGCTAAGAAGTTTAAAAAGTTTATGTTGGGACCTGGTGTGACCTAGTGGAAATTTAAGTAAAAGGTTGGAAAATGTTGGATATTTTTATTTTTTAAAGTTTGGCAGAACAGCCGGAAAATTAAGAATCTTTTGTTTGACGTCAAGTTGGATCGACGTTCATCTTGTATTTTCCTGAAGTGTTTTTTCAACTGTTCACATTAGGACCCCATTTGCGTATTAATTTTGAATTATTTATTTTCCAAGCGTGTTATCAACATTTGGAACTGTGTATATCGCGAAAACGGGTAAATTTTTGACAAAACTAAAAGGTGGTTCAGCTTAATGATAACCGAAGAAGAAATTTTATTTTGGAGTATCCGGTTTTAAATATTGGAGAGGAGGATCGTTTGGACCAATTTATTGGACCAATTAATATTCTGTTTATGGGAAAATTTCATTGAATCTACCACGAGATAAAGTTCTTCTTCTTCTTCTTCAACTGAATGAATTCAGCCTAAGCCTAGGGCTTGTTATTTCCAGCCACTGCTTCGTTTCCTCGGCAGTGCTAGATCTATGAGCATATAAATTGTTTAACGTCCGATAGGTAGTTTGCTAGACTTGCCTACAGACGAGCCTGTAACCCTGGTTTTTATGTTAATGATGGCAATTCATTAACCCATGAGGACCACCGGCTTAACGTGCCTTCCGAAGCACGGAGACGTCATAAGAAAGTTGCCCTTCTCCGGATTTGAACCCGGTACCTCGCTTTCGCAGTTGATCGCGTTACCTGCAAGGCAAATGACCGTCTCTTAGAGATAAAGTTGGATATAATTAATTTTTGGTAGATATGTGAGCACTTTGTTTTTAAAAAATCAAGATTTGGATTGGTAAATTATTTGAAGAATTTAGATTAAGATGTACTCTCGAAGTCCTACTGTGTTGCGCATTCCGACGTTTCCAATCTAGAAATGAAAGAGAGACTAATCAATATAAAAATTTTTCTTTAAGAAGTCCCTAAATACAATAGTTATTAGGGCTTCATCCATCTTGAAATAATTATATTTAATTTTTATTTTTACAAAATCCAATATTTTCCTCCTATGAAGCTATAACTAAAAATAACTTTGCTGTCACTTGGATTTTTTGCACGAAATCTTTCAAATGTAATTCCTGACAAATAATTTAAACTTCTGGAACAGATTACAGATGAATTTCAATCAGTGTTTATGAACTTCCTATGACAGTTCCTGCTTTTCAGTAAATACAAATCGATATCTTTAAAAATAACAACTATTATATGTGGTTTATTTATTTTTGTTGTTTTATTTATTCAGGTTAACGAACTCAACAATAAAATTTTAGAAAAAGATCGAATATACGTATTGTTTAGAAAAAATTTGGTGTAAAACTATAAACAAGAAGTAAAATCTTAATTCTATTTGATTTAAAAGATTAGAAAATTGAAAAATACTCATTACTTCGACAATCTAATAAATTTCGATTATAATAAAAAGTATATTCTACTTTTAAACCATTTAAGTAACTCGGATACTTTTATGTCAGTCTTAAATTATTTTTTTTCGAACTCGTGAGATGCAAAATAAATGGCAAAATTTTGATAGATTTTTGAAACTGGATATAAAAGTTAATTGCCCTCTTCCAGAAAAGTGCATACTAGTGGAATTGCCTATAGTGCAATATAGAGTTGAGTACCAATTATTGCTATAACCTACTAAAATATTTTATTAATTAATTATTACGAGTTAAAATCTTCACAATTTAAATACAATCAAAATATCCAGTAACGCTTTCATTTTCGAATACAATAACAAATTTTGTAGGTAGGTACACATAGAAGTTTGTTTTCTGTCGTATTTTTATTTTGAAGCAAAAACAATTTTGAACTTTTATTTGAAAGCAGAGATAGTGGGTCCTATTTTGGAACTGCAAATAAAAATAAACTATTCACCACTTCCTAAACGTGTGATACCGATCGCATAATTTTCAACTATAAAACTGTGCAAGCACAATTGCAAATTAGTCTACGATGTCTTCTGATCGGTTAAGTAGCTTCATCAATGATTATGGTGTTGTCAGAATATCTCCCAGAAAAATAAGTGACAACAGTTCACGTGAACCAGTAGATAATCAACTTGTAGATTATGGCAGTACTCATGATGTAAGTTAATTTTTTCAAACAATGAAAGTAATTACTTTATTTTTTTCAAAAGTTTCAGGGTTCTGAATGTAACACAACTTTAACTTCTGGTGAACCAGTTGATTACCAGAATGCGAGCTTAACAGCGGGTCCTCATGGAGTAGTGCTATTAGAAGATACATTCTTTTTAGATGAAATGGGTCACTTCGATCGGGAAAGAATTCCCGAAAGAGTTGTTCATGCTAAAGGTACTGGCGCATTTGGATATTTGGAAGTAACTCATGATATAACAAGATACTCTGTTGCTAAAGTTTTTCAAATAATTGGAAGAAAAACACCACTCGCAATTCGATTTTCACAAGTTGTAGGAAATCAAGGAAGCGCTGATACCGTTCGTGATCCCCGCGGATTTGCTATTAAATTTTATACGGATGATGGTATTTGGGATGTAGTAGGAAACAATACGCCTATATTTTTCATACGCGATCCAATTTTATTTCCTAGCTTTATTCGTTCTCAAAAGAGAAATCCCGTAACTCATCTGAAAGATTGGGATGCTCATTGGGATTTTATAACTTTAAGACCCGAAACGACACATCAAGTAATGTTCAATTATTCTGATCGAGGAATTCCAGATGGTCATAGAAAAATGCATGGATTTGGATCGAATACATTCTCCTTCGTAAATGCTGACGGTGTTCTTACTTATTGCAAATTTCATTTTCGCTCAAATCAAGGTATAGCTAATTTAGATCCAGATTTAGCTGAAAGTTTAGCAGGGTCAGATCCCGATTACTCTGTGAAAGATTTATATAATAGCATTGCTTCTGGGAATTATCCCTCGTGGACATTTTATGTTCAAGTAATGACGGTGGAACAAGCTAATACATACCGATACGACCCATTTGATGTAACAAAGGTTTGGTATAAAAAAGACTTTCCTTTAATTGAAGTAGGAAAAATTGTTTTAAATAGAAATCCTACCAATCATTTTGCCGAAGTCGAACAGCTGGCTTTTGCTCCATCTCGCTTTGTTCCCGGTATTGGAGGGTCTCCTGATAGACTTTTGCAAGGACGCTTATTTTCCTATGTTGATACACAATTTTATCGACTAGGAAAGAATTACTTACAGCTTCCAGTTAATTCTCCGTTTAAAGTATGTAATTATACCAGAGATGGAAGCGGTACTCTTGATAATCAGGACGGTGCTCCAAATTATCATCCAAATAGTTTTGGAGGTCCTTTGCCATCTAAACGTGCAGAAGAATTAAAAGTAAAATACCGTATAAATGGCGTCGCTAAAAAATATGATAGTAGAGATGAAGATAATTTCACGCAACCAGGGATCTTCTATAGGGAAGTGTTGAATGCAGAAGAGAGAACCAGGTTAATAAATAATCTTGCAAGTGACATTAAGTTTGCAAATGATACTATTCAACAGAGAGCCATTACTAATTTTTCTCAAGTGGATCCAGAAATGGGAAGTCGTTTAGCTACAGCTCTACATAAAACTGTACTATTGCACTAATGTTTAAACTAATTATAAGTCATTTCTTCAAAAAGAAATTGATACAATTTTATGGCTTAAAAACAGATTAATAAAGAATTTTAAAATGAATATTACATTTTATGTAGTTTCTGTTGTACAGGGTGGCTCAATTTCGATCCTTCTTATGGGGAAATCGGTAACTATGGGAGATATCAAAAAATGGATGGCGCATCCTCGATCTCTTTTTTTGAGAAAATTTGAATGGCGCAAACCAGAATTTGCTATCTTTTTTTGTTTTCGAGTTATAGCCAAAAGTTCGATAATTAGACTTTTCTATAAATGTCGATATTTTGGTTGTTTTTGAAGTTACTAAAAAAGTGTTAACACTTTCTTCAGACACTTTTTCAAGGGCAACAAAATGGAATAAAGGGATTTTAAATATCTAGATTAGTTTCCGAGTTATAACATAAAGTTGTGTTTTTTTAAATAGAAACCATAGTTGGCTATGACATTTTTAAATGGCGTTTTTTATCCTCTTTTTAATGATGTATAACATGTGGGGTCTAATATTTTAGTTTTATCCCATTTTATTAAAAATTGTAATAAAAATAAAGAAGAATGAAAAATTTAATATAATAGTAACTGTTTTTAGTGGATAACAATAAAAAATATTTAATACTTAACAAAAATTAAAGTAATTGTATTCAAACTGAAGTCTATTATTTTCAATAGATATAATTTTGTCAAAACAAACACTACTAAATTGGCATCTAAAAAATTCCTTTATCAATTAGTTTTTAGTAGGAAAATATTGGTTTAGTTACTGTAATTAAAATATTAAATATTTATTAGCAATTCTAATAATATGTTATTATATTTACCTGTTATTTCACGTAAATGTTAAATGGCTTATGAACACTATGAAAAATACGATATGCTGGAGTTCTTTATTCAAGCCAGTTATAATGCTGTTCTTGCATGTGCAACATAATATTTTAGTAATTATTATCTAACTAAACAAATATTTTCCTACTAAAAACTAATGGGCAAAAGAATTTTTTAGATGCCAATTTCGTAGTGTTTGTTTTGACAAAGTTATATTTATTGTAAACAACTGAGTTCAGTTTGAATACTTACTGTAATTTTTGTTAAGTATTGAATATTTTTTATTGTTATCTACTAAAAACATTTACTATTATATTAAATTTTTCA
Organism: Rhagonycha fulva; assembly: GCA_905340355.1. Taxonomy (NCBI): domain Eukaryota; kingdom Metazoa; phylum Arthropoda; class Insecta; order Coleoptera; family Cantharidae; genus Rhagonycha; species Rhagonycha fulva. Next base: position 36,880,350 of record HG996556.1, read on the forward strand.
TTCTTCTTTATTTTTATTAAATTTTTTAATAAAATGGGATGAAACTAAAATATTAGACCCCACATGTTACACATCATTGAAAAGAGGATAAAAAACGCCTTTTAAAAATGTCATAGCCAACTATGGTTTCTATTTAAAAAAACACAACTTTATGTTATAACTCGGAAACTAATCTAAATATTTAAAATCTCTTTATCCCATTTTGTTGCCCTTAAAAAAGTGTCTGAAGAAAGTGTTAACACTTTTTTGGTAACTTCAAAAACAACCAAGATATCGACATTTATAGAAAAGTCCAATTATCGAACTTTTGGCTATAACTCGAAAACAAAAAAAGATAGCAAATTCTGGTTTTCGCCATTGAAACTTTCTCAAAAAAAGAGATCGAGGATGCGCCATCCATTTTTTGATATCTCCCATAGTTACCGATTTCCCCATAAGAAGGATCGAAATTGAGCCACCCTGTACTTAAAAATATTAAACAAGTGTTTGCTAGACTTGTATTTGTCTTGCATTCATATACTTTCCGATTTCACCATCTTACAAGCGATATAAAATAATTGGCAATCATTATTTGGAGTTTTAAAGGTATCTCATCTAATCCAATCTAAAGATTTGGTTTCCATTTGTCATATGAAGAAAATTCGTCAAATTTCATTCTTTGAATGCTGCAGTTGTCTGCTGCAAAATGTAGCGCCCGCTGCTAAGAAGCCATACCTTTATAGACATACATGATTGTGATGTATTTTCAAATTTCTATAAAAAGAAATTTTTAGAAAAAAAAAATATCTAATAAGATAAAATATTAAATTACGGTTTGGATATCTTCGTCATATCGACTTATATTTATGTAAGGCACAAACACCAAAATCTCTTAGCGTAAAGATTGATCAAAACTCGTTCTGTGATATTTTAAACATCCAGAAAGTCACATAAAAACAATTTGTTTTGAGTTCAGCAACTCAGATTACAAATATGGGCATAATTGTTTGTCCGCCTCGCTGAACACTTATATCAACAAAGAAAATGAGAAAATGTGACTTGATTTAGCTTGACAAATGAAAATTAAACTTAAAATGACTGGGGAAAGGTAATCGTTGACAATATATCCAAATTTAATATATAAAACGTCAGCTTAGAACACTGGAAAATTTCTGGTGACCTTAATGAATTGTGGAAATTTTTTGGGCAAGGATATTTGTCTTTTGTACCTTATAGATACCAAATTATTAAACAACGTTTGAAGCCTACAGTTAAAGAACAATTGCTCAAGATCTCATTAATTGCACGTTCAAAGATGATACTTTGTAACTCGCCAAAAAGTTAATTGCTTTACTGTGTATCAACGAGTTAATAATTTATATATTTACTGTGTTTAGATTATAAAACCAAAACAAACAATTTTAAGAACAAAAACAAAATTTTCACCACTTCCTAAATGTGATGTTATCTTTCGCATGAATTGAAAATATAAAAATGTACAAATAATATTACGAATTAGTCAATTATGTCTTCCAATCAATTAAGTAGTTTCATCAATAACAATGATCCTGAAACAGCGTCCAGGAGAAAAACTGATACTAGTTCTCGTGCACCAGCTGATAACCAACTTGTAGATTATGCTACCACTCATAATGTAAGTTATTACTTTTACCAAAAAAAGAAATTTGCAACTTTAGTTTGATTTATTTCAGAGTTCTGATTGTCACACAACTTTAACTTCTGGAGAACCAGTCGATTACCAAAATGCTAGTTTAACAGCCGGTCCTCGTGGAGTAATGCTGTTAGAAGATCGATACTTTATAAACGAATTAAGTCACTTTGACCGGGAAAGAATTCCCGAAAGAGTAGTTCATGCTAAGGGTGCCGGTGCTTTTGGATATCTGGAAATAACTCACGATATCTCAAGATACTCTGCTGCTAAAGTATTTCAAACAATTGGAAAAAAAACACCATTAGCTATTCGGTTTTCCCAAGTTAATGGAAGCCTGGGAAGCGCCGATACAGTTCGTGACGCTCGTGGATTTGCAATTAAATTTTATACGGATGATGGTATTTGGGATGTACCTGGAAACAATGCACCCGTGTTTGTTATACGTGATCCAATTTTATTTCCAAGTTTTACTCATTCTCACAAGCGAAATCCTGTAACCCATTTAAGAGATTATGATGCTTCTTGGGATTTTTTAACTTTAAGACCAGAATCAACACATCGCACATTGATTCTCCATTCTAGTCGAGGAATTCCTGATGGTTATAGAAAAATGGAGGGATTTGGAATCAACACGTATTCTTTTGTAAATTCACAAGGTGTACTTACTTATTGCAAATTTCATTTCTACCCAAATCAAGGTGTTGCTAGCTTAGCTCCAGACTTAGCTGAAGAATTAGCAGGATCAGATCCTGACTACGCTGTTCGAGATTTATACAATAGCATTGCTTCTGGAAATTATCCGTCGTGGAAATTTTGTGTTCAGGTAATGACGGTGCAACAAGCCAATGCATACGAATTTGACCCGTTTGATGCTACTAAGGTTTGGTATAAAAAAGATTTTCCGTTAATTGAAGTAGGAAAGATTGTGTTAAATAGAAATCCTACCAATTACTTTGCCGAAGTCGAACAGCTGGCATTTGATTCAAGTCGCTTTATTCCCGGTATTGGATGGAGCTTCTCCGGATAGATTATTGCAAGGACGTTTATTCCCTTATATTGACACTCAACTTTATCGACTGGGAAGTAATAACTCACAACTACCAGTTAATTCCCCGTTTAAAACATGTAATTATACCAGAGATGGTGCAGGTACCCTTGATAATCAAGACGGTGCTCCAAATTATCATCCAAATAGTTTCTCAGGCCCTGTGCCTTGCAAGCGCGCAGCAAGATTAACTTCAAGATATCGCATAAATGGCGAAGCTGGAAAATATGATACTAGAGATGAAGATAATTTTACACAGCCAAGAAAATTCTATAGAGAAGTGTTGAATGCAGAGGAAAGAACACTGTTAATAAATAATCTTGCCAGTAGCATTAAGTTTGCTTGCAATGCTATTCAAGAGAGAGCTATCGGTAATTTTTCGCTAGTGGATCCAGAGCTAGGAAGTCGTTTGGCTACCGCTCTACAGAAAGCCATTCCATTGCATACTAATGTATAAAATGTAATGTAAGAAAAATATGAAATAATTGAATAATTGTACGATTCTATCCAAGCTAAAAATTAATAAATAAGTAAAAATAAAATGATTATTATGTTTATAATATTATTTTGTAATTTCCTTCTTGCAACTATTAAAAAGCCCCCCTAGAGTCCCGCAAGCATATACTGCAAATAAAGAAATCTTTGAATGAAAGGATTTAAAAGCTTTGTTACATTCATTAAGCTTTTTACGTTCTAAGTAGAACATGGCTTTTCCCTTTTTGGGAATTACAAATCCGATTAGTGGGGTGCATTAGTCCCCATATTACTTATTTTCTATAAATCAATATCTATTTCACCACACCGTGTGGATGTCCACTGAAAGGCCGAGCTAAGAAATTCTGTATGGTCTGCGATTTGAACCCAGAATTTCCGCTCTGTACTCAACCAGCGGTCACATCACTCCACGGCTGTGGCTATCTTCTTTTTCAAATCTTTGAATGAAAGGATTTAAAAGCTTTGTTACATTATATGTGAAAAATCACGAACTATTTCAAGTGAATATTGGATCACTTTTGCGAATAATTTATTGTGGTTGAATCTCACAAATAGCAAAGCAAATCTCGTCTTTGGTAAATTTGTATATGGTTAGCGGATTGCTAAGACATCTTCTAACCTTACTTTTCGCTTAACCGCAAAGGAAATACATTAGAAAAATATAGTATTCATAATAATATCAACAAATTCGGGTTCATTGGCTTGAAATCACTAAATTTTATAAAACTTGAAAAAAATTGAAAAAATTGAAGCAGTGTTTCATATTATATACCATGAATAATTTCATAAATGCAATGAACAAATTTATAAATCCGAATTCGGTAATAGGCACTATGAAATTTTCAGAAAATAGTACATATTTGCTGATCAGCATAGTCACTACCTTGCAGTGATAGTTTTGTTTATGTTAATCTTCAAAATATAAGCATATTTTTTAAATTGTATTAAAAATGTGATAATATTCAATAGAGAATGTTAGGTATCTTTGGAAGCCAGCCTTATTAATTAATTGGTTAATTAACTTTAAAATAAACTAATTACTTTTTGCAGAGCTGTATTAAAAAATAAATAATAATAAAAAAAATTAAGCAAAGAAAACGGTCCATAAAAAAAGGTAAAGGACCCCGCTACGGCCTTATGGGTTTTGGGTCCCAATCAAATTTAACCAAAATGTAGGATATTGTAGTTCATAACATGCTGATAAAAAGTGTCAATGGGCACAAAGCCAAAAAATTGACAGTTTCCGAGATATAAGGCATTAAAGGGTTAATCTAGTCATTCTATGAAACACACAATGATAAAAGTCAAAAACGATACTACCCGGAAACAAAAATAGGGCTGTGTAGATGAAGAAATTCTAAAGAAGATAGCGTTTTTTGCATCGCTCTAGCTAGTGTATTACATAACCTAAAAAATTAAACAAATTTAAAAAAGCGGTTTCTTGCAATTTAAAAAAAACGAATTTTTCTACAAAAAAAATTTAAATGAAAAAGTTGTAGAAAATAAGTTGTAGAAAGTTAAAGTAAAGATTTATTATTTATTTTCTAAGAAAAACAAAAATTTCAAAAATTTCCGTTTTTGTTTTTTTTTCTTAAATCGCAAGAAACCGCTTTTTCAACTTTGTTTAATTTTTTAGGTTATGTAATACATTAGCTAGAGTGATGCAAAAAACGCTATCTTCTTTAGAATTTCTTCATCTACACAGCCCTATTTTTTGTTTCCGGGTAGTATCGATTTTGACTTTATCATTGTGTCTTTCGTAGAATGACTGGACTAACCCTGAAATGCCTTATATCTCGAAAACTGTCCATTTTTTGACTTTGTGCTCATTGACACTTTTTATCAGCATGTTATGAACTACAATATCCTACATTTTGGTTAAATTTGACTGGGACCCAAAACCCATAAGGCCGTAGCGGGGTCCTTTGTGTGTGAAAATACTCGTTGATTCACAACTGCTAATTGTCAGACTGTCGAATGCATGTGGGTCCTTGGTGAGGTATATTATTATGTGGAATATGGGTAAAATTGATTAAAAATAAATCATTATTAAATTTTTCATTTATATAAAATAAATCCAACTTAATTATTACCTTCTCCTCTCGGAAGATAATGGCAAACCACCGAGAGTAATCTGCCAAGAAAGCCATTTAATAACATATTAAATTGGTTACGACGTTTCTGTCAATATAAGCATACGAAGAAAAACAAGATGGTTATGAAAAAAACAAAGCAAAATTTTCTAATAAAATTGTAATTTTCTAAAGCAAAAAATCAAATCTAATCTAATCAAAACCAAAGTAAATAAACATCTTTAGCAAAATAACAATTTATTGCGGTTTATTTGTTTTTGTGGCTTTCTCTGTTATGCAGGTTAATGATCTCGGAAATTCAGAAATTTTGAAAAAAAAAACTAAATAAAAAATTGTTACAATTGGCAAAATTTTAAATAATTAGTTAAAATATCTTCATTTTGATTTCTATTCAATAACAAAAACTGTTAGGGCAGGTTTTAATAAAGTAACAGTTTTATGTTATTATTAATAACAACAAACTTTTAACCACTTCCTCGATTTGCATTATCTTTGCTAATATAATGCATGTATAAAAGTAATCATTGCACTATTTTGGATTAGTAATTTGACGGAGAACGGCTTTAACACAAGTTGCACTTATAATTTACTTGATTAACAAAATGAGTACTGTACGAAAAGGTGGCACTTCTCGAGAACCAGCTGATAATCAACTTATCGATTACAGCACAAGCCATGCAGTAAGTTTAATTTTTCAATCTAACGTAATTGTATTTATTAGTTTCCTTTCATAAATTTTAGAATACCGATTGTTATACTACCTTAACTTCAGGAGAACCAGTCGATTATCAGGATGCCAGTTTAACAGCAGGTCCTCATGGAGTAATCCTCTTAGAAGATAGATACTTTCTAGACGAATTGGGTCACTTTGATCGAGAAAGAATTCCGGAAAGAGTTGTTCATGCAAAGGGTGCAGGTGCATTTGGATATTTAGAAGTAACTCAGGATATAACGAGATACACTGCGGCTAAAGTGTTTCAAACAATTGGAAAAAAGACACCAATTGCTATGCGTTTTTCACAAGTTGCTGGAGAATTGGGAAGCGCTGATACAGTTCGGGATCCACGTGGATTTGCAATTAAATTCTATACAGAAGATGGTATTTGGGATTTAACTGGAAATAACACGCCTGTGTTCTTCATACGCGATGCAATTCTATTTCCAAGCTTTATACATTCTCAGAAGAGAAACCCAGTCACCAATATAAGGAATTGGGATGCTTACTGGGATTTTTTAACTTTAAGACCAGAATCAACGCATCAAGTATTGTATTTCTTTTCTGATCGAGGAATTCCGGACGGGTATAGAAAAATGCACGGATTTGGGTCGAATACGTATTCTTTCATAAATGCTCAAGGTGTACTTTCTTATTGCAAATTCCATTTTCGTACAAATCAAGGTGTGGCTAACTTAGATGTAGCATTAGCTCAAAAGTTAGCTGGGTCAGATCCTGATTATTCTTTGAGAGATCTGTATAATAGCATTGCTTCAGGAAATTTCCCATCGTGGAAATTTTATGTACAAGTAATGACAGTGGAGCAAGCTAATACATACCGTTTTGACCCGTTTGATGTTACTAAGGTTTGGTATAAAAAAGATTTTCCGTTAATTGAAGTAGGAAAGATTGTGTTAAATAGAAATCCTACCAATTATTTTGCCGAAGTAGAACAGTTAGCTTTTGATCCAGCTCGTTTTATTCCCGGTATTGGAGCTTCACCAGACAGAATGTTGCAAGGACGTTTATTTTCCTATGTCGATACACAACGTTATCGATTAGGAACCAATTATTTACAACTTCCAGTGAATTCGCCAGGTAAAGTATGTAATTACGCCAGAGATGGAACAGGTACTATTGATAATCAGGACGGCGCTCCAAATTATCATCCAAATAGTTTTAAAGGTCCTGTACCATCCCAAGATGTTGCAAAGTTGGTACCAAAATATCACATAGACGGTGAATCTGGAAAATACGATACCCGAGATGAAGATAATTTTACACAGCCAAGAAAATTCTATAAGGAAGTATTGACTGCAGATGAAAGGACGCGGCTAATAGATAATCTTGCAAGTAGCATTAAGTTTACAAACGACATTATTCAACAGCGGGCTATTAATAATTTTTCTCAAGTTGATCCTGACTTGGGAAATCGTTTAGCCGCTGCTCTCCAAAGATCTGTACCAGTTCGTACTAATGTATAAATTAATATATTTAGTAACTTTGCTTGCTTTCATTTATTTATCAATAAATTATAAAAAAAATTTGTATTTTTATTTTCAAATAAAAATTTGACTTGACTTTTAATTCTTTTCAAAGAAGTTGGCAAATGACCACCAAATAGTCTAAAATCTACAACTTTGATACTTCCGGAGTAGTCTCTACTTCTTTTTTAAAATGAAAATATTCTGTCTTGGGCTATTTTGTAGAAAATTTAATTCCCTAGTCCCTACAACATTTTATAGTTTTGAAGCGTTTCTGCAAAGTTTATATGTACCTACCTGCTTTGTAATTCGTATCTTATTGTTAAGGAGTATTAATTAAAATTAATTAAAAGTAATAATTTTAATTAAAATTAAAATATGATTATTGTTGATGTCCTGATGGTCATAGGTATATTATATGGGTTCTTTAACCATTATAATTTTTTCTTTAATTTGTCGCACTAAATTTCTTTTTAGCATAATGTCGCAATTTTACAATTTTTACTTAATTTGGAAAATATAATTATTTATTTGAAGTCACACTAAGGCGCTTTTTACCGATTTGCAGATTACTAATAATTTTTATGAGCATCCTTTTCAGAACAATTTCAGCAAATGTGTTTTCAACCTGGACAATAATAAAAAATACGTCAAGCAATGTCAGAGTCGGGGCCAGTGTAGAATAGTGTCAAAAACCCGTTCGTTTGTAACCGCTGGTGTACACTACACTTTATTACACTACCTGCTCTATTTTACACTGGCTGTTTTACACCAGACTACACCAGTCTATCCAGTGTAGTTTAGTGTAATTTAGTGTAGGACAAACGAACAAACCTAATATTTTTGTTATTTGATTTTGTTTTACCACACATAGGAAAGTAACTTTTAAAGAAAATTTTGAAAAAACTTCGAAAAACCTTTCATTATATGACTCAATACTGTTATTGGGGTTGCAGAAAATGGGTGTCTTTGGGATTATTAATCCCTTTATATTTTGAAATGAAATTCCCTTAGGAATATTCCACCCTCGGTAAAACTCCTTAAAAAAATTTTACCCTTAGTAATAAAATGTAAGAGGGTATAGTTTACACAATAAATCCTGGTAGAGATGACGTAATGCAAAAAAAACAAAATTTTGCACTGGTTCTTTTAACGACAGAGCTTGCGCATGTACTCTCTACCACTCACTGCGCTCTAAAAAGAACAGTGAATTTTTACTGTGGGTAAATAAATAGAAGTTCAAAATTTAGTTAGTGAATTTTTACCTCTTTAGGAATTTTTATTACTATTTATGTATAAAATTCGATAATATTTTACTGTAACTTGCTAAAATATTCTCTATGAGTTGTTGAAAAAATTTGATAGTTAATTAGAAAACAGATTAATTTGTTCTTTCTTGGTTTTCATAAATTCTGTTATTATCTTCTTGAATTTCGGTAATGCTACTTATAGATATGCATCTAAGAAATTAATTACCATCTGCCTTGACGTCTATGGTTTATCACAGTGAACAACGCAACGAATTGTTTGAGAAAACTTTTTTTTTTCTACAAGTCCATTGTTTTGGAGATAATATGCAGACGTTACCTGTTGCTGCATTCTTGCTAACATAATGCCACAAAAATAAATAATTTAGGACATAAAATTCGAAATCAGTATTTAAAAACTAAGTTAAATCAAAGGGCATACTTGATTAGAATGGACCCACAAAACCGTAATATTCAAAAAACATAAAAATGGCAATATGGCGACGAATGTCATGGCTACCATGATTTGCAAATTTAAGTAAAATATTTCTAATCCCATGCGCCGGTAATCAGATGGCCAATCATAATAAAGAATTAATAATATTTGAGAGAAGGAGTATATAAATTAGTTATAAAAGGACGATCATGAAAACGGAAGTAGAGTTGCCTTAAAGTGTATTTGTCAAGATCGTCACGCTGCCCGTTTGCCATGCCGTTCCTACCCTTCTCAAGTATTGTAATATTAGGGTGCAATGCAAATATCGCGCTTGCTATGACTCGGAGAACAATTGAGGTTATTATAAAAATAAAAGATAATCAAATTCCGCACAAAAATGATCTTACATTTTTTTATATAGTACAACAAACGGTTTAGGCAAAAATGTGCTTCAAAGTTTCCGCGTGCTTCAAAATTATTTTGAATAACTGTCTTTTAAAACCTCTAGCCTACAATTGTTTCAGCACCATGTGTCGAGACCGGATTAAAGGATTACCACGTATCCCGGGATCTCGCTCTTATATCCCGTTATTCCGGAATTTCGTTATCCCGGAATCTGAAAACGGGATCCCGGGATACGTGGTAATCTGTTAATCCGGTCTCGACACATGTTGCTGAAGCAATTGTAGGCTAGAAATTAGTAAATTCATTAAACTTTTACATTCTAAAGAAAATATTGCTTTACTTTTCTGGGAATTACAAATCCAATTGGTGGGGTGAATTAGTTTCTATATTACATATTTCAGATAAATCAATATCGATTTCACCACAGCGTGTGGATGCCTACTGGAAGACTAAGCTAATAAATTCTGTGTAGTCCGCGATTTAAACCCAAAATTTTTGCTTTGTACTACTCCATCAGCGATCATATCACTCCACTGTTGTGTCTTTGTAGTAAATACAAATCGAAATATTTAAATAAATAACAATATTGTGTGGTTTATTTATTTTTGTGGTTGCAGATGTTCCGGTTAACGACCTCTTAAATAAAATTTTTTAGAAAGAAAATTTCGTCAGTAGACTATCATGTTTAAAATTTTTTTTTGGAGGAATGACCATTGCACTTGTTCTTGGGACGCATAAGATGTACCATGTGCGAAGGATAATTTCCTTGAAAACTATAAACAATTTTGAAAATTAAATACAAACATGTCAGACAAAACTGGAAGTCATCAATTTTTCGGCGAAATTCATTGATTTACAATGAGAAAATTTTGATTTAACGTAATTAATTATTTATTTAAGCACTTTAAGAGGAGTTAGAGATTAAAGCTTTTGCTGTGACCTTAAAATCTCTTAAGGTTTTAAAATTCTTAAACGGATGGCCAAATTTAGTACATTTTGATTGCGGAACAAAAACAATTTTAATTATGATAAAAACAAAATATTTACCACTTCCGAAATGTGTGTTATCTATCGCATGAATTGTCTATATAAGAAGGTACAAATAGTATTGTGAATAAATTAGTCAATTATGTCTACCAATCAATTAAGTAGCGTTATCCATAATGATGATCCTGAAATAGCACCAAGAACAAAAAATGACACTAGTTTGCGTGCGCCAGCTGATAATCAACTTGTAGATTATGCCAGCACCCATAAAGTAAGTTAAAACAGAGGTTAACTCTTTGAACAAATAAAATTAACTACTTAATTTTTATAGAGTTCTGATTGTAACACAACTTTAACTTCTGGAGAACCAGTTGATTACCAAAATGCTAGTTTAACAGCCGGTCCCCATGGAGTAATGCTGTTAGAAGATCGATACTTTATAAACGAATTAAGTCACTTTGATCGGGAAAGGATTCCTGAAAGAGTGGTTCATGCTAAGGGTGCCGGTGCTTTTGGATATCTGGAAGTAACTCACGATATCTCGAGATACTCTGCTGCTAAAGTATTTCAAACAATTGGAAGAAAAACACCATTAGCCATTCGGTTTTCCCAAGTTAATGGAAGTCTGGGAAGCGCCGATACAGTTCGTGATGCTCGAGGATTTGCAATTAAATTTTATACGGATGATGGTATTTGGGATGTAGCGGGAACTAATCTGCCTGTGTTTACTATACGTGATCCAATTTTATTTCCAAGTTTCATACATTCTCAAAAGCGAAATCCTGTAACCCATTTAAGAGATTGGGATGCTTATTGGGACTTTTTAAGTTTAAGACCAGAATCAACACATCTTGCATTGTATCTCAATTCTTGTCGAGGAATTCCAGATGGTCATAGAAAAATGGATGGATTTGGGATCAACACGTATTCTTTTGTAAATTCACAAGGTTTACTTACTTATTGCAAATTTCATTTCCGCTCAAATCAAGGTGTTGCTAATTTAGCTCCAGACTTAGCTGAAGAATTAGCAGGGTCAGATCCTGATTACGCCGTTAGAGATCTATACAATAGCATTGCTTCCGGAAATTATCCGTCGTGGAAATTTTATGTTCAGGTAATGACAGTGGAACAAGCGAATGCATACGAATTTGACCCGTTCGATGCTACTAAAGTTTGGTACAAAAAAGATTTTCCGTTAATTGAAGTAGGAAAGATTGTGTTAAATAGAAATCCTACCAATTACTTTGCCGAAATCGAACAGCTGGCATTTGATCCAAGTCGTTTTATTCCTGGTATTGGAGCTTCTCCAGATAGATTATTGCAAGGACGTTTATTCGCTTATATTGACACTCAACTTTATCGACTGGGAAGTAATAATTCACAACTACCAGTTAATTCCCCGTTTAAAGCATGTAATTATACCAGAGATGGAGCAGGCACCCTTGATAATCAAGACGGTGCTCCAAATTACCATCCAAATAGTTTCTCAGGTCCTTTACCTTGCAAACGCGCAGCAAGATTAACATCAAGATACCACATAAATGGTGAAGCTGGAAAATATGATACTAGAGATGAAGATAATTTTACACAGCCAAGAAAATTTTATAGAGAAGTGTTGAATGAAGAGGAAAGAACAATGCTAATAAATAATCTTGCCAGTAGCATTAAGCTTGCTAACAAAGCTATTCAAGAGAGAGCTATCGATAATTTTTCGCAAGTGGATCCAGAGCTAGGAAGTCGTTTGGCTACAGTTCTGCAGAAAGCCATTCCATTACACACTAATGTATAAATTAATGTAAAAAAATTATTGAATTAATCGTACCACTGAAAATTAATATTTAAATTAAAAGTAAAATCTTGTAATCCAGTGCCGTGTAATGAACAAAATTATAAGGTAACAAAAAGTTGTAATCTAATTTTAAAAGTTTTAATTTTGGATTTCTAATGTGGGTTTTGCAACACAGTAAAATTTTAATACTAAATGTTCGTTTTGCAATATTACCAAAAGGCATTTGTTATTAATGAATTGCACTTCATGTTTATTTTAATTGCATTTGACCGGCTTGTTGTAATTAAAATAAAAATACACAAAAATTTATCTTTCACAAACTTTGGTAATTTTCATTTCAGTAGTTTTCTTGTTATCCAAAATGTTTATTATAGAGGCCGTAAAAGTCAAACATACGACCCATTTTCTGAACTAGTCCGAGGTAACGAGAAAAGGTACTTCTATCACGACAAATGTTTTACCACATAAATTTTTATAATCGTAATATTAAAGTTCCCAAAATTTAAGTTGGATCAGTGGTGATAATGCGCAAATACAAAAATTCGTTCGCTTGTGTGCATCTTTGTATTTGTGGGATGTCAATTCGAAGTGCTTGTAGGGTCCGGATTTGTAGGCATTTGCATGTTTTTTTTACGTACAGGCTCGTGAAAAATTTTAAAAGGGGAGCATGTTTTACACCTTTCTGGATCGTTTTATGTAGTTTTTATTTTGCTTATAAATGCATATTTTGAGTTTAAGTGCATATTTGGTGGTTTGTTGCCTATAAATACATATTTGCTTATGTTAGTATATATTTTGTATATTTAGCAAATCAAATAGTATAATTTTTTGTTTTTGCAACGGTTGCAAACTACTCTGTTCGATAGTGTTGTCAAAGCTAAAAAGAGTTTGAACGACAATACCAGTAATTCAGGAAATGGGGGTGACGATAAAATTATAAACTTGTCCGAAACTGCCCCGGCCATGTCCGAAACTGCTCCATCATGGGGCAGTTCCGGACAATTTCAAAATTTTGCTAAATAAAAATTTTCCGAAAAATGATTTACTATTTTTATTTAGATTTATAGAAAAATATTAAGTAAACATAGCTATACCTACTATAATTTTTACAAATTTCTATGTCAAAAATGAATGAATATATAGCAGTTTGAAAAAAGCTGTCCGGACCTGCCCCCTTCTCCCCTATACAGGCAAATTTTAACTGACAACAGGCGCCAATTGACACCCAAAAATTTACAAAAAATTCTTGTTTGTAACATTGGTGGGAATTGTAAAGAATAAAAATTAAAGCAATATTTTATTATTTTCAAAATATTATTTCATTAATAATTGAATTTATCTAACAAAAGTAGTTCATCCATTATTTGGACCAATTGCAATTCAGCATTGTGCACAGCTCAATAAAATTTTTTATCGCATATTTGAGTGCTTATTTTGAAGTTTTTAGAGCATATTTGCCTGCATATTTTCAAGTTTTTCAGTGCCTACAAATCCGGACCCTACTTATGACATATTTTTGTATGACATATTATATATACTTCGGGGGTTTGCCATTGCCTTTAGAAAGGAGAGGGGTTGCAATAAAGTCTATTAAATTTTGTGGCCTGGTTGGGGATCAAATCTAGAACCTCTGGCCGAAAGTTCGGTTCTTAACCCGTCCACGTAGCTCACCTTATATAAATATAGAAGCTTTTAAGATTCGATTGTTTAGTTAAATTTTAGAATTATGGATAAAAAAATACATATTATTATAATTATTGATCAAATAATTTAACTCAATTAACTTAGGTTAATTATTCGAGAAATTTCGTATCAACGTAAGGTTATAACGGTACAAGTCTCGAAAGTTTTTCACAAAACAAAAAAATGAACCTAACACAGCACTGGAAATTGCTCTTAATTTTGAAATATGTTTGAACTGCTTTCTTGTGGCGATAATTAAGGAAATTTTTAAAATAATTTTGATAAATTGACTAAAAAATATATTTTTAACGTACTTCCTGTTTTCTTATTTGTATGACAAGAACACCTACGCGTTCTATTAGATTAGATATTATAATCCTATTTTACCTTTATTTAATTCCACTTACTAACTAATTTACCCGTACCATGAAGACTTACAATAATGGAATTAAATCCTCATTCATTTTTAGTGTCAAGGCTGTCAAATTTTCTTTTGGCAGAAATAAAAATTTTCATCTTTGAATCATTGACCCCCCTACAAAGTTCTATTATGCATCACATAGTAATTTAATTTAGACTTTATGTACGTATATTTGTTTTATTTTAATGTTTGGAAAATCTTTCTAAATTAATACAAACTATTTTTAAAATTTATTAAATAAGTAAGTTAATATTCAGCGTTTTATATTTTGAAAATAACCGTTTTAAATTTGAACCAGTTAATAGGAATTTAAGACATCAGCTTCATTTTCTTTTGAATTCACACTAGGATGCAAATAATAAATCATTATTATTTCATAATCACGCATAAAATTTAATTATAACTCTGAAATATTATAATACAAAATAAAAATAACTTTTGTAACGAGATCAGTTTCGATGAAAACTATCACAAAAATAATATCCACTTATAAAAGTAAAAATGTTCAACTATTTCCGCGCTTTTTTTTAAACTATAAATTTAATTTTAAAGCTGTAACCTACAAGTCAGTAAACCTTCTAATTTCGTACAAAATTTTAGAATACGCGTAATTTTAAACAATAATAAACTCGGAGCTTTTTAAATGAAAAGCTCGCACGTGAGGCAGTGCGTGCGCGTCTGATCGTACACGAAGTCGACATTGCGTCCTGATATTTGACTTCTAACCGCGAATATTTAAAGACGACGCTTTCAGGTCAGATTCGAAATTTGCGAAACTAATTTTTTTTGAAAACTAACAAAACGTTTGGTGCGTAAAAATGTTACGAAAGTGCTTTTTTCTGCTATTGCATTATTTCATTATAAATGGTAAGTTTTGCGTTTCTAATTTTTGAATAAATTTTGAAAATACGTTTTATGTGAAAGCGCACTATTTAAATTTTATTCCTTACTTGGATTGATTCTATGTATTAACTGGAGCAGATATTCTAATTTGATGATTCACATTTAGAGTGTATCAAAAATTGTTTTGTATCAACCTTGATCCTGAATAAATGATCTAAAATTGTGGTTTACGTTTTTAAGTATTTGGCAAATTATCAACTCGTTTCACATTTTATTACACAATTTGCATTGTTACATTGTTACCTTTTTTTGAAGTGTAATAATGCAGCAAGAGTTCCTATTGTGCTTAGGTTTTACCATTTCATCCTGGTGTTGTGTCGGTCATTTACCTACCTTAAAAACTTGGCAAAGTTCTTTTATATCCGTCGTCTTTTAACGTAAAATCGATAATATTGAAGGGTCTTCGAAAATTATCCATTGTACTGTTGATGATATTTTGACAAGGTAGACGCAACCTTGCTAAAATGTTTGCATTTTAATACGTTTTGCATTATATATGTTTGTACAGTCACATTATAAATTGAGCTTACACCTACATCAAAAATGATCAAATTTCACCTGTTCTTGGAAGAATTTTATCGGGAAAAATTTTCACACTCGTGCAGAAGTTTAATAACAAGGTTACTCACAACGAGGACACAAACAACGAAAAATGCAGTTTTTTTTCATTCAAACTTATACTAAATAGTACATGGAGTGTATTATTGGAACTTCCTGAACACTGCTATTGTAAAATTTCACGTTTCATAAAATATTATATTACCTCCGAAATTACTTCGTTACGCGTCAATTTCTTAACCAAACGGTGGGCCAAAATTGTTACGAACCCCGAGTATAAATATCCATGTGAATCATAACACTTACTATTTTTGACGTTTTAAAATGCACTTCACTAAAAATTGTGCCATCGAACTCGAGTTAATTTGAATTGCACTTTGATTAGTAAGTTAGGGTTCAAGTGCAAACTGTATTAATAGCTACTTCAAGCAGTGTCAAGTTAATTGGGCGATTATTTGGAAGGAACACAGATTTTTTTTATAAACTCTATTGAAACGTTAAAATCGTTGCATTTCAACTAACTAAAAGACTGTAAGTTTGATATTATTATGCATAGGTAGTACCTAGTATGTAAAAAACGCAAAAGTTTAAAAGATATAATTAAATATTGATAACTTAATATGCGCCTTCCGGTTCTGTAACAAAGAATAACAAAATTTTCAATTCGAAGTTTTGATGTTTTTCTATTCATGCCTGAAATGCACCTTGAGAAAAGAGAAAGAGAACTTAAATTCGTCAACTAACGATGAAATTATTAATTAAATGCAATTTTACGCTGTTAAAACATTTGACCCAGCTAGGATTCATCGATTATAATCTTCATACTGACAAGAACCATGATTGATGTTCCAAACACTGACATATTATATTTTGCTTACGTAATCTTACAAATTTTTAGAAAATGTGTAAATTAATGTTAAAATATAAATGCGTATCTAGAGCAAATTGTAATACATAATATAAAAAGTGGTTGATTAGCCCATTGAAATCGAATAAAACTTTTTATTTTAACAACCTAACAAATATCGTTACACGATAGTAGGATTTCTTCTAGTTTTGTTTTTAGTATGTAGTAGATATGCAGACGACAAGAATTTTTACTATTTACCGGTCCGGAAAATTTACATCGCCGACGCCGACGGACGACGAAACCTTTTGACGCCTATAAAGCGGCTTCACAAGAGATTCTTGTCTTGCCTTGCTCGGATAGAAGCTAACAAGGTCAATCAGATTGAAGAATTTTCTTCTATCCTTTTCTATTTTTAAAAAATAATAAATAATCTGATGGCTTCTACCTAAAATTGTAGAACCTACCTCAACGTGAACGCCGCTTAAGGGTGTTTTTATTTGTAAATTTCTTATCTGCAAAACTACTTATTACGAAAGTAGCTTTAAAACATTGTCTTAATACAGATAATTCGCTCCTGGGGTAAAAAATTATTAATTTTTGGGACGTAAAGCGTTCGCTTTTGCAAATTAAAATAATTTTAGTTGCATACATTCAACGAGTTTTAATTTTTATAATTTAATTTGCAATAAAGGTGACCGCTTGTAGGTTCCAAAAATCTTATTTTCGAAAAAATAACTTAACCCCTTTTTCACCCCTCCAGCAGCAAATTAATGTTACCCCACCATTGAACGATTCAAAAATAAAAAAAAGCTTGAGTTCATTAATAAATAAATAATAAGAAAAAATGTTGGAAAACATGAACATTTTTTGGACTTGTCTCAATATAGATAAGCAATATTGGAGCAATACATACAATTGCAATATTGTGCTCAATTATTAAGGCCTTATTGTATCAAAATTGAATTTAAGTTTACATTATATTGAATTGCAACATCCAAATGCAAAATCAACTAGAACTTGGCACCTACATATATAAAAATTAAATGGACAACGAAATACGTCGTCAAAATCAAAAAAAAAATTAATTTAGCTTCCGACCGGTTCAGTTCTAAAGACGTATTGTTTAACACACTCTCGTATGGATAATAAATTCATGGTTGGCAGTTTTTTGACATTTGATAGGTTAAGGATGGTCTATAAATTATAGTTTTATAGAAACTCGTGGGCTGCTTGTAAATAAATTCTATAACGCGCGGAAGTCAAAGTAATAGTTAAATTTAGAATCAAGTGTCTCTTTTGAAAAGAAATTCCATTATGACAATTGCTTCTACAAAAAGTGATTAAAAAATAGCCACTTCACGGCCGACAGTTCTCGTACTTGTTTGATCTATAAGTAGGCCATGTCAGTTCATTCTTCATTCAAGGCTTCTTCTCGCCATCCACTGGGGTGAGTTACCCGATTTCTGAGGATCTTCCGATCAAGGCCCGAAGATCAAGGACTACCAGCTTAAAGGAGTGAATACATAATATATAGGAATTGAGTAGGAAAGACTATAAGAGACCCTTCACTGCTCTATTAAGTCTCACTAGCACCCCAAGATACTGTCAGAAAATTTTGTTTTACCAAAGTAATTCGAAACTTCCGCACACTTAGATAAACAGGAAAATTTCACGTGTGCTGAAAAACTGATGAAAAACTAACTCTTTTTTGTTTATTTGAAGGCTATATAGGCGAGGATCACTACAAAGAAAACATAATTGCCTCTCGTTGCTAATGAAAGAGTGACTTATATCTTAAAAATAAACAACAAAATTATCAAAATAATGAAAAATATCAAAAAACGGAAATGAAAACATAAAATGTTAAATAACAGTTTTACGTTACAATAAAAAACACCCCAGGACGGAGAAGTATAGGCCGACCGAGAAAAAGATGGGTATACTGGAACAGGCAACATAGCGATCCATGGAGCGAAGAAGAATTTTTAATTACGCTACAAAACTTCAATTGCTTATAATTATTTGAAAATAATGGCATATATTGCCAAAACCTAGTACTAAGTACGTTAATATTTTCGTCGTGAAACATACTTTCTGAAAAAACGTTTAAAAAATGAATTAATGGCATTTTTTATTTTTTAAGTACAAAATAACGTTTTTTCGTTCTAATATAAATAATTAAATAATCAGGGGTATTATGTATCACCAACGTTATCATAAAGGTGACAGTTATGACATAAAATAAAGTTTTTTGGTAAATCCTACCAATGAAATCGATACGATTTACCGAAATATGTTATAACGGTCACCTTTATGATAACGTTGGTGATACATAATACCCCTGAATGTTTTAGTTAAATAAATATTTAATAAACAATTCTTTTAAAAGAATTTTGTGAAAAACCGTAGCCAATTCTACAAATTTCGTGCCAGTCGCATTCTGAAATCGTTTTCTTTATATTATACATTTTTTAATTTTTTAAAATTTTTTTTTTACCAATTCCACAAATTCTAAGCTTAGTTTCATTGTCGGATCTTGTTTGATTATACGTCGTGCCATATGTTCTGTGAAATGTTTGCGAGTAAATTTAAACAACTTAAAAATAAAAATACTATGATTTTGAAAAGCCATTATATTAGGTACATTTCAAAGGATTTTCTACGTTTTAATTTATTCAAAATGACCACCTTTTGCTTTCACACAGGCTATCTTTCATCTATTGCGGCATGTACCACTTCAGTCGGTACTGGTGCCACTGCCTTGATCAAATCTCGCTATTTCTGTAAGGTACCTTATAATCTTGTTCCTCAAAAATCGTCTACAAGTCCAATGGGTTTAGATCAGCACTTTCTGAGGGTCAATCTTCCGTAGCAATAAAATTTTGATTTTTGCTTTATGAGCTGATGCAGAGTCTTGCTGAAAGATTCAACGCTGTCTCTCGAATGGGATAGTATTTAATGGCTTTACCACGTTTTCTAACATTTCTTGATGTACTGGGGCAGATGTTTTTATACTTCTGTCACAGAAATGAAGCTGTGTTACATCTTTGGACGATACACCTCACCAAAACATTACTGATGCTGGAAAATTACTTTTTTGTTTCTATCCTAGCAACTTTTTAGATACTTCCTTTGAGCTATGGGCATGCACTCGATCATTGTGCTTATTGAATTTTTGTTCTACCGTAAAAATTTTTTTTTTTGCAAATAAAATGTTTTTTTGTTATTCAGGTCGTATTTGGGGTAGTTTTCATACCTGTTTTTAAGAAGTAAAGAGACCATTTTTGTCTCTCCTTTTTTCGGCCACGCCCCATGAACGTTTTGAGATTTTTTCGTACATGGGGCGTAGCCGAAAAGTTTTTTCATGTCATGGGGAGTAGCCGAAAAACTTTTTTCGTTCGAGGGGCGTAGCCGAACACAGCACGAGGGGAGAGGTATACAAAATAAGGAATGGTACAACACAAATTATAAAAATACATAACTTTATTTTTAGATTCGATTAGAAATCGGCAATGTGCAGAGTAAAAAAACTTACCTGTTGTTGAAATTTTTAAATTCAACATATTTGCTGAATAGCAAATCTTGCATTTCGTCGTCTTCATTTTTGATCTTCAAAATATGCCCCTGTCGGCGCATAAAAAATCCTGTAGGGGAGAGTAGAACGCGTAGATCGAGTATCGTGGGCCAAAATGTAGTCTAAAATAGAAAATTATGTATAAATTAGCCTCACAAATACTGATTTTTGCCGAGCGCGATGGTACTTACCACGTGCGATCTATCGAAATTTGCGATTTTTTTGCTTCGTGTCCATGAACATTGATAGATGCGACCACAATGTCGTATTTATTGATTATATAACGATTATTTCTTGGTTTTTAGGCATTTTTAATTGAAAACACTGACACACAAACACAATACACGCGTCCGACTTGCAAAAAATCAAAATGAACATGGCGTCCCAACATGGCCGCTCTCCAGGGTACCAACTGGTGCCAACAAAAATACCATAGTTACAAGTATAAGTAGGTTTTACACTACCAAGATGTCAATTAAAACGTGTTATTTTTTTATGAAATTTACGCAATTATTGCATAAAAATTGTAAATTTTGTCGGATATATTTCCTTCGAAACAAAAAGCATTTCATATCACACGGACGTTAGCGTTTTTTCGGCCATCGGCTTCTCCTATTCCCTCGCCGACGAGACGGCTTTGCCACCTAGCGGATCGGCTCGTAAAACACTCCTCTTGCCGAAAAACGACCCTTTACGTCCTTATGATATAAACTACTATTTTTAGAAGACGTTTTGATCGTTCACATCTAAACAGGCGATGTAGTTCTTCTGGAAATTTACCGTAATTTTCTGGCCGTAATTTTCTGGCTTCCTTTCAAGGAAGGAAGGCTTCCTGGGTTAGCGAATTGCCATCATTAAAAAAAAGCAGAGTACAGGAAATATCAAGGCTTAAACTAAGTTGAAGAAGAAGAATGAATGAAAAATAAAATGGGTAGTTCTTATTTGCTACCTTTTCCTAATTATGCCGGAATTTAGTTAATTTTAAATCAGAAAACTAGAGAAGAGTTCGTGATACAGAAATAAAAACAGTTTACTATAAAATGATGCATTTCCTACTGTCATCTAAATTAATTGGGCAAAATTTTGAAGTATTTTGTTATGATGGTTAAATATAATAGAATCAGTTAAACTTTGAAATTATTTGTATTTTGTTTTGCCTCTGTAGACAGAAAATAATTTTTTATTGGCTCTAATCATTTTTTGATCACCGCTAGTGGGTATTTTGCTAAAATTAATTTTGCATCAGTTTGATATTTGTCAACTTGTGCCAAATATAGCACATTAGAAATAATTTCTACAAAATTTTTGTAACACACGTTTATTTTTATATAAATTTCTATCCAATTTAATTTTCCGCAAATTATTTTGTTGTTCATGTTCTATGAAACTTAACTATTTCTGGACTTAAATTAGTTAGTTAATTGTGTGTGCTATTTGAATGTAGGCAATCCCATTATTGTAAATAATACCCATAGACAAGTAATAAATAAAAATTGATCAAGCGTTTACAAATGCATTAATGATTCCGTTTTGTATATAAATCAAATTCACTAATAAGTTACATAGGAGTATTTTTTATGTGTACAACATTATTTTTCAATTATAACAAGGTTAAGAAAACTGCTATTACTCGCACTTATAACCAAGAGCCAAGATTATTTCTCTCGGTGCTTGAATTATTATTGAAGTGTAAAGCGAGGTGTAGGTATATAGAATTTTTTACTGCTAGGACCATTATGTTTCTTATGGAACCTAGGAAAGGACGTACATGACTGAATTAACCAGATTTACGTTTTATTATAGAAATATTTCTATGAAATAATTTTTGTGTTCCAATAAGAGGTTACTTACAGTTGGAAAAATTATTATTAAAATGAGTAGTAAACTAATAGTAGTAGTAAACAATATATTCCAGAGACAAGCGCTTATTTTTTTTAAACTACCTCAACTCATGTGTTCAGATTGTTTACTATGTGAGTATTAAATTGTCTATTAAGATTCAAACCTAATTATTTAAAAAAAAGTTAATTGCACGTCAAAATAGGTCAAAGTTTGTATATTTATTTAAGTTGTAAAATTTTTAAATCGCTTTTAAACTTTAATGTGTGTGCGTATTATGTTTACATCGAGTGATGTGAAAAGCAATATATTACTTACTTTATTTTTGTAAGTTTAATTTTACATTTTACGCAAAATTTAAATAAAGAAACTGTATAAATAATTGTAATAGTAATTTTAGGTGAATTTAGGTAATATACGGGTTAGAAAAGTCTGCAACTCGTTGGCTTTTTATTTCCCCAAATACTACTGTCTTACACCCCTAGGTACATAATATCGATTATTTCTGAAAGCCAGATTTTAGTTTCTTTTCTTATATTTTTAGTTTGGCCCTTTCCTGGCAAAAAAAATTCTCCCATGGATAAACACAATTAAGTGTGTTATATTTCATTTTAAATTTGAAATATAAATAAAGCGATGAATAACAAATTATAAGACGATATAATATAGATATCAAAGAGATTAATTAATTTTCAATTTATTCTATTATTAGATTAAATGAATTTTTATTAATTTTTAAATGAAATTAACTAGATTGTGTAAAAGTCTTTTTTCTCCAAAAATTCCTTTATTAGAAGAAGTAATTGCGAGGTTCATGATATTAATCTAGAATTATACGCTACAAACGTAAACATAGATCAGCAAAAATTAGACAGTCAGTGTAGTAGGTCAACACAACCCATCTCGTAAAAATGATTAATTAATTACCAATAATAAAAGAACAGCACGTTATTTAGTAGCCAAATAGCTTTCATGATTAATTAAATTTTACTGCTACAAATTGGAGCCAAAAAGCTATCATAATATTGTGGTCAGTTATACCTACTGATTAACTTTTCCAGCTTGGTGAGCCCACTGTCGCAGACCATTTTGCAGCCACCAGCTATATTGTATGTTATACTATGTACAGCTATGTTATACTAAACATTGAACATATAGCCATATAAGTTATAATCAAAACTTGGACTGGGGTAGCATCCGCTACATCCCTCATCAGGTATTACTTGGCCTATTCCATCTCAGTTTGACAATATTTTTCTAAGGTATAGAAGAAATCTTTGTTCTGAAAGATTCTTGTTCTAACGTCTTGTGAAGGAAGACGGCAAGAAAGCGTGCCCAAAGGGGTGCAAATTCAAAAATGTTTTGTCTGATGTTTATATTAGATAATAATTTATTGCTTATTCAAGAATAGGTACATGGAAGTTTTTAATTTAGGAACGATATCATCTGTAAATATTGTGAGATAAAAACAACATCTTTCTATTAAGATTTAACCTAAAAGTTTTTACTACACTAAAAATATGTTTATTTTAATTACTTTTTATAAGTTAAGCTAATAAGTTAAAAATAAGCCAAATGGTATATTAATGTTTAATTTTAATCTCCAGAAATTAGGGGATTTCGGTGTGTGATTTTTAAAAACCGTACCTATACTGCATTGCACGTAGTATATTAAAAAGGAGCGGCAAAATGGGTGTAGAGTTAACCTAGATTTTACTTTTAGACAATATTGCAACACACCTAGTTTGCTAGGTACATTGTAAATTTATCACTCAAATTTTAACAAACGTGGACATTACATGCAATGTGCTATGTAATTGATGTTATTATTTTTGAGTACATTTAAAGTGAAAAAATTAACTTTGATTCAATTAAAAATTAAAAAAAATAATTATATTAAAATATTTATGGAGCTTTTCTGCTTTTTTAATTTATTAAAGCTCCATAGGGTAACCCTCCCTAGTGTATATGGGAAACGCACTTATGCGTAACAACCTTCTTCGGGTTCTGTATGTCTGCTACTAAGTTTGAACCAAGCACGCGTCACGTGCCAAATACTCTTCCGAGGTCTTAAAAACTCTTGCTACCTGCCCACTAGAGAGACATCGACAACGGGTAGGTTTCTTTTTCTCTCGTTCAGTAGCATACATCTTCGATGTTGTGGAATTTCAATACCTTCTTTGAGGTCATGCTTTTCTGTTACTTAGAATTCAGTATCTTCTTACCCCTTTACTTGAAACGAAATATTTGAAATTCTCTGCTAAGGTGTAGGCATAAGATACTCTTGAAGCTTCTGTTTCTTTGTTAAGATTCTTGCTTAATTTCCGATAATTTTTGCATAAATTATATTTATGTATTTAGAAACGGAGTTTTGCTCAAGCCGAACGAATATGTCTTCGTTATTCTGGTACTCTGTTATGCGGGCCGACAGAATCTGGCAATGTCTGTCAGTCATCGGTGATGGCAGGTCAATGCGTGTGAGTGAAGTTTCCATGTATTACCGTTTGAATGATAACCCAGGTATCGGTCATTTTCATTTTTATTCTATTCCACACTCCTAGTTTTCGGATAGTTCAATTCTTGTACTGCTAATACAAACAACTACCTCCTATGAGGAAATGCTGATTTCGTATCTCTTCCAAGGTTTGCTTTCCTGATGAAAGTGCGACGTTGTTTCTTAAACACTCCCACGCGCGCTCACACTGACTGATATTTTCCAAAACGATTTTTAGATTTCTTCCAATTCGTGAAATTTACCTATAAGATTTAAATAAAAGTCTTTACTACAGAAGGATTTTTCAATTGTTTTTTTTTTATAATTCAAAATTTCATTCCATTTAATTTTATTGACAATTCTTTGGAAATTCAATTAAGATAATAATAGCTGAAACGTATTTAGTGGGCAATTGAGAAAATATGAATTAACCATATTTTAGTACCCGCTAAAAACGTATGTGTAGGGCTGGGAGTTTATGCATTTATCACGTTTGATAGAGCAAAAGGAAATAGTGTTGAAAGAGAAGATACTGAAGAGACTTTGATGTTACGTATGAGTTTACCCATTCTCACTGCTGCTGCCCTGGTAGTCATGTGGAATTATTTTCCAATAAATTCACGCATGAGTGCACATAGAAAAATTAATAAAATAAAATGACGTATCGAGACACCAATTGAATTTTATTCATTAATTTCGTAATAAAGCTTCGTACTTTTTGGAATGCTATAATTTCTTTTTAATTCTTTGCAACGAAAAGTTAATGAAAGGAATATTTTGTCCGCTTCTTTTTCATTTTTTATTTGCATCATCAAATTAGTTTAATTATAAACATTTTTTCATAATTAAAATTGAAATTTTTTTGTTATCAAATTTATTTATTTATGGTCTTCCGTATTTTCGAGTGAATAGGAATTAATGCGGAAAGGGAAAGATTTATTGAATGGAAAATTGCGTTTTTATTGAAAAGCATAATAAAACGATATGCTTATCTCGTTTAGCGTCGCGACGCTTTCGCCATCGTTTGTTACGTCATGTTTGCCTGATAATGAAAACGCCATATTTGGGAAAGCTCCAGTTAGGGTTTTATTTTCCCTACTTGTTGATTTAAAAGCTCTACTGGGAAAGCTTCTAAACTTCGTGATAATTTAGATTCGCGCAACATTCCCTTTTCATTTTGTATGGTAGGTATTATGTTAGTATTATTAGAAAAGCTTCAAATTCCTAAGATAGATTTAAATATTTTTAAATTGTTAATTTTAAATAAATAACAAATTTGCGGTTTAGATTTCTTGAAAATCTAGATGATATTCTAGATAGAAAGTGAGATTAAATTTATCAAGGTTCAGACATAAAAATATAATTATTGTCTTCTCCAATCAATAAATTTTATTGTCAATTTCTTGTATAAAATTTCTTTTTAAATTATTTGTGCTGTGGTTCGGATTCCACGTTTAAACAATGCAATATCACCGAGTGCTCTTTGTATGTTATCAATAGACTTTATGCTACAAAATTTAGTATACTCGTCATGTATCTATCTATCGTCTCCTTAAAATAGAGCAGTCATACAACTTAAACAACAATAGTCGACTGCTTTATAAAGAACAAATTTGTCACTTTTTATGACGAATCTGAATTTTGATGAACGACCGGGGGGATTCCTAAAATTAAAGACAAATCAGAAAAGTCGTAATTTTCTCTTCAAATCTGGAAAACTCATTACATTTTGTTAAAACATAAAAAAAACTATAAATTAAATAGTTGACGTGTTAATTTAAATTTTATAGAAATAAAAACTTACTTTGTCTGTCGGTACTGACGGCTGACAAAGTGTCCGTCATCTCTTGCAAAGTGAAATTTTTCCTTTGTGACTGGTTGCAGCTAATGTAAAGAAACAAATATTCCTCCAATCCATTTTCCCGTCGGCACCGGCACGTTCTCTTCCTACATGTAGATTTCGCACAATAATTAGGCTCAAAAAAAATTTTCACTTTACTACACATGATGTCACCACGCCGGTACTAAAGGCGAGCAAATGTAACTTTAACCTTGTGTATACATACATAGTAAAAAATGACAATGACAAGAAAAAAATCATTTTTATAATAAAGTTTAATAAGATTATGAAATATACACGTGTTTCACATCAATTTGAAGTCATCGCGCTTCAAATTATGAAATAAATACGATTTTCTTTGACTTTAAATGGTTATAATTGGATTTTCTCTGGGAGTAAAATTTTTTTACGTGTAATCCTGAGTGGCAAAGTAATTTCAATAAATTAATAATTTTAGAAAATTGAAAAGGAAAATTCAGCATAAATGCTGATGTTTTATCACAGCGACGGCGACGCGACGCTATAGGAATATTTTCCTGTTATGATAGCCTGATATTGGAAACGCCTTATATGGGAAAAGCTTGTTCGAAGGTTTCCTTACTAGCACTTGTTGATTTACTAGTTAGGGCTAACATAGGATAACTCTTGTTAACATAACAACGTCATTTGCTGGGTGAATTATTGAATTAGCAATATTTTTATTTTACACATTAAACTGGGTTTATTTTTGAATTCAATTTTTTTGTTTTCAGTTTTATAATTTTCTTTTATTTCTTAAAATTTTTTTAATTTTTATTGTCATCTTGCAAATTATCCAATAAAAAGCATTTATGGGTGATTTTCCCTAAGATTTTAAATTTTTATAATTCTTGAATATATTTGATATCAGGATAAATTTTTACAATTTTGTGTATTTTTTGTTTTTATAATTTTGCAACACCACTGTTACGTCTTTCCCTTTGTCTTTCAATCCTTTTTGGGACTCCAACTTCCTCTGATAATTAAGAAAATTTAAAAGATAATCAGTCTCTCTGAAAATTTCATTTTTTTCTTAGCGTGCTTTTAAAAAATTACAAAATGTTTTGGATAGTTTTTCAAATTTCTGTAACAATATTTATGACATAGTTTTTAAATTATTAAACAAAAAGAAAAAGTATGGCTTCTGCGTTACTTATATCAAATATTAAAAAACTTATTGAATGTAACTACATAAAACTACAATTTTTTCAAATTTCTAATTTTTATCATTTGCAATTATTTTTTTTATAAAATATACCTGCGGCTTTGTCTGAAGTTACTTACGAAACTTGATATTTGTTCTTTAAGGATTATTATGAATGTTAAATTAAAATAAATGATGTCATAAAAAAAATAAATTATGTACTTACCTAATTTTCTATTCTAGAAAATAATAGTTTTTAAATTTGTTGCTCTTACGGTTTACGAATGATAATCATCTAAATATAGAGATTGTGATTTCACGTTCAAATCCACCTATTCTGCCAAATGAAGCTTACCAGCTTTACTCTTTGCCAAGCTGCTCTTCGTTTGCTGTGTCTCTACGGACGTAATAGTAATTATTTAAGGTGCTAAACGAAAAATTTTGCAATGTATGATATTGCAGAGTAATTGTTTCTCAGAAAGACAACAAAAATAAGAATGCTAGTAAGGAAACTAATTTAAATAATAAAATCATTTATGGCAAATTTCCTCGAAGTATACCCAGTACCACCCTCCTCCCTACAGCAAATGAATAGAAAACATTGCTCTGATGACAACAAAAACTTAAAAACTACTAAAATACAGAAAAAGTAAAGCTGTAGACATTCGTTCTTTTAGTAATTCACGTTTTATATTAACGTTGGTGGTGCCATCGTCAATAACAACAGTCCAACAGCAGTTTGAAAATATTCCGTATGGTAGCGTTTTGTTAATGTAAACTAAACAAGATTGTTTGTTTATGTTGTTGATGGTGGTACTCGTTATACTTAATATACGTTCAATATGAGTTTGAAATTATTTCGTGTGGTGGCGTTTTGTTAATATTAAACGTGAATACAAGTAGATAACTTGTAATTAGCTAGGCAGTAGCACGAAAGCTAGCTACAGAAAGTATGAATTTTATTAATAAGAACCTAACAGATTTTGATAAAACACATAATTATGAAGCGTTTTAGATATGGAGGAAATAATCACGGACAGTAGGGCGGTCCTTGTGGCGCTAAACCGCTGCAAGATCATCTCTGGTCTTGTGCTACAATGCATTGAGACACTGAACGTGATATCCACTCATAATGTTCTAACTCTTAGTTGGGTTAAAGGGCATGAAGGAAATGAGGGCAATGAGAGGGCTGATGAGCTGGTGAGGCAAGGTTCTGGTAACGTGCCGTGCGGTCCGGAGCCTTTTATCTCGCTGGCTGTTAAGGCCCTTGATGCCATCATAAAAGGGGAGACCCGTAGACTGCATGTTGAAAGATGGGAGAATGTGGCTGGATGCCGTCAGGCTAAGGCTGCAATTAACATACCATCTGACAAACATGCAAAATATTATCTGCAGTTGTCTCGGGACAGATTACGAGTTATCGTAGGATGTCTTACAGGACACTGTAAGCTAAACAAACATCTGCACACTATGGGACTGGTTGAAAGCCCATTATGTCGTGGATGTGAAGAAGAAGATGAAACAGTGGAGCATGTGCTTTGCAACTGCCCAGTGTTAGCATCGAAAAGAGGATCCATGTTGGGGAACTTCTGGCCTAGCATGGCCAGTATTAGTGGCACACCGCCCTCCAAAGTACTTGAGTTCGCCCTGAGTTTGGGGTGGCTTGAGGAATAGGAGGCTGGTGGGCTGCTAACATCGGAGGTAGCATAATGGGCCCGATTATGTGGCCTGAGTGCGCGTGAACCATGGTTTGCCCTCCACATCCAATCCAGAATCCAGAATCCAGATATGGAGGAATGTCATATATCGATAAGTTTGGCCAAAAATCAATTTTAAAGTGTGTATTTTTCGTAAATATCGTTCGTGAACTTTTAGTTCGGCTTTACAAACGAGAGGCAAGAGCAGTAAGTGGTACTTAACACCGTTGTTGCGTTAACATTGAACTAATATTACGGTTTATGGATATTTCAGGTTAGTGTTAGGAACTCTTTTTTTAAATAAGGGGACCGTTTAAAGGGAGATCCACTGGTCTAGCATAGGTTAGAGTTAGGAAACGATTTTTTAAATTTAAATAAACTCTTTTCAAGCAATTTTGGTCTAATATTAAACTTCTGCGAGGGTGGGGGTAGGCGGAGCTTATCCAATCGCATTATCCAATACACTGAAAATTTTCAGTTTTTCAAAATATATAATAGGGCTTATTTTTACTGATCCATGAAATTTTAGTTTTATAATTTTTTTGGAGACTCTTTTCAATCATCTATTCCTTCAGATATATTTAAGTTCCTATATCCGGTTTTCAGGTTATCTTCAAATATAATATCCAAATATAAAGTGAGTGATTATGCTTTATAAACAAAATATAATTTATGTAGTAGTTACTAAAAAGGGTGATTAAAACTAATTGAATACATGGATGTAGATAACTCAAAATGGTCCAATAATATCTTCATATCTTCACTTACAGTTAAAATTTATAATAACTAAATATTACGATCCTCATTAAAATCTTGATTAACTTACGATATTATTTGATCTAAATAAAATTAACATAGTTTAATTTAAAGAAAACTTTTGAACTTCTTTGTAGGTAAGTTACAATCGATTACCTAAATGGTGGACTTTTCTATTGATTTAAAATACTAAATAAATAAC
Organism: Rhagonycha fulva; assembly: GCA_905340355.1. NCBI lineage: Eukaryota > Metazoa > Arthropoda > Insecta > Coleoptera > Cantharidae > Rhagonycha > Rhagonycha fulva. The sequence continues at coordinate 36,910,676 of HG996556.1, forward strand.
AAATTATCATCCAGTGAACTGATAAGGTGTTAACCGATAGTTATTAGAATTTTAGTTTACCTAAACCTATAGATTTTTTACACCCTCTTTTGTATGCTATCCTACGATTAGAATCCGCTGCAAAGCTCCCACGCCTACACTACGCTAACCCCATGCGGCTTTACATAATCTCCTATGGGTAGATCAACACCCGTTCATTCGCATTGTAAAGCTTGAAGTTTCTCACCCCGACGCCACCGACGCTTTCGGCTCTTATGTCCGCCTGTTATGGGCGACGCCGTTTACGGGAAAGTTTCTGAAAGGCCTGAAAGCTTTCTATTTTCTCCACCTGTTGCATAAGCTGGAGTCGAGCTTCCTGAAACATTTTTACGTTTTGGATTTTCCGTATTAAATAGTTAATTATTAGTTAGGTATACGTAAGTAATACAAAGTATTCTACTTCATGTTCCAAATCAATAATCTAATCGCGTTATTTATAAATAAAAGAAAAACATATTTTGGAAAAAATTTGGGCTAATTTTTCTAAAAAAAAAATTTTTTTAAAGTTATTAAAATAACTAATTATAAAATAATTTAAAATTCTTCTTTTATTAGTTTTTCAATTTCTTTCTTTTGGCTCTTTTCAAGTGTTCATTTACCATAAAACAAATTTAACATAAACAATATGGGCAAGCAGTTGAAAGAAAAAAATTATTTTCAGTTCTCGATTCGCAGCAATAATATTTTTATGATTACTCAAAACTCAAAAATTTATTACTACTGATGGATTATGCTGTCCTGCTTATTTTCCAATATTTTCAGAGGTCTTGGCCAAATCAATCTACTCTCTTTGTAAACGACGTTTGCGCGTTTACAACGCCTTTTCGGCAACGATTTCCGATACCCATGATGGCCCTAAAATGTCACCCTATCCTATCTGCTATCGTCCTGTTCCTTTCCAATATTTTCAACTGAATAAATGCTGGAACTTTTTCGATATAATGATTTGTGCCAATATCTCAAATGATTTTCGATAATTTTCACATGGATTTGTAGTACTTGGCTGTACTTGGCGAAATTTCTAAAGGAAATACATTGCGTTTGATGCATTGTTAAATAGGAAGGTCGGTCGAAATACTTCCCCGTACCAAGTAATGATTATCAATAAGACCGTCGAATTTATTTTAACTTACCCTAACTGTTATATGCTACCCTGCTACTATGCGACATTGTGAAATGCCACGCCCCATGAGAACGAAATTTTGTTATTAACGAAGAGAATAATTAAATATTTTTGTAAAGGTGGCGTTTTAAAGCTAAAATTTGATATTATATTCCGGTGCTAAACGGTTCATGCTAACAATTTTATTGTTCATACATTAATTTGTTAGAAGGGATTTTACGGTTATTAATTGGAATGTAATAGCTGGTAATGACGTTTTCTTGAAAGGGTTACTTTTTTTTATTGTAGATTTACTGAAGACTTAACAGTTTTTATGTTATCCTGTTGCACGACAATCCTTGCATTACATCCTGTAGGGGCCTCTGAAGACATAACTGCATTTTTTGTCGAGGGATGTTTCTTCTTCGTGGGCCCAATCTCTCTAAATCTCTGAGTTCCTGCTTACAATTTTACATTATTCTGGAACGATTCCCACGCTTTAGGTCATTAGGTCTGTTCAACACGATTTATATCGAAATTCCTTGAATGTTTTCGTTTCAAGTTTTAATATAAAAAGAGCAGGTAAAAAAATTTTTCCACATCGATGTAACAATAATAAATCTCCATCACTAAAATTTTTTCTGTATGGTTGATTTTTGTCGATGATAGGTTTGTTATTTGATAAAATGAAAATTTAAAAAGAGTTTAGGGTCATAATTTTTAATAAATTTATTATAAAATTTTGCAGAACATTTTAAACTAAAGTTAATATTCTCTACCTACTGTAGTATTTTAAATAATGTGATTTGTAAGAAAGAAATATAAAAATTATTTAGAATTAATTTTTTTCACTAAAAAATTATTTAACATAGTAATTATTTTTTTTACCATGATGTAATAATTATTACGCTAAAAATATTATTGTGTGGTAAAATAAAATGAATTATTATTAAATTTGTAAAGATCGAGTTTTCGCGTTTGTTAAAATTTTACCTTGAAGCGCTCTTGAAGGGAACGTGGCCCTGGGAAGCAGTGATACAATGTCACCCTTATATTAGGGGAGCATAATACGCTTGTGGTGGTGGATATTTGTTGATAAACAGACACGGTGTTTGAACTAAGCGCAAGTTCATCGAACTAAACAGACACGGTCATTTGCTCGAAGGGGCATTCCAGGCTAAAACTGACGTCAACAACAAACCAGGAAAACATGCTTCCAAGAAGACTTTAAAGTAAACAAACATGAAGTGATAAAAGTATTTTTTTACATTTTATAGAAAAAGTAAATTATTTGGGCCACATATGAACATCTTCACATGTGTGGCAGTATAACTACGAGTAAAGGGTTAAAAGCGGGGGCGGCTATAATGGAAAGTGACGTCAACACATCAGTAGGGTAGCAGAAGGACAAAAGGGTTGTTTTTAACCTGAAGAATTGGGTGAATAATGAAACCCTAAACTAGGAACAGTGAATATCAAGAATCGCAGACAGATTGAACGAGAGGTGCTACAAAATGACGTCATAACTTAGCAGGTTGACATAATACTAAGAAGATGAAAAAATATTAGGGATTACAACCATAATTATTATTAGTACCAAAAATTTATATTTCCTATTTAGCCTATCTATCTTTCGGCAATTTTTGTGGTAGTACTTACATCCAATTTTGATGAAGCTTTTTCAATATAAGCAATGAGGTGGAACATATGAATTAAATATTTCTTATAAGTTGTACAATTAATCTCAGAAGAACAGTTTTTTGGCGTTTCTCACGGGCGGAGTGTAAAGGGAAAGATCATTAATTTCTCATAAGCTCCCAACGAACGATGCCTTTCGCAATCATCATTTCGTAACCAAACATCATAAAATCCGCAGCGAATAGGATATTGTACCTATAAGTAAGTATACTATATGCAAAGAAATAAACAAACGAATATCTTAAGAAGTTGAAATAAGTAGAAAAACTTTTTTAAGAAAATCCAACGTCTTAAACATACCAGGAACACATAAATTAAAAGAACTAATTTTAAAGATAAATCTTTTGATTTGGCCCAAGTTTTTACTGACCTGTTTAATCTAAATGTGCCACAAACAAAATTTTTATTGATGTGGACGCTGCATCTTAGGGCAGGTTATATAAAAGGGTTAAGATGCGTGGGAGTCTAAACAATAGGGCTGACGTCAGCGAGTTGCCAGGGAAGCAGAAGCCGATAAGGGTAAACTTGATGCAGTGGCTCTTCCTAATATGGTTAAATTGGTTAGTAGTAGAATACCCTTTTGTAATAAGACTCGTAATAACATCGATTAATAACCAGATAATTATCGTCTTGTTTAACAATACTCAAGAATCATCCTCGCGAGGGAACATTTAACAACTATCTTAATTATTTATATGATATATTTTTAACATTCCTCTTGCTAGTTATGCAACAGTTTTACCGAAAAATTAAAAATCTTGTAGTACTATTTACTATTTATGTATTACTAAAAAAATATAATATAACTTTTCATTCCAGTTGCTGCACAATCAGAGAGGAATTTAACCGACTATGAAAGCCGCATAGCATCCGGAGAATTTAGAAAAGCTTGCACTTCATTTGCCCTTATAAAACCGCCTGTAGGCCGAGTTGACACAACAGCGAGATTAAAAGCTCTTCGCGAATTTATGAGCACTCCTTCATTACTTCGAAATGCCCAAACATTACAAGCAGTTTTGGTTACATCTCACGACGAACATCAAGTGAGTATTTTATAAATTATCCTTCTTAAATTTTAATTGGCCTAATACACAATTTAGTCACGCTTTGTATCAAATTACGACAAACGGCGGGAATACATATCTGGATTTAGCGGTGTAAAAGGTGATGCAATTATTACGATGGAGGATGCAGCTTTATGGGCTGAAGAGAGATATCATTTCCAAGCAAACGATCAATTAGACTGTAATTGGTTACTGATGCGAGAAGGAAATCCCTTAGTTCCAACTATGGCCGAATGGCTAAAATCAAAATTTCCAAACGGTGCTAAAATAGGAGCTGATCCGAAATTACTATCTGCAGATGAATGGAATGCTCTGGAAATGGACCTGCGGAATCAAAGTAACAATCTTATTTTAGTTCAAACTGAGTTTAATTTAATCGACCAAATATGGAAAGACCATAACGAGACTGAACAAGAGAAGGAAGCATTTACAGTGGACGAAATTTATACCGGTAAGAAAAGATTTCAATTTATGTATTTTTTCAAAAATTAATTTGTGTAGGAAAACCTTGGACAGAAAAGGTCGATGAATTGAGACTCAAACTTAAGGAGCTGAATGTATCAGCAATGGTTGTTACTGCACTAGATGAAATTGCTTGGTTGTTAAACGTCCGAGGTAGAGATATTCCATATACACGTTTCGTTAAAAGTTATGTATTATTAAGCGACTTGGAAATATTTTTTTACGTTCACCAAAGTAAAGTTAAAGACAATGTCACCATACTCTTTAATGCCAAATATCCGGGAATTACAAAATATACTGTTGCGTAAGTACCCAATATAGAAAGGTAGCAAAAACTTCTAAACTCAAAAAATGCAGGATAAAAGATTACGATTCGTTTTGGTCTGACCTACCAACCTATTTACAAATATGGAAAAATATTTTGATTCCATCCCTGTGCGTATATAGTCCAGGTGTGAGTAAAGCTGTATACGATTTGGTTAGTCCTAAACAGAGAGTGTCACTTCCATCCCCAATAATTCACATGAAAGCAGTGAAAAACCCAATCGAAATAAATGGTATGCGTCAAGCTCACATAAGGGATGGAGCGGTCATGTGTAAATTTATGGAATATTTCGAAGTTCGGGTAAATTTTTTTTTGTTTATCCTGATTATATAGTAGTTTAATTGATTCACTTTAGTTTGAAAAGAAAGATACTTGGCACGAATTAAAGGCCGCCTCAGAGATTGATAAATTTAGATTGGAACAAGATTCGGCACTTAATAACAGCTTCCCAACTGTGGTAGCTTTTGGATCTCATGGTGCTTACCCTGATTACGAACCGTCTGCTGGTACTTCTAAAGAAATTTTTGACAACAGCACAATAGTTATTCATTCTGGTGGACAATACTCCGGTAAGTAAAAAATAAATGAATAAAAACTTGTATTAATCAGTTTTGGCAGATGGCACTACGGATGTTTCACGAACTATACACTTCGGAAGTCCAACCGATTTTCAGAAAGATAGTTATACAAGAGTACTCATCGGTTTGATACAATTGTCTTCATTAAACATTCCAGATAATTTACCAATATCAGATGTGGATGTTTTTGCACGGTCTCCGATGTGGGAAATTGGGGAAGATTATCCGTATCCTACAGGTCATGGAATAGGGGCATTCCTTGGTGTTCAAGAATGTGAGTTTTTGTTACATTTGAAAACTTATTGTAATGTGGCATAAATTTTAGCTCCAATTAAAATTGATCACGATAGCAAAATTACAGAGGTCTTTAAACCTGGGTATTTTTTTACTTGTGGTTAGTATTTTGAAAACAAATATTGTTCTCTCTGTTAAGCAGTATTTTGCAGGCCCTGGAATATATCGTGAAGATAAATTTGGTGTACGACTTGAAAACGTTTTGGAAGTAGTCAAAAGACCCCATATAAAGCATTATTATGGCAAATCTTACCTTGGATTTAAGGATGTCACTCTTGTGCCTTTTAGTAGAAAACTGATGAAAATTGAATTACTATCTGTACAACATGTAAGTGTATTGTTTTTAAAGATTTTAACTGAAGTTGAATTTTTTATATTTCGAACATTTTAGCGGCGTTGGTTAAACAGGTACAATGCTCGAGTTAGAAAGTACATCGGAGCAGAATTGAAGCGTCAAAATTCAATGGATGCGTTTTTTTGGATGATGGACAATACTAAACACATTCCAGATTATGGTCACGCCAGTATAACCTCCAGCAAATCTATTTACATTCTGGTGGTGAATGTAATTCTTAGCAAAATTTTTGTTTGCATACTTTATTAGAAGCTACTGTGTTCATATTCGATGTTATTCCAATTTCTACATCCAAAACTTGTTTCTATTTATTTTAATGGTGTAGTGCTTTACAAAGTATCGACATCCATTGCAAAACAATAGCTATATTTCAAAATTTTTTAAGCAGCTACATACAAATTTCGGAATTTAGCTACATTTCAGCATTACATTACAGCAAGCAACTTAATCGTTTAGGTCAATTTTCATCACAAAATTAAGTAAAATAAGTCAATACGTATGTAATTTTAAACAATTTCGACACATCTTTGATGCACAAGTCAACCAATGTAGGTACTTAGTTTTGATGTATAGTTGTGATTTCTATATATTTTTTTATGTTATATACTCGTTGTATTTATAAATAAAATATAAAAAATATAGTGTGTTTATATTAACTTTTGAGTTTAATGTGAAAAGTAATATCTTTTCTGTAGATAACTAGGTCCTAAGGGTAACTTAAACCTGTTGTAGTTGAGATAAAACAAAAAATAATTCAGAATGGTACACTTAACTTTTAATGACTTAATTTTTTAATGACGTTAATAATATTATAACAAGGATAATCAGTTAACCGTATGCATTAGATGTCCATTTAAACCGTTTTGCTTAAAAGACTATCACCAACGAAATTTCCAAGTAAAGATTAGGTACCTTGCCGTTTGTAGATTCGGGTCTGATATACCGCAAGGGCTTGAGAAATAGTTTAATTTCAAAAATTTTCAAAAAATTGCAAAATGCAATGCACTATGTTACTTTTTCAGTTGAAAAAATATTTTTGCTAATCTTATTTGCTTATCTCCAGAAACAATTGCGTATGAACAGAGAATAGTATACCACACAATACTAGAGCGTTACAGTAGCTTTTAGATAGGTAGGTATACTATAATCATTTATTAAATTATACATAAAATAACTTCCGGACATGGAAAAAGAGTTCTAATGATGAAATAATTGGAGTGTACAAATTAGAAATTATTATAATATTATTATAAAGTGATAATAAAAAATATAAAATAATAGAAGTCTATCTACATTTAGTATACCTAACAGTTTGCGTGTAACTAAACAAGATTAAAAAGATAACATGAACTCTTTCGGATATTAATTTATGGCCATTAAAACACAAACGTTGGTGTGACGCAAAACAAAATTGAATTTATCCTGTTTCTGTTGTCTTGTTTTTTTGCAAATTGCATGATTTTTCACAATTTATTTATAACACAAAAAAAGAAATCTTTGGGTCCGAGAGAACCAATGGGTTTAATCTTTTGCCAAAAATTATTCAAATTACCAATCGTATCAGCGGCTGGTTGATTGCTTTTCGTCGTCTGCTCTTTAAAAGTGAATTTTAGGCAGAAAGTGATTTTGTGTTGAGTTCTGCGATCCATAAGCGATAGAGACGTCAATGCAGAATCGTAAGACAATTTTCTGCAAGTTAAACGCTAATTTAAAAAAAATTTTGCTCTATTTCATCTATTTTATTACCTACGAGTTCTTATGTTTATCTTGCATTTTTACGTTTTCTGTAGTGTAATATTTAAATCTGTTTATTAAGTCGATAGGTAACCACCAGTGCCAGCTTGGAAGCGGAAAACCGTGGTTCTATTCCTAGTTGCGTCACATAGAGTGCTGGAAAATTGGAGGTAGTACAGTGGGCCCAATTTAGAGGCCTAATTGCATGCGAGTTTATCTTGCCCTCCACAATAGAATCCAGAATAGGTTGATCGGTTGGTATTATTTTAATCGACGCACTTCACTTGTACTCACAAGTCTTTCACTATATTTAGCACAAAACGTTGTAATGGTTCACTAACGGTATGCAGTACATCGAGTTGTATCGCTTTATTAGATACATATCTGGGTGCGTCAACCATCGCTATACAACTTTTCCTGTAATTAAGTCCAATCCAGGAGATTTTATGGTGTGAATTTCCTTCTATATTGTATATTTAATTTTTGTAATTTTGATTTTCTTGATGGACGATCTAAGGAGCTTTGAGGTAGTTTGTTATTTCTTGTCCTTATTCTATTGTTGATATCGAGGGGGAATGATTGAAAGACTCTTTCTAAGTATTTGGTAAACGCCTCAGCTTCTTCATTGTAATTTTTTCCCTATTTGTTGCTATCATCGTTGATTGGTGGACTTGATACTTGTGATCTTTTAAGCTTCTTGGTTGTTTTCCAAAGGAGTATTTTGTAGCTTCTGTTAGAGTTAAACTCTCCAAGTAGTTCTGAATTCTTTAATTTTTGCCATCAATTAAAATGATTTACAACTAGTTCAGTGATTATCCTTGTGGTCCTACAAGCACAAATGGTACCAAGCGTTCAAGACGTCCAAATGAGGTCACCACAGAAGAAATAATTGACAAAATTCTTGATCTCGAGATGAACGTGGGCGCAATATAACCTTACAGGAACATTCTGGTATGAAACAACTAGCCGCCTGATAAGTGCCGCGTTTACTTACAGTTGGCCAAAAATGCATAAATATGGTACCCTAACTAGCGCGATAAAAATGAGTTTTTGTGTCGCTTCATAGTTCATAACTGTATGAAACATGGATCCATCACTATATACTCAAGACCAAGAAACCGTCAAAACAATAGATTTCTTTTAGCAAACCAAGACCAAAGAAGGCCAAGACGATCTTATCTACCAACAAAGTCATAGCCTCTGTTTTTGGGATGCACGCAAAATGATCTACATTGATTAATTTAAAAAGAAAAATCAATCAAAAACTTATTGGATTATTTCAATCAACGTTTTGAAGAATAAATAAGCGCATATGACAAAAAAGAAAGTTATTTTCCATTAAGACAATAGACTGGAGCACACGTGTGCACTTTCTATGACCATGACCAAAATCTATGATAAACCATTCGAATTGCTCCCGCATTAGCCATCCCTCTGCGACTATCTTCTATTTCTAAACTTGAAAAAATGGCTCGGCGAAAAAGGTTTAGCTTTAATAAAGACATCATTGATGAAGGAAACGCCTATTTGGAAAGCTTACGAAAATCGCATTCTTTGGAAGAAATCGAAAAATTGGAAAAACGTTGGACAAAGTGTATAAAGCTAAAAGAAGACCATGTTGAAAAATAAAATGTTTTTTTTTAGCTAAAATATAATCCTTGAATTATTTTTATCAGACTTATTATCCGCCTTCGTACGACTAAAATGAAGCATTTAAAGTGAGAAAAAATCTGAAATATTGATTAGTTTTCCCAAAAAAATCGATTTTAAAGGTTACATTTTTACGCAAATTTTAACATTTATTGACGCATTCTATTTGTGTACTTTTACCTAGTTTTGTTACGGCACGTGGCTAAGGAATGCGACTGCCGCAGTTTCTCGAACTCTGTGTTAAATCAAACATCGAGCAAATATCACGATTTAGGAATTCTGTTGGCTTAAAATTTAAGTTATTTGTTGGATTAAGGGTATATTTTTAATGAGTTAAACTGTCTCCGTTGAGACAGGCTACTGCTACTTCGGTCGTGCAGAAGCTCGAGGAAATTTTTCTTATGTTCGGTGTGCCACAAATTGTCATGTGCGACAATGGTACACAATTCACAGGCAAGTTATTCAAAGATCTTATGTCGAGATATCAAGTTCAAAAGACTTGGTACAACAGTTCTTACAGTCCACAAGTGAATCCGGTTGAAAGATCTAACCGTGTGATTGGCACTTGTTTGCGTTCTTTTGTTGAAGACGATCATCGTTCTTGGGACTTGCATGTGTACAAAGTCGCTCATGCCATTCGTAACTCGGTACATGAGGTTACCGGTTATACTCCATCTTTTTTGAATTTGGGTAGGACAGTACCTAATAGTGGTGCTTACTACGGGAAGCTTTACCAGGCGGAACCTGGAGAGTTCTCATTGGGAGACCGGGAACAATTAGTTACCGATGTTAATAATATAAGTGAGTTACATCGAACAGTTGTTAAAAGAATGCGCAGAGCATATGAACGTGGGAAAGCTTGGTATGACTTACGGAAACGTCCCTTATCTTTTAGGCGTGGTGATACCGTGTGGAAAAAAAACTTTGTGTTGTCCAGTGCCATAGACAAGTTTTCTAAAAAGCTGGCGCCTAAGTACGTCAAATGTCGAGTATCGGAGGTTACTGGGTCAGTAACTTACCGACTGTGTAGCGAAGAGGGTAAAGACCTTGGGGTGTTTCACGTTAAGGACCTCAAGGCTAACCCTGATTAACTCTGATTTTGTGTATTTACTTGTTCGAGGGTGCGTAATGTGAACATTATTTTCTGCTTTGGGATTTGAGGAAATTTTTTAACTTCTTATTATGATTCTTTGTATGGTGTAGTCTCTGTATGAGCGGGTAACCAGACCCCACAATTTTTTTCGTAGTTATCTACGGTGGCCTTAGCACAAGGTCGTAGTTAGTATTTTTTTGGTGACTGAATCCGGTGATGTTTGTGACTGGATCCTTTCACGGCTATAAAGCCAATTGAAGAATTCTGTAATGGAATTTTTCGCTTTACCTTTCTGTAGGAACTGGTTTTTCCTAGGTTTTTTCTTTTAGAGTTCTCCCGCTATGGGCATTAGTTTTGTTTGTGATTCACAAACTCTAATGAACTCTGTTCCACCGTTTTACTTTAAGCTTTCGGCAGAATCACAAGGATTCTTGTCGATAATGCTGAAAAACGGTTTATTTTTTTGAATCATACTCCTGAGAAATAATGTTTACATACGTACTGTGAGGTGGGATGACACTTGGATTCGAGTATCTAAGTGCATCCGTAATAACTATTTATTATTATGTGTAAAAATTAACATCAATTCGTGTTTACACCTTGCTACCATTATTATACCATCATTATGTGATCTATGTTTTTTTACTTTTAGGTTTTTATAGACTGGGTTTGAGATACTCTGTGTCCCAGTACAGCTACCTAGATTACTTCCACCTTCTTGTGTTACTTGTTGATCGTACCTTTGTTACGAAAACTTTGTTGGTTAAATTTTATTCTCCACGCCGTTGCTGTTTTCTTGGTAAGCTTTGCTTGGCCAGTTTTCCGCTTGGCAGGGGGGAGTGTAACACCTTGTTTGTAACAACCATGGTTACTTTGGTAACTTTGGGAATTTTGAAAATAAAGGTTGGCAACAGGGGATTGGCAATCGAACAAGGAAGCAGAGTGGTCGAATTTTCGGGAAGTGACTTCTTTTTTGTGATTTTCCTGGATCAATCCTTGATCCAGTTGTGCGATTTGCATTTTTAGTGATAGCTTGTGGTGTGAAGTTTCTTTTCGAGTATTTCACGTAAGTGATTTTACACTTTTCTACTAACATCTTTTGGCTGCAAACTAAAAATGCAAATCGCACAACTGGATCAAGGATTGATCCAGGAAAATCACAAAAAAGAAGTCACTTCCCGAAAATTCGACCACTCTGCTTTCTTGTTCGATTGCCAATCCCCTGTTGCCAACCTTTATTTTCAAAATTCCCAAAGTTACCAAAGTAACCATGGTTGTTACAAACAAGGTGTTACAAGAGACCCACATTTTCAAAATTCCGGCTTAGGGGGTAGACGGCGTTTCAGAGATACTTTTAATGAGTGGTCTGTTTTCAATGTCGTGTTAATAATGCCAGTTTATGTATTTGTTAGTTTTTGGCAAATATTAGGGCCAATTTGCAATGATCCCAAATGTTTTTTCTATAATTGTTTTTTTTTTTGGACCGTTTACCATCATTTTTTGCTTAAGAAATTTTTAAATTTGTGGTCCGGGTTACTGTGCTATCCTCGAAACCTGATTAACAATTAACATTAACGTTTATTTGTATCAACGTACACGATGAACGACTACAAATTAATTCCAACAAAAATTGAGCAACAATTTCGGCAGTTTTATTTTTTACTGTCTTGATTTGTGACCACTATAATAATATATTTAAATCCATTTATTTCGGGAAGTGAAGCTTCTATTCCAATTTCTTTATTTGTAAACATTATAATATGTAAATTTCACGCTTCTTAATAAATAAAATTATCAGTGTGTGTGTATATTGTCATATTGTAATTTCAACATCAGAAATTTTGAAAGCTAAGGTTTTTTAAAAAGACTGTATTTATTCTGCAGAAGAATTTATAAACTAAGTACTATATAAAAAATAACGAGCTGTAGTTATGTGATTGTTTGTTTGAAGAATTATGTTGATGTCTGTAAAAATATTTTTGTATTTACTAACATTGATTAAGAGGGGCATTTTTTTCAGGGCCCTTTTAATTTAATCAACAGATGGCGCCTACTTAAATATTTTTATAAAATAAGAGAAATTTGCTGTATTTAAAATATAGCAAATTCGTTGAGATAATACTATTCTATAAACAGTATTCTTGATCTTAAGCTATTTTGAGTTCGTAATATTTATTTATAAAAACACAATTCATAATTAAAGTTTAATTATCTTTTTTTTTAAGTGAGTGTGTTCTGACATACTCAATACGAACTCAAAATAGCTTAAGATCAAGAATATTGTTTATAGAATAGTATTATCTCAACGAATTTGCTATATTTTAAATATAGCAAATTCCTCTTATTTTATAAAAATATTTAAGTAGGCGCCATCTGTTGATTAAATTAAAAGGACCCTGAAAAAAATGCCCCTCTTAATAAATAAATAAATAAATGAAACATCGGGGTTTTCCTGTAATTGAGTAATTTTTTTAGTAAAAGTTTGTGTAAAGTTGTGTGTTTGTGTTTCTTCACGAGTGTGTGTGTTTCAATAATTTAGTATTTTCTGGTGAGGAAGAAGATAAACTTTTTAATTTTTCAAATGTTCATGTGCACCAAATAACATTAAATTTTGAATGATCATTGACAACATTATGTAGCTCCTAAAGAGTGTGTTTAATTTTGAGGTTTTAATTCTCATGTAGAACACAATGTTGGAGCAATATTGGTCTACTATTGAAATCAATATTAGGCCAATATCTAAATGTGAAGATTTTCTAATATTGATGCAATATTGCTTTCTAATATTGACGCAATGTTGACCAAATATTGAATTGGAAGACAATATTAGTTGTCAATATTTGTGTAATATTTCATCAAGCTCCAGCCAACACTGCTGTAATATTGATTTTCTATATTGCCTCAATATTGGAAAATAATATTGGACCCATATTGGATAAATCTTGCAATATTGCGGCAACATTGTGTGCTACCTGGATTACCAGAGTTTGAGTTTAAATTGGTAAGTCGTTTATTGGCTACTTTTTTGTTTGCGTCACACGTTTGTCGAACATGAATTACTCTTCTCACCGAAATTTAATAAAAATATTTTAATGAAGCAAAAATAAAGAACATTAATTAAAATTATGAGTAACAATTTTAGAGGTTATATCATATTTTGCGGATTCGGCTCCTGGTTTCATTTAACTTCACTATGATTCACCACAATTGTAAAAAGTATATAATATGCTATTTGAGATCAAGTTTTCCCATTTTTTTTTGATAGTAATATCGATTCAAAGCATAAGTCTAAATACATTTATGCATTTTGGTTTGATGAATTTTTAAAACATTTATCTCTTTTCTATAACTTTATTCGACCGGGAAATGCTCTGCCATTTATGGTTTTGTACTTAGAGAGTATCTATTAAGCCATACAATTTTTAGAACTTCTGAAATCCGAGAAGAAATCTGTCTTTAGCTAGATTAGTTTAGTGAATCACTCTGTATATAAAAATCGCCACACCTTCCATCGCCATCCCAAACGAGTTCAATAATTAAATCTTGTTTAGTACAAATAACTTGTAATAACTTGCAACACAAAATCAAAAAATTATGAGATTGCATTTCTAAAATCTAACTACCTAACTAATTTGTATAAACCAGTATTTATAAATTTAAATAAATTAGCTATCCGATGTATTTACTGTTACAAATCTCTAATTTGGTTATAATGTAGGTAGATAGCAAATGATGCAAAAAATAATAAAATTTTATCTTTTTTTAAATTAATTTTGCAAATAACATAAAAAAAGGTAGTATAATTATACATAATATATAAAATTGATTTGATATCATAGCTAATAATGATAAAACATCAAAATTTAATTAAAGAAATTGTATTTTTATGTTATTACCACATTCAATGACAAATTATGGTATCAGTGCTACCACAATGTCTGTTCAAATCCGTTATTGATAAAATAACGTTAGTTTAGTTGAAATTCTTCAAGTATATAAATGAAGTTTTAGTGCAAAATGATCACGACGTTACAAATTTTTGTTGTTTTATTCGGTAATTTAAAATTTTTATTTCATTAAATCTTAATATAATTTATTTTGGATATTATAGCTCACATTTTCGTAACAAACTCATCAAAAAATGAACGGTTATTTTGTTCTCAAAACGATACAATTCTGCTGTCGTCACCTCCAAGTCGAATTAATACCGAAAACATTTTACTTAGCTTAAGAAACCAAATGAAAATCTATAATTCTGAAAATAACCAAACTCCTATAGACGGAATTTATGTGACGTCAACTGACGAACATCAAGTATATTTTTGTAAATAATTTTGAACAAAAATGCAATTCTTAACACTATTAATTTTAGAACGAATTTGTTTCTGATTACAATAAAAGACTTCAATACATTTCTGGATTTAGTGGGAGTAATGGGGAAGCAATTGTCACTCTTCAGAAAGCAGTTTTTTGGACGGACGGACGGTATTACCTTCAAGCCGACGAAGAATTGGATTGTAACTGGAAATTAATGCAGCCAGGATATTCTGACTACCTCACTATGCCAAAATGGTTAAATAACGAATTTCCAAATGGGGCAAATATTTGGGCGGATGCTAAATTAACTTCTGCTGATGACTGGATGTCGATGGAAATGCAATTACAAGATTTAAATGGAAATTTTACTCTAGTAAAGGGAACCCAAAATATAGTAGATCAAATTTGGGTAAATCACAATGACACTTATAATGTAAACGAATTGAACGGATATGTTGTAAGCGAATTGTTTACTGGTAAGAATCTTCTTCGCAAATTTTAACCATAGTAAAAATTACATATTTGTAGGAGAAAGTGCACCAGATAAAGTTGATAGAGTTAGAGAACAACTCACATCGTTACAAGCCGATGCGATTATTATTACTACTTTAGACGAAATTGCTTGGATTCTAAATGTTCGAGGTGGGGATGTTCCATATTCCAAACTATTGGAAGCATATTTAATAATTAGCAAAGACGATTTAATTTTGTATACAGAATTGTACAAAGTGAAAAACATATCTTCATATTTTTCAACACATCATCCAAACCTTTTAACGTGAGTTTATTATGTCAACACTTCAAAATTCAATATTGCATGATTTTTAGAATTGCACCTTATCAAGAAATTTGGACAAATTTTGAAAACATATCTGCTGGTTGGAAGCAAGTTCTTGTTCCAGCAGCAGAAAGTTATAATCAAGGTGCAAGTAAAATGGTTTTTGATTTAGTTCTAGATGAAAAACGTCTTTATGTAACTTCACCTATAATTGATATGAAAGCTGTCAAAAATTCTGTAGAAACTTTAGGTATGGAAGCTGCTCAAATCAGAGATGCTGTAGCTATGTGTCAATTTTTTCACTATTTGGAAGAGCAAGTAAAAGCAAACATTAATTCCGGATTTCATGGTGATATAAATTTATGCTTTTAGTATACCGTAGAAAAGGAATCTTGGGATGAACTTCGTGTTGCAGAAGTTTTGTATCAATTTAGATCTAGACAAAAATTATTTATTGGTCTTAGCTTTCCGACAATTGCAGGTTTTGGATCACATGGAGCATTGCCGCATTATATACCAAATAATTTTAGTTCAAGTTTGTTGTACGATAATAGCACCTTGGTAATTGATTCTGGAGGGCAATATTATGGTACGCAAGATATTTGTTATAGAAATTAAAATGATAGTGGCTTTTTAGATGGAACAATCGACACCACCCGTACAATACATTTAGGAACTCCCACAGATGATCATAAGGAAGCATACACGAGGGTATTAATGGGTTGCATTCAATTATCTAGCTTAATTTTTCCCGATCAGTTACCTCTAGATAATATGGATGTGTTAACAAGAGCTGCACTTTGGGAAATGGGATATGATTACAATCACGGAACAGGGCATGGGGTTGGTGCGTCTTTAAATGTACACGAATCCCCTATAAGTATATTTTATGCAGCTAACAGAGAAACTTTATTACAACCTGGATATTTTTTTACTATTGGTAAACTATTAAAATTCTTGCGTTTCCGTAAAATAAAATTATTTTTTATAGAACCTGGATTTTATCTTAAAAATCATTTTGGAGTTCGCCTTGAAAATGTTGTCAAAGTTATTGCCAAAAAAAATTTAAAGTATTATAACGAGAATAGCAAACGGTACTTAGGTTTCGAAGATGTAACATTGGTTCCTTATGCCAAAAATTTGATTGACTTGGATCTACTAAATAAAAATCATGTAAATATTAATTTTTATAATAAAAGTAATGATAAGAATCCATCAATCTTCCATTTTTAGATACGTTGGTTGAATAAATATAATGAAAAAATTAGAAATTTTGTGGGATCAGAGCTACTAAATCAAAATTTAAGTGGTACTTACCAGTGGCTTCTAAAGAATACAGAACCCATTTCCGTGTAATTTTGTCCAAAAGTTAAATTTTTGCCCTGTTCTGTACAGGAGCATTTGATTCATTGTTAATTTTCACTTTAGAGTTATTTTTTCTGCAATAATATTTGCCAACCCTTAAGTTTAGTTTATGTGGAACTCGTAAGGAGACGCAACGATATGATTCACAACTCTGGAGGTCGTCTTTGTTGGTGAACCAATCAGCAGCGCATGTTATGGAGTGCGTAAAAACTAATTGTAAGTTTCAAAGGCCAACGAATGTAGCAACAAACATTGAACCAAATACAATGGATGCTAAGCAACTCTACTGCTTGAAATCAATGTCAAATGTTTATTTTGTCATGTGTCATAAATATTTAATAAATTTATTATTGCATAAAAACAGCAAAATTATTTTAATATTATTTTTGGAAAGAACTGAGTATCCATATCTTTGTTAGGAAATTATTTAATGAACGGCCTATGAAAAATGTATACCCAATTGTGGTTTTTACTTGCAATATGTGGTAAAACTATCAAATTAAAGGCTATTATTTATAGAACATAAACAATAGAAAATTTTAGCCTACAGTGCAAATCCAACAAATAAGCGTTTACAATGTCCTCCAAAGCCTTCCATCCCGCAACCTCCAAATAGAATAAGCACAACAGTTCGGCTAACTAAACTAAGAAAACAAATTAAAATGCACAAAGTAGATGCTCTTTATATAATCATCAGCGATGAACACCAAGTAGTTCTACTACAATGTATCCACGAATAAAAAAGACTATATGAAAAATTGTTTTAGAGTGAATTTATTTCCGATTACCATAAAAGACTTCAATATGTTTCTGGATTTAGCGGCAGTAATGGATATGCAATTGTCACGGTTAACAAGGCAGCTCTTTGGACAGATGGCAGGTATCACATTCAAGCAGACGAAGAATTAGACTGTAACTGGGAATTAATGAAAGAAGGACGTTCAAACGTTACTACCAAGTCATCTTGGCTAAAAAAATATTTTCCTAACGGTTTGAAAATAATGGCAGACCCAATATTAGTTTCAGCTGAAGAGTGGTCTCATTTTGAATTGAACTTAAAATCAATAAATGAAAGCTTTAAATTGGTCAAAAGCCCAACAAATTTGGTAGACAAAATATGGATTAATCATAACATTTTAAAACAAAATAATTCAAGAGGTTACGTTCTTGGTGATGCGTTTACTGGTAACTTTTAGAGTACTACTTATATTAACACATTTTAAATTGAAGTTCTCGAAACCATCTAGGAATGAATGCACTGGAAAAAGTAGAATTGGTCCGACATGAGTTAAAATTATTAGAAGCTGATGCAATAATTGTTACAGCTTTAGATGAAGTTGGTTGGGTTTTAAATATTAGAGGTGAAGATATCCCAAATTCAAAATTAATGTATGCGTATGTAATAATTAGTTTGAACATTGTTACATTGTATGCAGATATAGACACAGCGAGGAGCAACATAACTTCATATTTTGCAAAATTTCATCCCCAGTTTTTGACGTAAGTTTATCAGCTTTTAAATGCGTTCTTTTTTAGTATACACATTTGTAGTATTTCGCCGTACAAACGCATTTGGAATAATTTTGCATATATATCACAAAATTGGAAAACGATTCTGGTGCCTTCGACATTAACTTATAACAAAGGTGCAAGCAAAAAAGTTTACGATTTAGTACCCGAAAAAAAACGTCTTTTCAAACCATCACCTATTATTGAACTGAAAGCTCAAAAAAATCAAGTAGAAATTTTGGGTATGAAAGCTGCTCACATAAGAGATGCTGTTGCTTTATGTCAATTTTTACAATACTTGGAGGAGAATGTAAATATTGAAAGCATTTGAAACTTTTGTTCTGCATTCAATAGTTTTAGTATAATTCTAAATGGAAATCATGGAACGAGTTACGGGTTGCAAAAGTTTTAGATAACTTGAGATCAAAACAAGAGTACTTTCTTGGGATTAGTTTTCCCACAATTGCAGGTTTTGGACCACATGGAGCCTTACCACATTATATTGCAAATAATTTTACTTCTAGTATTTTGTATCGTAATAGCACTTTGGTTCTTGATTCTGGAGGTCAATATTATGGTAAATTTGTTAGATATATTCTATAATAGGATGACAGGGACTTTTTAGATGGAACAACTGATGTTACACGTACTTTACATTTGGGGACCCCAACTGAAGAACACAAGGAAGCATATACAAGAGTATTAATGGGTTGCATTCAATTATCCAGTTTAACTTTTCCCGATGACTTATCCAGTGAAAAGATGGATGTTTTAGCAAGATCCGCGTTATGGAAAGTTGGATACAATTACCGTCATGGAACAGGGCATGGTATTGGCACTTCGATGAACGTTCATGAAGGTTACAATTAAATTTTTGTTTTTTTACCTAATGTACAACAAATGATTTTATAGCACCTATAGCCGTTAATTATAAGAATACAGAAAATATTTTATTAAAACCTGGATATTTTCTAAGCATTGGTAACACAACGAAACGTTTAAAACGTAATTTTAAATATAAAACTATTTTATAGAGCCAGGAATTTACCTTAAAAATAATTTTGGTGTTAGACTTGAAAATATAGTAAGAGTCGTAGTAAAAAATGGTTTAAAATTCAATAAACCTTGTAACGTTTATTTGGGATTCGAAGATATAACATTGGTGCCTTATAATTCCAAATTGATAAAATTTGAGCTTTTGAATAAAGAACACGTAAGACTAATATTGAGTTTTAAACGTATAATTGTCAATATTTTATAGTTGGAGTGGTTAAATAAATATAACAAAAGACTTCGTGATTTAGTTGGATCAGAAATGCTCAAGCAAAATTTAAGTAAAACCTACTTGTGGCTTCTTAAAAATATTGATGAGATCAAACAAAATTCTCTAGCTATAAAAAATATAGGAAGTAAAGTTTTCTTAAGAAGTTTCTTCGAAGTGCTAATTGTATTTTTTATTTATTTTTATTTATAATCTTATTTTGAATATTTGTAAATATTATTTTTCAACTATTTACTAAGTTGAAATTTTTTTGTTATTGT
The DNA here is from genome assembly GCA_905340355.1 of Rhagonycha fulva. Taxonomy (NCBI): domain Eukaryota; kingdom Metazoa; phylum Arthropoda; class Insecta; order Coleoptera; family Cantharidae; genus Rhagonycha; species Rhagonycha fulva. The sequence goes on from HG996556.1 coordinate 36,930,581, forward strand.
TGTTTAATATTTACTATTTTTTTAAATAAAACTTTCATCTCAGATTATGGATTCAAAAAGAATTGATGAAGTCTTCGAATTTTCAGTTTATGGGCTGGGCTGCTTAGCATACGTTTAATCCGTTTTTGAACAAATTTTAATTTTTATATCTTACAAATATCGTTTTTTTTTATAAATTTTTTTACTTCTTTTAATTTGTCCATTATCTGCTTCTCATAACCTGGTAATTATACTTTGTTGACTAAAATTTGTAATAATATATTAGATTATTTCTGAATATAAATTTAAAAAGACGAGTAAATTTGAAGATAAAAAAAATTGCTTATTTTATTGCATACCGGGTGCTGAATGAGTTAGGCGAACATAGGATATTAACATGTAAAAACTTATTTTTGTAAATTCCTGCTTCCCTAATTATTTTAGAGAAAAATTGAAAGACACAAATATAATGTAGAAATATAAACCACGAATGATAAGAGCATTAGATTTTATCTAGCTTTTACGTAAATGGTCAAAAAATTCTTTTGAAATTGTTAAAACTTATTTATTTATCAAACTTGCCATGTAAGTTTCCGAGGTAATTATTTTTGATAAGTAATAAAAAACAATTGCACGTTGTTGACAGTTTTGCACTTTATTAAATAATTTTAATTTCATAAAATGGAATATTACCTTGGAAACTTATACATGGCCAGTTTGATAAATAAAAATTTTAACAATTTTAAAAGAATTTTTTGATCATTTACGTAAAAGCTAGATAAGATCTAATGCTTTTATCATTCGTAGTTTATATTTCTACATTATATTTGTATCTTTCAATTTTTCTCTAAAATAATTAGGGAAGCAGGAATTTGCAAAAATAAGTTTTTACACGTTAATATTCTATGTTCGCCTAACTCATTCAGCACCCGGTATATAAAAATTGATAAATTATTATATAAATTACAGGGGCGTAATTAGCCAGAGAGATGGAATTCAATGTTATCATTCTAAAATCAACATGAAGCAATGTAACGAAAATATTTTATATAAATGAATTATTTTAAATGAATTACAAATTAAAACGATATTAAATTAATTAATGTAGGTGAATATAACTATAAACTATGATACAAACTATGATATTGAATAAAGGCATTTTCATATTAGCTGATTAGTTTCTAGCATGAGCACATTTTTTTGTATTTTACTAGAAATAAGAGCTGAAATACGTGCGCTTTTGTGGAAAAATGTGAAATACTTGTGATCAAAAAGTACCCGGAATTTCTTATTTAAATGAACTGTGCTTGAGATATTATCAAATGCATTTTTCTCAAGGTTGGTACAACTGTCTGTTGTGTAGATGTCAATTTTGAGCGCAACCTGTGCTATGGTTCGTGCGCAATAAATTTGCGCTCACATCAATGTTTGATGAGTGTTGCGAATTTTACAATGTTGACTAAAGAGTTTGCCTGAAATTTTGTGTTTCTAACGAAATTTTATGTGCCGAAACGTTGAAAATGTTAAAGAAAGCCTAAGAGGATTTGACAATGTTGGAAACACAGGCAAGTAGTACAAAAAGTTCAAAGCGGGCAGCAGAGTGGTCCATGACTTGCTTCATTCTAGTCGTTCATCCACCTTTTCTACTGAATAATCATTAAAAAAATTGTGATTGAAAATTTTCGTGGAGAATCAGGAAGGTAGCAACCAACTTTGGGGTGTCGTTTAGATCTGTGCAGAGCATTTTATACACAATGTTTTGGGCATGAGACGAGTTGAAGTGCAATTTGTGCCAAGACTTGTGCACACATCTCATCACATACTCAACTATTTGACCAAAAACAACGTTAATATCGTTTCGCAAGTTCTGTATTCTCCTGAGATGGCCCCGTGTGACTTTTCTATGTTCTATGTTCTCACAACTCAAGTTATCACTCTATGGAGAGCGTTTTGATACGATTGAGGCGATTAAAGAGAATTCGCAGAGGGAGCTGAACGCGATTCCAAAATCGGTCTATGAAAAGTGTTTTGAAGATTGGAAAAAGCGTTGGAATGTGTATTGACATGAGCCGTGATAGATACAAAAATTGAAAATTTCCACAATTGAAAATTTAATTTAATAATTTCTTAAATTTGAATGTTTTTAACTTTTGCTTGGACGAATGGAATTATTTGCAGTCATTTGTTGCACTAATAGTTATGGTGCGCAGAAACGTAATTTTATAGGTGGATTCTTTGTTCCGGAACCTGAAAGAGTTGGATTAATCGAAGATGAAAAAGCGTTTAATTTTGGAAATGTAATTTTTTTTATGTTTTGTTTTCTTACCTGATTTTAAATTAAAGTGTTGTGCGGTGGTAGCAGACGGCAATAGTTGGTACGCCTGAGAACTACAAAATGGTGTAAAAATTTATTGTGTGGTAACTTGGAAATGTTTAACTTGGCAATGGATTCTTCAAATTTAGCGGGTGAGATTGACCAATAGGCATTTGACACGAATTTCCAGATCTGAAGAGGACAGGAAGTGAAAAATTAGCAAGGGGGATAAGAAGGTTAGAAGACGATGAGCGATGATGGAGTCGTAAGCTCAACCACATCGTCGTAGTTTTTCTGAGGTTAGATAAATTAAATAATTTGCAAGTAGTTTTATAATAATGTTGACTAACTAAAAAGAGAATTGTGAGTGCAAGGATAATTTCATGTGATAGGATGATTGAAGAAACATCGAAAAGGCGACTTACCTGTCATGCTGTATAATCTGCTCGACCATTTTGTTAAGTCATGGATGTAAATTTTATATGGCTCAATTTTGGCTTCTTTGGAATATCTTGTTGGTAAATAATATTTCAATTCTTTATTATGAACGTTTTTAACAATTGTTTTCAACAATTTCATTACAATGCAATTTAAGAATTTGAGGTTAAACAAGATGCACGCTATGGAAAATTTGAATATTCGTGTGCAGCTAATAATTAATTTATCTCACTTTTCTAATTAAATTCACTGAAACTTTTATAATCACTACTCCATTTTGTTCGGTTATAAAGAAGATTAATTAATGTGTTTAACTTTTCGATGTGTTACATGCACGATAAGTAGTTGCTACCAATTTCGTATCAGTGGTTCCAAAACTACCATCAATTTAAACTATTTGATTCGGCGACAGACTTAAATTTAAATGAGAACAATTTATAATTTTTTTTGTACAAATTTATTCCAGATTTATAAAATTTTATTGAACGCTATAATTGTCTTACAAGTTGTAGAAATTATTTGGTATTTAAATGTGTAAATTTGTAGGACAATTATGTGAAATATTTGATATTCCAACTGAGTTAAATGATATTAACGATAAGATTACGTTTCATTTGTGTAATTCCTTTAGATTTGAATACAACATTCGTCTAAGTAAAGATTTGTTCATTCCCTGCATTTGTGTTTTATTTTAGTTGGGAAAATTTTCAAAGTTTTAATTGAACTCGCTTCCTGGGAGAGTCTGTTTTTGTAAACTCCGACTATAGAGCACGGACTTCTTTAGCGCTTGTTCTTCAGAACACGACAGTATATTGCGTCCAATGGGGATTATTTTAAAGGACACAACATAATTATCAAATAATAATTGAACCGTTTTCGTTTTATTGAGAAATTCTGGGTACTTTTTGATCATAAGTACTATCGGAAGATAGTCAAAGTCAATCTGCGGACAATTGCAGGTATTTTGACTGAAAACTGCAGGTTGCAGAACACCTTCACAGGATGGGGTATGCAAATAACCTTGTATGTCATGGATATAATGAAGAGAAGGAAACAGCTGAGCATGTACTTTGTTACTCACCTGCTCTGATTTCAATAAAAAGATCCGTGTTGTGGGACTTCTGATCTAATATGACCAGAATGAGACACTCTGCCTGTCAAGATTTTGGAGTTTTTTTGTACAGTTTTGATGGCGTGAAGAGTGATAAAATCAGGATAATGGAGCTCAAAACCGGATGTAGTACAATGGGTCTGATTTAAAGGCCTAAGATCATTTGAGTTTAATTTATCCTACACAACAAATCCAGAATCCAGATAGAGTCTATGAGTGTCCCGAGAAATATATTGTATGTGGCATATGGGGAAAGTTATTGAATAAACCAAATAGATCTACATGCTATCTGCGTCTTAGGTCGTAATAAGTGTTATTTGGTGATCATAAGTATGTTGCACAATTTTAGCACTATATTAGAGTAATGTTGGCTAAATATTGCACCAATGTTACAAAAATATAGTTTTCTCTTGTGTGATACTTAAGAATTAAGTTTTTATGCCTTTCTTTGAATAAAAAAATTTTGATCACTGCTGTAGTGCATACAGATGAAAGAACTTTTGGATTTAGTTGCTTTATGTACACTTAAGATTTATTCTAATTATAAAGATAATTGGAATCTCCCCCAAAAGAACTATCGGCCGATGTATTATATCACATCAGAGGGGCCTCCAGCATTCATGCCCTGACATTCAATAAGCAATTGAACCAGGATACTTACCCCTTATCTCGAGGGTTGTAAGACCCAAATAGGGCTTTAGATAGAGGGTTCCCTGACAGACAGACCGGGTGGCTGAGGTCTGTACTAAGGAGAACCATATTTTTTCAGAGACTGAGACCCCGTTTTAGACACATTATATTAACCTTCTTTCCCCACCACACGCCACTGCGAGTCTTACCTCAGTAAGTGGCAAGGTCAAGTACGCTTTACGCGAGAATTAACTTCGGTCATCCCTGGGAACAGACGATTGCATGTTTGATCCTCTTGCAATTTTATTATTCAAGGACGTGCCGTCTCAAAATTAAGCTATCGCTTTTGGAGTCCACCAGAGCTTTCATCTTCTGCCTGCACCGGTCTCTCAGTTGGGGACAAAACTTTCACTTCTTAGGTGTCCATTTGGTTTTCTTCAAGAGGCTGTAGTGCATACAGTTGTGAATCTGCTCGTAGTCATAGATTAAATTTCTAATATTGTCACAAAATTATTAAAAAAATTACAACTATTGTCTTGAAATTTGATCTTGCACTTCCTGTCGTACCCTAATTTTAAATTACAATTTAAAATTTTTATAGTAGAAATAATAATGTTACCCATTCAGTTGCGATTTTTGATACAATCTAATTTGCAATCTGATTGAAATGCAATTTGATTGCTCTAAGATTTTTCCGAGAATCGAATTGGCACCTACTTAGTTCTAACTTCTAATTTTACTTAATTATTATTAACCTAAACTTACAGTTTAGCAATAAAATTAACAGTTTATTATAGCAATTATTCAAGTAATCTAGAAACAAAACCGTAAAAAAAAACAATAAATACTAAAATATTATATTAGACAGTTAACGTCAAATTAATATAACTGATCAAATTTTAAGTGTAGATACGGTTCAAAAGAGTAAATAAATATATTATATAATGGAGGATATAATGACAGCGGGACCGACACCGTTGCTAATAGTTGTTTTATTCGTCGTAATAGTTGCATGTCTGTATGCAACGAATATAATTAACTTCGATTTATTATTTGGTAAAAGTGGTGGTTTTTGCAATTACACTTACACCAATATTGGAGGCAACTATTTGCTGTTATAATTATTAATAACAAAGTAAACGCTGTCATTTTAGGACCAGCATCCTGGAAAGAAACATTTCCTGAAAGTCGAGGAAGAAATCAATCTCCTATTAATATTTCATCAGGTAATGCTATTGTAGTATGTTCAGAAACCATTCCAGCACTGGCATTTTCACCGGAATATTGTGCTTGCCCACAAGAAATGCGAGTATACAATGATGGTCATACAGGTACTTGGGAAAAGAGTCATTGTTCTTTTTTAATTATTGTAAAACTTTTTAGTAACTCTTTACGCTTGTTGGTGTGAGCACAAATCTCCAAAAATATGTGGTGGACCTCTTCCATGCGAATACCAATTTTTGAACATTCGGTTTCGATGGGGACCAAATGACGTAGAGGGATCCGAACATACTATTAATTGTCGTCGATATTCTATGGAACTGCAAGCTACTTTTGTGAAAACCGATAGGTTATACAAAAATTTAGTTGAAGCAATAGAACAAAATGCATTATTAATAATCAGCTACTTATACACGGTAGTTTCAACTAAAACTTACTCCTTACCAATTTAAACATTTCTTTTGTTATAGTCTGGACGAATAGACAATCCGTATATAAGATCCATAACAAATTGCATAAATCAAATTAAGGCTCCGTACGACTACTGTGATATTGATCCAATTCCACTTTCAAGCCTTATTCCGACGTTTACTTCTAAATATTACATGTATCAAGGTTCGTTGAGTTTTCCACCTTGCTCCGAAGGAGTTTTATGGATAGTCCAATCGGAACCTTTAGCAGTTTCACGTTGTCAGGTTAATATTTACATCAAAACTTCTCGTAATTGAATTTAATTTTATTTTTTAATAATTAGTTAAATAAATTTCGGAAAATGTGTTCAAATGAAGGTCCAATGGATATCAATACCCGTCCCATACAAGATGTTTGTGGACGAGAAATATACTTTTATGACTGAATAGTATTAATTTACAATTTTTTTTATTTTTTGGCTTTGTGTGTACCCTAATATAAAAAATTAGTCGTTTTATAATATATTTTATTTTATAACAATGCTTTGCTACAACAATTATTTATAATTTTTATACGTGGGTTTTGTTATACATTATCCACTTCAATAATCGTGCAACCCATTACTTTGCCTTGTTTTAAAAAAGTCGAAACAAACTGTAAATCCCCCAGCGGAAAACTTTGTAAGGATATTTTATTTGTATTTACTTCGTGTTTTGGCAGGCGAAATGTTCCCTACATTTAATAACATTAAAATAGTAAAGTTCATTAAATTTCAGTTTATAACACCTTTGGTATTGGACAATTTCCAGGAGATAATCCAGTTGATCGTTCCAAATCGTATATAAATTCTCCTAAATATTTATGCATTCCGTTGCAGCCATGCCTTTCGCCAAAGTTTATTATTTTGTGGTATTTTTTATTGACAGCCATTTTTACAACAACATTTAACTAAAAATTAAGATTATTAATTTGATTTTTTAACATTTAAAATCGATTCAGGATTCGTTTCGACAAATTACTATAAGGAGCTGGGGCACGGATGTCCAAAAAAAAAATTTTGAAATATAATCTAAGGTTTAGGTTCTATAGCGGAAACAACTCATTGCTTTGGTTAGATAATAAATGAAGTAATCAAATAAAATTTTCTATCATAATTACGGTAGAGGGAATTTCTACTGCTCTAGGTAGTAAGGGTGAAACAGAATCAACAGGTGATTTCAACGAAAGCTTCGTAAGAGCTTTTCTCACTCATGGATTTTCCAATACCAGGATAGCATAACAATAAAAAGTACATTAGCGTCGTGGATGATAAGCGTCGATAAAGGCGCCGTACAATAGGGAAAAGCTTAAATTTTTTTATAAAGCTAAGAAATTTTTTAGACATATATACTACATCATATTATTACTCAATTCTATAAGTAGGTACATATACTTGTAAAGCACTTTTTATTAATCAATTTTTAAATGTTTTAATGTAATGGTAATAATAGTTAGGTATAATAAATCAATACTATGCTGGCTTCATGAAAGTTGTTATTAAATATAGTTCTATAACTCCCCGCTTAAATATAAGCAATCATAATTAAATTATTATTCCACTTTTTCATTTTGATGTAAACTTTTTAGCATTTTAAGTCAGAAAAATTTTAATTCAAGATTTTTTCAGATTTGTATTCATAAAAATGTTCTCTACAACAAATCAAAAATGGTGATAAATAATAGGTTTGTTTGTGCAGCAGTTTGTGATTGTCTAACACCAGTTTGATAACTGTAGTTATTGCGCATGTCAGGTCCCAAACTACTTGCAAAGAGTCAGATTACGTCAAGTGGACCCCCCCCCTCTAGCACTTGATGATAGAAAACTTATTAAAATATAATTATTGGAAGTAGTCATATCCTAAAATCATCCCCCAAAACAGTTTTTAAAAATTTTGAATTTAACAACAATTTTTTTTACAATAAAAATTTTCGGTACTTTAAATTGAAAAATTAATTTTAAAAAAGCTATTGAAGATAACTTTACGAAATTTTCAGCGATTATAGTAAAATATCTATAATTTCATATAAAAAGTTTTTGCAAATTTCATTTGTTTATTATCATATTTTTTATTAACTTTTAAATAAACAAATTGAAATTTTAATGACTTCTCAGTACGATAATTTAATTTTTTTTTTTAGTAATACGCGTTATACATTTAAGTTCTCTATTTTGAAAGAAAATTTCACTGCCCGGTATTAGTTTAAACAATATGAATTTTTATGTGACGCAGCGTCGAGCGATCCAAGTGCTGTGCGCTACTGAGCTTAGCTGTTAAGACTATAGATCGCTATAGATTACACACTTTATTTATTAAATAATCTTTACAGTCTAATATTTTTTTATTTATTTATATTTTTAACAATATTAGCACAGAATAATTAAGATATATTTATAAAAGAATTATATAAATCGAACAGTTGAATAAAATAAACATTTTAATAAAATATAATAAATAAATCAATTAATGCCTTTAATTAGTTCTTAATTTTTTTTTCTGTTGTTTCTTAAATACTTCATTAGTAATACTTTTCTTATCTTCAGAGAAAACTTTGCATTTTAATGATGCTTTATTTACACTTTCGAAAAAATGAAATTGACGCGTATTTTTTATCGTGATTGCTTGGTCATGTCGCGATTTGTATTTAGCTTCATGGGAATCATGTTCGTCTTGAGAACAAAACCCAAAATTTATATTCTTGAAAAAACTTTTTGCCCATTCAAATAGTGACTTTGCTGTCGTAATGTGTTGGTCATTGTCACGTTGTACACTCGTGCGATATGCGTGTCTTTTGACAGTTCCTCCTACACCATCACATGCACCTTTCCCATGAGATGTGGCAAAAAAATTCCATTCAGCATCAATATTAAAATCAGATTGATGATAAATCAAATTTAAAAAATTATATTTATTTTTATATTGGGATGCTGCTCCGTCAGAAAAATAAAAAATTTTTTTGACATAATCAACGCCTAATTTTTCTTTTAAAAAGTCAACAAGTTTAAAATTAAAAAGATGGACTGAGCTCGAATCATGAGTGACTTTTTCAGAAATTATGACGTAATTTTCATGTTTGATTGTATCATTATCTCTATAATAAATAACATAAGGATGAAGTGTTGCCTGACTGTTCGACCAGTGATGCGATTGAATTGCGTTCTGTACAACAAAAGAATAATTTTCGGCGAAATCCAAACTTACTACAACTTCTCCAGCTTCAATGGCTTCTTTTTTTTTTGCAAAATAAGAAGCTTGAGATTTAGCTAGAAAATCATGCCTTAGTAATTCTTGCCATTTTTGCTCCAAGTCCTGTAAGAATTCTTCTTTTTCAATCGTTTTTTCAACAATTTCACACCTGTAAAATTAAAAAAAGTTCATAAATCAATCGTTAAATTTATTTAAATATTTAATTAAGTCAATAAATATATTCAATTCAATTCACTCTACCATAAACTTAACTTTTTCTTACCTATCAGTACTTATCCACTGACTGTACGTTATTTGAATTATTTGATAGTTATCAAGCAATAATTTTAATTTGTCAATAATATAATTAACACCTGGACAGTTCGAGCAATCAGAAAAAAAACAAGATGATGTTGAATTATTGCAAACGGAGCTTTTTATCAAATCAGTATAGCTTTCAGAAAAAACGCATCCCTTTTTTTTAAGCTCATTCTTGAGTCCAGTTAGTTGAAGCTTAATATTTTGATGGATTTTACAGACGCACACATTATGTGTTCCAGTTGGCCCGGCTGAAATACATTCACGTGGTCTAAAAGCTTGAAACTTCGTGAGTCCAATTTTTTCATCGGGAAAGGCTTCTTTGAATTTTGTATGAATATCCTGTATATTAAATAATAATAATCTCTTTTGTTTGTGCTGTTTTTCACCATTTTCAAAAACGGAAACATAATCTTTCATTCCAGGCATCATACGACTGACATCATCGGATAAATAAAAGTTTCTAACTCTTTCCCGCGTTAAAGTATGTAGAGGTTTTCCTTTTTTTACAGGAGGTTGAGATGCAAACCCTGATTGCTCTCTTATTTTTTTTGCACAACGCACCATTCTCCGGGACACTTGAAATTCGCGTCTTATCATTTTTGTTGACCACTCAAGGGGAAGTGTCGTTAACACTTGAATTTTATCACTCCTACTGGTTTTTTGATCGAAAGCAACTTTAAAATGATTTATTAGATTTTTAGTCTGATTAACACTATCAGAAGAGTCATTTTCGCCCCCTAATTTACTAAGAGCAGCTTTAATTACTTTTTTGCATTTATTCTCACTTGATAATCGTTTAAATTTTACTGGTGGTTCCCCTACTTCCAATAAAAGTTTATTTATTTTGTCGACTTTTCATTGATCATCTATAACTTTGCATTGATAAGAAGGATCTGTTTTTTCATTATCTTCAACATCATCATTCACTAACTCAAGCTCATTAACATTGGGAACTTCATTTTCGCATAATTCGCTAGGTGATAATGTAGGTTTTTTACCTTTATAAATATCTCTTTCACATGAATTACACATAAAACAGCCGATAAACTTTTTAAATGCACTAGCTCTTTTGGCAGTAACAAAAATGAGATTCTTCTGTATATTTTTATGTTTATTCTTATTTAACGGATTGCAACATTTATTAACCGGACCCATTTTTACCACTAGTTAATATTTAAATTATTATTTAAACTGCGACACTGATTAAATGTAATAATAAAACACAGGTTTCACGAAAAAAACATCTTTATTAGTGTAGTATACATTTATGCTAAGAAACTGGTAAAAAAACAAATAAATCTCGCCAGTTACCGAAATTCAATTGTTTTATATTTATGAATAACAAATGAAAACTTATTGTAAAGCCGATTTTTTTTTTCTGGAAATATTAGTCAGTTGGAAAAATAATTTTTAATACATACCTCGATAATACTTTTTTATAAATATATCTCAATTATTCTGTGCTAATATTGTTAAAAATATAAATAAATAAAATTAATTAAACTGTAAAGATTATTTAATAAATAAAGTGTGTAATCTATAGCGATCTATAGTCTTAACAGCTAAGCTCAGTAGCGCACAGCACTTGGATCGCTCGACGCTGCGTCACATAAAAATTCATATTGTTTAAACTAATACCGGGCAGTGAAATTTTCTTTCAAAATAGAGAACTTAAATGTATAACGCGTATTACTAAAAAAAAAAAATTAAATTATCGTACTGAGAAGTCATTAAAATTTCAATTTGTTTATTTAAAAGTTAATAAAAAATATGATAATAAACAAATGAAATTTGCAAAAACTTTTTATATGAAATTATAGATATTTTACTATAATCGCTGAAAATTTCGTAAAGTTATCTTCAATAGCTTTTTTAAAATTAATTTTTCAATTTAAAGTACCGAAAATTTTTATTGTAAAAAAAATTGTTGTTAAATTCAAAATTTTTAAAAACTGTTTTGGGGGATGATTTTAGGGTAAGACTACTTCCAATAATTATATTTTAATAAGTTTTCTTTCATCAAGTGGTAGAGGGGGGGTCCACTTGACGTAATCTGACTCAAACCGTTAGGCTGCTCGAACGCATTTAGTTGGATATTCCTTTGACATCTGATAATGAATGATAACTCAACCATCTAAAAAATACGTAATAAAGAAAACACGAGTTTCTTCATTAGCATTGCATTGGTATTATTACCAATATTCAACTACTTGCATTAGTCAAGTTACATAAATAAATTTACTCAACAAATTCTAAAAATTATAAATCTATTAAAATATAAATCTTATCTTTATTTATTGAAGTATTAAAATTTGTGAAACAAATTCCAAAAAATTATAAATTTATAAAAATATCAGTCTTAACCTTTAGAAAGTCAGGCGAGGTAGACGTTTGCGTGTTTACACATGCGTCTGATTAGTAGTTTCTGTAAAATCCTCCAACTGATTTTACTGGTAACAAACGGTTGTCAACGCAGTTTGAGTAACTGCAAGAACACCAAACCAGTAGTCAAAATTTGAAATTTGCACTGCACGAACGCGTTATTGAATATGCGCATGCCTCAAACGTTTTCAAACCGTTGGCAACTGCTGCACAAACAAACCTAATAATTTATATCTTCATGACTATTAGTAATATTTAATCTCTCAAGTGTAGCACTTCACCCCTAAAAGAATTGAAGCCCATTTGTATTACTACAGAATTAATCTAAAATTCTAAATGAATAAATTAACGCATGAAAATCATAAAAATTTAAACTTATGTTTTATGGAATTACTTGGGTATTGCTTGGGTACCTTGTGATAGCGATAGAGTAAACACAAACCGTCAAGGACGAATATCTTTTGGAGGACCTGACATTGCCGTCGTGATTTAATTCAGAACTTATGAACGCTTCGAATTGATATCCCTTAAATACAAAGATGGCTTGTATTTACTTGGTCAGTATTTTATAATACTTTTGGTCAGTATTTTTAATAAATGGTCAGTATTTTTAATAAATGGTCAGTATTTTAAATTAAATGGTCAGTATTTTAAATTAAATGGTCAGTATTTTAAATAAATGGTCAGTATTTTAAATAAATGGTCAGTATTTTTAATAAATGGTCAGTATTTTAAATTAAATGGTCAGTATTTTTAATAAATGGTCAGTATTTTAAATAAATGGTCATTGTTTTAAACATATCAGTATATACAGGGTGACGCAAAACGATTGTTATGGCTTGAATGATTTTATTTGAAAGAAGTTTTGAAAGAAAGTATTGTACGTCAATAAGCCAGCGACCATGTCCGAGCTGAAAAAACAACATTTAAATTAAAAACACATAAAAAGCAAAAGTTATGGAAAATGTATGAATAATGAGCATGAATGTGCGGAACAGAAAATGGCCACTACTTGCGAAATATTATTTCTCATTTTTGAAATATTTTTCTCTTTTTATTGGCTTCTTCTTTCTCCATCATTTGAGTTTGAAGATTAAATAAGTTTAAAAGTTTAAATATATGAATTTGGAGCTCTTTTAGCTACCACTCGGGACGGACACCCTTGCAGTCTTCTCCCCCTTCTAGATCCGAGGCCATCTACATATTTAGTTCATGTGGTGTATTGAACCTGTTCCTGCATAACATGCTCCCCCAGCAGCTAAACAAATACCTATAGGTGAAAAACGTTCAAGGGGAAGGCCAAAATTAGCTACTCGAGCTCTTCTAGTGGATTAATTATATAACATTTCATTTACTATTATAATTTATTTGTATATATTTTTTAATTGCAATCTTGTAAATATTTTATGTATAATTTCTATATTATAATAAATTATAAAAATAAAAAAAAGTAATTCCGTATTTCAATTTATAAATTTATGAAATAAAATTTTTACAATAAATATTTAAATTTTTTATAATATTAAAAATATGGTTACTGACAACAAAAATTAGCTAAGTAATAAAATTAAAATATACCTAATAATCAAACAAAATCTTACTGCAACTTACAGTAGAGTGTACTGACCAAAATAACAAAAATATACTGACCAAATTAATAAATAATACTGACCAAAATAATAAATTATACTGACCAAAATTGAATTTAATACTGACACTTAAATATTTATACTGACCAAAATTCAATTAAATACTGACACTTAAATATTTATACTGACCAAAATATTATTAAATACTGACCATTTATTTTAAAATATACTGACCATTTAATGATAAAAATCCTGACCAAAAATTTAGTTGCCTTCAAAGATGAACTCAACCACACAAATTTTTGTATCTGCGCATTATCACCGCTAATTCAACTTAGCTCGTTGAAACTCTAAGTGCAACTCAAAATTGCAAAACTTTCTTCAAGCATACACAGGCCACCGTAGCATTTGTGAAATTTTTTTTGACTAATCGTTTGTTAGTCTAGAGTAGTCGCTAGCTAATGATTTTTAAAGTTTGGAAGTCAAGGTTCCAGTGGTTATTAAACTTCGAGAAATGACTGTTCACATTTTTTTGGCGTTTTTAAATTAATTTTAAAATAATTAATAAAAATTATTAAAATGTAGCGGGGATATCTTTTATTCATAATTCAATCACCATTGCTAATTTCACCACTAAACGTCTACAGCTTTCAGCTATTTTTCACTTTAGATCACCAAATGATTCGTCCAGAAAGTTTCAAAAATATTGTAAAGTCTTTAAAGTTGAAAATTCATAACTTTGTGCAAGTTTTTCCACCACACCTCAGAAGTCATCCATCATCTTACTACGATCGCTCTATGACCACCAAACGATTCCTTAAAAAATGTTTGATTTTTTTGTAATTTGTGTGCTAATTAACTGAGGTTGATTAGTGTGCTACTATAAATAGATTTAAATTTATTTCACCTTGAAAAAAAATTATTTTTAAAAGTTACACAATTTGGGTCTAGATTGTGCCATTTTTAAGAACAGTGTTTTTTCAGTGAACAGGCGAATTAACACAATATAATCAAACCTCTGGTACTAATGGCAACGGAGATATAAATGATTCAACAATTTAATAAACTTCTCTTCCAGTTTTGGCGTTGTTCTGCAAGCTGTCATGGGGTCATTGTTAATATTATGTTGTGCAAAGCAAAAAAATAAATATAAAATAAATGCAAAAAAAATATAAAAATTTTGTAACCAAAATTTTTCTGATGTGAGGTTATGATTTAAGCTAAATAGCCTATAGTATTTAATAAAAACAATAAAGCGATGTTGGTACTATTATCCACCCTAATGCAGAATGGAGTCATAACAAGTTTTCATTATTTACGAATTTACGAAATAAAGAATAATAGTGGAGGGTGTAGATAGCAAGTATAAAACTATAATTTTATGGATCATTGAAAATATCAATTAAAAATAAGATAGTTGTTATTATTAAGTAAATAACATATAACCTAAGTGAAGGGTATTAAACTGCGGCTTGCCGCGTATATTATGAGTAGTCCACGCATGTTGCTCGGAGCAAATGAGGCAAAGAATTCAACAAGTTTAATTTTGGAATATGTTAAAAAAATCAAAAGTTATTCATGCGGGCTCCGGAAATTTTGCAGATCAAGAAATGAACCGCGTCTGGAATGAGTTTGACACCCCTGCAAGATTAAAAACCGGAATCTTTGAGATAGGTATTCAATTAATTAAAAATAACATTTTTACTCGGAATTGTTCAAGTGTTGAAGTTGGTACATGTTGTGGTACAACAGATACAAATCAGTATACATATCATGGAATAATTCATCTGGTTTATGTGGTAAACCAAACCCACTCAGTGAACAACAATTGCGTAGTTGTTGTGAAGGGAGAAAGATTTGAATACTGTTGTTAAAGGACGCTGAAAATTTAGTTTCTGCACATTCCGTCATCACTGCTATCACTGGGTTATCACAAATACAAATAAGTATTTTAAAGTTAAATAAAGATGTAACCGAACCAAAATTTAAAAAAAAAAATCAGCACTTTTCAGAATTTTGCCAGCACTTCGAAATGATATTGTAATAAAAATTTTAAAAATAAAAATAATTGGACTAATTGACGAACTCTGTGATTAGAAAGGACCAAAATCGTGCTATTAATTCAATTTTTTACAAGCTTTTTTTTATCTTAATTTAATGATAATGAACAACTTAAATATTTAATAATTATAAATTAATAGTATTAATGTTATTTTAAAATCTCTATTTAAAATAAATGTCATTTAAGTGTTTAAATGAGACTTTGCAAATTATTATCAATATGATAATTATCTATCTCTATGAAATGTGTTTGACAACGAAATGTAGATATATTATATATTTTTAATTTCTTTTCACATTCAATTTATTATTATTTATTATTTTTGACAAAATTGAAAATAAAATAATATGAGTTATACTAAAAAGTAACATTTATTTTACATCAAGTTGAGAAATCTATTAATGTGAATATATAATCTGTTTCAATATTGTTATAAAATAAACTTACTTTTTAGTAACTCATATTACTTACATTATTCCACAAGTTAATATTCATAATATACTTCAATATTGAAAATAAAAGACTCACCGCAATATCATTACTTAGTGGAGTTTTAAAGGACGTATTTCCACTTAGAAATTGGCGGCCAGCTTCTTGAGTTGGAACAATATTTATTTTGAAATCATAATCTTCATTTGGATCGCATGGTTCAATTTTTTTTATTACTAGTTTAAATCCCTCGATAATGTATATTTTCTGAAATGATAAATTTTACTAACATATGTAAGATTTTCATATTTAATATTAAAACTGAAGTATTTAAAAATTAAACGTTACCATAAAAATTAAAACTATAAAACTCGCAAGCTTCATTATAACTTCACCAATTTATTGCGGGCGGTTGTTTGACTAGTTGGTTGGAAGCAAGAGAGAAAATACTTCAACCGTTAAATATCCAGTGATGATTACAGTACATCAAGGTTTTGAATTTTATGACAAACATTGTGATTTTATACAAAGCTGATTACATTTTTGTTATTTGGGTTTTATATTAATTTTAAATATTTCTACACCATTTTTAAAACAAAAAGTTTAAGAAAGTTATTCAATATTATACCATATTGAATAAATTTTTCCGATTCCAACAGATTTATCTTTAACTGCGAAACTGTCAGAGCACTTAATTAGGACATAATTGTAGTACTATACTTAATTATAAAACATAAAATTTTTGAGGTGAAAATGTTTGGTTGACATAAACTCAGCACCGTCAACAATTAGACGTCACAACAATTAGAGCGTAAGATACTTAAATAGGAGACATAATTATGGTATAGGATTTTGGATTTTTCAATTAGGGCGATCAAATTTTGACAGTGTATAGCGGCCATGCTTGTAAAGCTACAGTTGTCAAATTTGGAGATTATAGTAGCCAATGTTACTACTTTACTGAAAATCGGGCAAATTGGCAAAAGGTGGCATTTGGTATATTGATTTTTAAGGCATCAATCGCCTGCGGCTTATTTGCATAGACCCGTGATTTAATGTAGCTTTACAAGAAGTCTAATGGTTATAAATCACACGACTTTGTGACAAGTTGACGTCGCTGAAACGCGAGGTAACTAGGTTATCAAATTTGCCGTACAGAAGATCAATTGTTGCATGCGCTGTGTGGCACGTAGCGCCGTCTTGTTGGAACCACATATTGTCGAAATCCATATCTTCCCATTTAGGCCACAAACAACTTGCTTGTCATCGACCTGTACCTCTCGCCGGTAACAGTTATTTTAATTTTGTTATGTTTGTAATATTAGATTCACAATTTTAAATTTGCCGCTATGAGAATAATAAATTTAGTAAGAATATTTTTGCACGCCTATGGATTGGAATGCGAAAACGAACGGGATTTTTCAAAAAGGCAACTACAGAGGGACGCATGAGAACCTCAGCTTTTCTGGTTGAATTAGTACTTGGGTACAGACGTGCCTTTGAGATTTTCAAGTTTTCTTGTTTTGTTCGCTTGAGTTTATTTGATTTTAAGAATCAAATAAACTATAAATAAACTGCAATTTTTATGTAAGTAATTTTAAATTGATATTTCTAATTAGTAAATTTAAAGATAGTAGGTTTTTAAATAATTTCGCATACACGTGCATTATGATGACTCATGCATCGACGTTGGTTCACATATATAGGGTGTTTTAAAATTAATGTTGCTTTGTTCATAACTACCTTAAACTTAATTATCTTTATTTGCATATAATTATAAATTATATTTTGTATATAAATATTGGTGATGAAATTCAAATAATCTTGGTTATATGTTGGCTTTTGGGAATGTACAGGGTGTGGAAAATGTTTCATAATTATTAATTAATTATTGGTGTTGAGGTTTTATTGAGGTATTGAAAGGTGATTTTAATAGATCGAGAGGGTTGATAATTGATACGTTTTCGAGGTATGAAAACAAGATGGCGCCGGTATAGCGTCAACTTTTGAGGTAGGGTGACGTCACTAGATAACGAAGTTTGCCCTAGGTTAGCGTTGATATTATGAACTTCGCTGGTATGAATGTGTAGTATGTACGAGCCTGCGAGGATAAACCTAGAAAAATCCGTATTCGAGGCTTGGTCTGCACATGCCTCGCAGGGCGTGATAACTGGCATCCAAAATCGTACACGATAGTTAGTATGAATGTATTTAGTAAACCATTACGTAGTAGAGTGTTCCCCAATCTACCATAAATATGTCCCGAGTGTAGGTTCTGTGGTATTGCACTATCCGAGGGGTAAACTTTGTTGTGTGATGTTGATTGGTTTGAGAAAGGTGATAAATATAACAATTACGAATTTTGGGTTCTATGTATGTATCAAAAGATAATAAATAAATACGACAAAGTCAAAAAAAGACATAAAATTACAATACTATGAAGTCAAAAGACATGAAAATATAATACAATTATAATTAAACTATTACTAATAATAAAATATTCTCAAAGAGAATCAAATAAATATCAATCGATAGAGAGGTTCTACCAAATTGCTACCAAGATTATTAAACGATTTACCAGTAAATATATATAAAATATAATCAAAAGTCATTATCAATTCGTGTTCAAATATGTTCAGTTACTCAAGTATAATTGAGAGGTGGTGCCCATTTAAGTTGGCTTGTTGTTCCAATCCCTGTTTTTTTTTTTCTTTTTTTTTACATAAATAAATATAAATTAATCCCATTTTAGTGTTTTATTGTGTTTATTAAATGAGTGGCGTTTAGATGCGATCCGACGATCTGAGGTTGAATCATTGTGTAATTATGTAGATTTACTAACGACTTTTTAGCATTACCAAGGTATCGAAGTGTAAGTTTGGATAGAAGATTAGTACTGACCTCACGAACTGTGTCTTTCGGTTCTAAAAAGAAGTTTGGTTCTTATCACGGCTTGCGCATTTACAACGTGGAGGTTCATTGACGATCACAGGCTTACGACGAGGTTGTTTGAATTTCTAATAGGTGGAGTTAAATGAGAGCGGGAAATTCAAATTCAAAGGTCGATATTACATTTTGGTGCCGTGACCAGGATAGAACGTTGCAGAGGGACGGTAGTTGAGGAATGTTACTAATCTTTGTTTACATTTTAGTTACTTGGTTTGAAAATAATAATAGAGATGGCAAACCGACATGGTGCAGTTGGAAGTGACGGAGGAGTGGAACAGGGTCCTATCGCTAATGGTGAGGTTAGAGTGGATGACCAGGTCAGCATGCTGGAGTTGATGGAATTAATAAGGAGCCAGAAGAAGGAGTTGGAAGACTCAAAAAGGAGGGAGCAGGAGCTGAAGGACCTGGTGATGGAGTTGAGGGGAGCTATCGGAGGTACTATCATGGGGGCTCAGTCGCCGAAACCAAGTGGTTCGGGCAGCACCAAGTCGGCTGGTATTTGTAGCAACAATGTTAGTAGGAGTAGTGTGCATGCGAGTGATTCTGTTGACATCGGAGACACAGATAGCTTGTTGACTACGGTTTCACCACCACCATCAGCTTTGAACCCTTCAGGTACTGATTGGAAGGAGCTCGCTGTGACTCTGATGACGACAAAATCAGTAGTAAATAGTTTGTCTGAGAAACCCACCTTCAGTGGTAATGATAGCCGCGTTAACCCGGTCCACTTCTTGAACAAATTTGAGGAGTATTGGTCTGAATGGAGGGTTGTTTGTAAAGACAAGTTGAAGACGGTGTTAAGATGTTTGAAGGAGAATGCGGAAGAGTGGGCTACTCTTAACAAGATAGGATGGTCTTCATATGACCAATTTAGGGCAGATTTTTTGGGTTATTACTGGTCGGAGTCAACACAGATGGGTGTACTGACCAGAAGGTTGGGATATAGTTATCAAAACGAGGGTAAACTAAAGATGTCAGATTTTTTTGTTAGGCAATTCAATGAATTGAAAACCATCAACGTGATTCAGAATGAGTCGATGATGCTAAATAACATCATGCGACAGTTCCCCAGTAATATTAGGTCGTTATGGGGGGTAACTAGCATCAAGACGACGGCATCAGCGCTGCAGTTGTTGAGGAGGGAAGAGACAAATGCAGAAGAAAGCCGGACAGAGAAGAGATTTAGGTATCAACCGTATAGTCAGGGTCCATCGGGGAGGCAGCCAAATGCGGTGGCTCGATACCAGCGGCCTACGGTGAACGTGTTAGCTAGGGATAGGGGACCATTAGCTTTGACAGGGGATAGTAGGAATGTAGGAGTAGAAGAGAGTTGGTCGGGAAATGGGCCCAGGGCGAATTAAGAAAGGGAATCTCGTCCTCACCGTCGTCAAAGTCCTTTCGAAAGCTTCCTTTTGAGTTAATTAAATTTGTTCGGGCAGGTACACTCAATTTGTCAGGGGGTGATCAGTTAAATTTTAATAAATTTTTACAGATAGGGTTTTTAGAACCCATGTCAGAGAAGGAGTTAGATATTAATTATGGGAAAGGGTTGGGAATATTGAAAGCAAAAGGGTGGAGGTATGGTACAGGTTTAGGTATAGGTAGCAAAGGGGTAGTAACGGCCCTTTCTTTTAAGAAGTATTCTGGAGATGTTACGGTGTCAACTTTAGGGAAGGTTGTTGGTTCAGATGTATCTCGAGGTTTACCCCATATTTTTATAAATTGTCAGTCACATAGGTTATTAGCGTTACTTGATAGTGGAAGCGAAGTCACTTGTATTGATGAATCTTATTTTGAAGATATTAGATCTAAGGGGATGTTACCTATATTACCAGTCACTTGCACCCAATTAAAAACAGCTACAGGTCAGCATAGTAGTCGAATTAGGGTACAAACTTTATTAGATTTTGAAATTGAGGGTATCGAAGGTAAATGTTTACAAGTCACGTTAGTTGTAAAAGGTTTGATACGACCTGTTATATTAGGAGTAGATTGGATCGAGAGTGTCAAAGGTGTGATAGATTTCGATAAGAATATGTTTCAGTTAGAGGTTGATAATAAACTACAGGGTATAACTTTTGCTTTGGGGGCGGGAGAGGTAACCAGTTGTAACTTTCAATTAGTCAATGATTTATCAGTTAGGAATCCAACATTACCAGTAATTAATAATTTAAATAAGTCAGGAAGTATGCCAACTAAGTTGGAGGCACTACGAACCAAGGTAGCTGAGACGAATTTACTTGAAGGAGAAGCGAGACAGTTGTCAGAGTTGTTATTTAGGTTTCAGAATATTTTTAGTGATGTTCCTGGCAGGACTTCAAAGTATACCCATGTCATAAATTTACATAATGAGACCCCCTTTGTTCGTAGACCTTATCCGATTCCACATAGTTTGAGACCCGAGGTTAGGGAAGTCATACAGCAGATGTTAGATTTGGGTATAATAAAACGCGAGTCGTCACCGTTTGCTAGTCCTATGACAGTTGTTAGAAAGAAAGATGGGGGGGTGACAATCTGTTTAGATGCTAGGTGGTTGAATCAACAGATGGTCGCCGATACTGAATCACCACGAACTGCAGAGGATATTTTTCAGTCATTCCGTCATATAAAGTACATGACAACTATAGATTTACGTTCGTCATTTTGGCAGGTTCCATTAGATAGTAATAGTACTAAATATACAGCTTTTTTATTTGAGGGGAAGTCATACACGTATCAAGTCTTACCATTTGGGTTAAAAACTGCGATAGGTTCATTTACACGAGCGATGGATGTTGGATCCCGAGGTGCGCGAATTTACAGTTAATTATGTAGACGATTTACTGATTGTGTCTAGTTCAATCAAAGAACATTTAGAGCATCTTAGGATTGTATTTAGTAAGATAGCAGATGCGAAAATGACAGTTAATTTAGAAAAGACATTTTTCTTTCGTGAGGAGGTTAAATTTTTAGGACATATATTGTCAACAAGAGGTATTTCTACAGATCCTGAGAAAGTCAGTGTAATTAGGGATTTTCCACAACCACGTACAATTAAACAATTAAGAGGTTTTCTGGGTTTATGTAATTATTATAGGAGATTCACTGAGCGTTACAGTCATGCGATTACACCATTAACACGGTTGTTACGAAAGGGAACTAAATGGGAGTGGAGAGAAGGTGAACAACGAGCATTTGAAGAAGTTAAGAGGTTGTTTTTAGACACAGTTATGTTACGGTTTCCAGATATGTCTAAGATTTTCTATCTTCAGACGGACGCTTCCGATGTTGCTCTAGGTATAGTGGTTTATCAGATGTTAGAGGGAGGAGAGCATGGAGTTGTGGGGTTTGCTAGTCGAGTTTTACATGGGCCAGAATTAGTATATACCGTTACGGAGAAGGAGTTGTTAGCAATCATTTTTGGGTTACAGAAATTTAGGAGTATTTTACTAGGTAATAAAGTAATTATTAGAACAGACCATTATGCACTTAAGTTCCTAAAACAATGCAGGTTATTAAATGACAGATTGACAAGGTGGACAATGATATTGAATGAGTATGATTATGAGGTAGAGCATGTCAGGGGGCGTGATAATGTTGTTGCAGATGTACTCTCACGACACCCAACACCAGTTGAAACACATATCGTAGGGGTTCGTAACCAACCTATTGTTGCTCCGCAGTGTACCGAAGCGTTAATGGCAATATTTGAAGTTGTGGGATGGGATGAGTTAGAGGTATCATTTGAACAGTTAAGGGAAGCACAAAGGAGAGATGCATATTTAGGGCCAATTTTTGATAGTATTCTCAGAGGGGAACGTATGGCTGCAGGGAGAGCTTCGAGGTTTGAGATATTTGGGGATATATTGATATATCGAGATGAGGGAGTGGGGGCGTGTAAATTACCACTACCAGAGGACATGATAAGTCAGGTTATTAACGGGGTACATCAGATGTATGGTCATTTTGGTATAACTAAGATTTTACAGGTTATTAAAGCTAATTTTTATTTTCGTAAGATATTTGATCGTGTAAAGAGGATTATTAGAGCATGTGATATTTGTCAGAAGGTTAAACATCCAAATAGGCAGTTGATAGGTCCCATGCATGCAATTGTTGTTGAGAATCCTGGTGACTTGGTGACAGTAGATTATTATGGTCCATTACCACAGGGACGCGGGCGATTTTCTTATATTTTTGTAGTAATTGACTCGTTTTCTAAGTTTGTTAAATTATACCCATTACGTCGAGCACAAGCTAAGGTGTCAGCACAGAAAATCATCAATGATTTTACAACGGTTGTTAAACCGAAGGTAGTTTTGAGTGATCATGGGACACAATTCATATCGAGGAAGTGGAGATCATTATTGGAAAGAGAGGGGATCAGGGTAACTTATTCGTCAATACGACATCCAGGGTCAAATCCTACTGAGAGAGTTATGCGTGAGTTGGGTCGTTTGTTTAGGACATATTGTGGGCAATCACATTCAGGATGGGCACATCAACTATCAAATATAGAATGCTTATTTAATAGCACACCACATCTTTCTACGGGTTATTCACCATTTGAGATAATACAGGGCTACAATCCTCCAAACCCACTATCAAATATAGTTTCAACATTAGTTCCCCCACCTCGATTAAAAGATTTAGCACAGATTAGGTTAGAAGTCAGAGATAAGCTCATACAAGCAAGTGAATATCGAAAGAAATATTATAAAACGTATAATGACCAATTAAATGTCAATGATTTAGTATTGTTACGCGAGCACCATATTTCAGATGCAGCTCATAATATTGTCGCGAAATTCCGTCCTCTATATTCAGGTCCTTATAAGATAATAGGTAATCCACACCCTAATGTTTATACCCTAGCAGATTTTGATACAGATGAGAGGAAGGGCAATTATAACATAAGTAATCTTAAGCTGTATTATAAAGTAGAGATAGATTAGTAGTATTAGTTGACGGAATAAGGTTTTTGGCTTTGTTTATTTGTTGACAGCAGTGGATGACACGGACCTCTACAACCATAGGCGTGCGAGATTTCATTTGTACCATGGGCTAAGGGGTCGAGGCTTGTACATCTGGGTGACAGTTGCAGAGTTACGGAGAATCCTACCGAATTAAAGATTGGGTGATGGTGTGTGTTATTATATATTGTTTTAATAGTTTTGAACACTTTAAATGAGTAATAATTGGTTCACGATAGTTATCAATAATGTGTAAAGTCTATTAATAGTTTAATGTTTGTTACAAGATATAATGTTATCTACAATGTACATAGTTATCATGTTTGTTTGCCACAAGTCACTAAGTAGTTAGAGAGAACAACGCTCTTAGAGGTGCCTGTGTTAACTGTGGGTTTGAGTCACCTAGGTCAATATTTATATTGATCTGCATTAGCCGAAGGAGATCCCACATAATACAACTGATATGAGACCCATTTCTTGGATTATCTGAGTAAATATGAACATTAATTAGATCATAAAAGGTCTACAAATAAGCATTACATTCTTTTTGCATACCTTTTAGGGGGCGTTCTGTAATATTAGATTCACAATTTTAAATTTGCCGCTATGAGAATAATAAATTTAGTAAGAATATTTTTGCACGCCTATGGATTGGAATGCGAAAACGAACGGGATTTTTCAAAAAGGCAACTACAGAGGGACGCATGAGAACCTCAGCTTTTCTGGTTGAATTAGTACTTGGGTACAGACGTGCCTTTGAGATTTTCAAGTTTTCTTGTTTTGTTCGCTTGAGTTTATTTGATTTTAAGAATCAAATAAACTATAAATAAACTGCAATTTTTATGTAAGTAATTTTAAATTGATATTTCTAATTAGTAAATTTAAAGATAGTAGGTTTTTAAATAATTTCGCATACACGTGCATTATGATGACTCATGCATCGACGTTGGTTCACATATATAGGGTGTTTTAAAATTAATGTTGCTTTGTTCATAACTACCTTAAACTTAATTATCTTTATTTGCATATAATTATAAATTATATTTTGTATATAAATATTGGTGATGAAATTCAAATAATCTTGGTTATATGTTGGCTTTTGGGAATGTACAGGGTGTGGAAAATGTTTCATAATTATTAATTAATTATTGGTGTTGAGGTTTTATTGAGGTATTGAAAGGTGATTTTAATAGATCGAGAGGGTTGATAATTGATACGTTTTCGAGGTATGAAAACAAGATGGCGCCGGTATAGCGTCAACTTTTGAGGTAGGGTGACGTCACTAGATAACGAAGTTTGCCCTAGGTTAGCGTTGATATTATGAACTTCGCTGGTATGAATGTGTAGTATGTACGAGCCTGCGAGGATAAACCTAGAAAAATCCGTATTCGAGGCTTGGTCTGCACATGCCTCGCAGGGCGTGATAACTGGCATCCAAAATCGTACACGATAGTTAGTATGAATGTATTTAGTAAACCATTACGTAGTAGAGTGTTCCCCAATCTACCATAAATATGTCCCGAGTGTAGGTTCTGTGGTATTGCACTATCCGAGGGGTAAACTTTGTTGTGTGATGTTGATTGGTTTGAGAAAGGTGATAAATATAACAATTACGAATTTTGGGTTCTATGTATGTATCAAAAGATAATAAATAAATACGACAAAGTCAAAAAAAGACATAAAATTACAATACTATGAAGTCAAAAGACATGAAAATATAATACAATTATAATTAAACTATTACTAATAATAAAATATTCTCAAAGAGAATCAAATAAATATCAATCGATAGAGAGGTTCTACCAAATTGCTACCAAGATTATTAAACGATTTACCAGTAAATATATATAAAATATAATCAAAAGTCATTATCAATTCGTGTTCAAATATGTTCAGTTACTCAAGTATAATTGAGAGGTGGTGCCCATTTAAGTTGGCTTGTTGTTCCAATCCCTGTTTTTTTTTTTCTTTTTTTTTACATAAATAAATATAAATTAATCCCATTTTAGTGTTTTATTGTGTTTATTAAATGAGTGGCGTTTAGATGCGATCCGACGATCTGAGGTTGAATCATTGTGTAATTATGTAGATTTACTAACGACTTTTTAGCATTACCAAGGTATCGAAGTGTAAGTTTGGATAGAAGATTAGTACTGACCTCACGAACTGTGTCTTTCGGTTCTAAAAAGAAGTTTGGTTCTTATCACGGCTTGCGCATTTACAACGTGGAGGTTCATTGACGATCACAGGCTTACGACGAGGTTGTTTGAATTTCTAATAGGTGGAGTTAAATGAGAGCGGGAAATTCAAATTCAAA
The DNA here is from genome assembly GCA_905340355.1 of Rhagonycha fulva. Taxonomy (NCBI): domain Eukaryota; kingdom Metazoa; phylum Arthropoda; class Insecta; order Coleoptera; family Cantharidae; genus Rhagonycha; species Rhagonycha fulva. Next base: position 36,956,910 of record HG996556.1, read on the forward strand.
GGTCGATATTACATGTTTAACTTTATTCAGGATTAATGATTTGTTCAAGTTGTTTAATACTGTAACTTTCGTGATGATTTACCAAACATTAATTACTATAACCTTTAAATTTTACAGCTGTAGCTTCACGAACAATGCCGCTATACACTGTCGAAGTTAGATCGCTCTTATTGGGAAACCCTATATATTTATTTTATTCGATAAAATTGACCTTGACACTTTTTGTGTTTATAAAGAATTAATAAAGTTTAGTATGTATTGTGATTACATTATATCAAATAAATCTTACAGTAATATTATATAAATGTAATAACAAATAAATATTAAAAATATTTTTATAGAGTATTTTTATTATCATTTACCAAGTAATATTTATGCATGCGTTAGCTTTAGCTGTGCGTTAGATCAATTTAAGCTAAGCTTGCTTTTAAAATTACGTACTGGGGTATACATCCATTTAGTTAGTTTAAAGTGAAAGTAGTGTTCCCAACCCGGATTGGTCGAACCAAGGTCAAACTGCTCTTAATACGCGTTTTTAGCTCACTTTAACTCCGGGCTGTTTATACCGTTAGATCGGCTGTCCTTGGCTTACCTGGGTGTATACATGAGACGCTAACAAGCTCGATCTGAGTTCCACTCGAGCTAACTCGTGCATGTATACCAGCTTAAAGCTGCTCGCACACTTAGGCGACGCGACACCACACCACAGCACGCGACAGTTTTTGTTTCACAGACAGTTTCTGTGCTTATCTGACGCGTCGACAAATTATGCACTTTTATTGAAAAGCCTCAAAAATTAATGTTTTAAAAGATTGAAACCACTTTACTAATGGAAACATGAAAAATTATTTTTTCTTTTTTAGTACTTTTTTTTAAATTTTCTTTGTTTTTTAAAGTATTATTGTATTTAATTATTATATAATTTATTAATTTTAAGCTTTTTAGTTCTAATTAAAAATTTTTTGTTTGTTTATTACAATAAAATTTACTAATGTTTAAAAAATAATTTAAATTAATGTTTAAAAACATATTCATTGTTATGCATCTTTCGAAGACATACTACCTGAACTCGACCCTTCTATATGCATCTCATTAGTCATTACCTTAAGGTTTCGTTCTTTTCAGAACGAAATATAATTATTATTTCACATATAAAAATCAATTGCAATGTTGTTAAATTTGAAACATGCACATTTTCCATATAAAATAGTGTTCTATTATAACATTCCTTTTATTTTGTTATTCTTACTAATATAGTAAAAAAGTTGTTGCTAATATGGGTTAAATTTTATTGATGTGCGTACCTCTGAAAATTAATTCGAAGCTAAGTCCTGACTGGTATCATCCGCAAAGAATCAGCGAGAGAAAGGTTTGGTAGACTAGGACATTTGTTGCAAAATAAAAACACGCGACAAACGTCGCTTGAATGCCTCTCAGACGATTCGAGCGATGTAGTGTCGCGTCGCGTCGCCTAAGTGTGCGGGCTCCCATTTGATTCTATGTAAACTTCTCTAAGCGGCAAAAAACTTGTCGCGTGGTGTGGTGTGGTGTAGCGTCGCCTAAGTGTGTGGACACCAAGGCGAACGATGTCGCTCAGCGTCGCGTAGTGTCGCGTCGCCTAAGCGTGCGGGCTCTCATTTGATTCTATGTAAACTTCTCTAAGCGGCAAAAACTTTGTCGCGTGGTGTGGTGTGGTGTCGCGTCGCTTAAGTGTGCGAGCAGCTTAAAGGTTGCTATTTAAAAAAAATACCAATGGCATCCTCAGTACTGGACGTCTTATTTCAAAAAATACAAACAATCAATAATCAAAAAATGTTAAGGCGCTTCTCTTGGCTTAAAATTATAAAATATAAGTCAAGACTATGCTGTTAATAATAATTATTTCTAAACGATTTAAAAAATTAATTAAGTAAAATATAAAACTATATTAAGGTGGGATTTTAGCAGTTGAAAATGCGTTGAAATCGATGTTATTTAGATTCTAAATTGTAAAGTTATTATAAAACTTATCGATTTATTTTTTTTACCAGACGTTGAAAAGGTGTTAGTGCAGATATCGACGCCAAGATTTTTGTAATTTTTTTTTTAGAAAGCAGATTAAAAAATTTACAAAGTTCATTAAAATTAAACATTTTAAAAATATTATTGCACTAGCATAAAATAAGAAATCAAAAAATTTTTTTGCGTGTATATCTAAAGACAACCTTTATCTGCCTGAGAAATAAATTTCATTATTATTAATCACTTAGTAATTGAGTAATTTACGATAGAAAATGTGTTGTTCTGAAAATTATTTGGATTGTTAACTTAGAGAATTGAGGGGAATAGTCCACCACTCTCTTACAACTTCGAACGGTCGAGTCGTGGAAAGGGTACATAGTAGTCGCGGAATAACGTATAATATTTACTTACTACCTACTATCATTCATTCTGTGATTATTTCTTATCATCTTTTTATCTAATTTTTAAATAATATATTTTAAAATGATGAATATACACACATATTTACATATTATAGTCCAATCATTGAAGGTAAAACAATACGATACTGGAGAATTATTTCAAACAACACCGATTTGCACAAAAATTTGGATTTGGGATCTACTTACTCCCTCTTTTAAAGTTAAGACTGTGCCGGGGATTGATTTTGCCCTGGGGGTGGATGCCACCCCATCTCGGGGGTGAAAAATATTTTATTAAAAATAAGTCCGGAAATGGATATATTGACTAATTTTAAGCAACTTTTAATCTATAAAGTTTTTTCAGAAAGTCGATACTTTTTGATTTATTCGCGAATGAAAATGTCAATTTTTTAACCAAAAAAAAAACACGTATTCAGACGGTTTTTCGCGAATAACTCAAGAAGCAAGTATTTTATCGAAAAAATTAATCTCATTAAAAATGTAGCTTATAAAAAGACAAAAAAAAAAGGTGGGTTAATGGTGTCTGTAGACCTAATACAAACGGAGTAATAGCTTGTTAAAGGTTGGTCTTATTCGTCAAACGCAAAAATTAAAAGTTTCAACGTGAAATAACCGAAAAACAATGCATTATTTGAGGAGAATTCATATATAATACCTTTTTTAAAGTACTTGAAATAACCATTATTTCTGTTTTTTTATAGAACCCCGTAGCATCAAAACTAAGCGAGCTATGCAACAATAAAGTTGATCTTTGTTTTTTTTTGGCGACAAAAAAATGTGAAAATCACAAATATGTGATTGGTTTTTCACCGATATTTCGCATAGTTTTTAAGCTATCGTGTCCTTCAAAAAACCATTTTGTAGGTTTTGTCAAGAGCTATAAGCTCATATAAATATAAATTTTTTTCAGCCCCTATTTTTGAAAGGGTTTGAGCTGAAAAGGATTGAACAAAGTACTATTTGCAATATGCAAAATTTAAGCGGTCGTATCTTATTTAATTTTTATACTACAAAAAAATTAACCTAAATTTTCAAAAAAGTAAAACCTACAATTTTCTACTTTATAAAATTTTGCGTATCATTAATAGTTTTTAAGTTATATTAAAAAAAACGTAATTTTTTGCAAAATTACAAAAATGCTCTCTTTACTTCAACCTCAAATTTTTTCAAAACTAAAAGTATTTTAAACAGAGGTCGAACTTCTAGAGCATAATTACAAGTACCTACATAAATAAAGTGAATTGTGAAGTAGTAACGTTTATTTATTTTCATTGGGTGGTAATTAGAAGGTGATTTTCACATTTTTTGTAGCAGAAAAAAATAGAGATAATTAACTTAATTTTTGTCATAGCTCGCTTAGTTTTGATACTACGGGGTTTTACAACAAACAAAAACTAAGGTTTTTTAAGCGCTTTAGAAAAGGTTTTATGAATTTTCCCCGAAAAATGCATTGGTTTTTGGTTATTTCACGTAGAAACTTTTAATTTTGGCGTTTGAATAATAAGAAAAGAATATTTTAATAAAAAGCAACCTTTAACAAGCTATTACTCCGTTTGTAGTGGGTCTACAGACACCATTAACCCACCATTTTTTTTGTTTTTTTATAAGCTGCATTTTTTATGAGAATAATTTTTTTGATAAAATACTTACTTTTTGAGTTAATCGCAAAAAACCGTCTGAATACGTGTTTTTTTTGGTTAAATAATTAACATTTTCACTCGCGAATAAATCGAGAAGTATTGACTTTCTAAAAGAAATGTATTGAATAAAAGTTGCTTAGAATTAGTCAATCTATCTATTCCCGGACTTATTTTGAATAAAACATTTTTCACCCTCGAGAATTTTTTAGTCCATTTTCAAGACTTTTTAGAAAAAACTGTGAGTTTTGACACCCCTTATTTTTTATAAACTTTTTTTTTATATATACGGTATCCCCATTCTCCTCAAAAAAACAAATGTGAGTGTAGGTGAATTTCCCCTAACTTCATTTCAATTTTAAAACGTGGTCAACTAAAATCTCGCCTTAAGCCTGTACTAAAATATGTAGATTTATGTTTTACGTTTTGTTTTATTAAGTTTTTAACCCCCGACCCAAAAAGAGGGGTGTTATAAGTTTAACGTGTGTATCTGTGTATATGCGTATCTGTCAGTGAAGTCGTAGCTCCCAAACGGATGAACCGATTTTGATTTAGTTTTTTAAAAGCTTTTATTTAACTTGGGAAGACTGATGTCCGTCGTCCGTCGTCTGTGTGGGTCGACCGCTTTGATATCATTTTTAAGCAACTTTCCGACGTCTTAGAGATCTGAAATTTGGTACACAGCTTTCACCTGCAGAGCATTTTCATATTCTAATTTTGTTTTTAATACCAAATTGTTTTGTTTTTACCAATATAGATTGGTAAATTTGCAAATTATTGTATATAAGAGAACCGTTCATTTCATTGTCTCATATTTTGGAAAATTGGTAAGCTTAACGTATAGAACTTAAAAAAATTGAAAATGGCAGAATAGAACTGTATTTTGTGCTCCGAAAAAGAAAGTGAAACTTCAAAGTGTGATAAATTGTCTACTAAAGGAATACAAGGTATCATTTGTGCAAGTAAACGTCGAGACTCAATATGTCGTGGATGCAATGAAGAGGAGGAACTAGGCGAACATATGCACTTTGTTACTGTCTGGCGTTAACTTCAATAAGAAGATTTGTGTTGGCCCGACATGGCTAGAATCAGGGACACTCTGCCTGCCAAGATCCTAAAGTTCATCCTATAGCTAGATAGGCTTATTGGAGAATGACAAGACTGAGGTGTAACTGAAACCGGAGGTAGTACAATAGGCCTGATTTGATGGCCTAAGTGCGAATGAGCTTGTCTTGCTCTCCAGAACGAATCCAGAAGTAAACGTCGAAAAGACAATATTACCATACCTCTTGGAAAACACTTAGAAGCGAATAGTCACAATGTAATTTATGCTACAAATAATGCTGACACTGTTATTGTAAAAACTGCACTGACCTTTGCAGAAGTAAAGCATGCAACAGTTGTTGCTGACGATATCGATATTCTTGCACTTTTAATTTTTCACAACATACGAAATATTTGTTTGCAATCATCTACATTCAGTGATAAAAAACGTGATATTAAATCAATCCATCATATCGTCGGCGCTGTGACAAAACCTCCTATCTCGACTTTTTGCTAAAATGATATTTTTGGATTACTTTAAAGCCCTCAGTAATTTACATGTCCTGGTAAGAGCTTATAAGTAGCAAAACTTTATTTACTTTGAAATTCTGCAAAAAACAATTAGCTTTTACATTAAGCTTGCAAGAATTGCTGATAGTTTTTTGTCCTTTCTGCATAATTTACTTTTATGTAGATAGGAGGTTTTGTCACATCGCCGACGATATGCTTGGCGAAAATGAATGTAAAATTATTCTCTTTTCACATGCTTTAACTGGATGTGATACCACAAACTCCTTATTTGGTAAAAGTAAATCGGCAGCATATCGACATTTTTGGAAAAGTAAGGAATTTCGAAATGTACTGAGATGTGTTGTAACTGTTCTGGTAGAGATTGCACAAATAGTGCTCCGAAAGAAAGTGATTTAGAAGAAATAGAAATTGAAGAAGACTATTAAATTAAGCTTTTCTCTTATGAAACATGTAATATTTACAAAATTAATTTGCATTAATATAAAAAAAAAATTTTTGATTAATAAAAATTAATAATAAAATCTATGAATAAAACTTATTTTTCTAAGAATCTCGTTAATCCATTCGTGCGCGTCTTTATTTTAAAAGTTAAAAACTCATTGTAAATACTTAGATTCTTTTAGATTTTTCTTATGTCAAAAACATCCCAACAAAAAATTTAAATTCCATCTTTGTGGAAATTAGTTATACCCAATAAAACTTATTTTTTTAGGAATCTCGTTACTCTATTCATGCGCGTCATTTATTTAAAACTTTTGGACAAAAAAAACGCATTTTGCATACTTAGATTTTTCTAGACTTTTAGTATGTCAAAAAGATACCAACAACGAACTAGAAAATTCAAATCCCGTTTTTGTGGGAATTAATTGCACCTAACACCTATTTTTTGCGTATTTCTCCTGTACTAATAGGATGAACCTACATTACTTTAAATACGGAAACTGTATTTAAAAATATATGACTAAAAAATTAGAGAAAAAAAAAAGTTAAGCAAAAATTAAAAATTTAAAAAAAACCTTTTATTTAAAATTACAAAAGTGCACTAAAAAGTAAAAAATAATTTTAATAAAAGCAAACAAAGCTTGAAAACATCAATATAAAAGCGTGGGGCTGTGAATTTCGGACTCCAACAGTGAGCCTGCTTACCCACCTATAAATAAACAGCCCCACGCTTTTATATTGATGTTTTCAAGCTTTGTTTGCTTTTATTAAAATTATTTTTTACTTTTTAGTGCACTTTTGTAATTTTAAATAAAAGGTTTTTTTTAAATTTTTAATTTTTATTTAATTTTTTTGTTTGAAATGTGACTTCATCGAAAGCGTTCTTAGCTATAATACAAAAAAATTTGTTCAGCCGTTTGAAGATCGTTTGCTATTTCTTAGTTGATGAAGGCAGAGCCGTACTGGTAATTAAAGTTTAAAAAGCATGAAATAAAAGTTAAATTAAAAATTTAAAAAACTTCCGACAAAGAAAATCTTTAAAAAGTAATAAAATTTAAGCGTCCTCGCGTCGGGGAACCTCTAAGTAAATAAAACTACCTAGGTCCCCTGACGCGATGACGCTTAAATTTTAGTTTTTACTTTTTGAAGATCTTTTTTGTCGGGGGTTTTTTAAATTTTTAATTTAATTTTTTTAATGTAATAAAGGAAGCCCTAGACGATCAATCTGCTTTATCAAACGATTGAGTCAATCGACTGCCGAGTGCTTCAATCAACCTCAATCAGCCTATCTGTCTTTTGATTAAAACCCCCTAATCAGTGGATTCGTGTTAAAACTAGAAACATCTTGACCACTTAAAATAGTAGAAATGTTTTTGAGTACTATGTATCCTATATTTTTTGTAAAATTGCTCTAGAGTCTAGACGATCAAGCGCCCTCTTCAACCGCTTGAGTCATTTAAACTTTCTATCAATCACCGTCAATGCTTGCTTCAAGCGTCAAGCGGGTTTCTAAACGATCAATAATTACGCTCGATACAATCGATTGAACAAGCTTTTGATCAAAAGATTGATCGTCTAGAGTGTCCTTAAAAGAAGCGTCTTGACGGAAAATAGTGACATATTTAAAAATATGATTTTCTGTAAAAGCTTTTCTAAAAATTTTAACAAAATTGTTCCAAATTTTTCTAGCTCACAGTATAAATAAACAACAATATCATAATAAATTATCTATCACGACCGTTGCTAGCTATTGTCATTTGAAAACAAACACTAACTATTCGGAAAGTAAAAAACTGCTCACGGTCGTTTGAAAAAGTATGGTGAATCATAATATTACAATATAATTTTTGCTAAATATTAAATAATACTAAAATAAGAAATTTAAATAATTTTCATGGGGATGAAAGTAATAACAAAAATTTATTTAGGAAAATTTTCAAATGGCATTTTTTTGTTATAAATAACTTTTCTTTTATGTCTAATACTGTCAAATTTTATCAAGTTGATACAACAAAATTACATAGTATCTATATGAAATTCCAAAATGTGCTTTCCGCTTATAATGGACTTCAATTATAGTTATTTTGTACGATTCATTGCAGTTAATGTAAATGATCTGAAATCAATTTTAAACATAAATATTTAGATTCTTGAATAATTAAATAATTTCTTATGTGCATTTTCTTTATAAATAAAATAATTAATTCTTCATTACAATATATTAAGATCTTGTGACACATGTGTAAATTTGTTGACAAATTTGTTAGCAGATTTGGTAACAACTCATTCCCCTCTATTTTGTAACTTTTCGTTATCGTTCGTTATCGTTATAAATTCGTTCAGATCAGTAAAGTTTAGTTTACACTTAGAATTGCTTTAAATAATACTAATGTAATGGTAAGTGGAAACCAAACTTTACGGTTCATAACGATAACGAAAAGTTACAGAATAGGGGGCCTAGATTGGTTAAGAGGTTACGTACAGTCATGAGGTCGAAAAAAAGAAATTTTTTGAGATTTCTTTCTAAGTTATCAATAGATGTATTTATTTTAAAAAACATTTTAGAATTTTATTTCCACAAAACGCGAACAATTAAACCACTGGTGTAGATTTTCAAAGACGCTTTAAAAAAGATGATTTGCGGTGCGTAAGATAACTCGACACAGGATTATCCAAAATGAAAAAAGTGAAAAGATTTGGTTAATATATTAGTTTATCTTCAAACTGAACAAATCCATTTTAAAAAATATGAAAATTTGCTATATTTTAAATATAGCAAATTCCTCTTATTTTATAAAAATATTTAAGTAGGCGCCATCTGTTGATTAAATTAAAAAGGCCCTGAAAAAAGTGCCCCTCTTAAGCTTTTATAAGCAGTAAAGTAAGAATTTTTTTAAATATTTTATTGTCTAAAATTTAAATAGATAACCTTGTCTTATTTGAAATTGGTTGTGAAAGATGACAATTTACACTGTTCATAATTCATAAATAAAGTTTTTACCACAGAACTTTAGTGTTCCGTCATAGTACACTTGAATCGCTGCCATTGGTTACTTAAGAAAATAGTAATGATTGCTTGAAATATTAAATTTTTTATTATTAAAATTATTTGTACGCATACACATATTACAATTTTGTCAATATTCTAGAATCTCTAATATCCTTTTACTTTTTTTTATTGTGAGCTTTGGGGACTGAATGACTGAGTGAGCTGAATGACTTTGATTATTTTACAAGAGAAGAATATAATCAACCTAACGTCAACTTAATTATAAGGTTTCGAATAAACGGCCTCTTTGTATCTTTACAATATTCTTTATCTCGTTTCAGTATAACTATCAGATCTTCCAACTCGGCTGTTTTGATATTCTCTCTTAAATACAAATCTAGCCGTGAATTATTTAAGCCATCATAACTTGCTTGACTTGGATCAAAAGTTAAATTTTCATCTAACCTCGAAGATTCTTCGGATCTAGAACCTTCTTCCGACTGTAAATCATCTTGACCAATACGCGTCGTGTTAAATTTTACCAAAACTTTAGCTTCGTTTTTCATTATTTGTTGGTGAACACTGGATAACCGTTTTTCTGATAATATTGCTAAGTCTTCTATCCAATTTTTTAATCTTTCTTCAAGTGCGTGAGATATAACATCAGCAACTTTTTCATGAAATTCCATTAAACTCTGAGTCGCTAAAACAGATTTAATTTTTTCTTGCAGATATGGCATATTTAATAAATATATTTCTTCACAGGAGCTTTCTGGCGAACCCATATAACTAATTGAATTCAACATTATTTCAGTTTCTTCAGCTAAATCAATACCTCCCATAGTTACAACATCATTGACATCTTTGTAATTTACATTTGGAGACACCTCTTTTTTACTTTTATTTTTGTTTGAAACAGGTGATTGTAACCGTGAGTTGGAAGTAATTTGGGGCGTTAAAGATTCAACCATTTGAGTTGCTTGTTGATAGATATGGTTTGATGATGTCACAATATTATTTTGTTGCAAGGGCAAGCCAGCAGGTAGAATTGAAACAATTGTAGGAGCGAATCTTATTGGTCGAGGATTTATTCCTGCTATGGACATTTTTCCTTCTGCTAATGCTTGTCTAAGAAGTGGTATACCTAGTTTCAATAAATCTATTGCACCAGGCAGAAATTCAATGTACCTAAATTCTCTGATATTATTACAAAAGGCTTGAAACGATGTTCGGTCATCAATCAATTCTTGAACACATTTTTGTGTAGCGTTATATTCCCTTTCTGCTGAATTTGCTAGTAAATATGTAAAATATTTTTGGCACTTTAATGTTACATCGGCATCGCTTAGTTGAATCGGTTTCTGTAAAGTTTGAATTATGGGATTTGATGTGGGAATAAGCTCACTAACTGGTGCTGATTGTAATTGGTTATTTTGATTTATTATTAACGTATGGCTGTTGAGTTGCGGAATATATCGATTTAGTGGTTGGTTTAATTCAGTTGTTCCATAGGGGTGAATAAACTTATTAGGTGACATTCTTGTATCTGATGGGGTCATAAGTTGTTCTCGTTGCGACCGTGTCGCTTTATTCAAGTTGCCTTCCGTTTCCATTAACCTTTGCTGCGGATTTAAAAAGCAATTTTTGCCAAACTTTGCCAAATTTTGTTCCTTTTTTTCCTTTTTTCCTGGCTTGGAACTTGTTTGTTGTTTGGAAGTTGAATCCGAAAGCTTAATTTGCCTGCTCTATCTTGCTGTTCTATCTCTAAGCTGAGAGAAGAGACTTTTTTTTAGAAATTTTCTAAGTATTATTATTTTCTATTTTGTATCACACTACACCTTTAAAACATGCATATCTTTAAGTTAGATCTTTGACATATTTTTGAGCTAAATAAATTTTAGGTTGGTAACATTTGAAACATAAACAATTAATTTATCATTATTTAAAATTTAAGTTGTAGGTTTCTGTAAAATTTAAATAGGCAACTAAATTTTTGGTCAGTATTTTTATCATTAAGTGGTCAGTATATTTTAAAATATATGGTCAGAATTTAATAATATTTTGGTCCGTATATATATTTAAGTATCAGTATTAAATTGAATTTTGGTCAGTATAAATATTTTTTCGTTATTCGGGTATGTACTTTGCTATTTTTCATATCACTTTTGCGGAAGTAAATTGGCCGTTTTCTTCACTTTTTTTCCGAAGATTTCCGAAGGCGATATTCGGGTTTTTTGCGGACGTAGTTTGGCTGTTTTCGTCACTCTTTTTTTCCGAATGTCGCCGAAAGGATTTTTTGCAAAATTTTTTTGCAGCGTGTCCACGAACATCGATAGATGCGACCACAATTGTCATATTGTGAGGTTCGTAAGTTCGTCAGACCGCCAGGCCCCCGCGACGCCTAATATTAACGCAACCTGTAATTTAAAAAATGTGTTTAAAATATGCGAATGAAAACGTGTAAATTGTACTTACTTTTGCCGTCAAAAATTGGTTGTCTGCCCTTTTTAGAAAATCATACACTTGCTCTTTAGAGAGTACGTTAGCTTTCTTCACAACACTGGAATTTTTGATTCAATTCGTGCACAACAACTAACAAAATTGTATCTGACAACTAATTAATTAATCCCGAACGTCAATTGTCACCACCTACTTAATTTTTTTTTCTCATTTTTTATGACATTTACGCAATTACTGCTAAAAATTGTAAATTTTGTCGGATATATTTCCCTCACAACGAAAAGTATTTCATATCACACGGACGTCAGGGTCTTTTCGGCCATCGGCTTCTCTTATTCCCCTCGCCGCCTAGGCGGCTTCGCCACCTAGCGGCTCGGCTCATAAAACACGCCTCTTGCCGAAAAACGACCCTTTACGTCCTTATGATATAAACTACTATTTAAGTATCAGTAATAAATTGAATTTTGGTCAGTATAATTTATTATTTTGGTCAGTATTATTTACTAATTTGGTCAGTATATTTTTGTTATTTTGGTCAGTACACTCTACTGTAAGTTGCAGTAAGATTTTGTTTGATTATTAGGTATATTTTTATTTTATTACTTAGCTAATTTTTGTTGTCAGTAATGATTTTTAATAATATAAGAAATTTAAATAATTATTGTAAAAATTTTATTTCAATAATTTATAAATTGAAATACGGAATTACTTTTTTTTATTTCTATAATTTATTATAATATAGAAATTATAAATATAGTATATTAAACAACGAGTTTTATAATCAAAGTTTTTATTGCACGAAATCTGTTTAGAAAACGAGCCGCGAAGCCGGGAGTTTTCTAAAAGATAAGTGCAATAAAAATGATTATGAAACGAGTTTTTTATACAATTTTTTCTATTTTGCACTTTTTTATGGTTTAAAATTAAAAAAATGTGTTTGTAATTATTATAGTTCATTTGAAATTTTGTTTATTTTTAAGTTGATTGGTAACACATTTGACATTTGAAACAAATTTGAAAATTTTGAAACTTTGTGTCAAAAATTTACAGGTTAAAACATCGCACAAAAGTTTAAATAAAGGAAATTATACTTGCAGTTAAGAATTTTCTTTATTATTGTCTCTAATTTATAGTTAAGTAAAATGTTTAACCCAAATTTGAAGATTTTTAATTTCATTTAAAATGACATGTTGCTTTAATTTTCAATGACGTTTCTGTCGCAAACTTCATAAAACAAAAAATTGCGTTTCATAATAAGGTCCATTTCGATACGCAATCGCGTATCGAAATGACTTTGTTTTAGACGCAAAATAGAAAAAAATATTTAGAACATTGCAACTAAAAAATATATACAAATAAATTATAATAGTAAAAGAAATGTTATATAATTAATCCACTAGAAGAGCTCGAGTATCTAATTTTGGTCTTCCCCTTGAACGCTTTTCACCTATAGGTATTTGTTAAGCTGCTGGGGGAGGTTTGACATATTTTAAACGTATATCCAAGCCTATTATATGCTTGCATATATTAACATAAAAATAATCCACCAGAACACCAATCGCACATTTGCAGTGCGCGACCTTGCAAATACTTGTTAGAATAAGTGAGGATTACTAAACCTGAACCCGGACCTGTATATGACGTTAATGAAATACTCTGCCCTGACTAATAATTTTAAATAAATGCGTTGAGTAAGTAATACCAACCTAATTTGGTATTATTAGGTTGGTAATCAACTATAACAGTATTACTATATCAAAACACAGTTTATCATAGGCGTGTGAAGACAGTAGAAGAACCTAAATATAGAAAATTGAGAAGAATATTATTTTAGCTTCATTTATTGCAAATATTTTGGCTCACGCTAACATCAGAAGTGGAATTCGAACCAACGTTTAACTGCAAACGGATAAGTTTTTTTTTTGTCGTGTTTTTTTTGTTTTTGTTGGTTTTGTGTTTTATTTTTTTCTCTCGTTTGGTTTAAAATGAATCAAAATACAGAAGATTCCCAAAATGCAATTCAAAATCCGGACGGATATCCGATGGACAAACGCACGATGCCGTTAATAGCAAATTTTTGATTGATGAATAATGGATTGAACAAATAAACGATTTAAAGAAACGAACTAAAATATCCGATTTCATTATGATATTGAAAGAGGGAGACGCTCTACGAGAAAATGAAAAATAAAGTTTTTCGATGGATGGAAACCATTTGATAGGAGTTGGAATAATTTGTGTATGACTTTTGAATAACGTTCCCCAAACAAGAAACATGGCACACGAAGCTAAACAAGGCAGCTAATATAGAAAGTTCAAACCTTGTTAGTTTATGTGAATACGGAATAGAGAAAATACGTAGTACCAACCTCAACTGGAATGGCAGAAAGTAATACGTTCCATTGGTGGAATGAATAACGATATTATTCGACAAAGAATACGAATAAATGTACCAAAGAATCAACAAGATCTTAAAGCTTTACTTCGACAATATGATAGCGAAATCAAAGATGATCATCGAAGAGTACCAAAACAACTCAAGCTAGATACTATGCAATCGTATGAGAAAAACGGAAATTATCAAAAAAGTGTTTCAACTGTAAAAAAAAATAGGTCATTCAAAGAAAGACTGTAAATATTCAGAAAACCCGAAGCATGCAATGAAAGAAATCTAAATTAAGAAGCAAAAGAAGTGTTATAATAGTAAAGAAATTCAACTTGTAGCTGAGGATTGCAAAATTGGCTTTGAGTCTACCGCCTTGCAAGCTCCTGGAAGAGAAGTCGATAGACAGTAGTTGTATTCCTGGCGTAGATGGCGTAAATCATGGGCTCCCAACCGGTGGTACGCGTACCACTGGTGGAACGTTTCAGGTAGTACGCGTAAGTGATGTGTGCAAGAGTGAAGATAAGTTCCATTACTCCTAATGTTGATATTTTAAATTTTAATCTTTAAAAAATCGTTAAAAACTCGCTATTCTAGCTTCAGTTTTTAAAAAATTTTCCCCAGGTGGTACGCAGGTGCAAAAAGGTTGGGAACCCCTGGCGTAGATTGATTGGTTGGAACACGATTCGGCGTCCCGGATTGTGCGTTGTCATAGGAAATTATGGATTGAACTTGGCGTAGTTCTCAATGATGAGACCCCGAATTTGATATGTACTGGATAGTGATATAAGTGTGTTGTCAGGAATGGACGAAGAGTGGAAAGGTGGAGTCCCGAGCGTTGGATGATTTTTGTATATTGGTGAATGCACCGTAATCTTGGTTGTGATTGGCGCATTTCTGAAGTATCCGTATATTTGCTCTCGTAGAGAACAAAACTTCTAAACAGTCTATAGTTACTTTGGGTTTTTTGTTTAAACGAGCTGGCATCCAGGGGCAGTCATGACTGATAAAGCGGAAATTTTCACTTCATCGGAATTCGTTAATTGTTTTAAACGAGAAGATGTTGAATTGCACCTTAAAAATGTGGGAGTGCCCAGAGGTGGCGGACAGGTAAAATCAGTGATAAAAGTCTTGTCTGATCTAGTGAAAAGTGCGTTGAACAACAGAAAGGAGATTGAATGGTTTGCAATATTGACCGGAATTGAAGCAGTACTTAATGAAGGTAAAAGTTTGGCAACTTGATATACGTCGGATGCATTTATGTTCTGAGGGAAGAATCGCGCAAGCGGAAATAGGATTTGGCAACAGTAAGATTTGGAAAGCTAAGCGGGAGGTTTTTGGGACTAAGCAAAATTATAGAAATGTTGGCTAACGAACGTTGCGTATTTAGAGGTTGGAGAAACTAGTGAAAGAGGCTACTTATGAACAGTTGAGAGGCTGGTTTAACAGACAATTTTGAGGAAAATATGACTAGTGAAGCAATTTGATTCATTGCTTTTCTTTGGTAAGTACATTTATACTATAATGTACATTTTCACATATACAAAACAATACTGAAAGTAGCTGTTTACAGTACAGAAATGTCAAAACCTCAATTGTTTTATGTGCAATCCTACTAAAATGTACACTTTGACATATATTTTTGACGTATTTTGTGAATTTTAAATATTTTATTGCCTAGCAACATAGGTATTTCGTTAAATTATTATCGTACATTTTTGCAGAAAATGTGCATTTCATTCCAATTACACATAAAATAGTTTATGCGCTTTATCCTTAAGGTGCCTTTTTGGCATTTGCGTGGTTATAGACTTCGTCTGCGCCTCAGTCTATAATTATCCGCGCTCATGCCAAGAAGATGCACTTTCAGGACTTGGTGCATAAATAACTATTACGGACGGTAGAACCAAGTTATTTATGGCGTTGCGGCCGAGTTATTTATGGCGTTGCGGCCGAGTTATTTATGGCGTTGCGGCCGAATTATTTAAGGCGTTGCGGCCGAATTATTTAAGGCGTTGCGGCCGAATTATTTAAGGCGTTGCGGCCGAATTATTTAAGGCGTTGCGGCCGAATTATTTAAGGCGTTGCGGCCGAGTTATTTAAGGCGTTGCGGCCGAGTTATTTAAGGCGTTGCGGCCGAATTATTTAAGGCGTTGCGGCCGAGTTATTTAAGGCGTTGCGGCCGAATTATTTAAGGCGTTGCGGCCGAATTATTTAAGGCGTTGCGGCCGAGTTATTTAAGGCGTTGCGGCCGAATTATTTAAGGCGTTGCGGCCGAGTTATTTAAGGCGTTGCGGCCGAGTTATTTAAGGCGTTGCGGCCGAGTTATTTAAGGCGTTGCGGCCGAGTTATTTAAGGCGTTGCGGCCGAATTATTTAAGGCGTTGCGGCCGAGTTATTTAAGGCGTTGCGGTCAAATTATTTAAGGCGTTGCGGCCGAGTTATTTAAGGCGTTGCGGCCGAGTTATTTAAGGCGTTGCGGCCGAATTATTTAAGGCGTTGCGGCCGAATTATTTAAGGCGTTGCGGCCGAGTTATTTATGGCGTTATTCAAAATTCAAAAAAAAAAAAAAATGTCGGATTATTCGTTATCACTTAGCCCAGCTTAGCTCAGTCGAAAACCTTATCACACCACTCACGCGCGACCTTCTCATAAAAAAATTTTGCTTTTCAAAAATTTATTCTTCTTTCCTAAAATAGAATCGAAAGAAACACAAGAAAACTCCTCGCTGCACTAAAATTTTATTACGTTTTCAAAAATTACATTTAATCTCCCAATTTCATAAAACTGCGACCTTGCAGCACCGTGGGTCCCTCGCAAGTCCCCCTCCTAAAATTAAAAATTTCCCCCACCTTGGCTACTACACCATAGGCGTAACAACTTTAAATTTTAAAAATCAAAATACAAAACTTAAACAAATAAATACATTTTTTTATCCAAAAATTATACGACAATATATTTCTTAAAGAAACCTGGACAAGTGCAGCGGCCATGCATCCAGTTTTCTGTTTGTTTTGGGAGATTCACAAACCATACTTTAAATGCTCTTCGTTTGAACTGATCAAAAGTGTTCCAGCGCATTTCTGATACGGCTGAAATTTTCTCCTCCGTAACAGTAAGTTCTTCATTGGATAGACAAAAATATTGAATTGAATCATCGCATGTCATTGATGAAATTCGGATGTAGAAGGGGGGGAGACTGCAAAGGGTGTCTGTCCTGAGTGGTAGCTAAAAGAGCTCCAAATTTATATATTTAAACTTTTAAACTTATTAGATCTTCAAACTCAAATGATGGAGAAAGGAGAAGCCAATAAAAGGGAAAAAATATTTAAAAAATGAGAAATAATTTTTCGCAAGTAGTGGCCATTTTCTGTTCCGCAAATTCATGCTAACTTCATACATTTTCCATAACTTTTGCTTTTTATGTGTTTTTAATTTGAATGTTGTTTTTTCAGCTCGGACATGGTCGCTGGCTTATTGACGTACAACTGTTTCTTTCAAATAAAAGCATTCAAACCATAACAATCGTTTTGCGTCACCCTGTATATACTGATATGTTTAAAATAATGACAACTTATTTAAAATACTGACTACTTATTTAAACTACTGACCATTTAATTTAAAATACTGACCATTTATTTAAAATACTGACTATTTATTTAAAATACTGACAGATTTTATGCCGACCAATGTAATACTGACCATTTATTAAAAATACTGACCAAAAGTATTATAAAATACTGACCAAGTAAATACAAGCCATTTAAATATTGTCGCGTTTAACCCCTATTAGAAGTTAATTGCTTGGTACCAACTATAGAGTAGAGGGAGGTAAGAGTCCGCACTTAGTACGTTGTATTTTTTTACGCTTATATGTTTTACTCAATCAGCTCAATATTTGGATGAGAAGTTTGTACAGTACTTAGGCTTTGTTATAAATAACATTAATGCCATGATTTTAAAACTGTGTGTATAAAAAAACCATAATACACAAGTTGCGGAAAATGGGACTTTTACCCCTTAGGTGGGGCAAAAGTCCACCATTGGACTCTGCGCTATTTTAAGTCAAATTAAAATCAACAATTTCTTCCAAATGAAAAGTAATAAGCAAAAACAACAAAAGTACAAGATATAAAAAAGATAAAATGTAGAAAAATTTCAACAATGGTCACAAATAAATTGGCCAATTTCGTGCACTCTTCATGACACCATTGTTTGCAGCTATCGCATTAAATCCACTCTCTCATTGATAAATTCTCATATTATTCTTTGCAGCCTAAACAAAGCACTTCGCCATCGGTTAATTCTTACCTTTTTTAATTCTTCAAACTTTTGCTTGACATGGGTTCAGTAACATAGGACTCTTGCCCCAAGTAGCCAGAAACATTTCCGAGTCATGACCTTTCCAGACCATCAAACCTAACATCGATTATATCCTATAAGTTTATAGCAAGAAACATGTATTTTCAATAAAATACATACTAGTTATGGTTACTACTCATTTTCAACATTTCAACGCAATTTCTGCAAGAGCTAATGATACATCAGGCATACGCAAAATCGTAATTACCTCATGGTTCTCCCGTAATCCAACTTTGCGTGATAAAATTTGGTATAGACACTGTAATTGATGACTACTAACTGCACCTTGCGCACAATGATGAAAATTTTTGAAATATAGTGAGATATTTGAATTTGGGACTCTTGCCCCATGCGGACTCTTACCTCCCTTTACTCTACTCTTGGAATCTTAGACCATTTATATCCGTTTGCACCACCTCCCACGTGGGAGGTGGTGCAAACGTCCCAATAAATCAATAAGTGTCACTTATTGCGTTGCACCACTGAATTAAGTGTCACTTAACATCGTAAGATACACTTAAATTTAAGCGTAAGAAATTGGCCGCTTAGACCTGTCACTTAGCCTAAAATTTGTAATATTTGTCAATTAACAAATCAAAACGTCAATTTCGAAGTTTACACTACAGTTCGAATTTAACTTTTTTGGTACAACCAGCCAAAATGTTGTCAGTTGGTTGATGATGATTTAGAAATTTTTGAAATTATTAATCATGGTTTTCCTAGGCAAATTTATGAAAGGGCAAACTATATGCTTAGTATGGATGATATAGCATTTTTTAAAAGATTTCGACTTCCGAAAGAAACAGTTGTTCAAGTTTTATTGTCGAAATAAAATCGATTTCGAGACGCAATTAGAATATCCATACGACAGAAATAATTCTGTATCATCAATATGTATCAATAAACCAACTTTTAATTGCATTAAGGTGTTATGCAACTGGAACCCATTTGTTGGCAATAGGTGACCTTAATGGGATTCGCGTATCAACTGCTTCCCGAATTGTGGAAAAAGTTTCGAAAGCGATTGCAGAGTTATATGAAAGTGACATTAAATTTCCAACTACGGATCAAAAAATTATGCAAGCGCAGAGGCATTGGAGCATTTCCTCGTGTAGTGCGATGAAGATGAGCTTCTTTGCCCGGATGACATAGATCCACATGAATTTAATGAATTATTTCATTCTGGGCAAATTCCTCATATTAATATATAATAATTAATAGCTGTAAACAAAAAACTTACGAGAGGTTATGTTTTCATTTAATTTGTCTAAAAATTCTTAAAAATAACCAAAAGTACTACATAAAAACATTGTTGCCAAACTTATGTTAAACTTAGTTAAGCGTCGACTATATTAAGGGTAGTTCACACTACATGATTTATCATATGACTTGTCACATGACTTCTCATATGAGGGATTTTTTTACGTTCACACTATATGATTTTTGATATTATAGAAGTTATGGCTTTTATGATTGGCTGTTGTGATGTTATGATTTTAGCCATGACTTGTCTTATGACTAAGTCATATGATAAATCATGTAGTGTGAACTACCCTTTACGTTGGTGCAATGTAATTTAAATTTAAGTTCTCCTTATGATAAGGGGCGGCTTAGATAAGGATTAGATTTACTCCGAGGTCGTGCAAACGGGCATTAAACTTATAGACACGCCTTGATTTTCAAGCAGTGAAGCAACCATAAGTGACGTCACTGCTCACTGGTGGGGTAAATGCTAAGATATACCTGTAAATACCAACTATAAATGAAGAAATTAGTTTATTTTAGTATACCGTTAATATAAATCTCGATACAATCCCACCAGTGACGTCACACATGTTTGCTTTAGTTTCTGTTCAAGGAGAGATAGGAAAGGGCGTGTCTATAAGTTTAAATGGTCTAAGCTTGGAATTAGGGGTGTATTCAAAACCCTGAATACCAAATTACATCAATTCAAATAAAATAATTATAAATTTTCTAATTTTACTCTACGAACAGGATGACATTCAGCATCTTCGACCTCTTTAGCACTTGCCCAACAACACTGCAACTAGAATGCAACTCAAATGCTAATCAAATTGCGACTGCCCCTGAGTTCTTCAAGGCGCCTATTTATGTAACAACAGTCCTTTTTTAGTCGGGATGCCTTTCTTGAGTCGGTCCCTTTGTCATGAGTTTACTCTAGTTTGTTTTTTGTTTTTTCCGACGACTTCTCTTTTACTTACATTCGTAGAAGTCGTCGTCTGCATATTGCATTTTTCCAGGTGACTCATGACTTCCTACTTGGGAACGTTTCCTTGCGCGGTTGCTCTAATTAATTGTTTAAGAGGGGCATTTGTTTCAGGGCTTTTTTAATTTAATCAACAGATGGCGCCTACTTAAATATTTTTATAAAATAAGAGGAATTTGCTATATTTAAAATATAGCAAATTCGTTGAGATAATACTATTCTATAAACAATATTCTTGATCTTAAGCTATTTTGAGTTGGTAATATTTATTTATAAAAACACAATTCGTAATTAAAGTTTAATTATCTTTTTTTGTAATTGAGTGTGTTTTGACATACTCAATACGAACTCAAAATAGCTTAAGATCAAGAATATTGTTTATAGAATAGTATTATCTCAACGAATTTGCTATATTTTAAATATAGCAAATTCCTCTTATTTCATAAAAATATTTAAGTAGGCGCCATCTGTTAGTTAAATTAAAAGGGCCCTGAAAAAAATGCTCCTCTTAATCAGATGGCAGGTGAAATCACTCCACTTACTCCAGTACTCGGAGTAGTAATGAATATTCGAACGCGGTCAATAAATAGGCGAAACTACACTTCTACAAAAAAATTGGGACTGAACACTTCTCCGTCCATGGACCGCTTTATTTGTTAGAAAACACAGAAATTTTGACAGATGTTTATGACTCATGTCATCAAGTGTCACTCTCACAATCATCGAACTCGTCAGAACTGAAAGCTGTAATATGTAATAACCAAATAATAAAATTGCTTCTATTTAATAGTAGTAATTTTTAATTTAATATAACACTAATGAATGAATATAGTCCAGAAAACATGGGAATTTTGGAACCTCAAGAGAGGTTAAAAGCGCTTAATAATTATAGTAGTACAGTTGAGGTGGATCCCAGCGTACCCCCAAGAAGGTAAAAAATACACTTAATTTAACTATCCGTTACGAAAAATATTTTAAGGTATTACCGGTCTGGTCTCGAGATGGTTCGAATGGCTAATGTTTACTACGAGGAAGGCAGTTACGAGAACGCCTATGTGTTGTATTTAAAGTTTATGACTTTATTCCTAGAAAAAATTAGAAAACATCCTGATTATAATACAGTTCCTGCAACAGAGAAAACTATAAATCAAGCAAAACTACGAGAAGTTCTACCTAAAGCCGAGAAATTAAAGGCACATTTATTAGACCAATTTACCAAAGAATATAATCGTTATGTCACCGAAGTTGTGAGTATGTTCTTAATTGTAATGCTTGATTTTATATGCTTGCAAATTTTAGAAACAAAGGGATAAACAAGAACGGGAACGATTGCGTAGAGAAGCTGAAATGCTGGAGCGTGCTAAACATATTGCTCTTCTTCCCAAACCAAGTGATAGTGACAATTGGATACCTTCGTCTACTATGATACAGCCTGTCGCTGATTTAGACAAAATAAGTTATCCTGATCCTAATGAGCCAGTACCATCACATGCTTCATCTGAATATCCTGATATTCCACGAGGGTAATGTAAATTTATTAATTATCACCTAACTTATTATCTCATGTCAAAAATAGCATCTAACAACAACAGTGAGTATGTCACCAATCAAAATCCCAAATTTTTTGGTGATTCTAGGAGCTAAAATAATTATCACTTTCTCGATTTTTAGTCCAATGGGCTTTAGTTACTGAGTTACGAATTTTTGAAAATCTACGTTTTACCATAAGATTACATTGTTAATTTATATTTTATTTAAAATTTTAAATTAGATTTATTTTAAATAGATTTTTATTCTTTTTAAATAGAATTAATAGATTTAAATAGAATTTAAAATGTTAAATTAGATTGTTAAAGCAATCCAAACCATGTTAAAACAATCCAAACCATGTAATTTTATGGTAAAGCGTAGATTTTCAAAAATTCATAACTCAGTAACTAAAGCCCATTGGACTAAAAATCAAGAAAGTGATAATTATTTTAGCTCCTAAAATCATCAAAAAAATTGGGATTTTGATTGGCGACATACTAACTGTTGTGTCCCCTTGTAAGATTTTTCTGTTTCCTGGAGTATACATTATATTCTTACTGCTGTTACAATGTAACCTCTACCAATCATATATCATACTTTTCCTATAAGTTTATTTATGAACTGATTAGCTGTCTATTTTATTTTTCCAAGTTTTTCTGGTAAGTATAGCTATTTCAGCCATTTATTCACTTTTCAGTTAGGACGTCCACAGTACAAATAGTATGTAATTATTTAATTCACAAGCTGCTTCTACTTTCATTTATTATCATTATATGTGTAGGCCATGATTAGGATTTTAACAGGTATAAATTGTATGACCCATATTCAGCCAATTTCGAGAACAACCCTCATTTATTTTTGATTTCTTTTTCATCAAATATATTTTACTGACGAGTCGTTCCATCAGAAATCATCCAATGCTGACTGTTTGACCATCTTAGAAAAATTTTATACTTTATTAAACTGTTAACAAAATCGCGAATAAACTTTTATTGGACTTTTTGTTTGTCATTTGCGGCCATTTTTCTGTCTTGGCTTGCACTATAATACTAAAATATAAGTATTTATAAAAAATCTTATAGTAAGAACTAAAAAAAGTTAACAGATGTCAATCAAAAAATATATTTGAGATATCGAATGGGGCTTTTTCATAACATGTAACTCATACTAAGCTATTTTATATAATAATTAAAATATGTTTATTAGATTAAATCATAAAGTTTAAATGCAAATTGTTCAAAATAGCCATTTTCACAATTTTATTTAGCAATCAATGAGTGATTCCTAGAAGCTCAAATTTATACCAGATATTACCCTACCCCAGGGGAATTTACACAGTAAAATTCATCCTCCAGAGGTTTCTCATTCTCTAACCTAAGTATGAATATTGTAAATTTTTGAAAAATAATTGAAGTTTGAAGCTCTATATCTCTGGTGGGGGACCTCTGAAATACACCAAGCTGTTAAAAACCAAAGTTCATTTAATAAACTATTAATTGTATTAATTTGAATCACTAGACTTTTGTTGTGTATGTGCTATGAATTTTTTAAAATTCTCAAAAAACGCTCTAGCTCAATGCTATATTGCTATATATAGCAATATTATATATATAGCAATATTGGTATTCAAATAGGCAAAAGTTACATATTTTTATTGTTACTTGGTAATTTATTATGGAAAATTTATTTATTTTATTACAGATGATATAATCTGAAAGCTTAATAAATTGTTTAATTTATTATGGAAGAATTAATAACATAAATTTTAAAATATCAAATCGAGTTAACAATAATTAAATTGAAATAATTAATTAATTATCATGAGTTAAAAATTTACCAATTTAGATAATGATTATATTATGATTATAATTATCAGTTATGATTATAAGTTATAGTAATTTTATTTGTATAAAGTAATATTTTAGGTACATACTTGAATTTTTTTTTTAAATTTTGAATCCAAAATATTCTGAAAACAAAATATATTCATTCATACACAAGATGAAATTAACCCTAATGTTCCTGGATTGTAGTACCGGGTACTTTTTTGACTTTGCAGTGAAATATCTCTGCTTGTATTTTTCATAGGGACCTGGGATTTTGTGACATTTTATAAAAAACAGTTGTTAACGTATTAAAGTCATTTTGGAAGCTACTATTAATAAATGCATTTTTTTCGCAAAAATAAAAAGTTATACCTATATCACCTGAATAGGGTACCGGGTACCTTTCATTTAAATTCACAGAATTTTTAGCTAAAAACGTATTATTATATTTAAAACAGGTAATTTATTTTAATTTACACAAAGTATAATTCTTTTACGCTTATACTTTTTTATTAAAATTATGTTTTCAACATTTTTCAAAAAAATTCATAAAATTTTTACAAAACTTTTTCTATAAAATTTTTCAAGAATTTTTTGAATTTGCTGATCATATATAAGTTCATAATAATAGTGTACAACTTTTACGTATTTTTCTTGAGTTCTCTTATACGTTTTACACAAATGACGGACAATTTTGTGCAATTGTCTACCCTATCTGTGTTTAGGCGATCCTAGATCTGTGCCACGGTAAAATTTCAAAAATTTCTCAATTTTTAACTACAAAGAACAACAGATTATGAGTAGATGAACAATAATTTAGAAAAAACTTTCTTGTGATTTGTGTAAATTAAATATTACAATGAGTGCATATAGGGGCATTTCACGTGAAGCGGACCACGAAAAAAAAGTGAGGTTTTGAAATTTGTTCATATTGAGCATATTTGTACTTCTAGGGGATATGAACGTGTACACATAACATTTTTTTTATTTGAGGTTAAGTTTTTAAGATATGAGGTTCTAAAGATTCATCTGATTGACGGAAGGGTTTATTTGGAATATTATTTTCATATTGTAATAAATTATAATAAAATAATAAATGTAGTGTTTTCTATAGAAAATTTACTGTTATTTTTGATTTTTAAATCAGATTTCAAATTTGAATTTTTTTTCTAGTGTTAAACCGGAAGTAAATATTTAAAATATCTTTTTTAGTAACTTCGCCCATTTTAATTTTAATTTTTTTTACTTTAAAATAAAGCTTAACATTTATAAATTCTGCTAAAAAAATTTCAGAATGGGATCTCAATTAGTTTAGGAGATACATCGATTACAGTACGTACATGTCACGCTGGGCGCTTGATCAAGTTGGCTGGACTAAGTACTTTTACCTTGGAAAAGGAAAAAGGATGTTTATATTTGGCATGATTGTTCAGTTAAGTAAGTTAAATATAAAATTCCAAGTTTTCGACCTTAAGGGGGTGTTTTTCGCGCCGCCATCTTAGTTTGAAGAGGTGGAAAATCGCCTTTTTGCTACTATCTCGTTACCAGTACTAGATACATTAACTAAGGTTATTATAAAAATTGTAGAGCGTGCGATTTTGCATATTTTTCTTCTTATTTATTTTTTTGTAAAATTAATACTTTCAGAGTTATAACAAGTAGAAAATTATCGTTTTCGTCAATTTAATACCACTAACACTTTGAAATTGACGAAAAACTATTAATTTTAGAAAAAAATACATAAGACAAAAAATATGCAGAATTGCACGCTCTACAATTTTTATAATAACCTTAGTCGACGTATCTAGTACCGGTAACAAGATAGTAGCGAAAAAGCAATTGTCCACCCCTTCAAACCAAGAGGGCGGCGCGAGAGGCACTCCCTCAAGGTCGAAAACTTAGAATTTTATATTTAACTTACTTAACTGAACAATCATGCCAAATATAAACTTCCTTTTTCCTTTTCCAAGGTAAAAGTACTTAGTCCAGCCAACTTGATCAAGCGCCCAGCGTGACATGTACGTACTGTAATCGATGTAACTTCTAAACTAATTGAGATCCCATTCTGAAATTTTTTTAGCAGAATTTATAAATGTTAAGCTTTATTTTAAAGTAAAAAAAAATTAAAATGGTTGAAGTTATTAAAAAAAATATTTGAAATATTTACTTTCGGTTTAAACTAGAAAAAAACTTCAAATTTGGAATCTGATTTAAAAATCAAAAAGAACAGTAAATTTTCTATAGAAAACACTACATTTATTATTTTATTATAATTTATTACAATATGAAAATAATATTCCAAATAAACCCTTCCGTCAATCAGGTGAATCTTTAGAACCCCATATCTTATAAACTAAACCTCAAATAAAAAAAATATTATGTTTACCAGTGGCGGATTAACGCACAGGCGCATGAAGCGCGCGCTTGGGGCCTCCAAATTTAGTGGGGCCTCAAAATTTGTTTATTTAAAACAAAACATATTTTTTGTAATATTTTTTTCAAAAATTGTAAGTACTTAATGAAATACAAAACATTTTTAAATTGAAATATAATTGCATAGTTCAATCTTTTGTTGTTCTGCTTATTAAGAAGGGCATTTTTTTCAGGGCTCTTTTAATTTAATCAACAGATGGCGCCTACTTAAATATTTTTATAAAATAAGAGGAATTTGCTATATTTAAAATATAGCAAATTCGTTGAGATAATACTATTCTATAAACAATATTCTTGATCTTAAGCTATTTTGAGTTCGTATTGAGTATGTCAAAACACACTCACTTACAAAAAAAGATAATTAAACTTTAATCATGAATTGTGTTTTTATAAATAAATATTACGAACTCAAAATAGCTTAAGATCAAGAATATTGTTTATAGAATAGTATTATCTCAACGAATTTGCTATATTTTAAATATAGCAAATTTTTCTTAATAAAGTTTATTTAATAAAGATTATTCCTTTGTTAAGTACCTATTCTTGGAAAGGTATAGGTACTGTAAGTAAGGGTCTATTGTTACCCAAGTCATCTAACGGTTATAAGTGATAAAACCTCGTGTAATTGCCAGGGTGTATTGGAAAACCAAAGTGGTTAGACAAGGAGAAATAAAAATAACAATATAATACCTATTGATCTACAAAAATGTATAGTAGAGAATAGGTCTTAAATAATAATCTACAGGTAGATATTAAATTGTATACTTCATTACAAAAATGTTATCACAACAATAGCCACATTCAGGACCGTCTTCAGGATTCAACGTTCATTAGAATAATTAACAAGAAAAATTGTGAAATTAAAAAAATACTTTACCGGATTACATGTTTCAATATCATTCACGATTCTATTCGTGAAACTGATATCGTCAGTATGAAAATACCACTTTGCTTACTAATTTTAGAAATTTATTAAAATTTCAAATTTAAAACTTTTTTTATAATATTATTAGGTCTGTTTGGTACCATAGTCCTAGTGCTACACTTAGGGTTGCTAACTATTTTTCATGAAAATAAAGTAACTTGTCTTTGAAAGACGAAAAAAAAAGTATTTGTAAAAAAAATAAAGTATTTTTTAAACAAGAACGTGCTCAATGGGGGGGGGGGGAAATTGAAAAAAATTTTTGGAATAAGAAGAGTAAAAATAAAGTATTTTAGCATACTTTATTTTAAGAGGTGCATTTTTTTCAGGGCCCTTTTAATTTAATCAACAGATGGCGCCTACTTAAATATTTTTATAAAGTAAGAGGAATTTGCTATATTTAAAATATAGCAAATTCGTTGAGATAATACTATTCTATAAACAATATTCTTGATCTTAAGCTATTTTGAGTTCGTAATATTTATTTATAAAAACACAATTCATAATTCAACTTTAATTATCTTTTTTTGTAAGTGAGTGTGTTTTGACATACTCAATACGAACTCAAAATAGCTTAAGATCAAGAATATTGTTTATAGAATAGTATTATCTCAACGAATTTGCTATATTTTAAATATAGCAAATTCCTCTTATTTTATAAAATTATTTAAGTAGGCGCCATCTGTTGATTAAATTAAAAGGGCCCTGAAAAAAGTGCCCCTCTTAATTGTATATTATAAAGTATAACTGCCCAAAATAAAGTAGGATACTATATTATAAAGTATGGTTGGCAACCCTAGCTACACTAACTACACTACTACAAATTGATTGGTGGTACAATTACCAACCCACTTTTTACACCAATCAATTTGTAGTAGTGTAGTTAGTGTAGCACTAAAACTGTGGTACCAAAGAGACCTTTTATTTGATTTCAAGAAATATTATTATTTGTTTTATTTTTTGCTGTATTATGTGTGATTAGAAATAAATATTTTAAAGCAAACAAAAAAATTTAAAGGGGGGGGAGGAAAATGGACTTGTACGTCACCAATAGTTAAATCCGCCACTGCATACTAAAGTAAAAAACGGGCACGTAGAATAAAAATATTTGAAGGGGGCCTCAAAATTGAATTGCGCTTGGGGCCTCTCAAGTGCTTAATCCGCCACTGATGTTTACACGTTCATATCCCCTAGAAGTACAAATATGCCCAATATGAACAAATTTCAAAACCTCACTTTTTTTCGTGGTCCGCTTCACGTGAAATGCCCCTATACTCAATGAAATACTACCATTTGAAAATTTTATTTGAGTTTTCTTGGGCATAGAATCTTTTTTCTTTCTACTTCTTTCAAATCTAAATTATTTTTTTTTTACTGTCAAAAAGGACTTCTATTTCTTTTTTTGATGAAATTTTTCAGATTTACATTTCTGCTGAAAGCTTGCGGTATATTGGTTTTTTTTTATTGATCTGTTATTCAATACAAATTTTTCTAGAGGTTGATTTGAAACTACAAAGCACACTCGTTTTTACGTTTTTGAAATGTTATTTACTATTTTCCAAAAAATATTTATTCAAATTTGAATATACTTGCCCAATTATGTAAGAAATGAGTGGCATTTTTACAAATACTAAGATAATTAATATATTTAATTACCAAACTTCGTAAGCAAGAATTTGATTATAAATGACTCAATATGATATTAATGCACTTTAAAAATAAAAATAATAGCTTAAAAACCCTAATAATTGCAAAAAAGATCACAGAAAACACTGAATAACGTAAGTATTATGCCAAGGTACCGGGTACCTCATTCAGGTGATATATGTTGTATTTTTATTCAGTAACATGAGGGTTAAAAAAAGAATTTGTTTGTCTTAATATTTTAGTTCAATTAATTGTATTATTATTTATTAATATTGCACACAGAAAAACTTTGTACTTAAAAGTGGAAAAAATGTATTTCTAGATTGCCTACATTGTTAGGCCCTACAAAGTACAATTTGTACTCCTTTTTAGCTCAATTTTACTTAAGTTTAGCACAATAATTGCACTATTTTCAACATAAATTGTATTTCATTTTCACACATTGTTCTACATTACAAATTATTTGCAATGGGTGCAAAACCATTGTTTTTACCCATTGATGATCTCACACTTTTTTAGCCTATTTTGAATTCAAAATTTCGAAATAGGGGAGCGGGGACATGCATCTAATAAATTACTTTGTTCAAATATAATTATTACTTCTATCATAATAAATTACCAAATTATAATAAAAATATATAATTTTTGCTTATTGCATTGGCAATATCACATTTTTTGAGCATTTTAAAAAGTCTATAGTACATACACATTAAAAGTCTAGTGATGATCACACTACATGTTTCATGATGATACATCATCATCAACTACACGTTTGAGACCAGCGGTCCGTTAAATAAAATAAAAGTCTAGCGATTTAAAGTCTAATTAAAAGATAGTGATAATACAATTAATACAAAGTGGGGATTGCTTTCCCTGAAAACTTCTGTTATTTTCAAAAATTTACGATATTCATGCTTCCGTCAGAAGAGAAAGGTTTGGAGACCTTTCTTCTGGAGATTCTGGGAAATGACTTTTACTGTGTAAATTCTTTTGGGGTAGGGTAACATCTGGTATAAATTTGAGCTTCTAGAAATCACTCCTTTATTGAAAAGTAAAATTGTGAGAACGGCGATTTTGAATAACTTGCATGTAAACTTTATGATTTAATCTAAGCATATTTTAATTTTTATGTAAAATAGCTCAACATGGGTTATATGAAAAAAGCTCCATTCGATATCTAAAATATATTTTATGATTGACACTTCTAGCTTTGTTAGTTCCTAAATGGAAGAGTTTCACTAATTTGTTTTATTTGTTTATTTGAAAGTAGAGGTCAAACTGAAGCTACAGATTTTTTTTTTAATTTTTTTGAGCACTCCTAACATGAGAAAAAAATTATTAAAAGTTATAAAATCGACGGTAGTTTTACGACTATGGTTACTGACGTCACACGAAAGTGAACCAATCACAATTGGCATGTTGTCACATTGACAGAAATTTAAATTAAATATTAATTTTGAATTTGAGTTTCATGGTTTAATTATGGTATCCTTCAAAATTTTAGCTAAATATATTTTGAATTTGAAAAAACTGTCAAATCTTTATAATAGTAAATAAATAATGTAAGATAATAATCAGATAATTACTTATCAACTGAATGATTTGGCGACAGCGTATAGTCATGCTTAATTGGCATTGGTCAAACATGGCGCTTAGTTTAAATATTCTTTCAAATTTCAATAATTTTTTAAAAATCTAAGGGTAAATTTTGAAACCAACCAATTATACATATAAATAGCACTTTTATCAAAGTTTCATGTTTATATATCTTTGAGGTTTCGTACAAAGAGCTTAAGTCAAAAAACACAAGTTTTCACTAGAGGTAAATGAAGTTACCAATTGAATGTTATGAAAATGCTAAGAAATTTTAAAAAAATTGTTATGGCAATAATTAGGTAATGGTTAGATCTAACAACATACACAAGATCAGTTTTGAATTATCAGTCCTTATCACTTTTTTGAGTGACTTAAGTTCTTAGTATTTCAAAAACTTTTAATTTTTATAATACTAAGAACTTAAGTCAACTTAAGTTCTTAGTACTGCAAAAATCTTTAACTTTTATAGTACTATGAACTTAAGTCATACTTTAGTTCATTATAGTAATCTAACAATTATGAGAAAAAAATTCACTAAATAAACAAAATTTATTGTAATTTATTATAATTTAATAATTTATTACAACAATTTCATTTTTATACTTAATTTATTCATCGGAAATTTTGTCCAAATCGGGATCATTCGCTGGAATATCACTAGTTGCTAAATTATGATAAAAGTCGTGAAAAACAGGAGGAATTAATGGTAAAAGATCCAATATATCCTTCTTTTTCTCTTTGGAAATTGGAACTAGAGCAGAATAGCGCTTTTTTAGAATTACTTTCAAATTCCTATTTTTTTTCTTAGAAAATTAATTTGTCTAAAAGTACTCTCTGTATCCAGTGAATGTTTGTAGAAAAATCGCCCTTTTTCTCCTTTCCTATACTGAATCCAATTTACTTCTTGAATTTTAAATTGTTTTCTATCTAGGTTTTTTTCCTATAAACCAGAACGTTGGTCAGTAGATTGGCAAAATCAAAAAATTCGTTTTGGAACATTTCTTTGACTGAAAATTTATTTTTTATTCCAGTTCTCCTCACTAGTTAATACCAATCGTGCGGATGATAAATAGGCGTATTAACTTTCTTCTTCCTTTCTTCTATCATGGAGTGGTCAACATCACACTCCATATGGGTATGGCCAGGTTCTAAAAATTTGTGGTTGACCACTTCCAAATTTGGACAATCGGTCAAACATTTTAGAAACATTGCACATAATGTGGGTATTTTTGTTCTGAACGTAGCAAGTGTCAGAATATAGGGTCACTTCTTTGATTTTGGATGATAACTTGAGCAAATGCTGATAAATACAAGATGCAACTTTGTTTGCTCCTCGTCCAGCAATACCTTCATGCCACATGTAGTTTGTGGACTCTCCACTACTATTGTGGGATTGCATTTTATAAACAAAGATTGGGTACAATCTAAAATATGCGACCAGAAACTATTTGGAATAACCAAATATAAAGCGATGTCCTGTTATGAAACAAATGAAATAAACTACTAATAAAAACTTATTTGTAAAAGGTCTCTCTCTCATCGTTTTGCTTCTTGACAGAAGCATCGTGACCATTAATTTTGGTATTAAATGGTTCTCTTGGCAGATTACTCTCGGTGGTTTGCCATTGCTTTCCGAGAGGAGAGGGTCATAATGAAGTTATTAGATACATTGTGCAGCCGGGTTGGGGATCGAACCTAGGGCTGCTAGCCTAGAGTCCGGTCCTTAGCCCGTTCACTTAACTCACCTCTCTTGTACAAGGTAATTACTTCCAAAATTAAAAATGAAAAGTAAAATCACGGGACTAATTATAGAAGCGAAGTAATTTAAAAATATAAGAGTTTTCAATTTTAAAGCAATAGTTAAGTTGACTTAAGTTAAACGGATTGCAATTCCTGTGTTTTCAAGTTTCGAATTAAGAACTTAAGTCGACTTAAGTTATTTGGATTATGAAAATAAATGAAAATGCAACTAAGTTGTTAGTATTTTATATGTTGTTGCACTTATTTAATAAAATTGACTTAAGTTCTTTATACTAATCAAAAGAGCACAAAATTACGAATACGATGGTGTATATAACTCAAAAACGCAAATTTCTGACTTAAGCTCTTTGTGCTAAACTTCAAAGATATTATTTCAAAGAATTTGTGACTAGTGAAACTCTCCCATTGTAGACGGAAAAATGGCCCTCCAAGGACAAATGGGAGGTTCAAAGGAAATTTATTTACGATTTTGTTAATACAGTAAAGTTCGGTTATGTGCTAATCCGAATTTTTTTGTAAACCGGATAAACGTAAAATGCAAATTTAATGTTATGTATTTTGAAATCTGGTGTAACCTCTGATCGTAATCCGGATCATATAAGACACACGCACATAATATAAACAATGTCATGTGTTTACGTTACATGTGTATTTCTTGCTGAATCTGAATGAATAGGGGGAAACCCCGGCTAAATATGAAACATCAGTTTGCATTAAAAAGAGGTTATATTGCAAAAATTGGATAGTGCTTGTTTAGTTTTTCTGTAAAGTAAGTTTAATAAAAGTTTCATCCATTTATTACCCATTTGCTTATTTACTTTCAAATTGCTCCAGGAATCCTGATATTTCACAAATTCTAAAATAAAAACAGTTATTTTAAATAATATTCTGGATTTTCTGGATTTTATTGTGAAAGGCAAGACAAGCTTGCACGCAGTTAGGCCTCTAAACCGGGCCCATTGTACTATCTCCGATTTCCCAGCATTGTATGTGGCGCGACTAGGAATAAAACTGCGGTTTTCCGCTTCCTAGCCTGCCAGTATATGCTTAACACCACACTGCTGGTTAATATATATAAATAATATATTAAAATATAAAATTTTTTAAAAATGGTCAAGCATCCACTTATTGCTTAAAGAAACTACAGTAAAGCCTCGATATAACGAGACTGTACTGTACTGTTATGCTTTTTTTGTTATAGACATTAGTTGTATTGCTTTATAAGGTAGAAGCTTGCAAGAACCAACAAAGTGAAGTGCAGAAGAAAATATTTCAATTTGATTGGCTCTTACTGGTTTTAATCTTACAATACAATTAAACCATCTCTTTGGAAATAATGCTCTTATCTGCCCCCCTAAAATTGAAAAAGCAAAACGAAGTTGCAAACAATCGGTTGGTGGTTTATCTGTGAGAATTAAAGGTTTTGTAATATTTATTTGTTGCTTTCCCTATTTTCTCAATATGTCTATGTCCCAATGTTTTTAGAGAAACACATTCTGACAGTCTTTTAATTATTGATTGTAATTTCTGTGTAGGTCATCTGTAGTACCAGACATTGATCGTGGTAAGAAACCATCTACTTCAACTTCAGATACCAGTATGAAATCTGGATTGAGAACTGTTGTGATACCATGTAAAGTGATGACTCATTTTCTTAATCTTGCCCAGAGAAGCACTTTCAATAATATTGAAACATGTGGAATTCTTGCAGGAAAATTGGTAAGTTTTTTTTTGAGTTTTTTTTTGAGTTTCCATACTAAATTTATTTTTAGGAAAGGAATCACCTTATAATCACTCATGTGATTTTGCCAAAACAAAAAGGAACTTCAGATTCTTGTATTACCATGAACGAAGAAGAAATTTTTGAGTTTCAAGATCAACACAACTTAATAACAATCGGATGGATTCATGTAGGTGGCAGTGATGATGAAACTAAAAATATGATTGAAGTTTTCTTTTAGACGCATCCGACACAAACTGCATTTTTATCCAGCGTGGATTTGCACACTCACTGCCCTTATCAACTTTTAATGCCAGAAGCTATTGCAATTGTTTGTGCGCCCAAATATGAGCAGTAAGTTTATAATTTTATTAGCATTTGAGGACTGAAGTAATTAATTTGG
Source organism: Rhagonycha fulva (assembly GCA_905340355.1). Taxonomy (NCBI): domain Eukaryota; kingdom Metazoa; phylum Arthropoda; class Insecta; order Coleoptera; family Cantharidae; genus Rhagonycha; species Rhagonycha fulva. The sequence continues at coordinate 36,991,244 of HG996556.1, forward strand.
CATTCAATTTATCTAAATAATTTTTATATTTATTTAAACTTAAAATTGAAAACAAATTTGTGCTGCATGTAATACCTAGCTAATTAATGGTTTACATCAGCAGTTTGCAACCTACGGCATATGATAGTTTTTAGGTGGCACAACACAGAATATGATTATAAAATTTTAATTTGCACTCATCAGGATATAAACTTCTAAAAAAAAGCAAGTCAAGGTGGCACCTACCTGAGGTTTGATTTGAAATATTCGTAAAATGTGGCACACTTTCATGAAGTGGTTGCTGGCTGCTGATTTACATAGTTTATTAATAAAAATATTAATACAATACTATCACAATCTCCTAAAAGGCTTAAAAAATTAGATGCTGTGTTTTATAAAAAAAATAATGTGTAAAATATAGTAGGAGATCCGAACTAGAAGCGACCTTCACCCATCTGGTTAATGGATAAAAAGTATTTTATATCAAATTTAATATATTAGAAAATATATCTCGAGTGGGTTGCCTAAAAAATTCCTGGCCAGGGTATGATTAATTCAAAATTGAAAAAGACTAATATATCGCTATCCTTCTCTGTTGCACGAATAAATAGCGTGTGTGCTCTCTTTCTCGCAAGTTTTCACACGCATAAAATGTTCAACTTTCAAAACGCGACAACCGTCATTCAGGCCAAATTTTTTACAGACAACCCTATATCACCGTATTCGCAATTAAATAGCGCTCATTTTCATATAAGATTCATTTATTAAACAAATAGGTGAAAATACCTCTATTATTGATGTACCTCTTTATACCTGCCAACCCAGTAGTAAGGCCAGCAAAAAAATAGACAACCCAATGTTTTATTCTATAGGCTTCATACTTTTGGTTGGTATTAAATTTATTCGTTAAATAACACCCATGTGTTAAACACATGGGTGAAATATTTAATAAAAAGTCATTTTTCAATTTTGAATTAATCATACCCTGGCCAGGAATTTTTTAGGCAACCTACTCGAGATATATTTTCTAATATATTAAATTTGATATAAAATACTTTTCATCCATTAACCAGATGGGTGAAGGTCGCTTCTAGTTTGGATCTTAGACTAACAGTTCATTATTTTGTTCACTAAAAAAGTTTAATCAATGCCAGACAAATTAAAACAATAAATTATCTTCCAGGACTGGTTTCTTCGTTCTAACACCAAATTATGGCTTACAGTACATTGCTAGTTGTAAAAAATCAGGATTCCATCCACATCCAACTGAACCACCATTATTTATGGTAAAAGCAAAACTTAGTAATTTTGATCAATTTAAATTTGTAATTGTTTCAGAATGCTGAGCACGTGAAGGTAGACGAACATGCAGCTTTAGAAGTATTAGATTTACGCTAATTAAATATAAATGTGATACAAAAGTGAATTTGTATTTTATTAATTAGGAATAAAATTTTTATATAACATTGTTCACAAGTATTTTATACTGAATCGTATTTAAATTTATTGTTGTTTTTGTTGTACACGCATCTGTTATTTTATTTGTTTAGTTTATTATGTTGGCTTATTAAAGTAATAAAGTGAAGCTTATTTAATTTCTGAGACTTATTTAAATTGGGATATCATGCAACTTTAAAAAATAAAAACTATGAGCTAGTTAATTTTTGAAATCTGATGTAAGTTGGATGATTATCAACAGATTGTTCTACCAAATTATTTCTTGAAAAAGCTAGTCAAAATTACAGTACTTTCTAGTTTTTCTCAAATATCTTTTCCCATTCAAATTCCGTTTTTACAATTTTTTTCTACTTTTAATAGGCACCGAGACATAAAATCATAAAAATGCGTTTACAAAAACAAGTGAAATACAGGACTTTGTTCAATTTCTCGTGAATATTTCATTTACCTTGTAATTTGGAGAAAAATTTATTAACATCAATAATTGCATGGAGCATAAAATATTATAAAAAACATGTATGATCTGTTATATTTTTATTATGTATTGATGTTGTAATCTACCAAAGTCAGGTTAAGAATTGAAAAAGGGGTCTATACTCTGTTTTATTTAAGAAAAATGTAAAACGTTTGCATTAAACGGATGACATTTAAATGTTAACCAATGAAATTGCTTTGAATAAACACTAAATCTCGTATAATTTCCTTATTATGAGTGAGTCTTTATTCAAAGCAATTTTATTGGTTAACATTTAAATGTCATCCGTTTAATGCAAACGTTTTACATTTTTCTTTAATAAAATGGAGTATAGTTTTAAACTGGATATTGTGCAAAATTTTAACTTTTTAATTTAATTCCTGTTGATTTAAGAAGGAAAAAGCTGTTTTTTCACATTTTTTCATATCCGAAAAGTCTTAAGATATTCAAAAAAATCAAAACTATCCTAAGAAACATAAAAACAAGATTTTGGAATTTCTTCATGATTAAATTTAATGTAATAAGAATAAGTAAAGAGCGGATAAAAAGGCATAAAAAATATCAAAAAAGGCGTCTATAAAGGCACGAAAAATAGCCTAAAAAGGCATTAAAAAATGACAATCAGATGAAAAAAGGCATAAAAAAAATACCAAAAAAAATTTGATACTTCTTACTTTTATTATTACCTAACTAAACTTAACTAAAAATTATTCGTGAAAACAGTTAACGATTAAATATTACTCTTCTACAGTAAAATTCTGACTTTTGTCACTTAAAATATTTTTAAAAGCATAAGCTTCTTTCCACATCTACAATTATTATGTGTGCTTTTTTAAATTTGGTTATAATAACTGGATTTATTTGGAAATCAAGAACATTGCCCCCACCCAAAATAATGCTGATTTTATTTAGAATTGCAAATTCCTCGTTTTTTGAGAAAACTTTTTCCGATTTCAATTTTACTACTTGGCCAATTTGACCCGGTACTTCAGCAATAAAAGTCATCATTTCACCAATGAGCACGTCATCGGTAAACTAATAAGCAAAATTAACAAAATGCTGAAGTTGCACATCGTGATTTTCTGTTGTAGGTTCTGTTGTAAATTGATTATTTTTGTCGGTTTAGTTATTTTTAGAAAACAAATTTTTAATTTCCCATAGTATTAAAAAAATTTTTTCAAGGAACGCTGAAAATTGGACAAAAAGACTTTAAATAGGCACAAAAATTTAAAATAGGCATAACAAGGCAAAAACGGCGTAAAAAACTTGGTGCCAAATGATCACATTTTTCATAAATCGTGCACATTTTAAGAAAATTTTATATTCTCTTCAATATTAAGGATAGTCATAAAGCACTAAAATCCGCTCTTTAGTAATAAGAATTGATGAACTTGAAGAAAAATGATTTAATCATGTTTGAATTTTCAGACTAGTTTAACTAAGAAAATTTGACATACTATTTCTGCTTTGAAACTTTTATTCTAATTTACTTATGAACAATGTGAATTGACATCCCTGAAATACAAATATGGACTCGATTGGACGAATTTTTATATCAAGAGTAAAATTTTTCTTTTGGGAATTTCTTTTTCCTTATGTTTAAAAATTATGATGATAATTTAACACATTTATTGAAAAAGTCGAATATTAAATTTTCTGAAAGGCTCAACCAATGGCGGATACAAAGGGCATTTGCCTCCTCTTTGAAAAAATTATGCATTATAGATATTACGTAAAAACTAAAATTACTGGAAAAAAGTATAGAAGAGGCTATCAACTTTGGTATTTTTCTTAACAATCTATGAAATCGCCCTCTCTTGAAAAAGTTGTTGAACTCCATTGGTGTGCAACTCGATCTCAAGGGAGGTAATTCTAAATCGGTACGACTAATAATCAATCAGAGTGCGATGGATGTTCTAAAAATGACATGGTGTAGTTTGAGGAGTTTAAATTAAAATTGTGGGTATAAACTTCATGCTCAGTTTCATATCACTCAATATCTCTTTTGAAAAAATAAAATCATATCCAATTAAATTAAATATTTTATTATTGGTGCAGTAGTGTATAATGTATATTTAAAATTAAATTAATTATAATAAAATTATTGTTATTTACATTTTATGATTATTAATAAAATTACATGGACATTATGTCAATAGCAAAAACAATTTCGTATAGTCAGGTTGGCCGAGCGGTCTAAGGCGCCAGATTTAAGCTCTGGTTCACAATTGTGAGCGTGGGTTCGAACCCCACACCTGACAAAATTTTTTTCTATTTTAGACAAGTTTGGTTTTTTTCTTTTGCTATTTGTTTGTGAAAACCAAATTGAAAAGTTATCCATCGTATAGAGTTAGACGGATAAGTTCAAACAGTTTAAATTTTCAAAGACTGTTTATTGTTCAAAATTTCCTATTTATCATGTAAAATGTGAAAATTATTTTCTAATTTCTAAGTTAAGAAATTAATAATAAATTACTTTCATTTATAGCGTCCATATTTTAAATATATTATTGTTTTTTAATTTGTGGTATATTGGACAAATTCAAATTAGTTAAATAATTTACGTTTCGAGGTGTTGGTGTGTTTCCTTTTCTTAAATTAATTAACTAATTTGAATTTGTCCAATATACTTAAACCAAATAATAATAATACACTGTACATTCCAATTGGATTCAAGGTTGTCTCTTCGAGACTTTACAAATCCATTTCTGGGTGGATTAGTTCCCTTTTCATACATAATTTCAAATTTACACCTCATTCTCTTCTCTTTCTTCTTAATTCTCACATCCGTCTTCGCTTTTTCCACTATCTTCCTCCATTCCCGTCTGTCTGCCACCTTCGCCTTCCAATCCTCGAAGCCAAATATATTAATAGCAAAGTATACAAAATACAAAATGTATTTTGTATCTTATATTTTGCCCACCCCAGGGGGGAGGAGTATGGAAAATTTTACGGACTCTTACATGGGGAGGGGAAATATTTTTTAAGATTTATTTATCTATAAAGCCTGTATGACACGATGCATAATTGCACATAAAATGTACATGTAAATGATAACTAATCAATAGAAAGAGCGTATTAGTAGCCATCGGAAGGTTTTCATTGGTTAGTTACCAATAATGATAAAAATATCATGCACTGTTGCATACAGCAAATTCACCAGCAAATTTTGTGCTAAATTTTCATGTAAAATATTTAGAACATGTTTTAAATTTGAAGGCAAATGTGCGCGTAAATGTGCGCAGTAGACATTTTTGGCACTTAAAAGTCTCGGCGCCCAAACGGCGGCGCCCAAAAATCCGGCGCCCAAAATTCCGGCGCCCAAAAGTCCGGCGCCCAAAAGTCCGGCGCCCAAACAGCGGCGCCCAAATGTTACGTACCGACATTTTGATTATGTATGTAAAAAGATAGCCAAAAAATTGTATTTTTTTCCAAAAATTAGAAAGAATGTGTCGGTTTTGAGTGCCATAAAAATTTTCAATACTATGCTTAGACCTCATTTTGAGTATTGTTCTTCTATTCTGTTTGTAGGTAACAATAGTATGTTGGGTAGATTGCAGAAACTTCAGAATAAGGTAATGAGAACTATTTTGAAAGTTGATAGATATGTGTCCAAATTTGTAATGCTCGAGACATTGCAGTGGCACAGTGTATACCAAAGAATAGTTATAAATGTTTTGATTTTTGTGTTCAAGTTGAAAAATAAATTGTTACCTGAGATTTGTGTAATAGAGTGTTATATGTAGGAGATTCTCATGGTTACTCGGTGTGTAATGTGCATGACTTTAGGCTGAATCTTTTTAGAAGCAACAGGGCTCAAAGTATGATTTTATACAGTGGTTTAAGATTATTCAATGGTTTACCGTTGGAACTTAAATTGGAAACAGAGCTGAGGTGCTTTAAAAAGAGAATTAAAGAGTATGTGTCCTTAGAATTTGTATGAATTTGTAATTTTGTATGATTGTTGTAAATAGTGTTGTAAATAGTGGTATGATTATTACTAAATAAAGTTATTATTATTATTGTAAATCGTTTTATGAGAAATTTTTATGTTTTTATGTTTCTTTACAAGTTAAAAATTTTGATGGGATCAATAGCATCAACTACAATGCTGTGAAAATATATCTCAAAAGCAGAAAAAGCTGCAAATATTTGGGAATATGCCAAAAATTAGAAAAAAATGTTAATTGCTTAGGGTAACTAATGATCATTACTTTTTCCAAAAACTACTCGAGTAGTTTTTGGAAAAAGTAAATCGTAAAAGATTTTGTTCCAAAATTCCTAATATTTTGCAAAAATAATGCATAATAATCAAAAGATACTTGGTATTTTATAGATTTAACTTTAAAATGGAGATTCAAACCACAAAGGTACACTCAACGGAGACTTTATCCGTGCCAACTTTTTATTTTTTAAGAAATTTTAATAATTATTTTACTCGAATGTTTTACTATTATGATTTTATTAAATCAATCTATTTTTTACTTTTTCTTTTACAATGAAAGGAATTTCAAAGAAATACTTAAATTATTTTAAATCCTTTTGTAGGTTTCTTACATAAGCACCAAATAATTCTTTTCATATACAGGGTAACCCCAGAAGCCTTGCTATTTTAAACCTATTGGCAATTTGGGACTTCTTATTCAGCAAAAAAAAGAGGTACTGTTTTTGAAATTTAAAATCGAAGTTGTTCACCCCATTGAAGGTAATAACTAATAAATAACAAATAGAGAATGGGTTTTAGGGGGTAGTAAAACAAAATTTTCTTTAATAATTCTGAAGCTTTCTGAAAAAGTAAATATTAAATCTTCGAATATAATAATAATAGTAACTAAAGTAACCCCCTCTAGGATGCAAACCAGGGAATTAAAACCCCCTTGTATTCGATCTGCTATGGCTGGCTGGGTTTGGGCCAAGACTTAAAAACCTTTGTTAATTTCAGTTTGTCAAGAAACTTAGATAACGGCTGCTATGAAGAGATCTAACGAATACAGGTACCTGCGTATTTTTTGCCTTGTGCGGTGATGCTTATGGTGGGATGAACAGATCTAGGTGGCTGATTGTTAGTCAGCTTGGAAGCGGTAGTATAAAGTAATATTTTGTAGAAGGCAATGCTGACTTGATTTTCACATATGTCTACTGTACATAAATGGCCACATTATCTGCCTTTCACTCAACTTCCACTCAAACCGGAGGTTCAGACTATTCCATCTTGATCAATCTGTTTTGTAATGGGTTCAGCTGGAGGACTGTTTATGAAAAGAAGAAGAACGCAAGTATCACACCTCTCCGGATGCTCTGGGACATGAAACTTAACTTCTTAACATAGAAAAACAAAAACAAAATAACTCAACAGCTGAGTCATCAGCAAACGCTACTGCGATGGGTGCGTCTGTAATAGATACCTCGTGTTCATTATGATATAGATGCAGAGGAGCGCAGGAGACGCATCTGCTGGCAGAAATTAGGCGACGCAAAAAAGCTCGAGTAGCGGAACTGGTAAAAGCTAGCACCGGAGTGCAACACACTATTCGTACAATAGTGTTCACGAAGAAGCAAGGCTTTACAAGCCGCCAGCTTAGTACAGATCTAAAGGTAAAGTAACGACGAAAGAGACAACAAAAGAACGGATGCGCTCAGAGAATTCGCAACCTTTACTTCGGAGAAATCAGGGGAAGAAGCCAAATTGGGTAACCAGTAAAACCCTGTAGCCAGGCGGGTTTAGTCGCCTACAGAGAAGTTGCTGTACTAAGCACCTCCGTGCGGCTGTGATAAACTGCCTGAATCCCCTGAGCATGCTCACAGAGTCTCAGGTAAAGTTGGTGGAAAATAAATCATTTCTGTTGTAGATGATTTAATCGATCACCTTTAGGAGTCTCGTTACGCGGATCAGAACTTCCTCTTGACGGCCTAACAACAATTCTATCAAACCTTTCAGAATTATGGCAGAGAGCAAAGCTAGATATAGTTCAGGTGGAAAATTTGCCAAAAGTGAGCATTTGGATTTGAGCAAACCAGAATCCACTGAGGGTGTCGCCAGACTACTCATCAGAGCATATGTGCAAAATTTAAGGCGCTAACGTCAAAATTTAGTTGCTTCACGATAACAATAAAAATTAAAAATTGAAACTAAAATAGAAATAAACAATAGAAAATATAATAATATAAAATTTTCCAAATTTCAAAAATTTATCTTTTTTGCTCGGAGGCTACAGGCTCAATCCGAATGGAACTAAAACGCAGTGGTATGTTGCCACAGTCTGTTCTTTCTACAATTTACCTTGTATAATCCATTATTAATTTATTATCTCGAAGTGTATTTTGAACTTTTAAAATCTAAGTTTCTAGGTAGTAAAAGTGTAAACAGTAATTTCAACTGTTACGAGGCTATATAAAATGCTGAAAATTACGAAGCTTCATTTATTGCTATTAATATATGTACCTACATCAGATTTATGAACATATTTAAAAGTTAACAAATACTAAAATAAATGTACATGTGTGATATAAGATACCTTTATTAGTCAAGTTAAAGCAGCTTATTTTGATTATTTTCATTGCATACAGTTTTGAAAAGTTAACTCTTTCCGACAGTGAAATAAAATTCAAATCACCGATTTAGTGATAAAAACTGCATGGTGAGACGATACGAAAAATGTAACATGACCAAAATTGGCGTTTCCAAATTACATATCAACCTGTAATAGAAACCACTGCTGTGATCATAAAATATTATGGTTTTCCAGTTTAGATATGCAGTCATCTATGGTTTTTATAGGTTTTAGATGTGTAATTGTTGTTTATGTGTCATACAATATTGCATTAACATAAAATTGCTCGTGCAATTTTCTTCAAGAAACTGTAATAATTAGTGTAATTATGGATGTAATGCTATTGTTACCGCAAAATTTAAAAAGAAGTGGTTATAGGTCTATTCCATCCACTCCTAGTCGATTAGCTTTCTTCTCAATGACGAAGGGATCCTTTACCACGCCGACCAGTGCCTGTTTCTCATTATTATAATTTCGTAAGTATGTAGATACTAATGAGTAATGACTATTAACATTGTTATAAGAAGACACTTATAATAAATTATTACATTTACCAATGTAAATGGCGTTTTTAGCCAACTATACCACGTCTTTAAAGCTGAAATTTGGTACATAATTTGGACAATTTAAGAATTATTTAGTTGAATTTGTTTTTGAAAATTATGGAAATTGACAGAAAAATTTTAAAAATATTTTGATTCAAAAATCTCAATACAGAGAGAGAAATTAAAATTTAATTTTAAACTATGAAAACAGAAAAATATGAGTTATAGGCATTTGTTTGCTTTGATTAAAATTTTTTGCAAATACAAAAGTGATAGTGCTACTATAAATTTAGGGTAGATTAAAGTTCAATATAATGTTATAATATAGGGGAATGATTTTTATTACTTCTCTTTGACATAGATGTTTTTTAAAACAATAATTTGGATGTTATTTTTTCCACCAGAAGGCATAAGCAAGTCATCTATCGAACTGAAAGGTAGGAAAAATATTTTTGAGGTGCTGTTGTAATAATCTTGAAATTTTTAAGTTCAAGTAATCTCTAGAGTATAGAGACGAACTTATATTATGATCAGAAAAATGGTGAATGGTAAAAAATTTATTGAGAAAAATGTTTTAGTAAAATTTTTATTATAACATTCTATCTACATAAATATAAGGTTTAAAATATTATTAACTGAAATTAACTGGGTATATCGTAACTATATGTATAATTAAATCTGTAATAGACAGTTTAAAGTTTGAAGTTTCGTTCCGATTAGTTTAGGTTAAATAATATCAAATCCTTTTTAATAATATCTCAAAACAAAGTAAATTTGATCTGTTTTAGCCACTTTGTTCTTAAAAAATCGTACCTGTGTAAAATTATCTATGTAGAGAATATCTAGAAAATATAAAATAATTATGTCTTTATGTGATGATGTGTGCTCCAATTAAAATTAAACATTAACTTAAAGTAAGACAGTAACATAGCAACAATAATCTTACTATCTTTTTTTGGTTTGCTGCTATGATTCATTATATTTTTGCATCAGATTTATCAATGGTATGATTAATATTCCAATAAAAATTATAAATATTAAAAAGATGATTTTATACTAGGTATTTTTTGTGTTTTCAGAGGAGTATAAAACATTTTTTTGAAAACATTTTACGTACACATTTTTAAAGGTAAGTGAGATTGTGGTACCTAACAATTTAATATAACATTGCCAAACCTGAAAATTCAATTATCTGGGCTTTGTGTATTACAAAAAAAATCACAAAGAAATCTTTATCTGTAGAGAGACCATTAAATAGTAGGTTATATCAAACTGAAATATTTTGTTCTTTGTAAGATTTTCTTTAAAGTCATCTCATCTTGTATTTTATAACTGACGTTGTTTTAATGACCCTAGAGAAAGTTGACTTACAATAAATAATGTTGAATTGTAAACGATTGCATTTTGTGCCAATTTTTTTTTGTGTATAAAGCTTAGCCGACTTGTAGACGAAGTTACTATCAGTATTATTTATATTTTCTTATTCCCGATAATATTTATTAATAATTTATTTTTAATTTTACAAGAATCTTGATTTATGTACCTACGTCTTGAATATTGTTATAATGACCAAGCGAGTCATTACGATTGTAAAATATGAGCAGTTGTTTAGTAGTCCGTGATCACCTTAAGAGTGGGTACCCAACGAAACTATTTTTTGCAACTTTTAATTAAAAATTGCAGATATAACACGGCCAACTATGACTACGCTTTAATTATAATAACATAGTGTGTTTACAATAATTATTATAGTGGTTTTATGCACATTAAATAAAATTTCAAATTAAGTGGGTCTGTTATCTATTGTGTGATAAGCGGAGTATTAAGCATATGATCACAATTTTACACGTCTTTGTTTTATAAATATGTTACAAAAGTTAGCTATAATAACATTTGGATACTTTCTAGCATTTTCAAATTTATGGGGTAAGTTTTCGTCCTAGTTTCTAAAATTTTCTAAAAATTGTTATTATTTATAACACCGTCCGTCCGTCCAGTGTTTGATAAATCTTATTCGAGATAACATGTAAAATTAAATCTAATGTTATCACAAAGGCCAGTCCAATTTAGTGCTATTAACATATTATATTTGTGTAGAAGAGTCTAAAATATTTGTTTCAGTGCTGACTATTTCGGAAAATCCTGCGCTCCTGAATAATGTTCCTATAGAGTTTCCAAAAAATGAATCGCAATATCCTTTTGTACACAATACGACAATTTTAAGGGTCTTGGCCTCGCAAACAATTAACGACTCGGAAGTTGATGACCTTCTTCATGGAGGACAAACACCTACCATATCACGTTTAGAGCATGTCGACGTTTCAGAAATTATTACTGAGAGTAATAATTTACAAAGTAACATAAGTGATCCAAATTGGGATACGGAACCGATTCAAAATGCTGATAAGACAGAGGATTACTTATTTGCAAACAAAACAAAATTTCCACCATCTACACCATCTTATGGTTCTAGAATGCCTTTAGTACATGGTGAAATAGCTGCAATTTTAACGATTGTTCTTGTCCTCATTGTTATACTAGGATATGTTGGATTATTCAGCTGGAGACGATATATAGAGTGAGTTATTTTTAAAAAATATTTTGAAAAACGTTACCCTAAAAGTAAGATACTTTAAGAACATACTGTAGAAAACTAGGAAGTAAAAAACATTTAATTTGTTGACCTTAAAATAACACTATTATTTTTATAGAACGTAATTTAAATATTTATGCAATTTTTTTAATCCTGTTTTGACGCTTTTTATAAAGATTTATTTCCTTATCTTGCAATAATTTAAACTATTCTATTAGAAGGATTACATTTTAAACTTGTTATACAAATTCCTTCCACTTTTTGTTGAAACACAGTATAGGCAAAAAAGATGTTTTTGTAGTGATGTTCATTATTTTTTGTAAGTACTCGAGTTGGTCTCAGATGACTACAAAAAACATTAAATTATCTGTTTTCATGTTCCCGCAGCTTCTTGTTCAACTTGAAATATTTTCCCAAGGATTGCAATAATAAATTAAAGTTCCGGTTTTAGTTTCAATCACATGCATATTTTTGGTACTGATATGGACCCCCAAAAATAAAACATAAGACTTATTTAATTGCTTCTTAAATATTGGATCGGTTAATACCCCCAAAAACTTGAGCAAAGAAGAGATAAGGGACTTGCACTATCCCATTAATCCATATTGGGCGTCAGTATAAGATTTTAGGATTTTCGAGATAGGTATAGAGGAAAACGTCAGTAAGCCAACAAGATAATATACACAACATACCCCAAACGCCTTTTTGTGCAATTTTTAAAACCGATATTTATTTTCTCTTCAAAGGTTTAATTTCTGGCATTTCCCGAAATTTTCTGCTGTTTTTTTCTTTTATCTTTTTAATAGTTTATTTTATTACTAGTTTAACACTAGTCTCCCGTCATGCAGTATTCCACTGTCCCATTCAGCTATTTATCGCTAAAAACTTCAGAGGCCTTCTATTCCAGAAAAGTTTTGACCATACCGTACTATGCTGACCGACTGAAGGGCAAGTCAGAAGAGCAGCGGCAAGTGGGATTCTTAAATCAGTCATCCATTCAAGTGGGAGCCACTAGCACTTATGCTTTCTTGTTGTAATCTGACAAAAATCACCATTTTTTCCAAAAAATGATTTCAATAAATTCTGGATTTTATTATTGGAGGAGAAGATAATTTTGCATGCTCTTAGGCCTTTAAATCGGGTTCATTGTACTACCTTTGGTTTCCCAGCAGTGTATGTGGTGCGACTAGGAATAGAACCACGGTTTTCCTCTTCTTAGCCTGCCAGTATATGCTTAACACCACACTGTTGATTCCAATGAACTATTTATCCAATAATTCAACCATAAATAAACAAATTAATCGCAACAAATTATTATTATCAATGCAGTATTTATTCCATTTCACAGCCTTTGTAGCTTTAAAGTTTTGTAATACCTCAATCTTGTCCAGAAAATACTAGGCAGTTTAATTTTTGTTTAAGTCCATTTTAGTCACCAAGGTCCTGCCCTGAAAACATATTTTTGACATACTTTCATTATTGACACTCTTTATTAAACTTTCTAACGCTTTCGACATTTTCTCAGTCTCTGGTATTTTCTTGCTCCATTTTTATACAATATCAGGTCAAAAAAGTTTGAAATAAGATTGTTTAGTCTATTTTGTAAAATTTTGAACATTTTATTATGAGTATATTGCATTATTTCATTAACTTTTAAATATATCTCGTAGATCTTACACAAGTGGAAAGTTACATGTCATGTACTGACATTATTTACTTTACATTGTTGTTTCTTCAGTGCAATACAATTGTCGTCAAGATTGTACACAACTTGTCTCCAAGTTCTGACAATTGTGTTAATGCAATGATAAAGCGATAGAAAACTTTTGAACTGAAACATAACTTCCGTATGAGAATAATTAATAATATAATATACCAAGTATTACTGGTCAGAGGTACATAATTTCATGAGTCATCTTTTTGAAATTGTTCATCTAATTGGTGTTAATTTCCTGTCATTACTATTCAATATTAGGTCATTTAGTTTCATTTGTTTACAGTAGATAAAATACTTAACCAAAAATGAAATTATCATGTTACTTTAACATTATTTAAATTTAATAATTATAATCTCGGATAAACAATTATAAAATATATAATTTAGGATGTACTTCTTGTGCTATTTAAGTAGATTAAAAACGAGAAAGCTTCCAATACGGTTATTTCTAAAAGAAAGTATTTCGTAAACTGCATGCATCTGCATTAATTGCATTTAAAGTTTAAATGTTTGAAACTTTCTAGGGTAATAAAATGAGTCACTTGTACTTCCGGATTTGCTTAAATTTCTATTGAGCGTTTGAAGTAATTTCGGTTTTGCGTCGTTGATTCAATGACTTAATAACATCATAAAGTGCACGAAATCAATGATCTTTGTGAATAGAATAGATAAAATGAACTGAAGGAAATTGATATCCTTTACTGCTTCCAACACCATACCGTAAGAGATAAAGGTTTATAGGGATAAAGTAGAGTATTTGTTGTAATGAAAAAAAATTTGGGGATCTACACTATATTTGGCTTCTTATTGTAATTATTACATTATTACCCCCACAATATAAAACCAATCATAATGATTATTGGAGTAGTAGAAGTAATGAAAGGCGATGCAGGAGAAAAGCAATGAACATGAAGGGCTCTCGTACTGTGTATCCACTAACTACCGGCAGTAAAGAATGTAACATAAATAATTATATGTTAAGAAAAGCATAAAACCTGTTCGTTGCCGTTAATGTTATTATCGGGCACATGAGACCGAGATGTTTTATAATTAAAAATGTTATTGGTTTATTATCAACTCTTATCTTGTTGCTAAAAGAATCCAATCTTCGGAAATATTTTAATGGTTTTAATAATAATAATAATTTATTGCAGTTTTCAGCTTGTTATACTAACCTACACCTCGGTTATAATATTTTTAAATTTATTTTCTAAATAATAATAATTGACGGAAAATTATGTTTTCCTATAACGTATATCAAAAATATACCAAAATATTTGTAAATCGTATGCGCTACAAGAGCTAACCAATTATTCTTGTCGAAAGACACCAGGAAGCTGACATATACAAAATTTACTTTATCTTAGGTTTGGGAAGTGGATAGAGATTGAGCATGAAATGGTAGACGAGTTTGCAAAACCTTTGAGCAAGATCTCTTCCGCTTAGGAATTATAAGCGCAACTTTGATTTGCATATCATCAAAATGTCTTTTTAGCATTTTTAAATTTTTTTTCATTATATTTGGATAGTTAATATCAAAAAAAAATTATTAGTAGACTACACAAATTGCTATCCTATCTTGCTAGACTAGCAAATACGTGATTGTACATTTTTAAATTTTTTAAGGACAACTTTGATCTTATATATTAGTAAATATTGATAATAAATTCTAATTTATTTCGAACGTTATCATTTTCACATACGCCGAGTTTGATATTTATAGTAACAAAAACTTTTGTCGAATAAGTTCACTGTCTCGAATAAAAATAATATTTTTAGTTTAAGTTTTTACTTGTTTATTAAATTATCAGTTATGTAAAATAAACAAAATGGAATTGAAATACATAATTATTAATTATTACGAATGTGGGCATGTTCGTTGTTTGATCAACTTTGCGAAAGTTCTAATAATAAAATCTTCTAATGTTGAAGGAAGGAGATCTAGAAATACTCAATTGGGTAAAAATTAAAAAATACCTACTTCCTGACTCTGGTTTTGAAATTCTAAAGCGATCATCAGATTTTTCCTCAAAAGTCGAGAAGAAGTGAAGCTTTTAAAGTTTCTCTCATTTTGCTTATATGACTACTCCACGTGAGCCTATTGGTTATCGTCACCTCGAGATAGCTGTGTGACTCGAGAACATTCAACTCCAAACTGTTAATTATTATGTATCCCAACCATGGGTTGTTTCTGCTCAGATGCATTACAACATGTTTTTCAATGCTTAGTGGAATCAATAACTAGGATGAAAAATATGAATCACCATATCCATAATCCAGCACTGAATCCTAAGAGACTTCACTGAAATCTGTTGAATTTGCACCATAAAAAAAAAAACATACAAACAGACGAATTGAGAAACTCCTCCTTTTTTTGAAGTCGGTTTAAAAAGTTTAACTACTATCAAATGTACCCATCAGCTAATTCATGAAATCACCTGAAATAGCAAAATCTATCAGCTTACTGCTATCAGAGTCTGCTTCTAGATACCGTAGATAACTTAAACAAAACATACAAAATTTCGTTGTTAAAGGTTGAAAGTATTATACCAATTTTGGTATTTTTTCAATTCTTATTTTACTTATTTTTTAAGGAAGATTTCCATGGAATAATTACGTCATAATTAGGTTTTTGCAAAACAAAGTAATCAACAGCACCATGAAAAAACTTGACTTTTGGCCTTGGTAACGATCCTGTTTACTCTAAAAAATAATTACTTCTTTTCAACTTTCTATTTTTATTAAATTATGTAGTATGTATAGGTATCTACTATAACCAATACTCTCCAGCGACATGGTTCAAATTGCGTTAGTCATTTAATTTCAGTACAATATTAAATTTATACTCATATCAATAAAAACTAATTAAACTTTGCAATACAAAAATTATTTGAAAATCCTTTGCTTTGATTTAAAAATTTCGATCAATTTAAATGAAAATTTTCACGTAAAATATTTATGATTAAAGCTTTATTCTTTTTAGTCATATAAAGTACACCCAAAAAGCAAATTATGGAACGACACGACGTATGTATAAATCAGAGGACATTATATAGATTTGTGTTTTAATTTTGTTTTAAACCAAATGGGGTGCTATTGATGGATAAATTTAAATCACCGATATTACGACTAATTGAAATTTTTCTAAATTACTTGTAAATATTTGGACTGACTCAATTCGATTATTTTCTTAGGCTTATGTAAAAAAACCAACTGGTTAGCGTTAATAAATAATTCGAAATAGTGTATTTAATGCAGAGTTTAATAATAATTATACGATTCTATTCTCCAGTTAGCGGTTCCCAAAGTTTTTTTACCATACCGAAAATATGGTATTTATAAATTACAAGGAACGAATTTTCTGTGCGTTGGAAATATTTATAATAATATAGTTAAAATATCCTTCTTTTCACAAATTGCTGATTGTCGTTTTATTTAAATTATGTAATAATTTTTTTCTGAAATCACCATCAAAGTAAAACGAAATCAGCAATAAAGTTTAATTATTCCTTTTGTACGATTTTGAGCTATGCAACCAAACTTGCTCTAATTAATGTTACACCAAATAAATAGGAATTAAGTAAAATTGGAAATAACGTATATCATTCAATGAGATTAAATATCAATAAAATAATAATATACTTAATTATAATTATTAAATTCTATAAGCACTAAAGATAATATTTACATTGTATACTAAAAAGTTGAACTTTAGTGCTTTGATACACAAAAAAACTATTAAATTTAAAAATAATATTTTATTTTATTAAAGGATACGATATGGAAATCGACAAATGTTAGTTAACGAAGAGGATTTCTACGAACCGAATGACTTACGACATTTTTCAGTAAGACCATTATTTTACAAATATTTATAAAGTAACTTAAAACACATTTTTTTATTACAGATTCAGTGATACCTAAAAGAAGACAAAAGTTTGAAGACATTTTTAAAATATTTCTAAGCAAAACAATGTATGAAAATATATTTTCTGATCTTTTTTTAAATCGTATTTTAGAGCTGTGTTGTGTGCTGTTGTATGTGTAAGTAGTAAAATCTGTGATATAGTAAACTAAATTTTATTGTAAAAAGTGATTAGCTAAATAAAAGTAAATTAAACATTCAATTTTAAATATATTATTTTTATTAATAAATATTTTAATAGATTTTTTTGATGAGCAAAATGAATGAAGAGTGGCTCAAAAAACATCCTGCTCCAAGCTCAATTAATAACTAGGGCCGGACCTGTCTATAATATATAAATTTATGTCAGTATTCTACGATAAGTGCCTTTGTATTAGGGAATAAAATTTAAATTGTTAGGGTATAGACATGCAGATAATGAAGTACATTATAATTATGTATGCAAGCATATATTTTGATAAATTAATATTTATTCTCATAAATATTCATTGATATAGTATTAAAAATTTTACTTTTAAGCAAATTTTTCATACCAAATTGGTACATGAACACAAATAATATTTTTAAATATTTATGAAAAGATCGGATGTTTTTTATTATTTTAAATTATTCTTAGATTACTATACCTACTTATTGAAGGATATCAACAATAAAAAAAATATTACAAATTTAAATCCCAAAGTCTTAAAATAGAAACTACACAAAAAGATATATTAAAAAAATAAGACAATTAATTAATTGTTACTCTTAAAAATTGCAGCTGAATGCCACAATCAGATAACGTCTTTCCGATCTTCCTGATATACTTTATTTTACAAATTGAGAGGATTTTTGGATTATGTTGCTTTGTTACAATGTCGTGATAATAAATTGTACAATATAGTTCGATTTTGTAATTTACTATCCAGTTTTTATGAAGGTTTGCTATAGTACTAAAATATTTTCACTAGAAAAGTAACTTCAGTAATGTAATTGGAAGCTTTTATAAAATTTTACCTGATGAAAGCGATTTTTAGATAGTTTTTGAATTTTGATTTATCAACCCGTTTAATTAACAGTTTTAATTCAGTTGGGTTTTGAGGGATGTATTTACAAATAAATTCTGTATGTTACACACACAAGTTGATGTAATATAATATTTTATTGAAACAATGTCTCATACACAATTAAATTACTTCTTAGTTTCCAAAATATTTGCTAATTGGTTTAAGCATTTGTAAGAGTTTCCCGTGCTTGTCCAAAGTGATGCTTTTGTACTAATTTATTCTTAAGAAGGGTTACCACTTTGCATTCAAACGTAAATATAAAATATCAAAAATAATAGCTGACATGCAAGCAAGCACTTAAATTTTATAATATTATTTATGGTACAGAGAGTAGTTGTAGTGAAGATGATTTAGCCTTAGTAATTTTAGCTAAGTCTTCACCGTTAATAATTAGCATAGTTGCTTATAAAAAAACCGCGTGTATGATTAGTTACAAAATAATATGTTCTTGAATTCCTGCAATTGTTAAAGATCAGTAAATTTGCTGGTTTTAATCTTGACCATTATCATTTAAAAATAGTTAAGGTACCTACAATTAACGTCGAGTTTAAAATACAGCTCAGTTACATTTTTTGATTTGGTGAAATTCAAACCCGGGACCCTTAGACCTTAAATCCCTAACCACAAAAGGCAGTTCAGTGTAATGAGTGAAGCAGGAATACCGATTTAATTTTGTTGCGGTTTGAATTCCACATTAAACTATTCACTTGAGTGGCATATCACAAAATAATTTTGATCCAAAAATCTGAAGACGACCTCTCTATACACAATATCAACCACCCGAATATTTTCAAATTTTACTCAAAATAGCAATGTTAACATGAAACATTAAGTACCTTACCGTAAACAAATAAATGTAACAGATCACAAATCACGAAAACCAAATTAGCTTGACAATAAAACGACATTTTCAAAATAAAAATTGCCATCGAATCCATAGCTTAAATAAGTAGGTACCTACATAAATATGATTTAGTCAAATTTCTTCCAAATAAGGTAACCGTCAAACTCATCAGGTTCATATTGAACTATGACATAATTTATTATTCCACTTTATTTTGCTCTGCATCTTCAATTTGATTAACGTCAAAATAATTTTACTGACGCAGTAGATTAGATAGTATGGTAGATTACAGCAGAAGTGTGCCTAGTGCAAACGTCTAATTGCGGTTTCTAACGTTTATAGTTCTAACTAGTGATTCCAAAGTATAAAAGTATTCAAACTTTGAATGAAAGTAAAAATGTTTTTTGTGACCAATGATACCAATTAGAAAGACCTGTAAAGTAGATCCATAATACCTATATAAAATATTTTAACGGAATTTAAAGATTTTTTCAATTTCTCTGACTTTTACTTTTACGACATCCACTTTTGGGTTATAAAATTTTTGATTTATTTTGAAACCCAAAAAAAATCCACGATCAAAAAGTGATCAAGAGATCAAAGAAGACAACAAATAACTTTTGGAATAAAATGGGATGATTTTGACTTGAAAAAGATGTCGTTTTAACAGGATTGTGCCACATATCACCCTGCTAATGCAGTACTTGATTTATTGATGGAAAGGTTTGCTGAACAAATTATCTCAATAAATAGACCTGTAAACTGGCTACAAGATATTGTAATTTAACACCTTCAAACCTTTTAAACTATAAAAACTATAAACTATTATAATAATGCAACTTTTCTTTATAAAACATTTAGTTAAAGCTTATGGTTAGCCTTACTTGCAGGAATGTGTAAAGTTTTAAATAGACTTTTAGCTATGAGTTCAGTGAAATTCCACATTGTTCGAAATTTTTGTAAAGAGTAGTTTTTGTCGTAGATGGTATTATAATTTATTGTTTTACTATAAGCCACAATATTCAGGTTTTAAAATTAATTTCAATAGGACTTCGAGGTTCTTGCCCAATATGCGGGTTTAAGAATGAGGCCTGTCTGAAAACGAATTGTTGATAAATAACTGAACTACAAGCTACTCAATAATAATAATTTATTATAAAGCATTAAATAAATTAATAACCTAATTGCTGTAAAACATCATACCGCTAGAATAAAAGTCAATAAGCCAAGACTACCTTAAGGGTGAAGTCTACTGTGATGACAAGAGAAAAAACAGGCCAATTTTCCGGATTTTTTTTTCTAACAAAGTATAACTCGTACATTAAATTAAATTAAACCGTCATCTTTATTTTATGGGTCATTCCACCAAATAAAATTTTTTTTGAAGTGTGACCCCCGCGGATTTTTTTCAAATTTTGTGGAATTATTCTCAGAATAAAAATAATGACTCACTGAAAAATTTAGCTCTTAATATTAAGTACTTTCGTAGTAATAATTTTTTAAATTTTGACAACTTTGAAATTTTTAACTTTTTCGTTAATTTTTTTGAAGTAGAAAGATTATTTATAAAAATACGAAAAGTACAGTTTCTTTTGTAAAAAATCTTCAGCTTTTCAATAAAAATATTAATTTTTTATTATAAGTAACAAAAGACCCCCAAAATTTTAATTAAAGTAAAAAAATTGATTTTTTTGACAGTGCGGCAAATTTTTTTTTTAATTTGATATTTTTTTCTAACAGCTGAGATTTTTTTACACAAAATATCTAATTTTTACAATGAGCATATTTTTTGTTTAAGTACAAATAAATAAAATGTAAATACCGAGTATGCACTCTGAAAGTAACTGTTCCGCAGCACAATACTTGCTTTAGCTTCTTTTCGTCGGCAGATTTCATACCTTTTTGGTGAGGCACTTTTGAACTGCGTCTGCGACTCTGCGTTTTTTCGGATTGGAGCTACCATTTGCCACCTGTAATATTTTTCTTTACTTTACTTAAGTATCTCATATTTCTAATTATTTACATTTTGAGATGTTCTAAAAATTAAAGGAGGTCCTACAAAAACCTTGAAATAAAAAAAAGCTATGCTATGGCGAACCACCGCTGCAGTAGTAATCATACCTACAAGCCTACAACGTTGCACAATTAACATAGAAGTTAATATCACGGCTTAGGAGTTTTGCGTATTTTATTGATTTATAGTGAGGTTGAACTGTCTCAAAGATCTTCATTTTTGGCGGTGGTTTAATCTCAGGAAAAGTTTTTATGAGTGGATTGCCTTTCATGATCCCAATTATTTCTATATCTACGTATAGGTTATTTGTTGGATTTGGCGTATATTTGTTATGAGTTGAACCGACTCAGAGTTCTCGTTTAATTAATTCCGTGCGTTAAAGCAAGCTAATATTTATAAACTTCTGTGAGGTTGTAACTGAAGGTTAGACAGGGCTAAATCTTATAGCTGCAACCAAACTACTGTCGTTAAAAGCCCATTCATGTAATTTTTCAGTTTTTAAAGAAATTTAGGACCTATTTTTAATGACTCATAAAATTTTTGTTCTATAATAAATTGTGTTTTGGATCAGTTTGCATCATTTGTTATCCCAAAAAAATTTAAATTTGTAAACCGATTTTTCGTGTTACCCCCTTCATTTTATTACAGGTTGATTGAGGGTGGTTTAATTAAATTCTAACAATTTGGCACGTAGCTGCACCTGGACGCCGTCGGTAGTACTTCTTAATTGATCAATTCTTAATCGAATTCTTGAATTCTAGTCCACTTAGTAAGGAGATAGATTACAGGTAAAGAATTTTGGTTATTGTAGAAAGTCGGAAATTAGCAATTTAAAAGTTAACAGCAAAATTGAAATTCATAATTCAAGTTTCCATATTAAATTTGCTTTGAACGAACAAAGGACACAGCTGTTAGGATGTGTCGACGTTCTGATCCATAAGATTAGTCTTGAATTATTATAAAATAAAATCAAATTGAATTCAAACACTATTTGAAATATGAAAAAATTAACTGTTTGAATAGAAATTAATCGCAATTAATTAAATCATAAAATTCCTAATAGAAAAGAAATGGAAATATTAAGTGAAAAACAATTTTTGATAACACCCCAATTGTTTGAATCAACCAACTTCGGCACCAACATTGATTTGCTTAATCAATCAATGGGCTGTACAAGTGTCACATGGCCTTACGAGAGAAGTTTTAGTAAATTTGTTATTTTGCTATTTAAAAATAGAAATTAATCTGATAATTTAGTAATTTATTTTGTGTTTAAAATAAAAAAAAATTCAAATTCAAATTTTCTTTAATTTTCACGTTACTAACAGACAGATGGATGGGTAAATAAAAAATTATGCATGCATTCAGCTACTTCTAGCTCAAGGCAATCTTCAAAATTAAGGAGAGGGAGAAGTTTATTTCAGAAAAGCGTTTCTATTCCTTGATTGTTTGCAGGATTTAAAGCAAATAGAAAAAGTATAGGTAGTTCGCAATAATTATTCAGAAATGAACGGTCATTTATTTAATTTGAATTTTATTTTAGATGATTAATTTTCTCTAGAGAAGCAAATTAAGCTGCTTAAATGTAGTCCTGTCCAATCCCGAGAGATTCAGTCCTGGAATAATTTTAATCCCAATTAGGTTGCCAATGTAAGGACTCCGTAGGGCTAACCATTAATTTTTATTTAATTTTCTTGTATTAACATGATTTAAGTTTCAAAATAATTTTTAAGATACATTTTATCCAATAGTTATGTTGTGGAAAATATAGTGCTTTCCGCAGAAAGCTTTGTTTTTATGGATTCAAAAACTGAACACAACGGCATAAAGCAATAAATACCTATTTAATTTGTATCAAACATTTGATATAACAACAGCAAACAATTTGATATAGTGGTGTTATATCATGAGATGCATTTTATGGTGTCAGTAATATGTGACTAGAATTATTTGGAATTCCAATGGATTACCACTGCTAATAGAATACTTGGAAACGCTTCAAACTAGCAACGTAATTTGTTGTGTGATGTATTTGAATCAAAGCAGCATTTAAAGCTCAGGTAAGGTTTCTCGCTTTGCATATAAATATTTGCTGAGATATTTGAATGCTAACTAATCATAGAATAAATTAGTATTTTAAACACGATTTAAAATAACTTTTCTATTATCTATTTCCCCGAATCCGTTCTAAGATTTTCAGTTCATTTATTTTATTTTTCACACAGCGACATTTATGTGTTTTCGAATTTATTTTTAAATCCATTTCTTAACTTATAGCATTCAAATCATTTAACATGCTCTAAAGTTTATCATTTGTCTAAAGTAACTTCGTTGTCTGCATATAAAAGTGTTTTTCTCCCTTTGGTATTTTTGTTATAAATATTTTTAAAAGAAATTTAAATTGAAAATGTAAACTTTTCTTCGTATCTATCGATATGCATACTATAAATAATTGAAAGAGTCCCCTAATAGTTTGGAAAAATTGGAGCAAAAAAGTCCAGCTGTTTATTTTTATAAATTTGATCTAGCAATTTTAATCTAATTAAAATAATTAGGCTATTTTTTATTTTGTGAAGTTTGTTGGTTTTATTTTGAAAAATGTCAATGGGTTCTAGGTAATATTTTTTTTTAGAATGTATTTCAGATAATTTTATACTTCAGTATGCATATTCACATGAAAAAATTCAAGCTGATCAAAATACCTTGATTATGGTGGTTTGTTATCATTCAAGATGATTAAAAAGGATTTCATATACCTATTATAGGTACTGATATTGTTTTAAAAAGCTATCAACTCTACAAAATACTTTTTAAATGTTTATTAGCGATAACTGCAATAAATACTAATCTTCCGTATTTGCTATCTTGCTACATTTTTATAAAAAAAGGTTTGATTTAACTACATCAATTTGATAAAAAATGAAATAAAAATTTATTGAAGATTTCACTTTATAGTACCCTAATTTAGCTGGACTATAAAAATATGAAATTTATAAGTATTAATGAACTGAGAGTCATTATCGTTGCAAAACAAAGAAAATATTTATGAATTCAGTGCCAAAAAATTTTCGGGCCCATCAACTTCCTGTTAGACGAAAATATTAACAAAATTTGGTGAAGCTATTTTTATTATTTTTAAAGATTGATTAGACTTTTCATAAATTCTTTGGAGAATTCCATCAAGAAATTTTTGTTTTTTATGGATTTTTTTACCAATTACACACTACATTTCGCCTTGGGAGATAACGTGTTTACAGCCCCCCAAACAGTTTTGCGAGTATCTTTTCGACAGATGAGGTTCAAACGAAAAAATGAAAACTCATTTAGGCTCTAACGATGTTCACCAATTTCTCCTAAAACCTTGATTGAGGGAGGGAGGGGGGGAGAGCAGCTATATGCATCTTTTTTTAGTTTGGGTTTTCATTCAGTCACTTTTAGTAATTTATAAAAAAATTTTAAATTTATAAAAATAGATTAACAAGTGCCATCTACCTGTTATTTTTTGGCTAAAAGGGCATACGTCTATTTATGCATTTTTATACTTTACGATTTTATTTCTTATAATTTAGGTTAATCAATCCGAAGGGGATGTGCTATAACTTTCTTTTGGGATCATCCAGATATGATTTAATCAAAATGATTACTAATGTGACCGTTAAACTTATTCCTTATTCCGTCAGTTTTTCATATAAAAAGCGTCGATTATTATGGTCAATAAATTGTAGTTAAAAATTTATTCTAAATAAGTAAAAAGTAAATCTGATTTTTCTGAACTAATGGTCATTGGCGTCATTACGGTGAGATTTAACAACTGCTTGCGGTAATTTTAAATGTAAAACTTAAAACTATACACCATTCAATGAGTCGATATTAAGTTTCTTGTATATTAAGTTCTCGTTAGAGTGATATATTTTTTTTTATCTGAAACTCAACCTAAATTAATTTATGTTTCACAATCCTATATAGAAAAATAAGAACTTATTTTAAATTTATTTTATTTATTATTATAAATTTATGTTTAAATGCTGTCTTGAAAAAGACTTAAGCTAACATAACTTATCGATTTATCCTTTTAGGCTTTTTTTTATCCTTTTATCCATCTGTCTGTAAGTAAAATGTAAAGTTAATGAAAACTTTAAAAATAATATTATGTGGAGATTATCTGCATAGTAACTTTTATCGTATTTTTATAACCTTTATATCAAGACTTTATATTCCTTCATTTCAGAAAGAAATAATAATAAAAATCTATTAGAATTTATAAAGTTTTTAATATTATTGTATTAAATTATTCATAGGTATAAAAGTTTAAATAGTTTTATTAAAAAGTCAATAGTTTTATAGAATAAACACAAAAATCAATATATTTGAATACACCCACATATACTTACTACTTACTTACTTCCGATGGCCGAATCGCTCTTTTAGAGCTTTAGCCTCTTCAATAATGCCTTTCCAATTGCTGTGGTTCATCGCTGATTCCTCCCAGTTATCTCTTTTGTCAAGACACACATATAAACCGTAAAAACTGTACCGTAGGTCAAAATAGGGTACCTAACTTGCGAATAATACACTAACAGCAGAAGAATAAAATAGCATAAAAATGATGCATCCTGTAAGGAAAAGTAATAAACTTTGTAAATACTTTTCCTTATTAAAAACAGTATAAATAACTTCGATTTTGAGTAAAGCCTTGTGAGACTTAAAAACTTGTGTGGTTCATGTTAGATCCAAGTCTAAAGAGCCACTGAGACTGGTGCACACTAAGAAGAGAGCCGCAACAGCAAGTAATTTCTTAAGGGGTTTTGCCATTGTGGAAGCCTGAAAAGAACCAACATTTGCACAATTTTTTAGATTGGAAAAAAAGTTTTATTTACAAAACAAAATATACCACTTGTTTACATTTTGGATTTGGATTTGAATTTTATTGTGGAGGACAAGACAAGCTTGCACGCACTTAGGCCTCTAAACCGGGCCCATTGTACTACCTCCGATTTCCCAGCAGTGTATGTGGCGCGACTAGGAATAGAACTGCGGTTTTCCGCTTCCTAGCCTACCAGTATATGCTTAACACCACACTGCTGGTTCACTTGTTTACATATGTATTAAGGTATAAATAAGTATTTTTTAACATAAACAAATTTACAAAACGGCGGCACAGTGCAGCTTTTAAAAATACATCTTTTTAAAGAAGGTCTTCGGGGCTTGCAGCATAACTTAAGTGAATTTGATCTTACAACAAAAATAAAAAAATTTGCTTAATCTACATATAAATAGATAAAGAATGACGTACGGAATTTTAAAAATATTAACTTTTGAAAAAATAGTAAGCTTTTGAAGAAAAAATTCGATTTTTGGGCAAAAACTTGGACAGAAATTTGTTCATAACTTTTACAATTTTTAATATTTTGCAAAATCCGTACGTCATTCTCTTCAAAATCTCATACAAGAGCTACAGTTAATATTTGAATTCAATCGGATGAAAATTGTTTGAGTTATGCAGCAAGCCAATTTGAGTTTTGTAGTTTCGAGAAAGAAGCGATTGAAAGTTTTAGTATACGTATATCCAGTCGCACTAAATAATATTATGTAACTTGCTCAATTTTGATTATTTTAACTTGAAATTTTTTTCACGCATTCTTGAATATGGATATTTCGATAAAATGCAAAATAAAAAAAAATCGATTTTATTTAAGTTTACAGTGGCAAAACCCCTTAAGGACTGTTAGAAAATTATACAATTCAGTACATAACATCCATAAGTAAGTTTTTTCATCGGAGGGAAAAAGTTTAATTACCAAAAATTCATAAAAAATCTATTTATTTCGTTAGTTTTTTCACAAAATTACTAACATAAAAAGATATCGATTATTATGGTGGTTGAAAGTTTATTTTAGATTAATAAAAAATAAATTAGAAACTATTTTTAGTAGGTACTTCTACTAAATTTTCTATAGATTCGTTCCTGGTGTAAAGTTGGGATTTACCAACTGTTTGCGGTAATTTGAAATCTAAAATTTAAAAGATCTCCATTCAATGAACGGATACTCAGTTTCTTGTAGCTAATGCAAAAAAATTTGTAGTGCATAATGCTAAAGGTAAGTGTGATTATTATTAAGTACTTACACCACTAATAAAGTGTAATAAATACGTATTTATCAAAACCAATTGAACCTATGTTGTCGACCGTAGTTTGTTGTCTATCACCTCAATTAACATAAACACTTTGTTAATCTGTAAATTTGTTATTTAAATAATTACTTCATTTGCTTTTGTTTTAAGTAATGTAGTACCAGA
Organism: Rhagonycha fulva; assembly: GCA_905340355.1. NCBI lineage: Eukaryota > Metazoa > Arthropoda > Insecta > Coleoptera > Cantharidae > Rhagonycha > Rhagonycha fulva. The sequence goes on from HG996556.1 coordinate 37,018,688, forward strand.
GATTGATAAGGAGGAAGTTAGATAAAAATCATAATATTTTAAAATTGCACACTCTTGAGAGCTTTTAAAAAGTGCACGTTTTTGAAATATTTAATAGCCACGTCTTAAATAAGAAAATAACATGGACAAAGTGGTTTTCAGAGAATTTGAATATATTCCAGAATTATTATTATTTATACGTAATTATAGAAGTGTATCTGATTTTGAGTATATCAACCGGTATCTACGCTTATCTTTAATTATGTTTAGGTATATAATATTTCAATCAGGACAATGATAGAGTAATTTCGTGTGTATTGTATGGATGTTAGTTGCTTGGTACAAGTTCTTTCAGTAATCCAAAGCTCAAAATGGGAAAGGACAATGTAAGTATAAAAGACATATTATATCTATACATGTTTAATAATATTATAAAAGTTACAAAAAGATATTAAGTACATACACTTGGAATTAAAGTAGAATTTAAAAAAAAATTTAACAAAAATAACAGAATTTGTAATCTATCGAACATTTCAAAATTATTTCACTTATAGAAAAATGTAACAAATTTAATAGACAAAAATATTATAATAAATTTGAAATATAAGTTTTACAATGTACTTACTCTGTTGTGCAGAAAAGTTTGAAAATTATTTCCGAAAAAGGTGATGTAACTAACACGTGGTTTGTATAATGTTGTTTGATTTACCTAATTTAAATATTTTGCATTATATTTTTAGAACGAAACGATTAAACGAAGTTTTATAACTAATATAATATATTATATAATCTTTGTTTAATAATAATTTTGATGATTACTCCGAGTTTCCGTAATATTTTATATGCATATAAATCACTCTGCGTAAACCGCAATCACTGATTGGTCTACCTTTAAACTTTTGTTAAAAATTCATCAGTAAAAACCTTTTATTTAAAATTACAAAAGTGCACTAAAAAGTAGAAAATAATTTTAATAAAAGCAAACAAAGCTTCGTGAAAACATCAATATAAAAGCGTGGGGCTGCTTATAGGTGGATAAGCAGGCTAACTATTGGTGTACAAAATTCATAACCCCACGCTTTTATATTGATGTTTTCACGAAGCTTTGTTTGCTTTTATTAAAATTATTTTCTACTTTTTAGTGCACTTTTGTAATTTTAAATAAAAGGTTTTTTTTAAAAATTTTTAATTTTTTATTTAATTTTTTATTTTCTAATTTTTTAGTCATATCTTTTCAAATACAGCTTATGTATTTTAACTAATATAGGTTCATCCTATCAGATTTCTTTATTTATGTGTTTTAGATGTTTGATACTTCACCCTGTATAAATCATTACGACGAAAAACTTTACCCTGAATGCGGTCCTTAAAAATGAGATTTAGAATTCTAAGTTACTTTCCACCCTGTATGATAAAATTGTCCATTGCGCATCGACGCATGCGCTTAATAGTTTTCGTTTTTTTTCCGATTTTTCGCTTATTTTTCAAAATTTTAGAAAAACAAAATTAAAATATGAAAATGCTCTGCAGGTGAAAGCTGTGTACCAAATTTCAGATCTCTAGGACGTCGGGAAGTTGCTTAAAAATGGCCTCAAAGCGGTCGACCCACACGGACGACGGACGACGGACGATGGACGACGGACGACGGACAACGGTCTTCCCAAGTTAAATAAAAGCTTTTAAAAAAAGGAACAAATCGAAAAACACTGTTAACACCACAGTATCTCATAAAATTTACTTTATTCGCGAGCAAAATGAAATGATTACTGTAAAAATAATGGTAATAATTTTGTGTTATGCCGAGTACAGTATTTCATTATTGTTTCATTTCAACTTTAATTTTAGTGATCTGAACTATTATTTATAGGTACCTACAATAATACTGACTCTGTTCAGAATCCAATTTACTTTTTACCGATACTATTTATTTACAAAAATGAGATAAATTACTACAAGTTAAACCTTCGGCTATTTAAAAACACATATTGAAAATTATATTCAAGTTAGACCATTTGACTTCGAAAAATTTAAAAGAGTTTTTCTGTGCCGCCTTTTTTATTGTTTATTTATATGGGTGAGAGAGGTTAGCTAGGAACAGGCCAAGAACCGGACGCTAGAGCAAAGGCCCTATGTTCGATCTTTAGCCCGGCTACAAAATTTATCCGAATTCATTATGACCTTTTCCTCTCGAAAGGCAATGGCAAACCACCAAAAGTAATCTGCCAAGAGAACCATTTAATATTTAAATTAATGGTCACGATGTTTCTGTTAAGAAGCAAAACGAGAAAGAAGATTTATATGGGTAGCTTAGTAAAACTTAGCTTAGGTAGCTTAGAGTGGGTATATATAAAAGACTGTGGCCAATGTGTAGTTTTTTTTAGTTTGAATAACTCTATTAAAACATAAATATTTCCAAAAAATTTTACATTGTAACTTAAGCCTGGAATATTACAATATCGCCGTGGTTTTTACAGTTTCCATGGCTAGCAGTATTTTGGCAGCCCAAAGTGCTCATTGTTTTGTGTGTTTGTTTTGGAAATATTTTAATCAAAAAACATTATTTTTACATTCAATTACACAACAACAATACATTTTTATGACAAAATTTATTTTACCCATGTAATTTGTAACTTATAAATGTAATTTTGACGACTATCTCAAAGATTTCCATAAATCATGGCATGGTGAAAAACATGACGCGACAAATCAAAAAGTTGACCAACGTTGTCCACACTCTTTTAAATGGTGGATATACACACTCTAGTACATACCATCTAAACTTTCACTATTTGAATTATCGTATTAACTTAAGTGTACAAAGTTAAATTAAGTTAAGTGACAAATATTGTAACTGTAAACTGAACAGCTGGATATTAGAAAGATGCTTTAATCGTACTAGTATGATTTAGGCAGTACAATTTAAACAGTATTATCAAAAAACTAAAGTTCTTAAGAAGGGCCTAGTAGAGATAGCATAAAACTATATCGCACACTATTGCACTCATGGTGTAAGATGGGTGAACCAACCTCTGACGGCGGCGAAGTTTTTTCATAAACCACAAAAAAATTTTTATTTTTTTTTTTATTTTTGGAATCTACATAGTTAGCTGTAAAGAAAGATCAAGCTATTTCGTTGAATACTGTAAAATATAGAGCCGTATAAAAAACACCATTTTTATCGGCGATTTCTAAATTGCTGTAAATTTTAAAGTATTCAACGAAATAACTTGATCTTTCTTTACAGCCAAATGGTAACTATGTAAATTCTAAAAAAACAAAAGAAAATTTAAAAATTTTGTGTGGTTTATGAAAAAACTTTGCCGCCGTCAAGGTTGGTTCATCCATCTCGCATCATGAGTGCAACAGAGTGCGATATAGTTTCTTGCTACATCTACTAGGCTTCTCTTAATAAGCACTCAGTATTTGAGTCGTCAATTAGTACAATATACCACTTCAGTTACCATTATTCGAAGAAATTAAAGGAGATAAGACAACAAAATTCTACTAAAAGTGATAGTAAAATGCACAGGTGTTCAACAATATTTTGATAAAAAGCACATTGTACGAGGATTGCAGTAATTTGGGTTTGTGAACCAAATGTGATTTCAAAAAAAATTAAGAGATTTAAGATCAATGGGGAACTGTTTTTACAATATACGATTAGCAAGTAATCGACTAAATTCAAAAAAACAAAAGTTGTTAGCAAATTTAATATCTCAATCAAATTTTAGATCAGTTGATGGAAATTGTAAGTTGTTGAATACAAGGTATTATCATTATCTATTATCATCAGCAGAATTGATTAAACCATAGGTCACTTGTTCCGATTTCATATTTTATTAGAATTGCTAACTCTATGTCTTCTTTACGCGTCCCACGATTCTCTTTCCTGTGGGGTTGTAGTTAATGATTCTTTTGAGTATTCGACTATTGTTCATTCTCTAGATATGTTGCATCCATTCTTCACTATAGTTGATAGTCAGATTGTTTAGATTGCCAATTTGCAGCTCTTGTCGTATAAAAGTATTTGTTACATGGTCACGTAATATGACTGCTTCAAATCTTAGAAATTTCACTTCTGATGGATTTCTGTTCTTGAATTAGTCGTAACCTAATTTTCACAGCCATTTAATACAGTTGGAATTGCCATAACCTTATAAAATCTTAGCAGAGTTATCTTCATAAGATACACTAGATACACTGAAGCCAAGATCACCAAAGTTCTACACTTGTTCTACGGTTTGGTTGTGTGAATCTTAGCTTCTATATAAACCTTTACATGAATACCAGGGGCTTACACAAAGCTTCCTTCTTCTTTCCTCGGTCTTTTTAACCTAATGAGGGTTTGGTGAAGTATGTATAACGTTTTATTGGCAGATTACTCTTGGTGGTTTGCCATTGCCTTCCCAGAGGAGAGGGTCATAATGAAGTTAGATAAATTTTGTAGCAGGGTTTGGGATTGAACCTAGGGCTTCTAGCCTAGAGTCCGGTCCTTAGCCCGTTTACTTAGCTCACCTCACAAATCAAAGCAAAGGAAGCAAAATTCGTAACAAATAAAAAAATTTATTATAACTTATAAAAATAAATAAAAATGATATGTTTACTTATCAATGCACATTCATAAGAAGTGGATCTGGTTAAAAATACTTGAAATTGTCTGAACCCTAAATGTAATCGAGTTTGTTGCTAAGTGATTCTAATCTGCTTTGTCTACATGTATATTGTTTTAATTATTTTGAAATTGGATCTATTTGCTTTAAACTTTAACATCACAATAATTATTGCCATTTGGTCATAATTTTATTTTTCTGCCATAGCTTATAGAATTTTCAAAGAGTTTCTTCTTAATATAGCCATGACGGTAAAGTTTAACAAATCAAGTCGAACAGTCTTGGTAACCATTCTACTTTAACTCTTTTGGAGATGATGATCCCCAAAGATTAGAGCTCAAATCAGTTTGCAAGTTGTAAGTTTCTTTGATAACCGTAATTTTGTTATAATTAACCTGTTGTACTAAAAGGTTAATTATTAACCGTCGTAATAAGATGTTGAACAAATGTAAAAATCGAGTTCACCATTCTTCTAAAAAAATTACATTTTGAACAAATTGACACAACTTTTTGTTCAGATGTATGTACACGTCGCGTTTTTTAATTATTCATTAAGTACAATTTATTTATTATTATGGGGGATGCCTCACAAAGATAAGATATAATATGATAATATTATTCTAAAAATAATTGGACAACTGCTATAAATAGTATAATTAATTATTTTATAAAATAAATCGGTTTATTACACTCTAAAAAATGAAGGGAATTTTACCCTCAAAATGTAAAAAATTACCCAATTAATAAGAGTAAATTTAACTTAAAAATCAGAGTAAAAACAAAATTACACCATTTTTAAGTTAAATTTACTCTTATTAATTGGGTAATTTTTCTTACATTTTGAGGGTAAAATTCCCTTCATTTTTTAGAGTGTATGCATTAGCAATTTTTGCGACTTAATTCTGACGGATGGCTTTTTCTGAATTTAACTTATTACTACGTTATCCATTGGTCACATATTTATATCCGATTTATGTCGTCACATCAATTTTAGTAATTTTTGTATAAACTGCTACTTTTATTTACAATCATTATAATATGTTATGTTACTGCTTACTGAAAGAGACAGTTTTTTACTGAAGTACCTATGCAATTATCGCAGAACCACTTATTAGTTAATTGTAGTACACGACATTGGTTTATTAATATTGTTAATACTTGAATTAAATAAGTTATCGGTACCACATTGCACTTACCCTTGTATTAGTTACAGTTTAATAATTTATCGATCTAATTCTTATTAAGTTACACTTTACGTTATAATTTGTTCTTACCGCATAATTAATGGTTACCTATATTTCTTTTCAACAGAAATTTTCTTCCTGTCACGATAAAAAGCATATAATTCACTATTATTTGTTGCTTATGTTTAATAATTTTAAAAAAAAGTTATAAATCTTACTTACAGGCAAGTATAAAATTCTTTACAGTAGGTTAACAATATAAATATTAAATTGAATTTTGTTGGTTTTTGTTATCATCCTGCAAGTAAAATTAATTAGTACATTAAATAACTTTCTAACATTTATTATTTATTTAGAACAATCGCAGAAGTTATAAGATCGAAACATGTCATAGCTATCGTCATTCACTTCCTTCGTTGTTCACTTATTGTTTTGTTCATTTTCAAATTCAATAATATTTTTTTCTGGTTTGTTTGTAATTTAAAACCTTCCCTGATATGAGAAGATATTTGCAAAAATCGATTTAACAAAAAGTTAATGATCATTATTTTCAGTGTGTGAAGAGTATAACAATTAAAATTAAATCATTAGAACATTTCAGTTAGGCTGTTTTTGAAAATTATTTACTAGGCTATAAGTAAATTTAAATTTTTCTACTATTCTAATATTTACGATAAGAGTAGAACTGCTTGGAACAAAAATAACTTGAAGTGAATTTTCACCAACTTATTATAAATTTATTTATGTATAAAGTAATAGACGGAGGAAAATGATAACGAATCAATTATTTTGAGTTTAGTTCATTTTCCATGTCTAGGAATTTCTTTAAATATGTTTATCTAATATATATCTCAATTTAAAATAGGCAAAGGTTGCTAATCGCCTGTCACATCTAATTCATTGTAAGTGACGTTGGCTTTAACCACTTTAATAATTAATTAAGGGTTTACTAAAATTCTCTAAAATAAAATGTTTTGGTTTTACTTCTAAGAGACGAAAAAGAAGAGGAAGTAATCGTGAATTACTTACCGCTTTGCTCAGTAGGGTGTTCTTAGATGTTGACTTTAGCAATTAGCAAATAAAAGTAAAAAAAGATTAAGTTGTAATAATTCATATATTAGTTTTCTAACAGATATCTTTTTCTGCGGTCATTCACGTTTTAAAGCTTCGTTTCCGTTAGTATCAGGATTAACCAAACATACCAATGAATGGTGATATGGGATGATTTCTAGAGTGGATTATTATCCAAACTTCTTAAAATACAAATATAACAATAACAAAAACATACAAATTCACTTATCTTAAAATAAGATTAATCAACTAATGGATAGAACTCTTGCAGATAACGTGAACCAATATTGGCTTTCTCATTGCGGTTGATCTGATCTATGAGGAACTATCCATTTTTAATTGTTTGTAAACACGCAAAGTTACACAACTTCCCCAAAACGTCCATATCAGCACCTACATCATGGCAGGTCCATATAGTCGCGTGTCTGATTTTTCTTATTTAAATTTATTGTAAGATTCCTCAGTAAAATTTAAGTGTAGATCACAGGTCTAAAGTAAAAAATTGTAAATTCAGTATTTCTTTGAACAACCAGAATTTGTTCGTGTTTTCTTGAACTCAGTTTTGAATAAAAATGTGAAAAATTATCGTCAAAGATATTCAAAAAAATAACTTAAATTTTCAGAAATACGGTAAAAAGAAACGAAATCATCAATTTGTTATAAATAAAAATTGTAACAATGTAATCAAGCAATAATCTTATCAAAAGTTTTTAAAAAATATATTTTTTTTAATTTGAAGTAGGTACTATTATAACATACCTTCCAAGCTTTTTTTTTATTGAATATTTAGTATTCTGTGATTTATTATCACCAAAAAGAAAATCGACTTCAGTTAAATTTTATAAACCCTGAGAATATCAGAATATTCCTTTTTGAGTATTAGGAATAAATTGCCGAAGGCAGTTGGCTTTTCAAGAAAATAGGATACATAGATACTATTCAAATATAGAAATGCGTATATCTAACCAAGGGTTAGAGGTAGTATATTAAAATTTACTGGGAGACTTACATCTTCTAGCCTACTAATGTTACTTCTAAGCAGCATTTTATTTAAAATCCAAGTTTGCTCTTTTATACTAATATTTCTTGGTAAACAACCATATGATAAAATTTACAAAGTAATAATAGTAAGTTATAAAAAATAGTAAAAGAAGAATAATAAATTGCAGTTTTTTGTTTGCATAATATTAGAATACTACGTGTGTTTTACAAGAAAGTATCTGTTTGTAACTACAACTGTTATTTTCTTTGTTAAGTTTGATTTATTTTCTATTTTTATAGGTAAAAACGAACATCTACTAGTCAATAGATGAAGCTTGATTTTATAGCTTCATTCAGCCAATAAAATTTTGTTGCCAACTTTTGAATTCCATAGAGCATTTCTATTCATTCTTTATTATTTTCATTCTCACAAATTCTTTACCGTTTAATTCTGGCGCCATATAAAAAAGTAGTAAAAACGGAGTCTTCATTGAATAATTTGCGACTCGTAGTTTTTAACTGAACATCAATAAGCGACTGTTATCATAATCTACATTTTATTATCTGCATATCAAACTTCAAACTATTAATCATTGTTATCTGAGAAACTTATAAAAATTTTGCACTTTTTAGGGTTTTAGCAATAACTCACCATATTTGCTAAACAGATTGACGAGTACATTTTTGACCTTTTATCAGGTTCTATTATATTGAAGCACTCCTGAATTAGCTTGGCAAATGGCTACAATTTTGTGTTTGAAATAAATGTAGAGAGCAATGTTCGTAACATCAATGATGGAATAATGAAGCATTACAATCATTCTTTACGTACATACAAGGTTGCTAGTGTCTCGTATTTGAATGGGTGACCACGTGGTGAACAATTTAAGAACTGCCACAATTCTTATATTAAATCTCACTTGGCCATCCTGGTGGGATATGACCAAATTTCCTGTCTAAAAACATTAGTGTTGATTTTAAGCAGGCGCCTTTCGTACTTCATCTTATTGTTGAAAAAAGTTTGCGACAGAGAGGGCATGTAATGCTCAGGAAGCTAAATAATATAATGCCATAACGCGTTAAAAACGAAACTAGTGTTGACAGATTAGAATAGAATGGAAGACGGAATAATTAAAGTAATAAATTGAAACGATTCGTTTGATGGAAGATGTAGTATCGTCTTTCTGAAGATATTTCGTATTTTATGGTTTTGACTTTACAATAGAAATGGATAGCACAAAGGTTCTCTACGGGGTCTACGCATAACTCTTATGTTAAGAAAGCTTATTTACCTTGCCTACAAGAGAATTTGAAATAATAAATTGAAATATTTTTTTAAATTTTTTATCTTTAATCTTGAAAATTTTGCTCAAATGATAAACCTACTTTTAAGATAATTTTATTATATTATCAAACCCTTTAATTAAAGTAAAATAATTGCAAAAATTAAAGAAATAATAAAACTATTTTAAATCTCTTTTTAAGTGTAGTTTAAAACTTTAAGCTCTTAACAAAAGGCTGCTAGGCGTAGATCTCTGTGGAGGACCTTTATACTATTCAGTGCTATTATAAAGTCAAAACCATAAAATACCAAATGTCTTTAGAAAAACTATACATATACATGCTAGGTATGGTGGATGTTCTAATTGGAGGATACAAAACGAGTGAATAGCAGTGGAAAAATTTGGAGTAGCAAAAATTTATGCAATTTTAAAAATTAAAGCTATATATAGATAGATAATAAAACTTATTACTTATTTAAAGCTACTTGGGACGTTTTCAAGTTGTATAATTATAAATAACTAAATTAATCAAGATAAGTTATCTTTACTTGTGGCTGCATTAACAATATTGTTCTTTATTTACGCCAATAAGTGAGAAAAGAATATAAATTTTATGTTAAATACCTAATTGAAGTTTAATTATATCAATGAAAAAGATAAATAAATTTTCCTCTTGGTTAATAATGGCGACGATGAAAAGTCGCATAGTACATTTCAACTGACCTTAACCAATTAAGCCATAGCTAGTTGAAAAGATCTTTTTCTTCTTCTACTTTTTGACTAGGATTTCTTCTGTTTGTCAAGTGTCAAGTTTTCTTGATACTATTGATTCCTTGAGCATATTGTGTTTCTTACATCAATATGCAACTTGCTAGACTTGCCTTTCCAATGTGTCTGTACCTTAGTTTTTATATTAATGATGACAATTCACTAACTCAAGAGAAGTACCGGCTTAACGTACTTTCCAAAGCGCGGAGACTAGTCATAAAAAAGTTTTACTCTTTTCCGGTTTTGAACCTAGTCGCATTAGTAGCAAGTTGCAAACCTCATCTCGAAAAAATCGAGTTGGAAAAATTTGTATCGCTTGAAGGTTCGAATCGGAAAGTAAAGTTGGGCTACTGAACTTAGGGCCACAAGTTCAAAACTCGAGATTTGCTTTTTCTTATCAAATAAATTCCTTTAAAATTTTTCTTAAATCCACATCTTAAATAATAAATACATACATAAAAGTTTTGATAAAAACACAAACACTAAGTTTTGAACCTAAGACCTACATATCTTTCAGTTGAAAATATTCAAACATGTAGATTACACCATAATATACTAAACCATTTATCTTTTTTTTTTTCATTTTTTTTAAAGCACTAGCGTTCACCAGTAGCTCTCAATATTTTCATAGCGATGAAAATTTTTGTCATGGAGCACTTCGTGTACTATTACTAGTGTTTTGCAAATCATCTGTTGAGAAGCACTGAGATTGACTGTTATAGTAAAAAAGAATACCTACATCATTTTAAATTTTGCCGCTTAATTTAATTGTATCATAAGTTTCTTCTTCTTCAACTGAATAAATTCGGCCTAAGCCTAGGGCTTGTTATTTCCAGCCACTGCGTCGCTTCCTTGGCAGTGGTAGATCTGTGAGCATACAAATTGTTTAACGTTCGATAGGTAGTTTGCTAGACTTGCCTCCAGACGATCCTGTAACCCTGGTTTTTATATTAATGATGGCCATTCATTAACCCATGTATATTCATTAACTTATGTATCATAAGTTTGACAGTAGTAATTAATTACAAACGCTTATTACATTACCAACATTAATTATTACTGAAAGCAAATAACAACATTTTATAAAACATTTTCAGTTTATTAATTTTAATAATTTTTTTAATAATTTTATGTAATTGACAATTATGCATACTTATCATCATTTTTTAATCCGGAGTGATTTCCATGGTGGCTAAATTTATACTGTCTCAAATATTTGTTTTTATAATTTCAGGTTTCATTAGAAAAATCTGAAATTGTAGATGATGTACCAATAAGAGCAACGTGGAGTAAACCAATCGAATTCGTCCTATCATGTTTGGGGTATGCTGTTGGTATTGGGAATGTCTGGCGATTTCCTTATCTGTGTTATAAAAACGGAGGAGGTTGGTTTCCAATTTATATTTTTGTACTTTTAAAATTTTTGAATATTGCTAATATTTGTAAATCTTTGAATAAATCTAAGTAATATGAGTACGAGTATATAAAAATAATCGAGTTTTACTTGATTATGTTACAAATCTTACTATAACAAAATTGGTTACATTCAAAATGTCAGTAGTAGTACCTATTCATTTCATAACTCTAAATATTGAGATAGACGCAGTTCAAAATATTTATCATTTCATAAAGCTAGAACTACAAAATTATCGTCATAGCCTCTAATATATTTTATTTTAATTTCAGGTGCGTTTCTCTTTGCATATATAATAATGGTTTTTGCGATGGGCATGCCGATATTTTTGTTAGAATTAGTAGTTGGCCAATACTCAGGTTTGGGGCCTGATGAAGCTTTTTCTCGAATAGCGCCTATATTTAGTGGTCTTGGTTATTGTACTGTGGCAGTTATCGTTATGGTCACAATTTATTACATGGTGATCATAGCTTGGACTGTTTTCTATTTTGTAGCATCTTTTGACAGCAACTTGGGATGGGGATCATGTCATAACTCCTTCAACACTGAGGGTTAGTATAATTAAATTAATGCAAACTTAAAAAAGATTCTTTAACTAAATTACAATTTAGGTTGCTACAGTGCAATAGAAGATGAAAATTGCGGCCCACTCCACACTTTTTATAATTATACTTGTACTGCTGTACAACAAATTTGCCAAACGAATGGTTTTGAAAGTAATATAAATAGAACATATTGTTTACATGCTAATGGTAGTGAAGTGCATATCAGTAAATTAATTCATAGAAAATTGGCATCTGAAGAATATTTTAATGATTACGTATTAGGAATAAATGACGCAAAATGGGATAATTTTGGAGAGCTAAGGTGGCAGTTAGTAGTATGCCTTTTGGTATCATGGATAATATGCTATTTATGCGTAGTAAGAGGAGTAAAAACTTCAGGAAAAGCTGTTTACTTCACAGCATTATTTCCTTATGTCATTTTAACAGCTTTAGTAATAAGAGGTTGTACATTAGATGGCGCAGTGGATGGAATTATATTGTATATTAAACCACGATGGGAAGATTTATTAGACACTCAAGTTTGGGGAAATGCAGCATCTCAAACTTTCTATTCGTTTGGAATTAGTTGTGGATCACTCGTGACGTTAGCTTCTTACAGTGATTTTAAAAATAATTGCTTTAATGATGTACTGATTGTCACTGCAGCAAATCTTTTTACATCTGTCTACGCTGGATTTGCCATATTTGGAATGTTAGGATTTTTAGCTAAACAATTGGATGTACCAGTAGCAGATGTAGCAACAGATGGTCCTGGATTAGCGTTTGTTGCATATCCAGAAGCTTTGTTGAGAATACCTCTTCCGCAACTTTGGGCTGTCTTATTCTTTTTAATGTTATTCATCCTTGGATTAGGAAGCCAATTTGCTGGAATAGAAGCAGTAAGCACAAGTATTCTTGACAAATGGCCATATATGAGGAATCATCATGCAAAGGTCACACTTGGAATATGCTTTAGTTGTTTCATTTTGGCTTTACCGATGTGCTTTTCTGGTGGCGTGTATCTCTTCACATTATTGGAATGGAATACAGCGTCGTGGGCAATTCTATTAATAGGATTAGCTGAAGTAGTATCTGTATCGTGGGCATACGGATGCAAAAGATTTATTGCTGATATGGGAAGTATGAACATGGTTTTAGGAAAATTTTGGCATTGGTACTGGTGGACATGCTGGGTTATTATCACGCCTGCTGCTTTATTAGTGAGTTTAATTTAACCAAAAATACTTAGGTTATTTTAATTAAATTTTAATTACTTTCAGGGAGTATTTGCGTTTCAAATGGTAATATTTCAATCGGCTTCTTACGAAGACTACGATTTTCCTGTATATGCTGATGTAATAGGCATTTTGATTGGTTTGGCTACCCTTGCACCTATGCCAGTTTTTGCTCTTACCACTTACTTCAAGAAAGAATTTGTAAGTTATTAAAAAAATTACTCAGTTATATTTTTTCTTAACACGTTAAAACTTTTAGCATGGAATGGAATGGCTGCGTCCGACGGATAAATGGGGGCCACAAGCCTCTGCCTCGGATAGCACATCTAGCATAGTTTCAAGCGCCTAACTGTGATATTTTTTTTTTTGATAATTATAATATATTATATTAAATTAAGTTTGCATAATATGCAAACAGATATTATTTGTTACGTTTGTAGTAAATTTATTTTTATATTTGTTTAATATTTAAATTTTTCTGCAAGTGTAAAAATGTTATGTACCTATTAATTTATTTTATTCTATGTAATAAAGTACACATCATATTCTTATATTAAAGCAAATTTTATTTTTGAAATGAAAATCGTGAGCTTGTTTAAGTCGGTACATATTAATAATAAATTTTTTTAATTAATTTTTTTTGTTTGTCTTTGAAATTGATTCAGAATTTTGACAGAAGGAAATTAAGTCGTTTGTGTACATCTGAAATACGTAGAATGTTTAAACAATTTAAATTCCAATTACTTTAAATGAAACGTTATGTATCCATCAAAACTAATTATTTTTCAAGTAAAGCAAACGTTTGCTTTGCTAGATGAGAAATACCCGACGATATGATCAGAAGAAACTATGTAATTTTAGAAAGAATCCAAAAATGGAAAAGCTTTCTACCGCATAGACTTAATATAATTGTTCTAAATATTATCCAGATGAAATTTTTATTCTCAGTTTAGTAAAATATTTTCCACTATCACATTTAAATATAAAGTTGATAAAATTTTATTTATTTTTTGATATGGTCCACGAAAGCAGCTCATTTACTTTTATTACTTTTTTTTGCAGTGAAATAATTTAAACGCCAAGAAAGCCGTTGTATTGATCAAATTATATTAATTTTGAAAAATTGAAATAATTATGAAAAGCCACTGTAAAATTTTACAAGAGTTCCAAAAAACGTATTTAATTAACAACAAACCAAAAAATTCTTTGGTCATAATAATGGAAACAATTAGGAACAAGAAATTAAATAATTAAACAAAAAAAGTTTTAATTTAATTCATAGTTATTCAAATATGTTTTTTGGCGCTTCTTTAAATTTTTCATTTGTAAAAAATTTGCATCTTAAACCGACGAATTGCTTCTTAGAAATGTGAGAAAAGTTTATTTACACGAACCTCCATTTTAAAAATGTCGAAAGCAAATAATGATAGAAAACATTCGAAAAAGCAAAAATAAAACAAAAAATTTGTGAACTATTACAAACAAAGCTTATTATTAAAAAAACCAAAATATTACATGAAATAGTATTTAACCATAATTGATTGGGTGACGCTAGAAGAGTAGCCTTACCCATTGCATAAGTGTTTTGCAAAAATCATTTAATGTGTCCAGCGTATAGTGTAATTTTTTTTTTGAAGGCAATGCTGGCGCAATGTTTACATTTGTCCACTGCACATAAATGACCACATCTCTGTCTTTGAAAAAAAATTACACTGTAGATTTTAGTGTGGATCCAAGAATAGACGTAGTTGCGTTGTCGAAATCGACTTTTTGAGCGCTCCACTCTGTCACCTCTTTTCCGCACTATCAGAGTGGTTTTGACTAACGCTAATGAAAGATATCCCCCAGACCGGTTCACCTTAGCAAAGTGTGCTACTAGTTAAATTAGATAAATTTAAGCTAAAATACCTCTAAACAGTAAAATATGCTCGATGTTAACTGTAAGTTGTTGTAACTACGACTAAAGCTGCCGCGCGTTAGTCTCCATAGCATATTATCGTATCAGCACGCAACAAAGTCGAGTGTTGACCGGAGTAAAGGCAATAAACAACTCATATTTGAATTGATAAAGTAGTCTTTCTAAGTTTTAAAGTGACCGACCCAAGGGTAACTCCAGACGCTCAGAAAAGTCTAACTGAGTGTTGGTTCCCGTTCTTCCTGCTAAGAGTAAGGTAGAATGCACGCACTGTTAACACAATGCACCATAAGGTCGTTTTTCGAACAAAAATTGGTGACTTTAAAATCGATTATTAGCTAAACTTATCGATGTACGACCTTACTCTATATCTAAAACGCTTTATTTTAATGTTATCTATCAAATTCCGTTAAGTTTTCTTTACTAAATGTAATATGTTTGACTCAAGGTAAAAGAACTGAACCTAGAAATGTGTTGGAATTACTTGCACAATAAAGTTCTGACAAAAAATTATGGCAGGGATGTGGCCATTTTGTGTGAAGTGTGTGGTAGAGGGAAAACATGCAAGTGCTGTTCTGTAAACGGAGGTGACTAATTTTCGTTTCTGCAGATTAGCGCCATCACTGCCAGAAAATACTCTCTAAACTTTATCATTGTTTGCTCTACAGTTTTAAAAGAATTTTATGACTTTCAAGAATTTGCATAAAAGTGTTATTGAGCTAATTCAGTTGTATTTTGATAGTTGTGTAATTTTTTTCGTCATCAACAAGTGCAAAATATCTAATTTTTTTTTATACTCAATAGAATTAAATAGTAGAATTTAGCAACTTACAAATTTTTAAATATGGCATCTAGAAAAACAAATATTTTGGTAGGAGAACTTTACTTTAAACTTAGGGTTTACGTAAGGGTCTTTCATTTGAAAATTTGAATTTAGTGTGGTAATTTATATAACGGTAAGTCAACTACAGTGTTTTTGTAAATTGGCAACGTTCAGCAACCGGCAACAGCAACGCTGAAAATTTGTAAAAAGGCTGGATGCGTACAAAAATTAACATTCAAATTAATAGATCTTTGGATGTTCAAATCAGTGGTATAACTTTAAAATTTTGGATAGGAAGCAAGAATTTCTTAAAGACCCTTTTTTGGCCAAATAGTAATTTTTTTTTTATTAACTTCAAGAATACAGCAATTTGCATATAATAATAATAAAATATAGGCAAGTTCAGTGAAAGAACTTTGGTTGATCACATTGAACACTATTCATCAATCATCATGCAAAATTAATCAAGGCAATAAAACAATCATATTATTATGACGTACTAAATTATCTATAAAGTTTGATGAACGATCCATCAATATAAATAAATTTATTTTTATCATAAAGGTGAAAAAATTATCACAAATTGAACGAATTTATCAATTTATATATTTTTTTCAAGTTAATTTTTTTTCAACAAAAATTCGTTAGATGGCAGGCAAAAAAATCACTTCTATTACTGCGAGTACTCGGAGTAATGAATATTCGAACGCGGTCAATAATTATGATGAACATGTTTGTAAATCTGATGAACAAAATCATTTATGTGACCTACTACTTGTTCATAAATATATGACAGCTCTACAGGCCTAGAAGGCCCATGGCTTTTCCCTGCTTACCTAACCTATCTTGCCAGCTTTGCGTGTGTGACGCAGCCGTATTTACGGTAATGACGTCGACACAAACATCAGGGATCACCACAGAGTGTGGATGTTCACCGGAAGGCCGAGCCAAGAAATTCTGTGCAATCCGCGATTTGAACCCAGAATTTCCGCTCTATACTCAACCAGCGATCACATCACTCCACTGCTGTAGCTACTTGTTCATAAATGTGTTGACTAAAATTATTTATAAGACGTAATCCTCCATTCTATTGTTAATTAGTAATTACATTCAGAATTATAATGAATGTGTTCATAAATGTGATAAACAAAATCAGGGCTTCTATATAGGCCCTTAGACTTCCAGACCCGGAGGTGATTGAACCTTAGTGTAATAATAATTTGTTTTGAAAAATTGGTATCTGAAAGGTTTTAAATAATATAAAACTTCAAAATATCGAGTTATTATTAAATTAAAAATTGTTAAAAGATTTATTTAGCTTTCAAACGATATATCGTTCGTCATCAGAATCTAATCAGAATCAAATCTGATGACGAACGATATATCGTTTGAAAGCTAAATAAATCTTTTAACAATTTTTAATTTAATAATAACTCGATATTTTGAAGTTTTATATTATCTAATATCAACGAGTTAATAATTTATATATTTGAAAGGTTTTAAGACTATAAAAAAATTTTTTATGAAAAGTTATTTTACGATAAATTTAGGTTTTGCCTCTGCAATAATATGGTTTGGTCCCATGTCAATTGGAAATGAAAATTCGATTTGGTTTGGATTGATGAAATAGTTGTTATGGGAACAAAAATAAGTTTCAACTTTTGCAATTCAAAGGGCCGGGTAACCTGATCCTATCTATTGTCGTGAAACGCTTTTAAAAATCAATTTTTCATTTATAATTCTGATAAAATTGAGTCGAAATTAGTAATTAAATTGGTTTTCATTATTTTTTTATTATTACAATTTATTAATGAGACACCAATGAAAGTACAATGTAACTGTTCACACAAAGAAACAAATTTTCTTTTAATTTTTGAAAATTGAAATTATTTTTGTTTATAAACTATTTTAAATTTTAAAAGTGCGCGCATAGCAAAGTGACAAATAGATTCTTAAAACGCAAGTTTAGACGTTATCAAAAATCCACGACGAAGGGGGAAGAAATAATTTTCCAGAAGAGCAGTCGACCGAGAGTCTTGGAGCAGTCGACGTTGAGTCGAAATTGAGTCGATGTTAAGTCGAAGAACAGTCGACGCTGAATTGAGAAAAGGATGATTTTAGGCCGCCGAAAAAGGCGTTGAGTAGAAGTTATTAGTGGGCCAAAATTTAAAAGTCATTGGTCGTCAATTTGGAATTTTGGAAAAGTTTGTCGTGAGTTTAAACCGAGATTTATTTTTGGTCTGCCATTTTTGGATTATGTGTAATTTTTGTTCCAAAAGTGCATTGGAGGATTTTTATTAAACTTTTTTTTTTGAAAATTGTATTTGTAGCATTTTTATAATTAGAGTGACACCAATACACCATAGTGGGTACGAATGCGTTGCTATTTTCCATTATTTTGATTTTCGCCTACAACATTTTACACCATCACTTTCAAAACTTAAATTTATGAGTTAACAGTCTTTTTGATAATATTTTTTTATTAATTTTGAATAAATCACGATTTGCAATTTTATGAATTTATTTATTAGTTTTGACTAAGTTTGGTTTTGCCTATGCAACTTATTTTTTTTGTTTTTTTACTTAAACCCACGTGCCCTCGGAAAGAGTTCCCGTTAGTTGCGAGCTGCCGGTGCACTTATTGGAGGTTTTCTTCAAGTGCCTATCCGAACCCGGATGTTAGCGATCTTCCTGGCTAAGCCAAGAAGACTTTTCTAGGGAAATGTTAATGGGGTGGTTTCCCGTTGCCTTCTCCCATAGTCCACATATCGATTTTGGACTTTTTAGATCTCACTAATCAGGATTAGAAGCGCGGTGCCCCGCTCCCTAGTCTATCCATGTTTAATTTACGCCAGGCTGCTGGTCTGGGGGTATCTCGCTAATATCACTACACTATATAAAAGGAAGTGCCCGGTAAATGGTACACAAAGAATGGGTGCGTTCGGTTTCTTTCAGTGATTTTTCGGTATATTTTCTTTTCATTGTTAACATTAATTCTATAATATTTTGACTTAATGATACTGAGAGAAACCAGAAAATTTAAAACAATTATATCTGTAAATGTCATTTCTACGGTATTGTTATCCTATGATATTTAATGAAAGTTATATTTTCCATTCTTCAATTGAAAATGGAACAAGGTGGAAATCAGATGACCAAAGTTTTAAGGTTTCTATACAGCTACCTATGTAGTTTATAGTATACGAAGGAAACCTTAACTTAATTCATTAATCTAGATTTTTTTCGGTTGTTATAACAAAAATTTTAATAAAAATTTGTACCTAATAAAAAAATTATTTCATTGGAGAATTCTGCATATACAAAACGGATTAATTACATTGCAGTATAGTATCATTTAGAGCTCAAGACTAATTACCTGTTAAAAACGATGTTAAAAGGAAATTATTAAAAATTTGAAACTGCTACCCACAATCGAACGTTCAAAGTACCAAACCATAATCAGAATTGAGCTCAAAAGAAATTATTAATAAATTGAAAATTTACTGTACAAAGTGCGTGCATAAAATTTGAAAATTATAATTAAGAAATTTTTACAAATATTCGTTATAACCACTCTGGTAAAAAGTTTTCAAATTTTATAATTATAATAAGATCAATGTATCTTTGTTAAGGATGATACGTTTAATAAAATAAGAAATCTTGCAATTTTTTTGTATGATGAACGCTAATTTTGAATTTAACACATGAAGTTATCCAATAATAACTTGATACATTTTGGATCCGATCAAATGTCAAGGAGATCGACTTGACTTGAAATCAAGTCAAGTTTGAATGGAAACAGTGGGAAGCTGAATGTGTACATACAGACACATGATCAACCATTTTGATTGGCTAATTGGCGTTTATGTTTCTTGTTGGACTTATATTATCAACATAGCTATTCTATGAGTTTTACTAATTAAAAAGATATATTGCATATTAAACTTCTTTTGTATTAATTTAATAGAACCGGATACTAGCCAACTCTACAGGTGTAACTATCTATTGCTGTTAAAGCTATCACTACATTCAGTTTTTTTTCTTCTAATTTTAGTATTATTTGTCCAGGATATTTTTGTTTCTACATAGTTTCTATTTTAATTGTTTTAATATTTGAAATTAGGTTCATAGTATTGAACAACTAAAATTAATGAATTGAATAATACTGCACACAAATAATTGTTTAGCATACTGAAAGGACTGCTTGTTATTTGATGGATGAGCCAAAACCAAAACCAACACAAATAATGGAACACATTTACATATAAACATATAAATTATTTATACTTAAATAAATTTGTTTTATAGAAGTATGTACATAATGTATTGTGCACGATGTATTGCAGTTTTATTTGATTTTATACTGATGTTTAAAATGTTCAAATGAGCATGGCTTTTTAATGTTGCGAAAGTTCAGTTCAATAATTTCAAAACTTAAAAGTTAAAAAAAGAGATAAAATTATTTTAAAAATTCTTAAAAAATTATTTGTGGATTGTTATGTTCCCTAAGTATTATTTGAATATAATAACATACTGAGATGCTTCCAAAAATCATTTTTCTCAGTGACGTTCATTTTCGTGAGTATAACATTTTTGTTTATTACATAAAGAAGGATTGTCGCTTTTTCAACTTTAAAAATGTTGTAATATTAAATTCAAGCGCATGATTTTCTACAGAAGTATATAACGAAAATTAAATAAAAGCGACCACAATTTATCTTCACTTGGGAAGTTATTCAAAACTTTCTTAATGTCTGGGTAATTTTCTTGTTGGTAAAAGTGGACATCCACATTTATCAACTTCATACAGTCCGACAAGCATACAATAACAATTTTTCCATTTATAAAATTTATTTGTACAAATCATTGTTAGGTTTTACTTGATTTTTTCAAAAAGCAAAATATGTTTTTATTAACAGAAGTACTAAGTATATTTAAAAGAAGTTCATTCGTTACACATTTAATTTTAATTTTTTGAATTTCTGTCGTTACTTTTTGCAATTTTCTTTTACAAGCCTAAAGCTATTCAGACGTTACAGTGGATGTATACTCGGAATGAAAACCTTCAAAAGAATTTTTTTACCTTATAATGAAAAAGATATGTATTATGTCAGAATAACTCAGTTATAAGTGCGAAGAATGAAAAAATGGTTCACCTTTCTTTAGAGATGAAAAAAAAATACATTACTAGAATGAAAAATAGCGAGCATTCAAAGATATTTTTATATATTTGTATAATTATAATTATCAAAGTAAAAGGAAAAATAAAAAAATAAATATGTTGAAAGAAATTAAATAGGAAATAAGCTGGAGTTTGTTGTGCTACTATACAGAATCTGATCATATTGTGAAGCAAACCATGATTAATGTAGCTTATTATTATTGGATAGGCTGCTCGATGGCCGACTAATATAATTCTGTAAACCCTTGTGGTACGTTTCGAGATTGAATACAATCCCTCGAGCTAAGCTGACCCATTCCGGAAACAACTTTGTGACTTAGTGGAACACAAGGAAACTAATGTATTGGCTATACATATTGTTATTGAAACAATATCCTTTTAACCATTTCAAACCAACATAATGCAGTTGTGAATTTTTTATAAAATTCTCTACAAAACATTTCAAATTATGGAAATTATTATAGCTAATGCAATGGGCGAAACCTTTACTTAGTTATTTTTTTAATTAGAAAATGAAAGAAATTTTACGATAATTTAATTTCTGTCTAAACATTGTACATTAAATTTACATACCTTGAACTTTTCAAAATAGCTTTTATATTACTACTACAACACAAAAAGTACCAACGAAATCAAAACAGTATTGAACAAGTATAGTGCACCTGTGGCTTTTGCATGTAAAACAAATATCAAATTTCTTGTAAATCGCTTTAATCGCGTCCATTTCATATTTTAAACGTAGCTTTTTCGCTATAGAACACTTAAAAAAATGTTATTTAATGATTTATTTTGCATGATTGTTACAAGGAGTTACGAGTATCTATTTTCCACTCACTATGCCAATTTGTATTAAACGTCACGCACGTTGTGGGAACAATTCACGCTTAAAAAAGTAATCGTAGGGAGAGTACCTACTTACCTTTGTTTAACTCTAATGACAGCTATTATATTTAAGTTTTTATTAAGTTTCTTAAAAATAAAAATTTTCGAAATACAAATATTTTCTTGGCTGCTTATAACATTTTTTATTTTATATAAATATATAATATAGTCCTCGATTCTATACGCCACTCATCAAAGAGTGACATCATAGAAATTAATTGTTTAAAATACCAGTTTGTTTTCAAACCTTAAAAAAAATTTATTTTATGTGAATGGACAGCGGAAATTTCGTTAATTTTTGATTTTATAATAGCATAACTTTTTTTTACGAGAAAAGGTCAAAAGCCTCTCAACGACATACAATTGCTACCTTTGTCTTTTTAAGCTCATGTACGAAAATATTCTTGTGGCTCTCCTTTCATCCAAAAGTTATTTTTAGATGTTCTCAAGTGCTTGATAAAGAGTGCACAAGTTTTGCAAGAGTCGCAATTGAAATTTAAGAGTTGCGTGGGAGACTTTGGTTGAATTAACAATCCAAGGTGAATGATGTAAGGAATTTGTTTTTATGACTTCGACATTTTGTAAATTGGCTAGACTTTAGTAAACATAGAACTAATTTTGAAATCTACAACATGTCAATTATATTCTCCTGAGGGCTCAGCTAAGAAATTCTGTAAAATCCGTGATTGGAATCCAAAATTTGCTCACTGCTGTGCTATAAGTGAGGGTAATTAAATAAAATTAAAAGTTCAAAGTAAACAGAAGATTAAGTGTCACTATAATGCTAAAATTTCAACAGCTATATCTCGTTCATTAAATAAAGTAAAGTGGCTTATGTACCTACCGTAGATTATCTAACAATAGTCTTATCTGCATCGGAAATTCCAACAAGAAACGGAAGTCATCCAGATGAATTTATGCAGCATCATTAAACTGCACTACACGATCAGTGGGAGTTCTAGCAACTAATATCCTGAATCATCAACGAAGTCTAAAATCTCTTTATTCTCTTGTTTCACCTTTGCATATAAGTATTTAATTATTATTTATGGATACTTGTAAATAACACAAAAATTTCACATTTAAGTTTAAATCGGCCATAACTTAAGATTACAACAATAATTTACATGATTTGACCTTATTATTATGAATATCCATTTAGTGTTTCATGATCAAAAATCTCTGGAAATAACTCATTGTAAGATTTATATATAAAAAACGGTAAAATTTGATTAGTAAAATTAGAAAAAATCAAACTTTACAGTACTCAAAATAAAGATTAGAATGGTTTGTTATCTAACTAAAATACGACAACATATAAAAGTAAATAATATATTAACATAAGAAAATATAGAATTTATCATCATTATCTAAAATTGCTATTATCAAAAAATCAATAATTAAGAAATAATTTTAAAATAAAAATTCGAAAATTTAATGCTAGAGCTTAAAGTTAGCTAAATTAATAATTTTAAGAATATTGGTCAATCCAAATTATATCAGACATTTAAAAATTTACTTACTTCTTGCTACAAAAAAACTAATAATCAAACTTTCTTCACCAAAATTTTACTTTACACTTTTGGATTTTTACTAAACCAAAAATTTCTACATTTGAAAATAACGACTATCTGATTGCACTCGCCGTTTGCCAATTTCTATCAAACTTAGAATTCCCCACCTTGGCTGTAAAAACCATGGGCGTTATAAGTTTAAATTTTCAAAGGATAATAATATGAAAACTGTTATAAACTAATTAGTTTCTTTATCGCAAAAAAGCATCTCCTTCTTATCTTTGGATAAATTTAAAAAAGATTTAAAAAAAGATACACGACATCGTATTTTTGTTTGAGATAAGAACTCAACCCAACACCAAATTTTCTTCTCTCTTATGCCCTTTAATAAGTTAACTAAATTTTCTTCAAACATCAGCAAAATTTAAAATTTTTCAAACTATTAATAATAATTTTCGACATATTTCCTATTTTTCTTCTGCGGATTCTAGACAATTTCTATTTCTGCACTTTTTGCAATTCGTTTATCTTATCCAACTTTTAAATTCACACTTTACACACGAATTATTTGCTGCTACTTATTTTTAATTTTCAAATTACTTACAAATTTGCAATATTCTTCAAATCCATAAAACACTATTCAATAAACTAAAAGTACACTTTTAATAATCCTAAATCATAATTCATTTTCAATTAATAATAATTCTTGAACTATTTTTCTTCACAGCGGCCAATCATTTTCAAATTGTGAACTTTATTATCAGATAATTATTCCATACAATTGCTTAAATACGATTTTAAAATGTTATTATCAAACGTGAATTTTCCGCTTTTAATTTTTAATTTTTAGAAAAATTTCAAGTTTCAAATTATTATTATCAAAGCTTTTAAATTTTCTGCTTAATACTTTAAAGACTTCTTTATCGTTGTATTATTAAAAATTATTAATTTGTCGTTTATTTAAAATTTCATTTTAACGTGCGTTTTTATTTTGTTTTTAAATTATAAGCTTATTAATTGTTCATTTTTAACTGATTATATTTTACGTGATAACTCGCACTCAATTTTAACTTTTAATCAAATTTACACTTACGCTTTTGTCCAATTTACAAACTTTTAATTTTATTCAGTTATTAAGTTTCATTGCAGTTGCAATGGTAATTAATTTTATTTATCTTCCTTAAGCTAGTGATACACATGCTACTAGGTCGCATGCTTTCATACGACTGCGCATGCTCTCTTGCGACTAGTTACCAATAATTGCATAAGAGCATGCGCAGTTGCATGAGAGCATGCGACTTAGTAGCATGTGTATCACCAGCTTTATGCCGGTGTTACCAATAATTGCATAAGAGCATGCGCAGTAGCATGAGAGCATGCGACTTAGTAGCATGTGTATCACCGGCATTACTTGTTAAATTAGCGACTTCTCCAAAATATCCTCCATTTTGATTTTGACCACGTCTATTTTTTTCGTCCAAGTCTTGAGAAGTTTGAAAAGAAAAGTAAGTGATGTACTGAATAGTGCGATGTAAAATTTACGATAGAATTTGGCTCCTTTGTCCATTTTATGGAGATATAATTGTATTTAATGTATAATTATTGATCCTTTGTCCAAATTTTTTTTAAAAAAGTTAATTATTAGTTATTGAATAATTGAAGGATTTTAAATTCTTTATTGTAAACTCACACCAGCACCAGCGCCGTAAGGGAAATTACAAATACTTGCCGATAACTTTATTGCGACTAATAGAATTTGTGTCATTTTTTATTGCAACAATTATTAGAAAAAACATAGTTCAAAGAGGCATTAAAAATTCTTAATAACCTTCAAAATTTCGAGTTTTTATTTTTTAATTCTGTTCATGGATTCAATAAGCGTTTGCCGTATACCGATGCGTAGTGACGCTGAAGCACAAAGTTTCTTTTCGCGGTCAATATTTAAGTATAAGTAAAGAAAAAAATTCTAACAAGTAAACTATAAGAAGAATTGTACAAGCGCTGCTTTTAAAGTTTTTGAGAATAAATTTTTGATGTAAAGAAAGAAAACACTGTAAACCACTGTATGTGGTCGACCCTTTATATATGTCTCGTATACATGCGAGCGTTAGCTTGAGTTTAATGTTAGATTGATCTAAGCAAGCTTAATTTTCAATTTACGGTACGGGGTATACATACATGCATTTAGTTAGTTCGAAGTGAAAGCAGTGTTTCTAACCCCGATTGGTCGAACCAAGGTTAAATTACCTTTAGTTTGAGCTAAGGAGTCTACATCCAATTTTAAGATTGTCCTAAACGTTTAGCCCACGGTTGTAACTTGTTTTAACTCGAGTCAGCTCGAGCTACGCGTGCATGTATACGAGACAATAGTACAACAGTTTTTAAATTATGCTGAACCGTACTGTGCCAAGCCCACCATGTAGAGTCGATATAATGTATTACTGCTTCTTCTTCTTCTTCAAGTGCTTATCCAAACCCGGATGTTGGCGATCTTTCTGGCTAAGCCAAGAAGACTTTACTAGGGAAATGTTAATGGCGTGGTTTTCCTTTGCCTTTCCCCATAGTCCACAGATCGACTTTGGACTTTTTAGATCACAGCACATCCGACGCAATCAGGATTAGAACCGCGGTTCCCCGCTCTCTAGTCTAACCGTGTTTGATTTACGCCAGACTGCTAGTCTGGTATTACTGCTTAAGACTAAGTATATTAGACTATAAATGTAATTTGACAATATTAGCATTTTGATCTAGTTTCTTTAAGACTTGAAATAAAATTTAAATATTATATTATACAATTTTGTTGTAAATAAACGACATCGAACTTCTGCACAATGTTAAAGCTCTCTTCATCTGTGTAATAGGACGCTTGTTATATCGAGAACTTAAAGCTCAAGCTTCATTAGTTTCTAGGTAGATCCGCTGTTGATAATTAGGTATACCAAAAACAGGATGATCCTTATAAATTGCACACGAAACACGGAAAATAGTGTCAGTTATATGCCAGAAGTAAATTCAGTGCTTGTACCGAAGTGTTCATTAAAGCTGGTAGGTTCCCAATAAAATTGTTAGTTTAAGAGAATGCGTAAGACTACATTAATCTTTTGCAGGTCAGGGTTTCAAGAGATACAATTATTGCAAGGACAAAACCAACAAATACGGTTTTAAATGCGAAAAAGTTGCGCCACAGTTTGTAGTGATATAATAATAGGTAATATTTAATTTGTTTAGTTTAATATTAATTTCACAATTTCTTATAATCATTTAGCCGACATTTTAGTACCACTATAATATTATTATAACATTTTGAAATTATACCGAACAAATTATTTTTAAAAATTCAGTTACATTAATCATTTCCGCCAATAGGTTTACAGGGCAATTCTGTATAATTACCGGTTATTTTACCTAATGAATTTGCCAAATTATTTATATTGTTTATAATATATCGACTTTGAAATCTTTATATTACTGTTAGTAATAAATAGAAGAAGGTTAATAATTTCAGCAGACGCTGTTTTTCAAATTTTCAAAACAATCGTTGATTAATAACAACAACCCACATTTCAGTAGTTAAATAGTAACACATTCAAACATGCAGTAAATATTTGATGTTTATTTAACAACGAATTAAGATTTTTAGTTTAGTGTTTGAAATTAAAAATGTTATAATTGCTGCACACTATAATGAATGAAAGTTTAAGTACTAAAAGGTGTAGCAATACTTACACTGCATGGTTGTTCAGATTCAAATCACAATAATTTTCAATGTAGGTAGGTACATTTACTTAATACCAAGCATTAAAATCTTGTTAGCATTAATCTAAATTTTACTTCGTATCATTATTTTTAAGGATCATTTGTTGTAATGGTTTGAATTTTTAATAGTAGTTAAAGCTACCAAATTTAAATAATGGAACTACGTTGTGGCATCTTCTGGATGTTGATGAAACAATTTAATTATAGTATCGTGTTTTATCACGCTGAATTAAATTTCCTTGTCGCAATTCGGCCTACATGTTTTTTTCCCAAAAATTACTTGTTTTATTTCCTGTCAATTAAATTAAACAGCAAATTTTGCCATTGCTCCAGTAATAATGCAAAGCATTTAGTTTCCAAAAACGAGTTTTTGTAGGAAATGAAAATGGATGCACACGTATTCGTAAACAAAATATTCAATTTTCCTAATATAGAAACCATTACTGTTAGATAAAATTGCCTATTTGACACAATAACATCAAATTTTCTGTATCGTTTTACATACAGGCTACGCATAAATTTATAAAAAGTATTTTTAAATTATAATCCGTTTTTAAAAACTGAACGAGTCGAATTCTTATATCCAAAATTAAATAAAACAAATTTACATTTTGAAACAAAAAAGTTTACTTTATTTCTAAAATGAATGATATTTGTTCGTACGAAATATCGAAAATGCGTTTTTGTCGGAATGAAATGAAAACTTTTTACCATAATCTTTGTGTGCGGATAAACGAAGCTCTAAATTCAAATTTTAAGAAAATTTAAACTGTTTTTAAAGCCGTTAGTAGATAAATAAAGAAAATCAATAAAATCAAATTGAAGTGAAATTTTCTTTGAACTTTTTAAATAATTATTTCAGTATATAGAATATATTTCTTAATAAAAAAAACTTTTTTTTAAATGTTTATACTTTTGATTTGTACCATGTAAAATATTTTCAAAATATTTTTTATATTTTTCTACAATTATACATTATAATAATCTACAATTATAGATACACAAAAACAGACACCTTGGTTATAATTTTGAGTTTTTATCTTACAAATTTCAATGGAACTGCATATCCGACATTTAATATTCAATACTTTCCTATAATTTTCAACTCTAAAAACCAAGAAATAATCATTAAAAGCAATATCCAGTGCTTAAGTCCAATTTTTATGTTTTATGTCATTCATTTCCAGGACGTTACAAAAATTTAAATAATTGCTAGCATGCCGAAATCTTTTAACACTTTTTCATGTAAACGGACTAAAGGCAATTAATTTATTTACTGAAATACCACGTTATTTGAAAACTAAAATTACTGGGGGGGGGAGAATTCCATATTCTGTACTTCTAGGGGATATGAACATGTACTCATAATATTTTTTTTATTTGAGGTTTATTTGTTAAGATATGGGATCTTATAGATTCACGTGATTGACGGAAGGGTTTATTTGGAATTTTATTTTCACATTGAAGTAAATTATAATAAAATAATAAATGTAGTTAATTTAAACCGGAAGTAAATATTTAAAATAGTTTTTTTAATAACTTTGACCATTTTAATTTTAATTTTTTTACTTTAAAATAAAGCTTAACATTTATAAATTCTGCTATAAAAATTTCAAAATGTGATCTAAATTAATTTAGAAGATACATCGATTACAGTACGTACGTACATGTGACACTGGGCGCTTGATCAAGTTGGCTGGACTAATTACTTTTACCTTGCAAAATGTATAGGAAAGTTTATATTTTGCATAATTTTTTAGTTAGGTAAGTTATAGAAAATTTTAAGTTTTCGACCTTGAGGGGTGCCTCTAGCGCGCCATCTTAGTTCCGGGTTTATGCATGCGTTAGCATAAGTTCTGCGTTAGATCGATCTAAGCCAAGCTAGCTTCTAAACTTACGTACTTGGGTATACATGCATTTATTTAGTTTGAAGTGAAAGTAGTGTTCTTAACCCGGATTGGTCAAACCAAGGTCAAACTGCCCTTAGCACGCGCCAAGAGGTTTACATTCACTTTAAAGATCACTCGCTTGCTTTAACTCGGGGTGGTTTATACCGTAAGATTGGCTACTCTTAGCTTACCTGTGTGTATAAAGAAAAGACTAACAAGCTCGATCTGAGTTCGGCTCGAACTAACTCGTGTATTTATATCAGCTTCAAGTAAAGCATGGTGGCTTTTTGTTTCATGTATTGTTTTATTTATTAAGTTGAAGTCGTTGACTTTGGACCTACCACTTCAAAATCCAGACTGATTATTAAAGAACGCTCTAAACTTTTTAGTTTTGTTTGCAAAAACCAGACCGGATTTTTTGTGTAGAGAGCTTTTTGTCTTTCTTTACTATGTTATAATAATTCCGATTTTGTTGGATTGCAGGAGTGCCCAAGACAACACCGCCATTCTTCGTTGAAAGAATTTCGGAAATTGAAAAAAAAACAAAAAAAGTTGGTGATATGGACTTTCAGAACTTTGCTTTTTTTGAATACTTTTAGTAACTCTACATCTGTCGATATAGATTTGGAAGAGCTATTGATTGCAGCAGCTAAAGTACTCAGCACTTCTATTTCGGTTAAAGTAGAGAAATGTTGTTTATTAGTTATAACGGCTCTCTTGGTATTACATATATCGTGATTTTAGCTCACTTTCTGTGGATTTTCTTGCTACACCACCTGAAAAAAGGCTTTTGCTGAAACAATCAGCCGCCATATGGCAAGGAAAACCACATTTGAGACAGTCTGTTTCTTAATCTGCAGCTCTGAGATCACCCTAATAAGACCATAATTTCTAGTAAATTAAAGTTTTATCCTTTAAAAGAAGCACTCCGCACCCAGCTGATTTGTCTTTTGCCTATCTTGACTAACTTTGCTGCTGCAATTTGGCTTGTGAGTATACCTTTGCTTTTGGGGTTCCTCTTTTTAATCCTTTTAAATTTGTGATCTTAATGTCACCTTGATCACCAACTGTTTTCTTAATTGATTTTTTGATTTATTTTCTGTAAGTTTAAGCACTCACCCTTGTAATAGCTACAGTGGCTTCACCAGCTAGTACTTTAGCTTTAAAGCCGCCTGTAGTTCGCAAAGCTTACCTTCATCTTTTGATAGGGAGACAACTACGTCTCCCCATGACCTCAATAATTCTTGAATCAACCGCACTGGCCAAGATATTCACTCTGATGAATGATTGGTGATTGTTTACCCTGATAATCACGGCTTTATTCTTTGACATTTGCTCAGTAATAGAAAGATCAAACTCCAAGATCCTTTTTTTATTTACCTCCGCCTCGATCTTACCTTGCTGCTTTTTCCCTTTACCGGGGCTTAATTTATTTCAATTTAATTTTAATTTTACTCTGCGTGTTTCGATGTTATTATTTCTTTTCAAAGTAAAAAGTGAATTGTTCCTATTCTCATTTAAAACACTGTTGGCCAGATCAACCGGTCTTATTACGATAGTTTGCTTAAAATTTCTCGTAAGACAATTAAAATTTTGAACTCGATTTTTTAGCAGTTTCTCCAAATTTACTATGCGCTTTAAATGTTCTGCATTGGTAATAGCATTGTTTAAATAGTTCGAATTTTCCTTGTCTAGACATAAAGTTAAGTCTTCTTTTAAATGTGTAATTTTGCTAACTAATTCCAAACTTTTAATATAAGGTATATGCTGATTTTTTGACTTCATCAAGGTTTGATTTGTGGTTAATTGCTAATAAGAAATATTCTATATTTGTAATGACAATAATGGCTAGGTAGACCACTACATGCAACGTCCGTGCTTTTGTACTTTCTTGTAACTTTTTATAATATTTTGATTTTATCTCCCATCGTGTTAAAAATTACAAAGGATAACGTAAAAAATGGATATTAATAAAGTTTTTGATGCTATGAAAATAAGGGCACTACTCCTAGTGTTGTTTTTATCTAAAGAAAACTCCCCTTAGATAAATTATATTTGCAAAAAATTTAAATAAATCAATGTCAAATTAAATAATTTAACAGAATAGTTAAATTGTAAAAAATGCAAATAGTTTGCAAATTTGGGCTTCCAAGCGTATCCTTATACAATAACATTAACCAAAGTTTATAGGAAATCAAAATAAAACGCAAATCAATAAAGAAAGCAACCAATTCAACTAAAAATTCGATAAACTTGGAGCAGCTTAGTTAACAACTATAACCAGACAGACAATATTTTATACGTTCAATACCTTAATCTTATTAACTTCAAGTTAATATTTTTAAGATAATAATAAATTCGGTAAAATAAAGTTTACAAGTACAAGATCTCCGTTTCACAATTAAAAAATTTGTAATTTAATTTTGTAAGTACAAGTTTACAACTTCAATTTATTAATTTAAAGTTCCTGCTTTCAAGATTATAATAAACTTCGGCAAATTAAAGTTTATAATTCTAAAATCTCACTTTCTTACTCTTAGGTTTCCACTTTCAAAATAGTAATTATATTGTATTAAATACTGATTTTGATCCACCTCTCTCGTTCCAAGTTTTATTTTTGTAACTAATAGCTCAGTTTTTAATTCGACGTGCGCGGATTTGATTTGTAGTGACAGTTTTTGAATACGTATTTGAACTTGTTCCAAATCTAGACCTCAAATAAACTTTGCACTGAGATAGGCTGCAACCGTCGAGTGAGCAGCTATTGATGTAGTACCAAGTGGCAAATTCAACCCATTCAGATGTAAAATAACTCCCAAAGTAGCAAACTCAGTACTCCCAAACAAAAACGAAAGTTGGAGATGGTGGTATGGTTTTAGAATGACAAATGACAGAACATGTGCTAACTAATGTTATTTATTAAGTAGCGATAACTAGACGTAAAGGTGCACTAAATTACGTAGAAACAACTTGAAATCGCTATCCCCGCAAGACTTCTTAAACTGTGCACAGCGTCAATTACCTTGACAAACAATACATGCACGAGAAACTGAAATGCATGCAGGACCGACATGAGAAATAATGAGAATAATAAATAATTAAGGAAGAACTAACAAACAAGAGCAAAAATTTATTACACTGTTTTTGAAAGTTGAGGTCATCCAGATCTTTGATACTAAGGGATTGATTTTTTTTAAAGGTGAGTTTGAACCCGTCACATTATTACGTTATCTCTGGTAGTCAAGATAACCAATTCGTAGATACAGATAGATTATTATTATCGATAGTTTTGTGATTGTCTATTTAGGAGGTTGTTAGAGTTATTTGGTTAAATCCATCTAAGTTAATGAACTATAATGATGACGTATTTTTTGTCACATAATGTGCAGTTTTTGTAGTTTTAGCTATATCTGCAACGCTATTTAAACGATGAAATTAGCAAATAAAATTTGTAATAACCAATAAGTAAAACTTAACCTAATAGTAAAAGGGTAAGTTAGGTAATAACGTGTAGAAGCCTTGATTTAAATACACATTTTCTGATCTAAATTAGTTCTGGTTTACGCACCGATTTAAGTTGTGTAAGATAAGTTTCATTTTTCATTATTTTATAATTAAGTCAAAGGGGAACAGCGTAACAGAATTTAAAAAATAATACAATTTGTTAGTGGTTTACAGATAGAACAAAAACTTTTGAATACCTCACTTTATTTTGCTTTATCGCCGGTTCTATTTGAGTTTAATACAATTTCCATTACTATTATTATTATTTGCAGATTTTCCGATTTTCTATCGATTTCCTTTGTTGTTATTTGCTTGTTTTCTTTGTAATAAAAGGTTACATATTTTCTTAAACTTATCAAAACACAAATGTTTTTATAGAGCATTTTCTTGTTATTGTTACTAAACTTCTGATAGCGGTAGTGTTACAATAACACTTCGTACTTTATAGGAAATCCAGACAGCTTAGCCATTTTACAGATTAAGAATACTTTGTGTCATTTATGTACTTGATAGACAGCATCAATAAGAAAATTTATTTCAACACCAAAATTTGATTCAATATTTTTAATTTAAAACTTTTGAAATTGCATATCCAAGCAATCAATAGTTTAACTGTAACAGTTGAAAGTCGCACTCGGTAATAAATTTCAACTCCGGAAAATTGCAAAATATATAATGAAATATTCTTTAACTGTCTGTCATACAATTTATGATTAAAAACAAATTTAAAATTAGTCAATAACCTTTCACGTTTTGATTATGTTAAAGCAGAAGTAAAATGTTTGTCTACGTCAACAAATAAATAATATTTTTTGGAAAAAATTCCTTCAAATTTTCTTGTTAGTGATGTAGAAAATTTTGCTTTGAGTTGTCAATCTAATAAGATGATGTATCAATAAAAAATTTCGATGTTCAAAATATTTGAGGTGGCCTTATTTGTCTTCTTTTTTGTCAATTGATATAAATTGCGATGTCTGAATGCAATTACTGGATTGAAAACTGTCCTTTAAGTTTCACACTACACTAGCTACGTGATCTACGAATGCTATTTGCAGTTTCTTGGACTTGCTGTTTTTTCTGATAATGTATTGTATCACATTTATCCGTTACGCATTTGAAGAGGTAATTTCCTTTTTTTGACAAAGAAACGTTTTTAATTTAATTTTTGTAAGTACTGCTTAACTGGAAACGCTATAACTATAAATTTATTCTTTGTGGTTTTGTGTATTTATTTATGTTCGGTGATGTATTTGTTAATTGCACGACTGCAATTACGTTTGTATTATGTATAGAAATAAAGCAAGCTTGGTTAATATCTTGTACTTTGATCTAGTTTTTATAGCTTTCAGAGTACCATTATTTAACTAAATATACCTACCATACAATTAACATAAAAGGCTGAAAAGATTTTTTAGCAATTCTCATGTAGGTAGTAAGTATAAGCACATTTTCCGTTTGTACGAGCGTAGGATACAGACACATTAAGAATAATTCATAGATGTAAAATTTGTTGTAATATATTGCAAGTAATGTATTAAAGTGTTTTTAAATCCAGAGACAAAAATAAACAATAAGTAGAACAAAGGAAGCGCAGAAAAGTTATGTTGGGATTGTGGATGTCAACTCTGAGAAGAGTTTGTCTTTTGCAAAGTTCAGAAATGTTCTTCGACTTTTATCCAACCGGAAAAGAAATGACAATCACACTCAAACTGATATGTGAAACTGCCCCAAGACTTAACTTCGATCTTTACGACGACATCCGTAAGAGAGCTCTCAACACATTGCTTCTCGCTGCCCAATTTCCTACAACATTGTTTTGTGCTGACGCTACAAGGATATTTTAAAGTAGAACTTTTGAACTTTGCATATATTATTGCACTTTTGAAAAATCACCTTGAATTTATAGAGATTACATAAAAGCTAAAAGTTTTTATCGCGATAGAATAATTTGGTTGTTATTCGGAAAATATGTTTTTTAGTTAAAGTAATTTATTTGTCTCAAACTTTTTAATGAGGAAAATGCTTGCTAATCAATTACATGCAAATCAGGGCAAAACTTCAATCGTTACCGGAATTTAAATATGTTTTTTTACACAGTTACACTATCTGCCCACATTTAACACAATAAATTAATCAACATAATTCCGTAATTTCGAATTAATGCTGTTATGGTTAATTTTGCCAATCGTACAATTTCAGTTGTACAGAGATAAGAAAATAAAATTATATTATTTTGCTTGGGTTCATGATGAGCATTTATTTCACTTTAAATTAGTAAATCAGTGAAAAATATATTAAAAATGCGTGTATCGTAATCGATTATCCGAACTTTACCCGACCCTAGTCAACAGACGGCGTTAAATTACCAATCCGATCCAAATACGACCAAAAGAAAAGTTCCGTTAATCTAAAACGAAGACAAGTCTATTATTCAAACAGATCACGTATCTCGTTTCAGCTATTATAGGGTAATCCTTTGCGACATTTTACTTATGTATGTGAATAAAGTGAAGTAATGATAATGTCTTTAAAACGAAATAATTTGGCACTTTGCAACGAAATAATAAAGTAATAAAGTAACAAATTGCTTATCAGTCTGTAATATTTAAGGATTCAAGTTGGTCGAAAAATTTTTAATTTTAAATTCAATCTTTATAGCTTTATGCAACATGTTGAGAAACAGGAATTTGAAATTTGTTACAACTATGCGCCAACTGTTACAGCAAATCTTCGTTATTTAAACTGTCACTATGTTTACGTCCTTCAACTAACAGAATGTTAATTTATTATAATTAAATTTATATGAAAATGAAATTTCAAATATAATTGTTGCGTTGATTACTACACTGCTTTAAAGATTTCATACCTCATGAAACTTTTGCATGCTCCAGCTGATGATTCTCAATTTGATGGAATCGAAACCAACTGTTAAATTGCAAATTAATAAATTCTATTACTTATTAAAATTGAAAATAATTAATTATTTAATTGATTGGTCGTAATAGTGATCCATTTAATACATTTGTAAATACGTAATACCAATTTTAATTATTTTCTGTAAATTAAAATTTTTATTTAAAATATGAACGATTGATCGGAACGATTAGAAGTTTTTAATAACAAAACGTACATGCCACGTACGAACAAATGAAAAATGTAGATATTAGCTTGGTATCAAGATTTGGCTTTTGCAGGCAAAGATAAAACAGGATCGGAAGACAACAATAGCTCAAGCTGTAAATCCAGAAAGAGTGTAAAGATGTAGTGGAGAAGAAATAGATAACAAGTATATAAAATGGAAAATAATATCAATCGATGTAATATATCATGATGCGGGAAAAAATTCTAAAATTAAAGTGGGGGTCAAGTCATTAACATAAGATTTATCAACGTTGGAAACCAAAATTACCACATAGCTAAGTTATCATCAGATGAATTTTGTGTGGAAGACTCTTTCTTGAAAAAGTGACAAAGTTTCTGAAGCAAGAAGAAAATGCTTAATGAGTATCAGTTTCTTGAAAACTACTTGAATATAATTCAAGTTTTTTTTATCTTGTACCACCAATTTGTCAATTGCTATTGTCCCTAAAATCGCATATTGCATTTTTCTTACCTTCTAGAATACGAAATTTATGTTTGTTTACGTTTTGGAATACCTAAGATTTATCAAATTATGTGTTCATTTTATAGAATATTTACGTTACCGCGACTTCACTTTATAAAATAATAAAATTAACGGTATCACAATTTTGAGCAAAAATTATTTGATTAATATTGGTGTAAAAGCTATAGCTAAAATGTTACGATAAACTAAGCTATGTATATGTTACCGGCAATCCGCAAAATCTGTCAATTTGCACAATGCCTAGATAATGTGCAAACCGACTAAGTCGTAAGGTATTGTGCAAATTCACTAGTACTTTAGGCAATCTGCAAAATGGCTACGGTGTTTCAGGCAATGTGCACATTGTCTATGTTGTTAGTTAATGTGATTTTTGAATATGAGCGTACTTCACATAGCCTAGACATTGTGCGAGATGGCGATGGTCAAAGACGAGATATTTCTTAAAAATGTGAATAAATTATGCAGTGAAAACAATTATAATAATGTATTTTTGTCTTTTGAAGAAAGAGAAAATATAATTAATATGTTAAAGAGTGTAGATAGGATTCTGGATTCGTTCTGGAGGGTAAGACAAGCACACTCGCACTTAGGCCACCAAATCGGGCCCATTGTACTATCTCCGGTTTCAGTTACACCTCGATCCTGTCATTTTTCAATAAGCCAATCCAGCTGTAGGATGAACTCTAGGATCCTGGCAGGCGGAGTGTCTCTGATTCTGGACATGTCGAGCCAGAAGTCCCTCAGCACAGATCCTCTTGTTGAAGTTAACGCCGGACAGTAACAAAGTACATGTTCGGCTGTTTCTTCCTTTTTATTGCATCCACGACATATTGGGTTTTCTGCAAGCACAAATATACTTAATAATATATCAGGTATCCATTCCATTTGGAATATGCCAACTTCCTTGGAAGTCTTGACGATTCATTTACCGACGTGAATCACTTCTCGTTTTCTCTTTTTTGATACTCTAGATCGATTTCACCATAGCATGTGGATGCCCACTAGAAGGCCGAGCTAAGAAATTCTGTCTAGTCCGCAATTTGAACCCAGAATTTCCGCTCTGTACTCAACCAGCGGTCACATCACTCCACCGCTGATGTCACCCTGATGACAAGCACAAATACCTGCTATAGGTTAAAAAAGCGGTATGTATAAATGTAGAGAGGAATAAGACAAAAATTTGTCAAGATCTTTAAGCAAATAAAATGCTTGGAAATTCTACAAAAAGATTAAAGGGTTGCACTACTGCATAATTTATTCACATTTTTAAGAAATATCTCGTCTTTGACGATCGCCATCTCGCACAATGTCTAGGCTATGTGAAGTACGCGCATATTCAAAACTCACATTAACTAACAACATAGACAATGTGCACATTGCCTGAAACACCGTAGCCATTTTGCAGATTGCCTAAAGTACTAGTCAATTTGCACAATACCTTACGACTTAGTCGGTTTGCACATTATCTAGGCATTGTGCAAATTGACCGATTTTGCAGATTGCCGGTAACATATATAAGCTGTAAAAGTGGAAAATAGATCATTGCACGCACGCAGCAAACAATTAGTTCCTACGTTATTGTTTCTGCAGATAGATGATAAAATTATTACATCTATCGCGGCCCACCTTATCCCCGACTAAAAAATTGGGTCACCACGCTATCTGATAATTTAATTAACCACGATAATTCAGCCGCGTCTGCGATGATAACAGATTTACCAAATACATCGTGTATTTACTTTCGCCTTATCTTGTGTTTATTAATTTTTTAAATCTTGAAAATATGCATACAAGATCTGGTCGCAATCCACTAAAGATTGTCTCGAGGACCACCAGTGGGTCGCTACCCACAGTTTGGGAAACAATGCTATACATCAATAAATATTTTTGACTGTGCAACCTTCTTAGATTTTATATTGCGACCATTATTAAAAATGACGAATGAATTATTGAATTATCTCATTAAATTTTATGTCGTGTAAAATTAACGGCAATATATTTTTGAGCAAAAATTATCGTATCTATATAGAGTGGCGTAAAACTATAGTTCATGCAATATAAAAATAATAAGCGTGAAGTATCTCGCATTTCAATTCTGCAGATATATTAATTTATTATTAAGTCAAGTGTTTAAGTGGTGTACGGTACTGATGAGAGCTAACAAGCTCGAAACACAGTGTTTTTTTCGTTGTGGTTTTGGGTTGCAAACATTGGTAAGACTGTGTCTACCGTTCTTCCTTGATTGTATAATTTTTATTTTTCATCTTAAAGTTTGTGCAAAGTAATTTTTATTATTATTATGCATTTGATGACAGATACATAAATTCTCATAATCCATCTAACATCTCACATCAGTATGGAACGGGGTAAAATAAGCTAACCTTCAGTGCAAGTGAATTAAATAAAACACACCTGATGAAAACTGTTTAGACTGTTTTTCACATTAAAATCAACAATACATCGTTAAAATCATATAATGGTCAAAAATGCAAAATTCTTATGGGGGCACCTTCATGCATAAGATTTAATTACCTCGTTAATTTGAATAAATAAAATATACACATCAAAACATGTTCTATTAATTACACCCCACAAGAGTCGACCATGGTACCGTCAATGATCAATCTTATTTATTAAACCACTATTTCAATAGTTATGCGTCTCTCGATTTCTTGTTGCTACCTAATTGCCCGTCTTCCCTACGCTGAAGTAAACCTACCACCAACATGTGCATGTATCTGCAGAGTGTGTGATCTTCAAGTGTGCCAAAATTAATGTCTGTATCGGGAAAGGCACATTATTTTACCTACATGCAGTACTAAAATCTTTCTTCTCCAGTTTATCCGTCTAACATACGGTCCAACCAAGCTATTGTTCGTACTGCTTTGTGACATACTCTCCGCCTAGGACGCTAAAGAGCGCCGGGAGTTAAAATCCCGACATTTTACACATCAGTACTTCAGCAGTTGTTACTGATACAGTTCCACCTGAAAAATTCTATATATGATTCATGCAAGGTCAATCCTTTCCTGGATCATTATAGTATTGATGGCTACTGCTGCTCTCCATCATGGTTTACCATATCTGGCTATCATCACTTAGTTTAGCCTGTAGGTCAATGTAGTTACCAACTGGGTATCCTGCGAGGACAAGTTACCAAAGACTTTTGGTAACTGTTGACCGTATTGAAAAAGAGTGCTACTTCAGCAGCATAGCCCCTGTTCCCAACCTGAAACCATAGGAACCAATAAATTGCAGTGGGTGGTGAAGGAAGAACGAAGAGAAAGTGCAAAATACATCTGGTTATAAAAAATTAATAACCTTCCTCTTTCGAGAAATGCTATTATAATAATTTGGGTTAAATTAGTTTGCGATATTATAGCAAATGTTACTACAAATCTCCCCACTAACACCTTAGGATCTATAAATCAATAACACATAAACAATAATTCATTGATTTTCATTACTTAATTACCTAATTTAATTACTATAATTTCTTAAGAAATGTTAATTCAATGTTACAGATAAAAACTATTGTAATGAAAATTAAGCAAACAATAGATTATTATAAATAATAGTTGTAGTGTAAAGCAATTCTTGTAAAGAGAAATTAATCAAATTATTGCATTTAGCAAAAACTAAAACGTAGTAATTTAAATACAATGAGTAATTTATTTCATAAAAAATGTAATCAACATTTGATCAAGACAAAAATTTAAAAGCTAATTTACCTGCCATATGTTTGTAGCCTTTGATAAAAATATTATTAGTATTACAGTCAGTTAATTGTTTCGTTATCACAACATAAAGATAGAATATGAAGTTAATTAAAGTTTTCAAGTTATTGTGACAAACAAATTAATCTGCTTTGTTACATCAAACGCTATTTTGAGAAAAAATTAAGTTTTATTGGAGGAACAAATTTTTTAAATCATTTTTCAATTGAATGGTAATTCATTGCATTCGTAAACAAATTACTAAAATCATAATCATTTTATTGTCTCATTTAGATTTAGTTAATTATTTCTGTATTTTATCGGACTAAACTGACGACAGCAAAAGGATAATATTTATAAATACTTATCAAGATTCTAATAATATTAGTACTTGCAGTAATAGATCGTTCTCCTACATGGTGGTATTAAAAACCTACGGTTACTTTTATTAATATAATAACATTTGTAATTTTCTGATGTATGCGTGGTTATTAATTGCAAATATTGAAAAAGCCAGATTGCTGTTGAAACAATTTAGACTAAATATTTTGATTAAAGTGTGATTATGATACTATTGCTTACAGGTTGTGCTTATTGTTATAATGTTAATTAAAGCACTATAAGTGCTGATCAACCTAATTTAAGGTACTTAAATACTACGATTTTGCGTGGTGAATTGAACTTGAAGTTTTTCAAATATTTTTCTTTTACTGTTTCATTTTGAGGTGTATAATATTGCGCTTTTTTTTCTTTCATGTTGTAATTGATAATTAAAAAGATGACACTTTATAATATTATAAGTTTTGCATTTTTTAAATATATATTAATTGCAATTGCGAGTGTAATTTTTATATTCCGTGAAAAAATTAGGACGATCAAAGAATTTCCACGTTACGCTAGTCCTTTTAGTTTCAAAAACCCTTCTCTCTTTTATTGCCGTGTTTAGTCTTTCATATTAATTTTATTATTTCATGATCACAAAAAATATTGTTTAATTAGGTTTAGAGCTATATTTCAAAATAGGCTGAGTAGGCTGCAGCCTAGAGCGGAAAATTTTTAAGGCGGTTTTTGATCGTAAAAGTATAAAATAATAAGTATTTTATTACGCAAAAATATTTTGCAACCATACCTTTTCTAATTTGTTAGGTAACTTGAAATTAATTATTTTTATACGTTTATTTCGAAAATTGTAGCTCTAGAATTTATTTTGTTTTCAAACGCGAATTGATAAACCCTGCTGATTAGTAGCATCGAGTCATATACTAAAATATTATTACGTGCCTGATGATGACGTAGCTTGACGAAAGCGTTTGTGTAAATAATTGTGTCAATGCAGTGTAAACTTTGTGAATTTTAATTCCAAAAATTATTTAATGTATTTTTGGTTGTTCTAAAATACTGAAATAATTATTTTAACATAGGTATAGTTTTGTTAGCCTCATTTGGTTATTATTTAATAGTTGCATTCAATAGTTCGGGAGTATAGAAAAGAATAGTAAAAAAATTTTCCAAATACAAATTTTCTCTCGAGACTCGATAAATTAATTAAGGTGCCTTCATGCAAACATGCAAATGTACAAAATGTTCACCAAAAAGTCAATCAATTACTATAATAATGGTTTAATATAGTAGGTACCTACTATAATAGAAGTAAATATATTTGCAGATGTTCTACATTATATCTACCAACGTTTAATCAAATAGCACTTATAGAATTATTAATTATTCTTAGTAGGGCGCCAAAAACTATTAAACCAATCCAGCATTATTTGTGCGTCGTAAATATGGGTCCTCTATATCGAATTTCAAGAGAGCTTTGGCTACATTTAAGCTTTTACTAGCTACATACGTGGATATTAATCAAATATTTTGCTTAAAAATGTTAATCATATATTTTTCCTATTAGAGCAATTTGATAGTTATTTAATAAACTAGCTTGTTAATGAAGGCGATTAATAATAATAATCGATACTGTTTAAAGCACGAACGAGTAAAGCAAGTGAGTGTCTTTAGTAGTTGCGATTATTAATCGCCAATTAACAAACGAGTGATTTACAACATTTTTTCGTTGACCGTAAACTTTTCCAGAAAGACTATCAGATGACCATAACGTCAACTCCATACATTTAAATTTCACGTAAAAATCACGTTTGCTAAAAAAAAAATAAAAGTTTATATTAAAATATTATGAAAACGTCAAAATCACAAAAAACAGCTAGTGTATTAATGACGTCCATTAATACATCCTTCTTTAAACAAAATAATTCATTAATATCACAATTTATAAACGTTCAACGAAAAAAATAATAATGAATACATTTTATTGATTGGTGTTATTCTCCATTGATTTATAGTTTGCTTTTATTGAGCTTGTTTGTTTTGAAATAAACCACGGAAATAAACTTTTGGGTTCAAGGTAGCTAACAGGGTCCCAAAAATACAAATTTTACGATTGAAACCTCGATGTTTTCTGAAAGAGTATATTTTAAATTAGAGAATTAACTATGACGGAATGCCTTAAATGCACCTGTTTTTTCAAAAATCGAATTTTAAAAAGCACGATTTTCATAGCAAATTTCAACTTCAGTCGCTCGGGATTGGTAAATCAATGCATTCTATTGACAGTCCGTGTAGTTTAAACTGGTCTTAGCTTTGCGCAGAGCGGGGATAACCGAAGCGACACTTGTATTGAAATGCTTTAGCAGTGCACGTCGAGCGAAAATCATGGTTTTCAATACTAAATGTGCAGGAAAAATGGCTTAAAGCGCCCGAGCGCAGAGAGGAGTGCTTTAAGTCGATTTTTCCTTGCACAACCACCTTTCCGAATAGTAAATGTGCAGGAAAAATGGCTTAAAGCACCCGAGCGCAGCAAAAATTTGTATTTTTGGGACCCTGTTAGCTACCTCTCTCCCTTTTATTTCTTGTTGTACAAGTTTCTCTATTATTGCAATATAAATTAAAATTTTGGATTGATATTAATTTTGCACACAGAAAATAGCAGATTAAATATGAGAATGCTTTGCTTGTTTTATTTTTTTGTTAAATTGTTTTTTTAGAATATTAAATTAAACTTTTGAGAAAAAGTGAAACAGTACTAATCAAGGAAAATGTGAAACAGCTGCAGGAAGATTATGAACCAGTTTCTGAACGTCAATGTAAAATTTAACAGCATGGTAAAGCTCGAATGCATCATTGGAAGATTTGCTACTTAAGAAAGGCTAAATCTACTTTCTTCAAAACTAAAAACGCAGAAGAAAATAGTTCGCTGAATCCGAAAGATTACGGGAAAAATAAGACCAGTTAATGTACAAAGTTTATTTTGAAAGTTAGTGCCAGTGATTGAAAGGTAACTAACCATTAACTTGTTTAATTTTTTCCCATCGTTTGTTATACTTAGTACAAATTTTTATTTAATTAATGCGTATCTATTAGATTTTTTTAATAAGATTCCCGTGTTGACTGGCATTAATTTTTGTTCATAGTTTTGGAATTGTGGATTATTTTAAGAAAAATTACAAAGTAAAGTATTTTCAACCTTATTAAGTTTTGTTTTAATTTTCATTAAGTATCTACCTTGTTATTTATTTTATATTATTTTCTGCGGAAATATTGATAATTGGAAATTAAAGTAAAAAGAAAATCACTGTTTTTTTTAAATACTTTTTCAACATTAAATTTAAAAAAAATAATATACATAATTAACAAAATTACGTAAAAGGTACAATCGATGGTGATATTAAAAATTTTAATTTATCTCTTTTAATGCCTTGAAAATAGAAAG
The DNA here is from genome assembly GCA_905340355.1 of Rhagonycha fulva. Lineage (NCBI taxonomy): Eukaryota > Metazoa > Arthropoda > Insecta > Coleoptera > Cantharidae > Rhagonycha > Rhagonycha fulva. The sequence continues at coordinate 37,062,345 of HG996556.1, forward strand.
ATTTACATTTTGTTTCATATTTACGCCACTTGACTCTACTTTAAATTTGCTAAAGAATAATTTCAAATTTCAATAATTTCATTATATTTTATATTACAACATATTTCTTACTTTCAGTTCAATTTAGCAGTTATAGGAACACACAATATTCATAGCTTAATAATATTTATTTTAAGTTATAATAAATTGCTTATTTATCTAAATTACAATAACAAAACTTAGCACTTATCGCACTATTTGACTCTTTCTTCAGCAGAAGCAATGATTTTTCTATCAAAGCAAACTTTATATTATTTAGTATCATAATACTACCATATAATAGTACGTAGATTGTGAAAAATTTTGCGGAAACGATATGATATGATACAACACATGTAAAATTTGGTAAATATCTTTACTACTTTTCGAAGTATTTGTCTTAGACATTAATATACTTTTGTATATGGTGGAACCAATCTGAAGAACAATTTTTCCACCTTGAAGGAAATATTTAAGAAACCAGCGGTTAAAATGGTTCAATAACCAAGCGGTGAACTGTTGTTTATTTTCGCGTTTATACTAGAGATGAATGCGAGACTACTTTTTCTTGTTCCGTCCCGTCCCGCAGTGTCGTTTTATCCTGTAGGTCCCGTCCGATCCGGCGGGTCCCGCACGTCCCTCGGATCCCGCATATTTTCAAGCAGTTTTAAACCAGCAAACGCATCCACAGATTAAAAATTATGACTTAAATTTGAAACTGCGCATGCATCTGACAGTTGCAAACGGTTTCCATAGAAATGAATGCGGGACGTAATATTCCGTGGGATATTTAGAATATTTAGTCCCGCGCGGGACATCTTGCAGCCCGAATAAACTTTTCTGATTTTTTTTGTTAACTAACACGCATGTTGCTCAGAGTAAATGTAGGGAAAGGATTCAATAAGTTAAATAAATAAGATTGATAAGACGACATTTATCAACTCAGTCTCGCGCGGGACGGGATTTTTCTCTCTTCAATTTTATAATTTGACTTATTGAATTCCTTCCCTGCATTTACTCTGAGAATATGAGTTAACAAAACACCAGAAAAGTTCATTCGGGCTGCATTTTATAAAATAAATCAAGTGCGAAACCGAGGGACAAGAAGAAGGAAAGAAGATGAGTTGACAAGATCTACCGCGCGGGACTAAATATTCTAAATATCCCGTCCCGTCTCGCATTCATCTCTAAATGTGTACCTACTGTATAAAATGAATTTATAAATGTATTGATGTGAAACGACTTTAGAAAAACATTTTCCCATCATCAATTTAACAAAATTAGATCCAAATTGGTAATGAATTTGTTTATTTCAAATTTTTATTATTACAATTTATCCAGGAGACCCCAAAGAAAGATTTGTAACTGTAAACACAAACAAACAAACTTTAGTTTTTATTTTGAATTTATTTTTGATTTATAAACTATTTTAAAATTTTAACAGTGAGCGCGCGATCAAGCGATTTGTTAGAAGCTAGTTCTGTCAATATCAAAAATACCCGACGAGGGGAACAAAACTTTTGTAAACATTTCTGGAAAAGAGGAAGTCAGTCGACTGGGAGTCGTGGAACAGTCGTCATTGAGTCGATGCAGTCAACGTTAAGTCAATGAAGTTATTTTAAGTCGATTTTAGGCCGCTAAAGATAATGTTTAAATTAAAATGATTGATTAGTAAGGTTATTTTGGTCACAGTGGACCAAAATTTAGTAAGATTTTAAATTGGCGTTCGACCAGAATTCATTGGTCGTTAATTTAGAATTGTCCAGAGTTGGTTTGAATTTATTTTAGTTTGGAGAATTTGCAGTTTTCTGCGATTTGGAAGATCTACAATTTTGGAAAATTTATTGTGCGTTTGGTAGATGGGTCAACGTTCGACGTGCAATGCGTTTCGATTAGCGAGTTTCAGTTGCAAAAATTTACAAGGTAAATGAGCTCGGTACAAATTGTTTAACTTTTGAAAGTACGCGTTAGTAAAATTAAAAATTTATGGCGCCGATAAACATTTTTTCTTATTAATCTTTTAATTAACTTTTTGATTTTAATTTAAAATAAATTTGTTTTATTATAAATTTTTTTATGAGTTTACATGAATACACCGTAATGGGTACGAATGCGTTGTTTTGTTATTTCATGGTTTTGTCGATTTTCATTTATATAAAACTCAAAATTTTTGAGTACAAAAGAGTCTTTTTGATAAATTAATTTTTTTATTAATTTTCGAATAATATAAGTAAAATTTTCTTAATTTCTATTATTAATCTCGACTGATTTATTTTGCCCATGCAACGTTTTTACTTTTTTACTTGAAACCACGTACCCTCAAGAAGATTTACAAGTGTTCCTGTTACACTTTGCGGTGCACTTTTTAAGGGTATCTCGCATATATCGCTACAGTATATGAAACGCGGGATTGAATTGGCACTTGTCCCGCGCTGGGCGGGACGGAAATTTTTTTATCCCACATTCTTCTTTAGTTCATACCAACAAATCCAAAAGTACAAATAATTCGTATCCCTTAGATACGGCATACAACAAAAGGAATGTACAGCAATTTAAAAATGAAAATAATTATAATATTTTGCCTGCACTGCGCAAACTCCACGTTTGGTTTGCGCTTTTTCGGAAAACTGTTGAGGTACAAAATTGTTCATCAAAAGTACAATTGGGTACAAATCAGGTACAAAACAATTGCATTATTGGTTTTTAATTTTGCTTACATGGGGGTTACAGCATTAAGTAAAAACCCCACATTTGATTTGCGCTTTTCCGGAAAACTGTTGAGGTACAAAATTTTTTATCGATAGTACAATTGGGTACCAATCAGGTACAAAACATTAGCACTATTGATTTTTAATTTTGTTTTAGGAGGGTTCCTACTTAATGTTAATTCGATAGATTGTCTTGGTTTTAGGCCTCATTTAAAATCGCAAAAATTGAAAATTTTAGTATGCTACTCGATTCCAAGAGTAGGTGATTTTGAGGCTGGTAAAAAGTTGGATCAATGTTAACACACTAGATTTTTATAATAATTTCCGTTACCTCGTAATAATAAATACATAAACAAAATGCTATGTTTGTTAATAATAAATTAGTAATTAATGGATATTTTGAGAAGAAGCTACAGAAGAAAAAGAAAGTAGTATTGCTCAGAAAATCGAGAAAAGACAACTAATGTGATTTAGACACACGAGAAAAATGGATGAAAAAAATGACAAAGAAAAATTTTATTTTATAGAAAAAAAGAAGATAGATGAAAAAGAAAAGAAAGGTGAAAAAGAAAGAGGATAAAGAGAAGAGGTCTCAATGGTGATAGAATTAATTAACGTATTATTCTACGAGTTATACTATATCATAAATAAAAATTGTAACCCACATTCCTTTAGATGAACGATACGATTACGGTAACCTTACTCTGTAATTGTTATTATAATTAAATATAGATTACATCCGAATTATTTCTTCAATATTTATTATCGGATAAAGCATGTTTTTTTTTAATAAATTTTTAGTAGTACCAAATACCAGTAATATATTGCGCTGTGACTTGAATCAATTTTAATTCCGGCAAATCTTAGTTTGCGCTGCTTTTTATTTAAGTAAATATTTATGTCCTCAGTTCTTGCATGTTAAGGTAGTTGGGTCGCGTAAGCAAAATGTTAAGAAATCTTTCAAACTTTACCACGTCCAATAAAAGATAATTGCAATTAAAAATGACATTTTTTATACATGTAGCATGGGAGAAGAGTGGGAAAATGACAGGTTTCTTAATTTTTTTCTTTGAATGGGTATTACCATTCTGACGAAAAACTAATATATTGAAAGAAATATATTTTAAACAATTAAAAAAAAAAATGAAAATTATTTACCTAGTAGTTTTAATAAAAAATTAAAAGTAATTCTATGAAATTACTCCTCTAAATATGTTTAGAGGATTAATTTTAGTAGAAGGGGTATGAGATAGAGCCGTAAGTAAATGAAGCAGTGTGAGCGGTATAGTACAGTAGTGTGAGGGGTACACTACCGTTAAAAAAACTTTGTTTACTATCTTTGTTCCGCGGGTACGTATAATATGGGTAGTAAGCAGGTAGTAAGCCATAACTTTTTGACTGGACGTAGGAAAAGAACTACCTTTAAGGTACATTTACTACCTTTTTTAAAATTTTTATAATAATATTAAAATAAGGTACCTTTACTACCTTTAAAGTAGTTCTTTCCCTACAGTACAGTCAAAAAGTTATGGCTTACTACCTGATTACTACCTATATTATACGTACCTGCGGAACAAAGATAGAAAATAAAGTTTTTTTAACGGTAGTGTACCCCTCACCCCACTGTACTGTACCACTCTGTTGTACTCACACCGCTTCATCTACTTACGGATTTCTTTCATACTCCTTCCACTAAAAATATTCCTCTAAATATGGAATTATTTTTAATTTTTTATTAAAACTACGTGGTAAATAATTTTCATTTTTTTTTAATTGTTCAAAATATATATTTTTTCAATATACTAGTTTTTTGTCAGAATGGTAATACTCCTTCAAAGAAAAAAATTAAGAAACGTGTCATTTTCCCACTTTTCTCCCATGCTACATGTACAAAAAATGTCATTTTTAAATGCAATTATCTTTTATTAGACGTGGTAAATCGTTTAAAAATTTTAACGGCATGTATGTTGTACATTTAATGATTTATATTAAAAGTTTGAAAGATTTCTTAATATTTTGCTTACGCGACCCAACCTCCTTAAGGTATCACGCTCAGGGTGAACATTTTACTTTAACCCCATATTAAATATTGTATTAAATATACATAGTACTCCATTAGTACTACTAATGAATATTCGAACGCGGTCTATATTACTTCGAGTACTGGAGTAATCGGAGTGATTTCGCCTGCCATTTAACGAATATTTGTTGAAACTATCAATACATAACCTTAAATTTGCTTATATTGACAGTTTAAAAATAAAAAAACAATTTAATTTAATTTGTCACTGTCAATTAAAGTAATTATTATAACCCTCTTCATAAATTTTTTTTAACAAAAATTCGTTAGATGGCAGGCGAAATCACTCCGATTACTCCAGTACTCGGAGTAGTAATGAATATTCAAACGCAGTCATTATAATTATATATATTATACCAAAAATTTTGATTTCTTTTTTAATCAAAAATTGTACACAATTTTTAACATATTTCGCATTTTACCTTATCTGCACCGCAAATTAGTCTGAAATAATATTTTTTGCGCGCGAATTATCAATATCAAACCATACCAAATACAACAATTTAAAAAATATAATAATATAAAATATTTAATCATAACAGTAATAATGATGTATGTTATTATATATTAATAAATTTACAAAACATTTAAAGAATGCATTTAATTAATTTCATTTTTAGTTAAAAACATTAAAATAAAATAAAAAATTCCATAATAAATACAATAATTAATTACTTTACAAAATGCAATATATTTCAATGAAAAATACAATATTGATAATGGATAACAATGGAGTAAATAAAACTTAAATTTCATATTTTCCACTGATAAAACATGATAATTTTCTGCTCAATAATGACGATATATCTCCAAAATAGTATTACAATCTTGCGAGACACATGTATGTAATGAGTTGCTGGGAAAGTTTCCGGAATCAAGTATTTCTAATGGTGTAAAGATTTTTAACTATCATATTTGTAAAATTTAACATTTTTTTACACATAATTTAGATGAAATTCTGGACTTTTTGTGAAAATTTTCAGGCCATGGTTTTTCACGATTTGAATGTGGTTTAAAGCCGAAAAATTTATTTGTCGGATTGTTTTAGCTTTTGGAAGTGAAGCACCATTCAGAAGTATTGTTTATAACTGGTTTTCAAAATTCCAGGATGGTGGCACCACTCTCAGTGACAAATTTCGTGCAAGTCATCCAGAAACTCTGTTGTTGTTACTAATATTAACGCTGTACCTGAAATAATTGAGCGAGATTGTCATGTGACATACTGAGAGATTCAAACATCTTAAACATCGACATGAAAATAATACACAAAAATTTGCATGATAAACGGAAATTTATAGTTGAGAAGAGGTCTAAGTAATAATCTACAAGTAGATATTAAATTTATACTTTTTTACCGAATTTATAACACAACAGTAATAAATATAGTCAGGACCGTCATCAGGATTCAAAATTTATTGAAATAATTAGCAAACAAATTATAAAATCAAAAGACACCTTATCGGATTCCATGTTTCAATCTAATTCACGATTCTACTCGTGAAACTGATATCATCAGATCCGCACTGGTTTTATGGTTTTTTTTGAAAAATTAGTAAGTAACTTATATTTTCATAAAACCAGTGCGGATCTGATGATATCAGTTTCACGAGTAGAATCGTGAATTAGATTGAAAAATATAATCCGATAAGGTGTCTTTTGATTTTATAATTTGTTTGCTAATTATTTCAATGAATTTGGAATCCTGATGACGATCCTGACTATATTTATTACTGTTGTGTCATAAATTCGGTAAAGAAGTATAAATTTAATATCTACTTGTAGATTATTACTTAGACCTCTTCTCAACTATAAATTTCCGTTTATTTTGTATAAGGTCAACTATAACACGTTTTTATGAAATTCAAATTTCATTTTAAACTACTTTTATTAATTTGCATGATCGTTTAGATATACGGAAGTCATTGGATTTCAAACACAATTTGACAGAAACGTAAAAACTCAAAAACAAAAACGTGGCAAATAGTGCAAAAAATACTTGAAAAATTCAACTAAAGTCTTTAAAATTTGTTGTACAATATCTGTACTGATAATGAAATTTATTTAAAATGTTATATTACCAACTCGTTGATATTAAATAATCTTTAAAACTTTAATTAAATATTATTCTGAAGAAGGAATGAATAAATTTTCCGAAAGCTTAATAAATAATTTATTTGAATTTATTCATTTATAGTAACTCGTATTAATTAAAGTTTTAATAATTATTATGTAATGAAATTTAGATTTATTGGTATGAACTTAAAAGTAAACAACAGTCCATCGTTTGGGTATTGTTGAAACATTTCAAAATCTGGTTTCTGAGATATCAACTTCACAGTGATAGAAATGTTCTTCAAATTAGTTTCACAATTTTGCAAAACTGTATTAATGTCCGGAACTAATACTTCAAAAAGCAGTAAAGCTATTTACCAAATTTTATGTGTTTTATCATATCGTTTCCATAAGCTTTTCCAGCAGCCTACGCACATAGTATATAATTATAATTGTAGTCTTCTTATTTAAGATAAATTAATTTTATTACCTTGGAATTATTTATAATTGAATATTAATTTTTAATTAATCATCTTAGTGCAACGGATGTCGTTGATCAAAATCTTAAAACTTTGCAAATTCTATTTTTTGCGTGCCAAACATTGCGTATGCAATAAACTTTATCGAAGACAAGATGATTTACTAATAAAATGTAATTAAGAAGGGGGTTTCAGATTGTCTTCCTCAAATTCCACATAATATCAATCTTTTATTTGAGATCACACAATTGTTATCAACCATGAACATAACTTGGTTTCCCGCTTTATAAATTGCTAATGGATGCTTTATGACATACCATTGGTAAATTAAAAGAAATTACACTTTTATTTGACATATTTTACCAGACTAGCACGATTAAACAAAAAACAATTTTTTGTGACGCAACTCCCTGAAAAGTTAAAAAAAAAATTTTGGACTCTCAGGAACAGGAATGACGTTTTTCTTTTACTTCTTAACCTTTAAAAACTCAATAAAATGGGATCTTTATCCTTTACAACCCCCTTGTAGTTTAGTGAGACATATTTCTGATACAAAATCTTTATATTCTTTTTCATGAATAATAACTACTTGATGATAGCAGTTTATAAAAAATTTTCAATTGCTTTAATTGTTCCATAATTTTTTAAAGACAGTTATTATTATCATCGACTAAATACAATCAACTACATAATATTTTGATGATTTAAAGTGGCTGTTATCGTGATTGCTGTTCTACAGGAAATCGAATGATTTATATTGTTGTGAAGCAAATAATTACCATACCAAAGAAAATGATATTTTAATTAAGTGTAAATCTATGCGGGTGGCGCCCACCAAGTTCTTTTTCACTCTGCTCGGTTACTGAACAAAAATATGGGTCTACCAAAAGCCTTCCTAGATGCAAAAATACTAGAAACATTTTTAACCTATCCTGGGGGATAAGTAAATTATTTAAGAGAAAAAAATCTCGCTTTAATTAGCAAAAACACCAAAGAAGTAGATTAAACCGTCCATCTCATACCGTCCCAATAAAGGGAGGCCGAGCTGCACTTTGTTCAAAAGTTTTTCTATAATTTGATGTTCAAATAAAGTAATTATAATTTCTTAATATTGATTCATTTAAAGCTTTTTGGTCTTACGATATAAAAGATATTAAATCAGTACATACAGATGTGCAATTAGGAATGGTGGTGAAAAACGAAGAAAACTCGTCAACTGTTGGGCAAAAACGAAAATTAAACTTTAAGTGACGAAAATTGTTAATGATAAAAAGGGAGAAGGTGTAAATGAATGTAAAAGTTGTACTATCTTCATACCAAATCATCATTAGTCAGGTATAATTTAGAAACAACAGCCAATTAAAATTAAAATGTAGTGTTAACAATTAAAATGTTAATGCTGCAAAATGTAAAAAAAAATCTTAAAAGTTAATTAAAATCATGATAAGGAATTAAAATTATTTGAGAGCATAAAATATATGCAAAAATAGCGTAAAAACGGTCAACTTTACATAAACAACTGAAGAATTGGACTAGAAATATTAAAAATAATAGTGAAAATTTAATAAAAATATTTCCTAAAATTGTTTATATTGTACTTGGAAAATACACGTTGTAACTAAATTTTGGTTTAGTCAAAAAAATTTTAATTACTTTTTCTCATAATGTTTCTTACCTTCGATGGAACACAATGGCAGTTAATGGGGTTTTATAAATAATATTTAAAAGAATTGAAGATCCATTCAAACTGTCAAGCAATCATTAGTTGTTAGTGGTTATTTGGAAGATTTTAAAAATAAGTTTAAAAAGTATGTAACGGAAAAGAACAAGAATAATTTAATGTATTTTTAAGAAACACTAAAGCGTAGAATAGCTTGTATATTAATTGCATTTTTCTTTTATGTGTATTAATTTGTTTTATAGTTGGCTTTGAGCAAAATAACCAATTTATTCCTAGCTCATGTAGTAAATATAGTTCGTTTATTTTGCACCACCTGATATGCTTCAGTTTGAAACTAAAAGTTGTTGCTGCTGACCTTACTTTTTTTATCTTCTTGTTTTAATGCAAAGTTGTTAATAATATGTCTGGCTTTTTCTATTATTCCACAGCTAGGTGCTATTCTTCCTACTCGTTTTGCTTCTTGACAGAAGCATCGTGACTATTAATTTCTATTAAATGTTTTTTTTTGGCAGATTACTCTTGGTGGTTTGCCATTGCCTTCCGAGAGCAGAGGGTTATAAAGAAGATTATTCCACAGCTAGGTGCTATACAAACACTTAAGTAAAAAAAATTCACGAATTACCGTACTTTTGACTGAATATATAAAAAATTCTCCCAACAAGAACATTGCATGCTTGAATACATTTTCACTATACATCAAAGGCTTTAAAACTAGAAATTTAATTTTGCTTTCCAGAACTAGACAGATCCGTTCGCATAACTTTACCCTTAACGGTTTTTTATATTACAACTGTATTTCTGATGAAAGTGAGTTTTTATTCAACCATTGCCTTGCAGCTAACTAAATCAAGTGCAAATGTGAGGTACCGGCTTTAAAATACAAGGAGAGTTAGAAACTTTTTCTGACTGGTTTTGGTGCTTTGGAAAACACGATAAGTCGGCGTTCCCTTTAAGTTACTAAATTCTCATAATTAACAAAAACAAAATTAGGACTACAAGCACATCTAAAGGCCATCCTAGTAAGCTACTTCATAGATGTAAAACAATTTTATGCTCACAGAACCAACAGTACTAACAAAACTTGACAAAGTTGTTGGAAATAATAAGCCTTAAGACTAAGCTTGAAACAGACTAACTAAATTGAACAAGAAGAAAAAAATGTTTCTTGATCAAGCCGACCGCAGGCAACGTAACCTTGAAGACAAATCAGCTGATTAAATCAAGAAAACTTGAACAACTTTTACTGTACTCATCTGAAAATTTAAAATTAAAATTTTAAAACAGAAAGCCATTATATTAATTATTGCTTCGTTTGACCATCTTCTCGAGGGAGGAAAATCTTTCAATTTCTAGTTAATAATAGCAAAAACCTGATTTTTAAGCAACATAGCGTAAAGTGTTGTACTATTTGTGAAAAGTATTTCCGATTTTGTCCTTTACGTTATTGATTATAATTAATTTCATTAACTGTCGGACAAAAATGTACGTAACTGTGTTTGTTTAATTGTGTAGAGGGAAGTTAAAAATAAATGTTTATCGATTAAACACCCAAATTATTATTTATTCTACACAATTTGAGAAAGGGAAATTAACTGTCGAAAACAGCAATGGATGTTTCACAAGTATTCCATTGAATATTTTATACAATATAATTTTTACAAAATTTTTAATGTTGCGGTTGGATTCATAAAAATTAATTTTTTACATTAAAGTTTTCGTTTCTACTTGGTTTGAGAGAAAATTTGCTTTTTAATTGAATCCCCCAAGGATACTAATTGCAGAATTTAAATACTGCAGTTAGAGATTTTCTAGCTAGAATTTTACATTTAAAAAAGTTACTGGCATAGACTTGTTTCGAAATAATTAATAATAAATTTTCGTGCTATATTTTATATTATAGGAATTATAATTAAGGTTCAATTTTACAGTAAATTTTAATTAGGAAATTATTGGTTAACTAACGCTTTGATTGACTAAAACAAAAAGTGTGCGATTAGTTTTAATATTGCAAATCTTATGTAGGTGTAAAACTCATATAAGCTTTTTAAACGAATTTTGATTGAGAATCGACTCATTAAGAACTGAGAGCTACGATGGTGCACATGAAAACTATTTTGACCATTGCTATAATTTTTATAATTCAGGTATGGTTATTATTTATTTTTAAATTTTAAAAAGTTAGAATGTAATTATTATAAAAAGTGATAGATCTATTGACACAATTTTTAATTTATTGTAGGTAAATGGAAACGAAGTAGTTCTTCAGGGGCAAGGAAGAGATGGAAGTTTCAACGAAATTAGAAAACACGAAGAAAGTCTTCCAGGAGGTGGTTCTTCAGTTATGATTACTAGAAGGATGTTTGGAGCACCGATAAAATCCATAGTCAAATCTTCTAGTAGTTCATCACTTGGAGTGCCTAATTTCCTTGCAAGTCTGCAATCTCCTTTCAATGTAAATAATCAATTAGGTTTAACAACTCCATCGGGTTTTGCACCTCAACAATCAGAAAGCCGATGGAATTCTTTTGCTCCTTGGAATCAAGTTCAACAACCTTCTTCTTCTTCTCAATGGAATTTTCCTTCCCAATCTGGTGGTAATGCTAATTTGGCTCCTCTAGGTCTACCTAACAATTTACAATGGAATTTAGGTTCTCAGTTTGGTTTTCCAAATAACGAAAACTCACAATTAGGTTATAATCCTTTACAAAGTGGAAGCTCTCAGTGGTTATCACCTTCCAGTCCAAATGAATTTAATCCATCTTCCCAATCTTCTCTTGTAAGCCAATGGGGCTCGAGCAGTAAGTTCTTTAATCCTTTATCGGGTATGGGCGATACATCCGGTCAACCAAATCTACCTTCTATTCTTGGTAGCAACAGTAATTTAAATGTACACCCTCAAATCAATGACAATTACAATCCTGATCCATCTGTGAACTATAATTCTTTAATGGGTGCACCTTTTGCTCCAGAAGCAGGCCTTGCAGCTCAACAAAGTTTACTTCCTCAATTTGATACCAACAGAAATTCTGTACCAGGCTTAAATTTGAATTCATTACAAAGTAACTACGGTGAATCTAATCAACAATATCCTTGGTCAGTATCCCAACCACAGGGTGGATTATCAAACTATTTCCAAGGAAACCCTACAGTGCAAGGTCAACAAGGAATAGAGCAACTTTTAAGTCAAATACCAAATCAAGGGTCTTCTATTGGATCAACGTGGGGAGGATACAACAGTCAACAACTTCCAGTGCAGGGATACCAACAAATGTTGAATAATCCACAAACTCTATCATCTGGACCATCAGCATGGGCGGTAAGTAAATTTTTAATTTGAAATATAAAATTCTGATAGTAAACGAGATAAATTTAATTAATCTTTTTAATTGTCGCATAAATTGTTAAATTTATAAACCAAATCACGTTTTCAATCTACAAATTTTGTAAACACACTGTTACAATTAACAATGCAATAAAAGATTTTTGTGTGGGAAAGTACAGTATCGAAGTTGATCTTACAATGCAATACCGAGTGATTGTTTGGGTGGGGTAATTGAAATGATTATACTTAAACGATTATTATTGCAGTAACTGTTAGTAATAATTTTAGTAAATGGTAATAAATTTTCGATATGTGCATTTGTTATAATTTTTTTGATAGTACTAATACTAATTGTCCGAATGGTTTAATGGCATTTTAATGAGCTATTACACTTTTTGACGAATAAAAAGTGAACGATAAACCAACACATTAATTTTGTATAATTGTGAATTATTTAACAGATTAATTATATTTTTTTTTAGAAAAGCGAGGCTTCATCGTCACTCGGAAAAAGATCGACTGATGAGGCGGAAGAGGTAAACAGAATAAACAAGTAGATTAGTGTTTGCGTAAAACTTTTTTAATTTTCAGGATAACGCGGAAGAACACTGGTTAAAAAAGTGAATTGAAAATTGTTTTGGTTACAAAGCAAATACCTAATTTATTTTGAATTAAAATGTGTTGATCGATGTACTTCTTATCTAAATAAACGATTAGGTTAACTAACGTGCATTTTATTTTTTCAATTTTGACGATATGTGTGGCTTTTTATGACTGCAGGAAGAGCAATTAACTTGGAATCGTGATTGGAAAAATCAATAATTGTCATTACAATTTGGATTACGCGAACTGATAGAATATCAACTACCCATTAGGTTATATAATACCCGTCGATATTTGCTTTGTTTCTAAAACATGGAATGCTGAACATTCTGATTTAAGTACCCAACATTAACCGTTTTATTAGTGTCATCCACTAATTTTAATAGCAGTTACACATGCTTGTAGAATATCGTCCTTTATTCAATGACAGATAAATTGGTTAGTTAATCTTATTATGATAATATTTTAGTCAAGAGTAATCAATCATGATATGGTGATACCGATGATGGTTAATTTAATTAAAGCCAATTAAAGGTAGGTGAGGCAACTGGAATTAAAAATTTTAATATTGTAACGTATAATTTTATACGCAAATAAGTTTAAACTTTTGAAATGAATGCTAAATTTTCTTCATCTCCCAAGACACTAATTCATATTAATAAAAGTAGAGTCTATCTGGAGAACAAACGCCAACTGTATTGTTTGGAAAAGCTGGTAAAATTTCTTGAGGGAAATTCATGTAATTGTAATTATAACGTTTGCTTTTCTGAGTTTCTCAACTGAATAATACAATTTGTACAATTAAATATATGACTTGTATAGGTCAATTGCGTTCGTTAGAATAAAGTTTATTAAATTTATACATCGTGTAAATGTTTGAAATGTTCCCTACGCAAATTTAATGTTGTTATAAAGAATTGTTTTTATTGCAAACATTGTGTTAAATGTTTACATTTCAATTCACGTAAGTGCAAAATGTATAAAATTAATTTAACACCTGTAATATAATAAAGTGGGTTAAATAAGGCAAGGTTCCCTAGTGAAATTTAAAATAAACGTATTTTAGAATTAAACACTTATGTAGAAAGTAAAGAAGTAACGAAGTCTTTATACACTCGTTTCGGATAAGTTAATTTTATCCGAAACAATGTAATTACTTGATGTGGCTCGCAAAAGATAAGTCTTATCAAGAGCCCGGAGCACGCACTTAGTTGTAATAAACGTAATTTACAAACGAACCTTGGCTGACATTTAAAAGACACGATACATAATGAAGTTCTCGTTACTGCTGACGATAACACTTTAAAAACTACCAAAACGTCTTATGTTAAACTATGTCTCGCATTTCATAATCAAGTAAAATTTTATGAAATTTTTATGTAAATTGATCTAATTTACTTAAATTTGAATTAATGATACAAACTTTTAATACACTTACTACATATTTACAACTTTTACAACTTTACCTCCATTATTTACTATTTCTACTTCCCGAGAGTAATTCTATGGCACCAGCATCAACATTAAATCTCAGTTTTTTAATAAAAAGCTTTTTAAAAATTTGAATAGCGCTTTATTCTACCATTTGAAAAAGTTTAACAAAGATTAACAGGATTTTTCGATTTAATTATAAAACTACAAACTGGAAAATTAACACAATTATGTTGTTTTGCATCAACCGAAAACATTTCACCACTTTTTTTCACATAACAATGAAAAAAATGATTACAAATTAGTTAAATAGAATAATGGACTGCAGAAATCTCTTTGATGGTATTGCATGCAATTCTGAAATATTTCAAATTTTAACACAACAAAGTGAACACAAAGAACCTAATCTTTGAATTTTCTACTTCCAACTTGTACTGCAGCAGCCTCTTTCATAGCATGATGCATTTGTACTTTTTATGTTTTCCAATCTCACATTAACAGCTTTTCACGTTAAATTGAAATCACCTAACGCTGAAATTGCTTCCACCCGTTTCATTTTAGTTTTTAGAACCACCCACTTAAATATCGTTTAATAGATTAGTAAGCAAAATAACGACAATCTTCTTTGAGGTATTACCCACCGACGAAAAAATCGATTTTCCAAAAGGACGCTGTAAAAATTTCCCTTAGGAAGCAATCTTGCGGTTAATTTGAGAAAGAATAGTATCTTCAAATTTACTTTTTATAACGAAATCTTTGTCGTGCATAAAAGTTGATCCCCAAAGAGTTGAAAAAGACAGGTAACGTGATATAATTTCAAAGTTCTAATTCAAAACATTGCAAAGTTCGTTATAATTTAAAATTTATTTATTGCCATTAGTAAGTGTTTTACGTACGAGTATTCGTATGTATGGTAATTGAAAACTTTTGCAACAAATCGCTTATGAGCTACCTACCTGTTATTATGTACGATTATCCATACTTGATATGATACAATCACAGCATCAAATCAATGATATACAGTTCGTATAGGAATCCTTGAAAATTAAAAAGTATACTGAATTCAGTACGTAATACATAATAAATTATAAATTATCTGGCTATGCGAGATAAATTTTTAGAAACTAACAAATCTCTTGCGTATTGCATTTTAATTACTAATTTCAAGTTTATTTTCCAATTATTTCCACTACTCATTCAAAATAATGTTAAATATATATAAGATTTTTTTGTAAAGTTCAATATTGAATTTTAAATCTCCCGCTCTCGTTGTAAGCTCGTGTAAAACAGAGCATTGCTTAAATAATAAACAAGGCATTTATACAACCAAATTAACTTTTATTTTGTTTTTTTGTAGTATCTATAGTATAGCAGTGTATATAATTTTTATTGTAGAAGATAAAATTCGGCTCAGTTAATTTCAAAGAAAACAAAAAAATTTCAAGTCAATTTTTTCGAAATATTCTAAAATTTGTTGAATTCATCCACCCATATTATGCCAGCTTAACTCAGTCGGAAAAACTTTATCGCACCGCTCACGTCCGACCTTCCAATATTAAAACAAAATTTTTCTTAAAATTCCAATTTAATTACGTTTAAGAATCTTCAATTTTCTTCGCTTCCAAATTATACTAAAATAAATAGAACGCCAAATAGAACTCTTTTGTTCTTGAATTTATTTATAATCAAAAATAACTTTTACGGCAAAACTCGCAAAAATCTCTTCTTTCCCTTCTTTAGCTTTCACATCAAAGGCGCCCAAATTCAAAATTACAAAATAACTAAATAAATTCCTTTGTTTCAAAAAAATATACGACAATATAACAGTAGGTATTTCAATCATTATCTCATCAAGTTTAGGTGAATAGATGGTCAATTAATAGTCAATCAATGGTCAAAAGATAGAATCATGGAAGAAATTTGTTACATTATTTTGTCAACATTTTTGTATTTTATTTTAAGATATAAAAGGAGTTCTCTGGTTTGACGGTAGGATTTTTAAGCATTTTTTGGGATTTTTTTTTGTGAGAACCAATAAAGAGATAGGACTTTGCAGTTTTTATCATTTATTTATAAGTGTTTCAAAAGTATACATATAAATTTTTAGCTAAAAATATTCATTAGAACCAAAGTTACAGGGCTTTAAATACACCTCTCTCGAAAAAATGGACGCTCACTCCCTTCACGAAATCAGCTGATTGGCTAATCTGAAACTAAAAAAATTAGCGGTGTTTTAATCTGTAAGCTTATATCCACGGAATGAACTATTATGAAAAGAAAATTTTTTAATTTGGAGTTTTGAAAGACTTCGGAACAAAAAATTTAAAATTTCATGTATTTTTTATCAACTTTTTGTTTAACAAAAATAAAAGTATTTTAAATTTTGGGGTGATAATAAATCATTCCGTGCGTTTATATATACTGAGTCGACTTTATAAATTTTAAGTAAATCGGGCAAGCCGTTCCCGAGATATGATAGAGGAAAGTTTGAAAAACGTAGTATTGAGAAAAACACGTTTGAAGTTTTAAGTACCGTTACAACTATAAAAATTCTAAATTACCATTAATCTGCGATACCTGCTCCATAATAGTTTTTTAAACTTGTCTGTACTTGTATAAGCATATATTTGTATACAAAGGTCTTAGGTATCAAGCCGACAGAAAACCATAGGGTCGGCCTCTCAGCTCAGTGCACCGAATACTTTACTCTTCTAACTGCTGTATCTTTATAATGGCTTCGAATTTTAAAAATTCACTTTACCACCATATTCTAGATATATTAAGGTAACAATTTATGCAAAAAAAAGAAATCCATTTTTTGAACCCATCAAACCAGAGAACCCCCTTAATATATTATGGGAGGCATTCCGTGCCGCATCGGCAAATGTCTGAACCTGATTATTTTAATGAATGAAAAATGATATCGCATATTAAATTGATGCAACTAACGATTAGTAAATAATGCACTAAACTTTATGATAAAATAAAATTATGCAATCAAGTAAGAGCGATAGACACAGCCTTACCGATACATCGAACTCCCGAAAACCATCACCACAAAATATTCTCGGCGCAGCCAGAAAGATAAATAAAAAATCATTTTTGCTGGCTGCACCGAGAATTGCACGCAGGCATAGTTTTGGAAATGTGAAGTTTTGACAGGCGATTGCGGTCTCTTTACATTGATAAAAACAAAAACCGTGATATACTGGGATTATGCAATTTAGTGTTTAAAAAGTTTGCGATACTGATGAAGGCTAACGAGTCAGAAGCACAGAGTTTTTTGTGGGTGATAGTTTTCGGGAGTTCGATGTATCGGTAGGGCTCTGTCTATCGCTTTTACTTCATTGCATAATTTTATTTTATCATAAAGTTTAGTGCAATATTATTATTTTAATTTTGCTAATTGCTTATCTATTATGGTAGGTATCCACTGAAAGATAAACTTTTGCAAAAAAAAGTAACTATATTATCAATACTTTCATTTTTGCAAACAAACTTTCTTAACAAAAATTTCAAAAATAAATAGTAGTTTATATCATAAGGACGTAAAGGGTCGATTTTCGGCAAAAGGCGTGTTTTATGAGCCGAGCCGCTAGGTGGCGAAGCCGCCTAGTCGGCGAGTGGAATAGAAGAAGCCGATGGACGAAAAAACCCCAACGTTCGTGTGATATGAAATGCTTTTCGTTATGAAGGAAATATATCCGACAAAATTTACAATTTTTATGCAATAATTGCGTAAATTTCATAAAATATACCACGTTTTACTTGACATCTTGGTAGTGTAAAACTTACTTCTACTTGTAACTATAGTGTTTTTGTTGGCACCAGTTGGTACCCTGGAGGGCGGCCATGTTGGGACGCCATGTTCATTTTCATTTGTAATATTGTGGTGTGTAGATCCGTGCCTGTTGTGTGTCAGTGTTTTCAATTGAAAAAGCTTCAAAACCAAGAAATAATCGTTAAATAATCAATAAATACGACAATTGTGGTCTCATCTATCGATGTTCATGAACACGCTCCAAAAAAATCGCAAAATTTCCATGCATCGCACGTGGTACGTACCATCGCGCTCCATCGGCAAAAAGCAGTATTTGTGAGGCGAATTTATACATAATTTTCTATTTTAGACTATATTTTGGGCCATATTTTGAAAACCACAAATGAAAACGACGAAATGTAAGATTTGCTATTCAGCAAATATGTTGAATTTAAAAATTTCAACGACAGGCAAGTTTTTTTACTCTGCACATTGCCGATTTTTAATCGAATCCAAAAATAAAGTTATGTATTTTTATAATTTGTGTTGTACCATTCCTTATTTTGTATGCCTCTCTCCTCGCGCTGTGTTCGGCTACGCCCCTCGAACGAATAAAGTTTTCCGGCTACGCCCCATCACGTGAAAAAAATTATCGGCTATGCCCCATTCACGAAAAAATCTCAAAACGTTCATGGGGCGTGGCCGAAAAAAAAAGAAACAAAAATGGTCTCTTTACCTCCTAAAAACAGGTATGAAAACTACTCCAAATACGACCTGAAAAACGAAAAATTTTTTTCTTCATGCACTTATATTTTTTGTTGTTTTTTTGTAAAAATTCGTTAAAAAACTTTAGCCAATTCTACATAAATTTAAGCCTATACAAGTTTTTGTTTAAAAATTTAAAAATATATATTGTCATGTTCCAATTTAGTGGTTTAAAATTTTGAGATTTTGTACAAGAAAGAAACTATAAAGAAGGGTTTTGGTTTCGTTGATGTTTGGTTTCTCGACGATGTAATCCTTAAGTGAATTGCATTTCATAAGTTTAGGATAATTTGGTCACTAATTATAAAAGGATATCTTAGTACTCGATCATCGATTAATTTCATTTATAATTCGCTGATTTTGTTTGGAGGGAATGTTTAAAGAATTGAACTTTGACTTGTTGATTTGTTGTTTAAGTTTGGTCTTCGAAAATTGTTTTAAAAGAAATTTTCCAGTGTAGTCAGTTTAAAGACAAAGGTGCTTTGTTTTTCACGGTTAAAGCTCCTGTGTGCTGAAACGTTAGAAAAATTTAGTTGATTGTTGTAAGTTATAATTTTGATTACTCATAAGTACTGTTATGTAAATAAACAAACAAATTAAAGTGTCCATGTGAAAGAATTTTTAATGCAGTTTTTTGGCAGCAATACTAGATGGCTGTGACTAGTGTTAAAATTTGACAATAATGACCGAAACAAAAATTTTACAATTTTTGAAAAAGTGGGAGAACGGCGGCGATGCAAATACGTCCAGTTTTGGATCGTTTGCGACTTGGACGTCCTAGAGACCGGACGTGCGATTGTAAGATTTTGAAAATCGAGCATTAAAAATTATAAAGTAAAAAAGCGTTTACATCATTTTACCTGAATAATAAAGAAGATGTATCAATGCAAGCCGGTTTAACAGTAGCCAATTGAAGAAGGTCCACTGATGCCGATTAACAAGACTGAATTTTCAAAGCGTCCAGATGTAATGGATAATAACTAACAACCTACAAGGTCAGATTAAAAATTTTATTATTTAAGTTAATTGATACTTAGCCACAGCAGTAGAGTGATGTGATCGCTGGTTGAGTATAGAGCAGAGATTCTGGGTTCAAATTGTAGATTGCACATGTTACGTACCAAGCCCGAAATTGTACAGTTTGCGCTCTGTACAGTGATTTTTGTACCGAGCGCAAAGTGTACAGGCTACTTTGTACGAAGTGCAATTTACCGGACTTGGTATTACGAGATTTGTACTGTTCGCGATCTGTACAACCCATCTGTACAGAGCTGTTAGTTTTAACCTTCCTGTCAACTTGGTACAACTTAATATTGTACAAAGCTCGACAGAACAAGTTTATATGTTGGTACTAAGATTAGTGTATTTGTTTTCATGAGCGTTACAGATTTGTTATTTTTATTATTTATTATTTATTATTTATTATTTATATATTATATATTTTTATTATTTTTATAACATTTATTTGTTATTATTTCAACATCAAAGCTATCAATTATTAAGGTATAATAAATTATTATTATTACATCATATTATTAGTCATCAAAGAGTTTTAAACGCTTTTAAATGAAGTACGTTACAAAATTGTGTCGCAAAAACAGCGCCTTAACGGTATCAGATGTTTTCATAATTTTTAGTTATTAAAATATTGACGCGTTTTAAGTAGGTACATAATATTCGATATACCATCACGGATCGTCACCAAAATTTTTACTTTATTTTATATTCCAAAACCAAAATTAAATTATTAAAGTTATAATTAAATAATTATTATGTCATATTATTCATTAAATAATTTTTAACATTTTTAAATTACGTTATAAAGTTATGTAGTAAAAACAGCGTCTGAACGAACCGTATGTTCAAATATAATCAATCAATTATAATTTAAATATAATACGTGATCACTGATCAGTGTACTCTAGACCTAAACTTAATATTTACAATTATTTAATAAGAGACTATTATTTTTAATTAATTAAAATATACAAAAGCTACAAAATAAATTATAATTATAAACGGAATAATACTTCGTAAAACTAAAACTTAAACTACAAAATTTTATACCAAAATTTCAACATTTTAGTATTATTAAAGTAATTTTATTATATCAGATAATAAATAATAAATAAGATAATAAAATATAATAATATTAATAAATAAATAATGAATAAGAGCTAAAACCGTAAAATCAAATTTCACGCCAGTCTTGCTTTTTTTAAAATTGTAATTTATTTTTCTTTATTGTTCTCAATTTGTTCTTAATGGTCTTAAAAATATAACTAATAAAAATCATAATCAAGTGTATTATGAACTTACTAGACCACCTACCCTCCAAATCATCAATTTAGTTTATTTTTGGTGTACGTGCAGGTTGTGACATGAAATAAAACTGGTAAAAATTTACGTGTATGTAGGAGGGGACATTAATAAGTTTTGTAACACTGAAATCAATAGTTTTTAATGAAATAAATTTTTTTTTGATATAAATTTCTTGAAGTTTAAGACATTCTTCTGAATTAATTTTTCTACACTACTAAAAATAATTCTTTTTGATACCTTACAAAATATGTAGTTAAAAAGTTTTTGTTAGAAACAATTTTTTTTTGGCAGATACGACAAACTGTACGATGGGCCCGTAGTTTTTTGTAAATAACGTCTAGCAAATGTTGGGGAGCGAGAGAAAGAAATTACATCAGCTCTTCATCGGAATGAAATTTCGGAATAGACAGTAATATTGTTAAGGATCTGATCTGGACTATAAGGTTAGTGATTTATTTCTTCAAAACCGCATTTCTTAATAGCAGTCTGTGAAACTTTTGATTTGTAAATTGGTGCAATTTTTGTTTCACTTTGCCCTTCGTTTTTTCATGGATTTATTTTTTTATTTTCAGCAACGTTCCTGCATATTAGATGATTTTGAACTGTTTTTACGTGACAGGTAAGTATCAATTAAGCAATGAGACGGTCGAAAGCAAATATCCGGGTTGTCTCCGGACAAAATAACAACGTAATACTGAGCATCTCTCCTCGGAAGCCAATGGCAAACCGTTGAAGGTAATCTGTCAAAAAGGCATTTAATATTAAAAAATATAATATTAAAACTAATTTTTATGACGCTTTTGTCAAGAAGCATACAAAGAATAAGAGCAGAATCAATTAGTAGAATTTCTTTAAAATTCCAAAAATTTAAGGCCATAATCATGCCAGTGGACGGTTGAGCTTTGAACTTCTTAAGCTTCAAACAGAGTACACGCTTATGCTGGTTTTAGATACCGGATTATCTGCTCAACTCCTTCTAATGTTAATTAAGGAAACTAAAGACAAGCAAAGCTGGTAACAAGTTAGATATTTCAATCTAAATATCAAAGCGGGTAAGCCGCTATCGGAAACCAACGCTTACTTTGTACGAAGCCTTAGGTAGTCGTTTTTCATTTATTTATCTCCTGCATAGAGTTTTGTTTGGAATCGGGGTCATAATAATGAATTCGATTATTACTATTATTATTCAACAGGTATGGTTTCTTTGAAAGACCAAACTAAATTCAAGACTTCTGTAATCTTTATTTAAAAGTTGAAATAAAATGTAAAGTGTAAGTTTTTTTTTAATTTATTTGAAAAATTTAAATTTTACCCATATCTTTGTAAAGATTTTGTAAAGTTTTGGATCACCGATGTTTATAATTGAAATTACAAATTTTGTCTGAAGCAATAAAGGCGCCGAGTACACAAAGTTAAATGTTTATATTCTTGCTAGCGGCAGCACATGCAAATTTTGGTAATGAAACTGAAAAAGGAGAATTAAAATATAAATTTTCAAGAAAGCCGTTGTTTACATTTAATCGATTTTCAACTTTTGAACAAGATATTGGAAAATTTGTTGTTGTTTGTTTGTAGTTTTTGGACTCCCGACATTTCTCGGTTTCTCGTTTCAAAAAGTGACATTCATGATAAAGCAATATAACTGTTATTCTATTAAATCCTGTCATCCTGATTCACTGAATTCAACAAAATAACACATTACGTTTCTTGGTGGCTTTACTACGTCGAAGTAATCGATACACTTATTACATTTAATTGCAAATCCATGTCTTCAAATAGCATCACGGGTCCAATGTAAACAATAATTGCAATTCAACTTACCTTATACAATTCTTTAAATAAATTGAATCCTTCTAGTTCTCTTAATACACAAGTTATTGACCTCAATTTGTGAAAATATATACCACAAAAAAAGTAATCTAAATGTTATTATAGAAGATTTCTACATTTTTAATTAAGTTTTTCTACAAAAATTACTTACAAATTATTGAAGATTTAAACTTATTAATAGTCAACTGCAAATAATAGTACTTTTTTCTACAATTTATTGTAGTTAAAGTTACTGTAAAAAATTTTACAATGGAGTTTTCAAGCAAGGAAAATCCTCACTCTTCAATTCACAGTTAAAACTATTAAGCTGATCGAACCTGGTTAATTGCAAAGACATAAAAAGCCAATTACGAACAATTCAAAAAGAGGTAAATTAAAACGTTTGCAATAGAAAAATAAAATTTATGATGAAAAAATTGATGTCAAATCTTTCAACATTTCAATAGACACTTATTCAAAGTTATAATTAAGCGACTAATTTATTTTGTATGAAATAATATTAAAAGAAAGAAAAATTTTAGAAATTTTTTTCCTTAAATATAAATTAAGTAAGGGTTCTGTTAATTTATATGGCAACCTGCAGGCAAAAACATGATAAAGCTTCTAGCTAGTATACTTTTACAACGAAGTTTTTTGTTGTTGCTTTAATAACAATATGTTAACAAAATCATTGTCGAGATTATTTTTTCAAGGACATTAAAAATTCTAAATAATAATCTAATCATTTGTAAATTTAGGAAATGTAAGTGCAATTTGTCAAAGCCGCCTGTAGAACTTTGGTTAGTTTTTGTCCGATAGAAGCACTTAATTAACTGCATTAAATAATAAAAAATACTGATCTTACATGGTATTTAAATTAACATTTTAGAAAGTTATTTGAAAATAATAAGTGTAATTCTAAGGTCTGGATACAAATCGATTAAAATTTGTACACTTTGATTTTAAGTGTAGAGAAATACATACGTAGGTATGTATTTTTTAAATTTTTAG
Organism: Rhagonycha fulva; assembly: GCA_905340355.1. Lineage (NCBI taxonomy): Eukaryota > Metazoa > Arthropoda > Insecta > Coleoptera > Cantharidae > Rhagonycha > Rhagonycha fulva. The sequence goes on from HG996556.1 coordinate 37,086,386, forward strand.
TATTTTGCGAAGGTTTTTGGATTGCAAGGCCAAAGCAATTTACTTTTCATATCACCTGCAAGTGGGAAGATAAGTTGCTACCAAAATTGACAAGCGGGCGAATTTTTACGTATAGAGTGGTCCAATTTGGAATGTGTTGGAAATTGAATTAAATGACACTTCTAGGGTGGATTAACCAAGTTTATAACTGCCATTCTGGTAGTAGTAATTATTGTTATCATACTTATACTTATTTGTTGCAAATAAACTCTTAGAATACTTCCCTTCAGTTTACACACATTCATTGTTTGCTTTTGCATTACATGTAATTTTTGTAGTTGCTTAAATTTTCTATCGCTTATCTCTTGTCAGATTTTTAATTCATACAGGCACTAAAGATCAATTTTAGTTGCATGTTAAATGTGCTTCATTTATGTTTGCATTTTGGTACTTTGTATAGAAATTTATTTACCATATGCTAGAGTTTTGTTTTATAGTAAGCAATAAGCTTACGCTATATAAATACTAGTAATATTGTTCAAGTTTTCATTTTTTCTCACTTGATGTTTTATTTAAACCTGGTATTCATTGCACTGTTTTTCTTTCTAACTGTAGATACAAGGTTTTTAGGCAATAGAGCAGGAATCTACAAACATTTCATGTTCAAGCACAGAGCGAGCTGCTATTAGTCTAGCAGACGTAAGTGCCACACTTGTGGCCAAAAATCACATTTATTGCTTGATTTAAGTTTCTTGGTATTAAATAATCTTAAAACTTTAATTAATTCTAGTTACTTTCAATTATAAAATTCAATTAAATTATTTATCGAGCTTTCGGAAGATTATTTCATTCTATCATCAAAATAAAGTGAACAAGTTTCAAAATATGATACAAGTTAACTGGTATGAAAACAGGAAGAAGTATTGTCATTTAGTAGAGAAAAATGTAAGACCGTGAGTTGGGGAAAACCTAAATTGTGTTTCGGCAAAGAAGGAAACACAATTTAGGTTTTCCTCAACTCACAGTTCTGATGATGGAATGAAATAATCTTCCAAAAGCTCAATCAATAATTTAATTAAATTTTTAAATTTACAGTAACTAGAATTAATTAAAGTTTAAAGATTATTCCTACATAATCTTGTATACTTTGATTTTTTAATTCGTTGATCATTTGACTAGAGTTTTAAAATTATTAACGTGTACTGCTCTACATACGGTTCTATGTCCTTGGTGTTTAGTAGACTAAATTTCTTCCCACATTGGGTGTTTAGCGTTATATTTGCTTCCTGCCATGAACCGCTTTCCGACAGTGTTGAAGATTCACTCGTTCTCTGCCCCTATAAAACATATTATATTATTTTTTTAAGAAAAGTATACGATATGGTATCAATAGTAGTCTTCCATTTTGTGGATCTCTAATAAGCGCAAACTAAGAAAAAAATGGCAGAATAGACATCCGAATGACAAAACAAACTTAAATCGCGCTGCAACTGAACACAAAAGACGATTGAACAAACTTAAAAAAAAAGCCATTTAAAATCTTTTGGAAAACTTAACACCTACAGGAACTACTAATTATTCATTATGGAGAGTCACCAAAACGATAAGAAAAACAATCTCTTTCCTGCCACTAATCAAAAAACCTGATGGAAACTGGGCGAAAAATGATGAAAAAATAGCAGTCGCCTTTGCTAAATACTTCACTGAAGTGTTCTAAGCTTATCCTTCAAAAATCACCAAAAATGTGAAGAAACATCTTTTGGAGATTTTAGAAAAACTAATTACGCAACCATTGCCAATAAAATCATTCAAAATAAAGGAAGTGCGGAAATTAATACTGTAGTGATACATATCCACGATCAACTTTTTGACAACTCTGTATATTCTTTCTGTTGGTACCGTGATGAAATGTTTGTTTACTATATAAACAAAATAACATTTCATCATTTGATAACGATCTCTCACACAAACAAAGTTTTTAATAAAACGACTAAAACTAAATTGGTGACCCCGACGATAGAAAAACGAACACAAGAATGACCAACGACAAGATGGCTATCATTAACGACGAGAAGACTATCGCACAGGATATCGCTAAGGTAAGCATTAAAATACCTCCGTTTTGGGAAGACGATCCAGCTATGTGGTTTGCGCAAATCGAAATGCAATTTATAATGAACGGTGTTAGTGAAGATACAACCAAATTCTATTATATTGCCAGTACTCTCAATCAAAAACAAGCGACCGAAGTTAGAGATATTATTCTAAACCCACCTGAGAGCAACAAATACGAAAAACTGAAAACGGAACTCATACGAAGACTGTCATCTTCCGAAGAGCAAAAGCTGAAGCAACTACTACAGCGCGAAGAAATAGGCGATAGGACTGCATCTCAATTCTTACGGTATATAAGAAGTCTGGCGAACGATAAACTTCCAGAATCTTTATTGAAAACTTTGTGGATTAGTCGTTTACCCACAAACACACAAGGAATCCTTGCAACAATAGGTGAGAAAAGCTTAGATGATATGGCAGTTATAGCAGATAAAATCCTAGAAACCCATCAAACTGGACAATACGTGGCGGTAGCTAGTACATCTAGTGAAAAACACATCAAGTCCTTAGAAAAAGAAATAGACGACTTGCGTATAGAAATACGAAGTTTAATTCGACAAAGATCCAACACTCATGAGCGCTTCAGAAGTAAGTCACAAAATCGTAATGATCCAAAATTATGTTATTACCACAACAGATTTGGATCCAAGGCTAGAAAATGTCGTCAGCCCTGCTCATATAATTCGGAAAACCCAAACGAGAATCAGTAAATACGGCAACTGATTCTCACGTTCCACTAAGCCGTTTAACCATCACCGATAAAAAGACGAAAATCCAATACCTTATCGACACTGGAGCTGACGTTAGCGTATTCCCGAAAACCGCTTGTAGAGACCAAAGAACTGTACAAGAATTCAAGCTGTATGCGGCCAACAACTCCGTCATCAACACGTATGGATTTACAACAATAAGTATCGACTTTGGATTACGAAGATCACTCACGTGGCGTTTTATAGTTGCCGATGTGAACAAAGCAATCATTGGTTCTGACTTCCTCAACCATTTCAACTTGTTGGTCGATATTCGAAATAAAAAACTGGTGGATAACGTTACGCTTATGGAATTAACAGGTTTGTTAAAACACGATCACACATCACAATCTACGATACGTACAATAGATGCAAACAACGAGTATCACTTGCTAATCGACGAATATTCTATTACGAATCCCAATATGGCAAGAAAATCATGTCTACATAATACGATGCACCGGATTGATACGTTACCCGGCCAACCTGTTACCTGCAGACCACGAAGATTAGCCACCGATCGTCTCCAAGTGGCGAAAAAAGAATTTGAAGTCATGATGCAAATGGGTATCGTACGACCCTCAAGAAGCAATTGGTGTTCTCCGCTACATCTTGTAGAAAAGAAGAATAAGGAATTTAGACCATGTGGAGATTATCGTATGCTGAACGCAAGAACAATTCACGACTGCTACCCTATACCACATATTCAGGATTTGGCTCAATCGCTTTCTGGTAAAAGAATTTTCTCCACGGTTGATTTGATTAAAGCATTTAATCAGATTCCTGTCCATCCTGATGATATCCATAAAACCGCAGTCACGACTCCATTTGGCTTATACGAATTCACTCATATGCCCTTTGGTTTGAGAAATGCAGCACAAACTTTCCAACGTTTTATTCATGAAGTAACAAGAGACTTGGAATTCTGCTACGCATACATTGACGACCTTCTAATCGCATCCGAGTCAAAAGAAGAACACATTAAACACCTTCGTCTATTATTTCAGCGACTACAGAAATACGGAATTACCATCAATCCGGCAAAATGCGTTTTTGGCAAAGACGAAGTTACGTTTCTTGGACATTCGATCAACAAAGAAGGAACGAAACCGCTACGAGATAGAGTCGAAGCAATTGTATCCTACGAAAAACCGACAACCGTAAAACAACTACGTAGATTCCTAGGAATGGTCAATTTTTACCGTCGCTTTATACCCAAAGCAGCATCGATTCAAACCCCACTCAACAAGTTTCTTATAGGAAAGAAATCAAACAATGATAAATTGAATTGGTCCGAAGACTCCGAAGCCGCTTTCGTCAAGGTAAAGAATGCATTATCTAAAGCAACTTTGTTAGCTCATCCATTAGCTGAAGCTCCTTTATCGATAATGGTCGATGCATCAAATGAGGCTATGGGTGGTGTTTTACAACAGAAAGTGAACGACGAATGGCAACCACTAGGTTTCTTTGCAAAGAAATTTAACACCGCACAGACGAAATACAGTGCGTATGATAGAGAACTTTTAGCTGCGTACTCAGGCATCAAATATTTCAAACATTCACTGGAAGGTCGACAATTTATTCTCTTTACTGATCACAAACCGTTAGTGTATGCATTCAAACAGAAACCTGAGAAAAGTACCCCTAGACAATTTCGACACCTCGATTACATTGGACAATTCACAACGAATATACAATATATTAAAGGCACGCAAAATGTACCCGCAGATACACTTTCTCGATTAGATAACCTCAACAGCATCAAAACGTTAACAACAACGATCAATTACAAAGAACTGGCGAAATCACAAGAAATCGATTCTGAACTTAAAATGTTTCTAGATGAATCTAAGACAGCAATCAAATTAAGAAAGATACATTTCCCCGAATACGAAACAACCATTTATTGTGACACATCAACAGATACAGTACGCCCTTATATAACCCAACCATTTCGGGCACAAATTTTTAACAACTTACATGGATTGGCACACCCTGGTGCGAAAGCTACTACTAAAATAATTACAGCTCGCTTTATATGGCCCGGTATGAACAAGGATTGTAAGGAATGGACTCGACAGTGCTTACCTTGTCAACGCTCGAAAATACAACGTCACACGATGGCTCCATTAGGTAATTACATGTTACCTTCTACACGATTTGAACACGTCCACATCGATTTGGTTGGACCCCTACCAAGCTCCAACGGATTTAAATACTGCCTAACATGCGTCGATAGATTCTCAAGATGGCCCGAAGCAATACCTTTGGAAAACATAACTGCAGAAACGGTAGCGAAAGCGTTCATAGCAAACTGGATTTCCAGATTTGGCGTACCATTAAGAGTAACTACAGACCAAGGCCGACAATTTGAATCTCACTTATTTAAAAATCTGTCCTTGCTGCTCGGTATTACTCATATAAGAACCACCTCGTATCATCCACAAGCGAATGGTATGGTCGAACGCTTTCACAGACAACTTAAGGGCGCAATAATGAGTCACGAAGAAGATTCATGGACTGAAATATTACCGATTGTACTACTGGGAATACGAGCGTCATTTAAAGAAGATTTGAAGGCAAGTGCAGCGGAGATGGTTTATGGCGAAGGAATACGTTTACCCGGAGAATTTTTCTCGGCAACGAAGGAACTTAACAACAATGATGAAGTTATATCTCGATTACGTCAACACTTCAATACTCTACGACCAGCAGAACCGCCTCTTCATGGTAAACAAAAAGTTTTTATGTCACGAGATTTAGAATCCTGCACTCATGTATTCTTAAGATTTGATGCCGTTAAGAAGTCGTTACAACCACCTTATAATGGACCCTACGAAGTTGTGAACAGAAACTCGAAGACATTTACGATAATGATCAACAACAAACAACATGTAGTCTCCGTAAACCGAGTAAAGCCAGCATACCTGGTTTCAAACGAAAACTCCCAAACACCTTCAAACGAACAGAAACCTTTTTCTAAACCTGCTCTTCCCATCAATCAAACGAATACTCAACCAGTTGAAAATACGAAGCAAACTACAAGATCAGGACGAAGAGTACGTTTCCCGACAAAATATTGTGACCTCGTTAAGAAGATTGAATATAGAAATGAACCACGTTAGCATCGTTCGATCACGGGATCTCACTAGGAAGGGGGTAATGTAGTGATACATATCCACGATCAACTTTTTGACAACTCTGTATATTCTTTCTGTTGGTACCGTGATGAAATGTTTGTTTACTATATAAACAAAATAACATTTCATCATTTGATAACGATCTCTCACACAAACAAAGTTTTTAATAAAACGACTAAAACTAAAATACATACAAACCTGAATCCTAAAAATGCTCCAGGCTACTACCTTATCACGGTAAAAATACTGAAAGAACTACCCGACCCGGGAATAAAATGTATTACTTATATATTCAACGCCATTTTTTGACTAAACGTCTTTCCAGCACAGTTTGATAGAACTTTTAGATTCAGTTGCAATATATAAACTTAATATATATACGGCAACCTCCCCCTAGAAAGCTATCGGAGACGTTGGGTACTACGTCCAAAAGCCGCTGAGGTAGCCAGCATCCCTATTCCCTTCGGTGGCTGCAAGACCCGAGAAAGGACTCGTAGGTGTCGAGGTTCCCCGACAAACAGGCCGAGTACTGATCGTTGCTACATTTCCCAAGAACCACCAGCCACTGCAAATCCACCTCAGTGAGCAAGCTCACAAAGTTAAGCCCAAAGTTAGCCCCCGGGGTTAAGGGTCTTTCCAGCACAATGGAAAATAGGCCAGATTATTCTCATCTCTAAGCCTGGAAAACAACCTCATGACGTTGCATCGTATAGACCAATCAGTTTGTTGCCAATATTATCTAAGGTATGACCAGCAGTCTGTCCAGACCAGCAGTCTGGCGTAAATCAAACACGGATAGACTAGAGAGCGGAAAACCGGGGTTCTAATCCTGGTTGCGTCAGATTTGTGCTGTGATTTAAAAAGTCCAAACTTGATCTGCGGACTACTCGCCAACCCGCCTGCCCAGCGTGGCAAGTTATGGGTACCACCTCCTCTCCCCCCACTTGGGGAGAGTTTAAAAGGGGAGGCTTTGCGTCCGACGATGGATGTTATAGCTGATGATGATTTTCTAAGGTATTTGAAGGATTGCTACTACATAGAATTCAACCCACTCTAATGCCCGTACTAATAGTCGAGGATCAATCCTCGGATCAATCTTAGATCCAGCGATCCTAGATCGTAACAACGATCTTGGCGTAACAAATAGTCCCGGCTTCGGGTAAGATCGGTGAATTCTAGATTTGATCTTGGATTTGGTAATATATCTAGTAATATTTAGTTAGTTTCTATTTATAACCATTATTAGTACCTATCTATTTTATAACCATAATTTTTTATTTTATTATTAATTTAAAAAAAAAATTTAATTTTTAATATTATATCGTCGTTCCTGTTCAGTTCCTATAATTACAGTTTTTAAAAATTATTTAATTATTATAAGGGTTAATGCACTATGACAACATAGCAAACACGCATGCGCCACAATGATCCGAGGATTAATCCTGGTCAAAGCAAGATCGGTTTTCGAGGTTCAATATTGATCTCGGATCGTGTTCAATCCAGGATTATTACGACTATTGGTAGCATTTTTGAACGATCCGAGAATTAATCCTTGATCTCGGATTGATCCTCGACTATTAGTACGGACATAACTAAAAAAAATATAATACTTTGCCACCACTTTGGATTCAGATAACAGCATGCTACAATAGAACAAGTACATCAGATAGTAGACATTATTTCCAAGAGTTTAGAGAAAGGTCGATGTTGCTCCGCGGCATTTATAGATATTTTGCAGGCGTTTGACAAAGTCTGGCACGAAGGGCTGCTAGTGAAAAACAAAAGAGCACTACCAAACTACTATCTGATTCTTAAACCTTATCTTGAAGAAAGAATGTTCCAAATCAAGTATCGGGATACTTATACAAACTTCTATCCTATAAAATCTGGAGTCCCACAGGGCAGCATCCTGAGCCCAATTTTATATTTGCGAAAAAAAAAATTTTATATTTTACAATGCGGAAAGGCACTGCCACCCCGTAATACTAAATAATAGGGAGTTGCCACAGTCAGAAAAGGTAAAGTACCTTGGATTACACTTAGGTAGACGTCTAACATACAAGAACCACATTTGGGCAAATTAGAGAACAAACTCATACTTTATAAAGCTATTATAAAGCTCATTTGTACATACGCGATCTAATTGTGGGGAACGGCCAGTAATTCCAATTTTGAGATAATACAAAGATTTCAGTAGAAAACACTTTGAACCATTGTAAAAGCTCTGTGGTACATTCCAAACGACGTCATCTACAAAGACCTCAAGATGAAAACGGTTAAAGAAGAAATTAAAACTTACAGAAAAAAATATCAAAATAAATTGTATCAACACCCTAATCAATTAGCCGCCAACCTCCTCGATGTCTCAACGGCTTTTCGTAGATTGAAGAAATACCACCCAATGGACCTTACTGATAGATTTACAGAGTAACTAATGTTAAGTAACAGGTAGGGAAGTCAGATCGTGGATCTGACATTCTACGGCACAACATCAGTTAAGTTTTTAAAAAAAAATGTTTTGTAAACAAATTGTAAAATTTCTTAGATGTCAATAAAAAAAAGAGCAGTATACAATATGGTATTAATAGTATATAGTCTTTTATTTTGTCTTTTAGTATTATACGCCGGTAGTCTGCTACTCCTTTATAATTTTTTTCAGCTTTGTAATGTTTTACAGTATTTGTCTGAAACAAACATAATGTCAATAGTTTGATTTATTAAAAATATTTTGGTTTTTTGCAAGTGTTGGTTTACTCCGTTGGCATTCCAGAAAGCTATTCTGTATTTATGGATTGCTCTCATTAATTTATTGATAAGTTCTGCCAGGATAATGAGTGATGCTTTGGATGCTGACCAAGATAAAGCCATTTTTTTCTCATTAAAGATTATGTTACTTAAGTTTTTTTTATTTTGTTCAACCAGCTCTTGTATAAAATCCTTTAATTCAATGATGTGATTTTCTATTTGATATCGATGTTGATGCAATTGCCAACTTTTCTATTGTAGCTAGATCTTATTACTTGTGGCTTGGTTATGAGTTGCGTCAAGTTGAATTGTTTGGTTTGTTGATAACATTAAAATGAAGCAATTAAGGTAGAGATCGACATCAAATATCAACTAATTTAGAAAAAATTCAATTGCAAAATTTTATATTTTTACGTAAGGATCACTTAGTTGTTGCATTTTATTGACGGTATGTGCGTTCGGTGGAAATGATTGCAATATAGTAAAAATTACGGCTTTTAAATTGCATGGGCTTAAGGGATATGTTTATCAAACGAGAGGTTTAGAAAATATGCCTTTGAGTTTCATGGGTTTACCTGTTGAATGAACGTGCAAGTTAAAAACTAATAAAATGGTACTCTGCAATCAGCACAATAAAAAATTAATAAAAGTAACGGTGAAAATTTTTTTTATGCAAAGATACCTTCTTACCTTCGACTAGCTAAGCTCGCATAAATCGTAGACTCAAATTTACTCTTAATCTGCAAAAAAAGCACAATAAGAATTGTGGACAAATAAAGTCCAAAAAATACTTTCTAATTAAAGTAAAAAATTAAGTTCTAAAGTGAAGCACTAATTTATGTGTATTTTATAATTTTGTAAATAAATCAACACGTCAGTTGTAGATTGGATATAAAATAAACGCAATTTATAACTAACAAAGACCCTATTAGAGCTTGAAGTTAGAAATCTAACGTTAACTGATAGCCATCACAAATTTTTATCAATTCTTTTGAAATTTTGGAGGTAACTTTTCAGATACATGATCTAATGACATAAATATTGATAAATTATTGGTAAATAATAATTGGTAAACCACCTCCTGGTTTGATCCAGTTAATGTTAGGGAAAACATTAGATCTGTGTATTACCACAGATGTGTTGCTGACTTACTGTCAGATTATATCTCTGTGATCTCTGTTTCTTTTTTCTAATCTGTGATAAGCACTGTAACGATGTAGAATATTAATAAATTTATTTACTAAACAAAGCAAACAAATTTGAGTAGAGTTTACAAAATTCCGTCTTTCGTCGTTAAAAATAATGACTAGTGGTCCTTTAAGATTGGAGGTCCTAGAGTTGAGCTTGGTTTGCTCTTACAACAAATGTCTGTAAGTGGAAGGATTAAATTCATGCAATGTAATAACTTTGAGAATTTTTTAAATTATTAATGTGGTTACAGAGAGTCGTTAGCTATTTCTTGATTGGCGTGAAACTTCATACAAAGATTATGGACTATATCATGTAGCCTATATTTACTTGATAATGGGTCTTCAATTTAAAGAGGTTTAATTTAAAATAAAATAGTTTTAATTCCCCGAAGTATGCAATAAGAAGCCAAGTTTTAGTATTGTCACGTTTCATTGTACGTGTTAATAATTAATTAATTAAATTTATTTTTGTATTTTCTACAGAATTAAACTTATTAATACAGATTCAATTTTAATACGTACTATAATCGGGATTGGAAATCCATTTTCCTATAATGCAATAGCTTTCCTTTCGATACTTCCATTTTTTGTGATATTTCAATTTGGTAGTAAAAATATCAAAAAATGTATTAAATGTTTATTGTAAGTGTTGCAGTGTTAATAATTTAGGAAAGAAATGAGTTTGAAATTCAATAGCGGTTTCGCGTTCTTTGTTATTATAATCTTATCGTGCAAAAAACGGTTCGGTAGAATTGGATTTAATATAACGGAAGAGTTTTCGAAGTAAATCAGCGAGATTTTCCCCTTTCGTATAAATCCACTTCCTTTTATTATTCTCCAGTGATACATAGAAGTCGTTAAAATGCAAATTAACTTAGTTAAAAATAAATGCGGAATAATGTATCCAAACTTATTTATTGTGTGTGTTTATAATAAACAATAAATTAATTTTGATGAAAATAATAATTTAGGACGAGAGTGAATTTTGTTACTCCAAACAAAACTGGGGAGATTTTAACAACCATTAGTATTAACAGGTGAATGGTAAAAAGAGGTACAAACAATTTAGTTACATGATTTCCTCGTTACGTGTTACTCTCATGTGGGTTACACATGAATGTCAAAATATTAACAAAAAAAACTATAGGAGAGAAAAAGAGTCGATCTTGTCGCCAGGGAAATTTCCCCTTTTATTGGCCGGACATTGAATTACAGAAATCCCTTGGTTCTGGCTACTGTCAGCTATAATTACATTTTCGCTCAGTTTTTACTGAAAACTGCATGCACGGCGTACAAATTAATGGATTTGAACTATTTCGTTTAAAAGCATTAAGGTAATATTTTTTGCTTAAATATTTCATTAAATTTTTTTTGTTTAACTTTGTTATGGTATTTATGATGTAAATGTCGGTTACAATTTTTTAATAACGCAGTTCCTATGAAGTTTTATCGATAAAATTAAATTTTGTTTATATACATTTTGCTTAATTAAAACACTTTTGCTTCTACCCATATAATTAAATAAAAAATTTAAGGCTTATATCCATAAATTAAATTTACCGCATTATGATACAAATTGAATAATTATAAATTAATTGACTATGACCGTAAATACTTTACTCTTGGTTAATAAGTTATTTATGTTAGAGCAATATTATTTGAAATAATTAGTAAGCTATAGTAGTCATTTGCCAATTTACAAATAACAACCAAATTTTGTTAAAAATTAATTAAACATTTTACATGTCTGAAAATACTGCTAGGAATTACAAAATATTAACGTTGTCAGTTTCAAACTGAACGACAGATTAATTAACCAAAAAATTTTTAAATTAATATTTATACTATTTGGTACATTAAAATTACAAATTCAATTATTTCTATGATGTATGTAACACATTAAATTAAAAAAAAAGTTTCATAGAGTTTTTATTCCATTGTTAGTTGTGTATCCAACTAAACTAATGCAATTACCTAATTGAACGCTAAAAGTAACAACTGTCAATTAAAATGATCGAGTTGGATGAAATTTTGATAGTAGGACAAATTTATTTCGTGCAGCATGAAATTTGTTTTCTTAATTTTTTGTAATAACTCTTTGAAATTTTTATTTTGGAAAATACCGACATCATATTTTCTCTCATATTACAAGATGGTTTTTGTATGTTGAATAGGTCTGTTTATACTTCTTCTTTTTACTCGAAAAACATATTTCTCGTCCCTTTTCTCATAAGTCATAATTTGCACAGATAGAGTAATCCGTACGTCATAACTTTTGCCGTTTAATAAATGGCAACTCTGCTGATTTCATGTTCCTTGATGTGTTTCGAGTTTTTCATATATTTTTCGCTAAACAAAAATGTATTTCTATAGGTTCATCTAAAATTTCATTTAATAATAAATTTATTCATTATATTTTTGGATAACTTAAAAATATTAGAGTAATACGTACAATGTTCCACATTTCCATATTTATTTGCGTTTAAAGTATTAATATTTTTATTCGTTACTTTTATTATCTACTAATTTCATATGAAAATTATTGTGCAAATAAGTTAAAAATTAATATTCGCTTATAAGAAAATTGATATATAGTAATTGTGAGAAAAGATATATTGTGGTGTAAATAAAGCACCTGGTTCAATATTTGCCATCAAACCCCAACATAACAAAATTAATGGATTCATGGATACTGGACGAGCTAACCTTTATGTATTTGCTTTCATTATTTATAAATTACCATTATAAATTTATTCAAAAAATTACAATTTTAATTTTTAATATGTTTTGTAAATTAACGGTTATAATATTTGATTATTTGGACTGGCTTTGTCAAGTTATATTATAGTGCTTTAGTTGTATCTTCTATATATTATTATCTTAATTTGTAGTTTGCTACAACATAGTAGTTTGAAGTTTAATCATTATAATTTTGCTTAGTTCAACTTCCACTTTCTATACCTATAATCACTATTACTTTAATACACTGGAGAGATAGAATAATACAGTAAATACAAAGCAATACAATACAGGCTGAAAATTAATGATCATTAACTTTTTTTTACACTGTAGTTTTGCAAATGACTTAAAATTTATTTAATAAATTGAAAAACAGTTTAATAACTAAAAGAATGCATGGTGATGTGAGTATTTTTTATACTTGTAGACGATTTGTGAAATTTACTTAATTTGTTTATTTCTGTACAGAAATTACAATTTTAGTAATTACAATAATTAGATTAATATACAAAGAACTATAGAAACTTAAATTACCGTTAGAGCAATAAATCTATTATATTCCGTCTGATGTTTGTCTTGAAGTCCAGAAATGAATGGTGACAATTCGAAGACATCATTTCCATTGTTGTTGACTAGACGGATTATCCTAGACCAGGGATGTTAAACTCATTCCAGCCACAGGCCGTTTCCTGACAAGTTAAATTTTCGCGGGCGACATCAATACCTTTTTTTAAATCCTGTGTCCATATTTTCATAACGTCTCTATCTATATTTTAAAACATACAGGGTGTCATTGCAATTTTGCTTCGTAAATCAAAGATTATTTTTTAAATTAATCGAATATTATATTATATTAGCCACAGCCGTGGAGTGATGTGACCGCTGGTTGAGTACAGAGCGGAAATTCTGGGTTCAAATCGAAGACCATACAGAATTTCTTAGCTCGGCCTTTCAGTGGACATCCACACGGTGTGGTGAAATAGATATTGATTTATCGAAAATTGGTAATATGGGGACTAATCCACCCCACTAATCGGATTTGTAATTCCCAAAAAGGGAAAAGCCATGTTCTACTTAGAACGTAAAAAGCTTAATGAATAAATCGAATATTACTTTTTATTTTTCCAATCTGCAAACAGACTTTTGGGCGTCTCAAAGCTGTGTTTGAAAACAACGATGAAACGTTTATTACATGTAGTATATTGTAGTATTTCAAAAAACCTCGATATTATAGTCAGCGTAGCATAAATTATAAACTTCGATAACCTAAAAACAATTTTTAGTTAGATTTGTTCACTATAAGGAGTTTATTGAAGGTATTTTAAATTTGTTCAATTTTAATTTCATCTCATAATAAGTTGAGATCTGAGAGCTCGAAACAAATTTGTGCAGCAAAATCAAATGCTAAGAGGTAGATTTCAATTTCAACAGTTCAGTAGGTAATGAAATGAAAGATTCTTTATTTTTTTTTGTCAGTCAAGAGCAAATGCGCTAGCAATATTTGAGATGCTATGTTTAATTTTGCGATTTTAAGTGATTTTTACCTTTTAATAGTTTCGTACCTTTTAAAATAAATGGACTGCTATCACCTGCTATTACCGCCCTGAAGGCCCTCAGAAGTGCGAAAGTTGTTGGAACCGGGTGAAACAGTTACTGATGCCGAATGTTACCAACGTCAATTAATCTGCTTGAGTTAAGAATTGGAAAGAAAACGCCCGTATACTGGCAAAAGAGAACATCTAGTGAAATTTATGCAAGACAACGCCAGACCACATATTGTTTTCCATGCAAAAGACATCATAATGAGTCTTGGCTGAGACATTTTGTAGCACCCGACGTATTCATCAGACATTTCTCCATCCGATTACCACTTGTTCTGGTCGATGCAACACGCTTTGTCTAATATGCACCTTCAATCATTGGATGAGATGCGATAATGGCTTGACGAATTTATTGCGTTCAAAGACGTAACACTTTTTTGAGATAGAATTTATCAGCCATCTGACAGATGGCTTAAAGTTGTAGAAAGCAACTGCAAATACTTCAATTCAACAATTTAATTTACTTTCTTTTAAAATAAACCTTGAATGTAGCTGAAAAAATTAGATTATTTATTTGTACACCTAATATATTGTCGTGTTCCGTTGGAACAAGCGCTCAAAGGTCCGGACTCAGGTTATTCGGAAAACATGAGATTCCCCCAGATAGTTGGTTTAAAAATTCAAAGAGTTTTCACAATCAAAAATCAAAATACAATGAATTAACAAAACTTTAATTAAACGAATGTTGTTCCAAAATAATATTATGAATAACAACTGAAAACGAATTTTTCTTATGTAAACCAACAAAACGCAGTTTGAAATCAAAGTTGAACGTTTTTCGTTCACAAGTGTACACATTTAATTATGCAAAATCTTACTTGTTCCTTGTGTACGAAAATAGCGTCTGTAATAATAAAATTCAATTGATAATTAAAATTATACAAAATAAAATAAATTGTTTTTATTTTCAAACTTAAATGTTGAAGCCGCACAGTTAATAGCATACCAATAGTCATTTGCCGTGACCTAACCTTATCGTTTGTAAGTACACGTGTAACACAAGTGCAGAAAAAGTTACTCTAATCTTCGATGAAAAATTTATTAATTATCTCTAGTGTTCTTTTAATTGTGATTTTAATGATTCAGTGTGTAGTTTTCACGTTTAATTAACACGTCGCAATCAACATAAAATTCCATCATAAAACATCGTAAGTGAAATGGTTCATTATGCATTAACCTCGAAAATTTAGCAAACAATTTTCCAATTGCAGATAAATAAAACCGATGTCATGTAGAATAATTAAATTTAAGCATTCATTGCCGTTTTGATGTCTTCACGTGGTAGAAATCTGCGAAATTCAATTATCGTCATATCTTTACAAAATGGTGGATTATCACCTATCGACCTTCGAAAACCAGGTAATTCTTCCAGCAAATAATTCACTATCTAAATCAATTCAACACCAATTCACTCTAATTACTATTGCTTGGCAAAATAATTAACAAAGCAATTCTTCAATTTAATTAATTCGCAAACAGCTCGAAAATTTATGCCAATCTGCAATAAACAAAATGTTGCCTTTCTGGTACGTAGTTAAGCCAACGACTCCTACGATAGCAAGCCAACAAATGCCTTGCTCCGTTTTCCAAAATGTAAAATTTGTCTCTTTCAGTTTTTGGATTTTGTGCTTTATGTTCATTGGCTTATCGAACCCGGCAATTTTAAATTAACCAATTAACTCTCTACACTTTCAAAATGTTTATCACTCCATCTAGAACATTATTAGCGTACTATTCATCGCAGTCTGTTTTACCCGCACTTTAGATTAATAAATTTTCAAGGTAACAATTTTTTAATAATAAAAAAAATAAAATATAACGCTGTTCACTTTGACTGGTTTAATGATTTCAGGAAATGGACAGTCCCCTCCTGTTGAAAAATTCGTTTTCCATTCCACCATCATCTCAGGTGCAAATTACTGAATTCAAACAATTTATCATTCGTCCAAGTAAAATATGGCTTTGCAAGAAAGAAATCGTGAAATTTTGATTGTGGAATTTTCAAGTTTTGTATTTAGGATAAAACACTTGAATATGACTATTATATTATAACTATAATATTATTTAATTAATTTATCAATATGGTATGAGACAGTCATTTGCCATGCAGATAACACGATCAACTGCGAATGCAAGGTACTGGGTTCAAATTCGGAGAAGAGTAACTTCCTTATGACTAGTCTCCGTGCTTCGGAAAGCACTTTAAGCCGGTGGTCCTCCTGGATTAATGAATTGCCATCATTAACATAAAAACTAAGGTTACATCAAGCTCGTCTGGAAAACTACCTATCGGACGTTAAACAACTTATATGCTCAAGGATCTGGCACTGCCAAAGAAACGACGCAGTGGCTGTTTAAGGCAAACAGGGTTGACCCTATTATTACTAATGTGTGCAATTATTATTTATTAATTCTATAATATACAAGAAATTCAAAAATATTATCCTCTAGAAGTTATAATAAAGCAAGTACAATGTAAGCAAGGAAAATGCTTTTTTTAAAACTGCTTTTTTAATCAAATCTTTGGCTTAGAACTGTCAGATGAAGTTCATCATTTGAATATATTTTAATAAAAATAAGTTAATACTCAGTCAGAATTAATGTATACTCTTTAATAAATGATAAGAAGAATAAAAAATAACTCACTTTTTTAACAAAAAAAGAATGATACTACGGATTAATAATAATTATTATTAAGAAAGAGATGGGGAGACCAAGAGTGACGCAACGGACAAAGTCTAAAGCATGAAGATGATGATGATGATGAAGATGATGATTAATGAAAATTTTTCGGGTGTAAATTAGGTGTTATTAAAAAATAATTTTATAGTTGGGTAAACTTTTTTTAATTGTATGTACTTGATTTATTACTTCAGATTAGGTACAAGACCGTTGACAATACTGTGGTTTGTTATACAATAAATTATAGTATACATGTTACTGTGAAAGACCGAAATTAGTGAATGTCAACATTCGCCGGTGAATGTCGACAAATATCAAATATCTTGGTGAAAGACCAAACATATTATGTTAATTTTATTATACATTCGAACTTCCACCGGTATATGTCGACAAACACAACGTAGCTTTGGTGAATGTCGACTGTGGATAACCAAAATACCATTGGAGCGGATCCGCAACCTATAGTAAGTCTTCTTCTCAACTGCAAACTGATCCGCAACTTAGCACGTCTTCATCTCAAGCATCGACTGGACAACACGAGCTAATTTCTTCAAAAACAGTAGCCGCAAAAAAGAATCTTCTACTACAAGCAACAAAAATGTTGCAAACCTCAAAAAAGAAGTTTCCTCCGGGGCAAATTGACGATACCGTAAGAATTCAAGTCCCTGATGTCAACCGTGGTT
The DNA here is from genome assembly GCA_905340355.1 of Rhagonycha fulva. Lineage (NCBI taxonomy): Eukaryota > Metazoa > Arthropoda > Insecta > Coleoptera > Cantharidae > Rhagonycha > Rhagonycha fulva. Next base: position 37,104,009 of record HG996556.1, read on the forward strand.
GTACAGACCTCAGATTTATTTAAAAAAATGTTTCTTTTCAACGTACACCACGGGTGCATGGTGAATGCCGACATTCGCCGGTGTAAGTTAGAAATATTGATATTCGACCGATATTTCGAACATACGCCAAGCAACTTAGAAAATGTTGACATTCACCGGAGTATCTCGACATTCACCAGATTTCAGTCTTTTACAGTAACATACATACATGGTGGCGGATTTGAGCCTATTCACTTGAAATTACTTTTATATTATAATATAAGTAAGTAGTACAAATAAAATTTTTTACATTTTTAAAAACATGAAATTGGATATTTTCGTTCCAATAGAAGCAAATACTTAATATGAACTAGTTTCAGCTGGTTAAACCATCTTCAAGACTATTCCAAACATTTAGTAAATTAAGATTCTACATTGTAACAAATTTACTCATACGTCAAATTCTAAAATTGCACAACACATAATTATCTTGGATTCCAGCTGTAAGGCTCATAAAGTGAGATCTTAAAATAACTATAAATTTTACTATGTAACATGAAAGCGTAGCAACAACAAGTTTAACTAAAAAAGATATGAGATACGCTATCAATACGTGTGTAGATATGAAATCCACGAACCAAGACTTACTATATCAAACTGTAAAGTAGTGGCTTAAAAAGCAATGAAAGTTGGCGTTGAATATTAAATGGTTCTTATTGTATATTTATAACTACTCGATATAGTAATGCCCTCAGTAATGTAAAGTTAATACTCTATCCATATCTTTGTAATACTTTCCACGTGTCCCATCTCTTGCTATAACAAATTTAGACTTAATACCTTTATTGGAATATTTTGCGATTTTATCTTTTACATTTTTACATGTTTCTTTTATTACTTGCAAGACTAATCTTTGTAGAACAATTGGTAGACTCTATTGCTGGATAAATAGAATTCTGTTTTTGCATTTTTTCAAAAATAAATAATTAGATAACTAAATATGTTGAATATGAAAAATATTTAAGCTGAATATAATATGACAAAACTCAGTAGGTTGTACATACTAAGCTGAAAGAGTATAATAAATTAGCCTGGTTCACATTTTAACAATTTTATTAATTTTTAGGTTTCCATTCTTCTTCTCATTTGTTCAATCTATTGACATGATTATTTGCAATCATTCCGATGGTCTATACAGATTTGTTCCGTTCGAATGGGATTGAAAGTACTGTAGTCATATCTATAGCAATAGTATGCAATTATTTGTTATTTTTGTTAACAAATTTTGTGATTTTGTTATGATTTGATTTATTTGGATCAGAAAAGAAGTAGTATAGCTCTAATGGCTTAATATAATATAGCACATAATATTTTTTAAAACTTTTTCTAAATAACATTATTGTACATTATTAAGGTTGTGAACCTCCTGAAAACTCATAATCTCAAAATGAGTTTTTTGTACACAAAAATATTATATTGAAACAAAATAGGTAATTTTAGTACCTATATACTACCTATATCGAGAATACATATCGACGTTGTCGCGACAAAAAGGCGTAAGCGCCAAAATTTCCAAAAACCGTTTTCGATGTTAAAATAAAGACTATTTCAATTTACACTACTTATGTTTTTGGTGTATTCGCCAAAAAATCCTAGAATGAATTATTTCAGTTTAAAGTAGTGTAAGCGACATTATGGAACCGAACAAAATAAACCCTAACGCTAGTAAGCATCAAGTGTCGCAGTGAGTACCTGCGTTACGCCCCGTTGCTATTACCAGATACATTATCATTTAAGGTATGTAGTTTATTATTTTTGTTATGTTATTTAGTAAATCATTGTGTTTTCAACTGTTAGTAAGATTAAATCAACCTTTATTTATAAGAAATCGTTAAAAGTTTATCTTGTCGCTTACGCCTTTTTGTTATTAAAAATTTTAAGAGGCGTAAGTGGAGTGTATCCATGTTAATTCATACATATTTTAAATGCATTTTTCTTATTATTTGTACATAGTCCTGTAATGTTGTAAGAATCACAAACAGTGTACAAAACGTTATTAATAAGAAAATATTCTTATATTTGAACTGAAGTAAACAGATTTCTCACAAACAGTGTTTAAAATCTGAGATAAAAATGTTACTTACGTCTTTTATTTTATTTTTATAGGATGCTGTCGCGTGCCCAAAAAATTATGAATCTACTCAATGAAAATAAAGAAAACAATATTAATATTAATAATCAAGAAAACGCGTTAAATGAAGCTTTGTTGCACGACGTTATATTAGAAAACTGCAACTCAGAACCTGAGGTTGATTTATGTTTACCGAATTCAAAAATTTGTGATTTAGAACGCTGTGATTCTGAATTTGAGACTGAAACAAATAATATTAGTAGTTTTAAGAATGTCCTTTTGGTCCTAATTGACTTAGGACCTGATTATAATTTAGATGAACATTATTTAGAAAACTGTGATGCCGAATTTGAAACTGAGACTGACGTTAGTAAAAAGAGTAATAAAGAGCACTCCTACTTAGACTTTAGAGATGTAAAGTCTAGTTAATTTAGTTTATTTATTTAGTTAAGAGTTACTTTTTATTTCACAAGGCTGTGTTCTATTATGTTTGCATTATTTATTAAGGGTGACTTGTATAGTCCAAGTTTAACCGGTAACTATGGTTTAAACTCGGATTTTGACTATTATGATTGGTTAATCTGCAGTTTAAAATTTTAAACTAGATCTATACAAGTCACCCTAAGAGTTTTATTTTATTTATTTACTTAAGAGTTATTTTTTTATTTTATAATGCTGTGTTCTTTAAAGATGTAAAATTAATAAAATTATACTATTATTTATTTGTTTTTTTAAACTTTTTGTTTTATGATTTTCCCATAATTATAATAAATTTTTTAATTTTATTAAGAAATTTTAAGCGCCATAATGAAATTATTTTGATGAAAAAAGAAGGCGTAAGAAAAGCGTAAACGACATTTAAAACAGTAATTGTTAAAATGCAAAAGGCTTATGTCTCAGAAAAATAGGCTTAACCACCAACTAACAAAAATAAATAGGCGTATACGACAAAAACGCATATTAAAAGTAAGTTTCAGGACCTACTGTTTTTATAATAATTAAAAAAAATGTGCTTTAAATAATGTTTATACCTTAAAACAAAGTCCAATATTAACAAACACAAATAACGGATATAAAATGTTTTTTGTTTCTCCTGTAAAATATTGCAAAAGCCGCTTACGCCTTTTTGTCATGACAACGTCGATATCGTATATGTATGAAATCGAACATCTGTGGTTAATTTATAAATTTCAGCATTCGATATTGAAGGCAACCTTTCAATATTAATAAGTGTATTTTTAAGCAGATGGAGTCGAGGAGATTATCATATTCGTTCGATACATTTAGAGAAGTTCCATGATATTCTGTACCAGGTCGCAATTGTTTCATTTTCACCACGTTAAATTTACCACTAATCACTTCACGTCGAGCTTCATGTTGCTAATTTCTGTTATTATACTAAGTGCTAATTTCAAATTATTGAACTTGATCATATCATATTAGAAAAACTGACTTAATTGATTATTTTGAAAGTGTCTCCGGTTTACGAAACAAAAATAGTTACCATACTTGAGATACCATTAATATTCATTATGCATGTTATTTTGAGCAGTTTGTGGCATATATTATTAAAATAGTAGACCAATAGCTTCTTTATTGATTAATGGAAATTTTACTTTAATTACTATTTCATCAAACATTTTCATTTAAAATTTTAATTACTTACAAAAATATGAAAGTAATTTAATGTTGGTAACATTTCAGGAAATATAATGCCTTGGAAGACATAATGATATATTATGCAAAAAATTATATTTTCTCATTTCTTTATATTTTTGTATTTATCACTAACACGCAATTTCTACCTTTAATATTCCTTCATGACAAAATTAAACCAAATTTTCTACTAGATTTATATTTCCTGAAATAGAACATTAGCTTTAGGTGGAGAGCAGTAGTTAGTTAAACACTTTTCGTGTCAACTTTTATTAAAATCTATCACTTACTTCCTAGACGAACCTAATAAGTGGTGTGGTTACAATAAGTTTGAAATTTACCACTACAAATGTATTTATCAATATTTTATAAATAATTGGCTAATATTATAGTAGATTGAATGTGGATAAGTGAATGACCGAAAGGTTAGCGTGTTTGTCTTTAATGCATTTAGAACGTATAATCTTGCTGCAATGTTCGATTGGAATATGTCACTGTATGTTAGTAACTTATTAGGTCAAATAATAATTAGTCCTTTTCAGATATAAATCTACTTGAAAATCTGTACAAAAATAGTGACTTTTAAAGTAAAAAATTAAAATTAGTTGTATATCTAGAGCCTTCAAATCAGGAAATTTCTCTTCGCCAAGATCCCCTTGAATTTATTTTTTAAGTGGAATGGCTTCAAAAGTGATAGAACTGTGAACTGAGGTCTTGTGGGATTATCTTTAAATTTAGAATCTGAACACTGGTTGTATCATATGCTTATCATCAAAGGTCAATGCTAATTTAAATGAACTGAATTGGAGATCAGCAATACGACAATAAAAAATTATGTGCGTAATTGATACACAAGATATATAACTTCATTATTGTCATTTTTAAATTTTATACCATGAATATAGAAGTAGAGGACTGGTAACTGTCCTTGAATTACCGTATACCTTAAAACTGTATTTTTTAATTGAAAACATAAGTAACCAGTTAAATAATAACTTTACGTATTGTAGTGTTCTCTCCCAAATTCAAAAGTTTACGGAAGTCGTCGGCTCACCACGTACGAGAGTGACTGGAAATTTTGTGCATTTTGCAGATTAACATAAAATTTTGCAGAGCTGTTTGCGAATTTATTAAATGGAAATTTGTTTTCTTAATTAATTACCAGAGCAATGGTAATTAGAGTGAACTGGTGTTGAAATCAATGGATAGTGAATTATTTGCTGGAAATATTACCTGGGTTTTTTGAAGATCGATGTACGATAATCCACCATTTTTGTGAAAATTTGATGATAATGGAATTTGACAGATGTACACCATGTGAAGACATCAAGACGGTAATTAATGTTTAAATTTAATTATTTTACACGACATCAGTAATATTTATCTGCAATTTGAAAAGTGATTTGCTGGATTTTTCGAAGTTAATGCATAATTGACCATATGACTTACCACGTTTTACTATGAAATTTTATGTTGATTGCGACGCGTTAATTAAACGTAAAAACTACACTTTGAATTATTGAAATCACAATTAAAACAACATTGGTAATGATTGATAAAGTTTTCGTCGAATATTACATTAACTTTTTTTGCAGTTGTGCGACGCGTTTTTTTAAGAACCATATGGCAGTAGTAGTGGTAAATGACTACTGATTAAGTGCTACCAACCGTTATGCGCCAAGTTTTTTAAATTTGAAATTAAAGCAATTTATTTTATTTTGATTATTACAACGTTTATTTCGTATACAAGGAACAAGGAAATTTTTGCATACTTAAATGTGTAAACTTCTAAGCGAAATACGTTCTACTTTGATTATAAACTGTGTTTATGTTGGTTTATACAAGAGAATTTTGTTTTTAATTGTTATTCACAATATTATTTACAACAACATTCGTTCAATTAAAGTTTTGCTGATTCCCTGCATTTTTGTTTTTATTTTTGATTGTGGAAACTCTGTGAATTTTTCTTATGAACCGACTATCTGGGAGAGTCTCATGCTTCCGAATAAACTGAGCACGGACCTTTGAGCGCTTGTTCAAACAGAACACGATAGTATATTAAATAATAAATTTCCTTTATTTCTACCAAAGCGATTTCTATTGAATGTTGATTTGAGTCAACAATGCAATTCCCATACTTTGATAAAATTTTGAAAAAAGGCAGAAGTGCAAGGATGATAATTTGCGCTACCAGCTTGATAAATAGTTCCCCAAAAATCTCTAAAAAATACAAAATATAAATTAATATTATTTTATTTAAAAGAATAGTCTGTATTAAAAATTACTTCTGAATGATCTTTATTCATTTTACCTGTTAACATATATTTGTGATTCCGATTATTTAAAATATATTTGCATAACAATAATGGATATTAGGGGTGCAGGGGATGCGCTACAGAGGTAGTCCCGTTTGTTACAACGATCACATCAAGTACTGCAAGCAGGATATGGTTAACGGTAACGGTCCTTGTAGGGCACCAAACTCTCAGTTATGGCTCCAAATAGACTTCCAAGTCCCGGTAAACTGCATTGACCTGCAGGCCAAACTAAGTGAAGGTAGCCAAAATGTTGAATGTGTTCGTTCAATTTTATAAAATAATAATATACCAAATAAAACAGTCCTTAGTCTTCAGCAGTTTGCTATTTTCTGACCACGGTAGCTGTTGGATACTAGAGCAAGCAAAGTGCAGATGAAGGTTATCTCGGAAAGAATAATTTTTGTGGTATTAAAACTTACAAAGATATAATATATAAAATTAAATTATATTAAAACTTCAAAATATCGAGTTATTAATTTTTAATTTATTAATAACTCGATATTTTGAAGTTTTAATATAATTTAATATCAACGAGTTAATAATTTATATATTTATATATAAAATTAAGTTTATTCAAGCTTATGCTTCAACATCTACACACACTGATGACGAAATGGAAATGTTCTTTGAAGATATTGAAACAGCTGTGAGAACCACAATCACACCATATACTTTTATTCTGAGTGACTAATGCTAAAAAAGATGACGCGGATGAAGAATATGTTAAAAATTTTGAAATATGAACAAGATACAATAAAGGTGATATGCTTGTGGAGTTGAGATGTACGAGTTGATCACTATTTTTTTCAAAAACAAGTTATTTAAAAAGCATATCTAGCAAAGTCTTGATGAAATCGTAAGAAATGAAATTGATTATAATCAATATAAAGGAATCTTGGCAAGAAGGCGGCATTAATTAAAATTAATAATCACGTCGACTAGGTTTCGGTACTAAGTCTACCATCATCAAGACAAGACTATATTTATAAAAACAGAACAAGCTTTAAAGACTGCCAAATAATCTCACAAAATATATCATACCTCGGTGTTAGATGGAATTCGTTTTATAATATTTGTTCGCCCAATGTAGAAAGCAAAAAACAGGAGAGCAAACACAACATATGGGGTAAATTAAGTGAGTTATAAATTGCACATTAAAAACCTGTAAAGATTAAAATTAAACAGTGGTCAAAAAGATAAAAATTTGTAAAATTAACCTATATATAAATATTTATCAAAAAGCGATAAATTTATGGAACCTTGGGACAATGTCAAAGGGCACCTCAATAGTGGGTGAAATACGAAGACTCCTTTCACTTCTACTAAACAGCGACAAATCCACCAATCTAGCAGGATAATCATTCTTGATAAGTTGGTTTCTCAGTTCTAGGAATCTCATCCCTCTCAGAAAAGGAATCCTGAAGTCTACAGTACCAAAGAAATTACACAACAGGTAATTTTAAATAAAACTACAACATATTAAAATGAAAACTTCAAATCTGTACTAACTTGGCAGAACATTACAAATGTAAACTCTGAAGAAATTCCGGATATTAACGTAGCGGAAATTGAAGTTGCCCTATCACATATAAGAAAATTGGAAAATTGCCTGGCGAGTATGAAATAACAAAAAAACAGATTGTATATGGGGGACCAGACTCTTCTTCAAAGTGTTGCTCTTACATTTGGTAATAATTATATTAAGTTTTTCTGAATTTCTTCCTTAGCAAATCATTAATTTATACAAGCCTAATGCTACAGATTTGCTGAAAATCTAAAATCAAAAGTAAATTATTAATTGTAGTTTTAATAAATTGAAAAACTAAATTATACCTGAATGGCAAGTTTCACTCTCATTTTGCTCATTGTCGTTTTAGTAAAACCAATTGTAAAATTAGGAACTCTTCATGCATAATTCGTTTTTAATCTAATAGCAAGAAAAATTGATTAAAGCACTTTTTTAATGTCGCAGCAAATAAATTAGGTACTTACCTCTTATTTACACTCCTACAATGTTATAAATCACTTATTTTACGTCAATTTTTTACCACAATATAAATTAAACTTCTTTCTTTTATAAACCGAGTTAATTAATGATTTAATTTATTTCTAAGCTGTTACTTATATAACTATTTTATTTTATTGGAAAATAATTATTGCTAACTCAAACAGAATTTACTTCTTTATCGCTGTGCCCCCTAGTGGTTCAACTTGAGAGATATGCAGTTAAGCGCACGCTGTTTTTGGTATTTTAACAAAAAAAATACCAGTCCTCTACTTCTGTGTTCATGCTTTATCCTATTTACGATGCCATCATGCATTTTGCACAAGTCTTGAAGTTCTTGCACTGCTTTTGCCGATGTTGGATAAAATACATTGTTTATTTTGCATCCGATATTTACATACATAGAACTTTGATTAACATTGTTTTGTCTACAATTAATCAATATGTGGCTTTTTTGCCGCATGTGTAACATTTTACAGTAGCTGCTGTTTTATTTTGTATCCTTTTGCTTTTGAATTTTGATTTGAATTATCTGTGATCATTAAACTGCTGTTCCTGCAAGTAGAACTGCACCAAGTCATTCGTCTGAAATTCGAAACCAATACCACTTGGTTCATTTGATGTAGCAATATTATTTGATTGACGTATAGTACTTTCATTGATTCTTCTTTATCATCATATAAATTTTGAGACGGTTTTTGAATATGAACGTATACAAACTCGATTCAACGCTTAAAGCTACATCATTTCAACCTTTAATTCAGAAAGCATTAATTGCTGTTTAGATTAGTCTGAATTTCCTACCTCACAACTGTTCATCTAGAATTCTAGAGAGTTGTACGAGGTCCAATACCGAGCAGTAGCATTTTAATATTAAATATTTTTATTGTAATAATATTATAGTAGGTACCTAATATTTTCTTTTTATTAGGTATTTTTTTCAATTCTGAATTTTTCAACAAACTAACCAAATGCAATAAATGTATATTTAGTTATTTCTAGGCCATAATCTATTAGCAGAGCTTGGTGCTCGGATTGATATGAACGTGATTAAAAAATAGTGTTTTTTAACTGTTTCTACTATTTATTCGTAACTAACATCATTTTATACACATTAAGTTTATAACCATAAACGGTACCAACCGTAAGGTTAGCATAAAGCAATAAATGTAACAAGCACCATCTATTGCTAACAAATTTTCATAATTAATTTTATCTCAAATCGTAAGATTATAATATTATTAATTAAGAAACACCTTTTATCTAAACTGATACCTATTTGTTACTTAAAAATTTCGAAACTATAAGTTCAAGTGAGGCTTCCAAAAACGTTATAGTTGATAAAGTAATAAATTTTATTATAGCAATATTATAAAGTTAAGTTGTGCTTTTATTATACTCATTCTACAAGCAATAACTTAATGAGAATTTAAAAGCTGCAATTTAGGCTTAGTGCCTACCCTCCATCGTACAAATGTCATGACGTTTAATCCTTGAACATATATAACTCGGGATTTTCATTTTCAAATGCTTATTAGGTAGCTGTTCTACCTATACGACAAAGCAAAATGACCCTATAGGATAATATGTTTTACGATGGTAAGGGCGCTCGACTCACGGATGTCGTAGACAGAATATTGAAACACGGGCGAAACGTGATGAGTCCTAAGAGATACGTGTTTCATACGTAATTTAAATATATTGTATTCATATTCAAGACTTGTACCACCATATTACAAACACGCGCATATTATTTTACGTTTTAGAAGCATGACAGTTATTAGCAAACAAACTGCTAAATTTTTGTATTGAAAATACTTTGCTCACAAAATGTTACCAGCTCTCAAAAGAAAACATAAATTCCATTTAAATATTTTCCCTACAACGTTTCAGTCGTTGGAAGAAACAATAAAGTATCTTAGGAAGTGGGTGGTTTTCTAATTCTAAATGAAAACTATTGATAATAAAACTTTAATTAAATAACAAATTTTTCAGTGTATAAATGATTTTAAAGAGTAAATATAAAGTTTTAATGTTTCATGTAAAATTAATTTTCACGTTATTGTAAAAAAGAAATTAATATTTACTTATTTCTATTCAGCAAACTAACCGTTACAGATTTTAATGTTTATATGGAAAAATAATTTTATTATCGCAAAATCTAACTAAATTGACTATAATCAATTATTGTGTGTAGGCATGGGAGAATACCTGAAGTGCATTTCGTTAAAAATTACATAAAAATTGAATTTGACTGTGCTAATCGTAACAGTTTTCTAAATTTTCCCAATTTTAACTTACTCTAAAAAGTTCAACAGTAAATCCAGTTAGTTTAGTTTCTATAAGTAAACACGCACGGTAACCCAATTTTTCAAAATTTATGTAAATTAAATTTTCTTTTTAAGCACAAACTTTCTATTTTCAATTTCTACTTAAACATGTTTCCAAAAAAAGCAACAATTAACAAACATTTTTTTTGTAATTTACAATGGAGTTCTCTAAATTAAAAAAAGTTACAAGTAAACTAATATACTACTTAAAAATATTCTTGAATATTTCATACATACAATTTTTAAATAATATAGGGATAACTTTTTACTCTTAAAGTAAATAGTAATAAGTAATATAAAATTTTTCACTACAACAACAATACGCTTTGAGCTAATGTTTATATAGCTATCGTCAGATTATTTATCATTTAATGAATATAATTGATTTTATTGCGTTAAATTAACTCTATGAAACTATTTAAATTTTATATTATTATTGAATATTTGACCACGCAGTGTCCTTGTAAGATTGAGATCTTATAAAATAATTTAAAAGAATTTTTGTAACTTTAATATTGCTCTCTTTTGCTCTTATAGATTGCATGCTTTAGAACTTTAGATTGTTAGATTTGCGAACTTACTTAATGTTAGTATAAAATCTTATGCAAATGAGTAGTTTATGGTTTCTGCAAACCGTTTGCTACAAAATATATAACAAAGGAAGCAACAAATATACAATGCACACGGTGGCATTCAATTAAGTCAAGTTACACTTAAACGGCGTTCAGGTTGTTCTTAAGTTCTTGATATTAAATTCAATTCTAAAGCAGTTGCCGTAAGGCTCGGTGAAGACCTAAATATACATTCACCTGGCAGTTTCCGTCTCCGGCGTAACTCAATGTAGTTAATCACCACTTAACTTGGATTAAGATATTTGCTTGTGTTAAACAGACGCTCGGAGTAAAACGGAAATAGTTTATTTTCCATATAAGTTCTAAAATGTGTATTTGTTTAGCATAAGTGTTTTGCTACATGCTATATTATTAAGAACGCATTAACATTCAATTTAGGAAAAACTTTGATTGAAATTAAATCTCAATTTGGGTAAACTTTGCCTCTTACTTAGGTACTACAAAAACAGACAAGGTTTATGGTATATGTATATAGCGAGGATATAGCGTTCAAATCCTACACAAATTCAAATGTGTTAGTGTCGTGGTAATTGTTGCACATTAAACTATACGTTTTATTTCTAATTGTATTGGTATAAAAATATGTTCATTTTCAATATACGACACAAAATTCATATTATAGCATTAATCTAAATTATATAACCCACTTGTTTGGGTTGGAATTTAAGTATAGCTTACATTTAAAACACTCTTTTAAATACTACATTCCGTGGAAACTGCCTTTAATCTTTTAGAAACTCTTCTTGGGTACCATAAGAACTTTTACTTTCTCCTGATTTCTTGACTTCAACAGCGCAATGTAAAGTTGCCCATGGAAAAACATAAACTCTTGCAGATGAATTTCCACATGATCAAATGTTTAACCTTGTGGTATGTTAATAAATTGTAATTGTGTAAGCAGGAATTAGTAGAAATTGTCATCGTCCTTAAGATAAAAGGTAGTATTGTATCGCTGGGTGCTAAATCTATGCGTGAGAGACCCACCATATCAACTCAATTACAGTCCGACTTGATTTGATCGGTAACAAAATTGCGGTGTAGACTTCTAATTACCTCTTCCTTTTAGGATTTATACATAGCAAAATAACGATAACGCCTTTTTTTAGTAGTAACACATACGGAGGCATACCTGATAGTGTTTTTTTATTCAATAACTCTATTAGCATGTACAGTACATGTGGGGGTGCCAGGCAAGAGGCTGATAACAGTTCTGATCATATATTGTAAGTTTGTTGATTAGTTAGAGCAATAACGACTCGCTTTGCCAATTTTTGACAACTCTCGCAAATGATTTTCCCAAAGATTGTTTCAAAGAGGGCATTGGTAGCGATTATTTGCTACGTAATGTGAATATATGCTCAATATAAATTGATGGTTTATATTAACTACACTTTAAAAACATTCATTATGGTCGCTTCTTCTTGCACTGCGCAAATTTTTGGTTTTAAAGTTAAATGAATGAAGTATGTCATAAAATGCTTAAGTTGATTCAGAACTTTATAGTGTGAGACAATGCATCGAAGTTCATGTTTTGGTAACATTTTAACACAAATTCATTGAATAAAAACATACGGTAAAGTTGGGGATAAATACAGCGGTTGATCAGTCCTATCTTCTCCATGAAATTCCATAATATGAAAATGGAAAAAAAATAACTTTCTAACTTTGGTAAATATAGCCGTCACAGCTAAGTTTGACACAGGTGTCAATGTTGCCATAGATGGAAAGAAATAGCCAAACTGCTAACATTGATTTCATAAAAATAACCTAAAAACATATAGCTATATAACTTCTTCTGCCTTTCCAGGTACATTTGCCAGTTTCGGATTCACCATCGTTTCCTCTGTCTACCAACATTTTTTGTTCCCCTAGAACTGTATTCAAGTGCTTGTTTAACTATAAAACTAAAATATTACATATAAACAAAAAACGATTTTTCATTCTTTTTAAAAAACCAACTGAAGGATAAACTTTGAAAGCTTTGAAAATTTATTGCTTGCTCTCGGTTATGTACAGGATGATGGGTAGCTTTTAAGATATTTTTGTTAAGCGTAAGATGTAAAATAATAAAAAGTAATATAAAGTAATAAAATCTTCAAGCATTGTTAAAAATGTAAAAATTTATTAAGGGAAAACGCCAAACAAAAACAATAATAGGTACGTATTTAAAATGCTACATCTTATCGATGATAATAATTAGAGATGCCTTACACAGAATTTCGGTTTTATGGAAATTGAACCTCTTTATTATTTTAACATAATCGCAGCAATTTTTGTAGTGGCAGACGCTAGTGTAACATAATCTCTTTCACGAACAACTAACATCGATGTGGTGTATAGAAAAGCTTTACCTGATGGTAAAGATTAAAACACTGGGGTTTAACCTCGCCAATGATCAGGTTTATTTCTCCAGCCTCTTACCTATTTTGCATCGCAGTGATTGTATAAAACTCATATCCTTGTTAAAAATTTATTATCTTTTTGGGTTCAGATAGAACTATTTGAAACCACAGCAGTGAAGTGATGTGATCGCTGGTTGAGTATATAGCGGAAATTCTGGGTTCAAATCGCGGATTGCACAGAATTTTTTGGCTCGGCCTTCCGGTGAACATCCGCAATCTGTGGTGATTCTTGATGTTTGTGTTGACGTCATTACCGTAAATACGGCTGCGTCACACACGCAAAGTTTGCAAGATAGGTTAGGTAAGCAAGAAAAATCTATGGGCCATTTAGGCCTGTAAAGCTGTAATTTAAGGTATATTATAATGACTCAAAAATTGTAAGATTCAGTTTTGGCACATATCCATGTTCCTGAAAATATTTTCTGTAGAAGATGGAACTATTTAAAAAGAGAGTTAAAAATGAAAGTCAAAGTCGGTTTTTAAAATTGTATTTATGTAAAAATGTTCAATTTGTAAGTCTGTAGATCATGATTTGTGGAGAAAGCTTTTTAGCCCCATGTTGATAGGATAAAAAAAATAGGTATAGATATATTTGAATTAACGTAAAACTTTTAAATCGTAAAACTACTGCAGCATGTAAAACAAATTTTTCTACGACCCCATAAGAAAGTAGTACATTGCACATAATTAAGTAGGCATGAAAGTCGTCAATATCATCAACTCGTGCGTTATGACTGTGCGTTATTATAACGCACAGTTAAGTTGAATTTAGTAGGCTGCTTTGAAATTTTGACATTAACTACAATTAATAAATAATATTGGTCTTGTTTTATATAATTTCATTAATTCGTGAAAACGACGTCAAATTGGAAATCGATGATGCATTCAGCGATTCTTCGATAGAGTGTACGCCGCCAGACGTGGTTAAGATGGTCCAAAATATGTCTCTGAATTTATTACCCGAAAAATCTATGAAAAGGTATGATAATTATGAATTTTTGAAACTTTTCAATTTGAAACTTAAATATTTAGGTACGAGATAGCCTATAGATAGCATTTATGGACTGGCGCTTAAGAAAAGAAATAAAATCGTCCTTCTCAGAAAATGTTATGATGGCTTACTTCGGTAAACTCTCCGAGAAGATAAAGCCAAATAGTCTGTGGACACAATATTCAATGCTTCGAAGTACTCTTTCAATTCATCATGCTATTGATATTACCAATTATATGAAACTGAAAGCTCTCTTAAAAAGAAAATCAGATGGGTATAAGCCAAAAATTCAAAAACTTTAACAACTCAAGAAATTAATAATTTTCTTGAGACATCCCCAGATCATAAATATGTCTGTACAAAAGTAAGATTTAAAAAAATATCTTCACCTAGAGTTCAACCTACTGTTATTTTAGGTGGCGTTAGTTATTGGTATAAGCGGTGCATGTCGCAAACATGAATTATCCCAAATAAAAATTGATGATATTCAAGATCTAGGAACTGCAGTACTTATAACCATCAATGACACAAAAACAAAAACGCCCCGAGCATTCACCATCACTGGAAAATTTTATGACATACCTAAATAAAAAATACGCACTTTTTCGACCCTCAAATATCAGCGAGCGCCGCTTTTTTTGAATTATCAAAATCAGAAATGTACCAAACAACCGGTAGGTATTAATAAATTTGGAAGCACACCGAAGCAAATAGATTGCTACTTGAATTTAAAAAATCCAGAACTCTACACGGGTCATTGCTATCGAAGATCATCTGCTACAATACTAGTCGATGGTGGAGGTGAAGACATTACCTCTTTTAAACGCCATGAAGGGTGGAAATCCACCACTGTAGCCAAAGGTTACATTAATGAATCAATAACAAAAAAATTAGAAGTAGCTAATAAAATTGTAGAATCTGTTGGCGGCGAATCGTCAAGGCTCATGATAGAAACTGATAAATTTAATAACCTACCATCGGCAATAGAATCCCAACCAATAATTCAACAACAAGTGTCACATACATTAAGTACTGCTATATCAATACATCCCCTTAATTTTATTAATTGTTATAATAATACCATTAATATTAACTTTGTTAAATAAAATAGAAATTAATTGTTAAATTGAAAATTAATTTTTTTATGGTCGTAGGAAAAATAGTGTACATAACTCGCAGAAAAGTGCCTTTCGCCCATATTCGTGTAAATATGACATTCATGCGAAATGCGAAATGTGTCACTTTCCACGCTTGTTATGTAATATACTATTTTGACACAGCAAAAACAGTAACATTAAAAAAAATAATGGTCACTTTGAACAACCAACCTGCAGTGCAATTGTAAAAAAAAAAAATATTTTTTTTGCCTTAAAAATCGGTATGATGCTGACGATCTAGACATTGAGTTATAAGGTGTAACATAAAAATAATATTCTAAAACTTTGGTAGTGCCATTTTGTATAGTAAAGTTTTGTCACCTGTTTCTTACGCAATTTTTTCATCTTCAAGCAAATAATGACTTATCTCATCATTTATTTTGAGCGAAAATGTTTTCTTTGAGTACTAAATCAGTGCAAGATGATAGTCATGGACAAATCCAAAAAGATCTAGTAGAGAAATATTGTTGTTTACCTCATAGTCTTCAGATCAATCTTATATTTTCGACATACTGACGGTTCATGATTGTTAAAGATTCTTATGAACGAGATTTCACAAATTTCACGTATGAAAACTTCTCACATTACAGCTCATTCTTATTGTATCACTCACCATACATTATATTTACTGAAGCTATTATTATTTATTAGGAGCAGACCAAAGGACAGATGGTGGGACGGGGTGATGAGCGACCTAGAAACGATGGAAGTGAAGGGATGAAGACAGATGGTGATGGACCGTACAGCACAAAGAAGTGTGATAAACAACCCACAGACATACAGAGACTTATAATTAAATGTATTAAAACAAACATGTAAACCAAGAGGATTAATCCACCTCAACAAAATGGATTTTGAAAGTCTACGGATAGCCAAATTCCAATAGAATGTTTGTAGTGCTATTTAAATAGCAATATTATAATTTAAGTTATTTAATAAATTAAATTATATTCAAATGTCAGATTATACAAAAAAAATAAAATGGACACTAATTTCCAGTATATCAAAATTATTAGACCACAGCAGAGTATTCGACGCGGCAGCGATTGGAACTGAGGCTTCTCCTTCCTTAGCTATTCATAGCTGAATGCTTTGCACCACTTTGTTGGTCATAATAATATATAATCTTGTATACTCCTGTAATGTAAGCCCTTCAGTCAGTAACAGCTAAAAATTCAATGACCTAAACTTTTTCCACTTCTCATTCTTTTAAATTGTTATATTGATATAATCTCCTCAGAAAGCAATGGAAAACTACAAAGATAATCTGCAGTAAAATCTCTTCTCGAATTGAAGTGCAGTTTAGAGTCCATATTAATCAGTAAGTCATCTACTATATATAAAGTATGAAATAGAATGAATCAGTCAAGTCCAAGCATGGATTGTAGTGTTCTTGAGTTTTTTGTTAAAGTAAAGCACTAGTTCTTCTCTGTTCTTGTGATCTAGTTTGATATCATGGTGTTCGGCATTCTATCAGCATTCTTTTAATATCCCTATTTTTATTATAAAGTTTATAAATTTCTTCTACCAGTAAGAACCTGTTCAGCAGTTTAGTCGGCAATTTTTATTCTATCTATTGATAGTGCTCTTATTTTCCATGAAGCATTTGTCATTCTGTTTCAGAAGTAGGTAAGCAATTTTTCATTTATTTATAAGAGGTCGACTTTCACTTAGAAGGGAATCATTTATTTTATACAATTTCGATACATTTTAAAACAATCAGAAAAATCATGAGTATTGTTGAAAGTACTGGAAGAACTAAAATGATGACTCACAAGAAATATGGTGAGTTGATTGATTTAGAATAGCGATAGGTATACAGTTATTTTTGACCCAATAAGATATGCAATAAGATGTAAAATGAAACTCAGTTTACAAAAATGTCAAAAAAATAACGAAATCAATTGGTGATAACGTTTTATGAATAATCATTGAACCACAATTAATATTCGCATAAAAGCGAAGAAAATTAAATGAAATGAACAAAGAAAAGACAGCAATTGAAACAAATCTTTTTTTTTTCAATTTTATATTTGCGGTGAAGTGGTTAAGATAACTTAATGATTACTTGTATACGCCTGTCAAATAAAACCCTTTTTAACGTTCATTATCTTGCTTACGAAAAATAATAATTTTAATGAATTGCTACAACAAGCTTTTCCAATTATTTTTCTTCTTTACAGTACTATATTCCTGTTTGATCATTTTTTCAAAAACATTTAAAAAAATTTATACGCTTCATTAAGATCTTAAAATTTTTAACAACTTTATTAATGAAAAGCTCACGCCTTGCTACTAAAACGGATTTTATGTATTCTGTTAAGCTTAAACTGTCATTAAACATAATGTCAGAGCTTCCCCTTTTATTTGATGTTATTGGCATTAAGATTATTACTTATATTTAAAAACCACGTCTCGATCAATCACCTAAAAACATGATTGATACTAAGTGATGACAAGCTTTAAGTTCTGGGTCTGCATGTAAATGGCCTCATATTGTATAGATGTCTGCGCTAAATACTACGCTATGTCGCCATTTTCTTTATAACTTGAACGAAACCGTTCAGGCGAAAGTCTTTTCAATTTGAACAAATAAAGGATAGTCCAGCATTTTTTACTTTGATTAAAGTTACCGAATATTAAAACGTTCGGCGTCTTTGTCAACTTTTTAAAAAGCTAATAAAACGAGAGGGCATCCTGTCGAACACCTTATTGTACTTGCCGAAGTGTAGTATTAATAAAAGTTTACAAAATACCATTTTGCTTTTTCCCATTTGTGTTAATATCTCCACACCTCAACAACATAAAAGCTACTTTGCATTCTACTTGACTTAGTAAATTAGTCTTCCGTTTGCGTAATGCTTGAAACCAATAAAGCTACCGAGAGCATATATTAAGAGATCAAAGACGTTCACGGATATTTAATTTATTTTTACCCTTGTCAAATCATTTTAAAAGGACTTCTGTACAGCATTGTTAAATTAGCAATGAGGTTTCTTGCATTAATGGCTGCATTCTATTAGCAAGAATGAGTTGAATTTAATTTAACTCGAAAAATCGATGCTTTAATTTTTATTCAAGTTAGAAGTTTATTGCTTTGCAAAATAGTGAAAAAATACCAGAAGTGGTCATATCTAAACATTCTCTATGTTTAAGAAGCAGTAGCTCAAAGTTTATAAGTAAAATAACCTCCTTATTTCCAAAAATAATAATGATGATTTTTACATGGCACCAATCTCGTACAGTTTTGGCGAGAATTATGGTTTGGAGAAAAGTATTTTATAGGGTTATTTAAAGAAGAACTGGGACACATGGAGAATGAATTTCATGCTTAAGCAACTCGAATTCCTTGTAATAAAAGTTAACGATTTTATTCGCCGATTTAATAAAACTGTTCAAATTTTCCTTGTTGGAATCAAAAGTAAGGAAAAAAATATTATTGATAAAAAAATATAAATAGTATTGTTAATAAATTTATGCATTAATTAAAATGTATAATTTTAGATTCCATAATTTCAAACATTTCATTAGCTACACGCTAATAATAGATCACTCGTATTCAATTACTGGATGATACTATAAATTATTCCATTGACAAATAAGTATCATAACTATATTAACTAAATTCGTTCATGATAGGTTTAATTGAAACCTGTTTTGATATTACACAAAAGATTTTTGTAGAAAAACAGTATCACTTAAAATGCGGGTTTATAATATTTAAGTAGCGTATAAAGTTTGGTTTAGTCAGGTAAACGGTGATAAAATATTCATTGAGTGTTAGTAACGACGCCTTTCACATTGTGGGGGTTCAATGATGCTAAGAGCAATCATCCAAAAATGAGGCTCGAGCGTCAGTCGTTCAAAATTGCCTACACGTTTTTAATTATAACGCAAAGCTCATGCATTAAAAACATCTACGCTTAATAGTTTTAAACATGAGCAAGAAAATTAGATTTTCACCCGATTATTTTATACAGACTTACTAAAATACCTGCTTTGAAATTTTGCTTCATTGCTCCTGAAGTAATTGTTTTTTGTAGAATATTGAAATTTAAAGAAGAATTTTTTTTCTGTTTAAAATTTCAAACACCTTCGAATTAATGACGTTATTTGAGTTTAGTTGAAAATTTTATCTGTAAAATTGTAAAGTTCAATTAATGGAAACTGAAAGGTTTTTGTGAATTTACAATTTAAGTGTTCTAACGTATGTTTAGCACTTTTCTATAATTTATTACTGTTTCATAGTGCTTCCTTCAGAACATTATTTGAAATGTACTCGGATCACCAAGTGCAGTCATCAATTTAATTTTTATGAGATTACTTAAAAATGTATGGCGCTGTTGCAGTTTTTCTTGGCAATTCTTCAGATTCTTCTTAAGGTTTTCACTTATCTTTTATTAGATTTTGTGATTTTTATTTTTAATTATGCATTTATTTTTCTTTAGGTTGCATCAAACGTAACTTTTTAGTCACTCGTGTCTGCTTTTCTTTAAAACTCTTTTTCGATATCTTGTCCTTTTTATTTTGTCTTGAATTTTTGTTCAAGAAGTTATCTTATTTTTTTCTTGATAAATGGTCATGAGCTTATAGTCGAATTTGGACTGTCTTATGATATGTAAATTTTTCTAAGTAACATTTTAAATTAATACTACTTTTTTGTTACAACTTTAACTTGTTGTTTTTTTACAACTTTTTTTGTTACAACTGCATTGACAGATTCTCAAATTATATTAATTTATTGGATGAAACTTTTTACAAAATATAAATAAATTATGAATTATAATTCATAATTTATATGAAAATAATGTACAAAATTTAACATAATTCGTAAATTTAAAGTAAAAAAAAAAACTTTTTGTAATTTTAATCTAAGAAATGTAACTTCTCATAGTCAATTCGTGTTAGGAAACGACTTTTATTTTATCACTAGTGATGAAATAATACTCCCAAGATATTAATATAATATCACCAAATAATAAAATATGTTATCAAATCTTACAATATGTGACATGTTTTTGTGGTTAGAAGGGATATTATTGCTAATATGGCTGTTATTTATTGCTTTGAAAATGTTTCATATAAATGACCGATTCAAGAGTTATGCATAAAAGTTACAAAAAGTACAGAATTTTTAAGCTTCTAAATTCTAACTATGAGTTACGTTCTGTGATTTCCTTTTGGTTTAGGTCACTATTCCTATAAAAATTTATTAGCAGTTATATGAAGTGTATGGACAACAGTGTATGAACATCCACAACGTGCAAAAATAGTTCAGAGTGTTTAAAAACGGACGTACAGCCATCCATGATAAACATCGCATCGTAACGCCATCGGTTTTAGACAAAACGATTGCAAAGTAGGGAGCATAAAGCTTGAAGATAAATGGGTGACGATTCGAGAGCTGTGTGAATTAATCCCTATTGTCACTAAGACTACTAACAAGATTTTGACAAAACATTTGCATTATTACAAGGTTTGTGCAAAGTGGGCCTACAGACGCTACACCACCCGTGCAACAACCGACCTCATCAACCAATTTGGATACGATAAAGTCACCCCCTTCTACAGCCCAGACCTAACACCAAGTGATTATCATCTCTTTGATATGCAGGAATGCATCAAATGCAACAAGAATTATGTAGAAAAAAGTTAAAATCTTGGCTTTCTAACAATATATAGTAATTCATTGGAAATAAACGTGTTTTTACCGATCCCTCGGGTTCACAGTCGGGAAGTCATGGACCGACAACTCATACCCAGGCTTGTTGATCCTCTCACTAGGGGATTGTGCTTTTGGAGTGTTGATCTGGTTTCCGTAGACCGATTTGCCCCAGCAGTCTCCGGTCGCGCACAGAATGGCTGCGGACTCTAGCCCATCTGCTGACCTAAACGCTAATAGCCATTAGTGGCGTTCCTGCCCTTTAGGCCCCTCCAGGGCCGCCTCGTGGAAGCTGGTTAATTTACTTGCCGTGCAGTCCTGAGATCCAAGGAGTCTTTAAAAGGGGGCACGACCGTGGCACGTAACTTGCGCTCAAAAATCACCAAATATCATCAACTAGCAGCAGAACGCCACTAATTAGATGAGGAGGCATTTGGCTACCTTAATAACAGTTAAATATAGTAATAGAAAGTCGTGTGAATATTTCATAAGAAAACCGTTGTATTAACGAACTGCTGGTTTAAATTATTGTATAGCCATAATTTATTAAACCTTAAACCTAAAAGTGAAATTTGATTATTTATATCAAACTGTAAACAAAGCGAGGTTACAAACTATAAATTTGTGTAGCTGAATATAAATATTACAGGAGAATTCAACTTACCAACCGTTAGCAATAAATAAAAATTAAAGTTGATTTAGGTTCTGTTTTGAATCAGCTTGCTAATTGTTTTATGTATCGACGATTGATCAAGCCACACGTATTACAAAAGTTCTTTTACAAAATTCTTCATAAAATTGAAGTTGATTAGTTTTACGAATTTAGTGAAGCTGTTTATGTAGAACAGTTAGTCATTTTATGCAATTTTAAGCATTATTTTACGATTTTCCATCATTAAAAAATAGTTATGCTGAATCAAAATTTATTGTTATCAGAATACTCAAAATTTTTATATTATACGGCGTACCGAATTTCGAGTTACTTTTTTTTTATATTGCATATCTGGTTTAAGTTTTTGCGCTTCGACAATTATTAAAACGACGTTTATTATAAACCCAACTTAAATGGATTTTATTATTGTTAATTAAAATTTCCAATAATTAAAAAGACTTATTTAACTTTAAACTAACTGGTAGGCACGAGGTTCTCCTTTGATTGTTGGATATCGAAAAGATGCCTCGGTGCTACCGGTGTGTATAAATTTTAAAACTTATACTTTGAACGACGAACTAGGTCAATTAATTGTTGTTGTAGATGAATGAAAACCATTAGTCACTGTTGTTAATGATTTTATTGCTTAAAATACATGATTTGTTTTACTTTCCTATGCAAGAAAGGAGCACTGTACTTTTCGAACGTTCGTAGTGTACTTGTTGAGCTTTCGTATGGTACTGGCTATAAAGCCTGATATACGCGTGCTTCTAACAGCAACGCGAAAACCCTGCGCACAGTATAGAAAACTGTGGCAAATTTGAAATGTTATATGAAGTATAAATATTTAAATGCAAAAATTATAAGGATACAAAATATTGAACAAATATAAATATATAAAAGGGTGCAATATTGAACACTAACCGTTAGTGCACGTACGTTCGTGGCAAATATAAACTTTCAACACATGCACGTAGCATCGACCGACATAATTAAGACAGTAGCTCACATTTTTAAAATTTTATTTGCTTTTTCTTCTTCAGATGCTTATCCAATTTTGAATGTTGGCAATTCTTTTGGCTAAGCCAAGAAGGAAATGTTAATCTTTTGCCTTTCCCATTGTCCACTGATCTATTTTGGAATATTTTGATCACAGCGCATATCCGAAGCAATCAGGATTAGAAACGCGATGTACGCTAGACTGCTGGTTCATTTTTATTTGCATTATAATAATATTAACTTTGGTTTGTATGATTTAACAAAAGTTAAGAAATTTAAATAAACAGTTTTAAATTATGTACCTTTTAAAAATTGCGAGTACTACTATAACAAATTTTTACATTTGTTATTTAGTTTTTCCTTGAGAAAAAGAGAAATGCAGGCATTTTTTATGCAAGTGTTGATAAGCTGGCTGATTTAAACGTAGCGTAGCAATTTTTAGTTGCTTCCAAGAAATTAAACTAACAGTTTGATTTTTTATGTTTGGTCAGCAATTTTGAGTGGCGATGTTATGGAACGTGAACAAATATTTTTGATTCCGACGTCATTGTTATCGTGCCAAGTTTGTGTGTGATCATTTATTCAACTATCGCCTGGTTTCTACTTGTTTCTGACGAAGCATCTGGAAAACTTTTTTCGTGTAAAATGCTACTAGTTAAGCTAGTTAAGCAAGTAATACAATCTCATCCAAGTTTATTCTATTAGCAAAGTGTAGGGTGTTGTGTTTTTTAACCAAACATAACCTTGAGTTCAACCATTATTACTATGTTCTTTTTAGTGCCATCAAGTTTGTTACTTTGAAGTTTTCTACTATTTTGGACAATCAGCAGTGCTTCCCATTTGGTTCTTTTCTTTCACTTGTGTAGTCGCAACATCAGAAAGCAGTGTTTTTTGTGTTTGCCGTATCAGCGTCAAGTACGGTAAATTTGTGTTAGAATTATGTGCAACTATTGATTGAAGATAACCTTAAAATAAGGTTAACACTTTATCACAACGTAATTTCAATTTGTTTTATCTTATTGTTAACGATTTTTGTGTCACAAATCAAAACTGATCAAAAATGGTCTTTATTGACCATCAGTGCTTGTCTTTACAAACTACATGCCCAGACTTTAGTTCTACTGTTTATCCAATTTCCACTTCCAATTTCTGTCTAAGTCTTTAATGTTTTTTGTTTCTCATAGAAACCCCAATACACTTCTTTCTCTGAGACGGTCTTCTATTTATTTTTTGCAAGTAATTGTCGTTATGTTGTAAGTGTTTATCGGTAGACTGAAGTTTCTTAAAATGTGTACTAACTTATCAAATGCTACTGTATGGGGTTTGCTAAAGTAATTTTGTTTTTTCAAAGTTCATTTTCAGTCTAAACTTGTCTATTGCCTCATTGACTTCATAAAGCATTGGTTTTAATTCATCCACTCTCCCAGTGCTACTTGGAAGATGTTTTTTTTGTACCCTCTTCAAGATTTAGCTAGTTCAACAGTATTGAGTGTCATTTATTTAGTTAATACTGCACATTTTGGTTTAATTGAAAACCGTATAATTAAGTTCTTAACCTGCAGCATATTATTATATTTCAAAATTTATACGCTTTAATTTTCCTTCTGTCTTGCGCCTTATAAAAAATAAAAATATAATTACTATATCTGCAGCTAGTAATTTTGCTTTCTAAGTGAAATTTGTCTGTAGAAAATCTAAATATTTTACTAGCGCATGTGTTCAACGACAAGTCGATTTGCATTATTAGGGAACAGGAATTTATCATTCTGTTTACCTTTGGTTAAACGACCGACTCGTGGAATATTGGTTGCAATATGAGACCACTAAACGTAACTTACGTAATCGATAATATCTTATTAATTGAATTATTGGTAGTATTTTATTTGAATTTTTGCACTAAATGATTTGAATAATAATTTCATACAACGTAATACTCGTAATGTACGACCACCGCAGTCTTTAGTTATAAAGAATTCAATACATATCTTGGTAATTATTTATTTGAAAATGCACTAAAACTGTTGATCGACTGCCTGCCTGTTCAATTGCAATTAGTTTAAGAGTGCTTGTACATGTCAATGTGTAAATCAGTAAAAAAGTTATGATCTTTTTGATTGCATCCCACTCAATGGAGTCAGGAGCGGTGATTAAAATATTAAAAATAATGAAAAATGATTTGATATATTGGCACACTAAAATTAGACTAGTATTACAAAACCAATAACACGAATTCTTCATAATAACCTGAATTAATAATTTATTAGATGATGGAAGTACGTCAAGATAATATTGGTTAATGCAAAACCAATAATTAGATTATTTTTCTTATCCTTATTAAATTTGGAGGGTGTTAAAATTTAAAAGATAATGAAAGAATTGCGATTATGGTAGTAAACACGATTAAAAAGCAGAAAGAATATTATTGGCTGTTTTTGGAATAGTTAGTAATTAAAATACCGACAAAGATAATGGAGGTGGAGTTTCAAGCTTGGCTGCAAAGTTAATTAGAAAATACACGTAAAAAAGAGGATTAAAATCTCAACTCCGCTTATTTCTATGGCAGGAAAACACGGTTTCCGTGCAAATTATAGTTCATATAAATTACGTGATAGAATTCGTTTCTCGCGTTAGCTTTTAAAATAACAGCTTCATTTTATGTTAATTTTAAAAAACGTAATTAAGATTGAATTACGGCTTTCTATTTTATTCTATCGAAAGGAAATACAATAAATTTGTCGTCTTTCAAGCAAGTCTCCGAGCTACCATGTTGCTTTACAAGCGTTGCAATGTTGTTTTGGCATGTTTCTCGCTGTAGTTTTTCTTTTTTATCGTAGAAAGGAAACTATTTGATTTTCCCTGCTTTAATGTTTAATGTCTCGGACGGTTATCTACAACCTCACTGCGCATTGATAATAATAACAACAGCAACAGGCTGTTTACTTCACATTAATTTATTCGTAATTTTGATAACATTTTTAATATTGTTTTAATTATGCTTGTAACTAACGTCTTATCTAAAAGAACATAAATAAAAATTTGGATTAAAACTATAGGGTAGAATTACTTACGTTTCGAAATTCTATTACAAGTCATCATGCAATATGCTAAATCAAAGGTTTCGCATGACGTATTAATTTTATTAAAACAAAACTTTTTATGTTTACTTTAAAATTTATTACATTTTAATGTCGTTACAATGGCAAGCCATACACCACTTCCTTTTGAGATGGGACGTATGCACATACATTTGCATTAAAATACAGATCTCCCTTACTGAATAATCATTTCTTATGGCTTCGCACCACTCGACCATTATACATAGGATCCAGGGATTAATTCAAGCAAAATTTTCCAAGGTAAAATGCAAAAGAACACATTATACGCCGGATATGATAATTTGCTTTGTACCCAACGCTTCTGAAATATTACGTGTTCACTTTGCTGTTAGCGTTTTAAAGACACATGGCTGTTTTTCTTTAAAAAATTTTACATTTATAAAACTATGAAATTCAAATTCTACATCTTTATAATATAAAACTTTACGAACAGAATGCCCGTTTTTAAGTGATATCTGCATTTCAATAACGTGCACTTCAGCAATGGCGATAATAAAAATTTTGCCTTAGAAGTCATTTATCATATTTTGCAACTTTCAAAAAACTATATTTGAAAATTATTTGTTTTGCATCTTGAACTTCTGCTGACTTGCTTTAAGGTAAAGAAAGAATTATTTTCCGCGAAAGTTGACTAAAAGTTTATACATAATTTACCAATATGTTACGTTATGACAAAGAAGTCATATTACAGTAAAAAAAGGGCGGTGCCATTATATTTGATAAATTAGGTTAATCCAGAAAGTTGGAAACTAAATTTTGAAAACGTTTCTACTTTGATAATAAATAAATTGTACATAATACATTTAAGTAATTTACGTATTAAGCTTTGTTTTCTATCAGTATGTTACGGTATTAATTGATCGACAACTTATAATTAAGTTCAGTAAAGTTTTCAGCTTTAGCCATTTATACCCACAGTTTACAATGATTTTAGGTTACGATTCAGTTGGTAGCTAATAAGTTTAGAGAATGTTAATGAAACACTTCTAATTTGACGACTTTTGATTAAATTTTGTATGGAACCAAAAGTTCTTGTACTCTTATTATAAGATTTAGGATTTTAGAAATACAACTTGGAAAATCATGTACGCTTCTCTTGGATCTTCTTTATCTTGTTAAACTCTAAGTTATCACTTTAATTTAATAAAGCTCAGGAAGTGCAAGAAATTAAAACCAATTGACCCTCAAACCGGATGCTAAAAGTGTCGCAGCTTTAAGGCTTAACCTATTTGAATAAATTAATTGCCAATTAAAAATTTTAAACAGATTTTAATTTGTTTAAGTCTTTGTTATAATGACTATTACATTAACTTTTCAAACTTTTTTTTGCTTTCAACGTTCTACTTTGTATTTCAAAAGTATAGATACCATTAAATTTAAGATGAAGAAATATTATCTGACTATGTTGTACGTACCTAAATATATATATGTGCATGAATATACTCCAGAATATTTCTCAATGCTGAAATTTCCGGAAAGTTACTGGTACTATGTATAGAATATCAACATGGGATTTACAATTAAATTTGCAAGTAAATATTTGCAATATAATAAACAAGTATCCCAAATAGTTTGGTATTCCAGGATACGGTAAAACAAATTCAGCCGAAACTACTCCACGATTTGTACGTTTCATACACCTACATGAAAATTTTATTTCGTAAACTCATTACTTCAACGAAACGTCGTGCTAATAAGCTTAGTGTGCAGTATTTACTCGGGAAGTACTTGAAACTAAGTTTATGGATTACGACTTCATGTTGAGAATTATTCAATACTATCGTAAACTATCAAATAACCATTAAATTTATGCACAAAATACTGTACCTAGAAAGTAGGTTAAGTAGTTCTCAAAGTTATTTTCTTTAATTTTCACTTTTTATTGGTTTTAAAATTCCACCAAAACGTTAACTAAATTCTAAAATAATGTTGACTGCCAGTTTACCAAAATGAAATTTTTTTTGAGGTAATAAAGAAATTTGGGTTCTATATAAGTTAAGTGTATTAAACAATACTACCCCCTCCCCCTAACAAGACTGAACCATAAACTCTTATAAAGCAAGCACAGAATATTTAATTTATTCTTATTGTAATAATTTAAGTTTTTACCTATTGCCTACTTACATATTTAATAAAATTTGG
Organism: Rhagonycha fulva; assembly: GCA_905340355.1. Classification (NCBI taxonomy): domain Eukaryota; kingdom Metazoa; phylum Arthropoda; class Insecta; order Coleoptera; family Cantharidae; genus Rhagonycha; species Rhagonycha fulva. The sequence goes on from HG996556.1 coordinate 37,132,181, forward strand.
ACTTGCTACATCTTTCTTTTAGATGTGTTATCGTCGGTCTAAGAAATTAAATTAAGAATTGGTTGTAGGGATTAATTAAACTTCCTTCAAGTTAAATTTTACTTGACCTAAAGTCAGTATACTTCCTGTTTCGACAATCAACTACATTGACTTCAAGTTTTGGTTACCTCTCAACAATGTGAAAGTATTTAACTTATAGTAAAGCATGAACTATTACAGAACTGACCTAATTTTTAAAATTTCTTTATTTTTGTGGAATAACATGGAATTTCTTCAGTGTGCATCGCTTTATGTCATTTTACTCTTTGTCCGAAAATTTTATCTCTGTTAAATTAATTATCCTTTGAGTTACATTGCAAACAAAGCTAAAGTAGTTTAACTACTTCCAACTTAAATATTAATTGTAATTCTTAAATTTACCCATTGTTAAATAAAATCGTGATTTAAGATTTAACTGTACATTTTGAATATTTGTGTTTATAGCTTTTTAACTACAACTAGTAAACTAGTAGATGATGTATAGTAAAGTCAAAAACAGGAGCTATATTTTGCCGACTTTTTACAAGTCGAATTTTTAGGTAAAATTGGTCAACATTTGGGCTTTCATTATTTTCGTATGTGCCTCAACCGTTACAAAATCATTTATTAATAGTTTGGGGTGATAGTAAACGTTCTGAACTTTTTCTTCTCTCCCCCCTTCCTCAGTAAAATATTTTGGTAAAATTGGTGTGTGCTCAAACGAAGCATTCACGCAAAGCACAGATTTAATTCTGATCGTTTGAGTCTCAACTGTCTCGGATTTATTTCCGAAAACTTTCAGGAGGGGTTGAAAATAGATTTTTCCAATTTATTCCAAATTTGAATTTTTGTGTTTATGATGTGATTAATAAAAATTGTTTGAATAATAAGCTTCTATTACCACCATTTTAATTTAATCTTCTAACAAGTTTATAGGCTTTTGAAGATACGGCTTAATTTTAATTTTAAACTTTAATGATATAATTTTAGTAACAACAAACTTTAATTAAATTTTATGAAGTTAACATATAATACAATTTTGATAACTTAATTAAAAGAAAAATACTGATATTGATAATATGATTATCATATTGATATAATAAACTAAAAAAGGCAATTTTATTTGTAAAAATTAAGAAATAAATGATTATAATTACATCAGAACTGCTCTAGGCCGATATATCGTTAGGACATCAAAACATAGGCCAATCACATAAATATTGTAAACTCGCAAACATAAAACTTACTCACCCTGCACCATTGCAGTTAAGATGACCTTTTCAAGCACACATGAAGCATAGACAACTGTAATTATCAATGAATCAGTTTTTACCTTCTCACGACTGCTCCTAAAAGAAAAAAATTTGATACTAATATCGATTTGAAAAATCAGATCTATGACACTTACCACTTTAATCATTCAAATCGACAATAACATCCTCCACCCCATCCGAAACAAAAAATTAAAGAACTAGTTGACAAATCTATTAGTCAGTAGCGGATTTAGCACTTGAGAGGCCCCAGGCGCAATTCAATTTTGAGAGGCTCTCTCTAAATTAGGCTTCCTGCGCCTAATGGTAAATCCGCCACTGCTATTAGTACTTAACAAACTCTGATAAAAATTATGGGTTCAACTTGCTCGGTTCTGGAGTACTCTTTACTTGCACTTAGATTATACTCTTGAATGATTTTGTTGGTGGATTATCCAATGATGAGTACGGCATTATCAAAAGTATCTGAATTTTTTTCATTAAAGTATTGTATGTCATAAAATCCAAAAATCCAGTGCTGGTAAGTATGTGCTTTACGATTTTCTACAGCTTTATGATTCTGAGTCGGTATTTTGGCGTTAAATGTATTTATGGCCATCTTCGATTATTTTTGTAAGAGAAAAGGTCGATATCATTGGTCATATTGTCTAAATGTCTTTTCTACTGTTTTTTCTAGAAGAATATGGAGGGCTATAAACAACAACTCTAAAATAATTATAATTTTTTATTTTTAGGCAGAAAACAATAAGTATGTGACAGCTACCGCCTAATTTCTATAACATCACATGCCCGCAAAGTACAAAGTACTATTTCACATAAAACATAACAGACTGAAACCATGAAAAGCACTGGTGAGCATATTCTCTACATTTGCCAAATATTCAAAAAAATAAGAGAATTTAACAAGCCACTCAATATTTATGCTTTGTGGATGATAGCAAGGTTTTCGACAGTATCAAATGGGGGATACTAACTGTAAAGAGGTAATGTGTGAAATAGGAGTACCTACTACCAAAACACTTAATCAAGCTAATACAAGAACTTGATACAAAGAGCATGGAAAGAATTAAAATAGATGACAGAGTTTCTAATCTATGTAAAGTTGCGAAAGGAGTGAGAAAGGGATGTATTCTGTCGCCATTATTATTTAATGTAAATGGTGAATCCATCATGAGGAAAACTCTAAAAGGATCGAATGACGGTTTTACCATTGTAGGAAAAAGATAAGCAATTTTCGATAAGCGAAAAACACCGCCTTCTTTGCCAACTCATCCGAGGAATTGACACTGATTACGAAGCAATGAAAAGACAAAAGCTGCAGTTGCGAGCTGATTATAAATAATAACAGAGCCAATAATAATAACCAAGAGATACGGCAGATCTCGTGCTCCGTTGTCAACCAATATTGTCAACCGATGTATTTGGGGACACTCATTACGAATAAAGGTGGAAGTACTCCAGAAATCAAAAAACGCTGTGTAATGGGAAGAAGTGCTGTTAGAAGTCTATAGAGAATATGGAATAATAAAACAATCACCTTAATAATATAATAAACTATTGATGAAAGCGTTGGTTTTCTTCACCGTACTTTACGGAGCTAGTGCGTAATCAAAAAAATTGACACACTTGAGATATGGTGCTGAAGAAGAATGTTGCGCATACAATGGATTGAGAGAAGAACCAATATGTCCATCGTTAAAGCAATTGATGAGCTTTAAAGGTTTTATCAGGTTGTGTATTAACGCGTGCTTAAGTACTTCGGACAAATAACGCAAAAAAGTGATGATTGATTGGAAAAATTGAAAATCCAGGGCAAAGTAGAAAGAACTAGATGAAGGGATCGTTTTCCAAAGCGTTGTTCGGATCAAGTGAAAGAAATCATCAATAGCTTTCTACAGCATCTTTCAAGAGTGGCCGGCAACAGAGAGATATAACGTGATGTGATGCGAAGAGTCGGAATTAGACGAGACAGAAAAAAGTAGTAAATCTGAGGTTATGACTGCTCTGTCAAAAAGATACTGAAGAAGAAAAAGATACATAAATAAATTTCATGTTTTTTTTTAGTTTATTATAATGTTAATTAAAGATCATCATTTTAAGTGTAATTTAATTAAAGGTCATTATTTTAAATGGCAATCTTTGAAATAAACATTCACATATTCATTAAACATGATTAAAATCTGAATTGAATTTTAATGTGATAAAGTCTAACGAAGGTTTTACTGCTAATTAATATTACTTTTTTGGAGTTTCAACATTTTTCAATACCCATACCTTGTAGAAAACTTAATTTAAATTATGGAAAAGGAAAATCATTAAAACTAAAACTACTTTACATCAATTGGCATCGTTTTAACACAAAAATTAAAAATAAGGAGAGAATATATAAACGTTTTCCAGCCCTTCGCACAAGTTCCCCAAATAATTTCTTTACTATATAACTAATTATTATATCCAATAATATAAATATTATACTGTCAAATCCTCCAGTTTATCAGCCCTATTTAATTGTAATCAAGGAATATTAGAAATTATAAAATTATAAAAAAAATTAGCAGATTGAAGATTTTCCCGAGAACCGCTTAACTCTCACTTGGAAAAATAAGCATCCAAGTACCCTATTTTAAAGCATATATCCTTTTGTGCAATTTTTTGGAGTAATAAGCAAAATAACATCAAAATTCAAAACTATGTTTTTGAGCTAGGAAGGATTCCTATTAAAAATAGCCTTCTCACAATTTTGTTGTAAGTAAACAATATATTTAGTGTAAGTAACTCGGAGTAATTTAAATAAAAATAAGTTTGGAGAGTGATAACAGAGAATTATGACAAGCTGAATGAACAACTATAACATGACATCAGTAATACACGAAAAAAAAAAGAAATCTAAATGATAAATGTTGTGGGAAATTGACGGTTCAAGAGACACTTCAACGAGAATCTATAAGTGCAAGTGCATGTCAATTTGGCCCCATTCGAATTTTAACTACCGCGACGCGTCGTTGAATCTGTAGGTTTACAAGTTACCTATAGCGCTTCTTGCAATTTTGAAATATGTCACCAAGATAGAAAAAATGTACCTACTATATAATTATGCTTTCATTCCAATACATAATGCAATATGGCACCATTTTATAATTTATTACCAATTTTTAGTTGAATTTTGCTCAAAAAATAAAGTAAAAGTTGGAAAAGTTGCTCACAAAAATATTTATGAATAACTTTTTTTAAATATTTATATTTTAAATAGGTATAATAAAATAAAATTATCAATGAAGAAATTATTCTAAAATTATTGAATATAAAAATTTGAATATCCAACCTCGAAGGATAAAATGAAATAAAAATACTCTGAGAATTAAAGATTTAAATGGCTTAAGCGCAATTAATTTTGTTTAAAACCATTATTAGTTTTCTTTTCTCTTTTCTATAGACAAGAGGTGATATAAATAGTAATTTTTAAACTGTCTGATCTTCATCTATCTGAAAAAGTACATCATGCTATAGAAGGATTCTAATGTACATGGGTTTGATTGAGGCTAAGTTTCTGTTGCACACTCAATTTTCCAAATGTTGTCATTTATATAAATAGCAAACAATAGTTTCCTTTTATAAATTCTTCGGACAAGTTGAAAACAAACAAAATATTTAATCAAGTCCACCGGTTGTGAAATGAGAAGGATAACAGCATATAAAAGCAATTGCGGTTTCAAAAAAATATTTACAAAGCTATAAAGCACTTTTGAATTATTCTTTGATGTGTATCATGTTTAAAAAGTTTTTCCAATTTTCTTGTTAATATATGAAGTGACAGATGTGCTGTTTTAATTAAAACCGAAATGATAAGAAAATTTAAAATTGCTAAATTGTAATAGCAAACTTAATGCATAATAAAACTGAGGAAACGTAAAATATGGTTTGTTCATTTGACAGCTAAGAATCGTAGATAATTTAATTTTACGATGAACAAGATTTAATGGTTCATGTAATCTTGCTAAAGCATTGTGGATACATCTAAAATCACGATATATTTGTGAAATACCGATTATAAAAGCATTTCACACAAAATTAATTTTTTTCTCAAATTTAATTTATAACCTTTTTAAGACGACATAAAAGTTGAATAAAGGTAAACTATAAAAAATTTTAATAAGTCGAGTGTAAACGACTTGCTTGAACGTCAGCTGGTGGAGAAATGGAAAATTTTATTTCATTCGAGTACTTTGGTATTTGACGATCCGGAACTTTACTTTTCACTATTATTATGGTTAAAGATTTTTATGAAAAATGAGCGAATGAATAAATTGAGAATTTAGAATTTTACACAGTAATTTTGCTTTAGAATTTTAAAAAGCTTTAAAATAACAAAGAAAAACGTAACCCTTTCGTGTAAAAATCTCCATTTAACTTGGAGTGAATTTGAAGCTTATGTTTGGAAATATTTCCGCACTTTGGATTTTAATTGCACAAATAAGACCAAAAAGAACGGAAAAACTTGAGAATAATGAATGAAATTGAAAGCAGATTGTAGTTCTATGTTCAAATTCATAAAGTATGAAAAGTTAGAGGTGAAAATGAAAATCAGAACATAATGCGGTTACCGTCTTGCAAAGGTTTTTATAGTATATTTTTCTTTTGTGCTTTTAAAAAAGTTATTTAAAACATAAAATAATAACCGTATATTAAATAAGCAATTTAATTATGAATGCTGATTTAATTTTCAATTTGAATGTAAGTCTTAGGTAAAGCATTGAATAAAAAGAATTTAAATTAAATTTAAGTCAGTTTTTACAATTTTTTTACATGTAGGTATAGTAATAATAAAATACTTCATGACGTAATAATACTGCAAGATGTATAATCAGCTTTTGAGGATGACAAGACGACAGGAATAAAACCAAAATTTCAAATTTAGTTCTGAAATGTGTGAAGTTGCAAATAAACACATACTGAAATTTATAGCGGTTTTGTACTCTTACATGGTAAATTCAAAGCATTTAGAATCAAATAGAAGGTACAAAACTTCGTAACTGAGAGTTTTCTCCACAATTTCAAGTAATGCAAACTTACAATTGCTGAAGATATTTAAAGTTTTAACACTTTCAACATTTACCTAAATTTCCAACTTGTACATTGTTTATCTAAGTTGCAAACTACGAAACTGTGTATAGCTATTTATAAAATAATAAATATTTATTATTATTAATTCAGTATTAAACTGAATTTTGTATTATCATTCCTAATAATGTACCAGTTGGTTGGTGTGGCAGTAAATGAGAGTTGAACCTGCTTTAACAGAATTATTAGTATCGTGGTTCAAAGACCACGTTAAACAGTAGGTCTAACAGAGATGTAAATTTGAGTTGGACTTTAACCACTATGTTTAAACTTTTTCCGCATTTTTTAATCATATTTTTGAAGGTAAACGAAGAAAAGAGGAAAAAAATATGTATTTTGAAATATTATATTATGTAACATTACAGTTAAAATCCTATCTCAAAGGCTTATTTGAAAATTAACAGCGGAATAATAATCGAGAACTAGGTAATTAAATAAAATAAAAAATAAATCAATTACTGCTAAAGAGAAAACTAAAGGACAAGGCTAATCTAAATTCAAGGTTTACTTGTGTCATAAGTTGATTATTCATGTTTTAGTGGTCCGAAATGCAAACAAAGTATTGCCACAGGTTTTGTTCTGTGGTCTTTGTACCGAAATTATTGGATCTTATTTCCTTGTCTTGGCCATAGTTACTTAATTGGGGGTTTGTAGCTTTTTGAATAAAGGAAACCACTTTATATTACAAATAATTATAATGAATAATATTTACAAAGATTTATACAACTTATAAACTAAAATAATTCCCTAACGATGGGTTGGTAAAATTCAACACAGTTTGGATTATCATAATTTAAAATATATTTACCAAAATTAATAGGTCAACCATGCATTGTTATAAATGGATTTCTTCACTTGGAGGGTAGAACATCTCGGTGAAGTTCTTGGCCAGGGTTCGGCACCCATGGCCCGGCCGCTGCCCAGCTGACGGACGACCTCTAGACGGCTTCTCGATTGCCACCACTGATATGACTAACTAACTCTTCTTCTACTACTACTACTACTTCTGATAACAATTGCACCGGTGACCTATATATAACATTTTCCCTACTTATTCAACCGTAATTTAGATTGGTCCTCGATGGTCAGATGATGTCTTGATATGACGTATTATGACAACCATCTGCATATTTATTTTAATATAAAATATAATAAATTATGAATTTTGCATAATTATTGTCGGCCATGACGGTAATCGCCATATTGAAATTATAATACGGAACCGGACAACTGGGCGACGGACAACTGGGCGACGTATAACTGGGCGAAAGACAACTGGGCGAAAGACAACTGGGCGATTAGTAAACTAGGCGATTAGTAAACTGGGCGATGGTCAACCGGGCGACGGACAACTGGGCGACGGGTAAACTGGACAACGTATAAGTGGGCGACGCAACTATAAATTTTGAGCATTTAAGAAAAAATTATTATGATAACCTCTATGGGTGAGAGGTAAGTACTCGTGACCCGAAAATATCAATTTTGAAACTTTGATGAATTCTGAATGAGCATATTTTAAATAAGAGAATTAACCCCAGAGAATGGCCTTAACAGCACTAGTTTTTTCAAAAATTGATTTTAAAAACTTTGATTTTCACAGCAAATTTTATGCTAAGTCGTTCGTGAGTGGTGAATTCTGGCATTCTGTGATCTGTCCGTGCAAGTTAAATTACTTTTTAGTTATACGCAGAGAGGGGATAACCGGAGCGACACTAGCACTTCATATGCTTCAACAGTGCACTTTGAGCAAAAATTATGTTTTTTAATAGTAATTTTTATTTGCACAACCACCGTTCTTGTAGAATTCACGCAAAAACGAATTTCACCTTTCAATAATCCACCTTTTCCTTAACCCACCCACGGGCCTAGGGGTATGTTTATAATAAGTGTAGTTTTGGCCACCATGGCACGAGAAGGATCCACGCGAAAAAGTATTAACCGTACGTTAACATTGCGTACGACTAAGTGAGTCATCAGCTGGACTCTTATGCATTACTGATGACGAAAAAAAAGTTTTATCCACCCCCTTCCTAATAGCACCTTTTTAGAGTTGGAAGGCCCTAAAGGGTTATTGTTAGCTAATAAAGACAATGATTCATCATCTCTTAGTTAGGTTATGAGTTACTTAAATTATTAATTATTAATAATTATTATTTACATAAATTATTTTAATCAATATAGCTAGCTTATTGCATATATATATATAGTACAAAAGTAGACAGTAGAACATTACCAACACCTGGTTGGTACATTACCAACAGGCATAACCTTTTTTAATTTTTCTAGTCAGCAACAAAATTTCAAAATCTTTGTTTTTTTTGGTTTTTGTTTTAGATTACCCTGTATGAAATGTTTCAAAAAATAAAGTTGTATCAAGTGAGAAAATGCAAATACCTGCAAAATTTTCAAACGCGACAGTTTTTTTACACTCAAAACTCAATAAGTTTTATGCTAAATATTTCAATTCTTCAAAATGCTTCAGGTTGTCGCCCACTTACACGTCGCCCAGTTTATACGTCGCCCAGTTTATCCGTCGCCCAGTTTACTCATCGCCCAGTTGTTCGTCGCCCGCTTGACAATCGCCCGGTTTACCCGGCGCCCAGTTTACCTATCGCCTAGTTGTCCGTCGCCCGGTTGACCGTCGCCCAGTTTACCAGTCGCCCAGTTATACGTCGCCCAGTTATACGTCGACCAGTGGGATTCGCCCAGTTGTCGCGTACCGTTATAATACTTTTCGATTATTATGGCCTTATTGATTATTTGATCTTTAATTAATTTAATCTAAATTCTTCCAAAATATCTTTAATTTGATTTACTTTAATTTTGAATTGCCAAATATGAGTTTTAAGTTCTAAATTTATTTTATTAATTTTCATATTGTGACAGTATAGCTAAAAAAATTCATACAAAACTAACTAATTGTAAGTTTATCGCTTGCGGCGGCGCTTCAATGTACTTGAATATGTGGATAAAATTGATTTATCCAAAAGTCATTCAATCTCACGATTACTATATAGTATTTAAATATCATTTACAGAATTTTATGTAGCCAAAGCTGATCTGAAAAATACTAAAATATCATAAAAAGAGTAAACGAAAAAAAGTACATTTTCTCTCATTTTACAAAAAACACTGTAGACTTAAAAGTATTGCTTCAGAGCCTGTGATAGTAGTAATTAACAAATAAATTTCAAAAATGTACTTTTTGTATTATAGTTCTTTAGACGTGGCAACGTCGCAACGTAGGTTTTAACGCGCGCAAAATTTAAAAATGCATGGAATATAAGAATAAAGGTTTCATAAAAATTCTTTACTAAAAATAACATAAACGAGGTTTTACTATAATATTTTGTAATAAATATAATATTTTATTTTGATTATTATCATAATATTAGAATAAAATACTACATAAAATTTTGTTGTTCTAGTGTAATAATAGATTTATGGCACACTTACATATAACCTCTACACCACCACCGTCACGTTGCCTAGTTTAAATACTGCTTAAGTCAAACGAGACGGTGTATAAATTTGATGCTTGCTATATCGACATTGCTCATTTAATGACGATGTTCTAATTTATAAAATCTTTGAAAATTAGATAATAATTGATGCATTTTACAAAATTTTATTTTATTTTATTTTGTAGTTTACGCTATCAATATTAGGTGGTTGAAAATATTTGAATTTATCAAATGTTACACTGAACAATCTCACAAAGCACATTTACTGCTGCTATAATCCAGGCTCCTTAATTTTGTGAAACCGTACAAGTCATAAATTTAGATGTAAATTAAATTACGATGACAATGGCACGTTTTTCTTTGTCATTTAATGCGCAGATATTTGTCCTTGAAGATCCAACTAACTTTGTGTTTACTTATTATTTCATTAATTTTTGCTTCATCACCTCCTAGTTTGCATATTTCTTATGAAGTATTTGCTGTTGTAAAACCATAATATTTTAAACTTAATTTGTATAATCATTCATGAGATTCATCTTTCCAATTTATTTTCTTACCACCTGCATAATCTTTTAAGATTTTTTGAAAATAATGTTTCTAAAATTAAACAAAATTTTTATGATGTGTAAATTTTCAACTAAAAAATTAATAATTTTTAATGCTAAATCAATTTAATTTTTTATTATTTATATCATTTTATTGAAGTTATAGAAGTTTTTCTATTAATTTGTTTACGAGTAGGTACTGTGATATTACTTACACAATCATATTATGGTTTTGATATAGGATGTAATTATTACCATTCCATGCAGTACAAATTATATAATAATGATTATGACATTAAAACATAATTTTTAAAATTTGTTGCATTGGAGCCACAGCTCAATGACGTTATACGTGCTAAGATTTGCAACTAAAATTAGTTAAAATAAGATGTTTTGACTATAAGAGCGAAAAAAAATCGTTAAGGATGTAGAAGTTAGAATTTAACGAGCAGAATGGATTTATGTTGAAATTTTTATTAATTTGATTGAAGTAATAATTCTAATTACTAAAATAAAAAATAAGCCTATTTATTTATTAATTGTTTTGGCTTGTCTTTTTTGTTTGTTTTGTCTTGTTTTAAAAGCGATATCCATCAGTGCTACATTAAGGGGTTCCATCTAGCTAGCACATCAAAAATGAGACTTTTTAGAAATTTTTTTTGAGAATACAAAAAGAGCAATCGAAATGAGGTTTGGAGGGCTTATTCTACATGTATTGAAGTATAAAAAAACAATTTTTGCTACAAAAAAATATTCAAAATAGAGGCTCAGTCGTAGCTAGAGTGAGGACGCTTTTTTTAAAGGCGTTCCACGGGCAAAAACAGAACTCTTTTGTGTTAGCAGCTGGAGCAAACAAAAAATTTTTTTTATTATTTACAATATTTTTGCAAGAAAAGTACACACGATTATTAAGAAATATGGGTTTTTCGCAAAATGGCATCATCTTGAAAAAAAAATTATTATTTCTTTCGAAAAATACGACCTTAATTTGTTTATATAAACCGCAATAGTTAATCTATCGTTAAAATCGTGTGTACTTCTTTAGAAAATATATCTAAAAAGCTACAGTTAAAATTTTATGCAAATCGGATAAAAACTACCAGAATTATGTTTTCACCCAATTTTAAAAACGTAGTTTCGAGATAATCGTGTTTAAAGTTTCAAAACTGTTTTTCTACATGAAATTTTTGAAATAGGGGCTTACTAATTTTTTTACTTTTACCCACTTATGCTAGGACCATAAAGCATCACTTTTAGGTTTAAATTATGCTCCTCAGTTTCTTTCCTGGCAGAAGGAATGACCTTACGAGCATCTTTTTTTCGATCTTGATGACGAGTGCTCTTCAGCTCTTACGCGGTGTTTGTCGATTTTGTAAAAAAAATTGTAAATATTTAATCAATCTTTAATTCTAACAAAGTCATTATTTCAAAAAGCTTTTTAAATCTCTTATAAAAAAAATTGGTGCTATGTCAAAAAAATTTTTCAAAAACTTTGAATTTATAAAAAATCAAAATAAGTCGGTCTGTGTTCAAGTGCCTTCTTTTAAAAAGTATATACTTTTGTGAAACCTTTTTTAGTAATAAGCAAAATATCAGTGAATTACGAAAATGTGTTTTTTAACCCCGAGGATTCCTCTTAACGTGTTTACATAAAAAAGTGTTGAAGTATTGTGTAATGCTAGTAATTATTTTTGTAACTAAATTTTATAAGTTCCTGGAAATAAATTCAAATTACATTCAGTAATCAGTGGATATTGCTGTTAATTTGTGTGTATTAATTAGTTTTTTAACTGTTAATGCACTTAACCATCATATTAAATCATAATAAATAAATTACATTTCTTTAAAACCATAAAAATTAAAATCACAAATACAGTGGGGCCCGCTTAATGTGATCGCGGTTAATGTTATCATTCGGATATTGTTATCACTTTTGCCAGGAACCAAACGGACATAGATTATTACACACAAAAAACATTGTTTATAGTTATCATAATTCGGTTAATGTTATCATATTATTCTTAAGATTATTTTCTCCCACGAGCAAAGGAGTTGATTTTCAGTTACAAGCATTTTTTTTATATTGTGCATACCACCCACATAATATAAAGTCAGGTGTTAGCAAGAAAATCAACGTCACACATGTGATATCACATTACATATTTATGTTTATTATCAATTCCGTCGTTTAAATACGTAAATGGACGATAGTTTGCTGTTAATGTGTGTTGTAAGATTTAGTCCTGCTTGAAAACTTTACAATGAGCGACTATTATTAATTAATTTTTGTTGATGTACTACATACTAATAAATAACCAAAAAAAAAATTTTCTTTTTATTGTTATCAATTGGTTATTGTTATCAAAAACCTCAAGTCCCAATGTGATCACATTAAGCGGGCCCCACTGTAATACAAAATTGAAGCTCAAAGTGAATTTAACAAAAGGCCAAGATCGTTACTGAAATACAAATTACAATAGAAAATTAAATTTGATACAAATACCATTTACTATGTAGAGAGGTGAGCTAGGAGAACGGGTCAAGAACCGGTGTAACCGGGAATTTTTACCATAGTGAAATTTTACCCCCCGGTAAAAATTCCCTAGTGAAATTTTACCCTCTAGTAAAAATTCTTTAGTGAAATTTTACCCCCTAATTATTTTTTACTAGGGGTAAAATTTCCCTAGAGAATTTTTACCGAGGGATAAAAAAGTTCAAAATAACCTCAGTAAATTTTTACCCCCTTAAGAAATTTAATAGGTAAATCAGAATTTTTATTAGTTTATGTATCGAATTCGATTATATTATATTCTAAGATGTTAAAATATTTTCCTTAGATTTTGGAAGACAAAGAAGTACGAAAGCTAATCACTGAATTTATGAAAACTCAAAAACAAAAAGTGGATCTGTTTTCTGGTGTTCAGAATTACATGAATATCACGAAAATGGACAAAATGCAATTTGGGCAACAGATGTTGAGATGCTTTTTACTGCAGCACTCATTTCTTTCTTTCTCATCGTTTTGCTTCTTGACAGGAGCATCGTGACCATTAATTTTGGTATTAAATGGTTCTTTTGGCAGATTACTCTCGGTGGTTTGCCATTGCTTTCCGAGAGGAAAGGGTCATAATGAAGTTGGATAAATTGTGTAGCCGGGTTAGGGATCGAACCGAGGGCTGCTAGCCTAGAGTCCGGTCCCTAGCCCGTTCACTTAGCTCACCTCTCTAAATTCATACTCAGCACTCATAGGGGCCGACATATTATATTCGTTTACTAAAATTTCAAAAAATCTTATAGGTTATATTTTATAATCTTATAAAATTTTATAGGTAAATCAGAATTATTATTACTGTTTATGTATCAAATTCGAGTATATTATATTCTGAGATGCTAAAATATCTTCCTCAGATTTTGGAAGAATAAAAATAAATAAAATAAGATAATTTATTAGTTAAATAGTAAAAGAAATAGTAATACAGGGAAGGCCGCAAAAACTCCCCACATTTCATAAAATCGCAGTAAAGGATGATAGATAATAGATCTACGGTACCAACTAAGATATTATAATAATTATTTTCTAAATAAGGTAAGTTGTAACGAAAATTTTTCATTTTCGTTGTGAGTTCGCACCCCGCTGCTGACCTAAGGTTCATGCGCAGCGCGTATGATTGGCCTTGACATCACTTCCGCTAAAATTTTCCTGTCAGAAGAAGTTATCTGTCAAGTTTGATGCAATTTTAGCTCAGCATGATATTTTAGATCTTTGCATGGATCGATGCAGATCGTTTTCGTTTATGTTTTTATTCGTTGATTATGGATGCTTCAGTTATTCTGGAAAATCGCTTTTGCGGATTTTATGTTTTCCAAAATTTCCAGTGTTTGTGGTTCGATTGAGGATATTTTCGTAAGACGTTTTGTCCCGGCTTTATGATTTTACCTCTTGGTTTTTGAGTGGGAAGATAATGTTTTATCTAGACGACCATTTTTATTATTCCTGGTAACACCTGCACCACCTGTTGATAGCACTACTATATCTGGAGATGAGTTTTTGGGTTCCTGTTCTGTTTATGGTCAACACATTTGTTTGGAATGTTTGTATCAACATCTTGAAGAGAGAAGAACAACTATAATGAGTATTTTATGTAATATTATCTTTTGTAATCACGTTTAAGATCTTTTAGGTGAGTGATTTTGCTTATTGTAGTTGTTTTTGATTTAGCTTTTGACACCACGATACTTGGTGTGTGTTGTTCCAGACACCTGTGGCGCCAGCAGACAGAAATTTTGGATGTTTTCACTTTTATTAACCCAAGTGTTCTCTTGTGCTTACTGTTAGTCAAATTAAAGTTTATTTAATGTTTATTTTGTTTTACTACTTCGAGAAGCAATTAATACAACCCATCACCCAGCCGCCGAATTATCATTGAGCTAGTTTTTTTACATCAGGGTCTTCGCACGTCGAATTTTACCAGTTTTACTGGGTGTGCGGAGAATTCTCTTTTCGAAGGGAATTTTTCTTACAAAGTGAAACACAAGAAATCAATAGATCCAAACAGAAAAAAAATAACAAAGCCAGTAGGTATATTTAATAACATTATCAAAGTAATTTCCAAAAATTAAAACAAAATGTTTAATCCACGAGAAAGTGATGAATTCAACAATGACAATAAACCTGATATCGTCAAATCATCAAAGTACATCGCCTTGGATTTAAATATGGTTATGCAATTTTTAACTAACAAAACGTATCCTCAACATATCAAAAGAAAAGTCTACTTTTCGAAAACAATGTAAACCTTATACAATGGAAAACGAAACTTTATTATACAAAAAAAAAATTAAAAAAAGTGACAGAACCACGAGCGGTGATGCAGAACATGATAATTTAAAACATTACCATGATAACGGATTTCAAGAAAAAAATGGCGAAAATGAAGAACATGAATCATCTGTGGAAGAAATTTATTGTATTACTAAAAAATCAAAATTTCGTTTTTGTCCCATAAATAATATTTGGCAAAAACTACTACCAAGCAGCTTGGACTTTCATTTGACAAAAATTCCGACTTTGCAAAAACAAAAAATTCGTTGCTCTATTCGCCTCACACTGTTATAGACGTCAAGGCAGACGGTAACTGTTTTTTTAGATGCATATCTTTATGCATTATCGGAAGTAAAGATCAGCACAAAGAAGTACGAAAGCTAATTACTGAATTTATGAAAACTCAAAAACAAAAAGTGGATATGTTTTCTGGTGTTCAGAATTACATAAATATCACAAAAATGGACAAAAATGCAATTTGGGCAACAGATGTTGAGATGCTTTTTACAGCAGCACTCATAGGGGCCGACATATATTCGTTTACTAAAATTTCAAAAAATCCTGCATGAATAAGGTTTCCAAGTTCAATGCACCTTTCCGATGAATCTAGTTACAAAAATCTGGCAATATATTTGAACCATAAAAATTCAAATCATTTTGAAGTAGTAATTTCGGTAAAAAGAAGTGTATAAGAAAATGTAATTTTTAAATAAATGTGTTAAGCTTTTAAATTATTCTATTTTATTCTTCAAATATCTGAGGAGGATATTTTAACATTTCGCAGTAAAATATTATAGATTTTGATACATAAATAGTTATAAAAATTCTTATTTACCTATAAAATTTCTTAAGGAGTTAAAAATTCCCTAAGAATATTTTGAGCTTTTTTACCCCCCGGTAAAGATTCCCTAGTGAAATTTTACCCCCTAATCATTTTTTACGGGGAATAAAAATTCCCTAGCGGAATTTTACCCTTGGTAAAAATTCTCTAGTAAAATTTTAAATATTCCCTAGGGTAATTTTACCTTAACAAAAATAAAAATAAAAAGGGGTTAAAATTCCTGGCTACACCGGACTCTAGGCCATAGGTCCTAAGTTCGATCTCTAACCCGGCTACAAAATTTATCCGACTTCATTATGACCCTCTCCTCTCGGTAGACAATGGCAAAACCACCGAGAGTAACCTGCCAGGAGAACCATTATGGTCACGATGCTTCTGTCAAGAAGCAAAACAATTACATTTTTTTTTATAAAATATAATCGGCATGTCTAAGAATTTTGCAATCTTTTTTTATATTAGTTGTAATAAATTGAGCCAAACTTTGGAAGCTCACTGTATCACAAATATTATTGGTTTATACCTTTAAATTTCTAAATATATCAATATTTGTCAATTTGTATATTGACTGACATTTGAAAATTGGAAATCGAGAGAACATTGCTGGCATAACGAGCACTTGTACCAACAATCGTTTATCGTCACGTAAGTGCACTAATGTGGTCTTTATGAAAGTACTACCTATAAGTAAATTCTTTCTCTTTGTATGCTTAGTGCTAGTAGAATTAAAAGTTCTTAAAATGTATTGTGATTAATATTTTTTATTACTTTCGTACAGCTGATGCCAGTCTATTATTTAAATTTGAACTTTTAAACCTTGTTTTTATTGATTTAGTTATTACTACAATGATAATTAATTTAAATTAAATCTCAATTAGATTTTGATCAACTAGAATTAATACATTGCACTTTAAATTCTCGAACAATAGAAAATCAAAATGGAATAAATAAATTATTGTAAAAATTTGAGCCAATTATACATAAAAAAAACTACATCTTCACTTCTTTTAGCTCTTGTTAATAGGGTATGTTCACATTTTTTAAAAAGTATGCAGTGCGGTAGTTAAGTGACCATTTAAGCGAATTATCAGAAAAAATATTTTTTTTTAAGTTTTATTTTGGAGTAATTTTATAATAAATTAAACACAGCTAACTTTAAGGGCGGATTTCATAATAAAAGCGTTAATGCCGACTTAACTAAAAGGTCGTAGTTAACCAATAGAAAACGTCCATTAACTTTAACAAGCCAATAGAAATCCTCTTTTAAATTTAATAACTTTTTAAAAATTTTATGAAATCCACCCTAAGTATCAAGTAGCTAAGGTAATGACGTCACAGTTGCACACTTATCATTAAAAGTCATATTACGTTACAAATAGCCAAATATATGTATCTTTTAATATTCTGAAAAGTCATTATGCCTACTTGTATTTATTTGTATAATAAAGCACATATTAATAAATTAAAGATAAACTTAGTAAACACATCCTATTGTCATACCTCCTCCATCAGAGCGGATTAATTTTAAAGTAAAAATTGGACTTTGTACAGGAAATCCTTTGTTTACTTTGCATGCATTACCAAGACGTGGCGTTGAACGGCCAGATCTTTTCCCAACTTCTCACGTTATGATAATATTACGTGGGTGATAGTTTCGTTGCATTAAATTCAGATTTGTCATGGTAAATAATATTGGAGTCAATGTTCCATAAACAGCAGAAAAGTGATCTGCAAATAGATAGGCACATTGCTTACCAAAAGTTGAGATTTTGTTACCCAAGAAATCTGAACAGAAAACCCATTAGTTTTCCTACGACCATGAATATGCCTCCAGAATGTTTTAGGATTTGCATAGAGGTCGCACTCCATTTTGGACAGATATCTATGGTAAAGTCCAGAGTGAAGTTCCTTAACTTGAGCACGTATGGAGTTAAATGCCAAGTAATCATACATACACCTAAAATGTTTAAGCTTGCTTGAAAACCAAAGTGGACAGTCGGTCTTCCAAACTCGTTTTAATGGAACAAGAGCATTGATTATACCGAATTATTAACAATTTCATCAAGACTACTACATCCTAAAACGTTAGTCCAATTAACATTTAAAAGACAATTGTTAATTTTGTCGTAAACCGCAGCTTTAAAACCATAAATTAATTTGTCAACAAAGAGTTCTTCCGATGAACAGAACTGCTCAAAGCAAAGTCAAAGTTGACAAAAAAAAGGTCTAAAAGAACACCACGACTATTAGAAAGTTTGTTCAATTGCATCAAATCGTGAAAGGACATACTGTCACTCAGAATCCGTGATTTGGTACTAATGTTGGCTGCCGAAATAACATTGGTTCCGCTGAAACACCATCTGGCTTTTGGCACATTAAGATTGCTACAAATTACAATTTTTGATTGAGAACATCATCATCGGTACAACAAAACTCTTCATAAGTAGATGCGTCAGAATCGGGTGGCAAAATCATAGAACCAATGTTGGTATTGCATATACTTGTACTAGTATATTTTCAATTGCCGATGAAGTATGGTCAAAAATATCCAGAAGAAAAAGTAACCAGGTCAGTTCTGATGGATCCAAACAATTGATTATACAATAATTAGGATTAGGGTCTTGTACCTTTATATTTTCCTAAATGCTCTGTTTATTTACTCGTAGGTGTGCAACGTTTCACTGCGTGCGTGACAATCCAAACACCAAAGCATTTTATCCTCTGATATAAAAAACTAACCAACTTAAATGTGGCTCATATTTCTGAAAAGTCATGAAAAATTTTCAAAAAACATTCATTTAATGTATTATTAAAAAAATATAAACCCTTATATTGTGTTATCAACCCTTATCAACAATGAAATAATAAATTATAAGTTTTACACCTTGTGGTTGAAATATTACATTAGATAAAATGTAATAAAATTTAAATACAACAAATTTAAACCTAAAAAAACATTTTATGGTAAGTAAAGAAAATAAAATAGGGTGGGTTTTAAATGGCCCACCTGGTATTTGTTCGTAATTTTGTATCATTAAAATGTGAATGTTTGTGTTTGCGCGGGTAATGGCGACGACGTGGTTTATGACAAGCTTAGCCTAACGCAATTTATTATTGTAAATTGTACACGAAATTGTATTTTTCAAAACGCTGTATAATATTTAAATCAATTATAAATTGCCAATTGCATTGTATTTTTAAATAATATTTATTGTTATGTTACTAAAATATTACTCACAATCAACCAATTACCAAATTTTCATTTTAACTGCTGGGATTAAGTAATTTAATATTTGAAACAGCCGAAATACATAAGCGTTATTTCTTGGATTGAGCTCAAAATATCAATCAAAACCCGATATGAGTAAACTGCTGTTGCACAAGCTCCGATTAATTTGTTTCACAGCATTTGAATAGATTCAAGTACGCCATTTGATGTTAGTTGAAAATGCTCATACTGCGATCTTTTCAAATAACTGTTTCCAGAACATATACAAATAGGTAGAGATAATCAATTATATTTTTTTACAATCAAAAATTTGAAGGATAATTTCTATATTATAACAATATAAGAAAGTAGATTAGGTGGATTTGAACTATTTTGTGTTTGTTTGCAGTGATTTTTCGGTATTCTGCCTCACTCAGGTTATAGTAGTTTGGCCCTCGGCCTCACTCAGTATATTAGAAATTTTGTTAATACTATTTCAACAATTTAAAAAGTGATAAGAATTTAAGAATGATATAATTAGTGAAAATAAAAATTTTTAATTCAAAAAGTTTAAATTTAGTTTAGATCCTTTACAATATTTCAAATAATAATAACGCATAACTGCAAAAAAATTGCGGCAATAATGAAGTAATTCGGTTTAAATTGCGTTGTTCTACTTATCTAAAGAGAAATGTTAATGTCAACTTACCCTACAATGGAAGGGACTTGTAATATTATAATTTTTACTGTCTTAAAAGCATGGAGTGCTAAGACAAATGAAATGTCATTATTAGGGAGGCAAAGTAATTAAGAAGGGCGGTTACCATAGCTACATAACCCACTTTTAATTATTTTAGGTTTAGAAAATATTACATTGGATTTTCTGGGCAACAAGTACTAAAAATTCATGAATTTTATTGGTTTTCAAATAATGCAAACGAGTACACCTACAAGTGTAATTTTCAATTTAAACCGAAATGATTTATAAATTGAATTATTTGTTCGAGTGTTCGGAAAAGTTTCTACCTAAATATTTACAATAATTTAAATATTTATCCATTATATACCTTTTGAAAATCATTATCACCTTCACGTTTGTTTATAGTTTTATAAAGGATTGGAAAAATATTTTACGAAGCTTTTTTTCTAAGATTTATAATACTATAGAACACAGAGGAGCGTAAGAAGGTGTGGTTCATTTTATTACATTGGCTTTTTGATCTGTGTTTTTCAGATTTTGGTTTTGTTGGTCTAATAGTACTGTCACATGCAAGTTTTGTTCAACAATTTATTTAGTATTGCGGAGATTTATGGTAACCATAAATTGTATTAAAGGAAATGTGAAACTAAAACTAAACACTTATGCAACATAAATTTCCATCTTTGCTTTCTAAAAATTTTTTTTGAGATAATAAATAAACGAAAAATAGAAATTTTGTTAATGAAATTGAAACCAAGTTTTATCTTTGACATTTTTATGAAAATTGATGGAAATATCGATATTTTTAGTTTGAAATATGCTTCATCTATTGTCATTTAAATATCCTGGATATGCCTATGTAGTATATTATTTGGGTTTACATATGGACGTTCCTGTGATGTATGTTTTAATTACCGTGATGGTTAAAGATACTACTGCGTAGCTAATTTTAAGTATTAGTCTGAGTAAATAAAGTACAATTGACAACTTTAATATTTTTAATTTTATAATAAACTTGAAATGAAAATACATAATTAAAAGAAGGAAAATATTTCAAATATTTTTGGGAATGCAATCTTACATTAAAATAGAAATATGGATTTTCTATTTCATATCTCAGTCACTGGATTAGGACAGTATCCAGAATCAACCTTTGGTTTTTGTAATAAAGTTCAGTCGGCCATTAATATTGACAGGGTGGTCCAGAATATAGCAGATACTCGAACTATGTATGTTTATGATAAACAATCATAAACAAACAACCAAAACTTTATGATAAAATGATAATTATGCAATCAAGGAAGTTTGGCAGACACAGATTACCAAATGTCGACAACCCGAAATCACAAAGAAAAAATAAAAATGCTGTGTTTCTGGCTTTTTTGCCTTCATCAGTACCATACACTTGTAAAATCACTCAATTGCATAATAATAGTAGAAGACGGCTACCGTTTTATCAATGTAAAAAGACAGCAATCGCAAGTCAAATGTTACATATCCAAACTATGCCAAACGTGCATCAGTACGTAAGGTAATGATGAAGGCGAAAAAGTCAGAAACCAAGCATTTTTATTTTTTGTTTGTGATTTCAGGTTGTCGACATTTGGTAATCTGTGTCTGCCATTCTTCCTTGATTGCATAATTATCGTAAAGTTTTGTGCAAGTGTTTACTAATACAAGGTGGCCCTTTGAAAACGAAACAGACGGGATTGTGGCCAACAGAATTTTTTTTTAAGAAATGCAAAAACAGGTCAATTTTATCATGAAGAGGGACAACTTTTGCGACTAATGTCACTTCCGCATTGTTTCATCCCTTCGCGTTGCGATGACAACCCCTAAAATGTTAATAGGGATGATATGGCAAGTAACACCTCATTTGAAAGGTCTTGCTTCCCTGAAATCAGTTCAATAATTTTTTAAAAGTTTTATCAATTATCCACCAAAAAAATTAAAGCTGCAAAAATGCGAAATAAATCCGATATTCCAAGACATTTAAGAATAAAAAAAGGAAAAACGCTTGGACAGGTTGATTTACCCTTAAGGGCAAACAACCCTTAGAATTTTGAATAAAAAAATGGGTCTATTTTTTTATCAGAAAGGTAAAATGCGTTTTTGAAACTTTAGCTTTGATACTTACAGAAATTTATGAAATGATGAAAGAATTGTTTCAATTCCTGATTGCATTCAAGACTGTAAAGGTGGTTCACCCTTCACTTCAAGGGTTGTACTGTCAATGTTTATAAATAGCACTATTGCAGTAATAGTAGCCTCTTGAAAATTAAAATCAACATGTACAAGCGTTTTTCCCTTTTTTATTCTTAAATGTCTTGAAATATATTGGATTTATTTCGCATTTTTGCAGCTTCAATTTTTTTGTTGAATAATTGATAAAACTTTAAAAAAATTATAGAACTGAATTCAAGAAAGCAAGACCTTTCAAATGAGGTGTTACTTGCCAAATCATCCCTATTAACATTTTAAGGGTTGTCTTCGCAACGCGAAAGGATGAAACAATACGGGAATGACATTAGTGGCAAAAGTTGTCCCCCTCAATGATAAAATTGATTGGTTTTTGCATTTCTTAAAAAAAAAATTCTGCTGGCCACAATCCTGTCTGTTTTGTTTTCAAAGGGCCACCCTGTATGTTTCTACTATGTAAAATTTTACTATGTAAAATTTCCATTTTTGGGATGGTGTTGAAATAAGTGACGATTGTCAACCAAAAAATTGGCTCATAATTAGTATTAAAAACAGATAGAAATGGAAAAAGGAAAAAGTAATTGTTCAGCCTTGAGAATTATTTATATTTAAAACGTGTGCAAAATTTCATGATGATTAGTTAAGTATGTTTTGAGTTATCTTACGCACGGACTTCAAAAATGTAGTTTTGAGTTAAACGCGTCTGAAGTTTTCGGTGTTGATAAAGTTTCATAATAATTGTTACTCTCATTAGCTTGTATCTTTGCAAGTTTTACTCCGATCGACTTGAAACTTTTATATAATATTTCTGAGATGCTGTGCATTCATATCAAAAAATAAAAAAACGAGTTTTTTCGAATCCATGACTGTACGTAAGCCCTTAAAATACATTAAAATTCAGTTCAAATTACTGGATTAGAAATGTAATATATTTTTGTAAACACTACAGCAATGAAAGCTTTCTGAAACTAAGTGAGTAATAACTTTTGTATGAAAATTTCTAAGATTTGTGATAAAATTTTATGTAATTCTTGTGGCATGTAGTCTGAAATGGAATTGATTACGTATAGATTGATCTTTAACTGCCGTTAATTTTGAAACATCACTAAGGGTGACTTGTATAGATCTAGTTTAAAATTTTAAATTGCAGATTAACCAATCACAATAGTCAAAATCCGAGTTTAAACCATAGTTACCGGTTAAACTTGGACTATACAAGTCACCCTAAGGCTGACTTGTATAGATCTAGTTTAAAATTTTAAACTGTCACCCTTAGGTTGACTTGTATAGTCTAAGTTTAACCTTGGACTATACAAGTCACCCTAAGGCTGACTTGTATAGATCTAGTTTAAAATTTTAAACTGTCACCCTTAGGTTGACTTGTATAGTCTAAGTTTAACCGGTAACTATGGTTTAAACCATATTTTTGACTATTGTGATTGGTTAATCTACAGTTTAAAATTGTAAACTAGATCTATACAAGTCAACCTTAAAAGTAAATTATATGTGATAAAATTTTTATCGATTCCTGTGTTTGATTTCTAAATGTCATCAACTCGCGATCATTCGCATACCGCTAATACAGTAGCTGGCCAGATGATTTTTGGTCCTGCATTAAAAAAATAAACAAAATTTGTAAATTTTTGGATCTGCTAATTTTGGTTTAACGCAGACCGCGTTAAACTTTACTTAAACTTCTTTTTGGGGAAGATAAAGAATTTGTTATAAAAAATATTGTCTCATTTAAGTTAGTAGATCACTTAGGATCTTATGAATAACTCCGTGCTGGTTGAAGGTAACAAAAATAGAAACTCATTGAGGCTCAAACAAAATTCAAAGTTTGACATCCACTTTACTACAAAATTCAACTTAAGACCCACTCCTTCAAAGTTTTTGTGATATCTCCGTGATGGTTAAGGTTCAAACAAAAACAGTAGAAGTTTATTGAGGCTCAAGCCATGCTTAATCGTTTGTCGCTAATTTTGTGTGATCTGAACTTAGTAGGAAAATTGTGGTTGTAGATGACCAATTTACCTCATGAAATGAATTGTGAAAACTGAAAAAACGGTTATAATGCGTTGAGAATAAAAGACAGTAATGAATTGAAGTTCATATATACTTGGTCTTCTCTTGAAAGTTAAACATCTAATTTTTTATGGTTTTCAGTAACTTTTAAGATACCATGTCTCTGGGAAATTAAAACTAAAACTTTTCAACTGACCATCATTTTTGTTACATTTAACTGGACAAGCATTATTTTTAATGGGTATATAATACTAAAAGTGCAATATCTTATGAATTTATATCTTAACTTATGTTTTGAATCTTTCGTTTCACATGACCATCGTATGCCCTCAAACAATAACCAATATTTGCGATTTAAACACAAACAAAATTTATTCAACACAGTTTTGTTCACTTTGGTGCTTTATTTGCCTTACTCTTGTATATCTCATGTTTCCATTAGGGTGAAGTGGGGTAAATATGAAACAAATAAAAATTAGGGAAAAAGTGAAACAAGCATGTAATTAATACACAAATGAATTAATTACAAAAATTAAAACGGCATCATATTCTGTATAGTTTATGTTCAATTATATGAAAATATGAAATATTTTATTTACCTAGTTGTACTGCAGATAATGCTTTTTCGAAAAAAATCTAAAAATGTGTAAAATTACTTTCACAACTGGTTATACAACTTTCTCTATTACTGCAATATAAATTGGAACTTTGGATTTATATTAATTTTGCACACAGAGAATAGATGAAAGATGATAATGCCTTGCTTGCTTTATTTTTTTGATAAATTGTTTTTCTACAATATTAAATTAAACTTTTAGGAAAAATTGAAACAGCAATCAGGGAAAATATGAAACAGCTGTAGAGAAATATTATGAACCAGTTTCTGCAAGTCAATGTAAATTTTGGCGGCGTGATAATCCTTAACTTGCATGATTGGATTCATACTATGATACATCTACGCCTACGTTTCATAAAAATTGCTTAGAAAAACAATAATTACCAGAATACTACAAAGTAGGTAAGTAGAGTTCCCGGAAGAATTTATTGTAAATAGTTTTGCTTTTACTGCAATATATCCTATAAACAGAAATCAGCAAAGTCAAGATAGACTGGATATAGAAAAGCTAAAACAGTATTACGGAAGAAATAAACTGTGTAGCAACAATTTTGATGACAATCAAGATCCACAAATCTGAGATAAAGAAGTTTACAATATCGCTAATCCTATATTTGTAGAACCTCGGCCAAGCTGTTCCAAAATCTTAAATGCATCAATTGAAGATGTGCTAATTAAAAAAGTGTGCAATCTGCCCTCTCCACAAAAACATTTTAAAAATCGAATCATTTCCAAAAGTAATACGGGAAGAATTTATTACACCAATAATTTAAACTGTTTTTTTTTTAAAGTATACCAAAGAAAAAAATAAAAGTCCGAAAAAAATAGTTTCCGAAAAATCCAAAAAATCAAGTCAAAATCAAAAATCAAGTGAAAAAAGTTTCTTTCAAAAATTGATTCCGAGGAGATAACTAACCATTAACTTTTGTTTCAAATTTTTATTTAAATAATGCTTATCTATTTGAATTTGTTTAGTTTTTTTTTAAATGATATTCTTGTGTTGACTGGCATTAATTTTTTTTTCATAGTTTTTGATTTGTTGATTATTTTGAGAAATGGAGAGTAAAGTAAGTATTTTCAACCTTATTTCAGCTTTGTTTTAATTATCATTACCTTGTTTTGTGTTTTATATTCTTTTGTGCAAAAATATAAAACATAAACGCTTGCAGCGTATATTTTTTGTGCAGTTTTCTCCGCTCTTTTCATTTCTGTAAGACAAATTTTAATACCACTTATAGTGTTGTAGTTACAGACCTGTTTCACATTTTCCCGTGTTTGTTTAATTTTTTCCCGTAATCAAGGTAAAAAGTGAACCACGTTTTTTTTATTTTTTTAATACTTATTTAACATTCAATTTTTTTAAATCATAGATAATAATTAACAAGATTGCGTAAAACTACAACCAATAGTGATTCTAAAAATTTCAATTTATCTATTTTAATGCCTTAAAAATAGAAAGTTTTACATTTTGTTTCATATTTACCCCACTTGACCCTATATTATGGGATGCTGCTTATTTTATCGCCAAGATGGTAAATTTTCTCATTGTAACCGAAACCTTAAAAATCTAATTTTTTTAGAATGCTACTTTTCGATTCCACTTATAGCTAAATTTAACCACACACCGGTGTAGCCGGAAATTTTAACCCCTTTTTATTTTACCCCCGGGGGTAAAATTTCACTAGGGAATATTTACCAGAGGTAAAATTTTGCTAGAAAATTTTTAACGGGGGTCAAATTTCGCTAGGGAATTTTTATTCTCCGTAAAAAATGATTAGGGGGTAAAATTTCACTAAGAAATTTTTACCAGGGGGTAAAAAAGCTCAAAATATTCTAAGTGAATTTTTACCTCCTTAAGAAATTTTATAGCTAAATATGAATTTTTATATCTGTTTATGGATCAAAATCTATAATATTTTACTGCAAAATGCTAAAATATCTTCCTCAGATATTTGAAGAATAAAATAGAATAATTTAAAAGCTTAACACATTTATTTAAAAATTACATTTTCTTATACACTTCTTGTTACCGAAATTACTACTTCAAAATAATTTGAATTTTTATGGTTCAAATATATTGCCAGACTTTTGTAATTAGATTCATCGGAAATGTGCATTGAACTTAGAAACCTTATCCATGCAGGATTTTTTGAAATTTTAGTAAACGAATATATGTCGGCCCCTATGAGTGCTGCAGTAAAAAGTATCTCAACGTCTGTTGCCCAAATTGCATTTTTGTTTATTTTCGTGATATTCATGTAATTCTGAACACCAGAAAACATATCCACTTTTTGTTTTTGAGTTTTCATAAATTCAATGATTAGCTTTCGTACTTCTTTGTCTTCCAAAATCTGAGGAAGATACTTAGTATCTCAGAATATAATATAATCGAATTTGATAAATAAACAGTAATAAAAATTCTGATTTACCTATAAAATTTCTTAAGGGAAAAAAATTCACTGAGGTTATTTTGAATTTTTTACCCCCCGGTAAAAATTCTCTAGGGAAATTTTACCCCCAGTAAAAAATAATTAGTGGGTAAAATTTCACTGGGGTAAAAATTCCCGGTTTCACCGACTCGGCTGTGCAAAATCTCTAAAATATGTTTTAAATTTTCTGTAGAAAATATTTGATGTGATGTCCAGGTGGAAATGGCAAATAAATCGTAGAGATCAAAACATGGCAACAACTAATCCATTTGAATTTTATAATTCTTGAACTTATTCTTTTCGATATTCGATCGATGAAAATGGAAATCCTTGTCTGGAATGTAGGTATATTTAAAAAAACCTTTGTTATGGTTTTTTTTATTATGCCCGTGTCCCACGGTCAAAATTTCCATCAATATTTTGATGATAATTTTTATCAAAACTGTTTGATTTCACAACATTTAATTCACAACAGACTGCTTTTTTATCAAAATATTGATGAAAATTTTGATCGTGTGACTTACCTATAAATTTTGATCAAAACATATTTAATGACGTTAGATCTATCAACATTATCATTAAAATATTGATGGAAATTTTGACCGTGGGACACGGACAATAAACAAATTCATCAAACCTAATTTTTTCTGATTTTTTTGTATAATGTAATTCGATTCCTAATGATTAAATGGTATGAATTATCAATTAGATAATATTGACTTGGAAAAGATGTAGTTTTAACAGGATGATGTCACATTGCTAATGTAATAATTATCTTATGGAACCAAAAGCTTAGTGAACAAATTGTTTTAAAAAATGATCCTTTTAACTAGTCATCAAAATCTTGTGATTTAACATATTTAGACTTTTATTAATCATTAGTTGTTTATGCTAACAAACCACGAACATTTAAATAACCTAAAGAATAACATAATTTGCACCAGTAGTAATATACGCGCTGATTTATGCGAAAAAGTCATGGAAAATTGAGTTCAACAAATTCATTTATGCAAATGCTCATTAGGTGGACATTTAAGTGATGTTATATTTCATCATTAAAACCATTGAATTATTATTTTTCAAATAAAAAAGAATTACGAGTATATTGATACCTGATATACACAGGACTTGGTTAATTTAAATTTAAAATAGGTGCGCTCTTAATGATAAACCCATTATTAATGAAATAAAATGAATAAACAATATCTACTATGTCCGTCTAGTACAGAATTTAGTGAAATAGTAATTACTTATAGATACTCGAAAAAAAATTACAAAGGTTTTATTAATGAAATTGAAAAACCAGTAGGTACTATATAGAAAACTTATGGGATTTGTTAAAATTTCTAATATTTAGTGACTTGGACCTGCATCAATTGCATAATTAAAATTAAGTGTGTTAGTTGCCACATGAGCTATTTTGTGTGGGTTGAAATTTGGAAAATCCATTTGTTAACATACGTCAGCTATGTGAAATAAGATGTGCGATATCAATTTATTTTAACATAAAGTTAACGCAAAGCGATATTGGGCAATTTAATACTGTCAGATTTCAATTAGTATAAATTTCCCTTTAAATGAGCTGTAAACTTAAGCTTAAACAATGTTCCACGTCACTAGATATCAGGAGAAAACGAAGTATGTGAGGTAAGATTATAAATAAGATTTACATAGCCAAAACTGTTTATCTTTAGCTGTTAGCAAAATTTGGTTAACATAAGGTCGAACGTTTAATTTATACTGTTTGGTATCAGCAAAACATACTTGGTCATCATTGGTGATTAACTAAACAGTAAAACAAGATAGACAAATATTATAGGAACTTAACGGAGTTTTAGTCAAGTTGTAAAGTGAAAGAAAAATAAATTATTTCAACTTTTATTCGTTAAAATGGAAGGATATAGAAAATTTACAAAGTTTTATCTTAATGGGGGTTAAAACATGGTTGTATTAAAATCTTGGCTGGCGTTAGCAATAAACGCTATCGAAAAATAAAAATACAATATCGTTTTATCTGTTAATTAAATCTACAAATAACCATACATTTTCCCTTGAAATAAAATCCGTAGTAGGTACTTTTAAATTGAATTTTTAAATTATGGTTTCTATATTGGAATAATTGAGAGTTTCAACTGGAAAATTTGTTGAATCCTTAATTAGCTTGCACTAATTCTGATGGTTTTGTAATTTACCATTAAACTTACAATAATTGATCAATATTGTAATTTTAATTACTTTAATGGATTCATCTAAATTCTTAATTGTAGAAATTAAATTTTAATATTTTAGTAGCACTTACTATTTCGTGAAGTTAACAATTAATTTAAAAGTTTGTGATGCTTGACAAAGATTTTCCATTTTCTATAGTCGCAAATTCTCACAAGAACACTTTCTCATTTCTAAATCTTAAAATCAAAAAATTATTTACTTTCCATTTCGAAAATATTTTCGGCTGATAATTTATTATAATTATTATTGTCTGCAATTTCTGAAAGCATTTTCACGCACAATTGATAAAAGAAATGTTTATTTAATTTCAGGTTGGCGAAGACACTTTCAGTAAATTGTTTTTTCTAACTTGTTGCGTCTTTATGGAAAATTTTATACTTACATAATATTTATTAAGTGTTCTAAAGTTAAATTACCCTTAACAAATGTTGAAACATGAAAATGGTTTTACGTTTAGTAAAGTGGAATAGAAAATGGCACATTATTATCTCTACGCATCATTACAACTGCAGCGTATTTTAAAAGAAGATTACCTGCTCTTGGATTATGTTTCTAAATTAATTAATTTTTGTAAAAGTTTATAAAACAGGCCGGGGTCATTTAGTAACTAACTACATGATGCATTTCCAGCGTTTTTATTTTATCTGTTATCCATTGTGAAAAATAAATACGATTGGCAATCAACACAATAACATCGACCTCTGAAGTATTAAATTTTTTCATTATTGAAAAAGCAATTACAGCTAATTATCAATTAATTTCATAATACAATTATTTTATAATTAAAAAAGTAATTGTCAAATTAAAAAATTAATATTGCATCCCATAGTTGCTTTTCATTTTACCAATAATTAATAGCGTTAAATAATTAATATCTTTAAAGTCCTTGGAGTATTTTATATTTTTTAGGTAACTGAATTGTATTACATTTGATTAATTATATTGTAATTAAGAAAAAAAGCAAGAAAATAATTTTACAGAGAATGTTTTGTTATTACTTGTAGTTAATTGCAAGTGCAATTACTTACATTGACGGAAGCTTAAGAAAGTTGATTTATTTTTTTAACAATTTAATTTTGTTATTAATTAACAGGTAATAAAGAACTTGAAGTTTTTGTTTTTCGTTTGCTATAAATCACCACGTCTTTGTGTATTGTACTACTGTAATAAATCTACATATAAAATATACCAAAATCGATTTTACTTTTTAGACTGCTACAATATTTTATATCTTCTAAAATGCGTAACTTATAGTTTGTGTGTGTAAGGGCAAAATAAATTATATTTATAAATCATTCTAATCATAAAAAAATCTTGATTTGTAGTTACAACAATGCAAAAGCATCAACTTAAAGTAGGATAACGCCTTTTACTCGTTTACTACCGAAAAGTGTGTCTCCTTAAACTCAAATTAGCTTTCCGATTTGGTTCTTCACTTTGGATAATAGAGCAATTTTGTGTAATAAGGACTATTTACTTAATGTAACGTAAGAATTTGTATTGTTTTAAAAGAACTTTTCTTTTCTTTTTTGTTTTAAGTTTGTAGGTTAACGGATTTTGAGGAATCCGAAAAAATACCCCAGAGAAATATATTTTGTCACTAAATCAGAGTTTAGTTAATGTTATAGATTTATCATATAGGATAATAAATACGTATTAGTAAAACACGCCATATATTTACTCGCAAGAGAGCCTTATATTACACTGGATGCACTGCCGGTTTATGTTTTACTTCCCGGGAGAAGCTTTTAGCTATTTAAGGTGCCGTATCAAAGCTTCGCATTTCAAAAGCAACCATACAATGGCCAATTGTTTACGAAAATTTTCGTTTTAGTAAACTCCTTTTATTTACCTATATACGAGAGAATTTAGTGCTTAATCCTTGATTGTGTTAAAATTCTCGTCCGGTATTCTAAAACTCTCAAAATTGTGCATAAATTAGGTTGGGTTTCAGAAAACTGTCTGCTGTAGAGGTGTGGCAGATAAATAATGGGATAACCGTCTGAGATTGCGAGTTTCCGCTTGACCAGCGTCCGGAGCTCCTTCTTAAAATGCAACCGAGCAAAAAATTGCTTAGCATAAAGGATATTAAATATGCAATATTCAACAATTTAATATTGTCCTCTTATTTAGATAATTTTTATAGTAACATCTTACAAAAATATTCTCTCTAAAGCAAAATATAGTAGGTATTTAGCACGTATACAATTTAATTATTATTATTTTAACTTAATAGTTTGTTTTTAAAGAATAAAAATGTAATGTAAAAGCAATAAATTTTATTTATAATTTAAAAACTTAACTTCAACTTAATTAACTTTCCTGTAGATGAAAATTTACCTAAAGAGATATGGCAGAGCAACTTGGGTGGTCATTATTACGACATGTACGTATTTTAATGTTATTTTATTTAAATTTTTAACTTAATCATTTTTTTCTTTTTTAAGTTTGCATCACTGCCTCCATGACCTACCTGATAAATGTAGGCGACTAACTAAATTTTTCTGTATAGGCATTTACATTTATTTAAGCTAATTCAGTTATCCTTTTCGGCTTTAACAATTTTAATTTTTGCTTATATTTACAAAGAAAAAGTTAGTTATAATATTTACAACTTTACCTAACATTTTTTGGCAGTTTAAAGTAATAAATTTACATAAGTTAAAATCATGCCGATTCTGTAATTCTTAATCAAAATTTCTAAGACTTCTGACGGTTTGTCGCTAGTTGAAATTTTTAAAAGCAATACTTAATGCAGTTTTGCCTATGTTAATTAGCAAATTGTTGAATAAGTAAATGTATAATATTTTTTCTAACACTTAAATTTATATCTTAAATTATATTAATAAAACGGACCATCACTAGCGTACAGTGTTCTAAGTTTAAAAATAATATATTTTATTTAAGTAAGTTTTTTAACTCACTTTATCCCGTCGTAGTATTTTATGACTCACATTTTTTCTGTGAGTGAAAAGAAAATTTTTATTATTAATTTTCTTTTCAATAAAAAGTAGTTTAAATTAAGTTGAAACTATTAAGTAAAATCATAGTTTATTCATTATTCTTATTCTTCAAAATCTCTATCGCATCTACGAAAGAGCACAATAAACTAAATGAAATTGTAGGTATACATATCAAATATAAATTTTTTTGGAAAAGTAAATTGTTTTTTTTTATACTTTTAATAAATTAATGTTTCAAACGAAACGCTGCTGTCTGCGCAAGTTGTCACAAAAAACCTTATGTTTTATTTCGTTAGTTTCAACTTTCATCAATGTTCGTATAAAAGAAAATACCACTTTTTCTTCCTATTACAAAAGTGATTAATTTAGTCTAAAATTACCATTCTTGACTATTGAACTTTGGCCCATCATAAATGAATAAGACTATAAATCAATATTTTCAAGTAAGTAATAATCAAATTTTATACACCACGTGTAGTGGTACACACACCACTTATAATCTCTAAGTCTCAGGTTTATATAATTTTCAAAAATTAACGTTGAAGTTACTCTTATTTATATCATGGCTTCCAATTAATAAACCGTAAAAATTTACCGATTATCTAATAGATCTAGCCTAAGCTGAAATTAAAAACACTTTCAAGATTACTAATTGACTAATTTTTCTCAGAATCATGCACAAATTCCAAGAAAACTCAAAGAAAAACACTTTTAAAAAATCTGTAGCAAGAACATTTCTCTTTTCCAAGATGGCTACCCCAGAAAAGTCCTTATTATCTCGACCTGTATTCAACTTTCTTTCCGAAATCGCACCAACTTACACGCGTGTAATTTAAATTTTTAGGTATAATTACGCAAAAGACATAATGAATTTCTCTAATTTCTCTACTGAGAAACTACTGTTTCAGCTGCTGACAAGTATGATAGTGTCATCATAACAGGAAACTCATAGATCTTCTGGTGCTACTCACTTCTTTAAGTTTTTCCAAATACAACATTTATTTCTAGAAGTGTGGAAAAGGTAACAGGCCAACAGTGCTGTATTCACGCCACTCTTTCAAGTACAAACCACATGATATTTTTTCCTGCATGCGATAGGTAAGTGTGGCACTACCTCCGTACTCGTTAGTATTAGAAAGAAGATATATTGGCGATTTTTGAAAACCCCAAGACAACTCCAACTCAGATCGCTGACGTGACACTGCATGCTACAGCTGTATAAAATGGCTGGTTTGTTACGCTCTGCAGTATGCAAACACTGCATGGTCACAGCATGCAAAAACTCTCCTCAGCCTGATACCAACAAAATTGACAACAATGACGAGAATGAGGCTTGACCAAATTTGCAAGAGGAAGACGTGTTCATGGATCACGACTACAATAACGATAACGACGAGGAGAAAGGTCCGGCAGCCCCCAACCGCTCTAAGGTTTTCGTAGCCTGATGCACTGTGTATTTATTATTTGGGTGTTCCTAGATGTTCATATTTAAGAACATAATTAACATTAAAATCATGGTAATAAATAGTTATAGGGCCAAAACATTTGTTTATCGGTTATTACTTTTTTTTTGCATTTCAAGAAACTCTGGCTAACTTAATCGTCAGTATCGATGAATTTTAATAAAACTATCTAATTTATTTCGATCGATTAAGAATAAACTAATTAAATCTACGGTAATTAACACTAAAAACACTCATCCTACTTATGTGCTTTCATCTAGAGTAAATACATAAAAATTTAAAGATAATTAGTTAAGAAGAACCACAAAGTTTAAATAATGGGTTATTTTTACAATTAATTTAAAATGAATTATTTTTATACTGTAACCGCACTTTCGTGGCACTCCGATAATATAGTTATTTTAAATTACATACCAATCAGCTCTCGATGAGTGCCTTCGGGCTTGGAAGCAAACTCCCAGAATGATGACCGGATGTGATAGACAGAATTCTAAAAAGAACTCCTCTATAGACGTTATACTGGAGTGTTTCATTAACATGAATTCATTGACCGCTTTGTTTGTCTTGATCTAAAAATTTCGAAACAATTCATTTAGTTTTTAATTACTCGTACCTACTATAATTAACATTAATACACTGGTACGATAAAACGATAGATAAATTGGTTACGATCAACGGTAATGTACTCGTCCCTTGAAGGATCAAATAATTCCTCCTCTTCAGGAAACTTCAACAATTTATCCCATTTACCCAGCTTACAAATTACTCTCTTTTCATTCTTCGAGAGAGTCAAATATAATTAAAGTTGCATACCTCGAAAGATATAATAAGTTGTATCACGATAAATTAATTATCTTATCAACATTCTGCAGTTTTTTACGTTGGTGGATCGGCACCTTATATCTACCCGCGCAAAGTCGACCGACAAAATGCTAGGTAATGAAATATTAGATTACTGACTAAAAATTATAGTCGTAACAAGATAAAAAGTAAAAATCTAAAAAAAGTGTAAAAATTTTAAGGTTTTTGCCCCCCTCCTTAAGTTAGCACAGGGTCTTTTAGTAATCCCCAAAAAACTTGTCAAAATTTCATTTACTTCGGAATATTTTCTATCTAACTCTTTATTTTCCATTATATCGACTAGACTATAACAATAATTATGAATTATGAACAATTATGAATTATGAAATATGAAGAGGTGAGCTAAGTGAACGGGCTAAGGACCGGACTCTAGGCTAGAAGCCCTGGGTTTGATCCCCAACCCGGCTACAAAATTTATCCAACTTCATTATGACCCTCTCCCCTCGGAAGGCAATAGCAAACCACCGAGAGTAATCTGCCAAGAGCATTATGATCATGTTGTCTAGTAATCGACGGCTCGATTACACGATTGGACACATAAAAAACAATAAGTCCAAGATATCAATTATGCAATAAATTACATTATCAAGAACAATTACTTTATTTTATAAAAGAAATCTTTATGGAATGCTCTCTGCCTTGAGAAAATCAACTCAATTAAACACACTCAACAGCAAAATTTAGAATTGTTCTTTTCTTTCTTTACCTGCACGACAATATGAATTAATTTAAAAACATACAATAGCATCAATAGTAAAAGTGAATAATGTAAAGAAAATTGTAAATGAATGCAATTGATCTTGAATTCTGAGAATTATCCTATGGTCTAACATTCTTGAATCCGTTGCATTTTAAAGTACAAAAAAATAAAAATTTATTGCATTTCATAATGTAGGTTGATCACGTCAGCTGTCGGTCATAGAATTTCAACCTTTATGTTACTGAAGGGAGTACACGTGTAACTATTGGATTATAGTTATGTTGAAGATTTGGGTTTAAATTGAAGTAAGGACCTGGATCTTTGTGACATTTTAAAATTTGACAAACACTACGCTTGTACTTCATGTTTTCTTTATTTTTAAAAATGTATAGGAGAGTCGAATAAACCCCTATAAATTTTTTACCTTTAGACATTATTATATTGGATAGTATAGTTATATCTGTACTTGCATATTTTTATAGAATTTTATAAACAAAAAATTTTAATACATTATAAATAAAAATTTTATATTTCAATTATTATTATTATATTTTTTTTTTGTAATTTTTTTTTTTTTTTGTTCAGTTTGTAATTTCCTGCTTTCTTAATTATTTTATAGACAAAAGAAATTCAAATTAATATAAGTTTTAGGACAAAAATTGCTGTATCTAAATCAATACGCAAAATAAATTTTGCATGCTTAACAGCCTTACAGAATATTTAAAACAAAGTCAGGTTAAATGACATACTATGTCATATCCTCCAAATGCGGTATTATAGTAAATTTAGATGATACGCTGAAAAATTTGGTTGAATTTAATCACAATAGTTTTTCACTTCCTTTTTTCACTCTAACTTGTCAAATGTCTATAATATACATTATTTGGAACTATGTATTCTCTTATTCCAGATAATTAGATGGCTTTTCAAATAAAAATATAATATTATCAAGAGCTTTGGTGAATTTGACAAAACCCCAGGTTTATGCAAACAATTAGTGAAGCTAGATGGTTATCGTAATAACTCATAGACAATATTAGTAATCTTTTGAAACAATCTCTTTATTAAGGAATATTTATATATATTTTACCTGAAAAAGAAATAAAATATAGATAAAGGAGTTGCTGTACAATACAAGTTTTGCATAGTAATTGGTTTACTTCTAAAAACTATGCACGTCTTGCTGATAATATTGTAGTACAATGCAGCATATAATTTTTTTAAATTAATTAGTTATTTAATTAAAATATGTACCTACTATATAAATAATATTCGTGTAAATATTTTATTTTTGATGCTAATCTTGGATAACATAAAATATTATTTTATAGAAATAATATATTTATTTAGCTTACTTTTAGCAGATATTAAATATTTATTTACTACATCTCTCTATGTTGATTTTTTTATAAATAATAAATTTTTTTGTTTAGAACGTAAGAACCGAATAAGTGCATAAAAGCGTATAAAGAATGTCACTGCAAATAATTGTGGTCAATTTTTCTGTGGGTCAGTTGTCAGTACCTATGTTCAGTTTGAAATTTGCTTTTGTTCGTTCAACAACTAATATATTTAAATAATTTCGCTCCATACAGCACAAAGCAAAAATTAATGCAATTTGCTTAATAAAATAGACACTGTCGATCAAATTCAACAATGTCCAATCTTGGTTTGTAAATTATAATAACGTAAAATCCATACTTATGAATTATTCAAAATGCTTTAGTATTTGTTCATTAGTCAATTTTAACAGGTTGACGAGATTTTGACCATTTCATTATGCATAGCTGATGGTCCATGAACAACATAATTTATCGAATTGTAAGTTAAATGTATTACCAATATAATATTGACATTTAGGTCACGCATGCAATATTGTAAAAACTTCATCATTACCAAGCTGCCAATAATAACATTTTAAATTGAAGTTACATTTAAATATGACACATTCATCTCACAATTTAATGGGAAAGGAATAATTTTCAACCTTGCGGTTTAATGCGTGTATTACGAGTTTTTTTGGTTTAGTTTGTGATGGAGTTGAATTTTAGATATTTAGGTTGGATTTTCCTCATCAGCTTCCAAATTATTTGTCATATATCCCAGATATATTTATTCCAATAGAGCAACATGGTTATGTTATGCTTGACATTCCTATGTTCACAATGACTTAAATTTTTACAAATTACACAGTGACGATTTTGAGTTTGGCTAATATTGTACACAAAAAAATCATTAATATCATTAGTACGTACGTCGGGCAACCAAATGATATATACAAATAAATTAAAAGATGATA
Source organism: Rhagonycha fulva (assembly GCA_905340355.1). Classification (NCBI taxonomy): domain Eukaryota; kingdom Metazoa; phylum Arthropoda; class Insecta; order Coleoptera; family Cantharidae; genus Rhagonycha; species Rhagonycha fulva. The sequence continues at coordinate 37,169,949 of HG996556.1, forward strand.
ATCTTAATGAAAAAATAATATTATCACTGCGAATTTTGGAAATACTATATACATTATTGTCACATATTTTATCTTCTCACTCGTAATGATTAATAAATTTACGGAAATTGTGACCGTTTCTCATATTAGGTTGTGTGATGTGTTTGGAATGTTACATATACAGGGGACCTAATGTTTAATATGAATTATTCCGAATTACGAGACGACGGGATATATCACATTTAAATCTGCATCTATTGGCAGATTACCTTAATGATTTGTCACTACTTCTTGCTGGAAGAAGAAATCAGAAAATAGTTCTTACTTCGCCCGTATCCAAACACAATACTTCGTTATTAGTACCTATAATTAACATGTAAGTTATAAATGATAGTCTCAAAAAAAGTTTTGTATACAATACATCGATTTCTTAGTGGAAAAAGTATTTGATTTGCTTTATTATTATATTAAAAAAACATTTTCTTTTTTAAAATTTTTGATTATTATTGTTTTATAAACGATGTTGAAAATGAAAACCTATAATAATACTAAAAATTTGAACATGATTGGTGCATATTTTAACAAAGGATATACATTTATTTCATAAATTCAGTGTGTATTAGCCATACCTTGCACGCCAATTGGTTGATTTTTTTTATCACATACTAATGACAAATTTGTAAAATGACATGAAAAATGCATAGTCAATTTGTAATATACTTATACCGTATCCAGAAACTGATCACAGATTGTTTTCTTTTTGTTAATAATCAAAAACATAAAACAAGCTTTGTTTTATCGAATACAAAGAAAAGCTAATTCAATTAAGGAAACAAATAGAGTGAAAATTGGACACAGATTTATTATCTAGTTCTCCTTGTAACGTTTAATTTTAGTGTTTTTTCTTGCACCCTATTAATTTTTACAGCATTTAGTACGAAATTATAAAAAATTAAATGTTTTGACTAATTGAATATTTTTTAAATAAAATATTTTGATTATTTAAAATTCTTTAAGTATATTTGAAACTACTTTCAATATCTAAAATTTTAAAAGTAAATTTTGAGTATGTATCATATTTGAAATATTTTATAAAAACATTAGGTATTAAAACGCAGAATGCGTTTTAAGCTATGCCAAACAACCAGAAATTTAGATAATCGAGAGTGTCCTAATATGATCACTCTTTTTATTTTTAGTACTGCTACTTCCATCTTTACGCCACCCATCTGACCCGTTGTCAGTTGGAAAAACCAAAAGTGACGTTAACGTAGCTCCTAATAAAAATATTTAACAGAAAGTGGTTTTTATATAATCTGGTCTAAGAAAAGTTTTTTAAAATTGTCTATTTATTATAAATTAACGTAATAGAACATTTCAAATTGTGTTATACCGTTTATGAATACATCTTATTGTTTATTCTATAATACAGCAGATTTCTTTAGAAATATGAGACAATTGTCCTTGATTTAAAATTGCATGGCTGATACCCTGAAGTTGTTGCTTTATTGCGAAATGTTAGAAATATTATTATGTATTTTGATAAGTTTTATACCTGAACATTAAAGCTTTAAGCACACTTAGTCGACGCGACACCACACCACAGACAGAAGCCCACAACACACCACACACCAGGCGACGTCACAGCTTGGTAGGGTCCGCACATTTTTGTGTGTGTTGTGGGCTTCTGTCTGTGGTGTGGTGTGGTGTCGAGTCGCCTAAGTGTGCTTCAAGCTTAAATCTTTAGTAAAAGTGATATAAAGGAATAATTTAAATTTACCCGTGCCAGAAGTGGTGAAATGTTGGGAATTTTTGGTCGACGCAGGTCAGCATAAAAATTGTGTATTTTTTATCGAATTAAATATTTTCTTACAGTTTCAATCCAATGTTTTATTGTAGATTTAGTGCCTTTATTACAATTAGTTACAGACAACAATAACAAAAATTGAGTTATTGCTAGTCGGCGCAACCAGAGATTGTATTTCCAAATCGTACTTGAGAATTTTTCTCCATAAATAATCCGATTAGGATTATTTGATAGACTAGATGAATAGACTAACAAGCAACAAACTGAGTTACTTCATGCATACGGGACAAAAGTTTCTCAAGTTCATCTAAAAAATCTACAACTTCTACAATTTATAAAGGCTAAATATTTAGGTATTCACCTTGATAGATTACATTTTTACAAAATGGAAATGGCTCGATATTAAACTAATAAATCTGTATTTCATTATGAACAAAAGCTTAAAATTGACAGCTGAGAACAAGCTGTTAATTACAAAGTAAACTTAAAACCACTTTAAACAGTAACATAAAAATACTGGAGAGATTTTAGTCAAAAACACGGCTCCTTAGTTTGTACCAAAACAAAATAATCCGTCGTGACTTGCAAATGCCCACAGTTAAAGAAGAGATAAAACACCATAGCAAAAAATTCTACGTAAGGCTAGTTGAAAATCTAAATACAAAAACTTGTGCTGGCAACGAGCTGAAACGAAATACATTGATGACTGGTTAAATAGACTTTAAATTGTATTGTGCGTGGTCCGTGTAAAAAATTTAAAATGCAACTTAAATCAGGCACATAACAGTAAACTGTAAATGTAATAATTGGACAATCTCTTAAATGTTAATTTTCTTTTGTCAGTTGAGGTGCTTCATGTCCATCAACAGATTGTAATAATTTACCGAATTAAACAAAAATTTTTAATTATTTTTAATTTAATTTAATTAAAAATTTTTAATTAAAAAATAAAATAAAAAAAAAATTTTTTGTTTATTGTAATAGTTTATTGAAATTGAAAAATTGCAAACAATAGTATTATGGTCGATGCAGTGAAAACATTTTGGTGAACAAATTACACTTTCAGTATATTTTACATTATGAAAACTATATATTTTTAGTTAGTATATTTCGCTTTGAATTAAAGTAAGTACAATACCAATATGAATTTTCATTAAACTTACTTACAAAATTGTACAAATTAAGTTACAGTTACTACGTAACTGCACGAATACTCTTCTATACAAAGATAACTTTAGTAGAATAATGAATGCAATTAAGAGAACACTAAATTTGCAATAAAAATACTTGTGGTCTAACATTTAAATTAATTTTTCATTTCGAGGCCATAAATTACAGAAAGTCCTAAACCTTTCATCTGCCTCGCATATAAGTACAGCCAAATTAGAAGTACATACTTGGAAGTAGACTGATGAGAGGAACAATTAACACTTTCATGCAGTAGACATATTACTGGTAAGTTTATGTTTGCATAGTTGAAGTGGTCAGAAGTTTATCTGCACTGAAGTAGTAGAAATTTACTTTAGTAATAAGTTAGAAAATTGAGTTATGGCAAAATCTTTGAATAATCTCACTAGCAGACCATTGTTATTGCGTGAAGTCAGTAATTACAATCTTAAATATTATTTTAAGTTTTATGATGTGTTTGCATCATTGCGAAGTTTTATGATAACATATAAAATTGTATAATAAAATACAATGTATTTTACTATGATAGATACGTTTTAAAAAATTACAAACTTTTTTAATCATATAAATATCATAAGTTGAGATATTTTCTAGCTTCTCCAAGTTCGTTGTTGCGCTTTAAACTATTTGTCATTATTTGTGGCATTTGCGGTTATAACTTTAGCTAGTTTGGTATTTAACCTAAAGGGAGCCATTATATTATAGAAGTGCATTAAGAGATGATGACATGGAGTTGCATAAGTTTTCTCCGGGAGTAGTTCAAAATTACTTCTGGAAGTTATTGCCATTGTCATATTTATGCAAAGTTCACTGCAAAAGGTAATTTAATTCTTCATCAATTTTACGGTGTATTATTCAAACTACTCCAAAGCAAGATTTTATCGATTGCCTTTTGACAATTTAAAACAGTGTGTTAAAGTAAAATTAACTCTAATCCAGTTTTATTTACACCCAAATTTTATGTTGGTTTGCAAATTGTTAACATTTATTAAAGAAATATTTTGAGAATAAACACGAAATTATTATCACCTTGTTGTTGAGTATACTTCGTAATGATGTAGACAAATCTGCAATTTTAACTGTATATTGCGATAATAATTCATTAAGAATGCAAATGTTAAGATTTTAGTGTAGTAGATATAAAATGGCGAAGAAATTTTTGGTAGTTTTAAAATTATAACATTCTTTTCGGAAAACAAATATGTTTTCATAAATCAAAGTCAAAATATTTAGAATTTAATTAGAAATGAGCTTTTATGTTTGAAATGAGAACGGAATAATAAATAAGACAATAATAATACTGTACAAAATGACAGACCTGAAGGTATAAACCGTACTGAATACAAAGATGTCTTAGAAATAACACGCTTGAAAGAAGAGAGTTCGTGTGGAGAATGAGCCAAACGTGACCAATAACTAAGGCACTCTTCTCCACCACCACGATTTTCAAATATGATAGGCTATTATTATTTTTATTATTTTATAATAATAGCTTATTTTATAGAAACCCTTTACATATTTGTCCCTTTGTCCCTTTGATATTTTATATTACTTGATAATAGGACGTGTCCTTTTATTATATACTTTTTATTTTCAAATAAGTAATTAGGTAGGTATTTCACAATATAAGAAAATATTAACATTTTACAAAGCTTTGATAAATTATTATTGGAGTAAAAATTATGAGTGAAGGTTGCTATTGATTATATCGCGTTCTTTGATAAAGTACAAAAAGGTAATTAACTAATTGCCATGTGATTCGTAAATTGTATCACATGATGAAGTTTTATCAATATCTTATATTTTATTTATTACTATTTTAGGTATACTTCATTAGCTAATGTAAAGTGCAATAAATAAAAAAAAAATGAAAAATTATACTAGACTAAGTTAATTACTTTATAATACCTATGAGATTGGAACTGTTCCACTGTTTCATTTTAAAGTTCAGCTCTATCAGCATGTGGAAGAACATTACGGAGGCATTCGATGTCTTTCGTGGCCATTTATTTCTATATTTGGTAATTTTCTCGTTTAAGCTAACGACAATTAATTTGTTTCTTTCTTGAAACCTGATATGGATCTTAAGGGACACATTCCTGGAACCTGAATTCGGTTGTCGTATTTTTCGTTAATTATCCAGCCTTGAATACCATCGCAATTATGAGCGTGCAAAGAATATCTCAACGTTATTATCGATTTTTTACATCCGATTAAAAAATCGAAAACTAATAATGTGCTGACCGACAAGAATTTTATTAATAATGATAGTGATAGATGAGTTATTTTTAAAACCAATCTCTGGCATTCTACTTCACATTTTTGAGAGTACCTACCACTATCGATCAAAACTCTACAGGTGAATTTTCAATTTGATGTTTACTTAAAGTAATGCAATGTATAGAAAGCTTTTATAAGTTTTGCTTTCCAAACATTTACACAACTGAAAACGGGTTAAGCTTTTTTCCCATTTTAAAACTTTCTCGTAGATTAAAAATTTAAATAAATTAATAATTCTATTACTTATTAAAAGAAGTTATTCCAATCCACACCAAGTCAGAAAATGTTTTGTAAAAAAAATTACTTTAATATTTAATAATCACCTCCGGACTCATAAATAATAATTTTTATCTTTATGTGCTGTGTATCTTACTTATTGTTTATTTATGAGTGGTTATATTTGTTAAAAATTATTTTAGACACAGAAATGATAAAATATATGAATTTTCGGTTATAATTGAAATATATTTACTTTTTCTTGAATTTTTTAATAAAACGCATTGATTTAATTTCGTTTTATTAAAACAAGGGTAATTAAATTAGAATACGGGGTAGTAAGACTCGTAATGAGAAATGAGCATTGCTAATACTCTTCTACCTTGCAACAGGATGAGGTATTTAATATACTTCAGGATTTGAATTATGTTCCTTCTTAGAGGAATATGAATCTGCGGCAAATTCCAAGGAAATTTACGGCGTTCTTTTGCGGCCATGTCTTCTGCTGAGAGATTTTTCCGATAATAAACTCTTTCAGCTACATACTTTAAGTAAAATACCTTAAGGTGACCTTTTAATGAGAAACAACAGGAATTGAAAAAAAACTGAAGCTATTTTGTAGTTTTAGTTTTCCAAGTTAGCAAAATAAATTTTCATAAAAGTAAAATAAAGGATCAAGTTTCTTTCAGTACTTTTCTCCAACTACTACCTATCTCTATACTCTTATTTCCCCTTTAGCGTTTGCATTACTTACACGTAAGTTGGTTGTTTAGTCATTATGAAATTTATTTTTCGCTTTGAACAAAATTTTATTTAACCAGCTCCCATCAAAGAGAAAATATCAAATATGATATTTTCATTCTTCCAATTACACATTTTCTAGAGTAACGAGTACTTACACTATTTTTACATAATGCAATATTTTATTTCATAGTTTACTTTATATCAAACAATAAAATCCAACTTTTATGAAATATATTATGCACTTTGAAAAGTACGATAAAATTTCTAATTTATGTGCGTGCTTTTATAAAATATTTGTTTTACATAAGAATTTACCTTAGAAAATTTACTATAATCTAAGTTTTGATTAGATCAATTTTAGTGTTATATGGGGTTATTCAGATTAACGTCATACAATGTTACAAAAAATTTGCCAATAATTTAAAAATAATGTATTGTCTTGAAATTTTATATAACCCTCCTGGTGAGCTAGGTGAATCATTTTTATTTCAAACAAAAATAGAAATTAAAGATAAAAATTTAATGTTGTGAAATTTTCATTAAAACTTGAAAATTGTTTTTAAGTTTAAATCAGAAAATTTTAAATCAATAATTTATAATTAAATTTCGAAACCGAATAATTTAAGAATAATTCGTAGATAAATTTAATATATTAATATTAACAAAGCTGTCGTTAAATTCTCGAAAAGGTTTTATTACCCTTTTTAATAAAAGATGAAATAAATATAAATATGGTGATCTTTATTTAAAAAAAATTATTTAACTAATGTAAGTATGAATATCAGATATTTTAAACTACATTACATTACATGAAATTGTTATCTTATGCCTGTTTCGATTTCTAATTAATATAATATAAAATTAAAAATTACTTTTTAAATTGTATTTTGCATGAAAGGAAATTATTAATAGATAAAATTTTATACATAGTAAAATCATAAACTGTAATTATTCAACTTTTATACATGGATTGAATTTTTAAGCAATTTTTATCTTAAGTTTTCAATAAAAACTTGCGGAAGAAATTTAATTAGTTTGAATTAACTTTTAAGATTAGTTCGATAAAGATTTTTGTATTTAAGTGTTTTGTTTCATTTGATGCTCTGTTTATTTACGTTCATGTTCTACTCAGACGTGGATAAACTGTCTTTAACATGGAGGGAGATTGACACTTCTTTTCTTGGCCAACAAATTTTAATTGGTAATATGGAAATTTATGAAGTAAAAAAGTATGTTACGGGATACCCATTCGTTTCAGTCATAAACACAAAACTGAAAAAATTCTGATGTAAACAATGTAGGGGAAGGTGACTTAAAACGGGATATGTAGGTAAAATGGGACATGGTTGTTTCCGACATGACTAAAGCTAACAACATTGTGCATTTGCATAAACGCATAAGGCGTCAACGCTACAGTAGATAATTTGTTAACAAAATTGCAATATAGGTGTTATTACGAAAGTTACAGAGGTTTTATTGATTTCATATAGCATTACTATAATATTTATATTTAACGGCATAAGCTCCTATAACAGAACATCTCCCCATTTGGCATTTTTAGTTGACTTGTTATTATCTATACAGATTAAGGTATCATGTAGTGGTTATAGTTGTAATTTCGGACATCACCTGTTTTTTTAGCAGTAAGTTAAAAATATAAGTGAAAGTGTGTTTAAATTTGATTGCGGTAAAATGGGATAGCATAATCACTGTGGCGAAGGATGGATCATGTGCGGTCGATGCGGCAAATGGGCACATGATGCATGTGCTAGAGTGAATGACGAAAACTAGAAATATCAATGTGATATCTGTTTCCAAAAATAAAATTAATGTACCTACTTGAAATAAATGTTCTTAAGCATATTTTTCTATTTAAAATTTCTATTCCATTTTACCTCTTGCGTTTTCCCATTTTACCTACACAGTGTGGGTAAAATGGGAAATTGCAGACATTTTCTAATTATCGTATAGAATTTTTTTGGTTCATTTTTAACTATTTTTTAATTAATTATAGGGAAAGTTAATAACCATATTATGCACCTACCATTTTGGAAAATTTTTCAACAATTACTCTAGTCTGTACCCAATGTCAAACGTTAAGTATCCCATTTTAGGCCACCTTCCCCTATGACTTTCAAAAAATAGCAAGTGGTAGAGCAAAATTAAAACTGAAAATTATAATGATACATTTTTTTATCTTTTATATACCTCTTTGTTGATACTGATGCAATTAATTGCATCTATTTAAAATAAGAAAAATAATTTTTTTGGTGCGTATAGCTAGAATCTCGTTAACCCATTTGTGCGCACCGTTAAGGAAGAGATCTTTTTTGTTTGTTTCATTGTTCCTTTGATGACGACTGCCCATTACACTTGAATGAATGATCTGAATTTAGTCTTTCAAGTCTTAACCACTGAATTGCACTTTATTATTTGTAATTATTTATGTTAGGTATATATTGTAGATATTCTAGCAAGTAGATAACTTAACTTGTAACAGTAACCTAAATTCTTTTATTTTGAAAGTCCAAATTTACATTAAACGATATCGTGTGTTGCATAGTAAAGTTTTCTACATAAAACTTTATACACTACATTAGTATTTATTTTAGTAGGTATATAATTTATTTACATTAGTATTTAGGAGATATCTAGATTAACTCGAAATCCACAGCGGATAATGTTAACAATTTGTAAAAACAATATAAACTAAGCACAGGCCAATCTGCCCTCCGGGTCCATCTTTTCTCTAATTACCTAATATTTTTATAAAAACTATAGTCTTATTTTCTTTCTTCTTAGAAGCTGTAGCGCTTGAAAAGTTTCTAAAAGAGCATCGACCTATTTTATTTAATTAAGAAAATATTAGCCACTACCTTTGCTGCTCGAGTAAACACGTTTTAAAATAGTTATTGAACTATTGCATTTTAATTATTATTTTTACTAAATTATATTTTGGGTGGCTATTCGCTTTTGCTTAATTACAAATTAAAGCTACCGTTTTCTAGACGTAGCCTTATTGTTCAATTTTTTGTTATCTTATTCTTAGTTTAATGATGTAAATTTATAGAAAAACTGAAATAAATTATTTAAAAGATTGAATTTTCCCTCGAAGCTGAAATATAAATATTACTATCTAAATATTTTAATTTAGAAATAATTATTATCGAAATTTAAGTAAAGAAAATTGAAAATAAAACAAAAGGAAATTTTACTGAAAGAAATTTACAGTATTACTTTTGAATTTAATGAAAATAGGAAAACTAAATTAGTTTCAACAGTTGCTCTTCTTTATTAGATTACGTCAGCAAGTTTAATTTAAAAATTAAACCTTGCTAAACCTAGGAACAAAAATAATTAAGCTACTTAATGAAAACAACTATAAATAAAATAAAAAATTTAAAGTTATGATTAAAATTTCTTTTATTTTCTTATCCCATATGATAATGCCCATTATGCTCTTGTTGTTTGTGATTATTTTAATAGAGTACATCTAAATCAAATTATTTTAAGGTTAGAATTTCTTCGGTGGCCACTCAGACTATCAGATCTAACCCAACTAGAAATTTGTTTTAAAGATACATTAAAAGTCTAAAATAATTAGTAATGTATAAGTTCAAGTAGCACTTCAATTTTAAAATATTTAAAAGTCATTGTGGAACTATTTGGAACTTAATTTCGAAAAATTTTTGGAAATGTCGATTTTCCTTAAAAATAAATAAAGAGCTTTTATAAACGCATTAAAATTTTAAAAAGTATAGAAAGAAATCCCAACAATGATATTTATATTTTAATCTTATTAAATCTCTTCAGCAGCGCATAAAAGGGATTTTAAGAAGGAAATAGATTTATCGTTGCATAAACTGTTTTTCTTTGCAAAAAACCAACACCATCAAAATTGCTTTTTGGGTAAATTGTGTTATTAGTAGTGTCAAATTTTTTCTTCATGATTGGGAGTAGCCTAATTTCTATTGTCTTAAAAAAAAGAATTCCTTTTTGTACATTAGCTCCGCTTAATTGCAAAAAAAAATTTGCTCTACCTATATCATATTTTAATAAAATTGAAATGAACTCTTTGAGTAGATAATCTTAAGGAATGATAGAATAAGGTACTAATTCGTGTAGTAGGTACTAATAAATTTTAAAGATTTTGATGACTAAACAATTATTAAATTGATAATTATTAAGTTGATAGTTGCAAATTAGAAAAGATTATTGAATTGATAGTCCTGCGAATGTTTTAATAGAAAAAGTGCTATTATTATACAGTCAATATGCTTAGGAAATAAATGCCAATACTGAAGTAGAAAAATCCAAACTATTTAATTTTCAAAATAAAAATTTCCGAATAATAAAACAACTTCTTGAATTTTTCTATATCTTGTAGATTGCTAACTCAATCGTACTTTTAATCAAATGGAAATTGGATCTTTTTTGAACCAAATCCATTTATATTTTTCACCTCATCCTTCTTTTTAATCATTCATCTTTAAAATTATTTCTTTATTAGAAGTTATTCTGTTATTCTTTATAAAGTTTAGTTTCCTTTTATGGTGTATAATTTTCTGCCGGTTTTGTAAATAATATACATTTGTTTTATCTGCACTTAAGATATTTCTTCTTGATGATTTGGTTAGTAAAAATTTTGTTTGTAATTTGTTCGATATTTTCTTCCAATTCAATTTTCTTTCTTTCATTGTTTGATAATTTATTTTCAAATTTCTCGTTGTTTTTTTCTTCTAAATTATGACGATCTCTTCTTTGTTCATCCGAATTGTCATCCCTTCTATTATTTTCACCACTTTAGTCGTTTTTTCTGTGGATTTTTCCTTCTCTGAAGGAGAATTTTTACCGTGTTTTTTGTTACTCTTTTTTCTTTTATTCACTTTAGTTATCTCGGAATAAAAGCAAGTTCTTGGATAAATAGTCCTGTTTTTATCTAATTTGCTTTAAGTAATGGCGGCCAAATATAAAATATAAAAATCTAACTTTGAAAACTTTCCAAATAATAAATTAAGTACAGCTTTCTAATTTTTCTATGTTTACTAAAACTAACTCAGTCGGTAGCCAAATTGTGCTTTTCTCTCATTATATTTTTACCTTCTGACAGCAGGGGCATCATAAATTATAAATTTTTACAACATTTACAAATAATGTAATATAACAATAACAAAATTAAGTTTCGTTCGATTTTGTTTGCGATTTTTGGGCAACCTTCTTAAGGAGGAAAGCCACTGTGACGGTCAAAAAAGTAACCTAGTTTTTAAGATTCATTTTCATAGAGGTAACTAATTATTTAAGGAATCGGATTATTGTTATTTTATTAAGTGTACATTGAACTTGTTTTATTTAAATTTTTATCTTATTATCTTAAATATTAACAAAAATATGAGCCGTTATGTAAAGACTGATAAAGAAATTCCCTCTCCATGGTGGCATCAATATCTCGGTGAAGAGTTATCCGAAAATAAAAATTAGAAAATTATCAGATGTTAAATGAATGTAGCTATCGTTGTACGTAGCCGTTTTTTATTTTTTTGATTATTTACAAAATGGCAACAGATTGAAATGTATTTTAATTTTAAAACTCTTTTTTTTTCATTTAAGCAGTTTATTAAAATAGTAATTATTAAAATTTTTAAAATCACATTTGTCCATCAAATTTAGAGTTTCTCAGGACAGTGAGCTTCGTCCAATTTTCTATCTAATTTTTACAGCTAAACTACCAACAACCCGAAATACAGTTGTAGCTACATTTGCAGTTGATATCGCAATCTTGGCGTTTCATCTCGATCTATCAACTGCGTCCGCATTATTACAAATCCACCTTACCAAGTTTGAAAAGTGGTTAAAAAAATGGAGTGGTGTATCAAAGTAAGTGATCAAAAGTTAGTACACATAACTTTAAAAATAAAAGACCCATTTGTCTTCCTGTAAGGCTCTATAGAAATCTTCTATCTCAGAAAAAAGCCAGACACCTGGGTATGCACTTGGACACAGGATTAACATGGAGTAAGCACATTTGAAACAAAATATTGCAGCTGGGTCACACTTTTAAAAAGCATTATTGGCTATTATATCGTTACTCTCAATTATCACTCGAAAGCAGAGTGCTGATATACAAAATTATCATAAAGCCAATATGCAGGTACGGCATCCAATTCTGGAGGCTTGCAAGTAACTTCAACATAGCTAAAATCCAGTTCTTACAATCAAAAATTCTAAAAGCCATTACTGACGCTTTATAATTCGCACTTAACCAAGTTATCCATCGTGACCTTGAAATACATACTATTGAAAAATGTATCAAATTACATAGTTTTAGGTATTATAATCGTATAAAAAATCACTCCAACTCTTTTTGTGGTAAACCTGCTGACTGCCAATCGAAACAAGAGGCTGAAACGTAACGATCGAACAGATCTGCGCCATCGTTTTTGAGATGGTATTTAGAAAACATTGAAAACCTGATACAGCATTCTTGAATATTAAAATGTAAATGAAGCGGGCCACTTCGCAAACTCGTTTTATGTTAATTATTTACTGTCAAATTATTTACTTATTGTTAATTATTGTAATATTAAAGGAAGTCAATAAAAAAAATTTACGGATCTATTGCCCATCGCTTAAGGGGTTACGTACAGTCATGAGGTCGAAAAATAGCAGTTTTTTGCAATTTTTTTTCTAAGTTATGAATAGATGTATTTATTCAAAAGTTTTAATACATGAAACAGCAACATTTAAATAACATTTAAGAATTTTAGTTTTAAAAAAACGTGTACAATTAATGTACACTCCGTTTGATATAAGTTTCATAATAATTGTTACTCTTATTAGCTTATATCTTTGCGAGTGTTACTACGATTGACTTGAAACTTTCACTTAATATTTCCGAGATGTACTTCATATAAAAAAACAAAAAAAAAACGAGTCTTTTAGAATTCATGACTGTACGTAAGCCCTTAAATAGCGTTTGAAACCAAACTGAAAAATTTATAAATTACACATTGAATAACATAATTATAATCAATTTTTCTTATTTGCAAACTGTACAGTTTTATTGGCCTCGATGAAACAAAATGTTAAATAAAAAAGTAATCTCCAAAACAATTATATTAAAAAATAAGTTAATAAATATAAGTATATTTTATAAATTTTTTATTCTCACATGTTCAAGCAGTAGTGACGTAGCTTTAAATTTTGGGCGCTTTTTATATTCATTAGTACCTATCTATTCCGTCACCGAAAATACATAAATATTTTAATTCTATTCTAAATAGATAATTCAGTACACTAAAGGCTTAATGTGCATTAGAGTTACCTTTTAAAAAAGTGTGATACACCTACTCAAAGCAATGCTACTTATGCAATCTTTACCAATGTTTTATGTTATGTGTTGGCGTTGGGCAGTCTTCGGGATGCCCAAATTAGTGTTTTTGGGGTTGTCTTTAAATAGCAATTTTTTTTGTATTTTTTATTTTGGTTTGATTGTCCCAGGATTACCAGGTTATTCTGGAGTTTACTTGATTTGTTGTGCGTGCCTCCTATATTAAAGTTTTAGAATCTAACATTGTCAACCCCATTACTTAAATAAAACTAACTCTACTATTACTTCTGCGTTTTATTCAGATAATTCGCACTTCAATTATTTTTTTCTTTAGTTAGCTATCAAACTATTGCCTGATTCGCAACATAAGAACCCACGAATAGTATGCGTTCGACCCAAGTTCTGATACTAGACGGGGGTGTAATCCCTTTTGGCCTGTCCACTATTACATTGTAGATCAGCGAGGCAAGTAGTCACAATTACAGAAATTTGTGTTACATAGTGACGTATTGTAATAAACCACTTGCTTATTTTTTTTCATGAAAAATGTAATGAATTTATAAATTGCAAAGTTACGTATCCACCAATGCAGTTTTTGCCATCTTAGATTTTTATGGTTTTGCTATTAATTTCCTATAATATAGGTTGCTACAAACACTATTGATTTTTATAATTCAGTCAATCTTTTTCTAATAAGAATTATATAAGTAATACTATTCTGTTAATTTCATTACAAATTTCATTAAGTATTAGCAATATTTTGACTTCATTGAAAAGTCGTTTAGATTTACCAGGTTAATTTTTTATAAGTTTAATAAAAACGTAATAATTTATATTGTTTTACTTACAATGTTACTTACCTTTCTTTTAAAAGATATTCTCAACTTTGGAATCGAATATGTCAATCCTACCTATTAGTTGTAATGTAATAAATAAAACCAATTCATGGAATCTTCTCAAGTTGTCTTTAATATTGAAAATATTGAATAACAAATGATCGTAAATTGATAGATTGTGAGTATTTTTCAGTGGAAAAGAGATTTTAAAACTCTAGATATGTAATAATAGAATTCAACCTGCAACTAAATTAATTCAAAATTATTGAACAAAACTCCATTAGTAAATTAGGGTGATTTTCAGAGTGAGGAAACTAAATAGTAACTGCATTTCGTTAGAAATTGTTCCACAAATTATGAAATTTTTGTGAAAGCTTATTATGCTATATTTTCCCGCACTCTAATTTCTATAAAATAGAATTTTCATTGCGGTGACTATCATATACAAATATTTAAAGGCAGTTAGCATTTAATATATGACATGTAATGCATGTCTAACCGCAATGCATTACTATAATATGTCCGTCACTAAAATGTCACTAAAAATTAAATAAAAATTAGAAATTGTATTAGAGTCTGAAAGGTAGAATTTGCTTTTTTTTTGTTTTTCCTTTAATACTACTGAAATTGCATTGACCTGTTTGTCAACATTTTGGTATTAATTTTTACTGACAGTAAATAAACTGTACTGAAAATTTATTACTAGTGACAATCATATCTGTTGGAAAATTAAACAATAAATTATTTCATAGGTTTAAGTATAAATTATCAAATTTAATTAAAAATTATACACATAATTCATATTTGAAATGCCGATGGTCGTGCTATATATTATTTTAAAGAATAAATTCTAAATTACAATTAAGGTTTGGGAATAGAAATTTTGTATGGAGATATACAAATATTAATTTAACATATACCTACCTATATGAATGAATAATGGTTAATATCCCAAGATGTATAGATAAAATAAGCAGAATATATTGCTGAATGTGTGTAAATGTATGATGTATGTAAATTTCTATTGAAGAGCCATTGTCGAATAGAACTAATTGCATACTAGAACGATGGTTATTTCATTTATCAGGTTAGTCTCTAACTAAATAAACCGTGCGACATTACGGATAGTTCAAAATTAATCACTTTAATGGTGCGTCGTTCACCGTCAGCTTACAGGATATGTCGATAAATAAAATTATTTCAACTATTAAATCTTATTCGTGCTCGATGGTTACTTAACAAAGAGGAAAGTGAGTTATTTCTAGATTTAAAGAATTTATTTTTTGCTGTTGTTATATTTCTCCCTCACTTTCTTATACAAAATGTTATCTTTGCAATGCTGCTTTATATTTAAGTATATTGTATACACAAAGTACAAGTTTTATTGTTTTTTTTTATGACTTCTCTTATTTTTTGTACCAAGCCATACAAATGATGAAATTATAAAGATGCGATTACGTTCTTAGGTGTAATAGTTCTTTACAGCTCAAGTTTACAACATCGTTTGGGTGCAACGCAATTTTTAAGAAAGGAAACGCAAATAACTTACAACTTCTGGTTATTTTACGTTTCATTTTGTATTTTTTTCTGATGAACAACTTTTATTTTATTTATTTCCAATTATGTTGACTGGGTGCATTATGTTTTCTCAGCTACTTTTTATTGCTAAAAAACGGTAGCTGTTAAACTTTTATATTTGTACTAACCTCATATCATGCGAGTAAGATTAGTTATTATGACTTGACTATAATCGTAAAACCTAGATAAATTTTACAAAGTGTGATAAATTTAATTGAAATTTATAGTCCTTTTATATTCTCAAACTTAATTCTGCATTTTTAGCAAGTAAACTAATATAATACGATAATCGTTAACCTTTTTTTTATTTGTTAAACATAAAAAATATATTAGTACGTTATGTAGGTAGGTACTATTTGGTGAGTAAATAAAAAAAAAGTCACGCATATTTCAGACAAAACCGGTAACTTTGATGTTAAAATGTAAAGACTTTGTTTAAACTTTCTTAAAAAATAATATTTATTGTCATTTATCATTATCATTATTTTATTCTTTGTAGCTGAACTATAGAATTATTTAAAATCTCGGACGAACCCCCAATGACAAGATTGAAAGTATAAGTCATCATAATTTAAAAAATTTTGAATTAGACTCAACAGATTTTGACATAATTAGTAAATTATCAAAGAAATTAAGACTTTGCTCAACTGGAAGTGCTTGAAAAATGTACATTTACTAAATATGTCAAGAATATCTAAAGCAAATTTAATATGTTTGTAAAAAAACAATAATGTCAAATAATAACATTAAGTTTTCAACTCGTGAAATAATAAGTAAAAATATTGATATTATACTTAAGCTTTGGATTGTGATAACACTTTTCGTCAAAAACGTAATGATTTATTTGTTATCTCTATATTTTATTTAAATATTTTTAGTAGTTGAATATAATTTTAAAACTAACAATATTTTCTATAGCAGTATATCAGATAAGTGTTAAATTATTTTTGCTTCTCCAAAACAGAAAAAACAGAGTTGAAATGATACAAATGCAATAAAATCATTTGTTTACATGTTTACATCAAGCAATTAAAAAAGTTTATTCTTTTAGACAAACTTATTTTAAAATATAAACTTTGAAATGAAAGATATTCATAGCAGTCTACTAACTTAAAATATCAAGCAATAATATCGAATTGCTGAATATATTTTTGTTTTGAATGTACGAACCTACACATTATAATTTTCTTTGAAGATTAGTGTGTCTATAAAACTAGAAAGGAAGTCGAGTTTAGCTTTAACGTTAGAGATACGATATGGTAGATTATTATTTCGAGATATAAAGCAGATATATTTCAATTTAAATATACCGCGGTGTTTCCACTATTTAAAGCATCCCAGTAGAGAGATTGGCTCACATGAAAAGATATTGGTAACGCTATATGGAAGTATGTGTGTGGCATTGGGGAAACGAGTGATCAAGACGCATGGACGATTAGGCAAAGCTGCGGATACGTGCACCTGGGGAACCGTTTTGGAATAATTAATGCTACCAACTTTCCCATACGTACACCTACATACATACACATTGAAATTTGCTTAAGCTCTAACCTGCGTTTAACGGTAGTTTCTCTATTTAATTATTGGTTCATTTTAAGGTTTAAATTAATTTATACGTAAATTTCAAACCCTATAACTATAACTTAATTGCTTCATATTATTTAATAAGTAATAATTGATGTGGTAAACTTTGTTTTAGTTTTGATCAAAAAAGGAAAAACATTGCGATTATTTTGACGATGAAAGAATTTCTATGGTAGCGCTCTTTGTTTTTCCCACTGTTTCTTAGAGAGCGCTGTCTGATAAATAAGCAAAATATCATTGTCAAATCCATTTTTAAATTTTTGTCATCCATCCAGTATCCATTTAATCTCTAGCAAGAGTTTTATTTAACTTCCTTTGCGTGCTCTAATGAGTTTCTTACATCTAAATCATTAAAATTATATTATTTTGTCTTAAAATTTATAAAAATTGTCATTCAAATAATGGTACACAATTTAGCGCAAAAATATTTAATGATTTTATGACCAAGTATCACGTTTAGAAGATACGGTAGAACACTAATTACCATCCTCAGGTTAATCCCATGGAACGGACCAACCTTGTTATAGGTACGTATATTTACGTTTATTGGTGGAGAATAATTAATATCGATCTTAAAACCTATGCGTTTAAATATTCGCACATGCCATCAGGAATATACCGTTCAGAAAATTGCAAAGTTTGCGCCTTTGTTGTTGAATCTGTGTATACCTATAAGTTGAATCAAGCTAGGACGGGACCATAAAAATATCCTTAATGAAAACAAATGCAGGATGCTACAAAATTTAATTGTCTGATCCGAAATAAAAATCCAAGTACCTAATTTTTGGATTTTCTTTAATAAATCAATACAGCCTTGTTCAACTTTATTGACCTTTTATTTGCATCATTTTGGTTTATTTTTACTACAAAGTTATGAATATTTAAAGTTATCGATAACTTAAAATTAGTTATTGTATTTTCTTGAATAAATAAAGAAATAGAGCAGCGTTGTCTAAATCGATCCAATATATTAAATAAATTAAACGTATGAGCACTGTCGACTTTTTTAACGTAAATTATAAGTTAGAATCTAACTTCGTGAAGTTTCTTAGCTCAGTTTTCCTCTGAACTTGCACACTGCAACTTTTTCAATGTTTAAATTTCAAGTAGTTCAAACTAAAGGGGTGCATGGAAGTTTAACGGTATAGACAAACTCAACTCTATTATTCTCTCGTACAAAAATGTAATATTAAAAGAATATAAATTTTAATCCTATTTGCAGAAGTAAAGTGCAACTCTAAGCATTGCGGTTTTTAAATTTCCAAAAAAACTTTAATCAAAAAACTAATGGAACTCCAATTACACAGAAAGTAACATTAAAATTTAAAGATGATTTTTGCTGTCAAAGAAAAAAATTTCAAATCCGCATTCTAAAGTGGCAGCTAGCAATTTATAAACATGGAGTTTCCTATTACGGTGACGATTTGATCCTTTCCAACACGACAACCTTTGAAATAATTCAGTGCTTCGATCAGAATTTGCACTTAGTTTTCTACAACACATCTATAACGTCTAATACGTTGGCTTATTTAAAAAATTGCCCTGCCAATAAAATTTATCAAACAAAATTTATACTTTTGTGAATTTTAAAATTTTGCAGGTAATATAATTTTGTATTTTCTTTTAGATAAAAAATTATTGGCCACATAATTGACGAGTTAACGCCTGAATCCAATATTGTAAAAATTTCAGGACTTCCTACGTCGCTATCATCTACCCAAAGCCATGAAATATTTATTTTTCATTTTGCATGTCGTTTCCAATGCGTATTTGCGTTAAAAAGTCATAGATCTCTGTATGTAAGCGGGATGAAAAGTGATTGATGTCCTGACACCCTATTACTTGCATCAAGAATTGTTTTAGCATCAAATAATTGACATCGGTAAGAGATTACAATTAATTCAAATGTAATCCGATTAGAATCAGCTAAATTTGACAACAGTAATACTCTAGGTGGCAAATTATTGGGACAAATGAGTTTTAGAAAAAATAGATTACCAGGAAAATTTGGAACTATTCATTTTTCGGTATAACCAGCCGTTGAGATGCAAAAATTTCATTTATATGTTAAATTCAGTCCAATAATTTGCATACGTCTGTATAATAGGTATCACCTGGTAGTTTATAACTATAAATACATAACCATTTTGAAATTCCAATAATGCATAACCGCGGCTTATTCTCCTTAACTATTGTTTCCCCACTTAATACTTAAACGACGTTTGATCCTCTGATATTAAATACCTGATATTAAATTTAAAGGAAGCGTTACGTATTAATATTCTATATTAAGCAGCTTAGGAATAAATTTAAATTCTCGAATAGAAAATGATGGCAAAGTATGTTATAGTCTTACATTACATTCAGAAGTACAAATGTTTAATTAGTTTCTATCTCAAGATTGTTTACAAACCTATATAATGATTTTCTTGTAGAGAAATAATGTAATTTTATAATAATGTAACATATTTTCCATAAAACATAGCTTTTCATTTTTAAGCAAATGAAATTAATGTTCTCTTTCTGTACCTTGCTTGCCAAGTTAATTAGAAAAGTAATATTTCCAATAAAATTTTCATGCTTCTACTGCTAGATACTGATACTATCAATTAAAATTACAAAATTCAGCGGAAAACATATTATTCAAACTCCATTTCAATATTGGACTTATTGGATTAACTAAAAACTAAAAATAATAATAAAGTGCATTTCTAAACTGAAATGCAATTAAAATAATAAAAAAATTTTACTGAGAATCCACCTTTACTAAAACTTATAATCTCTATTATATACATTGTAGAGACGGTTTTCTGCAAAATATCATCATAAAAACCAATAATAAGAATTAGATCCAATCTAGGTTTGTATAGACTATATAACTTTATTCATAAACAAACACCAGTTTTGTGTATCTGTTGGTGACGCGTCTCTGATTGGTTGGTATTAACGGCATAACCAATACATTTACGTGTATGTTGTTGCCCTTTCCCAAATCAAATTTTTGGGTGTTTGTGTCAAATATTTGTGCATTATATGATCATTTTTTTGAAAGTTTTTGTCTTATTTTTACGCTTCTTGTGGGATATTTCACCTAATTGTGTTTGTATCCATTTTGGGGTACAGCAATCTACGTGTTACTTATATATTTTTTGTTTGTCAACTAATTACAAGTAATTAGTAATTAGAGGGGTGTATGAAGTTCGCTATAGAGTAAGCGCTTTTCATCGTGTTGGTCACACCAAATGTCATAGACAGAATGAAGGCATTAATGACTGGTCTTCATAGGGTTCCCAGCTTTTACTTATGGTTCCAAGCGCCACACCTCGGGCAACTGCGTTGATCTGCAGGCTAAACCAAGTGAGAGTAACTAGATATATGGTGAAAGAATTATTTAGGCCAATTAAAAATCATAAAAAAGCTAATTAAGCCAGATAATCCTGGAAACTGAGAAATTGTCTCAAGAATGGAAGCGGAAGAGCCTCATATTGTATATGAGTAGCATCTACAGTTCTAATTATTAGTTGAATTACTATTTACTTACCAACACACTTAGCAAGCGGCGATTTAATAGCCACACACCCCCAATTTAATACCATAAAACTTTTGAATTTTAAAAATAAAATACCTCAGGTGAGATGCGTTAAAAACTCCGAATTTCGCACTGATTAGAGGTGACTAGACGACATAAAGATGATTGCAGGAAAACACTGGTATCGGGCGGCTAAAAATAAAGAAGAATGTAAAAAAATTTGAGAAGCTTACGTTTAGGAGTAGACAAGGTTTGGCTGAAAAAAAAGTGATCATCGATGTGATTCAATTAAATTGCTCGATTACTAACTAAAAATGCTTTTCAGAATTCTAATTTTAAAATTTAGTAAAATTTTAATTTATGAGCTCAAAACTTTTAGGTTATTGTAGACATCATCATCATTTTTTTCATAGGTTAGGTCTCTGACCTGTTCCACAAAGAAATTTTATTTTTGAGGTTGGTATTTATAGATCTGTAAATCTTAAATATTTTGGTCCCAAAATAATACAATGCAGGGATAGTAAACGTAACTGTACATATACAGCGTGACCCATAAGAACTCGGACAAACGTTTAAACAAAAAAAAACTTACTTAACCGCAACAATTCAAAAATTTTAAAATGAATAATAATTAACAACAGCCTTATGTACATCATAAATTATAAAATTTCAAAGTGGCTTTTGTTCTGCGTGGATACAGAGCTTTAAACGTTGAATGAAATTTTTGGCTGTTTTTCGTATCTCTTCTAGGGATATTTTGTCCCATTCCTGACGCAAAGATTGTTTTAGTGATTCCAAACTTTTATGTGGTTTTGCACAGGCCCTGGCCTCTAAAGCTGACCATATGGCGTAATCCATGGGGTTAAGATCTAGTGAGTATAGAAGCCATTCAGCGGAACTGATAAAATCAGGAAAATTGATTCGGCACTACTCTTGCGTAGTTTTCGCTTTATGCGCAGGTGCAGAGTCTTGTTGAAAGGTCCAATGTTGATCACTAAAGTGTTGTTGGGCCCACGGAAAAACTATAGTCTCTAAAATATCCCGGTGGTAGATTTTCTTGTTAATTTTTACTCCTTCTTCCACAAAAACTAAAGGTGTTTACCGGTAGCACAAATTCCGCCTTAAACCATGACAGACTTGAGGAATTGCCGATGACCAACGATGGCCAAAGGTCCGGGTGCTTTTTCTGACCAATACCTATCATTTTGAAGATTGTGAAATTGTTCAATAGTAAAAATGTTTTCATCAGTGAAAACGAAATTTTCGCATTGTTGAGAAGCGGTGCGATGTAGAAGAGCACGGCATCGTTGAAGTCGTACTCGCTTGTTTTCGTCAGTTAGCATTTGGGCTTTTGGCAGCTTATAAAGCTTTTTCTTAAGTTCATATTTAGCTATTCGTCGAACCGACTCTCGCGCGATTTCAGTTTCATGAGCCACTTTTTGCATCGACAGTCTTGGATTTCTTTGAATCCGAAGTTTGATGGTATTGCGATTCCGGCGAGTATTGGCAGAACATTTTTTTTCTCTTCCGGGTCGGTCTTCCATATTACCAAGTTTTAAGTAGTTTGATGGCGTCGGAAACGGTTTGTCGGGGAATTTTAAAAATTCGAACTATTTCACATTGACGATTTCCACAGCTTCAAATAACGATAAAATTGCGGAGCGACTTTTTGACATCTTGTCACACAAAGTTATTGTGTGATTTTTTGCTTTTTTGTTTTTATGATCTCCATAGTTCTTAGAATCGTATCACAAGATTATTTTTCAGAAAAATTCAGTGATTTTTGCGAAAAGAGAAAAACATGTTTGTCCGGGATCTTGTGGGTCACGCTGTAAATATAAAACTTCAATAGTTAGGGCCAGTTGTATAAAGGAGAGTTAACTCGGGGATCAGCTGATCCTGGATCAAGAGTTGACCCAGGATCAACGTCTATGCGGTTTATTTTGTTATTCGTACTTTAATACACAAAAAAACAATGTTGCCAGGTGTTATTTTAACAAATGACTAATGGATTTACACAAACAGTATAAATCACAATAAATTTAAAAGTAAATAAAGTTGATCCTGGGTTAATCCACCGATTTCTCGGATCAGAAAATCGGTGAGTTAACCCAAGATCGACGTTTATACAACAGACATTTGCTTTGATCTTGGTTTAACTCTGATCCGAAGATGATCCTCTTTTATACAACTGGCCCTTAGAGTTACAAGAGTTTGTTAGGTGAACAGTAAACTTTTAGTAAATTTTAGTAAAG
This sequence comes from Rhagonycha fulva, assembly GCA_905340355.1. NCBI lineage: Eukaryota > Metazoa > Arthropoda > Insecta > Coleoptera > Cantharidae > Rhagonycha > Rhagonycha fulva. Next base: position 37,193,272 of record HG996556.1, read on the forward strand.
ATTGTAAGGTAAAAGTCAAGAAGTTCCTAATTAGATTTCATTAGATTAGATTTCGGTAGTTAGCCATAAAGTCAGCAAAGAAAAGTGTGACAGTGGTCCGATAATCAAAAATAATGTTAAAGGCTTACGTACAGCCATGAATTCAAAAAAAACTCGTTTTTTTATTTTTTCATATGAAAGTACAACATCTGAGATATATTATGTGAAAGTTTCAAGTCGATTGGAGTAAAACTCGCAAAAATATAAGCTAATGAGAGTAGCAATTATTATGAAACTTATATCAAACAGAAAACTTCAGACGTGTTTAACTCAAAACTACATTTTAAAAATCCGTGCGTAAGATAACTCAAAAACTACTGAACCAATCATGATGAAATTTTACACACTTCTCAAATATAAATGATTCTCGAGACTGAACGATTACTTTTTTTATTTTTCACTTCTATTTATTTTTACAAGTAATTATAAGCCAATTTTTTGGGTAAAAATCGTCACTTTTATTTCAACACTATCCCAAAACTAGAAATTTTTATATTTTTTAAAATGGATTCGTTCAGTCTCGAGATAAACTAATATATTACCAAATCTTTTTACTTTTTTCATTTTGGATAATCCTGTGATGAGTTATCTTAAGCACCGCAAATCATCTTTTTTTTAAGCGTCTTCGAAAATTTACTACCAATGGTTTAATTTTCCACCCTTTTTGTGAAAGTAAAATTTTCAAATGATCTTTAAATGTTGCTCTTTTATGTAGAAAAACTTTTAAATAAATACATATATTCATAACTTGGAAAAAAAATCTCAAAAAACTGCTATTTTTCGACCTCATGACTGTACGTAAGCCCTTAAGTGCAGATAATTTTGAAAATTAACAGTTTTGTTTTTCATCTTTTTTATTTATTTATCATAAAAAATACAAATTGGTTATCGCCTTGCAACTAACGCCATCGGTTGTGACCGCAGAAGAGTAAAACTTTCTTATGTTTTGTATCCGTGCTTTGGAGGGCTCGTTAAGCGGATGGTTCTCCTCGATTAGTAAATTGCTATTATTAACATAAAAAAACCATAGTACAGGCACACCGGAAAAGCAAGCCTAGCAAGCTACCTATCCGATGTAAAACATATATATGCCCATAGAACCAATAGTGCTAAGGAAACTTGACATAATTTGACAAACAGAAGAAATCATAGTTCAAAGGAAATATGCGAATTTAAAAAAAAATGGAAAAAAATTTTTCAATTCTTTCTTTGTTCATAATATTACTGTAAGCATATTTATTTTCCATTATGTAGTTAATCAAATTTTTGTTGCTAACTAATTTTGTAGGGCCATACGTACTTCGCAGCCTTCCCTAATTATGTCTACAGGACAACATCTAATTAAAATAGCAACTTAAGTCTTCTGACCTTAGTGTGCTACAAAAAAAAATAAATTGCAATTCATAAACTGAATCCGCTTACAGGTAATTTACGTAACAGTTACAAAGAGACACTGTAGAAATTAATACGCATTTTACGAATAATAATTTCATATAGATAGTAGAGTATATTAAGGAAATTTATATATAACTTTCTATAATTTTAACCAAAGAATCAATAATTCTCAATCCTATAAAAGATGATTAAATCCTTTTAGGCGCTCGCGAAAAGAAATATTGTAACAAACTAATGTTGATAAATTCAGATGCGATTCAGTCATAGTCGGTCATAGTTACTTTCAGTAAAACGCAGAAAATTTCTGTGTGTAAATTTTACTAAAAATTTAGTATTATTCTTTTTGTAAATGAAAGGTAATGAAATTAGAGATTATAGTATGAAACCACGCCTATTTCCTAATATCATAAAATGTCAAACAAAAATAAAAATTTGAATTGAATTTGCAGGAACTTGCAAAGATTTATTTAATTTATCATTTTTAATAACCGTGAAATCTAGCTAAAGAAATCATCGAGATTCTTAATATACTACAAAAAAATCAAAAAAGAGAAGGTTTCATTGCATAATTATTCCTTTTCGAGTACCGTATCCGATATCGGACGTTGGTAAGATCCTACTGGCTAAAGCCAAGAGGTCCGTTAGTAGGAAAATATTAATGGGGTGGTTTTCCGTTGCCTTCCCCATAGTCCACAGATCAATATTGGACTCTTTAGATCACAGCAAATTTCAGACGAAATCAGGATTTGAACCGCGGTTTCCCGCGCTACAGTCATCCGTGTTTGATTTACGCCAGACTGCTGGTTATAATTATTATGAAAACATAAATATAAAAGATTATAATTGTGGGACTATGCATTATGTAATGAAGCCCAACGTAGGGCAATCTAATAACATAAATGGTAATAGAGAAATACTGCAATATGTATTCATTTTACTAAACGACATTATCGTTATAATACATAGACAAAAAGTACAATCAACTGTCTGATTTGATCATAAAGTCTAGCAGTCAGTCAATTTAAATAAATCACAAACTTAACATTACATTTTTTTGAACAATTTATCCTTTCGGTTAAGCGGTGCTCAGTAGTAAAAATAATAATAATAAAAATAAATTATATTAATTTAATCTAATCTATTGTAGAAATTCTAAGTACACTGACTGTTTACAGAATATTATTACTTTTAAGCACATGTTTTTGCTTAAAACGTTACTGAAACTTGAATAGTATAGGCTTTGTATAGTTTAATCAAGTAAATTAATAGATCTCTTGATTATAACTACCTACTGATATAATTTACGTCGTGGCTTTCCTTATTTAAACTTTGTTAAAACTTTAAGGGTAAATATCGACCACTTATTTAGTTGTTTAGGTTATAATACTTTGGTTGTTATAGTATTTAGTTATAGTTTTAATGTGGTTAATTATAGATAACACAAATTTTAGTGCTATATTACCCATACAAACTTTATCATGATTTTAATGATTTCCATACTTTAAATTTGTAAAACAACCCTTATAACTTAAATAATGCTAAAAACTCTCACTTTAGGTATTATTTATGAAGGTAGGTACCTAAACCCTTCACTTAATTTGTAAATTAAAGTTGAATATTAATTTTGTATTATTAGAATTCACACACCGAAAACAATTTATTTTATTAAATCAGTAAATAAAACATTTTAGCAGATTGCCAAAACTACCAAGAAGCACGACTTTTTGCTGAGCTACCTAATAACCTAGAAGACATTCTACAAGTACCGTATAATGGGGGGACGCTGACCGATACGATAGGGTGAACTTGATCGAAAAGATGAAAAACGAAAGTTATTTGTGTAAGTTTTCTTTCAATGCGTTTTTCTGTTTCTTAGAGGTTTTAAATTATTATTGCTGTATTATAAATGTATGAAACATAGTTTTTATTTATTTTATTCTGATATGAAATATCATTATTTGTCTCTAACAAGACACAATCGTAAAAATAAATTATCAAACTTGAGTTTATAAAATGCTACTGTCAAAATTTTTACATATTATTTCTTAGGTCATGATAATACTACAAAAAATTTAAATAGTAAACATCAAGAAATTTTTAAGTAGTTTACATAACTTTAATCCATGTCAAAATTACAAAAATAATGCAATATATTGATAATTATGGGGTGAATTTAACCTGATGAGTAAGGTTATCGGATACAATTTAAATTAAAATCGTACCCTACACCAAAACTTCAGTTAAAAATCAGAGAAATTTAAAAAAATGTAGAAGTGCTTAAAAGTCAACAAAAATTTCTGGAAATTATAATGTTATTCCTTGAGGGAAAGGTGAAAAGTTCTAGTCCTAACAATGTTAGAATGTGTTTTATGATTAAAATATGTAGGTATTTATTTTTCTATATAAATTCTAATCACTTCTTCATTTACTAATCTGTTACATTTTTTCTATAAAAAAATATCGATAAAAATCAGAAAAGATAATTTTAGCTCATTTAAAAAATAGAGCATTAAATTTCTTAATTTGTGGGATGATCAAAATTTACTTACGCTATCACTCTTTTGGTCACAAAGCGAACACAAATATTTCCTGTTTTCCATGAAGTAAAACTCACTTTCAGAAATATTCATTAATCAAGAACAACTCAGCTGATAGTTCAAATTTTGACGTTTCGTACAATCGATCGGACAAACTTGCGTTTGTCGTTCTTGCTGTTCCGGTAAGAACTGAACATCTTTTTGGATTTTTTATGTCACTACAAAATTAAAAAACCTCCAAAAATTTTAGTAAAATTATCACGTTTACCAAATTGTTTTAAAATTAACACTTTTACAACAAGATTGTTTTCAATTTTTTTTTAAAGTAACAAAATAAACAAATTACAAATTTTCCTCTAACAAGGGCTGTTGGTTATCCAAAACTGTAATGACTAGAGCACAAAATTGCCCAAACGTATACAATAATAATTATTGTTCACAACAATCCTCTCAAAACAAGAACTCAAAAATGAAAACATAATACACTCTAGTGTATAGTTTATCCTTTTAATTTAAAGTTACCAAAAACAACTAAATTTAAATTATAGGGATGCTGAACTTATTGTGCTGTTTTACAATTACAAAAAAAACGATTACAATAATATAGAAATTGTTGCGCAATGGATAGATTTTCTCTTTGCAATCCAACCTCAAATTTTGCTTATTTGTTTCTTAAGATTTGTGAAAGGTTGGAAGGTAAATATGGTATAAAATTTTAAAATATTTCATCTTTATGCCATTCAATATCCTTTGACTAACTTTGGGCTTTGATTATTATGATAATTATTAATTAACAGCAAAACTTTTATTTGAAATTCAATTAAAGTAACTTTGCGCCATTCCTTTACATTATATCTTAATGTTAAAATTTAAACAAACTCTCTTAATTGAGTAATCGAGGCATATTTTGAAGTTATAAAACGTTCAAGAAAATTTCCGGCGTATAACAGTCAAGTAAATTTAATTATTAAATATTATTTAAAATTTTCTACTTAAAATTTTATAATTCAGCGTAAATTTTATAAATTACATTTTAGGTGCGGTGCTCATAATAGATTATAAAATTTACTCTACGATAACGGTATTTGTCGAGCTTCGGTGACCACCTTCACTTTTGTATTTCTTTTACAAAAAAATCAATATTCTAAGCCAAAATGCTTTTAAACCGAAACAGCTTTATATTTTAAGAAAAACAATCTTAAATACGTCCCGACGGCATTTCTAAATAATTGAATAACTGCATTTACCTTTATTTTTTTAGCTATAGGAATAACAACGGAAGAGTTTTCGCTATATTCGTAATTCAATTTGTTTTTATTAAATCAAGGAAATATTACAATCTTTTAATAAATAACAATATGTATTACATTGAGGTAGAAAAAATGGTTATTGACAGCACTGCTTAGTATGAAAGCTTTTTCGTAAATTTAGAACAATGTTTAATCGTGAAATGGAAGAACTGGAAGCGTAAAATATGTGGTTGCAATAGAACGGTGCAACTTTGCACACGACCACAATTATTATTTCATTAAAAATATTTTCTAACTTTTTAACTTTTATTTTAAGGATTGGTTACAATTATTTTATCAACTTTATGCGCTTCTACCATTTTTATCTAACTAGTTTTGGTATAACGATTGAGTGAATGTTTGTTCTAAGAAAGATTAGCAAAACCGGAATTTGATTGAATGAGTCGAACATAAACGGGACCCATTGCCTGTCGTACGAACAAGGTGTCGACGACTTAAGGCAAAATTGATATAAATATAAAAACATGTAATTTAATGTAATTGAATGTCTTCAATCTTACGTTATTCTTGATTATGATAATACATAACTCGATCGTTGTTATTTCAATGTGATGTTAAATTATATTAAAAAAACATACAGTAAGTGAAATGAAGTAACCCACTAGTCTTGAATTAAACCAAAAGATTCTAAAAAATGTCGGACAACACAATGTCGGATTAGACAGGTTCTACTGTATAACTAACAGATAACTAAACTATAGAAACTCAACAGAATATTATGTTAATGTGGTTATGACAGAATAGCTAAAAAACCGTAATTGTAATGCAATTGCAAACCCACTGCAACCAGAAGTGGACACGTATTTTGTGATATTGTGTTTTAAGCGTCTGTTATTCTCGTTTCATTTATCACTTATCCTTTAACATTTAAGAAATTAACCAATAGAATTATGTATAGCCATTTATTATAATCGTTACGTATTTAACCATTGGTTAATCCTCTTAAGTGTTAAATGATAAATGTTAAAATGTTGGGTATAAATCGACCATTATACCCGATAAACTTTAATAAACAGTTTATAGTAAAAAATCTCTTGATTTGATATTATTTTAAATGTTATTCGCAACCCAAATTAAATTAGCCTTAAAAATTTGAATATATTTCAATATCTTTTCGAAGACTTTTATCCCCGACTGCTCTTAAATTATTATTTACACTGCAACCACGCGATACCTTTGTTCCAAAGACAGCAGCATAATATAAAATAAATAAAACTCACCAATATTTTTTACATGAACTTAATACAAATTATTATAATTGAGTTTTTAATTCAATATCCCTAGCTTTAACGACAATATAAAAGAATATAAAAAATTAAAATCGTTATTGTTTTAAACAATATATTTTTTTATTTTATGACATAATTTTTATGGTAGTTTTAAACATACATATTATATAATTTAAAAACTTTAATTCGTGTTTTAATGTTATTGCATAGCTTTATGCTGTTATGAATTTAGAAATTGTTTTATATGACAAAAGTTTATTATTAAATTTACTTCATTTTATTACTTCCCTCGGTATATTGGAAAAATGATAAAATCTTTTAAGTAAACATAAACCTATAAAATAAAATTTTAAACCACAGGTATGGAATTCAATTTTTGTGGAAGAGTGGCTCAACTTTTATTATGTTAAAAATTACACGTTTGATTCGGTTTCTACAAAAATTTAATATACGCGGTTTAAAAAAAAATTACATCACGAGTTAACAAAATCCCATTTTATAGGTTTTTGTAACTAAAATGGTAAACTCACCAGTGACAAAGAATAATAAATTCCTTTCGTAATTATGACGTTAAAAATATGAGACACATAAAAATTGAGATAAGAATGGTGAAAAATGTAGGAGAACATTGATTATACTAATTTATCTTCTTTATTGCTGTTTTCCTTAGTTGCTATTTTTACGTTTCAAACTGCTGATGTTTCGTATTAAGGATGTTGTAAACGGAAGAAATATTATAGAACGGCATGTCATTTTAACAAAAAGTAAAGTATTTTACATATTGTCTAAAATAGTTGAGAATTCTAACCATGACTCTTTCTAGACATACGAGATATACATAACCGTTTTGGTATAGGTACTGGAAGCGAGCATATCGAAGAATGGTGTAGAATTCCGGTAGCTTTCAGAAAGCTCACGCAGCGGTATCACGTATCGTTCTCTCGCAATTGTTTCCTTTCAGTCGTCTCACCGGAAGTAAGCTATGCTCTACCGAATGCAGATTTTAAGTCGATAAGTGGATCTAAAGAGTTCGGGATATGTCAAAAATTTAATTTTTAAATTTTCCACTCAGTGGGTGTTCTTAAATCCATTTATCAAACTAGAAGCGCTTTATAATGAAAGTATAAACACAACAAAATGTCTGCTCGTTAAAATCTGTAATTACTGTTTGTTTTTATTTGGAAATATATCAGTTTGACACGAAAACAGTTAACACGCAAGTTGGTCAGCAAGTTGTACAAACTTCTGATATATCGGAACGTTCTATTTAAACTGCATGTTATTTTATATTTTATCAACAATTATTGTACTACAAAAACTTTTGTTCAACAGTTTATTGAAAACAACGTATTAACAAAGAAGCCTGCGGCTATCAATTTTTTCATCCAGAATTAGAACATCGCGCTTTTCAATGTGATATGTCTAAAAGTTTCAATTTTTTTTTTATTATTTTATTTATGCCTGAATATTTTTTCTGATGGTAGATTATAATGCAACAAGGAGTTTTCACTTGAAACGCTACTAAAATAATAAGACACTAAAATACAATCAATTTTTGGTAATTGAATAACGTTATATTTAATTGAAACTTAAAAAGTTGTGTATGCTTTTTTTGTCATGTTGTAGTTTTATTTGAATTTCAATTTTTTTATTTATTTTATCTTGCTGAGACGACATTCCACATTTTCTTTCTAAAGACCAAAGCTAGATGTAGGTACCCTTGAAATAAACTTGACCACATTTCTTTTGTAATATTTCATTTTAAAATTTAAACGATCTCAATCTTAAATAAAATTTTTTGGACAAAATTCAATTTTTATCTACCTACTAACGTTTTGACTCTCAGCACCAACGAAATTTTTTTTTATGAAATATCATTTTTTACTTTACATTAAACAAATTAAACAATCTTGCTTCCAAATTAAAGTCAACTAAAATTTTGTTAAATGATTTTATGGAACTATACATCTTATTAGTAAAAACATTTATGCTTGATATTTTGCATGCACGCTGTCGTTTATAGTCAAAGGGAAGTTAAGTGCATAAAAGAATTCCAGGAGCTCCTCACAAATAAATTTTTACTTTTTACAAAATCACAACACTTTGAAAATGTAACAATTCTAATACTTAAATATCACCACGTATTCTGCTTTATAATCTTAAAGGTTTTGGAAACATTGTTTTAGCTCTATCTTAGTTTAAAAATCTTTATTATTAAGAAGTATATTATTTAGATTGTCCTAGGATCTCAGGATATTCCTTTAGAGTATTCTAAATTTTACTTGCACGTGCTATATAATTATTTGAATAGTTTTCTTATGCATAATTTTTGGTTTCATGAATAAAATCACCTGTTATTTTAGTTGTTGGATAAATATTGCCTGAATCACAATACGAAAGAACCGTACTGTTTGGCTTCCTATTTTGAACCATCGCCATGGTGGCAAGTGGTTTATATTTGAGTAAACTTATGCTTCGTGTAGTCAAAATATGCGAATTTGAATGCGATTAGGAAAAGTATTTTTTATTTGTAAAAAATTTAATTACTGAGAAGATAAAATAAAATAATATTATCCTTTTTCTTTCTTTAGCGCCTTTATCAATTCAGTATTGGCCATAGGCTTCTTCTTAACAGGGAGTTTTTAACCACAACTTGTCATGCTGACCAAACAGGTTAGCGAGTGTAATACACAAATCGACTTTGGACTATAGTTGTTTTACATTAAGTAGGTAGCTTGCTAAACTGACATTCAGATGTGCCTGTAGCCCTGTTTTTTGTTAATGATAGCAATTCATCAACTTTAGGGGGACAGCCGGCTTTGTTATAAAAAAGTTTGACTTTTTTCAGGTTTGAACCTAGTACTTCGCAGTTGCTCGTATGAGCTGCAAGGCTGTAACCGCCTCTTCTCTTTTGTTAGTTTCTATTACAAAGGGTTACACATTTCCATACTTATAAAAACAAACTTTATTTATGAATAATTTAGTTTATACTTGCTATAAGTATGTAGAAAAAAAAAAATTAAAAAATTTCATTCAGATCAAAAGAAAAAAAATGTTAATTTTAATTTCTTAAAACGTTTTAGTAGTGATAATTTATTAACAAGCTTTGTGGAAAAGCAATTATAAGACAGATGTGGGAGCAAAATAATTGAAAGTTGAAAGAAGGTTATGAAAGACGAAATTGAATTACATGAATTAATTGTACTAACCAACCATATAAAGTACGTGAACAATTTAATAAACAAATTAATAATAAAAAATGTATCAAAAATCAAATCATTTCTGGATTTTTAGTTGCAATTTGAAAGGAGTTTATAAAGGTACCTAAAGTCAAATGATATATGTACCCAATGATAAACAAGGTTCTGATGAAAGAAATTTATAAATTTCCGTAAACCAAAAATTTCAATATTAAATAATTAAAGTTTGCCTGACACAGACAAAAGGTTAAACATATTTTATTTTAGAACTACCAGAACTCAATGGTATGTATCTCAAATTTAATCCATCAAACTATGCAATATCAAGTAGGTGAACAAATAAGCAATGGCGTAACCAACATCTCAATGAAATGCCTAATAAATTAATTCGTGGTTGATATCCAAAAACAATTTATCCAACTGTCGTTTTAATTTAATTTTTTTTATGTAGTAAAAGCAATTTTTTTTATAACATAACCTAACCTCCATTAAATTTGTGTAAATGTGTGAATTTGCTCACACGTGCATAAAATATCAATATAATTTTATTACCAAAATTACGTTTTTTTACTGATCAGAAACACTAGAACTAATTGTTACGTAGCTACTAATCGCAATTAATTCAAATTCGCTCAAAGTTGAAAAAATTGTTGGCTCCCCGCCTGGCTGTTGGCGAAAAAACCAAAAATTTTTCTTCTATTCTTCATTTTAAAATTTAAATTTTTATGTTTTATGTGGGTACTTAATTTTATTTCAAGGCAACACACTTTGCAAATTAACTTATATAATTATACCATAACAATAATAATCAATCTTTCTATTGTGACTAACAGACCTTAATGCACAAAACCGCATTTTGTCTCGAGCTGCCAGATATCATCTCAACCTAATTATGAGGATGCAAATTAAAACGAAGAGACCCAACTTTAAGTTGTTACACAGTTAACAGTTTTGTTTATAATTTAACTGTTTCTTTTAATTATAGAACAAGTTCTTATTTAAAATTTGGTGCTGCACTGATCATAATTCCCAGTCACTTTAAAATGCGACAATATGATGTCGTATTCCAGTTTGACATAGCAAGTGGAGAGTACCTACTTCGATTTAAAATAAAGATTTTTAAAAATTATTTTATCATAAAACAACGAATGATCGCGTCTATTTCATTACAGTGAAAATTTGTAAATGACAATTTTATATTACTTTGACCTGATGAGACAAAAGAACGACAGTAAATTTGTAATAATGAATTCAGTATGTTTTCCACACCAAATCGACCACTTTTAATCCCGACCTCTTTAGAATTTTCCGAAATTTTTACATATCATACTATCCTACCAAAAACAGTTCTGTGAATTTTTTCAAAACTTTTTATTCAACCGAAAAAAGTTATCAAGTTTTAGAAAAACTGGTAGTGTTTTTTATCAAACGGTCACAAGTATTTCAAAAATTGACTAATAGGGATTTTTTTTGTTTTTATTTGTCTTTAAACGTAATATTCAAACAAAAATACAAAAAAAATATTCAAACTCCTATTCTAAAAAATTTTTTATTTTGCGTATAATACCGCAAACCCCATAATTGGCCGATATTTCTTTCTATATTTTGTGTTTAATTGAAAAATATTATTTTTATTTTTTCTACCATTGTTTTTGTAATAAAATATAAGATGTGTTGATCTGTTTATTTCTAACATCTGCGTCGTTTCCTTTGCAGTGCTAGATCTGTGAGCATATAAATTGTTTAGCGTCCGATAGGTAGTTTGCTAGATTGGTCTCCAGACGAGCCTGTAACCCTGGTTTTTATGTTAATGATGGCAATTCATAAACCCAGGAGGACAACCGGTTTAACGTGTCTTCCGAAGCACGGAGACTAGTCGTAAAAAAGTATTCTTCTGTATTTTTTCCTGAAAAGTACGTTACGAAAATAAAAAACACGTTAAAAACAAAAAAGTTATGTCCCGATTAGTGAATTTTTGAAATAGTTATGATGGTTTGAAGAAAAAATCAACAGTTTTTCTAAAAATTCATCTTTTTTTCGGTTGAGCAAAACATTTTGAAAAAATTCACAGAATTATTTTTGATGGGATGGTATAAGATGTTAAAATTTCTGGAAAATTAAAAAGAGTCGGATTTAAAAGTGGTCGATTTGGTGTAAAATGTCCCATATTCATAACTTTCCTTATTTGTCTATCTATTGTATCGTATTGGACGAAATTTGTATTTTCTGTTGTTCAGCCAAAAATTGAAAATTTGGAACAATATGTAGATGTATTATTATAATAATTGATACAAGACATTCTAAGACATTAATAATTTGATTTCTTTATTTTAAAGGAAAATGTTTTATTTCGAGAAGGTACATAAAATATATACATACAATCAGAGCTTCACTTGAATCCGTTGAGCTAGTTAATAAATTCATAGCTATTCATTGCTTCTATATTTTTGAAGACAATGTATTATTATATTTTGTACTTTAAGTTTATTATTGCATCGTTTTTCATAAGATTTTATATGGTTTTTAGTACTAATTTCAACAATTAAACAATGTAGGTAGGTACATATTAAAATGTACACTAGTAGAAGCTGTGTAGCAAATTTAAAATCTATGATGTGGGAAAGTGGTTGAAAAAGAGTTCAAAGAAGTTCAACAAACGGACAAACATAATGTACAAATAATAAGCTTTTAAAAGACTGTACTGCGCTACATGGTACACTAAAAGGGAAATTCTGGAATAGCCCCAAAAATTTAAAAAGAAAAGATAATATAAAATTTTAGAATATATTACATTTAAAATTTATATAACATGTAATAATTATGTAGGATATACCAGGAAGAATAATTGTAAATACAGGTAACTTGGGAGAATTTCCAATTTGTTATTTTGGAATAAGACAAGACTAATTACTATAACTGTCGGGAGCTGCCCGTATTATTGTTGGCTTTGGAAATACTTTAGGTGGAGCAAGAAAGTTACCAAGTTAAGGAGGTGTAATGTCTAACTTAGACAGCTAGGAAGTCGGAGCGGTTGCTATCGCCAAAGTGGTTTGTCGTTCTCAACTTCCCCAGACATAAATTTACAATTATACTCCACACTTGGTGATTCTTGGCTTATGCAGATTCCGCATTCGGGTTATCAAAATTGTTATTTGGCACACTATAATAACTAATAGATTAATAAAGTTGAAAGTGTTTATAATCAGTTGTCATCAATAAAAGATAACTGGCAGGAGAATACAGCGTGCCAGCTATTCGTTTTTATTAAATTAAAATTCTTTTCAATACAAACCTGGAAATCAAAATTCAGCACGTATTCTTGCACATTTTAAAACTTGTGAAATTTTCCCATAACTTTGCTATCAAAATTCGATCAAGTTCTTCATAAGGTAACAAATAAATCGTTTTAAAAATGTGGCATAAAACATTTCTGCTGTAATTTATAAGGAAGCTTCCGATTCTTAATTTAGCGAACATAATGACAAGAAAATGTTGTTGATTGTAGTTTAGAATAACTAATTAAAATTGCAATTTGTATTCAGCTTGCGTTTTCTTCAAATTTACTTATGTATTTGCTGTCTGAAATTTACGAGACAAAACGATGTTAATTAAATTAAAATATTCCTCTTGTTTAATGTTTTACTTGAAATTTTAATAATTTTTAAAATAAACACGCGCATTTATTTGTTTAGGCCTACAAGAGTATTCTTATTTTATCGTTTTCTGTGATTTTGTATACAATTCCTGAAAGGCCGGTCGCTAGACGATGCTCAATTTAGAATTCTCAAACAATGAAACTTTTATTTATTACACAATACAGGTTTTTCCGTATTTTAATTATTAATTCCTAACAATTACATAATATAAAATGAAGCTTGACAACTGATAAGTTTTTGATTACATACAATGAGATTTAACGTTGATAAGCATAATGATGTTTACAAAAAAAATTTACATTTTTATGAAAAGCGATTGTGTAATCGCATTTGTTGTTTATTAAAATCTGTTTATAAAAAAAGCCGTCAATATATTATTTCATAACGCTATTTATATTTTATAAAAGAATGTTCACGTATAAAACAGAATTCTGAGTAAATTCATTAGAGGTTCCTGGGAGCTTTCAAATATATGAGTTATAATATATTCTAATATTCCAATATACCGCGATGTGACTTTATTGCGCCAGCGTTGTGGAACATAACTGCAGGGGTTCAAAAGTCTCATTTTAGCTAGAAATAGCGGGATATCGAAACCTCTTCTACTATGTCATCAAAGAATTTTACTACAAATAAATATTCGTGGAATGCAAAATTCTCTCGTATGTGAATAAAGCCTGACTATGAACGGTCAATAAATCTGACCAAGAATAATAACCGCCTATGCCAAATATTCTCCCTGGCAGAGTAGAATACGAAACGAAATTTAAATCTTCGCCCAGCATCCAATTGTATAAACTATAGAGAGTTATATCTCGATTTGATTTTGTTATAAAAAAATCTTTTGTTTACAAATTCAGACGTGCGAGAATAACAGAATATACAAATTTTTTTTCGCACACAATCTACTTACTTCCAACACAATAAAAAAATTCAGGTTAATAAAATTCTTGTATATTGTAACACATCGTTTCTATCGAATACATCAATGTTTAATCTTCAATTTTACCTGAACTGGTCTTCACCCCTTTATTTGGCACTTTGTTTGCAAACTAGTTTTTACCAAATTTTTGTTTTGTAAGTCAAAAAATATTAATAATCCCATTGTTATATTAAATAAATATAAATGACTTTATACTTATAATACAAATTAGATATGACATCACATTAATGTTGAACTTCAATTGGTGTATTTGTGTTCTATAGACCAATTTTGCACATCTTAAAATAAATTATTATATAATTTGGTTTAAAACGGGAATTTAATTCCCACAATTTAAGTTGGTTCATCGGTAATAATACGCAGATTAAAAAATCCTTTTGGATGAGTCCATATTTGTTGTTAAGAGACGTCAATTCAAAGCGTTCATAAGTTCAGAAGTAAATTCAATCACGACGGCAATGGCACGTTCCCACTTCACATTTGTCCAATTAATTTAACAATAATTTGACAATATTTAATTGTCTTAATGAGACTTAAAACCTCAACAATATGTTTCCTAATATATAATTGATAGGTCAACTATTAAATTATTCTTAAACGTATCCAATTAATTTTGTATTAATTTTACCATCTATATAATCGTCATACGGACTTGAGCAGCAAATGTTTAATAAAGTGTGAAGGCAATTCTAAAGAAAAGAAAATTAAAAGACTTGAGGTCTTTTTCTTAAATCAAAATTAATTATTTAGGCTATAAATAAGTAAATAAGTTAATAATAAATAAAATTTTGAAAAACCTGCTAAGAATATTTAGAAATAACAGATTATAATTATTTCTGGGATTCTAAAAGACCTCCAAGTGCCCAGCCAAGCTGTTTTAACTTTGGAAATTTCTTTTCGCTTTTATAATGATCATACCTTAACGTTATTAGCTTATTTATATTAGATAAATATTCACAAGAAATGTCCTAAAATCTCAACGTACAATATTTTTAAAATTTAAAGTTATGTGCAAAAATATCACCCGGGGATCCCAAAAACACCACGTGCTAAATGCCAACCCAAAGGTTAAATTCAGACGTGCCAAGATAGTGCAGTCAATATTCTTACTCACTGACACGGTCACCGAAGGTGTCTCATCATCAGGTATAAAGTCTTTTGACTTCTATGTCAATTAAATATCTCTGTCTCAATACAAAGTTCACCAATTTTTAACTTCGATAATGCTGACTGCAAAATCAAACATGTCCAAACGATGGCAAATTATTTTTATGTACATTAGAAGAAATGACACGGTAATATATAGTTTATATTACTACAATATAACCCAATATTAAACTATTTTAATTTTGAAAAATTACAAAAATTTTGCGGGAAAATAGTTTAGTTTAGTAGAAGTAACAACTTACTTTACCTCAGGCTTAGCTCAGAATGGAAATTGCCCACACACATTAAAATAATAATAAACAAATTCTTTTAAAATAAAATAACTTTTAATTAAAAAAGAAAAAATTTTAAGTGTTAATCTTACATAATTCAACATGACAGTTTTATTTTTGAAATGCTTAAAAAGAAGTTTTAAAATCAACAAAAATATCCCAGTTTGAGTCTGTAAGTTGGACATTTACTCTTCACAATTTTCTACACATTATACATTTAAATGGAAAAATAACGAAATCAATATTATACAATTTTTACCTTATGAAATTCATTTGTGCCGTTTTTGTCGCAATAAATTTGTTATTTTATAGTTGATATATTATCATATAATAAATATGGTCGGAGAATATGGGTCGTGTGTACGCGGTTTGTAGGTTCTTAGAAAGTATCTAATGTATTTACCACGACAAGCTCTTAGTGTCTTCAGTAACACTATCTGCAAAAGATGGAAATTAGGTGAAAAAAAAATAAGAGTGAAAAACTTATCACCAACAAAAAGATTTTTAGTTTGCAGCCAAAAGATATTAATTATAAAATGCGAAGTCACTTACGTGAACTCGAGAGGATCTTTCAACCAAATCACCACAAAAAATCTGATCAATCAACCGATCAATAATAAAATTGATTCAAAAAATCAAAAGAAGGAGTCACTCACTAAAGTCCAAACTTTACAACCACACTCACTTTTCCTTGTTTGATCTCGATCTCTTTGTGACACAAATAATTAATATCTTTTTAAAAAAAACATACGCATTTTTTTTAACTTAAATGCGGCATCCGACAGTTTACTTTTACTTTAAAACTTTATTTGGTATAAAAACCATTATATACATTACAAATTTTATAAAGTTCACACAACAGAAATAAAAAAACAACCAAACTTCCATCCTCAAATAAAATTCTCGCTCACATACTTAATAATTTCTCTCTTAAAACTATTAAACAATTTCAAACCATTATACAAAAGCATGTTCTGTGCCCTATTGTTCCTAAATAAATTCAATCTAAAGTCCTGCTTATTCCTCACAGGGTACATGTGTACATCCTTCACATAGGCAATGTCATTACACAAATATCTGGGTTGCATATTATATTTTACCTTGAATACAAAAATTAGAACATTTACCACAATGCGCTGATAAACACTATGCCATTGTAGAGCACCCAGCAGCACCAATCTTGTAGCAAGCCTATCAACCCTGAGAATAATTCTCATACCCCTATTTTGCAATTTTTGCAGTCTACTCAACATATAACCATTACCCATAAACAAAATTGTTGAACAATACTCCAGGTGTGGTCTTATCATTACATTATAAATCCTTATAGAAGTGACAATGGAAATAGTTCCACGAATTTTCGATAAAAAGTACAATTTCTTCGCTATTTTTTTACCAACATAATCAAAATGCGACTTAAAATCTAATCTATCGTCAATAACTACACCCAAGTATTTATATTGACTAACTATCTCAATTTCTACACCATCCATTAATACATTTAGTCTTCTACCTACTATCATTTATAATCATACTTTTTGTCTTATTTAAATTAACTTTTAACCTGTTCATTTTAAGCCAATCACTGAGGTTCTTTAACTCCTGATTTATAATACTAATGCACTCATCCACATCTTCACCCGTAGCATACAAGTGAGAATCGTCTACATAAATCACATATTTTGCCCTCATAATCACCTTATTCATATCATTAACATACAATAAAAAAAATAGCACTCCCAGAATTGTTCCCTGTGGAACTCCCAAATCCACCTCCACTGCTTCATAAACAACTCTATTTATCACAGTTCTCTGTTTCCTTTTTCCCAAATAAGATTTAAACCACTTCAATTCATTATCTTTAATGCCATACTTTTCAAGCTTATTTGCTAGAATTTCCCTATCTACTGTCTCAAATGCTCTGCTAAGGTCTAGGAAAACAGCAACTATCACCTTATTTTTGTGTATAGCCATCTTCCATTCACCAACAACATAATTGACTAACGATTCACAACTATGACCCTTTCTAAAGCCCGATTGGTATTCAGAAATTATATTATTATTTTCCAAGTATTCTATTAATTGATCTTTAACTATCTTTTCCAATATTTTCGACTGAATCGATATCATATTTATAGGTCGAAACTCCTCACACTTTATTGAATTTCTCACTTTTGCGATAGGAATTATCCATGATTCCTTCCAAGGATCGGGAAAAATTCCCGATTTAAGTGACACACTAACAATGGATAATAAGTTTTCACCTACGAGGTCAATAATATCCTTAACCATACCAGCATTAACAAAATTTACATCTCTCTTATTATTCATTAATTTCAGTGCAAGATGCAAATCCTCAATTTTCACTGCTTTAAACTTAAAAACACTGCTCACATCCTCAATCTCATTTACATATTGTTTCATTGGAATGCTTTTATTAATTTCCATGACGCTATCAACAAAATATTTATTAAACTTGTTCGCAATTTTTAAATTGTCCGAGCACCTTTCATTATCAAAAATAATCTCTTTGATATCACTTTTATTTTCTTTTAAAACCAACGATTTCAAAGACTTCCACATCAATTTTTGGTCTACTGAATTGTCAATTTTTTCGCTGATATAGTCTTCTTTTGCCTTATTGATTTTATTTTTGTACTCATTTCTGATGCTTCTGTATTTTAACCACTCAAGAGCATTCCCCGTCAATGTTGCTCTCCGATACTGATTAATTTTGCTCTTTTTTAATTTATCCAGTTCACTTGAAAACCAAGGACAGCTCACGCTGGAAACCTTCCTGTTCGTTACAAACTCCTCAACAATCAACTGCAGGGACTTATCAAAATTTCTAGCCTTCTCATTACATTCACTAAAGTAAGTAGTCATAATATTACTCTTAATAACTTTGCTTCTAAATTTATCTCTGTCGTATTTTAAAACCCTCACACTTTTTTCTTCATTAATAATAGCCCTTTTATGCTTAATTAATATTCTTATAGTCTCGTGATCACTTATCTTCCAATCACTCTTAACTTCTGCAGCGAAATTATAACCGTCATTCACTATTACATAATCAATTAATGTTCTAGATTCACATGTATTTCTAGTATACTGATTTAATATTTGCCTAAAACCACCGTCTCTAACAATATCATTGTTATTGGAATCGCTAGTATAGTCAATGTTAAAATCACCCATTATTACCACTTTCTTGCTAATTTCGCTTAGTTCATCTAAATAACTTTCAAAGTACATATAAAACTCAGAACTCACGTTTAAATATCTTGGTGCTCTGTACAACGTCGCTAAGTAGATTACATCATCTCCATCTTAGCTTAACAACTAACCACCACAATTGCAAATCAATCGTCATGCTATTGATCACTTCACCTTTCCAAGATTTCTTAAAGTAAACCATTACTCCCCCCGTATGACGCGATGCAGAATCGTTTCTTACCATATCATAGTTGTCAATCTGAATCAAACTATCGTCGTCAAGTTCCGACAAATGAGTCTCACTCAACGACACAAACTCCGGCTTATACTCATTAATCATATGTTCCAGTTCACAAAAATTGTTTATGACACCTTGTATGTTTAAATATACACCTTCGATATTCTGTAATTGCTAATATGCAGTTTTATTTTTCTCAAAATTTGCTTTTCTTTTATAAATTGGACATTCATGGCTCCACGTGCTATGATTTACGTCTAAATTGTTTAATTTTAGTTCCTTCTTAGCTTTATAGCAATTTACACATTTGGTAACCTTATCAGTACAATCCTTGGAAATATGGCCACTAGCTCCACATTTGTAGCATATTGCACCTACTGAACAATTCTTCGCCTTTTGATTGAAACCACCACATTTTAAACATCTCAACACGTTCATACTCTCGTATACTACGCATCTGTCCCACATTACATTTATTTTTCCACACTTTATAATTTTTTCAAATGATTTACCATCAACTTCCAAAATTGCATTAAATATTTTATCATTCTTATATGATCTGTACACTTTTACACAACTCAATTCCTGAATATTTATTTCGTTTTGAGAACTAATTGCTTCTACTATCTCATCCTTACCCATCTCCTCACTCATTCCCACCACTAAAATTTTTGGCTTTCTTACATTTGCTACTCGAACCTCATAATCATTACCTAATTTATTCATAATTTTTTTTTCAATTTTTTCTGCTGACTGCTTGTTATTGCAACTTATCGAAATCGCTCCATCTGTCTTTAACTGCACTATATTATTCACTTTTGCAGATATTGCTGACGGGTTAACATTTTTCTTAACTGCTTCCAAGGTTTTTTCAACGTTTTGTGTTTTCTCTCTAGGTCTAGCGATTACAGGTAATCTAAGCTGATCCGCATATGTTGGTATTGTTCCACTATCTTCAACACTCGTATTTATTTTCTTCAAATCAAAATTAATTTCACTTTTAAATTCACTTATTACTGCTTCAACTCCTTGCATAATGCCTCTAGTTTTCTTCTCTATTAAACTTTGCATTTCTCTCTCAAACTCTCCTATTTCTGTCAAAATTTTTTCTTGATTCATCCTCAACACTTGAAATGTGTCTATGCACGAATTGCACATAAACTTAATGTTTTCACACCTTTTCAATACATTACAGTCCATTTCAGGAATCCCAAAACATTTCTTAGCATGAAATGACTTTCTGCAAAAGCCAGCACACATCAGTGCACACTGCTCTCTTCGCAGACTGCCACCACACTTTTCACAATCCAACTCCATCTCACCAGAGTTAGATTACCATCTACCTAACTCAACTTCCAAAAAAACCTCCAAAAAATACCACGAATACCAAGCGCACGCACTAAACACGTCCTAACAGTACCGTATCTATAACTCAACTCTAAAAATGTTGCTAAAAATGTTATTTAAATTTTCTAAATATTTTCCTTGGTTTTTCCCGTTATCACTATATTGTCTATAAAAATTATATTATACGTTTATAATATATTTAATTAGTGTATTTTTCTTTGGAACATGGCATATGCTGGCTTTGTTCCACAAGGCAAACGTTTAATTTTATTTTGCGACGACCACGTTGCCAGAATCACCCATTTTGCTCCGGTTTGCCTTTGTGTGTCTTTGGTGAGCCCTAAGAAATCTTGTCAGGAATCGTGGTTCAGAGTTTACTCAAAAATGTCGCAATACTTGCCAAAATCAAGACCAATATAATTTTGTAAATAGAATTGAATTTAATATTAAAGTCAATTGTTAAATTTTGTTTGAAAGTGTAAAGGTGTACGAGTATCGCAAACAAAACTTAAAGTAAGTAGAAGATAGTCGTTCGTTGTTAATCATAACTATAAAAAAATTACGTTTTTTAGCGATACTCAAACTGTTTTTATAAGTTGATCGAATCCCACCTTCAAATTTTTAATTACAATTTTGTATAAATCGACAGAAAATACTCAATTCGATTATTTATTATACCAACTTTTGTTGAAAATTCGCGACACTGATTCCAACTATCGACCTTTTGACTGTTGGCTACCTAAAGCTATTTTTTATAAACTACAAATTTTTTTATCAAAATTACCTGCGCGCACTGTAGGTACTTAGATTTCACAATTTTGCATAGCCAAAACATAAACGCAAATTTGCAAAAATATTGTGTAAATTTTTATGTGTTATGTAACATTTTACTTATTTATTTGAACAATTTACCATTATCTGTGAGATCACCAAAGTCTACTGGAGGGCTAAATCAGTTCAATCAAGAACAAAATACCAAAAATTAAGTTTTTCTTGTTGAAAAGAATAAAAAGTAGCGTTTTAATTATTATTTTTTGTTAATTAGTGATAAGTGTAACTTCCATTTCTCCTTTTATTAAATTTTTCTCATAGCTAAAAGGGTTTTTTTTTTGCTTTTTTCTGATTGAGACCAATTTTAGATATACATTTATTTTAAGTGTTCACTATTGGTTAATAAAAATCAAAAATGCTAATCACAAACGTGTCTATATATTGCTCTGCATTTTTCCCTAAAAAGAATTTAAAATCAAAACAAAAGTTGGTAAAAATAATTGACACTGAAGTTTATCTTTTCCAGCTCAGTCGAAAGTACAGAAAAGAAAATCTTAGTATTCTTTTTGTTAATAAAAAACTAAGGTGTTGTAGCAAAAAATAGAAACAATTACTTAACATAAACAAATTAAATTTTAATTTCAAAGAGTGATAACGAAAAGATTTTTATCAAAATACATAAACGTATTTCATGTAACTAACACAACTAATTGCCAAAAATTTCAGTATTAATCTTTACTTATAGCTTTTATCACTTGACGAAAACTTCATAAAATGATAAATATTTGTACTCCATCTGCTTACTCTATCTGAAGGAATATAAGTTGATATAGAATATTAGAATTTTACATCTAGTATATAATAATTAAACGTGAATTCTTCAGTTGTTTAGCTCTTTGTAGCTTTTTCGACACTTGATCTTGGCCAACTTGCCATCAACTTTTATTGGGCAGCGCCTACTGTAAATTTATAACAATCTTGCATTTGAATGGCTTTTGCATAAATATAATACACTTAATGGTACTGATGTGAGGAAAGAACAGAGTAAAAGATGATTTAATCCTTACTAAAAAAAACTTTATACAGCACTTTTACTTGTAGGAGTGTGTTAGCTTTTTTTGGTAGTATGTTGCGTAAAAGGATCCCTGATTTATTTAACTTGATTATTATTTTATGTTTGTGCCTTTCTTACAATATTTTATTGCTGAATAAAAACATATGTTTTTAATTTTGAAATATATTGATCTCCGCCCTGTTATATTTTCTATAAGATAGAGATTTGAACATAGAATTTTCGATATCTCATGCTCTAAACGTTGAGATATAGGCTAATCACACTTAAGATCAAGGTCTTCTGTTACAGGTATAGGGTCAAGTTCCATTTGTTCCTATAAGAGAAAGGTTACCTCTAACAGCCAAATAAAGAAATGCTTGTCCGTTGACTCCAATGCTCATCTATACCGTGAAAACCAGCTGCAGCAAAACAAAAATTCAATTTGTGGTTTTCCAAATATTCCCATACAGCATAAAATTTAACAAATAAATACAAAGTAAAGCATTACCTATAGTATATGTCTAAAATTTAAAAATAAAAATAAAGAGATATTATTGATAGTGATACGGAAAATTTCAAGCAAGGCAGCAATTGAAGATTAATGATTTTATTCGATTAAATATGAATAATGGTAGAATATTTTGAAGTCGTATGAATTATATACTCGTAAGTTAGTAAACGAATATCTTTTTAAAATAACTGACCTGGACACAAAGGTATAAACTAACTACAAATGTGTGACTCAAATATAACCGATTTTCAGTTCCAGTTAAATGAACCGTAATGAACAGAAAATAAATTTTCAAGGAAAACAATTTTAAATAGATTTTCTAAAAATTATTATCCACAACCCACAATTTTTCGTCACGGATGAATAAGTTATAACTTAACTTTTTTAATCAAAATAATACAAAAATGTTTAAACCGAAATGATATCGCCTTTTTAGGTAGTTTGTGTTAATAGAGTAAAACATTAATATTATGAATATAAATTGATTTAGCTTTGTGAAAATAAATTTTGGATGTTAGTTTGCTGTTTTTTGGATTCAAAAATTCAAATATGTAGTGGAAATCAAATAATTTATTTACGAGTCCTAATTTGGCCTAAATAGGCATTGCATAGCTTTTCTCGTGCAAGTATTAAATTATTTTACACAAAACAACGATTATAAAATCACTCGAAAAAGTAACTAATATGTAGAATGAATTTTAAGATAGTTGAAAAGTTTTAGAAAGAAAAATAAACATGTCAGAGCAAATGAAATAAAATCATTGAAATTGTAACTAAAAGAAATTGGATGTATTGTAATTAATCATAAGAAGATATAAATGTTAATTTTCATATTAGTAAATAAACAATTACTTTTATGGTATTGGACTCGAAAAATACTTCTGAGGCATTCATTAAATTTAAAATCATAAAAATAATAAATTATTTAATATTATGTTATAAATTATTATTGTAAAACACAGTAAAAGTGAAATTTCAAATTTATGTTATATTTCATAATATAATTAAATTACCGGAGGTAAGTAAACAAACACCATTATGAATACAAATTGATTTAGCTTTGTGAAAATAAATTAAAATATTGCATTTAATAAAAATATTTACTACATGAAACAAATTGTTTAAACAGTAAAGCTTGTAACAAAGCATGCACAACAAACTTCTATTTATTCTATTCTGGGCTTTGCCGTTTACTTTTATCATTTGCATTATGTTGAAACTCGTTTCATGAATTCCTTGGGGCTGTTTTAAACTTTTGCAAAGCATTCCTAGCTTTAGAAATATCTGCAATGCAGCAATGGTAATTGTAAATAAATAGTGTAATTATGGCTGTGCATTAGATGAAAGTTATTGGTTTGAAATTATAGCAAAAGTGCTCTCAAAAATTTAAATAGCGCCAATAAACGCTGTTAGTTTCCGTTCGATCTTCAAGTTTCCATCAGCATTCAGAACGTTTTTCATACAACAACCTTGCTTTATTTTAGCGAAATGAAGACAATGCAGATTACATTAATTTATTATTTATTTATCTTGCACAGCTTAACATCCAGGTTCTTAAAATTAATTACTTCAGGTAATCTTAGTGCTTTGGAAGCTTTTTATACCCTCCAGGCTAGCCACGATGCTAGGCTACAAAATTCCTGTACCAGGTTTAGTTACAAATTTCAATCCAGTCAGATATTTTAAAAAGCCTTAAACTAAATGCATGGAAAGAATAAGATTAAATAAGTAAGAAAAGTTTTATGTACGGCATAAAATTTAAATAATAATGGTTTTGTTTTTTTTCTACTGTTATTTAAACAACCTGTACGATTGCGGCTTGTTGCGTTAGCTTTATATTGCTGTTTTAAAAATAGCGTATAATTTTTTGTAAAAAAAATAATGAAACAAATGGAATTTAAATTATTATTTATAATTGTACTTCTAAAAATAACTGCTTTTCTGTTACACGTTTATGCAAGGGGTTAAACAAAAAATCTTTGGTGCCTTTGTTTAGGTCGTTTTTATAAGATAAGTAAGATCAGACTTGAAACAGATGGTGCAACTTTGGTTACTTTAAGTGTACAGAGTGTGACGTCATTTAGCAATCAAACTCAAATTTTCTAAATAAAATAAATAAAATTACTTTTAAAAATTTAAGTTTATTAAACAACTGACGCTTAGCGGTAAACCGACGCGACATTTAGAATGTTTTTAAATATTAGTTTGTTGTTTCATTAAGCTTTTTACGTTCTAAGTAGAACATTGCTTTTCCCTTTTTGGGAATTACAAATCCGATTAGCTGGGTAGATTAGTCTCCATATTACCTATTTCCGATAAATCAATATCTATTTCACCACACCGTGTGGATGCCCACTGAAAGGCCGAGCTAAGAAATTCTCTCTCTCTCTCAGATTCCTTCGTCCTACGAAAGGACATAGTGACATTTTTTCAAATGTTCTCTAGGCAAATTACACCTCGGTGGTTTGCCGTTGCCTTCCGAGTGGAGACGGTCGGAATAATATTCTTACTTCACCCGGAGTCGAACTGGGTTTTCTGTATTAGCAGTCTGTGCGCTTAATCGCTATGCTAACGACCGTCTCTCTACGACCGTAGAGAAGAAATTCTCTATAGTCCACGATTTGAACCCAGAATTTCCGCTCTGTACTCAACCAGCGGTCACATCACTCCACGGCTGTGTCTATTTTTCTTTGTTATTATTTTGTTGTAGTTTGTTATTATGATGAACAAATTAATGAACAAATATTCAAAGGGTGATGATTTTTAAGTTTGTAAAATGAGATAAACGGGGGTGGCCATTAAAAAAATTAGTAGTAAAAACCGTGTTGAATATTCTAAGGAGTTTCTAACGCCGTCTGGTGATGATCCGTTTTATGTATGTACATATGTGTATATTTTTTACGTAATGACAATTTAAAATCTGATTCAAGATACCCCTATTTTACAAAATTTGATTGTGAATTAGTCATTTCTGTATAAACAATGCTTCTCGAATTTGAAAGCTACCTACGAAGTTTTTAAGTTACACCTGATGGAATGTCAAAAACAAAGATTTCCGACAAAATTCCTAAGTAATTATAAATCCGGATAAAACACCATTACAAGAACTCGCTTTAATGCGCGCCCCTTCTTTTAATGAAGTTAACGTTTTAATATTATCTGCTCGCAAGTTTCAAAAGCATGTCATCATTTTACAAGCACGTGGTGAATAAAAAGCATTACTGAATTGCATCTCTAGTCCTTGATAGTATTCTCTATTTTTCTACATCATTAAAATTATTACTGTGTTATTATCCAAACAGTTTTAACGATAGACTATTTTATATCCCTGCAAAATTTGGAATTTGGAAGCTTTTGAATTAATTTAAATTGTTGGTTTTATAGACTTCTTCCTGAGATTTTGTAGGAATTGATTTGTCTAATGGTCTAAATGCAACTTACTCTATGCTTTTCACACAAAAGAAAGCAGCATATGATCAACCCTAGTGAAGATGAGATAATAAAGGGGAAATTATTTTTTAGTGAACATTCTCTTATTATCTTAAATAAATTGTACAAACGCACTCCAGCTAATCTTTTGTAACTTTTCATTGAATTTAAAACGACTGGAAAACCACCCTATATCTATCGGTATGAATTTTCTTAAAGATGACTCTTTTTCAAACTCTTCTGATATCTTTGATTGGTTTACTGTAACCAATTTTTTGTATTAAATTTTGTAAGAAGCTGTCCGAACGATTCGTAGCTTTTCCTCAGATTTTCTTTGCAGAGGTAAACTTTTATGTTCGATGTTAACTAATATATTAAATCATGCTTTTCCTAATCATTATGCTAATTGTACTTTTGCTGTGGTGGAATTTAAACATTTTCAGATTATTATACATAACTGGAGTAGTTGACATGATCACAACAGTGAATTCTATAGAGTTAGCTATAAAGTTAACCTACTTTCGTAAGAAATGCTTTATTTCTCAAATTATTGACGTTGGTCAATTTTAGATTAGTTCACAAACTAATTTACGGATTTCTCAAAAGTTTAATCAAAGAGGTCAGTTATTTAGTTCAACTATAATATACTATCTTCCGTTTACATTCCGAGTCAGTATCAAGTTATATTTGTACCTACAATATAAAGTATAGCAAAAGATACCAAATACTATCTACATAAATGAGTCATGAAGAGTTACAGTTGTTAATCATCTTCACCAATAATATGTAATCTAATTTTTCACTACAATTTTAGTCAATCAAGTAAAAACGACAACCGAAAAAAGTTTTTTTGTTCACGATAAAAATTTTAATTTCTTTATTTTCTGTTCAACCAATCCCATAGATGACATTGGTTAAGCTTCAAATTTAGGGTCTTCTTTTTATCCAATTTTATCACATTTTATAAATTTTTTTTTTATTGTTTAGGGTGAGACATTTTTAATGTGACTATACGTCCCGTTTTGAGGTAGAGTGTCTTGTTGTACCGAAGCACATCTTTGGGAAGCTAAAATGTTCCGTTTTGAAGTTGGGGACAGTTTGATAGAACTTTTAGATTCAGTTGCTATATGTAAACTTAATATATATACGGCAACCTCCCCCTAGAGAGCTATCGGGGACGTTGGGTACTACGTCCAAAAGCCGCTGAAGTAGCCAGCATCCCTATTCCCTTCGAGGGCTGCAAGACCCAAGAAGGGACCTGTAGGTGTCAAGGTTCCCCGACAGACAGGCCGAGTGCTGATCGTTGCTACATTTCCCAAGAACCACCAGCCACTGCGAATCCACCTCAATGAGCAAGTTCACAAAGACGGGGGGGTTAAGCAAGCTTACGCGAGAATTAACCCCGGGCTCCCGTCTTCCCGCAGACAGTTTAACTGATTCAGGGACGAGCCGTTATCGCCCTTTAGAGATTTACTTGCAATCTCAAAGTTCAAGCCGAGGCTTCGGAGTCCACCGAAGTCAGCAACCTTCCGCGCTGCCCAGGTCTCCCTGTAGCAGGTTAAGATTGTGACTCCTTAGTTATCCGTTTGGTTTCCGTCAAGAGATGAGATTTCAAGACCATACTGCGCTACTACTGTAAGCGTTGAAATGATTCATCTTCTCTGTTCACCAGAAAGAAAGGCTACGTTAGGGTCCCAAGTCACCCCATCGCGCAATACGAGTATCACGCGGTGCCAACTTTTTCGTTCCCTCCGTTCGCCAATGGTTCCCTTCGGGTCCCAAGTCTCGCCATCGCGAGATATTTCGCGAGGGGACTTTTCGGATTCCCTCCGTTCACCAGAGAATAGGTTCCCGTTGAGGGAGAGGTTACCTCAGTGCAGTGTCAGCACTGTACGGGTTAAACTTCCACATCCCCTTCGTTTGCCAGACAGGTTCCCTTTGAGGGAGAGGTTACCTCCGTGCAGTGCAAACACTGCCCGGGTTAAACTTCCACATCCCCTCCGTTCACCAGAGAAGGTTCCCTTTGAGGGAGAAGTTACCTCCACGTAGTACAAATATTACGCGGGTTAAACTTCCACATCCCCTCTGTTTACCAGAGAAGGTTCCCTTCAGGTCTTAAGTCACGCCATCGCGAAATATGAGTATTTCGCGAGGGGACTTTATGCACCCTTCGTTCACCAGTAGAGAGTACAGTGAGCCTTTGCACAGCAAAGAACCGTCAGAGGTTTCTGTAATAATAATAATAACCCTTAGCAACATCTCTCTGATGAGGTCAGGTTGTGATGTCACTACTCCATTGCTCTTGTATGTGCAACGCACACACGGTCATTGCTTGAAGTTATTATGTGCCAGAAGCCTCTGCCGGCTGTTGGCCGGCAAAGTATTCCAGTGGAAAAGAGGGAGGGAAAGAGGAGGGGAAATAACCTTGCGGTTATTGTTCGGCGCAATTATTGTGCAGGGAATCTACTGGCTTATCGCCAGTAGAGTCCCCGCCAGTTCTGGCCTCTTGAACTTAGTTCAAGCCGCCAAAACCGAGTTTCTTAGTCGGGCCTCCTTGGCCTGAGCCAAGGGCGCCAGACCTAGAGTTCCTGTTCTCCATCTGCAAGTAGGGTTAGTGCGCAAAATAAAATAAATAAGTAAATAAAATAAATAAAATAAATAAATAAATAATTAACAAAATAACAAAAATAGACTCTGTAAATAGATAACGATATATAAATAAATAAATAAGTGTAAATAAATGTAAATATATATATAAATATGAATAAATTAGAATAAATAATTGTAAATAGTAAATATATGTAATAAATAAGTATATGAATATAGAAAAGGTATGTCGGGGGGGGGGGTGCTACTCACCAGTAGGGAGGAAAGAGAGTGAGAAGAAAAAGTGAAGAAGAGAAGAAGAGTAAGCAATGAAGAGTGAGAGAGAAGAAAAAGTAAAAGCAAGAAAAAGCAGAGGCAAGGTAAGAAGATTAGTTTAAGGCGTTTCGTTTAGTTCGGGTTTCAAAAACTTCGTTTGCAAAAATCTCGAGTTTTTGGAATCCTTCTTCTGTGGTTAGAAGTTCGTGGATTCGGGGGATGTCAGGATTGAGGCCTAGGTGTTCTCGAGAATGTCGGTAGTTAGGACATTAAAAGAAAATATGTTCCCAGGTTTCGACGAGACCGCACGCACATTCCACAGTTGTGGAGATGTTGAAATTGTAGAGTTTGTAGTTAAAACTACCGTGTCCCGTCAGCAGAAAGCTGAGATACATGCTTGGGGTGAACCATGGTTTGTCCAGCGCGAATCTAACGCTGGGTAGAAGTTGTCTGGTGACTACCCCTTTTGTGGACTCGGTCCACCTTTCCTGCCACTTCTGCATGAGACGTTCTCTCAGCATTTTCTTAAACCTTCCTTTGGTGAGCATTCTTTCTGCCGCGGACGTCTGACCATTTTCTCCGGGGGGAATGCCTTTCTTTTTATCATACCATTCCTTTCTCTCAATCGCCACCAAGTCCCATGGCATTTTTCCCATGTTGGGGACAGTTTGATAGAACTTTTAGATTCAGTTGCTATATGTAAACTTAATATATATACGGCAACCTCCCCCTAGAGAGCTATCGGGGACGTTGGGTACTACGTCCAAAAGCCGCTGAGGTAGCCAGCATCCCTATTCCCTTCGAGGGCTGCAAGACCCAAGAAAGGACTCGTAGGTGTCGAGGTTCCCCGACAAACAGGCCGGGTACTGATCGTTGCTACATTTCCCAAGAACCACCAGCCACTGCGAATCCACCTCAGTGAGCAAGCTCACAAAGACGGGGGGGTTAAGCAAGCATACGCGAGAATTAACCCCGGGCTCCCGTCTTCCCGCAGACGGTTATTTATTCGAATCCTCCCGTAAATCGTGGAGTTTAACTGATTCAGGGACGTCGCGTTAACGCCCTTTAGAGATTTACTTGCCATCTCAAAGTTCAAGCCGAGGCTTCGGAGTCCACCGAGGTCAGCAACCTACCGCGCTGCCCAGGTCTCCCTGTGGCAGGTTAAGATTGTGACCCCTTAGTTATCCGTTTGGTTTCCGTCGGGAGATGAGATTTCAAGTCCATACGGCGCTACCACCGTAAGGGTTGAAATGATTCATCCCCTCTGTTCACCAGAGAGAAAGGTTTCCGTCGGGTCCCAAGTCACCCCATCGCGCGATACGAGTATCGCGCGGTGCCAACTTTTTCGTCCCCTCTGTTCCCCTATGGTTCCCTTTGGGTCCCAAGTCGCGCCATCGCAGAATATGAATATTTTGCGAGGGGACTTTTGTTCCCTCCGTTCGCCAGAGTAAAGTTCCCGTTGAGGGAGAGGTTACCTCCGTGCAGTTCGAGTACTGCGCGGGTTAAACTTCCACATCCCCTACGTTCACCAAAGAAGGTTTCCTTCAGGTCCCAAGTCACCCCTTCGCGTAATATAGGTATTTCGCGGTGCCAACTTATTCGTCCCTTCCGTCCACCGATGGTTTCCTTTGGGTCCCAAGTCACGCCGTCGTAGAGTATAAATATTCTACGAGGGGACTTTTGTTCCCTCCGTTCACCAGAGTAAGGTCCCCGTTGAGGGAGAGGTTACTTCCTTTTGGTGCAAACACCGTTCAGGTTAAACCTCCACATCCCCTTCGTTTGCCAAAGAAGGTTCCCTTTGGGTCCACCGGTCGCGCCATCGTAAAGTACAAGGGCACCTTTCTGTTCCCTTTGTTCACCGGCAGTTCCCTTTGGGTTCAAAGTCTCGCCATCGCGGAATATGGATATTTCGCGAGGGGACTTTTCCATTCCCTCCGTTCACCACTAGGTTCCCGTTGAGGGAGAGGTTACCTCCGCAAGTACTATGCGGGTTAAACTTCCACATCCCCTCCGTTCACCAGAGTAAGGTTCCCGTCGAGGGAGAGGTTACTTCCTTTCGGTACAAACACCGTTCGGGTTAAACCTCCACATCCCCTTCGTTCGCCAAAGAAGGTTCCCTTTGGGTCCACAGGTCGCGCCATCGTAAAGTACAAAGTGCTTTGCGAGGGGACCCTATTGGTTCCCTCCGTTTACCAAATACAGTGAACTTTGCACAACCAAGACCCGACAAGACTTCTGTAATAGTACTAGTGTCCCCAGCAACATCTCTCTGATGAGGTCGGTTAAAAGTCACTACTCTATTACTCTTGCATACGCAAACGCGCATACGGTCATTGTTTAAAGCTACTATATGCCAGGAGCCTTACCGACTGTTAGTCAGCAAAGAACCCCGTTGGTCATTTTGCAATCAAGGTCTGTGTCCAATGTCTGCCGGGTGACGTCCCACCATTGGTAACCGGGCCAGTAAGATTTCCTCTCCTCGGGATCGCCGCGTAGGCTCTTACTTACTGATCCCTCGGGTTTACGGTCGGGAAGTCATGGACCGACACTCATACCCGGGCGTGTTAGCCTTCTCACTTAGAGGGCTTGCCTTTGGAGTGTAGGTCTGGTTTCCGTAAACCGATTCGTCCCAGCAGTCTCCGGTCGCGCACAGAATGGCTGCGGACTCTTGCCCATCTGCTGACCTAATCGCTAGTAGCCATTAGTGACGCTTTGCGCCGCGGCCGCAAAACGCCCTTCCGGGGCCACCTCGTGGAGGTTGGCTACTTAACGCTTGCCGTGCAACCCTGAGACCCCGAAGGGTCTATAAAAGGGGGCACGACCGTGGCACGTAACCTGCTCTCAAAAATCACCAAATATCACCAATTAGCAGCAGAACGCTCACTAATTAGATGACGAGGCATTTGGCTACCTTAAGAGAGTCATAGTTACTCCCCCCATGTTGGGGACGTGAAATATTCCGCTTTAGAAAAGAAAGTAATATAAATTAGTATATCATTCTGTATATTTTAAGATAGAGACATTTGTTAAGGTCGCCACGCTAAAGTAGGTTTAGAAGAAAAGATTATTTGCCGTGTATTACAAAAAAATAAGAAAAAACTATAGAAATGAAGAAAAAACTATCAAAAAAGGATCGATGCCTTGTTTAAAGTCTAAAAATAAGTGGTTAAAACTTTTTATTTTAACTCTTTGTTTTTTTATGCTGTCAGAATTTTGTAGAAAAACTTCATGGAATTTAAAAGAAGCAATAGAGTACCTACAATAGAACAATGAACAAAAATTGCATTGTTTACTGGATTTCACTGTTCTCCATTGTTTTCTTCTAACCTACATAAAAGAACAAGAACATTAATAAGCCAGAGGCTATCCCTATCTGAAGAGCAAATAATATTCAATCCGTGCTATAACATCTGAAATTTTGCAACAGTCATGAACAATATGTCGGAAAAAGAACTGGAGAAAGAAAATATTTTTATACAAGTCAAAATAATTTTTTTAAATCGTTCTTTTTTATACTATTGACAGTTTTACCTTGAAGCGCAAAATTTTTGAGAAAACTTGTCCCAAAGTTTAGGGACATGTTTCAAGGTTTTTTAAGCTAAAGGTTATCTCATATGGTACGTAGCAAAGGAATATATCCCATAAATTGCTATACAAGAAATTTCTTTTTCTCCGTCTTTTTGGTTTAAGCCTTAAGCCTTGTTATTTCCAACATCTGCGTCATTTCCTTGGCAATTCTAGATCTGTAAGCATATAAATTGTTTAACGTCTGATAGGCACTTTGCTAGACTAGCCTTCAGACGCGCCTGTAACCCTGGTTTTTATGTTAATGATGGCAATTTATTAACCCTGGAAGACTACAGGGTTAACGTGCTTTCCAAAGCACGGAGACTAACCATTATAAGAAAATACTCTTCTTCAGATTTGAACCCGGTACCTCGCATTCGCACGCGTTACCTACAAGGCAAATGATCATCTCCAAGAAATTTGAAGTAGGTTTATAATAAATTAACAATAAGGAAGTTACATTTTGGAATTATACCATTAGATAATGAGATTGTTGAAAATTACTCAAAACAACAGAAAACATATTTTATATATGGAAGTAGAGCCTGCAAATGATGAACTAGAAATAAACAAAATAATATCTACAATAAACGTTTTTAACTTAAATGATAGGTTAAGCCGTTTTCAAAAACAAGTTAAGTTCAAACTTGTACGAGATTGTTCAAAGGAACAGCATTACAATATCATTATTGTTGAATTTCAAATTGCCTGGTAGTTATCGTAGTTTTCGAAGAGAATTTAAGTCCGAAATTTGCCATCTAAAAAAAATAGCGTTTCAGAGTTATCATCTTTTTCAGGAGTCTATTATCCAATTCCGGATGTTGGTGATCCTCCTAGTTATAAGCCAAGAAAACTACTAGAGAAATATTAATAGGGTAGTTTTCCTTTGCCTTCCCCATAGTCCACAGATTGATTTTAGACTTCTTAGATCACACAACATATCACACTCAATCAGGATTAGAACCGCGGTTTGGAGCTCTCAAGTCTGTCCGTGTTGATATACGGCAGACTACTGATCATAAAAAATTCAGAGTTATAAAAAACTATAAATTTGGTAGTCTTAACTTGAAGATCAATTTTTTAATAGTTTTTCGTTATGATTATGAGCAAGTGAAATATGAAGTTATAGAAAATCTTTATTAAATTTGTAAAATTTTGTAGAATTGCTTTTGAATTTTTCTATTATAATAAAATTCTAAGTAGCCCAAAATATTGGCGTAATAAGGAGGCCAAAGATAATTATAACTTTGATAAAAAGGCAAAATAAAAATTATGATTTACAAAGTAAAATTTTGTGCTCAATATGTATGTACCTACCTACTGTAAATAATTGAATTAATATGAGCTATTTTTTTTCTTGAGTTTTTTATCGCAGTGTTAGGAAAGTATTTGAAGAATAAAGAAAACAGAGTAATAATAATCGATCAACTTTTTACCTACTTGTAGAAACATTACCTTCTATTTAGTGTAATATAATATCTCTTTTATAGTAAGTAAATAGACTGTAAAATTTTCCCATAGGTAGTTTGTGTGTGTGAACTTATTTGTAGGCTATACGCCTCATGCGTGTCTACAATAAAAAGCGACTCCAAAATGAAGTTGAATGCTTTAGTTAAAGACATTTTGGGAATAGGAATATTTTTATCACGCTTGTAGTCGTATAGATCGAGCCGATGCGTTCTAATATTTTTTACCACTCCATATCCAATATCTCACACCGAGAAAAGTTACAAATTCAATATTACTTTTATTGGTACCTCCGTTTCTCATAATAATTTTTTTTGTAACATAAGCCGCCAAGTTTGATAATTATTGCTCTGTAGAAAAATTTAAAGTGTGTAATAGAAAACTTTCAGTTAATCAAATAACTTAAACAAAACCAGTCGAGACAGAAGAAAACTAAATGAAACGGACGTGTTCAGAAAGTTTGAAACTTACATGTAACAGTAGATCAGTTCATTTTTTGTGTTCTCCAATTTGTAATAGAATTTAGATGGAGTGGAGAATGCTTTTGCTTTTGCAGTTTAATGGATTTATTTATAACTTTACATAAAAAAAATTAAACGTTAAAGTTTTAAGGTTTACATATAGATTTTACAGATTGTTACAAAAAGGTTATGAAACAAAAATAAAACACATATTTAAAAAATATTTGAATAGGATTGGGCGACAGAATATATAACCTTTCACATATAAAATATCTTCTAAAATACGTGTCAAAGAACAAAGTGGAAACTTTATGTAAGCTATAAAACCGACTAGAAGTAGAGACTGCCACTCTTCTCTTATGATCCTTGTATGACAGTATGACATGTGATAGCTTTATCCTCTTATATTTGAGTTTGCAACCAAGTAAGTTAACTTACTCTTAACTTTAAAATTTTTCTATTTAATATCAAAATTTTATACAACTACAAAAAGGATACGTTATGATACTCTTCATGAAACAAAGTAAGCTTACAGTTTTATACCTTATACTTTTTTGTATTTACATCACATGAACTGCTTTTTATCGCAATAAACTTTTAAAAAGGAAAATTTCAGTTAATAATATTCTTCAATTTTTATAGGATTAAAGTGTAAATAATGTAGTTGATTGTTTGTCTTTTGCAGCTTATAAAATCTATTATCATCTAAATCTCTTACTATGTAAAATTGCTGCGTACTTATCTGTAAAATTTTTACAATTTCATGAAAGTTTTATGAAGAAGTCGAATATTTAACAAAAATTTTTGAGAAACAATATTTTATCTAAAAATTATATCCAATAAGATGTGAAATCAGTTTTAAATTTTAGAAAAAATTCATTGCATTTTCTTTATATGGAAGTTTATTAGTAGGTACGTTTCTACATAGGGACATATTTCTCTTCCTTTTTCAGTTTAATGTAATTTTATGTTCAGTTTCTAGTACGGATATAAATTTTTTAGTTTCATCCTCAGAATATATTTGGTGTTTATACAACAGAAGTAAATTTGGTATTATTACCTCGGCAAGTTTATTTCTAATAGCGTAGTACTTACTTCTGCAAAACAAAGATTTTGTGTAAAGTTTCCAAAAAATGGAATCTTAAGACGTTCTTATCATGTAGTATGGTTAATTTATTTATGGTATAATTAATTAAAATCACATCTGCAAAAACACGATTTTATGTTACACTTCCGCCAATTTTTGTGCTATAAAAAACATTTTGAAAAAGTCACTAAGAGATAAAATTTGACGACGTCAAACTTTCCTTCAACTTCTTTTTCTTTCAGG
This sequence comes from Rhagonycha fulva, assembly GCA_905340355.1. Lineage (NCBI taxonomy): Eukaryota > Metazoa > Arthropoda > Insecta > Coleoptera > Cantharidae > Rhagonycha > Rhagonycha fulva. The sequence goes on from HG996556.1 coordinate 37,229,273, forward strand.
TTTTCGTTTTTAGTATCTATTGCAACTAAAAACTATTAAAATACTTTCATTATTTTTAGTTTTACTGTAACATTAATGAAACTGAAAAAGTAAGAATAAACAATTACAAAGTTTGCTCTTTGCTAAAGTAAAATTGTATTAAATAAAAAATTTTAATTTATTATAAAAGTAGCAACCGCAACTAAAAGTTCAAAAAATATTTAACTGTTTTTATTATGTTCAAGTAACTCGAGAATATTTTAAACTTTTCATTTAATATTAATTTCATATGTAGTTTAAAACTTACATAATATTTTAAAATAAAATTAATTTCTAACTAAATAATTCTTGTAATTTATCTTAAACTTGCGGTGTCGACGCTAGAGAAGTTCATCTTGAACATCAAAAGAACATTATATCTAATACGATATTGCAGTGGTATTTTATTGTAGGTACTAATTGATTTTTATTCAAAACTTTATAAATGTTTTTTCTCTACTAAATTATATTTCCTGTTAAAATGTTCAATTTACTTACGAGTATATGTTACTAATACTATATACTTCGATTGCATCTACACCACATTTCTTTCAAATTAAGCAAATATTGTGCAATAATTATTGTTCTCAAATCTTTCTACTTCCCCAACTATCAAAAATACAGAAGCGTAACAATAACTACTGAAAAGCAAAATAACATCAGATCAGATCAGATCCGCACCATTTTGCGGGAATTGTGGCAAAACTCATGTTGCTTTTTTGAGACGAATGCTTTATCATTGTTGGACATAACAGTTTAACGTGGAATCAGTACCACTGCTTAAATAACCTGGAAGACAAACCTAGAATATTAAAGTATTTTGAAATTAAATTGTAAATATTCAAACTCAATTTAGATAATAGTAGAAACATACACTTTAAAGTCAGTTTTCACTTTAAGGTTTAATTTACCAACCAAGTCAAGTTCGCCTCATAATCATCATAATATTGAATAAATTTTATAATTTCAAAAAAAATTTAACCAATTTCAACTGTTTTAAAATTTAACTTTATATTTAAGACTTGGGTAAGGTAAATGTCGCTGGCCCCCCCCAAATCGAATTTTTGGGTAAAATTTGCCTCAAACGTTTGAGCATCGTTTGAGCATCAATGAGCTTCCAATATTTTCGTTTGAGCCTCAACCGTCGCGGAGTTATTCGCGAAAACTTTTGGGGGGGCTGTAGACATGTTGGCCCCCCCCAAGTGGAATTTAGGTGAAAATGGTGTCAAACGTTTGAGCATCAATGAGCTTCCAAATTTTTGGTTTGAGCCTCAAAGGTCGCAAAGTTATTTGCGAAATTCTTGGGGGGGGCTGCAGACATGCTAGCCCCCCCCCAAGTAAAATTTTGGGGTAAAAATGGTGTCAAACGTTTGAGCATCGTTTGAGCATCAATGGGCTTCCAAATTTTTCGTTTGAGCCTCAACCGTCGCGGAGTTATTCGCGAAATTCTTGGGGGGGGGCTGTAGACATGTTTTTCTATTTTCGTTCTTATTTCAAATTTTTTTTTGAAATTGATGTCTATCGATAGAGATTCGTTTGAGCTTGAATGAGCTTCCATTCCCATCATTTTAATTTCATTTTCTGCAAAGTTACGAGCATTTCAAATTTCGAGTACTCCGGGCAAGTACCGTACAAACATTTTCTATTTTAATTCTATTTTAGCGGATTAAAAATTTTGATCCGATTAAAAAAACTTAATCCTGCTTAATTACCATCATCATTTTGATGGAATAATACGAAAGGTGTAATTTTAGAAAAGAATATTATGTTTAATAGAATATCGTGGACTAATAAAATGGTGATATATTATAATTTTTTTAAAAGATTTAAAAAAAATTTTAAAACGGATATAAACTAAAAAGGTCAAAATGACATTTTACTTTAAAAAAACGTTTATGGCCCGGAATCAAGCCGAATCTTTAATATTTTAAAAATTTATGATGCTTAAACTATACCAAGCCTTTGACATTAATTTCACCCAAAAATTTTATTTGAGTACGGGAAATATCTTCTCTCCCCATCCAAGTTTTTGGGAATTTTTCCTTAACGGTTGAAGCTTAAGCGAAAATATTGAAAACTCAATGATTCTCAAACTTATGGCTCAAATTATTCTAAAAAATTCGATTTTTACATATTCATTTAATAACTGAATATTGAAAGTTGCGCTAGATTTCGAGGCTTAAAAATTCTTATAGAGTAAAATGTCATTTTGACTTCTTTACATTATGTTAACTTTTAATATATGTTTTAAATCTTGCAATAAAATTGGTGTCAAAAGTATGAACCTCACGATACTCGATCGTTTAACACCAAATTCACCCCACAATTCCACTTGAAGGCGTTAGTATGCCCCCCTCCCCCCAAATATTTTGCAAATAAGTCTGTTGAGGCTCAAACAAAAAATTTGGAACTCTTGGGTCTCTCACCAACTAACAACAACTAACAACAACTAACAACACTAACGTTTGACACCAATTTAACAAAATTAATTTTACTTTAAGATGGGATAAAGATAAACTTGTTAACAACCTCTTTCTGCCCCCCTCGAAAGTTTTTGCAAATTACTCCATGAAGGTTGAGCCTCAAATAAAATTATTGGAAACTTATTGATGTTCGAACGTTTAACAAAACTTTTTCGATAAAATTCGATTTGTCTGGTACATTCATAAACTTTCAGAATATTGAAAGTTGCGCTTGATTCCGGGCCTTAAACGTTTTTTAGAGTAAAATGTCATTTTGACCTTTTTAGTTTATATCCGTTTTAAAATTTTTTTTAAATCTTGCAATAAAATTGATATCAAAAGTATGAACATCACGATACTCGATCGTTTAACACCAAATTTACCCTAAAATTCCACTTGAAGGCGTTAGTATGCTTCCGCCCCCCCCCCCAAATATTTCGCAAATAAGTCTGTTGAGGTTTAACAAAAAATTTGGAACTCTTGGGTCTCTCACCAACTATACACAAACGTTTGACACCAATTTAACAAAATTAATTCTACTTTAAGATGAGATAAAGATAAACTTATTAACAACGTCTTCCCCCCCCACTCCAAAGTTTTTGCAAATTACTCCATAAAGGTTGAGGCTCATATGAAAATATTGATAACTTATTGATGTTAAAACGTTTAACAAAACTTTTTCTAGAAATTTCGATTTGTCTAGTAGGTACATTCATAAACTTTCAGAATATTGAAATTTGCGCTCGATTCCGGGTCTTAAAAGTTTTTTTAGAGAAAAATGTCATTTTGACCTTTTTAGTTTATATCCGTTTTAAAAATTTTTTTAAATCTTTTAAAAAAATTTTAATATATCACCATTTTATTAGTCCACGATATTCTATTAAACATAATATTCTTCTCTAAAATTACACCTTTCGTATTATTCCATCAAAATGATGATGGTAATTAAGCAGGATTAAGTTTTTTTAATCGGATCAAAATTTTTAATCCGCTAAAATAGAATTAAAATAGAAAATGTTTGTACGGTACTTGCCCGGAGTACTCGAAATTTGAAATGCTCGTAACTTTGCAGAAAATGAAATTAAAATGATGGGAATGGAAGCTCATTCAAGCTCAAACGAATCTCTATCGATAGACACCAATTTCAAAAAAAAATTTGAAATAAGAACGAAAATAGAAAAACATGTTTACAGCCCCCCCCCCCAAGAATTTCGCGAATAACTCCGCGACGGTTGAGGCTCAAACGAAAAATTTGGAAGCCCATTGATGCTCAAACGATGCTCAAACGTTTGACACCATTTTTACCCCAAAATTTTACTTGGGGGGGGCTAGCATGTCTGCAGCCCCCCCCAAGAATTTCGCGAATAACTTTGCGACCTTTAAGGCTCAAACGAAAAATTTGGAAGCTCATTGATGCTCAAACGATGCTCAAACGTTTGACACCATTTTCACCTAAATTCCACTTGGGGGGGGCAACATGTCTACAGCCCCCCCCAAAAGTTTTCGCGAATGACTCCGCGACGGTTGAAGCTCAAACGAAAATATTGGAAGCTCATTGATGCTCAAACGATGTTCAAACGTTTGACGCAAATTTTATCCAAAAATTCGATTTGGGGGGGGCCAGCGACATGTACCTACTTGGGTAATAATATTTTAAAGCTTTGATAGTGCCACCTTGTAAACTAAAGTAATATGTCCATCTACTTTTGGCGTAGGCTTATAGTTTGAAATTTAATCTATATTTTCTAAGAACATCTAAATCATCTACAAAAAAAAATTTTTATTCTATGGTATGAACCGTTTTGAGGTTATGGTGTTTTTTTAGAATAAAATATAATAATAACATAAAATACCTTTTAAGTTAGTTCAATAAATCATTACCAATGCTCTTAAAAAAACTTACAGCGAAAATATAAAAACCCAGGCGTCGTCCTCCCAAAATCGTAGGGAGGATAACTTAACAAAAATTGATAAAAAAAAACATTAAAATAAAGTGATTTAAATATAGAAGAATGTAATTATAGACTAGTTTAGCTAAAAATCAATAATAAAATTTACATTTTTACACAAAAATTGACTGCAATCATCTCATCTATTATCCATCGATGTGTATTTAGTTGGACTGGTGACAGGACATGGGAAACAACTGCCACAGTAGTCATACCTAACCCATCTTGTAGTAAACGTTGAGCGAATATCACAGTTTAGGTTTTTTTTTGGCTTAAATTTGCCGATTTATAATGAGTTGAGATGTCTCAAAGATCAACATTTTTCAATATCCCAGTTGAGATAGTGACCAGATTTCAGGGACAATTTTAATAAGAAGACTGTAGCAGGGATCCCGGTTAAAATTAGTTCCGTGCGTTAAAGATGGTTCACTTTTGTGCGAGCGGAGCTTATCTCATCCCAATAGCCAATACACCGTATTCATATGAAATTTTTCATTTTTTTTTTTTTAAATAAAATTAAGGACTATTTTCAATAATTATTTATAAAATTTATGTACCTATTAAAATTGTTTTTTAGACCCTTTAACATCATTTTTGTTTCAAGAATTATAAAATTTGTGAAGACAGATCTCGTCATATCCTCAGTTTTTGCATTATCAATTTACAAGTATAGCGTAGATCTTTTAGAGACCAAAGTATAAACAAACTCAAGAGTTCTTTGTTGTCGCAAGACAAACAACTACGGCCAGTGCTGGATTAAACCAGTGCTGGACCAGTGGCAAATTTTGTTGCGAGGCCCTTCATATTTTGTAATCTTCCCAACTAAAAAATAATTTTTTCTTTACTCGACTTATATTTATATACACGACGACAAATATTATCTTCTGAGATAATAGTAGTAACTCTGGTGACCCGCTCAACTAGGTACATAGCAATTAATTTAAATCTGAACATCAGTTTTACGATTGAACGGATTAACGAATCAACGGTTAGACGGATTATAGCTTATACCTATAACGGATTATAGAACTATAAAGTTCCAAAAACCTTAATATAATCAGTACGGATCGAGGTTGATTATTTTTAGATAGAGTAAATCATATTTAAGCCACAGCAGTGGAGTGATGTGATGGCTGGTTGAGTATAGAGAAGAAATTCTGGGTTCAAATTGCGGATTACACAAAATTTCTTGGCGGTGAACATCCACACTCTTTGGTGATCCCTGATATTTGTGTCAACGTCATTACCATAAATACGGCAGCGTCACACACGCAAAGTTTACAAGACAGGTTAGGTAAGCAAGGAAAAAGCCATGGATATATACATTGGTATATAAATACAACACCAATACACGATCGAGTGAAAATATTCTTACTAACTAAACAGTCATGTAAGAGCAGACTTTGATGTGTAAGATTACAATTTCTATTTTTATTTTGAAATATCCTGTATATAATTGAGTTATGGGTTGCCTATCAATTTTGCTATAAAATGCATTCGTGAAGATGTCTAAAATTGTGAACGGGGGATTGTCAAGTTACTTTTTTTTATGTGATGGTTGTTGAATCAACAGGTGATAATTTTGCGCTTTTGTAAAAGTTGTTTAATTCATATTTAAGAGTAAGTAAATTTGATTTGTTTTTGGGTTTACGATTGGTAGATTAAATAAGTTAAATTTTGATTATAAATTTGGGTTATTCTAAAATGAAATTCACTTAAAATCGTGGTAGCGTCATTTCTGGTTTACAATAATTTATATCGGTAAATATAAATTATTGTTGCTCTGTTTATACAGTAAATTCAAGTGTTATTAATTGATATTTTGGTAAAGACAACTAAATTGCGTTTGTTAATAATAAAATGACCGTTAGTCAATAAGGGTCACATTCCAGAATTTGCAAGGTAGATGCATTGTGTGTTTCTATTTTTAGACCGGATGAGATCATGAGTTCAGCATACTTGTGTTAAAATACTACGTTAAGAAGGGCATTTTTTTCAGGGCCCTTTTAATTTAATCAACAGATGGCGCCTACTTAAATATTTTTATAAAATAAGAGGAATTTGCTATATTTAAAATAGAGCAAATTCGTTGAGATAATACTATTCTATAAACAATATTCTTGATCTTAAGCTATTTTGAGTTTGTAATATTTATTTATAAAAACACAATTCATAATTAAAGTTTAATTATCCTTTTTTGTAAGTGAGTGTGTTTTGACATACTCAATACGAACTCAAAATAGCTTAAGATCAAGAATATTGTTTATAGAATAGTATTATCTCAACGAATTTGCTATATTTTAAATATAGCAAATTCCTCTTATTTTATAAAAATATTTAAGTAGACGCCATCTGTTGATTAAATTAAAAGGGCCCTAAAAAAATGCCCCTCTTAAGAAGGGCATATTTTTCAGGGCCTTTTTAATTTAATCAACAGATGGCGCCTACTTAAATATTTTTATGAAATAATAGGAATTTGCTATATTTAAAATAGAGCAAATTCGTTGAGATAATACTATTCTATAAACAATATTCTTGATCTTAAGCTATTTTGAGTTTGTAATATTTATTTATAAAAACACAATTCATAATTAAAGTTTAATTATCCTTTTTTGTAAGTGAGTGTGTTTTGACATACTCAATACGAACTCAAAATAGCTTAAGATCAAGAATATTGTTTATAGAATAGTATTATCTCAACGAATTTGCTATATTTTAAATATAGCAAATTCCTCTTATTTTATAAAAATATTTAAGTAGGCGCCATCTGTTGATTTAATTAAAAGGGCCCTGAAAAAAATGCCCCTCTTAACGACTTTTTCTTTCTTGATAAATTTTATACAGGTTGATTAATATTTGCAGAATATATTTTTATGTTCCTTAAATCAAATTTGAATACAAATTTGATCACATATAACTAGTGATGCTAATTTTTGATTACTGGTAAAAGTTTGAGTGATTGTTTGAACGATCTCGAAGAAAATCTCGAAAAATGCCCAAATCCCACCCGGCGACACTCCAAAAGAGTGTGAGCTAAACTCATCTTTAAACCGTGCAAGTGTAGTATAATTGTCACTCGAAGAAATTCTCGAAAAGGAAATGCTCTCCTCGGCTAGACACGAAAGTCAGTTCGATGCCGTCTTCACAACTGTAGACCTTGCACACACAAACAAAATCCGAAATTACTATCACTGGCCAGGTTGAATTATGTTAATTTTTGAAGATTTTATAATAATAGATGATTGGTTTATTTTGCCCCGTGAAACATAGTATTTTAACCGTGTTTAATTTTAATCACATAAAATTACAACCAGTACAAACTTTACCCAAATATTGATTACTTGAATTATTGTTACGTCGTGAAAATAATTATTACTTGCCCACTACGATCATTCATTTCCGTGTGTTTATCTACTGGGGTTTTACCAATTTTACTCTTCGTTTTCCTTGCTACAGTCGTTACCCTTACAGAAATAATCTGGAAATAAAGATTTGACTTAACCCAAATATAGGGTAAGACGGGGTCAAACGGACACTCTAGTGGATTTTATAGTGATATTTATTACAAGCAACATAATATTTAAGAAATAATTATTTGGTTTGATAATACCGTTAATAAGTTAGCAAATGATGGCATTAAAGTTAAAAAAATAAAAACAGTTTTTGAAAAGTAAGACTAAAACAAACATAAGGTGGAAATGTCCGTCTGCCCCACACTCGGGGGCAAACGGACATAAGATTTATACACGTTATAAAAATCTGAATTCGCACTTTTAGTCCGAATCACTTGCACAGTTAACACATAGAAAGTATGGATCATCGTCATTATTAGTGCAGTGTATGTACATGAAACCATAATTTTGCATGTAAGGCATTGCACCCATTCCTCATCATTTTTATACACTCTTGTATACATACTCCGCAAAAGTAGCATTTTCTTTTTTTTTCTTTTGGGAGGTTTCAACACTTTTGTCTTTTTTAATACTTTTTCTTGTATTAGTAACTTTTTTTATTAAATCTTCAATAAAATTCAAATCGGTTAGTACCTACTTTAGATTTACTTGTGTTTGCTCGTCTTTTTCTTTGCAGAATTTTTTAATAAACTTGATATTGAGGCGATCATTTTAAAACTTTGTTGTATGTTTCTGTAGGTAAAATAGTATGCTGACCAAATTTCTTCATTTTTTGTTATTTTTTACACGTCTTCTCTTCTTCTTCTTTTTTACAGCAATTAAGGCAAGAATCATATTTTCTAGACTCCACGAGCACCTCTTCAAAGTTCTAATTCGGTTCCGTACCATCATTGTATAACAATTATTAAGGAAAATTATAAAAAATGTACTGTCCGTTTGCTCATTAATCAATATGTCCGTTTGCCCCAAATCGCAAAAATTTTTATAAATTCGAAATTAAAGTAAAAATTCATAATACGAAAATGAAATTAAGTGGCAACAATACCAAAGACACGTAGTTTGAATTGGCCTAATTTATAGATTTTAAATATTTTACTAAAATACTTAGATTCTAAACAATTTATTACAAAAATTTAACAATAACGTTAATTTCACTTACATTTTTTATTACTCTTCAGTTTTAAAGTACAAAAACAGCTTTAAATTGAAAAAAATTTAACGGATTCCTTTCGTATTACTAATCTCACATGTCAACGTCACTAGTGCTACCGCAGTAGCGACTGAGCAACATCTCTGAAAAAACTTACGCCTTTTTTTCTTAGTAAATGTCCGTTTGCCCCCGTGTCCGTTTGACCCCGTCTTACCCTATGTGTTTTATTTGTGTTGGAAGTTATGATCGTTTCCTCTTTCGGAGCGATTATTTGTTTTTGTTTCAGTACCAAGTGTTTAGCAAATTGTATTAACTTTTGAAGAAAGAATCTGTTACTAGATGGCGTGAGGTAGGAAATTATACAACGTGGTGGTCTATAGGAAGTTTCCGTGTCATCGCTGATAAGTTGTTGGCGCTAAATTTAATTTTAAAACCAACATCTTACAGATGCAATAAACAAAGTATAATTTCAGCAAAATTCATAGTTTATAACATTACATGGATTAACGGTCAGGTCATGCTCATGCATCTCATACTAAAATGGAAAAAATCTTTTAAAGTAAAACCTAAATGAAAGATTGATCAATCAGCTACAATAACTATATTATAATAATTACGTTAAATTACTACATTATTTACATAAGCAATACGTTCTTTGCATCAAATGTAATTGTTTACAAACAAACTAAAAGACGTTAATAATTAGTTACCTCAAAGCTTACTATAAACGGAATAATCAAAACACTTAAAATTTTAATGTAAATTTTATGTAAAATTGTACATCATGTTATACAGGCTTAACACAATTTTTAAAAGCTATAATGACACTTTGACAACAATAGATGATAAAAGTTTGATAATACCAGTGGTTTTTTACTTACGTACCTTAGGTACTTGATTTTTTTTATTGGTCAACTAGAGAAAAACGCATTCAAACATAAACTGCTAATAAGGTGATTGCCAAAATTGCAAAAATTTGCTTTTTGGATTCGAGAATGAAGACGCTTTCCGGAATAACATAAATGTCTGTAATAATAACCCCAAAATATGTATGACATGAATAACTATACGCTACGATAACTAGAACTTGAAAACAAGCTTGAGATGTGTGTGGGTCCCAAACAAAATAAACTAAAAACTGCAGTACCTTAATTTAAACAAATAACTTTACAAAAACAGTAATAAAATGCCATTTTAAAACGGTGAGAAATTTAACATAAATATAACTAAACTGAAGTGTGGAAATTCTTCAATATAGGTTTCAAAAATTATCACCAAGGTTACCTTATGATTAATAACTGAACAAGCGCATCTGCACTGTATTTTATTTATATTGTAGTAGATAAAACCAGCCCATAAAATTTTAACGGAACCAAAAATATTTCAAGTAAAGTTTTCCAAAAGTATTTCAAAAATATCTAATTTATCCACTGACATACACCAGCTTAGCTCAATCTTCTTAGTTATCGCACAGTCAAGTGCGTGATCAACGAATTCTACAATTTATTCTTTTTTACTAAAACAAATAAAAAATAAACACAAAACTTTTCGCGTCACTCATCTTTTTTTATTTTTCAAAATTTACATTTAATCTCCCAATTTCATAAAACTGCGACCTAGCAGCACCGTGGGTCGCTCGCAAGTCCCCCTCTAAATTAAAAATTTCCCCCACTTTGGCTACTACACCATAGGCGTAACAAACATTTTTACATTTTATAAAATTTTATAAATCATAAATATCAAAATAATAATAGAAATTAAACAGCTAAGCTTCTTCATCCCAAAAATAATACGACAATATATATCTGCATTTTATAGCTTTGTTTGGTACAACAAACAAAGATAAACAAAGGTGTTTTGGTGGTAAAAAGTGGGTTGGTAATTAAACCCACCTTTTACAATGTGCGTGAAGTTAGCCCCCCTTTTTTTGAAATTGTGATTTTTTTTATTTGTGCTCAATTGTGCTCAACTTGTGCTTAATGTGCTTAAAATAATTTTTTGATTTTGAACAAAAATAACAAAAAAAATCGAAAAAAACACTTTTTGACGCCAGCCCCCCTTTTTTTGAAATTGCAACTTTTTTTAATTGTACTCAATTGTGCTCAAGTTGTGCTCAATGTGCTTAAAAGAATTTTTTAATTTTGATCAAAAATAACCGCGTAAAGCGCGAAATAAGATTTCTACCAAGCACCCCTTTTTTTGAAATTGCAATTTTTTTTTATTGTTTTTGATTGTGCTCAAGTTGTGCTCAATGTGCTTAAAAGAATTTTTTAGTTTTGATTAAAAATAACCGCATAAAGCGCGAAATAAGATTTCGACCTAGCCCCCTTATATTTGAAGTTGCAACTTTTTTTTTATTGTTCTCGATTGTGCTCAAGTTGTGCTCAATGTGCTTAAGAGGGGCATTTTTTTCAGGGCTCTTTTAATTTAATCAACAGATGGCGCCTACTTAAATATTTTTATAAAATAAGAGGAATTTGCTATATTTAAAATATAGCAAATTCGTTGAGATAATACTATTCTATAAACAATATTCTTGATCGTAAGCTATTTTGAGTTCGTAATATTGATTTATAAAAACACAATTCATAATTAAAGTTTAACTATCTTTTTTTGTAAGCGAGTGTGTTTTGACATACTCAATACAAACTCAAAATAGCTTAAGATCAAGAATATTGTTTATAGAATAGTATTATCTCAACGAATTTGCTATATTTTAAATATAGCAAATTCCTCTTATTTTATAAAAATATTTAAGTAGGCGCCATCTGTTGATTAAATTAAAAGAGTCCTGAAAAAAATACCCCTCTTAAAATAATTTTTTAATTTTGAGCAAAAATAACCGCGTAAGGCTCGAAATAAGAGAAAAAAGGTGTGCATTGAACAATTTTATCATACAGGGTGAAAAGTAAAATAGATTTCCAAATTTAATATTTAAGGACCGCATTCAGGGTAAAGTTTTTCGTCGTAATGATTTATACCGGGTAAAGTATCAAACATCTAAAAGACATAAATGGAGAATTCTGATAGGACTATATTAGTTTAAATACAGAAGCTGTATTTGTAAAGATATAACTAAAAAATTTAAAAATTAAAAAAAAAATTAAAAATTTTCATGGAAACCTTTTATTTAAAATTACAAAGTGCAATAAATAGTAAAAAATAATGTTAATAAGAGCTAACAAAGCTTCTTAAAAACATCAATCTAAAAGCGTAAGGCTGTTTATTTATAGGTGGCTAAGCAGGCTCAGGTGCATGTCGCTGCCCCCCCCTTAAATTAAATTTTAGGATAAAATTAGTGTCAATCATTAGAGCTTTGTTTGAGCCTGAATGATCTTCAGTGAGCGAGATTTTGAGTTAATTTTTTTACAAAGTTAGGAATATTTGAAATTTTTGAGTAAACTGCGAGCCTTAAAAAATCTTACTATTAAACGCGTGTTGCTCGGAGTTTACTCAAAAATTTCAACTATCTATAACTTCTTAAAATATTAACTTAAAATCTTGCTCACTAAAGCTCATTCAGGCTCAAACTAAGCTCAATCGATTGACATCAATTACACACATAGATTCAAAATGAGAAGAAAAATTTCAAAAAAGGGGGGCTAGGTCGAAATCTTATTTCGCGCTTTACGCGGTTATTGTTGATCAAAATTAAAAAATTCTTTTAAGCACATTGAGCACAACTTGAGCACAATTGAGAACAACCAAAAAAAGTTGCAATTTCAAAAAAAGGAGGGCTGGCGTCAAAAAGTGTTTTTTTCGATTTTTTTTGTTATTTTTGTTCAAAATCAAAAAATTCTTTTAAGCACATTGAGCACAAGTTGAGCACAATTGAGCACAAATAAAAAAAATCATAATTTCAAAAAAAGGGGGGCTAACTTTACGCACATCTTTTTACACCAATCAATTTGTAGTAAGTAGTGTAATAGTAGTAGTAGTTAGTGTAGCACTAGGACTGTGGTACCAAACAAAGCTTATATTTAATTATATGAGAAATTAATTTCTATTTATGTAAGATTTTATTGAAAATATTTACTGCATATATGTATTATATCTATTAATAGTATATTACATAGGTATATTACATATTGGGTTCAAATCGCGGATTGCACAGAATTTCTTGGCTCGACCTTTTGGTGGGCATCCATACTCCTGTGGTGATCCTTGATATTTGTGTCGACGTCATTACCGTTGATACGGCTGCGTCACACACGAGAGTTTACAAGACAGGTTAGGTAGGCGGGGAATGAAGCCATGGGCCTTCTAGGCCTCTGAAGCTGTAATATATATATTACATATTGAGATAGAAAGCAGTTCATTACATCTGATAGTTTATTGATTATCGAAATACGAAGCGTCCAGGTTGTCTATAGCCCAAAGATGTAATATAATTTTTCATCAAGTATTTTACTCGAATACTATTTTATTTGAAAGCATTAAGTACTAGAGATTTATTTGTTATATGTTTGGCCCAATATTTTTATCAAGTAGTTAGTAAATAAATTTTTCGGTAATGGCTCACCTTCAAACTTTTTGATTTCTGTACCTCAGATGCATAACACTGTAAGTCACAAATTTTCTAATTACTTTTTGAATTTCAAGTTTGCCAAAGAAATACATATGTACCTGGTAAATTCTTCTTCTTCAGGTGCCTATCCGAATCCGGATGTTGGCGATCTTCCAGGCTAAGCCAAGATGACTTTACTAGAGAAATATTAATAGGGTGGCTTCCCATTGCCTTCCCCATAGTCCACAGATCGATATTGGACATTTAGATCACAGCATAATATATCCGATTCAATCAGGATTAGAACCGCGGTTTCCCGCTCACCCGTCTACCCGTGTTTGATTTTATTTACCTGGTAAATAAAGTACTAACATAATATAAAACATCTTTTATTAAGCTTCAGACTATAATTCTGTAGCGTTGTAAAGTTATCTCTACCTATTTTCTAAGACAAATTTTACTAGTCCTGAAAAATCATGATTTGTTGCTGACAGTGTTATGCATCTGAGGTACAGATTTATTGAAGTGTTATAAGACATTATAATATTATAGGTCTGTTTGGTATGCTACACCGAACTACTCCGAGTAAGTTAGTGTAAAAAATTGTAAAAATTGATTGGTGTAAAGAGCTGGTTGGTGATTTTACACCTATCAATTTGTAGTTAGTATAGTTAGTGTAGCACTAGGACTGTGATACTAAACAAAGCTAATCAGATATGCATGCCGCTATTTAGTATAAGCTATTTTTTAAATGTCGATTAATTTTTGGGTTTATTTGATTAGGAAAATATAGTTTTGGTTTACAGAAAATTTATTTTGTAATACTTATTTAAAGATATATTCCAATGGAGACTTTAAAATAAAATAAACATAGAAAAATCCAATGCCATAATTAATTTTAAAAACTAGTACCTACTAAGTTTTGAAATTTCATGTATCTGAAATGCTTTTGCAACTATAATAAATATTAAACAAATACTTTGAAAATAAATTGCTAAATTATTATTCGCAACTTAATATAATATAGTTTCTGTTAATACATAATCACTACAATTTTCTCTTTTGATGTGATATATTCTCTAAAGCATCACCATGCGTATTTGCCGCAAAAGGTGCTAAAGTATGGTAAAATATTGTATCACGGGAGCAATAATTTTTAATATGGCTGCTTAAATAACAAGGTTTGAATTTTAAAAAGCATTCATTTTAGTTATTTAGTATTCTAAAAATATGTCGAATAAAACTGAAATATAAGCTGTGTCATCAGATAAAAATGTAGAAAATAAGAACAATCTCAGATTTTTTATTTCACATCATCCGAACTAAATTTGAAACTTTTCTATACTAGCAAATATTTGCTTAACATATAAATTTAAACCAATCTAAATGTTACAAAAAAATGAATTTAAATTGTTTTGCAAAATGAAAAGTGCACCCAGTACAATAACACCAAACGAGCGTTAGTCGCTTCTTTCGCAACTTCTTCTACTTTGTGTAGCTGAGTTTTGGTAATTTAAAATCAGATTTCTAAAATAAAGAAAAATAATATTACCTATGTAGATTTGAAAAGTTAGGAAGTGATTGATATTTAGAAATTTAACACGGGCAAGAAATTTCAGGTGAACAAATTTTTTGGTTACCTATTCTCAGTTATTGTTTTAGTAGTTAAAAATGAATTTGTTAATTGGGGTGAGTTATCAGTAGGAACATTTTTCAATTTTATTTTACATAAACTTTTATAGATTTTGGCTACTATTAGTATTCCTTTGAAACCGAATACAACAAAGAGAGGTTTTTGTATCAGTGAGAAAAAAGATATAAACTAGAGTTTTTCATTCTGTATATCTTACTTATAATTTATATTTATTATAACATCGTATACATGAATTTTTTAAAAATATATATTATGGGTATACGATTATATTACTTCATTACATTAAATTAAGTATAATTTTGAATAATTATCTGTAGGATGTTTTTAGGTTAACTGTAAATTAGTTTAAGTTTATCGTATAACAGTATTAAGGCATTAGTAGCTTCGCCTTTTAAAGTTTTTTTTTATTTGAAAGGGACAAATTCAATCATTTCCAATAACTTTTGGGGTATAATAGAGCACGTAGTACGACTTTCTAACAATGAATGTACTATGAATACGATAAGATCCAGTTGTCTGAATTGGAAACTAAATCGACAATATCCAGTATTCTGCTCATTGTTCAGATATTAAGTTTCTTGAGGCGTTAAACCAAACAGTTAGAAAATAAGAAAACATGTACTACTTCATTAAAAATCACGTTCATACAATAGTAGCTACTTGACGTCAAGACAGGAAAATTGGAAATTTTATGGAACGTTATATAAATTGATTGTGACGTGCGGTTAGGAATAAATTGCTTTAATTTGCGAACATATTGTTTGTTTTCTTTTAAATTAGAGTTATAAATTTTTATTTATAAAAAAAGTTAATATAAGAATGTAGTAATATCAAAGACAATCGACATAAACATGATGTTTTTTTACTAGAAAGTGAATTATGGATTTAATAACAAACCATAAATAAAACTTATTTAATATATTATCATATTGCAAACACGAGGCACTTCTATTTTGAAGTTATATTTGTCTTGAAGCTTATATAGCGAAATGGAAACTGGAAAGCTTTTGCTACTTGACAATAGTATTTATCATCTTTATATTGTTCCTAACGTAAAATTCAAAACGAAAGCTTCTGAATTGAGAATCTTTTTTTATTCTATTTTTCCTACTCAATATTTTTATTTACAGCATTTTAAATTTAAATTATTCTATGTATGAAAATGTTTAAATTTATTGACAGGTATTTATTCAGCACTAAAACCTAATTACATATCAAAACATCATGTCCAGCTCTATATTAATCCTGTTAAAATATTGATACATTTTTTTTATAACAGTATCAACCTCAAATCAATATTCCTAGATAATTTATAATTTTAAATATTATATTACCTTTACATATTATAGCTTAAGTTAATAGCACTCAGAAACATAATAGCACAATAAAGTAAACAAAATGAGAACGACTATTTTCTAAAACACTTTGATGTGTTTCTAAAATATTTCCTGTAATCATAAGGTTTTCAGTAAAATTTTTTAAATTATTTTGACTAAAGCTGCTATTGTATTGTGGTTTTTGTAAAACTCAAAGATAGGAAGTTCTACAATGTTAGCATTGTGACAAGCAATCTAGCAAATTGATGTTCGTATCTAACGCTATTTCTTTCGGCAATTTTTATTTTCCAACTTATATCGCTAGATTCAAAACTAAAAAAATTTGGTGGAACGTTTTTTATTCAACTTTATCGTCTTATTTATAATACAGTAAAGAGTTATAATCAATTTATTATTTAGTCGCACAGCAAAATGATATACCACATTTTTGTAAATTATTCAAGAGATAATTTTATTTAACAGTATTAAATGAAAATTATTAGTATGTTAGCTTATTATTGAAGAAAAAAGTATAACTGATATAAATTTTTGATTACAGCGAATACAGAACATAATACTACCAAAAGTGGACCAAAAATTCACTTACAGAAATCTTAATGCCACTTGATTAGTGAGTTATTTTGAATTGCAATATTTTATAAATAAGTACCTATTTAGTGCAAAATAGGACTTCCTTTGTTTATAATAACCGTAAACAGCCATCGGCCATCGATTTAATTAATATGTGATAACTGCGATTTGTGTCCAACATTGAATGATCTCTATAGACTGCTAAAAATTTTTTCTAAAAGTTACATCCTGTAATTAAATAAAATAGTTCTATCAAAATTTAAATTATGTGTAAGCTAGAAATTTTCTATTTATGTACAAATTTAGAAGGTACTTACGTAAATGTACTAAAATTGTTTATGCACAATTTTAAATGCTAATTTATACAATTTGCTCCATCTAATTAGTCCAACCGACTAAGTTTGTTTTAATAAAATGTCCTTTATTTGCAAGACCAAAACCTTTCAAAATATATCCGTTCAACTTGCAGCTAAGATTCTCGAGTTTTGAAAAGTAATTCTTTTCTATTCCAAGTTGATGTGAACTTATACCTTTATTTATTAAATATATGGTGTTCCATCAGCTGGGTTTTTTTTAACTAAGACGCTGCAAGTGAAAATATTTGTATAACACGGTGATTTGCAGCACAAAATTTATACCCAAAAAGAGGTACAAGGGTAACATGGGTATGGTATGGCCTGGTGGAGATAAACATAAGGGAAATCAGATTTATCACATACTAATATCAAAAAAAAGACAATTACTAGTGAATGACGTAAGATCATACAGAGAGGTGCTAATGCTGACACGGACAACTACATGGTGATGCCAAAAATTAAATTCAAAGCATTAAAGTACAGCAGTAATAATCACAATAATATCAGAAGATTTGCAGTAGGGAAATTCATTAGTGGTAAAATCAGAAAACTCTACATAAAAAGAACCGATGAAGAAATTAATAAAAAAAAGAAGTACATACAGACCTGAAACAAGAGATGAACAATATTATAACAAGCATAAAAACGAGTACAGAAGAAGTAATAGGATACAGAAAAGGTATAAAGATTAAAGAGTGGTTCGATGATGACTGCATGGAATGTAGTAAAAAGAAGGTACGTAGAAGATTTGAATAGTTGAAAATTGAAAAAAAGGAAGTGCTGGATGAATACCTATCGTAAAAAACGCTGCCACGCACCCGAAACTATAGGAATACAAAAAGATAGATGATTGCTTTAAAAAGTAAATATTTGAATAAGAAGAATTGCATATCGAGTTATTTGTGTCATATTGTAATACGGGGCTTAATCTTTCCCTTCAATCGGATTTATAATTTCTGGAAACAGGAAAGCAATATTTTCTAAGAATGTAAAGCTTAATGAATGAACTACAACAACCAGGCATCGTTCAAAATAATTGCACATTACAAAACCACTTGGCATCATATTTTGCATGTTAATCTTCATTTGCAACAAGGCAGCGCAACATCACACACTAGTCATCAAACAATTCATTTAATTCTATCGACGTGTGATTTCCAGTTTCTCTATATTCCGAAATCATCTGATTAATGAAAAAGATACGTAATTCATCGCGTATGTCTTGGTTTCTTATTCGATCCATTCTTGTGCAGCCTTCAGTTCGCTTCATGAATATTATTTCAACTGTTTGTATTTTTGAAAGAGGAATAAAAAATTTTCCAAAATTCTGATATGTATTGGCAGTCCATATCGTGCAATGTAATTTTTTTATTGGATTATTACCTTCGTGGTTTTTAGAAAGTAAAGTGTACAATAATGGTAATGAATTGAGGCCTTCCATTTGTTCATACTGGAAAAAATTACTAAAAATTATGATGCTCGGATGTAGGTCTGTAAGAAGAGCCATAGTGGTCATACGAAAAATGTTGGTTTTTATACGTAAATGCCATAATCTTGCAATAGGGGAATTCACACTGGCTCGTGTATTGATGTTGTATTTATACACCGCCGTTGTAATATCCTAGCAACGTCTAGTAATACACAACTTTACATAGCGTTGCTAGGATAAATACAACGGTGTAGAAATACAAGGGCATTTACACGTCAGTGTTAATACCCCTATTAGCCCAGTCAATAGGTACTTTTACCTTGCAAAAGATATAGGAATGTTTATATTTGGCATAATTGTTTAGTTAGGTAAGTTATATAAAATTCCAAGTTTTCGACCTTGAGGGAGTGCCGCTCGCGCCGCCATATTGGTTTGAAGGGGTGGAAAATCGCTTTTTTGCTATTATCTCGTTGCCGCTACTAGATACGTTAATTAAGGTTATCATAAAAATTGTAGAGCGTGAAATTATGCATATTTTTTGTTTTAATAATTTTTTTTTAAAATTAATAATTTTAGAGTTATAACGCTTTGAAAATGAGCATTTCCGTCAATTTCAAAGTATTAATGGTCATTTTGAAATTTTTTTTTTTTGATTTATTGAGTTTTGATAGTGTTTTTTTTCAGTTTTAAATAAATACTTGTCACTTTAATTTAACAATAGTCTTTTCATTTGAATTCCTGATTATTGTAATAATTTCACAATAAGCTCATTTTATAGTAAAATATCTTTATCTTTTTTCTAAAATAAAATATAGCAAATGATTATAAAATTTCGAAAACTGCACTAAACGAGAAATTTTTTAAAATAACTTACTAGGTTAGTATGATACATTTTTTTTACAAAATGAAGAGTCGAAGTTAGCAAACAATAAAATTAATTCCTGAGTAGGGCAAAAACATTTTTTTTTTCAAAAACTATGGCACCATTGTTTTATTTTTATTTGTGATCAATAGCAGGGCTACTCAGGATTATGTAACCAAAATTAGAACCTTATAATAAAAATTTCGTACCTGTGGCACACGATAACTCATTTAATGTGTCGCTTTTCTCCAAGTTCATAAAAGTACGAATATCTCAAAAACTAACGATTTTTTATTAAGGTCATATTTTGATTTTTTGGTCAGCCATAAGCTGGTCTATTAGCCCTCCAAGGGATAACGTTGAGTTTTGCGACACACTGTATAAGGGATGATAAGATTTCTAATAGATCTCATGATACAATTTTCTTATATAGAAAAACTACAACACTTAGTTGCAAAGGAGAGATTAATGAACAAGGTCTTACAACTGATATGAGTAAATGAGATGAAGCGGTACATTTAATTAACCATTATTTTAATGAACCCCGCTTGTTTCTCAATATGACCATCAATACTTTGAAATTGACGAAAATGCTCATTTTCTACGCGTTATAACTCTGTAACTATTAATTTTACAAAAAAATGTATAAGACAAAAAATATGCAGAATTGCACGCTCTACAATTTTTATAATAACCTTAGTTGACGTATCTAAAACCAGTAACGAGATAATAGCAAAAAAGCGATTTTCTACCCTTTCAAACCAAGATGGCGGCGCGAGCGACACCCCCTCAAGGTCGGAAACTTGGAATTTTATATAACTTACCTAACTGAACAATCATGCCAAATATAAACTTTTCTATACCTTTTGCAAGGTGGAGCTATTTTGTTCGCTCTATTGACTGGATTATATATTCTCAATAAAGATTATAAAAGTTTGTTAAGAAACTAACAGATGAATCTCACCCTGTAGTTTAAATAATATCATTGTCTTCAACTGCACGTTTGAGATCGGTAGTCTGTTACGTTACTCGTCACCTCCTCCTGGGGCAGTCTATGAGTCTTCTTCCTCTGGGCTTATATAGCAACAGCTTCTTTGACATTTGGGCATTATCCATTCTATCCAGATGTTCCTTTCATGCTGTTCTGTATTCTCTTATTTTTGCATTTATATTACTCGCATGTATGGTTACCTCGTTTGTTAAATAATAATTAAATAAATAAGAGAAGGTGTAGTCATTCATGTAGTTTTAATATATTGTCGTATTTCAAAATGACCGAGCATAGTGAGCTCTATATCAAAATAAATAAAATAGAAAATGTTGAATTTCCACCGTTTTGAACCTGAGAATTAAAATTTAATTTAGTTTACTTTTTAAATATGAACAATTTTCTGTAGTTACCTAAAAACGTTACTTTTTTGTACTCATAATAAGTACAGAATTACTCACGTCTAATTGATTTATTATTGAAGTAAAGATGCTCAAACCAATAAAATCAAAATATTGGAAAGCAGCCTGATTCATTTAATGACCTTGGATAGAATTGTATAATCGTGTTACAACAAACGTGACGATTACTTTTTCACTATTTAATGCGTTATTGATGTGTTTGACCAGCTTTCAGCCTCACTTACAAAAACTCAAAAAATCTGTAAAGGCCATAGTCAGGACTGTGAAACACAGACTGCTATCTGTGACACAACCATCAATGAGAAAGTTGCCCAAGACAAAGATTCAGATTCAGAGAGAAAATCCTTTTAGTTTATGTTGCCACGATTTTGTAAGCTAGCCCTCAATTTTTTGGAAGAAGTGAGGTTGAGAATCTGAACAGAAGATAGTCTGGGAAACTACATTAAAACACTGGTAATGGTAAAATTTATTTTAATGCCAAGTAAAAATAATTAAAAAATGTATCACAATTCCAATAGTTACAATTAATAGTGCAAAACAAGACACACAGTTGTTAAATAATTGACTAGGCGTTGTCAAAAAGTCCTACCACTTTATTTTGCAAATAAAGCAAAAATTTAGTTTTAGAAGTTTAATTTTATAATAAATATATAATTTTTTATAAATATAATAGTTTAAACAAACAAATTTAGTTTTCTTTTAGTTCTTTTTTTTAAAGCTAATTTTTAGGTTGGCAAAATACTTATGAGCGCTAGCAAGTGAGCGCTAAACTCTTTGTAATCGACCTGGATTGGCTCATTTGTTCATTACAAATTTACCACATAAAATACTCCAGAGTCTGAGCAATCTGCTTGCACTCGAAGATTATAATAAATAATGGTTATAAT
Organism: Rhagonycha fulva; assembly: GCA_905340355.1. Taxonomy (NCBI): domain Eukaryota; kingdom Metazoa; phylum Arthropoda; class Insecta; order Coleoptera; family Cantharidae; genus Rhagonycha; species Rhagonycha fulva. The sequence continues at coordinate 37,251,277 of HG996556.1, forward strand.
AATAAAGATTATAGTAATATCTAAATAATACAGAAAAGTACTTAAACTAAAATTTTTGGATTCTAAGAACCTTTGGTGGTTCTTAATACTCCGTGTATAATACCAGCAATTATCTAAATATCAATAAACTTGATTAAGCAAGAGTTATAAATGCGCCAATAAAGTTTACATGAGCAATTACTCTAAAACCAGTCTATCATCCTTAAAGATTAATGTTCGATTAGTAGTTAGTCCATTTAATCGTCAATTGCTAATCGGCTATTATCCTTTTAGTTAGCAACTGTAAGTCCTTTTGTATGTTATTAAACTTGCATCATTAAGATTCCCATAATTCTGTCGATTTGCCTTAAAATTAAATCCCGCTAATCGAGATAGGATTTGTTTAACGATAGATATTAAAAGTGGCAATATAGCTGTGTTACTTTAATCACGCAAGTCTGCATTTTATATTATTCAATATGTTGCATGCAAGAGATTACCTAGGCTGAAAATAGCGATCAGCCATGTGATATACTACTCGTACATGACAGCATGTTATCAAGTTAATGGCAGATTATCGTTTGATGTGCATGTAACTTTATAATTATACGTCTATGCGTTGATTACATTACGCGATATTTTGACTGCTACGTAAATAATTATACTTTTTACTTTATTTTATCTTAAAATAACTACGTGTCTTGTAATGTATTTTTGGAACAATTAGAAAACATATTATTTTAGGTATTCAGGTTTCCGACCAATACAAACATTAATTTTTCATTTAGTAAATCAAAATCTAAGTGCATTTTGTAGTCTAGCTGCTGCTCTAGTATAACGTTAATAATTATTTATACTATAATAGTACCGATGCTTTAATAATATATTATATGTATTATATTGACCATCGTTTAAATAATAGACCAATGCTTTCAGAATACTTGCTAAAATTAGTAGATAGTAGTTAATACAAAAGTGATTTTTGCCTCATAAATAATACAATATTTTATTTTTGCCATTAAATATCGTCCTCGTGTGTCACGTACTCAAACTTGACAAATTGAAAGATAATCGTGACTGTCCTGGTAAAACAATTTAAACTTAGCTCATGTTTCTTTTAGGGAATTTTTTTTACATTGGATCTAGGTATCTAGCACAAGCAATATTGCAATAATAGGTTATTTGGATTAATATAATTGTTTGTTGTGATCAAAATTATAAGACAATAATGACATCATTAAGATAAAAGTACGATGAGAAGCATCGTTTTAAAATCAACTCAACGTACAAGTTTTTCGTTAAAACAAATTAAAAATTGAACAACTTTAACCCTCCTTAATATTAAAAATAGATAATAATATTATATTATTATTATATAATTTTACATAATGGGCTGATTAATTTTTTTTTTGATAATTATTAGTTTTCAGTTGACATATTTTATTTAATTAATAATAATTTATTTCAATCATATTTCTAATATCATATTTATTGCTGACTGCTGTACTTGAAAGTTCCAATTACCAGAAACTTACAATTGGTATTTAATATGTTCGATTAGCCCTGATCAGTATCTTATTTTCGGAATTAAACAGAAGCTGAAACAAATCTTTCTCGACTTCACTCTGTAATTAATTATTATCGCCGACGGAGAATACAAGGTGTCCTAGAATTCATTAGTTGATCCAAAATAAAAACTGAAATAAATTGTTGAATTTTCCTGCATACCATAGAGCTTTCTTTGAGCTCCAATAAGACTTAGTTCCATCATTTTATCGACTTTAAATAAAGTTTAGATCATGATAATAAGTATTGCAACATAATATAAGCTAATAAAAAATGATTATGATCATTTAGATGTAATAAATTAAAAATAAATTGTAGAGAAAACAATCTAAAATCAGCAATTTCAGGGCGACATATGAATGTTTCTATAATGGTAATAATTTCACGTTATATTTTAAAGATATTTATTTGAGCTTTAGTAAGCTCCAATTTGTGATAGAGATTTCTAGTAAAACTCCCATCAGTGCGCTTTAATTTTTTATAAAGTTTTAGATGTCTAAAGTTTTTGAAAATTTAGAAATTCGCTCAGTCTCACATTTAATATTCGTAACATTTTAGAAAAGGAATTGATACCAATTTGATAATGATAATAACAAATTTTTAAAAAAATTATATTTATTTGCAATCATTCCGGATTATTTCAAGTTTTTTTAAAATAATGTTTAACTTAGGCACCACATACAAAAATTTTGAAAATGATTACAATACAATAAATAGTCTTACATTCTCGAAGGAATATGACTGTCCATTGGACTTAACAAATCTTTTTATCGAGATGGATTAATCCTCATTATCTTAACATTTCACAATCTCACTTCTACAACTTTTCACTCGTTTGCGCGTCCGTTGTCATTGTTCTCCAAAATTTCCTATCCTTCACCTTCTTTTTCCAATCTACGATTCCCATATCTCGTAGATCATTTGATCTCCGGTAACCTCATCATACCATCGTAATTCCGGTCTTCCTCTCTTGCGGTCTATCATTGATTTCCACTCCGTAATCCGCCCGCCTTATCACATTTCTTTCACTTTTCCTCATGACATGACCAAACCATTGTAATCTCTGTGATTTGATTACTTTGACGATATCTTCATTTCTAACTTTTCTCAGTATCTCATAGTTCATCAAGAGTCTGACTTTTTCACCAATTCTTACTGGTCCCAGTATTGTGCCCATTATTTTTCTTTCATACGCTCTCATCTTTTTTTCCTCTACTCTACTATGGCACACCGCTTTTATCGCGTACGTAGCTACTGGTCTAATCAAGGTCTTATATTATATCCTAATTTTTGTTTTTTTTGATAGCTTCTTATCATTCAGTAAGTGTATGTTCGCGTAGTAGGTCTGTAATATTAGATTACAGGTGAATCAAACATTGCCCAGTTTTTAAATTATTTCAATTTATTCCGTTCATTTATTCGATTTTGCTTAAAACTTGCTTCTCTCTTCGCTTAAAATTTATTCCGTCTTGTTCAAAACTTGCATATTCTTGCAGCAGTTTGTTGTTGAAATTCCGTTCCTAGATGTACTATTTGGCTAGTATTTTTGAAAGGTCAAAACATCACCCGACTGTTTCATTAGTAAAACTTCATCCGCCTTTTTAAAGTAAAGTTATATTTTATATCGCTCATTGGGTTAAGTTTGCATAGGGAATTCTTACCACGGTATTATTAGAGTCAGGATGCATTTCCCACTCCACTCTTTGGTGATGGTAGGGGCTCGATGCTGGAAGCATTGCTTCGAGGCTTCAGTTAGTTAGAGTACGCCCTGGGCATTTGTTTTAAGTAAGACCTGCTGCTAGGTACCGTAGCTTTCGTCTCGTACTCCAGCCATGGGTTAAGTTCTTACGGTGATTAGCGTAGGTGGCTCGGCACACCTACACCAATTAAGTACAGTCTATTCTACAGTTTTGTTTCATAATATAAAGACTCTCTTCGTTTAATTTTCATGTAAATATGTATAAAGTTTAGTTATAGTACCGTTCTATGTTGAGATAATGTTGTTTGGGGAATCCTTCTATATTAGTGAACCCACTTATGTAAGGATACTTTTGATCCATTTCATTTACCGTTTCTTCTCGCCTGATTATATCGATTTGGAAGACTGGGTTTGGAAATTCAAGTATCAGTTCGATTGATTGTACCATACACCCACGACTTAAGTCAGATTACCGGGTACTCAATTGATGCAGTTTATCTTGAAGATTTATTTACCGTTTTGCCGCTTCCGTTACGTCACATATCCATTACCAGATTGCAGTTCTGAAAGATGGGTCATTAGCTGTCGCATCATTAAAGATACAACTTGTAAGTAGTTTTAATGTTACATTTTTGGTGCCGTCGATAGTATTTTAAAGTAAGCAATCGTGCAAAGAATGTCAGCCTAATTTTAACGTCGTGACGCTATAAAGTGACGTAATCTTAGTCTTTTTAGTTAAGTCACGTTTTATGTCCACATTAGGACAAAACCATTTAACGTGAGCCCGTAGGCTCAAGTAATCTTGCATTACTTTTGTATTTAGTCTTAAGTAATCTTTTTGACGAATTCGTTTTCAATTAGGATAAATTTAAGGATTTATCATTCTTTTGAATGAACCACTTGCTGGGTTTACCTAGCAAGGTATTTTTGTATAATCAATTGAAGATCATTATAGTTTTTGTTATTATTATTATCGTCTTTTCTTTGTGCATGAATATTTTTGCAGATGTAAGATTCGACACTGTATGACCATCTTCAGACAATGGTAGGTTGGTAGTGACGATGTTTACGACATTCCCGTTTTAGTATGTTTATTTATGACGCTTTTCTTGAGGGCCATCATGTGTTCCAAACCCTTAGGTTACAGGTTTGCTATAGCATGATAGGTCCAGGACATCTCGTGTATGTTAACCTTGGCGCCCTTTGTCCCGTTCCCGATTTTGACAAGTTATCCCATCTAGCCTTGCAACGCGTCTACCCTAATATCGTATCATCTTGACCCCCCTATCTTCAACTTGAGCTAAAAGGCATTGACGTTTGTTGCGGGCGAGGTAGATGCATCTTGGCGGGATTAGCCCGTAACAGGTCTTATTGGCTTGTTGTAATCTTTTTTCCATTTCTTGTTATTTTATGTTTTCACTGTTTACTTGTGATCCCAGTCCCAGGTATACAAAGTTATTTACTGCTTCTAATGTGTGGTCTTCGATTTTCAGTTCGGCAGATACATTTATAAATAATCGAGATTGTTTTGATTACAAGAAAACTTCTTCTTCTTTAGTAAACTATTACAAGAAATCTGATGATTAAAATTACAAAACGTCAGGCTAGAAAAGTGCGAAGGCCGTAGGCCGAGCTATGTTACTTGAGAAAAGGCAAATTGTGACAAAGGGGGATGGAGTTATCACAAATTTGGAAAAAATTGCGGGTGTTTTTTATAAAGGTCCTTTTTGTCCGCATATGCAATTATCTGTATCTTCTTGTTGATTCTTGTGCCTATTACTTTTATCTTCCTCATATAATTCTCTAGAAGTATGTTGAACAGGTTTACCGACATGGCATCTCTTTGCCTCACTCCACAATTTATCTAGAAGTCCTCTGTATCCTCATTTGTAGTTCTAACACAGGCTACTGTTTTTTTTTAATGTCATGTGTGCTAGTCGTATTAATTTACCGGGTATTTCCATTTCTTGCATTGCTGTCCACAGCATATTTCTCTTAATCTTGTCAAAAGCTTGCTTAAAATCAATGAAAATCATATATATATATATATCTATATTATATTCCCGGCTTTTCTCTATTACCTGATTAGAAAATGATTAGTTTATTAAAAACATCAATTTTACTGATATAAAATATAAATCAAATAGGTCTCTTATTTATAAGCAATAATTAACCAGCAGTGTGGTGTTAAGCACATACTGGCAGGCTAGAGAGCATAATTCTGCGGTTCTATTCCTAGTCGCGCCATACACACTGCTGGGAAATAAACTGATTGCGTTGTTATGTGCGAGTTAATCGGCTCAGCCGCCTCTCGTTAATTCATAATAATAATAATAATAATAATAATAATAATAATATTGATTTTATCAATTTACAAATGGCGAAAGTAGAATAATGCAATTTATATATTTATTCACAATAATGAAATTTGTAGTAACTATTTAGGTCAATATTAATGAACTTAAACTAATGTAATACATTACAATCTCAATTCATTTAAATCTATCAAGGAAAAACACAGATGTCTAATTAACAAATATGTTATAAAAATATTGTTATATTTTCGTAAACAATTATAAAAATTTGTCACAAAAAGTAACTTATAAAATGCACTATTGCATCTTTTTAACTTAATTTTATACAATAAACTACCAAGTCAATTAAACGCAATAAAAATCAACTGCATTCTTCTAAACTTTCAGCTATTATTAGCGTTAATTATGTATGTACACATCATAGATATGTGGCAGCATCGTTCATTTTTTTATTAATAATTTTGATCAAGTAATTAAAAATATAAAATAAAAGATTTTTGATTTGTTACTAGGATATAATAAAATAGATTATTGTTTTTGTTTTTCGGTAGACATATTTAGAAAAGAGCTTGTAATTTTATTTAATTTGAAAATACCATATAATTTGAAAATACTTCATTAATAAATAGCAACAACATTAAAAATTGGTTTTAATTATTAATTATGTGGTGAAAAACGCTACAACTGATGACCCCGACGTGATGTGATTCGTCTTTTTACCGACCCAACGTGATCCGACCCGACGTGATGTTAGAAATTAATAAATTTTCGATTTGGAATTTGGAAACACTTCACTATTTGTATTTTGGTTTGAAAAATATCAATTTTGGATTTTTGGATTTATTTAATTTAATATTTGATTTGGAAGCATCAAGCATAAGAAAAAAAAATTATTTTAAAACTGCCGGATTTCATTTGGTGCATTTTTAAGTTAAGTTTAATTTTTGTCAATATTTTTAATTACTTGGTATTTCAATATGAAACACGAAGAAGATTTGCCCGCTGCTTCTCTCGTCGCATCTATTAACATAAAAGTTCCTCTTTTTTGGCGCGCTAGTTGCATAACTGTGATAATGCGTAAATTGACAGGTAAAAATTTTACATATTCAGCATTAAACACAATAAGCACAAGCTATATTTTTAATAAGTGATCAACCTTTTAGATCAACTTGTCCGTTTAGCAGATCAATTTTTAGATTTTTAGACAATTAACAAAAAAAAATCGAAAAACTTAGTTTAGAAATACCTTCAATAAAAAAACAGCGCTAATCAAACTTACGAACGCTTTCGTTCTCCCTTTTCTTCGTACTTTAATTTTACTCCTCAACATTTTTTTACCAACACGCTTACTCAACCACCTTGTAATTAATTTTTTTTTTTAGAAAACAGTCAGAAAATTGCATCGATCAATATTGTTGACTCGTTTTTCAACAAACAAACAAACAATTATAAACAATCCTTTCTTATAAACACAGGAGCAGAGGTTTCAGTGATACCTATTAAATTTGGATCACATAAACCAGTTCCTTCAACCATTAAACGATTTGTAGCAAATGGTTCCAAAATTGATACTTATTATGGTACCAAATTGTTGCATTTATCATTAAAATCAACGTCTTGTTGATAATTTTACTTACAGTTTTATTCCTGGACAATTAAAGCAACCTTCTCTTGATTTTCATCTTTAACAACAATTTCACCCGATCATTTTAACAAATCAATTTTTAATTTAATTTTTTTGAGACGGTTATTTGCCTTGCAAGTAACGCGATCAACTGCGAATGCAAGGTACCGAGTTCAAATCCGGAGAAAGACAACTTTCTTATGACTGGTCTCCGTGCTTCGGAAGGCACGTTAAGCCGGTGGTCCTCCTGGGTTAATGAATTGCCATCATTAACATAAAAACCAGGGTTACAGGCTCGTCTGGAGACAAGTCTAGCACACTACCTCTCAGACGTTAAGCAATTTATATGCTCAAGGATGCCAAAGAAACAACGCAGTGGCTATTTAAGGCAAACAGGGTTGACCCTAGCCAAAAGTAGAAGAAGAAGAAGAAGAGAATAAGAAGAGAATTTTTAATTTGTTAAAAGAATTTTCCGTTTTCTTGCCTTTCTCTTTACCTTTACTTAGGAGGGGAGTAGTGTGGCAGCATCGTTCATTTTTTAATTAATAATTTTGATCAAGTAATTAAAAATATAAAATAAAAGATTTATGATTTGTTACTAGGATATAATAAAATAGATTATTGTTTTTGTTTTTCGGTAGACATATTTAGAAAAAAGCTTGTAATTTTATTTAATTTGAAAATACCATATAATTTGAAAATACTTCATTAACCCTCATGTTACTGAATAAAAATACAACATATATCACCTGAATGAGGTACCCGGTACCCTGGCATAATACATACGTTATTCAGTGTTTTCTGTGATCTTTTTTGCAATTATTAGGGTTTATAAGCTATTATTTATGTTTTTAAAGTGAATTAATCTCATATTGAGTCATTTATAATCAAATTCTTGCTTACAAAGTTTGGTAATTAAATAAATTAATTATGTTAGTACTAGTAAAAATGCCACTCGTTTCTTACATAATTGGGCAAGTATATTCAAATTTGAATAAATGTTTTTTGGAAAATTATAAATAACATTTCAAAAACGTAAGAACCAGTGTGCTTTGTATTTTCAAATCAACCTTTAGAATAATTTGTGTAGAATAACAGCTCAATGAAAAAAAACAATATACTGCGAGTTTTCAGCAAAAATGTAAATCTGAAAAATTTCATTCAAAGAAGAAATTGTTACCCCTCCTCCGGCTAAACTCACTTCTTTTGGTGGAGCAGATTTTTCGAACTTGAATTCAAAAAATACTGAGAACTTTATCTCAGGGTGGTACTTACGTGAAACAAAATATACGCTTACCTCGCTTTTACATACATACACAATCCTGAAAAGAATTCGACGCTCTTGAAATAAAAGATAATTGAGGTAAAGAAATATAATAAAGTTAAACAAAACGTCGATCCAAATACGGAACATAAATACAAATTTTCCTTAATTTTTACCTAAATGATCAAGGAAGCTTCCGAAAGATTTAATTAAAATTATTTAACTAAGGCGTTAATTAGAACAAAATCAATGGTAATAAACCATTTACTTTCATCATCCTTACGGATTGATTTCCACTTCAATAATTTGTACAAATAAATAATTTATACAGAAACAATATAGGTAATTGTATGATTGATTTTTAATGTAATCATAATGAAAAATGGACCAATTAGTCGTTGAATAAGCAATACATCAAATCAATCGTTACAATTAGATACGTGCGGTTACATACAATCAAATTGAACAAAAACTAACCTTTGACCCGGTTAAACGTGGTAAGTCGTTGCACAGATAATTCCTTTTTCTGAATTCAAATTCGGAAAAGCTGTTTTATCGATACACCTGTTGATTGCACACCGTCCTTCCAATTCCATTTCCTTTGTAGTCGTTGTTGATTATTTGATAATCCAAATCTCCTTCATCCAATAGGTATACGTTATCTTCTTCATAATCCAAATTTTATCCATCCAATAGTTACAAGTTATTTTCTTAATAATCCAAATTTTATCCATCCAATAGGTATAAGTTATTTTCTTAATAATCCAAATTTTATCCATCCAATAGGTATAAGTTATTTATCGTAAATCAATAATTTGTCTTTAATTCAAATTTGCCATGTTCGAGAGAGATTTATTATAAAACACATTTTATTGTTAAACGCATCTTAATTTAAGTATTCTGGGTTGAAGACACGAGGTAATTAAAAATAGTGATTATTTGTTTGAAGCACGATACCAAATTTAACACATTTTGTTTGATAGATCGGTAAAAAGTTTTAAGTTATTTATTTAATTTTAGTTACACGAAACAATTAATCAGGTATTTGTTTGTAGGCACAAGATAAAGTTTTAGTATTTATTCGAAGCACGATACCAAATTAACCACATCTTCCTTCAATGGAAGTACGATAGAAAGTTAAACACCTCTTCCTTGCTTGGAAGACAACGGAACCGTTTCACGTCTTACTTGCTTGAGGTACCGATAAAAAGTGAAGTCATTTTCCAAGATGGCTCTTGAAATTTAACAGGGATTTTTACTCAAAGTTTCTTCAAAGATTAATGGGTTGCATAAATATAGGAGTCAAAATGAACCGATTTATTATTTTTCTCGTCGAGGTACATGACGTAATTCTTCATTCTGCTTGTTTGCAAGTTAAGGACCGAATTCTAAGAAATCAAGTATAAGAATTGCATGTTTCTCACGTAGATAAGTTCTAAAAATAACTTAGTGGAGACGGCTGTCTGTGACATATACCAGACTCGTTCAAATAAATCTTATGATTTAATCAAAATTTTAAGTGAATTTAAGGACTGTTCGACGTAGTCGTAACAAAATACAAGCCTTTTTTGACAGTAAAAAAAAAATAATTTGGATTTAAAAGAAGTAGAAAGAAAAACGATTCTATGGCCAAGAAAACTCAAATAAAATTTTCAAATGGTAGTATTCCATTGAGTATACACTCACTGTAATCTTTGATTTACACAAATCATAAGAAAGTTCTTTTAAAATTATTGTCTATCTACTCCTAATCTGTTGTTCTTTGTCGTTAAAAATTGAGTTTTTGAAATCTAACGTGTATACTGTAGCACAGATCTTATAGGATCGCCTAAACACGGATATGGTAAAAAATTGCACATAATTGTTCGTAATTTGTGTAAAACGGATAAATAAAACTCAAGAAAAATATTTAAAAGTTGTACACTATTATATGAACCTATATGTGATCATCAAATTCAAAAAATTGTTGAAAAATTTTATATAAAAAATTTTGTAAAAATATTATGAATTTTTTTGAAAAATGTTGAAAACATAATTTTAATAAAAAAGTATAAGCGTAAAAGAATTATACTTTGTGTAAATAAAAATAAATTACCTGTTTTTAATATAATATTACGTTTTTAGCTAAAAATTCTGTGATTTTAAATTAAAGGTACCCGGTACCACATTCAGGTGATATAGGTATAACTTTTTATTATCGCAAAAAAAATGCATTTATAAAAATATAATAGCTTTCAAAATGACTTTAATACGTTAACAACTATTTTTTATAAGATGTCACGAAATCCCAGGTGTCTGTGAAAAATACAAGCGGAGATATTTCACTGCAAAGTCAAAAAAGTACCCGGTACTACGATTCAGGAACATTAGGGTTAATAAATAGCAACAACATTAAAAATTGGTTTTAATTATTAATTATGTGGTGAAAAACGCTACAGATACATACAGTAATTATACAACTGAAGCTGCTTTCCCTATTCCCAAATCGCCAAGCGGCGTTTGGTTTTGTAAGCAATTTATATTTTTTACCTATGACGAGGAGCCTGCCCGACGTAGAACCCCCAACCTGGAAGATCAGCAAGACGGCCAGAATAAAGTTGAACTTCACTCGGATTTGAACAGGGTATCGATCGTTTGTAGTCAAATCGCTTGACTATTACTCTCCGACCGTCTCTTTTTAACTTTCATCAGATGCTTAATTAACAAACAGATTGTACACAAATTATCAGATAAAGTGTATTGCCACTTGATAAGATTAAACAAAAATATTGAACAAATATTGTAATTTTTCAAGATATCCTTAGAATAATTAAACTTTTATTTTCTATTTTCTCGCTGGACAGCATTGCGTTGGTTTAGTAAGTCTAATGTTCCATAAATGTATTCGTTTTTGATGGCTAACTTTTCTGGACATTTATCAAAATTTTTACTTTACTAATTTTCTGTCTCTTTTATTTTCGTTTGCTGTGTTTTGGATAAAGAACCAATGACCTGTCGAAAAGCTGATATTATTACATGAATATCAAAAATCAATGAGCTGTATGATACGGTTTTAATGATTTTAAAAATTATCTTCTTGTAATTTTGAAACAAAATATTGCTTGGTAGTTTCTTATAATTTTGATTGCAAAATATTTCAAAATTTTTGGTTTATTAAACGCAATATAACAGTAATAGTTGTTTAAAAATTTACAACAAAGCGAACGTTTTAAAATTTTAAATTATTTTAAATAATTTAGAAATAAATAATTTTAAAGAAAACGGACAAGTTGAAATTCTAATACAATAAGTACCTAAAGATTATTGTTTCTACAAACGTTCTAAAATGTAAGAATGTGGAATTGTACACTTCTAACCATTAAATCACTCTAAATCAATTTACAAGTCTATCTTTTATCTCGTGGCAGAGCAAAGAAAGAAAAACATTGTGTTACCATTTTCTTAAATAGTTTTCCAGTAAGTTAATTGAAAAGTTGGCTTGCTTTAAAGTGATTAATGCTTTTAGCATGATTGCGAAACGAAAGATTTTCTTTTACGTTTATTAAAAATTTTTTATACGATATTGCAATATAAATATAATACAGGAAAAGTTATAGTTGTAAATATGTGTTTTATAAATGAAAAGGAAAATAATGAAATCCGCCCGATGAAGGCATAAAAAGCACAACCGTATAATCATCCTGTCAACAAAGAAGATTTTAGTAGTTTATTGCGAATATCCTGTCATATTTACCTATTGTAAGCTGTAAATATAAAATACTATATTTTGCCTTTTATGATGCCTAATACTATTTTGCCTTAAGCGTTTGTTACGTTTTTAATTAATAATTCTTTATAAGCCCATTATGACACTCAAAACTTCATTGTTCACATGAATTGATTAAAACTTGCTCTTAACATTTTTAGCTAAAATTTTATAATGAAAACTAAAAATTTAAATCCTTTTGTATGGAGGCACTTTTAAAGTATTTTCGCCTATTTGCTAATTGAATTTGAATTCAAAGCGAGTTTGCGGCTTGCTATTTACACGAGACGAGTGCGCTTGGCAATCAACGCCACACTGATTCGATTAACAATAGGGCCCACGGATTACATTTTCAGCCAAGCCACGAATACTTCGCCCTGTACGTAAAGCATTATATCGTATTGTTATTTAATAATAGAATAAACTCTACTGAATGCGCCAAAGTAACGTAAGCAAATAACATATAATTATTGTCAACTATTCTACGCACAAGTTTATAAATGAATACGGAACATGAAATTTTGTGAAATTGTGCTGTAAACCTATTATTTCTCTAATGGAATGTGTTTCCATAACAATATAATGAATTTTATATTTTTTACTAAAATTACAATGTTTGTCTCTAACGTACTAAATTATTTATATAAGAACTACATTTTTAAATCAAAGTAGCAAACATTTTTATTAAAAGTTACCGTACTTCAAGATTTTACTTCCATTACATTATTTTTATCAAAAACTGATTTCTCGAGGATTAGACGGAAATGTGATCCTGTAAAAACGCTACGCTACTCTCTCCACGGAGTTCGAATGCAATGTATTGACGTCTTATTATTCATATAGCGTTTATGCACATAATGGAATAAGTAACTTTGCTTCCAAAAAAAATTACTGAAAACTTTCAGCTTTGCGAAACAAATTTCCCTTTTATTTTTACTAACTGTTTTATTTGTAAACAACCCCTTTCATTATATTAACTACATATTTAAAATGTTGACAAAACCATTTAAGCTATCAACAAGTATGTATGCACAGTCTGTTATGTTGACAAAATTAAACAAACGTATAAATAATTTTTTGATGTAGGTATGAGAAGTTTTTAAAATAAACTTCTCTGCGAACCTAGGTATTAACACCCCCCCCCCCCTACAACTCATACACACTGATATTATATACGTTTGACCCATATATCTGTAGCATTGTTGCTTTGATTCTCTTGTTATCAAAACTATTAATTAATCCTTTTTTACACATTCATCTAACATTCAACAATTTTTATAAAAATGATTTTCTGGCTGAAATTATGTTTTATTCATGCAAATATTTTGTGAAGATTGACAACTTCTAAATTGAAGTTACGACGACGAAAATGTTGAAACTAAATATTATATTTTTACCTGTCATAGTAAAACGAGAATGTTGACGTTAATTTTGCAAAATATTTTTTATCAGTTTTGACTTTTCAGTTCATAAAAATGCAGAAATAATACATAGAGGTTCTGACTAGAGTTGAAAAGTGTGGATTTGTATTGATTTTATTTTATTTATTACTTTACAGTTTTGGAACGAATAAAGTTAAAAGTTTTGTATTAATTGTAAAGGAGGAAAATGCTTTGAAAGCACAGATGTTGTTTATAATAAGGATGTATTAAAAACTAAAAGAAAAATGTAAAGATTTTCTTGGATAGTTTGCCATGCCATTGCCAATATTTTTAATCTAATAGAATATGCAAATATTTGCATTAAAAATTAACTACATTTAAACTACATTAAAGTTTTGCAATTTTTACGTAGTCATATTACCATCGATTACAGTTAGAATTTTTATTAAATACTTATAGTAATAAAATATTTACATAATTTGTTTTTAATTTGAAATTTTATTTCAGATCTGTTCGATATTGCATAGCAATAATAACAAAGAAAATATTCCATCGATTATCTTAAATTTATATCAAGTCAAAATTCTTTTAACGTTTAAAATGAAGTGAAATGAAATTACTAATTAAAGTTCATTCAAATCGCTTCGCTAAATCGTAAGTCTTTTAAACTTTTAGCCTTCTAGTAACTTCTATTCGTAGATTGGTCCAGTAACTTATTTTCCAGTTCGTTTGGAGCTGTGTTTAAATTCTGTTAAGATATTCATAAAATAAGTTTTTAGTTGTGTTATTCATCGTTGTCACTTGTAGATTTTATTGTATGAAACCGTTTGACAAGTTGTCTAAATTTTGTTCTTATTTTGTTTTGTTGAATAAGTATGTAGAAATCTCCTGGCTAAGAACACATCTGCTAAGTATTTGGTTTTGTATGTTGCAGTGGACATAAGAATGGCCAATTTTTATTACATCCCTGGTATTTTTTACATTGCAAAGGTAAAATTTTGTATTATCATAGAGGTTTGCACAATAGCTATATTTAAAACACCCTAAATAACACATCATTTCAATAATTATTGGCAACACAAACGTAAAATATTAAAACAGTCATTATCAGTATATGTTTGAAAAGGTTGCTTTCGGTTATCGTTTTAAGTATTGGTACGATTTAATCATTCACAATAATTAAAAGTTACTGTTTCAGAATAGAATTTTACGTATTGTATATAATTTGATGGCTGATATTTTAATCATGAATTTTAAGTATTTTAAAATTAAATGTCTAAAATTTTGCAAAATAATAGAAAGGTAGTAGATAAACTACGTTAGTTCTGGCTCACTCTCTCATAAGAAAATATATGGAACTGGAACAACTATAGTTTATTATAATATAAAAAGCACTAAAGAGAAATTTTAGAAATAAAAAACTAATTTTATGTTGTTATCAACATTTTATGTTAATGACCATGTAAGAGGCGCAATGCCACAATGCTTAAACTACCCGTGTAGACTGATTTAGAGTACAAGGTAAAAATTGTTTAAATCACTTTTAATGTTTTTTGAACTTTTATTTTTCAAAATAAATATGAACAAGTAAGGTTTAGTAATAAAATTTTTGATTGCGGAGTGGTTATGATGATACATGATCAATTTCTTATAGAAAAATACCTGGAGTCGAAAACTACGTTTTACAATCTGGTTACGATCTACAAGAATTTATTGGTGAGGTACTGAGGATACAAAATAAGTTTCCTAAAAAAACTTTATAAAGTTGCATAAGCTATTTATTTTAATTATAAAATTGTATTTCATCATTTATTTTTATTATCTATTTGTATTTTTCTGTCTTAAATTTTTTACTGCTAGCGGTGAGTATAGAAATCTCAGTGAATAAATAATAATTTATTCTGGAATTAACTTTGCAAATATTACTTAAAACTAATTAAAAAAAAATAAAACATATTTTTGCTTTCTTTATTGTGGTAAATCAAAATAACAAAGTTTGCAACTAAATCAAAGTTTTAAAAATTTATGTTGGTTGTCGCCAATTTAATACTTCACTTTTCATTAAAAATTTGTAGTTTTTTAATATATGCAGGTTAAATTTTAATAATTCTCACTAATATAACGACAAGGGTACCAAGGACTTGTGAGATATCATCAATAAATCAGATTCTTGGGTTTCTCTTGTAAAGCTTCAAACTAATAAATTTAGTCAGACCAAGACATAAAATACAGATTCTTAACGCAATATTTGGTGTTTTACAAGTAAAACCAAAATTGAGAAAATCAACCCATATGCATGTATTCTTCGTTGTTATGATTTCTAATTCGGAATATTTTAAAAATTTTTATTCAGCTTGAATCGTGCGAGTAACCAATTTGAAAATTTTAAACTTTATTTTTACCGTACTATTCGGTAAATTTAAAGTGCATTCAAGAATAAACTGCATTTGAATTGCAAAGTACTTAAAAACATTTTGTTATTTTTATTAAAACATATTTATTTTTACTATTTAAGAGCGTAATTTTTAAAATAACCTTATTTATCGTTAATAAAAGTGAAAAAAGGTTGTGGTTTTATATTAAATAATATAAATAAATGTGAAAAAACCAATCATGCAATAACAGAAATTGTAGTTGTACTAAGTAAATTTTATAAAAGAAAATAAGATTAAAAGGAACAAACCTCAGGAAAGTAATGTTCTATATCCTTCAGGAGCGAGGTTAAATAATTCGTTTAAATATTTCATGAAGGTGTATGTAGGTACAACTTGTTTAGTGTGTAATAATTTTAGTCTTTTAAGTAAACTGAAAGCAATATTAAGTTGTTTATTGTTCAAGACAATATTAATCTTAATTAAATTAACATTAACTTTGCAATTAAGTAAGATAGCAGTTTAAATTAAATTATTACTCAATGATAAAAGTAGGTTACAGTAGTAATTGTTAGTAATGTAGTTTTTAAGTGGTCTTAAATTTAATTAACTCACTTAAATAACAACATTTTAAATACTTTGCGATTTCAGCTAAACTTTAGATTTGTTAAATATTGATCCTCTCGAACAAGGTAATTAAGTTATGGTTAAAACGTATTGTTAATTATTGTAACGGAGTAATAATGCTTTATATGAGAATAGATGCTCCATATAAAGCAGGTATTACACGGTCTCAATTTATTGCAAAATATTGAAATCAAAATTGCACTAACAAAAGTTTAGAGAATAATACTTTTGCACTGTCTTCTGCACAATTTTGAAATCAATTTCTTGCAACTAAGTATGACACTTTATATTAAACCACTGGTATATTTTATGGTTTTGAAAACTTAGTAATTAGTGAGTAAAAAATAAAGGGAATTTTACCCTCAAAATGTAAAAAAATTACCCAATTAATAAGAGTAAATTTAACTTAAAAATGGTGTAATTTTGTTTTTACTCTGATTTTTAGATTAATTTTACCCGGTAAATAAATTTTACAGGTATATTTAATAAAAAAATTAATTTTACCTGATAAGTACGTGAGTTTTTACTTAGCGGTTGTTAAAATTAACCACGCAAGAAAAATTTTCTATACAAATAGGGTATGTATTTACACTTGGAATTAGGAAATTTACCTTTAAATTTAAAATTACATGATAATAATGTGTAATTAATTATTCTTTACAATTATTATGTTGCTTATATACTACAAAATACTTTTTACTCTTTTTCTGTCATTTTCAAAATTTTCTAATAAGTGTGAATTATCAGAATAAAAATTATTGAAGTAAGTTTTGCGTTGTTTTTTGTGCCTCTCATACAAACATAATTCAAGTATGCGGTACTATAATAATAAAAGTTGTATCGACAACTAAAAGTTGTAAAAAATTGTAAAAAAGTAAAAAATTGTTTTTTAAGGTATGCATATATACATTAATTTTAATAATATTGTTACGATGAAAAATCGTACATTTATTTAGAATTTAGGTACAACTACTCTTTGTCTATTTCTGCGCGTGCAACATATAAAACTCGGTTTGGTCATTGAGTATAATATTATATTGGTGAAAGTCATAAAATTATTTTGAACTATTAAATTTTATGTAATTCACGTGCCGATATTTGTATAACTTCAATTGTCAAGTTCTACGGATTGTTGTGTTATTAGTGCTTGGACACACGAAGCTATAAATGACGCTTGAGAAATGCAAGAAAGCGCATTTTTAAGGTAATGTCGCAGCTTCAGCAATGCACTTGTATCAGCATTACCTTGAAAATGCACCTTCTTGCGTTTCTCAAGCGGCATTTACAGCTCCTTGTGGCCACTGGCTTAGTTACATACATGAGAAAATCAAAAACTTATTGGATTCTTGCAAAAATAGTTCTTGCTTTTTATTATTACGGATTAAGAATGAAAATTTACATGGTTATTTTTTCAATAATTAATTGCAGAATTAAGTAGTTTACACACCAGAGCGGTGGCGAGTTATAATTGCAAGTTAAAGGTGGTGTGAACTAAAAAATGAATTTTTTATAGAAAATAATACAAAAATATCTAAGAACAAAAGTGAAAATCGCGCATCACTAGCATTAATATTAACAATTATAGACGCCTTCAAACCTAGACAGCCAATAGCTCTGACGTCATAAACATAAACGCACTCGGGTAGTAGGTAACTTAGCATAGACGCCCAGAGCAGCATTAGTGTGAATTCGTCGACCTATTGGTTATCTCTGCGATTATTTGTAAAAATATTATATGCAACTGCGTGTAATTGCCGTGATAACATGAGAAGCGAGGTGTTTATGACGTCACAACTTATTACTTCTCAATTTAAAAACGTTGTATCTTCGAAACGATACATCACAGAAATTTGTTCTTAGAATTTTTTGTACTATAACTTTCGTTTTTAGTTCACACCCCCTTTAAAAGTCGCAATTGACAATTTAGAACAAACTTTTTTACTTGATTCCTCAAGACGCCTTCGTAGTAACGAAACAAAACAGCAATAACAAATTTAATAGTACCTATATGTAACTAAATTT
The DNA here is from genome assembly GCA_905340355.1 of Rhagonycha fulva. Classification (NCBI taxonomy): domain Eukaryota; kingdom Metazoa; phylum Arthropoda; class Insecta; order Coleoptera; family Cantharidae; genus Rhagonycha; species Rhagonycha fulva. The sequence continues at coordinate 37,269,872 of HG996556.1, forward strand.
GAAACTTACATTAGCTTTTTCTAAATTATTGCCGTTTTTGTTTTATTTATTTCTTATTAAAGTTTTTTTTTAAGTAAAATTGAGTTATGTATATCAAATACTTCATATTTTAGAAAAATTTTATTACCGAAATTCCTACCGAGGAAAATGAATTGATAATTACCATATTAAAAATTATAACAACACATTTCTCCGACTCCATCAATAATATCTACTATTCAATTAATGTAAGTATAACTGCCATAATTTATTATTATAATTTAATATACACGGTTCAGTTATAAACCCAGAGTGTTAAATAAATCAATCAATTCATATGTTAACCATTCACTTAGATTTTTAGAAAAATTTTTGAAGAGACTTTGTTAAAAATTTTATATAGTAATTACTATTATTCAAAACTGTTATCAAAAATGTTTCCTTAATTGCCAAAAACGAAAGTGGTCAAAACCGGTGTCATTTGATTAATAATCAAGATTTAAAATTAGTTCTATATTAGTGACTTTATATGATTTCCTACGATTGAAATATTAACCCTCTAAACTATAAAAAACGTCAAATTAAATTAATAGATATTAAAATAATCTCTTTTTTCAGAACGATACAAAAATAGACGAAATGGACATTATATATCTCCTCGTATAGTTTCTTTTCAGTGCAAGGTAAATAAATATGCATCGCTTAAAAAATATAAATCGCTTAAAATTTGTCAGTTTTAGTTTAAATGGCCGTTCAAGTATTACGTAAGAAAATTTCGAATGATTTTAGACCCTCACTCTCCTTTTATAAGCAAAAATAGGTAAATTTTAACCCCACCTCCAAATGATACCCCCTTTGTCAGTAAAGGTAAGAAAAATACTTTTACGCCCCCTTAGCATTAAAATTTTAAATTTTTAATCTTATAATTTAACTAAATTTTAATTTCTTATTTTAGATGGCACTAAAATCTATGTGGTCATCATAGAAAATAATAAAATTAATGTAGGCACGCCGAAATTAAAGGAGGCATTACAACAGATGTTTGCGTTGAACTTTATTTTAAATTTAGAGTTTCCAAGTACAGCTTCTTGTACCATGGAAGTACTACAATGGTACTTCCTAAAAATTCACCCTGACCAAGGTTTACGGTCCAAGAAGTCTGCAACTTGCTTGAGGAAAATTGTCTCATGTATAAACAATTTATCAAACATATTATAATTGTTTGTTTTTAAATTTTTATTAATATTTATATTTTATGTAAAAGAATTTAAATAAATAATTTTTAATTATGACAAACTTGTTATTTATGACTTTTGATAAACAATTAAGAAAATATTATTAAAAATGTTTTCATTGATAACACAGGTCAACAAAATCAAAAAAAAATTTGGTGCCGAGATATTGTTAGTTGTTTTGTGTTAGGTGTGCATTGGCAACACTAAAAATATTTTTTAGTTTTTTTTCCTACGTGTCATTTTGGATCTACCCTCAGTTTTAAATATTGGCTGTAATCACAATTTGCTTTCTTATCAATACATTTCTAAAAATAAATTGATTTTTATATCATGTCTTCATCGTGAAGAAGTTGTCTCAATGATCCAAATGTGTTTTGTTACATTTGTGGTGAATACACAGTTAAAAAGTTCAGAAAACCTATAACAGATTTTATAAAAAGTACTTATTTTTCTGACTTTAAGTCGGAAATTGTGGATGAATACAAGCCGTGGATACTTCAAATTGTTTGTAAAATGTGCTGTGAACACTTGAGACAGAGGATCAATGGTTAAAGAAGTCGTACGAGGTTTGGAGTGTCCATGCAATGGAAAGAATAAAAATCACTTCGATAACTCTGTGTTGATTGCGAAAAAGTGCTTAAGTCAATATTTGTCAAACTGAGATAATGGCCGAAAACCAAATTACGCAAAATTGAATTTGTTGTATTGACTAACATTTTGAGAGTATATAATTCTCATATAATTTTGAGTCTGAATTCAGCAATGGCCAAAGTTTTGGTAGCAAGTAAAATCATCATCTGGGATGAATCCACAATGGCGCACAAACGCGTATTGGAATTACTTGAAGTGAAGTATTCTGTTAAATATCTCGCTTAATATGTATGCTATGACTTAGGCAGTTATACCAAAAGAAAGAGAAAATTGTTTTCTATCGGAATATGTCAAAACCTTCATTTCGCAAAAACATGACTTAAGCACTTTTTCGCAATCAACACAGAACTGTTGCTTCTGCTGTGTTAATTTACGTGATGTTAACGTTAAAAAAATGATTTATTCAGACTTAGATTTGGCTAAAAGACTTTTACCACATTCAGAGGAAGTACCTGTTCCAACAGTTTTTTCTATTCGTGAACCATTATTTGAAGAAATCTTTAATAAAGTGAGTAGCGCCAGTGATTTCAAAGGAATACCGTCTACGGGTCCCCCCCCCACCCCCACCTATGGACCCGTTCTTGTAAACACCAATGGAGTATTTGTGTTGATCTAGAGCAAAACTTGACTAATTTCCAGATAATCTTGGATCCTACAGCAAAGAACAAGGGGAGCGGTTTCACCAGGACTTAAAAATTAGGGAAAAAAAGGTACCAAGGCCGATAGGATCAACATTATGATGGCTGATTATTGCTGGGGGATGCAACGTGATAGTCCCACTACACCTCATTCACGAAAGTTGAGAAAAAAAAGTTTTTATATACTGTCGTGTTCTGACAAACAACTCTTTAAAGTCCGTGCTGTCTTGATCGGAGTTTGCAATATAAGACTCTCCCAAGGAGTGAGTTCAATAGAGATTTCAAAAATTTCCACAATTAAAAATGAAACAAAAATGCAGGGAATAAACAATAATTTAATTTGACAAACTTTGTATTCATAATTAACTTGAGACATCAAATGAAACGAAATCTTTGTGTTAAAATTCATCAACACAGTTGATAATCAAAAATCATGAATAATAATTATCCTACAAATTTACACATTTAATTTGTAAAATAATATCTCCAACTTGTAAGATAATTAAACGTTTCAATAAACTTTATACAAATATCTGAAATAAATTGTACACAAAAATAAAAAAAATTGCTTTAATTTTTAAATCTGGTGCCGCATATGGTAGTTCAAATAGTTGGTAGCTTTAAAAACTCGGTTATTAAACAGTCAGTAGTAAATGTATCGCGCATCCAATACATAGCGATTTTAAACACGTGAAAAAAAAAATTAATCTTCTCAATCAAATAAACCGAATAACCAGCAGTGTGGTGTTAAGCATATACTGGTAGGCTAGGAAGCGGAAAACCGCAGTTCTATTCCTAGTCGCGCCACATACACTGCTGGGAAATCGGAGGTAGTACAATGGGCCCGGTTTAGAGGCCTAAGTGCGTGCAAGCTTGTCTTGCCCTCCACAATAAAATCCAAAAAATCCAAATAAACCGAATTAGTGATTATAATAGTTCCACTAGTGAATTTAATTAATTAAGTACGAAAATTCGTTTATCACACGCATGTTGAAATTCAACTTTTTAAAATTGAACGTAATTAACCTCAAAGATGGTTGCTTGCATTTCGTCGAAATATCAATTGTAATCGTTGAAATAGTGTTAATAAATAATTCAAATGGTAATTACCAAACTGATGGCTTCAAAAATAAAGGATTGACTTTGTCGAATAACCTGCATCCACGAATTGATAAAATGGACGACCTCATGTTACAACGAACAGGTAAAATTTTCTTAAATTCTCCGAAACTCATGATTGATTCCATAACACAAAATTCTTCATGGCACTCACAATAACTAAATTTTCAGTTGCATAAAATTACTGTAAATTAATTGCAAAATTTATAAATTTTCCAGACATTAGAAAATTCAATGCGAGGTCGTTGAGTTGACGACTCCCTGCTTGCTCATCGATTCAGCAACTAACTACTTCCCTCACCAATCTCACTTCCTGTCAATTTTTGATTTTGGAAAATCGTGTCTTACGCCGATTGGTTCAATTCGCCAGCCAAATTTGAATTTCTTCATACCAAAATTAACATTTCGAAATCACCAAGTTTTAGATTACTATGAACACCACTTTATTTTAAAAACGTATCAACGATCGTGTGCTACCTTCGCACCACTTTATTTTATTAAAGGTAAGTAAACAAACAATTCTTAAGAAAAATAAATTAAACTAAATTGCAACGTTTTTCTATTTTTCGATTTATTTAACTTTCAGGTTTTAGGACAATTCCCTAACCATAAAGATTTTGTCTCTGCATGTACTCACATCTGTACAAAATTGAAAAACAATCAGGCTACAATTCGTTCGTCCAATTAAACTCCAAAAAAAATTCGAAACCGAAAATTATTACTAAATGAAATTTTACTTGTGGAAACTTAAAATTTTTTAAATATGGCATTCCATTACAATACATAATAATGTAATAAATTTTGTTTTTGATGTAAATTTGTGTTTTTCTGTACAAGACAAAATCTAGAAAACTACACGTAGGATCTCAAAATTTTTGCTAATTATGTGATCAATATAAGGTCCTAAGTTAACAAAAAAATACAACATCTCGGCACCAAAACTAGTGTTGACCAGTGTAATTTTACGATGTAAAATGATTGAGGGGTATGGTCAGTATATTTTTAACTGTGAAATTCTAATTTTATTGAATATTTACTGTGAAAATTCAATCTGAATTGAAACCAAAAAGAAATAGAGAGAATTATCCAGAATATAGGAGGCAACTATATTACCTCGTATTTTCAAGGTAAATTTAGGTACTAGTGGTAATTTTAATTTCAAAATTAAAAATATATTTTATAGGTAAAAATTGATGTAAAAGTAAAAGGTAATAAATATTACCCAAGAAGGGTAATTTTACCCTTACCTAAGACGTGTAATTTTACCAGGAAATTTTAAATTTTGAGGTGTAATTTTACCAGGAAAATTTACACGTCTTGGGTAATTTTATCAGGTAAAATTACTCTTCTTAGGTAATATTACCTTTTACTTTTACATCAATAAAGTGTAATATTCACTTCAAGTTGTATTTTTATCCGTTACTTTTACCTATAAAATGTATTTTTAATTTTGAAATTAAAATTACCCCTGTTATGTAAATTTACCTTAAAAATAGGAGGTAATATAGTTGCCTCCTATTTTCTGGGTAATTTTCCCCATATTTTTTTAGAGTGTACTCTAAAATAGTTCTATGAAGAGTTTGTTCCAGCTTTTAAATTCCTATAATATTAAGATTTTAAGGATTAGTGCAAAATCTTACTGTAAAACCATACCGTAAAGCCAGGCAGCAAAATCAATTGTAAATCGTTTAATAAGAAGCATTTGTGATGTAACCTTTTAATAAGTTAACTGTAATCTAAATATTACCAGTAAATTATATTATTAACTTCAAAACTCCACTAATATTTTGTCTACTTAAAGTTTCTCAATTAACAGTTATTTCCGATTATTTGTATTGCTAGATAAAATTAAGCAACAAAATTTAAAATTAAAATAAAAACTTACTTTATTATCATTATGTCAAAACATGGGAAAGTTGGGGAGCGTAACCCATCATAGGAAACAATTTATTATATTGAATTCATATTTTTCCTTTTAAAATTTTGTAATTTTACAAGCTCAGTCGGGGATTTTAATGCAATGAGACTCTTTTCGTTGTAGCTAAATGCACAAAGAAAGTGTTGAAAATAAGGCTGTTTGTTTGCTTAAACAGATCAAGTTAGTGCAAGTTAAATGATTTATTAAATGTTGTACATTGCACTGCCTGCTTTTCCCTTGCAGATAATGTAAAATGTTGATGTTTTTTTTGTGATCCTAGTTTTTACGTGAACGGGTGCAATAATTTATTTAATTAAAAAATCAGTTTATTGCTATTAGCGTTGGAAATGCAATTTAAAAAACTCCAAGGTGTGCTCATTAATACCAAACTTATCCTAAAAGTTTAGTTAGGACAACAAATGGTGACAGGTGCAGCCATTTATGTGCAATAAAATGCGTTATGCACATTATGTCATCACTGTCAGCTTTCCTTGTCAGAACCTTATCTAGTACATCAAATCTCTGTTTAGAGAAATTAATTCTACTTTAGTTATTTTCTGACACCATACGTGGAATATAGGGAAATAAGTATAAAATAATCAAAAAACTATGTAATTTACAGTTATAAATGAAACTGGTATTTAAAAAAAAGCGAAACATGATTTACTTAAAATCTAAGCAATTACTGTCATAATGATTAAGATTATCTTTCTCCTACGACACTCTGTATTTGTTTTAATCTTTTTGTTTCCATTTAAAAGTGAAAATTTTTATCTGGCGTAAACGTTAAAATAAAAAAGTAATTTTGAGACACCATATAAAAGTTAATTATAGTACTAGAATTTAAAATTAAAAATAAATATACAATTATAACGTTATAACCCCTAAAGTCTTTTTAAATTATTGTTGCATAAAACATAATTTGGAACAGAAAATAAAATTATATGGGAATAAAAATACACTCGACAACCGTAAAAGTTTTTGTATATGAGCATAGTGTATTGAAATAACCGATGCAGAAAAAACATTGATAAATTTTACCAAGAAAAAAAGAATCTCTTTTACTTTTGCTACAAGTCTATAAAAACTAGACAATAAAGTGGAAGCTCGATAAGCACCACTGAAAAACAGGAATATTGCAGCTAAGAAAGTAAGCCGAGGGTAATAATCTCTGAGCACGGAAGACATGATTACACACTAAGGAAATGGACCATTTGGCGTAATTTGATTTATAAATATAATCAACTATATTATTCTTCTTTTTTAAACTTAAACTTATTTTGTAATAATAACTAAAATTTACAAGCTCACATAGTTACTTCCTCCAGTACCTTTTGAAGCTGCACGGCTTCGTTATAGCACAATACAGTCTTACGTATTCTCTCTACGTTTACAAAATAGTTTATGGAAACTTTACATGAATATTTAAATTAATAATTTAAGTTGCTATATTAAATTATTCAAAAAAGTAACTTTGGTAAGTATTCTAGTAGACATTAATTTATTTTCTAACAGGATCTATTAATTTGACGGGAGTATTTATATTAAGTATCTCTTAGGATAATTTTATGCTAAAGTATAAAAATGTTTAAGTCATTTAGTATTACTTTGTTTTGCGACACTTACAGTTTTTTAAACATGCTTTCCTGGAATTAAATTTTTGGAATATGTATAAAACATTTAGTAATCCATTAAGCTTTTATATTGTTGTCATTAAGTCAGAATTTTGCCACAGCCGTGGAGTGATGTAATGTGATAGATTTATGCTACTTATGGTGAAAGCAAAAATTTATAGGGTGGCTTGAAAGAGACAATAGGAGTATCCACCTTTAAATGGATTGAGAAGACCTTGACAGAGGTGGTTTTATTCTAAAAGGAAAAAACGCCGTCAAAGAAGAAGTAAAAATAACCTGTAATGGATGAGCAAGTTCTTATATATTTTTTTAACAAACTTTGACTTTTATTAAACAACAACCATAAAAAAAGGTTAAATAAAAATTTATTGGCCAGCTTGCAAATTTCCTGATTGTACAACCTTAGCGGTTTCGAGACGTTTTAGTTTTCAGAACTTTTTGGAATACTTTTCCTGATCAAAATTGTATATTTCTGAGACTCATTGTCCAGGAAAGGTGGCAATAGTAGAGATCACCCTTTTTAAATAAGGCGCGTGCAGAATAAGGTCCCAATCTAAAGTGAAAATAAGCTCTTTTATGTTCTTTATTTTTGTCGTGTACTGTGATTAATAAAAGTTTATTATTGCGGTTCCACTTTACAGTAAATGGCATCAAAGTATCCAGTTCCTCTAGATATAGAATAAAAGCTTCTTGATAACGTGGATATTTGAGTTTAAAAATTCTCCATTACAGAATTGTTGACATTATTATTTATATGACTTACAGCATATTGACCTTATGTATGTAGTACAAATTTTGTTAGTGGCTTTAGGTTGTTTCGTCTACTAGCCATGTTGTGATAAGACGAGTTCAAACCTAAAGTGTAGTAAAAGATGCTGGCAATTAAGGAATCCACAATTTACAGAAAAAGATGTAGATATATCGCCAATAGTGGAAAACATGGGTAATTACTTAAACTAATCTCGTTGCTTCTAAAGTGAAGTTTGCTGGAAGTGGTGGACGAATGAGAACTCAAACAGTCCTATCGTCTTTGTTGAGCCATGCAAAAACGTTAATTTTGAATCAAATTTTTGAACATTGTTATTTGGTTAAAATTCATCTTATCACACCTGATAAAAGCATTGCGGCGCATGAATGATTAAAGTCAGAAAAAAAGCTAAAATCCACTAACCATTTGCGAAGTCAACCCATTTACGTAGATAAAGCAAGGTTAGGAGATAGCACGGTAACCCTGACCGCAATTTAAAAATTTTCGATGTAGACAACGGTAGTAAACGCTCCATAAAGCAAATCTAAAAAAAATTAAAAATTATCGCTACTTAGTCTAAAATTAAAACAGGAAAAAGTTCCTAAACCAAAGTGAAAATAAGCTCCTTCATCTCCTTTGCATCAGTCAAGAATAATTGTGATTGAAAAAGTTTATTTTTGAGGGCTCCATTTTATAGTAAATAGCACTTTTTCTCTAAATGTATCTAGTTCTACCAAGTATAGAGAAAAAGCTTCTTGATAATCATGTAAATATTTGTAATTCAAAAATCTTCATTGCGGTATTATTGATAGTACTTTTTACACGATTTGGCCTTAAAATTGGTCCTAAAATTTTCTATAAACTGGAAAAATAAATCAACTGGCAATTAAGTCCACACAACTCCTCAACTGAAAAAATCCCTCTACGCCCACGTAGCTCTTAAACAAACTCTTTTAAAATATGAATTTAACACGGCGTTGGAACTAACTTGCGGCAGCGGTTCTTAGCCACGCTTTGCAGTTTACTGAATGTCTCAATAAGGCCGAAATTTGCAAACTTATTTTTTGCAAAATATTATTTGAATAATAATAATAAGGAAAATATCTCTTACCCCAACGTTAAAAATATTAAATGTAAATTGGATGAATGAACGCCTAGTTTTTGATTGCGTTATTTGCAAATAATCAAAGTGAACGTCAATGAATTTTAGGGTACTACTCACTAAATATAAAGTATAATACAATGTTTGACAACACAAGTAAACTTTAAATTAATTTGACCGCTCAGTGTTACCTTGCAGATTAATCTAACCTAACAAATTTGCAAAGAGTAATTAAAAATTATTATTGAATCTGTACTAAATTTAAAGCTAATCTTTAAAGTGTTACAAGGGTTAAATTTGTGCAAATAATCATACGGGTCAATTACGTCAATTCAATCTTGGTTTCCAAATATTACGTCGAGTTTTTAAAATAATCAGTGAGTATTCCAAAATTTGCACGTAGCAGAAACAAAATATTGAAACTTGATTAGAAAAACGTAAATTTCGCACAATAACTTTATAATTGAATTGTATTACAAAAATGAAATTTGTGTAAGCCGGACACCGGTTAAGCTAATGCAATATTGTTTACTAATCTGCGAAAATTTTTTATAGTCTAAGATTTACAAAACTAACGTAAAAGACTGCTCAAATCAGAAACTACATAAAATAGAATCCTTTCTTAATTCCTAAATGCTTTGGATTTATAGGTTTTACTGTATTTTAAATATTTTGATAGATTACGTTTAAAAAATTATAAGAAATGCCCCTTATCTGCGGTTTTCATTTTAATTTTCTTCTTATCCTCCCAGTTGCTAATTATTTTATCACTTTTGCATATTTAAATGACTTTGAAACATCCAAATGATTGTGTCGATATTAAATTTTATCGCCTACAGACGTCGACACGTTCATCTGCTTTGCCGTTTGTTGTATCACAACCAAAATTTAATGTGTAAATTTCATCGACTTTCAATTATAATTTTCTATTTGTAATGAATTGATTAGTTGATTCCTTCCTGACCGTGATATACCCATAAATTAATATTTTTACTATTTGTGTGCTATACCTCTGTTGATAATTTTTATCTTTCCCTGGGGGCTATTTTAAATTTTATCATTGAGTTTAGATTTCATCTGTCTTTAAATGTGTTTTTCTACTATACAAATATTAAACTCAACTTTACACAAAAATTTTACTTTCCTAACTTACTTCCCAGTAAAACTTAAAAGAACTTTTATTTCAACTTTGACGCATTGAAATAAAATAGCTTAAATACCTAGGCTTTATGCAGATGAACTAAAATTTTGTTAGTGGTATCTACATCCAAAATTTTACAAAAATTTGAAAATTACAAAAATATTAAATTTAGGTCTTCAAATACAACAGCACTCTATAATATTTTTATTATGTAGTACAATATATTATTTTTATTCTTCTTTGTCATCTTAGTTTAAGCCTTAAGACCTGTTATTTTTAACATTTTCCTTGTTAGTGTTAGTTCTATGACTATATAAATATTTTACATCAATTAGGTAGCTTACAAGGTTGCCCTTCAGATGTGTCTGTATTCTGGTTTTTATGTAAATGATGGCAATTTATTAACTCACGAGAACCACCGGCTTAGGCACTGTCAAAAATTAGTGTTTTTGTAAAAAGTAATTTTTTAGTAAAAACTTAATTACTTTGTTGAAAAATATTGTAAATGAAAACAACAAAAACTTTCAGCATATAAAACTATTATTTGTAAGGATTTTTTATTTTATAACCGAAAATCAGCAAGGATTTATTGGTTATTTGCTAACAGTAATTAGTTTTTTATACACATAGTACACCTAAAGCTTTGGTTAGGAGACCTTTTTGATAAAACTTGATTATTTCTGCGTGCGGGTTTGTTTAATCTAAGCACATCGGCCTTTAGTCTTGCACACAGACGGGACTTGCTTAGTTTGATTCTACGTTAAAAGTACACGAATTTTAGTAATCTCCGGGTAACATTGTTAGATTATCAATTTATCCTAAACTTTTTCATAGCACCATAGAAGTGGGAAACGTTAGAACGCTAACTTCCTGCGTTTCAATTTTAATCAGATTGAGAGCATCGGAATAAACGTAAAATTTTATAAAGGAGGAAGAAAAGAAATTGTTGAACCAGTTTATATTTCCTTGAATGTTTGAACCACTCGCTATGTTACTTTATTATTACTTGTTAAATTTTCATAACTTCGGACGTTAGAAAATAGCTTTTGAGAGTCTACATAGTTTATGATGATAAAGTAAAATATGAATAACTTTATTTGCAAAGAAACAGCTTTAATGCAAATTTGATCAATTTTACTTTGAAACACTTTCTTTAGAAAAATTGGAAAAAATCGGATGAAATTTTTTTGGATTTAATCCTCAGTAAAAGCTTCCAGCTTTTGCAATAGTTTTATCGAGACAGTAATTTTTAAAGGCCATCATAAAGGTGCCAATAGGGTAAGGACAGACAAGAATTCAATATTAAAGTTATAACAAAATTTCTACCAAATAATTAACATGATGGAAGTAAATTACATTAAAATTAACAAATCAATAACTCAAAATTAAATTAAAAAAAAAACCTACACTGTTTAAAAGTTAGTGTAAATATTTAGAATTATAAAATTTCAATATCATTTACTTCGGTATCATAACAACGTATCGACACTTTATGATGAATTATTGGATTTTCAGATTCTAATTTATTTAGCTTATTCAAATTTTTTGTATACCTGCTGCTGTAATAATTCGGTATATAATCTTTTTACTGAAATCGGTGATGGATATAAATTTAATTTTCGGGATTTTAATTATGTACCTACCTAAACTACTATTTAGTATAAACTTTAGCTCGAAAATGATTTTACTCAAATTGATTCCCAACTACAATTAAGAAAATGTATATAAATCATACGGAAAACAACACATTGTATAGCACAAGCGCATAGCTTGGCAACGCTTTCCAGTACGACTCCCGGAATTGAATTCAGTAGAACCCGGAACTCTGCCCGGACTCGACGATCACCGTTTTAAATAATATCTTTCACGAGTTTATAAAGTTTCACAACTGTGTAAACAAAAACAATGTAAATTATAATTGAAGGAAAACTTATCGAAGTATATTCTTCAGTAGTGACTTCCTTTATGCTCTTGACTCTGACGTAAATAAATTAAAACTTATCGTATTAGTCAAAACTCTTCTTTGACTTAAAAACAAAGTTGCGAGAGCAGTAAAAGTTGTAATAATTTATAATGTTTTTTTAAACCAAACGGTTACTTTGGAAATGTGTGTTTCTCTTTCAGTTTTTTAACTGGATGTTTGATAACCCCAATTTAAAATTCAATCATTTTACTTTGGCATTTAAAACTTTGCGTTAATTTTTCAATAAAGTTTCGCTTAAAAAGCAATGACATTTTGCTGTAAAATCTCAAGTTACTAGCAAAAAGTGAATAATTTTTGGGTCAGTAATTAAAGTAGATGTGGTCATTAGTGTTACAGACAAAAGCTACCCGCATTATGGATTGTTATTCACTACCATTACAGTATCTTGTGCTTATAAATTTATTTTACAAAAAGGACACTACTTGACTTTTTATTAAATATAAAAAGAATGTGGGTGTTACAGTTTTTTGCCATTTGGGTTGTCGTGGCAACAACAAAAGCTGCGTACGAGAAAATAGGTAAGTAAAATAAAATGAAAAATGTAGCAGCTCCGTTTTGAGTTTTGTGATTTTTTTCCACGTGAAATATTGAGAGAAGTTTCATCAAAAAAAATTAAGGGTGAATAATTAATTTTAGCAATTTATTGCTGAAATAATAAAAAGTGCTTGGTCGGGTTTCCAAAACAAAAATGCAATCTTCCAAAATAATATTATCAATTACATGCTTAAAATTTGTTGATAATGCAAATATTCAATATTTTCAATACCTAGTCAAACATTTGCTTTGCCAAGTACAGAATGTAATCTCAGTATTGCACTCGGGTTGGTTGTTGGGATGCGGCTTAGTTATTGCTTATTTTGTGAACGGGATTAAAAACGAGATTTAAAATTTCTGTAAAAAAATGAGATAGTGTAAAAAATTAACACAAATTTAAATTTTAAAATACTCCATAAATAAAAATTCATTATTGCTGTCTTAAAATATACTCGTTTTAATTATTACGACTCCTTCCTTTCCAAGACGTTGAATTACCAAAATTGAAACACAAGAAAACGTCAAATTAATAATTAAAATTAATGATTCACTAATTAAAATTTCGCAACAGTGCTAATTTTTGTAAAAATTTACGTTAATTGATTTATTTTCAACACGTAATTTGATCAGCAATTTTATCCTTCTTGGTTTAGTAGCACTTAAAAATTTAAGAAGAAAGGCAATTCGTGCAAAAGTAATAAATTTTGTTTTTTAAACAAACCTTTGTATTTTGTATGCCAGATATTTTATTGTATGCGATTTTTTGTGGTTTGTGATTCGTTATTATAAAATTATTTATCTTTTGCATGGGAGTTCTTGTTTCATTTTTAAAAAGGTGTTCATTCTCTCGTGCAAAATTATTGCGCTTTATTTATGTTCTAAAGTGTTATCCTTTGTAAAATACACTTTCTTAGGGTAAATTTTTATTTACAACTCACGATTACCTTTGCAAAAATATAATAATTAAATGGTGATTTAGACAAGTAATAAATTGTTTTTGATTTGTTTCAATTGATTATTTAGGTATATAAAAGTTTTCAAAAATTTCTTTTGGATCTTTTATCTTGCACCATTTTTAACTAAAACTGAAAGGGGAACTGACACTCTGATTAATAGAATAACAAACTTAAAAATTTTAAAAAACGAAAGCAAATTTCTGAAAGGTAAGGCAGAAAACGTGAGAATCAGCGTTATAAATTCACTACGAATGGATAAAGAACGACGTTTGCAAAATTTTATTTTGCTGTGATGGTCAAACAAAAATTCAGGCACTTTTCTAAAACTCCCTTTTGACATTATGTCTAAAGCCTTCTATATACGTACATAGATGATAACTGAAAAATATTATTATTATCTTACTATGTACGGAGAAAATTTAACCCTGAGGTAGGATCATTTCACTCTCCAGATAGTTTTCATTAACTTATTTTAAAAGTTTGATGTTGTAATTCAATTTCCGGTTTAATTTAATAATTTTAACTCAAACTGTTCAACTAAATCTAAACAATAATTTAATTATATCTCTAAGAGAAATCAATATGAGAATTTACAAAATTATTTAATTTAGAAAATAAAATTATTTACTAAAATATGACATTATATATTCAATCATAAAATTTATTATTTTTAAAGCGTATTCTACGGTTACAACGAGGAATTTATCTACATATATTTACTTATTTGTATTTAACTCCAGAAGAGTCAAAAGAAGGCAAGCGGTGGAAATTTTTTAAAAGCATTAAATAAAGATTAGCTGGCCAATTTATTTAGTTAGATTTGAATCAAGAAATAACGTTAATGTTGTTACATTTACATAGACTCCGATTTTTATATGAAATATTAAAAAGCTCCTTAATTTTGATTTAAACTGATGAAGTAACTGAATTTCTATTTACGTAATAAGTTGAATTACAATAAAAGTTTTATAATAATTTGATTTCTACATTCTTTTTATGAAAATTTTGAATAAATGTACCTGATTAATGTCGTATTTACTTAATTGCTTTAAAAGTTATATCAGTACCGTAATCATCTTTTTTGTCGGAAATGAAACAAGTAAATTCATAAACAACCTATAATAACTAGGTATTATTGCAGCCATCAGAAATTATCATTTTTTTTTATTTACTTTAATATTTAGTTGATAATTATTATTATTATACTATTTGACAGTCTAATGGATTCAAAAAGGGTATTTTGTATAAATAATTCACTATAATATATCGTTCAATATCATATACATGCATACCTACATAGTTATAATATCAAATCATGTAAAGTTGTAGCAACAGTAAATGTTGAAAAAATTGTCTTCAAATATATTTTATTTCTTCACTTTGTTAACAGATATTATTGTTCCATCATGCTTATCACGTTACAAGTAACAAGGTCCATGGTGCAAAATAAATATTATTCTATCAAATATGCGCTATCCTAAGTAAAGATCCGCTTCTTCATAAGCTGACAATCAGTTTTACGACAGTTAAAAACTTTGTAATTACCTTCTGTATCAAAACCAGAAAAGGTACGACGTTTGCCGTGTACACGCGAAATATTTAACAGAAAGCTTTTGAAAATAATATTTGATACAATAGTAAAGAAAAATACGAATATTTAAAATTTTACCAATTTAATAATGCATATAAAGGAATATCAAAGAACAGCAAATATTTATTAAGTTTATGGATAAACTTCCTACCAGCAATTGCATCGCCGTATTTTATCATAAAGTATAACAAATTTGATCCGAACAGTAACTTTGTAAAGAAATAAATAATGTAAAGAGAAAATGCTCTGTGTAAAGGCTCTACACAGAAAAACAATATTTTTATATGTGTTTCTCATAGTATATGAGACGATAATCGCAAAGTTTTTGACGCAGTGTAGAGAAAGCATTTGAATTTCAAACAATCGCAATTGAGCTCTTTCAACTTTTATGATGCTGTTTACAATAGCAATTTTTGCTATGCTTCCTTTTATGAAGTCTTTACCATCTCAAGTAAAACTCTATACGTCAAATTAAATGCATAAAAATGATATGCAGAGATGCCGTCAAACATAATGGAAATTCATTGACGACAGTTGAGAAAGTTGACGTCATTTTAAACTTAATTTTTGAATTTAACTTTTGACAGGTTTGCATTATTAAATTTAAGGGCTTTTTGCAATTTTTACGATAAATAATTTTATGGAAACTAATTCTTCGATGGTAACTGTAATAAAAAATTACGAAAACATTTTCGGTGTTTTGAAATCCTCGAGATGATGTTGTAAAATTATACTCAAGATATTGAAGAAACCTGTAAAGCATGTTGAGATAACACTCGTAAAATTTCGAGGTAGAAGAATTTATTGTTTAAAGAATAAATCCGTTTAGAAGATAATATTTTACAAACTTTGTTACTTGACACGAATTTAATGAGAATTATGATGATGTAATTCTTTACTGCAATTTTTTTGTTTAAATCAAATTATATTGATTTAAGATCATATTAAGCTTGGACCTTCCTTTTCATTAAATTATATATAGGTATTCTTGAAGTGCTTCTATAATCAATAGTACTAAACGCAGAAGTCTCAATTAATAGAAAGAAGAACTGATTTTAAAAAATTTATATTTGATATTTAACTTTTGCTATCTCGGATTAAAGCCCGAAATTTGTTTGTAGAAATTCTGATTATATGTATATTTATTGTAAATAAATAAAATGGAATGTTACAGGTCAATTTTAAAATTAACGTAATTCCAAAAATTAATTTTGTTTACAAAAAACTTTCTTAATATAATTCGGTGTTACTAAATTATGTAGCAAAAAATTTGTTATCAATCAATAATCAATATAAAGGAGGGGATGTTTTATATCAAAAAGTAACACATAACCTAAGACTATTTTATTGCAGATCCTATAAAGGAAATAGTTAAATATTAATGTAAACTTATTGCTTACAGTTCGTTAAATTAGAAATTTTAATGCTTTATGTTGTTCAAATTAAATTATGCTCGACTTTTATGCAGTTAAACGAAATTACGTTCACTACTTTACAAAAAGGAAAAACTTTGGTTTTAAGCATCTTTGGATTATTTGGGATAATATTAATTTAGAAAATATTTTTATCAAAAATATAAGCTAAAAAGTAAAACTTAATAAGATTAAATTCTGTGCATAAAAAGATTATTTAAAATTTTTTGTTTATAATATAATATTTTCCCAATATTTAAAAGGCAAAGAAGTAACTTTAGGTACCGTGTTATATTTAAAAAATGATTTTTACCAAGTTTTTACTATACTCTCTCTTATAATTTCTGAAACATAAATCCTCTTGTAAATGGAATAGAAGATCTAAGCGAAATATTTCATTTTAATAAATTTGAAAGTGTATTTCATTACGTCGAACTTTGTTTATACGTAGTATATCTATACTTTGATATTCCTAAGAGAGTTATTTTCAAAAACAACATTCATCATAAACGTAAATATTTCTGGAACAAATATCGATATATATAAAAGTTACATCAATTAGAATACAATCAAATATTTTTTAATAAATTTTTTTTTGCATTGTTAGTTTTAGGTATAGTGAAAAAGTAATTGTACTAGTACGAAGATGTAAGCACGGATAATTTTAATAGATAAATGGTAAATTTGAAAATGAAAATTTATTGCCTTAACTAATTTCTTGCAAAATAAACTACTCAAAAGTTTGCGTCACCGCTTGCATGACCTACTTTTGTATTAGATTACTAAAAATGCTTGTGAATTAAGAATTCTAAATCTGAGTTTGCCAAAACCCTCAAGTCGTGGGTTCCTTTGCGACTCAGGCGATTCAAATAACTGTGAATAAACAAGCGAATGGTGTTTTAAGTAACTTTTCACTTTAATACATCTCAGTTCTCGTACATCAAATTATTTGGATCAACAAAAAATCAATTTACACAAAGTGGAGTTGTTCTTGTCCGTCACTTTCCTGCTCCAAATTTTGATATTAATTCTCTGCGCCCCTTCTCCTAATTGTGCTGCTAATTTCATCAATTAAAAACGCGTAATAATCAAATTAATTTGATGAAACTAATTTCGCATTTTCTTGTTGCTTAACAAGGCAAGATCCAGTTTTCCTACACGAGTACCGCGACCGGACCGTAACTTACACGGAGGTAGCTAAGTTTAGAACCCGCAACAGCAAACGATTTTGATACCCTTTTAAAAACGAAATTATTGTCAGTTTTACCCGTATTATTAAATGCTAAATTTTTAATTTGCGACCCGGTTGTGGAGTTGATGCATTTGAGTCACAAGCGTGGCATAGTTATGATGCAAGCTCAACACCACATTACCACGTTAAAATTGCCTTTGATGTTAGCTCGGTGACGTTAAAATTTCCTCAGATAAGATGCATTACAAAGTTTGTAATTGTTTTGAGTACTTTAAACTTAACTTTTAAGATGGTTGATATTACCATTGAATTTAAACCATGAGTAAGCAGCTAAACTTCCGAGTTTTAGAAAATAAACTGAAGAATGATAAGAAAATACCTGTTTTGACCGAGAATCACAATTTGAAAGATGATAACTATTGTAGCCACGTTATGTAAGGCTTTTAGATCATAAAATTAAACCACACTAAAAAAGTCGACCTATCTGTGAAATTTGTCAATAATAAGTGTGTTGATGTAGCTATAAGTGTGCTGAATTTTTACTTAAAAAACAGAAATCTCCTAAAACAGAGAAAATAGAACAGATGAATGAATTTTTTATATAGTAATTTTTATTTTATTGTTTTTGTGTTTGAATACATTTGGTATGTTCTTTTTGTAGTTTTGTGTGAAGAAAAATTGCATGCGATATTCGGTTGGAATGGGATAGTTAATTATATTTCGTGAGTTAACTACTTCCTTCGTCTGGTAAAGTTATCCTTCACTATTCTCTCTTTGGTTGCCTCCATCTCAAAAAGCAATTTTTTTCTACGTCTATGTTGTAACTACATATATTTTAAAGGACTTACGTCTTACCATGAAATCAGAACCACAGAATTAAGGACACTTCATTTCCAGAAGAATTTTCTTTGCAGATTACTTCAGTGGTTTGTCAGTACCCTCCTTTGAGGCTTGTCGGTCAGATAAAGGTTTTGCTCAGTCCACTTCCAAACCTGGTACTATCTCACAGTTAACGCATTAATAGCTAAACTCTAGCCGCCTGTATTTTATAATCTACATAGTTTAATATACAGTAGGTACTACGTATAATATAAAAATTAATTGTACCTAGACTAAAAACCAGGATAATGACAGCAAATAATTATTATAGTATAATTTTAAACCCTTGAGATTCAAAATTACTTCTAAAGAAAAGACTAAATTGCAGTTTAAAATCCGGGACAGTATAAAATATTTATAGTACCTACATATTTTAAATAGTATTTTCAAATCTCAATGTATTTGAATAATTTCAAATCCCGAGGGAGTTTTGACATAAAAACTTGATTGCATATCAACATTTTATTACATTATAATGATAATTAACGTCAAACTGACAAATTCATAGGTTCTTAAACTTTTATCGATGTCTTGTATTCAATTTTGTTTTAAAATTAGTCAAGTGAAAGTCCCTATAGTGCATAAAATAGCTTATACATTACAGGATTTAAGTGCCTTATCCTTTACATGACAATTTACCTATAACTTTGCATGGCATGGAGAAGTTTTTATTGGTTTTTTTTTTGGTGCTACTCTTTGAATAATTAAAAGGGCTCTGAATCCTAATGCATCTATTTACATTTATTTTATCAAAATCAATTTGTCATAATTGTTCAAAAGTGAAAAATAAAAGATGGAATATTTAAAACAGGAAGGAGGGGGGCACTTTATACAGTATATAGGTAAATTAAAGCTTAAAATAAGCAATATTAGAAATATTCCTTAAAGCTTTTGTAACGGTGCCTGCGCACGGTGTGGTAAAGGAGAAAATAGGAATTTTGTAAAGTATTTTATTTGAGTTTCTTACTAATAAATTTTTCTTAAAGACGTTTTAAATAAGCGGAAGGATGTGAGCTAAGTGAAAAGGCTAAGGACCGGGCTCTAGGCTAGAAGCTCTAGGTTTGATCCCCAACCCGGCTACAAAAATAATAAGTCTATTATCAACAATTTTTATGTAATTTAGCTAAAAACAACTTTTCTGGATGCTCTAATAAAATTAAAATATTGTAATTGTAATACATACAATAAAACTACAATGCAATGGTAATGCTTTGCAAAGAATTCAATAATTTAATAAACATAAATTGATAACATTCATAAAATCCTTTGCAGTTATAAATCGTTTTTAAATCAACGTCACATTTAACAAAGGAATTTTTAAAAAGCTTGTTTCAACTAATTTTGTTCCCTACTGACTTCGTAATTATTATATGTTTATTTCTGTTCCCCTTTATATTAAATTTTAATAAAATTTATCGATAACAACCCTTATATTAAATATTTACGTTTTTCTTTGTAGTACATCTTGTGATCATTATACATAATGAAAGAATATAATTGGTAGCTAGCGTTTTTATAGATTTTCTGTAATAATTTCTGACAAACAAATTTTTTTATTATACGTAACAGGAAATAACTATAACGATGAAAATAATTCGTAAAAGAGAAAGTTGATTACCTTCTGTGTCAGTTTTTATTTTTTTCATTTTTTATAATTGACAAAGTTTTAAAAAATTAACTTTTGAACAAAAAAGTACTAAAAAGACTAAATCTACAGTTTGCTTTGTCAAAAATGTATCAAGGAACTTCAAAATATTACAACTTAAGTTCTTTTAAAGCTGCAGAAATTTATTATGTTTGTCCTTATTATTTATTAAATTTAATAAAGAAGGCTTTCCATTGTTACAATTTTTGATAAATAAGACAGCAAAGTTTAACTGAAAGACAACGATTACTTGACAAACTTAATTAAGAGAAAATATTGAACGTTACTTTATATATTAAGCCATAATTCGTACTTACAGTGGTAATCTTGACGCTCAAAAATTCTAGATTATATCGGTTGATGTCTCATAAAATAATAAAGAAATGATAAAACCAAATAATCTTTTCAGTGATTTGAAATAATTGCTTTTTATTGATTTATTGAGGAGACCCAAACCACGATTAAATCTCTTATAATTTTTAATATTATTTTCAACCGTTTAAATTTTGGTTTTCTGTAAAGTGCATATTAATTTAAGTGAACCAATTTATTTTGAGTTAGTAAACGATCCGCTACTGTTGCAGTAGGGTTTAAATGGAGACGGTTGTTGAACACCTTTGGGAATTTTTTATACAGAGGGTGCATAAACAATTTCTAATTTCAATAATAAGATTTGGGTATTTCAGGACTGAAGTTGTTTGGAAAATTAAAATTGAATTAAATAATAGCTACTGTTTTATTTGCAGTCTAAAATTAATTAGTGTGCTCAAAAGTGAAATTAAAAATTTTTTTAATTTAGAAATTGTGAATATTAGAACAATAAAAAGATGGCGATCAGTTTTGAGGCATTGAAATTCACGAAAGGAAATTAATTTTATTACGCTACATCAAGAAGTTCAAATAAATTGTAAAACTCTGTTACAAATTTATAAGATTTTGTGTACTTTGAAGTCGTGAAATACAGAAAAATTTACTATTCTTTATTACTATTATCTCGAAGAAAATTATGATGCTTTTATAGTTAATGGAGTAGCAAAAGGAGTAGCTTCTTCCCGTTTTTCACACATGGGAGCGGACACAGTTGTATACTTTGCAAAAGTTGCTCGTTTTAGGCGTTGTGCATTTTTATAGATTTAAATCTTGTGGAAAACTTATTTTGGAGTGAATGCGGATATACCTAAAACATTATCCTAGTTTGGAAAGCATATTGATATTATGTTTCTAAATATAGGAGTTTCAAAATTTAATAAATTGCAGTAATCAATAATAACCCAAGGCTTAAGATTTAAATTAAAGAATTTTTTTTTAACTGTTACACAAGGAATTCAAGTAGGTAACTCAATTGTTTAATTTCATCATTAAATTGAAAATTTTACTGATATAACAATTGATGGAAATTGCGATATTATACCTATGTATTCTTTATTCTAAAAGGTGAAAACAAAAATAAAACTAATATTTATGCAAATAAAGCACTGTAGCGATCCGATTGCTAGTTTGTTTATACTTTTCCCTCATGTTTTTTGAAAAAAACAAATAATATTTATTGTAGTACTTGTATTACTTATTAAAAACGATATTTTTAGCTTTTCATCGTCACATTTGGTTATTTACATGTGCTCTCTTTCAAATTATGTACTCAAATATTTTAACTGATTATTCTTAAAATTTTCGAATGTTTATAATAACGTCAGATGCTATATGGTTTCTTTTCAAAGTTGACTAATGATTTATTGACACTTAAAATCTTTATTAAACCTAATAATAACTTTGTCAGTTTTTGCATTTAAGTAATCAAAAATTTAACTAATCAATTCAAAATTGGTTTTGAAAGTTTCGAGGTTAGAAACAAAAAGAACAGTAGTTTATCGTTAAATATTTGAGTTAAATAATGTAAAAATATTTAGTTTTTTTGCACTATACTTCGGCAGTTAAGTTTGTCACAACTTCACTTGATCCTTTTATGACAAAAAAAAGTAACTAACTTCTGGTATTTAACCCACAGTCAAATAGATAATGAGTCGCGCAATGAGCGTTTACCACGACAAGCTCTTAATGTCTTCCTTCAGTGACACTATTAGCAAAAGATGAAAAAATGGGCGCCAGTTGGTAATAAGAAACCTTATCACCAATAAAATGAGTTTTTAATTTGTAGCCAAAAGATGTTAAATACAAATATGTAAAATCACTTACGTGAACTCGAGAAGACTTTCAAACCAAACTTATCATAAAAAATCCGATCAGTCAATCGATCAATAATAATCGATCCAAAATAAATCTAAAAAAAGCACTTCAACTTTTCAATTTTACTCCCACTTGTTTGATTTTGATCTGCTTCTGTCAATCTCATTTTTAAAAAATTCCTAAAAATGATTTTATGGTCGCATACTTTCAGGCGCAAAATACTATTAAAAATTCAATTTAATATATTACAGCACCCAAAAGCATACAAGGTATAACAATTTTTTAAACCTGATAGCCACTGATTTATTAATGTAAACCTCAAGAAAAGTTCTAACCTTCTTGCCAAACTAAGCTACCCATTTACGATTTACCAATACAGAAACAAATCAGTTGAACGCATTTTCAAAACCAAGTTATATTTTACAGTATATACAGTTCAATTTTAAAAATCGGCTAAGAAAATAGAATTGCAAGGCTTCCGGATTTAAATCCAAATAGAGCAAAAATTTATATGCACTGTGGTTTGCATTTCACGTTAAGGTCTAATGGATTAAATTTGATTAGGCTAAAGTAGGACATTGAAGCTTTGAAGAAAGTTAATTTTTGTTGATTTAGTTAATTGGTTTTCTAGTTTTGCACCATTCTGTATATTAAACATAGTTTTGATACGGTTTGATTATTTAGGAAATTTTCTACGAGGAATTGGTATAAAAATTACAAGTTTTGATTTTTTGAGTGCTGTGGTAAGATTAATCACTTCTTTAAGGGTTGGTCTTCTTCTAACTAGAAGGGTCAGATAATGTGACAATTCCTGATTGCATAATTTATTAATTAAAATTAATTTCTTGTAATCTCTTATAACCATCCATGTCAAATACTATTAATCGTAATATTTTGATTTTTTTGAGTTCCATCGTTTTTCATGATATTTGAAGTGTGCAATCTTTTGTATTTTTCAATCATCTTTTGTATTTTTGTGCTATAGTTAAAACAACTGTAGAAGGTTTACATATTCACTAATAAGCATCAAATTTAATTTCTTAATGGCACAGTTAACTTCGAGTGTAAATTCAAGAAAATGGAAGATATGCCACTTAATAAAGAATTAGATAACTAAAATTAGATTGAAACACAAATTCGGTATAGTAACCTGGTTAATTTCGTTTTTGGAATTTGTGGCGCTCTCTAACAACCGCTTAGTTATTACTTTTAAATAGTTCTAAACAGGAAGAAACGCCAGGTTTTAGCTCCATTAAACTTATGATAAATAATAAATTCAATTCATAGTGTAAGCAATTAATATTTTACTTATAAATTTAGGTGTCTACTAAGAGGTTAAGAGACTCTTAATTCAGAGGTGCAACAGAATAACTGAGACTTATCGAGTTATGGAACACTTAACACTTTTACGATAAGTAGTGAAAACTGACATTAAACACTTCCATAGAAACACTAAACTAAACTAATCCTTCAAACAGAATTGTCGTTTTTTAGTTGAGTGAAATCAGTTGAATATCAACTATTGTTTACATTGACTTAATAAAGCTATTATAAAAATTCATATCAGCAACGATTATTTTTGTAGATTACCTTTTCAGGATAACCCTTAGGACTCTTACTATACTGCAAGCAATTCGCTTAAAGGTTAAGTGGCTTGATTAAGGGATAGCGGCAAACATTGCGGTGTACACACAGGAAAAGGTGCTGAAGTACATAATTTCCTAATTTCACTATCCCAATTCCTTAGAAAACTAATTTTATAGTTACCTATAAAAAAATACTAGAATACTTTGTAAACCTTTGAATATTTATTATAGTGTAATGAGTAATTACAGTTATACTGCAAGCAATTTTATTCGAAAAGTTGGATCGCTCAGCTAGTTTCGAAAAGGGGCAGGTTCTCGGAAGCTCTCGACTGAATAGCAGTATCACGTAGATTATAGTTCATATGTTTAGTTGGGTCGCGATCTCGCTAAGCAAGCCTTAACCTGAAAGAAAATTGCCAGGATTATAACCAAACCCTAAAGAATTCACGGCTTCTCGTGTTCAACAGCTGGAAATAAAAGCTGCTCACCCTTAACATCTGGAGTTGCCACATATTCAAAAATAATTCAAATTTGGTTTAATAACTGTTAATTATTTAAGATTTGCTGTATCACTTTATTACTATATCACCGTACACTTCTGAAAGCGTAAATAATTTTATAAGGGTGAATCAGTGCATTCACCCGGAACTTACCAAATCATAAGCATAAAATTTACTTAATGTTGTACAAAACAGATTGTAAATACTAATAAAAGTTAGAAAACAAACTTTTATAATTCAAAAATACTAGTCGACATATTTTATGTCACGTATGCTGCAAAAAATTCTAAAATGCTATAAAATGTTATTAGTTTATTAACATATAATTTAAATTCAAGCTTGTACGACCAACAAATTATCCTTAATATAAAATTGAAAATGAAAGACGTGTGAAGCATTTAAGTTAGATGCGGCACATTTTCCGCAGTATCAAAAGCTTCCAACTTACTAAAGTATTTTACTTTGTCACAATTTGATAATCAACTGACTTATAAGTGATTTGGTTTCGTAAAGGATTCGTATTTTACTTTGACACCGGAGCTTATTTTTATATAGTTTTAGGGTACGGTTAACATGGAAGTATACATTTCTAAAAAAAAATTGTAATTAAAACTTTATTTGTTTTTCCGAGTTATTGAATAACATTAGTGAATTTTAACGACGACGATACGAAGATTTTTCGTACAGGATTATTATGCCGCCATCATCAAATAGTAATTATAAGAAACTTGAGAGTGGTAGAGATGTTCGCTTTTATATTTTGGATAGCGATGACGTAACATGACCAGTAAAAAATTGATCTAATTATTAAGGAATAAATCTTATATTCTCTCTTAAAATTCACGTATACATGATAAAAGTCGTGCAATCTTAATTATTAAGACAAGGTTTCAGAAATGTAAATTTTAATTTAAGGAAAGCTTCCTGTTGGATATAACAAGGGGAGATATCTGATTACAATTTTTAGTAGATTTTATTTTTTAGCAAGCCTAGCAACGCTTAAATGTTTTTTCTCGCATATTCGAATATAACACTCAAGATAGATAAATAGATAAACGTAGTGGTAAAGCATTTTATATTTAATTATGCGTTTTATTCCAAGTACTTTTTATATTTTTATAGGTATAATGTTTTTTTTATGTTGGTAGTTAGAAACTTAAAAACGTCAAGAATTTGAGAAATGTGAGTACAATTTAAAAGTGAAACTTTATATTAGTAATTTATTCATGAAGTACACCATAGTATGTTGTTAGGTTAAAAAATAAAGCAACTTATTAAAGTAAAATGTTAAAAGTTTTAAAATGGAATTACAACTTAAATGCTTCAAAGAAAAATTTTTGTTTTTCCGCAGACCAGCTCTTAATAATACGAAAATGTAAAGCAAAAATAGAGGTTTTTCATCATGTAGGGTAGTTTTAATAAAGGTTTTTTTTTGTAAGCCTACTTTACGTGTTGCAAAACAACATTTTTAGTATGTTTAATGGTACTTCAGTATAAATTTTCATTATTCTGTTTTTCCCCGGTGCATCATAATCCCTAAAGATATTGCAGGAGCTTTTCAGTACCTGTAATAAATTATAAGAAGTTAACAACCGCCTGATGTGTTTGTTCATAAAATATAATTAAAAAACATTTTTTAGAATGACAAATATACAGTAATACATTTCCAGTTTAGTTATTACTTAGGCACATGTGGGTATTAATTAATACAATTTTAATATCTATTTCTCTTAATTAAGGTGCATAACATATACAGTCAAATGAATTATTTACTTTGGTAAATGTGAAGCTGATTAATATGTGGCGAGGCGCAAGAGCTGATGCTTAGGGTGAAATCTGTTGGCAAGGATTAATGGCAAAATCCAAATGCCAGACTGTTTGCATGTGTGTTTGGATAAATAAGGTTTAAAGCAAATTTAGCAACAAAGCAAATTGTCTAATTATGCAAACCCAACAAAATACGTACAGAGCCAGTATTTTTGTTAGATGCAAATTCAGATTATTTTATAATTTCTATCACTTAAGTAATTTATACCAAAGTGGAAGTAATTATTTTTAATCTTCTCAAATACTTTCTGGTTTTGTATGACTTACTACGTTATTATACCTGGAAATAAATAATATTATTCCGCTATATCGATTTCTTGTCATATTTGAAACACATTTGTCAACTTCAAATATGTCTATGAAGAAACATTACTATCACCAATCATCGATGAAATGAAAAGTAGATAATGTGTAGTAGTCAGTTAATATTTTATACATGAAATAATCATAATAATAATTTAGTTACTTCAAAAGTATTCCGAGTAAATAACAATTAAATAAATATTTAATCAAGTTTACCATTATAAAAATAATGTATCCAATAATTTGGTATGTGTCGTGAGTAATTATTAATACAATTTATTTTAATACTATCAATTTCGCTTAAAAATTTAAAATATCTTTTCATTATGAAAAACTGCAATACATAATATTATAAGTTCTATTAGGTACAGACCACAGCAGGAATAAAGCAGTTACCTTTTAGTGAGCTAGCAAATTAGTTTACTCGGTTAGTTAGAACTTGATAACTAGTTTACTAAATGATTGCTTCTTGAAATAGACGTTACAATTTATAAAATTAGATAATGGGTAATTTGATTTCAGTTTATCTAAGATTTGTTTTCTGATTTTAATTAGCCTTCCAATAATCCTTTTTGTATAAAATAAAGATACCAATTCTCTAAATGGAAAGCTACGTAGTCGATTTCAATTCTTTCCAAAAGTTAATAGTCCTATTCTATCATAGAACGAAAAGTATTGAGATATAAAACGGGGAAGTGGTATACCAGTTTCATAAAAGAAAATGTAAATTGGCTTTCCTTGCCTGCACTTCAGAAATAAAACAACGAAAACGAATGGGTGGTTGTTCTTTTGCAGAAATAAATAATGGCAAAGTACATCACTACAAAATTCCCTTTCTTTATGAAATTAAAATATGTTAACCATAAACTCATTTGGGGCGCTGGAAGCACACAATTTTCTGCCTTAATTTGTATTGTAAGTAGCGGCATATATCTTTCCAAAACTTATGTGAACAAACTATATGTGCTTTGAAGCGTTTTTGAGCATGAGGTAGTAGTTAATTCTACTCCTGATTAAATTTTCAGCTTGCGTTTAGAAGGGGGCTAAGAATTAGTATTGATTTATAAAATTTTTCAAAGTTTTTCTAATTTAAGATTGGCTTTTAAATTATTATTGTAGTCGAAATTATAAAATAATATTACACGTGCAGTGTAATTTATAGTAATAAACTATAAAATGATAGAATTGCATATTGCAATCTGGTACTGTTAACTAATCTCCATTTATAGTAAATAATATAATTAGTAGAGGAAGTGGTCAATAAAGACAATAAAAATCAGCTTGTCCGTCGTTTCAAGTATATTTATTAACCCATTACTAAAGCTATTGAGAGAAATCTCTGTGAGGTGAACTCGTAGTAAAAGAAAAACCAGTAGTGTGCAATATACATATTATGTTATAATATCTGGAACTTACCAGGATTTCTTTGAATTTTTAAAATGGCCCATTAGTCCCCTTTGATAAAATTGGTAGTTAACTTTTGTTAGCTTCGAGTACGCGGGAAAATTTGGGCTTTTGAGAATCAGAACTAAAAATATCGTCTAGGTGCTAAAAAACAAATAAAATACACAATGAAAAAAGTCCGGCAAAACATTTTTTTGATTTGTTTAACCCCTTAACAAGAATGTTTCAATAAATTAACCGAACTCGACAGTTTTAACTTATTATGCAGTTTATATTTTCTGTTATAAAGGACTATTTTATGGAATTTGAAAGCTTTGACATGTCTTAAATGAATTGATGTTTTTATTTGCTCTTGCTTCTTTATTGTTTCTCGATTTTAGAATATGTAAATTGGTTTACCCGTAG
Organism: Rhagonycha fulva; assembly: GCA_905340355.1. Classification (NCBI taxonomy): domain Eukaryota; kingdom Metazoa; phylum Arthropoda; class Insecta; order Coleoptera; family Cantharidae; genus Rhagonycha; species Rhagonycha fulva. The sequence goes on from HG996556.1 coordinate 37,298,439, forward strand.
ATAAATAAATTGCAAGCAATTTGTAGTACTTAAATATCCAATGACGGTGTTCATGACGTAACACTCAAGCTTCTTGGCAAAAACATGACGTACTTACTGTATATTGAAAATACGTACCTACATATAAAAATATCAAACACAAATCAACAAGTTTTCAACATTACTATGTGTATTATACAATTGCACGTTGCATAAAATAACAAAGATCTACACGTGTATAAATTCAACCAATACACGTTATTTCAACATGCGATATAAAAATTTATATACCGTGTATCTGTGCTTATTGGAATTGACACAATTTTAATAGGATTTTTCAACTAAAAATAAAAAAAAAACAGATGGTCTATCCTGATAAGTAAGGCATAATTTAAATTGAATGAACCGGATCTTACAGTGCGCGCACAAAATGTTTTTTATAATTAACTATCACAATCATTCCACCAAAATTATTTCACTCATCAAATTAATTTCTTGACATTTTTCATTCAACTGTACAGCTGTAACAAAAGTTATTAAGTAATTAAATACGACGCAGCACCCTCAAATTAACAGATGAAGAAACAAATTAATCAAATTCCCTGATCTTCATTAATAGACGACTAATTACATTATTGCTTTGCTGCTCATCCGATTTAATTCAAACCTACAATAAACGAGAATTAGAGTAAATATAAAAAACAAAAGCACAGAACAGGGAGTTGTGGAATCTCTCTACTCTTCACTTCATTGGGGTGTTCTTGAAGGTACATATCTAGAGACAATATTTGGGTCTTGGTGTGTGGCCATTATTGCAGTATCATCAGCATAAATGGTAGTTTCAGTTCTGGGATAGGCAGATTGGCGGTATCAGGAGATATAAAGTGGGCCAATCACACTACCCCGTGGATTACCTGATTTTATAACAAACATAGTTGATTAAGCATTTCTATACTTCACTAAAATGTGTCTATCTGTCAGGTAAAATTTCAGTACTTGGAAAAAAGGATGAGGTAATGTAATCTTAATTTTGTAGATCAAACCTGGGTGCCAACCTTTGTCAAACGTTTGAAAAATATCACAGAATGCTGAAGAGCATTACGTCTAATTTTCTTGACAGCTCGATGTACATGCGTGATTGTGGAATGGTTCTGTCAAAATCCAAACTGGTGGCTGGGTATTAATTGCGTTACTTTGAGCAGTGATTTGAGTCTAGTTACAAATATTCTCTCAAATATCTGAGATAGGTCGGACAGAAGACTAATTGGGCAATAAGAAGCAGTTTTTGTTATATTTTTGTCAGGATTTAAAATAACAATTATTTGAGCTACCTTTCATTGTAAAGAAAAGTAACCCAATCTAAGAACGTTGCTTTCTATAACTTTAAGTCATCTTTCAAGCAGCTGATAAATTCCATCTCAAAAAATGTTATGTCTTTGGACACGATAAAGTCGTCAAGACATTTTCGGATCTAATTGAAAGTGCATATCGGACATGGCGTGTTACATTGACCGAAACAAGTGGTAATCTGATAAAGCAATGCCTGTTGAATACATCGGGTGCTGCAAGACGTTCTAGCCAAAACTCATTATGGGGTTTTTTGCATTGAAAGCAATTCCAATGGTCTAGCGTTGCCATGCAACAATTTCACTGTACGTTCTCCTTTGCCAATATACGGGTGTTTTCGTTCCAATTCTTGACTCAAGCAGATTAATTGACGTTGGTAGCAGTCTGCAGTAATTGTTCTACCCGATTTCAACAACTTATAATAAAAAACGCCCTTGATATCCCACCAAATTCAGAGAAGAACCTTCTTTCCAAAGCGATTCGGTTTTGAGTCCGATTTTAATGATTTGCCGGGATATACCTTTGACTTTTTGGGTTTTGAATTTTCATGGAATATTTATTTTTCATAGCCTGTAACGATTTACCACAAGAAAGACACTCTACGCTGCTTATATTGAAAATAGAAAAACACGTTGCCACTCGTTGATTTTTGTTGGTTTCAGTGAGTTCATGCGGCACCCATTTTTATTCTTTCTGGATCTTTCCCATTTTATGTAGGTGTTTGAAAATTGTATGCTGCGTTACTACCAACTGTTCTGCAAGCTTTTTTTGCATTTGTGCCAAATTCACAGTGAGCAGTTTTTCTAAATCATCGTTGTGGCACTTTCGGGGGCTTTCAGGACGTTGTTTTTTGATTAGAAAAATTAGATGGAAAAATTTAGATTTGTTTTATCGCTCGGCATATGTGTAATCTGCCATCATTTTCTTATTATCCTTCTTTCTATAAGCTTTCTGCTTATATCTTGGGTCATCCACCTTCTGCTCTGATGAGATAGCATTTCATGCCGCCGTTGTACTGCACGATTTAATTGTTCCACCGTTTCATCAACATCTCTTTCAGATTAGAGTGGGATATTCAAATTTTGTTCATTTGATAAGATGTTTCAGCTAGCCTTCCAATCAGTGCTTTTGTTTGACAAAGCTGGAGGTGCAGGCTTTATAATCACTTTACTTTGAAAAGTAATTAGCAAAGAAGAATGATCTGAAGGAATGTCCAAAACAAAATTCAATTTTTTGATAATTAAATCCCAAGTGGTCATGTTTGGCAGCAGTACACTGCTGATAGGATTTAGTTTACCGTTCTAGTCTTCTATTTCCACTGCTTTGTACATTTGACAATTTTGTGATAATTAATTTTATTTTTAATAACGACTGCTGTTCTTCCTGGAGCGCTTCCCTTCAGATGATTAGTGTAGTATATCGAGTATTTTGAAATTTTAAAAGCTTTTTGTAGTCATATGCGTTTCTGAAATAAGAACAACATCTAAATTGTGAATTTTTGTAATCAAAATTTTTATTTTTAAGGTTTATGATTAACCAAGCCGCTGGCGTTCCAAATAGAAATTTTTATTTTGGTGTTACTTTTCTGTATGTAACAAAATGTAAAAGTTATGTAACAAAATAACGCATTTAAAAAATTTACATTTGTTTTTCATTTTTTTTCTGTAAAGTTGACCTCGTTGGTCAACTTTTCTGCATTTTATAGTTCCGATTTAACTCTAGAATTTTAAAAATTCAATCTCCTAATAATATATTTGCATACTTCTTCAATATTTCTTACTCCCTTGTTAAGGATGGATTATTCCTGTCTCGTAAACTTTCAAGTTACTTAATTACATTTTCTTTACATCTCTCTTATCAAGTACAACAAATAACGGATGTTTATATTATAAGTATCTACTTGAACATTATAAATCTGCGAAATTGAAATTCATTTATTAAGTTCAAATTTTCTTCCAAAATTTTCTCTTTATAAATTTAAACAAAAAGGATTGTATGGATTTCAAAAGATACAGTGACAAATAAAATCTGGATTTTAGGCCATGTTGTAAAGTTATTCAGTAAAATATGGCTTAGATTTTCTTGCTCGACTGTGTTATTCTGACCTAAAACTCATGTGTCGAGGTAAGATGAAATTTATAGTGCACTTCGTGTAGGTTATAAATACTTGAGTTTTGTCTGACGTTTGATTTGTTTCTTCTAAATGTTTCGTGTGTATACATTTAAACGATAAATGATGCAAAAATAGTTTTCTTCCATTTTTTAGTTTTCAAGTAGAAAGTGGGAATTTTCAAGAAAATATTTTTTATTAATTAAATTTGATTCAACTAAATAGAACTTGCAATTTATCTCTATTGTAATTTATTTGAAACCTGTCTGAATTAGCAGAGCATCAAGCAGCTTTTGGTAGTTTATAGAAGAGTAATCCAATTTGTGTCAATCTTGAAGTTTATTAAGTGGTTAATTTGGGTCAGGAGTTACATATCGCGTGCAGTTGGTCGTCCTACCTCGGCCCAAATCCAAAACTCGAATCAATCAAGGTTTCAAGTTAGTTAATTTCGACAGGAAAATAATGCTTTTCTGTTTGGAAATCCATAGGAAGCGTTCACTTATATTTATACAGATTTAGATATATTTGCTTAATTATGTATATTTATTTGAAATCGATATTAGACCAAAATTATAATATTTTGCTAACGTATTGTAATATTTACATAGTTAGAATTTAAACAACTTTAATATTTGCATTCCAATGTTTTTCTAACTGAAAATGAAAGCTTTAAAATATTACTTTAACATTTTAATTTTGCATATAAAAATTTATTGTCCTGTAATATTTTTAATAAACAATTGAGCAATATATCAGTGGCTCTATTGTTACATAATAATTTCAATTAAGTTAATATAAATTAGTATAACAGACGTGAATTATTATTACGCACGCATATTATTTTAATATATTCCACTAGAAATTTTACATAAGTTAGGATTTGCGTGTTATTTTAGGTTTTGTTAAAGCATGAAAGTATATTTAGGAACGAACACGTTAACAGTTTTTGTATAGTTGGAGTTATTATTTTGATATTGTCAAAATTAAATTAAATGCCAACTTGAACATACAAATAGTTTTCTCGATACCGTTTCGAGTTCAAAAGAAATTATTACGCCCTATGAGCTTAAAAGCTTTTTTAACCAGTGCGGTATTTGTTTGCAGTTTATTAGTTGCATTTATTTAATATAGTTATAGATTTCCTCATTATGTAATTTTGAAAATGTTACAATAAGTATTGACAAAATGTCAACCACAATATACTTTTTACACAATATACGTTAGTAGAATAGTGGAGAAACAAAATTGACGTTTTTATGAGGGCATGCAACAAACTCTTAGTCAAGTTCTTGTTATATGTCATTTTTATGTTGTATTAACAACTTTCTGTCAATTCAGGTTTGTTTTATTAATGCCTTAGATTAAAATAAACAAAAGTAAAAAATGTGTTATATAAAACTATTTTGCAAATAAAAATGTTATTATATTTTTGATAAAATTTAATTATATAAGCAATAATATGAAAATATATGCTATTGATCCTGGGAAAATCGTAAAAAATTTTTATTGTCGAAAACGGATGCGCACAATATAAGCCATTCAAACTTCCAATAACGTTGGTGAAGAATTATTATAGTCTATTTTTTAAATAAATTTAAAAAATTCTACGTGTTGGAAATATTGGATCAGCTTTAAGGGTGAATGTTATCTTATATATTGCGAATATAATGAAGCCCCAAGCTTCGAATTTTTGAACTTCGTCTTGCTAAATAATAATTACCCGCCTGGATTTCCAACAGCTTAATTCCTACTAAACTTTATTAAAAGTATGAAAATTTATTACATTACTAAGGATTTACTTTCGGTGGGTATTTAGTTTACATACTTTGTTAATAATTACGAACAGTTTTAATATTAAAACATGTTTTATAAAACAATATTTTACATGATGAAGCAGCTTACGCTTTTCCAGCTACATTCGTATACATTAATTACCAAAAAATTAAAAATTTTAAATAATAACATTACAAGTCTCTAATTATAATTTTTTTCTATGAATAATCAGAAAATTTAATTCTGTACCTATTAAATAATAATATGGCATAAATATCACTTTTAAAGTTTCTTTATAAGCTCGTACTAATAATGAATTGGATTTATGAACAAATCATAGTAGATATGGTTTGACATGTTTAGTTCTAAGATCAGGTATAAGAACCCATCGTGAAGTGAACTCAAAAATAATATATCCACCTAACTGCCAAATATATAAAATAAATCATTAATCTAAAGTATTTATCATAAATTTGTTAATCTGGACTCTTAAGTATGATAATAATTTATCATAAAAATAATTTAAATATATAAATTATTAACTCGTTGATATTAGATAATATAAAACTTCAAAATATCGAGTTATTATTAAATTAAAAATTGTTAAAAGATTTATTTAGCTTTCAAACGAGATATCGTTCGTCATCAGAATAATTATTCTGATATCGTTCGTCATCAGAATAATTATTCTGATGACGAACGATATCTCGTTTGAAAGCTAAATAAATCTTTTAACAATTTTTAATTTAATAATAACTCGATATTTTGAAGTTTTATATTATCATAAAAATAATGCACACAATCCGAAAAATTCAAATGTATAACGTTTTTCTTTTGCATTACATGATGTTATGCATTCTGCAGGTGGGGGGGGGGAGAAAATATATCTTATCTGAGATACTACCACAATATATCACTTCATCGACTAACTTCAGTACATCATTGGATAAAATATCCAATCAAAGCAATACTATAAATGCAGTAACTTCTACTTAGAACTTGATCGATAGAAAATTTCACTAATAAACTTATTGCATTTAAATGATGCACAGGTGATAAAATTAGTGATCTGGGTACCATTAATACAATCCTAAGAGCTGGTAAGGTACGTAGTGCCATAGATAATATGTATTTACATTCGAAAATTTTCATCTACTTATCATCTCTACGTAGGATAATTTTTAAATTTAAATTTTGCTAATTAGAAATTTCGTAATATAATTAAATTTAGATAATCGAGTCTTACGCTATATTTATTATTTAATTAAATTATTCTTCCCAACTTTACTTTATAACTATATTTTAATTTAATATTGTTTGTAGAAATTACTTTAATTTTAAAATTTTTAATTATGTTATTTCAAAAAAAAGCACACAAAAATTTTACATGCTGCATGCTCGATTTGCTTGAATAACCGTTCAAAGCAATTTTGGCGTTTATCTTTGTTAAGTTTATATTCAAAGTGAATTTATAATTATTCAATTTTTCCTTTTAACAAGCTTAATTAATTTAATTATCTCACCTACTATTCTATTTTTCTTTCCAATTTAACTTTACTTAATTTTTCTTAACAGTTAAGACTTTACCGTAACTTTTCTCTTGTTTTATTTTCTTTAACCCTATATTTATATAATTAATCCAACTTACTTCACTTTCAAATCAAATTCTGCTAATTATTCAATAAATCTATTTAATTACACATTTCATTCAACTGAATTATTTTATTAAAACTTACGTAGCGTAAGTCAAGTTACATTTAAAAATACACTTAAGGAACATCTCGACGACACAAAGAAGCTAAGCAAAGTCTCGCGTTCCTAAATGACCTTACCACTCGCAAATAATCATTGTCGAGTTTGAATATCAAGGTAAAAAATGCAATCAAAATTCAAGTGACAAACAAATCTTAGGTTCGATTTGTTCTATCGGGAATATTCCTGTTTAACGATCAGTATTTCAAACGTAACGTAAAGCTACAAAAAAATCGAATACTCGTTAACAACGGTCAGCTACCTGCAGCGCGGATTTTTATTTATTATGTTATCAGAATAATAATTATATTGGAATATAAACAAAAAAATAAGCTTTCAACTGTTCACCTAATCAATCCACAATATTAATCTTGATTCTTAATGTAGTTAGTAATTAATTCTTATCAATCAGAAATTCGATATTTATTCCATGTACGTAAATACATAGTTACAACTCATAAAAAGTTAACTTGATCGATGAAGTCAAATATTAAGTTTTCTATATAAATTAAATTTCGAAACCACAGAAATTAATTTAGTGCTTCTCAAGGTATTAATTAAATTTTGTATTCTGAATTTTGCACTTTTAATGGTAGTAAACGGAATATATTAATTAATTATACCTATTTAATCAATTAAAGTTGGTGTAGCAATTTTGTATTATAATTTGAAAGGTTTAATTGAAAATGTTAACTGTTTCTGCGATCAAAATTTTAAAATTAACATTGACAGCAGTTACAATTAAAATAAATTTAAATAATAAGTGGAGGTGCCCTTATTGCAAAGTTTTTTTAGTTTTTTTTAAATGTCGTATATATAAGAGTTATAAATATGAATAAGATGTTCTAATAAAGGTCACGATAATATAAGCGGTCAATTTAAGATTCTGAGCGAAAGGTTAACATTTTATACCCTTATGTTGTCCTTTATAGTAACCCTAAGCTTTACGAACACTACGGACGTAACGGATCCAATATCCGGGTTATTTCCGTTCTTAATCGCATCTAAAATTTTCCAATTGGTACTATTTAAAATAAATAGGTCAACAGGGTTTCAATATTATCTTGCAGAGTAAAATTAAAAATTTATTTAAAGTTCACTAAACAACCTCAATGAATAAAATAGAAATTTGCTTGATGTATTATATAAATTTAAATTGGATATTGAATTCCTAACATTTTGAAATTACTTTTAATAGAACTTTGATCAATTAGACATATTTCAATATTTTAACTTTGGTTACATTTGAAAAGTTACCGTAAAGTTCTTACAATTAGATAAACTTAAACGCCTTTCCAACTTTCGTTGATTGTAATATTCAAAAACCTAAGAAGTTCATTTATGTGACAAATGGTAATTCAGTAGTAATTTATTTTAAATTGGTGGTTTCGAAATGTTTAAAATTAAATAGTTCATTTTTGTTACTTCAGTTAGCAATTACGTTAATTATTATGTCAGTAGCATAATTTCAAATTTTCAATGATTAACCCAAAATTAGGTTTTCCCTCTCATCACTCATTATAGAGAACCTGGTACCATGTCCGGGGAATTACTCCCTAATATAGTAACATTTCCTACCTACACATCTATTACTATCAATAGTGTAACACCTGAGGCCTTAGACGTCTCGAAAGCACATCAAATATGCTTAACACTTGTTTCAAAGATAGATCAAACTAAATTTGATTAAATTTTTAATAATAATTCTCCACGTTTCGTTTCACTATTTGTCGGATTTGCTAGAAGGGTAATTAAAAATTGACATTTGGTACATATTATAATTCCTAACGACAGGAACTTTTTCATAGCTTACGTTGGTGTTAAAATTTAATTCTATAAGTTAGTATGACTAATTTAGTTTTCCATTTACGTAATCTCCAGTGTTGATGTGCAATTATACAACGTGACTAGTTTAATAACTATGATTTCGTGTTTGAAAAGTAAATTAGTTAAATACAAACTTTATAATTTGCATATCGAAGTGGGTTAGTTAAATACAAAAGGTGTACCCATCAAATTCTCAAAGGACGGCGGCATAATAAACAGCGTCAACTTTGTTACAGAGGATATGCGGATAAACACTCACGGAACGCTATTGTTCCTATGTGCCCACTCGGGAACCCTAATATCGCATAGAACGGATCTATCTCAATCCCATGGGTTATTTTCACCACTAACAGATCCTTCAATTTATGAATTCGCCACGGCATGTCATTTACGTTCCATTGTTGTAAAACTTGAATTTTTTTAATACATTTTGCTTAGCATTTTGCAAGTGAAAAGAGGTTTTTTGCTCTCACAAGAGTTACACAAAAATTTTTCGACTCCATAATTCCTTATCTACTTGAAATGAAACACACTATAAAATTAAAATAATCTTTATAACAAAAATAACCCAAAAAGACTGATTGTGAATGTAAATATATTATTGTGTATAAACCATTATTTATCTTTCTATTTTCTGTTTTGTTTATGTTGTTTCAATGATTTTAGTTAATTTTGCTATTTCGTGACTTCTCGTAAGGATTAGGTAAATAATACCTGTGCTGGTATGGCTATTTACCTACCCAAGTATATTTTAGAGCAGTTGCGATGTTTCACCGCCACATAGACAAAGAAAGAATAATTATTAAGTAAATAATGAACACACGAAACACAAAACCGGCTCCTTTAAACTTCATTGTTTGGTATTCAATTTCGATATAATTATTATCTATTTGTTATTAAATAAATAACTATATTAATTACAAATTGTCATTAACTAAGTTTGGTAGTTATCGATAGTTTGCTTTTCCGCATTTATGATTTCTCTTAGATCTATTTGAATAAGTTTAAATTGATATCGCATTTCGGTGCTATAAAACGGAACTACACTTGGTACACAAACGTGATAGATAATTATCTGCGAGAGGAAAGCTTTAGTTCTAACAGACTGTTTAATATCCGACTAAGGCGGTTAATATTAAATCTATATGAAAGGATATTACATTTTAGGTATTATATCGCCTATAATTACACATTTATATAAAACTATAGATGTATTATTAGTAGATATTGTTAGCGTTTCTGATAGGTAGTTAAAATACATTTTCACCACTTTTATAGATAATAAATAACCGAAAGATATAATTTGATGCATTTATATATAGCACGTTGTTATGGCAACCGAAATAAATGGTCATAGCTGTCTAAAATAAGTTTTCCTCTCGGTACCTGAACTGGGTCACCCTCAAGCGATTTGCAAATTTTTCTGTGACTCGGGCGATTCAATTTCAAGTAGATATAAAAAAAAATTAGGGTAGATGTCATTTATCGAATTGGATGCCAATAACTCTTCGAATAGAATAACAGTAACAGAATGCGTTACACTACGAAGTAAAATGAAAAATTAACCTGATCTAATTTTCAAATGGCCAAAAGTAGCAAAAATTATAACCTTATTATTAGATATAAACTGATTAAAAAGTAGCCGTTATTTCTTTTAAAAGTTTTAATCATTGTTTGTATCATTCCAGAATAACCGTCTCGAGATTTTAATCAAAATCGACCCAAGTGTATACTGTGTAGTTTGTCCTGTATGTATAAACGCGTTAGCTCGAGCTTAACTTTAGATCGATCTAATCAAGTTTGGTTTTAAATTTGCTGTACGTAAGCATGCATTTAGTTAGTTTGAAGTGAAATCAGTGCTTCTAACCGTCGAACTAAGGTCAAACTGTCCTTAGTTTGAGCTAAGGAGTTAAGGGGTCTACATTCAATTTTAAAATCGTCCTAAACGCCTAGCCTCACGTTTTTAGCCCGCTCGAGCTAACGCGTGCATATATACGGGACACGAGACAGTTAATTATTTATCTTGTTTTACTGCTTATTTTTAATTTTATTGGTAAAAATGAGGTCAAATTTTCCACGGTTCAAATGAATAAATTATAAATCTCTCTAAAATTATTGATTTGAAATATTTAATATTTTCATTAGACCTCGATTGCGTTTCGACGATAAAATGTATACGGTTACCTTTAATTATAACAATAGCAAAATAAATCAAAGTAAACTCTATTTCAATTTATCGGACTTCTACCTATAGGGACTCTTAAAACGACGTGTCTGCACTACAGAGGTTTAATCCCATAGAGCATAGAAGTAGCAAACTTCAAATCAATTCAAGCTTGAATTTAACCTATTTATTCTCGAGTGGGCACATATTGGTAAATTATAAAGATATTTTAAAATATTTTTGATAGGATAGGTAATTTGTAGTTTCTTTTAACTATACGATACCATAATTTTTTAGATTTGTGCCTAGATATGAAGAAGAAAATTGATTCAAATATGTTTACTTAACGTCAATTATTTGAAAGATTAATTATAGCGTATCATACATTCTTAAAGGCTGTGCATGTTTTTAGTGCAATTCAAAAGGTAGTTCTAATTTCTGTCTGTATAGTACAGAATGATGGATAGACGTACAGAATCCGTGTCGATTATTTGATAAGATACACGCACATATTATACAAGGTCAATCTATTGAGCCGGAACGTGTAGAATGTAGATTGAAGCAGATCTGAGCCTGAAGTATTTAATAATATAAAAATTAAATTAAATTACAGCAACACCCAAAATTAACTTATTTAATTGAAATTCTAGGAATTGTTAGAATTTCATCTGAATATAATACGGTAAAAAATTTTTAACCCAGTTTTCTACTACAGGGTTCATGTGATAACTTAAATTGGGTTAGATACTTTTGTTATATTGGGCTATTGTTGCTTTGTCGATTTTTATTACTTAGAAGAATATTAATTTTAACAAAGGAATATTTGAGCAGTTGAATGTAAACATAATTATGAAAATGGATTTTATTTGTATCTTACTCTATGTATGGGTACAGAATGGTACGATCAAAAATCATAATCCAAAAAACCACAGCGAGGACGTTGCGTGATTAGAAAATGAAGTAAAACTTTCATTAATTCAACATGAAGTGTTTTAAGTGCGTTAAAACGTTACTTACTAAATTAATAAAATATTTTTTTTAATATCTTTCTTTTTTTCAGTTCTTTGCCAAATTTTTGTAATCAATCATACAAACTAACAAGCTTTCATCTTTACACAGCGTTAAGGCTTGTTCTTAAGATTGGTTAATTTTTTTATTCGGCAGTATTTATAACAACAAATCGCATGTTTTTTATCAATCAATTATCCCTTAATGTAATTACGTTCATTTCCAATTTAACTTTTTAAACAGTTTTTAGTATGAAATTACAAAAACGAATGAAATTTCATTCCACTTCGATAGAATGTTATCTAAAAATAAACAAAATTGATAGTCAATTTTCCAAAATGTTGGTTAAATATAGACGAATAATAATTTAGTATGAATTTGTTTATAATAATTAATTGCTCGTCAACTGTGAAAACAATAAAACAGATTAATTTTGTATTTTATAAGTATTCATTATTTGCAAAATTAATTAATTTACACAAAATACTCTGCTTGGCTGCTTTTAAATATACATACGATTTGCGTAATTTTCTATTATCTTTATTTTTCTTCTATATGCACTTGTCACACCTTTTTCTTGATTTGAAAGGTAATAAATCATTTTAAAGTTGTGAAGTTTCCACTTCAACTTGCGTGTCAACACTTTTTCAACCTTTTATAATTATTTAACTTTCTTGCACACTTTTCTACCAAAGTTAACTGAAATTTAACATTAAAGCTTTTAAAAGTTAAAATTGCCACCTTTACCTGCCTAATACTATATTTTTAATTATAAACTAAAATCAATAAATTTTTCGTTATTTTGCACCGTATTCATTGTAAGGAGTAACCTTAAACGTATCATACGACAGCGCTACCGAATATGGCATTATAGATACGCAGCCGGCGAGGAAAGTTTTGTAAATAAGATAATTGTACTGCTAGAATTTATGGATATTAAAAGTTTTGGATAAAAAGCCTACACTAAGACGACCAAATCAACAAACCAGCTGCTGGTTATGCTGCACTGGGAAAGGGTGGTTATGTACTAGCACTTAATAGTCATAAACAAAATTTTAAAGTAAAGACTTTCCTTATCAACTAAACATCCACTTGACAGCTGACACTTGACACTGTTAAATGCTTTGAATGCAAATATTCCAGTAAAGGCGAAATAAAAGAATAATTGAATTCCAAATAAATTACATGTTCTCCGCCCATGGCGTGACGGATAAAATGAACGATTATTATTGTTACAATATATATTAAAACTGAAGGAAAATAAAGAATACTTACATTTGCAGTGATTTCATTAAATTAAAAATGAATTTTTGGGAACTTACATTTTAAATAATTTTTACAAAAATTTTCAAAATTAATAGAACGCTGATCTTCCCTTAAGGTAAATAGCTCTCTCAGATATTCTTGTCTACATAATTATTATTAAAAGTTTTAGGTTAAAGCAATCAAAAACGTTATTTTAGTATGTTTACTATTAGGAGAACAAATTTATTATTAACTGATTAAATTTGTTCTAACATCTGTTTTAAAAGCGGAAAAAAAATTTAAATCTAAATTTTCACTCGAAAACGAATGAATAAATCCTTCGTGTTACCTTTATAATGATTTAGAAATGATTCGTGAGAAAATAAGCCGTATCAATATTTAATAAGGAAACGTCGGAATTTCTAAAAAAATTTTGATCAGGGTTATATAAATTTAGAAGATTTCTTAATATGGTATAATTTGTGTGAACAGTTGAAATATGCATATGAATATCTACTGCTAAATGAATATGAATAATTTACATATTAACTGAATAAATAAATTATTATGTAGCAGTAAAAGAACTTCTAATTTGTTTAATAACAAACTCTAGGGATTTATACATTATTAGCAGAAAAACTATTGTATAATTTATTAACATTTACCCTCTAATTACCAATTAAAATGGTGTTTTGAAAATAAAACTTAATTTTGTTTAAGTTTAATTTAAGTTTTTAATTTTGCCTCCTCACTCCAAGTGCAACATCATTACCGTCGCGTCATTGCAAAAATTTTCCCCACCTTAAATACCTCCTGACTCGCTTTTCTTTACTTTTGCTGCACCCTGTATGACGTTTATAGAAACATAACTTAAAATTAGATTTTTGCCGCTGTTACTAACTGATTCGTTCCAACATAATTTTGATTATATTGTTGCCAGAAACAGATCAAGATTGTTTCATACAAGGATGTATAGTTCTAAATAATAATCACACTTCAAAATAGTAACAAATACTTACCATCTAACGTCAATGTCCGTTCCGTCCAGATGTTGTATAGTTTTTATACCCCACTTGGCGTGACTTTGCTGACAACTATAACAAAAGTATCATAAATATGAGTATAAGACATGAATAACAGGACGGTTTTATAGCACTTTACCTTTTTGTGGAAAAGCATTAAAATATGTATTTTTTTACAATTTTATGGAGTATTTGTTTGTTCACGAGGGTAGGTTTAGTACGAACAAAATAGCCATTAACATTTAGTCACATGTCTTTATGTCTTTTCCTGTGTTATTTATATGGGATTCTTTTTTCTTAAAAGTAATAAATTAAAAGTTTTCTCTTAAATCTAAAACGCTGTTTTCGTAAAAATTATAGTTTTAACCTTTTTGTTATTGTCGTGAGTAGAACTTCGGTTAAAGCAGATGTAGAAAACTAAAAATAGTTTATTGGATTTTGTATAACATAAGAAATACATTAAACTTATAGAAAATAAATTTCAAAATTAATTTAAAGCAACAAATATGTAGGGTTTAAGAACTATATTATCTGTTATAGTTTATTTAAATTCTACTTATGGAATTATTTGAGTTGAAGTCGGATGAGCAAAGCGTACACTTTTTCTTGTACTGTAGGTACATATCGCAATTCTTGATTCATCCTGATTAAACTTTGTATCAACATTCTCCAACAAACACAAAATTTACTGGTTTGAGTTAGTTGCAATCAATAATCAATTAAATTTAAATCAGTTGCTTTAACAAGCGAGTCTCTTGGACAGGTCTCCAAAAAGCGATTAAAATATTACCTACCAACTACTCTATAAATCCCTTTTATAATATTTTCTTCGCTATTTTATAAATTTTAATGAAAAGTTAAAATCGTTTGAAAGTCAATTTGTAAAAATTATAAATTTTGAATGTTTAACAAGGTGAAATGTAGAAACTTTTATATTTTTCAAAATTAGCTCAGTCGATACGTGCATGGATTCGACTCAAAATTATGTAAAATAATGTTGGTGTGCAATACCTTAAATAGTATACCCAAATTAATGCAACAATTAATACAAATTTATATTAATTAAATTAACCTGTGGCTATTAATTTTACGCGAAAGCAAATGTACAGTTTCTTTTATCATATCAAGATCTCTAGTGAAGATATGCGATCGCACATTCAATATTACTTATTTCAAATTCTAGCTTTTGTATCTTCACAAGTCAAAACTTACAATAAAACTTAATAGTTACAAAAATTAATTTTTATGCACCCTGCCACTGCTTTAAGTTTATATGCGCACATGGGCAGCTTATAAATATTTTTGAATTATATTTTATTCAATTTTCTGCTATCAATTTGGTTTATTTTTTAATATTGCTTTTTAACAAAAAAGCCAAGAACAACGCCATTTGTACAGGGACCTAAAAAATTTTCAAAGTTTTGGTTTTTTTACTAGCCAAATGCGCTTTTCTTGTAGCTCTGATTTGTTAATTTTTGCATGGTTTTTTACTTCCTTTTTGCAGTTTCACTAATTTATTGTTTGTTTACCAATCCTTATTAATTAATTATAGTCTTATATATGTTATTAAGAACTTGGTGTTGTTATTAATTGCAATGGGTGCGTTTAGCGAGCGCAGCTGCTTAGTGTCGTCAGTCAACTATGATGAATATGATGACATTCAGCTGTTTAAATTATGCTAAACGCTGTGCTTACAGTCAGCATGCCAAATTAAATTTATGTGACTGAAGGAAAAAGTGTGAGGTTAAGTTGTGTATGTTTTGTTTAAAATTTGTGGTGTTTATAGGGACTATTAAATTTACACTTGCGTATCTGCTTCCTTTCTATGTTAAAATTAATAAAAGCAAGAACGCCGATTTTGCGAATAACCATTGCTTAGCAACCTTAAACTAATCATAAGTTGAACATAAGCGTAAAATTTTTGTGCTGAGATGTTTAGTCAACAGTTGTAAGTAAGGGCATGCTCAGCGCTCCGTTTAGCAAAACCGCTTTAGTCAACTTTTTAGCCGCTGAGCTTCGCTAAACGCAACCAATCTTTGCAATATATACCTACTTAATTATAAAGTTTAATTGATTAGATTGATTAAATTGATCAACTGAGAAACCTAATAATATTTATTTACACTAAAAACACAATACATTGTTAAATCGTTTACTCACAATCGTTACAACTGCGAAATCCATATAGGCACTTTCTATAATAGGTTTTACTAAATGAATGTAAGGTACTAAGTGTTGTATTTGTGGATGGTTGAAATCAAACAACTAATTATAAACTTAAATTAACACTTCATTTATTGTACAATCATTGTTGCATGAATTTCTTACGTACTGTACATGCGTACTATACATGCGCTTCTATATTCACAAAAGCGCGCGTAATTTAAATGTCATGAAAATGCAAAGACACAACAGTTCCTCCCTCTATCATGAAATACAATGCAAATCTAATTAAGAATTATAACGTTCGGGAGGTCTACGTATCCGTTCAGAACGGCCCAAAGTAAAAGTATCACTTGGAGTGGGTATAGATAAATTCGCGGAAACATCACCTTGTACCGGTAATTCTGGCAGCTGCAATTCCGGGTTTCTCTGTATAATATCTTTTTCGTTATTACCCGGTGACAGTGGTGTAGTGGTAGTAGCAAGAGCATTATTTATTAAATTTGAATTGTTATTATTAGACACTGTAGCTGAACTCTCAACAGGTGCAATAACAAGCGTATTTTCCCCAATTGACCTAATCTGATTAACATGTCTCTTCCAAATACGATTATTATCTAATTTTATTAGGTATATCAATCTACCTAACTTTTTGTATATCCTACCGAATTTCCACTTATCCTCATGCATGTAATCGCGCACTGATACCCTTTTCCCCTCAGGAAAGTCTCTAACACTATTGTACTTTTGTGTGATTGGATTACTTTCATTTGAGGTTGGTATGAGAAAATCTAACCTTGAACGAATTTCACGACCAAACATCAGGAAAGATGGACTCTCTCCCGTAATCGAATGTTTACATTTCCTGTAGTGTAGTAAAAATTTTTGTAAATTTTTCTCAGCATCTTTCTCATTTGCAGACATTGCCCGTAAGGCATTTTTAAATGTTTGCACGCAACGTTTGGCTAAACCGTTTGTTGCAGGGTGATACGGCGGTGACAATTTATGCGTAATTCCATTTTCTCGCAGAAAAGTTTTAAATTCGTATGATACAAATGTAGGACCGTTATCACTAACTAATACTGAAGGTATTCCAAATGTACAAAATATTTTTCGTAATAAAGGTATTGTATTTCTTGTAGTAATATTTTTAACTATGTGTATCTCTGGCCAACGTGAATAAGAATCTACTAAAATGAAGTAATAGTAGTTCATAAAAGGACCAGCAAAATCAATATGCACCCTATCAAAAGGTTTTGTACTGGGTTCCCAAGGGTGAATTGGAACTTTGCTAGGATTACTTTTGTATTTATTGCATTCGCTACAGTTTTTGACTTCTCGTTCTATATCTTCAGTAATTCCTGGCCACCAACAATAGCTCCTGGCCAATTGTTTCATTTTAGTTATACCAAGATGAGAAGTATGCAACTCCTTTAAAATTCGAGAACGTAATGATCGTGGTATAACTGCAGTATTTAATCTAAATATGCAATCCTTTTGTAGTGTAAATTCAGTTTGATCAATTTTGAATCGATCTTCCTTATTAACCTTTTTCCCATGACGTAAACCGTAAATTAATTTTGTAAAATTTTTATCTCGTAATGTTTCAAAAGCTAATTCTTTCATTGTAATAGGTAACGTTTCAATTTGAAAAATTCCAAATGTATCAGGTTCATCGTAGGAACCGATTTGTATTTGCTTTGAATTTGTAGAAAGTCTTGACATTGCGTCGGCATTCGAATGTAAATTTGTA
This sequence comes from Rhagonycha fulva, assembly GCA_905340355.1. Taxonomy (NCBI): domain Eukaryota; kingdom Metazoa; phylum Arthropoda; class Insecta; order Coleoptera; family Cantharidae; genus Rhagonycha; species Rhagonycha fulva. The sequence goes on from HG996556.1 coordinate 37,316,582, forward strand.
TTTTTGTATTTTATATCGTATTGAAAACTTTGTAAAAACAACGCGTAATGTTGCATTCGGGTGGTAGTTAGTAAATTTGAATTCTTTGACGGTGAAAAAATATGTAGTAAGGGTTTATGATCTGTGTAAAGCAAAAATTTTCTACCATAAAGATAATAGTAAAACTTCTTTATTCCAAAAATAATACTATATGCCTCCTTATCGATCTGAGCGTATTTTTGCTGGACTGTAGTAAGAGTTTGTGAAGCAAATTGAATTGGTCGCTCTGTACCGTCTGCGTAAACATGCGAAAGGACAGCTCCTACAGCATAGGGACTTGCATCTACTGCTAAAATAATAGGTAAACTAGGATCAAAATGAGCTAAAACTCTTTCAGAAAGAATTTCCTTTTTAACAGCTTCAAATGCAATTTGACAATTTTTATCCCACGAAAATTGTACTCCATCCTTTAACAAATTATATAATGGATACAACGTATTACTTAAATTTTGTAAAAATCTACCGTAATAATTAATTAAGCCAACAAAAGCTCGTACTTCTGTTTTATTGGTAGGTACTTTCGCGTTTTGTATTGCATCAATTTTATCCTTGCATTTATGTATTCCATCTTTGTCAATTATATAACCGCAATATTCAATTTCCCTTTTTATAAATTGACATTTTTCTAAATTTACCCTTATATTGTAATCTGACAATCTAGATAAAACCAAATCTAATCTTTTGTAATGTATATTATCATCCGGTGCTGTGATTTTAATATCATCTAAAAACACGGATACGCCGGGAATGTCTTTAAGAATATTTTCTATTTCCCGTTGCCAAATAGCAGGTGCACTAGCTATACCATACATTAACCTCGTACTTTGGTAAAGCCCTTTTGGTGTACTTAAAGTTAAATATTTCCTATCTTCAGGTCGTACCTCAAGTTGTAAATAAGCTTGTTGTAAATCAAGTTTTGTCAATTTGTCCTCTCCAGCCATGGAAGAAAACAAATTTTCAATTGAAGGTAACGGATGTTCATCCACAATTAAATTTTTATTTAAAGTAACTTTAAAATCTCCGCAAATTCTAATTGTACCGTTCGCTTTCAAAACTGGAACAATGGGTGTAGCCCATTCCGAACTATGAACTTTAATCAAAATTCCCTCTTTTTCTAGTAAATCAAGCTCATCTCCTACCTTTTGTAACAAAGCATAGGGAACCTTGCGACCTTTTATGAAAACTGGTTTTACGTTTTCTTTTAATTTTAATGTAGCTTGTAGATTTTTTATTTTTCCCATATTTTTTTTAAAAATAATAGGATACTTTTGTAAAATTTTATCCAATGTATTTGTAAATGTAATTTGAGAAACATATTCAAAATTAATATTTAACTGTCTTATCCATTCGCGACCTAAAATTGGTTCTCTATCTGTATTAACAATGTATAAATTCAAAATTTTAGATATTCCCCTGTATGTACATTGCACCTGTGAGAATCCCACTACACCTATTTCGCGCTTGCAATATGTAATTAACTTAATATCTGTACTCGTAATTTGTAAATTCGGAAATAAGTTTTTAAATTGTGGAAAACTCATGATACTAACAGCTGAACCGCTATCAATTTCAAAATGTATTTTACGACCACGTACCAGAATTGCAACTGTGAACTTACCCCTGTACTCGGTATGTTCTGTATCAAGCAAGAAAATTTCTTCTATTTGATTTGTATTGTGTGTGTTGTTTGAACCTATTTTCATACACACCCTCGCCAAATGACCTTTGATCTTGCATTTATTACAAATAACATTAACAAGGTTACATTTATTAGCAAGATGCTTTGATGAACCACACCTAAAACAATAAAGAGTATTAATCTTCTTGTTCCCGTTGAATGTCGTCTTGTCCAAATTATTGCATTTCTTGAAATTTTTCTTGAATTGTAAATTGTTCGTATTTGTAGTTATGCTATTTACACTATTTGGATGTAATCCATTTGAATGATTTGTATTATGTAGCTGCGCTGCATCTTTAGCGGACGTCTCCATGCTGACGGCAATCTCCAACGCTTTTTCAACAGTTAAATCCCGGTGTTCCAATAATCTTCCTTGAATATTTTGTGTACGCAACCCAAAAACGAATTGATTCCGAAGAGCTTTCTTCAAATAGTCACCAAATTTGCAGGTGGTTGCCAGCCGTTGTAATGCTGTCAGATAATCAGAAGCACTCTCACCATCTTCCTGGCGTCGTTGTAAAAATCGGAAATTTTCCGCAATTTCCAGTGGTTCAGGATTATAATGAGTTTTCATAACTCTAATAATTTCTTCGTAGCTTTTAGAATTTGGAATCTCCGGTGAAATTTTATCGCAAAGTACGTCGTATGCATCTGGACCCATGTAGTGTAAAATGTAATCCGCCTTCTTATCTACCGGAACTGCAAAAACCCGAAATGCACTCTCTAATCGCATCAACCATCTGTCGAATTTCGTATTTGTATCGTAGGTTTCGATTGAAAAAACTGTATGTATCGCATAATTTGAAGTATTTACAGGTGTAACTGCATTATCAGGCATCGTAAACGTAGGTAATTATAAATTTTAGCAACCAGAAAAAAAAATTTGCGTATCGTAATCTTCCCACGTGCAATTGTAACCAACAATTTTTATTGAACGTAGTGTGTGTAAGTAAAAATTGTATTAATCTTGCCTGAATGGGTTTTTAGAATCCTCGTCGCCAAATGTTGTATTTGTGGATGGTTGAAATCAAACAACTAATTATAAACTTAAATTAACACTTCATTTATTGTACAATCATTGATGCATGAATTTCTTACGTACTGTACATGCGTACTATACATGCGCTTCTATATTCACAAAAGCGCGCGTAATTCAAATGTCATGAAAATGCAAAGACACAACACTAAGCATTGAAATTCAGTACATTAGTTAGTTGTATTATTCGGTTTTATTAACGCTTTACGACGTTTTCTGATTCCCTAACATCGCCAGGCGGCGTTTGGTTTTGTGAGCATTTTACATTTTTTACCTACGACGAGGAGCCAGCCTGACGTAGAACCCCCAACCTGAAAGACCAGCGAGACGGCCAGAATAAAGTTGTAGCTTTAACCGGATTTAAACCGGGTATTGAGCGTTTGTAGTCAACTCGCTTGACTATTACTCTCAGGCGGCTAAGTATTTTAATTAACATTAATTAGTTAAAATACATTAATTAGTTAAAAAGATTCGACTTCAATGGTAGACCTTATTCTTTTCTCTACTTAACTCGTCTCTTGTTGCCCTCAGATCTGCCAATTTCTTTGATTTCTTTTTCTTCTTCTTGTTCTCCATTCCTTACGGAATATCGCCACATCTTTCGATGTTTTCAAATCCACTTCTCTGAGGTTCATTAGTCCTCACTTCACTATTAATTTCAATTTCTCGCATTACTATCGCCCCTCTTGTCGCTGCTTCACCTCCTACTCAAATTCTTCTATTGTTTTTGTATCCCCTACGATTATTTTCCACAGCTTCCTATCAAGTATTTTAGTTTGCCAGTTCTGCACTTCCATCACCGTCGTCGTCAATGCCGTCATAATCCAATAAATCGTTCATTTTATTTTTTTCTATTATAAAGGCAATACCGTTTATGACAATCCCTTTTCCTCTCTGGTTTCGTTGAATTCAGGATATCATTTTTCCGTTTTTCTTCTACCTGACGTTCATTATCCTCATTTTCATTATCATTCACTAGTTTTATTTCATTTACAATAGTCAGCGTGATTTGACAGTCTTGTTTTGTTTCTGCTAGTTTTTTGAGATTCAGTGTTTTCCATCTTCCAGCACGCATTTTAAGGTCTCCTCTTTCAAGCTTCAACTATAGGTCTTGTTGTTTATTGTTAACTTTTGGTATCCTACTCTGGGCTTATTTCCATTTTCAATCTCTTTGTTTGCTAGTTCTCGTATCTTCTTCTGTATTTGCAGTATTTTCACTGTTATATCGTTATCGATGAAAATGTTACACTCTTTTAATTTGTTTTTATTTCTCATAATCTGCTCCGTTTCTTCCCAGTTTTGTATCTTTGCTACTATTGCCCTTTTTTTTCTTGGTTTTTTCTTTTTTTACATTAAATAATAAGTATATCAGTTTAATCAAAGTGTTATCTAAGTGCATTTTGGACGAGCCCCCAAGTATAAAGTTTCATTGATTGGATTAATAAATCGATCAACTGAGAATGTATCTAATAATATTTATTTACACTAAAAATACAATACGTCGTTAAATCGTTTATACATAAATCGTTACAATTGCAAAATCTGGGGGCACCTTCAACCATTGGATTCACCTAAATTAATGCAGTGTAAGTAATGAAATACAGTACCTTAATTATTTGTTAAAAATATTCAACTACGTCACCTTCAATGGCCGACTTTATTCATTCCTCTCCTTAATTCGACTTCCGTTACTCTGAAGACTGACTTACTCCAAAGTTAGTAACACCTCTTGCATTTAACATGTAAAATCTCGTTTTTCACTCAATACAATAGAAATTTTCTAACAAACAAAACCTATTCAATTCATTACTTCAATTTTAATTCATCAGAAGCTCATTTGGCATTAACTTGATCTGTTGGAAGCGTTGGGTTTCCTACTAGAGAATAATTAAATTGAACTTAATGATACCATCAACTTATGTTGTAACTTCTCACTCCAAGGAATTACTACCACACAAAAAGTTTTATATTGGTTAAACCCTGTAGATTACCTAAGTTAGTTGATTGGTTCGTGGTCAACCAATCCCAAATTTTTTATTTATCAGTAAGGACTCTTTGCTTTATAATTATGTATAAATTAAATAAACATTTTTTTAACCAAATGATTATAATCTGTGCTTCATTAGAAAATAAAGTATTTTCCAATTTTGTTATTATTAGGTACATTATTCTACTGTTCAGTTCAATCTGAAATGTGATAAGTTAAAATTGCTGTGTAACCTAAAAGTTAAGATTGTAAATATGGTGGACAAATAAAGATACATATATGTATGTATATAACTGAAACAACTTTTGTGCATTGATTTTAACATTTAATTATTAAAAGAAGTTCTTCCGTGCACGCATCTTCTTGTTATTGATCTCAGCAGCTATTGCATGCTCGAAATGATGCTCGTAACCCGGTAACATAATAATAAAACTGTAAGCTAATTTGTAGCTACCTGACCCTAACTATCTAGAATTACTCGAATGAAGATGATGTTGAATATTATCGTAACAAGGTTTTTTTTTATGTTTTTATACTATGCAATATTGAGTAGTGACAAGAACTTATATCTGTTCGAAGAAAAGCAAGAAAATTCTGGACGTTAAATATTAATAAAGTATAAATTTAATACAGCTTTGGGTCTTATAAATATTATTATTACTTGTTTATTAAATTTTATTGATAATATTTGAATTTTTTGATAGTCCAGTATAAAACAAAGTTAATTTACTATAACTTTTCGTAACAAAACTACCAAAAACAAATAAATTAACTTAGAAATGGGACTTGAACTTATATAAATTTAAAATAAACTGCGTTATTTGCTATACCCGCATCTCATGCTTTCAGGAGCGTAAAATCATGATATCATGACCACTGTAAAATAGTTACTAAATTTTCCGTTCAAAAGCTGGCTGAAATATTATAATACAATACAGTAATTATTAACAACATTTATTTTTGTGAGTATAATATGGAGTGATAAATTTTATTGTGGTTTATTTGCGACAAAAAATTTAAAATAATGTTTTTAAAATAATAAAGCTTTCAGTCTAAATATGAACTGTTTTTTTATGCAAATAAGGGAGTCAAGGATATAACCAATTTATCTTGGTTTCAGAAATTAGAATAGTCAAATTATAATGTTCAAAAACCCTAAACATTTAATATCGCAAAGAAAATTTAAATATTGTGCTGCTAATTTCAATAACCATTGTAGGTCAAATTACAAGGCTTAACAGTTTTTGCGTGCAAAGCTGGATATTTCTTTTTTAATTTTCATACATATGCATGACTATAATAATAAACGAAATAGTGTAGGGATAAATAGAAAAACTTAAACAGTATACGGATCGAAGTTTTTCAGTACTATTGGGTAAATACTGATCAGGCAATGTTGATATACATGATGATTAAATTTATAATGGCGGTATTTAAAAGAACCGGTGGTTTATGTGGACTTAAACGTGTTAGTTAAGATTTGCTTCCTCAATAAAATCGAATGCTCCATAAAGGCGTCTCTTACGAACCGTTAAGTTTATTTCCCAGAACACTGCCGTAAAGTGGCATTACAGCATTTGCCGTAACGTTATAATGAACAATACATTTTATAAACGACACAATCTCTATATTAGTTATCTACACTTCGACTTTTTTAATTGCGCCGTAGATTTCAGCGTTCAAATAATAAACATTAATGTCGAACTAAATTATTTGACATCTAACTTTTCTTTTGTATTAAGGCGTTAGTGTCAATTTTCGCAACGGATACATTAAAAACGAACAATATATTATCGTCACATCATTTTATACTTTAATGGTTTTCCAATATTTGTTAGTAAAAGTTATAACTTTCCATATATTTTTATAGATTATTAAATCTTAAATTGAACGTAATAAATTCACTGATGCCTGCTGTTTACAAATTGGCTTATAAATAACGATAGAACAAATTTGTTGCATGATGAGATCGATTTTCAATTTCATGACTTAATAATTGTACGTCGCATTCATTTATTATGTTTACCAGGATTTCGCATTTTTAATTGTAACTTTTATATTTTTGCATTATAAATAAATTGGATATTTAATTGGATGAAAATAATTATGTTCCGAGTCTTACCCAGCACTAGGGTACTTGTGTAAACATCAAGTCGTAAAGTTCCAAATGAAAAATATTTTTTATATTAATTTATAACACAGATATTACTCGTTGACGACAAATAGTTTTTTTCACTTTTTATTATTGTCTTTCTTCTCCGTTTTTTTTTCTGAGCGGTTAGCTTCTAAGGATAAAAAGCAATGTATCCTTATGGAGTTTTAGATTATGGTTGCCCACCTCCTGACTATCAAATTCTTTGCTAGTTCAGAATTGACTGTGTAAAAATAATATATTCCCTGGTCCCTACTCCACGTTAAACTACCTTTTAAAACTATGTAAAACTGGTAATATTGTAAATTGAAAATTCTGTAACCTGTTTAATTATTACGGCTGCTGTGTAGAACATCCTCTAATTATTGTTATTGTATGTTACACAAAGCCTTTGCTAAATGCATAATGTCAGGTCGTAAAATTTCGGTGTGCTTGTAAAGTTTATATTATGCAATGGCACATCAGATTTCAAAATAGTTTTGTTGTGAAGGTATGCTTATGGTTTTGCGGTAAATACTCTGTTGGAAACATTTTGCAAGAATTTATTCTAACATTTACTACTACTTAATATTTTATTTAGCAAAGTAAGTTCTTAGTTTTCCACCAAAAGCAAAATCATTATAGACATTTAAGTAATATAATACGTCACAATATGTGATAAATTGAAATTTTCCAACAGCTAAATTAATAACTGAAATTATTAGGTGTAACGAGCAAGAGCTTTTTATGTTTATAGCATTTCTACGTATTGATGAATAATATATGAAATATAGTTATTATGGTAACATATTATATTATGATAAAAATGATTGATTTATAAAGAAAGCTATAATTAGTATGACAGACCGACATTGCAATGAATGGTAAAGTACATGCAATTATATTTCCAACATTGAACACATTGCTACTTAAAAATGAATACGCTAATACGCTAAGCTACTAAAGATATTAACTCTTCTTGCAAATATCCCAACCTGGGTAACATGATATTATTACCGATATTAAAACTAAAACAAACAACAAAATAGAGAGGATACTGCAGCTGCTCCTTTACGGAAGTAGTTATAAGTTAGGACCTAGCGCTGGTGGAAAATAGCTTACCAGAAGCAACAATTAAAGTTTTAATTGTTGTAGATGATAATAATGCTTTACTGTTATAAACCTGGTTAAGAATTTTTAAGTTCCTTTTATGTAATCAGCTCTGTGTGTGTGTTTGTCCCACGTGATATTCGTGTTTATATTTAAGAAGAGAAGCGACTCTGTAGAACAGCTCTCATAAATGTTACCCTTATTATATAGTAGTATTTTAAATATTTTGTAATAATTTTAGGTATTATATCTGGTAACTTAATCCACGTGTATAGGTATAATGTAACATGTAATTACAATATATACCTACCATACAAAATTACTTTTTATATATTATAATAATATAGTATTTTTACAGATATATAAAAATTGTAATCTAGTTACAAAAAATAAAGTATATAGAAATTAAAGATGGTCGATAAAAAAGATGGATATAGATACATACATTTAACATGTTAATATTTAAACTACACCCCACTTAGCAGTTATCGTTGACCTCAAGATGTAACACTTTTGGTCCTTCGACCTCCAGAGTTATTAGTATTACGAATTTTTGATTGACATCTTATTTATTTGGCAATATTATACACATAACACATGACTATTAAAATCATTAACTTAAAACAATAATAATTATTAGATACACCCTTCACAAATGAATACGACTTTACTTTGCTGACCTCATGACTGCAATTCTCTTAGTTTTCTCAAGTATATTCGTGTTTTCTCAATCCGTATTGCTATAAAAGCCTAGCTCTAACAGAAAAGCTAAATACACATCAGCGAAGGTTAGTCCACTACAACGCTCAAGATTCTCTAGTTATCAAATGGAATTGATTAATTAAATTAAACCACTTACATAATTACATACCTATAATTTGCTCCATTATATCTTTTGACTGGTGGTATTCAAATAATCTGAACTTTTTACTATAAATATTTCTAAAGCTATCCAAACTAAATGACCTCACTATCTCTATTATACTGCTTAATTTTAGTTATCAAATTCTTCTTCTCTTCATTCTATTCAAAACTAAATACCCACTTTATCTCATTATTCAACATTCAACTTAAGCATGGTAACCTCCAATGGTGTAATGATATTTCCATAATAGATCTTTTTATTGCTTTTTGTGTTTCACCACTTTTATCTGCGTTTTTGTTTTTGTAAACAATAATAAATTCTAATATACCTAAGATTATAACTCAAAGTTGTGGTATATTTTTGTCCTTGAGAATGTGGCTTAGTTTTCCGTATATGGTCTAACCCACTTTCAGTTGTCTATTAACTTGTGGCGTCTGATTTTCTCTATCTTGTCGGATGTCTCTTCTACGAACAACTCATAGTTGTTCACTAGTTTGTTTATTTTGTTTGTGGTGTTAATCACCTACTCCGACCATTCTTTCTTCTTCTCTGTTAATCGTTACTGTCATTTTATACTTTTAGACCAATTTATTTTGATTGTGTGCCTAGTTGTTGTAGCCTGTCGTGTAAAATTCAGCAAGTTTCTGGGATAACCTGTAATTATCTTTGGTTGTCTTTAGTTTTGCCTTATTGATATTAATGCCTTTGATTTCTCAATTAAGTTTTCTAAACAAATCTTGAAGGGTTGTAAATAATTTAAATAATAATAGGGAGCGCCTTTTCGGATTGAAATTTGGTATCTATCCTTGTCAAACCAGATTACTGTTGTACTCTGAACGTACATGTTTTCAATCAGTTAAATATATCTATGCTGTATCAAAAATATAAATATCTAAAATGACATTCATAAAACAAACTAAAAGCTGCACAAAAATACATCGATTAAGTATCTATAATACGTATCTTTTTTATAAATCAGAAGATCTCAGAATATAGAGAAAACTGGAAACCACACCTTGATAGAAAAAAAAATGGCAGAATCCCAAAGAAAATCTTCTCGTATAACCCAAATGGGAGAAAAGATGTTTGCTGTCCAAGAAAACGATGGCGTGATCTATGAAGTTGGAAAAGGAATTTTAGATAGCAGCTTGTAAAGTTGTGATATGAGTAAGATTTTACTGTAGGTTTCCAATCTTGCTTTACCATTTATTTTAAAAAAAAACAATAATTTAATCGTATCTATTCATTCATTTCTTCTTTTGTTTAAAGATTCGTTGATCTCTCTTCTCATATTTTCAGAGATATTTGGTATTTTTTCTCTCTTTTATTACTTTATTTACAAATTTTTTTTTTCTATTTCTTTTTAGGTATGTTCTTATTTGTTTGCTAACCTGTCTTATTTTATGTTTGCTTCTTGTATTGCCAGATATTTGCTCTAGCCATTTGGTTCGTTAATTTCCTGCTGTATTTATTGATCAGCATGTCTCATGGTTTTCTTTATTTATTTGATTTTACAGAGACGTGCCCAATCAACTTTTTTCGGGGAAGAGAAATTTCAAATTTGCCAACTGAATTAATTCAAAATTGCCAAGTTTTTGTAAGTTTTGCAACTTTTTGTAAATTTAGACATAAAAAAATTCCAAATTAACCAACTTTTGGGTGTTTTTGTCAACTTATTGCCAACTTTCTACAACATGGGGGGGAGCTCCCCCCCAACCCCCCCATGGGCACATCTCTGCGATTTTTAAGGTTTCTGATGGCTTTTATTTTTTAAAATCGTTTTCTTATTGATATCAAAAATATATTGATTTTAATGATTGTAACCGTTTGTAGGATTTGGATTTTGGATTTTATTGTGGAGGGCAAGACAAGCTTGCACGCACTTAGGCCTCTAAACCGGGCCCATTGTACTACCTCCGATTTCCCAGCAGTGCATGTGGCGCGACTAGGAATAGAACTGCGGTTTTCCGCTTCCTAGCCTGCCAGTATATGCTTAACGCCACACTGCTGGTTTAACCGTTTGTAATGCTACCAAAGATCGGGTTACTGTTTTGAGCTTTTTTAAATTCTTGAATGCAAATCTGACATGTTCTTATTAAATTTCTTCCACTTGAACAGATTTTTATTAATACATAATACGTTTTGCCACTAATTACGTATCATCTAATAACAGCTGGTTGTGAATTTATTTAGCAAATCTGCAGTTAATAACTATTGATTTTTCGGACGATAATATCAGGTATATGCATTAATATCAGGTGTTTTTAATGAATAAAAGACACGTTATTTTAAAAGAAACACAAAAATGCTTTAATCAAAGTATTTTCTATCGCTAGCTGCACATTTTTTCTATTTAGCTAGAAATTTGTGGATGCCACGCCAAATAAACTATTTGTCCTTTCTCGGTCCTTTCCAAATAAACCATGCAAATAACCTATTTTTCACATTTTCGGATGTTTCAAAATGCTGCTATTTAAGTGCGTATTCTATAAATGAAAACAATTGCTAATCAGATAGAGCCAAGTCTGGTGAATATAGCGGGTGGGATAACAAATTCCAGCCAAATGACTTCAACGTATCCTAAACCTGAAGAAAATTATCTTGCAGTATCCTCTAACCTATTTTGGTCGTTTTTTATTCTAAAATAGTTTAAACTGATTATTTGCTGTCGAAAGTGATCAGCATTAACGGTTTCGCCAGATTTTAGGTACAGCGTAGCTTTCTGATTCCACCAAATACAGCGAGTATTCTGTTTTTTCCAAATTGATCTGGTTTTGCAGTGATTGTTGATGGTTGGGCTGGATCAATCCATAATTTCTTGTGTTTAAGTTTTCAGAAATAAATCCACTTTTCAGCACTCATCACAATTTAATGCAAAAAAGACTTCCTTTCGTGTCGTTGAAGTAACATTGTAATTATGTCTTCAAATTCTCCTAATTTGTTACAAAATTCGATAATTTTAATGTGATCAAAAAATTTGTTATTGTTTAAAACGGTTTTTAGTTAAATAATTTTTATAGCTATACGTCATAGCAGTTACTTTAAAAAAAGCAGACATCTATATGACCTACATTTGTAGCTATGTACATCTATACATATGTGAACAAAAGAATGTGATATAATTCGGAGATTTTATTTTTTCTAGAGTTCAGCCAATACTACTACACTTGAACTTAAAAAGTCTTTGCCAGATAATGTTGGTGTTACAAAATTAAATTCAATTAATCACAGAAGCTCATATGCACGATGACATAGCACCAACGTTTCCTGGCAAAAGATCATATTTTCTCAAATGTTGTATTGTGTGTGCAATTTTTAATTTTATTTCTCTGTTGTTTCTAATTAATTGAAAAAAATTCTGTTTTTGACAATAAATGCAAATCTATTACATTTTCTGGTAAGAAAAGCTTTTATTTACTTTATCAAAACCGAAGTTTCTGGCATTACAACAGATTGGGGTTAACCTGAACGTAATTTCTCATCGAATGAATTACAACGCAAATGTAACTGCAATCCAATAACAAATAGACGAGCAAATAGAGTATCTTATGTACATACAATTTCAGTGCTTCGAATATTGATTTTGACATTATTGACATAGATAGTTGAATGTGAAGTTAACCCTTATTTAAAAAAAGCAAGTAATTTATAGCTTACATTTTTTTCAATAAATTGTCATTGGCTTAATGTATTTTTATTTTAAATTATTTAGCATTCAATTAAGTCTATAGATTTGAATTGAAATGGAAGTTTTCTGTAACAAGTATAAAACAAGACAAATTGAACCGAAAGTTTGAAATTGAGACGTCGATCTTATTACCCTTCTACATGAATCGTTTAATCTTAGATTAAGAGAACGTACAGATTTGACGAAATAATAAATCTAAAGGAGACGTAGAACAAGAATAGAAAATGAATTGTGGTGGTTTCTCTTGCTTGTAATATAAGCAATTAGGAAATTAAAATTTCAGCATTTTAAAGGTAATTGCTGCAATTACTTACGTAAGTTAATTATCCGTTGCGAACGGTGCAGAGTACTTCGTTTACCTTTATGTACAAAGAAAAAGTAACAACGCAGGTAATGGAGAGAGTTGCCAAGAGCGGTTTCAAATGACCCACAGGGTTACTATTTCGTGCACCAAAAGACAAACACTACTAGGACACCCCTATACGTTTAATCGATGGATGTATACGTGCGTTATGAGATTAACGCCAGTGTCAGCCAACACAAACTTACTCTAATTAAACTAAACACTCAATCGCTTTACAAGTTCAACAAGTTTTTGAAATGAAAATTTAATTAACTAAATATTCTCATGTCTTTAAATTTTGTTTTACATATTTTAGGATTTTGGTTTCATGTAACTTTCATATTGAATTCATTAAAAATTATTTTACCCCAGCTTAACTTTTAATGTTTCATATTTTAGTTCTAATACGTTTAATAGATTTAATTCGCAAGAAGTAATTAAAAACTTTTAAATTACTATACAAATTACATACACTTCCGAAGTGTGCTGGATCGATAACTTAAGTAAATGAAAATTCTAACTTACAAATCATCAATTTTGCTTACACTTAAGTGATATCTCGTTTCCTAAGACGTGACGGTTTAAAGTACCGTGCCCCAGGACTATAAAAGTTGTAAGGTTAAAATACTGGACCTGCATTTTAGAAAAGAATGTGATCAATTTTGGAAGGTATTTTTGGTTAAAGGTGGTTAAGATATGCAAAAATATGGTGAACGCTATCATTACGTAAGAGTTACAAACAACTTACAAAATTTTTATTTTTTTTAATTAAAAAATTTAATTTAGGAAACTAAAACTTTATAATTTAAGAAAATTGTTGAAGTAATTAAATTATAAAGTTTAAAACTTGAAAGAAGTTAATAAAAAAAGTGTGCTTATAATATAAAGCATCCGGTTATATGTTGCTCCTTTTTCACAATTATTATAATTTAAATGAAAATTTGCACCATCGAAAATCATCGAATTGCTTCAGAGATTAAAAGGTCGATGATTGCCTTTTAATCCGAGATCAATAAGGGTTTTAAAATTAAAGTTACGGTTCTTGCTACATTAAACCTTTTAATTCTTCTTAAATAGTAATAAGTTGAAGTAATAAAATTTTCAAATATTTTTTACATTTTACGAGCAGCATTTCATTTGGAAATTCTAAAAAATTTAAACCACTTCTGCTGGTATACTTCGAACTTCACTTTTAACCACAGCCACATTTCCCAATTTTAGAAGTCTGGAAAATTCCAAGTCGTGCGGTAAATCACTTACAATTGGACTCGTGAGACAGATTTTGAAAGATTATGGTTACCATTCTGTTTACTTTAATATTGCATTTGCATTACTTATAAACGCAGTTTTTAATATTGCCAATTTTAATCATTTCTCACCCCACTTCAAAACTTATCTGATTTCTGCCTGAATTGTCATCAAGTAATCTATCTGTATAACTTTAACATTTCAATATGATTAATTTAGAATTTTGTAAGCAATTATTAACATTTAATAGGTTAGAATTAGTAACGATACTTCAAGAAATAAAAGTGAAATTAATGCTTGTGTATTGTTTAAAAGTATAGAAATTTTCAAACAAAAGCTTTTGTTTAAAGATAAATTGTAAATTATTTTACACCACTTTGTATAGAAACATCTGTTAATTAATAATTTTGTGTTTTTAACTAATTCAAATACTGTAGATTTTAATTGAAATTTCAAGTTTTGGAATAACCCTTTTCATAACCAATTTTTATATCAGCAAAATAATAAAAGTTTCACGAAAGGTGCTTATTAAAATGTTTAAAAAATTTCAATTTCAGAAATTTTTTACATTCATTAATTTTTTGCTTATAAAAATAAACAAATTAAAACTTTTTTTTTGATTGAGTTATTATAAATTTGACAAAACTATTAATTCACATATTTTTTAAACTGAAATGTTTGAGTCAGTTGTTAATTTTATCAGAATATAAAGTTCAGATCAATACATCTACCAGAGAAAATGATTAAATTGAAAATTGGAATAGCATGTGGTTAAATTTGGGCGTCAATTCGATTTTTAAATAAATTAAGTTATACTTCTTTTAACTGGAGACTACTTTGTCAAATTTGCTCCCAAAAGAGATAATATTGTTATCCTTTCCTTTACCCGCATGGTCCAATAGCTTCTTTAGTGTTTCTATTATATTATTTTGTTCCACTTTCTTCCATCATTTTGACGTCTTGACGTGAGTAAAACATTAATTACAGTTATATGAAAATTGAGAAGAAAATTAGTACTGTAACTTTATCGCTATCAAAATAAAATGATAATTAGTCAGTCTGAAATTAATTAATTGTCTTTCTAATATTTTAGCCATATTTTTCATTTTATAATTCAAGATGTCTTTTAAACTAATGCGTGGTAGTTAACTAACCGTCGTCAATTTTCGGATTAACTATACAAATCAAAAGTTTCTAGCCGAAACAATTATTTAGTTTTAACTTGGCAGCAGCAATTTTGTAAGCTTAATTTTGGCTAAGCGCTCATATTTCACTATGTGCTTTTAGTTTGTCATTTAAATTTAATGGCTATCTGTATTTTACCATTAGTATAATTATAACTGCGATAAAATAGTAACTTAAACAATTAACTAAGGAAATTATGATACATTTCTAATAACTTTTTTATCATTTATTTTAACTATATCACAAAGAGTTACTGTCTAATCAACGTGTAAATCGCAAATTTTTTGGAATCAAAAAAATATAATATAGCAAAATATAAAACTAATGCTGCAACGAAGTGCGTACAGTTTTCCAATCCGATGTAGGCAGTCTTTGGGTTTTGACGCCAAACTTTTTGTTTTTGCTGTAGAACTTTCTTAAGTGGTATAATTCAAGATATTTTCACAAGTAATTATTTTCTTCCACAATAAAATGTGCGATTATGTATTTAACAGCATTAGAAGTAGCTTTAGTTTGTTGCTTGCACGGCTGTAGGATACAATTTTGTCGACGTTAAAATGCGGTCTTTCCAAAACTTTTGTTAAAAAGGTCTTGTATAAGGAAGAAGTAAATTTCCCTTTCGCTTGCACCTTGACCCTGCTGGTCATTTTTTAAATTCCCTGGCTCTACTAACTGGTTCCCATTTACAATGTTTTATCTCTTATTACAAGATTTTCCGTGTATTTTTAAATGTAGGCAATAAAGCGTAACCTGTAAAAATGCAAAGATTAAAAAGTATTTTTTAAATGGATGACCACCGTACGACACTTGGTATTACATAATATCGACATAAATATAAGGGTTTATAAAAATCGTAAATATATTACAAAAATCCTTTTTTGTTTTTTCTCCAATCTGAATAACGTAAACTCATTCGTTGTAGAGAACATTCAAAGTTCAAAGTAAATGATAAATTTCATTGCATCAAGATATAAAATATTTTGAAAGAAAGTATTAAGGTCATTTACTCTAATTCAAAACTTTTCAATAACTGTTTCATTAACACAGAGTGACTAACAAAACAAAAACTTTTATATACCAAATGAGAAAATAATAGTTACCATTAACGTATTAGGTATAAAAAAACTGACTTCTTCGAGGTTGTGGAACAGTCTTTTGATTAGGGATTTCATAGAATAACACGTTCCAATATACAATTATTTTATGAAACAGTACGCCATTGTATACCCCATTATTCCTACACTTAACGGAGGTGTATTTGATTATTTTTTTTCAGTAGTCTCTTGCTGATAATAACATAAAACTAAACGAAATAAGATAGCTGAAAGTTTTCCAAGAACACAAAATCAAAACATTAATAATTTCAATTTATTTCTAATTAATTAATAGGGATCTTTTACATAGTAGGTACCTAATTAAAAAAATTTGTAGGTCAATAAAACTACAATTTTAATTATTTGAGAGTGTCAGAACAGTCAAACAAAGCAAAAAACGCTTTCCGCTTCAGTTATTCTATCACCACGATAAAAAATAGATAAATAAACTTGTAATTTGACTTTGGTTAATGAAATGAAACCGACGGAAAAGTTTCTGTTTGTTAAGGACGGAAAGTTTATAGTAAATAATTAAAAAAATTTGCCGTTCCAATTTACTAAGTTATACCAAATCTATCTGCACAGAATGAATCTTTTAATTTAATTTATTTACAAAATTGCTAATTATTAACCTTAATATTAAAATTAGTAAACAAACAACAATCATACTAAATTAAAAATTATACTAGCGACAACTGTCAGATGTAAACCAAAGTTAAGCCTAAATCTGACTGAGAAAAATTATTTAATTGTTTCAACAATAAATTAGTTGAGTATTTTAATGTTCTATTAGCTTATCTATTGGTAGATAATTAGATAAATACTTACTCAATTGGATCACTGATGTAAATGATATACTTTGTTATTAAAACCTATTAAAAATTAATATTAATTATACTGCTATTAAACCCGTATTAGTATATTATGAATTTACATAGAAAATTTTAAAAGTGACTTAAGCTCAATTGCTTCACTCATAGATATCGTGTAGATAAATAAATCACCAAAAAACAAATGTAAGATAAAGAAGATTTTGGTTCTATTAACTAATTTTCACAAACCAATTTTTGTGGAGAAGTAAGGACTTTTTAATTCAATATCTAATTATATAGAGTTTGTCGAGTTTCTTACTGTGTTTGCATTTATGGCGAAGCTTTCAGTCCGTTTCGCATTTGATGAATTTGAGTATAATCTTGCTGTAGTGCTTAAGTTATTTGAATTGTTTCAGTATTATGGCTCATTTGAAAAATTTCATGTCAAGCTTGAGCCGTACTTCTATTTTCTTTCTGTTTATTGTTTGCAAATTTTCTTGCGTTGGTAAACATTTTTAGTTGATAATAAGCTAATTAACTAATTAGAACCAATAAATAACATGAATAATGAGGAAATTTTGCGGTTAGTATTATTATTAAAAAAAAAGCTAAACTTTTAAATAAAAAAAAAACTATTAATTTCACCTTGTGAGTGGGAGTGCTAATTTAAATTTTATTTGTGAAGCCTTAACTCGGGTCTAAGATCCCCTGTATTATAAGCTTTTCCCGTAAACGCGACTTTTACTCACCTGCAGCAAGACGTCAGAGGTGTCAGCTAAGTAAAGCGATGAGAGGGGGAATATTTGGTTAGTAAAAAGCAAGTAAATATTGATGCTATGCACCTAACCTACATACAACTCAAGGTTCGAAGCACTCGATTAGTCATCGCAATAAAAAAAAGTAACAACAAACACATACAGGCCTACCTTATATGTTTATTGATGTTTCAGCTTCTGTTAATGCATTTTACATCTAGAACAAAGCCTGCACAAAAATACATAAGTAAATAACCATGTAGGAAAAGACATCGGCACCATAAAACATATTATGTGTACTGTCGTACCTAATGTGTCCTACGTAGTCAAGAACAGCCGTGGCATTTAAGTTGAGCTACGAAGAAACGGCAGAAAACTAATTTTTTTGTTCACCCCGTTAGAAAGAAGAGAACATGCAGTTTCCAAAATTGCAAAAAGTTTCTTCAAGCTTAGGTACTTTTTCTTACAACAGGACACATATAATTGACTTAAACTTCACATATATTGACAATACCAAAGGTCAGGTCATGCAATTCAAATTTGAATGGTGTGAATCCTTGAATGAAAGGTTTGACTGCATGATTGATAAATCTGCAACGGCACTTAAAATTACTTTAAACTACAAAAATATACCGGGTGCTGAATGAGTTAGGCGAACATAGGATATTAACATGTAAAAACTTATTTTTGCAAATTCCTGCTTCCTTAATCATTTTAGAGAAAAATTGAAAGATACAAATATAATATAGAAATATAAACTACGAATGATAAGAGCATTAGATTTTATCTAGCTTTTACGTAAATGATCAAAAAATCTTTTGAAATTGTTAAAATTTTTATTTATCAAACTGGCCATGTATAAGTTTCCAAGGTAATATTCCATTTTATGAAATTAAAATTTAATAAAGTGCAAAACTGTCAACAACGTGCAATTGTTTTTTATTACTTATCAAAAATAATTACCTCGGAAACTTCCATGGCAAGTCTGATAAATAAAAGTTTTAACAATTTCAAAAGAATTTTTTGACCATTTACGTAAAAGCTAGATAAAATCTAATGCCTTTATCATTCGTAGTTTATATTTCTACATTATATTTGTGTCTTTCAATTTTTCTCTAAAATAATTAGGGAAGCAGGAATTTGCAAAAATAAGTTTTTGCATGTTAATATCCTATGTTCGCCTAACTCATTCAGCACCCGGTATACAAAAGCAGTGACGTGCTTTACAAGAAATTTGGTTGTCCATAAACGGACAGGTAAACAATAATTATTATTTAATCGAGTTCAGTATAAATTTAATGCTAAATGCACTTCCAACGTTATAGAAATAATTTTGCACGATTACAGTAAATACACGAGACGAAATTTTACACAAAAATATGCGGCACAAGTTTGCTACTAAAATAGTTCTTACTTCAGGTGCTTGTTCTTACTGGTTAACAATGTAAATGCATCCCAACATAACTGTTAGTAAACTGAAAGGCGCTGGTCGGCATAAAATGTTGGATTTGGGAGCAAAGATCTTTTCGGAAAATATGAAGGACTTTATGACAATAGCATATGTAAGTTGGTGTAAGACTTTGACCCAAAATCCATAACATAATAGCAACGATAAGATACCTACTATAAAATAACTTAAGATTATCCCCAAAAACTAATTTGACTAATTTGAAATACGGCACTGTTACTAACTTAATTACTAACTTTATACAAAACAGAAATAAAGATGTTGTCTTTACCAGATACTACTAGTAAAATACTAAAAACTTTACGGAAACATAACTAAACTGATACATAGTGACCTCTTCATGAGGTCACCAAAAATGCATTACAAAGGTTAACTCATGAAGCCTGTTAATTCGACAAGCACATCGGCACCGACAAAAATTTGGCAATTTTTTGTAAAATGCAGTGCCACTTAATTTCCATAACAAATTACGCTCTACTGTATGTCAGCCTGATGTAAACTTCCTGTAAAAGTGCATAATTCTACCGTAAAACTATAATATTCTACTCTACAATATTATAAATTAAACAAAAAGGATGTACTACCTATATTTTACCACACAGCAATATCTTCTAAAAGGAAAATGTAAAAAACACTGAAAATAGCGCTTGATTTCAGCAACACATGGCTGTCTATGTCCACGTGTGGGTTTCTTCAAAACAAAAGGTCTATTGTATACAATTCTTTCGCATGGTATACAACTGCACTTTATGAAAGATAAGCTTTGCACAAGCGATAACAAAACCATCTTATTTAAACCAAGTTTCAACATGCTTGAAACTGAATGCAATATAATCCGAATGTACGTTTATAATTTATCTTTTTTTCTATTTCTTTATTTTTTGATAGTTTATTTTTATAGTTATCAATATTTGGAAACTTTAGTTAGACGAAATAATTAAAAACTTAGTTAAACGCAGTCCCAAAATCAAACATAGTGTATGTTTTGTCATTGATTTTGCCAAATTGCAATAATTTTAAATAGACTGTTAGAGTATTTTAAGATTCCTTTGTTTTTTTAAATAAATAAGTAAAAAATTAACTGAGTTGCTACAAAGTATAAATTTTATATTCATTTTAAAACTTCAATATTCAATTTCTTAAGTTCTTTGTATTATTTTAATAGTTTTGTTTACTCGTGTTAGTAATGTCCATTCTTCATTATATAAATTTTATATTTTCCTTCCATGCATCATTAGTCATTACAATCTTTTCTTCTTTGTAGAATATTATGTTTTTCTTTCACGTGTCGAACAATGACATTTTGTTTCATATTCATATGTAACAAAATCTTGGCTTAAGGGGTTTATGTTAAGCAATTAAAAATTGAAAAGAGGTTGCTTTATTTCGAGTATTTTTTAATGTTTTTTTTTATATATTGCAATAAAATTTTATTAGTTTTATGGGAAACAATTCAGAAACAATACCATATTCAAAGTTTAATAGTTTTTGTAGCACTGGGTTTAGGGGAGAAAGTAATTAAAATTAATGGGGTGGATGGTTTTTCTTACTTGATGGACAGTCAAGCGCCTAAGAGTTATGCTAACAATCTTACATGTTTGTAAAAATGTCCAAAATTTTCTTATATTTTTAGTGGGGGAACGGTTAAGTAATTTTATATATACAGGTAGTTATCAAAAATTAGGGGAGTTTCGTTCAAGTTTTTGAGAATAAAACTTAAGATACTCGTTCGCTTTATGCGGAATTAAAATTCAATTAAGTTAATTCTTTTAAAAACACAAGTGTTTCGAATTAATTCAAATTTAAAATAAATCGGCAAATCAAAGTTAGTTAAAACTGTTGTGAAAATTTAAAAACTTTTATCGGAAGTGTTTGCATATTATTTAAAGTATCGTATGAAAAGAAAATTATTATAAGATAATTTTCCAAATATTATTTTATTAAATAACCGACAATATTCGGGAAATAATTAAAAATTATGTAATGCAACATTTATACAAACTTTCGTGAAGTTCAAAAATTGAAGTATTATTCAAAATTGCCTCCGAAATTGAGGGATGTGTTTAACAATGGTTAATTAATTTGAATGAAGTATTATACCGCCTACCGATTTTACCGATTTTAAAGAAAACCACCTTATATCATTTGTAATTTGGAGTTTCCAGAGATGAAAGAAAAATTCAAGTTCATCAAGTAGTAAGTGAAACTATATTTTTATCGTCGAAAATACAGTGCGTGTTTTACTTTGATTTTTGTTTTGTTTTGTGTATTAATTTTAAAATTTTGTTCTATTAATATTAAATTTAGTTTAATAATTTCATTTTTAAGAATTATTATCTTTTAATTAAATCTATTGGGCCCAAAATTTATTATTATTAATTTTTAATTTTAAATATTAGAATTTAAACAACATTTATTTTTATTTATTTTATTTCTTTTTCTTCACATTATAAAATTTAATTTCATAACACACTGTACATATATAATTTGTTTATATTTATTTTTGTGTTTGTTTATTTTTATTATCTTTAATATATGTGTTATTTTGTTCTTACGTTTTTGTTTTCTTTGCATTTTGCAAACCATATTTTTAGGAAAGTCTCAACTGTAAGGAAATTTCAATTTACAAAATTTTATAAGGTGTGGTTATTTTCAAAAGTTACGTCGCGGATGAAAATTAGTCTGTCATCTAATTTAGTCAATCCGATGCAAATTTTATTAATATCTTATGACAGTGGCGCTCAACTAATTATTTTTTTTTTCTTTTAACATCTACCGCTACGACACCAATTTAAATCACCTGCGGCCCTACGACGAGCTACCGGACAATTTAATCTGTTGCAGGTGTCGTAGTGACGTATAAGATTGTAACAGATTTTTGACGCCCAACGTGTTAGGCCTTGTGTTAACGCGACGTAGGCGATTTTCTTTGTTTTTTTTTTGCTTTGGTTAAAGATTACTTATTTTGTTTTGTTTAATTATTAATTTTTAGCGGTTTATTATTTGGATCATTTTAGGTTAATTTGTTTGGATACGTTCTTTATTTTTTTTAGGTATTTTTAGGTTTTAATTTTGTTTTAGTTGACAATCGTGTGTGTCCCGCTTAACTTTAATTAATTTTATTTTATATTTAGTTTTTTTTAATTCTTATTATTGTGTTAATATGGGTTTGAGAAATATCCCTGAACGTCTTCTTAAAGAAGAATTAATATACGAACTAAAAGTCCGCGGTATTCCAGCCGATGGCCTAACTAAGGATTTGCGCGCTGCTTACAGAAAGGCACTTAAGGAAAGTCGCGTTGATGAAAATACTGCTATATTTGTATATCCTTTTTCTTTTAATGAGGATTGTTTAGCGTTAAATAAGGGAAAAGAAATTTTGGAAAAATTGTTAACAGCTTTTGAGACATCCCCAGTAAAGGAAACTGGACTGACCATTGAAACCAAATTGACGCATTATATAAACCGTGCGAATAATTTACGTCCTGTCGATTCACATGAAGAATTACTTAAAAAGCAGTATAGCATAGATTTCTCGTTGTTAATGTTTAAGTATCAATTATTATTGAGTAAATCAGAAAATTTAAATTTAGTTAGTGAGCCGGAACCCGTAAATTTGAATTCCACAACAGCCATTTTAAATTCGTCATTTTCCGGGGAACCAAAAAAGGTTTCAGTCAAGCCTACTCCAGTGGTTAAGTGGAATCTCAAATTTTCTGGTGACGCTCGGTCTATGTCCTTGAGTGCATTTCTGGAACGTGTAGATGAGTTAGTAGTTGCTAGGAGCGTTAATTTAAATCAATTACTTGATGAAGCTATAGATTTATTTTCTGGCAAAGCTCTTATTTGGTTTCGTGCTAATAGGACTAAAGCCGCTAATTGGCCAGAATTAGTTAATCTTTTGAATAAGGAATTTAGACCGATAGATTATGATGAACGTTTAATTGATGAGATCAAAAGACGAACTCAAGGGGCTGGGGAAACGGTCAGTATTTATGTTTCAATTATGTTGACAATGTTTGCACGACTACTTGAGCCGTTGGATGATCATAAGAAGCTAAGGATAATTTTAAGGAATTTAACCCCCGAATATCAGAGTCAATTAGGTTTAACTATTATTAATTCATTTGAGGAATTATTAGCATATGGACGTACCATAGAGGAACGTCGATTTGCTATTGAGAATTATGTGCCGCCGTCAAGAAAAAAAAATGACTTAGAAATGGACTTGGCTTATTTAAGTATCACTCCTAACGTCAATAATAAAAATTCACCTATTGCTACGGTGTCGGCACCTGAAAATAATTACGGTCAAAATCGCGATTTTAATCAGGCTTCAAATTATCAAGCTACAGGTCGTGGTTTTACCGGTCGAGGTTTAATAAGTCGAGGTCGAGGTTCAATAGGTCGAGGTCGTGGAGGATTCAAACAAGATTCTAGTAGACCGGCGTTTATTAACACCTGCTGGAATTGTAATGATTCCAGACACTTTTCATCTAATTGTCCCGAGCCTCAAAGACACAGATATTGTTTTCGTTGCGGGAATCCTGGTTTCATTGCGTCTAATTGTCCTAAGTGCAATCCAAATCAAAATTTATCGGAAAACTCCGAAGGGAGGCATTAAGTAGTCGAAAAATGCCGTCCCGTATTTTTAGAAATTCGACTTTATATTTAGCTAAGATTATTAATGATAGGAAAATTACTTTTAAGAAAAATAAAATTATTTTAGATTACGTTTTAGAAAATTCCACTGAAGACAGACGTCCTCATGTGACTGTAAATATATTGGGTTGTGATATTCTAGCTTTACTGGACTCGGGTGCTAGTCATACTATTCTAGGCCAGGAAGGTTGGGAATTATTGCAATCTTGCGGAGTTAAATTGAATGTGCGAAAAATTGCAAAACCATTTTGTACCGTTGCAAATGGAGACTCGGTTAAAAGTTTAGGTACAGTTAACGTTCCAATTCAATTAAAAGACCGAATTATTAGTTTAAAAATTATTGTAGTTCCGCAGATTAAACAAAATCTAATTCTTGGTGTAGATTTTTGGGAAGCTATTGGGTTTGTTCCAGATTTACGAAACGATCAATGGCATTTTACCGATGCAAAAATTGCTTCTACGATTCAAACTAATAAGGAGGTAGCCTTGCAATCGACTTTTAATTTATCAGCATCACAGCATCAAAAATTATTGGATGTTGTCGATGAACATTTTAACAATAACATTAATGAACTCGGTCGCACTAATTTAGTGAAGCATTTTATTAAAACGACTTCTGCTCCAATTAAGCAGAGATATTATCCAGTAAATCCAAATGTTCAAGAACATATTGATAGAGAGTTAGAGAAAATGCTTAAATTGGGTGTTATTGAACCTTCCAATAGTGCATGGTCCAATCCCATTCTTTTAGTTAGAAAGAAAGATAAATCATATCGTTTTTGCGTAGACTTTCGAAAGTTAAATCAAGTATCGGAAAAAGATGCGTATCCTTTGCCTTATGTGTCCGCAATTTTAGATCGGTTGCGGGACGCTCAATTTATAACATCATTAGACGTTAAGTCGGCGTACTGGCAAATACCGATGGAGGAAAATTCTAAACAGTATACGGCATTTACTATTCCGGGTCGAGGATTGTTTCAATTCACTCGAATGCCTTTTGGTCTCCATAACGCACCGGCTACGTGGCAGCGATTGATAGATCAAGTGTTAGGTCCCGAACTTGAACCTTACGTTTTTGTTTATTTAGATGACATTATAATTTGCGCGCCTACCTTTGACAAACATCTAGAAGTTCTAAAAGAAGTTTTTCGTCGCTTACAAAATGCTGGTTTGGCATTAAGCAGAGATAAGTGTAATTTCTGTAAATCAGAATTAAAATATTTAGGTTACGTTGTTAATGGTAAAGGGTTATTAGCCGATCCTGATAAAATTGCGGCTATTGTTCAAATGCCCACTCCTAAAAACACCAAGGAGGTGCGACAAATTATTGGTATGGCATCGTGGTATCGTCGCTTTATTCCCCAATTTTCTTCAATTATCGCTCCTTTGACCGCGTTATTGAAGAAAAACTCAAAATTTTTATGGAATGACATATGTGAGACAGCATTTTCCAATATTAAAAATTGTTTAGTTTCGGCACCTATACTTTCGTGTCCGGATTTTAATGTACCGTTTACGATTCAAACTGACGCGTCCGGTTTTGGAATTGGCGGCGTCTTAACACAAAATATCGACAATGAAGAGCGAGTTATATGCTACATTAGTCGATCTTTAACTAGAAATGAACGAAATTTTTCAGTTACTGAGAGGGAATGCTTAGCTGTCCTTTGGGCAGTGGAAAAATTAAGGGCTTACGTGGAAGCTTCCCATTTTACAGTTATTACGGACCATCATTCGTTGGTCTGGTTAAATAATTTAGAAACTCCTTCTGGAAGGCTTGCTCGCTGGGCAGTTCGCCTCCAACAATATGACTTCGATATTATTCATCGAAAAGGAAAAGAACATCTGGTACCTGATGCTTTATCTCGCACCGTACCAGAAATTGATAATATTGTAAAGAATTCTGTCGAAATTAATAACGCACCTGATCCGTCAGAGAATCCCGTTAAGAAAGATGAAGTACCGTCCGAAATTAATGATCGTTGGTATAATCTTATGTTAAAAAAGGTAGAAAGAAACCCTTTTAAGTATCGAGAATGGAGAATTCACAACAATCAATTATTTAAGCACTTTCAAATAAAGTATCCCGCTCTTGCAGATTCAGAACAGGAATGGCGTGAAGTTGTTCCAAAATCTAGGCGTAAAGAATTATTATTAGAGTATCACGATAAACCAACTTCAGGTCATTTAGGAATATTTAAAACTTTTGAACGTTTAGCTCAGCGTTTTTATTGGCCCAAGATGAAAGCTGATATTGTTCGTTACGTTAACCATTGTCCCGTGTGTTTAGCTCATAAGCCCGAGCAAAGAAAACCTGCTGGTTTTATGTCACGTCATCCGGAAGTAAATAAACCGTGGCAAATGATATCTGTTGATATCGTAGGTCCACTTCCGCGTTCTACTAAAGGTTTTACCTATATCTTGTCAGTAGTGGATTGTTTTACTAAATTTGCGTTATTTTTCCCGATGCGTTCCGCTACTGCATCTCAAGTTATTCAAAAATTAGAAGAAGGTGTTTTGTTACTATTTGGAGCTCCTCAATATTTACTTACGGATAACGGAGTACAGTTCCGTAGTAAAGAATTTCAAAATTTAGCCGCCTCTTATAAAACTAAAATTTTATTTAATGCCTATTATCATGCCCAAGCCAATCCTGTTGAGAGAATAAATCGAGTTTTAAAGACTATGCTAGCTTCCTACGTGAAAGACAACCATAAAACTTGGGACCAATATCTTTCTAAGGTTGCATGTGCCGTAAGAACTGCCGTACATGAAGTTACCGGTATGACGCCGTACTTTGCAAATTTTGGCCGCGAAATAACGTTAGAGGGTGATCAATACCCTAACAACATAGATTCGCCTGATGTAGAAAATATTACGTATGCTGATCGAGCTGAGTTAACTCGTCGTGCACCTGCTTTATTAGACGTTTATGATGATATTGTAAAAAGATTGAAGATTGCATATGAAAAGTCAAAAATTCAATATGACTTACGTAGACGACCAGCAACTTTTGAAGTTGGCGATACCGTTTTCCGCAGAAATTATGTTTTGTCAGATGCAGCAAAACATTTTAACGCAAAATTAGCACCAAAATTTTTAGGTCCTTTTATCATATCTCGAAAAGTTTCAAGTACCACATACGAACTATCTAACGATACCGGTGTACTTAAAGGCGTATGGCATGCCAAAGACTTAAAGTTAATCCCTGAATAAGTAAAATTAGTTTTTTTATTTTTATTTTATTTTATTAATTTTAAGTTAAGTTAGTTAAGGCTTGTAAATTTGATAGCCACAGTTCATTGAATCTTTGGTTAAGTTTGGGAAATTTTCAATTGGGAAACCTGCTATCTGTGGGACCAAATATTGCTTTCTGATCTCGGATGAAAGGAATATCTCTCGGAAGTAGTGACCTACTGTTTATTTTTCGAAATCATCCTATATATAAATGAAGTTTTTTTTTCTTTTTATATTTTTTTTATATTTAAGATTCATCCCTGATCGGTTGAATTTTAATATTTTTTAAATTAGGTTAGTTTAATTTTTTTTTATTATTATTTTGTACAGTTAGGTTAGATTTTTTAAATATGTTTAAAATTTTAAGTTTAGAAGTAGTGTAACCAAAAATTCTGTAATTTTGTATCGAATTGGTGAGAAACAGTAATTTTATCGTATCGTAATTTTATCGTATCGTACTTTTATCGTATCGTAATTTTATCGTATCGTAAAATTTTTATCGTTTTGCTTTTTGTGTCAATCTATCAGATTGGATTTATGTGATACTGTTTTAAATAACGCCTCTTTCGTTACGACAAATGCTTGTGCATTATACTTAATAGGATATTTTACTAATTTGGGTTACTTACTCTTTTCATTAAAAAAAAAAAAAAAAATCTATATTTTTTTTTATGGTTTTACGTTATGGTTACTTACGTCCTTGATATGACGTTAAACTATCTAAACAATTAGTAGCGTTGTTATGACTTTTAATTTTCGTATCGTATCGTATTCATTTGACGTTTAATTATCGTATCGTCGGTCATAACGTTAGACCATCTTATCGGTTGTTCTTGATATAACCCTGAACTATCTTTTCGCGTTTTATTTTAGTTAAATTTTAGCAACAATTTCATTCCTTTGTGTAAATATTAAATTAGTTTTCTTTTAGATTAGTTGTGTAATTTTATTTAAGATAGTTAGTTTTTTTAGGGTTCCAGTTAAAATTTGATATTTTATTTAGATTAGTTAATTTTTGTATTTCCGTAAATTTAGTTTAACTTTTACTATAAATGATGTACATAGGTTATGTATGGTTACGCAAAATGGGAATCAGGCTTCACTTGTCCGCTTTGTTTGTGTCTGTTTTTTTTACATTTGGCAGAAAAATTTTAGGGTAATTTGCTTTGTTACCATTTAAACATGATGCTTGTAGTCGTAAGATAAATGTGTCCTGCGCATAGGGGGTGGATTATTTCGTGCGCAGTATTATTTTTCCAAAGTAACTTAGCTATTTGGCAACGATAGTTACATCAATTTTTATTTTATCACTTGGGAGGGGATTCATTTACTTTTCGGAATTTTGTGGGGTTATATTTTAAATTCAATTTCAAAATTTTGGAGGGTTGATTTCATAATTATTTTTTTTTTTATTTAAAACATTACAATTTTATTAAGACTTTTGATGTGTTGGTTATATATAGAACATTTAGAAAACTTTTGTTTTTTTTTTTCTTTTCTTTCTCTATTATGCGTTTTGTCTAGTGGGAACTTATTGTTGAGATCAATTCGGGGAATTAATCTTCGACTAGAGGGGGTGTTAGAGTATTTTAAGATTCCTTTGTTTTTTTAAATAAATAAGTAAAAAATTAACTGAGTTGCTACAAAGTATAAATTTTATATTCATTTTAAAACTTCAATATTCAATTTCTTAAGTTCTTTGTATTATTTTAATAGTTTTGTTTACTCGTGTTAGTAATGTCCATTCTTCATTATATAAATTTTATATTTTCCTTCCATGCATCATTAGTCATTACAATCTTTTCTTCTTTGTAGAATATTATGTTTTTCTTTCACGTGTCGAACAATGACATTTTGTTTCATATTCATATGTAACAAAATCTTGGCTTAAGGGGTTTATGTTAAGCAATTAAAAATTGAAAAGAGGTTGCTTTATTTCGAGTATTTTTTAATGTTTTTTTTTTATATATTGCAATAAAATTTTATTAGTTTTATGGGAAACAATTCAGAAACAATACCATATTCAAAGTTTAATAGTTTTTGTAGCACTGGGTTTAGGGGAGAAAGTAATTAAAATTAATGGGGTGGATGGTTTTTCTTACTTGATGGACAGTCAAGCGCCTAAGAGTTATGCTAACAATCTTACATGTTTGTAAAAATGTCCAAAATTTTCTTATATTTTTAGTGGGGGAACGGTTAAGTAATTTTATATATACAGGTAGTTATCAAAAATTAGGGGAGTTTCGTTCAAGTTTTTGAGAATAAAACTTAAGATACTCGTTCGCTTTATGCGGAATTAAAATTCAATTAAGTTAATTCTTTTAAAAACACAAGTGTTTCGAATTAATTCAAATTTAAAATAAATCGGCAAATCAAAGTTAGTTAAAACTGTTGTGAAAATTTAAAAACTTTTATCGGAAGTGTTTGCATATTATTTAAAGTATCGTATGAAAAGAAAATTATTATAAGATAATTTTCCAAATATTATTTTATTAAATAACCGACAATATTCGGGAAATAATTAAAAATTATGTAATGCAACATTTATACAAACTTTCGTGAAGTTCAAAAATTGAAGTATTATTCAAAATTGCCTCCGAAATTGAGGGATGTGTTTAACAATGGTTAATTAATTTGAATGAAGTATTATACCGCCTACCGATTTTACCGATTTTAAAGAAAACCACCTTATATCATTTGTAATTTGGAGTTTCCAGAGATGAAAGAAAAATTCAAGTTCATCAAGTAGTAAGTGAAACTATATTTTTATCGTCGAAAATACAGTGCGTGTTTTACTTTGATTTTTGTTTTGTTTTGTGTATTAATTTTAAAATTTTGTTCTATTAATATTAAATTTAGTTTAATAATTTCATTTTTAAGAATTATTATCTTTTAATTAAATCTATTGGGCCCAAAATTTATTATTATTAATTTTTAATTTTAAATATTAGAATTTAAACAACATTTATTTTTATTTATTTTATTTCTTTTTCTTCACATTATAAAATTTAATTTCATAACACACTGTACATATATAATTTGTTTATATTTATTTTTGTGTTTGTTTATTTTTATTATCTTTAATATATTATGTGTTATTTTGTTCTTACGTTTTTGTTTTCTTTGCATTTTGCAAACCATATTTTTAGGAAAGTCTCAACTGTAAGGAAATTTCAATTTACAAAATTTTATAAGGTGTGGTTATTTTCAAAAGTTACGTCGCGGATGAAAATTAGTCTGTCATCTAATTTAGTCAATCCGATGCAAATTTTATTAATATCTTATGACAGTGGCGCTCAACTAATTATTTTTTTTTTCTTTTAACATCTACCGCTACGACACCAATTTAAATCACCTGCGGCCCTACGACGAGCTACCGGACAATTTAATCTGTTGCAGGTGTCGTAGTGACGTATAAGATTGTAACAAGACTTATCAACATATCAGACCCCGCCCGGTATTAAGACCGGGTTCCATACTCCCCAGTACGTAATGTTAAAGAACTTTGAAAGCTTTTTCAATTAAGTTTCAATCAACATTATCTAAATAGAATTAATCTCTCAGCTATTATTATTCATGTGACTATTTTGTGCTTAGGCTTCGGTGCAAAGAAATGTAACCAAACCTACAAGTATTTTGTAAGTCATAAATTAGTTTTTGATCGGTCAACTTTTTGGTCAGTAATAAATGAACAAACTAATCAGAGGTGTTTTTATAATTGACAAAAAGAAAGAAGAACTCTTTAGAAAACTTAAATTGAAACGTCCCTTAGGTCATTTAAGATTGCTGCTTGTAGTAAATATTACGAACTCATTATAAAATTATTTTTTATGAATGCAACTTACTTTAAAGAATATCGAAAAGTAGCTAAAGTAATAAATTTCAAATCTAAGGGAAGCTTTTGTATGAGTATAAAAATTTAAATTAAATTTACTAACTAAAGAGCAGTAGCTAATTTTTAGTATAAACTGCACTATGATGAAATCCTTATCAAAGTCTCAGCTAGATGAAATGGTTTCTTGCGATATTTTGTGTCAAAACCTAAAGAAAATAAAAGTAGAAGATATAATAAAGAAAAATTGTTAAAATAATTTAATACATAATTTAAAAATTCAAATTCTTCCTGCAGAAGAAAAACATTCACTGATTTTTGAAAATACAGCAAATAAAATAAAATAATCTAAATAAGGCTAACTAGATGGAAATAGGTAAAGGACAATATAAAAATTTGTTGTCGACAAAAAACAAATTTTGGAAATAAATATAAAACGAAGAAATAGTGTAAGATTTGTTTCCTATTTTAGGAATCTGAGGACAACCAAAGGCATGAGCGGAATAATAAACTATTGCCAAAGTTGTGGTTGCCACTAGATTAGAAATTTTTTGAATAATTTGATTTGATAAACGAAATTGTGGACAAATTTAGAATTAAAATTTTAATCGTTATAAGTACAATGAATAAAAAAAATAATTTTGTAACAGTCCTAAGAAGTGAATCTATGACCTATTTTGCAAAATCATTAAACTAGAGAATTAGGTTTACTAGGTCAAGTCTTTAGAAGGGAATGTGAGATGGGATAAAAAACGGATTTTATTTGTCACATACTGATATTATTATATTGTTGTGTTGGAAATTCTATTTAGGAATGATCGTGAAGTTTGTTTTCGCTGCAATTTTTCCTTTAGACCTACACTTTTAACCTCTCACTAAAAAGAAATGTATGTTGCCTAGTAAATTACCGATATGACCATGAAAACTACTTGATTTTATTTTTATATAATTTTATGAGCCTGTAAGTATGACGCTGTAAAATTTTTCACACAAATGATGAAAAATTTTAATTACTTAAGGTTAGTTCATTCCTTTAATTAGCCACCATCTGAAATTACAAGCCAAAACAAGGCACGAGAAACCCCAAATCACATTATTTCATTAGAACTTAGTCGAACCAGTTTTCGTTTATCAATAATTACTAGATCCCTTCAATATATCACATCTAAGATATCTTTTCTATTTAGAAATTTTACTTGGCTCGTAGTTACACTGCGTTTTAGTTTGTTTTTATTCAATTAACTTCTTATAATGTTTAATTTAATAATTTGTTAAGTTATTAAATAACTTGAGTTGCAGTTAGAAACAGACACAAAATGCTCTGTTTCACGTGGTTTAACTAAAAGATCATCATTTTTGAAGTTGATTTATTTTTGAATACTAATTTTCACATAGGAATAATTTGTTAACAAATAAAGAGATCGGAATCATTATAATTGCACATTGTACAATTATAACAATTTCAATGTAGACCTTTAGCCATATTAAATGCACAACAAAAGATGTCCAATACAGAAACTACTAGTAACGAAACAAAAACTGTTTTGTCAGTTACCAGCAGATTATTATACAACGGTTTTCCAGAAAATTACTAAATTGTAATTACAACGAAATTAATTTTTTAAAATTAAAATTTAATTTAATTAATTAAAAATGGGTTTCTAAAACATTATACTTTTCAAAATGTGTAAAATAATTCGCAAGTGGAAGTAAAAAGTGGCACATAGCTTTCGTTCCAAATGGCAGCTTTCAAGTTTTATCTCCCAAAGAGCCATTTCATCAATGTTATCTTTACCATGTACCTCATTTATTATTGCAACTCGCCTTCTAATCTGGATAAACTTTTAAATCTATCGATTTGTACTTTTGATTTCAAGAATTTTCTTCTGAAAATAAATGGATATGTTTATTTTTTCAAAAGCATTGTTTTGCAATCAAATGATAATATTAACAAGTTTACAAGATCCAAAATATCCTTCTGTATTGTCTCAAATGAGTGTGCTCCTAACGTGTACAAATGATTGGAAATCCTGCATAAGACAGAGGACGATCGATTGTTTGCACGAATGGTCAACTATGCTTAACCGTATAAAGTAGTTCGATTTGCTTTCTATATTCTCAACTCAAATAAGAACAGTATAAATGGTTTCTCGTTTCCGGTGCTCGAGAGCATCCTTGAAAATAGCTTAACTTTGTTGATTAAACCATTCTTAATCGAGATGTATAGATTCGCCAAGAAATGCCAACACTACTTGTCTTATTGGATAAGGCAATCAACCACATAATAAAATTCAAATTAAATACGTAAACTTTGCATTATTCTCAAATTCATGTTGGAAATTACGACAATTTTAATATTTTCTCAAAATGATAAAATATTATAATTTGCTCTATTTTATAAATTTTTAAATTGCATTTCTTAAGAGTTTAACAAACTCAATTTACTTCAAGATTTACAAAACCTTACTTTGGACCCAATTTTCAAATGGCACCTACTTAATTTACCTAATTACAAAAATTATTTCGCTTATTTTTCATTTTTTGTTAAATTCTAAAATAATAATTGGCTGTCACATTTTTATTTTATCAACTTTCAGTTTTATTTGTTTGAAATAAAATTTAGTCCTTCTTAAACCTTGGTTGCAGTGATGTGTAAATGTAAATAAATGGAATATTTTTTACATTTTTAACATTTCATATTTAATTATTTCGTTTACTGTCACTCACATTTTGATGGGTAATGGAGTCCAAATATAAAATTTCTTACTGGGAAAACACCATTCAAATATTTTCCATTTAGTGCAAAATTTTTGAAACAATCATTCACAATGCATCGCATATTTTATTAACAGTGAAAGTATCCTACAAATTGTATGAAAAATTTTAGAATTTTTTTTAAATTAGACTTGTGGTAAATATAAATATGTTATTGTAAAAAAAAAACTCAATTTTTAGGAAACCTACAACAAACTAAACTGTTAAAATCTTTGAAATTGCGAGAGCTGTTTGTGACACTTATAACTCTTGCAAAAATAGGAAATAGAATAAAACTTTGTGCAGGTCGCAACCAAAAATTCTTAAAATTTAATGCTGAAATAAATTCGTGACACTTTTCAAAATTAAAATTATGTTCGTCAAGTAAGTCAATTTAAAATACATCACTAAAATCCCTGAAACAAGAAACGATAGCTATTTCTTTTTGTGAAATTATACTCTCTTAAATGAAGTGTCTTATTATTAAATTAAATTTTACATATTTTTGCACTTACCCAGAATATTGTGAAAGTGTAACTGTTAGATTTAGAAGCACTATTGACGTAGGAAGAGAGAGAAAGTAAATTACCAGTAGGGTGGATTAACTGTTACTTTTATTACCTTGGGAATAGAATCACTCCCCAATTTCTCTCCACAATTTCCCAATTGCAATAACGCTAGTAGAAGTAGAAAGTAGATCGATGTCACCGAAGATATTATAAAGCAGGTGAAATTATTTCTTATATTACACCATTTACTATGGAACGTCACATGGTAAGCTTCAATTAATTTTGATTATAAAACAATATTAGCTTAAAAGGATAAAGTTAAGATCATGTATATCGTAAAACCTTTTATAAGTCCTACTTTGTTATCAACGTTTCAAATACGTGATTTAATGGGCTATTTGTCTACCTTAAGATTAATATTCTCTTTTTGTTAAGACGTTTAAGCTGTAATCATGGAAATCTTCTTGATTAAATGCAAATTTGCTGTTGTTCTTATGCTAATTGTTGTTTTGTTGCTTATTTAAATTAATAGCTTAAGAGCGCCTATTACAAAAATTAAGTGATACTGACAACAAGTTTTTATAATCTTCACAACGCCATCTATCATTTAAATTCAAGGATTTGAATTATTTTTAAGTTGTAAAGCAACTCAGTTTTAATTACACGAACTAAGGGGTAAGTGTAGCACCTCGACTCGTAATTGAGTTATACATTAAATAGATCTATCTAACAAATTCTTATTTGACTTTCAGTGGTAGAGGGAACAAAATTTAGGTAAAATAAAATTTTAAAATTTAGCTAAATTAGAATATTTAGGTTCTTTCTGTGTAATTAATTGCAGGGGAGCTCAAATTAAACCGGACAGTAGTTTGTCAACACAGAAAAAATAATTGTTATTAATGAGACATTTAATTAATGCATAGTAGTTACATTACCTACACTTAATTAAATTTTAGTCATCAGGTTAACAAATGAATAAATTAAAAATGTTCGTGTTGAGAATTATACATAAAAACATATGTTAGTTTATGCAATTTAATTTATTGCAGTTCGTGATATCATAATATCATATCTACAAGTGATATTAATTTTTAATGCGTAAATAAAATTTAATTACGAAAATTTTAAACTTGAATTGTAAAGTTTCGTTTGTTCGTCGAACGGAAAGTTTTAATTGCTCGATATAGCAAAACGCTTTTATTAAAATGTCCTGGCAACAAGTGAAACGCCAAAAGTAAAATTATTGTAGTACATATCTTGCACAAACGATTTAAATCGATCGCCTTTGCATGCCCAACTCAAAGAAAACAAATTTGTAGACCTATAATTTCTACAAAAACTGATTTAATTTTTTTTTTGAAATAAAACATTGATTCAATCATCTGTAAACTTTTAGTTTCCTGCTACAATTTTATTTAGTAATTGAAAACTTTGTTTTGTGCATAAGTTAAAGAAAATTGAATAACATCTATTGAGTTTTTTTATTATCTACTTAATTTTCCAATGTAACAATTCTTTTGTAGTTTTATTCTTGCAATG
This sequence comes from Rhagonycha fulva, assembly GCA_905340355.1. NCBI lineage: Eukaryota > Metazoa > Arthropoda > Insecta > Coleoptera > Cantharidae > Rhagonycha > Rhagonycha fulva. The sequence goes on from HG996556.1 coordinate 37,352,554, forward strand.
AATAGTAACTAATTATCTTTAACGTTAGCCTTTATGTCCAGCGTCGAGAGCGCACATAAGTGATTTCTTTTATAAGACTAGGGGCCAGTTGTATAAAAGAGGATCATCCTTGACCATGGATCAAGCTCCAATTTAAACCAATCAGTACAGTTAAAATTTTATTTTAAGTTTTCTATTGGTTTAAATTGAAGCTTGATCCATGGTCAAGGATGATCCTCTTTTATACAACTGACCCTAGGTATTTTAAATTAAGTAAAAGACTTTTATAACAACATAAATTAAAGTGGTACTTGGATGACCGCAGTTTCTAGGCTTAATTTGATTCATAAAAGATGAATGAAATTTCATAATCTAGTCATAATTTATAAATAAAAATGATTTTTTTAAATTTAAAAATAAAAGTAATTATTAATTATTCTAACAAAAAAAATGCATTTGTAATCAAAAACTTAACAACAAAATATAAATTAAACTGATTATTAATTATTTATAACTCAATAAATTAAAAAAAAATCATATTTCTATTTATTATCACGAGTTAATAATTTAACAAGGTAAACAATTTAAATAGTCATAATTTAGTTGTCCACACAAAAGTTGTAGATATATGCAAAATTTGAGATAGTTTATACTCCAGATTGTGACGTAATCAACACTTTTTCCTTAAAACTGGATTTCCATCAGGCGATATCGATGTTTTTAAAATTTTAAAATCTATCAGTGGAAAAGATGATACAATACAAAGGATATGAGAAAAGTAACATTTTAATTTAAGATTACGAACGTTTATATGCTATTTAAACTGAGAGAAGGTGTGAATAAGTAAAAAGTAATAAAGTTATATAAAAATTTATGTTTTTATTGATGTGGACAGATGAAGTCAGTGAGAACTACTCATTCGCCTTATGTTGCTGATTGAGACTTTGAATTTTAATAACTTAATTTGGTTGTATTTTTGCAGGTTTGAGAATATTTGCAGAAACATTTTTAAGAATTATCAGTGTGAGGAGATAACACAAAGTGGGAGATATTAAATTTTGTACTGTTTGGTTATAGAGAACAAACACTTTAGAATTTCTAAGTAGCTAAACAAACTTAAAAAAATTAAACGATTTAAATTTGGCTATTTAATAACGAAGAATGGAATTAAATTGGATCTAGCTAGAGAATTTTTGTCCTGACCACAGTTTTTAATTTTTGAATTGTGCAAGCAAATATTTTTGCATTGTCATCTTCCGAAAAATGCCGAAATTAGGGGTGTCAACTAAGTTCATCTGAAATTTGAATTTTGTTTAATTTTATAAAAATTTTGTATAAGATAAAGGATAAAAAAAACGGTTGTTAACATAGCGATTAAGCGCACAGACTGCTAATACAGAATACTCGATTCGACTCCGGGCGAAGTAAAAATATTATTCTGACCGTCTCTACTCGAAAGGCAACGGCAAACTACCGAGGTGTAATTTACTTAAAGAACATTTGAAAAAATGTCACTTTGTCCTTTTGTAGGACGAAGGAATGTAAGAAAAGAAATTTGTATTCAACAGGGCGTTGACGGTACTTATAAATCGTAGTGAAATTTTAAAATAAAATTGGTAAAATTTTAAATTTGTGTATCCGGAAGTATGACCAACGTTGAAGAAAATTTTAATTTTAAAATGTGGTAGGAGAGGATTAGAAGACTACCTAGAAAAGCATCTTGAAGAACAAACGTGAAAATTCTGGACCTGTTCTTCGTTAAACTTTTGTGAAATTATTGCGAAAATTATTCTTCAAGATAATTTAGTTATAATTTGGAGTGTGTGAATATTATTATTCCTCTAGTGTTTAGCTGGTTTAAATTTTGGAGTTTTCTGGAAGCGATAAATTGCAATTTTCTGTTTGAATTGTCACATTGTAAAATTTTTTACATTGGTGAGAAATAAAAAGTTATTTTCAATCATTGCTAAGAATCGAGCTTTTTGGTGTAAATTGATACCATTTTTTAATGGATAAAATCGAGATGGACGGATATATAAAATTTAATTGTTGATTTGGAAACTTTGAAGTTAGAATTTTTAAAGCGTTATCTAGGTAAGGGGCTAGCATGTCTGCAGAACCCTTCCCCCTAAGTACTTCGCGAATAACTTCGTGAGTTAAGAGGTAAGAGGTAAGTCGTGAGGTAAGAATAACTTCGTGAGGCTCAAACGAAAAATTTGGAAGCTCAACGATGCACAAACGTTTTACACAAATTTTACCCAAAGATTTAATTTTTTAGGGGGGGGGGTAGGAGGAGCGACATGCACCTATCTGGGTATATAAAAACTATACAGGAGATGTACTTAGATGCTAAAGCAATATTTTTGTTTTGCGTTAATATGGCACTTATTTGATATCACAACGAATTGTTGGTTGTACTAGAACTTCTTTTTTATCGCATATTAGAAATTAGAGTGGTAGCCGAAGAAAAAGGAACTATCTTTGTTACCAACATAAAAAGCACCAAGACAGTTGAATTACATTTAGCTTTAATTGTTGATTCAAAGAATAGTAATATTTTTGAAAGATAAATAATGCTTTTTTGTGTCACCAAGCAAGACATTTTGGTAAAAGCTGTTGTATTTACGTCTGTATACTGCTGAGTAAGCTATTAAATTGAACCTATAAAATTTTTGAAATACTTAAAGTTATCTTTTTATTTAATTAAAATTGATGTCAAGTTTAGAAAAGTTTTATTTTAGTTAACAGATTGAATCCTCATAATGTTCTTGGATATTTAACAAAATAACTGTATTAATACATTTTTTTTGCGTTCAATTTTATCAAGTTTTAATAACGAAATTAGAGTGTATAAGCTTGCCGGAGCACTACAGAGATTGTCTTTGCTATAGCTCAAGAGACGTTCTTCTATTTTAAAATTTGATTGTTTTTGTAGCGGGCATTACTAAAGTATAATATATTTAAAAATGCCAGAGAAACAGGGCGCTAATGTCAAGTTTTTGATATACTAATAAAACTATTTTAAACTAATTCACACAATTGATAATAAATTGTATTGAAATATCACAAATTATTTGTTTGTATTAGTTAACTGTTTGACGAATAAAAATATGTAAAAATCTTTTATTTGTTGCAAAAAATGCACAGATTGAAGCACTCTTAGATTTTAAATAACTGGATCATAATAGAATGTAAAACCTAAATCTCAATAAATCTTAATGAGTGATCGGTTTTAGTTTTATCCATGTATTATTGTAACGTTAGCATCAAAGATAATAAATTAACCTTTAGAAATACTGTTTAAAAATTTGAATGGCATCATTAGGCGGAACAAATCAAATTGAAAGCTACAAGAAAGGTGATTTAGGGAGAATACACTTAAAGCATTTTGTCTTCGCTAGGTCGTATTTGATTGAACGCTCGACTTGAGAGTACCAATTTTAAATTTTTACATTAACAAAACATTTATATAAATGTTTGCTGTATTTTTAAGCTTGAAAGTAAAATTACACTGCTACTTTATTTTATTGTAGTTCATCTTTTTTATTGCAAATTATATTTTAGCACTTAACAACAAGCAAATTTATTTTGTCTTTATGCTTTGGTGGTAATTACATATTTACAAAGCAGTTGAATAATCTAATTATTAGTAATCTCATGAAAATTTTCACTGAATAAATCTCTAATTTTAGATGTGTTCAAAGCAAAAGTGTGTGTGTGAATAATATATAATATTGGTAAATTTTTTATGTTTTCTTACTTTTGTGAACAAATATGTACGAGTTTACCTTATTTGCCCTCGTTTAATATTTAATTTTTATTTTAAGTTTTTATTCACATTGACACAGAAAATTTCTACCAAATACCAACTTCACACATTTTCTTGTATTAAACTGATACCTAACATTCGTGAGTACTGTAATAGCGTATTGGTTATTGTGACATCTCCATTTGATTTTGTAATTTTTTAGTATTCCAGAATGTGTGAATGATTTATTATTTAAAATTGATTAGAATTCTTTAGCAGACTTTTGATATATTTTTTTATGTATTAATCGATCAATTTAGAATTTCATCCTGATCTTTAAACTAAATATTACAGTTAAAATTATGTATTTTAGCAAATATATATTTTATAAATTTTTTAAATATATTTATGCGCACAAGAAACTACATAATAAACAATTTTGAAATATTAGTTTCTTATAATATACCATTAAATTCTTCCCCGGTCTGTTTTTACGGCATAAAATTTTATCAAAAACTTTTTGTAACATAAGATGCCAAAAGCAGGGCTCAGAACTTTAGTAAGCGACAGTTGTACCTGTAATAAACAACAATAAATACCTCTAATATAATAAAGAATGACATACATCGAAACATAGTTTTTGGTTGTGACTTAAATTTTTGAACAGTTTTCTTTATAAATTTTTATTATAGGTACCTACCTACTTTATTATAAATAAAGTGATTAATTAATGCAAACGAAACTTATTAAAAAATTATCGTACTTACTTTCCGTTTACCATTAATTCGGCACTTTCGGCACAAAGAGTAATCTACATAATAAATTAAAAAATATTCTCCTGCGTTTTTAAAATCTACAGAATTATTCATTTTGATAAATAAAACGTAACTTAAATTACACGTCTGTCTAAATTTTATATTATAATTTCTTAAATAAGCAAAACAAACTCATTTATTTTTAACTGAATTAAATGTGAAAATTCAGAGTTCTTTCAATAATATTATGTTTTAATTTGCATGTTTAAGTAAAATTATATTACTGTTTTGCATATTTTTTTAAATATCCTTCTTACTTTTTTCAGTTATAAAAAATTTGAAACGTCACAATTTTATAGAAAACATAAATTCACAACATGTTTCTCCACTTTTATTAACATTTAGCTTATACGAAAAATTGCTAAAACGACCTCCGTGTCATCTATGTAGTCACTTTTCGATCTCGTTCTTTGACATATTGGAAAAACGTGAACTCATCACTTCTTAGCTGAGTTCTTTGTCGAAACAATTTCTTCAGTCGGTATTACAAATGCACTTGGGTGAAAAATTTACGCCTATTATCCAACATTGATTTTTTGCTTTATTGTTCTTCCACCGAGCAATCATTAATAAACCACCAATATTTCAAGATTCAGCCATTGTTCAAATAATAACTGTTATTACTGAAATTGCGCTGTACATTACTTGCAAAATGGGTTTTTAAAGAGAAAATTATAAAAGATAGAAAACAATACAACCAGCCAGCGTTGAAAAAAGTGCATCGTAACAATAGAATTTTTTCTTAATCGGAATTCGCAGAGTAAGTGGTAGGTGGAAAATTCAATGGGCGATATTATGGATTAAACAGTAATTCTCTATTCATGTCTTGCCTTAATAATGGTAATAGGTTTCCAATAGAATAAATTATTATTATGGCTTTATTTATAACGACAAATGTACACTCGTAGGACAATTATCAGTTGATACATTTCATAGGGCTTTCGGAGTAACAAATCCTCTGCACGTGGGGTCACGTTCAACTCGGTTTGATACTTTATCAAGTTTGACACGTGTAATTTCCCATCGGCCGCGAAACTTTCACTTTCACTGGACTTAAACCATTATCAGGACAATTTAGACAACTCCTTTATTGCTCGCAAAATTTCTCCCGGAGCGTTTATGAATATTTTTTGAATTTATTGGTTTTATTGGAGTCATTTGAATTTTTATTACGTCGTATATTTGAAAACTAAAGCATTTCAGAGAAAATTGGAAAATCGAATTTTTACTATTTAGGCATAGCATAATTTATATTCTAAAACTTTATAAATATAAATGACCGATGTTTTCAAACATTTTAAATAATTTAAATTAAATTTACTCTTTTCAAATTGTCTTGTAAGGAATACAAAAAATATGTTTGTTTTAATACTTACCTCAGGAGGTCTTAAATTCTTCTCTTAAATGTTTTCTCTGTATTTTCTAATTTAAAATTTTAATTACGTAATTAAGTTGTTTTTAACTTATGTTAAAAAGTTATGAATTCATATTATACATTCCAACTTTATATAGTCCTTTTTAACTAACTTAAGCCGTTTTTAATGAAGAATTAATTATTTTTAAATTTTTCGTTTTGTATTGAATAAACATTTTTTAAATTCGAGGTTGAATAAAAACAAATAAGTGTAGGTAATTAAATTTTAAATGGATTATTTCCTAATTACATGGTTCCTTTCTGTTGCCCCTTCTTTAAATTTTAGTTAGTTTAATGACTTTAATCTTCTTCCATTTGGTTAACTTTAAACAAAATTTTTCTGAAATTTACACTCAAGTGGTAGAAATTTGCGGTCAAGTTAACATTTATTTAATTTTGGGTTATACAACCTAACTTGCATTAGCTCATGTTACTACTAAATAAGTGAGAGCGAATTGAATATCAGTAAATTATTATTGTATAGCAGATATGATAGTTATTTGCAAATACTCAAAGGTAAAAAATGCATAGTAAATAGCTCAACGGGTGTGGTTCTTTTAATCCACCTGCAACGAGACTCTAAAAGACAGATTTTATAGAACTTTTAACTAGCTGTTGGAAATAAAAGTGAACTTCTATTGGCTTATTAGAGTTAACAAACATTTTCTATTAGTGAACTACGCTCTTTTAATTAAGTAGTCATTAACGCTTTTAATATAAAATCGGTTTTAAGTCCATTGTACTCCGATCCATGCTGAGATGATAGATAGGTAGAAAAAGAAGAGATCTATCCAGAATCGGATTCCGAACACCATCTCTGGTGTCTCCCAATAGTGTAGATGCTTACTGGATGTTCCCCTCGCATTGCCAGACTGGCTTGAGGTATGGGTTTTTTCGAGGTTCTTATTATCCTGGTTTTACTGGTTACGCTTGTCCGCAATACAAACCTAGAATTTCCACTTTGCAGCTCAATCAGTTCCATCACTTCATCACTGCGGCTTAAGAGGAGCATTTTTTTCAGGGCCCTTTTAATTTAATCAACAGATGGCGCCTACTTAAATATTTTTATAAAATAAGAGGAATTTGCTATATTTAAAATATAGCAAATTCGTTGAGATAATACTATTCTATAAACAATATTCTTGATCTTAAGCTATTTTGAGTTCGTATTGAGTATGTCAAAACACACTCACTTACAAAAAAAGATAATTAAACTTTAATTATGAATTGTGTTTTTATAAATAAATATTACGAACCCAAAATAGCTTAAGACCAAGAATATTGTTTATAGAATAGTATTATCTCAACGAATTTGCTATATTTTAAATACAAAAGCCTCCTAGTATTTTATAAAAATATTTAAGTAGGCGCCATCTGTTGATTAAATTAAAAGGGCCCTGAAAAAAATGCCCCTCTTAACTCAACGATAACTAATTAATGCGTTTGTTATTTAGTGTCTTATTAAATTAATTTTCACCAATCTTCTTCGATTCGGTTCTGAACTTTTATTCACCTTCATGCATTTATCGTATGCATTCCAAGCAAATTTTTATATAGAAAAAAAAGTGGTAAACTGACCAATTTACTCCTAAAATTGTGAAAAAAAATTTTAGAGCGTGAAAAAGAAGAAAAATTCAGACAGTTGCAATTTTTGTATCAAAACGGGGAAGCGAGTTATCGCTGAAAAACAAAATTTGCTGTTTTTTTAAGATGACGGAGCGAGTAAACGGGTTTTTTGATCGACAATTTTAAATTAAGCTTTTTATTAAGCTTCTTCTACAAATATAACATAAAAAAATTAAAATTTTATTTAAAAATCTGAATTTTTACTCTCTTTTTTTGGTATTTTTTCTTATATAAGTTAGTGAAAATCACGATTTTCTTGAGTGCCGATATTTTCTGCGTCAACAAGTTTTTTATTTTAGTCTTGCATCACTGTTTTTCGTGCCAAATTCGTGTACGACTAGTACAGCATACGCTTATGTTTTTGACACTTGCGCATATCTGGTGTGAGTTATGTTGTTTTTATTCAACAAAAACAACATAACCTTCAAAACTTATGTTTTTTTTAAAAACGCCGTGTTACCTTGTTGATTTTTTATCACCTGAGTAGTTCAGTATTTCTTTATGTCAACAATGACTCTCTCTATGGTTCTAGCAACATCTACGAACAGTGGATCTGTATATTCGCGTTTTTCAACAGTCAGGTGTTACCCGTTAATTGAAATCAAGCTCACAACTCTTTACCTTTTAAGTTCCACGTCAACACTTAACGGAAAAGAAACGCTTGTCATCTTAAAGTTTGTAAACTTACCAGAGCTCATAATACCCAACAAGTACAAAGTAGTCATTAATTATTTACTAAACCTGTTAATACCCTCACAGTGTTTTATTGGACCTACCCAGATTACATTTGAATTGCATATTTCAAAAAGTACTCATCTCAGATTTTTTTTAAAATTGATATTTTTGTTTTTTTTTTATGTGGGTACTCATATAGACCAATATTTTATGAGCAAGAACAGTTCATATTCTGGTGGTTGTTATAAGCGTGAAAAATAAGCTTGACTTTTTGAAATACATTTCAAAAAGGAGTCATCTCACCGAGGTGAGAGCTTTTCGAAATTAACTGAAGTTACATATTATGGTTCGACCGGAAAAGCTACCAATTTTTCAGAAATTGAAAGACCACAAATCGATGTGTGCTTAAAATGTGAAGAATTGAGTGTTAAACTGGAAAGCCCCGACCTAAATCAAAATGCTAAAAAAGTCGTTAATTTCGAACTAATCGTTCATAAACGCAGAGCATCAAAATTTTTCAATAAAGCCAAAGAAATAACTAAAAAGCGTCAAGTGTTAAAATTTTTCCCACTGCCATCTTGAATTCTTTTTAATATTTCCATTTTGGTAAAGGCTCATTGTTGCGAATAGCGCACAACTGTTAACGTTTACTTCTTCCAGCTAGACATTTTTTTCAAAGATAATAAATTTGGCAGTCCAATCATTATAAAAGCTTAGCATTTTTGTAGGACTTACACATAATTTCTGTTTATTACCTAAATACCTTTAACTGGAAAGATTTCAAGAAGAATTTAAGTTAAAATTTTTAAATTATCTTCATATATTATTATTTAAGTGCTCAAAGAACCAACTTTGTAAATATATTTAAATTTGAGGTTATTATGATAAATTAGAGTACAACCGTAATAAATACGTACTTTGTAGTGACCTACAAGAAAACCATGAACTATAATGAAGGCGACGCCTTACGACGGAAATACATATTATTATAATACACCAGCATACAAAAATCAATCCGATACAGTGACAGGTGGTTAATTAGAGAAACGACCTTCATGGTAACTATTCGTTACCTTACCAGAATATTAATTTTAATAAATTTATTAAAGCTTCCATCCCATTGCTTTAATCTTAACAAATGTTATGAGTTTATTCCTCTATTCATTAGCTATGGCAAAAAATATGGTTACTATAAAAATAGCGATGTAGCAATTCTACGTAGAATTGGTAGGTGTAGAATTTTCATACCAGTTACTTTGGTACCTCAGTTGGTTTAGTGTGTCTATTCACAGCTAGTACATTAGACTTCGAATTAAGATCAAGGACCAAATTTTGCAGCACATCATAGTACTAAAGGACTAATCTTTGCCAAAATGTGTTTCCTTAATATATGCTAATGGTGTGAGCGAGTTTTGTGTGGCACCGTGCCTAAAGTTTATTGTTTACAGTAGGCAATTTAGTATACCGTAAGCGGAAAAGGATAACATGCTGCCACACTAAGTTTGCGTGTTTCTTCTAGCGTTTTTTAACAATTTTTATCTCTGATTTGTTCAATATCTTAATTTGTCTGTAATGGATACTAAAAACTTTTACAGTTTTTTTACCTTTCCAGAAATCACATTTTCCGGAAATCCTGACAGCTTTCTTTTGGATCAAGAGTTAGTTTAGTTGTACAATACAATGCAGTGAAAATGTATTTTTATAACGTGGATATGAAATCGTGACAAGATTTACCTTGATTTTAAACTAGGTTGATTTAAAATAACATTTATAAATAAATTATTATCAATAAACACGATATTAAAAATTTTATGGTTTCCACAATACATATATTTATAGTAAATTTAATTGATGCTTTTGAAGCTACAGTAAACATATAATTCAGATAATGATAAGGGTGACAGATAATTGACTTACGTGACGTGCAATCGTTAAAGCTGTATGTACAATGAACAATTAAATTTTAATATACGAATTTTTCAAATTCATGGGGCTGACAATACAAACCTCGTTTTAAGTGTTGTTCACATACATTAAATGCGTATTATGACTTTATTAATTGCAAATTCTGCTATCATAGAACATGACATGAACATTTGTAAATGCCTGAAATAAAATTACCGATACTAGAGGAATGATCTACTAACAAATACATTTTTACGATTTCCGTCCGATGCCACACAATTAAATAGGAATTTCCAATAGAATTATCGATAAAAATAGTTCATTGTGTTGGAGAAAAGTTTTCTTCATTCAAAGTAGTAACACAATAAACTATCTAAAGTTTTGTGCAATAAGTAAAAAAACGATCTGTTGTCGGTTTTTATTAAAGTTTATCTTGGGAAAACTTCTAAAACGGTCCGCGCCTGAGCAACATCTGTCTCCGCAGGAATTTTTAAATGTTTTCATTTCTCAGATTCTGCGATTTTGTTGACTTTCAGGAAATAAAAATACCGTTAGTGTATGTTTGGTTTCGACAGATGGGAAAATATATAAAATGGAATAGCGTTGATGTTGAAATCTATGTCGATTTATCTGCGTCAACGTGTCAGTACAAAGCGGTAAAATATGTGTCCGGTGAGCTGAATAAAGTGACAAGGTGAATAATGTTCACCCGTTGGCTCAGTGGGTGTTGACATATTTAAGCACAATTGGTAAAAGGGAATACTCGACTATATTTCAAAATTTTGTATGTGTGCTTAGTATATTTTACACAAAAGCTTACAGAGGTTGTGATAAAATGAAGGAAAACACAGTCTTTTGTTGTTTCATTTACGGTTTGCTTTTTTAAATAGGTCAACAGTTGTGTAATTAATATATTGTTTCAATTTTTTTGTACTAATATCCTTCATTGTAAATTTTTTGTGCCTCAAACGAAACAAATATTTCCTTTTATTATTTCAAATTCGTTCTACAAACTTTTTCGTTGAATTTCCTACTGTAATTTAATGGAAGGTCAGAGTACTTTAAGTAACAAAATTGAAAAAAAATATATACCATAATAAAGTGTTTGGTGACCGTTTTTGTATATACTTGAAGTTGAGTTAGGAATATTCAAATATTTAGATCAATAAAAAAACGATGTAAATTTATATTCCAGTGAGACATTTATGTCAGCTTTTCACGTTCATCGTGGTTGTACTTCACATATAATACTTTTTGCAAAACTCACATTGCATTTTTAGCAATTTTTTATTGACAACTTCAAGGTTTCTTAAATTTGTAAAAGGTTTTCCAAAAACTATCTGTTTACTGTTGACTTATATCTTTAAAAGCTTGCTAATTGGTACCATTACTAATGATTATTTTTGTTCTATTTTCTCAATTGTAATTTAAAAGCATAACCAAATAAATTTCTCCTTGCAATCCAGAGATAATGTAAACAATAAAATAATAATTTTCCGTTCTTCCATTTGCTACATCGCTGCAAATTTGCAATGTAGGGAATGCAATTTCTTTGTTGTAACATAACTTGAGCGAGCAGTGGAGTTAAAAAAATAAATTTATTACATAATATGGAACTTTCCCGTAACTAACTATAGGGTTGCAATTATTTTGTCATTCCAACTATAATTACATGAAACACACTTCTTAGTGTTGTTTTTGCTACATACCTACGTCCTCCAGTTTGAATATTTCACACTATGTTTTTACTAACCCCCTAAGATAAACTGCTGTCAGCAGTAAAATTTCCATATGAAGTGTTTGCTGTTTATTGTATTTGGTAGAAATTACATTTACTTAATTTACTTACTTATTAATCTGGTATCTTGCAAACTAAAGTTAATCGCCTAGTATATAATTAATTCTATCGCTAAGGGCATAATTAAATAAATTTTACTTGTTGCAATTAAATGGAAATTTAATTTAAATATCTAAAAAAAATGTGTCAAAAACAACAAATTAAAGACGAATTTTATTGTTTTCTCAAATTGCTTTAAACTTGTATTAAAGGCTCATTAATTTTCCCCTGAGGATATGCAAATTATACTTTTTTATTTAAAGTAATTATCTAGAAAGAAATAAGAAAACTTAATTGCCGATTTGAAAACTTGGAAAAAGTTAATCTTTTATTTTTGTCTCATGCAAACGACAATTATTTATTTTTGCTACAAATCAAAGCGATCCTTAAATTTAATAAATTCACTTTCATCCAATGAAATTTTTGAAAGTTTTTCTCAGTAAATTGCGAGACAACAAACTGAATACCAAAACGACACGATATTACCTTATCTAGGTTGTGATAATTTTCAGTAATCGCTTATGTAAATTTATTTTGGACACCTGTGTTATGAAAATCTATCCCCATTTGAATTAAGCAATTTAACCTAAAATTGTTTCTGATGGGAATACCTATTATTAATTAGAAATTTTTTAAAATTTATAAGGTAATGTCAATATTTATACTTCATACACTTGCAAATTTCCAATTTGTATTTAATTAAATTAATAGATTAGCAACGTTGACGTGCGGTAGAAATAAGAAGAAAAATTGGTAACAAATGCTAATAGCTCCATAGAAACAGCTGCAAGCAGATAAAGTGTAAAATATTAATAGTAGTGCAGAGGAAAGAAGTTGCTACATATTTCAGAAAAGAAGAACAATTCAAGGAACTTTACAGTATAACTGCAAGAATTTTTTTTCGAACAGAAGCTGAACACAAGATGTGCAAAATAGTTCAGCTCAGCAAAACAGCTGAACATACAGAATGTTTGTCGATTACTACTACAAGAATTTAACTTTGACAACGTTTCAACAAAACCAACTTCATAAGAAATTATATTAAAGTGTTCACTTTTCAGTCTCAATTGATCATCAATCTTTGATGTGGTTAAGTAACATTAACGCCCCTGCTGACAGTTTAACCCGGTAGGTTGTAGATTTACAGCTATGCTACTTCGATGTTAGTCATGAAAAATGTACTGAGCATTAAGTACTTAGACTATTTATCACTTCAGATTTTTAATTCTTTCAAAAATGTAATAATATTTTATTACAAAATTAGTGCTCAACCTGAGACTGCAAAATGAAAAAAGTCAATATGGTAAAACAAAGGCTAATTCAATTAAAGCCAAGACGGTAATGGTTTGGACAATTATTTATTTTTTAAGCAATTTTTAACTAATATAAAGTTATTTTAAAAATTGAAATCTTTAAACTTTTGCAATTTATAAATCCTGCTTTATTTTTTGGTTAAAGTTAACTTAATATTCAATCAAAATATTTTCTTTCTAAAATTTTCATTTCGCCAAAGAATTTGTTCTTTTATTAAAAAAAAAATTGATTTAAATTATATCTAACTAAACTAAGCATACAAGTTTTAACAGCAATAGTAAAATAAAGTTAAAATATCTTGTAATAAATTTACTATAAAAATATTTTACAGCCTCAGAGAAACTTTAATAAAATACCAAACAAAAAAATTAATGTATTAATATAATTTTAATATTATATGTATATCAAGTATTTAATAAAAGACATTTGGAAACATTGGGGGTTGAAAGAAATTCTATCTACCTGCTTTTATCGATATTTTTTATTTGTAAAGAAATATATTTTCCTACCTTATTGCTACATATCGTTATATATTGTTTGTCATATCTACATAAGTAGATATTCAAGCATAAGCTTTGAATGGTGAGTCCCCTTTGAACTGCTTTGTATTAATGTTCTCTTCTATAGAATACCATGTTTATGATATGATATTTACGACCTCTCTTATTTATAAACATTTTACATTTAATTATTTTCTAAGTTACGGTAGAAATTTTTTATATTTTTTTAAATTACCATAACTTTTAAAAACCTTAAAATTAAATTTTTAAAGGAAACAAAAAATATGAAGAACATCATTTTTTCAATTTCTAAAGTAGCACAATAGATATTTCTCCATATAAAATTTATCAGCAGTTTTATTAAAATAATAAATTACAGAAAAAATTCATATTTGGTTCAAATACTTTTTAAATTAATTAAACCATATTTGTACCCTTATGAATTACAATTTTAAAAAGTCTAAAATTAACATTCTGCTAAAAGGTAACAAACGCCTTGTTGCCAAAATAGTATTTTAACCTAAATAAATGTGAGGGTTAATTAATATCTAACTGCAAGTTACATCTTCTTGTTCGCACGGTCATAAACATGCTTAAAGCTGAGGATCGTTTATTATCATCTTTCACACGAAAATTTACACTAAATAGGGCAATTTGTGCTACATACCTGTCTTATTTGTAAAGTTGTTGTAATTACTTTTTGTATGTAACTGTCACAAATGTATAAAGCTTAAAAATATACTAAATGTATTCAGGACTTACGAATATATACCCGGTACATTATCCAAATATTTTTATAAAGTTATTGTTTACATACATACATTTCATGGAGTATTTGTCAAAATTAGTTGCAATAATATTGTGGTTTATTCAAACTTTATCTCGGAGAATGTATTCATGGTTCGAGTTTTGTCTAGTTTTGCTTTATCGAATTTGCAAAGTTGCGGTCGCACGTGATACCATAAGTGGCATGTCTAGTGTGATGTACACCTCTCCTGGGACGCTATCCTTACTCTGTGCTATAGTCAAGTTACAAAACCCAAATCATATTAATAAAGTTACGAAAAGTTATTTAATACGCAATGAATATTACCAATATTATTAAAAGTTTTCATTGTGTCTGAATACAAAAGTCTAAGGTACATAGAAAGGTATTTTTCATTTATGACGACAAAATAATTTAGTAATAATAAATTATCCTATCGTACCTTCAAATAACAAAAAGGAATTAACAGTTACCTACTTTTCTCGTTGATGGTTGTGTTATTTTCTCAATATTTGATATTTTCTCTTTCCAAAACTGTTGTACTAGTAATCCGTGAATCTAATTTGTAACAGTTTTGGAACAGCCATATAAACTTTTAAAATTAAATTTGCAAACTTAATATTAGACATACTTTACAAAAATTACAAACGAAAGCTTCTTAAGTTACTCGCAAATATACTTAAATCTTGTATTTCTATCTGCAGTTTAATTTCCTATCAATTATTTTTCAGATAACTTCAACATGTGACATTTTTTACTGAAATGAAAAGACGTTAAATTTTGCTTCCTAGCAAATAAGTTTAACTGCAGATAGAAATACCCGCCCATAAAGGAATTTATCGTTTTATTCAGGATTAAAATAGTTATGATAAAATTGCTAAGCTTTTTCCATCAAACCCAGATCCTGCGAGTGGAAAAATTATATAAATAAGTTCAATATGAAAATTAAAATGAGTTTTATTCAAATTTTCTGTACTTTAGACGATTTAGTCGTTGTGATAAAACAATTTTAGTAAATAATCTCATTAAGCACAGCAAAAATATTATTACAAAAGCGTCTTTGAGAATGCAAATATTCAGAAAAATATTTTTCTTCTAAACCAATTATTGCTAGATGAGAAAGTGGTTGAACGAGGTTTAAAAATATTAAGCTTTTTATTTTCAAAACTTTAGGGAAATTATAATTATTTTTCCGGAAACTGCACAACAAGCAATTAAACAGGGAAGAGTATAATTAATATAAAATATAAATCAGAACAAAATTTGTGTATGTGAATGATGCCATCCAGAAAAATGGTGAATTATAGCCAAATGTAATTATGAGAATAATTCGAGGTTTGTGTGTTACATATCCCTGGAATGTGTGACAGTACGACATAAAATAGGTTAAATTAAGTACTCAAGGAAAACAAATTTAATACAAAAAATATTTCAAATGTTTGGGATTAGTTTCAGATTTTTTTTTTATTTTAAATTGAGGGTAATTGGTGTGGTTAAATCTGATGAGGCGAGTAATCTAAGGATAAAATCCTAAATAAGGTTGAAACGTTCATCTATTAGAAAGCTTCATTTTTAAAAATTTTTTTTACTGATTTTTTAATAGACATTGATTCTGGATGAAGTCCTGAGCATATCTTACTTTTGTCATGGCTAATTTAACAAATTTATGTCTACTGGTAATAATACGGACTGCTTATTTTACCTACTTTATCTACCCAATATTAACTGTTTTCTATCAACTGTAATAAAAATCACATTTGTTATTCACGAATTCATATTTTAATTTACTTCTTTTTTTTATAACTTTATTTTTTAGAATGAAATACCCGGTATTTTTGTAAGCTACATCATTATTTTTATATACCTTGAAGTTTTATCGCGAGTCCTCCGATTCGTACAAGTTTTATTATGTTCCTTAAAAAACCAACAATAAAACTACCTATATAGTTTAAAACAATTTTTTTGTTAAAAGAACCGAAAAAGGAAGAATTTTACTCTACATTTTACGCTGCGTACACACAAAGAAATAATCAAGAATATGTGTGTTAAAATCAAGTATTTGCGTGTTTCAGTTTGAGCCTAGTACGTTGCATGCTTAAAATTAAGTATTGCCTGCTTAATTAATAGTTAAAGATAGATTTAACGCATCAGTGTGTTAATTTTTAAGAATTGTCATACTTAAATTTTACCAACTAACGTGCTTGAATTTGACATACAACTGAGTTGTCTTTTAAGCTTTTATATACTTAAATACAAGTAATTAACGTGGTTGAATTTGACACACAACTGGGTTGATTTTAAATACTTAAATACTAGCAATTAACGTGGTTGAATTTTGGAGGGAGGTATTTCACAGTTTTCAAATTTTAAAAATGTTGTTGATAAAATAGCCAAAAACATTATATTTGCAAACCTATGCGTTTTAATTCAAGAAGTTATACATAAATACTTGAGTTTTAAACTTAGCAAAAATAATTCCCATTTTCCCAATTCCTATTTCCTGTAAAAAAACATACTTATTGGTTCTTAAAATAAAAAAAAACTATTAAGTTTTGATTAATAAAAATTTATTTATAATCAAAGTTATACATAAAATATTCAATATAAACTTAAACTTTATAAACCTATAAGGCTATAATAAAATTAAAACTGAAAATAAAAAATTAACTTAAACCTTATAAAGTGGTTGAATATGTGCTTTATCTGTAAATTTTTTGAAAATAAGTTTTTTCGTGATTTTTCTAGATCACATTATCAAAAAACGCACCTGAGATTTTTGAGAATCCTTAACAGTCAACTTTTTCTTCTTATTTACAGTTGGTTTTAAAATGGCATGGAGGTTGATTAGTGTTATGTAGTCCTTTGTAGTATCTGAAAATATTGAAATAATAAAATATATTTTACTTTTTTAGAAGGTGTTGTATGCCTTACCTTCCGTTATTGTATCATCTTGAATCCAATAGTTGCAAGAACGTTCATCTTTAATTTTATTAAAAAAGATACTTAAGGATTTCTCTTTAAATTTTTGTCATTTTTTTAACATATATGCTGATGTCCCGTTTTGAACATCAACGAAAAGTTTTGGTTTACCTGAAAAAAATTATTTAAATATACTAATACTTTACATGAGATTATGTCGTGTCCTACCTGAAAATTTTTGAATAATTTGATATTCAAATCTCCACATTATGAGAAGATTTCTAACTTTTTCAAAATTATTGTATTCAGTAGGGGCATTATCAGAGTCAATAATTGTCAAGATAGAGTTGATCAATTGTTCACTTGGTTTGTAAATCACACAAACACTTTACAATATTATTAATTTATAATTAACGACAAATAACAAAAATTTCTAAATCAGACTATACATCACAGCTTGAGGTTTACTAATAGATTAAACTTTACTGGGTGTTTCAGACAAAGGTAGAATTGTTCGTTTATCGCATAAAATAACTATCCAATAGTAGAATTTAAGTATTCATACTCAAACTTTAACTATGTGCAAGCTTAAATAGTATCTTGTAAGAATTTGCTTACTCGTATTTAATAACTGCAAGGTTAAATGGTATCTTTTAAGAACTTTCATACTCAAATTTAAGTATTTGCAAGCTTAAATAGTATTTTGTAAGAATTTGCTTACTCGTATTTAATATCTGCAAGGTTAAATAGTATCTTTTAAGAATTTCCTAACTCAAATTTAAGTATTTAGATGCTTAAATTGCATTTCAAGTATTTACATACTTAAATTTGAACATTATCTTTACTTATTTATTATTTCAACTATTACGTTCTTAACTTTTAACTAAGAAATAGTTAAAATCAAGCATTTTTAAACTACTATTTCTTAACCCCCATATAGTTAACCATTTACTATGCAAAATATCTTTGTGTGTAGTAATTTAATTATTTAAAATCAGTTTTCATATTGCAATGTAAATAATCGTTCTTTATATAATTGGATGAAGTGTAGGTAGTATAATATAATAAATGTACTATTTATTTATTATATACTTTCTATTTTGAATATTATTATTATTACCAAACAAAAGTATAAATGTTTACCCATTTTAATTTAAGTTATTATTTAAGAAAAAAGAAAAGAATGAAAAATAACCTAATTATTTTTATAAAAAATTTTAATTTACATCGAATTATAATAAATCTGACATTACAAAACAGATTTATTTTAATAACCAAGCTGTCATTTGCAAAAATTAAAGGATCATTATTTAAAATTAAAAATGAAAATTCCAATAAAACTACCAAATGGAAACTAAATCTAACACAAAATAAAATGCATTTGTAAATTAGAGGAATCACCAACCAACAACCGCTATCATTTTAATCCTCTGACTGAAAAAAAGGAAAAGGATTAAGCTTTTAACCTGTTACACATAAGTTTTATTTAAATTTGTATGTTCGTAGCAAAAAATATTAGCTCGTTATAGTTACATCTATAGTTACAGATTTGAAACAAACACTTTCGTTTAGCATAAATCGACGTATTACTACTTCTTGTTTTCTCAAAATTCAAAGCAGTGTCATCCAAGGCGATAGAATTTATATCAACTTCAAATGTATCAGAGATAGAAGCTACTATGAATGTGCAATGTATTATTTGTTAAGCAAAAGAAAGATAGTCCAATACAAATACAATACAAGACGCTTATTTTTATTTCCCTTTACGATACATTCGCTTTATTATCGACTTGAGGCGCGATTGTTGTTGGCGGACTGAATAACCAGACTCAAAGCGATTATTGAGCAGATTTGCTTAATACAAAAATCCAAAAGCAGAAAAATTGTAGATGACAAAGAGTGCTAAATAAGTAAATAAAATTAAAAAATATTAAGGAATAAAAAACTAAAATATAAAAGAAGGAAAATACAGGGTAAACACTCAATATTAGCTACAAATTGTATTTGGGTGGATTTCATAAATTTTTTAACAAGCCATTAAATATAAAAGAGGATTTCTATTGGCTTGTTTGAGTTAACGGACGTTTTCTATTGGTTAACTACGACTTTTTAGTTAAGTCGACATTAACGCTTTTATTATGAAATCCACCCTTTAAGTATTAACAGCTCTTCAACTCAGACAGACTCATTATATTTAAATCGTCTTGTTCAGATTCTTTTTTTGCACTTATTTGTTAGGGTAGGTCAGGTATTTGATTCTAAACCATAATAAGATTTTTGGTATTTTTATACCTTATATGCTTATATCCAAAAATTTAACCTACTATAACAACTGACATCAGAACTAATAGTTTATTATAATTGAGCGAGTTTTTTCTTTATAAGTACATTGTTTCTTATAATTAAGTACCAATAAAAGTACATTTGCTTAATTATTTTGGGTATATTGGACCTTTTAAATATTATATTTTACTTAAATTATGTGTTTCGCAATTACTATCCAAATATAATCATAATTAAATTACGGTAGATAACTCAATTTATATTAATGAACTGAATATTCGAGTATTATTAATTTAATAATTTGTAGATATCTGCATAAAAGATGTACGTAACACTAATCAATTAAATTAGCAAATATTATATTCGATTTTCATCAAAGGGATTTATAAATTTTGTTAGTTAAAATTGATGTTTAAAATTGACAGCAAATAATAATGCGAAAAAGTTAAAAATTTCAATTTTTTTCTGGATATGTTTGCACATTTTCTATTACGAAATGTATGAATTTAAGAAAAAAGCAGGATACTACAACTTTGCAGGTTTTGCAACCAAGGTTACATTATATTTGTCAGGCATTAATTTACATATAATTAATTTCGTTCCGCCACTGTTCTACAAATTGTCATCTATGTTATAAAGGTTATAATCAACCAATCACAGTTAGATTAGACAATTTATACTTTAGGTTTAAATTAGAAGTTTAATATTTAATACAAAGCATAATTTGGCTTGTTAAAAAAGACTATTCTTTGAATTGTTTAAGCAGATATTATTGTATAATCAGTTTTAAATTTTGAGATTAGAATAACGTTATTTACTAAAATAGCCAATTTTATAAACTAACTTGGTAGGACCACAAAATTAGCTAAGCACAGGATTCTTAGCGGTATTTCATACATTTAAATAATTCTTGAGAAAGGGAAATTTAAATTAAGTAGGTCTAACTTAAACGTTCTTAACTGAAAAATATATTTTGAAATTTTTATCATATGTAGTACACTGTGTGCTTAATTAAACTGAAAGTATGTAATACAAGCACCGGGCTTATGACACACTAAACTTAAGGATTGTAATTTGTTGTGTTCTTTCATGTAATATGTAAATTTTTATAAATTCATCATAATAAAAAGGAAAAAGTTATAATAGCCTCATACTAATGTTGTATACCAGCAGGTAATTCAGAACATTTATAAAAATATTAGATAATCTGCATGCTTTTATTTCTCCGGTAGTGGAAAACTGGTTTCCTATTACGCCGGATAATAAAATCCAAGATTAAAAACTTTATAAAATATTTTCCTCACTAAGCTTGAAATTTACAAACACTCTATTCCATACAGTTGGTGGTATTACATGAAGCTTAGAGGTGTTATACATAGTTCGCCTTTCTAATAATCTCTATAATTTAAATCACAAGAGAATTCAGACTATTTATATAGTCTAATACATGCAAAGCTAGTTTGAACTTTAGTTGAACGTATAACTTACATAATGGCAAAGGTAAATGATAATTAATTTGGGTTTTCAGCAGTTTACGCCATTAGTGAATATGGTGCGTAAACGCACTATACAAAGCCATAGAAAGTAAGTTAGCAAGTTTTAATTTTATTAAAAACATTCATAATTATTTAATATAAAACTTAAAGCTGCAGACAAGATTTTATCTACGACAGTTCAGAACTTTAATCATAATTAAGTTTGAATTGTCTTATATAAAACAAGTCAAAAAGTACTTCATTATTGTACTAGTAAATTTTGTTTCAAAAAATAGTATGGTAATGAAATGAGTTGGAATAGATCCAATTGTCGTGTAATTAATTAGTGTAATCGACCACATCTATTACAGTATTATTTCCATTATTACTGTGACACTTGAAAGGCACAAGCGATGAAATAATTCTCCAATTAAACATAAGTAGCTGAAAGCCACAAGTCCTTATTAGAACTTTGGTTAGCCTCCTATATAGTCTACAATTTAACTTCACGTTGTTGGTTAAACACAATATAAAACCAAGGTAATATTTACAAAAATTTGGATAAATTATTATTTCAGTTGGCGTTTTTTTCTAACATGAGAGAAATTAACCACAAATTTGTATATACAAAGAGCTTTTAAATTTTGATGCCGGGTTCAATACGAGAAGGTACATTAGGGTTAACGATAATTACAATTTATTATCTACACACTTTTTCGTGTGGTTTTGTTATATAGTTTGGCTTCTATCCAACTTCTTCGATAAAACTTCCGTCGTCGTATCAATAAACAAGTTGCAAAAAATAAAAGAACAAACTAAAATACTACCCAAACTGCGGTTTTCTGCAGATGTTACATATATCTGTATGTATGTATTACTTTGCAGTATCTTTTACACAGGTCATCCGCTAGAATTAACTTCAAAGCAGTGTTTACCTTTTGCACCGATAAATAAAGATGATTCCAGTAACCTGTCTAAGAGATTGCGTTTTTATCTTTTGTTAAATTTGGGCAGTTGGTGTTACGTGCACTTGTATCCTGGTTTATTATATGTTATATTTTCTTATCTGCATAATATTATATTATATTGCTCACAAGAATAAAAAAATTGGTTACTATAGAAATAGCAAACTTTTCTTCATATTTATTAATTTATATAGTAATTTCTTAATATAATTATTGGTAAAGTTTGGTTAAGTTTTATTTCAAAAGTATGGACGGCTGTAGCGCCCTTATATCCGAGCTGATTATTACAAATAATAAAGGAATTTTTTATAATTTACCTTTCTTTCGTATTTACAACCAAAACGCCTTAAATTATTTTAATGTAAACTCAAAAACATTTTTGTTTAAGATCTGAAATAAAATCAATTTAAATTACAGTACTTTCTCCATATATATTAAATAAGGAAAGAAAAAATTAAATACCTACTCCTACTAATATATTTTTTATAAACTTATAATATTTTTAAATATTGATATTAAAAAAATTAATATTGATCGCATAGACTTTCTTGCATGAATTTTTAAACTAATATGCAAGGCCGCATACTTAAAAGTTATTTTTCAATTTCATATAACTATACCTAGTAATTGTGTAATTTAAATATTTGATTGTTTTTCTGTGATATGATAAATTGAAATTGCTAATAAAAAATGTCATCAATATAGTTAATGCTATAATTGAAAATAATGCTAACTAAAAAAGAAAACGGTGGTAATTTATTATTTAATAATTTGTTATTCAGTGAATAAATTTGTGCAATAATTATATATTACATGACTTGGCGTATGTTATATTATTTAGTTATAATTACAGTAGAGATAAAATTATTATAATACGAGTATTATACTATTATACTACATTCGGTAGTAGGTATAACTAATTTTTGCGTGTGCGTACATTTTGCATATTAATTCCACATGCATACGTGATACACGTACATTAACAATAAAGCAATGGGCAGTTTGGGTGCACTAACATTGATTAACCCGTGAGACAATCACAGCTGATTGTACAAGGTAAATAAATTATATTATCGATGGAATGCCGTAATATAATTTTTTTAACTCAAATTATGGTGTTCTCAACAAATTAGTAATATTATAATGTAATACCGTTTAATTTTTTATGAACAAGTAAATTACATCAGATATCAGTAAAAAAAGTTATTGAAAATAAGTATTATTTATTTTTGTGTTAAATGGGTTTGTATTATTAAAATTAAAAATTCATAACAAAAACAGTGGTAAACAATTTTCTCAGACAACTTTTAGATTTAAATTATATATTATCACGAAATATCTTCATAATATAATAGTTAAAACTTTCTATTTTTTTTTAACTTTAATTTTCAAGTAACTAATTTTCTAATTTTCTTTTTCTTGTTCCAATTATATGGAATCGTTGAGAAAGCAATTGTTATTAAGTAGGTACTACTCCAATAAATTGCAGTTTGTAAATTTTGCAGTAAGTATTCAAGGTATTTTACTTAGTGATAAATTGCTGGTATGGTTTTGGGGATATTAGTGACCATTGATTTTTAACAAAAAAGTATTCATATTGTTCCAATTAAAAATTCAGTATAGTTTATTGTTAGTAAATATATAAATTATTAACTCGTTGATATTAGATAATATTAAAACTTCAAAATATCGAGTTATTAATAAATTAAAAATTGATTAAAAGATTTATTTAGCTTTCAAATGATTATTTTGTTCGACATCAGAATAATATACAAAATAATCGTTTGAAAGCTAAATAAATCTTTTAATCAATTTTTAATTTATTAATAACTCGATATTTTGAAGTTTTAATATTATTTATTGTTAGTATGCTATTACTATATTTTTTCAAATATATTCGTTATTACTAAGGTAATAATTTGGTACTCAGTTAATCTAGATTCTAGAATTATCAATAACTAAGTTCTTGAAAGTGATAAGTGACGCGCATAATTAGATTATCAACATTCTTACTACCTTGCTCAATAGCTACGTGATTGGGAGGCAAACCGATAGTAGTGGGGTCACTATACTGTAAGGGCAAACGACCACCCTAAAAAGTGTACACCATAAATCCTTTTATCAAAATATACTTTATAAATCCTTTATAAATCTTCTAAAATTTTAATAAATCCTTATAAATTCAAATAAATCTTTGTAAAGCACACACAATAAATCCTTATAATTTTTAGGATTTTTTTGTAAATCTTCACAAATTTTCTTGACTGCTTTTTATTTTAATTCTGATAATAAATGCTGTTGATCCAAAAATAAGTTCAAATCAGAGCTCAAATTCAAAGTATCGAAAAAGGCTGGAGTTACCGTAAGGTAATAACCGACGTCATAACATTATTTAATATGCGCAAACTCATCACCTATATCTACTACATATCTTGTTATTGCTCGGAAATCATGTTTTCAAATAATTATTGAAATATTCCCATTATAGATAAATATTTGTCTATTATTTATTAGTTAAAAAATTTTGTTCAACTTAAAGAATGGATAATTGTGTGTACAAAATAAATCATTTTTTCAACTTCAGCGATGTCATCTTTTTGGACCAGGATAGCAAAATTTGTTTTTGCGTGTTTGATGAGAGAGCGTTCATTAATTACGTAAGGACAATTTTTGTAACTTTTGGTCTTCTTCTCCCACCACGTTAGAGTACATAAGATTGTGACACCCCTCCTCCTCCCACATCTTAGTTAAAGATTATTTTTATTTAAAAAAAATTTATTTTGACCTCTTCTACTCGTATATTTACAAAATATGAATAATAATAATGACAGTCTAGTACACAAATGTGGTAAGTGACATTATTGACCTCCTAATTCCTAGGAGGTGTACACCATAAATCATCGGTTGTTTCCAACCAAGTCGTCATTTTATAAAAAGCAATGCTTTTTTAAATGTTTTTTAAGTTTTGAAATGAGACAATAGTCACAAGAGGTAAAGTTGGGACTGTAGCAAAGTTTTTTTAACAAAATTGTGGAGTCATTTTTGTGAAGCTTAAGCTTTTCTAGTATGTCAAAAACAACAAACAACAACACAAAAGCTGCTGCCAATCGCACTGAATTAGATGTAATCATACAACTTGCATACCAAAACTGCGTAGAGTTCCAGCGCATAAAAGAACCTCTCCTATCAACTTTGTTCATCAAATGTTTACCCAGAAGTTAAAACCATAAGCAAGAGCCAGACTACTTGCCAC
This sequence comes from Rhagonycha fulva, assembly GCA_905340355.1. NCBI lineage: Eukaryota > Metazoa > Arthropoda > Insecta > Coleoptera > Cantharidae > Rhagonycha > Rhagonycha fulva. Next base: position 37,378,028 of record HG996556.1, read on the forward strand.
AAACAAACTGGCACGTAAAACAGAAAACCTTGAAACTAAATATATTTATCAAACCAAACTAAATCAGCTGAAAATCGTTGTTATTAAAAAAAATTACGTCCTCTCTTTGGTCTAGTTATCTACTGATTTCGGATTATCAACACTTGCACAAAATGCATACGTAAAATGCGCATATAGGCAAATAAAAATGAAGGGACGGATCAAAGAACATTGTAAAATCTAATTCAGGGAAAAACTAAATAGCCAATAATTCAAAAGTTTTTTTACAGCCAACTCGGGTTTGCTTTTAAGTAGGAGCCCGGGTGTGGGAATTTTCTTTCATTAAGAGAAATATTATTAAGAATAAATTCTATCCTTTGTATAAATGAATTTATTGTTATTTTTAATTTAATCAACTAAATAATAATTAGGTTAAGTAAATCTTCACCATTTTGCTAATTTATTTTAAGCATCGTCAGGAAATATAGAATTAATAGTAGGTACTACAATGAAATTGACAAATTCAAATTTGAAGTAAAGAAAATTTTGTTTTATTTGAATTATTTATTTCCTGACGAAGCTTTAAATAAATTAGCAAACGTTAAACATTTACCTAATCGAATTACTATTTAGTTCACTAACTCAAAAATAGCAATAAATTAATTATAATTAAATGAACTGAAACGTATCCTTAATAGCTTTTTGTAAAGATTCATTTTTGTAAATTAATAGTCGAGCTTGCATATTATTATTTCTGGTAAATAATTGAGACAATTTTAAATACAGTTTTACGATAGAGTCTGTTGTAATCAAAGAGTAATGATAAGAATTAATAAATTATGAACTGCTCATTATGCACTGCTTTCTAATTTGTTGAGTTGCAATTTGTCACAATCTGTTCTCCATTGGGTTTTTAAAGTTTGATTAAGGAAAAAATTTAGAGTGCAAAACCCTAAATCATCTTTAACCTATGTAACTGCCATATAGTTAAAAATTAGTTACAATAAATTTTGTTATATGGGTGTTTTTCTAAGCCCGAAATTGAAATATATTACTATACCACAAAAAATTAAATGTTAATAAAATATTTTCGTTTAATTGAGAGATCAGCATTAACATTTAAAAATGATTTTGAGCATATATGGCCACTACGTCTGTTCTTGATGTAGCGTATTCTGAATGTCCAATTTTGGGCCACTATTTCACTAAAAGACACTAGTGTCTTTTGTGGATTGGTCTCTCTTCGTGAGGCAATTTTACTTATAGAAAACCAAAGTTTATGGTTAAGCCAAAAGTGAGCATCATCGCAGAACACAATTTTGCTGTAAAACAATTAATCAGTTTACAAAAAGCTAAATATAATTTTTGAAACTTTAAAGTTATTTAAATACGTGGTTACAAAAATTAAAGAAATTCAATTTGATGCAGCCGGCATCGATGATAAGCAATTCAAAATTTAAGTAAGTCACAAAAGCTTCTTCCGTATTTGTTCAAATTAAAAATACTAAATATCATTTGTAAGACTTTAAATATTAACTAATCCTAACAACTCTTGTACAAAACGCATATTTCAGAAAAAGAAAGACAAGATAAAGCGTTAATCCGACTTTAATCCACGTGGACCTGCATTTCCTACTCGATATAACTAAAGCAAGTGAAATTAATATGTTATAAATTTGAAGAGAGATTTTTTTCTAAACATTACTCAGTACGGCAGTTGGTAGACATGAGCTGGTCTTTTTAACAAAATTACTATATCAAAGTGTTCTCACAAGAACTTATTTACTATAATTTATTTACAATACACTGTGAAATTCACTTTACTTTTTATTTCTTTATGACGAAAAAGTTGAAGATCTTACAGTGTAATGTTTACTTGCGGTGTAGACATACCCCTAGAGTGACAAGTCCCACCTGAATCTATACAATACATCACGTAAAAATATCTTATGTAGTCTGGAGACTATGAAAGACAAGAAAAAAAAATTATGTAAATAGTTCTGGTAAAATATTATGTTACTAAATGTTAAGCAAAGGCTTCTCTGCAGTGGATATTAAGTAGCATCTGGACGGTTAATATATTTATCAATGTGTTGGTCAATATATTGTAAAATCCTATTAACTATTGCCATTGCAGTATTTTATATAAAATTGCACAACATATTGATTAATATACTGATTGTCTAGAGACTACTTTAGAACCTGAGGTTTATCCAAATTTGCTTCTGTACTGATCTTAGATCAATATTATATTACTGACGATAGGTAAACCCTTTTTCTGGTACTCTAATTGGCAACAATCTATTGATAGTGTTTATCTCATCAGCTACCATTCTAGATACCGTGAGTTCCTAGTCTCAAATTGTATCTAAATTATTTTGAAGATGGGAGGAAGCAATTTTTAATTTAACTTGATGTCTTTCTCAATTATTTTATATTTGTTAAATGTGAATGAAATGAAAACTGTTTTTTTAACCAGGTACTATTATGAAAAATGCACAGTTTATTGAACGATGCAAAGTAAACAATATGAATCAAAGTACAGTATAATGAAAAATATATACGTACTATATATGTATGTACGTTTGATTACAAATTTCAAAGGATGTTTGCAATGAAAAATCAATTAAATTCAATGAAAAGCAATAAAAGTTACCGTTACAAGAACATCGTTTCTGTTCATTTAGATATTATTAATTAGTAAATTTCCATACGTAGAATCTAGCATTTATTATAGCTACAATTTATACAAACAGTTTTACATTTTATAGCCAATGTAATCTGATGCTAGTTGAGCTTGCAACAGGCAGTAAAAGCACACATCGCATTATCACAATGTTAAACGGTTAAGCCGGATGATGCTGTTTTTGTCTATGATAAAGTTACTGGCAATGGAACCCAAAACCAACTTTATCTCTGTAAACTTTATCAAAAAGATTTTAATTTGTTTTTTAGCTTTATAGAATTTAATAATAGAAATAGTTCCAACTTAGTCCCCACACCACAGAAAATGGCAGTTAATATAAGCTCGGTTTATGTTCTCAAACGGTTCGTACCCAAGTGCTTTATAGCACGCAAACATACAAACACTAATAATTATTTATAAATTACAAGAATTAATTAAAAAGATTTTTATTCTCAAAAGTATAGCGCTGCGATTAAGTACTACAAAATTTAATTAAAAGTTATTATAGGCATTTCAAAGTTTATTGTAACTCAAAATAAATTGAAATAATTTGAACAAATAATAAAGGGAAAAATAAAATACTGTAGGGAATTTGTAAAATTAATAGAAAAATTTTTGAAAAAAAAATTAGATGATCAAGATTGTTTAGTGTGCTTGCGACACACCATAACTTCTACAAAGAAAATTATGTTTATCAGGATGACTAACATGTACTTCCAAGAGCGGTAATGTAGGTAGGTGTTACCGGTAAGTGGTACTTTGGTTTGGACGCTTCTATACTTTTTCTCAAGAGACATGGACACACAGAACAAGAATTGGAAAAGTCAAAAGCTGCATAGAATTGATTAATCATGATTGGAAAAAATAAAAGCTACCGCTACATCCGACGTTTGGTAAAACAAATTAATTTTGAATCTGTCTGAAAAGCTCACAAAATGAAGCAATTAGTTAAGCACTATTAAAACTAATCCATGTTAATCCACATTACATTAAAAGTAATTAAAAATTAACCTCTTACGGTTTTAAATTTAATCTACGTTGAGTAGTTTACAAAACCAGCCAAGTTCGTATTAATGTGATGTATCGTACCATCACTGCTTTGTTCTGTTGAACATACATACGAAAACACACACCGATAGATGCCAGTAATTAAATTACAGGAATTAAATAAGAAAATTAGGAATTAAAGGAAATCTAGTTTATTTGTGAATTTAAATAGAAATTAATGCAAACTATAATAAAAGGTTTTGCAAATGTTTAAATATTATGAGGGGCCCTTTACACTCAAAACTCTGCCAAAACCATAAAACGTAATAGGAATATTAATAAAACGGAGAAACGGACAACGTCAGAACTTGAAAAATAATAATTTGCATGAACTGTAAATTGTTTCATTTAGGAAACCCACTTCAAATTTCCTTATTGCGTTTCAATCTAGCTTTGTAATTATTTAGTATATCTAATGGGTATTTAGTAAAACAGTAATGACATAAGATGTTTCTCCTAAAATTATAATAATATGAAACATACACACGAATGTTAGCAAAGCTATGTGGAACTTGTGAAACATTGCAATAGAAAGTATATAAAGCTCAACTTTTATTGGCGTAGGAAAACTAAACTATTACTTGAGCAATTTTTTTGATCAAAATATTGCCTACTCAACTAGCGAGTCCAGGGTTCAGACATATATTATCGCTTATTCATTATGTTGATCTTTCCTGAAAGATAGGGTTTTTTAGATGACTTTTGCAGGTGGTATTAAAAAAATAGTTGTTATATTTTCAATATATTAATCTATTTAGCTAAATTTGTTGTACAATATCAAGTTTAACAATTCTTTTTTTTTAAATTGCATTATAAGAATTTTGAATCGAGTGGCTTGTGCTCAAGAAAATCACATTAGAAAATAAATGCAGTTTTAACATGGAAATGTTTTGCTATCATGGTAACTTAAGAAACTTTCCAAACAGCCCTTATACTATTACCTGACCTGAACCTCAATAATAGTTTGCTATTATATGCTCGATTGATTCAGTAACTAGTAAACTTCTTTGTTTTGCTACAATTTAACAAGATTTCTTTTTACCTGGATGCAATACACATACATGTATTGTATGCAATGTCACTTACAATGTTCTAAAGGACAAATTTCCCGAGGGTGCAACTGGTTGCACAAATAGATTCTATGTTACTAGCTATACATACATAAAACTAAACGTAACAATTTGTAGACTATCATGAAACTATTACTCCAGTAATGTTATAACCTTCGTGGTAATTGTTTATGGAATGCATGCAAAATTAACATAGTTAATTTCTTTTTGCACATCCATTAAAATTGTTGACACAGTTTTATTGTCTTATTTTTGGGTATCATAACGACTATAATATTTCCAGGTTTACGCAATATTGCGTGTTGAGTTAATATTAAGCTTAATTGGTTAACCAAATGAAATTCTTGTAAATATTAACCGTTTAATTTAAACATTAAGTTAGATTTGCGTTTGGAATAATGGCATTTAATCTTTATCGAGTTAAAATTATTACTTGATAATCTCGTTTTGGCTTCATTATGAAATGCAAATAATTTTCCATTCCGTTCTGCACAATATTAAAAGTTGAGGTAGTAACTGTGGTTGTTCTTTCATACGATTTCACCAGATAACTAGCACCCTGTGAAAATATATAGCAATTATGGTTTTCAATGAAAATTCATTTTTGGAACAATTCCAAGTAGAAAACTATATTTTACTGAACATATGGTACGATAACCAATCTTTAATATTAAACCACCCTTATTTAAGATTCATATCAAAGCTTGTGCTTTCACTTCCGTTTATATTTGTTTAGCTTTGCAAGTAATAATATAAGAAGATATCGTAGAACACTTAGCTGGTATATCCACGCATAGTAATTTGAATATAACAAATACTATAATTTAATGTTCAGTTTTGCGTTTCTTTAATACAAACGGACTTTATCATTTTTTTCTTCCTATAATTTTTCACATGAAACGTTTTCAGTTATTACGTTGAAACTAAAAAAGTTGTTTGTTGATGGCGTTTCTTTTATCAAAATTATTGCTTTCGATCTATTTTCACATTTATTTAATAGCAGACAAAATCTTAAGTAGATCATACTTCACACTTCGATCATAGTTCTTTTTGAAAATAAAACTATTGGTAATATTCGACATCCATTTATTTTTCTAATATGTCAAATCGGATAGAAAGCAGAAAGTGCCTCCAAGTTATATCCAATAATTTAAACGATAAGTAATGAAACCGATTCGACACATTGCGTTTCAGTAAAAAATCCATTTCAATGGAAGTGGCAAGACCCAAATGGAAGACTTATTAAAGAGTTTTTGCCTTCTTTCTATTTAATTAATAATTTAGTAGGGTTTATATTTAAATATTAAATTCAAATTAACTGGGGTTAAAGTGGCGGTGATTATTATTATGCCATTGAAGATTTTTACAGAAGCATCAACTTTGTAATACTGCTTTGTGGTAAATGGCAAACTGTAAATTAATTAACACACTTAACTCCCGCATATAAAGCTATAAATTAATTTATCCTAGGGTAAGCAGTTATTTACGGGTATTAATCACGTGGATTATATTAATACAGCCGTTATTAATCCCCATTTTATAAATTATATAATAATAATTTATGATTTCAATATGTTCTTTAACGACGTTGCTCTTTTTCTTGTTTCGCGATTTTGTGAACCGCATAAGTCAATTTCTTCTTGCTTTTTATTGCTTTACTTTCATTAAGTTTATTACAATTTTATTTCGACGATATTATGAAACTTAAACTTTTCTTTCTTTGCATTGCAGATACTATAAAAGACAATTAAATTTTCTTTTGAGTTTTAGGTATTTTAATTAAATTCAATAAAAATTAGCTTTTTCTTGTTTTTGTAACATATTACGAGTATGCCATAATAATACATTGATTGTAAAAAATATTATTTGCAAAGGTAGAACGTTTAAATAAACAATGTATAAAATTATTGATTCAAATTTCTAATGTACACCTGAGGTTATAATTTATTATGTTTTTTACATTTAATGCTTTTAATTTTTTCACCTTTCCAAGAATATTAGGCAAATTAGCTGGATAATATTTTTATTAAATTTATCAATGCTACCCATGGCAGGTCAGTACCAATTTATACATCTAAAAGCTATTGTGTTTATTAGAACATGCGATGTAGGAATCAACTTTGTGAGGTAATGCAACTTATATATTACAGTATTCCTTCTCTGTCATTAAAAAAACCAAAATAAAATGTTCTTTATAATTCAAATTAAATCCATATTAATTAAATTTTTTGTTGGCAGTAGGTACTTAAATAACAACGCAATCGTCTAAATTTTGATCATACTTTTATTATCACCAAACGGAGTTTAAAACTGTTTATTTTACAGTTACAAAGATTGGGTTTTGTGGGTTAGTATGGTTTTAGTTTTATCACTTATCTGATTCTTTTCTAATATAATTTTGTATTGTTTAATAATTAATGGCAAAAATCTTGATCTTGAAAATCAGCAGTAAGACAGGCAATAATGTGTATAGACTTTTTTATTTATTACTCATGTTCTCCGCTGAAATTGATACGAATTACATTTTTAATTTAATTTATCTTTCACAGCTTTTGCTTAATTATTGTAGCTACAAAATTTTTTTGCTGAATCTTACACTCGCATATTGTTATTAAAATACGGAACCATCATTGTCACTTTACTAATAAGTAAAAAAATATATTAATAAGCAATATCGAAAAGCTTTTTATAAACACAGGTAAATTAACTTACACAATAATTATTGAAAATATAGGACTTCTAAATATTATATGAAAATTTTAATTATAATTTGTTAAACAAAATTTAATTATAAGTAATAAAGGGTATCATACCTACAACCTCTTATTTAATTAAGTAACTCCTACAACTTTATTTTATAATCTTTTATATAAAGTTTCGGTTTTTGGCTTTTCAATTTCGTCGTTTTTAATATACAATTTCAATATTAAAACCTCAAATATTTAAGTAAAAAGTTTCGTTTCCTTTGCTTTAAAGTTTATTTACAACTAATTTAAAAACCACATTCATTTTTTATTTTATTGTTACGGCCAAATCTCACTGACATTTTCTAATATTATACCGTTTTATAAAAAAAGGATTGCAAAAGATTATAATAAATTTTACGTAATTAATTCTACTTTTTCTCTTCATTTTGATCAACACATTTTGATCAAATGTTCATAAGGAACATTTATTTGTCATCTGTTTCGAAAATCCAAAAATTAAAAATTTTATTAATAATATTGTTTTGAATTAAGTAGCAAAAGTAGCACAAAAATTTTGGTATGGAGGTTTATGTACATCGCGTTTTCATTACATTTGTGTACGTCTTCAGGCATATACAACATCATCTTGTACTTAAATTGCGAAGCAAAGAATAACTAGGTATATGCGAGAAATTCTTGCCTTACAAGATTTGCACCACGCGATTATTATTATTATTAATTTAGTTAGCCTAAAACCAAATTTTGTGCGCCACTGTAAATTCAGATATAAAATAATTATGTTAACAATTTCAAGTGTTTTCTTGATTCTCTGACGATATCCTGAAACCTCAGCAAAAATTACCTCAATATCGAATTTTCCATTTTGAATGAATCGAAAATTTAAGAATGTTTTTAAATATTGCTAAAAAAATGTTATAATTCTTAGTAAATAATGCACTAAAACTTTACGATAAAATAATTATTACTTGTATCAATTTAATATGCGATATATTTTTCAATGTTATAATTCTATTTAAATTTATTTACAAAAAGAAGTAAATAAGGACTGAAAACCATCATTGTATTAGTGAAGGTTTTTTACACATTTTTACCTGACTTATCTATTAATTTTGAAGGCTTTGTACAAATAGAAATCACGGAAACAATTTTTCCAATGCACAAAATAAATTAAATTGTACAAAATATATTACCTGCAAAACAACAGTTGAAGTTTATTCAATTATAAGCAGAAATTTTGTAGCTATGATTGATTTTTATCTAACATTATTATTAAATTAAAAGAAATTTTTAACACAGTAACCGTGAGAAATAATTTCACGAAATAAATATAATAACGAAATTTTTGCTAGAAGTGGTGACCCCGACAATGTCACTATTAAATAAATATGATTTTACCAGGATATTATATAACTACGGCGGAAAAACTTGATTAAAACTTAATATTGTCTCTTTACGTTGCAGCATACCGTGCTTTTAGAAGATAATGAAACTAGATAATGCATATACATAGATATTATGTAGATTTCTCAAGGGAATACTACAAGAACAATGTCACTTTTCAAGTAGTTATTACTACAATATTGAAATAAATTATTGTTTTATGTGAAAAATATAATTTTTATAATCAACGAAACTGTACCTACTTATATTCATTATTTTGTGCATGAAAAAGTGTGAAGTCCTTCGAGTCAAGTTATTTCAAAAACTTTTATAATATTATATCCAGCTACAACGAAAGGTCGCAATCCCTTAAGAGTCTACCTGATTTAACATATCGTAGAAGACAACTTTTAAACTGAAAAATTAAATTTTGCAACACGTGATTTTAGTAGTGAAATATTTGCTATTTAATTATATTAAATCTATTTCAGCAAAATTGTTGAATTAGAATAATACAATAGTTAGACTAAATATTCAGCATGTACTCTGATTATGTGCAGAGCACAAACTTTGGTTGGAATCCCAGTGGAATTTTTCTATAAACATCAAAACTCACTAATGATCTAAAATGAAACAGACGTTGTATTCTTCGGCAAAAGTTTGGAAAGAAAAAATGTTGTAACATTTTAAAATATATAATTTTACAATTTTGATGGAAAAAGGTGATTGATAATAATAATTACGAATCCTTGACGTTTATCTACTTATTAATTTCCAAACAATTATGTTTTTACGTTAAATTGACATTTGCTGAATAATTTTCAGTACGTAATAACACGGTTTCTGGTGGTGGATCGCATCAACAAAGGGTTAATATCAGAATTAGAATTAACTTCAATGTTGACGCCACTTTAGCATTTCACCATTAGAAGCCAATGTTTACTTGGTGTTAACTAGAATACAGATTAAGGTTCAATTTGCGATGTTGATGTATTGTTTGAATAGTACCCTACAAACTTCAGCGTCTCTGCTCCATTAAAATTACATATAATCTTATTAACGTAATAACGTAAGTGTTAATTTTGTATAATGTTGTATTTTTTGGAAACAAATTTCACACATCGCAAATTCTAATTACACGCTAAAACTATTGTAAATTGTGTAATAAATAAATTTATTATAGTCGTAACATTCCGTTTTTCATGGTTATCCTAAAATGTCTGGTTATAATTTAACATCGATAATTTTTCAGGACGTTAAAAATACGAATAAAATAGATGACCGTAATAAATAATTTTTAGATTAAAATTGCAGCAACTCGTTGCGAAAATCTAATTATCACAGCAATTTTATCGTTAAAATTAGAAGACTATAGCGAATTTAAAAACACAAAATGTAAATAAATTTCTATTAAATTAATTTTTTCCTTAAAAAATCACATCTGTTATAATTAAACGTCAATATTTGTAGAATAATGTTGATCGTTAGACGAGAGGCGATATAAAAACCAAAATTTAATTAGAATGTTAGTTTTTGCTATAAGAAATCATTTTTTTCGTTTTCTTGTTACTATACAAATGCACAATAGATGTAAACGAGGAAAATTTAAAATAAAAGAAAATGTTTCAATTTACTTTAGAAAATAGCAGATGCATTCAAATTTTATTTGAAAATCGCTTATATTCAGAAGATCATCTTATGTGCGGAATTTGTAACGAATGTAATAGTGGCTTTGTGAAGTCATTTTGGTGACAATTTTTATTCGAGTTTACAACCTCCTTATTTTTTATGCGAATTAGATATGAATACAAATTTTCAGTCTCTTTTAAAACAAAAAAGTTCTGTATTTGACGAAATATTTTATGATAAAATAGAAATTTTTCAGCTACATCATTCTATCTACGACTACTCTATTTGGTTGGATTCAAGTTTTTTTTGTAGTTTTAACAATACCTATTTTATCGTGTCGATAACAAAAAAATTGTAAGAAATCACACCAACAGTAATATTTTACGCTTCAGTGAGTTGCGAGTTTTGCTGAATTGTAAATTTATGTAGAAGTAACACATTTTAAATTTTATATTTTCCAGATTCAGGAAACCTGTTTTACAACTATCTAAAGGAAGTCAAGCTCTTTTATTTTTTAAAACTTGACAGATTCTAGTACTTCTCTAGTGCATCACAAAATATTTATCGCATCAAATTGAATCACTTATTATTAACAATTCATAGGGTTTGCTGACTTCGAATTGTTAATGTCACTGTAATACTTAATTTAAGTTGCAAAAGAGTACCTACTTCTCAAATTTTAAGTTCTACTTCAGCATTTTATTAAAATCGGGTGTTTATATGACAAGTAACTGCAAAAATATTAACGGTGCTAGAAAATGTAATAAAACTGAAAGGAATTAAAAGAAAGTTACTGTGCTAAATCACTAAAATTGAATAGTTAAAAAGACTATTCTATATTTTTTTAGCCATGTCTTATCACAGCGGGAATAAGATGACAATTTTATTAAATTTTCAACTTTGCTAATCTTAACAAAATATAAAATAAAAAAGAAAGAAATTAAAGTAACCAACATTGTATTATTTTTTTCCAATAATTTTTATTTTTAAAGGAGGAAGGTGGCTTGAAAACTATCGGTTGTTGAGGATCTCTCATTTTCTCTGAAGGATCCTGCGCTCAAAATTTAATTTAACTCGATTAATCGAGATTGCTTATGAAAAAAGTACTTCTAAATTCAGCCAGTGCATTTGCGTTCACGATCAATAATTACAATAAGAAATTATAAAATTATACTTAATCCGAAACCGAAAAGTCTTTTTGTGTGAAATATAAAATTTTTATTATAAAAAAAGAATTATTTTAGAATATTAAACAAAGTTTCTCTTCTTCTTATGGTGCCGTCTCTTACCAGAAGTTGGCGATCATCACTTCAAATTTGCGTATTAGTTTTTCTGCTTTACGGATGTCAAACTATTGCCGTAAGTTTTTCAGCCACGACAAACGCTTTCGGCCCAGACCTCTCTTACCTTTGATTTTGCCCTCCATTATCAACTGTACCAGGGCATATTTTTTGCCTCTAAATAGGTGACTAAAGTATTTTGCTTTTTTCCTTTTGATCATTGTGTAAATCTTCCGTTCTTTGTTCATTCTGTGAAGCACCTCTTTGTTCAAAACCCTGTCCACCCACAAGATTCTCAACATCCTGCGGTAGAACCACATTTCGAAAGCTTCAAATTTATTAACTGATGACATTTTCAGTGTCCATCCTTCTACCCCATATAGCAAAACTGGTATTACATAGCATCTTACTGTACGCCAACGCGTCTCCAATGATATATTACGATTAAATGTAAGACGTTTCATCTTCTAGAAAGCGCCTTGTGCCATTTTTATTCTTTTTTAGATTTCCTTATCCGGATCCCAATTTTCAATTAACAGATATCCCAGGTATCGAAAATTTGCAACTCTCTTTATTTGGCTTTTGTTTATGTATTGTTGTGAGGTCACATTTTTGATAATTTTAAAATTTCCACAATTAAAGAGCCATAATAATTTTTCTCTCAAATTTGAGTTATTTTCTGGGTTTACTTAGACGAATAGAAAGTTGTTTGTTTTCAATTATTGTACTAATGTTGGTATAATTAGAAACGGAATTTTCATAGGAGGAAATTGTCCAAAATCCCATAAAGAAATTGAATCAATCAAAAATGGATAACGTTTTCATTTAGTTTATTTTTAAATTGTTAAATTACTTACCATTTTAAATTAAAGTGAGTGCGAATAAAGTAAACTGTAATAAGTGATACGCGCTGGACATGTTAGATGGTGTGAGATACAATTTGAAAAGTGTAGATAATTTATAACATTTAATTTAATTAGAAAATTCAAATTTGGCTGGCTTGAAAGACCAATAAACTTGGAACACGCACTTCCAAAAAATCTGAAAAGAGAAAGAAAATTTGACAATTGGTAGTCGGAAGTTAGTTGCTGATAGACGATGGTGGAAGTCGTCAACTCAACGACGTAAGAATTGAAATTTGTTAATTTTAAAAATTGATAATTTACGAATTATTTGCAAATTTATTGAGAAGAAATTTATTTAAGTAATTAATTATCAGTGCAATAATAATTTGAGTGTGAGAAGAGAATTCATGGTTAGTGAAAATTTGGAAAGCAAGATTTACATGTTGATTTTGGGATGGTCCGCCATTTTTGGGTTGAGGAGCCGATGTTAATTTATCCACTTGTAGCATTGCCGTGTGAAGCCATCATGAGGGTAAATAGTATCTGAATTCTTTTATTTTACGCGATTTCAACGCTGATTGTCTGCAATTTGAAAATGATTTGTTGGAGAATTTTGAGGTTAACCATGCGACTTACTTCGTTGACTCTGGAATTGTTGTTTATTGCAACTTATTAATTAAACATCACAATTATACATCGGTTTATAAACTTCACGATTTATAGAACTTTCTTTATAATTAGTAAAAATTTGGTTGAAATTAATTAACTTTACAGCACATGCCATACATTCGTGTAAAGACAATCTAAGTGATGGTTGCGTTCAGCTACCGTTTATGTGAACAGTTATCGTTCGGCGCGAAGTTTGAAATTAAACTATTTATTTTATTTTTTTTATAAACTTTATTTCAGATGTTTAAATTTTATAATACAACGTTAATTTATTTACAAGGAATAGTAAAAAATATAAATTTAAATGTGTAGACTTGTCATTGGATTGCGTCCATTTTTTGATTTTCAACTGTGTTGATGAGATTTAATCCGAAAATTTTGTTTTGTTTTGTAAATCAGATAATTTTTAACAACAACATTCGTCTAATTAAATTACTATTAATTCCCTGTAAATTTGGTTTTATTTTTAATTGTGAAAAAATTTTGAAATCTCTCATTGAATTCACTAACTGAGCGAGTCTTATGTTTCCTAACTTTTTGAGCTACCGGACCTTTTGAGCGTTTGTTCGAACAGAACACGACAGTATATTGGAGTGTTCTGTGTTATAGCCTTACTGATGACCATGATCTTCGTCTTATCGATGTTAATATTGAGTCTATATTCAATACTGATTTTATTCACTCTATTCAGGAGAAACTGAAGGTCAGACGGGTTGTCGGCCAAAATGATTGTATCGTCTGCATATCAAATGTTATTTATCCACTTCCCATTTATTTGTATACCTTTCTCCACGTCGTCTAAAGCTTTTTTAAAAATATCTTTGGAGTAGAGGTTAAACAGTAATGGGGACAGAATACAACCTTGTCGCAAGCCCTTTTGTATTTGAATTTCTTCCGTTGTTTGCCTGCCTATTTTTAAATGCGCCGTTTGGTTCCAGTATAAGTTTTCGATTATTCTTAATTTTTTACTATCAATATCCTCTTTGCTTAAGAAGTGCCATGAGGATATCATGCATTACTGTATCAAATGCATTCTCGTAATTTATAAAGCAAATGTAGACTGTTTTTTGTTGGTCTAAACTTTTCTGAACAAGGACCCATATGGCGAACAGTGCTTCTCGCGTTCCCATTCCATTTCTAAGTCCAAATTTGGTTTCACCTATATCTTCTTCAATTTTTTTCCATAATTTAAGTTTACTCCATTATAATTCAAAACCTAAAACGAATTTCTTTTTATGTTTATTCGATCTGTATTTCAATTCTCCTAATAATAAACTTTTTTGGATTTTTAATTTTGGATAAATATAAAAAACGCAAACGTGAAATAGGTGAGGTACCAAAAATTATAATAAGTTTAAGTGAAGACGGTCATTTGCCTTGCAAATAGCGCGAACGGTTGTAAATGCGATGTATAGAGTTTAAATCCGAGGAAAAAAAAACTGCTTAAGACTAGTCTTCGTACTTTGGAAAGTCTACATCTGGGGAGCAACCTAGCAAGCTACTTACCGGATATAAAACAACTATATGCTCATAGAAAAAACAATAGTGACAATAGTTGTTGGTGGAACAGATCAATTAATCTCAAAAAGTTAAAGAAAGATAAGTTTATTTTAAATTTTGAGTATAATCTTTAAAATTGCATAAATACTTCCTTGTCGCCTTGAATTGATTATACTTTTTAGTGCCTACTTACAACGGCTGTACCATATATGAAGTAGGTTATCGTAAAGAATAAATGCAAGCATAAACTAAAACGCGTTCACAAAAACTGTAAAATTACGATTTTTTTTTGAAAATTGATGTTTTCTTCTATAATTTCATCTTCAAAATTTCTTTTCTTATAACCTTCGTAATTTTTACATTATGTTCTTGAGGTATCTTTTAAGTTTTTCTCTTGAAAATACAAAAAATACTAGAAGGCAGTTTTAAAGTGATCTGCCATTTGTAACGGACTTTTGTGGGAAAACTCTAAAATTTATAGCAACTCTGAAGAAGGGACAACAACAAACTAAAATAATAAATAAATTCACATACAAAAACGATAATGACAAGTTTTCTAAAAGAAATATGTAGCATAATTGAACAGCACCTAGCCGCAAATACTGAAAAACTAGACGTAGAAAACGGCAGCTCACTAAGATCGTAAACTTAGTGTGTTCTTCAGGATATGACATTTTACTAAATTACCAATTTGCATAACTCTTCTATTTTTTTCTAGGTAAAACCTATTAACCAAGTAAAATTCAACTTGACATTTTGGTCAAAGAAAATTATAATAACATAGTTTAATTAAAATTGTGATAAATTGCACTGAAAAATTTGATTTTTAAATAATCCAAAATATTGGGTACAAGAAAACGTCAATTCGCTAAGTGTCAAATGCACAAAGCAACCGATGAAGCCACTGAAGTGATTCTGATATAGCTGTATTTTCAATATTTTATTTTTTATTGTATTATTATTAGTAATGTTATTTAACAGAAAATATACAATTTTGTTCCCACTTGCTATAATTCAATATTTTGATTTATCCATGCAAATTCTGAAAATCCGATTTAAACGAAATAATCGTCAATTGTGAAGTATTTTCAGTGGAAACTAATGAAATGTATATCCTTGTGCGTCCTTGATATGCATTCCATTCTGAGCCATCATTTTTAAATATCACACCGCCATTTCAAATATCAAAGAAATTTACCTTGTAATTTTGCACATGATCTTACAAGAAATAACAATGTATTAATATTTTCAAATATTGAAGAATACTCCAAATATTATTACAAGAACTTAGGTTGTAGATTATTTTTTACGTTTACGTTTAAAATTTAACCAAAAATTGTATTTGTAAAGCAATTCTTTTAAATACGTTCTTGGAAATCTATTTTTTAGACAATACTGAGGGCTATAGTCAAGTACATTATACCCATTTAATCAATTTAATTAATTGATTTGTTAAAGGAAGCGGAAACAAACATTGTTACAAGCAAGTTTTACAGCCACTTTTCTGGATTAAAACTTATTTTGTTTTTAGGTTATTTCTGGCACATTACGGATTTCCACTACGATCCTAACTTTTCGCTTCGAGGAGATACGAAAAAGGGTATGTTTTTGCATTTATTTACATTTTTCCTAGCACATTATACTTATTTGCTAAAATTTATGACTTGGCATCTTCCTTACACTGTTTGCACTAGATTTAACATTTTTCATTACTTGTCAATTTTTTTAAATTTTAGAGTGATACAAAAATAAAAATTAATTTGTTTCATGAATTATTTATTTAAATAATGTTTAATAAATGCAGATAAATTTAAAATGTCTATTTTAAAATGTAGCAATGCAGATTACATTTAAATCAGTTAAAATAAAAAACACATTTGCACCTGACAAGTTTTAAATTTTTTCACGAAAACTCCTGATGTAAAAATACTGTTATCCTTTAATTGAATAAAACATCAACGCAAAAGATTTCCTATTAGATGAATCAAATGGCTATGAGAAATCTCATGAGTTTTACTTATTTAAAATACAAATTGGCCGTTTTTGTATGCTGAATAAATAGTTGTAATTCTCAAGAGATGTATTTTCTCTGAAAGGCAATTTTGATGACACAACAAACCCTCAAAGTATTTCGCAACGATGTCAGAAAAACGCAAATTTCTAAGCTGCTTTGTATTCACTAATTAAACTAATTTAGCCCGCGCAAGCTTTTTACAGGTTTAAGCATCATTTTTAAAAAAATTCACCGATGCGAAACTCATTAATTTATATAATTAGACATTTAATTTGAAAAAATTACACAATATATTAATTACATAAATATAAATTTTATATTTGAGAGCAATATCCAATACATTCATGTTAAATTTTACCAAAACGTTGTAACCTATATCGCTTTGCAATGTTTTATATAATTGTTGGATTATTTATAAGATTCTTTGTCCATCAAGTAAACTAACAGTCGGGGACGTTGTTAAAGGCTTACCCGTTTATCCCAGCAAGTAATTTGCATTTAGCTTTTACTCACAATCATCCTACCCTAAAACCTCTAACAGAACAAATTAGGTGCCAATTATGTTACAATTTAGATGAATTTGCAAAATGTATCAAGTTATCTAAATATACTAACAATTTTGAGATATTCATCCGTGTTATTTGCAGTTAAGTTAAGCAGAAAATTACTATAAATGTGCTCACATAAAATTGCTTTATTCAAACTGATAAGTGGAAGACTCAAAAACACATAAACTGTAATTATTTTCCTTTAACGAGTAGTTCCAAGTAATTACGTAGTTCAAGTTATGAATATTGTTAAATGGCAAACCATACAATGCAAAATAATTTAATTATTTATTAATTATACAAAAGTACTGAACGCTACCGTAGTCGTCGGGTAAATGTGTCGTTTTACGATTTTCAAAGTAAAGTAGTAGCACATTTTTTAAAAAACATATTTTTGTTTTGTACAGATATAACCGAATAGCTTTTATAGGTATCGATTAGTCAAGATTGATATCACTCTTTTACAATTTAAAACATTAATTTTTTATAATTTTAGTTTTTCAATGATTTCCATACGTTAAGTTTTGGATTTTTGACCTTTTAAACCGGATAGAATGCAGTCAATTTATATATTTTGAATATACTACAAATACCTCTTTGTAGGTATACTGTTGAAGTATTTACCTTCTGATATAAATGGGTTTTATCGTTTTTAAATAAACAAGTAATATTTCTGATTGTTTTTGATGGTACTGAATAATTGATTTTTAATACATTGTCGGTAGGAGAAAAAATATGGTGTGCATGATTCTAGGAAAATCGTTTTTCACTTACTTCCGCTCTTTCTAGGCTAACTACTCAATAATAATTTATTGCTAGAAAAAATTTTAACGTAACTACAGTTTTTATGTTGGCGTGAAAATAAAACTGCATATCGAACTTACATTTGAAGCTTCTATTGAACAAAATTTTCCGATTGAAATGACTGTATCAAATTGAAAAATAAGTAAAACAAAAACTTAATAAAATTGTTAGAATCTCTACGTGGACCATACATAGTAGATTATCCAGTCGACTCATTCATAATGTAATGATTTATAATATTATATTATGTCTTTTAACCTTTAAATTTAACTAAATAATATGAAATTTACGAAGCATTATAGGTTGCTAAATATCTGCCTAGAACCACCTGTACTAGTAAAAAGCTCTTAATGTTTAATGAGGACTAAAACATAGATTAAATCTACAATTAGTGAAAATCGATTAGACGACCTTTGCTTGATGAGTATTAACAAAAACTTATTAATAATGTTAGCAAAGATAATTTTATAAAGCAAATCATTAACAGCTATTTATTTTAATTTAAGAAAACTAGTAGAAAATTTAATATTTTATTAACAGAAACTTAGTAGGTACTATAAACTTACAGAAAAAATTTGGCATTTACAAGTAAAAAAGATTAAAATAAGGTTATTAATGAAATTTATTAATAATTAGGATTCATTATGATGATTACTTCAATTGATAAGTAATAAAATAACCATTAACGCTTTATTAACATTGCTTATGTTATCAACCTTAATCCTATCAGCAAAGTAGATGATCGAACATATTATCTGAACAAATCTGATGATCTCTTCGGATTGGAAGTACTGTAGCCACGGTCATAGTTAAAACATCGTAACTGACAAATCAAAGCTACTCGAAATGATGGTAAAATTTGAGGTTAATAATCAAAATGATCGAATGTGTAGAGATAATATTTATTTACAAAATATACAATACCAAAAGTATACAATAAATTATACAATAATTAATTCATAAACTAGATTTTACTCGTATGATATACCCAGTTCACCGTATACGTAGTATATTGTTTCATCGTTTAATCGTTTCTTCATCTAAACAAATCTAAACAAATCTAAACAAATCTAAACATCAGATTTAGTACTGACTTCTTGAGTTTGCTCATATTTCTTCAAAATCCAACAATCTCTCTAAACAAATGCATGCATCTGGCAGTCTCACAGTGTTCATATTGAGCAGGGACTAATCTAGGTTGTCCCATATACAATTATATGCACCTAATTAACTTACCAAGAAAAATTACAAGTACGGCCAGTATATATGAGGTTGTCTTGACCTTACAAGCACTCAATCATAATACCATTTGTAATCAGTATAATGCAATCACTGTTTACATCCACTGCATGTGACTTTTAAGTAGAGTATAGTCTGCGTGCTTTAGAAAGCACATTAAGCCGGTGAGTGGTCTTCCGGATTACTAAATTCCCATCAAAAATAAAAAACCAGAATATAAGCACATTGAGAAAAAAAGCCTAGCAAGTTACCTTTCTTCTTCTTCTTTATTAGCCTTTTTGTTTTACATCCATTTTTGGATTATACACCTCTTCAAGTTTTTCACTTGAAGGTTTAGGCCATATCTTCCCACGCTGGCCTAGTTGCGGATTGGAAAGAGTTTTATAGTCCACAGATCAATTTTGAACTTTTTAGCTCGCAGCACATATCTGACGCAACCAGGATTAAAACCGCGGTTTCCCGCTCTCTAGTCTATCCGTGTTTGATTTACGCCAGACTGATAGCTACCCAAGTAGCACATTTGAAAATTTTTAGTAAATGTTACCTACACTTGTAAATTTTACGTAATTTTTACATAATTTTCTGACCTATAAGTAAGTTTTGGTATTTTTTTAGGTAAACATAACTTTAGAAGTTTATTTGACCTAGTAGTCAATATAAAAGTAAAGCTGACGTAATTTTATTTTTATTTTTCGACTTCATAGATTATTTTACTAGAAAGTAATTTTTGGTTAATTTTTTAGTGAAAATTTACTTAATAATTTACCTAATATGTACTTTCTGGTAAAATTTACCTTTACGTAAAAATGTAGGTAAATTTTACCAAAAATTTAACTTAAACTTGACCTAATAGTAACTTTTACCCTTAGGTATAATATAAGTAAAATGTGCTGTTGGTCGCTTATTGTTAATTTGTTAACTTTCAGGTAAATTACGAAGCAAATTTTACTTGTAAGTAAAAAAAGTTACTTGACCGCCATTAATTTTAATAAAAATTTTTTGTGATTTTGTAGAAAATATTTATATATAGTAAAACTATTGTGTTTTCTAAATATAAATTATGAAATTAAGTAATAAAAAAATTATTTAAGTTATATTATAAAGAATTTAAATTGTAATGTTCATTTTCGTGTATTAAAGCAACCGAAAAAGTACCTAGTACATTATTTAAAAATTGATAAAAATTTTTTCAAAAACTTTATATTTATCGAGGCGCATTCTAATTTTTCGAAGTAAAACTAATACTGTTATCAATAAACTTAGTTGCGCTTTGAATTTTTCGAATCTACTTAGTTTGCAATTAACAATATACAGGTAGTTGGTGCAGTGGTTAGGGAGTGGAGCTGTGATCTGAGGTCTTAGGTTCAAATCCTGATCGCTTCTAAATTTTTCTGTGCCGTTTATATCCCAGTTGCAGTATTCGAAAAGTCCTCTATAGATGTCGTTCAAGGAGTCGTCATGATGTCGTGTTTATATCGGTAAAATGCTTACGGATTTAAAATTGTTTCGTTGTATAATTTAATGTATGATAAGTTGTAAAAAAGTTTATCCGTAAATATAAATAAATAAATATTACATTATTAAAAATGTTAATATACGTATTCAATGTTAAATGGTTGAAAACATAAACTTCTTAGTTGATTATTTTTTATTTTTATACTTATTAAACAGGTAAAATGGTAAACTTTAGTCAGATTTACCTAAAGTTTACGTAAAATTTACTTTCTGAAAGTTATATTTACTAATAGGTAATTGATTTGTTAGTCAAATTTACTTAAAATTACTTAAATTCTACTCGAATATTACGTAAATTTTTTCTCCACTTGGTAAATTTTACGTAAAATTTACGTAAACTTTAAGTCAAATAGAGTCGCCGTAGTTAGGTCAGCGACTAAAAATTACGTAAAGTTTACGTAAAATTTACCTTGTTGTGCTACTTGGGTACCTATTGGATGTAAAACAACTATATGCCTACAGAACCAATAGTGCCAAAGAAACTTGAAACAGTTTGACAAACAGAAGAAATCTTAGTTTAAAGTAGAAGAAGAAGGAAATTTGAACTTCTAAAATACTCACGAGAGTGAATAATCTTACTCTATAGATGTTAAATACCGAGAAACAAAGTTATTCACACTAGAATTTTTGTATTCTTTGTTACGTACTTTCCCATAAAAATATTTACAATTGGCCCAATATTAACCCAGCATTGGCCCAACGGTAGTCACCACTGGGAGATCGTTAGTCCAATGCTGAAATGATAACTTCGGTCTACGGCTGTCGACCAGAGAGACTTCAACTTTTACTCCCAGTTTTGATCTAGTGCTGATTAGAAGCAAAGTAATGGTATTTGATACTTAGTTGGATACTTGATTGGATGGCCAGCATTATCCATCCTTAGTACTCCAATACTTAGGTTAACCACCGGCAAATAAAAGGTAAACAGCGTTGACCTAACGTCGGTTCGAACATCGGCTGCCAACGACTGGTTGCCAGTATTATAGAAGTATATAGAAATGCTAAAATATCTTCCTCAGATATTTGAAGTGTAGTGATACATATCCACGATCAACTTTTTGACAACTCTGTATATTCTTTCTGTTGGTACCGTGATGAAATGTTTGTTTACTATATAAACAAAATAACATTTCATCATTTAATAACTATCTCTGACACAAACAAAGTTTTTAATAAAACGACTAAAACTAAATTGGTGACCCCGACGATAGAAAAACGAACACAAGAATGACCAACGACAAGATGGCTATCATTAACGACGAGAAGACTATCGCACAGGATATCGCTAAGGTAAGCATTAAAATACCTCCGTTTTGGGAAGACGATCCAGCTATGTGGTTTGCGCAAATCGAAATGCAATTTATAATGAACGGTGTTAGTCAAGATACAACCAAATTCTATTATATTGCCAGTACTCTCAATCAAAAACAAGCGACCGAAGTTAGAGATATTATTCTAAACCCACCTGAGAGCAACAAATACGAAAAACTGAAAACGGAACTCATACGAAGACTGTCATCTTCCGAAGAGCAAAAGCTGAAGCAACTACTACAGCGCGAAGAAATAGGCGATAGGACTGCATCTCAATTCTTACGGTATATAAGAAGTCTGGCGAACGATAAACTTCCAGAATCTTTATTAAAAACTTTGTGGATTAGTCGTTTACCCACAAACACACAAGGAATCCTTGCAACAATAGGTGAGAAAAGCTTAGATGATATGGCAGTTATAGCAGATAAAATCCTAGAAACCCATCAATCTGGACAATACGTGGCGGTAGCTAGTACATCTAGTGAAAAACACATCAAGTCCTTAGAAAAAGAAATAGACGACTTGCGTACAGAAATACGAAGTTTAATTCGACAAAGATCCAACACTCATGAGCGCTTCAGAAGTAAGTCACGAAATCGTAATGATCCAAAATTATGTTATTACCACAACAGATTTGGATCCAAGGCTAGAAAATGTCGTCAGCCCTGCTCATATAATTCGGAAAACCCAAACGAGAATCAGTAAATACGGCAACTGATTCTCACGTTCCACTAAGCCGTTTAACCATCACCGATAAAAAGACGAAAATCCAATACCTTATCGACACTGGAGCTGACGTTAGCGTATTCCCGAAAACCGCTTGTAGAGACCAAAGAACTGTACAAGAATTCAAGCTGTATGCGGCCAACAACTCCGTCATCAACACGTATGGATTTACAACAATAAGTATCGACTTTGGATTACGAAGATCACTCACGTGGCGTTTTATAGTTGCCGATGTGAACAAAGCAATCATTGGTTCTGACTTCCTCAACCATTTCAACTTGTTGGTCGATATTCGAAATAAAAAACTGGTGGATAACGTTACGCTTATGGAATTAACAGGTTTGTTAAAACACGATCACACATCACAATCTACGATACGTACAATAGATGCAAACAACGAATATCACTTGCTAATCGACGAATATTCTATTACGAATCCCAATATGGCAAAAAAATCATGTCTACATAATACGATGCACCGGATTGATACGTTACCCGGCCAACCTGTTACCTGCAGACCACGAAGATTAGCCACCGATCGTCTCCAAGTGGCGAAAAAAGAATTTGAAGTCATGATGCAAATGGGTATCGTACGACCCTCAAGAAGCAATTGGTGTTCTCCGCTACATCTTGTAGAAAAGAAGAATAAGGAATTTAGACCATGTGGAGATTATCGTATGCTGAACGCAAGAACAATTCACGACTGCTACCCTATACCACATATTCAGGATTTGGCTCAATCGCTTTCTGGTAAAAGAATTTTCTCCACGGTTGATTTGATTAAAGCATTTAATCAGATTCCTGTCCATCCTGATGATATCCATAAAACCGCAGTCACGACTCCATTTGGCTTATACGAATTTACTCATATGCCCTTTGGTTTGAGAAATGCAGCACAAACCTTCCAACGTTTTATTCATGAAGTAACAAGAGACTTGGAATTCTGCTACGCATACATTGACGACCTTCTAATCGCATCCGAGTCAAAAGAAGAACACATTAAACACCTTCGTCTATTATTTCAGCGACTACAGAAATACGGAATTACCATCAATCCGGCAAAATGCGTTTTTGGCAAAGACGAAGTTACGTTTCTTGGACATTCGATCAACAAAGAAGGAACGAAACCGCTACGAGATAGAGTCGAAGCAATTGTATCCTACGAAAAACCGACAACCGTAAAACAACTACGTAGATTCCTAGGAATGGTCAATTTTTACCGTCGCTTTATACCCAAAGCAGCATCGATTCAAACCCCACTCAACAAGTTTCTTATAGGAAAGAAATCAAACAATGATAAATTGAATTGGTCCGAAGACTCCGAAGCCGCTTTCGTCAAGGTAAAGAATGCATTATCTAAAGCAACTTTGTTAGCTCATCCATTAGCTGAAGCTCCTTTATCGATAATGGTC
The DNA here is from genome assembly GCA_905340355.1 of Rhagonycha fulva. NCBI lineage: Eukaryota > Metazoa > Arthropoda > Insecta > Coleoptera > Cantharidae > Rhagonycha > Rhagonycha fulva. The sequence goes on from HG996556.1 coordinate 37,402,390, forward strand.
GATGCATCAAATGAGGCTATGGGTGGTGTTTTACAACAGAAAGTGAACGACGAATGGCAACCACTAGGTTTCTTTGCAAAGAAATTTAACACCGCACAGACGAAATACAGTGCGTATGATAGAGAACTTTTAGCTGCGTACTCAGGCATCAAATATTTCAAACATTCACTGGAAGGTCGACAATTTATTCTCTTTACTGATCACAAACCGTTAGTGTATGCATTCAAACAGAAACCTGAAAAAAGTACCCCTAGACAATTTCGACACCTCGATTACATTGGACAATTCACAACGAATATACAATATATTAAAGGCACGCAAAATGTACCTGCAGATACACTTTCTCGATTAGATAACCTCAACAGCATCAAAACGTTAACAACAACGATCAATTACAAAGAACTGGCGAAATCACAAGAAATCGATTCTGAACTTAAAATGTTTCTAGATGAATCTAAGACAGCAATCAAATTAAGAAAGATACATTTCCCCGAATACGAAACAACCATTTATTGTGACACATCAACAGATACAGTACGCCCTTATATAACCCAACCATTTCGGGCACAAATTTTTAACAACTTACATGGATTGGCACACCCTGGTGCGAAAGCTACTACTAAAATAATTACAGCTCGCTTTATATGGCCCGGTATGAACAAGGATTGTAAGGAATGGACTCGACAGTGCTTACCTTGTCAACGCTCGAAAATACAACGTCACACGATGGCTCCATTAGGTAATTACATGTTACCTTCTACACGATTTGAACACGTCCACATCGATTTGGTTGGACCCCTACCAAGCTCCAACGGATTTAAATACTGCCTAACATGCGTCGATAGATTCTCAAGATGGCCCGAAGCAATACCTTTGGAAAACATAACTGCAGAAACGGTAGCGAAAGCGTTCATAGCAAACTGGATTTCCAGATTTGGCGTACCATTAAGAGTAACTACAGACCAAGGCCGACAATTTGAATCTCACTTATTTAAAAATCTGTCCTTGCTGCTCGGTATTACTCATATAAGAACCACCTCGTATCATCCACAAGCGAATGGTATGGTCGAACGCTTTCACAGACAACTTAAGGCCGCAATAATGAGTCACGAAGAAGATTCATGGACTGAAATATTACCGATTGTACTACTGGGAATACGAGCGTCATTTAAAGAAGATTTGAAGGCAAGTGCAGCGGAGATGGTTTATGGCGAAGGAATACGTTTACCCGGAGAATTTTTCTCGGCAACTAAGGAACTTAACAACAATGATGAAGTTATATCTCGATTACGTCAACACTTCAATACTCTACGACCAGCAGAACCGCCTCTTCATGGTAAACAAAAAGTTTTTATGTCACGAGATTTAGAATCCTGCACTCATGTATTCTTAAGATTTGATGCCGTTAAGAAGTCGTTACAACCACCTTATAATGGACCCTACGAAGTTGTGAACAGAAACTCGAAGACATTTACGATAATGATCAACAACAAACAACATGTAGTCTCCGTAAACCGAGTAAAGCCAGCATACCTGGTTTCAAACGAAGACTCCCAAACACCTTCAAACGAACAGAAACCTTTTTCTAAACCTGCTCTTCCCATCAATCAAACGAATACTCAACCAGTTGAAAATACGAAGCAAACTACAAGATCAGGACGAAGAGTACGTTTCCCGACAAAATATTGTGACCTCGTTAAGAAGATTGAATACAGAAATGAACCACGTTAGCATCGTTCGATCACGGGATCTCACTAGGAAGGGGGTAATGTAGTGATACATATCCACGATCAACTTTTTGACAACTCTGTATATTCTTTCTGTTGGTACCGTGATGAAATGTTTGTTTACTATATAAACAAAATAACATTTCATCATTTAATAACTATCTCTGACACAAACAAAGTTTTTAATAAAACGACTAAAACTAAAGAAGAATAAAATAGAATAATTTAAAAACTTAACACGTTTATTTAAAAATTACATTTTCTTATACACTTTTTTTTACCGAAATTACTACTTCAAAATGATTTATCGTTCAAATATCATCCCCTTAGTACTACAACTGGGTAACTTGATTTAACTGTTATTAAGAAAATTGAAAAAATTGAAAGGATCTGGGACTTATCTACATTTTGCAAGTGGATAAATATGTTCTATTATGTTTCTAAATATAAATTATTCATTTGGAAAATGTAGATAAGTCCCAGATCCCTTTAATTTTCTCAATAACAGTAAAGTTATTCAGTAAAGATTTTTTGAAATTTTAGTAAGCGAATATATGTCGGCCCCTATGAGGGCTGAGTATGAATTTAGAAAGGTGAGCTAAGTGAACGGGCTAGGGACCGGACTCTAGGCTAGCAGCCCTGGGTTCGATCCCTAACCCGGCTATACAATTTATACAACTTTATTATGACTTTATTATTGTATAAGGTAGAATTTTGTAAACCTCCTCCGATAAAGATTTTTGAAAGTGAAGGTAAGATTTTTTATTAGCAATCCATTTAATTAATTACTTGTCGCTGAGTTTTTCTGTGTTGCGCGAAAGGCGCCTACCTTATTTTTAATCGGGTGGTTACGACAAATGTTTTTAGTCCTTTGACTTGTTGGTCAATTTTTTTACAACGTGGACCAAATCTGTCATGAGTTTGCACCTGTACCAAAGTTGCGATAATATTTGATTATATTTTATTTTCATTGTTATTGGTGGTTTGATTTCCCAGTGTTTACTTTTTGAAGTCAATTTTCAGGCAATCCACCCTTAGCCTACCGTCGGAGCTAAGCTGAATAGGGCAACTTTTTTTAACAGGTAGCAGTCTACCTGGTGAACGTAATCGCTTTCTGGACCACCATAGCGGTGGGGAAAAGGAGGTAATAAGATTATTCGTTTCAGAGCGCTGCAGTAAAAATCATCTAAACATCTGTTGCCCAAATTGCATTTTTGTCCATTTTCGTGATATTCATGTAATTCTGAACACCAGGAAACAGATCCACTTTTTGTTTTTGAGTTTTCATAAATTCAGTGATAAGCTTTCGTACTTTTTTGTCTTCCAAAATCTGAAGAAGATATTTTAGCATCTCAGAATATAATATAATCGAATTTGATACATAAACAGTAATAGAAATTCTGATTTACCTATAAAATTTCTTAAGGGGGTAAAAATTCACTGAGGTTATTTTGAACTTTTTTACCCCCCGGTAAAAATTCTCTAGGGAAATTTTACCCCCAGTAAAAAATAATTCGGGGGTAAAATTTTACTAGAGAATTTTTACCGGGGAGTAAAATTTCACTAGAGGATTTTTACCGGGGGGTAAAATTTCACTGGGGTAAAAATTCCCGGTTACACCGGCAACACCGGGGTAACATTGGAGCAGCATTGGAGCAACACTGGGGCAATATTGTGTATTACCTGGGCGGTAAATAACTTTGGCGTAAGCCTTATCTCAGCTTTGGGTGCCAACGTTCGGTTTACCAGTGCTAGACCAAGCATTGGTCGTATTGTAAACGTCGGAAATATTTTCCTGGAATATAACGGTAGTTTTAACCCCAACCCAAATTCACAACAAGATGATTTCAAAATTATTGCAACAAACCCAAACTGCAAAATGAACAAATGGTTCAGAAAAAATTGTTGTCATTTTTCAACTTACCACAACAAAATTAATCGCTGCTGCTCTGCAGTCAAAGGAAGCCGAGGTACAGAAATGGGCACACCGCTGCAAATCTCTAGGGACTGACGTAAAAAAGACATGCATTTTACAATGTAACCAAATTTCAAATTAACATGATTATTTATACAAGTACAGTATTACCTTTTAATTAAAATAATACTGGAAGTGCATAAAATAATTTATGTGATTTGCCCTCGGCTAACGTCTCGTGCAAATTAACTTCACGCTCTGGATTAATATTGCACTTTAGTCCCTTTTTATATAACACACTATGAATCACTAGCAGTTATCTGATATTTTCTTTTATATTATTTATTTATTTCTACTACCTTTATAATATTATTTTATTTGTTCAGTTTAGTTGATTTATAACATTTCAACAAATGTAGTAATTTGTTAGAAAGCTCCTCGGTCGCTTTTTCTATGTTATTTATAGAAACGTGGGTTCATTTATTAAATAACCAAAAAAGGTTAAATATCTGATTCATCACAATTTTTCTAAGTGAAGCCGCAGGACATACAACCTTCATTGTTGCGTATAAGCCTAGAGCTTCAGTTCAAGTGGGTCTAAAAACTACAACCCGTTACAACAATAATTTTTATGTATAAAAATTTGCTAAAAACTTTATCAAAAACGGTGTCAAAAGTCAAACGACACCAAAATAATCAAAAAAATAATGTTAATACGGGAGATTTATTATGCAGGGTAGCGCAAAATTAACGTTGTGGTTTGAACTCCTTTTTGGTTTTTCTATCGAAGCAAAAATTATTATAAATTTTTTTAAATATAGTATATTTATGGAAATATTTTTGGTTTAATTATAAGAAATGTTCTCGTAAGTGGTTGCCATTTTCTGCTTTGCACATTCGAGCCGTTTCTAAAAAATTTTCCATAACCTTTTGCAACATTTCAGGTATTTTAGTCTCAATGTCAATGCCAATGTTGTTGTTTAGTTGAGAGTACTTTTTGGCTTATTAACGTACAATCTTTGAAAACGGTAAGGAGCGGTTAAATCGGTTGAAAGAAGAGTGAATGCAAAATAGGTGAGTCACAACAATGAACCGTTAATTTTAACGGTTTAATTTCCATAAAATCCGGAAAAAAAATTAAAAAAAAATACGGTACAACGCGGCACACACCGGGCACAATCCAGCACAATTAAAATTTTTGTGATTTTCAAAAGTGGCGGTGCTAAGTACATGCACATTAATTTTAAACATAAAATTCAACAATGTTTTCGTTTCAATTCAAATTTCCCAAGTTTTTCTTTACAAATTAATAAAAAAAAATTGAAATCAAAAAGTTACAAGGAATTCAAACAACTAAAATGTTCATTTTGCGTTACCCTGTATTTAGATAATATTTTTAAGATTCAAGTGACAAAATTTATTGTCTCTGTTTAGTGATTGCATAACTTTTAACCTTCTGAATCTGGTGGCATTTTATACCCTTCAGATCCCCGGTATTATAATATATTTTTGAAACAGTTTGAAGCGATTTAATAAAATTAATGTCAGAAGTCAGAACATAAACTGTGTTGATCTTTGCAACCGGGAGGTTTGGGGGTATGGATAAAATCTATTAACCATGATGGAGTTACGGTAATGTGTTTGCGGATTACTAAACACACATACATATATAAAATCGAAATTAGTGTTTCCCACTCCCAAGGTGAAAAATATAAGTAATCTATTTCAGTGCGTGACAATGTCTCACTGTTCCTCATCCGCAGGTAGAAGTGAAACTTATGCCAAATATAAATGTAATAATTTCTGTATTCGTGAACCTTTGAATTTTTTCAATGAATTTGAATTTTTTTTTTTTAATTTTTGAAAGAAATAGAAAAACGTATAAAAATTTAGGAAATACTATTAAGTACTTTTGGTCAAAAAATTGTTGGTTACCTTATAATATTTTAGTTTAAAGACTTAAAAAAGTGGCTCTCTGTTACCTACTTTTTTATACAACTTTTATTAAATTTTGAAATTTAAACATTTCAAATAAAACATTTTCAAGTTAATTAAATACTAGAAAAATCAATTATACATTCTCATGAGCTTTCAACTATGTTTAAAGCTATTATCAGATATTTAATTAATGAGCTAAAAGCTTATGAGAATTTAATTGACAATGATGACTTTAATTAAATTAAAAGTTTTTAAATATTTATTGTAGGTATTATTATACATACGTAATCAATTTACTGAATCAAAAAATTGTTATAAAATATGTATATTACGTAACGGAAGAAAGATGAAAATATTTTAAAAAAGTTTTAAAGTGTTTATTCAAAAATAAATTTTGTTAATCTGACATTATCATAATAAGAACAAAAATATTTAGTTGCATAACAAACTTTATTTTATAAATATTTTATAAAGTACGATTTTATAAATCGTACTTGGTGATAGGGTCGCCTTATGGTCAATATAGATCAACTGCTGCATGGTAAAAACCATACATTGCAAAACTAGAGGGGAAAACTAGAGGAAAACCTACCAAATATACTTTTCAGCTCTAAAGACTAAAATTGATCCCTAGTCTCATTAACATTTTTTTAGTACAAAAATGTAACTACACAAAAATGTCACTTTATTACAAATATGTATAAATACTGAAGTAAATTTGACTGTTACCACTAAATGTTGTATTATTGGCCGAATGTTAATCACTACCCGTCTAGACCAAATAAATTATCATAAATGTCATTTCGCTGTGAAATCGATTTTTAATCGACATAAACTAACCGTAAAAATATTAAGTACCTCATTAGAATCATCAATTAATATTTTGTAATCCCAGAAAAATAATTTATTAACTGTTCATTTTATTGTATTTTATGATAATTAATTGTAAGGTAATAATTGCAAGAAATTTTCAATCGCGTGGTGACTAAATGTATTAGCTGATGGTTCTGAGTACCCAGTTCAACTCCGAGTAAAATCAAAACTTGATTGTGACAGACTACTATCAGAAAGCAATAAAACACTACCGCGATGCAATTTTTTCACATGAAGCATATTCATTTTTGGAGGTTTGAAGTCCTCTATGTGTATAATACAGCTTAGAACCACATCACAGATATAAGAAGAAGGTATAGTCTATACAATGAGATGGAATCTCGTTACACTCATGATGCACGTCACATTTTTATTGTATAGAATTTTTTAGAAAATTAACTGAATTTAGATCAAAACAACCAGCATTATATAAATTTTACATAGTAAAAGAATAATTGTCATTTTCAAACTAACTTATGGTAATATTAATGTACTTATTTAGACATCTAGGACATTTATTATTTACAGGCGTTATAAATAATAAGCTTAATGATAACGGAAATAAAACAAGTTAAGATTTTTATATTCAGCCACTTGCATTAATAACTATAAAAAAACTATTAGCGTTTATCATGTTTGTTGAGAGTTGAAGTTCTAAGTTCTTTAAGATCAAAAATGAACATTGTGGGTAGTATGTAGTAGGTATGTATAATGCTTGCACTTAAAGTCAATCGCTTTATAGCAAGTTTAAGTTCAAAAAGTTTTCAGTTTGTTCTCCTACTTTTCAATTTAAGCAAAATCATTACACTAAGAGTTAATGTAAATTTTTAACCTTTATACGAAACAACCCTAAAACGTCGGATATTGCATTATAAGTTTGTCAAAGCTTTACTTACCATGCTATACTTAAAATAATATCGAACTTTTATATTCGACGAATTTCTTTGCACGTTACTCACAGCATTAGCTAAAGTAAAATAAACGTTTTACTATTTGTAAGTGCTAAACTTAAATGTTCTTTATAACATGAAAATAAAAGTTTTATAGGTTAATGGCACAAAAAGATCCTACAAAGTTTCTGTACATCGCTAAGTTTTTGAAATATATTATGCTTGTGCGATGGTTTGGTTTAAAATTAATTTTAATAGGAAATTTAGAGTTCTTTGTTGGGACGCAATTTAAATTTTCTATTATAAACGAATGATGAATTCAAATTCTGAAACAGCATATATAGGTAAACAGTATATTAATTTATAGTATAGTTCTCGCTTATAGTGCTCGGTAGTTTCAATTAATTTATATTTATGGTGAACACATAGTTCGAAGAAATTATCGCAACAAATTTGTTCGAGTTTCTTGGTTTAAAGCACGGCAAACGAGAAAATTATGCAGCCATGAATAATACTTAAGTATCTTGTTATAACTGTTTGGCCATTTAGTTTACTTCTAATAAGACATGTTCTATAGTTAAGGACATTAATTATAAGTTTATAAAGCTTACTCGATTAAGTCTGAAATGTGGCGGTGGTACACACTCAAATACCACAACTGACCAAGTTACTTAACCGGAAATTGAATTGCCCTAATACAGTAGTACATACATGATGTATGCTCCAAATTCGATTTGACTATTTTTAATTTCCGTTTGAAATAAAAATAAAAAATTTTACAGCCACTTGAGCAAATAATTTCGAAGCTTTCAACGCGATGAAAACATAATGTTTGATTTTTAGGTTATTTCGAAGCTGTTCAACTTTTCTTGCCCGTTCAAGTATATTTAAATTTAAAAAATTCTAACTTTTTCTTTTTTCTTGTTGCTGAACTTTGTAGTTAGGTATCAATTATTACAACCTCTGAATACCCATACAATTTTTCCGATTGAAAATCTGAATTTCCGTTCCAAAGCTCAATTAAAGGTCGCATCAAACCACTACTTTGTTGTTTAAATGAATTTAAAGCTGCTGAAGGTGCAGCTCCCATTTAAATCAGGGTATCATACCTACATAAATTTTGTTTTATTTTTTCCTTTGATTACTTTACCTGTTTCATAGGGTTAATTTTTTTTTACAAAAACCGCACTCAAAGTTTAATATGCAAATAAGCAATCACATATTTTGTGTAAAGCACTCTATTCCCTTAAATCAAATTGCTGTCTACATTTTAAAAACAATATTGGTTTGTAGTAAAGCATAAATAGTACACAATTGAGAAAAGAGATATAAATCGTATTTTTTACACACCCAAGTTTATCGGAAAGCAGCAAAATTTATTTAGAAAATATATTATGTGGGGTCGGATGGCGTTAACATCCCATCCAGGTTTATTTAAAATTTGCACCTTTGCATACTTATTATATAATACTTAACATGGATAGTTGCATTTACTTTATCAGGCACATTACTAATAAAAAATCTTAACTATGTACGTGAGCATTCCTACTTACTCTTACTTAAAGCATTCATAAAATTTTATTATATGAATTAATGTAATAAAAATAATTAAATAGCTTCCACGCAGACCGTATAATATTTTTCATTTTGGATTGTCGTAACTGGAGAAGTTAGGAATTCGATTTTCACATTTTTGGCAAATTTCAAAACAATATAGTGAGTGATACAATTTATGAGAAAAAATGTGAACCATTAGCTATAACTGTGCCGAATGTAATCAAGGAGATCAAATAACCCAAAATATTTACAGTGTTGTCTATGAATATAACTCATTAATTATTAGGTATTTCTAATTTATCTAGTCAATACCGGAATTATATCAATATCCTTAATAAAAAGTGTAAGTATGGGACTTCATTAAACCACAAAAGAAAGTTCCACTTAAAAATTCTATATTTTAAAACATTTAAGTGCCAGCAGAATAAGTAAATGTTTTAAAAAGAATTACACGTTTTTAGGAAATAGGGAAAAAAGCTAGAAATTTGTCATTTACCATGCATAATCGTATTGCAGTGATATTCCATGACATGAGGTCATGTAACTTGAATAAATTATTAGACATTCATATACAAAGAGGTCGAATGAATAAATTTTAGTTACTTGCCTAAAAAATATTTAGTAAAAAAATGTTAGAAAATATTCTTACTTAACTTTGTGTCAAATAATTAATTGTTGGTAACAATCGTGAATAGTGGACGTCGTGGGTGAATGCTATCGGAAATAAAGACGCAGCAAGTCAAATTTTATTAAATATGATTAAGCTATTAGAAGATGAAGATTTTTATTAATTTTAATCTATGTATTTATCGCATTTTATTTATTGCGCAGGAGCGTGACTATACATTGCACGGTATTTTGGCTGATTGGAAAAAACCTATTGTGGTATCATATTAATAATTCAACTTCTGGTTTTGCAAACATCTGATCTATACACTTCAAAATATTGGCGATAGTTGGTTTCACTAAATTTAAATGCTTATAAATTGCGTTAGCACCAAACAGACTCAAAAATTACAGTAATAAAAAGTTTAGTAAGTACTAATTCAATATAATAGCGCACATCTCTTGAAGTAGATTTGGTGTTTTTAAAACCTTTGAAGAAAAGATAAACTTCAAATAGCGAAATTTTACAATCGATTTTTGACTAGCCAAATCGATATTTTATTAATATCTCTAAACCCTTTTGAATTTTATTTTTAATAACTATAACTTTTGGATCTGCTTAACGTCTTTTAACCAAATTTAATGTGAGCGTTTAGTTACGTTTCTGTTAAAATTTATAGCAAGGTCAAAAATGAAAGGCAATCATAATATTAAAACTTGCTTACGTTTGCTTTGCTTTGAGCTTCTTTGAGGTACGAGATTGTTTAAATGTTAAGCTTATTTAAGCATTAAGTAAGCTAAAAGAAAACAACTGTAGTCTAACGTTAACCTATATTCACGTTCTCCATGAGTATAACTGAGGATGGAACAACTATGGACTTCTTGATTTGTTGTCATCATATTATCAAAGTTAAGATAGATTAAAATTATCTTTCGTATAATATTGACATCGAAAATTATAATCACTCACTCGCAACAAATGGAACTTAAAGTTTTCAATAATTATATTCTTCTTTTCTAAAATAGAAGTAAATAGAACACAAAAACCTTATCGCTGCACTCAAATTTTATTATTACTAATTCAAAAATTTATATTGAAACTCTCAAACCAAAATCGCGACCTCGCAGCTCCGTGGATCGCTCGCGAGTCCTTATCAAAAATTCTCCATTTTCCCACCTATGACACCAGAGGCGTCACAAATTTAAATTTACAAAAATTAAATATAAAATTAAAATAAGCAAAAATAAATTTCTTCATCCCAAAAAAATACAACAATATTTTATATTTTGTCTTTGCCAAGAAAGTTTGGTGTTCCGTCATTCTAACCTCGGCTTTTCGGATTTGTCCCATTTGCCATCTTCTAATTATTTCCTAATTTTTTTTTGTCCACAAGACATCCTACATACAAAAACCTCATAGGTGAAATATACTGATCCTAATTAAATAATTTTTGAAAGATTTGCGTTTATTGGCTAATTAGAAACTCCGAGAGCCTTTCTCATGTACTAATGTTAAAAGACAGCTTAAATGAGCTCAAAAATTTTTGCAGCAGAATGTGGTAAAAATTTGTATATAAAGTAAGCAAACCGTAAATTAAGCTGAAACTGATCAAGTTAAAACCTATAAAAAAGTATTATTTTCTGATTTGTATAATAATCCAATCCTGACCTAACTTAACTGAATTCTGCTATGCGAATGAAGAAGCTTCCAACAAGGATAGTTAATGAGTCAAATAAAGAAGTCTAGACAGTAAAAGTTTGTTTTACTACTTGTAAAAAGTTAGAAGTAATTTTCTACTTCATGATTAACTGAATATAAATTACTTACAATAAGGTGCGTTTCAGAGTTTACCAAACCAAAATTTTCTAAATAATAAAAACCTCAAAGTATAATATTGAATTTAAACTTAAAATTAACCAATCCATTTATTTTACTGGCTCGAAGATTAAGTAATCTACGAACTAGAATTGTAGACAAACAGATATTGATGATCTGCAAAAGAAGGATACTTAGTTTAAGGAATTAGCCTTTGTTTTTGAGATTAATTTTATAAAACATAGTAATTATTCTAAATGTTTTTCAAGTTCCGTTTCCAATTTCAAGTAAGAGCAACTAAATGAAATGAGTAAAAAACGTTGTCAATCCACATCGATCGCATTTTACTAATGCGAACCCTCAAAGTCTTCCACGTAACCAAACAATTAACCAAAGCAGCTACCCTCTTGATAATCTCAAAGGTTTTACTTATATTTACATTTACTACAATCCTGAACACAATTAAATAGTAAACTTCATCTATGAATTTTAATCACAAAAAGGACAATAGTTGGGTTAATCCTTAAATTTAATCCCAGTGGGATTGCTTAATCGTAAAGCATTGGAATAAAGGGTTGTTATTTATATCACCTTGTGACACCACTTCTCACTCTGGCTTACGTATAATATTTGGAAGAAAACTAATTTCAACAGCTTGTTTGTTAGCTAATTCATGCAACAGCTCACGATCAGAAAATATTTGATTCAATAATATCTTTGAGAGCCAATCAAAGAAAATGTACAGAGTTGCCATTAAAAGTCTCTTAAAAACTCAAAATAATATAAATCTGTCGATGAGTGAGTAATGTTGTTTTATGTATACTAATCTCTTCGTGAACTGAATCTAAGTGGATATTTTTTTTACAGTTAAAATTATAATCTTCAGTTAAAAAAAAGTTAAAAAAAAAGTTAAAAATTTAAAATCTATTGGTTGATCATTTCATCAATTTCTTGTTTGACGTATTTTAGAACACAATTTACAGGGCGCTATGAATTTAATTTTTTTTGGTTTGAACCTTCCACTTTCTTTTCGAAAGTGAATTTAAACAAAGATATAAGAACTGTAAATATGGATAACGCTATACAATTTTGATGTGTTTTTTCCAGGTAAATAGATGGCGTTAGTAATTTTTACCCCATTTTCAGATGGCGTTGCTGATTTGGGATTACTATTTTTTAAAATTAACAAATAAACCTACGATACGGGGAAAAAATCTTACAAATAAATTTACAGCTCTTATATCTTTTTTTATAAGTTTAAGAGGGGCACTTTTTTCAAGGCCTTTTTAATTTAATCAACAGATGGCGCCTACTTAAATATTTTTATAAAATACTAGGAGGCTTTTGTATTTAAAATATAGCAAATTCGTTGAGATAATACTATTCTATAAACAATATTCTTGGTCTTAAGTTATTTTGGGTTTGTAATATTTATTTATAAAAACACAATTCATAATTAAAGTTTAATTATCTTTTTTTGTAAGTGAGTGAGTTTTAACATACTCAATAGGAACTCAAAATAGCTTAAGACCAAGAATATTGTTTAGAGAATAGTATTATCTCAACGAATTTGCTATATTTTAAATACAAAAGCCTCCTAGTATTTTATAAAAATATTTAAGTAGGCGCCATCTGTTGATTAAATTAAAAGGGCCTTGAAAAAAGTGCCCCTCTTAAGCAAACTGTAATTTATATCAGATTCTTGCATGTTGCAGCTACTGATGCATCTCTAGGAAATTATTAAAGCTGAAATAAAGCAATTTAGAATGTCAAAATTAGGATTTCTTCTAATTAGCTATGGATTGACTTGTGCTGGATGCTAAAGGTATAGACTATAGATGGTTTAAATATGTTACCAACTTAAATATTATACTACTTATAGAGAACACAAAACAAATCAAAAACTTTTCATAAAGTTACTCCAAATTTTATTAACAATTTTAACCATTTATTAAAACAATGGCCAAAAAGTCAAATCAAATAGATGAAGAATTGAAAAGATTTAAAGCCGAAATAGCCAACTCTTGTCCGGTTCCCAAGCCGCATTTAGGCCAAAGTTCAAAAGTTGAAAATAACTTGCAAAGTAATGCTGCAGCTGCTAAACCTACACTTTATCCAAGGAAAATTCAGTATAATGTTGAGGCAAGTACATCTCATTCAAGTACAATTAGTACCTCCAAACAAACTTTACTATTACCAAATGATATTAGAACACAACAATATAATGTTGGACAGAATATTAATATATCAAATATAAAAACTGATGTTGAACAAAAATTAAAACAACTTAAAGAGAATAAGGTTATTGTTGCACCACAATTAGCTCAAGTTGCTATTTTACAAGGTAAAGCAAGTACAACTATGCAATCGGGTAAACCTTACAATAAGAAAAATCAAGGAAAAGATAAGAAGTTATTGCGTACTAGTGGTGGTAAAACTTGGGAAGATGCAACACTAGCAGATTGGGATGATAATGACTTTCGACTATTTTGCGGTGATTTAGGAAATGACGTCAATGATGATGTATTAATTAAAGCCTTCAACAAATATCCTTCATTTTTGAAAGCACGTGTTATTCGGGATAAAAAAACCAACAAAAGTAAAGGTTATGGATTTGTCAGTTTTAAGAATCCTACCGATTTTACAAGGGCTGTAAGAGAAATGAATGGTTGTTACGTTGGAAGCAGACCCATCAAATTAAAGAAGAGCAATTGGAAGAATAGAGCTTTCGATGTTGTTAAAAAAAAAGAAAACGAAAGAATAAATCTTATCAATAAGATTAACCAAAATTGATATAATTTGTGATTTATTGTTTTTGAAGGCAATCAAGTTATAAAAGTTAATAAATAATTAAGAAATATATGATTTTAAACTGTATTGCAGGTTTTGGCCTGCAATAGAGGTCAAAAAGGCCTTTTGAAAAAAGTTTCACTTCTTTTTTCTTGACGACTTGAAAATGAGTTGAAGATTTAATTCCATATTTTTTTGTATGGTGGAAAAGCAAGAATGTTGACTAGCCACGATGAATTGTTTTTAGGTTTTTATATGCTGTATAGGAATTCGAACCTAGGAAGGAAGACTAAAGACCAAAGTGCCAATTTATTTGGATTTTATTACGTTATAAGTAATGAAGCTAGTTTATATTTGTTTATGTTTACGTGATCCTTGTCAATTAAATCTCCAAACTCTGGAGACAATTACACCATTTTAACCTTAAATTCAGAAAGCATCAATGCGGTGATCAGTGCGGTTTATATGATTTGGAATTGAAATGTTCTCTAGGTGTAGACCAAGTTAGGGAGTTTGGAGTAGTTATTTTTGGTAACGTTGCTGAGGAAATGGTTATAAATTAAAATAATAATCTAGTCATAACTATACGGTTATATAACCATGTTGAAATTAGAATTGCACCTACTACAATTATTATCGTTCTTGTAAAAGCACACCGCCTTTCAACAAAATCAAAAAAAAAATAGTAAAAAGATCTTTTATATTTAATGTTTAAAATTATTTTTGCATAAAGGAGTTGCTGTGGGTGGAAAAAAATTTAGATATTTTTAAAGATCGACGGTGAAAAGCAATTTATTTAAGTTTTAAAATGTTGAAGTTTCAAACGATTACAATAATTGACTACATTCACAACAATAAAACAAACATTTCAAAAGAAATTCAACGTTTGTACAAAAATTGACAGTTGTGACTTTTTAGCTAAAAGTAAATTTATAAATCGCTATATAACGGCACCTTATGCAAAGTTTCTCAAACTCAAAATTATATCAAGTAGAATAAAATTAATAATTTTCTGTAATTGTAAATAAATTGACAGATCTACAAGAAATTATTATTTGCAAAGGCCGTAAAGTTTAACTAAAATTCGAATATTAAATGAAATTTCATTTTCAGAAAAAAAAAATTAAAATAGGTTTTTTAACAAAATTTTCTCAAATCAGATTATTATTTAAAATTTAGCAATATCGACAAATTGTAGGCACGAATTATCAGAATTATTAGTTAAGTAGGTGGGTACCTACTTACAAATATTTTAGAATTGAAATATTTTACAAAGAGAGTTACGCGACAAGTAGGGACTTTCAATATCCTGCTTATTAAATTTCAATATTTTTGTTCTTATTTAAAAATTACTGTTTGCGCGTTTAAATTGCAACATTGTGAATAATGTGATTGATATTATGTTATACAAAGAAATTGCTAAAAAAAATTATTTGTTATGATAAAAACAAATATTTAAACAAGTAGTTTGAATAGTATTTACTACTAATAATTATGTGTAATATTAAATTTAAATACTAATTAGTTTGACTAATATGAAACTTATGTAAATTCAATAGAATCAACCACATAATCTAGCACGCAATATGAACTTGTGCTTACAAATTAGTCAGATGTATTCCCATTGAGTTCTTAATTAACCTACTTGTACCTATTAATCCTCTATCGCAAACGGCCTAAGTATGTTATCGTCACTACTTGTAGGTACATAATTATGAAACAAATTTTATGATTATGCTTTGCTATACTACCTATTCTATTTGGTTTATCTGACATAAGTGAACCTTCATTAACAGAAAATCGTTTATCATCAATACCACAAAATTTAATTGTTTTCAAACAAAATTTTAATTTTATTGAAACTGTTTCTGGTTTTCAATTTGCAAGTTGATATTAAGCAGAGTTCGAAACCAAATTAGCCACATTTTTCACACTAACAAACGTTGAACCGCAAAGCCTTTTCAATTATTTTTAATTACTGTTCTCTAATCGTTTTAAAATTTGCCTTTAAATTGGATAGCAAAGTTACATGCTATGCCAATCTTATTTTAAAATCTCTATGTAAAATCTCAGCTTAAACTTTTTGTTTTTTTTTTGATAAATTAGACTTAATTTTCAAACGATTTACCATAAATGTCATGAATAATCAAAGAAATGTTAAAAGTCGGTCATTTTAAATTAATTCAAGCTATCTGTTATGTGTTTTTTCTTGAAAATAAGTATAATTTCTAATAAAACACTCATAAATAAAAGTATATCAGGTTTGAAATTACGTGGAAGATGGCAGTTTAAATTTAAATGCAAAAGTTAACCTTAATTAATGATCAGTTTCAAAAACGATTATTTCTGAAGTTTCATATTGGAACAAGAAAATTTTAGCCAATTCACTAATTAGAAATAATTGGAAAAATTGTTAGAACATTTATGATATAGTATGATAGATCAAGAGGATGAGCTTTCTAGCAAGTTATTATATTCGATATTGGTTAGTTTTATTTCACAACTGTTATCTACAACATTATAAATTTATCTAATATAGTTTTTTAAATCATACAAAAATATGAACTTGATAAAGTTTAAGTATTAATACAACAAAGCTACAATTTACAATGTGATACTGCAAGTGCTTTAGTAATGCAGGTAATAATTTTTGCAAAATGTCAACATAAAAGCAATTTTATTTTCTCTCAGGTGAACTACATTATACTGAAGAATTTAAATGTAATTTAAAATTTAATTAAACATCTTGAACATAAATTTCAAAATTATAGTTTAACGTAACTGTAACATAAAGTAACGCGAATCTTATTGGTATTTTATTGTTTCAATAAAATTGTGAAGTTTGTGGACAGTTCGTCTTAGTTTACACTTTAGTTCGGCGCCATATGTCAAGTCAAACGTGAAAAATACTTCGAAGTTGCGTGTTATTGATTTAGCAAAAAATAAACTTTATGGAAAAGCGGTTTTTTTGCTTCTTTATTTTTAGTTTCATTTATAAAGTGGCTATTGTCTTTGCTTGGCCTGTTTATTTCACGGTGGTTGACTTGCCAGTATATATTGCTTTTCTTTACAATATTTCATTAAATTCCTTCAAATGAAGATAATTTTTCTTTACAAATTTGTATTGCTTTTCTCAAACTACAAACTTAGTTTGCTGGTAATGCAACGAAATAAGCTAAACGACTAATTTAGGTTCTGTCGACCGTCACTAAGTCGGTGGAATAATCACATGACTGCCCAAATCAAGTCAAATTATCTTTTTCCAAACCACCCTTAATGAAAGTTTTCTTATCGAACCTTTAACAGCAATAAATTTAAACTTCTTATTTCTCTCCCCCGGGTTTTATCTACCTAGGTGTGATATACAATATTTTTATCTGATTTTTTTTCATTTCGCTGACTCAGCATATGTAGCTTAAGCTAACTTGTATTTTATCTTTTTTACTTTTACTAAGTTTATGATCTTTTATTTCTGCTTTCTCATTTTCCACTTTGAGGCTTTTGTTCTGTCATTTTCGATTATTTTGTAGTTTATTTTTCAGTTTCATAACTGAGAATTTCTACATGGCTGAGTTTGTAGTTTCCCGGGGCCTTTGGTTATTATTTATTAACAATTATGTGAAACTAGAACAACATACCTGATTATAAGTAATGTAATATGTATACTTTTATTTACACAATTTTACCCAAAACAACCTAAAAACATTTATGTTTTACAATTTAAAATTATAAATTTCCTGCATGAGTACTACTGAATAATTAGAATTATTTCCTACTATTTTACTTTTTTGATACCAAAATTAATTTAATCACAAAAGTATTTCATAAAAATCAAAACAATATTTTTTTAAATGTAATTTGTCAAAGTAAGACTCAAACTTACAACTAACAGTGATATAGCAATATTTCAAACAAATTTTTTGAAACTTTAAGTGCATTATTTTAATCGTTTAATGAAATTTTAATTGGCTCATTAAATGGTATAAACATAAAATTAAAAAAACGTTAGTTTTCTAGCTTACACTTCTTAATTTAAGACTAGAATCTGCATTTACATTACAAGCAGTAGTAAACACTTTTATTGCTTTTTATCCTTTTTTCTTTAATTATTATTTGGAGGTATGTTAAGGATGCTGACCAAATGCTATCTAGAGAGAAAATTTTGATTTTAAATCAATTAGCTACGCTTCGTTTTTTTTACAACACTTTTACCACTATTATATTATTTCTTATACTCATTTTATTTGAGTAAAACTATTTTTAATTATCAATATATTCGTTTTAGGATGTTGGCAGTCTATTCGAAAACCAGGACCGTTTGGGGATTACAGCTGCGACGCCCCTTGGGAACTGATCGACTCGGCTGCAAGGTCTATGATGTCACGACCAAGTGATAACGTCGAATTTGTTCTTTGGACTGGGTAAGAATAATTAAAATAATTTACTTACTTGACATTTTAAAACGAAAATGTTATTCTCCCTGCTACTTTTTCAATAATAACTGTAGTTGTAAAACCGTCTGTGTCAGTATCAGTTATTACTGCAATTAAGTTTGTTATAAAGTATACAAAAGCTAATCATCGTGTACAAAAAATTGTGAGGAAGATATTATTTGCCACTACTTAAAAATTGTTTATAAGACAAAGTATCAAGTAAGCCTTTTTCATCTTAAAGAGCAAGCGTTATGAGCGCATAACCTAAAGCAAGCTAACACGTTCGCATAATTCTCAATAATGAAAGGATGTAGCTTCATTAAGAAGAGTAAGTTTCAGCATAAATCATGATGTTAAGAAATTCTGTACAGCAGTAAAATTTTCTAAACCCTAAAACCATTTGTTAAGATATTATCCAGTACAGCAAGGAGATCCATATTTTACTGCTTCAATGACGAAGAACCTAAGTGAACCAACCGCGTTTATGTTCGTTTATACATGTTTCATGAATTCATGGGGTGTTGTAAATACGACGGAAACTGAGCTACTCCTAACCAATTTATTATCAAGCTGGAACTTTTAAACGAGAGTTTTCTCTTCTAAAAACATAGCTTTATAGCAGGTTTCCATATACTGTAATACTAAAATTGTGCTGTTAATATCATACAATGTAATTCTCTCATTATATTGGAACTAAAAAGCACTTAACCCGATTATAATTTTTTAAATTAAATTAAATGTTTTAAATTGCAAAAAAACATTGCAAAAATTACAAAAAAAAACATTACTTATGAACTATGTGTATGAATAAGTTAAAAATGGAACCACTAGAAAAAAAATCAATCGGTTAATAAAACATGAATAGAATGCGCATTTATGATGCTTATAGGTCCACAGCTCTACAATGGAGCTGATACATTTTTAAAATTCTAAAAGTGAGTTATTTTTGTACAAAAGTAAATTTCCAGAATAAAGTTTGTACTAAAAAATTTATGTTGCGAAATATATTTTCCCTTCATATTACCGATATTGCTCACATAATTTTACATGAAACATTATTAACCTGATGCATTTAGTTTATACTAGGTAATAGTGTTTTAGAATATATATATTTCATTGAACGTACAGAACAAGCAATAAATTCATTATAATTTATTTCCAAATTTAATAAATGTCACGAAAAGCTATAAAGAATTCTTGAATTAAAAATTTACTCAAGTGGCAGTAACCGGTCAACAAGAACTCTTTGAAATGAACAAAACTCTCAACGATCTCTTTTTATGAAAAAAAAATTATGTTTATTTAAGAAACAATTTACTTTCAAATAGAACATAAACATTTAATTAATCTAATCTAACTCCTGCCAACTTGAAAATTTAAAATACGAAATATTTTATGATATTGCTTCCAGAATTTTTAACTGCAAATTTTTTAATGAAGTCGATCTGTGTATACTTAGTGGCTAAGTCTAATAATATGATAAATTAGTTTTTTTTAAATTCTTACTTTTCATTGCAAAGGAAAAACAAAAATATGCACTAATCAAAAGAAATTTTTTTCTTTTACTTCATAAATATTTTGCTTAAGTAAGCTGGTTTTAAAAACTATAACTTGTCTCGAAAAAATAATTACTGTCAGTTACACTTAACTGTAACTATTTATGAAAAATCTAAACATAGCAAAATTCTTGATATTATAGTTTGCGCCATTATATTCAATAATATTTTAGATTAGTATAGGTAATTAATAGCCACAGCCGTGGAGTGATGTGACCGCTGGTTGAGTACAGAGCGAAAATTCTGGGTTCAAATCGCGCACTAGACAGAGTTTCTTAGTTCGGGCTTCTAGTGGGCATTCACACGCTATGGTGAAATTGATCTAGAGTATCCAAGAACAGAAGACGAAAAGTGATTCACCTCGGAAAATGAATCGTAAAGACTTCCAAGGAAGTAGGTATTCTAAATGGAATAGATTCCATTATCTCTCAGCAAATCATATTCCAGAAACCACGTGGACTGAAGCAAATAAGCTTACTGTACCCCGGCCATGCAAAGATCTTAGATAGATTGTGAGGTGAAGACCTGTCAGAGCAGATCTCGATGATTACCTCGGTCACCAACAGCGTAGATGTCTACTGGGAGGCCAAGATTTAAGAAATTTCATTTGGTTCTATTTTGGAGTCTCTTCGTTCTACGCCTCCCTTTCTACGTCCAAGGTTCTGTAATTGCAGTTCAAACCGGTCCTACACCCCCCAGTCGCACGAGTTTGATTTTAAGCAAGTGGAGCGATACCATGTACGGTTCGGACCGTCTTTAATTTGAACTCAGAATTTCCACTCAGTAACACAACCAGTAATCACATTAATCTACCGCTGCTGGATTAAGTGCATAAAGAATTATATTATTATTACCTACTCGTTAGTCACAATGGCTTGGAGCTTTCTACACTTTGCTCCGCTCCGCTCCGCTCCAGCTCGTAACTGAATCCAACAATGATCCATTATAAGTATAAGGTTCAGAATCGATTTTGACAACGCTACTGTGTCCAATTACGATCCATCGTCAAAAAATCAATTTGAAACCTTAAATTAATTTCAAGTTTTGCCTAGTAGGGGCAAACTGCACTGTCTCTGCATTAAACAACTTGCTTCTGTTCCTATTTCTACAGGTGGGTGGAGTTTACTTATACCATCAATCAATGAAAGGTTCAAACCGAGAAAACCGCTTTGATCATACCTAATTCTTTTAAATTTTCGAAAATAACGCCTATTTGCAACGGTTCATAATTTTCATGTTTTGTTATTGCTTTTTGGACCACTTTTTTTCATTATTTGCTACAGAAATTTTTCAAATTGGAGTGAGAGTTGTCGACTTACTCCCGCACTTTCTATTCTTTCTGTGAGGGTAGTGCAAAAAGGTCCTGTTTTGTACGTATTCCGAACAGCAAACGAGGGAAGTACAATTTGTTTAGTTCATAAAAACAAAGTTTTAATTTGTACTAACTTGCCCAGTTCGTGTTCAATTCAAACAAACGTGCAGACCTCTTGATACACAAAATTTGCTACTTATTTTCTTATTAGTTTCAACCGTTTTTTCGTGTCATATGAGCTTACCACAAATAAAAATATTGCAAATACACTAGCCATCTCGCGTGCTACATCAGGTCTACACATTTTTCGCTTATCCGTTTTATCTGATCCATCTCTTAATAACTGTTTTTCTTTCATATTGATATCAAGTATTCTTTCGTCATTGTCTTTTCAATTTTCATACTTTAGATCATACAAGTTACTCCAATTTTAGTAATCCAAAAGTTGTTCTCTACTAACATATATGTCAGTATTTATCCGGAACCACATGTAATTAATTTTATTCCATATGACTACGTTACCATAACTATCGATTATAACATTCGTAGTGAAGTATCTCAACATGTTGATTACCTCCAAGCCTATAGTGTTGACTTTAGAATCCACCATTTAGGGTCGGCGTGCAAATTAACAAATGCATACCAAACAAAACAAAAGTCAAATCCTTTTCTGTATCCATGAGTGCATTCAACCGTTGACCGCCTATGTACATTTCTTTCATACCATCACCCTCAAAAACTGCGTAATTGCTTTTAATTATCATCTTTGCAAGTCTTTTTTTACACTTTATACTTAAATGTCTTGCTGAACCATACCACAGGCACAATCTGTCGCTTACTAAACGCAATCTTTTATTCTCCCGTTTTGTAAGAAATTTTTGTAAAATTCATTACTTACGTTACAGAATTTATGCACGCACCTCGTCTTTTCTCGCAACTGCGTATTAGTTTATTTCCTAGATTGCTTGCAGAACATGTGAATGTTATTGGAATTTATTTCTGATTTTTGACATGGGTAAAAGTTCCAAATTTTTAATAATTTCCCGTTAACATTAGTTTTATTAGTAGTCTTTAGTTTTCAATGATATTTTACTCTGATGTAATTCGTTTTGTAGAGGCAAATTATCTGGGTATTAAATTCTCTTGGTAGCGGTAAATTCTCTTGATGGAAAATTTTCTTGACGAGAATTTCTCTTGGTGTCAAATTCTCCAATGCGACAGTCATGTTTTAACATCTAAAATACTTTTGAAATATCTTTGAAGGTTCGAGGGTGTATGTTACAAACAGATGATGTCTTATAGTCATACATTTTTTGATAAGTCGAGCATCTAATGCTGATTGGTTTCCATATGAACGTAATTTTAACTGTCATTTTAACATATCTTGAAGAATTTTATAATATATTGTATTTTTTACCATCACAATTGTTTTGTAAACATAACGCTTGTATGTAAAGCAGAAAGAAAGGGTTAACGTGTTCAGAAGTGTCAATTTTTGACACTTGCAATGAAAGCTTTCTGAAACCGGGTGAGTAATAACTTTTTTGTATGGACATTTCTAAGATTTGTGATAAAATTATATGTAATTCTTGTGGCATGTAGTCTGAAATGGAATTGATTAAATTAAAAAATTGGTTTTTGACTACCGTTAATTTTGAAGCTATTTGAAACTGTTTGAAACGACGGGAATTACTCCAGCATCACGTAAAAGTAATTTTTGATGTGATTAAATTGTTATCGATTCTTGTGTGTGTGATTTCTAAATGTCATTAACTCGGGACCCTTTGCATACCGTCATTGCAGTAGCTGGCCGGATGATCATTGGTCCTGCGTTAAAAATAAACAAAGTTGGTAGATTTTTATATCTGCAAATTTTGGTTTAACGAAGACTTTGTTGTCCTTTTGGGGAAGATTAGGAATTTGTTAGGAATCAATACTACTAATTTGCAATCTAACAGCATTTTTTAGCATGTTAATAGTTCTTTTTCTTGCGTGCACTGCAATTGTACTTCACATCAGTAATAGTTAATTTCTACATCATAAGTTAATTTTTTTAAATTTATTTTTAGTAATTAATTCATTAAATAAATATCATAGTATATCAGTACCAGATTGTTGGCTGTTACTTCAATTTTGGCTGAGCCCCCACTTGTAGATTAAAATAAAAGTAATCAACTGCTCATGTAACTATAGTATTTATTGACCACAAAACACAATGCATCAATTGATACATAATCATTATAAATGCAGAAAATACATATATGGAGCATCTTTCCCCATTTTGATTTACCTTGTTGATTTATATAAGAATTACATTTATTACTCTTTAAAAGATTATACCTTGGCACTTTCAGTGGTCACTTATTCTTTCAACAAACATATTTACCATCATTACGCATCTCTCATCTGAACTCTTGGTACTACCTAACTTGACCACGCTACTCTTAGGATTCTAACAGACTACTCTTGAAACTCTAACTTGAGACTGCCTCTTCGGTTTGCTCGTCTTCCCACCGCTTGCTTTAAGCAAACTTACTACCAACATGTGAATATCTTTTCTTCCTCACATTAGAATTTACTGAGTAATTCCAACTTCAAAATCTAGCAAAAATGAAGTACGCAGGCGCTGTGGTAACGAGCTAATGTATTTAATTTTGGGGTACATTTTCTAATATCCAGGTTGAGGTGGTGACGGGCTTAAGGAAAATTTTTTATTAGTGGACTAGCTCACAGATTCCAGTTAATTAGTTGCGTTTGTTAAAACCAAGCTAATATTTATAAACATTCTCATTCCAATAACCAATACAGCGTAGTCGCGTGAAATTTTTCATTTTTAGGAAAGAATTAAAGCCAATTTTCACTGAGCTGTAAAATTTTGGTTTTGTAATTGATTTTCGGAGCCATTAGCATCATCTTTTCGTAGGTCCAGAAAACGTGCATCCTTAAGTAGTCAAAATTAAAAATGTAGCTAAACTGACACTTAACCCATTACACTCACAACTTTCAAACCATATAGCGTATTTGATAAAATTATTGTACTCGTATGAGAAAGATTTTAGAACGTGAGTGTTTACAACGTAACAAATTTACTATAATGACAACAATAACTTAGTGTAAGTTCAATACAAACAAACGAATTCGTATTTTTAAAACTGGAGTTGTGGCTTACAAAGTGACTTGCACCTTACTGCTTGAAGTTTTACTAGATTCATCTCACAGAAAGCAGCCTGTAGCTGTATAGCTTAAATGAATTTATTTTATAGCTTTAAGCTGCAGCTTATTTAGTTATACCTATCTCTACCATATAGTGTCTTTGGAAACATACAAGTTTTCTTGGATTATACATTTACTACAGAATAATAATAAACAATAAGATTCAGTAAAAATAAAACTTATTTTACTCGAACACTTAAAAAATCTGTATAGATTTTGACGAATAAAGTACATGTTACTGCTTTTTCTACTCGACCTCAATAGTAAGTGATGCAACATTTTCTTTTTATATTGGTGAAATTTATTTTGAAATGTAAACTTTTAGTTTTAAAATTGTGCAATATAGCTGGTACAATATTCTGCGGCTTTTACGAATCAAAATTTTTTCTCAAATATAATTTTATTATTGCTTTAGTAGAATTATGTAAATGCCTGCATGGAATGCCGCCAAAGCAAAATAGAAAAGTCAAATTTCTATACGAATTGCTTTGCATTTATTGTGCAAACAACAATCAATAACATTATATTCTTTGATAGCTTTTGAATTTCATAGAAATTTATCTTTATAAAAAAATTTATGAATTAGTTATATTTTCAAGTCAGAAATAAACTCCTATCCAATAATTTATTTTCAATTAAATTATAAAATATTATTGAATTGTTTATTTAAAAAAGAACTGCAAACAAGTAATAATACCATAAAACAGAAAACCATTATTTATAAACCAACCTAGAAGTTAATAACTTATTATTCTGTGGAAGTATACATTAAATAAAAGAAAATTCAATTAAAACCTCATAAGCGGTAACAAGATTGAACTGCTGCGTAAGCCACAGCCCAGAAAAAGAAATAGGTTTCCTTAGAAATATGTTTAATAGAAATCAAAAAAAAATTTATAAAACAATATTAGTTGTTACTAAAATGCTATAACTTGGTAGCAGACTTTCGAACTGAAGAACATGTTACATTTAATTTTCTAAACGGATATTGGTATTATAATTTTCCTTCCTGTACTTATTGCAGTTAATGGTTGATCCAACTACCCTTTAATACGTGTTCTTCCATAGTCTATAATTATAAACATTTAGATTGGTATACATTAGCCAATTTTGACAAATAATCCTAATTTAACCTGAAAGTATAATTAGTAATCCGCTAAACCAACTGGAAATGTTATATTATTTAAAATTTATATTATGATATAATACCTTCATGTTAAAATACAATCGATGTGTTTGATATAATGAATTTTCTACCTATTTTCACTTTAATTAAAATTTACGATTCCTGTTTAAAAGAGAAATGCTGGGAGGAAAACAACTTTTAACTTTTATATTTGTAATAAATACTACGTTTATATATTATTTAAAGCTTATCACGTAGGGTGGTTTTCAACTACAGCATTAAGCTCTTACACCGTAATTCTGCACGTAATTGTAAAATAAAAAAGCTTTTATCGTAATTCCAAGGATTGTTTTGATAATGTCGAATTTTTAGCACAAAATCGCAATAATAATAAATTAACCAACATCAAAATACATTGGAATAAAAAATTAATAGAAGTTGTTTCCTCATTTTTACATTGCAAAATTGTTAAACTTTTCTAATTAAACGATTTTATAAAAGCAATTTAATAATACAACCTGGGTAATACTAAAATCTTTTAAATGAGATTCCATTGTTTTATAAACAATTGCAGTAAAAATTTTACAATTCAAATTATACAATTTTAATTATTAAAATCATGAAACATATACATATAATGCCATTTACGAATTAATGATAACAGAAGAGTGTTTGTTCAACCCTTCTATTATTACATTCTACAATAAAAACATTTAATGAATCTTTACAAAAAATGGTTACGTTTAATCCAAAAACTAGAATAATATCTGTATTTTTTGTTGTAAATTAAAAAGCTTTACGAGCACCGCCAGAACGAAAAATTTATTCATCATTTCATCATTCCCTGCAACTGCAGGTGCGCATCTGGTGGCGATTTGTTAAACTATAAAGTTTATCTAAATCTAAGCACAATAAATTAGTGATGTAATTATTTAATACCGACAAAACAATTTATTTTGAATACGAATTTATTTAGTCGGTTAGTTTGTTTTTGCAACTTTTTCTAACGGAACTGTGGTTAAACAGTTTGAAGAACTTACGAATTTGTTTAAACTTATTTCATTAAACAAAAATAACTTTCCTTTTATTATTGTTTTATTACTGTGGGATTTTTTAAGTAAAACGAGGTTGTAAGGTTTTTAAGTTTAAGTTTTTAAGGAGGAAAAGCGAGATGATCAAAGAGGTAGTCTTAAGGGTGAGGCCTGTAAAAGTAGAATGTAGGTATACGATGATGCAGATGTAAAACGGGTGATTTCTGAACGAATGAGTTGACCGTTCAATGACTGACAACTTAACAAATAATTAATAGAACATATATCGATGTTTATGTTTTATTAATTGGTGCACGATTTAAATCCGACCTTTGAAAGTGACTCTGGAGAATTTCAGAATTTATAATTGATATGTTAGGTGTGTTAACGATGTATTGTTGTGTTTTGGTGTTTAAATAAATTTTAAAAAGTAGAGTATCAGTTGATCATTTAATCAGTCTACAAATTGGCATGAAAATTTCAAAAATAGAATTTTTCCTACTTAAACTTGAGCATTAGAATCAATTTTAACATACTTCTATATTGTTTAGTTTAAGTGCCATAAAGATAGAGTAAGAATAAAAGTGCAGAAACAAAACAGCAGAAAATATGATTTTGATATGTCTTCAGTTTCATCTTCAATAGTTTCAGCATTTATAAAAGTACAAAAGAAATTTAGAAAAATAATCTTGAAAGGCTGTAGTAAACATTTCTCGATGTACGTCTCGAAAGGTATTTTAAGAAAAAAGTCGTAAATCTTTTAAATTTGTCATAATAATTGATCTTACAAGCCTCAATTGAAAACTTCTACTATTAAAGCTCTATAAAATTTAGCAATCACAGCAATTTATTAATTGAAGAACACCGATTCATCAATTTAAATAATGTTTATAACATATTCAATTGCAGCTGCTTTTTCTTTTAATTAAAAAATTTACAAATTGGTATTTCAAATAATTAATGGAAAAACTAAAAGCAAACTGAAAATTAAGTTTGAAGAATTCTACATCCTCGACTGAAATAAGCCAAAAATTAAAACTTGTAGATGATAAAAGTAAAATTTCAGGCGGCTTGAAGGGTAAACATTCATATAAAGTAGCTTTTAAGATTTTAAAATATATTAGAAATTTGAGAGCTTAAAGTGCAGAAGAAGATAATAAATTTTAAATTGAAATATTTGGATATTCCAATAAAAAATACAAGAGAGTTAGTTTGAAATTATTAAAATATAATAATATTAAATTGAAATCTCTCATCTGTAATACTTTTGATGCGTTGAAAAATTAATGATCATCACCTTTTTTATTTAAATTAAAGATTTGCAAATAATTTAATTTATTAAATAGTTTAAATTCCGTCTGGAAAATTTATAGTCACTTGGATGAGCGTTAAGAGTGTAAGTTTTTCAGTTTAATTATAAATATTAATTAATTTAAAAGTCTAAAACGTTTCAAATTTGGAATGAATACTCTAAAGCACTACAAATTTGTATAATTTGTGGATCTTTCCTTGCCCAAATCCCATTTTAAATTGGACGAAATAACATAAAATCGCAATTTATAGTGCATTTTTGGATGGTTCTTCCAACCTGTCATCCTTCCAATTAAATGAAATTTTAGATTGCACTCTATAACTTGTTGCGATTGATGATTGGACAATGTTTTGGGGTGAGCTACTCTTCTAATTCTTGCAATTTAGCAGGTAGAATTTTATTTTTGTTTACCAACAGCAAGTATCATTTTTTTTTAAGAAATAAGAATAGTAAACTGTAATAATGACACTACCATCTTTGATAGGTACTAATAGGCAAATCTTATGAAAATTGTGAAGATATAGACTTTGTAAGAAACATTCCACTTGGACATTTGTCAAATTGTGGGTGGTAGTAAATCAATTTAACCTTAAATTGCCCACAGTTTTCCCCGGGAGAAAAGAAAAAAGTTACTGCTTTGTTTTCTAAAATTTACATACTATTAAGTTTAAGAAAAACGATTATATATATTTTATTAACCGTGCAGCGCTACTCTGGCGTTAAGAAATTAATATTTGCAATAAACGGTCTACATAGCAGTGGAGTAGTTTAAAGAATTCAAGACGTGCAGTTATGTAATAAAGGTTAAATTGCACTTTAATTGGATTTCATGGCGCACTTACTACCAATAAATGTTAGCGTGCTACACGAAAATTATTAATTAATTTGGCAATATCAAACGTTAGTTCGTCTTCACGTGCATTTGTGCAACAGTAAATTTGACTTCACCTCAAAAAGTGATTTGCAATTATAATTTACAATCTGATGTTGCACTTTTTATCAAGTTTTTAGTTTTTATGCATAATTCGATCACGTTGGAAAAGCTTGTGATTAAAAGGGATTTGTGCTAACGATACGACGACATTCGTTTTGGTATGGTAGGTAGATTGTAAAACAGCAAATTAGCGAGTTTCAAAACACAATTTTCTTTTATCTTTTCCCTTATTAATTATAAAGCGAGTTTATTAAAAAACATACTAATACAATAAAACGCCGTATTTAATTAGGCCGCTGCTAGCTGAATATTTCATTATTATCTTTGCTAGCAAGCTTAAGTTTGTAATGAAATACGTTCTTTACAAATTGGTGCACACAGAGAGGCGTCAAATTAAATTTTTATTAAATTTGTTTTTAATCCACGATAATGCATGCTCTGCAAAAACTTATTCAACTTGTCTATATTATCCTTACAGTTTAAAATAGATAGCGCACATTTTTTAGCACTTACCTTATATAGTATGGCTTTACAATTACAAATTTAATTCTTCCTTGATTATAAACTCTGTTCAGCTTTTTTTTAATATTTTTTGTTAAATTTTTTACACTCGAAATGTACAATGAATGAATTAACAATTCATTTTTCATTATTTAGCGTTTCTCCAACAAAAGCCAAGCACAACAGGAAAATACTCTTTATTAAAATGGGCTTTAAAATTTTAAATAAAGCCATTATCTAGATAAATTACGAAAATTTGGAAAAAGTATAAACTGCCCTTTCTGTTTAAATAATTGAACTGGGATAACAAATGACACCAAAATTTGAGCCATTTACACCTCTAAAATGATTCAGTGAAAAAGTGGAAATGATTTTAGATAAGCTTCAGTTAAGATCAAAAAAAACGAAAATTGTTTTGAATTGTCATGAATTTCCCCTCATTTATTAAATTTACCAGTGAAGCCCTTCCGGGTGTTTTAACTTGTTGTGGTGTAGTGACATTATTTAGCGAAACGCTATATTATCCCTCTGGTAGTTAGATTCAAATCAAAATTTGGGATATTTTCTTTAGATTCATTTTTGTTAGTTGTAAAATTAGTTTCCACTGGTAGTGAAATCTATTAGTAACTACCTAAAATTTTCACCAAGAAAAATTCAGAACAAAAGAAGAAGAACCTTAGGTAGGTGTAAAAACTAAAAAATTGTCAAACTTTGAAATTCTTCCCTAGGGGGAATTAAATATTAGTGACTTATCTGTAGACTGAACCTTGCAGGTTTAATTATTTAAACTTCAGTTTTGCTCACAGACACTTCCGGTTGCAGTTAATTCATTTTTACGAAAGAAAACAAATCATCAAGAATGCACTTTTTTGTAAAGGCCGTGTGACACTCATATTATTTTGTCGTTAAAATTCTGTTGAAATTTCATGAGAAATTTCATGATAAATTTTAGCACGTGTAAAACCCCAAAATTTCAATACAAATTTCATGACAAATTTCATGAGAATTTTATGCGAGACATGTTCTATTTTTTTTACCTGAATACTATTATTACCTGGTTAGGTAGTAGGTACTATTATTACCAGAAAAGGTGAATACAGGGGATACTATGTTTGTATTGATAACATTATTTTGAAATGTTAATTGCGTGTCGCTGTTAAATATTTAGTTAAAAGAAGCTCATTTATTATAAATTATACCTATAGCAATTAAAAAATAATAAAAAAAAATTAATATTTTCATTTAACAAATATTTATGGTTCAAAAAAATTTATGTGACAAGAAAAAGTAGGTTTTAGATAATAAGAATAAGTTTTTAATCCTTGCGATCCTTGGTGTTAGTTTCTCAATATTTTTTTAAAAAACGTGCTACAATCAGTCAATTGTTAGGGCCAATTTCATGATCGCACTGATAAACAAAGATATAAGCAAAAATCACAGTATAACTGATGAATCCTGATTAAATTACAATTTACATTACAATAACACTTTGCAGACTTGGGGCCATTTTGCTATTGACAATTGACAGACATCATGCGCTTGCGCCAAATTTTACAAAGAAACCGAGTGTCATACAGAAAAATTTCTCATGAAATTTGTCATGAAATTTGTATTGAAATTTTAAGGTTTTACACGTGCTAAAATTTATCATGAAATTTCAACAGAATTTTAACGACAAAATAATATGAGTGTCACACGGCCTTAAGTGGTTGTATTATTCAGCTGTGAAAAATTATCTGGTAATGATGTAAATTATAAACGTAATCGTGAATTAATACTTTTGAATTTTAAAAAACAAAATGGTGAGTTCATGCAAGTATCAAAAAAGTAACAGAAATATAATTTTAAAGTTATTAAATAAGTACTTTCCAGTATATTATTATCGAATTCTATTTTAAGTAATAATAATAATAGGAAAATTATATAACAATAAAGAGTTAAGCACGTTCCTGTGCTTATTACGCGTGTTTAGAAATCTTGTAATAGACCCGGGCATTTGCAAACGCTTTATCGTGACAGATATGAAGACAGCATTGTTCTAAATTATAGCACACGATATTGCTTGTACTTAATGCTTTTAATACTCTGATTTTAATAACATCTAGGAACAGTTTTAGCAGATAAAAATTAAAAAAAAATATAAATAATCAATTAGTGGAAAATTAAAAAATTATTTAACTACTGTGTTATGGAGACCTGTAGAATGAATGCGCTCTTTCTCAAGGTTATCTATCATCAGGAATGCAGATTTTCATTTTTCGTGTTTTATAATAGAAGTGCATTTTCAAATAAAATTGTTTTGTTAGAAAGCATACCGTGACATTAGACGCAGTGTTTGCATGCGAAAGTTGGAATTTTAGAACGACTTTGAACGTTAACCGGTATGCATGTATGAATGTCAAGGAAGTTACACCTGTTTAAGTTTCATGTTAATAATCGTTAAAATGCTACCCTTAAATGAAATACTCCGGTGCACAAACTGGAATATTAGAACGATTTTTGGTAAGCAATATGTAACGTCCGGAGTAATTTCAGAACGCACTAAGCATTCCAGAGCGTGTGATGTACTACCATAATAATATTATATTATATCCATATAACATTTTTAAACGTTAATCTTACATTTAGATTTAGCAACCATTCACCCTTCTACAAAATGCAACATACTTTTTCAGGACTGATGTAAAATTATCAGCAATTAATTTGAATCCAGAAATTAATTTTTTAAAAACGAAACTAATCCGCTGTCATAATGAATTCGAAAGGCAGGAAAATCAGATGGAAATATTTTTAGTGAAAAATGAAATAAAATCTACAAAACCCTAATAGTACAGTCATCGCCTGTTTTGAGGATGCAAAATAAAATTAATTCGCCAAGTAGAAGATTTAAGTAATATCAAAGTTGACAGTTTTGTTATTGTGAAATTTATAACAAAAAGTAATGCCGACTATATACGTCGGAAAGGTAATAGAAGTCGACATTAACTTAATCTTCAGCTTTTAGGATGTTTATACCCTGAAAATATGTTTCTCGATCAGGATTGGAATCCGAGGGTTCTAAATGTGAATATGCGAATTAAAGAACTGAGCTACTGGTCAAACATTAAACATAGTACAAATTATTTGGATGCAAACTTGGTAAATCAGTTTTCTTATCAATAGCGGTAGTCAGAAATCAGAGTTAGGCTGTCCAATAAATTTCCATCATACCATTGACGTTTGTTAAGGTTCAAATTTGATAAAAGTAAAGATAACATCGAGAAATGTTTTGCATAACTGCTTAAAAGGTGAGAGTACAAAGATTGCGCAAAGTTTTCCGTCAAAATGACATTTTTATTTTCCACCCATACACGGTCAATCATACCGTTTTGTTCGTTTTCTTGCAACCAGAAGACAATAATTAAAAATAAATATTTAACATAGGTACTATAATAGTGCAATTTTATTCCATTTAATGAAAATAAGTGAAAATAAGCTCGATTAACCTGCACATTTACACTGTTAATTTATTGGTAGGTACAAAAAGATAAAAATTGTTCAACGTCAAATTAAGTAAGCACGTTTAAATTTGAAAGTAGGGTATATTTATGCTATTTTAAAAATCTATATAAAGGAGTAATCAAATTAATGCTTATAATTCCACCGGAAAAAAAACATTAATTAAAGGTAAGCATTGAAGCGATGCAAACTTAATTATACTGATGTAACGTAAGTTTTGTAATACTGAAATTGTTTAGTATATTTTCTAAGTGTGCACTTTGAATCTGATGTGATTTCAATAGTTTTATATGCAAAGCGAATCTATTTGCCAGTTCACGGGTGATCAATCGAAAGTTTGTTTCAATAGCACATTTCTGAATAGAGGAAATAATGGAAATGGGACATAAGGTACATTCGATATATCTAATTCATTTCTTGTGACACATACTGCTTTTGCTATCAGAATTTTTCCCAATATCATTTTTTCAAATATAATAAAAATAAAGCTTTCAGCTTTTAAAGAAAACCCAACATTTAAAACCAAATTTGACAGGTTTTGCGAATAATCTCTATAAAAAATTGTTCCTGTTTTTGAAATTATTTACGCAAGTGGATTGTTCAAAATGTTAATTTTTATGCGGTGGTGTATGATTAATTCAGCATTATGCCTTTAATTATTATTCTTAACTGCCTTTATGCTGCTTTACTCTATATAATTTGAATCCCAGCTTACTAGAAGAGCTTTACTTAAAACCTGTTAAGAAGTAAATTATAATGTTTACCCTTCAATTAATATCTTAAAAGATTTTGATGTCGTTGAAGTGCTTTTCAAGTTCTACAAAGATTTTAAAATTTAAAGCTTAAGTTCTGTAGACTTTAAACTACATTGCATAACATTCTACAATATTATGGGCTGATTTGTGCCCGCTCTAACATTTTTTAAAAGTTTCTAACTTAGCTTAGAGTGTGAGTTGTATTAAATCACACTCAAAGTTAGGCGATTACTGGAACAATAAAATTTCCGTTATTGAAGAATCATTTAAGGGAGAAAATTCTGGTCACAGCTGCGGCATCAATAATCGATATCTACTATCATAATGAATTTTGCTTGGTTGCTTTTATTAATGTCACTTCTGGTGTAAAATTGAACGTTAATGAGCAATGTCGTTATAAAATAAGATCTACTGTATTATAATAATAAAGAAGTAATATAAATGCAAATTTTAGTATGGTAAAATTACTTTGTAAATTATTTTTTTCTTTTTGAAACTTTCCCATTTCACTTTGGAAGTTGACATCTGTTTTATGCAATTACTTATACAGCTTCATTAGAAAGAGTCTTGAAGAGAAGTGTATACTTTAAAATACGTGATATATTCCAATTTTGTGACATTTATACTCTAAGAAAGTACACGAAACGTGATGACCGTCTTTCAACTACGCGACGCTGAAAATTCCTGCCAACGGCGACGCTATACGTTTGATTTCATTACGTCTAGCTGCAAGCGGCTCTAACATGTGAACACTTCCAGAATAATGATATATACCACAATAAAATGCTTTGCTTCTCTTCACTTCAAACACATGATTTTAACGCCATAAAAGTTAAAATAAAAACTAAACATTTTTGACCTAACTTGAAAATTTTATTCCGGTTTATTTTTTATTTCTCTTACCCAATTTAACCTTTTTCAGCGATGCACTGTCACACGCTACAAAAAGAATGAACGAAAGTGAGCAAGTTAGAATATTACAACATCTAACCGATTTACTACGAAAAACCTTTAGCGCCCAATTTGTATTCCCAGCATTGGGGCATGATGACCCCACACCACGTAAAGAACTTCGCAAAATGTGGAGTCGATGGTTGCCCACCGATTCTATGAATACATTTGAATCAGGTAAGTAACTTTTATTTAAATTTTAAACTGTAAGATACGAAAACCAAGTCCAAGATTTTATTTTTTATTGTTATTGCACCGAAAACTTCTTTTTATAAATAACATAAATTTAATAATAATAATAGAAATGGAAAATTTTCTATAGTAAACAAAGCTGTCGGAATCTGGCAACTAATTCAAATGAACAATTTTCAGAAAATCTTCATTATTTATGAAAGCTTTCTTACGAATACAATACTTCGTATACCGCTAAAGTTCTATGCTGCTTTTATAAATAGTTATTTATAATAAATGATCCAAAAACTTAGCAGTTTTTACTATAAATATTTTTTCTAACTTTACGGTCGACCTAGAAATAAAGTTTCAAACTTCCTAAATTAATAAATTGCTTAAACTTTCACATTTGTGTTCACTGTAAACACTTTAATATTCCATATTAAACTCAAGCCTATAGCTAATGATTACATAAAATTTTATGCAAAATATTCTGTTTTAAAAATACAAATCTTGAAGTTTTTAAAAAATAAAAGCGGTTATGTAGTACATAGTTCTTTACTATTTCCAAAAATCATTTTTAAGGATTAAAACAGTTAGGTATCGATGTACTTTTCAGTACAGTATTGGTGAGGTGTCATGTCTCGTACCCAATTTTATTTAATTTTGAATTCATTGGATGATTGTATAAATTTTATAATAAACTAAATTGGCAAAAATTTATAGCAATTTTGGACAGTTATAGTACCCTTATCTGTGGTTAGATTGTTTATTTGCTAAACTAGCAGCAAAGCTAAGTTTTTTGAGAAAAAAATTTCCGATTAGAATAAATAAAATCTTTTTATTTTTAGTAACATATTTAGAACAAAGAGCTTTTCGAATATTTATTTGTGACCCCATTGGAATCGGTATATTAATAAATTATATAAACCCTTTATAAATTATTTTTTTTAAAAATTCTAATTTATTTATTAATTTTTCTTCACGATCATGAAGCGGATTGGCAAGGGATTATGTCAACACTCAATTTTGATTAATTCTGAATTTTTTTATTCATTTTATGATTTGGCATTTTACCTACAGCAGCTATTAACACCTTTCTGCATATCAAATTGAAATTAGATCTTAATTAATTCCTATTCCAGTAATAACGTGTAGTCGTTGAAATATTCACATGTAGACCTTTGTTACTTATGCAACATGTAATTAATTATACACTATAAAGGCAAACGGTGCTCAACCATATACTTTTCTTATACTATACTCTTGGTTTTAAAACTAAGAATACTTTGAAGGAACACTTTGATATGAAATAAACTAATAAGCAATCAGACAGCTCTAAATAAACAAACTTGATTCAAATCAAACTTAGCATATCTATCCAAAGTTGCAATAAATTTGCAGCTTTGATCTTAATTGGAAAATTGGAATACAATTTACGCCTTTGCAAATATCACAACTAAAAGACAAGACCTGAATGTACCCTTATAAAGATGTAATTACCTGCGGTGATTCTACGTCCTTACATCATTAGGTATGATGAATCAATTTAAAAGCCATTCAAACTCACGATTATAAACCTTTTCTGAACTTTGTATGTGTACTGTTTCAATCAACGACGATAGCTAGTTGATCGGACTCAAGTTTATTTGAACCGTGAGTATAAAGAATGACAAGGACATGAAGTGGAATGTAATATGTCAAATATAGAAAACCTTGTTGTAAGAACAAAGAATATATAGTTAAACTAGGTGAACTGCTTTTCAGAAACGACAATAACCAGTAATTTTTCACAGAAAAAATTTTGATAAAATGTTTTACACAAAAGTTTCTCCAAGTTATCGAAAATCAGTAATAATAAAAAGAATTCATTTTATATTTTCTTAATAATATTAGGTGCTACAGGTGCGAAAACTAATATACTAAAACGGACCTACAGTGTTTAGCTCTTTAGCAGAACAATTTTCAACTAATAGTAGTCAGCTATTTTTTTTTTTGAAACAAAAGAGTAAAATAGCCCTAAACAGTTCTTAACGATATGGATATTTTAATCCACCTGCACTGAAGCCTGTTATCTTACTATAGCCCGTCCATGCTGAGATATTAGATAAATTGTGATGTAGATACCTTAGAATAATAGATCTAAATAGAATAAAAACTTCTTCTTCTCTAACTTTACTTTAGATCTGTTAATCTGTTTACTTCTAACATCTGCGTTGTTTCCTTTGCAGTGCTAGATCTGTGAGCATATAAATTGTTTAACGTCTAGTTTGCTAGACTGGCCTCCAGACGAGCCTGTAACCCTGGTTTTTATGTTAATGATGGCAATTCATTAACCTAGGAGGACCACCGGCTTAACGTGCTTTCCGAAGCACGGAGACTAGTCATAAGAAAGTTGCCCTTCTCCGGATTTGAACCCGGTACCTCGTATTCGCAGTTGATTGCCTTACCTACAAGGCAAATGACCGTCTTAAATGTGTTAAAAAGTCCAGGCACTCTAGAATTGCGCCACCTAGAAAACCATGGTTAACTAGATTTGACATTTACATTTTATTCCATTATATTTTAGTTTAAATTACACAAGTTAAGTATTTTTAATGTTACAATCATTACTAGTCATCATTAGAATATGATATAAGTTTTGTTATTGTATAAATTAATTTTTAAATGTAGTAAACTTTACAATAGCGCCACCTTCAGAAATCCCGCCAACTAAAAGTACAATGGTTTACAGGGTCTACGATTTTGTATATTAGTTTCTACACCGTGGTAAAGACTTATTAGATCAGGTCTTGAGCACTAGTTGAATCTCTAACGGTGTGGATCTCATCTGGAAGGCCGAGCTAAGAAATTGTGTTTTGTGCGGTTTGCAATGCCTTCCGGTCCTGCGCAAATTTTTGAGATTTTTTTTGGATATTCTAGAATATAACTTCATATTTTTGGAAACTGTAAATCTTTTTTTTTTTTTTTTTTAATAATATCAAAACGTTTTCGTGGCTCACCCAGACTTTCGGGATATAGTGTAAGTTTAATTTTCAGTTAGATCTCAGAATAATAAGCCTATTAAATTTATGTTTGATATAGTTTCTAAAAGAATAAAAACAGAAATGGGTTGTTAAAAAATTAAATATAAGTGTCTACTACAAAAAAAAAGATGTAACACAAAGCAACCAACATTCATCGCCGGACAAGTCCTAAGAACGTCACCGGAGCATTATCGTTATCACAAAATGATTTCCCATTTAAAGTTCGCATAATTGTAGACACTACTTAACGGTAATTAATTTTTATATTGGGGTAACTTCATCCATCTCCTTTTTCAAGTAGTTATCCTATGGCAACTCGTATAAATTAAATTATTATATTATTCGTGGTAAATTTAGATTTGAATTTGAAACGAAAAAATAAAAACATATTCAAAAAACTAAGAATACTCACCTTGTACTAGTTTTTTTATTCATGAAAATCAAGCCAACCTCAAACAGAATGTGAATTTCTACTCAAATAATACTAGGAGAAGGTGGGACTTTATAGTACCTTACCATCGTCTAAAAGCCTCGAAATATGATATTAACCATAAATGCATAAAAATGTAGAATAAACTTCCAGAAAATCTGAAACAGTTATCTGCGGAAAAATTTAAAAAACATCTGTGGAAGAGTTTGTTTGTTAACACTTGTTAAGTGTGAAGCTGATGTGCATGTTTTGTATTTTTATGTTTATATTGTATTGTGTTATGTATACGCTGTTAACTTGTGTAAGAAATGTAATTTTCTAAAGCACCAAGATGAAATGAAATGTAACTAAAAACTGTAGCACAGCATTATTTACTATGTAAATACTTAATTTAATTTGTCACCCCAAATAACCCACACACATACAGTTAGACGGATAAATAAAAATGTTTTCACGATATCACAAAAAATTTTTAATACCAAAATTTTGCTGTTCGATTTTTGGGTGGATGACAATACTTTTCCTGTGGGAAATATAAAGAATGCTGATAATCTGGCAGTCACTATTAGATCATTAGTTAATAAAACCTTTAGATCATATTACGTAAATTTCATAATTACTTAAATTTCATTTTATATCAACCATAAAATTTATATCATCAATAAAAGTGAAAGCTCGTTACAATTCCGAGACGTACATGCATCGTTCCCAGGCAATATTTATAACCAAACGTTAAGCTATAATGCAGAATTTTACGACGAATGTAATAAATCCAACGAGATGAAATGATATACCTAAAATATTAAAATGTTTACTACGGGAAAATTTTAATGTTTTTAATTATTTCTTCTTATCTTCTACAGCCGAAAACGTCTCGGATCTTAAATTAACATTTTGTCAACACACCATAATTTTTTTATATAAAACGCAAGAAAAGGAAACCTTTTACAGCTATTATTGTAAAAAATTGCTCTATAATGGTAAAAACTCAATGTATTTGTTACTAGTTAGAGCATTTTGCATCCATTTAGATAATCTACGTACCATTTCACATGATAAAGATGTAAATTTCCTTACGTTAAATAACATTCTTAGACTCGAAACGGTTCACTTTCTACACCGTTCGCATTTCAACTTTAAATATATGCCCAAGTTCATTTTAACCCGGAATATATTTTAAAATATTCGTGCGAGCTGATTTTTTAGAAAAAAATTAAATGTTTCGTTTGTATAACAAACCACCATTGTTATTGTACTACAGAGAGCCTGATAATAATTTAATAATAAAATTGCAAGCCCATAATTCAAGTTTTTTATATAAACGTGTTTGCTCGCATCCAATTTTAAACGAATATAAAATGGTTTAATCTATTGTACTTTTTTTATGAATATAAAAGTACAATGGCATATATGACACGCTACTTGAAAATATACATACATAAAAGTTCCGCCGCTTTTAAATTGAACAAAGAGATGATCTGAGGGAGGACTTGGAATAAATATAACTGTTGCTTGTAAAATGTTGAATGCATGTATCTTCAAAAAAAGTCTATCATAATTCAAACGAGAAATTGCGTTTCATGTTGGTAAATTATGCTTATATACTCTAAAATGGGTTACAATATTTCAAATATATTTTGAATAAAAATTGCAATTTTACAAAATACATTTTAAACAGCAGTAGCTTCACGATCCGCTCCAAGCAATTACAATTTTTGTACCTCTAATGGTTTCTTAACTTAGCAGTTAAAATTTTAAGTAATTAAAACAGAAATTAAAACCTTATCAAAACACAAAAATTATAATAAGTCTCCCATCAACAGATGTTATAATTCCCTCATCCTCTGCACATTCTTGCGTAAAATTTTGAATAACTTATAAACCCCGCTTTTTAAATTTTATTATCTTAATGACTTGTTTGCTTTTCAGTTCTTAACAATTTATTAAATAAATATTACAGAGTATTCCTTTATTTTGACAAAGCAATTCCGACATAAAAATTTGTCAGTTATGCAAAACTCATTAAAACTTTCATAATATCAAAGTGAAATATTTTAATTATTTTTCATATAGAAGTAAACGCAAAGTTGTGTCACAATGTAGGATGTTTATGATTTGTTTTTCTGAAGGCAAAAGTTATAAAGAAATAATCAAATAATATTTAAATGCAAATTAAAATCAACAGTAAACTTTTGAAATGGCACGCACGTGTTCAACATTCATTCGTAATCAAATAAGACTTAAAGGATATCATACAATTACTTTAAACTTTGTAGTATATTTTCTTTAAATAATGCAATTTTTATAGATTTGCAGGTTTGTTAAATGTTTAAAATTGTTCTCAAGATTTTGAAATAGAAACTACCG
Organism: Rhagonycha fulva; assembly: GCA_905340355.1. Classification (NCBI taxonomy): domain Eukaryota; kingdom Metazoa; phylum Arthropoda; class Insecta; order Coleoptera; family Cantharidae; genus Rhagonycha; species Rhagonycha fulva. Next base: position 37,443,118 of record HG996556.1, read on the forward strand.
TAGCTTTTTGCTGTACTAAACGCTCCGCCAGAAAAATAGTACCTGCAAGCCACCCGCTAAAGTTAGTTATTGCTTTTTGCAATTATTTATTTATGTCTTTTTTTTCATTTCACTTGATATAAATTTAAAAAGTAATTATAAATCGTAAAAGTTATTTACGCTCCCGCAGAGGAATATATTAACTAAGAGTTTGTCAGGTACAGCACCAGCAAATAAGTAAAGTTTTCTTATGCATAAGAAACCAATTTATTGTTTTACTAGTATTTAATTTATTTAAAAGTAAAGTGAAATTGTAATTATTACCTCCTTATGTACCTATTAGCACACTTTCGAGCTTGCAACATCATTGTTTTGGATGGCGATGACAAACTCCTAATTTTATTCATTAATTTATTACTAAAATAGGTTAACAAATTTGATACTATTTAACGGCAAATTTTCAAACATGCAGAAACAATAATATCATATATCGATTCACCACATGAAGCTATGCTAGATATTTGTTGGCGGCTGGTGAATTAGCACATATCTAAATAGAATCATTTTAGATTATGAAAAAATGATAAATATTGGAATGATGATCAGTGCAGAAATAATAATTTTATGCCTAAAAATGATAGCCGCACTTAAAAAATTATATCTTAATGCTGTGTCCTAATTGACAACGCTGATAAAAACAAAGCGATTAGATAGTTCAAATGATTTAAAATTCCTTGCTTCATCCAATTAGGAAATGATTTAAGTGTACATAATTAACCTTGTTAATTGCTTTATACAGAGTTGGATACAATTTACCTGGTTTTTAGGAAATTTAACAACTTAAAGTTATAACCATAAATTCCAATAACCGGAACTGGAAGAAATGGTGGTAGTGTCAAATTTCTATTGACTAAAACCCTACTAGTTTGTGTGTCTGCACATCCGGGATTCACTCATGTATTTATTTCAGATTTGTCAGGTATTACGCCATAAGCATGTCGTACCCTTTCCGGACTTTGCTCTTATTTTTCATATTGTTTCTTGGTGGTCATTATTCTGATGATCATTTGTTTTATCTCCCTCCACTGTTTTTCCAATTTGGCATCGATTTATCTGGGGTCACTTTACCTGCCCCATACTTTTTTCTGAATTTATACAATTTGCCACAAATAAATAGGTTGTGTTAGGCTGTGTCATTCTTGAATTTTGCCATAGGTTCTTTCTATCCAAGTCATTGTTCGTGAGATGAGGATTCGTTCATCTTCTTATCTGGCTATTTTTCCATCTGGCTGGCCATTTCACTATCATTCTCTTTTTTTCTCGTTTCTTCTCTCTTGGTCATATTTGAACTCATAATTATTTGATCTTTATTTAATCATCAAGTCTATCGGTGGCATTTTTGCAAACACCAATAATGTTTCCTTTGAGAATGTCTTGTATGCTGAGCACACCCTGTTGGCCATCAACCTTTGTGCCCTTTTATATAACTTTCAATAGCTAGTCACCTCAATTGCCTTTCTCCACAACGACATCTCGTAAAGTAGTATTATAGAGTTTACCACCAATTCAACCACTTTTTTTTTGTTGGTTTGGCTCCGTTTAAATTTGACATCAGTCGAGCCAGTGCGGTTGCCAAATTGTGTTGTTTAAAGCATAAGTACTTATTGAAGGTATCCCCAGTATGTAAATGGTGTTTTCGGGCATAATCTCGCAGCCTTCGTTCTTAATTGGGGCAACCTCGACTTTCTTCTTACCCCTCACTAGCAATGCCTTCATTTTTCTGACACCAGGCTGAGTTCTCTGCTCGCTATCAATGCACCAATTTCTTCCAGGGCTTTGTTGATTTTTTGATACAGCTCTTTGAGCGTCCAGGCTCTGATGACCAAGGTGAGATTTTTTGCAAATTTCACCATGGTCACCTCTTTTGGAACCTCCACTAGAACTGAATAAACATAAAACAGAATCATCAATCTCGATAGTAACTTTTTACCAAACAAAATTTCAAAAATGTACTATTTTTCTGTCGCTTTCAGAGAAAATTTTTACTAAAATTTTAATATGGCTCTTAGTGGTTATCAAAGTCATCGGATACTGACCAATTTTTAAGAATTTTTAATAATATCAGTATTAAACGTCATATCGATAATTCAACAGGTAGCCCTTTTAACATAACTTTTTCTTGTGAGAAATTTTGTTAGCTAATTCAATATCATCAATTATTTCTAATAAAAGCAAGAAATTTAAAATACAAACCCTTAAAGTTATGATTATTGCCTATTAGTACCTACATACTTAAAAGCTCGTTAGTTATTATTTTATATTTTTAGTATTAAATATTACAATGATCGCTAAATTAAATGTCGGAAAAAAGCTTAAAAAACCCTTAAATATATTCAAAAACAGGAAATTTCCATTATGATTCTTTAAATTGTTACTAATGACAACTTATGAGCTTACCAATCTGCAATGCTACAACTAGGCTAATAATCAGAGCTTTTTGTTTCAATGCTTGAAAATTTTTAGTAGCAGAACTTTTTTTTATAACTCAATTTATTTAGCAATCTATTTACAGATCATAGGCATTACTAAAGGACAATTAAAATATCATGCGCAGATTGTCCAATGACACTCTGCATTGTTTACATAACTGTATGTCAATAATAATTAGTCAAATCTGTTGGTCAAGTCCGCTGGTATGAACCATTTGAGTTGACGTGGCACTAATAATTGTTTGGCTGTCACATTAGGGTGCACTTTAAGTCTTTCACGATAATTTTCGCTGAACCTTACGATTTATTATTTTATGGAAGGCATTGGGAAGTCATTTTGGATTACTCTGTTTGGCATGTACCATGATGCATCAACAATTAGTCGTAGTACTTTATTTTGAAAAAATATCAATATTGGTGTTGGCAGCTGTTCCCCAAAGTTTTAATGCTGTAGGTCCAAACCGGTTTAATTATTGCCTTATAAAGGAAGATTTTATTTTCGTAGAAAAACTGTGATTTTCTTCCGAGAATCTAATACATCCCACTGAGTTTTAGTTCAAGCTGTTTCCGTTTGGTGAAGATGTGTTTACGCCAAGTTAGTCTTCTGTCGAGATGCATACCAAAGTACTTGGCGTTCTCTGCTTGTGGTAACTGACACTTGCACCCAACTGACAGGTGGGCAAGTATTTCTTCTCTTTGTGAACGTTACATGGGCAGGTTTTAATTAGTTGACTTTAATTTGTCATTTTTTAGCCATTTTTGTATGGCATTTAGACCTATTTGGAGATTTTCTGATGCTTTTGTTTGATCGATATGCAGTCAATTTTGTTCATCTTTTTCCAGTGATCAGTAATGCATTAATTCATTTATTTCTCACCTAAAAATAGTTTTGGTGCGGCCTACAGGCTGCACAGCTTAAATAATCTAGTTGTTTTTATATCAAAGTGCCGTTATTTTTGTCGGTTTTCTGCATTCTATTGCTTTTCAAATTATATGTTCTTGTTTGTTGGTTGATGTTTAAATAAATAATTTCGATTATAGATTAAATTTGAAGGAATTATCGGATAAAAACGTATTACCGAATTAGCAGTTTATTTCCACTAAACCGCTAATTGTGATTTAGCGTGTCCTCCAAACTAACTTGAAAGTTATAAAAAAGAATTTAAGCTTTAGGTGTTATTTAATTGATATAGATATGGTATTTAACCATTAACAGTAAGTACATCATTAAAGCTAAAAGCTTTTAACTAAGGTAGATATTACCAGAATTTTTTTTCATTTTGTTTGCTCTATCACATATCATTAAAAGCTTTCAGATTAATACAACTTTATTACGCTTGAAAAAAATTTGATTTTATAATGTCACCTCCCTTGTGTATTAAATAATGATAAACCGTTAATAAACAGTGTTTAAAATTACCCAAATCTTTTTATAAATATTATTGGAAAAATTGTAAGTGAATTTCTTTTTATTGATTTTCTTAACAAAATAACACTCGAAGTTTTGTTTTATAAAATTTTGTTATGTGTGAAAAAAGACAGTTTTCTTGTCAGCAAGCTAGAACCCCAATTTACAGAGCGACCGTTGGGCTGTCGGAATATTTGTCCCTGGGGATGTTTGGAACATCTCGAGTCAGCACTGACACATCATAAATATTGTGATAGGCTGCTCTTCAAGAATATCGCTAGATGTGACTTGTTTCCGCTTTCCTTGCTATTAACAAATAGCAAAGTTTAATATTTTGCTAAACAAAACAAATGTTAGATAAAGATTGGTTAAAAATTTAAGGAGAATCGTTATAAATCCTTTACTAAACCGGAAAACAAATCATATTTGAAAAGTTAAACTAAATCTACATTTATTGACATTTTACATGATTTATGATATTCAGCTGATGTTAGAGAGATTTTATGCAAGTGTTGATTTTGTTACAAAACCAATTTATATTACCGAAGTGAAAAATTCAATCAAAAATTAATTACAATTTTTCTTTTGATAACAAAAGCTCACAAATTATTTTAATTAAATACCATGCCAGGTTCCAATTTTTATTTAAATTAAACGAAATGTAATATATATATCCTATAAAGTTATATAAACATTATGTAATAGAATCATTAATCAAAAATATATTTTAAACACAACATTTCTATTAATAGCAAAACGACCGCAGCAATGTATTAAATAACAATTTAAAGTAAATAGTTTCACCATTAAATGGAATTCATTAACTTTGTAATCACATATGAGTTTTGTGCCTAAAGAAGTATATAAAATATAAAAATGTTATTATATAAATGACAAAACACACTTAACAGGGTAATTTTATTAATCTGTTTTTTATAACCTTGGGGAAATTTTAAGGGTATAATTTTACACATTACCAAAAAATACTTTTACATTAATCAACGTTGCTAATTAGGAAAATTAATGATCTAAAGTAACTTAATAATTACTTCATACTTTTTATGTACATTTTGTTTTATACGTACAGAGCTTTTTGGTTAACTAAGCTAACCGCCCACAAGTTAACCGTAAACCCTACTTTCTATACTAATTATTATAACTGAACAGCTAAATTTAAGTTTCAATATGAAGTTAATTTAAATTTTTAATAGAGCGTTTAGAAAAATGAGATTTTTATATGGCGTTTTTGTTTTGTTGAATTAGCATCAAAAGTATCCAGTTAACATTAAAATTTAATATTCCAAAAATGAATTTGCTTGCACCAAAACTTTTTAGTTCTTTACCCTTCAGCGAAAACAAAAAATATTTTATTACCGCATTTTTAAAAGCAAAGTTATTTTATAATACTAAAATAAGAGAGCTAAACGCAAAATAAAAATTTAAATTTTTTAAAGTGTATAACAATTAAATACGGTGAGAAAATTTTATATTTGTTTAATAATAATTATTTACTTTGAAAAATATGTAATTATTGGTTCATATTGTATATAAATTTCGAACACTTCTTTTGACTAAATATGTTTGAAATTTCTGATAATGCTCATAAAATTATTATAAAATTTGTTATTTTATAATTTATTAATGTAATCCAAATTGAAATAAATTTTTGACTCGTGTAATGGTTTGGGATATCAATATTATTTAAATTTCCAAGCATTAAAAACTGCCGGAACAATTTATTTTCCGTTTAACATGAGCGATAAGATAACTTGGTCGTTTTAATTTAAATTGTTTCAACGTATAAGTAACAGTTAAATTTGCTATTCCCTTTATTCTTCCTTTCTACAGCCCTAACCTAACCCTTATAATATTTGCAATGTTTGATCCATTTCGTATTTTTGTTGTAAGATGATATACCCTAGGGGTTAGTATGGTGAATGAATAAGCCAATGGAACGTAAAATTTTCTTTTTTTATATTACGATCTTGGCTTCGATATTACTTGTAAAATGTAGGTATATCTCTGAACCTTCACGTACTGCTGTTCCCGCATTTATCTGAGCAAATCACCATTATATCCAACATCACGTAATGGATCGATCTAAATACATAAATTACAGTTTACGGTAAAATCTTGGTCAAATTCCAAACACATGTTACTACCAACTATAACACTTTCCCAGCGAATTTTTCTTTAAAAGCTTTACAGTTTTATATATGTATTTATTTTCACTTTTCTTGCCAAGACGTGCGGTAATTATCATCTTAAAATGCAATTTAAAAGGTAGTTACTTCTACACCATGATGAAAAAATCCGTCATTTACACATTAACCTAATTAGTATTAACATTGATTAAATAATAATTTTTACTGAAATAATCGAGACAGTCGGAGAATAACAGCCGCGGAAAAATGCGTTGTTCAAATCCGGGTAAAGTTACAACTTTATTTCTGGCCGTCTCGATGGTTCTCTAAATTGAGGGTTCTACGTCGGGTTGGCTCTTCGCCGTAGGTAAAAAATATAAATTTCTTGCAAAACCAAACGCCGCTTGGCGATTTTGGAATAGGGAAACAGCTTCTAGCTATATAATTATTGTTGTATGTATTTATGATATGTACATAATTAACCCTAAATACATAGATATATGTATAAATAATAAAATAATGTATAAATAATAAAATAATGACCAGAAGATCAAATAAAATAAGTAATGCGATCTCCACTGCAATAAAAACCGTTCAAAGACTATAATATTAATTATATTACTTACTTCTATAGTCTACCTGCTGTTCGTGGGTGACTAGCTACGCATCAGTACCCTAGTTTTAGTTACGTAAATAACCTGGGTTTGAATATATTATATTTATTAAAGAAAACTCAACGGAATTTAATTGAACATTAAAATGAAGCGTTTTAGATATGGAGAAATGTCATAATACGTATATCGATTAGTTTAGCTAATAATCGATTTTAAAGTTTTCAATTTTTGCAACAAAATAGACTTTATAGGTATATTTTATTGGCGGAGAGTAAGAAACGACGCGGCAGCTTAAGTTGTACCTACACCAACGCACAGTTAGCATCGAAGAAAACTTACTGTTTAGGGGTATTTTTGGCTTAAAATCAAAAAACAAAAAGAGATCTATCCTATTCATAGTAGCACACTCTACCGAGTAAGACCTTCTAGGAGGATACTTTTAGTTAGTACAGCGTTAGTCAAAACGGTCTATAGCGTTTAGAGTGAAGGGTACAAAGAGTCGATTTTGACAACGCAACCACGAAAAATTTCGGATCTATCATACTTAAATCACTTTAAACCTTTTTCAAGTTTTTTTTGTCCCAAAAAAGATTTTTTTATCATATTTCAAAAATTTTAAAATGTTGGACAGCTTATGCATATTAGTGTTGACCTTCGCTGACGATTTATTTCTGACTGCAAATAATGAACAAGAACTGCAACTATTGCTAAATAAGTTAACGATTGAGTTAAACAATATTCAGCTAAAAATATCACCAAAAAAAGCAAGTGCTTTAGATTATTGGCGAAAAAAAGGACTTGCGCTACCACTGAATTGGGTGTAACAATACAAGAAAGAATTCTAAGAAACTACAAAGTAGATGAGAAATTTGACTACTTGGGCGTTTTATTCACTATTACTGAAAGCCTATCTATCCAACAGAGCCCAATACGATAAAATCATTAAGTCGGAAAATACAGTAAGGAAGCTGTCATTAAAGCCAAACAAAGCTGGAACTACTTACCAGTCACATCATATTTAAGTTCAGCAATAAACTAACAATAGGTTAACTCTTTTTTGAAAACAACACTGGAGAAGCTGGACAATGGATTAAGACTAGAGTGTAAAAAGATCCTTCATCTCACGCGCAGTACCACAGACCAATTATTCTATGCGAGAAAACAAGACGGCTGCCATAGAATTCCAAAGATGAGCACGCTAACTGTCAATAATGATCTACAACCGCTGTCTAACACCAAGAAAAACGAAAACCATGTTATAAGAAAAATTGCTATAAACAGAAAGAAATCAAGAAGTACGCAGCAAGCAAGAATGTTAATCTCCCTATTCAAAGAAAAGATCTGGAGTTGTTGAAGCTTTGGGCGAAGATACAAAAAAATGCTAAATGGAAGCAGCAAGTTTCCCAAGGAAAAATTGTAAAATACTTCAAAAATAATTCAATTGCAAATCATTGGCTGTTGTTCCCAAGAACCCTCTATCCAGCAAAATATATCGATTTTCTGAAGATTAAAACAAATATCTTTGGAACAAAAGTAGGGTTGAAAAAAGCTGTTGATGATCATATGGATACAACATGTAGGCGTTGCCACAGCAAACAGTAAACACTCGGCCACGTTTTGGACGAGTGCACGGCCGGTAAAACATTAAGAATCAGAAGACATAACGAATGTGTTGAAAAAATAGCTAAGAGCCAGTCTGTGACAGACATGATATATAAAAAACAAATATTTCAATTACTAAATGATGACCCATTGAAGCCGGACCTTGTCATCAAACATGAGAATTTGACCACTATAGTGGACGTCACAAAAAATGAAAAATTAAAAAAGTACACTTCTTTCGTGAAAGTTGTGAAGATGAAGTTTAGGGTTTGAAACGTCAAAGTAGTGCCCGTTGTCATTGATTTTAGAGGTGCCATTTCCCATAGTTGATGTAGTTATAAACGCTTTAATCAAATTGAAAATGACCAAGAAAGCGATAATTTACTACATCGTCCGTACCATCAAGTCTTTAATCAACATTGCGAAGGCTCACCTAGACTATGGTTAAAGATGACGAATCCCAGTTTAATGGCAGAACAGCATCTGGTGCGACGGAAGAAGTATGGAAGTTGATGACTTGAAGGAAAGTGAAGAAGCCGTAAAGGAGAAGTTGCTTTTGCAAAGAAGTCCTAGTTAAAACGAGTAAACAAAAATTAACTTAAGAGTTAGATTGCAAGCTACATGCCACGACCGTGTTCCCTTTTAAAGACCTTTTAGGCCCCAGAGCTGCACAGCAAGTTTTAATTAGTTAGCGGCTCTAAAAAGACGCTTTCTGCGTGCTGTAGGAGTCACTAATAGCTACTAGCAAATAGGTCAGCTGGTGGACAAAAGTCAGCAGCCACTCTATGTGACACCTTAGACTGCTGGAACAAATCGGTTGACCGCAAGAAGACTTTGTTCCAAAAACCATAATTTTTTGGTGAGGAGATTAAATGCTTGGGAATAAGTACTAGGTCTATAATTTGTTGGCTATATCGCAGGGTGGTTTGCCGGCTAACAGCCGCGGAAGTTTCTGCATATGATAACCAAAACCTGGCTTCATCAGAGAGATAAAACTAGGGGTCACCAGTATTGTTACAGTAACTTTTGCCGGCCTTTGGCTGAGCAAAGTTTCTCTCTATTTTTTGTGGTAAACGGTAATGGGTAAGAGTTAACCTCTGTTTTGCGGTGAAGTAATCTCACTTCCTGAAGGAAACCTTACGAATACCTAAGAAATGAAAATCTTAACCTGCTACAGGGAGACTTGGGCAGGGCGGTAGATGGAAATCTGGTAGACTCCAAAGCGAATTTGAGATGTGTAAGTAAATCTCTAAAGAGCTTTAACTGCACGTCTTTGAATCAGCTAAACCCTACGTTTACGAAGAAATTCGAACAAACAAGCGTCTGCTTTCAGTTTTTCACTTCAGTTTATCTTTAAATAATCAGTTTATCTTATTGAAATTTCTTTACTCGGCACTCCAGTGACCATTGTTTTGCGACCAATTGATCACCGCTACTGGAATAGCTACCTGGAAAAATTGGTCCTGAGTTAAAAATAAAGAAAATAGACGTGGAAACGATTAGTAGTATGTTATGTGAGTTCTGGAGTGGTGCATTTAATTGTGATTATTCTATACATAATTTGTAAAATTACACGGCCTCGTTGTAATCAACTGCAATCAAGCAGCAATTAATTGCTGCTCTAAATATCTAGAAGAGCTTTTCGCGATATTATTTTATTTCCTGTCCATAATACTAGTGTATTTATTTTCTTCAACGGTCTAATAATTTTCATCTTTACAAGCATAATATTGCTTAAATTTATCATTTAAATGATCATTTGACCGAATCCTTAAACCAATAGCTTTATCAAAGCAAATGTAATTAATTTGCGTATGAACCAGAAAGTTGTATAGTGTTAAATGTATATAGACGTATAATAGACAGGCGGTTATCTAAATATAATCAAAATATCTTTGATGTTTCCAACTGACCACTTTTCATATGCATTCAATTTACATTTGAGATGGTTATATAATATTTGTAGTAAATTTGAATTTCTCCAATTGTTTAGTTAATAAGTTTTCAGTTAACTCAATGACTGAAAGAAAAATAAAAATAGGAAAACTAAAATGGTGGCTTTTTCACATGACAAATTTTAAAATATCAATATGACTGTCAATTATATGTATAATAAGAATTTTGTTATTTTACAATTATTCATGGTTTTACTATGATATACTTTTACTATACTGATTGATTTTCTTGTAAAGATACACTAGGAGTCAAAGGCGGCTTGAGGCCGTTTTAGCCATTTGCGTAGTATGTGACTGATACATTTTGTCTATTTTTGACCGCAACCTTATGTGTAAGATTCCAAACTGTATTTTTTTTTGTTTTTATTTGGAAACGACTTTGATTTTCATTTACGAAAATTTCAGAATGTTTAACATACTAAAACTAAATAAAAAGATAAGGTAAATGAGCACTAACACAAAAAAGTAAAATCTAACGTGGAAAGCTCAGAAAGAAATTTATTTCTAGTTTTTGTTGTCGAAACCTGAATATGAGAATTAGTACTAACGAGCAATACACAGAACTGCAAGTTGCAGTAAGAAATTAAAACAATAAATAACAAAGATAAAATTAATGTTTATAACATTTTTTGATCAAACCTATATTCAAGTACTTAGGTACATTACTAGATCAAAATTTATTTTAAGTCAAGCTTTTGTATATCTAACTTCCATTGATTTCAAACGTCATTAAAACTTTAAGAAATTTAAAAATCTCTTGTAAAAGTTTTATAAACCTCTGAATCCTAATGGTAAATTTTAAGTATTACAAAACATACCTGAATAATTATAAAATAAATTTGATTTTACTATTTTTCGTGTAGATATCTGTTCTTTGACTGAAATGTCAGATAAACCTTTTTGAAAGGTGCGTGACTCCTTACGAGTTACTCCTATCTAAAAATTTAACTAACATAATTTAGTCGTAAAAGAAACCTTTCTTGAAAAAAACATGAAAAACTGATTTCTCCCTCTGAAATAGAGGGGGAGCAATCTACCAAGGGATCTATTTTGGGCCACTCCTTGCAAAATTACTAAATAAATAAGCAAGGAAATCACTATGCACCAAGTAACTTACTTTCTTCACAAAGTGCAAAAGTCGGTGCGCTTTATGTGTAGAACCCTCGTATTTATTGACTTCATCTTTTACTGTTCAGTCAAAAATTAAACAAACAAAAATCCTAACTTTACGTGTTTTTTACAAAACTAGTACCGTATTACTCGAATTAACTATTATAATCCAGAATATTAATAAAAATAGCTTTTAAAGCGAATCTTTTTGACGATATAGCACTTTTGAAAATTAAACCTAATAATTCGTTATGATTAATGTTCAAACTATGAAACCAGAAACCCATAATAATCAAAATTTAATAAGCTAATATTATTCATGAATTTATGTTACGGTTCGTGGTATAAATGCAATAACTTTAAATTGAGTGTGAACTTTTTAAATGAAAAACGCAATTTTTATTTCTGAAATAATAATTATTATTCATTCTTCGCCATTTATATTATTTCATGTTTATGCATATTTGGCCACATACTTATTTATTTTAACTATGTTTGTTCAGGTTTTCACAATTTTAATAATTAATTGTGTTGTCGTAACTTTTTGATTTATTTTAACTTTCTTCTTTAGGTGGTTACTACATGATCGAACGAAAAACTTTAAAACTACAAATTGTGGTGCTTAATACGAACTTGATGAGAAGATCAGAAAACGACTATGATGCCGATAAGCAATGGAAGTGGCTGAACAAAGTATTGGATAAATGCCATCAACACAACGAAACCGTAAGTAAACCATTAAGGGTATAAATTAAAGCGTTTTTTTATAAACCATTTAAATAGTTTAACTTTACAAACTGTTGTGATTTATTTCTTATAATAACTCCTTACTTCTCGGCAATCGTTACTATAGTAATTAACACCACAAAGTGAGTAAAACTATTATATGGTTTGAATCGTAAGGCTTTCGTAGCGTACCTATATTATTTTAACATTTCATAATCGTATATAAAGGAGCTTATAGAAACCACCACCTACTTGATAAAACTTTCTGTAAACTTAAGCAAACGTACCATAAATCGATAACTACTAGGGAAAGACATTGAATACTATGAAATTTCAAGTAAATATCAAACATCAAAGTAGCTACAAGTTTTCTTCTACACAAAATTACCTAACTAATAGTTAGAGCTGTTATAGTATTAGCTTTCTACTTGGTACTAAAATAAAATATTTTAGATCTGTAATTTGCGAAAATTATATATTACATATTTTTTGTTAAATTAGCTAATAGCTCCTCTTCAGCCAGATTTAATATGAAAACAAACAAAGATATTCATATTTTCTGTATAGTTGCTTTTTTGGCAGAATTTTAATAACGAATATTTTTTTAAAAAAATTTCAATACTATAAAACCAAATATAGCAAATTTTTAGTAATATTTCAACCATTTATATTTTAATTAATGACGATATTTCAGTGAGCCAACGCAACACTGCAAGAAGAAATTTCAAAACTTTTAATTTGTTTGCGTAGTTAAAATTAACTTACCGTTTTTTGTAGTTGATTCCAAAATTGCCACAAATTAATCACCTTGCAATAAGTTAATTTTTTAACAACTAACTATACTCATATATGTTTTATAGTAGGTACCAGTAGTGTAATAATTTCCAGAAGAAAAAATTTTATATATTATTTTTTATATTACAATCCTAATTTCAAAAGAACATTATCGTAAATCTTTCGAATTTACTGGGTAGGTAATAGGTTTTGAATGTTAAATTCAAATTTGTGTTGAAATTAAACCTAATATGAAAATTTTCGACCATAATTTTTGTCTTAGCACGAGAGGTAGAGTGCAATCTTTTCATTCTCGTAATTGCAGGAAAGCAATTTATACGTGGGTATGAAAACATATGTGAGTTCGAGATATTATTCATTAATTCAGATAAAACAGGCAAGTAAAATTATTAGTGTTTTGGGAGCAGAGTTTAATGAGTTCGTTATCCATACAGGTAAAAACAGTTGTACCAAGTATGAACTGGTCATTTAAACTCTCACGAGATAACGTACTCATTAATTCTCATTTGCCATGGTATATCCTTATAATAAAATTGGGAAATGGAATACGCAAAATACTCATTTATTTTAACTATCGTGATATTTGCTAAATATACGTTTGTGGTTTTTTTATTTTATCTTTTAATTAATTTTTAACGTTTGTTTGCTATTTATCTTGTCTTGTGTGTTTATTTAAAGGCGATACTCGCATATGGAAGCTGCAATATTTTTACATTCAGAACACAAAAATGGACAAGTAAATAAAAGGTTTTACAAGTATTGTATAGATTTTATTTCTTTTATTTTAAGTTTGAATAAATCTCACAATTGTTCCTGTCGTTGTAAATGCTCAACAGTATGACAGCTTTCTGATAACAGTCAAAATTTGGGAATTGAAATAAAGTTATTCTATTTTTATCTCTTTATTGTACATATAATACAGTATTAATAAAAGATAAATATATAACTTACAAGATTATTTATCAATACGTTATAATACACACTAACAGACATAAATATTTAGACAAACAAAAATATACTTTATTTATTGCAGCATTGTAAATATGGTATAATCATTTTAATAGATGTATAAATAATGTAACTTTAAACAAATAGATATTACAAATTACTTTACCACTACTATCTCGTACAAGCAAGGTTCTGTATTATGGGCCTAATAAATACCGGTACGGTAATTCGTATTTTAAATTTACGGAGTTGAATTGCTTTTTTATTTTAAAAGTATTTATATTTCAATAATATAAAAATGGATAATATATGATCAACTGCTATTAAAATAAAAGGATAAATTTTTGTGTATCTTTAATATTGACAAAAGAATCAACACGTTATTAAATATTTGAATAACTTTAATATATTTTTTAACCAACAATAGCTCTTATTGAACATGTAAGTGGATATTTACTTTTTAATGTTCCCTGTAACAAGAACAAAAGAGGAAAATTGTGATAATAAAAAAGTTGTAAAGTATCATTAAAAACATCATTAGGGACGTTATCTCACTATTTTGAGATGTCAAATTTGTCTGCTTGGTGTTTACAACAAAATACTGGAAATCTTATCAAGTTAAAAAAGCATGCGCGATAATAGTTTTGTAAATTCTCCTGTGCATCAATAACTGGCAAAAAGTTCTTTGTGATCTTGATCGCGATAGATCACTATCGTTTTAATCTTTTAACAATTTGAGAAAATCCGAGAAAATTCCAAATTAGAAAATGAAATTTTCTAATTTCTAAAACATTTTCTAAAGCACATTTTTCTTAAAACTTCATTCAGTTTAATCATCAATTAAACACAAAGAAACGGAATCATCAAGAAGAAAAACTACAGTTATCTCTATTAATCATCAAATTTGCAAGATTTTTCACGAGATACAAATTCTCTTCTAGTATCCAAAACAATCAAAACTTTTTTTACGCTCAAAGTAATCATCCAGAAAAATTACTCAATAAAGAATTTAGTTCAATTGTCCAAGAGGATTAGCAGTTTGAATATTTCAGTGTTAGTAACGGAAAATTCGGTTTGAATGAGTTCTTCAAAAGAGTGAACCACTTTGGCAACTAAGATAAAACTCTAAGCAACTAACTTTTGAATATTAACTGAGAACTAAATGTTCTCCACGGTTCTTGCACTGAACTTAAATCATATGGTTTCTTTGAATAACCATTTATATGCATTGACTAAAATGGAAAAACAACAGACTTTGTTATTAATACCTTCAAATGCTTGATATGAGCAACTTTTAAATCTGTCCTGGACGCTCTCAGAAGTTAAGTTCAATTTTTACGTATCCGTTTTTTTTTTCGTCCTTTATACCAAAGCGTTCTCATTGATGCAGGTCTTATGTCACTGTCATTGTCAAACTCATTGAGACAGACGAAATAAAAAATAGATACATAAAAATTAAACTTTAGCCTAGGAACGACGTTCCTAAAAGCATCAAGGGACTTAACCATATTATGTCCTCATACGTTTATTTGGTAAAAAAGCAAAAGCGATCAGAATCACGTTATTATGCATAACAGCCTGAATGGTGAACAACTGTTCCAACAATAGAGGAACAGACTTGAATGTTTCATTTGGGTACCAGTTGTTACAGTCTTTCAGTAAATTTAAATTTTTTTGAGTACTTAAAAAGAGGATGCGTTTGTCGGACTGCCCGCACTATCAAAAGGAAGAAACAAACAGTTTGCTTTATTTCATTTTTCTGTACTTGTCAACGATAGTTAAATTCATAAGATTTGACAGGTTGGCGAGTTGATCTGTGGCCGCCCTTCTTGTGCATTAAACAGTTCTTGTCATAAGAAAAACTGAAAAACTTTCTGCTACTAGCTAAAAATCAAAAAAAATTTAAATTTTCTGTCACTTCCAAATAAAAAGTACGCAATTTTATTTTGCTTTTTTTGCTTTTATTGTCTAATCGCTTATGTTGTACCTACATAAGCTACCGTACAGTAGGTTAACAATAAATTCTTAAATCAGCTTGCATTCCTTCAAGATGCGAACAACCCCATTTCTTCTTTCACCATCCAGTGATCTACATTTAGCATGTTGTACGTATTTGCCTCTATTTGTTATTTCCGTCTTTCCGTCTTTCCGACTTTACAATAATAAAATATTAAATAATATAAGATAGATAGATAATTATCAAATACGAATTATTTTCATAGAGGTAACTAATTAATTAAGAAATCGAATTGTCGTTATTTTATTAAGTATACCGTAAAACGAAGTGACTTTAGCCCGGCTAGGTGAGATTGTCTCAAAAGAAAAAAAAGATTGGCGGCACAAAATCTGAATAGCTATGATAGCAATTGACCAAAAAAAATATTTCTAGCACGTCTTGATTAACATAAAGCTAATCAGTATAATTGTTTTTGTTTAATGAGTGTATTTAAAACAAACAAAAATTAAAACTCAACTGCTGCATGTTGGTCAAAATATGTAAAAAATATGTAAATATGTACAAAAAAAAAGCAAATACACCAATCAGAGTTTTTAATGTTTGGAGACCATCACAGATCCATTTTTATTAGTTCCAAATAGTAATATGAAGTGTAAGCATCATGGAACTATTTTAGGTGGGTGGGTCAATCTAACCTCTACAACATTTAGTCAGTATGAACATGAGTTTGACCCATCAGTTTTTTTTGTTTTGTCAATTTTGTTTTGTGTTTCATTAAGGTAAGAACTAGTAATGACTTCTAGTAGTAGCATTTAAATAATAATCTCATAACATAATAGAATAATGAATTGATCTGATGAAGCTTCAGATGCTTCTTCTGTTGTTTCAGACGGTTTACAATTTTCTTCCAGACACTTTTGATGTTGAAGAAATTATTGCACGTAAGGGGGACTACGTGATTATAGTCTACGAAAATGACTATTACCCAGGAGTAGTGGTACAGTATTCCAAAGATAATAAAAGTATCCAGGTCAAAGTGTTGCAAAAAGTTACCAATATTTTATGGAAATGGCCAAAAAAAGCAGATCAACTATTTTACCCTCTAGAGAATTTTATGAAGGTAATATAAACCCAAAAAGAAACAAATGGACTATTTGAAGTGCCACAGATAAAAGAATATTTACCAAAACTTCAAAATATTTTTATAATTACTACTAATCAATAAATTTTCAAACATTTTTATGTTTTAATTTTTTTCCTGCTAGAAAATGGTTTAAACTTGCCTTGCCCATACCTTAGTTTAACTCGCTTTTTTTTACAAAGCAATACAATGTAACAACTGAGCTGGGACAAAGTCACCTCAAACTGATTGTGAGATTGACCCACTACTAAAATATATTTTTCTGGTTTATTGTTCATAATTTTAAAAAATTAAATAAACTGATCGGTAGCTCTAACTGTCAGTCAAATATATACATGCTCAAAAGTGACTTAAATACTATTACCAAAAAGGTACATTTAATTATATGTTCAAAATGGGTCAAACTCACCTCGTTTTCGTGGTACATTGAACTTGTTTTATATAAATTTTTATCTAATTATTTTAAATATTTACAAAAATATGAGCCGTTATGTAAAAAAAAATTCCCTCTCCATGGTGGCATCGATATTTCGGTGAACAGTTATCAGAAAATAAAATTGAAAAAATCATCAGAATTTAAATGAATGTAGCTATCGTTGTACGTAGCCGATTTTAAAAATTTTAATTATTACTATAGGGTGTTTTTTTTAGCTGCATGAGAACTTTCAATAGGGATAACAATTGAATCAAGATTGCTATGGAAACAGTTTTTTGACATTTGTGTTTAGCAAGGTTTGGCATTTGATAATGCATAGATTGACCATTGAACAATTTTCGTAGATTGGGCTCACAACCAATTGGAAATGGATCCATTTTTTTACCGTAAAATTTTGTTCAGCGACGAGGCACATTTCTGGTTAAATGGGTATGTGAACAAACAAAATTGCGGTATATGGAGTGAGACCAATCCGAGACATTATCTTGAGACTCCATTGCATCCATTAAAATTGACTGTTTGGTGTGGAATACACGCCAACGGCATCATTGGTTCATATGTCTTTCGAAATGAGAAAGGAGCTACCGTTACGGTGAATGGTGTGAGATATCGACACATGCTCAATACATTTTTGTTTCCAAAACTTCAAGAGCTAAACATTTACAACTTATGGTTCCAACAAGATGATGTTACGTGCCACACAGCCAACAAAACCATCAATTTATTAAAAGGACAATTTGGTGACAACATTATTTCAAAACGTGGTCCTATCAATTGGCCTACAAGATCGTGTGATTTAACACCTCCAGATTATTTTCTGTGGGGGTATGTTAAATCCATGGTTTATGCTAACAAACCAACAACTCTAGAAGCATTGAAGGCTAATATTCAGCAAGCCATTTATGAAATAAAGCCAGAAATATTGGAAAAAGTGGCCAAAAATTGGACTGAACGGATGCGCTTCGTAACCATTAGTCCTGGTGTCACATGCCGGAAGTCATGTTCAAATCATAATTGCCTTTAACTGTACTTTCATAAAAAAATTATAACCAAAACATTCCGTCAGGTTTTTAATGTTTTATTTCATTTTGAAGTTCTCATGCAGCTAAAAAAACACTCTATATATTAATAAACTGCTTGAATAAAAAAAAAAAGTTTTAAAATTGAAATAGATTTCAATTTGTTGCCATTTTGTAAATAATCAAAAAAATAAAAAACGGCTACGTTCAACGATAGCTACATTCATTTAAATTTTGATAAATTTTTCATTTTTATTTTCGCATAACTCTTCACCGAGATATCGTTGCCACCATTGAGAGAGAATTTCTTTATCAGTTTTTACATAACGGCCCATCTTTTTGTTAATATTTAAAATAGTTAGATAAAAATTTTTACAAAACAAGTTCAATTTTCAGTTAATAAAATAACAATAATCCGATTCCTTAAATAATTAGTTACCTTTGTGAAAATAAATCTTAAAAACTAGCTTACTTTTTTGACCGTCACAGTGCCTTTCCCCCTTAAACTAATCATAACTTGAACAAACGCAGCGTAAAATTTTTGCGTTGAGTTTTTTAGTTGACAGTTGTAAGTAAACGCATACTCAGCGCTCCGTTCAGCAAAGCCTGATTATAGTCAACTTCTCAGTCGCTGAGCTTTGCTAAACGCACCCATTGTAATGTGATGACAAAAGATGAATACGATAAGCTCTTAACAGTGGTCAAAAAAGTTAAGTCTACCTATCTAGAAAATGCCTTTTCGTGATTTTGGGTGTAAAGTGACTACTTTACACCCGGTTTTTCGGGAGTAAAGAAGCTCTTTTCGTCACACTTTGTTTTTCTCCCGGGAGTAAAAAAAATACCGGGAGTAAAAAAATTTCAAAAAAACAAAAATTTTCAAAAATCATTTATTTACATATTTTATCTTAACCACACAATTGTGAAAAACTTGCCTGTCTTGCATATCGACAACGTTTTGCGGTTGTCTTCGACGAACGTGCTTTTCGTCGTTTTCATTTTTGATCTTCAAAATATGCGCCTGTCGGCGCATAAAAAATCCCTAGAACACGTATATCGATTATCGTGGCTATGTAGCCTGAAATAGTAAATAATGTATAAATTCGCCCCATAAATACCGCTTTTTGCTGAACGCGATAGTACCTACCACGTGATCCATCAATATCGAATTTGCGATTTTTTTGCAACGTGTCCATGAACATCGATAGATGCGACCACAATGTCGTATTTATTGATTATTTAACGATTATTTTTTGGTTTTTAAGCATTTTTAATTGAAAACACACAACACAATACACAAACGTTCAACCTTTTCGAGATCAAAAATCAAAATGAACATGGCCGCCCTCCAGGGTACCAACTGGTGCCAAGAAAAACACCATGGTTACAAGTAGAAGTTGGTTTTACACTACCACGATGTCAATTAAAACGTGTTATAAATTTATGAAATTTATGCAATTATTGCAAAAAAATCGTGAATTTTGTCGGATATTATTCCCAAATTCACGAAAAGCTGTTCATAATACTCGGGCTCCAGGGTTTTTTCATCTCTCGACTATTATTCCCCTCGCCGCCTTGCGGCTTGTGTCATAAACTACGTCTCGAGACGAAAAACAACCCCTTACGCCCTCGTGATATAAACTACTATTACAATACCGTAGACCAGAGATTTCTAAACTTGAAATTGAATAGATTTTTTACAAAGCCATGAGTTTGGAATTGAACCAAAAGTAAGACTGACAACAACAACATTTTCATTAGATATTTTACAAATATCCATGAAGAAGATTATTTTCTTATAACCATTGAGGATATATTGCTGAAAAAAAAAAGAAAAAAGAAAATTTTTTGGCTTAATTGTTAACACAAGAAATAGTAGAAATTTTTGAAAGTTCAATATCTTTTTGTATTTACAATCAAGGTAAAAACTAATTTTTTTACATCCAAATATCACTAAGTGAGATAAGTTGTATTTTGCTAAAATACATAAAATTATCCTTTTTACAATTAAAATTGTGTTCAGTTTAACAAAGTTTTATTTTAAGTACAAAAGAAGTCACTTATTATAATTTTCTGGATCAACAACAAAATTTAGAGTATAAATGAGCTGTCCGGGGCACAACAAAAATTGATTTTGCTAATTGGTCATTCTCCTGTTTAAAAATTGATTTTTTTAGTAGCGGGCTAGTACAATATAATACAATTTCTACAAATTTAGGAATTTGTTCTAAGAATGCTTTGTGACCCTTAATTTTAGTAACACAATTATAATATTAAAGTGGCTTTCTTAGCCGATTACCCGATGTGGTTTGCCATTGTCTTCCAAGGGGAGACGGTTAAAATAAAATTCCTACTTCGCCCGGAGACAAACCGGAAATTTGGTATTAAGAATAAACGCATTTACCCGCGATGTTTCAGACTGTCTTATACGTTAATTATTAAAAATAATTAGAATAAACAAAAATGTGTAAATTTTATAGATTCATTCATTCATTCATTCATTAAGCTTTTTACATTCTAAGTAGAATATTGTTTTTCCTTTTTAGGAATTATAAATCCGATTGGCGGGGTGGATCAGTTCCCATATTACATATTTCAGATAAATCAATATTCATTTCACCACAGCGTGTGGATGCCCATTGGAAAGCCGAGCTAAGAAATTCTGTATATTCCGTGATTTGAACCTAGAACTTCCGCTCCGTATTCAACCAGCAGTCACATCACTCCACGGTTGTGGCTTTTATTTTAAATATTATAGATTTTTTATAAAACAAACTGTAGGGAATTTAATAGTAGTAAATAGATATATTTCTAGCAGCAAAACAAAAAGGCAAACAGCAATTTAAAAATTCTTGATGGTTTCAGAGCTACAGGATAAAATATAAAAATATATTAATAAATTCACTGTATTATAAATTTATCTCATTCTAAACTGTAGAAATTTATTCGTAATTTCGATTTTTATTAAATTTTATAAATTTTATTATAAGATACAATGCATATCCTGTAACCTATTTCAGCAAGCTAAATTTCAGTGTTATCTTGCTTTAGAAATTTATTATTGACTGGGATTATTTTTAATACAACATTGATGTTAAGTCCAGCGAGACCAAATTTTGTCATGACCTTTGTCAATGTTTAGTTTACAATACTCAGTCGTGCATCTATTTACTGAAACCTATTTACTCCTACATAGGTAGTAATTTTATTTTGATTAAAAATACAATAAATAATACAAAATCGGGTAAGCTACTTCAAAATTAAAAATCTCCAATTAAGTCAAGGTAGGTAAATTGAGATGGTGATTTACATGACAAACAATACAAATCCATGACGACATACTTCTTCTTAAACTCAATCAATCACCGACTTAAAATTGATTGTGATTGATAGCTTCAGACTATCACGTGATTCTTTCAGATTACGCTATGAATAGAACCTGCTACAAATAATTAATCAACGATGATTACAATTAAGCTCGCATTTCCAATATCTTTAAACTTATATCTCGATTAATTTAAAATAAATTGAATTACTTTTCGGTTACGTAATCGCAAACTTTGCGGCAAAACTTCATTACTTTTTACCTATCTTCGATTTATTACCACTTAAAAATTAAGTTAAAGGAAAAGTTAACTGGAAGCATAAAAATAAAAGAATTTATTGAAACAGATTGTTTTGATATAAACATCTGTAATTGTATATCAGTTACACCCGTTTAATAAAATTTTACAAAAAATTTTCAGAAAAATGTCACGTTTCAGGGTTAAGCGTGTAAAAATTATTAAATATGCTACGAAATTTATATCTTCAGCAATTGTTAGGTGTATTTAAGTTACGCATTCTTAATTAGTTCCTTTATACAATATTGTAATTCATAAATTAGATTTTCTTTAACAAAAATATTCTTTAAGCAAAAAAAGCTTTCTCGAAAAACTTCACATTCTCAATTTATAAAGTTTGCGTCGCATGATCTAAAAGAAAAATTTAAATATACAAATTTATTGTAGATATATTTATTGTAATATAATTATCTCAATACGAGAGAAAGTGCTTAGTGCTTTTTAAAAGATATAGCTATGAAATTGGTTGTTTTTTGTTTGAATTCAAGGCAGCAATAAACTCTACTAATGATCTCAAAGCTTCGTGGTATGTATGTTAACAATAGAGACCGAATAAATGAAAACGAGTCTCTTTGTGATGTTATAAGCAGACAAAAATAAACTAAGACGCAATTTTAAAAGAAATCTCAGCTTCTGTCTAAGGTATTAGCACATTTTATTTGATGCCAATTGTACTTACATATAATTAGGTGCTACTGAAACAATTTATAATAATGATGTGTTTTCCAAAGTGGTACATTTGTGTGATTTAGTTTGTGTGACAGAAGTGGTTTTATGTGCAGTTGAGCACGTGCTTTCCTTTCAAAATTCAGGATTACATGCATTTAGAGATTGATTTTATACTAGAGGATTACAGTATACCTACAAAATATTTGAAGGTGCTTTAGTTTTACATTTTGCACAATTTATTCGTTATATTTAGTTAAACGCTGTCATATATCAACCAGATTTAAAATTCTGTTCCTAACAGCATTTGACTTTAAATTTTTGCCACATTTATTGCACCATTTTAATGTCTTCTTCGTGTCGGATGTTGTTTTACAATATTACACATTACCATGTATCTTTTGTTCATTTTGTAAACAAACTATATAAAATATTGTTCCCAAACACGACATACATTTTCTGCATTTAACGCGATTAAAAACTTCAAAATTGAATATGGTGGATCTTAATTTATTGTAATAGTCAAAGCGAAAAAAGAAATCGAAATAGAATGAACGAAAAAGAAATTGGTTTCGCAAAACACAAAAACGCTTGTTGCCACTTTCTATAACGACTTTTCTTGAATCGTTACTTGATTGAAACGTCATCTATTGTCAACCGTGAATTTATCTTTTCAAAGCACCTTCTTAAATCTATAGAGGGTTTCATATTTTTTGTTTTAAATGTCTCTCAACTAAAATTGGTGCATTAAATTTTCACTATTTTATTTTTAACAATGTTAATTTTATTTACAGCTGAATGCAACCCTGAAATTGCAGAGACGCTTATAGATAACAAAAGGTATCATTTATAGCTCTGTGGTAAGTTTACAGTTGACACTAGACAAGCTAAGGTGGAATCTTAACTTAAAATTCAGTTAAGCATTGTGTTCCTCTCAAACTTATTACCGTCTGAAACTTCTATAACCACAATCGTTGGCAATAGTTTCTCAACCACATATAACAGTATTATTCAACTGGTGATGCGCCAAGCAATTTACAGAAGTACACAAATGGAAAGCTTGTAGCGAATTTTTGATTTGTTACAAATTCAATTTATATGCTAAATTTATTCCATATTATGTGTATTTTGTATTTAATTTAAATGTCCCGGTGCTCAGACTGCTATTGCCAAATTTTGTTGGTTTACTGCAATATATCAAGTTTCTTCTATTTTTAGGAAAATTTAAGAAATCCGGAGCTTCAGGCAGATAATTTTTCAGATTTAATTAGCACCTTGTAATTAACACAGTTTTTCTCTAATTATTTTATTTTTGATTTTTAAACTGATTGGACGATTATCTTCAAAATGCAAGTTTTCTGCCACTCCAGTAAGTTTTTTAATTATATTTTTGTATAAGGAACTTTTCCAAACTTTCATAATAATTGTTTTGTTGTTTTCTTGCAGCTGATTATACAATAAATATTTTGCTTCAACGTGATTAGTGAATTGAATAGATTTATACGCAGTCATGAATTATTCAACTTTCACTTGATTTCAATTTACCATCGACCCACTCTACTTGTTTCTGCTTTTTAATGAAAAACTGGGAAATTGATTTTGAGTTAAAATTCTAACTTTAGTAAGGTTCTTACATCAATTTATTTTAATGAGAATCTGAGCTACGTCTACTTCAGAAAAAGCTGAAGAAAAAATAGCTCACTGTATTAATTTAGTAAACAAAAGTAAAGCAAAACGGTAATAATTGTTTTCAAATCAATAATAAGGTAGACATGTTTAAAGTGCAATATCAGGTATAAGACCAAAAAATTTATAAAACTTATGCAGATTCTTCTAATAAACGTTATATCAAACGATAACCTTTAAAAAGATAAAATTTCTAACCAATATTCTTTAAATACTACAATACAAAAGCAATAGTAAGGCATATCAAGGCATTGAGACTGGGTTGGTATGGACACGTCGAAAGAGCAAGCGAAGAGGAAATATGCAACGATTTGAGAGCGATGAAAGTAACGAACTGGAAAGAGGCTGTGCGAGATAGGAGGAGATGGAGAGGAATCGTGGATGAAGCAAAAGTGCATAAAGAACTGTGAATACAAAGAAGGAAAAAAAGTGAAAGATGAAAATAGAGACTAAAATGTATTTGTACAACGGGGACCAATCCACCCCAAAAAAAGAGATTTGTAAATCTCAGTTAGAGATGGTGATATTCTGTACAGAATGTAGTGCCGATAATAATAATAAAATAACTACAATACAAGATAAACTCACAAAAACCATGAAGATCAAAACCTAATTACAAATCAGCAGTTTTTACTTTGGCTGACTAAACAACATAGTAGGATGATAGTTTTACGTGTATTACTAAATACGGCACAGATAAATTTGAGAGCGATTGGAATTCGAACCTATGACTTTTAGATCTATATGGGTGATTCTTAGATAATTGTGATTTTTTGTGTCTAGTACTTTATTTATTATTCAACATGATTTTTTTCGATCAAAAAACTATAAATATAATAAATTTAATAGTATTTTACCTTCGACATTGTATATTAAAACACAAGTATTCATGAACGATGAATAACTTACAAAAATATGCCCAAAATATCAGTACCGTGGCATGTCTGATTTTTGTTTTTCAAACTAAATGTATAAATTTCTATAAAGACTGATCTTATAATCTAAAGTTGAGATTTTATAACTAAAATCTATTGTATATTTCATCTTGTATATTGTATATTTCATTTCATTTACCAATATTAATTGGTAGAAAGGAATAATAGTTATTGATTTATGTCCTGGAATTTTATTCAATTTTTAAATTCAAAATATTTGCCGCCTAAGCGCCATCTTTTATTCAGTTTCCTTCGCTCACTCTAGTGGCATTTTAAAGAAGGATTATTTGTGTACTATTCATAACTGTGAGTTTATTTTTAGTCTCTATGTTATGACAGAAATAAATTGTTTTGTTTTTGAAAAGGTAAGTCATAAAATTACATGTCAGTGCCATGGTATTAAAGTTTAAGCGTGTTAATACAATATTTAGGTTAATTATGCTGAATATTTATTTAATTTTACGTGTAAAATCGAAATTATTTGGAAAATTATTTTAATCATTTGCAAAAAAGTTAGATTAGGTTAATTATACATTCAAATGTAAGTACCGTGGATATCAGTACCATGGTAAAAATAATTAATAACATTTGAATTCATATTTTTTTAAATAAAATACCAAAAATATCTCTGTATAATCATTAAAATCTTATAATTTATCATATGTTTTATTATTTTAGGATTTTCAAAAGGTTTAGGCAAATATTTTGAATATTTCATTTAGATACCGTGGCGTTGAAATTTTCAATGTTTGTTCTAGTTTCTTGTCTGTTCAAGTTGTAGTAGAACTACGTTACAGGCTTCATTCTGAGCATAATAAAAGACCAATAGTACCCAAAACACAAGTTTTGGAGCATTTTTAATTTTATAAAATTTTGAGTTATAAAAATCACAGTTATGTGAGAATCACCCATATCTCTACTTCCTACTTATTACGCCAAACTACTTGTACAGTTTGTGGTACAGTAATAAAATTTACAGATCTTTACAGTTCCTGATCATCAGCTTTTTAACCTTACTAAAAGTTTGATTGCTACTTCAATTAGAAGTTATTAGGTGATAACGTGGATTTTAAATTCATTTTGGAGGGCAAGACAAGCTCGCACGCACTTAGACCACTAAATCTGGTCCATTGTGCAACCTCCAGTTTCAGTTTCACCCCGATCCTGTCATTCTCCAATAAGCCAATCCAGCTGTAGGATAAACTCTAAGATCTTGGCAGGCGGAGTGTCCCTAATTCTGGCCATGTCAGGCCAGAAGTCCCCTAACTCAGATCTTTTTATTAAAGTTAACGCCGGACAGTAGCAAAGTACGTGTTTGACTGTTTCCTCCTCTTCATTGCATCCACGGCATATTGGGTCATCTGCACACCTCATTGCGTGAAGGTGTTTATTTAATCTGTAGTGTCCAGTTAGGATCCCTGCAATTATCCGCAAATTAATTCTGGACAATTTCCGATAGTATCTAGCATGTCTCTAAGAGAGTGCACGTATTGCAGCCCTTGCTTGGTGGCATGCTATTTTTTGTACCCATCTGCAAGTGTGCAGTTGTAGAGTATGTTGTTTTAAGAATGCATCTAGAGCTTTAACTAAATTCGTGATTATCGGCTCTGAGCCGCAGAAAAGACTATTAGAGCCGCGTCTCGCGAGTTTATCTGCTCTTGTGTTGCTCTCATCACCTTCATGTCCTTTAACCCAACAGAGAGAAAGAAAATTTAGGCCAGATATATTATTCAGTGTCTGAATGCAGTCAAGCACCAGACCGGAGGTCTGGGGCCCCGAAGTGCCACGAATACCGCTCTAAAATAGTCTGAAATAATCTGAATATGTTGGTCTTGGATACGTCTATCCTGAACTATTTGACACAAAAAATAAACTTAGTCGCAAAAGTATTTTATAACTGGTGGTATAACTGGTATTCTATAAATTTATAAATTAAATGGTGATAACTAATTCATTATTTTGAAGTTTCATAAACCTCTCCTTAAGATTTTGATATTGGCAATCGGAAAGCTTTGGCATCAAATTAATGTCATGCATGCATTTCTTGAACGACGTCTGATACGATATGTACTGCTTGTCTTGCTTCGGCCTCCACTGAGTATCTATTTTGTCAATAATTTTTGGAAAAGTAAACTTTTCTTGGTTGATAACAAATGAAAGAACTAATCAAAAACTCGTTTGTGAGTGATACACAAGAAGAGGAGCTTTCTGACATATTGGATTTAAATTTTACAGTCAGTATTAGATCAATTCTAAAATTTAAAAAGAAATATCAATTCAACAATGAAAACGACAAACTGTGCAAATCAAAAAAACTATTTATTTTTACCTTACGAGTGAGGATACTAATTTTTATATTCGGTGTGTTTAGCAAACTCAAACCATGTAACTTTGGTAATTTTTAGGGCATATGGAATATTCTCCAAACCCCTCAATCTCAAATATCAACGTCGTGTAGAATGTAGCATTTATTTTACTAAAACAAAACGATTCCAAATAGATATATCAATAAGTCGTGGTACTACGACCGGGGGTCTGGGAGGATATGGAATACTCTTCAGTATTTGATTTTTTAAACTATTGCTTAAATGAAAATGCGACCTTGTAGAATATTGGAAAGCAAAATGTCAACTTTTGTTAGCACTTTATCAAACAAATAGCAATCACCAATTTAGGCACAAGTTGTAGAGTTTCCCCGTTTAAAGTTGGATCAGAGATGATAATAAAAAAATATGAAAATTTGTCAGGTTGAGTCTATCTTTGTAATTGAGGAATATCAATTCAAAGGGTTTATAAGTCATTAACATCATGTACTTCATGGATTACGCCTGTTGACCTGTTCCAATTTAAGTTGTAATCTTGATAGGGGTTTTCCCATATCTCTTTTCTCTCTGGGTTTGTAGTAAAGCAATTTTCTGGAAATTCTTGAGCAGTCTATCTGTTTAGGTGTTTTACCCACCTTTGCTTACGTTGATTTATTCTCTCGCTAAGATATCTCAGATTTATAATTGCAAAGTTTTCACGGATAAAACTAAAGTTTTGGCTTTTAGGGGGAAAGAGCTCGTAAGATCAAAGGTAGTAGACAACTAAATAACAACTAAATACCTCTTGAACAAGACTCACACTTTAAATACCTAGGGTTTGATATCACATACTGCAGAGAAAACGACCTGATCAATAAACTAAATTTCTTCCGAACAATGTGCGGCACCTTAAAAGGATCAATTGCCAACAAAACAAGACGAGAAACCCAAATGAAGTTTTGCAACATGGCTATACTAACGCTGATGTTTGGATGTGAATTGTGGACAATGTTGAACAGAGACAGATCAAAAGTCCAGGCAGCGGAAATAAAATTTCTCTGTTCTATAAAAAGAAAATTAATTTGACGTTCCTCTCCACATTTAATTAACAACAAATTATTTTGAACTTTAAATATAAACAACCGAAAAAATTCCACAAAAACGATAATAATTGTATTAACTTAACGTTATTTAATTTAATTAATAACTTCACTTTATAAAATCACAAAGCAAATTATCAACGCTATACCAGAACATTAAAAATTTTCACAAATAAACGGAATAAACTACTCATCCTGCGGACTCCTTGAATTGTCTGCTCGATTGCACTCGTAAATATTTCTGATAAATTAAAAATAATATCACTCGTAATATTTTGTTACTCTAATTATTTCAAATATGTGGGGAGTATTTCTCTTCGCGGTATATTTGGCTTTACACATTTCGACACATAGCATTTAACCTGTGACACAAACACTAATTCTGCCTATATAATTTAATCTTTGAGGTGGAAATACGTGTTTAAACTAAGTCTGCTTTGTAGTTCAATATCTTGTAGCTTTGGATTGACTTAAAGTTTGTCAAACTATGCTGCCGAAATAATGGTACAAACATCGCAACTCGAAGTTTAACGTGATCTAACCTACGCTTATTTATTGTATTATATTCGTAATCAAGGGCGCTTCAGTATAATTCTTCAGACAAGAATATTATTTGAATCAAAAACCATTAAATGTAGGAATAAACAAAAAAGTATAGTCAAGATAATCAATTAAAATTGAATGAATTAAAAATAAAAGAAATGATTCAAAAATTCATTGCTAAGCTAAAACCACGTATTTAAAATAGTAATAAATTGAGATGAACAGTGAACACAAAAACGGGAAATAATACCAAATTAAAATTGAGCTTAAAGTATTAAACACAGAAATCTGTGTTGAAAACAAAATTTACTGTTTAGTGTTTTTTTTATCAGGCAGTTATTTTAATCCTATTTTGGAATCTCCACGTTCTAATATCTATTAAGTTTTAGTAAGGGCTTAGATGAAGTGCCCATATATTTCTTATTTTACCAAGTTCAATGAGTAATATTCTCTAGTCTATTTAGGAAAGTGGGTATAAATGAAATGAACGAAAAGACTTAAGCTTTAAACCTGCGAAAAGAGTAATATACGCGTTTCTATGACAGCTCCTGTTGAAGATAAACATAAGCTTTATTACGAGGTCGTCTTTTCGAGTCGCGGTCGTCGCATTAATCATCACCAAAACCGCCTTATGTGTCGTACATGTCTCAACTCGAGACATTACTCCTTCTCCAATTACTTTGCACCCCTCATTTTTTTTAAGTTTTATAATCTACCTATTCCATTTTATACTTTTAGAATGGTCTTCTTTAAAGTAACATTCTTCAGATAATTCTGTCAGCTACAGCTATAATCATTATTCACTTACACTTTTCTGAATTTTAACATGCGGTTAAAAAATAAATTAATCTCACACGACTTTGACGTAAAAACAGACAAAAATATCGTAAAGTTTAATTTACTATGAAAAATTCAATCTTGTGTAAAACAACAAGTTTTTGCTAAACGTCTAAGAATTAGCATGTCAAGGCGTCATAATAAACTTGATGTATATAAATTGAACACTTCCTATTCGTATTTTCCAGAAAACTTCATGTGACGATGATAAGTGATATTGCAAAGTTTTTAAATTTATAGCAGATTAATTTCATACCGTACAGAAACATCGTTCATATCGGTTTTTGACAATAAATAAAACTAGCAATTCATCGGATGAAAAGCATCAGCCCAAAGAAATAAAACGCAGCTATCGCTTGTAAATTTACAATTTTTGTTCGTGTAGTAAGCTTTGTTTATATGAAAACAATTCCTCTTTAAAGAAATAAAAAGTCAAAAACCTAAACAGATTAAATTCTATTCGACAAATTACCGACAAGCTATCAAATGACTTTGTAGGTAGAACAATTGTACAAATTGACGTTAACGGACCGACCGGAGCATCTCACCAAACATTCCACATTTGATAAATTAAAACAAAATCACTGCCGTTAGTCAAAATAAAAATCTTTTGAATTGAAAGGTACTATTATTTGATATTGTTGAAAGCAAGATAATAAAATTGTTGAAAAGTACACGGCAACCAGAAGAAATAAAATTTCCCACAGAAAAGTTTCTGACAATATTTTATACTTTTATTAATTTGATTGTATATTATTTTGATTATTCAGTTAATTATTTTGATTTCAAGTGTTTTCAACGCTTAAACTATTGAAAAGAAATATATGCTGTCACGAACATTTTTGTAAGATATTTTAAACTAAGAAGAACAGAAGAAGTAGCTTTATTAAATCACAAAGGAAGTAGTGACAAATTTAAAATTTTTAAGGTTAACTGTCCGACCGAGATATCTGATACAAACATTTCCCATTTGACCCAACTTAAACAAGACATCACTCACCATCGCTCATTGCGGTAGTAAACTAAAGTTTATTCATTACCATTATAGAATGTAGATCTGTAGTATCTAAACACAAATATTCAACTTCAACCATATAATATGCTCAGTGGGCAGCCGCAAACCATATAAGCACTTAATATGTATTTATGGGATAATTATGTACATATTAAATTTTTATTAAAAAAAAACTTTCATAATCTTTTATTATAATTTTGTAAAAAGAGGTTTTACAACGATTTTCACAATGAATTTTAATGCGGCTAGGGCGCTTCGAAAATATATAGCTAGGGTCAGCACAATAAATATCGGTGGTTTGAACTTAGACATTACAACAAAATTATCCATTCCCAGCAGATACTTATTCGGCTACTTTATAAAGTAAAATTATAACTAAATTTCGAGGGATATTGGAAAAGCGATAAGCTTCTGCTTAAATTTCAAAAAGTATTTACCACGAATAATATAAAACAGAATTACATTTATATACACGTACATATTTAATAGTTTTTATTCACTCATTTTTGTAAAACTTGCCAAAGTAAGTGAACTTTTATGACATCGTATTCTTTCGTCTCAATCCCATTATTACATTGCAACATCGCAGCTAGGGCTCCATTGCGTGCTTGGAGATTACTAGTCTCGTCCTAGAGAACGCTGAATGATGGTTTCTGTATCTAAGCCCACCAAATGTGAGTCCTAAATATATATTTGGCTTTACGTTATGTGACAATGCCGACGCTAAGCCCGTAAGACACAAGGATCTACACCTAAAGCATGGAACGACGTCAACACAAAGAAAAATTTTAAGTTGATCAGCCTATGAATTTCAATCGCTCGATGGTATTTCTTAAATAAATCTTTTAATAATACATAGAAGTAATTGGTTTCTCCCTATATTAAAATGCACTCGTACTAATTTCGAATGATCGAAAAGCGTATACGATATTATTTTCTCTAAGAATAGAATAATCCGCGATACCATGTTCAAGCTGTAATCTAAACAAACTCTCAGATTGTAAAATACTGCAGATAAAAAAATATGATTTTTTTCTTAAATTTATATTCCCAAAAGTCCTGCCTAGTAATTTTTACAAAGCAAAAACTGTTAACTCGGCTTTACGAATTTCTACCAGTCAGTATTTTAAAAAAAATTTCTTTCAATTTTTTTCTTTTATTTATGATCCTCGTGTTTTACATTTTCCGGTAGAAAAATATAGAAAAGCTTCTCTCAAATAATGCTCCTGGTTAACCTGAATAATTTTATTATTAATTCAGGTTTTAATTAATACCGTTGATATTTTGTTATAATAAAATATACAATTTTCTTATTTAAATTATTTTGTATTTGGCTGATTGTGAGTGAGCATGGAGCTTATAATCTGAATTACTTGTTCAGCGAATGTTATACGTTTAATGTATGAAACATTTACAATTTTTATAGATTTTATCATAGTCTTATAGCATATGAGGGTCATAATTATTTGGACTTCATTCAATGAAATTCATTTAAATGGAATAATGATAGACGGAGTTAGAGAGTTTGGGTATATTATACAAGCAAAATCATTAGCATCTTTACTTACAAGGTTAGAAATACTGGTTTTGTATTCAAATAGACGCTGTTATTGGTGAATTAGCACCTTTAAATTTTAGAGTAGCTGCACCTCTAAACATAATATGAATGTCATAGAAAACTTTGGCTCTCAGTCTCTATCTTTCCAGATCACTATCTAGAACTTCTGATTGATTCCTTTATTACTGACAACCTAAAAGAAGTACGTGTTTCTGATTGGTAACACACCAATCAAGTTTGACCAAATCGCTCTGTCATTATAAGGTCATTAAAGTTTAACTATAACTTCAGATTTGTTGGAATGAGAGGTAATAAGCAAACTTTGTGGAAGTTTTGGGAAAATCCAAGTTATCAACTTACTAAAAGGGGAGGTGCTAACACTTACACTTACCAATTTATACCATTTTTAATATAGCTTTTGGTCATAATTAGTTATACCTTAGGTGAAAAGTTAAAATTTCATAATTCACCCAATTTCGAAAACATCGATTTTGAAAGACGAAAATTGCCGGTAATTTTACATTGCATACAATATTTTATAACGCAACATATGCAACACATAATGTTCTCATAATTATGGAATTTTAAATTTCATGAAGGACCATTTGTTGCTTGTAAAAGTTTTCTTACAGCGTCGTTCCTTACAAAAACACTTAAACAGATGTCTCCATCTTTATGCACAAAAACTTTTTATCTTCATGGTTATTACCAGGTGCTGGTCTCATCTTGTAAAAGTATTTATTTACACCATTGTAAAACAAAACTTGCGGAATTGTTGAATCAGGACTATTTTGAAATATTTTCCCTGGAAAACAAAGATTTTCACCATAAGCCAATTATTAATTAAGTTAACTTTAAAAATACTACCGGATATGCTTTCACCCTTATTTTTTTTAAGTTTTTGATTTATCTTTTGGATCTTCATTCATCATCGAATGGTACGCGGTTGCTTGAATGTGTTTTGTACTTAAGAGTTTTGATAAACTTTTTTAATGTGGATGATGTGAATTGTCGCCCGTGATTGGGTCACATTTTTACTGCTGAAATAAACTTTTGA
The DNA here is from genome assembly GCA_905340355.1 of Rhagonycha fulva. Lineage (NCBI taxonomy): Eukaryota > Metazoa > Arthropoda > Insecta > Coleoptera > Cantharidae > Rhagonycha > Rhagonycha fulva. The sequence continues at coordinate 37,476,761 of HG996556.1, forward strand.
CTTTGAAACACCGTTGAAGGTTGTTATTTAAAACCGCAAAACGGTTAGTAGTCAAACAAAACAAGTTGATACAAAATCCTCCAACTGGTATAAAGATGGATTAAAAATTTGAATTGAGAACAGGAATAGACATACGCGGTATCTGTAGGAACCTTAGGAACTTACCACCGAATTATGCAAGTTGAAATACTTGCAATTGCACTATGTACCAATGAATGCCTACAAAGAAATTTAAAAGACAAACAAGTCAATCTGATGTTGGACAGTCAAGCTGTGACAAAAGCACTTAAAGCCGACATCTTTGAGTCGCTATCCACATAGGAATGCAGACCATTTTTCAATAAACTGACAAAGAGTAACAAAATTGCCCTTCATTGAGTACCAGGTTATGAGGGAATTAAAGGTAATAAAATAGCTGATAAACACACATGAGACTGCAAATCCAAAATTGGGAAGCGAAGAGCAAGAAAACCTTCTGGTATAGTACACCGGGACAAAGACATGTAAAGAAATTTATAAAGTACTTGAATGTAGAAGCTAAAAAGTTTCCTTTTTTATCAAAGAGCAAATTCAGATTAATTAAGGGGTTTCTCACTGAACATTGCCCAGTGAGCTATTGCCTCAAAAAATTGCGACTAGGAGGCGGTTACAGGTGCTGACTCTGAATCCGATATTGAATCGGCCAAACACATCCTCTGCAGCTACAACGCCTTGACTCAATTTATTGAGATTTATTCTTCTGTAGAATATACATAACTATTCTTTACGGACTTAGCTAGATTAATCCTCATTTTTATAAGAATTAAAAATCCCTATGTGTTTTAGCTTTACGTATAATTTCTTTCCATGCTGTGCAATTCTTCAATTTTTGTATCCAATTTTTTACGCTTATCTTTTAAGGTTACTTGTTACTCCGTTACATTACCTCAACCTTGGCCTCCCTTTTGCTCGCTCTTCTTTAGTTTTTGATGGCATTATAGACTTTCCGATTTCTAGACTGTTAGTTCTCTTTGTATATGCTCCCCGACATCTTATTCTTTACGTTTTAATAAATTTTACTATCTTTTCTAGATATTTCTTCAAGAAGCTCTGAGTTTGTTTTACTACGGTATTGCAGATTTATTTGCTTGTATTCTACTATTGCTCTTAATACCTTCATTTCAAACACTTTTAGTTTCTTTTTTTCTTTTTCAAGATAACAAAAGCCTGTCACGTGCTGAAATACGTCGCCATCTATTATTATTAAATCATTTTTGGTGCCATATTTTTTTCTCGTGCGTCTCATAATATAATTGGATTTTACTTAATTAATGTTAACAACTCATTTTAATTGCCTCACTTTTTTATCCTATTTTTTCTTTGGTATCTTGACGACATCATTTGCGTAGGCTATCAATTGGCTTTTTTTATTCATGATTATTTTTGTACAGCCGGTGGATTTAATTATCTTTCCAAGCACAAAGTTGAGCAAGATCGCTACTAAAGCGTTTCCCTATTTCATTCCAGAGTTTATCTCGAAACTATCTGTTTCACCTTCGGGCGTTCACATTATGGTTTTTGATTCGTTTAGTGTTGATGAATGATGAAGTGGGAATTTTATAACTAAAAACATAAATGTTTTAATGCCTTCCAGATATTGCTAATATTTTCCCTAAACTTTTGAAAATTGACAGGAAATACAGAAGTGGTATGTATTATACCTATTACGTAATACAGTGTTTATCATTTGCAAAGTTCTCATTATAGTAGGTATAGCAGTAGAAGGGTTGTTGGGTTGATTTGTTTGGGTTTGTTATATATCTGTTAATAATTTTGTTTCAGTATAAGATAAATAAAGATGTGTAATATTTAGTATATGTGTAATAGAAATGAGAACCCGAAATAAAAACATACAAAAAGTATCTAATAGATTTTACATTTTAAACATAAACTGTAAATAATTAAAGTTAGATAAATTTACATAAAGTAATCTAAGGTAGTACTCGTAATAAGTTTCAAGTAACATAATTCTAAAAAAATTCATTGTAAGTTTAGTCGGCTTTAGTCTTTAGTACCACCTTAATAGCTTTAAAAAGAAATTTTTAATTAAAATGAAATTAACTTCTAGAAATTTAAAACTTGGTAGTTTTAATTTTAGTACTTTCAAATACAAAAGTTTAATTTAATATGTTGTGATTTAAAATTATCAAATAACACAATAACAGACAAAATGTAATAGTATCTTGAAGGACTTCGTGTTATCATGTGTGTCATTAATATTAAATATTAATATTTCATTTTTAAACAAATAAATCAGAAATGATTTTTTACTTTACTAAAGCTTTTCAGCAAACCGTCTGTGGATGCAGATGCAAATGCACCACCATTAAATAGTACTTTACAGGTTAAATTTGATTTTTGATTGAAACTCTTGACCAAATTTCCACTCTCAGTAGGTTAACATTGAAATACATTCGTTCCAACAGTTTCATTATGAGAAGCACGTGGGTATGAAGATTTCATTACTTTTGCTTTATTAACTTTATTTTCATACCTACACTAATAGTAACAATAATCATCAATTATATTTTAACAACCTTGTTATCGTCAGATTATTTAGAAACTGGAAAAAATTTGAATTTTGCATTACCTACTATTTCTATCGCGAGTTAAAAAGTTATACAATATTTATAAAATAATTACAGTTCAATTTATTTTAATTGAATTTGTTTACCTGTGTAGCTGCGTTTGAAAGAACCAATCATAAATTGATGTTGCAAAAAATTTCCCGTTTGAACTAGAAAATTGCTTTACATTATGGAAAACAGGTTTTTAAAGAAATTATTTATTGCTTAGACTAAAAAACTTGATAAGAAATAACTATCTCGATACATGCTTTATGTCGGTTGTGGCAAAAACCACAGCCATGCCAAGATGCAAGATAAAACTTGGCTAAGAGAGATTTCCATAGAACTTTTTCCAACAGTTTCTTACAATAGTTTATAAAATTTATATGTTTATAATTGAATTTTTTACCATACTTGCCAAAGTTAACAAAATAAAAATAAAATAAAAAATTAACTATTTCATCTTGTCAAGTTTTTTATCCTCTGACCTAAAATTTGAATTTTATTTTATTTTGGACATTGAACTTATTTTGACTGCGTAAAATTTAGATATTAGTGAATTAAAATATTTTTAATGTTTTTCTTTACAAAAAGCGATTTTCAAGGATTTGAATGTGTATGCAATTTTAAAAAGAAAATATTTTATATTTCCTTTTGTTGGTATTTTTTATTCCAAACAATTTATAATCCACAATTGAAAGTTGACTGATTCTGTCGATTAATCTCTGTATACTCCCCATCCTTCCACATCGAATTGGGTGCCTAATGATTTAATAGAGGTTTTTATTTTTTGATTCAGCATTATAAATTTCAAATATATATTTTTTAGTAAAATTATACATACGTTGTATAATAGTACATTTTTCTTATTATTATGTGGATATGACACTGATGGTAAATATTTAACACTACTAGTATAGTAGTAGTACCTACTATATAAAATGTACATTTTAAAGCTAATTAGGTAATTGAAATATAAGCTTACTAACATTGAAAGGTAATTACAAAATTATCGATAGGTATATTAAAATAGCACAGTAATGCAGATAAAATTAAATCCCAAAATTTCGTATTCCTACTGACCGGTTTTACATTTTATAAATCTTTCGATATAAAACTATTTATTACAACACTAAGGAAAAGCAATTGATTTACAACGAAATTCATCCCTTTTTGCACGAAATGTTGCATGTTGAATCTATATTATTTTTAAAATATACAAACCCAAATAAATTTTATCTTAATAAAACTATGTAACTATTCTTTGTAACATGATACAATAATGAGGACCTATGTAGGTACAAACAAAAAATAATCTTTAATTACTTTAATAAAAGAAAGCAATAAATTAAAAAATTTTTATCTAAATCTGTTTGAACCGTATATCATTGTAAATGATATTGTCAAAACATTTTAGTTACTATCGTAAGTAAAGTCTTTGAATACGCTAAATTAAATTGTTCGTTAGGGTGGCGATGATATCAACTAAACATCGGCGTTTTCTCTGATTTAAACAAATAACAAGCTGGTTAACGAGCACCGAGGCTGAAAACAATTTAATTGGATCGTAAATGGTGAAATCCTTATCAGAATATCAAATGCTCATCAGACATTGGCCGCGTTTTCTTAACTGCCCACAACGGCGCTAATATAAATATCAAGAATATTTTTCCTCTCGCAAATTTTTAATTAAGCAAAGCAAGAATTTTCATTAGCAGCTTTAATTAATTATAAAGCTTTTCGAGATTTAGAAAGAGACGATGATAAATTGAAAAGCTAATTCATAGTTTTAATGAAATAAACAGAATCTCGATACAATTAAGTCCAAAAATGTAAATTATAATATAAAGACTTTCTCTTGTATTGCAAATATTACAAATTCCTTCGTTTCTGTTTATACTAACATAACTGTTTGCCATTTAGAAATTACAGAAGCCAACGAGAAATGAGTTACTGAAGTGGTCATTCTAGCTCATTCTGAAGTTGCCACTCGTAGAGTGCTTGACCCGCAATGAAGAGCAAACTTGTTCCTAGCTATTCTGGCCATACTAGCCACCCTAATGGCTGCACTTTGTGTCCAATATCCGATATTAGTGCGAAAACTCACCGCTTATGCCTTGGGGGCACAGGCTATGAGCTTTACAAAGCTCTAGAAGCACACCCTATCAGTTGAAACAGATTTTAGTGGCTATCAAAGTTTGGAATGGTATCATTTGTAAGTAAATTATTTAATTGCAAATTGCGTTATACTTATATCTCAATATATTTTTTGACATTCAAAAAAATATTCCTTTAATTTAAAACTACGAAAACCTTTTTCATGTGTTTATTATATTTTTGAAACTCAAATCCTGTCTTTGTTTTCTTTAATTGAAATATGTAAATTCATTAAAGTAAAACCTTCATTAAAAATTCTAGGGCGTCCTCAACAATAATTTAGCGAAACGGGTGCGCCAAATGAATTGCGCTCTTTCAGCGGATATTGAAATCCGTGCCAAAATGCCATAATGTTCACGTAAAGGTCTAATACGAAAGAAGCGTTTTTCTTGTAAAGTGGAAAGCGGAATGAAGGTATTGTTTGAGTACGGCCGCTTAGTAACAGTCAGATAGCCGATAAGTGGTTCCTCGTACTGCTTCTTATCCCAATCCCAAAAGCAAACAGGGTTACACGGCTTACTTTGATCTTACTTTGAATTTAAGGGCTTCTTTGTGTTAGTGTCAATTTTTTTATTTATTTCTCACCATCTCGATGTAAAAAATAAGTAATAAAAAATTTAATTTTGAATGTATCATACATCGACTTATTCTTCCAGACGCTTTTATCATCACTGTAAATGAAAAGTTACGCAAACGTATTCTGAAAAGTCTTGCAAACTGAAATTGCCAGTTTTACAAGCAAAGTTGATGAGCTTATCGTTCCTTCGGTATTGGAAAACGATGTGATAATGTATAATGTTGATTGCTTTACAGTTGTTATAGTCGTAAAATACCAACCTTAAACATTCTAATAACTATTATTTTGCTATTTTATTTTACGTTTTCCTTTATGTTTCTTATTTTTTGTGTTTCCATGTTGAACTACAAAACATAACTTTATTATGTGTGTTACCTTTAGAATAAATTGCTTTACATAATATTAAAATCTTACAGGGTAATAAAACTAAATTAAATTTTATAAATGAACTATTACATTATATTATTATAACGGTCCCATCTCAGTTTAAATTTGCCTCCCAAAATCCGTCTTTAAATACATAAATCCGCTTACAACTAACGTAACACCTTTGTCCCACAGGACCACGTGCAGAATTTAAGCTCGCCACATTAGGAAGTGAATTTCACCCGATTTTGACTTTGGGTTTAATAATAATTATAATCGCATCCGCCGAAGGGCGTGGAAGTTCCACGTTTGAAGCAAATATAATGGAAAATTAACACAACAGCGTTGATGAAGTAAACAGTAATTTATATCGGCATCGAAGTAAATTATCATGATTTAAAAGATCTGAAACAACAATATTTTCTAAACGTTGAATTATAATTCTGATTGCTTGGCCGATTTACAGCTATGACCATTACAAAATTTTCTCAATTTATCAAAAGGTTTAGACATTTATATTACAAGAAAATGCTGTTGGAGTTTTTAAGTTTTTTGTGTTAATTACGTTGACGGAACATAAACTTGATGGTATCATTAGATTTTACAAACGACGAACAATTCACGAAAAAGTTTTGTTTTGCCAAGTTGTTTGGGTTATACCAAACCAAGAAAAAAGTAAATAAAATTATGCAAAATTAACAATGCATTGAAAATGTCTGCTTTTTGCTGGAAATGGATATATTGAACGACCAAATATTTTACTTAACTTTGTTAAACGATAATTACATTCTCGTAATATTCAATTAGCTACATATCGAGAACGTATAATTTGGAATCTATCGATAATGGGGTTAATTTTGTTTTGTTTTAATTTTTTGTCATAGTGGTTTCATTTAAAAGTCAATGCATATCAAATGATTGCCAACGGCACTTAAAGTTTAAAGTATGGTGTCCAATAATCTTGTTTCGACGTTATCTTTTAGATCTAATTACGATTCAAAATACAAAACTCAAATTACTTGAATTGTTTGTCGCGCGCTTTTAAGTTGATTCACAACGAAAATAACATTCAAAAGCCATTGAGACATTGTTAATGCCGGATAATGGCTGTGATTTGGTAAAACGTTTAGTGGATCAGCAGACCGAGAGACGTCAACTGAGTGAAGAACTGCAACATTACGAATTCGCATACAAAAGAGACGTTGATCAAATACGCGTCGGAATTCCAGCGCGTCCTAATTTTTTCCTTTCCCAAGTTGAACGCTTCTCCACTTATTGTCTGCAAAAAAAATTTACTGCTTTGCAAGGGCTTTGCTTCTCTTTTTGGTTGTATTTTTAAATTAAAAACCACACTTAAGAAGATATCTTTGTTATTCTTTCTTTCAAGCCAGTAGGACATTTTACATAAAACGTAAAATTTTAATCCTTACAGTAATAACTTAAACAGAACTATGAAATTTATGTAAATTAAAACTGAAATTTTCTACACCTTCATTTTACCTTTTAAGATCAAAAATATAATAAAACGTGATAGAGATATTTTTAATGTTACAATTTTGTCAATGCTGTTTTGATGTTATTATTGTAAAGATTCTTAAAGACCCTTATATTTACTTGTTCCTGTCGTTCTCTACTATTATTGTTACTTTTAGTCGTATTGTTCTCACCCCAAACAATTCTCTTCGCACCGCTTCACAATTTTATTTCTCTTTTCCTTTTTTAAGAGCTCACTTAGTTTATCTAAGCTTCCAAAGCTTCCACTTTCTAAAATTGAAAGCTTATATATTGGTAAATGAACTAATATTTATCAACCTCAACGTAAATAGTTTTTGTTATTATTACCAATAATAATTGTTGCCTTTGTCACTTCATTTTTAGTTTACAGTAACAATAACACGTTATCTTAATACCAAAGTCAATTTTATCGTATTGACAAATTTAGATTGTAAATCAATTAAGTATATTTTAGTAAGCACGTTTACTTCTGGAATTATGCTAATATTTACTGAAAATACCGGTGTAATTTCCATAACACCTAAATTTTGTTTTCGTTTTTCATTTCCATATCAAAATTTAATACAAACTTGAAAACAACTTCAGAAAAATTTTTATTTTTCCTACCTACTTGAAAAACTACACTTCACACTTCATTAATTTTCCACCCTCCTTTTTATTCCTTTACTTTCTTTTACATTAAGTGCATCTTCTAACGATAGTTCTCAAATTTTTATTGTTTTGGCGTTTTACTAAATGCCGTACTTTTCAACCAAAATAACAGTTTTAAAATCCATTGAAATAAACTAAAAATATTATTTTATCAAATTCAAAAAGGTTAGGTTTTATATTTCTGATGAAATAAGTTAAACACGCCAAAGTGACGTAAATAGGGGAATATCACTTTAAAGATTTGACATATTTGGTTGATTAAGTTTTTGGATTTGATACCGTATTGCTTTGATATTAATGCTCTTTCAACTATGTAACATAACCTTTCTCATGATCAAATATCAACAGCATGTGAAATATTTTCCATTCATTCAAAGTGCAGTATACGAACTCACTTACACAAATTATTTCAACACATTAAAAATTTGAACAAAAATTTATGCAAAAGTGTACGGATAATTTCGAAAATCAATCTAAATGCTTCGAGATACAGTTTAGTAGTGAAAAATTCAAATCATTTAGTATTCAAGTTGGGTAAGAAGAAAAAACATTTCTGGCAGTGAAACCATATTTTGTACTCTATAAAGCCACAAATGTAAAACCTAGATATGAAAATAAAACAAACTAAAGACGCGGACATCATCATCATTGATATTAATTTTAATAGATTCATAGGTCATTTATTTTGTTTATACTTAATTATTATTACTGATGTTATCACCGTCCTAAATCTACATGTACAATATTGTGCAAAACATTGTTTCTAAATAAATGGAATGGTTCTCTTTGATGATTTTCACGGCATTTTTCATGACTTTTAGCAGAACTTTTGGCCATAAATTCCCAGGCGACATCTGCCATTCTTTCATGTTACGCCAGTCTCCTCGAAATGAGCGACTAAACACCGCACAGTTTGCCCAGTTGGTATCACATAACCAGAGATTTGGCGACAAAGTTCACTTTAATCCAAAACCACTAACCGATTACTTGTCAAAAGGACCGATACAATTATTCAGCATTTCTACGTATATTCTGTTTCTGTTTACTTCACAAAATTCAAAGACACGATGGCCTCTTTAATAAGGTGATGACTTTTGCTCAATCTTTTAAGAGGAACATGTCTGTTTGGCCTTGACTTTGTATGGTAGATGTTTAACTCCTATTTAGGTATCTCAAATCGTTACTCAACAAACTGTTATCTTGCCAGCTACAATAACAAAAGGGCGTGGTTTGATAAAGAAATTTATTAACTTGAGCTTGCAAAAAACAGAATTGGCTCTTTTCTCTTGAGAACCGAAGTCAGCTAGCTAAAGTAAAGATTGAGCTTGGATCAAATATTTAGGAGCACTAAAACAAAAAAAGGAGAGAGAACAGGTAATGGAGAAGTAAAAGACTAAATTTATAGGGCTCTACCAGATCAGACGTTCAGTAACGAACTCACATAAAGAAGCCAAATAATAAAAGCTGAAGGATTTTGGCTGAAGTCGTGTATAGCTCTGTAGATTTAGTTTTCTTAAGGCCCGTTCTCATGATTTAAGTTTAGTTGACCGATTTTAGTTGAACAACAAAAGTTGAATAAAATCTTGAAAAGATTGAAATCTTTATCGTTCAAGTATGAATCGTCTGCAACTTGCTTTCAAGTTGAAAGTTATATAAAAACAATATCGAGTCAATACTAAACGCAATGTATTACAAGTGCAGAAAAATAAAGCACGGTAAGGAACCCAAATAACAGAACGGGTGGCTGAAGATAAATCGTACAAGTGAATATACTGGAACAGTCAATCGGGACTCAATTCTTCAAAGGCCTGTGTTCTCTCTTTGTATAGGAAAGACTATCGTATCTGCATAAAGGGGAAGGAAAAACCGTTGGGAAGTCAAAACACAACTTCTACTTTGCTACGAACCAAAGGTTAACTTCTTTAAGTACTCGAGCAAAGACAATTCAAACTCCCATAAAACAACTGGATAAAATTCGTAGAACTAACAGGATCATAAATTTTGTAAACCATTGGCATAAGATGAATCTTCATGTAGACTATACATAACCTTGTAATACATAACTTCTATTTTTACCTTTGTATTATAATCTCATGCCACAGCAGTGGAGTGATGTGATCGCTGGTTGAGTATAGAGCGGAAATTCTGGGTTCAAATCGCGGATTGCACAGAATTTCTTGGCTCGGCCTTCCGGTGGGCATCTACACTCCTGTGGTGATTCCTGATGTTTGTGTCGACGTCATTACCGTTGATAGATACGGCTGCGTCACACACGAGAGTTTACAAGACAGGTTAAGGTAGACAGGGAATGAAGCCATGGGCCTTTTAGGCCTGTAGAGCTGTAATATATGATGTCATAAAATTATAATCTCCAGAATATCAATCGCCCACCTGCAGTGTGTGTCCTTGCAAATAAATAAAACTTGAAAATTTCAATAATTGTATTCTTCTTCTAAAAGAAATAAAAATCACAAAAACTTTCGCTACACTCTAATTTTATTATAACTGATACAAAATTTTTACATCGAAACTCTCAAACCAAAATCGCGACCTCACAACTCCGTGGATCGCTCGCGAGTCTCTTTCATGCACTCCAAAATCAAAAATTTCCCCACCTCAGCTCTTACACCAGAGGCGTAACAATTTAAATTTACAAAATAAAAATATAAAATAAAATGAAGTAAATAAATTTCTTCATCCCAAAAAAATATACGACAATATATTATAATCTCATTTATACTTCTTCTTCTTAGTGCCATATCTTCTTTAGACATTGGCTACCAATTTAATATTATTATTTTAATATTAAATGAATCACTAGGCAGATTAACTCTCGGTGGTTTGCCATTGCCTTCCGAGAGGAGAGGGTCATAATGAAGTTGGATAAATTTTTGCATCCGGGTTGGGGATCAAACCTAGGGCTTCTAGCCTATAGTCCGGTCTTTAGCCCGTTCACTTAGCTCACCTCCTCACCTCTCTTTTATACTAATTATATGTAATATTTAACTTTATAATAACAAAATATTAAAATTTAGTATACTGTAACTCGTTTTATTCAATGTTTTTATTCTATTTGAAAATCTTTCAATGTCTCCCGTATTAGTTAAATTTCCGCTACGGCAGGCGCTGCAATCTTAACATTAGATACCAATACAGGTAATTTCTAATAATGCAACAACTTATAAGTAAACAAATGTAAATATAAATTAAACGAAGAAAAAGACCAAAATTCTAACGATCGATATAAATTTTACCCAAAAATTTGACATGGGGGAAACAGAGAAACAGCAGCCCCCCCCCCCAACTATTTTGCAAATAACTTTGCGACACTTAAGCCTTGCAACTAATAGAGATAAAAATTGGTAGACATAATGTAGTTGAGAACTTTATTTCACTTGCTGATGATTAATATTTTCAGTAACAAAAAATCTGCACCATTTTCAAAAATATGTAATAATTTTTGTTTTGAATTTTGAGAAAACACAATTTTGTTTGCTGTTCTGAAGTTTAATTTGAGGCCATGATTTTTATATAAACTGGAACAGACAGGTTCTCTGTCACCCATTTTATAGTTTAGTTTGCATTTAGCTTGATAGGTCAAATAACTTCACTTACCTGCTCTTCTTGGCAACACACCAAACTTTTGCCAAAACGTCAAGTCATCAACATGAAAACGATTACCGCACTTTTCAGAGGTTTATTTATTAAAATTACAAATTTTATCGAGATTGATGGAACGCAATCGTTCTCAGGTGATTCAAGTCTTGTTGACTTAATTTGGTGTTCTTGTATTTTTAATTTTATCCTATTTTTAACGATTATTTGGTTGTTGAATGGAGCAAACGGATATATACATAGTAATACAATGCTAGGTTGAATTGTAATAATAATTAATATAAAAAATAATAATAGGTTTATTTTAGTTTCATTATTATGATATCTTGCAAAGGTATGTTATTTTTTATATTGACAACGTTTTAATGTCTGAAAGTTTATTTTTATCTAAATTCGTCTACAGCTGCCGATTTCGCTTGCTTATTTTGCTATACCTTGCTCCAGCATGTCCCTTTAGGGCACACTGGATGTTACTTACTTTGTATTATAATGTTGTGTGTGTGTGTGTCTTATACCGCTTTTTAGAATCAAACTTGTCATACTCACATTTTTCCCAGCTAATGTTTCATCAATAAAGAAGACTTGTGTTTAGCTTGAAATTTTATTTTGAAATATTGGTGCTTGATTTTATAGGTAATTTTTTCTTACTACGGTGACAGATGTAATAACTTGAGTTGCAATTTAGAGAATGAGAAAAGGAGAATTTCTCTTAGTCTATTAATTAAACTATTGATCACGTTATGTTTCCATCTTTTTTTTAATTAAATAGCTTTATATAATATAAAAACTAATTATTTCGAGTTAATATAAATTAAAAATTCAATTAAATTATTTAATGAGCTTTCGGAAAATTATTTCAATCCATCATCAGAATATAATTTATTATTTACTATTAATATATAAATAATATTAATTATACTCCTTCAAATGTATGCATTTAATATCGTGGAAAATTTTTCAAATATTTGAATCGTGTACGTTGCATTATTTTAAAATTATTAAAATAAAATAATATGTTGATCAATTATTTTCAGGAAGATTTTTCATCTCATTAAATAGAATCAAACATTTCTGTTCTTTGACATTTAAAGAATTTCAGGATTAACTTCTTCTTTCCAATCAACAAAGGCTAGCTAAGTCACAACACCTACTTGTAACTAACGTGGTTGTAAGGGGAGGGTGATTTAACGGTCCGAAAATTAGTTACAAAACTAATTGCTTCGGTAGCTCAGTTGGTTTAACGCACGAATATACAGCTACGCACTTTCGAGTTAAAATTTAGATTGAGGAATAATTTTCAGCATTTCATCTTACCACAAGCAAGTTAATTTTTAAATCCATGAAATAATAATTATCCGTCGAGAGTTAACGTATTTAGTGTATGAGTAATTAATAAGTCAGCAATACTTCTGCGTCCGTTCATCCTATAATATGATTAAAACACATTTATTTATAGTTTAAATTTACATTACTGGCGATGTATAAAATTTGTTTTGGTGAATTTTGGTCGGTGTATATGAAAAGTAACAATTGCTCTTTCATCTCTGATTTAAATCTAATTTTGAAAACATCAAACATTTTTGTGTAATTAAGTAGGAACCTACAAACTGTGCATTAAAAAATTTTACAACGTGCTGGTGGTTTCGCATGTTATGCTTTAAGTCTTTAACTTTATTTCTCATTTTATTTTTTTAACATGGTTTGTGAAAAATCACGGAATTCGTATAATTTAGAAAATAGGATAGTGGTAGGATCAATATGGCGAGCCGCAAAAGACAGCTGCGTGAGTTGTTATTACTGGATAACTGGATTTCAACCAAGCGAAAAAGGTGCTAATCACCCTTTCACTATAAGAAATTTGAAATTGCAGCAAAAACAAAGCGCCTTAAAAAGCCAAACTAAATATCGCTTGACGAAAGCTGCATCATAAAAACTTTTGCGATATCATTATCCTTTAAATCCAATTTAAAACGGACATTTTAATTAAAATACTTGTAGGTAATAAAATTTATTATGAGATTAAATTATTTTACATAAAATTTCTTCTAATTTTTAATTCTAATTTACATACTAAATTGTAAATTTAATTACTTTTTTACTTTGTCTGTTTGGGGCATTTAGAAACGAAAGTGTAATTTTATTTTCCAGTTAGCATTTTCTATCCATTGTCTGGCTATATCGTTAGTGTAAATATTAAATGAAGAGGGTGATAAAGTGCACCCTTGTCGGACCCAACGGTTTAGTATTATTGGTTCTGTATTTTTCTTTCGTCTTGTGTATTATTAAGTATTTGATTTTCTTAAGGGCGTTGTTTTACAATACAAATTAAAATTAAACTTTGTAATCACGTAGATACAATTTTTTATAAACAAAGTAATTGAAAATTTGATATTCACCTGTAATAAATAAATTTACCTCTTGAGTTTTTTTTAATTTTATATAAAATTTTAGACAGTTGTATTTTTCATTTAAGCGCTTGTCAACATATTTGGAAAATAAAATTTTCGAATAAAATTCTGGCAAAATCTGTTAAACATCTAAAACAAAGAATATTTTTAATTTAAATTCTATATACTTCTTTAGCTCTTCCTTTACCTATAGAAAATGATTAAATTTTTTGTACTTAAACTCAAATACATAGAACATACTTTAAATTTTTTCTCTGCTTTATATTTTAATTGCTTTCAATTATTATTGTCTAACTCAAAACCATCTTTTGGAATCTAATTAAAGAATCGCATTAAAAATTATTCCAAATGTAATTTAAATTTGTTTGAAAATTTTGTTTTAATTAGCTTTGGAGTAACTAAAACTTGTGTTATTTGTTGGCTATAAATGTGATTGTATTAATAATAAATGTTTATAAATATATAAATTAATTTATAAACTTTTTCAATTTTCCATGCTCCAAAAATGATTGTACAATATTATTAAATTGAATTTTTTAAACAAAGTTTAATTGAAAATTTTCAAAGTTGTTTCAAGTTTTGTGTTATTTTTCACTTTACCATTATGTAGTGTGTACGTAGAATACCATATATAAAATCTAAAAAAAATTCATATTTTGACGGATTTATAATCCGTAAGGTTGAACGAGTTGAAAGAGACTAAACATCAAAAAAAGTCTGTGTGTGTCATCAAATTTTGTTTACGCTCCAGCTCCCAAACCAATATTCTCATTATTGTTATACTTATGGGTCGATTGACTGCAAGAGCCTTTTAGCACTGCGACCAGTTTTGATCTGTTGCTCTTAATCTTTCTATAATTGGGTTTCCAGGAATTCAATTTTGCTAGTAAAACATAAAATGCCCCTGAAAGTTTTTCTTTTCACCTTCGTGGTTGTAAGTTGTATTTGTCCCAAATATTTTAGCCTGAGTCAAGCTAAGGCGTTATTTAGTCATCGTCTTCCAGTTCTATGTTTTTGAGATAATATCTGACTGGGAAATGTCTAGTGAGCAACCCCATAATGAGTTTAATTTTGTTTCTTGATACAAAAAGAAACTTTTTAGCCTCTGGAGCCTAATACTCCATGAATTTCATTGCCTGTCTTTGCTCTTGTGTATTATACCAAAGAATTTTTTGCTTTTCGCTTCTCACTTTTAGATTCCTCAAATAACCAATAAGAATTTTACAACCAAATTGGTGGTTACAACAGAAATGGCCAGTTAGGCCTTACAATCACGTCCTATATTTTTTAAATGTAATTAATTTATCCACGGCAGTGCATTAATGTGATAGCAGAAATTTTAAGTTAAAATAATAGAATTTTTTTATTTATTACATAATGATTTATAGTTTTTTAAGTCAATTGGGAGAACTTTCCAAAATTATTTTTAAGGGTACCGTTGGGTATCCAAACTCAATATTGCTTCAGAGCTTGGCACAGTTTTAACAAGAATTAGTTAAAATTACAATAAAACTTATTTGTAATACGACGTTTTTAGTCGTAAATAATAGCTGATTTTAGGTTTATACTATTTTTGTCACCATGAGATCAACTTTTGTTCTTGAAAATTTAAATTCACTTTAATAAATTTAAAGTATTGTTGTTATAAAGCATAAATAATTTTTCTAAGTTTACACATAACATTTAATCTTTCCATTTCAATTTCTGAATGTTAAAACGCCCAAGGAATAAATTTTAATTTAATCATATTCCTACAATTTTATGACTTCTATAAAATTGAATAAGCAAAGCACAAAAATATAAAAGGTTAAAATGGTGACGTTGATGCATTGTGCAATATCACTGCATCCATAACCATCTATCAAAATCGAAAGCCATCGATCAACTCAAATGAATTATGCAATTTCCCAGTGGAAAATAATTTACCAAAGCGTATGCTGCTTATTTTGTCAAAATTGTGCGTTAATTATTAAAGCTTTGTATAAAGTATATAATTTATTTCTGTATTCCATTATTCAAAAATATTTCAAATTTGTGATACCTTTAAATCAGTGTTTTCCAAACTTTCATTATTCGTCTATTCTTTTTAAACATAATTGGGAAAGGGGGGACAATTTATTTTTATTTTCATAGTGTACCTCACTTTCGAAAGTACTTCTGTGCTTATGTGAAGTATAATATTAAGATAATTCAGTAATTGAACTAAAATATTAGAAAACTACTGCATTTTCAGAAAAAAAAACTTTCTTTGATTCGTGACAACCACAAGGCATTTTATCAACTTTACATATTTATTCCGGATTGACACAATATCGCATCACTAGATTGGACGCCTCTGGCTTTTCTTTTCTTTTGATGATGCATCTTTTGCCATTTTTATCGATTCTGTCATTCTTGCAACACAAATGCTTTCTTCCGATCATATTTCCACTGAGTGTGTTAAAATCGAATTTTCAGAATATTTATGTTTAAATTTCTAAATAATTTAATGTAACAGTTGTGGGCTCACATCAGTAAATTATTAAAAATTGAACAGACACAGTAACTCTACTTTTATTTATTTATTACTTTTATTACTTATTTATTATTTACAAAAGGAAATTTAATAAAAATGTGAGTGTTTAAACACCTGCTGTAGTGCAAAACATTAATTGTTTTGAAGAGAAAACAATATTAATTAAAAAAATTGTGTCAGTTTGCTAAACCTACGTTAAATATCAAGTAATATTTATTTATTCAATTAATTACACCTTTAGGCAAACAGTATAAAATAATATAGTCGGAGTTTAAAATAAACGGACAATGTGTATTCTGTCTGGTGTTGTAGTTAACAAAAACATGTACGTATACCACAAACCTAAGTACGATATGAAAATTATGTCACAGGTGGCCAGGAAGACTTCAAACTTCTATTTTTTAAATGTTTAATCATTTCAAAACTTTTGATAACTCATTTCAATATTTTAATTATTACAAAAATCCACATTAGTTATGTAGAGAGGGGAGAACCAATAAACAGCAAATATTATTGCAACATATTACATTGTTTGAAGGACCCATTGAAGGAAATCGACAGCATAATTTGGTAAAAAGAAAAGTTTCCCTCCATAAAGACAATAAAAGGATGCACATAGCCATAATCCATGAATTGTGATTTGAATTTCTCCCACATCTACCATATTCGTTAGACTTAGCCCCTGCGACTATTTCCAAATCTGAAAAAATATTCTAATCAGAATATTATTAATAAAGCAAACGCATATTTTGAAGGGTTACGTAAATCGTAACATTTGGAAAGGAACGAAAAATTTGAAAAACGTTGAACGAAGTGTATATACCTAAAAGCACATAAATCCCATAATCGTTACAAGTAACTCAAATCCTACAAAATCACCTTCATTTATTGGATTTATCTCATTAACACCAAAGTAATAAAACATAATCATCGAAATATATTTTATTAATTATTCGTTAAGTTGTTATGTCATCTTCAACGGTTAGATTTTTTGTTCGACCAACATTGAATCGTTATGTGTCTCCGGTCTGAACCCTCGTCTACCTAAACTCGACTACTCTTTTCTTAAGACTACCATCGCATTTGCCCGTTTTCCTTCAGTTAACGTAAACAAACTCTTCTTCTAAAGTTGCTTACATTATCCTACCTACTACGACATACTACTAACATGTGGGCATTTCTTTGAATATGCAACGCTTAAAAATCTCACAATATTAAATTAAGGAAATATCCTAAAAGTGTAATGGCAAGATATTAGATAGTTTATTGATTCCCACGTTGTATACTCTCCCATTTACCAAAGGTAAAATGGTGAGTTGACTTGAAACCATAGCTGCGATAAAAAGACTCCACAATGCTAAAGATCAGATGGAAGGTACAGTTTCCAAAAATAAACTGTGTTAAAAAGGTTGGGAAAAGTTCTTATAATTAAAAGTGAATTTACAGCTGTAAATAAAGTTGTTAAAACAGCAAATATAAATCTGGATAAGAGAGTAAGTTACAGGTGCTTTTTTTCTTAAGAAATCCTTTTGTGAAAACGTAGTAGCCATGAAACACCATACAATTGACCACACTTAGATTCTCGATACATAAACCATTATAAATCAGAACCAAAATTGACTTTCACATAATTGAAAGGAAAGTAGGTGTTAAAGTTAAAAAAAATCGTGTTATGAGGAATTGAATATTTTATGACTTAAACCGAGTGAAATTTAAATAAATTAAACACCGTTTAAGACTTATTACGAATAAATCAAAATGGCAAACCAATAAGATATAGGTAACTTATTGTTATTATCTTAGCTACAATTACCAATTATAATAATAAATTATTCATTGTACAAATGAATGTTTAGATTGTCTACACAATCTAGTAATAATTATTACTGTGACTTTAGTTATATTAGTAAAACGTGAAACAAAATGCCGCAAGGTGTAAAGTTTATTTTAACCAATAGATTTATTGGAATGGATATTTCGTTATCGGAACTAATATAAGTCTTCGCGTTCAAGTTGCGGAGTACAAAAGGTGGGGTCAAAACGTCCTACTCCGCGTATGATAAATGTTTAAAAAGTTAATTACAGTTATGCTGAAGGAGGATAATATAAAAAGTAATTCTAATGGTATATCACCATAAAAAATTTCAACTTTTCTTTAAAACTACCACAGCTATTATCAAATTGTCCTAATTATATCCGGTTAACTTACTGAGCTAACAATGAAAGAAAAAATATAATTTACAAAAAGTTTCTTTTATGTGACTCGGAACATGACATTAATTTATTGAGTGAGAAAAGACGATACGCCTTGTAAATAGAATTGCCAAACAAACCAGAAAAATGTTCTGCATTATACGGATCTGATTCTTAACTGTCATTTTTAAATTCTTGTAAACACAGGAAAATACGAGTGGAAATCTAAAGGTATTTTTACATTACAAGTTATCGCTTTTGAACAGGCAAACCCAATTAGATATTATCGTTACTGACAACATCTCATAGTAATTTATTTAATATTATATAGAAAAATAAGGGCAATGTAGAGTAGAGTAAAGAATACACAAACTAATTACTAATGCACTGATGTGAAGAACAGGGAAAAAGTGATTGTTGACTTACAGGTAGTCCACCTCATGAATTGGTTTGTGAAGAGTCCAAAAAATCTACCTATTTACTATAATAATGTCAAATAGGGTCTACAACTTAGCATGGAGCAAGTAAATTTGAACTCGAGCCTCTTTATGTATCAACCCTTCCACTTTTTTCACTAGGTGTTTCTTTGTAGAGAAAAACTTTTTCTATCCTCTTATGACACAGAAAAGGTGATTTAAAACGTACTTTTTTAAGTATGCTTTAAACAAATTTAATGATGTATTAGTTGCATCATTTTTCAAAAGTTTACCAATTATAACTTTGGATAGGTCACAGATACAAATAATATACTTTTTAATGACATCGTTGGTAAGGGAAGAATAGCAAACCCAACCAAGTTTGTATCGTGAATACTAAATATTATTAACAATGTTCAAAAGTAGTTATAAGTTTTGTAAATATAAATCAAAATTACATTCCTGTACCTATGTAGGTTCATAAATAATTTAATCAAAACTCAGATCATATTTTATAATGTATAGGACCTCTTGAAGAATGAATATTTTTTTGTTATTATAATTTAAAATAATGTATAGCAATTCAAATGTTTTAATAAGCTTTAGGAATTGTAAATTTTAATAATTAGAGATATTTTGTGCTAAATGTGAAATTGCTTTTTATTAAAACTTGTCACGCAGTGACAATATAATGCTCTCCTACTTTGAAACAGCGAATGTCAGTTAGCATTTTGTAATCAACAACTTATTTTTCTGACAAATAAAATTCAAGTTACAAATTATTTTTCATTGTGTGTTATAATAAAATAATTGAATTTATAAATTATTTACTTTCCATTGATAAAATTATTGTTGGTAAACTCATTGTTGAAAACTCATTACAAACACGAATAATAATATTCTAATTAGGTAGGTAATAAAGTCATCGAAATCTTAATTCAAATTTATGTTTTAACTTAAATTAAAAAAATAATGTTGTTAATTACGGTCCAACTTTTTAAATTAAGGGTGTAGATGAATTCTGATTTTATCTGCATTTTTACATTTAAAAACTTTTCTGTAATTTAGCACATTCGTTACAATTTGTTGTATTCGCTACCGAAATATTGATTCACCATTTTTTGTAATTTTCTCGTTTAGTTGTTGTTGGGGAATTCCTAGTCAACCATTATTTTTGTAATACGCGCTTTAAAATCAAAACAACGTTGAGTAAAATTTTTGGTTTTTTGAAATACAGCAGAAGAAAATTGAGACTTTCCTATTTCTATTTTATCTTCACTAAAATATCTAAACTGAAGGAACATTTTAGGAAGTAATAATTGCTTTCTCGTCAGCAGATTTGTTCTGATATTCACACTCATTCCTTCTTCTACATTTATTTCTTTCAGTGAGGTGTTTAATTTTGAAGACAAAATCTTATCTGTTGCAGATACGATACTTTTAAGTTTTAATTTTGGATAAATAATAATATTACCGCATCGAACACAAATTCTATGGGCTTACATTAAATGTAACTTGGTTATTGGTGATATTATCGTTTTAATAGTCTTACATAGTAAGTATCATACTTTATTAAGTTTATTGTCAAGTGATAACGGAAATTTGCTGCTTTGTATATTGCTAATATTTAAACGTGATAGCTTTATCTGCACCTAAATTTAACAAGAACTAATTTATACTATTGTGCGTAATCTATTCTAAAACCTGATAAATTAACAACATTTGACCATTTTGTAAATCATTCGAATTGGAATAGGTAGGTAAGCATAAATTTATCAGATCCTTGTAAATATATCTGTGTCTGCTTAATAATATTATGAGAAACGTGCTAGGACAAGAAATTGAACATTTTGCAAACTTGATATTAAATAACAATTATTATTGAAGTAAATAATGTTTCCTACCCAAACAACTATTGCATAAGTTTTAACTTTATAACTTTCACCCCATCACGTAATAATAATATACCTGCAGGGTATAAGTTGGACTAGAATAGATCTATTTGTTGATAGCAAGTTTTCGAAGTACACAACAAATAAAGTTACGGTTTACTGTTATTAATATTAGTGCGAGAAACTACTTATAAAATCAAATCTTAAACTTTGCTAACTCTTTCAAAAAGTAAATATCAGAATTTACGTTGCTAAAATAAAATTATATTATTATAATACTGTGTAATATTGAAACTAACTTTCAAACTTTCCATTTAGTTTCTGTTTAACTAAATTTCCGCTCCAACCAATTTGGTTTTTCCAGTTTGTTTTTTAAAATTGTTATATTAAAATTTGGGATATAGTTAACTACAATATCAAAAATATTGGCAAAAAAAGTCTTTAATACAAATTAAGAATCATCTTTTATTATCAAATACGACTGAAAACACAAATTTGATCTTCCACTCTAAGATTTACTTTAAATTAAATTAAACATTATCATAAATTTAAAATTGGTATAAATTGGTAATGTAACCCTATCTAACACAAATTGCTCAAATATGTACCACTTTATGAATGAATGAATAGCAGACAGCCTATTTAAGGGATTACACCCCTGCTCCAGTAACAAAGCTTGAGTTGCGCTTAAGCTGTTTGTGAATTCTTCTGTTGTTACTTAAGCGATCGTTTGGCAACTAGGCAAAAAAATAATTTGGGCCCAGTTTTCCAAATAAAATGCAGTAGTAAAGAGTTGGTTTTATTTAAAAAGCAAAGATGAGATAAACATGGGGTTTGATAATGATTGATTTAAAAACTGCATATAAAAGACACATAATAAGGAAAGTCTTCTTCTTCTTCTTCACTATTTGCATTAGGCTTTCGGCCTGTCACGGTGCCCATCTCTTCTTTGGTCGTCCGACATTTCTTCTTCCTTGCGGTTTATATCTTCTAACTTGTGCTGGTATTCTTTCTTGTCTCATTCTGTCTAGATGTTGTGACCATTTGTTTTTGTTTTCCTTCAGAAGAACAAAAGGAGAGTAAATCCAGGATATCTTGAAGGAGATACCCTAAGATAATCAAATCAGAATAAAAGATACAAAACATGTATTGCCTATCTAAAGACAACATAAAAAAATATCAAAAAATCGTCAAGAAATATGACCAAAATGACAAAATTTTCACCTCATTCGTTAATAAAGGTGCAAAAATCTGAGGTGAATATGAGAATAAATAAATAAAAATAATAATAATAAATAAAAATAAATAAATAAAAAGTGAAAAATGAAAATAAATAAAAAGTTGATCAGTTTTGTTTTCTCTATTGATTGTACCGGAATGATGAATTCCAAAATCAAATTTCCAATATCGGTAAATATGGCCATCACAACTGGTACGCCATAAGTATCAAGGTAACCGCAGGTGGAACAAAAATAATAACTAAACTGCTGGTCGACTCCATAAAAAATAACCACGCAGTTTAGTGGATAAAATTAATCAAATGGACAATTGGCTTCCATATACCTGTGCTCTGTACTCAGAAAACCACAATTATCAGTTGAAATCAAAATTAACGACACATAAATTGACGTGGTAGTAATTAAAAAAGCTAAAATTTATCAAAATTTAAACCTAGGCTTGTGATAAAAAATAAATGCAATCCTTACCCACTTTCAAATTGGAGTTTAAAAGATGAATACTTCATAAATAAACAGTTTGTGGCTTTAAAAACTTAATTTAACACAGAAAGATAAATGATTCTTCTATTTTTCATGATCATAAGTACAAGAATGGCATTTTCATAAATTTTTGAAATTATAACGCTTTCGCGTGATGGATGCACTAGATAGTGGCTTAAATTTTAGACTAATTATATCTTCACTTAGTTTAAAATAGAGAAATGGAAATTACATTTCTAAAAGTTGTTAATAAATCTAAAAATGTATTAAGGAAAAATGCTGTAACACCCTGTATGCTTTCGGGTGCTATTATTTATTAAATTAAATCTTTATGAATATTCTGCGCCTGAAAGTATGCAACCAAATCTTTTTAGGGAATTTTAAAAGAAATGGTTGAGAGAAAAAAAGATCGAGATCGGAACAAGAAAAAGTGAGGTGTAGAAAAGTTTGAGTGAATTCTTCTTTTGAGATTTTTGTGGATCAATTATTCATCCAATTGATTGCTCTGTTTTTAATGGTAGCTTGGTCTTCTCGTAAGTGATTTTTTTACACTTAGTAATTAACATCTTTTGGCTGCAAACTAGGAAATCTTTTTGTTGATGATAAGTTTTTTATTGGTGATTTTTTATTATCAATTAAGGCCCAAACTTCCATCTTTTGCAGATAGTGTCACTTAAAACACTAAGAGCTTCTCGTGGTAAATACACTAGAAACTTTCAAGGACCCACGAACCTCGTACACGCAACTCATTAATTGTGTGATTGTGGGCTAAATAAGTTAGCTACCTTTTTCGTTTTAAAAGAAACAAGTGCCGTTGTGACAAACTTCACTGCCGAAGTTTGGTGCAATGCCAAGCAAAATAATAGCCACACTTATGCATTTTACTCTTAAGTTAACTAAGTAATTGTGTGGGCGGTAAAGAATAGATAAAATTGTCATTATTTATTTAATATTGAAACATAAACTCTGTAGATTAACCTTATACTACTGCCACTATATCCACCTAATATTCTACGTTTTTAATTTTTAACTATAACAACTTTTCTGACTTGTATGTAAATTGTGCTTAAAATGGTACTTAAGCCAACAATTTAATCGGTACTTAATCGTTAACTATGATTTCAACCTATGACTTTTTTATCTACAGCTCAATTCTTTAATCAGTACCTCAAACTACCCAAATTACATGATTACATAAATTAAACAAGAATCAAATCACCTGCGGAGCTTCTTCACATTAAAGGAACTTAAATTTATCCTTGTGGCCAGCTTCTTCTATCTTTCACAGTTTAGCAAATTTTCCAAATATCAGTATAAAATTAGTTAAAATTGCATTATGTTCACAAAATATATAATATTTATGTGTCATGTAACACTGGCTCTCAGAAAATTGTTAATTGTAATACTGTCAGTTGTAGTTAAACCATAAATCAGGTATAACTACTTAATTTTAGCATAATTACCTGAAAATGGAGTGCAACTAGCAAAGGATCATCTCGTTAATATTGCAATTCATGTTGATATTAAATTTTGAGATCAAATTTATTACGTAAATTTTTGTGGCCCAAGGAAAATTATACGCTTATAAAACATGGTATGTATAAAGGCAAATTAATTCTTTATACGAAAAATATAATCGTGACAGATCCAAAGTTGATATTTTACTCAAGAGTTAAAATTATTCAAATATATTACTATGTATTATTTAGTAATATTTAGATTGTCCGTAGCATGCAAAAGAAAATGTTAAAAAACGATTTTCAAAATTAAATTTAATTAAAATTTAAAAGAATTACTTTCTTTGACAATTTAAATTAATTGAATATCAAACAAAGGTTAGGTATTTGCTTAAATATATTTAGTAATATATCAAACAAAATACACTTGCAGATCAAAGGCTATACTCAAAATCTTTTTGAGTGGGCTTTATTTTACAAAAGTGATGTCGCAGAAATTTTGTTTTGATCGTGTCGAGTTTTGAAAGATATTTGATTTCAAATTTCTTATGTAAAACAAATAGGTCGAAGCTTGGTATTATCTTAAAGCTGTAGTAACCAAGAACAATTTCAATGTTACTGCCAATCAACGTTAAAGGAATTTACAGCAGGAGTCACATTTCAAACTGATTTAACATGTCTAACAATCAGAATAAATTTAACTAAATTTATCTTCAGTCATTCGTGAACATTATATTATTATAAAAATTCCTTTCAGACAATTATTAAATTTTTGTACTATGCATATTGAAAACAGACATCGTGATTACTATAAAGATAGACGTCAACGCTGTGTTATATAATGCTGAGAATAGAAAAAAAATTTATATACCTAGATACGTACGTAAATGCTGGAAATTTAGAAGAAAATATGAAAAATTTAATGAACCACTTATTTAACATTCATATTGCATTACATCAATAAAATAACATTTTTACTTTTAATACATGAGCTCAATAGAAGATTTAAATAATTCAAACGACGTGACTTTTATAAAAACCAATTTTCTTACACACTTTAATAAGCAATAAATGTATGATGTTTTCTTTCAGATAACTTTATTAGTATTCACATCAAATATACAATTCTTGTTATATTGACACTTTTATAAAGAAATTTTACAATAAGGTTTTATAATTTTAAAATCTTTTATATATTTGTAACCCATCACACGTCTGTCACGCGTTATACCTATGTATGTTAAAAATCCTTTAGAAAAGAAATAAAGAATGGTCTTATTTTATTCATTCCATGGCTTGGCTGTGAATGAAACCAAATGCGATTTTCAGGTAACGCGGATTTAATGTTGAATTTAGATGACACAGCCACAACCTTAGGTGGTGCTCCTAATGACTAGAAAACTTGCTTTACATTAATTTCTTTACATAAGTTCCTCTTTTGGAATGGTTATCGTCAAGTATACTCGCAAAAGCTGTTTGTTTTAATAATGTAATTTTATTTTACATTCAGTTTATTTTAATATCCTCAAATGCACTATGGGCGTTAAATATTTTCTAGAAATCTTCTTCTATACGCCACTGATTACCTTTTTGATTACTCAATCCGACATGTGAATATCGTACACTGGTCGTAAAAATTATATTTTACAGGAATTGTAATCCCAGAATACCTGAGTTTCTAAATATTTATAGATCTATTTTAATTGTTTAATATTAATTTATTATAAAATAAGCACGTGATTAAAATCAACAAAACGAAACCAAAAGAGGTTTGGCGGAGAGATTTTAACCAAAATCTAATCAGTTTTTTAGGCCGCTTCTTCAAACAAGTATGCAAAACTTCTAGTTAATTAAAAAAAATTAATATGCAATATCAAAGTTGATGGAATCAATTGTGACCCGTTTAATGCGGATCTTACTAATGTTAAAATAGACGTCATCTTTATAAAATTATTTAAATAAGAACAGTTAAAAGCATTTCGAGACGTTATGTGGTCACATTTTCCAAAAAGTAGTAAAAGTTTAATCGATTCTTCTACTTTTCACCCTTAAAAGTATATTATGGATTCAAACTAAGTTTAAAAGCAATGATTTGTGAAGTACTAAAGCGTACTGTCCGCTTTACCAACGTTCGTAATGGTCGATTTCATTTTGCTTCCTCTTATTTTCTCTCATTTACAAAATTATACTTCATGAAATCAAAAAAATCAATATCCAAGTTTAAGAAAATTTATATAAAAAGATCAGACTTAACGGTTGGACGTGTAGAAATTATTGAGGATGACAAGCGACGATGTAAAATGTAACCGGATTTTAAATTTTCATGAATATATCGTAAACTGATATTAACAAACTCAAATGGACTAAAATACACGACTGAGTAGTAATTGTTGTTGTTTAAATTTATGTATATGGTATATGACGCTTTTTTATAATTATCGATCATTACGCTCACCCAAAAGTCGGATGTGAGATTAGGTACAGTCGCTAATGTTTCCCTCGAATAAGTCACATATACATATAACTAAGTTGCAAGTTAATCTGATTAAATATAACTGATGATTCATAACAGCACAAAACAACTGAATTTCATAAAAATTATTTGGTATATTCCTATTCTTTACTAAAAATTTTTCATAAAGCTCCTCTGAAACGGTTTTTAATTATATGTTTGAAATACACATAAAGCTTTAACTTTTAATTAATTCGTTTTATTTCAAAATTTGTTGACACAGAATATTGTTACTTAAATTAAAACATTAAAGGTAAATGCGATATACTATAAAAGCATATAGATATTCTTTTTGCGAGAGCTAATGCCGAATTTTATATCTACTAAAGCATTTTCATCAAAGTAATAATAATTTACACCTTCATACCTTCATCAAACAGTAAAATTAATTATATTCCATTGTTTGATAATTCTCTTATAAAATAATTACTTTTATTACAGGTGTATTTAGTGGGGCACATGCCACCAGGATGCGATGAACGACAAAGAGGATCATTACCCTTGGCATCCTTTTCTAACCACAATAATAGAAGATACATAGAACTGGTTAGAAAATACTCGAGCCTAATTGTTGGCCAATTTTTTGGTCATTTACATTCGGATTCATTTCGAGTTATCTACAACGAAGGTTTGTATTTCCATAATTTTTTATTGCAATTGTTGTGCCTTTTTTCCTTATAGAACCGCAGCAAAAGCTTGGTTCTGAAACTTAGTTTTAATCGATTGTTTATTAGGTATCACGTTCTCCTTAAATTATCTGAATTATCAATTAGACCAACACACCGGCTGGTGCAACATGTACCAACCAACGCAAGGAGTCCGAAATTATACACTTAACAAGTTAGGGTTGCTTAAAACCTTAATCTCTTATATAGATATAGATCTAAGTATATTGCTAAAATCTATTCCAAGTTCAAGTTACATTAACTGAATCCCTTACCAAAACTTAGTTTTGTATTAGCTAATAATTTCAAGTTTAATTATCAGCTTATACGTAATAACAAATTGAAATTAAACAAAATTATGTTATAATGTTAAGTTAAGAAGTAGCAATGCATTATTCAAGCAATGTTAAAAATAACAAATTTATGTACTCAATGAAGTGAATTTTGGTTATAGAATAGCTCTATCCCTATAAACTACTACTTGATAACTATCAAATTAAATTTGATATTTCATCCACAACATTAAAGCATTTACCCAATATTCTCCAAAGATTGCTCAAACTTTATGCTAAATTGAATTTTACTATTCGTATTATCTCGCTAACGGTTATTTATTTTTATTTGTCGATTGTGTATTTCGTAAACTTAATTACAAAAGTTTTTAATTGAACCTCCAATTTATCAATCTTTCAAAAATATATTCTAATATTTCGTTTGTCCACTCTGCATAATCTACTTCTTCAAACCAATTTAGGGTTACTTAAAAAAATTCAGCATAATTTATCATAATTTTCTTTTTTAATTTCCGTATCTGCTACTTAAATTTGCAGAATAATTTTTTTAAATTTAATTTTCATCACAAAAACTTTAGGGCTACTTTCAATTAATTTTCTTTCGGGTTAGAACAATTTTCTTGTTAACTGAATATTTACATAAATTACTTATAAAACGTGATTTAAGTTTTACCGTGCTTTAAATTTTTCAGTTGATGGAAAGTTTCGATCACCTCGTTAAAATGGTTTGTTAAAATTTTAAGATATTTTAAAAAAATATTGGTCTCTTTCAATATTTATAAAGACTTTCTGCACTTGAGAAAATGTTACAAAGTTTAAAATTGATACTTTCGTAATATTGATATTACGTATAAAAGTTTTAAATTTTAAATTAAAATCTAAAATGTGATTTCTTGCGAGTTTTTCAGTTGAAACTTTCAACGAAAGCTGTTAAGTAAGTTGCAAATTTAATAGCTGGTTTTTGTAATTTTCCATTTAGTGGTATTTATTGTGTTTACATGTCTTATATGAAAACATGTTAATGAATAAAACTTGTAGGTACCATTCTTTTACACTCTTGATGGAAATACACAGGAAAACTTTTAAAAAGTTTTTTAATGATGATGCAGGATCATAATGTAGTTATGACCATGGACTTTGTAATGATTAAAGCAAGAGATTAGATTTAAAAAAAAAAAAAAAAAAGCAAGAGATTATCTTAAATAATAGCTTCGTAAAATAGTTCTAATTACCAGCCTCAAAAACTGTGCTTAGGACACTGTACGTACTTTCTCGTTAATCCATCTTGCGCGTCCGCTTTAAAAACAAGACTTTTACTAAAACACGGGATTGATTAAGAAAATCTATACAAAAGACAACCTCTCTAAGTTTTTAATAAGCCCACGATGTTAATTTTTGTAAATTTTATGCCATTGTACATCTTTATGCGTAATTTATGAGGGTACTGATTATTATTAACTTAAGAGAGATCATTTCAGAAGCTATTAAAAAACGGTTCATTGCTTTATCATCAACCGCCCGCGCTCTATTGAAATTTAAATTATATTTGGACAAGAATTTTTTACCTCAGTTAATGATAATTGAAAGAGAGATTTTTTGCTACAAATACTTAATTATTTTTTAAAACTATAATTAGAAACCATTTCAGAGAAGCTTTATAAAAAATTATTTAATAAAATATAGAAATAAAATAAATTTTATGTAAATACTAATTAACTTTTATGAAGAAGAAATAATACTAGGATTAAAATACTAATCTTTTTAAATTTTTCTAAATGTAAAGATGAACAAAGAGTTTTCTTTATTTTTCAAGCATAGGTGAGGGTTGACATTTTTGATATCGAATTTAAGTATTATATAAAGAAATTAAAACTTTGAAAACCCTAAAGGACGCTTTAGACGATTTTGATCAAAAGCATGAGTCAATCGATTGTATCAAGCGTGATTGATCGTTTAAAAACCCGTTTGCCGCTTGAAGCAAGCATTGACGGTGATTGATAGAAAGTTTGAATGACTCAAGTGGTTGAAGAGGGCGCTTGATCGTTTAGAAGAACAATTTCCGTCAAGCATTGCGTCAGTTACTCCGTCAAAACTGTCATAAATGTCAAATAAGTCATAACGATTTTTCTAACTTTGTCTGTCTCAAATTTAATGACTCTTGATAATCAAAACTTTCTTGGTCCATTCTCTAAATGTTCCTGTAGTCTTCTGTTTCCGAATCACGCGTTCATGAGTGAAACGGTTTCTCATTTTGTACCACTCCTTGGACCACCATCGTTTTTTCTTTTTTTTCCGCTTGAGAGCAACTAGTGTTAAGCCAAGAAAACCCAAATCTGTATTGCAAACCATTGTTAGTTCATCACCAAAACCAACAACGGGTTAGAAAGAAAAAACAAACAACAGGAGTGCACTACTTCACTTCACGACTTCTGCTGATGAGGGGGATTTTGATCAAAAGACTGAAGGGCTGATTGAGGTTGATTAAAGCGCGCGTCAATCGTTTGGCTCAATTGTTTGATCAAGCAGATTGATCGTCTAGGGCTTCCTTAAAAAGACATCCTGAATAACGTAAATAAAATAAAAAATTGATCGTCATAATATGTATGCTGGAATCAATTCGATTCCTCATTTGAATTCATTCAGAAGAGCTAGAAATCCATGGTTTATCTTCTAAATTGTTTTCATAATATAAAAATTGCACTTTATATTATTTAATAGCAAAAATAAAATTACCACCTCATGATTCTTGCGTAGCCATTTTTCTCTGTAAAATTAAAAACTATTTAATTCAAATTGATCTAACCACGTGATTATAAAAATGCTATCGTCATCTCAAAATTTCCACATCGGATGCTGTTTCATCTACTGGGGTTTCCAAAAGAGCTGTGGTTATTTGAAACAAAGATAAAAATTTTTTACATTTAAATCTTTGATTGGAAAGAGCAAAACTTTTACAAAATCATCAAAGTGAAAAGGTATAATGTAAATAAGCTGATCATTGCTATAGAATGTCTCATATATGTATTAGAAATAATTACAAAAAATACATAGAAGAAAATGTGGCTCATCGTTTGTTTTCCTACATTAAAAAAAAAGTTACTTTTTGGGATCAATTAATTGATGTAAAATAATTCTTAAATTTTATTGGCTTGAGGTACTACATCTTAGAATCAATGAAATACCAATATATTTAAATAAATTATTAATTTGTTCTTTAAAAATTAATATAAAAACCTGGGTACATGCACTTCTGGAAACCAGCCCAATAAGCTACCTAATGAATGTAAAATATTTACATGCTCATAGATCAAACACTGCTAAGAAAACTATGCAAAAGTTGGAAATATAAAGCCTTAAAGCTTCAACTAAGAAGAAGGAGAGAATCAATTTTTTTAAATAACAACTGTAACAATCTTATATAATATGTGAAAAATGTGACACCTTGAAGGACCATGTTAAATATAAATAAAAGCACTAACTTATTTCGTAGCTTTAACTTACTGAGAAGATGTAAGTAATTTTGTTAATTTTTTATTTACTAGATTGGACGGCTTTGGGTGAGGAATTGGTTTAATATCCCTTGGTAAATATTTGATAATTGAAAGAACATATTTGTGTTTTTCTAAATCCATTAACCGCAATTTCGCCTATTGTACATTTTAATTAAGTATTTCCAAATAACACGGCGAAGTCCTGAAGTTTAAAAATCCTATCATAATGCAATAAAAGCTTTGGAATTTCTTTACCAGAGTGAGTTTTAAGTGTACCTATAAATTGTAACAAAAAAGTGTTTAGGGACATTTTTCGTTCACGATTTGTACGCTGCTGGGCACCCTGAATAAATTTCTTATGCGACGCTCATGTTGTTGAGTTTAACTGGCGTATTTGCACAGTCATTTTTACGATCGAAGCAGACTTGAGAGTTGCTATTTTGGTTAAAACGCCTGATTTTGAGAGCTTTTGGATTTTCTCAAAACGCTGGCGCTGTTTCATCTTCATCTTCTACGATTCTTGTAAGAATTGCGTATGCGGATTTTATCTTATTTAAGGAAGTTACCACCTGTTTTTATATAACCGTTTTACTGATTTTTCCAAATTCGATCTTTTAGATTTCGAGGCTGATGTTATATTATACAGTGGCTTTTCCTTTACAAGTTTTTCTATTTCCTTTGGAAGAAGAAATTTTTTTGCTGCGACTTTGATCGCCGGTTTTTGATTTTTTGGACGATTTTTTTTATGAACGGCTATTTTATGTCTAGCTGTGGTGTCTTCTTAAAGATAATACCCACCATTTTAACACCTATCTTCCCACCAAACCCCATTATATCAGACGACAAGATTTCGTGGTGGATGTATTCTGCTCTAGAATTGCCATTTGCCGGTGCATTCAAGATCTTCAAGAGGAAAAAATAACGACCTTCTTCTTTTTCTTCTTCTTTTTCAGGGACATTTTTCGTTCGCGTTTTGTACGCTGCTGGGCACCCTGAATAAATTCTTTACGCGACACTCATGTTATTGAGTTTAACTGGGGTATTTGCACTGTCATTTCAGAAGGAGAAGAAGAAGTTATTGTGTTTTGCTTTACATTTTCCCACCTCAATGGTGTTGATGAAGAATTTGAAGAACTCGTGTAGGTTCCAAACAGGAAGTTTAATCAAATCAAATATTGTTCTTTTGGTGATCTCTTGTAACTGTTGCCTTTCTTTAATAAAACAGTTTTTGATTATTTCTGTTTTTAGTTACTTCAGAAGCAAAATAATTACACCTATTCTTACCTCCGAATTAACTGAGATAGTTTTACCATCAGGGTCCCACACGCCAAACTTACCAGTTTTACTGGATGTGCTGAGATTTCTTTTCTTAAAGAGAAATTTTTTTACAGATTATCCTGCATAGAGGTTGGAGTTTATGGGTCGTGTAAGGAGGACATCTTATAATGGTTACGTGCTGTTCACGAACAAGTTTTAACAGTTTTACCTTCCTGTAATATCTATCAAAAATAAACAATACGGAAGCTTAATGATTTGAAACAATTTCGTAAATAAATTGTTTTAGATCCAACCAGAAGACCAGCAGATTTACGGGAATAAATCAAACACGGATAACTTAGAGAGCGAAAAATTGCAGTTTTAATCCTGGTTGCCTCAAATATGTACTGTGAACTAAAAAGTTCAAAATCAATCTGTGGACTATAAAACATTTTTCAACATGAACCAGGCCAGCGTGGGAAGATATGGACTAAACCTTCAAGTTAAAAACTTGAAGAGGCGTATATCTAAAAATAGATGTAAACAAAAACGCTAATAAAGAAGAAGAAAATCCAACCAGAATTATGTATTTTTCCAATGGCACCAGGGTGAGCACAATTCATTAACCATTAGAAAAATGCTTTCTGCGAAATATCATCATAGGTATGAAGTGCCTAGCTGCACTCATATAATATAAATATAAATACCACCAATATAAATACCGAACCTTGTTCTGCCACAGTTAGAGCTCTATCTGTCTTTTCATTTCAATCAGCTTTTCGAGTGACATGACATCTGAAAATGTCAACTTGGTAGCTTAAAGCGGTGTTCACATAAGGAACAGTTTGATTTTGTGAGGTTTTATTAGTTTTTAACCATAAAAAGGAATATGAAAACTACTTTAATCTTAATAGCTCTTGCCAGCTTCTGCCGAAAAAAAATAACCCACTAATCTCTATGTGAATGCCACTTAATGCAGTGCTTACCAAATATTTTCACATCACGTTATTCTACATTTAGAGAATTACTCTTAAAGGATCCCTCAATATCTGAATCCTAAAAAATTATCAATTGCACAACCACAAAAGAAACATTTTTTCGTCATATGCTGAAAGGTTGTTGGTGGACAACGATCACCAATTTAAGGAGTACTTGCTGTAATGCTATACACCTCCTGGCTAAAAGCATACTCAACTTTATTAAAAATTTAAAAGCATCCAAAAAAAAACCAAAAGTAGTTTATGAAATTTTTTAAATTTCATTATGGCTGCTGAACTTGATAATTCAGTAAATTTTAAATTAACTACCTAATTAATTTTATTCAATCTTTCTACAGGCAAACCCAATTGCAGAAAGTGAATATTTTACAAAATAAAAAATACTATGTACAATAGGTCACAAGCTCACCAAAATAAACTAAACACTGCTTTTCTTTGTTCACCATTTCATCAGCTGAACGTTTCCTTTGTTTGCACAAAAACCATCAAACTGCATCAACAAGTCAAACCCTCTCTATAAGCACTCGTAGAACTTAACCACATAATCGCGGTCGCAAAATTCTCCAGTTGCTATTTGCATAAAGGCTATCCAATTGTATCAAAAAACTCAAATCTTCTTTATAAGTACACATAGGACTAAACCATATTATAACGGTGGTCAAAAAATTTTCTTAACTTGGTGTATCAAAAATCCTACTTTGCCACTAAGTAACTTCCTGTAAATCATCGTTATTTTTGCAAAACTTTCAAATTTCTACCATGTCAAATTACCTTCAACTATGTAAAGTTGCTTCAACTATGTAAAGATCCAAATAAATGCGTTTGTCGCATTATTGCATGTCAAAAATTTTCATCTATATACTACACGCCAATTTGCATGCATTTGGTTTTATCCATAATCACTCCAACCCATCAGTTCGAGTGTTATGCTGACTTATCAAGCACAACAGGTGAATTTACCTCCATCGACACTAATTGACTTATCATCAATTAACAATCAAAAATGGACTAATTTCGAAAATCAAAATGGAGCAAACCACTTTGGCTTTAATGGCGATCGACAACGCGCCAACGCACATTTAACATTGTTTCTGATGAGTAAATACAGGAGCACCTAAATATTTAACTACATGTATATTTATTGGAAAATTTATGAAATGAAATCTGCAATAATTACTAATGCTTCATTGAATTTACTGAGTAACTAAAATAAGTTGTAAACGTAGACGAATATTATCTAAGATTTGTGAATATTATTTCTGGAAGTTTGGTACGTTCAAAATTCACGTTATAAAATGTTTTAATATTTTTATTCGTTATGCACTGAATTAAAAAATGAAAAGAAAACACGTTACCTTTTCACACAGCAATCGATTTGCAAGCGAGCATTAAAAACAAACTGAAAAGACGATTTAATGAAAAATGCGACGTTTTCTCAGCTTTTGTTTATTTTTGAGAAGCCTTATCAAAGATTTTGCACCTTTTTAAATATTTTCCAAGAAAAAAAATTACATTTTTGTTACAACTTCGTTAATTAAAAATGTTTTAAAAAGACGTCCTTTTTAAGTTACATTCTTATTATACCACTGTAACTTTTAAAAATGAATCTTGATTATTTTATAATTATGTCTACTTCGATACCACCGGAATAAATTTTATTATTTTTGACTGACATTTAATTAGTAACGTAAAATTTTATAAAATATAAGCAAGTCTAAATTTGCAAAACCAAAATAATGAAAGTGAATTAGTGAAGCTCTCATTTAAATTCAGGAAAGTTTTGCAAGGTTTTACAAAGTTTTACACAAATGACGAGACCTGAAAGTGTGTTTAATGAAATTCGATTCGATTTGCGGTACGCCACAATTGAGGAACTGAACAATTACATTTCGAGCCATTTCAATTCATCCTATTGCTCGTGATTCAACTATGAAGTCCCAATATAAATTGAAACACTTTTTATTTAAAATTTGTCAACTTTTGTGTGAACAATTAACACTCGAATTCCAATTTTGTATCGCCAAATCATTCTGAACAGTATTTAAATTATTTAAAAATGCAAGATTTCTAGTACAAATTCAATATTTCATCAAATTTTCCAAGTTGAAAGAAAATAGGAATAGTGGTTTAATTGTACAGAAAGCATTTGAAAAGTTGACAAAAGGGGAAACGTTAAATGAGAATTTAAAAATCAATCTAGGTCTTAGAACAAGATTCAATTTAAAAAATTATAATTCTGTGATAAAATATTAATTCGGCAATTTAAAATCACAAAAATGAGAGATCTATTCTCAAATAAGTTAAAAAAACATCCCAAGGTTAAAAAAAAATTGAAGTTGAAACTTTCTTAATAAGGAAAATGAATAACAAGCTAAAGTCGAAAGAACTTGGAAAAAGTAAGTTCTATCATCAAATAACTTTCCTTGCGTATTCAAATAACTCAGCAACATTGATGTACATGTACCTATGTATACGTTGAGGTCAAATGAAATCAAACTAGAAAATTCCCGAAAACGTCCAAAAATAAATCTGTGCTTACAATTAACAATGTTTAACAAATACACTGACTGAAATCCGAGTATGTTTATGCAACTTTTACCGAGTTTGCTGAAATCAAACACTGAACTGGAAAGCACTGAACACAAAACAAATTTCTTTTTGGTTACATGCAAAAGTATGCCACTATTTGGAGCGAAGTATCAACATTATTTTTCCAGCGTAATTCGTAAATTAAGTACGAAGATGATTAAGTTTTCATTTCATTGCAGATTCAGTCTTGAATTTGAAGTCTTTTTGAGCCCTTTCTCTTGTCTCTTATATTATCACTTTTGGTGTTGATGCTGTTAGCTTTTATGGTCAACTTCTCGCGACAGGATATACTTAAGTTTTTGGACATTTACATTTTTTTTTTCAAAAAAGTAATTTTATTCGTAATTTCATTTAACACATAACTAATTCCTTTTTACTTAATGCAATTTCAACAATATTATGGTAATCCAGTATTAATTTTTATTGTGTCATTGAAAGGACCCTTTGAGGTTTTGGTTAACTTTTCAAGATTTGGGACCACTGTGCGGCTGAAGTAATCCAAGAGGCTTCTACAAACGTCTTGCGGTTATGTTCAGGCTCTGTTTTATTAATGCACAACACTTAGGGTCATGTTCATGCGAAAACATGACTTTCTGAAATAGCAATTTATTGCGTCATTGACGGTGTAAATGAAAAATCTTAATGAAATATTAATCTAATGCTACGATACTTTATGTTCTACTATCTAAGTACTTAATATGTTATTTGTACTAAATAAAAAGTAAGATAAATTGCTATATAAAATTGACGACCTCCTAAAAAATTAAATTGCAGAACCGTAAAAAATGTCACTTTTATGGCATTTCAACAAAACAAAATAAATTTACGTTATATTCATTACGTGGCTTCTTTTGGCATTTTTAGCACATAAATAATTACAAATGTGTTGGATGAGCAAAAAATGCTTACTTATTAATTTTCTTTTGCTGTTCTTATTGACTAAGATATAAATAAAATAAAAAAGAGCTATATATAACCCAAACGAAATAAATCAAGAGTAAATTAAATCAAAAATAAAATACGTAAAAATGACGTCCGTTTGACAATGGAATACTTTCCGCTTCGTATATCAACCAGCGGTTACAGGAAGCAGCTCCAGCGAATTATTTATTATTACAAGAAAACTAGTTATTCTTGCAGTAAATAAAATCTACTAGTAAAGATTGAAAATACGCCCTGGAAAGTCTACAATTTAACCACGTAATTACAAGAGTTGGTTATGTAATACCAAATAAGTATAATAAAATACAAAAATTAAAATCATATTTCCATCGTGTTATTTCATTCAATTTACAACGTGAAATCAATACGCAAAGAAAGCAATTTAATCAAAATATTTTCATGTTTTTTAAAATCGAATAAACAAGAAAATATGCTAAAAGGATAAAAGTTTAAGTAATTGAATTTTTTTCGTATTGTTTTTAAACTGAGCTACATTGTTACTGTTTGTAATTAAAATAATCATCAATAATTCCATATTGGTCGTATAGAGTACAATGGCAATTTGTAATTAAATTGCATTATTTAGTACTAAAATTGAAATTAAATATTTAATTTTATTTCACAGGTCAAGCGGTGTCATGGGCAATGCTTGCACCTTCATTAACGCCAAAACGAACAACGGATGGTCCAAATAATCCTGGACTTAGGTTATACAAGTTTGATAAGAATACAGGACAGGTAAATAACTTTTTCCTTCTTTTAGTTTAAAAAATTTAAGCAATGTACTTTTCTTCCGTATTTAGATTGGCTTTTGATTGAAAAAATGATGAAAAATATTTTTGAAAAGCAAAATGTTAGGTTTGTATAACTTTCAGATAAACTAAACCAAATACAAGTTAAACTATTGTTTAATGGTAGAATAACAAAAATAGTTTTTCAATCTGTTTATATACCGTTATATAATAGATTTTACAACAAACCGTTTGTTTCCAGCATCAGATTATTATTTTTGTTGGTTAAACTATGGAAAGCGTTAAACTATGCAAAATGATAATTTTGCAAAACCTTTCTATGTATACTTTTATTATTTATAACTTAAAAAGTTTCGGTTATTTATTTAGTACTGCGGGGTATCATAAATAGAATTACTTCATGAATTTTGTAAAATAACAAGAGTAATAGTGCAACTTCCATCAGATTTATAATAAACAATCAAACATAACTACACAAAATTTTTCGAATGAGTGACTTTGGCGTTCCAGTTTGTTAAAACTTTGGAGTCGAGCCAAATTTATATTGCTCAAAACACCAAAATCCCTTAAAATAGCCTACACAGCTTAGAATTATTAATGGTTTACCCGTTTTATTACAGTTTTATAGAAATTTCGAGCTTTTAATTATTATTAAGAAATATTTTTTCTGTCTAAAATGGAATCTAAACTGAAAATAAGTAACATTTTATATAAAACATACCTGTGTTAGTGTTAATGAAATTACTACAAGAAATTCAAATATTGTGAGTACGACCTAATCATAGCAGTTATTTTATATCCGATTATTTTTTATTATAAATATTTGAAACTAAAAAGTTAACAAACTAAAAACACTTTAAAATTCACAATATTGTTTCAACTTTCAGCAGCATACTTTACTCTTTTAGCTACTTTAGCTACATTAGCTCCGAATCAGTTCCGATACGAAAAGAACAGATGAATGCTGCATGGTTTTATGGTACCTACTGACTACATTACTTCCAAATTTTCGTATTTATATTTTTTAAATTTTAAAGTAAAAAATTTTCATATACGTTATTAAAAATCTAAATATTTCTATGATCTGGACACAAAAGGATTTTATTTTTTCGGATCTGTTCTGATAAAACCGAATATTATTGATGTAGATTATTCAGATATTCTAATTCTATCAAAATTCATTAAAAAACAAATCATTCATTAATAAATAGCTTATTAATATAAATACTCACTTATTCCATTTTCTAACGCAGCTTTTTTAGCAAAATTAACTAAAATTCATAAACAGTGATTGATTTCATTTACAGAAAGATTTGATTCTACGGCTATTAATTTATTGATTTGTCAATTAGGTAAAAAAAAGTTTGAAATTCTCATATTTCAACATTTACCTTTGAAAACTAATTATATCGTTAATGACTTCTACTAAATTATTTACTTCTGACTATGACATATACGTTATCGAGTTTAATTTAATTATAGGATAGTTTAATCAACATTTACAGTTTAGTTTCTCTTAATTTAAATTATAAAATTTACTTCTAATTTGATTCTACCTCCTTGGTTACTTGTTAACTAAGTTTAATATTGGCAACGCACTTGGCTATTCAACCCTTATCAGCAATAATTGATTGCTACTATATGCTCTATGAAACTTAGTTAAAAAGGAATTTCATCAACTCAAATATTGTCGAAATTATATTTAATTATTATTTATGTGCAGCAATTAAAATGAAATCATATAGCTTTGTGGTTAAATGCGTTGATTACTAAAGTAATACGTACCTTGTTGGACTACGGATTAAATAAAAATTTTATTCTGTTACCTCCCGATCGCAATTAATAAACCTCAGAGATGTAACCTGACCGACCATTTAATATTTTCAAACAAAGTGTAAAGTACTTGCCTAACAACTAACAGTTAAAAATAGTTGGACGCCAGGTAACTTAATATTTATTTATTTATTTATACATTTGGTGCACCAACAGTCAACAGACCAATTAAAGGTGCACACGAAATAACAGTAAAATAACAATCTAAAATTATCACAACATTACCATAAATAGCCTTACAAAATAGATAATATTCCTGAGATAGCAAAAGCTAAAAGCACAAATGCAAGAATAACAAACTTAGGTTAAAAATAATATAAACTATTAACGCAGTAAAGATAATACCTCACGTCTAAACTGCGTCAAGGTGAGCGCAGACAAATCGACATCAGTAAACTAAATATTGTACGTATCCATTAGTCTGTTAATAACGGAGGATCTATAATTATTTGTATTAGAAGCATGTAAATAAAACAGCTCATCAGATCTAGTGCTTCTGGAAGAAGCCCTAAGAGCAAAAAGGTGGAGGAAAATACAGTATCAACAACACCATTCAAACATTTGTAAAGCAATACCACATTTTTAAATATTCTTCTGTTTTCAAGGGATAAAAAACCAAAATGAACATGAGCATCCGAATACCCAAGACGGGGAGAATTAGTGCGGAAACATAGCAGAGAAATAAATTTTCTCTGTACAGACTCGATCAACAAGATATTTCTATTGTACCTGGGGTTCCACACACTAGTGCAAAACTCCAATTGGCTTCGAACTAGCGAATTATATAAGGTGATCAGCGATTTATGACTAGTGAACAAGCGAGTAGTCCTGAACAAAAAACCCAACATCCTGAGCGACTTCCTAACAATCAAATCAATGTGCTCATTAAATGACAACTTTCTATCAAACAATATACCCAAGTCTCTAACAACGGGCAAATTAGAAATCACTGATCCATTAATAACATACTCAAACAAAATAATATTCTTATTTCTGGTGAAGTTGACTACACCACATTTACTAGCATTTATGGACAAAAAATTTGAACTACAGTATTCACATAGACTATCTAAATCTTGCTGTAAAAGTAAGCAATCATTCAAAGATTCGATAGGTCTAAAAATTTTTAAATCGTCCGCAAACAGTAAGAATGATGAATATCTAAAACAATTAGAAATATCGTTGATATAAATATTAAAAAGCCAAGGACCCAAATGAGAACCCTGGGGAACACCAGAATAAGCAAAAATGATACGAGAAGTAAAACCCCTACATACTACAATTTGAGATCTATTTCTAATATAAGATTCAATCCATTTTAAGAGGTTACCGTGAATCCCCATCTCCCGCAACTTACGAACCAATAAATTAAGTATCACACGATCAAAGGTTTTGCTAAAATCAGTATAAACAACATCCACCTGAACACGCCTATCCATATTAGAGCTTAGGAACTCAACTATCGGAATTAAGTTAGTCTCAACCGACCTTCCAGGACAAAAGCCACACTGCTCAGGGATAAAAACTCCACTCAAAAAAAATTTCAACTTATCAACAATGATGATTTCAAAGACTTTTGAAAATGTATTTAAAATAGAGATAGGTCTATAGTTAGTCACCTCATCCCTCGCACCTGACTTGTAGATAGGTTTCACATAAGACTTCTTCCAGATATCCGGAAATATCCCCAAACGAAGAGACTGATTAAACAAAATACACAAAGGTTCCGCTAAGTAATGAGCACAGGCTACAATAAATCTTGGAGGAATTCTGTCTGGTCCACAACTACCAGACAACTTTTCAATCCAATTAATTGTTTAAGAACATCATCAGCAGTAACAACAACAGAGTGCAAATCAGGAGCACCACCAAATATTGAACGGCT
The DNA here is from genome assembly GCA_905340355.1 of Rhagonycha fulva. NCBI lineage: Eukaryota > Metazoa > Arthropoda > Insecta > Coleoptera > Cantharidae > Rhagonycha > Rhagonycha fulva. The sequence continues at coordinate 37,518,064 of HG996556.1, forward strand.
CGGAGTAGAGGAAACACTGTCATCCGGACGGTCCTTCACATAAACAGACTCAAAAAATGAAGCAAACATATTACAAATATCGGTACCATTAGAAACTACCTTACCATCATATTTAAAGACGCTAGGGAGCGCATCACTTCTTCTCAAGCTACTGACATGACGCCAAAATGGCCTGCACTCACCCGACCCCAACCGCATCTCTATACCATCCAGATACTTCCTATAATCCTCATCCATAACAATCTTAACCTGCCTACGAACAAAACTAAAAGAAACATAATCACAAAGACTTTCATAGGTCTTCCACTTCCTGTGAATCTTATTCTTCTCACGAATCAGACGTTTAAGCCTCATGGTATACCAAACAAGATATTTACTCTTTTTAAAGGATCTTTGTTTTACATAATCACTCATAATACTGTACAAAATACTATAGAAGCAAGCAATGTTTTCATTAACATCTATGCAAGATAAACGAGAAGACCAATTAACACAAGACAACTTATAAATAAGCTCTTTATAATTACATGAATTAAAATCGTAATCAAGAAAATTTACATTGGGATCCAATAACTTATCAACTTTGAATCGAAGAGAGATACTCAACGGGGGATGATAATTGTCCACTACACTAAGTGGAAAACAACATCTATCAACTTCGCAACTATCAGTACATAAAACAAGATCTAAAATTTTGTCTTGATAATTTCTTACATTGTTAAACTGCAACTTCACTTCGCCTCGTTAACACAGGAAGGCAACCACCACACTGTTGAAGTGACCAGTCAATAATAGGTAAGTTGTAATCACCCACAATTAAGAAAATGTCTCCAGAGTCACTATCAACCAAATTATCGATACGGTTCAGATGTTCACCATAAGCATCAATACTAGTATTGGGCGGACAATATGCAACAAATAAATGAACACGATGATGGCCGTTTGCACAAAGAGTGACCCAAAGGTCCTCAACCAAAGTCGACCAATCCATCCGCACCCTTGAAGACAGTTTCACAGATACAAGGATCAACACTCCACCACCCCTCTTTACAAGAGGATTACACCTATCACGTCTATAAACAACATAACGATCCATGTCACAAAACTCCGAATCGCAAACTGAGTCATTCGACCAAGTTTCAGTAAAAATAATCACATCAAAGTCGCCAACAGAAAGTCCAATGTAGATATCACTCAGCTTGGTGTTCATGCCCCTAAAATTCTGATAGTAAACACTTAATTCAGACATCACAAGAAGAAACAACACTCAAACAGTTAATAAAGTACAAAAAAAATTTTATTTGATCTTGGCCATATCACGAACTCCACCAATGTAGATTACTGGGGCACCCTCGTTCTTCCGCACATAGATTCTTGAGTTCTTCACCCAAACATACTTAAATTTCATCTCTTTAGCCTCAGCCTTTACCTTATTCAGCAATATCTTTCTTTCGGGAGTCAAATGATCGTTTACGTATATTCTAAACTTCTCATTAAAACCCAGAGTGGTGGAACACAAATCCTTTAACTCTCCGGGCAGCAGCAACAAATTCATCACGTTTCAATCTTGACAACATCCTGATTATAATACTTTTTGGTTTATTTACAATATGATTCACAGGAGCCACTTGATGAACCGAATCAATTTTCCCTGAATCGACGGGTACACCAATCTTCGCTCCCAAAACTGAGACAAAATTTAATAGATTTTCACCAATTTTCTCAGGGACTCCAACTACTTTAATGTTATTACATCTAGACCTCTGTTCAAGATCCTCAACCCTGCGCTTCAATGTCTCACATTCTGCGAAAACATCATCCAACTTAGACATCTTGGCAGCATAACCCTGCAAAGTTTTCTCAAAATCATCAATCTTAGCACTACAAAACTCAACGGACTTCTTCAAATCATTTAGCAGAGCAAACACCTGCACCATATCAGGAGATGCCACGCCCTGACTTGACACCCAAACTAGGAGACTTCCTGCAGTCGGAGCATATCCATGATAAGGAAGTACCAGATCCCAGCAGGTCCCTCTCAACATCAGAGAGCGAGGGATTGCATCGAAGATGGTAACTAACACCACAAACACCTGAACATACAACGCCCGGGCTACTTCTGCTAAATTTAGTTTTGCACTCCGCACACAAAGATGCCATATCAGAAAGATCGATAGTTCTTGCACTTAACCTCAAAATCAAAAAATCACAAAATAGTTCTATTTCTGCATAAATTATACAACAACAATGCCAATCTGTTAAATTTAATCCAAACTGAACCGTAAACTTCGATTATTCACATCAATACACAAACAACGACTAAAACCTAGCTCCAGGAATACCAACTCCTGAATGAATGAATTAATGAAAATAAAAACGAAGTAATGAAAAAGTGGTTTTATTACATCAAAAAAATTGACTAAGTACAAAAAGAATTTACAAACAATAACCATCTAGCAACTTTCTGGCAGACACTCTTAAGAGCTATTTATTCTAAAATAAGTACTACCTATGATTTTAGTTAGTCAGAAGTTGAACGAAAACAAGTAAACATTGATTTTATGACAAAAAAAGAAAAGCACCATAGTCGATTTTCAAGGTAATATGAGTGATCATTTGTGTTTCATCCAAACCTACAACTAGAGACTTGAGCACACGATTAATCACCTTAATAAAATATATCTTAGCAACACACATAGGCTTACGGTTATGTTTTTAGATGTTTTAGTTTCTTTTTACACTTAGAACAAAGCATGCATAACCAACAACTAAGTAGCCATGTAAGAAAATACATCGGTAATATAAAACAAACATAAAATTGAAGTAAATGTGAAATACAAAGTTGCATTAGCAAAACCAAAGGTCCTGTCGTGCGATTTATGCTCAAAATAGTTGAATCCTTAAACGATTATCTTAAACTGACTGATTGATCAGTCTGCAACGTTACCTTAGAAAAAACTTTAAACTACATAAATATTTACAAAAGCAATGACGTATCCTCCGTGAAATTCTTTTATATAAAATATAAATTGAATACTAAAAGCACTTAAAACGTTATGATAGTAATCTTGCAAAATTACGAGAAATGATACGTGACGACACTTCACAAAAAGATACAACTGAAGTCCGTTACTGAGACATCCCAACATAACTACTACTAGGCCAGAAAGTGGTATATGTGGTTAGCGTAATGGTTAATAAATTTGACATGATGGATTTAGAATAAGACCTTTTCGGGAAAGTGAATGTTTTATGGTAAAGATGGTGTGTATATATAGGTTAATCTAACAATACGAGACAAATAACATACATCATGAAGAATAACATGACTAAAGCCGAAACGATATTGTTATTACCAAAAAGTCATTCTAAATAACGTACTCCTAGCTGCACGATACTTCAAAATAACAGCATGTGGTCCTAACTAAATTTTACTAAATATGGATCTAAACGATTACAACCTACACTTTTAAATAAAGTTACATACAACGGTAATGAAGACGTCATTATTAAAATACACGAAACTTTACATAATAATAACTAAATTGGAACATGGTGACTCTTCTGAATGAGATTACTATAATGGGTCATTAGGACTAACCCATGAAAGTTAACTTAAGGAGCGCGTCTAGAAAGTTGTTAACTTGAAGAGCGCATCCAATGTACTTTCTTCAAAAGTGCATTCTTTCTAAGAGCGCACTACTGCCCAACTCTACAATATTATAAAGTAAAAAGTAAGGGTGTATATTCAGAAAGAGCAAAACGGAATATTTTACCACGATAAAATGTATCTTGCAAACTAAAACTGTAATGGAATGCTTTCTTTCCTGGGAGACTCTTTTTTGCAGGGTTGGCACCCAACTCTGGGACCAAGTTTGGCTGTTTACAGTTGCTTTGCTTGTGCTCAGCTTATAGATCGCGTTAGTATAGCCTATGCTGAGCCAGTATTGGCTTAATACCGGCATGGGATAATATCCCTCAAACCACCAGGTCAGGAAGATCGACTTAAGATGTGTTCCATATTTGATTTCATTTAAATAAAAATAGATCTGCATATGGTCAACCCAAATGCCGTAGCTTCGTTTATGCCTCAAGGATATTCAATAACCACAAACTCTGCGGCTTCAAACACCAAGCCATATTTTGTCGGTCGTAAACTTGTTATATTACAGAGCGGCACTTCTATAAACGACATGGAAAATGAAAAAAAAGAGAAGAAAAAGCTTTCTCCTGAATTACCCACCTTTATTAAATTAATAAACTGTCTAAAAAGTATATTTTAAATTCACCTAATTATTGAATTTCTCATTCAAGAAATGTTTACATATTTTGATTTGTACTCAGAAAAAGAAGGTGCGGTATTCCAATATTCAAACATTTAAAAACTTTTTATCTACAGCCTGTAACCATTTCTCATTTATTTCTATAACAAGTTATGAAAAAAAACCCTCCGAAAAATAATACTGAAATGAGATCTAAAAGTGGACTTTATTCAACAGTCGTAGATAAAACTTTTTATAAAATTATCGCAATGTAGCTAGTTGGATAAATAATGACCGATCCTGTCTGATAAATTGAACTGAGTGTGTATTTAATGTGGAATTATATTTTGGGGTATAAAACAAATAAAGGAAACCCTTTTAATATTTAATAGCCCATATTAGAAAAGATAATTTATAAGAAAAATTACACCAAACCGCTTCATAGTCAACAAATAAATAGCAAATAAATTTTGTAAAGTTATATTAAAAATTTCGTAAGTAAATAAAATAAAACCGAATAAAACACTATAAAACATAATTTCTGAATTTTAAAGTGTTTGCATTTTTTTCAAAAAGTTTTAAAAGTTTTCTGCTAAAATGAACTCTTTGTTTTAGAATCATTTTTAAATGTTGCCTATTAACACTTTTTGTCTCTGTATAAAATTAAATTTTCAAATTTTTACTTATAATTCGTTATAAAGCTCTTCGTAGTATATTTCGTATTAGTTTCAGAAAGAGTGATCAGATGACCAAATAAACTGTACAGCATTATTGATTAGTTTTAATTAAAGTGTTTGTACAAAATAGTTCGTATATTTCTAATTAAAAATAAAATTGAAAAAATGAAATAGGTACATCAATGCGCTTTGTTCAATATTGGATAATGTTAAACTGAACCGAATCTCGTTTTTCAATTAAACAACTTTTTGGGAGTTAATTTGAAATGTTTCTATCGCTATTCAATGTAAAACATAAATGATTATATTTATTATTGAATTGCGTATTATTTACCTTAATACTAATAACTACATGGTATTTGTTGATGCGCTTGCAGCAGAACATTTTTTAAAAACAAAAATGGAGTTTTATTTTAATTTTCCGTATCTGCAATATTTTGTGTTAAAATTTAAATTATTTTATGTTGCAGATATTTGATTACACCCAATACTATTTGGACCTTTCTAACGCAAACAAGAAAGGAGAAGCAGAATGGGCCGTAGAATACAATTTTAGCTCTTATTATGGAATTACTAACATTACACCCCTTTCGTTACATAATTTAGCTGAAAAACTGACGCAATATAGTCCTAGCGACAACCCAACCTTTTCAAGGTAATTTTGCATTATGTTTGTTACCTATTTTCTGTGTTGGTAAGTTATTAAGACGTTGTCACTTTGTTACACTTTAATTTTACAACTATAGCCTCGTAATCAACTAAATGAAATATTAAGAAAATGTAAAGCAAACAATTTTCCATCTAATTTACTGAAATCATTTTCAAAATTTAATTTTCGTTTACTTACCTCTAAATTTATATTAAATTTATATAAACTCAAGTAAATAATAATTAAAGCACATAATAATTACAAAGATTTGCATAGTAATAAAAATGTTTTCAAGTTTGGTAAGCAACATACAAACTTTGAGCAAAGTATTAACCTATTTTAGTTACTTTGTATTCTGAAAGTTGTAATTACGAAAACTATCCAGGACCGAGATTACGACTACCTATAGCGTAAAATAATGCCTGAAATTTTTCAACCTCGAAAACCAACCTTAAAAGAAGATGATTAATCATAAAATTTATTTTAAACTTTTATAACTTTTACCTATTTAACTTTTTTTTCGTTTTGTGAACTATAATAATTTTTATTGTGAAAACTAACACGAATATCGATTCTACTGGGAAGCGAATGCTTTTGCAAGGCGCGGCAGTTTCCACAATGATAAAATTGAAAACGTAATTTCCTGTTTCTTAACATGCAACATCAACTTGCAGTTGCTAACTGCGTCTAAAATAATTGGATTAAACAATCTCTTGTTATAAAGTAGGCAAACAATTCCACTCAATTGGTCGTTGCCATGGATTGCATACATAGTGTGGAGAGAGTTTATCAAAACAATTCCAGAATTAGTGAAAAGATTTTGGATTTGGTCTTATTATTTCCAAGTATTTATGTAAATCTACCAGCTTTGTCTTCCAAAATCCAAAAGGACAAATTAAATTTGTATAATAGCGTTGTTCCGTTTTATGAATGCAAAAAATACATTTATTTTATAAGTCACCAAAAATCAGCTATCGCAAAAAGTTTTTGTGCAATTTCTCAACATTCTTTTTTAGTTGTTGATTGTGATGAACGATAACATAGTTTGTATGTTTATTTTAAGTTTATAGCTAACACAATTTTTGTTCCACAAGCCTTTAAATTTATATGTTGGGGTTATAAAACGTGTTTGCTGGTTGGAACGAAATGCACCAGTTCACACTATATGTTTACACATCAGTTTACACAAATCGTTATCCAATACCCCATATTTATCAGATCTAAACTATTGTAACTTCTATTCTCAAATATAAACCACATTTTTGAATAATAATTCAAAAAGACTACAATGAAAGAATGTTTGTATAAAATTGGTTACACAGCATTGCAGTGTTACAAAAGAAAAAGTATGGACCTGCTAAACAATTGTAAAGAAAATGTGCTGTTTACTCAAGGACCTCAAATTGAATATAAAAATTGGCATGGACACAAACCTTTCGACAAAGCAATGTAAGTACTGACAATGAAAGTTTTTCGTAAAATTGCACATTATGAAAAAAAATTGCTTCATAAAATACATAAAACAAGCGATCTGTGTTTTTGATTACAACACTTTTAATCAGTCGATTTAAAAGGATCTGATTAGAAATTAGGTAAAACCTAGATGGTACAAGAATTGTAATTTTAAGAGTTTTTCAACTAATCAAATTCCACAATATGGCTCTTAAGTCGTTGAGGAAAAAGCAAGTGCAAAATGAAAAGCCAAGGATTAAAAAAATATTATAAGACATTATAATAAATTAAGAGCAAAACTGGAGGCTAAACCATAAAGGTAAAAAGCAATTTAAAATTAAAACCAATCAAAGCCAAAGCTTTCATCGAGAAATCTCAACTTAAGTAAACCTTGAAAAATATATCTAAATTTCAAAACATAACCATATGACATCTGAGGTCACAAACAGCATACAGAATAGTGTAAAATAAAAATACAACCATACACAAATATTTGAAGAGTTAAAAAGATTTTAAAAATTTAAAATGTGGTTAAAATGCCATTTAGTACGTTGATATAATTTATTATTAGTATAATGTACTTACAATACAATTTTATTATGTTTTTAATTATGAATTTCATACTTTTATTTGTAAAATTTCCTTTTGTGTTTTAGTAATATTTCCAATTAATTTTTGTTAATTAATAAATTTTATTTCAAATAAATTCAATTGTTAGCACTTTATTGTAAAATGGGCAATTAACAAAGCTTTTTACACTTTTATCTAAACTTCGACTTGCTTGTTGCGATTTTCAAAGCGAAGTTGCGCTTTATTTTAAATTTGTGACTCTTCTGTGTCAAATACTCCAAATGCAGCAGTTCCACAAATTTTTACCAAACATTTACAGTATAGGAAATGTCACAGTGTATCACCCTTGAATATCTTAACTTGTCAAAGATGTCCCATCGTTGCTCAATTTCAAGAATATTGCTCAATCAATAAATTCAATATTAGGTTTTATGTAAAATTACAATTTTGCAGCAAAATATCACAATAATATAAGGCCAGCACGCTGCTCGTAAAAGGTAGCTAAAAAAGGTAGCTAACCTCGGGTATTTAACCCACAGTTCGGAAAGTCATGGGTCGCGCTCTGCGCGTTTTGTGGGTTTTAGAAAGTATCTAGTATATTTACCACAACAAGCTCTGTAGCGTTTTTAGTAACATTATCAGCAAAAGATGAAATATGGGCGCCAGTTGATAATAAGAGACCCCGAATGGAAACTTATCACTAACAAAACTAAAATGATTTTTAGTTTGCAACCAAAAAATGTTAAATACAAACCCAAAATCACTTACGTAAACTCGAGATGACCTTCTAACCAAGCTACCATTAAAAAATCTGATCAATCAATAAGATCAACAATCAATCCAAAAAAAAAATTCATTCCAACTTTTCAACACTTCCACTTGTTCGATCTCGCTTTTCCTTCCCTCAACCTCCCTTTCAATAATCCTTAAAAAAGATTCCATGGTTGCATACTTTCAGGCGAAAAACAGATAATAGGACCCTAAGGGTGACTTGTATAGATCTAGAAACTGTAGATTAACCAATCACAATAGTTATAATCCGAGTTTAAACCATAGTTACCGGTTAAACTTGGACTATACAAATGACCCTTAAGCATATAGAGTGTTACATAATTTTTCCTAAACTCACATATTTTTACTTTATTTTTTACTCAATTCATGTTTTTTTTATGTTTCTTAAAATTCCAAATTTCTTCAATTTTGTAGTTCTTCCAATTACTACTTCACTTTTTTTGCTTTCCGAGTTTTTTTGCGCTAGATTTTACAATATTATTAATATTTTTTTATTAACCTTTTTCCGACTATTATATCCTGTTCTTAATAACACCTTTGGAAGATTGAGATGCCCCCAGATATATCAAAAAAAAAAAGTTATATCTACCCCCTTCAAATTAGCACCTTTTTGAGTTGGAAGGCCCTAAGGAATATTTATTAGTTAGTAAGCGTTAGTCAAAATGGCTTAAAGCGTTGCGAAGCAGCCGGTGGGAGCGTAGCGGCGCTGAAAGTCAATTTTGACAGCGCAACTGCATCCGACAATGATCCATTATCGATAAATTAATTAAAAACCTAACTTGCTCTCGGTCCGTCTACTGGAAGTGGGCGAGGTTTACTTTCACCATCAACCAATGGAAAGGTTCAAACTGCGAGAATCGACTCAATCATACCTGATTTTTTTAATTTTGGAAAAAATAAAGCTTATTTTTATTTTTTATATACCATTTGGGTTGAAACCGAGACATCCACAGAAATGGAAATAAAGAGAGGAGTGCGACAGGGGTGCCTACTGTCTCCGGTCCTTTTTAATCTCTACTCCGAAGAAATAATAAAAAAGGCTCTCGGGGCCACGACGACGGGCATTGTGGTGAACGGGATCCCAATAAATAACATTAGATACGCGGACGACACGGTACTTTTCGCAGAAACTATGGAGGGACTACAACAACTAGTAGATCAAATTGTAAAAATTAGTGAAGAATATGGACTAACCTTTAGCCACAGCAGTGGAGTGATGTGATCGCTGGTTGAGTATAGAGCGGAAATTCTGGGTTCAAATCGAGGATTGCACAAAATTTCTTGACTCGGCCTTCCGGTGGACATCTACACTCTGTGGTAAATCCTGATATTTGTGTAAACAGTTATTTAACTGTTTTTTTCGACCACTAATAACATTAAGAGCCCGGATTTATCATTTGGACGACTTTTCCAATAGATAGCGCAGTTACCTTCATTTAGAATTAACGTCTTTCATTAATTTGTTGTAGAGAATGAAAGAAGAATTTCATTCATTTCAAAAGGCGCGTCTTTTGAAATTATGCAAATTATAGTCAAAACTTCATTTGCAGCACTTACAATACTTGAAATTTTAAAAATTGCTTTAAATTAATTTTAATGAAGAATATTAAAGATTTCTATTTTCATGTGTCATGACATTTTAAATTTTATTTAATTGTGTGCTTTTGATACAAAATTGCTAATACCTAATTAAAATTGAAATCCGTTATCAAAACCAATTAAAAATTATATCATGACTTTCGAAAAATTCTCCTTTTTCTATTAAAAAAAATTCATCGCTGACTCTATTTGAACTTTAAATGAAGTTTTGGAAAGTCTTTAAAGTCGCACTTTTAACAATTCAGAACGGTAACTTTTCAGATTTAATTACGCTTAAGTAAATTAAAAAAAAATCTTATCATGTCACATAAATTTTAAGCAAAATTTTTGTTAGTAACTACTACTCTATTATTGTACCCTCCTCCCTCTTTTTCTATATGCACATTTTTTGTTTTTTACATTACTTATTTCTCTTAGGGATTCGCACTTATTAACTTAATTAATTTTCTTTGCCTTAAATTTTAATGTGAATATTTGAGATGCTTTGATCTCTCGCACCTTTGTTTAAATGAAAGCGGCGCCCACAACATTTTAAATGTCGGCCTTAAAATTTTATAGCCTAATCCTAATCTAATAACTGCCTAAGCAAATTTAAAAAAAACTTTTCATCAAAATAAATCATCCGAACCACTTAAACCGGCTACGGTAGATATAAAAACAGGAAGAAACATATCAATAGATTCAATAAAAATTATCTACTTTCACTATCAAATTACAAATCTAATGCAATAATTTCGACATTTAGAAAGGTAATTAATTGCTAATTAGAACTCTTGTACACATTACATATACGTTACTTTAGAAAAGTATGATTTAGTAAAACCAAAATAGTTTTTATGCAAAACTAAATCATCGGAAACGAACTTTGCACAAAAAGAGATCTACCTGATTTTTCCACGACTCTCATCGAGAAAAAAGCAGTTTCGAAAAGAAATTCCACATTGAAAAATACACAAGCGAATTTATATCACACGATTGCCGACACCTCGCTCGAGGTTTTCTAAAAATTCATTACGTCTCCGAAAGGAAAAATGAACCGCAGAGCACAATATGCAAATAATCTCGTTCGTCTGCTTCGAAGTCAATAGCACAACCAAAATTACATCAAAAGTTAGTAGGTAACGATTTTAAAAAGCGTTAAGAAGCATTTTTTGCATTTTTCATGTCACAGACCGTAAACACATTATTTTCTCGATATATTTCATAACGCAATCCATTTTTGTCAACAAAATTATAAATTGACTTAAATCGTCCGCCAGTAGCATTACAATCGCAATCTACCAGCAAATAACAGCAGGAATTCCCAGTACTATTTTGTTGTTATTGCCAATAGCACCGCTGAACATAAATTTAAAAAACAAAATTCAGCAGATATGATTAGATTGAAATTTGCTGGAGCATTTTTTATAAGAACATTTTTGATCTTTATAAATATTTTATATTATTTTCTCAATTTATTTTATTGGAATAAGCCAATTATTTTGAAAGATGACAGAAGGATAGTTATTATACCTAATCTGAAGATATTGCAGGTTTTCCAGTATTCAAAGACTAACGATAACCAAATTTAATTTATGTTTTATTTAAGAAGATTTTAAGCTTACGTTTGTTTATTAAAACATCTGGATAATATATAATAATGCATTTTGCATTCCAAATTTTAATATGTTCCTCGGGAAGCTTTAGAAGGATCAATTTGTGCAATTTTGGGCACTGTAGATTATATAGGTATTGTTTAATTCTAATCCTTGTTTGTTATTCTGTTAAAGTTCATCCAAAATAAGATGACTAGGTGGGAGCCAATTTAATTTACGTTTCTGCACATTAGCTGTGCCCTGTGATCTTTTTTTGGATGAATCCTACCTTATAAAAACAGACAACTAGTTGAATTAAATAATACATAATCTATAGTTGCAAAAATTACACAAATTGTTTCTCACATATTGAAGCATGTGACGTAACCTAAATCTTTTCAAGATGTAAGCTTAAACTTTGCATCTATCTTGAAATTTGAAGTTAGAACATATGTACTAAAATAAGTTTACAATGTTTCAGATACTACAGAGCAAATTCAGTTCGCATGTATGATGGTAATCACAATCACGGATGCGATCTCAGTTGCGCCCATAACCATTATTGTGCTATTACAAGAATTGACTACCACGAACACGAAGATTGTTTGAAAACAGCAGCGAGTGCTTTAGCTGCTTCATCCGTCTGCAACATACGTAATTCATTAGCAGCTGTGTTTCTAACAAACATAATATTATGGATTCTTTGAGACAAATACATTTAATTGATTAGGTACCGAATTAAAATGATTACTTCGTTTCAAGTAACGTCCCCCTCCCCGTATTATAGAATTCTTAAGAGTACCTACCTATTAAAGACTGATTAATTTGACATCGATTCGTTGCGGTGTTTAAAACTAACGTTTTTTACATAAAATTGTATTGTGAGGTTACTACATATTTTTATAATTATAAAATAGAAATAACACATAAATTTTAAATAATTAGTAATTCTAATTAGTAATTAGAAGGCATACCATTTCAACGATGTAATGCATTTGTTACTAATAATTGCAAGTGTGATAATTTTATTAATTTATTTTTAAATAAGTTAGTCTAAAATGGTTCACTTTACGGACATTTTAATTTTAATAATTAGAAAAAATTACTCTAGAAAATTTTCTATTTTATAGTTAAAAGAATAGCGCTTGCTAATATTGGGGTGCTTAGTTGACATTGATGGTGATGACATCTCTGAGATTTCTACATTATTTCTTATTAAGAGTTTTACATTCAATATTAATTATTATTACTATTTTTAGATTATTTTTTCTACGAAAAACACAAGAAATTCTTTCAAACTATACTTACCAATAATATAAATATAATGGTAAGGATATAGAAGATAATATAATAAATTAGTATACGAAACGGTTTGAAAAAATTACTTTTTAAAACTTTTAATTTCATTAACATACAGGGTGTCCTACACATTCTAAATAAAAATTTAAAAAATGTATTTAAAAGTTAGATTTAATGGTTTTATTGCGTTCAAAGATTTAGGAATCACAAACAATTCGAGTCTTTTCCTGAATTTTGCTCAATGGTAGTAAAAATTGTAAATATAAATTTTAAAGTTAGATTTTTTAGAAATTTTAATATTTTCTAATTGTTTCCAAAACCTATTAGCAAACGTAAAAAACCTTCCCAAAAATGTAATGTAGAAATCGCGCAAAAAATTAATATTTCTCCTGGCTAACGAAACAAAAAAATTTCACTCATTTAATAAAATAATACACCCATTTAATATTTAATTAAAAAGCTTTTTAATTAATTTTTATGTAGGTAATAATTAAACATAAAATATACTTTTCATTATTATCTTAATGTGCTCCTTAATATTTTATTTACAAATGTAACAAAATACCAATTTTATGATTATACATTTATAATAAATCATATAACATTGAATGTAAGTTGAAAATGTAGTCATCTGATATTTTTCTAATGGCTTATTCGAATGGCTAATATATGGGGTCATGAAAAAAATATATTTTTAAAGAAATCCGTTTATTTTGGGTCATTAAATATGTATATGCTCTAAATTTTAAAGGATCATCTTATATGAGTCGTTTTAAGGACACCTTTTTCAAACTTTATTGTTTTATATAAAATGGTTGACCATTTTTTAGATGTATTCAAATATTTTCAATATTTTGTATACCATCGAGTTTTATTTAAAAATAAATAGTGCAAAACTCTTAATTTAAGAAATTTATAACTATGTGTATATAAATGTACTTAATTCGTAATTTAAGAGTCCTGCCATGAGACGAAATGTGCGAAAAAATTGTTGTGATGTATTAACAAACGTTAATATATTTTTATATTAGTTAGATTAACAGTAAAGCGTACATATTATTATGTAGTCACACTATGTTTATACAGAATGGATAAAGCGATAGAATATTTTGACCCATTCTGTATCAAAAGTGCGGATTTAAAGTTCTACCAGAAATGTTTATCAATATAAACCGATATTTTTAAAATGAATTAAATGTTGCAGATACTGCAATTTACGTGTGTTTGCTACATGGACCAATGTAAATGTAATTTTTTGGGTAAAGTTTGCTTATAAAGGCACTTATTGATAACTGAGAACGGCGGTCAAATGAATTCTAAATACTTGCATCGCTTCTATCTATACCTTGACAAATTAAATTGCAGACTGGGTACGGAAGGTAAATTTATCACCAGCAACAATTTTCCCCATCTTTGTATACTTTATGTTACCTAACAGGTAGGTACAACAATAAATTGTCCGAGTGAAAAATGTTATATCAATATAATATTGACGGCTAACCATTGTTGAAATATTCATGCTGCCATGTGTACGTTGGAGTTAAAGAACCATTGATAGTATAAGTACGTTAAACATTTATTAAGACCCAAGTCAAAAATCCAAAAATAAGCATGCTGTACACGTAGCCAACATTCATTTTATATTGATAACTTTGTTGATCAATAATGTTACATATTGCACTATATTTAAGTGCAATCTATAATGCATTGCATCTTGTGCGATGCACGAGAGTGACGGCTAAGTCTAAAATCATTGTAAAATATTTCACTCATTTTTTTTTTATTTAAAAAAAAAACGTATCCTCAGCTTACGTGTTTCTGCTAGATTCATTCAATACATTGAATCTATCTCAATTCTCAATAAATTACAAATTAAACTCTCTGACTCGAGCGAAATTCGAATAAGAGTTCAAGCAGAAACGCTGATTCGATGAAAACATGACAGACACAAAATAAAGAGTAAGTAGATGAAAATGTCAAGTTTATAATAACAACATTTCCAATCAGTTTCACGTTTGCAAGGTATATTGGAACTGAGGATAGTTCATATGATTCCATATTATTCCGCAAGAGTTAACTCATACTGAAAACTTTTTAAAAATTTTAGATCTATTGACATCTCACTCGGGCGTCTCGGGGCCACTGTTCTGTATTTATCCTAACAATTCAAAAAAAAATTTGTTATTGCCATTTTTTGACAAACAATTTTGTAATATGAATTATTTGAAAGCCACTTTATTTAATGTATTGGTTACTTAGTCGCACCGACGAGAAACTAATTCTATGTTGTGACATTAATTATTTGTGATTAGTGCTTCCAATAGCAAACATTTAAGTTATCTCAAGGGTGAAACTTAAAATATTACAATAATTGTAACTTAAAAATTGCACGCAAAGAAGGTTTAAATAAACAAATTGAAGTTTACTTTAACTAATTAAAGTAACTTTTATATTTTTATGGATTAGACTGACCAGCCCTGAAAATAAACTGCAGATCTTAGTCGTCGTAACAAAAGCTCAAGTGAGGCACTGGAGGACTGGTGTGGAGAAGAATTGTAATTTTTTTATAAAATAATTCAGTTTAAAAAGATTAAAAATTAGCATAGTTTAAGAGTAATTTTGGATTTTAAGATTACGTTTTAAATCGAATCACTTTTTCAAGATTTGATTAGCATGTTTTAGATTTTGTTTAACCAAAATTTGAAAAAAATACTCAGTTTATGGAAAAATATAGTGCAGATTGGTCTTAGTCAAACTCATCTAATTTTTGCAATCAAGTAAATTATTCAATTTTGTTAACTATGAAATGAAGCGTTGCCAACTGCAGAAACTAATTCCAAACCCTTGATTAGCTCAAGAAGTCAAACTGAGGTACCCTCTAAATTTCAATATATCAAAATTTTTAGCTGAATTCTTGCAATATTATAACTTTGTTCATGGAGAAGTAAGGGATATACGTTCATTGCATCCTGGCCCATGCAGATTAAAATTTTATCATATAATTTAAGCTTTATTGACAATTTCATTATAAATCCGCATGCGCCAGGATATAATAAACGCATCCCGGATTTCACCGCAAACAAAGCTATTCATTACCAAACTTGCAATTTGTTCAAGTTTTAATTTTTTTCAAAAATTTTTTGATTGTTGTTACAAATTTTACATCTACATCGGACATAGTACAAAAATCTTTTATTGAAACAATTTCATTTCAGACTGCCTTTAATAGAAAATAAAATTGACTAAAATTATGATAACCTACGATTTGCATGTTTTAAATCATGCACTCGATGGATTTTTAAACACAAATTGAATTCTGCATTCATAGTAGTCTATAATAATTCATTGATATCAATTTCCTACAGTTTGGATAAGATATTGCAAAATGGTAAAAATATATCTATTTTTATCTTCCTAATAAGTACCTAAACCGGAAATTGAAAACAGTTCTGTGTATCAAAATTCCATTGACGAGTGTAACAACGAAATCTCTTCAACAAGCTTCTCCTGATAGTTAAATAAAAGTTAAATATCGGCTGTGGAAATGCAATTAATGAGGTAATAAAAAACTGCAGTGTACAATTTTGAATTACATATACCCCTCCCCCCGTTTCCCACTTCTATCATATTTTTAGAATATTTCCAGTCCTAATACCCCGTGTCTCTCAGATTCATTCATCCTATGAAAGAACATAGTGACATTTTCTTAAATGTTCTCTATAGAAATTACACCTCGGTGGCTTGTAGTTGACTTCCAAACCTTATATTATTATATTTCCCCAAGAATTTTTTTCAATTTCAATTTAAACGTTTGCAAATCACATTAATATAAAATTATCAAACCACTAAACCAAATTTTAATACCTCTACCTGTTTTCACGTTAGTTACAATTTAATTATTAAAAATGAAAATAAGAACATTTTGTAAATATCGTAGAAACGGTTTATAAAAACTTTAGACAATTCTATATCATTATTAAAGAACATCGAATACTGATTTCAAATATAAAAATAATGGTTCTATTAGTCTATTCGTAACGCACATCTGATTGGTTGGAATTAAATCCATTACTAATTTAAAACTTTGCCGAAAGAGGCCAAATAAATTATGAAGCTGAAGACCAAATAATTACAAATTAGAGGTCGCCTGTGCCAGCTAAAACCATAACATCAAATACAGTACAGTTACACTATGGAGACAAAAATCATAGCCCTCCTATGATTTTTTGGAGCATTAATACTTCAACCATGCAACATCAAATATCTTCCCATCAATTTAACCATGACAAATAAACCACTAGTATTCCCTGTTGGGTGTTTTTTAATTTTAATTTCAAAATATGAAGCCACCACTTGAATGAAAATTCAAATAATTGATTCTACAATACTCAAAAGTATCTAATTTCAAATTTTAAAATAAAATATTTTATTTCCACTATTAAATCTAATGAGTGCATTATTGGATAATAAGCAACTGAAATTTTAAATTTAAAAAAAACCGTTAAAAAAAAATTATATTGAAATCAATATTTTTAAAGTAAATTTACCATCCGTAAGTGTGAATTCCATATTAATATTATTGTATTCTACTTCTGTATGAAACTTAATCTCCAATCTTTTAATTAATTTGTGTGCCTATTTACAAATATAATAAAAATGTAAATATATAAATATAAATAATTAACAAAGTTTATTAAGGATGTAGAGGTAATGTTTGTGAAGCTGTGACCTAAAACCAAGTTCGGCTTTAAATATTTAGAAGCTTAAAATTTGTATGTGTATATTGTACGATACTTTTCTGTACTTAACTGTAAACTGGAAATATTTACCAGCATATTTATCCAAATAGATGTTATATAAACAATTTTTATGTAACTATAGTTGTTCAATTTTTTAAAGCGTTAAGTTTCTTATTTACTCTTTTGAGTACCTAATGTATATTTTGTTGGTTTATTAAACTTTTATAAATGTAAAGGATTTTCATTCAAATAATAAAATCCTCCCTCATGTGTGCATAAAAACCTTCAAATATCCCCAATTTTGTTGTAAAAAATAATAACCTACCCAATAATTTTAATTCGCTCTGTATATATAAATTTATAAAGGGATAAACATTTGTTGAATTGTATGATTTTATTTTAAATTTAATAAATTGAAATAAACAATTTAGATTTAATTAGTAAAATGGAAGTTCCACCTTTCCACTTCTTTCGTTCACAACATCCCAACAACTACAAGTAAGTGATCGCCTATTCATAAAGTCTGTAAAAAGATGACCATTTAAATGATCCATTTCGTGCTGGACAATTCTTGCTAACCACCCGTAAAATTGAAAAAAACATTCATCTCCATATTGGGATAAACCTGCAACACTTACAAATTAATTTTGCTTATTATTACATTACACTTCCTTCCACCTCGAACCTGCACTTCTCGATATCGAGGTACATCTGCAAGGAAGCCTTTTACACTTCCACATGCTTCTGTGTGTGTGACTTTACAAAAATCCACCACCGTTACTTCCGGATTTATGATGACCTACACTAAACCACAAATAAAAGCTAAATGAGATCAATTAATTTTAAAAATATTACTTAACTGTTGGTCGTAAAAAACACATTTCTCTGTTGGCAAATTCGGTAATCGTAAAGTCTTGTGCATGCCGTTTATCAAATTCCATTAAAAGTATTCGATACGGTATACCTATTTGTGGAGCTGACAAGCCAACACAATTGTATTTTTTGGCTACGTATTTCATTCGTTTAACTAAAGATTGCATCTCGTTGCTGCAAATAATTCCAGTTGGTACAAGATTGGCTTTTGTCCTAAGAATCGGATCTCCTATTTGCACTATATGTGTGTATGGTGGTTTTGGTGGAGGTTTCTTCACTAACTCTGAGTACCATGATTTTAAGGCTCCGTAACTTAGCTCTCTAAACTGTGAAACTTGAAACTTAGAATTTATTTTAAGCAACATTTGCTTTAAACTGTTTACGACACAGCTCCACACTGTCAAATATTTTAGGTTAAAATGCAATGTTGCAAGATAGCATTAATATATAGGATGATAGCAAAAAAATTGTTCACTGGTAATTCGTACAAGATACAATGGGTGATAAAGCATGGACTTACATGGTTCTTTCTACTTAAAAGGGGTCTTTAATTTAGGGCTTTTTTAATTTAATCAACAGATGGCGCCTACTTAAATATTTTTATAAAGAACTAGGAAGCTTTTGTATAAAAAATATAGCAAATTCGTTGAGATAATATTATTCTATAAACAATATTCTTGGTCTTAAGCAATTTTGGATTTGTATTGAATATGTCAAAACACACTCACTTACAAAAAGAGATAATTAAACTTTAATTATGAATTTTGTTTTTATCACTTAATATTACGAACCCAAAATAGCTTAATACCAAGAATATTGTGTATAGAATAGTATTATCTCAACGAATTTGTTATATTTTAAATACAAAAGCTTCCTAGTATTTTATAAAAATATTTCAATAGGCGCCATCTGTTGATTAAATTAAAAAGGCCCTGAATTAAAAGCCCCTTTTAAGAAAAACCAAGCAACCAAGTTTATCCATGTTCATCCTTAACATCATGTTTGGTACTCTGTCGTCCCTCATTGGTATACTAAGTGATCCAATCATCTTATGCAAAGCGACTTAAGCACTCCAATAAGAGTAGATTCATTATATAATTCTTTAATATAATTGTTGGTTGGTTCGCCTTAACCATCTTCCCTCCTCATACTTTCCTCCAAATATTCTTCTCAATATCTTTCTTTTTCACACACTTAGCATTATTTCTTGTTCTTGCTTTCTCATCGTCCAAGCTTTGCTTGCTTACGTTACTACAGGTTTATATTGTTTTGTAAACTCTAAGCTTGACCGAACTTAAAAATATTTTTCGTTATTCAGGTCGTATTTGGGATAGTTTTCATACCTGTTTTTAAGAGGTAAAGAGACTATTTTCGTCTCTCTTTTTTTTTCGGCCACGCCTCATGAACGTTTTGAGATTTTTTCGTACTTGGGGCGTAGCCGAAAAGTTTTTTCATGTCATGGGGCGTAGCCGGAAAACTTTTTTTGTCCGAAGGGCGTAACAAAATACAGCACTAGGGGAGAGGCATACAAAATAAGGAATGGTACAACACAAATTATAAAAATACATAACTTTATTTTTAAATTCGATTAAAAATCGGCAATGTGCAGAGTAAAAAAAAATTGTCGGTCGTTGAAATTTTTAAATTCAACATATTTGCTGAATAGCAAATCTTGCATTTCGTCGTCTTCATTTTTGATCTTCAAAATTCGCCTCACAAATACTGCTTTTTGCCGAGCGCGATGGTACTTACCACGTGCGATCTATCGAAATTTTGCGATTTTTTTGCTACGTGTCCATGAACATTGATAGATGCGACCACAATGTCGTATTTATTGATTATTTAACGACTATTTTCGCGCGATGGTACCTACCACGTGCGATCTATCGAAATTTAGCGATTTTTGTGCAACGTGTCCATGAACATCGATAGATGCGACCACAATGTTGTATTTATTGATTATATAACGATTATTTCTTGGTTTTTAGGCATTTTTAATTGAAAACACAATGCACTCGTCCGACTTGCACAAAATCAAAAATCAAAATGAACATGGCGTTCCAACATGGCCGCCCTCCAGGGTACCAACTGGTGCCAACAAAAACACCATAGTTACAAGTAGAAGTAGGTTTTACACTACCAAGATGTCAATTAAAACGTGTTATTTTTTATGAAATTTATGCAATTATTGCATAAAAATTGTAAATTTTGTCGGATATATTTCCTTCAAAACAAAAAGCATTTCATATCACACGAACGTTAGGGTCTTTTCGGCTATCGGCTTCTCCTATTCCCCTCGCCGACTAGGCGGCTTCGCCACCTAGCGGCTCGGCTCATAAAACACGTCTCTTGCCGAAAAACGACCCTTTAACGTCCTTATGATATAAACTACTATTATCAGTCGATATTGATTTTAGACCAAATGCATTTTTGTTCCCTGCAGCAATTCTGGCTGTTATTATTTCGTTACTTTCCACTTCTCTCGTTATCAATGTAATCAAATAAGTAAATGCTTCAACCTCCTCAAATATGACACAATCCTATTTTTTCAATTGTAGGTACTATATTCACCTTGTTCAAAAAGCAAGTATATTACTTGCTTCTTCTTGTAGTTTGTAAAGACGTTCATACAAAAATTAATTATTAATAATTTATTCTCTGACTGTTTCATGTCGTGAGTGTTATCCTTAGCAGCTGCGACAAAGCAACTGTCCGATGCTAGAAATAAGTAGATGTTTCAACATCAAACGAAACAAGATCCCATCTGATAAGGTGGTGATATCGGTAAAGAACAAGGTCTGATAAAAACAAGACCAGATGTAAAAAATCTATTAAAACCAAACATAGTAAACCAAGAAGGTAAAGCATCCCCATGGCAAAAGGTTCCATCACGCGATAAAAAGATGACTAAATGTATCAGGTCTTCTCCAAGTTTACTCCTGGAAAATCACAATCAAAAGTCAAACCTCCGTTTATGTATGTATGTACCTATGTATAATTCGGTTCTATTAACGCTCTACGAAGTTTTCCGATTTCCAAACATTGCCAGGTGGCGTTTGGTTTTGTAAGCATTTTACATTTTTTACCTACGACGAAGAGCCATCCCGACGTAGAACCCCCAACCTGGAGGACCAGCAAGACGGCCAGAATAAAGTTGTACCTTTACCCAGATTCAAACCGGGTATTGAGCGTTTGTAGTCAACTCGCTTGACTATTACTCTCCGACCTCCGTTTATGATAAAAAATATATTATGTAATTCTTACCCACAAACTTCAAAAACTAATTAAAAGATCACTTCAAAAACTAATATAGTTATAGACAGAAATAAAAGAAGGAACATCGCACGACGATTAACTCCCTAGCTGTAAAAGCAATTGCCGAAAGACGGATCCGTACAGCGAAAGAAGTAAGAAGGAAGTTTTAGTCACTGAAAGTTTGACACTACCGTCATAGATGGTGACGGTGTTTTGTAGAAAATTTCAATCTTCTTGCAAGAGAAAGCAAAACAATAAAAAAAGGCTACACTAAAATACCACAATCTTTTTTTTCTTTCTTTCAAAGTATATGCATGTTTGCCTGTTCTGACTTTACAGATCGCGCCATCGTTTTCTTGGGCGGCCGACATCTCTTTTCCCTTTAGAGTTATACAAAAGGATTTTCTTTGAAATCTTGTTTTCCATTCTGTCAACGTGTAATTTCCAGTTTTTTTTATATTCCGTGATCTTCTGATTAATGGAAAAGATACGTAATTCATCGCGTATGTCTTTGTTTTTTATTTGGTCTATTTTTGCGCAGCCCTTAGTTTGTCGCACGAATATCATTTTGGCTGCTTGTATTTTTGATTCCTCTCTCTGGGATGGTATTCGCATTCATACGTTAAAAACACAATAAAAATATTGAATCTTTTTGACTTGTGTTACATTTCCATTAATAGTGCGATATCTTCTGTACATTATAAACCGAAAAGTCCTCACTGATTGCTCATCAAAATGTCGAGTTTGCTTTCACAAGCTTCAATTGCTTATGTGATGAAGATAACAATAGTAATTTAAAAATTTACGTATGATCATAATCCCCCTAAGTAATTCCAAAAGACGAACAATTATGATCTACATCAGAGGTCGGTAACTTGGGGCTCTCGGTCCAAAACTGGAGCGGAAAACTAGACCGTCAACACATCTTACGTGAACGTTTTATCCGATTTTTTATTAAAGCAGTCGTTTATTGGGTTTTTTATTTTTATCTTTTTTAATATTTGTCCGAACCCCAATAGAAATGACTTGATGACTTGTGGCTTAGAGAGGACCTCTAGAGAAACATAAGAATCTTGTTTGAAAATATGCTTTTTATATTGGTTTTATAAAATAATTTTGCTGTAGCCTTGTAAAACTAAAAAGCTCAAAAATAGTACAATTATGTGGTTCTATTTTTATAATGGGATTTAATTAACAGTAATTCAAAAATATAGCAATAAATAAGAAAACGAAATAATAGTAAAAGGTAAAAAATTTATTAACGCATGAAAAATATATTAAAATAAATAATTACGTTGTTATATTGAGTAATTTTTATAATTATACCATTCTGCAGTAATAATTTATATAAATAATTATTAGATAGGTAAATTTTTAGGTTATGAAAATTAATAAGAAAAACTGGTTTAAAATGATATTATTACTTCACATATTTTGGTTCATAACTTATGTTCATTATAAATAAATTTTATTATTTAATTACTAAATTTTTTTAAATTTTAAAGAATTTTTAGCTATATGTGTGTTCACTAAACTACCAATTATAACATAAAAAACGTAATCAAATTAGAAAATAAAATTCTTATTTGCTTAAAAAATTGTTTTGAAAATAATCATGAGAACCTGTAACCCGTTTATATTAGGGAAAAATGGCATGTTTATTTAATTTGTGTAAAATAATAAGACATTAATTAGTCTTTTGGTTTTATATTTTTAGATTATGTTTTCTAAATGTCGAACTTTTTTGCATCATTTAGGTACCTACTGAGAGTTAAATTTACAATTACTAATAATTTTTTATATAAGTGGACGATCCTGTTCAAAAAGACAGACACAAGTAGAGAATTATTGAAATAATAATATATAGCTTTTATATTTGGCGCTTTGGTTAGTAGTAGTTTGTTGCAATCTAAAGAAAAGTGACATCAAAATGAGACCAACAAAAATCAAAATTGAATCATTACTTTTGTTTTATACATTAGTTATATCTTTAATCCAACTTCGAAAAGAAGCTACCCGTGTATGTACATCGGGATATGAATGCAGACAATACAAAGGAAGCGATACCACGGCATGTTGTTGTCCATTATACTCTAAAGGACTTCCAGTATCAGCTGAACAAAGGCCTTGCCCATTGGTACTATAAGTACACAGTTGTGTATCAAACAAGGGAAATCCCAATGGATTTAATAATTTTTGACATTCATCTTGCGGATTTGATTTTATAATAAGATACTGTAGAGTATTAGAGGGAATTACTGCCGAAATATTAGTTAAACCCCAACTGGATATTGTAAGAGGTAAACCAATTGACGTGGAATCACTCGATAATGGAATAGGTCGTACAAAATCATTGTAACTAATTTGACCATTTACTCGAATTAAACCAATGTCATTTTCAAGAAATTTTTGGTTAAACTGTGGATGTTTTAGTGAGATAAGAACATCATAACTAGTTCCTCCACTATTAAGGTAAATCGAACCCACTACTACTTTCAACTTGTTCGATTGATATGCTCTGCAAAATTAAAAATTTTATTTTGACTTTAAAAAGTTAATTATAATATTATAATTGATTACCCTGAACATGTAGCAGATGTTAAAATCCATTGGTTACTAATAATTGATCCACCACATAAATGTACTAGAAGTTTGGAGTGTCGTATTGAAGCTTGGTAAGGAAATTGGCCAGCATATGCATCAAATCCTCCAATAATTTTTTGATTATTACTTCTAGTACTAATCGGTGTTGCTATATATGAAAGAATAAAAGTGAGAAATTTAGAAATATTATATTTTGCTTAGAAATCAACATAGGCGGAGTTAGGAGGCTAAAACTACTAGGCATCCCAAAATCTATATTGGGGTATTGGCAACACTACCCTCAAGGTGGGAAATGTATATTTTTTAGTAAACACCCACACATTTAAGATGGTGTTCCGACAGGTGGCCCTAAGCCACTTTAAAATACAATAAAAAATCGCTTTTCAAAAATTCCACCAATGACATTCAAGTATGTAGGTACATCAGACATGCAATCGGCGTCTTATTGGAAATTGGTCCTAGCGTACGGCTAGATTACATAATATGAAAATTGCATAAATTTGCATAAATTCCTAGTTTTAGGTATGTCAAAGAAGTGGAAGAAAAAATTAAGTTATCCTAATTTTCAAAACAATAACTTACCGGCTACACCAAAAATAACAATTGATAATATAAGAAAATTCATACTGGTATTGTAGGTATATTATGTGCAATGTACTTAATACTTAAAATTATTAGTATGATTTGTGTTAAGTATTTCAATATCTTGACCTTGCGATAAAATTTATCAAACTATCTCGATTGCATTTATACGCTATTTTATTTCCACTATAGGTACAAATTATTATGTATTACAAATTTCAAGTTTAGAAAGATACCAAGGTGGTATCTATTGTATTGGGTAAAGAAAAATTTAAATTTTCAATAATTAGCAATTACTAGCAGCAACGAACAAGAGTAACTAATAAGAGAATTACTATTACGGAGAAATTTGTGTATTGAATACTTTAACTTCATATACTGTTTGGAAGTAACTGACTAAAGAATTAATTTGATTTTGACTGAAAACCCACCATTACTCTTCCATATTTTTATTTATTTAGATGGATTGATTAAAGATGCGATGGTTTAAGAGGTTTTACTTTCATACAAACTTTAACTTACGATCAGTTTTTTACACCGTAACAAACTAAAACAATTTTTTATAATAACTTACTCGGAGTACACAAACAAACAGACCTTTTATCTCTTAAACAGTAGAGGTTTACACAATAGTTTAGTTTTAGTTTTATGGAGAATTTTTTCAAGATCAATTTTGAGCATAGAATTCATATAAAAGAACCAATCCGCAATATTGTAAGTTTTGGCACCTTTTATAAATTTCACCCTCTGCCGGCCTGAGCCTTAAGCCAAAAACTTAAGAGTTCTTCTCTTATACCAAATTATAAGTTTCATTTCTTGATTATCTGAGAGCACTTCTTCTATACCTGAATATATCGTGACGAGTAGACCAAGCCGAGTCGATTCAGTACATTTTTTTGATTTGAAGCTCTATTTATCTATCTAACCTGCAAAATATAAATTAATTGAGTTCCTATACCTACTCTATGCAATACAAAAGTTTTAAATATGACTGTTACATCTAACAGATTTGGATTTAGATTTGGAATAGTCAATAAATCAAGAACCGAAAATTTAATAGAATTTTTATCAAAAACTTAAAAATTAGCAGTAAAATATTTAATATAAGTGGAAAATTATTTTAATACATAGGTAATTTATGTATTTATATTTACTATAATAAACTTTATTCGTGCTAGTATATAATTTGGTATGCAAATTTTTTACTCTTCTACCTAGTTATGTATTACTAAACTGAGCATTATGCTATGTCATAGCTATATGACCATGTCATAAATACTACGATTATAAAAATATTAAAACTGTAATTTTGATGTCCAACATTCTAATCTTGCGCTTGTCATGTTACAAAAATGTTCAATCATTTGTGTTTTGATTAAAATATTAAAAATAATTTTAATTAAAGTAAGTGGTCAAATGAGATACTTTTTATGTAAAAACTCAATTTCCAGGATTGCCTTAACTCGGTTCCTTGATCCTTGAAAACTATTTCAATAACTACTCTTATTCAATTTTTTATGATTGTTTATGAAGTTCTTTTTAAGGTAGTACTGTCGATACTGCAAGAGTCAAATATATACACTATCTCGTTTGACTTAAGCAGTATTTTGACTAGGCAACGTCGCGATGGTGTGACAGAGGTAGAGGTTATGTGTATAGCTTAGATCAGGGATGAGCAAACTTTTTTTACAATGGACCAAAATACAAATTTAAAAATGTTGTGCCGCATGTATGAAACTTTTTGTATTAAAAAACTGAAATAATCTCTTTATTAACTGAATACATCTAGAGAAACACTGTAGGAATTTTTAAAAGTTAAAAAATATAAAATCTTTGAAGGGCACCACGGGAAAGTGTGTTGGGCCGCTCATCCTGGCTTCTCTTCAGCCGTTTTCTGTCCACTTCTGAACAAAGTCCTTCAAATCAAAGACAAGATAGGGTTTTGGTCAGAATTCGCCGCGATCGCTAAACGGGTTGGCAAGTGTAGTTCGCAGATCGATTTGTGACTATAGTTGTATTAGTTTTCAGATGTGCCTGAATGATATTCAGATAGGGCAATAGATGCCCTATTTTTTGTTAATAGTAGTAATTCATCAATTTGGGGGGACCTTCGGCTTAACGTGCTCTCCAAAGCACGAAACGTGAATTTGATAAAACCCATGATGTTCTTCATGATGTAGGTCTATTTCCCCAGCCCCCCCCCCATTTTGATTTTTGGATCACTTTTTAAGTCATTCGTTTGTGCATCGTTTGTGTACGTTTGTGCAATTATTTTTTTCGTTTGTGCATTCACCGTTCGCGAATTATTTAACAAATAAGTTTGGGGGGCTGGAGAAATGCCAGCCCCCCCCATCGCGAATTTTGGGTCAAAATTGGTGTCAATCGTTTGTGCATCGTTTGTGTACGTTTGTGCATTCAATATTTTCGTTAGTGCAAACACCGTTCGCGAAATATTTACAATTCAAATGGGGGGGGCTGGAGAAATGCCAGCCCCCCCATCGCGAATTTTGGG
Organism: Rhagonycha fulva; assembly: GCA_905340355.1. Lineage (NCBI taxonomy): Eukaryota > Metazoa > Arthropoda > Insecta > Coleoptera > Cantharidae > Rhagonycha > Rhagonycha fulva. The sequence continues at coordinate 37,545,503 of HG996556.1, forward strand.
TCAAAATTGGTGTCAATCGTTTGTGCATCGTTTGTGCACGTTTGTGCATTTATTATTTTTGTTTGAGCAAGCACGGTTAGCGAAATATTTTGAATTAAATAACCGGCAAACATTTCTCTAGGCTCCCCCCCTTTTCGCCTTTTGGATCAATTTTTGTGTCACTCGTCTGTAAATATACCTTTAGGCATTCACTATTCTCGTTTGTGAATTTACAGTTCGTGAATTACTTACAAATAAATATTTATAAATATCCGAGCAATAACTGCCATAGTATCTAGATTGCAATTTATTCTAGTCTACTGAAGAATATGCTGAAAATATTTTAATTTTCCGGAAATCGTCATCGAAACAACACTTCTCTGCGTATCTACGCGCAGGGAAATTGAATTATACTGACTAGTCCGGTAATATCAGTAATTGATTTTTGCTCATTTTAAAAATGTTATTCAATTAGTGTTTTAAAATTTTGATTTTATCGAAATTAGCAGTAAAACTATATTTTTAATACTTAGCGGAAAATAAACTGCAACAAGCAAATTTTCTCTTCAAAATACGTAAGAATTTGTCAAAAAAGCTGTAGTTTTAGGTGCATGTCAGTGCCGCCCCCCCCCCCGCTTTCGAATTTTCGAATTTAGTGTCAAACGTTAGAGCATCGATTAAGCCTTAATAAACTTCTATTATTTTCGTTTGAGCCTCTAAGGTCGCGAAGTTATTTGCAAAAGACTAGTTGGGGGCCGTAAACATGTTTTGCAATTTTTCTTTTCATTTTGAATTTATGTGTGCAATTGATGTCAATCGATAGAGCTCCGTTTGAGCCTGAATAAGTTTCAGAGAGCAACAGTTTAAGTTAATTTTTTACAAAGTTATGTATAGTTGTAATTTTCGACTAAACTCCGAACAGCATGCGTTAAATCTCAAGTTTTTAAAGCTCTTAAGCTGGTAATCTACATACTTTGGATATATAAATTCTTGAAATAAGCAACATTTTATTCTTTACAAATATAAAATTTTTTTAATAGAAGTAATTTATCTAAATATAGAAATCATGCCGATAAAATCTAATATTGATTTGAAGCAGCTTAACGTTGTTGTTGCTAATAAAGAAAAAATTTATGATCCAATGGCTTAAAGTTTTGGGGCCTTTCAATTATGTGTTTGTCGGAAATAGTAAAGCATTGGGTAATACTACCGTTTATCCGAAATAAAACTTTTTAAGAACCTTACGATTTAACGCATGTTGCTCGGAGTTTAGTCGAAAATTTCAACTATCCATAACTTTGTAAAAAATTAACATAAAGTCTTGCTTTCTGAAGCTCATTCAGGCTCAAACGAAGCTCTATCGATTGACATCAATTGCACATACAAATTTAAAATTATTAGGAAAATTACAAAACATGTCTACAACCCCTACAATAGAAGAGTATCTACTTATATGCTTAATTATTTTTGAATTTTATTCATACAATTCCGAGAAAAATTTCAAAATTATGAGTATATACTTCATGCTCACTTTTATTCATAACCCCCATTGTGGCAAAACAGCAAAAATCAATTGCTGATATTGCCGGACTAGTCAGTATAATTCAATTTCCCTGCGCGTAGATACGCAGAGAAGTGTTGTTTCGATGACGATTTCCGGAAAATTAAAATATTTTCAGCATATTCTTCAGTAGACTAGAATAAATTGCAATCTAGATACTATGGCAGTTGTTGCTCGGAGATTTATAAATATTTATTTGTTAAATAATTTACAAACTGTGAATTCACAAATGAGAATAGTGAATGCACAAAGGTATATTTACAGACGAGTAACACAAAAATTGATCCAAAAGTCGAAAAAGGTGGGGGCTAGAGAAATGTTCGCCGGTTATTTAATTCAAAATATTTTGCTAACCGTGCATGCTCAAACAAAAATAATAAATGCACAAACGTACACAAACGATGCATAAACGATTGACACCAATTCTGACCCAAAATTCGTGATGGGGGGAGGGGGGGGGCTGGAGAAATGATGGCCGGTTATTCAATTGAAGATATTTCGCTAACCGTGCTTCCACAAACGAAAATATTGAATGCACAAACGTGCACAAACGATGCACAAACGATTAACACCAATTTTGACCCAAAATTCGCGATGGGGGGGCTGGCATTTCTCCAGCCCCCGACATATTTGAATTGTAAATATTTCGCGAACGGTGTTTGCACAAACGAAAATATTGAATGCACAAACGTACACAAACGATGCACAAACGATTGACACTAATTTTGACCCAAAATTCGCGATGGGGGGGGCTGGCATTTCTCCAGCCCCCCAAGTTTATTTGTTAAATAATTCGCGAACGGTGAATGCACAAACGAAAAAAATAATTGCACAAACGTACACAAACGATGCACAAACGAATGACTTAAAAAGTGATCCAAAAATCAAAATGGGGGGGGGGGGCTGGGGAAATGGACCTTCATGACGTGGTCATGTTGGATCAAGTTTTAAACAAATTAAACATTTCGAACGATGATTTACTCGGTTCTTTTTTCAATTGGAACGATGCGTGTGATAAAATAAAGTTTTTGTAGAATTTGTCTAGTGCTATGAAAGGATTACATTTATTAAAACACTGTGTATCAATAGGTATTAGGAAAAAAATGGTCGCCGCAAACGTGACTTACGAAATGGTTGAAGAAGCATATAAAAAAAAACAAATATAATGGTTTATTACAAATTTTAGGCAAAGATGAGAACGGCGCTGTCAAAGTTACCAAAAGCAAAAAAATAATAAAAAACATTTTTACTTTTTTCGAAAATGAAGAACAAAAATAACAGCAATATTTTATGAAAATAAAATATTACATTATATTTATTATAAAATATTATATACCTATATAAAACCTCGTTCATGTTATTGTTAGTAAAGAATTTTTATGAAACCTATAGATATTTTTATATTCCAAGCATTTTTAAATTTTGCGCGCGTTGTAACCTCTGTTACGACGTTGCCACATGTAAAACACTACGATACAAAAAGTACATTTTTGAAATTTATTTGCTAATTACTACTATCACATGCTGTAAACGAGTACTTTTAAGTGTCTAAAATGTTTAACGTATTACTTTCTCTCGTTGACTCTATTTTTATTGAAATCTCAACGATAGTTTTTTTAAAATTTAATAAAACATGTGATTTCCCATAAGGTTCAATGTTAAATGCATGAAATTTCAAATGTCTATATTTTGTAACTGGTTCTCAGTATCTGTTCAAAAATTTAACTGCATGATTATCCTATCATAATCTACTAATATTCTAAATTTCGTTAAATTCTGAACGTTAATTCTAAAACCGACAGTATACTACCTTAATTATATAACTTCAAAGATTTAATCTTATATGAAAAATTAATACAAGCAACAACATCAATCTGCATTATATCTTTTATATTAGTGCTAGTAAAAGACTGATAAGATACTAATGTGTAACTCGATCCAGAGGCAGTAGTCAACAAAATGTTACAAAGCCATAACACATAAAACTTCATTGACAAAATTATCCAAACAATTATGGCGGAAAAAAAGAGCACAGGAAAAAACCGAAGCAGCTGGGCACCTACACCAAAACACACAATAAAACGCGCAAAGAAGTATATAAACTAAAAAAAACACTGGAGAAAAATACCGCTCTAGTTGTGAAAGTAATGCTGAAAGGTGAATTCTCGCAACAAAGAGCGGATAGGATGGAGGTTTTAGTCGCTAAAAGTCCAACACTATCGCCATAGATGGTGGCGGTGTCTCTTAACAGATTTTCTCCTTCTTGCAGAACGCTGAAAAAAAGATACACTTTAGAAATTGGATTCCGCGGAGTAAAGTGTGCATGCATCTTCAAACAAATAAACACTATAATCGACCAAGGTGGTCTTTTAAATCTGAAAGATGATAGTTTTTAAACAAAAATAAAAATGTACATAATTGATCCAGTACCTACCTAAAGAATAACATGGTACTGAAAATACGTGTATTTTTTTGTGATTTTTGATTAACTCTAGTGTCTGCGCTATTGAATCTAAAAGTCTAATCATTCCTAGATGTTAAAGTAAATATGTATGTTAGCGTGAGCCAAAATATTTGCAATAAATGAAGCTAAAATAATATTCTTCTCGATTTTCTATATTTAGGTTCTTCTACTGTCTTCACACCCCTATGATAAACTGTGTTTTGATATAGTAATACTGTTATAGTTGATTACCAACCTAATAATACCAAATTAGGTTGGTATTACTTACTCAACGCATTTATTTAAAATTATTAGTCAGGGCAGAGTATTTCATTAACGTCATATACAGGTCCGGGTTCAGGTTTAGTAATCCTCACTTATTCTAACATGTATATCGCAAGAGAATCAAAAATTAAAATTGATTTGTTCAGTCAACCCGTTATAAGAAGTATCTTTGCTTGAAGTTTTAAAATTTTAAGAATTTACATATTTCAGAGGCTACAATTTGGAAATAATTGATAAAAAACAAAACTTTTAATGCACAGGATACTTACTTTTATCCTCAAAAAATTTCAAGACCCGTTTTATTTCCTCCTCTCTTAGATAAACTAAAAAATAAATTTTCCTGATAACTTTCAAGTCAAGTTCAAGAACTTTCAAGATCCTGTTTTGTGAACAAAACAACTGTTTTAGAGTAGGTTTAAATAAAAATAAAAAAAACGATTTTAAATTTAAAGAGTTGATATAATTCTGGCTAATCTAATTACTTTTATATTCAGATAAAAAATTATTTTTATATTGAGATAAGATAACATCTAAGATAAGAAATTAAGCGTTTTTTTATTTTATTTTAATTTAGCACTTGGTTTCACAATATTCATAGTTTCAGGAGATGAAAACTTTTGTACTCTTAATTGACAGTGGGAAAGCTGAGCAAAACTGTGATAGGTCTTTATATTTTTAATTGTCATAATATCTATAAATCGGTTTGACAAATAAGTTTTGGTAGCGTCAACATCAAAATTTGATAAAAATCAATTATATACCAGAAATTTTATTAGAACAAAAATCAAACATTGCTCTAGGCGCTATTATAGTATGATTATCTGTAAATCATTGGACTCCATCGCTAAAGTGGTAAATTTTTTTAAACTGGGGATAGTTCTTTTTATATAATCAACACAAATTTTTTTAAATGAATAAAATGGTACGATATTGTGAGTCAAATAGTCACTATTTAGTGATTGGTATATTAGTGTATTTATACACTTGAAAGAAGTTATGTTCTAAGAAACAAATCACTATGTTTTTGCTTCTCTTTAAACACCTGTACATCCGCAAAAAGAGAAAATAACAAAACAGATTTTAAAGTATTTTTAAATTAAAGGTAAGAACTAAGTATCTTGTAAATTTTAAATTTTTGTCTCTTATCAAACATGTCCAAATTGTAGCCTGAAATATGCAAATTATTAAAATTTAAAAGTTTCAAGCAAAGATTTTACTTATTTTGATTTTAATATTTTATTTTTTTATGATAAAGACATTTTGATATCTAAAAATGATATAAATTAATAAATAAATGATTATATAATTAATAAAATACACGTATTTATTATACAGCCAAAAACCGCAAAGGACTAAAATAAGACTTTTCAATTGCTTTATTTTGTGTGGACCGGAAATGGCCTGTGCAAAAATTTAATCTTTGTAGATTTTGGTTTTTGGAAACCTAGCAACATTTTTCTTCTTTTGGTGATTTCATATGAAATGATTCGTACATAGTTATGAGTATAAGTGAAAAAATCAACCAGTTATTTCGAGAAATTATCAACTATGTGGCACCGAGAGGAATCAATAAGATCAAAACATGTTTGTCATTACTAGGATCCCTGTTCACAACTGACTTAAATTTGTGATATTAAATCCGTAAATCGGTAACTCTGGTTATGAGAGAAAATGCATTTAGAGAGTATTTTTGGATTTTGTCAGCGTAAATTTTCTAAATTATTATATGCAAGAATTAAGAATTATTTACATCAATAATAATTAACCTGGGATGAAATAGCTTTCTCTCTTTACTTGTATTTGAAGCATAAATTTTACTTAATAAGTAATTACTTTATTATAACCACTAATTACCCATTTTAACATGTTAATTATGTTGCATAATATCAATTAATGCAGATACTAATAAGCCTGCTCTTTAATTGATCAAACAAAAGTTTCAGTACTTAATCTTTTTTTTTCTCATTTTAATTTAAAAAAAAAATAAACACAATTTTCAAAATATTTATTTATGTATTCCATATGGCCCAGGTTAGGCAAGAACATAAGAGATTAACAGGGTAAATTAATTATTCTAAAATTCTTGTCTCATAGCTGATATAAATCGCATCTGATAATAATGGATTGATTGATATACTGAATTATTTGTAAACTTAGTAAGCTTTAACAAAGCTAGATCAAACCGTTGTAATCAAATAGCAAAAAGTTTTTACGAAATGGCATTGGTCCGTGGTAATGCTTTGGATAATGAACTTGACACTTCATGCTGGTAGTTTTTCCGGATAGTTTGAAGTAGGGGAGACCGAGAAGAGTTGAAACAGTTTTTACAGTATCTAGTATATCTTAGCCAAAAATGGTTCTATACCTCTATGAATTATAGAATTCCATATAGCCAGTTCTATACACTATATGAACTAAATATAAAAATAAGTAAAAATAATCAAAGTCTATGAAAAAATCGACGAAAACTAAAATAACTCCCAGTGTTACAACTCTTCTAGTACCAAGGTGAGTTGTAACAGACAGCGAGGTGAGTTGTAACAAGTGGGTATTTGTGTTTAAATTTATTTTAAACGTTACTTTTTGTGAATAAAATAAACTTTAATAATAAAAGTGAATACAACAAATATTATACTGCTTTACTTTTGTTTGAAATCTAGTCCTAAAGGAAATTGTGACAAATATATTAGAGCTCGTCTCCAGTGTAACCTTTATATGACCATTTTTTGCATTCCATACACTAAACCCACTTTTTTTTTAATTTGCTGTTGAAATAGAACTCGAGGCAACACAAGCAAAAGTAATTATTGCCGTTTTTAATTTTTTTTTTTATTCATCATGTATTAATAGGGAACTAGGAGAGTTGTAACAAGCTGTTACAACTCTCCTAGGTTCAAAAAATCGTGCTTTATTTAGAATAATGGCTATTAATTCCAAAACACGTATCGAACCCAAAAAAACCATATTATGCTATCAAACTTTAATATTTAATGTATATTAAAAATTATGTTGCAATAGTATTTACCTGATATTTATTGAATAATAGGCTATGGAAATATTGGTCAAAAATTTACATTTGTCAATTTTTTTCACGTGCACGTCGTATTTACTAAACCATCCGCAGTACAATTTCGATGTAAACTGCATAAAATGACACGTCAAAAAAGCAATATATTTTCCTGTTACCAGTTCTCTAACGGGAATAGATTCCACAAAATCGACGTTGTTACAGCCCACCTTTGTTTCAACTCTCCTCGGTCTCCTAGTGGGTCATTTCCATGTGAAATCAACCCACTTTTTCAAGCGACCATCTCAGATTTTATTAAAATTTAGTATATGCATAGATAGTATGGAAACTAACTAAAATACAAATTTTTATTGAAACATCTCAAACGGTTTCCAAAATATCGCTACGTAAAATTTTCAAAAAATTGTTGCAGGCGTATTTTCAAATTATCATAGAAACTTTCTTAATTGAGCTAGAGAGGTGAGAGTGGTGTCATTTTACTCAGTTTTCTATGCCCTTTCCAATGATATACAACGCAATATGGTTTATTATAAAATTACTTTTCAAAACTCAAAATTAAAATTTTGATTTTGATTTTCTGAAAAAGTACATCATCAAAATTTTTCAAAAAAATTCTTTGAATAGTCTGTACTTATGTTAAGTGATTTCCACAATTTAAAAGTGGGACGGTAATGGCTTCATAGTTAAAAATATTTTTAAGTACAAGGTGATTTTTAAAGAACAATAGCTATAGGGTTATTCCGTCACTTTTTTAAGTGACCATCTCAGATTTTATTAAAATTTAGTATATTACATAGATAGTACACAGAGAAAAAATTGAAGTAATTTTTACTATAATTGAAGTGCAAATCAATCTCGCACCAATTTTGAAGTTAATTTTACTACAATTGAAGTAAATTTGACATCAATTGAAATAAAATTTACTTTAAAATTGGTGCGAGATTGATTTGGATTTCAATTTTTTCTCTGTGAGACTAACAAAAATTTAAATTTTTATTGAAATATCTCCAACGGTTTCCAAAATATCGCTGTGTAAAATTTTCAAAAAATAGCCGCAAGCGTATTTTCAAATTATTATAGCAACTCTCCTAATTGAGCTAGAGAGGTGAGAGTGGTAATTGCCAAAATTTAAAAGTGGGACAGTAATGGCTTCATAGTTAAAATAATTTTTATCTAAGATGGTTTTTAAATATTTCACTAATTATGTAGTAAATACTACATATTTGAAAATTAAAAATTATTTTAACTATGAAGCCATTACCGTCCCATTTTTAAATTTTGGCAATCACTTAACATAAGCACAGACTATTTAAAAAAAAATTTTAAAAAATTTTGATAATGTAGTACTTTTTCAGAAAATCAAAATTTTAATTTTGAGTTTTAAAAAGTAATTTTATTATAAAGCATATTGTGTTGTATATCATTGGAAAGGGCATAAAAAACTGAGTAAAATGGCACCACTCTCATCTCTCTAGCTCAATTAGGAGAGTTGCTATGATAATTTGAAAATACGCTTGCGACAATTTTTTGAAAATTTTACGTAGCGATATTTTGGAAACCGTTTGAGATATTTCAATAATAGTATATTATACACCGAGGGAGTAAAGTGCCACTTTTCGTCACGAGGGTAAAGGTTTTTACCCGAGACGCAGTCGAGGGGAAAATTTACCCGAAGGACGAGAAGTCACTTTACTCCCGAGCGCGAATATACTATTTTTTGTCTTTCCGCTATAAATCGATTATTTCTATATCTCGAAGTTTAATTTCGTCAACTACTCGAATTTCTAGAAGAATTTGTTAAATAAAATTTAAGTTTTCAAAAATACAAAGCGGTTTAGGTAGTCGACCTTTCTTGAAAATAACCATAAACTTTATTATGCCTACCCCAGATGTGGTAGTTTGCGTAACATGATATCATTGTCAAAGTACCGTATGCATTTTTGGAATCTTAGACGTAGTAATAAATTTGATTTTTTTACTTTTCGTCCCGCTGTTTTACTTTTCGTCCCGCTACTTTACTTCTCGTCCCGCTCCTAAGTAAACTGGCACTTTGCTCCCGCAAAAGTGGGAGTAAAGTGACCGCTTTACTCCCGGAAAGACAAAAAAATTTTTATTTTTGTTAGTCTTAAAATCTGAGATGGTCACTTAAAAAAGTGTGTTGATTTCACATGGAATGAAATGGCCCTAGTGTTATGTTATTAATAATAACAAAATTAAATTTGTTGTAATTAAAACACACTCGACCAAACGCTGAAGATGGCGTTCCTCAGTTTATCTCTTACTTTAATTTTAAAAAGTTATCAAAATTCGTGCCTCATCAGTAACACCAGTTCCACTAGTAAGTTTATTAAAAACAAAAATAAAAACATGGATAGTTAAGCTTAGACATTTACTTACAACAGGCAATAAGAGATAATTTATGACTCACTCATTTGCTGAATATACCTTGTTTTGATTAATAGAATGCAATGCGGTAATTTAAGATCAAAAAGAAGAGTTTTTATATTTCGCAGAAAATAATTAAGTAATTTCTTCACTTTCACTGTTTTTATGTTTCTTTAGTATATTATCTTATATCTTCTATGCTACTTTCATCATTAATTTCCTCATCTTTATTTTAATCTTCATTAATATTCTTATCCTTTCAAAACAATGTTTGATAATTAATTACCTAATTCATTCTATTAATCCAACTCCAACTAGGTATTTTTAATTAAATTTAGAAGACTAAAAAGTAGATGATCAAAATAAAATTTAAAAAAAAAGAGTAATGAAATTAAAACATAATCTACAACTATTTCAGTAGAGAGCAAGAGTAATAGAATCAAAAAGTCTCTGCACATTCTTACCTGTGAATTAAACGATTGGGAGATTAAAATTTAAAAAAAATCTTATTTAGACAATAATTATCGACAAATTATATTAAAAAACTAATAAGAATTACCAGAACAAACTTACAAATCTAATATAGGGTTGCCAAGCGTCCGGATTTTCCCAGACTTGTCCTCTTTTTACCATAACTGCAAACGACCGGAAAAGAATTTTATCTTTATAGGAATTTTAACGATTAGAATATTTTTAATCTTTTTAACTATTCAAAATTATTACCTATATATTACTACAAAATAATAAAAAAACTTGAATTTTAAAGCTTTTTTAATAATAGCAACTTTTAGTAAAATCAACTTCGGTGCAAATGAATCGACCCACTTTTCACATGTGACTTTGACTGCATTTTTTCATATCAAATTTACGAAAATATTTAGGTTGTTTAAAATGTTGCAATTAAATAACCTTTAAAATCATTCCAAAATTCCAAAAGTAAAAGCAACTAATCCACTCATTTATAGTTTTGTTGACAGTTACAAGTGACACGATTGCATAAATTTGTTTATAAGAAATCAAAATATGATTATTCTTAATTTCTTGAAAACTGGGTATTGGTTAATTGTGAAATAGGGTCTCTTAAAGGCGTTTGAGTTTAAGACTTTTTTTCACTTTGGAAGATAAAATAAGTCTTAATAAACCGGAATCATTTCAGGATCAGACAGCTCAACATGTTGAAGATGTGAAAAAGTAGATAAAACAGTGGAGCACGTGCTTTGCAATTGCCCAGCGTTAGCGTCAAAAAGAGGTTCCATGTTGGAAAGCTTCTGGCTTAGCATGGCCAGTATTAGTAGCACACCGCTCTCTAAAATACTCAAATTTGTCCTGAGTTTGGGGTGGCTTGAGGGATACGAGGTAGGTGGGCTGCTAACATCGGAGGTAGCATAATGGGCCCGCTTTGTGGCCTGAGTGCATATGAACCGTGGTTTGTCCTCCTCATTCAATCCAGAATCCACATAACAAAATTATTTTTTTGTTCTAATTTAAGGACAGGTATTATTGCAATAAGTCGGTTCCTGCAAGGAACTGATACAACTAAAGGCTTGGATGAGAGAATTACCGTTGTAAAAATTTGATATCCTTTTTAAAAATGAGCTATGAAATTATAAAACTGCAAAATACCACTGTTTGAAAATAGAACAAAATGAATTTACACTTTCTCATCCATAAACAGTAACCATTGCATTAAATATTATTGAGGTTTGAAACCAATAAACTAATTTTCATGCCACCAAAAGATAAACATTCACACAAATAATGTAATAAATATGCAGCTCGTACATTTTAAAATATCGGAAACTTGAAATGTTAAGTGCAGGAAAAAGATAATAAATTTTATTTAAACTATTGCATTATACCTACTATAAACACAAGGAACTTGTTTGACTTTTTAAATTTTAGGTTGAGAATATTTTTTATGAAATGCAAATTAATTTAATTCAAATATAAATAATTTTTTATGAAATGCAAATTAATTTAACTAATACAAATATAAATAGCAGTCTTGCATATTATTGCACATAGTACTTACATAATGGCATAATTTTGAAAAGTTCAAATCTAAATATTTTTTACAAAAATCTATTAATTAAAATATTTTTTTTATATTAATGTTGAAATTTTGAGATAAATTAAATTTTTTAAATTCAAGATAAAATGTGTTTTTCATAACTAAGCATGAAAGTTTAATAATAAAAATTTGAAACAAGTTTCACTATTACCATAATCCTTACACTTGGGTATGGTAATTGGTAAACATATACCTATTCGAGATATTACCTTGCATAATTTGCGCAACTCAAGAATAAACTGAGAAAATGCCTATGTACTATGTAGTAGGCCAATACAAAAATGCACGATTTTATTCGTTTTTTATGAGGAAGTGAATAATTTAAAAAAATAATGCTTGGAAATAAAAAGATTAGGAATCAATTCACTTGGTATAGAGAAAGTGATTCTAAGACTTTACATTACTACATAAATCTACGTTTACTTATGGTATTTTGCATTAGTATTATGAAATTATTGTAATACTATAGCGGGAAAATTTAAAAATCTAATATGGGTCAGCTTTTCAGAGCAAAGTTACATTCCACTGCTACAACATTGCATCACCGTTCTTCTAAATATACAAGGTCCTTGTGCAAGACAATTAGTACTACAAATTCTACTAAAATTCTGTTTAATTTTGCTTAATTAAATTACTTTAATTAGAGTTGACTTTTGCTTCTTTCCTTCTTTCTTCTGTTTTATTACTATCTAAATTTAATTTTATAATTTTTGCCAAAAGGTACTCGTTATTCGAATGTCATCAAAAAAAAACTCAAAAATGCAACTTTTGTGAATGAAAATCTTTTTACCAAGATATAATTCATTCATTTAACGGAAGTCGTATAAATAAACCATCATTAATTTATTAAATGAGGTTGTTTACTCAGCAGAGCGGCATGTAGTACAGATTCAAATCCCCAGTCACTCGTTGGGCCAGTGGTCATAACAGAGTGACTTAAAAGAGATAAAAATGGTAATAATCCACATTTAAATGGATTGAGAAGAACGAGAAAAAAAAAGAAGAAGAATGAGTTGTTGGAGTTCTCAATTTAGAATAGTTTCAAAAATGTTAAAAATTGGGTTATGACTCAGATTTTCATTCACAAAAGTTAGATGCTTTTTTTGTATTTCTATCGTGGCGTTATCTGTTGTCGGTATGCTAAAAAAAGGTGTATTTTAATTTAATATTGCTTTTTTTCTTCTTTTTTTTAATAAGAGAATACTACTAAAAAGTTGACATTGACATTAAAAGTAAATTGCACTTATTTTAAAATGAACTATATCATTAATTACGGTGTGAAAACGACATTACGGTGTGTTACACAATAAAATGGTAATTTTAATTATTTATTATAACTTTCTAACTAAACAAGTGTTCCTAGAACAGTTGAAATTTTTATTTTGATTATCATCTATATACTTATGATTTGAGAAAGCAGGCAAATTTTAATTGCGATATTACCAACAATTAATCTATTTTTTATTTTCATGAAGTATTTTTCCGTTATGTAACGCATATACTTATAACAGGAAGTACGCGATCTTTAGCCATAATGTCCGTATTTTAGCAACAATTATAAATAACAACCAAAAAAATTTATTGACAGTAATTAGTTGTATAACAAAGAAAATTAAGATTTGTACATCAAATACTCATACGGTTTTTATTATCGTGAAGTAATACTAAATAAAAGTAGAAAGTTTAAATATTTGTCCACCACATAATAATGACTTTCATGATCTAGCAAACCTCTGTAAGCAAACTCGTTTTAGTCAATTTTTTATAAGTATTGTTATATTTAGCTGTGATTGACACCAAAACATTTTTTAAATCCATCTTTCGACATTTAGCATTCAGATAATCGCACACTATAAAATCATAATAATAAAATCCATCGTATAAAAATTCTTTTCAGGTGGGGCCCACACCTTTCTCTTGGTCGGGAGAAATTTCAAACGTTCTTTGAGTTACAAAGCAGTATCTCATCAAAATTGACAATGAACAAATCGGCTATAGATATCAATTTATAACTACAAAAATTTCACTAATTTTTCTTATGCGTCCGGGCATCTAAAATAAATTGAAAAATGGTTTGGTTCTTTTTGTTCACAAAAATGTAGAGAAAGTCGTGTAAACGAGTTTTTATAAAATAATATTCAATAAAATTATATAATAACCAATGGCAAAGTTATTAGTTTGCATTCAAATTGTGATTATAAATTTAATTTTTATATGTGATGGTGCAACTGCGTCCAAATATGTGTCTTATAATTCGTCAGATTTATCGTACCTGTCAAACGGAATTCAGTTTCCAATTCAACTTCTTCCTGAACAAGATCCAATTATAGAGGAAGTAGCAAATGAAAGATTTCCGGAAATGCAATGGATGTCCCAGTTGTATAATCACCATAATTGGAATAAACGTCTCGTCATATTGGAAAACAAGAATTGTAGCTCTGACTTATTGGATTATTTGAACAACCTTAACAATGGCACCTTATGGGCAGTTAAAAGTTAGTTTGTTATCTTTAGTTATTTCTAATAGGATGTAAAAGTTATCAATCATCCTTTCTAACTACACACTCACAAGTTTCTTTTTTAAATCAACGCTGTTTTAGTGCACGACGCGTCCGGACGATATTCAAGTCAATTTTTTTTTGGTAATGATTACTGGCTTGGTTCTAGCACACTTTGTAAGGAATTAAATATTGGAGATTCAAAAATTGATTTGCCACCATTTCAAGTTTCTTTTCATGTCGCTAAAATAAGAATCAATATTAATGATGATTTAACACCTGTGGTAAGTTTTAATTTAGAGAAAATATTAAAAGTAGTAAAGTTATGCACTTTTTAGCATTATGTAATTAATTAATTAGCAAATGTAATATATTATTATTACAAATTATTGTATTTAAAATAATTCATAATATAATTAGCAAATGTACTTGTCAAGTTCATTGCTGTTTCATAATAATTGTTGTAAAGAAATAGCATTTAAATTGCCATTAATTTGAGCTCTAGATGCGGGAAATAACCTCAATTTCATTGTTTTGTGTTTTTTTTTAATTAAATTATGACTATTTTTGTAGACAAGACAATTAAATTTGGGCCAATGTTTACCTACGTCTTGTGCCGTTGGAGATGTACGTCGTTTGTTGGTTCAGGAACAATCCCAGGCTAAATCACTAAATGTGGTTGATGTACGAACGGTCCCAGGAAGTTACTCATTGATTGAAGATTTCAAATTTTATATAATTGGGTATTACGTAATTTTCAAAATTTACAAAAGTAGCCAAATTTAACAAGAATTTTATTGATTTTAGAGGGATAAGCTTGTTTATATTTTTATTGGTTATTGTTGCATCGGGACTAGAATATCACTTAAATCGATGCTCTAAAATAAGTGATATTGAGTTAACCTCCAACAGTAATAAAACCAGCCCCAAAGAGAATTTAAAAACTAAAGAGTTATCCGGAAGTCGTGCTAAAAACAAAGAAAATTCTAAAAATAATAGTAAGTAATATCAATGAATTTTTTTCTTGCTTTGTCTGTGCCAAATCTAGAGATCCTTCTTAGAACAGTTTACACCTTTTACGCAGATCTCCAGATTAGTCACAAACTCGACAAGACAGTAAGAAATGTGCACTTCCAAATTTAAAGTTTCAGATTATGCAATTAAATTATTATTATGTTTCTCTGCCATAACAAACGGAAAAAAAATCATTAATACGAATCCGCAGCCTTCTGATTCCATTAACTGCCTGCACGGATTAAGATTTTTCTCGATAGCGTGGATCATATTGGTCCACACATATTTAGAAGTTTTTGCTATAGCAGACAACAAAACCTTCAGAACAGTAACCGAGAGATCCTTCCTTTATCAAACAATATCAAATGCAACATTTTCCGTAGACACTTTCTTTTTTATTAGGTAATCACATTATTTTTAAATTGTCATATCCTATAATTTTAACCTGTTCTTTAGTGGTCTTTTAGTAACTGTTGGTTATTTACGTCACGAGCTGAGAAAACTTCCTAAACAATCCGATATTGAAAAAAGCACTGCAAAAGATGTTAAAGACAATGTTGTGAAATATTTCCTGTTGATGTTCTACCGATACATAAGACTTACTCCAGCATACTTATATATTTTGGGCTTAAACGAACTGGTGATGAAACATTTTCACAGTGTTTCGGTCTTCAGTCCCGCCATTATAGATAATATAAGTTGTGCTAAGTATTGGTGGAGAAATGCTCTCTATATAAATAATCTATTTCCGCAACACGAATTTTGTATGTTGTGGTCATGGTACATGGCCAACGACACACAGTTTTTTGCCCTAGCATTGATATTTTTAGCAATTGGTGTTAGGTAATTTTTTTATAATTATTATTTTATGCAGCTTTTTATTTATTTATAATTTTAGAAATTCGCGATGCCTCAAATTAAGTGTTGCCGCAATTGTAGTATTTTTGATTAGCTCTTGGATAACAACTTACTTGATTGCTACCCAATATAATTATATGGCACGAATTGAGGAACCGTTTGCTTTATTTAACGAACTTTATGACAAACCTTGGTTACGAATTGGGCCGTACTTAATTGGTATGATAACAGGGTATTTTCTAACAAAAATTGAAAAAACGATTGTTATTCCAAAAATTGTTGTGTTATTATGCTGGATATTATCGATTTCGTGTTTGTTCAGTTTAGTTTACGGATTAGGAAAAGAAGGTTTAGTTCTTCCGGTATCAGCATTTTACGTAAGTGTTTTTGAAACGTAGTACTATGTACTATTTATGTTTTGCCTTAATATTTTCAGGCGGCACTAGGTCATACAGCTTGGGCAATATCGATAGCATGGATTACCATCGCATGTTTCACAGGCTATGGAGGTCCTCTTAACTCTGTACTCAGTTTTAGAGGTTTCCTACCGGTAAGCAGATTAACATACTGTGCATATTTGTCCCATCCGATGATAATGTGCATAACAAGTTTTCAATTGGATGGTCCTCTCCATCTACACCAGGGATTAACTGTAAGAAAGACTACCGTAATAAATCAAAACTTATCAATTAATTATTGTACTAATTTGCAGTTTGTAATTTATTGTGGAAATCTGGTAGTTTCATTTTGCACCGCATTGGTTATTTCTTTGGTAATGGAAGCTCCATTTGTAAGAATTTTAAAAATAATGAAGGTGTAGAAAGGAGATACAAAAATGCCAAGAATTGCAAGAAAAATAATAAGAATTCTAAACGTAAAATATAAAAAGGGTTTCATATCGATTAATTCACGTCGTACCACATGATAAATCACAGTAAAAGTAACAATGGTTGCTGGTTACATTTTTTTAAATTCAAAAATATATAGGTATATTAATGAAATCTTGAAAAATACAATAAACTTTATTTCAAAAAAAATGCATCTATTACCTTTAAGGAAATCGATCTTTAAACATTTAAATTGTCCACCATTCTGAAATGATTAGGGATATAATAAAACTTTATATTATTTGTAAAGATTTTTAAATGGATTACTTGCATATTTTTAGTTTTATTCTAACTCAAAAAGTAAAGAAGTTGAATAAAAATCAGCTACATCGTGAAATTATTTTTTTCGTAATTCGATAACATTTTAAAATTAAAGCAATAGTTGAAAAAATATGTATGAAGATAAAAATATTCTGGGACCTAAAAGATAGAAATCAATAGAATCTTATTTTATTTATTATGTTTTAAAAATTATATCATCAATGTGGATTTTGTTCTGGTCAATGCTTTTAGATAGTCAAGTTTTGAAGCTTCTCTCCAATCTTTCTAGCATATCGACAGGTATGTTGTCGATAGCAGCTTGAATACTGTTTTTTAGTTGAGCCAAGGTTCTTGGACAGTCGGTGTAAACTAGAGATTATAGTGTTCCAAAAAGTTATACTTCGAGCGAGTGCGCCGTCCAATGCAGATGCATGGAGATAAGGTGCCCGGGGAAATGTTTTTGTAAAAGGTTCATCGACATTTAGGCTGTGATCAAATTCTACTAAAATCCTGAACGCAGATTGCTTAGGGAGTAATAAAATTGACTGCCTAGCCTGTTTAATGTTTTCCGGTGTCCCAACGGTTCTTGAACCTTCAGGTTTGTTTTTCTGCAAATCAATGATTTTCTTAAAACTGTCCATCCATAAAATCTGACGATTGTTGCGGATCTTCTTCGATTAACAGTCGGAATTGTTGTTTACACAACTAAACGCTATCCTAGAAATTTTGTTTGTTTTGAATCATTTCGGTAACTATGGTTTAAACTCAGATTTTGACTATTGTGATTGGCTAATCTACAGTTTAAAATTTTAAACTAGATCTATACAAGTCACCCTTAGAGAAAAGTTTTCATCATCTGGATGATTCATTGACTCTCTCGTTGGTCCAGCAGCTTCAACATCAGCAAGAAGTGTTCTATGTTTGCAATAGAGTTAATCAAGTATTACCCGTTACTATGCGACAAATTTTTAAATTTTACCTGCAAAACCACACGTCCTATCCTGATTGGAAGGAAGTCCCTGTCATCTTTATTATGTGAACTTACCGGAACGTTTACATTAGTAAATTTTTTTTTTAATTTGCATGACCGACTTATTTTGGCTTTTGTCAGTAACGTAGTAAGTCAATACAAGGCCTTGGTGCAAAATCCACAGCGGCCCCTCTTCCGTCAAAATTTATTTATATTTATCAAAAAATCTCGGTGAATAATAGAAATTAATTTTTTGTGTATACCAGGACATGAGCCCTGGTGCCTAGAATCACTCGCACCACCTGTTACTACATCACTAGCATTTGTGTATTTATTCTGTAGAAACCATTAATGGTTACTCTTGTTAATTTGAGGTGGGTAAACCTTTTGATTATGATATACCGTATGTTTTCATTCATACTGCTTGTACATTTTAGTACAACCATTATACATTGCAATTTTGCATTTATTGAAACTGTGACTTTATCTGTCAAATTTCTTCTTTTTCAAAACCAACGACCTTGCTTCCGCACTTACAGTAAGCTAGTCTATTAGCATCGTGGTTAAAGCAAAACTAGCGAAAGAGAGGTTTTCTTCAAATTGCGATAGACTCTGAGCTCTATTTTGGTCAATTCTATCATTAAGGGTTGAGTCTCAAAGGGTAGATTTTGTTTTAATTTTTCTTCGCAAGTAATAATTTGATACAAAATTGACTTTATTGTTTCACTGATGACTAAACAATTTCCCTATCTCTTTTTTGAAATTTATATGGTACTCATATTCCAACTTTTTAAATTTTTTCCGTAACATGTGAAAGTTTAGCAAGTTGATCTACCAACATTTAATGCTTTTGCAAGTACTTATTCTTGTATTTTACATGTAGCCTCCTCCAATAAGGCTTACAGTGCATCATATTTAATTTTTTTAGATCTTCTTCTTCTTCGAGTACCTTATCCGATATCGGACGTTAATTGGTAAGATCCTACTGGCTAAAGCCAAGAGATCTTTTACTAGGGAAATATTAATGGAGTGGTTTCCCGTTGCCTTCCCCATAGTCCACAGATCGATATTGGACTCTTTAGATCACAGCAAATTTTAGACGCAATCAGGATTTGAACCGTGGTTTCCCGCGCTACAGTCATCCGTGTTTGATTTACGCCAGACTGCTGGTTTTTTAGATCTTTTACATTCAAATCTCCCGAAAGAATTATGTGCACCATCAGCTTTCACAAAGAAAAGATGACTTTAATTCAAAAACAACAGTTAGTACAAATATTGGAATATAATATGACAAACTAAAAAAATAGTCTTTCGTAACTAATGTACACACTTAACAGAACATTGCATTAGCCAAGGGTTAAGGATTTCTATTCCAGAATTACATGCGCAGCCAGAGTGATGTTCATTATAATTATTATTATTGTTAAGGTCATACTTTATAAAGGATATACTTATACCTATCATTAAATTTTTTCATGTTCTAAAATTCTGTTGTTTGATTAATGGTTCCTGAACAGTCAATAAACTCATAGAAAAGCAGCAAAAACTTATTCGATTGAAACCCAATTTTTTCACTTATGGGTATCTGGTAGATAAATGAATCTTACATTTTGGTACTATTTTTAATACCATTACTTACCTAACAGATGCATAAACCACAGTTTATTGAAATGTAAAGAAATCGGACATTATTCAAGTAATAAACCATGTAACTTTTGTAGTGGTTTTAAAATTTGTGGTTTTACGTATAAAATAACAGTAGGGTAGAGTAAAGCATATAAACCAGGCTATGTAGCAGAAAATTCTCGGATCTGTTACCGGGAATGTATGGAGTGGTTAGGTCAACCTAATTCGGTTTGAGCTTGTTAGTCCTTTCATTCTTTCATATTATATACATACATTCAGGTAAGCTGTTTTAAAGGTATAAATCGACCTGATTTAGACAGAGCTAAAAACGTGGGCTAGGAAGTTAGATCGATATTACAATTGAATGTAGACGTCTTAACCCAAACTACGTACAGTTTGACATTGGTTTGACCAATTAGGTTAACTTAGGTTAACATACACATCCGATATATACCTGGTCGAGCTGACTATAAAAGGTATAGGAAGAAGATAGTTGTAAGCTTCAGCCGTATAGTAATATAACTACTGGTTAAGCTGCAAAGCAGAAGTTCTTAGTTCAAATGTTTCAGTAGGCATCCACACGCTGTGGTGAAATTAACGGTAGTGCAAAAGTACTGATTAATGGCTCCTTTCTTGACAATTATATTACAATCTAACATTAATACGGGGTACAATAGACCTAGAGTTTTATTACAAATGGGTAAAAATCAAATCCGTTGAAAAATAATAAAAAAACTAAAAGTAATTTAAACTTTCACCTCGTAAAATAGATTTTAAAGACTTCAAAAAAAAAAAACTTAAAAAAAGTAAAAAGACTAAAAATAGTTATTTATGTACCAAGTCCTGAAAGTGCATCTTTTTGGTATGAGCGTGGAAAATTATAGACTGAGGCGCAGCCGAAGTCTATGACCACGCAAATGCCAAAAAGACACTTTAAGGATAAGGTGCATACACTATTTTATGTGTAATTGGAATAAAATGCCCACTTTCTGCAAAAAATGTATGATAATAATTATGTTATACGGAATAATTTAACGAAATACGTATGTATAATGATCCAGTTGCTAAGCAATGAAATATTTAAAATTCACAAAATAAGTCAAAAATATTTGTCAAAGTGTACATTTTAGTAGGATTGCACATAAAACATTTGAGGTTATGACATTTCTGTACTAAAAAGTAAAATTTGACATTTCTGTACTAAAAACAGCTACTTTCAGTATTGTTTTGAATATGTGAAAATGCACATTTTAGTACGATTGCACATAAAAGGTGTTTTTTGCACATTGTAGTACACAAAAAATTGATGATGTTCTTTTTTGAATCAATGTCGCTTAGCTACAGAACGGGTTGCCCAAGAAATATTTTATCTTTAGACCTCCAAAAATTTTCATCTTCAAGTGAATTCAATTCAACATAAATGCTAATTTCACTACCACAATAATGAAAATCGCAAATGCTTTAATGATAAAATATTAGAAATAAACAAAGCTTGTTTAGTATTCCAATTGCTAGTATATTTTGCACCACCCGATATATGCTAGTTAAAAAGTATTGTTTTAAGAAGTGATAAAAAAATTTGCGATTAATTCTGTGTTTTGCATACATGATACCGGATTATGATTTGTAAAAATGATTTGTAGGCGACTCATTTTTCAAAATATGTTGAATTTTTAAGAAAGCAACCAAAGTAAATTTTTTTAAATTTAAAACATATCCGGCAATTAATAAGATCAACTCACTTCTACTGTTTCGTGCTCTTTTAATAGTTTCTTTTAGTTGAATTTTAATTAAACTGCTTTCAAGTTTTACAACTTTTTAATTAAAATTTTAAAAGCAATGTTAAGTTTTAGTCTAATTTAACCAATTTATATTACTCAAAATAATTTTTAAAGTTCTAAATCACCGAGATTTAAAACAATTTAAAATTAGAACAGTTCTATTGTAGCCACGTACTACTAATTAAAAATGTTAAAAGTTGAGAAAACCCAACACGAAAGTATATTTATATCACAAAATATTTATATTTAGAATATAAACATTCAAAAAACTAAATTTCAGAAGATTGAACTTACATTTTCCAATTGTTTCCGGAAATGAATTGTAAACATGAAGGAAAACTTGACATAATCGTGAAAGGAATAATATGAACAAATTGTTATTGGCAAGCTTTGGCGAAAACATTATGAAAGGCTAAATTAGGATCATTATTCATTACTAATAGTATAATATAAAAAATGTATCATAAGAATATAAAGCTATTATTGACACGTATTTCTAACAGATCAAAAATTATATTCCACTTAATTTTGGAAACGCACGCAAATAAATACAAAAAAAAATTATCCTTGAATTATAAAGAAACAAGATCCGACAAGGTGATTCAAATTCAATTATATATTACAATATCTTTAATGTATGCTCATTATATTATTATAACTAGGAAGAGGTGTAGGATTTTTGGTTAATAAGAAGGAAGATGTTTACGAGAAATAATTGGAGACAAAAAAATAAATTATAGCACGCTCTAGTTCAGTAGAACAGTTTTTTATATAAAAATTGCTGGAACTTCGTCTTGCTTCCTCATATATGCATGTTTTTCACTTTTACAAAAATCAAAGTAACATTTTTTAAGAATTTACCTACCCCTTTAGGAACAAAAAAACTCTTGATGAGCGATTAACAACTCATAAGTGGAATCAAATAACAGTGATACGTCTGTAAGGTGTGATGTTATGTCGTCAGGTCTAACCTACCGCCAATATAAAAAACTCGAGCTTTTTGTAAGAACTTGATGGCGTTGAAATTGTGGACATTGTGGTCCTCGAAAAATCACTTATTTTTTTTAAATAACGGGTCTTTGGCGTGTATTGTACAATTTTTCGTTTATGTCATTGTGTAATAATAATTTGTCTTACCTGCACTGAGCATTTCACGCTTTAATTTTCATTTCCTGATTACTTTCCGATATAAAAAAAGGCAGAAAAAATCTTTTAAACGAATTAGAACTTTTAAACTTCTTTACGCGTATGTCAGACTGATAATAAGTACTTATATGCACTTTAAAAATAATAACACCGAAAACAAATGTTTCGTTTACGCAAATTAAAAAGGCTTGAGGATAAGCAAACGCAAGCCAAAGGCAGAAATTTACTTAAAAGATTTTCACGCAATTGGATGGTAATTGTACTATTATGTAAATGAGGCATCTACAAAGAAACTTAACCATTAAAATATTGAATTAATTACAATATATTTAATATTATATGTAATAAAATGTATTAAAATATTAAGATTATTAACTTGTTATATTATATAATATGAGTTACTAAATAGTAACATTTCTTTTATATTATTAAAGTAATTCATATTATGTAATAAAATGTATGTACGTAGAAATTTGAATCGACTTCAATTTCGATTTATAGTTGAAATATAAATATTTTAACATTTGGTTTAGTTTCTTCGTAAATTATAATTTTGCAAACCAAATAGGTTTCGGTTCTTTCAAAATGTAACAACTTGGGGCGAAGGCTTGCGTGATTTTACTAAACACAAAAATTCTAAATTATATAAAACAAGTTAAAATATTTTACGCATAATAAGTATAATGCAAGTGCTATACATTCTTAGACACAATTTTAAATATTTAAATATATAGGTAAAAATGTATACTACAATACGGAATTTCGTTCATAAAAATTTCAAGTCTTTGTGAAAGCAGCTTTACGGTTAGCATAAAAATTATGGTTATTGTTAACACAAGTAGCTAAAATAAACTAGATCTTCCTGTTAAAATGTTGTCTAGTCACGTAATCTACTTAATTTTTAAAAATATTAATTTTCCCGATTTAGAATTAGAGTCGGCGTTGTGCGAAGATTTTTTTTATGTTCTTGTTAATTTGAGAACCTTTATTTTATATAGATCCGTGACGTGAAAGCGCAAACCCGATTAGGATCTATTGTTTGTTGTTGAGGTTTTTCAAAGCTACTTAATTTGATGCTCAAACCGCTACTTCCTTTGGTAATAAGGTACATTGATCACACGAAATCATAATTCTGCACTCAAATAATCGTAGGCTAACAAGCTACCTTTTTTCTAACCCTAAATTCTATACTTAACAAGATGCATCATAAAACACGACATGCAATAAATTATTAAAATCTAAATTTAAGTTTTAACTTCCCAGACACAAAAACAATGCCGTCCTCAATTACTGCTAATCGAGCAGAAGGGCAATTTTGATGTAAATGTTTGGGATGTATTCAAATTTAGAAAACTGAAAAAATAAAAACGGTAATGTGTAATAATAATCCTATAAAAAGCTTGCGTAGTATCTATTTATTATTATTTGAGTCAGAAGAAAAAACGTGAAAGCATATTGAATAATATTCCATAAAATACAAATTGTTCTTCTTCTTCTTCTTCTTCGCTTCAAGTTTTAGGCAACTTTGCCTGTTACGGAACCCAACGTTTTCTCGGACGTCCTATACTTCTTTTTCCTATGCATTTATAATTCATATCTTTTGCTGGTAATCTATCATTATTCATTCGGTCGACATGTTCTTTCCAACTTCCTCTGTAGCTCTTTATCTTTTGGTTTAGATCATATATATCCAGTTCATTTCTTATATCTTCATTTCTCAGTCTATCCATTCTACTGCAACCTTTCACTCTTCTGAGAAATTTCATTTCCTGTGATTGGATCCGGCTTTCTTGCTTTTTTGTTGTGGTCCATACTTCACTTCCGTATGTAACCGTTGGCACTGCAATCGTCTTATAGAACTTTAGTTGGGTTTCTTTTCTTGTTTTATTTCGTAGATTTCGATTTATAGTTCCACATATATTAGTAAATTTATTTAATTTTTGCTCGATATCGTTACTATAGTCATACGTTAGATCATATCCCAGATATTTAAAGTTCTTAACCTGTTCTAATATTTTTTCATTAATGACTATTTTGGTTCAAATTGTTATAAAAGGAAATTTGAATATACGTAAAATGTATGAAATCGAGATTAAGGGTAAATTTTCAATATTCAGAATTGACCCACTTTTATGGTGTTATCTCATCCATTGGATTCATCGTCTTTCAGTCAAATTGTGGGACAAAATGTATGAAATCGAGATTAAAGGTAAATTTTCAATATTCAGAATTGACCCACTTTTATGGTGTTATCTCATCTATTGGTTTCATCGTCTTTCAGTCAAATTGTGAGACTGGCAAAATCGACAAGTAGTCGCTATAGTTACACCCCGCCTTATACTTTATATTTTGATCTTATTTCAATATTACATTTCCACCATAAAATCTATCTCTTTTTTAACTAACCCCATTTTGAAGCCTGCTGAGTAATTTCCAAATAGTCATTTTTTTATCATTGCTCGATAGCTGCTTCTGAGTAAGCCTTTCTTCTTCCAGAAACAAATCTGTTTTTTCTTGAAAAAGTTCCTAGAACTGTCATTATCCATAAAGCTTTTTCTAAACTTTAGTTTTACTTTTAGAAATTTGTGGCTATATCTAGAATTGATTGAGATTAAAATTATTCCATTTTGTTAGTTTTTATTTGTTACTACCACTTTTCCCACAAAAATTTTGAAAGTGTGATTCCAATAAATATCAAATGTTTGTTCGATGGCTTGAACGATGGTTTTTGTAGTCTTCCAATTGCTTAGTAATTGTCTGAAGACGCTTCTTGAACTAATCTTCAAGAAGCAAATATTGTTCTTCGTCGTCAATAAAAGATTTGCACTTATTTACAAAAAAAACGTTTATTTTTACACACGGTGAAACCTGAAGTTACCTGGTTGATAGTCAGGTAGAGACTTGCTGGTTGGGTCGCCCAGCCAAGGCTGGTGGTGGTTTTTGTGGCGGATGTGCCAACTTGGTAAATCACCCTTGGCGTAATGGCGCCAAAATACAAAATTTACATATGGTCTACAAATAGGTTTTACCATTACCGCCGGCCTTGAAATTAGTGATTTCAAAAAAAAAAAATATAAATAAAAACAAAATAGCCAAATAAACAATAAGAAATAATAAAGTTGTAAAATTAAAGCAATTTACAATATGTACAAGTTAACAAAAAAAAATAAAAATAAAGTATACTACACAAGTTTACACTAATGTAAGAAAAATATCATAACAGTATTTGTACACAAAATGTTTTGCACAATATCGCGAAAATAATGTTGCGTAGGCAGGTAGAAACGTTATACTGGTAACGCGCACAATTTATTCACAGATCGTTTTATTACTGCACCGTTTTTTATTCGCACGGATGCAGAACGAATAACATTGTCATTTCCGGCATGTACCGTCACTACGCGTCCAAGCACCCAAGATAGTGGTGGTAAATTGTCTTCTTTCACTAGCACTAACTTATTTACTTGAATAAGGTCTGACAAGTGGGCAAACCATTTTGTTCTTCTTTGCAGGTTGGGAACAACCTCACAGCTCCAACGTTTCCAGAAATGTTGAGTAAGCCTTTGAATCTGCTGATATTTTGAGAGCCGATTCGTTACCACATTGGTAAGATCCTTTTCGGCAAAGGTATTTAAAGACCTTCCAATAAGGAAGTGGCCAGGAGTTAGTGGGTCAAAATCATTAGGATCACAGGATATTGGTGACAAGGGGCGAGAGTTTAAAACTGATTCAATTTGTGTTAGAGCCGTTGAAAATTGTTCATAAGTTAAACATGTATTTCCTAAAACCCTTTTTAAATGGGCCTTGGTGGATTTTATATTACTTTCCCACATACCACCTTCGTGGGGATTACGTGGAACTATGAATTCCCACTTTATGCCTCTGACGGCTAAGTAATCGTGTATAGAATCATGATTATTACGTATAAAATCATACAACTCTCTCAAATAATTGTTAGCTCCAACAAAATTTTTGGCATTGTCACTAGAAAGAGAATAAGGCATGCCTCTTCTACTAATAAATCGCTTTAAGGCTGATAGAAAAGTTTCGGTAGTTAAATCGGTGACTAATTCTAAGTGAACGGCCCTTGTGGTTAGGCAGATGAATAAGCAAATATAACTTTTGATAGTTCGCGGATTTCGAGTATATCGATCACGTATTAAAATAGGTCCGGCATAGTCCAGACCTGTATTATAGAAAGCTGGCGCCTCGGACATAAGACGTTTAGCAGGCAAATTTCCCATAAGTGGATTATAAGAAGACGGGTTAGCCTTGAAACATTTTAAACACTGTCGAATAATTTTTTTGGCAGTGTTTTTTCCAGAAATTGGCCAGTAATTTTCCCGCATACAAGATAGGAGTTGGAGCGCACCGCAATGCTGCAATTTTAAATGAAGATCATGAAAGATTAAGCTAGTCAAGTGATGTTGCTTCGGTAATAATATTGGAAATTTTTTATCATACGAAAAGTCGGAATTTTTTAATCTACCCCCCACCCGCAGAATGTCGTTTTCGTCTAGGAATGGATTTAACGCTAGTATGTTAGATTTCCCTTGTATACATTGATGACGTTGCAACAATTGAATTTCTTTTTTAAAGAATTGATTTTGACAGAGTTTAATTAGGGATTGCAAAGAGTATTCCAATTCTTCCACAGTAAGCGGACCCGCGATTTTATTTGATCCGAAACATTTACAATTGTGCTTGAATCTAAATAGCCACGCAGTTACTCGTTGTAGCCTCATTAATGTAGAAAATCTTAATGTAATGTCGACTTCTGAAGAGTTTATATCGGATGCTTCCGAATTAAACAAACATATCGCGGGACAGGTGCATGACGATAGTAAACAGCTTGATTTTATTTCAGTGGTTTCTAAATTTAAATTCAAAAATGTTTTAGGCCATTCTGATTGAGTGAGATTTAGAAAGCTTGGACCATTCCACCAAAGTTTATTGTTGATAACATTTTGAGCGCTGACACCGCGAGACACCAAATCAGCAGGATTGTTCTGCGATCGGACATGATACCAATCGCTTGTCTTTGAAATTTCTTGAATTGTAGCAATTCGGTTGGCTACAAAAACCTTATATTTATTTGGAGCGGAATTTATCCAATTCAGTACTATTGTCGAGTCTGTCCATAAAAACGTTTTTGAATAAGATCCGTCAAACACGATTTGGACCCTTTGCATAAGTTCAGCTAAGAGGACGGCGGCTGATAACTCTAGTCTAGGTATGGTGGCTCCTTTCAGAGGTGCTACGCGAGATTTGGCACATAATAATCGCGTAATAATTTGATCGGAAGAGGATTGTAATCTGACATAGACACAAGCTCCGTAGGCAATTGAACTACTGTCGGCAAAACCGTGAAGTTGAACTGAGCGAGAATTTTCCGGCATGACGCATCTTGGAATTTTTAATGAGGATATTAAATAAAGTTCGGACTTAAAAGCTTCCCATTCTGAATGCAGGTTTTGAGGCAAACTCTCATCCCAATCTAAATTAGCCTCCCATAGCTTCTGAATTAGTATTTTTGCTCTTATTGTGATTGGAGCAAGTAAGCCTAAAGGATCGAAAAGCTGTGACGTTATTGAAAGAACCGATCTTTTAGTGATAGTTTTTAAATTTTCACTCGATTTTATTTCAAATTGCAATGTGTCTGAAATGGCATTCCAAGAGACTCCAAGAGTTTTTACACTTTCTCGTTCACCTAACGGAATTGTGTGATAGGAATCATCACAATTGTCGTTCTTTAAAATGTCAGGGCAATTGGATAAGAATTTTCTAATTGGAAAACCAGCTGAGGATAAAATGTTTGAAATTTCACCTTTAATCTGCAGTACTTCGTCTGAGGTCGGCAGAGAAAAGAGCATGTCGTCAACATAAAAATTTGATTTTAAAATTTTGGATGCCTTTGGAAATTGTTTGGCATTTAAATCAGCCAAGTGCTTCAAGCACCTTGTCGCCAAATAGCTAGCGGAAGCAGTACCATACGTGACGGTATTTAACTCGTAAGTATCTATAGGATCGGCCGTAGAGTCTCTCCATAGAATACATTGAAGCTTTCTCTCGTTAGGATTAATTTCAATTTGCCGGTACATTTTCGCGATGTCACCAGTTAAGGCAACACAATACTGACGAAAGCCTAATAGGATGTAAAATAAATCATTTTGAACTACTGGGCCTACTAGCTGAGCATCATTTATTGACGTTCCGGAGCTTGATTTGGCACTACCATCAAACACCACGCGAAGTTTAGTTGTTAATGAACTTGTTTTGAGTACTGCATGGTTTGGTAAATAAAAACGAGGTAAGTTTGCCGACATTATTTCTGAATTCATAGTCTTAATCACATAGTTGTTGGCTTGAGAATGATTGTTTGAAATGTTGACTTTGGACATGTGCCCTAAAGAAATGTATTCGTGAATGAACAATGAGTAATTTGACCTTAAATCGGGATTTTTTAATAAGCGTTTTTCCAGTCTTAAAAATCTGTCAACCGCGTGAGCTCTCGAATCTCCCAGATCAGCCAGCCGCGAGTTAAAGGGAATACAAACTGAAAATCGTCCAGAAGCATTACGAATAACATTTTTTTCAAAATGCGACTCGCAAAAACGCTCCTCTTTAGATAGTAGCGATAGCTTACTTTTAGGCTTTACTTCTTCGAATTGCCAGAATTTAGTTAAGTCTCTATTTAGTTGTTCATTAGAGATCACCAAATTTGAAACAGAAACATTTGGAATGATGGTTCTAGGATTAGTGATCATGTTGCCCGATATTACCCAGCCCAACAAAGTTTTTTGTAAGGTGGGCTTATTTTTCCCCAATGAAATTTGACCAATGCAGATCAGGTCATAAAAAATAGACACCCCTAAAAGTAGGTCGATGGGAGCGGATCTATTGTAGCCATTGTCGGCTAATTCCAAATTTTTTGGAATATTTAGGCAGTTATGGTCAAATGACATAAATGGAAGATTAGTAGTTATTTTTGGAACCACCAAGCAAGAAATTTGATTTTTATAACTATTTGTCATTGATGAAATGTTAACCCTGACTGCAGAGTTAACTCGTTGATTAGCAGCATCATTAATGCCACTTATTACGGTATTCACGCGTTCGTGTTTAAGATTAAGAGTTTTAAATAGCGATTCAGTAATGAAGCAGTTCATACTACCAGTATCTAAAATGGCCCGTGCCGAAATCCATTTTCCTTTAGAGTCTTTGACTTTCACACAAGCTGTGGAAAGAAGAACTTGGCTAGAGTTACCATAGCATGTTAACGCGACTTGTGTTTGCTCAATAGAAAGGGGACCGGAAACGGTTTCAATTGAGTTTGATTGCGGTGTTTCGATTTTTGAAGTTTGTTCGAAATGCAGTAAAGAATGATGTTTTTTATGACAGCGTTTACACGTATAGCGCGAGTTACATTTTGAGTTACTGGGGTGATTTAAGCAGTTTTTACATTTGTTTAAGCGTGTGATTGCATCAAATCTCTCTTGAATAGAATATGATAAAAATTTAGGACAATGAGCAATCGCGTGACTTCCGCTGCATATTGCGCATGACAACGGTTGACTAGCATTTACTAGTGCTACATTTGAAACATGACTACTGCGCTGATCTCTGAATTTGTTACCGTGACCTTGATTTAACTCCTCAACCAATTGCGATTTTTCTTTGAGAAATGCCTCAATGTCAGAAAGAGAAGGAATTTCTCGAGGCTTTAGTTTACTAAATTCCGTCCTAGTTTGAATATCAAGTTTGGACATTAAGATATGTGCAATGAACGCGCTGCAGTGATTCATTGGCACTTTTAAGTTGTCTAAGGCCCTGATATGCTTTGCGAGCTCGTCATATAGCTTATGAATTTGTGTTGCCGATTCTTTGGGGAGAGGTTTTAAATCAAAAATTGCCTTAATGTGGCTTTGTATGATGAGTTTAGGATTATCATATCTTTCGCGTAGTATTTCGAGTGCCATGTCGTAATTTTCATTAGACATTTGTATATCGCTCACTAAACGTTGAGCGGAATGATCCAAACTAGATTTTAAATAAATAAATTTCTCAATTGAGGAAAGATTGTTATTATTGTGAACCAACGCAACAAAAGAATCAAAATACCCTTTGAAATCCGCGTAGTTACCCGAAAAGGTTGGTAATTTTATTTGCGGTAATTTTACATTAGAACCTAGATCTCGGCTATTGCTTAGAACTTTGATATTATTACCATCCTTTTGATTTTCCAGTATTAAAGACGCGGTAGTTTTAAATTCAATGTATTTGTCATCGAAATCTTCAACAGTCAACAATGCATCATCGTAAACAGATTGCGCGCGTAGTTGCATTGTGACATCCGAGTAAGCTTTGTTTATAGGCGAAAATTGTTCTAGCCTTAATTCTAATTTTTTTATTGTTACATTTGTTATGTTAGAATCATGTTCAACCGATTTTAGAAAGGTTTCAAATCGATCCAATTGATTTATTAGCAAATTAGCTTCTGCCAAAAGTATCTTAATTTGGGCCTTTGCCATTATGTACCGTTACCGAGAGAGATGCTAGACAATAACGTATGAAATAATTTGAAGAATGTTGTAAAATCACAAGAATAAATATTGAAGTAACGTAGTGAATTGAAAATTGATAAGTAAATTGCTGTTCACGTGGTAGATGAGTTTTGATTTACACAAAACGGTAAATTCGTGTGTCACGTGATGAAAAGATTTTAAATTTCGCAAAACGGAAATTACGTGTCACGTGGTAAAGTAAAAGGTACAAAAATATATAAAAATATAAAAATGGTAGCTAGCGTAGAAAGGCAAGTTTACGTGTCACGTGGTGAAAATTTTTAAATTTTGCAAAACGGAAATTACGTGTCACGTGGTAAAGTAAAAGTACAAAAAATATAAAAATGGTAGCTAGCGTAAAAGGCAAGTTTACGTGTCACGTGGTGAAAATGAATTTGAATTACTCAAATCGATAAATTCGTGTCACGTGGTAGAGAAAATTTTAAAAATACACAAAAAATGGTAAATTGTTTCACGTGGTAAAAAATGGTAAAATAATAACGCAAAAACTCATTAACAAAAACAATTGCACCAAATCAAATTGAATCAGTATTAAATAAAAAAGGATTGGAAAGATAAAATAGGATAAATACCTTGTAAAACGTGGTAGAAATCTTTGACAATCCGGCTCGAAGGACCAAATGTTTGTTCGATGGCTTGAACGATGGTTTTTGTAGTCTTCCAATTGCTTAGTAATTGTCTGAAGACGCTTCTTGAACTAATCTTCAAGAAGCAAATATTGTTCTTCGTCGTCAATAAAAGATTTGCACTTATTTACAAAAAAAACGTTTATTTTTACACACGGTGAAACCTGAAGTTACCTGGTTGATGGTCAGGTAGAGACTTGCTGGTTGGGTCGCCCAGCCAAGGCTGGTGGTGGTTTTTGTGGCGGATGTGCCAACTTGGTAAATCACCCTTGGCGTAATGGCGCCAAAATACAAAATTTACATATGGTCTACAAATAGGTTTTACCATCAAATTTTATCGGTTAAGGTAGACTATGTGAAAATACATAGTTATAATGATTTAGCTTGTGAATTTAAGACAGATAACCAATGCTTACCAAACCACTAAACGGAGTCCGCAGTATTCTGCTTTCGCAAGCCATCGCAACTGTTGCTAAATTTTATTAGTGTTACTACATGATGTCCGTATTTCACTAACACGGTCCTCTTAATCACATTAGAATATTAGATCCGACCAAAAACATAGCATTATTATTATTATTGTTGAGCGGGTTGTGGTCTTTTCGATCCACATACCGCATCCAAGTTTTACTCCATGAGTCTCGTATCCTCTATAAAGTTGAAGATGTGGCTAATGGGAACTTAATTTTGAGTCTTTTTGAAGATAAAGTAATACATGCACATAGTATATGTTGAGGAGTTTTATCTTCCTCTCCACACAGCCTACATGTAGGATCATCGACAACCCTGATTAAATTGAGGTGCCTGTTAAGACAGCAGTGTCCGGTAAACAGTTCTACTATCTTCTTCAACTGAGCTCTGCGATTTCTTCAATTCCTGGAGGCGTTCTAGTATTTAAGATGTTTGCGTCTTAGTAGTTCTTTAATATTTGTCTTCGCGGAAGAATAAGCCAGCCCGCAAGTAGGTTCTGGTCCTACTAAGTGTTTCCATGCAGCTTTTCTCACAAGAAAGTCTGCTTGTTTATTTCCTTTAATGCCAGTGTAAGCCTAAATCCATCTAAGCGTTAAGGTGTTCTGTTTAGTTAATGTCTCCAATGCAATGCACTAAGACATTGCTTTACGGCTTTGGATTGCATTTCTACCCTTTCTAAGGCCCTGAGTGGAGATTTGCTTATTTACATAAGCTTTCTTTACCATCTCCTCTGCACAAATCATTATTGCGATGATTTCCACCTAAGAGACAGTAGCGTAGCAGCTCAGGTTTATGGTCTACCTGTTCTAACTCCTGCTCCAGTACTAATATTCGTTTTGAATCCATCTGTATACCAGATGGTATCAAAGCAAGTTCCAAGTTCCTGCTTAATTTTTTCTAACTTTCTTGCAAGTATTACCACCTTGAAAGATTTTTCAGTTTTGGTTCTGTCTGATTGCATGCATAAAATGCTTATTGTTCTGATAAAGTTAAAGATCATGGTATGATAATCCTTCCTGAGGGTTATCACCCTTTGATCATTTAATGTTAGCCTATAGGCCGCCAGCTAACCCTTCATCTCCACCACTACGTGCAAAGGATGCAGTCGCAGCATTGCCCCTATGGCTTCGGTGGGTGTCGTTGACATTGCCCCTGTAATTCTCAGATAGGCAAATTGTAACTTGTTGAATTTATTTATACTATTCCTTTTACTGGCTTTGAAGAAAAATCATTAGATGCTTATCGGTTTTGTCTACTTGGTTATTAGCATCGTCGTCTGCTTTCTTAGACGTTCCACGTTTTTTTTTAAAACCTATTTAAACCTATTTAAACCTATTTAAAATGTTATATTATGAACTCGTTGATATTAAATAATTTTTAAAACTTTAATTTTAGGAGTTACTATAAATTAATAAAATCAATTAAATTATTTATAGAGCTTGCGGAAGATTATTTCATTCCTTCATCAGAATAATGTAATACAAGTTTCAAACTGTAGTAACTCGTATTAATTAATGTTTTAAAGATTATATACTTGTTAATCTTACATTTCACAGATAGAATCTATAGTTCTTCTCAGATATCATTATTTCTATTCACGTATAGCAATGTAAGCGTTTTACTACATGAAGAAATTGTATTTCTGCTGCTGTTAATTTAGCTAATTGCTTATTTGTATTCGTTCTAGTTTCTCTTTCATAGAGCAAGGTGGAAACCGCCATAAATTTGCAAAACTTTAGGTGTGTTTCTCGTCCATATCATTTTTCTATCATGTGTCTAATGGTTCTGCACATGCTTTGAAATGGAATTTGACTTGAAATGCAAAACCTATTCCAAGCAAACGTTGTTTATGCGTATTTGGGACCGAACAGGATCTTTTCCTTTTAAAGATAAGATAATTAGCTGATTGCACTGCTTTTTGCAAATCATCTTGCAAGTTAAATAATATTGGAGGCAAGCCACACCATTGTTTAACTGTTTGATTAATTCATATTAGTTTTGAATGTGTGCGTTTATCTTACTCTCCACAATAAATTTAGAAGACTTTGTGTGTCGCAGCATTATTTTATTCATCTAAAGTCAATTATTTTAACAAATTTTTATTAAGTTTTTAGGTTACAAGAAAATGTTCTTTATTTGCAACTTATCAACTTTTTGTGAGTAGTCCCTAAAATTTGTTTGCCAAATTATATAGACTAGTCACAAATAGTGCTGACATTGCCACTATAAAATTTTCAGAATCAAAAATACTATATTTTGAGAAATTCAAAATCAAAAAATTTAATCTAGAAATTTTAATATGAAAAGCAATACAGCAAAAGCTTTAAAACCAGCTAATTCTGAAAGCTAACTTTAATTAATATGTTCAATTGTCATTTGCCCAGAGATATAAATCGAAAAATAGTAGAATACTCGCACTCAAAGTTGACAGGATGTGGCTAATGTGCAGAAACAAACATTAGTCCGGTCCGTTTACACGATAGCAGCGCACATTCTCCTTCTACCTCTACTGCGGAAGAAATAGGCCAAACCCTTTTGACGAGTGCAAGAGCTCAACTAATAAAAAAATTGAGATATAAATTTTTTATATGTTTTTCTATGATATTCAAAACGCTGTCACATGAAAATGAAATTACCACGCAATTGCTACAATGCAATATAGTCAGAAATGGTTATTGATGAAAATAACCACAAATTTTTTGATAGCGCTTGGCTATTGTTAAAAATTTAATAATTGAAGGATTTCAATTGCTTTTTTCAACTAAAAAATGTTTTATTCTTAAAATACACGTGTAAAGAAGTAGGTACGCACCTCCGTACTAAGTTTTCCGTTGTATTCAAATTGTTCAATTTATCTATACCAATTGTCCTTATTCTTATTTAAACTAATTAAATAATTTTAAAAATAAAAACAATTTTTAATTATTTTAACAATAATTTTACTTAATAATAAAAAACATTGTTTTACTAACAATCCAATGTTAATTAATTTTTTATTATGACGCTGAAATAGTAAATCTCTGTTCAACCTGTAAAATTAAGATTCTCTTAACAAGTAGGTTATAAAACGGTAATTTAACAATACTGAAACTGTCGAGGATCAAGTGTGCTTTTATAACGCTCTTCACCGTCAGTTGTAATTTAAAAAGCAACCTTGATGTTTTATCATTACCGCATAAGTTATAACAAAAATAAAAATCAATCGATTGCAATTAAAAAATTAATTTTTATGAACAATTAAGCAACCCATATTTTATATTAGTTGAATGGCACGCGCCGCAGGGGTGGTTGCAGTGGTGAACAATAGAGCGGGTAGGGGTGGGTACAGGATGTATTTATAAGGAAGAACAGGTAGTCCACTCTTCAAACTTGATCCGAATTTCGTGTCGGGAAGGTCAGTTACTAAAGTAGCAATAAAATCGCATTTTTCGATGGAGTCCCCGGAATCGTTCGGTTACGTGTACATGCTATCGGCCAGTTCACCAACAGAAGTTGGAAATGCAGGATGGGGCAGTGATTGCATTACTCCTGTTAGTTACGACAGTCTATCAGAAGGTTACCAAAGTTCGAGCCCAGATCCGACGAGGTGTAAAACACGAGTGACTCCTATGGTTTTAAAGAAACGAAGACTTGCAGCAAACGCACGGGAACGCCGCCGAATGCAGAATCTCAATCAAGCTTTTGACAGGCTGAGGACGTTTCTTCCGCAACTAGGTCAAGATCGGCAATTGAGCAAATACGAAACCCTCCAAATGGCTCAAACGTACATTTCTGCATTATACGACTTATTGGACCAGCGACCCAGTGCGCAATGTTAAGTATTAAAAATTATTTTAATTGTTAAATTGTTTCATTGCCAAAGGCTAGTTTTTGTTAGTTGTTTTATTAGTCTGTAGATTTCAGAGAGAATTTGACTTAAAGTGGATAATTTATATAGCGCATAATTATTTTTCGACAATTTGATGTAAAAAAATATTGTTTGTAAATGCTGTTTCCAAAGTTACATAATATATTCATAGGATTTTTACATTATCCTAGTGCCAGTCACAAATACCAATAATATTATTAGTAATTAATTGTGTAAGTTGTAAATAATGTAATATTTTTTGTACATAGTAATCTTAAGTTTAAATATTACTGTAAGTAAAATTAGAATACAATGTAAAAATGTGTAAAGTAATATAATTATTTTTTTAAATAAATTGTTTAAAAAATATTTTCAAGTCTAATTTGTTCGATTATTAAAAAATTAGTAGCAAAGTAAATCAAGAACATCAATCCACTTAAAAAAACGTGAAGATGAAATAAATTTTATTCTAAAAGCGATATTGAAATGGTTTCCGAAATATTACACTGGCATCAGCAAGTATCAGGTAAATCGAAAACTCTAAAGGATCTTGTTTCCTGTACCTTGTAATCTACAAAGAACAATCTATACTTGAGGAAGTTTGCAAAGGAGGATGTGAAATTGTAACAATATACGAAGAAATCCATTTTTATATCAACATTGTTATAGTTTGAAAAGCATAGTTTGATGATTTTCAGACGAATAAAATTCAAATAAACTAAATTTCAAATTTTATTATGTGTCCATTTTAACAAGTTTAACAATAATTAATAGTGGTAACCAAAATGAGTGGCACCGACATGACTGTGGGCACCTCCATGACCAGCTCCACCGTGACCGTGGTTAGCACCTCCGTGATGTTGATAATGTTGTGGGTGACGAGCATGACCAATTTTTTTAACAACTGCGTTAAACCCAGAATGAGGATCGGCTGTGTATTCCACGACTCTTAAAGTGCCATCGGCTTCGGCAAGGCTGTATGCTCCTTTGACTACATGACCATCGCGGATTTCGTATTGTTGTTTTTTATCACCTGTGTGAGGATCGTGGACTGCATACTCAAATTTATAATGGGCGGGAGCCTAAAATTAACAAAACCATCAATAACAAATTGACTTTTATGCCATCGTTAGTGTCAAGCTTGATAAATTTATCAAACATTTTTTTAAATTTAATTCAAGTTTCCTGCTGCACTCAACGTTAAAGTTTTTCATCTACTTACATGATGTTCTTCCTGATGGCCATGTCCAAGAACAGAAGCGATAACAAGTGCAACAAATGCAAAAATGATCTGAAAACAAGACTCTTAATTTCTTTTACCACATTTTATTTTATTTACTTACCATTTTAATGGTAGTCATTTTATGATGATTGATGTGGTTGTGTACGGAGAAGTAGTGAAATACTTGTGATATGGTTACAATAAAATCAAACCTTTTATAATACCTCTTGTTGCAAATTCATGTCGAAAATAAATGTAACAATTTTAATAAAAACTGGAAACTGTAATACAAAAATGTTAAGAATGTGTTCAATTAACTGAAAAATTGCATTAAAGTTATGAAAATTATAATTATTCATGGAACAATTGATCACATATAAAAAAGTAAATAATTATAAACATTGTAAAGAAATTATTTAATGCATACTCGACTAATTAATTACAAAATTGGATTAAGTAAATAAACTGAAAGTTTAACGATAAAAAGCGTGTAATTAAGTAACTGATAAAATGCATGAGGTTGGTAGGCAAATACTAGGTATGTATTTTTTTTCTTTTACCCATGTTGAATGATATTACATAAGTTATTGGGTATTTTTAAATGTTATTTTGTGGTTTCAGTATCCTATATTTTATAAAAAAAAAAACTGTTAAGCAATAACCATTGTAAAGAAGTATGAATACCTTTGAGGTATATTTTCTATATTAAAACCAATATAACTACCCTTTTGATCATACAAAATTAAAAAATTAATCTTTTATGGTATTTTCATTTTTTTGTAGTAGAATAGAATTCACCGCTTGGAAATTTTGAAACAAATTATCCAAAAATTTGTGTTTACAACTCATATTTTGCCTTCTATATGGGCAATACTTAAGTCCAAAAAGTGATGGTGACGAAATTTGTATTTTCGTTGGTTATTTTATTACTACCTTCAACTCATGAATTGCATTAATTAAGAAATAGTGCTATTGTATAGTATCAGAATCAATCAATTCATCAGTTTTAAATTTAACTCTGCTTACATTTTATTTTCAAAAGTGTTTTAAGAATACCTTAAAAGTGTATTTTTATTATTTTAGTTTAAATTTAAATATATTTTAACATTAATTTGATAAAGTTTATCTTTTTACATTTTAGCTTCCGAGTTTCTTAGCCACATTAACATTCCAGAATGCCATTGTTCACTGAAGAACCGAACTATTATATAAATTCCGCGAAGCCCCAGGTTTGAACCAGAAAATTTCTTCTTAATTAATATTTGTGATACCTTATTCGACTCTTCATTTTTTAGATAACCTAACTTTTGGGTTGTACGTAATAAAATATTTTGTGATCAATTTTTTAAGAAATCTTTGATTATTTGCTCTTACTAAATTTTGCTATTAAAATTAATAAGGGAGGCTGATTCTCAAAACACGACTAAAAATTTAGAAAAAAATAATTCAATGACTGAACGCTAGGGTTAAATCCAAATTAATTCACCCAAAATAACGATTAAATTTACCAATATTTCAAGTAGCGTTGTAATATTGCAAGAAGTTTTTGTCTAAAATTTATGTTTAAAAAGTTTATGTCATTTTAGGTATGGTTCCACATTAAAAATCCATGATTCAGTATTAATAATAAGCATAAAACAAAATAGTAACATAATAAATCTTCCCACAAGGACAAAATCAGTTGACATGATAAAATTAAATGAAAACGTTTTCATCTCCAACCAAACTGAGTATTTCTCAAATGAAACTATTCTGTAAAAATATTTTAATTTAGGGTCGTCGTCCATAAGGACGTCCATGACTAGGAAATATCACGAAATGTGATGTACACATGAAAAATATTTGTACTTGGCATATCTATCTATGTATTAGGGTTAATTATGTACATATCATACATATGTACAGTAATTATACAACTAAAGCTGCTGTCTCTATTCCCAAATCGCCAACGGCGTTTGGTTTTGTAACCAATTTATATTTCTTACTTACGACGAGAAGCCAGCCTGACGTAGAACCTCCAACCTGGAGAATCAGCGAGACGGCCAGAATAAAGTTATAACTTCACCCGGATTCGAACCGGGTATTGAGCGTTCGTAGTCAAATCGCTTGACTATTACTCTCCGACCGTCTCTGTGCTTGAATATTTTTCTTGATATTTTGTAAAAATTTCTTATGATGGCTATAAATATTTAATTAAAAATTTTATTTGTTAATATTTTTTTTTTTGGGTTAATGAACAATTAATTAAAATTGCCTATTTTTTCTACGTTTTGCTCTTTATTGTGATAAATTAATGTCCATTAACCCCAAAAAAATATTAACAAAAAAACGATAACAATTTTTAAAAATTTTAAGTTAATGCATAGTTTTGCACCCGGTGTTTTTTTTTGTTTTTCATTTACGTCAAAGCTTTACAAATCTGAGATGTTGTTATGTCGGACATTTTCTCCAAACCCACGTTCATGATAGTTTGCTATTCGTTTTTTACCCAAAAAAAAAAATCGCCGGGTGAAGACTGAATAGCATATAAAATGTTGAAAATCGGAAGAGAGAAAATTCAGAAAGTGTTGGGAGGTCCTTTCCAACAAAACGCATCGGTTCATGTAAAAACTGATAATGATCTAAAAGTAAGTAAGATAAATATTTTACAAGATGTCAAACTGTATACTCTTGCATTATTACAAAGAATCTTTACCACCTTGTCATGAGAAGAAAAAGAGTTAATATTATAGATAGATCATAATATAAAAGAGTTGGAATCGATGTTACAAGATTTAAATAAGGCTTCTAAGGCAAAATGCCTAATAATAAACCTAGATAACAAGTTACAACAACGTAAAGATTTAAATTAACAATTATACACTGGAAAATGTCAACAAATACGTGTAGCCAAGACACATATTCAATATTCCAAAAATCCCGATAAATCTGCAAAAGGAAGGAACATGACGCATGTCTGCTGCCTGTTGCAATATATGGGATCTAGACGACCAGCGAGAAATAGAGCGTAGAATGCTGAGAGTTAGTTTGACAGAAAAAATCAAAAATAAAAAAATAAGGAAAAAACAAGAATGGCAGACATAACAGAGCAAGCAGCAAAACTAAAATGGTAATGGTTGGGACACATAGCTAGACAAAACCTACTCAAATGGACTTATAACCAGCTCACTGGATACCAAGAGATACCAAAAAAAGTGTAGGAAGACCCTAAAAGAGGCGGTTAGACGACATAAATATTACTTTTTCAATAAAAGTGTTATCGAAAGTTATCACATTTGTTCATCGCGTCCATAATCCATATTATTAATTACATTCATTTTAAGTTTGTGGGAAATTTTGGACCAGGAAATAAATAAACTGGTGTGATTGTAGATGATTGTTTTTAGATCCTGAAGAAGAAGAAAAATAAAATCTTTGAAAACTTGATCAAGATAAAAAGTTTTATTTATTTCTTGGTCCAAAATTCCCCACAAACTTAAAATGAATGTTATAGAAAGGTTCTCCTTACATTATATTTCAAGTTGCGAAAAGCAAACAGTACTCTCAGGAAACAAATAGTAATAGAAGAAACGTTATTCGAAATTTTATTTTAAATAATATTTTAGATTGAATAATAACAGACTTGTTTTAATATTCACTTATTTGTGCAATCACTCTTTATTGTTGAATGTGCTATTGTAGCACTGAAGAATTTCCATCTTTCTGTGCAGACCTAACGGTTTTTATTAATTTTACTTATGTTCAAAATTGTAAGCTTATTTGATTCTTATCATTTTTTTGACTTTTGCTTTTATTTAGATTATTTGACTTCGGTTTAATGTAAAGTACCTGCTATATCCAATTAAAGTTACTACTATTGCGAAAAGTCAAAAAACTGCGGGTCCATAAAAGATCCTCCAGGCCACTGCGTATTATTATCATACAAACAATAAAATTTTAATCTCGCCTTTCATTTTAGTTAACGATGAATTAATTTTTAATTTAAAGAAATTATAGAGGTAAACATAAAAAAATACCTTCTTATTTTTCATACGTGTCAAACAAAATTTAACGGTATTTACATGACACAAAAAAAATTTTACTAGAAAACTATCAAAGCGTACTACTGAAAAAATGTTACAAATTTATAAAAAAAAGCTTAATTTTACCCTAGTTGTAACTTAATATAGGTTGAGATTAAAATGTTAATTGTAATTTTGACCCATATAACGGAATCATTTTACCTAATGTTAGTGTACCTTATTTCCCGAAAAGTATTTTGTACCCATCAGTGTCTCAATATCTATAAAGTTTAAAAATACGTATATTATTTTATTCATACAAAAAAAAATTTGATAGTAAATACTTAATAAATTGTGATGATATAATTATATACCATAGGAAGTGTTGAAAATAATTTTAAATTAATTTACAACTCCTTTAATACTTATAATTATTACTCTATGATTTTGTACTAGACTTTTTTTGCATCTTTGGTAATTACGTGCTTACTTTTTATTTCAAAAACGTTTAACTTGATAAACTTTCTCTATGTGATAATTTCATATAAAGGCTCTTTTCTTGACTGACAGAAAATGCGTTGGACTGTATCATTAACACCTTTTCTTAATTATACAGAAACTCTACATATAAAGTTCTCTATTTTTTTTCATTGACTTAATTTTAGTTAAAAAATCTTAAACTGTTTGATATTTTGACATTTAAAATCTTTTGATTGTATAATTTTTTCAAAATTATTATTATTATTTGTTAAAACCCATTTCAATCTTAATGTCTTTATAACTGGTTAAGTAATAGCATTATAATTATTATAAATGTATTATTTACATAAAAATTCATTCAAGTAAACTTTAACAAAGATATCCCTTTAAATTAAACTCATACATATTAATGTCCAAATTCAACGATGCAATCGTTTAGTAAAATTGCTCATGTTTTATTTATTTACATTAAACAAATAAAATTAAATGTTTCAATTTAAAAGTGGTATTTTACATTAATATGGTATCATTAAATGAGTTAAAAATATAAACTTAAATAAATTTAAAAGAAAGTAAAAAAATATTTGTTTAACGCAACGCAACGTTTCTAATGCGGAACCACAAAATCATAATCAGCAATAAAATTCGGATAATTTATCAGTCACCTAAAAATTTTGACACAAGGGAGCGGTCTTGCATGCAGAAAACCAAAATGTGTGACCACCCATGGTGACTTCTACCCTTAACAAATTAACCCTTTCGATAACTATTAAAGTTGCGATTTTTTTAATAACTCTAGGCTACGCCAAAATTGATAATTTTTTAACTTTTGGTGCTGAAAATGAAGACTTTATTATAGCAGAAAAGTAAAAAAAGCCTGCTCTAAAAGCAATTAATTTTGTGTTTGACAGAATTTTTTTTCGTTAAGAACTGGTAATCTATGTACCACAACATTTTAAAATTTACAAACTTCTATAATTAACAAACATACTATAAAAAGTTTCATAGTTAAAAATCCGCAAAATCTCTAATTAGGCTACCACAGCAACCCTTTTTAATTGCATAAAATTAGGACAAAATAATATAAATTTTAATTTTTAATAAAACTACCTCGAAATATTACCGATAATTTTCAGTTAGTGGAACTCACTAAAGTTTCGGTTTTACGTAAAATTACTTAAATTATAAAATAAGAATCTGTATCATTATAGAATATAACCGTAAAAAAGTACCAAAAAAATTATCAATTATAATGGACCGCAAACGAGTTCCTCGGAGTTCCTACAAAGAATCCCAAGAGTGACACTGATGGGACAAATAGGAAAGACACGCATTTGTACTAATTTATTAATTTAATTTTACCCTAGATTTAAAAAAGCAGGTCACTTAATTGTTATTAAGTAACATTTTTTAAAAATTAAATCTTTTGAAAACCCAATATTTCCAAATGATTTATTATTGATCATACCTAATTTTTGATAAACTAAAAATTTTAATCAAAAAAACCGTTTCTTATTGTGAGAAATATAAGTAATGCAGAATTTAGTAGGTACAAATTTATCTTAAAATTGCAATATTTGGTGATTTACATGTCGTTTCCCTCTTCCAAATCAATAAAAATTATTAATATTTTTATCAAATATTTGAGGATCATTTCAGCTTACTGCTTGATCTTCAACCGACGTGAAGTTATTTGCAAAAATTTGGAAGAGTTTAGGGCAAGTTGAAATTGGTGTCAAAAATTTGAATACTATTTGAGCTTTAATGAGCTTCAATTGCCATCATTTCAGCTTCAACCGTCACGAAGTTCTTGGCAAAGTTTTTTGGTGGGGTAGTCCTTTATTGTTCACACACTAAAAATTGCATATATTACGTAAATGCAAAACACGAAAATGCAACCACAGAATAAAATGGATTCTGGGCTTAATTTGCTGGTTGGTTTTATACCTATTTTATATCCATAGTTTTTGCCGACTTTTAACTTCTTTATTTTTTTGTATATTTTTTTAATTTGGTGATTTATGCGATTTTTAACTATTTTCAGGAAAATCCATTTAAAGGTAAGAGATTACTAATTATTCAAATGTTGATCAGTCAGATCCTAATTGCTAATGAGCATTGCGGAGACACAAATGCGGCTTCATAAAAACATAATACCTCCCCCCCTAATTTACTTCTTCAAATTAAGGCAATTTTAACTAAAAAAAATTTGTTTTAGAAAACTTTTCTGTCATAAGGACGAAACATCAGATTAGCTCCCACGTCTGAAAATATCGTTTTCTGCCAAATCAGCCAAAGTACACGTTTAGGTTTAGATATTGTGTGTAAAAGTTTTTAGCGAATAACTCCGCGACGGTCAAAAATAAAACAACGAGAACTGAAGATTATTGAGGTTGAAAAAATGCTCAAAAATTGAACTTTGATATTTTCAGCAAACTTTTG
Organism: Rhagonycha fulva; assembly: GCA_905340355.1. NCBI lineage: Eukaryota > Metazoa > Arthropoda > Insecta > Coleoptera > Cantharidae > Rhagonycha > Rhagonycha fulva. The sequence continues at coordinate 37,589,970 of HG996556.1, forward strand.
ATTAGAAGGACACTTTTGCTTTATAAATTATTTTTTATTTAATTTTGGGAATGTAAAAATCTATAGTTTTCTTTCTTCATAGTTTCATATAAACGTCCGTTGAACCACCAGAAAACATTCGTTTGGGTAGTTAACAGTAGAGTAAATTGAATTCACAAAATTATTTTTATTTTCCCTCCAGTGTCGTAACCGCACATTATTTAAGAATATTTTAAAAGCATTAAAATGTGGGTATCAGGACAAATTTTAAACATGGTTAAGTCGTAATTAGTCCACTTTTGAACGTGTTGCGCCGTAAGCAGTCTTACGTTTACTTTCTTTGAATCGCTTGCATGATTTCAATTTTTTTACTGTAGAGGTAAACCATACGAAAAAAGTCATAAGCAATCTGCGTTATGCTACTGTTAATCATTTCTGCTTATGTGAAAATTACAGGGTGTCATAAATGTTATAGGTGCAAAAATAATTCTATATTATTTTGCCAGAATATAAATCCTGAATATTTTATTTTTCTGCATTGCAAATTGAGGACCGTTTTTTCAAAAGTCAACAAATGCACTTTTGTCGATATTGAGATATGCATGGGTAGTATATAATTTTTACAACGACTATCGATTGGTAAAGACAAAATTAAGCTAATTGTGAGTTAAACAAAAACGATTTAAGCCACTTATAACATTTCTGGTTTTTTCAAAATTTAGTAAATTACTTCAATTTTGCACAATTGAAGGACTTATTTTTAATACAGAGTTGCACTTTTAGTAATAAATCATTGATAATGAAATTTATTGTGCAATTTTACAGAGTTCAGTTTGTTTTCTACCCTTGTTAAATTTAAGGTTTTTACCATCACCTTAATATGTTAAACCAACAAAAAGTGAATAAAGATAAATTTCTAATAAAATATTTAAAAATTACTTATCTAATAATATAAAATAAATATAAATTCAAAATCGACATCGATTTAAGAATAATTGAAGTTTGTGCAAAACTTTTTTGCAAATTACTGAGTTTTCAAGCAATTTATTGGCTTTAATTTCAGTACTTCCTTTACTTCTAGGGGTGATATGCTTGTAAAACGAGAAAGAGTTAATCAGGTTGATTCTGCTTTATTACTTCAGTATTTAACTAACTTGGAAACAAAAATTAAAATCAAAGCAAAATAACAACAAAAAGAAACTTTTAAAATTGCAGCTACTTTCTGATTCATGTGCTAGCCAAAATAAAAATTCCGTAACTCTTAATAAACTTTTTGAAAATTACTCATTGACTAAAATGTCCAAAGAAAAAATTTTGCCTCAGGAAAATTTGATTTTTAAGCATAAACGTGAAGATGAGAAATAATTATTGCAGTTTGTCCACGTGCCAATCAGTGCAAAACGATTTTATGATTTTTTGTACAAAGAGAAATGGGAGAGCCGGATGAAGACAGTTAAAATGTTTCAATATTTATATGTAAATTTAGTCAGACCTTCACTAAATTGGTTAATTATATTAAAAAAGTTTTAAAATTTTCTTGAAAAATGGATATTTTGTAATTATAGAGTTCTTAATATTGTTAACTGGCATTTTAATCATTTTCAGCACATTACCCAATCATAAATGGCCATTTTCCAGCAATTAGCTCACGAATTACGAGAACGGTGAGAACCATTTGCTTACCTAAATATACACGATACCCAGCATGAAAATTTACATGATCAGTGTCCTGTGAAACCACCAGAATAATAAACAAGTTATTCAAGGATAATATTTCAAAATGTAATTTAACGTTCAATCCTTTTACACCACACAAATTTAAGGTTTTTAATATCGCAAAATGACTAGAAATATTAACCACTTGGTCGGGTCAAGTCAATTGAAAACAAATAAAAATTCCTAATTTTTTAAATAGGCGCCAATTAAGAAAAAAATCGTTGTGTGAAAAAACATTAGGCTACTAAATGTTTTAAATATTTTGGTAATGGACAATAATATCCGATTAATGTGTCACAAGATGTTAAACGATCAGCTACTGCTATGGGTCCTCAGACCTCCGCGAAGGTATCGATGTAATCTGATGATCCGATCGAGCTTTGCTTACTGATGTTGACAGTTTTTGGAAATCACTTCGCTTAAGCATTTTGTTACTTCTGGTGTTACATATGTAAACACTCGAATTAAACAGAATACTTCTCATTTAAACCCGCACCCTAACTATCATCAGTACCCACAGCCATTCAGCGTCGGTCAATCTCCAATAAACAAATAAAATTTGGAAATTCACCTTGTTAGATGACGGTGTTAAAATTTTATGCCTAATTTATATGATTGTAGAAAACAACCATCGTGCACTAATTTTAACACAAAGATGTTTACCGACACACCACAGTCAATTTTTTTATTATAAAATTGTTTCAGACAGTTCGTTAGTACGTAAAAATAAACAGAAAATTGTTCGTTTAAAAATCTGACCCAACATTTTCTTCAGTGTGTCATTATCAATTTTCAAATCGCATATTTTGTCCGGCTCCTTTGTCAATATTTATTTAAGTGTGTTGTAAACTGTTTCCTATCGCTCCCTAATAGAGAGGGTTGGTTATAATTTGGAGTATTGTGTCGTTGTCGGCCATCCAGTATACTGACATAGGTATTTGCCATTTGATCAGATCAAACTTTTGTGTTCCAATATTATAATCTGTCGATACTGAAAACTCACTAATTCCAATTATAATGTAACAAATGATCATCAGTTTGTTTGCTTATGGTTTAAACCAGTTTCTTTTTTATTGTGGGTTAAAATTAAGTTATTTCTCTAATATGATATTAATGTATAATAACAGAAACGATGATTTGTACATTATAATTTTTATAATTAAGTTCTCGTTAGGTACGTAGATTACGATACTTGGTATACATACACATTTAAGTAATAGCAAAATTGCTTCACGATTCATTCAAATCATTAACTTTTTTTTTTAGGTTAACCCCAAGAGTTAACCCTTTCAAACCGTTTTAGAAAAATTTATAAAGAATAGTAACTTCCTGGAATGTTAGAGGATCTCTTTGTAAGTTCATTGTATTAAAAAAGTTCTTAATTGATACTTGAATGAAAAAGAGTTAAAAGATATCCATTTTTTTTAAACCCAGCAGTCAAGCGTCAAACAAATGAGTGCTATAAAACCCGTTACATTTGATATTATTTATATCCGGTCAGGTAGATGCAATTTGTACCTCATCGTGTTCTTACCTCTCGTTGAAGTTTCCACTAACCGTCCAATGACAAAATTGCGGAATTCGTGTTCATTAAATTCTTATTGAACCGTCGTTTACAATGTCTGATATTGGCAGTCAAAACACTTGAAATTGACGTAAAAACTGATTAAGCTTCTTAAGTGGCAGTGACGAACAAACCAAACGAATTATATATTTTCCGGAGGCCGATAGTCGCACTGCTGTTATATGTTGGCGTGCTGCTTCATACATGAGTGGCAACAGATGGTTGATTTGATCCTCTGATTGCTACTCCGGTTAATATTTCGGAAAAACAGAAGAAACTTTCGGTTAGTAGGAGGATACATGCAACCACAGTAGTTCATCATTTTGAACTGTCAAATTTGATTACAAGTATTTTTGCAATCTTCAACCCAAAATTTTGAGAATCTAAGATATGTATGGTTCCATCCACTTCTATTTTATCGAAAAAAAGGAACATAAATTAAAAATGTTAGTTACAGCAGAAGCTTGCCAAATTGATTCTTTAATTTTTGTTCGAGACTCTTGATGTAACAATGGACTTAAACGTTTTTTAACATAAATAACCTAATTTTTAGCCACACCTTCCATACTAAACCTTTCGAACTTAAGAGTGATGAAGATCTCAGCGTAATTAACAACCGTTTAACTTGGTTTTATTCTTTTTTTTCTGCACAGTCACTTGCCAACAAACATTCGATTAAGTTACATCAATAGCAGATCATCATATACAATGACCAAACTAAATGTTTCTTTATAACATACTCTATGTCGGTGGTCTATAACCAATTGTGATATTAAAAGGTTTCCAAAATTCTTAAGTTCTCTTAAATTAATAACAAAATCTGTGTCATCTGTGCTAAATCGTAGAAAAATTTGGAACTCCCTTTTATTATTTGGAAATTTTACCCTATTAATAAAACAAAACTTTCCGAAAATTTCACTATGACATTGATGTATGAAGTTTCAAAAGGGTAGCAAATAAATGAAAGTTTGTGCAGAATGCGACACGCCTATTGGGAGAGTGGTTTTCTAAAATATTTGTTTTGGTAATCGACCGGTGCCAACCCTTAACAAAAACGACATAACCAAAATTAGTAGTATCCATATATTGCTTTTTAAATTCGAAATCACCGCAAAATTCAATTTGAAAACGTCGAAATTACAAGGCTAGGCGTTAGTTTCCGGCAGCTTTTATTATTATTTTATTATAAAGGCGCGATGAAATTAATGAGACATTTTTTTATTAACGGGACCATATATCGCTCAGCAAAATTAGTCATAATTTTTAATGTGGGGTAGTGGACCACCTTGGAGAACCTAAGGGTTGATTAAGTCAGAACATAACGACGAATTACATATATTAGTTTGTTTGATTGACCAAAACTTTATTTAATCGTTTAAAATGAAGCAATCCGGCATCAAATCAAAGATTGATTGAAAAACCCCGACCGTATTAATTTTTAGGGTTAAAATTGTTAAAAGTTAAGACAGATGCAATATACAAATTTTTAAATGTCTCAATAGCATAAAAACGAAATTAATAATTTTTAATTTATAAAAAAATTATTTCAATAGAATTTTGATGGTTTAGGTTTCCTGTAAATAATTCTGATTTCATATTATCAAAAAATTATCTAGAAAAAAATTTTTAAATCGTAAAATTTGATAAGCTTGTTTTGACTCGGTGTGACATGATCTCTATTATACCTTACTCAATTGTTAAATTTCCTATTATGAAGCCTGAAAAGTCGCTTTTACTGGGTGAGAAGGTCACACAATGAGCCAAAGGCCAAAGACAAATTCTGTAGTTCGTAAATTTACTATGATAATATGCAATTAATAATTTATTACGACCCCCTAGAAATGCGACAATGTGTCGGAACATTCTATCACGATGTATCAAGCAACTTCCCATGAATTGAGTTATCGTGTGTCTACAAACAGACAAACAGACAGGAAATTGTAATTAATTTTTCTTCGAAAATGTTGAGAAGTGATTTTAATTCGTCACAGTTTTTTAATTGCTTAATGGCACAAAGACGAAGTTATATTACAAAATTTTGTGTTAATTATATTAAAAATAATTTCAAACAAAGTTATTTATAAAATGGGAAGTGCAGTTTTAAACTTCCTACAGACACGAAACCTTACTTTTGTTTCATCCGGAAGGTTTATTAAATTTTGCATAAACATGCATAAAAAGCTTCACTTCCTATTAAGACATAATTACTTAAAAACCAATAAAGTGAATTTATGTTACTACTGAATTAAATTGAGAAAACATAATCGTATTTCAATCAGATAAAATCTAAAGCTTTGCAAAAAAGTGCTAAACTTTAAGGAGTCACCATAAGTTAATGTTATCTGATAAAGATAACATTATTAACTTGCAACTTTAGTAACTGTTGAAAGAAGTTAATAAATAGGACAATTGAGGTTTTACAAACTATAACGCCCATATAAAAACACAATACATATTATACCTACACGCAAGTAGTTTGAATCCCAAAATCTGCTGCAGTTCCGGCCAAAATTGTCTCGCTTACCAACTGTCGGAAAGTTTTGCACGGAAGTGATGTTTTGCCACGCGCTCTTTTAAATCTACTTAAACGAAATTAAATAGATAATGTCTGAGAGAAAAAGTAGTCTTTAGCAAAACGACCAACGATTATGATTAGAAAAGTGTCTCCGGTAGGACAATAAAGGTGCAAAAGGCTGTCGTAAATAAGCGTACGGCATTTTTACGACTTTGTTGAAGTTTAGGTGTATTTTATACAGTTTATGTAGTGTCAAGTTTTGAGTACCTATCGATTACCTAACACGAATTTAAGATTAGAAGGATAGGAGCCAAACTTGTCGTTTCTCATCTTTCAACTTATGCTTTGTTAAGGGCTCATTCTGAGACAATAAACAAACAATAAGGTACAACCATAATCTATAATGACTTTCGGCTATATCCAAACAAAGTGTTTATGCTTAGTCGGTCGCAGGTATAATAATAATCATTGGTCAAAATTAACAAAATTCATCCATAATGTTTCGTTTCTTAATCAACTATACCAAAACGATGAATTGCTTCCAAGTTGATTAGGTAGCTTATAATGACCTCCAAATTTTAGATACAATAAAATAGCAATGTAAGTTAAGATGATTTAAGATTACTTAAATGATCATAATTCATAACAAAGGGCCGTTTAACAAAGTGCAAATTAGCGCCCTGTAATCAAGACTAATCCCCACATCGTAAAGTAGTGAGACTATTTTAATCCCAGCCCACCGGGGCTGTTTTCAATTTTTCACCAAAATTTATAACTTATTCGGGAGGAGGCGGCACTTAAGGCTAAATAACGTCATCTTTGATTTATAACTAAATCTAATTAATATTGTATTGCTATAGGTACATAATAAATAATTGAAATATTTACCCTAAAATAAAATAAGCAAACGCATAATAAAAAATAATTTTGGATATTCTAAAGATTTACCGTTACGCAACAGAGACACTTCAAATTTATAAAATGGAACTTAATAATTTTCAAGAATACAATAATATAAAGTAAAATTAGCGACGGTCATTTTATTTTAAAATTTAAAATGTAACCCGTGTCATGAAGAAAATTAGGCGTGAGACCCTATCGCTGTCGGCAAATCTACAAATTTTTACCGAATCCTTTCAATCTACCGATATATCTGCAGAGGGTTACAATTTTAAAATTTAAAAGCATCGCATCAATTTAATCTATAGCTCGAAACTACTATAAATAATTTGTAACTTACTTCAATTTTTTGGAAACAAATAATAGAAATTATACTATACCGCAATAATATTTAAAAAAAATAATATAAGGCTTTCAGTTTAAAATATTTTTAATTTCTCTCACTCTGTAAGGAGAATGATTTTGAATTTAACCTCGAAAAGGAATTTCTTAAATAAATGACTCTAAAAATTTATTTTTTTGTAATAAAATTCTACAATATAAAATTATAGCATAACCACGAAGTTGATTAAATATACATTTTGTGTCATTTAATCATTGTAGAAAATAGTCATCTTCGTCTACAGGTAAAAATATCTTTTTTAACAAAAAGAAAGCTAAATCTTTAATAAGGAGCGCGCGTTAACATAAAAGAAACCCACCGAACCAACTGAATTTTTAAGAGGTTTAAATTTAACTAAAATTTGATTTTTTAATCTGCTTATTATAATATAATCAACAATATAATTTAATTTTGCGAATTTTTATAAATAATATTAATTTTTTTTAATTTAGTTCTACTAGATAATAATTACTTAGCGGTAGCTAATCGACGGATTACACGCACCGTGCTTCATAATGGGTGAATGTCATGCATGAGATGGTACAACACTAAAGAAATGAAAGGTTAACTTTCTGGATCATTCTATTTTGGACCTTAAATATACATAAATAATTATAATTAAAAAATTGTTTGTTGGGTTAATCTATAATAATTGTTTGATAAGCATTTTTAATTAATCAGATCCATGGATCTAGTCTAAACATTTTTTGATCGGTAAACTTTTTTGTTTGGCAACAAAACAGACATGCATACAAATGACAAGTAAGAAAATGAAATTTCTAACAAATTGCATATTGGGATTGAAATTCAGTAGTAAAATAAACTATTTTTGTAAGTAATCTTGAGTACACTGCCAGTATCAGACGTCAGTGTAATTTAAATTTCCGTTTTTTCTAATAATTTGCAAAATATAGTCATAGTAAACTTTGGCAAGCTAGAGCAAACACCATCGCATTTACTTCCAAAGGCTCACAGAAACTCAATCATTACCGAGCAAACCAGCATTCGTGAAATTAATAAACTCACCGCAATAAATGTGATCCAAAACGATTCATGCAAAACTGGCACCCAAACAAAAGCAGATAAAAACATGGACACAGTTAGCACCGTTGAACCCGCTAAACCAAAATGATTTCATACCTCACTTCATTGCTGGAAAAGGTCACAATGTCATTATGACATCCTCTAAAAACGGAGAAATCGGCGACCTACAAAGGGGAAGTTCTCCTGACGTAATTCTAACTCCAAGCAAGTTCAATGTTCTGGTTATCATAGAAAACGATTAACAGAATTCACCTGATCCAAGCCCTCTATCAAACGTTTCCACCATCTCAAGACGTCTTGATCAAAAGCGCCGATATCATCCTCTACTGTAGAATACAACTTGAAGTCGTACTCATACAGTGGACCACCCTGACCAACACTATTAACCCAAAAAAGAAAAATACACCACATTCAAAGCCACTCATCGAAATCGCAATGAGTCCAAACGACAATGTAATTTCCCAATTGCGCAATGTTTGAGATGCCAAGATTTCTATACCACTGACAACACAACTGCTCCTCGATGCCAAGTGTCCCAAATCAATCACGCCGCTAACTACAGCAATTGTCTTGAATTATCCTTGTTCATTCAAAGAAAGAAACTAATACCAGCAAGTCAACAGGACTTTCGGACGTCTCAATATAGGCTAATCAAACTACAAGAATTTGATTTTGTGCATATGCATTATGGCCTCTAAGTACTAAATGGAATTCGTGTAATATAGTTGCCCTATATCTAAGATAGACTCAAACTGAGTCACTGTTAACCCATTGAGCACAATTAAGTAAAATTTGATAAAGCTTTCAGAAGTTTGTACTATTGACACACCGTGTATAAATGTTGTAATATCACGCTTTTGGCTAGGAAAAAACGGATCAATTAATCCGCAACCTGAAAAAAAAATTTCATGAATCATTAATTTAGTCCTTGTGATGTGCGCACCTGCTGTAAGTAGAACATTCTTTGCTGTATCATGGATTGACATAAAATTTGCACTGCCTAAATGAATTGATTGAAATAAGCAGGTGACCCGATACAAGGTGACTTATACCTTACATCTTACATACATCAATGACTGTGCTTTTAGTTTATTTTATATTAAAACTGGAAACCATTTGAAATGCGAATCGAATTATTTGTCGCATCCTGTACAATACACAGTAATTAATATATTTGTAAAAATACTCTTTTGGATAGCATAAGATCTGAAAGTAAATAGTATATTTTATAATTTGGTGTACCTACCCGATGCACTTTAATGTCGATTAACCACAACCTGATGCTTGGAAATAAACCAATTTTTTACTTTCCATACTGTTGACTTAAAAAAAGGATAGCATTTTTTAGGAACGTTTATTTAGGAAATAATCTACTGGTTTTAAGATTTACAGCTTTTGAGTTTTTATAGTTAAGCTAACTGGACTTGGACATCGTATTAGTAAATGTCAAGTGATATTTTTTATTTCTCCCTTGTTAGATCCCTCTTCTCTAAATTTTTTTGATAAATATCCGGCATGAATGAACGAATGATGCAATTTGCATACGTGAAGCTGTCAACAGTAACCAAAGACCAGAAAAATAATAAAGATAACATCAAGGTAACTAAATTTATAGTCAATGTGCGTGGGGGCAGGTGGACAAACTACACTAATTCACCACCATTGTATCCTGCTCCTGGCATACGATATCACCCCTGTTCTCACCAAGAATTATTTATTTTTGTATAACAAATCAGCGAAATGTCTAATTATATTTAATTTAATCTTTACTGTAATTAACGTCGACATAATTAAGTCGATTTTTGTTTACGAGATTTGCGGTTTCTTTAACTTTAGCTTTCTTTTATTTTGAATAAATTAAACGGACCACTTTATATTAGCGGAAACACATTTCTTAAAATATCTGATCCCAAAGTTTCAGCTTTACGTAATATACAAATCGATATCTAAAAATCGCTAGCTCACTTTAAGTAATGGCAACGTTTTAATGCACCTGTTTATTGTACTATATTTAGATTCGACAATTTTATCGGTTAAAAGTTTTTGTTATAGCCAAACCTCCCTAAAGTAATACAAACCTTAAACTCTTGTTTTTGGTATCAAATATTTTAAACTGTGATCAAGTTCAAATGAAAAAGAGTTAAAGAGACACACAGGATTCTAATAAATTCATTAAAATTTAGACATTTTACACCCCAATTCTGTCATTGTTTTCAATCAAAGACGAATAGCTATTTAAAGTATTAATTTTATCACATTTTTTTAATAATTTTTTTATAATTTTAGAATCTTCCTAAACAGAAGAATTCAAGAAAAAATCTGGTTATATAAAGAGATTATAACAAAATTAGAAACCCCCTTAAATGCTTAAATATGCAAACGATTACTGATTTTATTTAAATTACATTTCGACCTAAATTCTTAATTTGCCATTTGACCCAAACAAATTAATGAGCTTTAAATTTTATAAACAAACCTTCAAAGCGGGTGGGCCATAATTAGAATTTTAAAACAATTTAGAATGATCCAAATTATTAATGAATTATCCTTTGAAATATGTAAATTAGAAAAAATTAATTTCGATATAAATTATAGTAAATTAAACAAACAAAACTGACATCTTATGCTCCTAAGGTAAAAACAAATCGCATTTTTAGCACGAGAAGTAGGTTAGCCGAGTGTAACTTGAGAAGATCGTCGAGGTAGGTTAAGTTCGTGTTACCTTTGCCACTTCTTAATTAATTAGTGTCTATCTGCAAAAAAATTTGTAGAAAAAATGTAGGCTGCGCAAATTATTGCCAAATGAAGCAGTACAACATAATACATTAAGAGACAAGGGTGGTTCAGTAGCTATGTATCTAATGCAGGAATTTTATAGAAACTTTTTTTGGAATTTGGAAGTTAAAATGTCGATAATCTATAATTAAGGTAGTACTGTCGGTTTTAGAATTAACGTTCAGAATTTAACGAAATTTAGAATATTAGTAGATTATGATAGGATAATCATGCAGTTAAATTTTTGAAGAGCTACTGAGAACCAGTTACAAAATATAGACATTTGAAATTTCATGCATTTAACATTGAACCTTATGGGAAATCACATGTTTTATTAAATTTTACAAAAACTAGCGTTGAGATTTTAATAAAAATAGAGTCAACGAGAGAAAGTAATACGTTAAACATTTTAGACACTTAAAAGTACTCGTTTACAGCATGTGATAGTAGTAATTAGCAAATAAATTTCAAAAATGTACTTTTTGTATCGTAGTGTTTTACATGTGGCAACGTCGTAACAGAGGTTACAACGCGCGCAAAATTTAAAAATGCTTGGAATATAAAAATATCTATAGGTTTCATAAAAATTCTTTACTAACAATAACATGAACGAGGTTTTATATAGGTATATAATATTTTATAATAAATATAATGTAATATTTTATTTTCATAAAACATTGCTGTTATTTTTGTTCTTCATTTTCGAAAAAAGTAAAAATGTTTTTTATTATTTTTTTGCTTTTGATAACTTTGACAGCGCCGTTCTCATCTTTGCCTAAAATTTGTAATAAACCATTATATTTATTTTTTTTTATATGCTTCTTCAACCATTTCGTAAGTCACGTTTGCGGCGACCATTTTTTTCCTAATACTTATTGATACACAGTCTTTTAATAAATGTAATCCTTTCATAGCACTAGACAAATTCTACAAAAACTTTATTTTGTTACACGCATCGTTCCAATTAAAAAAAGAACCGAGTAAATCATCGTTCGAAATGTTTAATTTGTTTAAAACTTGATCCAACATGACCACGTCATGAAGAGCATCATGGGCATTATCACACTTCACGTTTCGTGCTTTGGAGAGCACGTTAAGCCGAAGGTCCCCCCAAATTGATGAATTACTACTATTAACAAAAAATAAGGCATCTATTGCCCTATCTGAATATCATTCAGGCACATCTGAAAACTAATACAACTATAGTCACAAATCGATCTGCGAACTACACTTGCCAACCCATTTAGCGATCGCGGCGAATTCTGACCAAAACCCTATCTTGTCTTTGATTTGAAGGACTTTGTTCAGTGGACAGATAACGGCTGAAGAAGAAGCCAGGATGAGCGGCCCAACACACTTTCCCGTGGTGCCCTTCAAAGATTTTACATTTTTTAACTTTTAAAAATTCCTACAGTGTTTCTCTAGATGTATTCAGTTAATAAAGAGATTATATCAGTTTTTTAATACAAAAAGTTTCATACATGCGGCACAACATTTTTAAATTTGTAGTTTGGTCCATTGTAAAAAAAGTTTGCTCATCCCTGATCTGAGCTATACACATAACCTCTACCTCTGTCACACCATCGCGACGTTGCCTAGTCAAAATACTGCTTAAGTCAAACGAGATAGTGTATATATTTGACTCTTGCAGTATCGACAGTACTACCTTAAGTCCATCAAGTGCCTTTCAAAGTAGTATTTTTTTGCTTTGGGTTGCAAGGTTTAGAGGATTCACCCGCCTTCCTATTTAAATTAATCGTACTATTGTAAATTTGCAACTTCGAAAATTTGGGCCTTTTTTATTTTTTCAAATTATTTTATTTACCCTGAAGATCTGCAATTTTAAATATTTTACAGAAACTGCTTGAGGTGCCTTTTAAAGTAAATAATAGTATCTCTCTAATGCTTGGTGTATTTTTTCAATTAAGTAGGAATGTCCAAACTAAACATGATTTTGGCATTTTATTTATAGAATTTTCGATATAAAATTCTCAATAACCTCTTATGCAATATGCTTTTGATCACAGTTTGCTTGTGTTTCTCATTTCACATTTTTATTAAATTGTGTGTAATTTTCTTAGATGCAATTTCTTAGAATTTTTTAATTTTTCTGTTTTTTCTGTTGCATTCAGTCTCAACTATTTATTACGTATATTTGTTGAAAATAATCATAAGAAAATTATTACGTTACATTAGCTGATTCATAGTTGGTAAAAAATTATCTTCCTTTAGTTCTACTATTATGATTAACATATCCTGACATATCCGTTTTGATCGCTGTTAAAGTTGATAACGAGTTGATATCCCTTGAAAATTGTATCCATAAAATATCGAGATTTTAGAATGATTTCGTGAAATGTTTTCCGTAATTTCGTGTATTCTTTCATATAAATAAAAATTTTCTGAGTGCAGCCTTGAAAATAAAAGTTTCCTAGTTTAAAGTTCAAGAGGGGGGCTACTAAATCAGCAAGCAAAACACATATTTCTCACTTTGCAAATTATGCCGTTAATTTAGATTTTATGCTTGCTTAGCAAGCCCAAAATCCATAACTTTGTCGGTACGTGGGATCCCTCAGATGACGAAGACTAACTTTATGAATGTTCTGTTGTTATTTATTAATTTTATTAAATTTTAGCCTTTCCAAATTGATATTTTCTTAGGGTATGTACAGGAGGAGTTTCTGAACAAATTATCATATTAGATTTTGAAATAAATATTATATTATGTAATGGCTATTAAAATACTTATTTTCAAAAATTACATTGTCACTTTTTCTGCAGCAATGTAAAAGCGAGAGGAAAGGATGGGAAGAATTGTCATCTAGAAATTGGAATAAAATAGAGGAGCTTATTTAAAAGCTGGAGCAACATATACAAGTGACATATCAGGCATACCAATCTTTATTCTTGTTAAATAACAAATTATTGATCAAATTTATAATCAAACAGGTGATAAATTATTAAAAATAGGGGTAAACCACATGGAGTAAAGTGGATCAATATTAAAATTGCTCAACTCTAAAAACCAATTAATTTGTTGAACTTTGTAAAAGTTGAATCTGTAAAAGGTCCTATTTTATCAGTTCGCCAAAACATTGACTAGCTCACTCCATTTTGTAGTACCTACCTAGTACTTACGTTATTTGAGCTTATTAGCTTATTATGTTATTAGGGAGGTGAGCTAGGTAAACGGAATAAGAACTGGACTCTAGGCCAAAGTCTCTAGATTTGATCCCGAGCTCGACTACAAAAATGTTTTCGACTTCATTATGACCCTTTTTTCTCGGAAGGCAATGGCAAACCACGAAGAGTAATCTGCAAAGAGAACCATTTTAAGCAGGGCTGTATATAAATGGGTGATTTTGTGGGGGTTCAACCTCTCCCCTCCCCCATGGCATAGCAAAGGAGTAAAAAAAGGGTCTAAAAACTTCTTTTTTTGGTAAAACCTCTCTCATGGCACTAAAGAAAAATTTCTTTTTAGATAAAACCCTCCCCGTGACTTATGTCTAGCTACGGTCCTGACTAAGAATTTGATAATAAAATTAATTGATGCTTTTGTCAAAAAGCAAAACGAATAGAAAAAGACAGGTTAAAGATAGGTTAAAGAAACAATTGATTTTTGGTATTTTTTTACTTCAAAACTTAAATATTAGAAATCTACTATTTTTCGAAGTATTTATATGCACCAAACTTCGGCAGTAAAGTTAGTCGCAACGCCACTTGATCCTTTTAAAATAGAAAAAGTTGGCTAAACTTGGGTATTTAACCCACGGTCGGAGCAATAATGGGTCGCGCAATGCGTGTTTCGTGGGTTCTAAAAATTATTTAATGTATTTACCACGATAAGCTGCTCTGTAGCGTCTTTAGTGACACTATCTGCAAAAGATGGAAATTTGGGCCCCACTTGATAATAAGGAACTTATCACCAACAAAATAGATATTTAATTTGCAGCCAAATAATGTTAAATAGAAATGTGTAAAATCACTTACGTGAATATTCGAGAAGACTTTTAAACCAAGTTACCATAAAAATATTCGATCAAACAACTGAATCAATAATAATAATTGATCCAAAAAAATTTCAAAGAAGAAGTCACTTTCAAACTTTACAACCACACTTCCACTTGTTCGATCTTGATCTTCTTACTCTCAACCTCTCTTTTCAAAATTTCCTAAAAATGATCACATCGCGACTTGGAGTTTTTGATAACAATAACCGAGTGATAACATTAACCGCGATTGCAAATTCAATAAATAATAGCACTCGAAAGCATACAAGGTGTTACATCTATAAGAAAAATTAACCTAGCGTATTCGATTTTTAACTAAAAATAAAAGCTTACAGCTGATGAATCAGTAATTTCGATAATTTATTTTTTTAAACGAAAGTGTCTTATCATTTATTCTAATTTGCTCTATTTTATTGAAAAAAAAATCACACACCTTGCAATAAAATGAACATTAAAAAATTAATGTATAATATAAAACTTCAAAATATCGAGTTATTATTAAATTAAAAATTGTTAAAAGATTTATTTAGCTTTCAAACGTTATATCGTTCGTCATCAGAATAATATACAAATGTAATGTAAACAAGTCATGGAAACAAGAACAAGTATTGTCATTTGAACGGTAACTAGATAAAATCTAGGACCGTGAGTTAGGAAAAACCTAAATTGTGTTCCGGCAAAGAAGGAAAACCTAACTCCAATACGTAAAAAACTTAAAGGAGTAATTGGCTGTAAATGTTGCTTAAGCCATCAATATCAGTTTGCCGGTTCATTGTGTTGTTGGTCTTCTTTATACAAATCATTTCATGTACCAGCCGATCTTTATAATTTGGAACAGACTTGATGATTTTGGTGTTTTTGAAGTCCGCAGTATGTCCATCTACCAAGATATGTTTGGCGATGGCCGTTGATTCGGGCTTATTACATCTGATGGTTGAGATGTGACCACCAATTCTTTTCTTCAACCATTGGTTGGTTTGTCCAATGTACACCAAGTTACAATTTGTACAGTCCACTTGATATATAAGGTCAGATTTTTTCTCAAAAGGGATAGGATCTTTAAGTTTAGTATATAAGAGACCAATGTTGTTAGGAGACTTGAAGGTGGTTTCAATATTGTGTTCCTTTAGACTTCTTTTGATTTGTTCACTTAACCCACTAACAAATGGAATCACCGAATATTTGTTATGAATTTCTCTTCTTGCCATATGCCCATTGTATAATCTGTTAACACGGTCTTTGATTAATTTAACTATAAGAGGATAGGGATAGTTATTGCTTATCAAAGTTTGCTTTGCGATATTCAGAGTATCCTTTCTGAAATCGCCATGCGTTAATTTAAGAGCTCTGTCGATAAGTCCAATTGCTGTCCCAATTTTATGGCTCTTATGGTGGTAGGAATTATAATTCAGATATCTACCGGACCAAGTAGGTTTCTGCGTCCACATGTATTTGATAGTATTTCCTTGATGAATCAATTTGACATCTAAAAAGGTTATGGCATTATTTATTTCTTTCTCTAAAGTAAATTGCAGTCTTGGATGGAATTTGTTAAAATGTTCGACGATAAAGTCCTCTTTGTCGATAGGGATTGCGGTAATGATGTCGTCCACGTATCGTTTGAAAAACGGGAGTTGGAAAGGGAGGGACGAAATCCGGTCATTTTCCAAGATTTCCATTACCAGATTGGAGATGGTGGCAGAAATAGGACTACCCATTGCAGTACCAAATATTTGTTGGTATAAATTGCCTTCATATTGGAAATAGGTCGTGTCCAAGCATAACCTAAGAGCATTCAAAAATTTGTCTTTGGGGATATTAGTGAAATCTTTAACTTCATTCCATTTGTCCTTAACTGCCGTGATAGCCAGGTCAACCGGTATATTGGTAAATAAAGATTTAACGTCCAGTGAAATAAGGATATAATTATCTGGGACGTTAAATTCTTTTAATTCTTCAATAAACGACCACGAGTCTTTGGTGTGGTAATTCGTTTTGCCTAAAATTTTAGAAATTGTATTTGAAAGAAATTTAGATAGCTTATAGGGAATCCACTTCGTCCAATCGTGGCCAGCAATAAATCTCCAACCTAAAACGTCCCAGATAATTATATCCTTATTTCACTGGACGTTAAATCTTTATTTACCAATATACCGGTTGACCTGGCTATCACGGCAGTTAAGGACAAATGGAATGAAGTTAAAGATTTCACTAATATCCCCAAAGACAAATTTTTGAATGCTCTTAGGTTATGCTTGGACACGACCTATTTCCAATATGAAGGCAATTTATACCAACAAATATTTGGTACTGCAATGGGTAGTCCTATTTCTGCCACCATCTTCAATCTGGTAATGGAAATCTTGGAAAATGACCGGATTTCGTCCCTCCCTTTCCAACTCCCGTTTTTCAAACGATACGTGGACGACATCATTACCGCAATCCCTATCGACAAAGAGGACTTTATCGTCGAACATTTTAACAAATTCCATCCAAGACTGCAATTTACTTTAGAGAAAGAAATAAATAATGCCATAACCTTTTTAGATGTCAAATTGATTCATCAAGGAAATACTATCAAATACATGTGGACGCAGAAACCTACTTGGTCCGGTAGATATCTGAATTATAATTCCTACCACCATAAGAGCCATAAAATTGGGACAGCAATTGGACTTATCGACAGAGCTCTTAAATTAACGCATGGCGATTTCAGAAAGGATACTCTGAATATCGCAAAGCAAACTTTGATAAGCAATAACTATCCCTATCCTCTTATAGTTAAATTAATCAAAGACCGTGTTAACAGATTATACAATGGGCATATGGCAAGAAGAGAAATTCATAACAAATATTCGGTGATTCCATTTGTTAGTGGGTTAAGTGAACAAATCAAAAGAAGTCTAAAGGAACACAATATTGAAACCACCTTCAAGTCTCCTAACAACATTGGTCTCTTATATACTAAACTTAAAGATCCTATCCCTTTTGAGAAAAAATCTGACCTTATATATCAAGTGGACTGTACAAATTGTAACTTGGTGTACATTGGACAAACCAACCAATGGTTGAAGAAAAGAATTGGTGGTCACATCTCAACCATCAGATGTAATAAGCCCGAATCAACGGCCATCGCCAAACATATCTTGGTAGATGGACATACTGCGGACTTCAAAAACACCAAAATCATCAAGTCTGTTCCAAATTATAAAGATCGGCTGGTACATGAAATGATTTGTATAAAGAAGACCAACAACACAATGAACCGGCAAACTGATATTGATGGCTTAAGCAACATTTACAGCCAATTACTCCTTTAAGTTTTTTACGTATTGGAGTTAGGTTTTCCTTCTTTGCCGGAACACAATTTAGGTTTTTCCTAACTCACGGTCCTAGATTTTATCTAGTTACCGTTCAAATGACAATACTTGTTCTTGTTTCCATGACTTGTTTACATTACATTTGTATATTATTCTGATGACGAACGATATAACGTTTGAAAGCTAAATAAATCTTTTAACAATTTTTAATTTAATAATAACTCGATATTTTGAAGTTTTATATTATCTAATATCAACGAGTTAATAATTTATATATTTAAAAAATTAATGAATTATTAATATTCATTTGAATATTTGTCCGATTATGCGTTGGCGCCATTATTGCAAAATTTACATACTGCCCTTCAGCGCTATCTATCCACGATGCTTGTCAAAATTTTAAACAAATTGATGGAATAGTTTTGTTGTAACAGCTGTTGCAATTATGGAGAAAGAGCAATATATCAGTCAGTAATTCAAATTTTATTTTTAAATGGGAATACATGCGCGAAAATCAAAGTGAAGTTTCATGCTTCAGTGACCTTCAATGACTATAATCAGATATTGGTTAAGCATATTCAAACATGGCCAAAAATCTGTTTTGGATAAAAAAAAAACACTCACGCTGTTCAACTGAGATGACTGCTAAGAATAAGATAATCAAAATCAAAAAAATTGTGTTATCAGACCGCAGAATAAAGATCAGAAGAATTAATAAAAATACTCAAAAAATAATTGCTGCGTTTGCTAACAATGGATAAAAATGGAGCACTGCTCACTGCTTAAACACAACATGTTTAAGCGCAATCAGAAAGAGTTTTTCACGTGTAGAATCGTGAATTAGATTGAAACATGTAATCCGATAAGGTGTTCTTTTGATTTTATAATTTTTTTTGCTAATTTTTTCAATAAACTTGGAATCCTGAGGACGGTCCTGACTGTCTCTACTAATGTTATAATGAGTTTGTAAAGAAGTATAAAATTTAACATCTACTTGTAGATGATTAATTAAACTAGACCTATTCTCAACAATAATTTCTATTATTTAAAAATAAGGTCAACTATATACACGTTTTAAAGAAATGCAAATTTCAAATTTAAAACTTCTTTTAGAAAGAGTTTCTGCGACGATTTGTAACTGATGGAAAACATGGATCCATTACTATATCCCAGAAATCAAAGAATAGCGGTTAAATCAGTGGACTTTACCCGACGAAAATGCTCCAAAATAAGCAAAAACGGTTTTACCTACCGAAGAAGGAAAAGCTATAGATATTTTAAAATGTAAAATTAAACAAAATGATCTAGTGTTATGTGTTGATTATTATTAGTTAAATTTAAAGATTTTATAGTAAAAAGCACCGTTTTGTAATACGAGACGTTCAGAACATAGCGTGAAATTCCAGGCTTTTAGTATATTTCACTTTTCAATCGTTTTCATTATCTGGCCGTGTAAAATTTTAATATACAAGTTAACTTCTAAAATATTCAATCTCGAATCAAAACTATCTTTTGTCAACATATGACATATCCTGCGTCAGAACTTCTCCAAATCAAAAAGTTCCTGTGATGAGGTCAAAATGTCCGTGTTAAATCCATCGATCTTTTATTACACTGTGTAATAATAGATAGTTAGTTAAATCTGCTATGTCCAAATATTTTCTAATTTAATTGATGACATTTTGTAAGAGACAATTCAACTCTTGCCTTCTCCAAGCCAACATGTGTAATTTTTGGATAATCTTAAATCGATATAATTTTGTACTTAACTACTTATTAAATTTATATTTTACAATCTGATACAATTATAATTCTGGCAAATTTTGAATCTAAAAATTTGTACCATATTATTATACCTAAATGATTTTGCAATTTTCAAATATTTCTGTGTAATTTTTATGATGACATCTCAATAGATGTTTGATTTATAACGTTTTTCTTTAATAGAAGCTCTAATTTTATTACTGACCTAAACTGTTAAACCATAGCTGGAAGAAAAAAAATTGAATTGATCAAATACAATAGTAAGGTGCTATCACCGGGCGCTATCCAACAAGTGGTAACGGCGCCTCTCACAGCGCCGATTGCAGATAATGGTTCAATAACTAATCCCTCACATTATATCGCTTCAGACCTATACTTACATTTAGCTAATTGGGGTTAGCCCAAAAACCAATTATAATTTTTAAAGTAAACATTGTTATAGCATCCGCTCTACTAAAGAGGTCCAAACCGCGCTTTATGTATTATAAATTTCCAAAATCAATGGTTTACCAAAAGTAATAGACTGTTCACACTAAAGCTATAAAATAGATAAACAAAAAATACATAAAAAGTAAATTGGGATCTTCATCAAACAAAAATAAAGTTTTTCGTACGCTCAAAAAAGTTAATTTATTTTATTTAAATTACCAAACTACTCCAATAAGATCGACTTTATTGGCGTTTATTATCTACAGTTTTATAGCTCTACCAGTCTATAAGGTAAACGATTGGGTTAACTTTATGACCCATGATTGAGTGATGACTTTATTGGAACACTGTCTCGTATGGTCCAAACTTTTAGATTAGATCAACAAGTTTCGGAAGCGATTAATGAAAGAAAAATATAGTTCACCTCCCCCATAATATTAAGTAGTATAAAAAAATATAAAACACACATTCACGTGATAATAATCACTCCAATTTTGTATGATGATGTAAATAGAAGAAAATCAAACAAGTTCGCAGATAGATAATCTATAATTATTTCTGAAATATTACAGTTACATTTTTTTCAGTCAGTAATTTAATTAATACCCATAGACGACGGAAATTACAAACTCGCCCAAAGTCATTGCAGTATCGTAAGAAGAACGATGAACAGATAATGTTTCACTTTCTTCACATGGTTAGGTATCCTGACGGGAATCCATAATTCTAGTATTACTACCTTAATAAATTAATAAACGGTACGGAATAAATTAAATCTTTTATTCAAATACAATTTGCTACTTATTAATTAATACATATAAGTTACGCAATTTTGCTTGGAGGTAGAATCTGAAACTGTTAATAAAAACGCATAACCTGTTGGATTATAATTATAATTCTAGTGCCGCCGTGCCGTTTATAAAGTAATAATTAAATAGATACAACCACAAAATCTATGTTTAAATTTAACCTCCAAGCTAATATTCGATATGTTAATAGAGATGTATCGATATCTAGATGAACGATAAAGTTTTGTTATCTTACACACCAACAATTAAATATTTTAATATTTTTATAACAATAAATTAGTACAATTATTATTTGAATATTACAAGAAACGCAAACCCCAAATTTAAAACTACAAAAAAATGCTACATGTATCAATACATTGAAATTTAAAAACTGGTTGTCAATTTTTTGGTCTGTATATTTCAGCCTCATCTTATTTATAAAAGAGAGCTATTTTGTGCAAATAACTGTTTATATTGGTAGACGTCAATAACATAAGAGAAAGAAATAGGTAAAGAACAGTAGAAGTCGCGAAGGTGGTGATTAGGGCCATTGAAGAAGTCTTCAACAATGCTTTTGTATGCATCTCTCAGTCATTACGACCGACCGCGATCCTTCATTGTGTTCGATACGTTTATGTCTGCCACTCGATTTTTCCTTAAGATATTGTATGAGATCAACATAATTATTATAATTTATATAAAAAAATTTTAGTTGTAAGAAACGCCACCAAATAACGTAAAAACATTCTCTTTTGTCCGATCAATGAATACACTTAATATTTACATTCAGTAGTTCAATTTAAAAATTACGTTCATGTTTCAACCATTCATTACAAACAAAATATTTTTTTCTTCTATATTATCCAATTAAATTTAACCGCATAAAGAGATAAATATAGTATTGGATAACGTCTTTTTTTATAAAAAAACATAT
Source organism: Rhagonycha fulva (assembly GCA_905340355.1). Taxonomy (NCBI): domain Eukaryota; kingdom Metazoa; phylum Arthropoda; class Insecta; order Coleoptera; family Cantharidae; genus Rhagonycha; species Rhagonycha fulva. The sequence continues at coordinate 37,612,093 of HG996556.1, forward strand.
TAAACATGGGGCACTGTCATTAAAAATATGCATATATTAATTATTTTAATAAAATTTACAGTATGAGTTTTCCCTAGTACTTTTATTGCTATACTTTTACGTTTTCTACTTTTTCAGCGAATTCTTAAAAACATTAACTACGGAAGACCATTGAAAATGTCGAGTTCAGTTATTTTTGTGATTAGTTCTTTTTATTTGGCGAGAAAAGCTGTTTGAACCTCTTAACATCTTGGATAACCACGGTGGTAGTTTGATGTGATCGCTGGTTCTAATCGCAGATTTCACAGAATTTCTTAGTTCTAAAGGTGCATTTAGACGTCGCGAGTTTGCCTTGCAAATCTGATTCGCGCATCAATCCTCGCTTTGTCTAGACGGTTTTGTAGCGCAAATCACGATTAGCGAGGCATATGCACTGCGAGCGGTCGGTAGGTCGGTCTCTACCGCGCGTCAAAGGTGCCTCGCACTTTTATACTCACGCGGTGTAAACTTCGTGTTGGTGTTTCCATGTTATTCAGATACTGGAAGCTTGCCCTGCATCATGACTCACCGTGCATCTATTCATGGAATGCCTCACGGGAGTGATGCGCAAATCTTCTTCGCGAATCTGACGCGCGAGGCATACTCGCGCCGTCTAATTATCCTTATGCACCTTAACATCGGCCTTTCACTGAAGACGTCATCCATTTAAGAATTGGTTAAATATAAGTTAAACTGATTGAAAAAACTCCAAAGCCAAAAAAAAATTACGAACATTTTAGATCTTTTGCAAAATCATTGATTTTTATTTGCCATTAAATATTTATAATCTTAAAATCAAGCGATCCACGTCGTTTGTTCTTTTTACATATTCAGGAATTCAATTTCGCTAGCGAAACACATAATGCTCCTGAGAGGTTTACTTTTTACTTCCTTGGGTGTCAGTTATTGTATCTGTTTAAAATGTTTGGGCTGAATTGGGCTAAAGCATTGCAGTTATACAGAAGATGTGCTCGGTCGTTTCTGTTTCCGATTCACAAAGTCTGCACCTGTCAGTACCTTCCAGTCTCATTGTTTTAGGTGATATCTCACCGGGCCAGGTCAGGTGAATTGCCCCGTAATGAGTCTAATTTCATTCTTTGTCAAAATAATTTTTTTGAGCCTGATCTAGCTAGTTTATTTGCTATTTCATTACCCTCTATTCTCTCGTGACCTGGCACACAGTGTAGAGCAATTTTGTTGCCCGTTGCCAGTTTTTTGAAAGATTGTAGCCATTCACATGTAGACAAGGACTCAAAGCTATTTACTTCGAGTGCTTTTATCGCAGCTTAGCTGTCCGACATTACCTTGATTTATTACATTACATTGAGCACACAGTTCAATCGCAAGTATTTCAGTTTGGATAATTATTAGATTAATTCCTAAGGCTATAGATATCAAGTAATTTGGACCATGTATGCCTATGCCTGTTTTCTGTTCAGTTTCTGATTTATCTGTGTACAAGTTGGAGGATTTGTTATCCACTTGTATTATTTGGCTTCTAGCCGCATTGAGGTCCTGAATAACAAACTCAAACGGCTTCTGAAAGTCAAAAGTTTTTGGAATGATATCCAAAGGTTTTTCAAACAGTTCTGCCTTTGGAAAGTCCAGTATCTTTAGGTGACCTGTCTTCTCTCTTGGTTTAAATTTTCTGATTTGGGTAATTTTAATGGCAGCTTGTAGACCCTTCCTCTGCACCTGTAGGTGTAAAGACGGTAGATCCAAAAGTGCCTCCATGGCCACTGTTGGAGTTGTACGTATAGCTCCTGTTATACCCAGACACGCTAGCCGTTGCAATTTCTGCATTTTGCTTTATGTCGTAATTTTGTTTGTTTTTGTCCACCATACCATCTTGTCCAAAAAATTTTTGGCAAGCCCAAAAGGCTTTTGTTGTTTTGGATAAAATTTTATCCACATGAGATTTCCAGGTGAGTCTGGCATTCAGAGTTACTTACCTCCACAAACTTTACCTCGTCTGAAAAACGTATCAAAGAGCCTTGAAGCTGTGGAGCTTTTAGGTTCATTTTTCTACATCTACTGAATGGAACTATGATGGTTTTTAAAGGATTCACCGTAAGTTTTTTTTATTAAATATTTATAATTTTAAAATCAAGCGATCCACGTTTGTTCCTTTGATTACCTTATAAATTCAAAGAAAAAATACAGAATACCTACAGCTAAATACACTTTAATAGCTACAAATTAATGCTGATGTACAGATTAGTTCTTGTCTTATCTTCTAATGTAAAAACTTGCAGAAACAAATCAAATTGAATTACCTTTTCAAATGCTTCAGTTAGGCTAAAAATTTCTGCAATAATCGATGTCTTGCCAATAATCATTGTCAAAAAATAATTGTAATATTTTTTATGTTTGCAATTCAGTAAATATAAAGTTTTATTTACTTGCTTTTATACCTTTATTTGTAACTGACGATTAAAAGTGGGTACCTATTCGATTCTTGAATTCCTCATATTTTTCGTATTACTAATAAGAAATTTTAAATAGTGTTAATGACAGAGATAAAGACAATATAACGTATAAATAATTTTATAAGCAGAGCTTCTCTCAAATTTGAGGTAGACTGCTAATTTAGCAATAAAATTGAATTATTCGAATATAGAACGTATATTTTCCACTTCGCGAGTAGGCACCTATAATAATTCATATTTTACATGTACTGAGCCTAGCAAATCTACATAACTCTGTCTGTGTACTTAGAAGGTATTTCATACACATCTTCCCCCGCAAACTCTACAAACTCAAATAAAAACACGGAGTGGGTACTATAATTTATTTCTTTTATTAAATCTTCTTCTTTAACTTTGCTATAGATCAGTTGATCTGTTTATTTCCAACAGATCTGTGAGCATATAAATTGTTTAACGTCCAATAAGTAGTTTGCTAGACTGGCCTACAGACGAGCCTGTAACCCTGGTCGTTGCCCCAGAATTATCTTGTTCTAAATCACATTTTCAACATTTTGGAGTTATATATACCAAAATTTTTTAAAAAATTAGCTTGTTCTATATCCGTTAGAATGACATTATTATTTTGGCTTATAACAAAGTTTTTGGAAAATATTTGTGATATATCCTAAAAATGTTGTGAGTTGCTTAGAATTATCTTGTTATATCAATAAATTCAGAATTAAAATGTTCTATAAACCGTTAAGAATTTATATTATTCTATATCCCTTCTTAAATTATTTAGTAAGAAATTGGTCTATATCCACAAACTTCGTGGATTTCTTCGTTTCTTCGTTTACTTTAGTTGTGTTCTACGTGAATTTTGTATTTTGTACCTACAGAATATACCTCGGAAGATTGGAAGTAAGTAAAATACTACTATGGAATCACACTATTGTAGGGCTCAAACAAAAAAAAACTTAGAACGAGGATTGATTGAGTTTACGAAAAATATATGACTTGTGCAAGTCATCTACAGAAGATTCTATTAAATTCAACGTCTATTCTGGAATATTTAACTACGAATATAATATAGCATATTTTAAACCTAAAAAAAGAATCTTTTTTAAAATGCGAATTGTCTAAGGTCAGAGTGGAACCTACTCAAGATCAAACGGCAAAATATGATGAGCACATAAAAAGAAAGAAAGAATGTTGTAAATCAGGAGAGGAATAGCGATAGAATAAGATTTTTTAAAAATAATGAGGTTGGTGTGGTGACATTTGATCTTCAAAATACTTTTTCTGTCCCTAAAGCTAATGTATCTAGCTTCTATTACAAAACAAAACTCTGTTGCTATAACTTAACAGCCCATTTAGATAAAACAAAAGTGGTTTACAATGCTATTTGGCATGAATTTATTGCTGGGCGTGCAGCTATTCATATTGCCAGTGGAATGTTTTGCATTTTAAAAAACTTATGAGATAATCCACAATTGAAAAGATTAATATTGTGGTCTGATAGTTGTGTGTCACAGAATAAGAACTCTGTAATGTCGTTTGCTATACAATATTTCTTGCGGTCAGAGTATATTAAAGATTTTGAGAGTATTGAACAAAAATTTAGTGAACCTGGTCACGGTAATGTGCAAGAAATCAATAATGCATATAGTTGTATTGAAAGACATTTCAAATATCTTGAAATCTGGAGTCCCCTATCTTTAGTTCGCTAGCTACTGTTAATTCCTCCAACGTGAAAGTTAAAATTTAAAGTGATTCGAATGAGACAAAATGATTATTTAAATTTTCAAGTTAATTCCGAAACCCTTAATTATAATTCCATACTATATACGGAAGTGAAACATATCGTATATTCCAAAAATGATGTTAATATTTTAGAATATACGAAAATTTTTGAGGGTGTTGTAACTGAAAAGACTAAAATTCAATTAATGTAAGTAGTAGTAAATAAAATGACTCCAGGAACTCATAAAGGAAAATGTGCTCCATACGATTTTTCCACAGCTATACGGTAAGCTGAATTGGAAATTAATATATCCGATCTGAAACGCAAACATTTATTGGAAATGAAATTTTTATTCCAAATGATTCCGAAAAATGATACATTACTTGGAATAAAAAATACAAAAAAAAATAATAAAAAAGAAAAACGTATAATTAAAAAAAAGAACAGTAGGAAACCAAAAAACAAACTACTGAATACTAGAATTTTTTATTTATTTTTTTATTATTATTTTTTATTATCTTATTGCTTTAAGTATCAAAATTTAGTTTATTTATCTTTTACCACAGAATTGTATATTATTTTTATTACATATATTTTATAAACAAAAAAGCTTCCGTTAATAATTTATTATTGCCTAACTGATAAAACCTTTCAAAACCATTAGATTGAATTACATCATTTTCGAGGATATAGAACATTGCTTTATTAAACAATGTGCTATATCCTAGAATTTTTTTAATTTATACTACATTTGCAGTTTTTGTTCTATATCCAAAACCAAAAAATTGTATTATTCAAAATATACACATCAGATTAAAATGTTTTATAGCAGATAACAACATTTACTATATACACTCTTTGTCTAAAGTGAACAAACCTCGGAAATAGAATCAAAAAGTAATAAAATTTACAAAAATATACAAAAGTGCCATTTCCCACAATCGGTGTTTTGGGATATATCACAAAATAATTCTCGGGTGACGTGGTTTTTATGTTAATGATGGCCATTCATTAACCCAGGAGGACCACCGGCTTAACGTGCCTTCCGAAGCACAAAAACTTATTAAAAAGAATTATTAAATCTGAATTGCATTTAATACATTGCACTATACTAATGCTACCAAAAATATCAATTTTTTAATAAGGGAACGACTTTCGAGCAATTAGTAAAGCCGATCTCTAGTATCTCCTGCCAGCATATAGACTCTAATTATAATTTTAAATAATAAAATTAAAGAAATTTAATATGAGCAACTCCTACTAAAATTAATAAAATAAACTCAACAACAAATTTTGCTTTATGCGGTGTCAGAAGTAATATCAAGAGGATCAGATCTATTAATTAAGTAAAACTTCTAGGATTGGAATGAAATCTAATTTCATAAAAGAGATAATTCTTGTATGTATGTAAAAAATGTAAGTGCAAATTTTGCTTTTAAACATCATTTCATCACTGCTATCACTTGCTGGGCCTCGTATACCTGTGTTTTTCTTTTTTATAATGCCTATGTACGCAATAGTTTTGGCGTTCTTCTGTTTATGGCTACAGTTAATTTCTTCTTCTACGGATTCCCCGTTACAAAGTTTGGCATGCGACAAAAAATAACTTCCACTGCACCAATTCGTAGAGAGAGTTTGGACCACCAATGTAAGATAAACAGTTTTCCATAGCTAACTATAGACTTGGTTTTCATCAATACTTAAAATCCACTCGATATTAATTTATCAATTATAACCAATATGAAAAATTTCACCATGTTAAATTATTTTTTAAATAAATTATTTTCTTTGATAATGCACTCATAAAAATCACCAAAAATTCAAAAAAAACAATACGTTTTTAAGATATCTCAATCAGAAAGTTTTCTGATCTTCCTTTTGACCTTTTAAAAATAACATTTTCCAGCCTGTCATATTTCTCGTAAAAGTAAAAATTTAAATTTTCGCCCGCTTTCAATTTTAAAATTTTACTGCGTTTTAGATATCGCAACAAAAATCTTAACATTTACAAATTGTAAAAATTAACTTAAAATAGTTAAATAATTAAAGTTATCAAATAAAATTATAACTAAATTTGTGAAAATTTTAATGAAAACTTGGCGATGTAAAATGTAACTCAAAAGACAATTTTCTTTTATTAAGCAGACTGTTACTGTGATTTTTCTTCACTAATGAAACTTTATTTAAGTTAAATGCCGCCGCCATACAAAATACAAAGATTATCTTTTTTTTATGTACCAAGTTTTATAAAAAAAAATGAACAGAGTTTCAATTTAACATAAAATACTCAAGGTTCTTAATTAATTATGGCTATCCGGAAGACGACAATACATAATATTTATCTACATGTATTTTCTCGATGGGTTTCGGGGCTATAAAATTATTATTATTATTATTTTTAAATAGCTTTACATTATTTTAAACATAGCTATCTTAATTCCATAATACCCATATTCATTCATTTTTCATGTTTCAATAATCCAAGCACACTTTTTCTCTTATTTATGAATTAACTTTCACCTTTTTGAGGTTGTTAAAAAGGTTATAAAATACCCTCCAGTATAAAATATTAAAGGTTATACAATTTTTAAATATACGCAGTAAACTTACTCAATTATATCTTAATAAAAATTAGCTACATTGAACAAATCTCCCAAATATTATCATTTGTATGATTTTTTTAAATTTGGGCATGCTATGGAAAATGGAACAATACCTAAAAGCATAAATAATGGTTCGGCCTACGGCCTCACTCGGAGCAATTGTGACAAATCAGATGCATGTATCTATTTCGTAAGTCATAAACTTATTTTCCACTGTTAAACCCTAAGTTAGTTCGTAATTTCAACCAAATAAATATTCAGAATTTTATCTGGTCTTTCACAAGAGATATTTATTGTTGAGAAATGAGGGTTAGTTTTAGGGCTAATTTGTAAAAAAATTGTTTTTTACATCTTTTTAAAATAAAATTAACTTTTATTTTCGTCTCTTTTCTTCCAGTTATTAGGATAAATAGTGAGATATTTAAATTTTTGTAAATCCCTTAAATTGTAAAAAAAGCTGATAACCAAAAAAAACAAAAAACAATAAAAATAAATTCATGGTCATTTCGAACTACTAGAATTTTGAGTTAAACTTTTTGATTTTTTTTTGTGATACTTATAAATTATAAATTAATATATTGACAACATTTCCCAATTTTTAAGCAAATTATCTATTGTTTTTTACTCTTATCAAGAACTACCCTCTTAACGACTTTAACTTTCACAATTAAAATAAATAAAAATTTCAGTAATACGTTGGTTATTTCTATTTCGTTATCAACACACAGACAAACAAATTTTGAATTTGTTTGGTATGAAGTACTGAATAATTTCTTAAGGTTAAAAAGAAATATTGAATTTTCATAAGAATTCAATTACGTTGTCCTAAGTTTTCAAACTTACAAACCTTCATTTATGATTTTTTACGATTTCTAAAAAATGGTAAAAATATGTTTGAAACAAAATATTTTAGGATTAGACACAAGGAAAAGAAACTTTCTTCTTTGGTCTTAAGTTTGTCAAAATTTGCATTCATTTTCTAATTTTTCTTCTTTACTTATGCAAATTAATAAATAAATCTAAATCCAATTTGAAAGTTTTTATCAATATCTTGAATAATTTGACGAATAAACAAGTCTAGCTGAAAAGAATTAAACCTGAAATAAAATTTTGTTCAAATTTCTAAATCTAGATCGATTCCAATATTGAAATTATATTTAGTTTGTTTGCAAAAACTTAAATTCAATGAATGAAGAATAATAATATAATGTTTACTTACGATATGCGTAAACATGGTATTAATTGGATCTATTTAAATCCTCCTTTCTAAATAGACTGAAATTTCAAGAGGATTGTGCAGTGCACACGTTCTTTTGTTTAAGTGCAAATATAGAAAAATTGAGTGGTAATAAAATAGGGGTCGCACGTTAGGGAATCATTTTATAATATGAAATTAATTTTGTTAATTTAAACTTTAGAAATATCAAATCAAATTGTACAATTTACCTGATTTTCTCATCTCCTGGAGAGATTTTAACGCTTGTATGAACACCAAACTTGTAAAAACTAAAAAAAATATTTAAAATTGAACCTTTTGGCGATGTATCTATTAAAAATTCCCAACGATAATTTTTGCGTGCAAGAGATCCTTATCTATAGCAAACAGTTTAAGATAATAAGAAAACAGTTATTATGTTTTAAGCATCCACATCTCCGCAAGTTGAAAACAAATTTAGGGGTGGTTATCGTGATACTTATACCAGACACGTGGCGCGTTAAGAGAAACAATGCAAACAGGATCGTTGGTACATAAAAACTGTAATAAGTACTTGTAAGCATACATACACCAAGATACAGTTTATTACAGGGCGTTTTTTAAAGTAAAGAGTTTTAGAAATAATTTGAAAGCGTGCAGTGAGTTAATTGCGTGGGAGAGCAATTACCAAAACTTGACGCAAAATTGTAGCCTAATTTATGTTATTTTAACCGTCACCGACGGCAATCGCGTGCACACTACGAATTATATAGTTACCAAAAAAGTTGTGCTTTACTAAAGTAAAAAATTATTTAAAAAAAAGTTGGGGCAATCAGATAATTTGTATCTATTTTTTTCTTCTTGGAATTTTGCTTAATTAAAAAGTTCTGAACAAACTTGAACATGGTACGCGCTTCACCTATTACTTTATCTCTTTAATTTAGTGATTAACCAAGTTTCATCCAATTAAATGTGATTATTCGAATGATGTATTGATGATGAGCTGTCATCGTGCTATTATAATCTCACACCTCGCTGTAACTTTGACAGGCCACCCCTAATATTAAAAGCACTTCTTAAACCCCATATTTAAGGTATATCCACTTCTTGCATAATAACAAGACGAAAATTCGTCCAATGTATTAATGGTAACGCTTTCGGCTAAAATAATCCTTTATTAGATGTCTATAATGGAATCGATTTGATGAAACTTACTAAATTTTAATATTAGCTCCACAAATCATACATAGACACGATATCACACAACACGCAAATATTTCCTTTGTTTCTTTTCCAAAAATTTTAAACAAAGTCAAAAACAGGTGAACTTTAAATTTTAAGGTGGTTGTTTAATGAGTATAAATTATTTTTCTCCAGATTGTGTTACTCGCATGGATTTTCAAAGTGTGGCAGTATTTTGCTATATTTTGCAAAAGTCAAATTCTTAAACTAAGGGGTCGAAGTCTTATAAGTGTGGGGGTAGTCTCGACAGTAGATACATATGTCGGCCACCTGCTAGGGCACGCGCTACCGTAGCAGTCGCGGGTCCCCACAGTTGGCAGGCGTGCGCCACCCTCGCCACCCCCTAAATTTGGGTCACCACTAAGCATGCGTTCGTGGTCAATCTTACTTCTCTCTATAACAATCAATTGTTAATTAACTCGAGAAAGTTTGTCATCATTAAATAATTTTATTATTGTAAATGTTTTCTCAACAGAAACACAGCCGTAAAATTTTTAAACTTTTTGTACGGCACTTGCCATAGTTAATCAAAGTTATGTTGAGATGACTTTTCTTTTTGTGGATCACATATGGTTTATAAAGGGTTGTTATTACATCCCTTTTCCGGACCGACCCTCAATAAATGAATACCTTTATTTTCGTTCCGTCGAACATAACTTTATAAGAATATTCAACCGTTTTTTTCAAAATTGACGTGCGCTTTGCTTAATAGATAAATTAAAAGAAAAATTGAATATAATTTTAGGTGTAATTTATCTCGCTTAACTGGGAATTTTATCCGTGACCTGACCTACAAATCAATATTTTTTAATCGATGAATGATTCGTTTAAAATATAATAAATTTCACCTCATTATTTTAACCCTTTACCTCCAGACAAAATAAATTATTTTTTTTTGTTAAATTTTAATAGTTTTAATATTTTACTGGACGGAAACAGAAATGCACTGAAAAAGTAGGAAAAGGCAATATGTTATAATAAATAAGTAAAAAAACTTGATTAAACATGTAAAATATTTAAAAATTTAAAAGCTCAACTTCATAAAAACTCGCAGGTAAATACAGGAACCAAAATGATTGATGAAGTTTAATTTTAACAAGCCTAAATTTCCAATTTTTCAATATCCGGCCTTCACACAGAAGCCGATTTTCAAATAACAAAAAATTAGATAAAAAAAAAACAAAAACCTCAACGATTATGTTTTATAAAATAGATGTAAAAACATGATACTATTTGCAGCATTAAAAACCACAACTATTTTAATCATGTCCGTTATGCTATAAAAAGGATTGTGCATAATACTGAAATAAATCAAATTTGCCTATTTTTAGTAATAATAACTTTGCGACGACTCAAGAAGCAGAAGCAGGTCAATAAATTACTAACGAGGGAGTCAAATTACGATGATGAATTAATAAGAACTTAATATGTTTAGAAATTTTTTAATCTTTGAATAAATTACCCTTAGTTGCTATGAATAGGAATTTAATATAGGATCTACCATTGTACTATTCTTATGAATGTAGTTTAATTTTAATAATTTATTGGTATGGATTGATCTGTTTGCAGCGCATACTGTTGGTTGCAAATCAGGATTGGTTTAAGGGAACTAGGCAATGGTAAAATCGAATTTTTTTTATTGCATTTTTTGAAAGTACTATCCTTCCTGAACAAAATGCCGTTTGGTTCATATTGTAATTCATAAAATTGTTGATTTGGTAAGCAAAAAGGTAGAGCGGTGCATGAAAAAAAATCAGTTCTGAATTGTTCACAATCGTAGTCATATTGTAACTTTACTTCATTTTACTTGTGTTCAACTAATAAAAATATATTCTAGAATAACAGTCTGGTGCCGAAGCACTACTGGAAACATAATTTTATTCGGCTAGATAGTTTTAAAAAAGGTAAATATAAGTAAAAGCACTTTTATCGATAAAAAACTTTGAACGCGTTTTTCTCGACTTTTTATTTTCATTTGGTTTTTACACGATTCCAAAAAAACGGAGGTCTCTGGTGACTTGAAAAAAATTGAGGACACGTAAAACATGTATAATTTCGGACTGAACCTCCGAAATAATCCATAAAAATTCGAGATTTTTCAAAAAAAAATTGAAAAGTCGCAATTTTTATGTGCAATTATAAAAAAATTGTATTTTTATCGTAAAAATCGCGGTTTTTCGTCGACTACTTTAATAATTCCGTTTCGATCGTTCTAATTTTAAGTTCAGTCCGAAATTACGTATCTTAAAAAAATAAAAACTATTTGTAGAGCCGAAAAAAATTAGTTCTAAGAACGACAGCATGTAAAAATGGAAAATAAATACCTAAATACGTCGCAGACTGTGCCGCCATTTTGTAAGCTCCTAGGGGCTCTGTAGTACAATTTTTATTATCATTTATATATTAATAAACATTGATTAAAATTACAATTGTGTATCTGATTCCTTTCTACGTTAAAATTAATAAAAACGAGAGCACCGATTTCGCGAATAACCATTGCCTAGTACCCTTAAGATAAACCAATCAACAAACGAATTAATATTTTAAGATTGGCAAATGTAGTGCATAAAAAAATTGATAAGCTTGTGTCAACAAATTGGATTGTAGAAGATTATATTACGTAACTGTGTGTTTAAACGGCTGTAGTTTGATTAACCAAAGTAAATGATTATCCGTTTTCTAAAATGGCCAAGAAAAGTCATCTGTTTAAAAAAAAGAAAAGGTGATAAAGATTGCTAGTGAGATCAATGACTAAGTGGATATCACCATTTTGAAGTTCTACTACGGGGTTGCTATAACTTTTGCAGTACTAAATTTTTTGGGGTATTGTTTACATTTAGTATACCTATACATAGAAGGTTTGCAAAAAAGGGAAGAAAAAATAAGGTATAAAAGTGGTTTATGGTCGTTACTAGTGGAAATATTCAATAAACTAAAAGCTACTGTTGAGGAACCATACAAAAATCTAAAAAAACAAAAATGGAAACACTTTGGACCATAGGAAGTTACCATTGGCAGGTCAACTTTTAATTATAATTTAAGAAAATTTTTGTAATACTTTCCAATATAGCAATTCAAATATTAGTTCATATCTTTCATGTGGTACGCAGGGACATTAATGGCTTGGTGTGATCCATGATAGAATTATCATACAGAAATTCTGAATTCCCAGATTTTCTAAAATATTATATTTTATTTTTGATTTTACAAATTAATTAAAATTAAATTTGCTTTTAAGTTAAGTAAAACAACTTGTTTTTGTTTTTCTTAAATTTAATTATTTAATCGTGAAGTAAATTTTTTTAACGATGTTACTAAATTCGATATAATTAAAGTTTTAATATTATTAAATTTAATTACTTTTCCAAGTTTGAAGAAAAAATGGTATGTTTTATAATTTTTATAGCTTATCTGCTAATTGCTGAACTCAAAATACAGATTTGCCACAAAAAGTGACATTTTTCCTCACTATAAAATAATAAACTTTTTATACTCAACCAATACAGAAAAAAATTTTCACATCGTTCAAAACTAAGTTTTAGTAAACACAAAAATTAGCGGCACGATAAACAAAAAGAAAACTTGTATCTTTTCAATAATAATTATCTACCTGCTGCTTGTGTTCATAATTTTGTATATTTGTGTTTCCGGATAAATCAGGAAGAGCATCGCGTCCTTCGTCGTGTTAACTAGAAGATAAGTAGTACTAAGTACACATGATTAGAGCTGTCAACAGGAGCAGGCGGTTTTCTTTATGGTGGACACGAAAGAGTCCGAATGTCCGTTCTGCTTGTTCATTCTGGTTGGGTGGCGAATGGCCACTAAACCATAATATTATTTTTGTGTTTCTATTATTAGTATTACGTACCGCTTTTGCACCGACAGATAATTTGTTAATTTGCCTTGTTTCTGTCGCCAAGAAATGTACCCTCAAATTATATTCGACGTTTTTGAAATATGCCGATAGAATTTTAAATCTTCTTGCATCAACAATTTTATTTTAATTTAAAATATACTTATGTTTATTTTAGAATTTTAGAAAATGCGATTTTTTTTGGTTAGTAGCAATCATCTTGGTCTGTGGTCTCGGATGACCTATAATTTTCTTTTGTAATGACTGACTCCAACTTTAATTATTTTTCTAACGCCCAATACATCGTTAGTCTTTTACCTCAAGCTACCAAATAACCATTAGTACATTTAATTTAGTTGTTTATTTTGACTGTTCAAAAATGGATTTTTACGTTTTTTATTAACCAACTTTCTAATTAATTATAACGGATTATGTCTTAACTCCTTAATGAACTGTCACCAAGTGAACCATCAATTTGGATAGTCATTCTCGAAAATAAGTCGTTGCCGAAATTAATTTGTTCTTTTCGGCTTGCAGAAATTCAACAATAGTTGTTGCAAAATAAAAAACTATAACCAATAAATTTTACCTGTCTTCTTTTTAAAATAAAACGCACGTGTTAGGCTTTTGTAAGTAACACTAAAGATAAGTTAAAAGAGAATGTATTTTCAAACCCATATCATAGTGCAGAACTCCGCCCAACCTTTGAACCCTGAATTGCTCCATAGTTGGCAGCCATCAATTAGCAAAAGGATTGAAGTGCAACCAATAAAATGACTATAATTTGCAGATCAAAAATCGAAAACGTTTTCCTATGTTCTAACTAACAAGAACCGGCTTTGTAACTCTGGAAGTTGATTTCAAATTTGACGTTTCGATAAGAGAATTGGTTATTAAGATTTTTCATTTACAAAATACCATAACAGGCAATGTCAGGAAAATTATTATGCGATTTTTAAAAATCGACTGGAATTCGATATTATCATTTAAGATTACCGTCATTAACTTAGCAATTATTATCATTAATGTCTTCAAGAAGATAGTAATTAAAACTCCCCCTTTTTAATATTTTAACCAGAAACCATATTTTTGCAATCTGAAATTTTTAATTTTAAAGGAATTGATGATGGTGTAGCTATAAAGCAAAAATTACCTTGTTTGCATTCATACATAATAATAATATTATATTTTTTAGTATTTTTAAATTATGTCAACTTTAGTGTTATTTTTAATAATTGTGGTGTTTTTACACCAAATATTCAAACTTTTTACAATCAAAAAATTCTTAAGTTTGATTTATTTCTCTATCGGACATCCCAGTTTACTTAAACAATAAAAATTAATTTTTAAACGTGTAATAAATTATTTTCATAACAATTAAGTAGCTGATTAATCTGTAACCCTAAAAAAGACGTAAGTAAACGAAAAAATATAATTTAAAACACTTTGAAGTAAAACTAAGCCATTTAAGTGATCCACCCCTTTGCAAAAGGTTACATATTTCTAATTAATATTTTAAAATTGGGGTGTGAACGCATTTTTTAAAATTAAACAAGGATCAACCCATGATCAACCCCCTCAAAAAATAAAATATGAGATCCAAATTTGGACCAACTTTTGGGAATAAAATCATTATATTAATTTGTGATTAGAATTAGAGAAACAGAAATAATTTAAGTTGAAGACCGTGGGGTTCCAATTATTCAACGTGCGAGAAGCCGACAAACCCCGTCGAGTATGGGTTGCATACGCCAAATCTTGTGAGTTCGCATTTAACAATAAAGGGACCCATGCTAGGATTCGCATTTGTATCGAATTTAGAATAAAGGTGTCTTCCTGTGCATATTACTTTACAAAACGCGAAGCAGTAGGAGCTGAATCGCCATAACCTACCGCATATCCGTGATCTTTCGGCAAAAATGTTCAGCATTAATGATGAATTGTCTGCATTTGTCAGTGTTTTAATCAAAACATAAAACCGCAACTCGATAGAACTATAAAAAATATAAAAAAGTTCACAAATCTCTATTAACTGTGACATTTCAGATTGCCAAAATTGGTTTAATAAAAGAAATCTAATTTTAAGTTAAAATTTTTTGGGTTAAGATTGAAATATCAAAAATAATTTCATTATTAATAGATATCGAATGTCAAATTAAACAAAATATTTTTTATAAGTGTCTAATTATTTTTAATTTATACAAGAGCATAACTCTTATGGTATCTTATTGATGTCGCCAGATGTTACTCCTTCTTCCAACTGCGAGCGTCCCATACAGCAAACAGGTTGCATAAAGCATTTTGGCAAGTGTAATATTATCATAATAAAAATTTCATATTTTTAGGATGGGGTCTTTACCATTATTTCATGATAGGAATGGCTTCTGCGTGCTCATTTTCTCAAGCCACTGCTTTAACGTGTATTCCATTTGCGACGCCTTTAGCATTATGTGATATGACTTATTCATCACGTACCTTAACAATTATCGATGCATGTTTTCTATTAGGTAGGAACTACAATTTTATCTATAATTTCCTATTGTTATAGTATTCTATTGCTTTTGGCTATTTCAAAATCTTCGATTATAGACAAATTTAATGCTTATAAATTTCATAATAAAATTTTCGGTAATATCCAAAAATGTAATTAAATATATTCTCATGGATAGCAAACCCAACAAGCTGGCGGCATCTTTACAAAAATAAATAATAATTATTATGTAATATACGGAAGTTGTTTAATATGCTATCGCTTTAATAATAGAACATCAAATTTTAAAAAAAATTTGGTACCTGTTCCATTTTAAGTTTCTTTTAAACAACAATGCGTTTATTATAATACATGTATAATGTGTGCGAAGTTCTCAAACTGATATTACTTTTATAAATTTAAATCTTTTAATTTTTTAAATAAAATTTATCAGTTTTGATCAAAGTCATACTATACGAACAACAACAATTTGAAAAATAATTGTAGGTATATTATGTAATAAGAAGTGACTAAAGTTTAATTTTGTAATCTTGAGTGTAAAGTCAACAAATTAAAACACTTTAGTCCTAATAGTTATTATTATCATCCTATGTTTATTTTATTCACTCTTGGAACTTAAATCCAAACTAATCTCACAATCAGTTAGTAGAACATAAATTAATATAAATCCGTTCAAACCAGCCAAAAAAAAAACTGTACAATATACGGTCGCGCTCATGCGCAAAAAGTAAAAATCTTGCGCAATATTTAGTTTTTTTTACCTATTGCGCATGATCGTGACTGAACATTATACGGTTTCTTGGCTGGTTGGAACAAACCTTATAAGTTATAACACACCTATTGTAGGATAAACAAATTATCAGTTTGACATTTCACTGTTACATAGTTTAGTTACTATTACAGTTTGCGAACCTTTTAAAAAATGTCTCTTGCTACTCTGCACTTTCTACAACTTTTATTACTTCTTTATTAGAAGCAAATTTGTGATTTTTCAATTTCAAGTACACTGGAAAGAAACGACAATAGACAAAAAGACAAGCCCTATTTTCCAAATGAAGAAAAACATTCGATGCAACATTTCATATATGGATGCATAAAAAGAAATATCCTTTGAACACCGACAAGAAAATTAATCAAAGTAATTTTGGACTTTAAGCTTCCATGAGGCCTACATGACATCGTTATTATTAACAAATCCAAACGCCTCATGGACAAGCTCGATTCCTTCACCAGGCAAAGAAGCAAAGAAGATGCTTTTCGACAAGCTCAGAATTTACAAAGATATCCACAGACCTTCCCTAACCTATGCATCCACTGCATGGGGTAGCATCGCTCTATCTCAAATAACCAACGTTCAAACAATACATCCGGGATCACTTTATCAATTTCTACACTAAATGATCCACTAATATATAATCATTTAATAAAATTTTTTTGAATACACAACACCAAAGATTTAAGCAAAATTAAGAAATTATTATGTTCCTCCTCCTCCAGTCTATCAGTTTTAACAGACGCGTAGTGATTATTTCATGGGTTTAATCAAGCCGTCACTTGCCGCACCGTCTCTCGTCTTCCATTTCTATCGTATGTTGATCGGGCGGCATGCTCAACATCTGTGTCCAGGAGTACTTCAACGATGTCCAACCATCGTTTAGGCGATCTACCTCGCTTCTTTTTATCATTTTCCGCTGTTTAGGTTTGACTTTTGCCAGTATAGACACATTAGTTCTGTGCTCAGTCCAGGATATCTCAAACATTTTCCGCCAGCACCACATCTCAAAAGCATCAATGCGCTGTCGGTCCGCAGCACGAACAGTCCAAGTCTCACATGCGTATATAAACATAGAGAATACCAATGCTTGGACTAGATTTATTTTCGTGCTTCTAGTGATATGTTGATTTTTCCATATTTTTGACAGCTGGGTCATGGATGCGCTCTTCCAAGCTGGATTCTTCTACGGATTTTGTCTTTACATCCCCCATAGTTACTAATGACAGCACCGAGATAGACAAACTTGTCGACAACCTCGTAATTACCTATTTGATGTATTTGTTGATGGTTCTGATTTCCTCTGTCGACAATCATTACTTTTGTTTTATTTTTGTTGATATGAAGACCGTGTTTTATGCTCAGAGTTTCCAATCTTTGTAGGAGATCCAGAAGTTCTTGTTCACTGCTGGCAATAATCAGTATATCGTCGGTAAATCTCAGATTGATAATCCTCACTCAGCTTTTTTTTCAGAGTTTTTCATCTTGATCCACAGGTCATTAGAATCGTCAACAGAGCTTGGGATGGGCATGTGTCAGTTCTTCTATCTTCTTGGTTAAGCTTGATGCGTCCGTGATCTCATATCTTTTCGTGTTACCGCTTTTTTTCTTGTCTTTTAGTTTAATACGAAATATGCAAGAGAGCAATTTGTGGTCCAAATTGCAGTTGGCTCCAGGAAGAGTTTTTTCATTACTAACAGAACTACGTCATCTTCTCCTAATCAAGATGTAATTAATTTGGTTTTTGTTAATCTGTTAGGGAAAGTCCATGTGAATAACTTACGGATATGATTTGGAAAGTTGGTATTTGTAATAGTGAATGCGTTGTCTACACAGAATTGTATAAGTCCGTCTCCATTGCTATTTCGACCATTACTATTTCATTGTTAGATATTTTTGATATGGCTGCTCAAAGTGTGCCATTATAATTTAAATTAAAAACAAATAACAAAGATCCACCTATTGGGACATAATTCTCAGGGTAGAGCTAGATTTTTAGTAAATTTCCATTCATCCTCTTATGATCTCATACGAGGAGGTTCAAAACATGACAATATTTATTTTATGCTTTTTAGTTTCCTTTTTGAGGTCGGTTTAATTTTTTGTTTAAAAGTTTTTTATTTTTTAATTTTTAGTGATTAAAATCTACTAATTACTACCTTAATTAATTAATTTGCTCGGTTTAAAGTTCTCATCCATGCCAAGTTTTAACAGAATAAGTTCACAAATTAAAAATCAATTATCCTCTATTTTCTACCCTTACGGGTGGATTTTTTATGGGAAATTAAAATGGGACCACCTTGGAGGTATACTCTATCGAATAAAAAAAAATTTATCAAAATCGGATCACTCTGTAAAAAGTTATGCCCGAACATCCATAAAAAAAAAGAAAAAAAAACATACAAACAGACGAATTGAGAAACTCCTCCTTTTTTTGAAGTCGGTTTAAAAAGCATCAAGCTCAGTGTCAATAGCGTCCATAGTTGGAGCGTATATTTAAAAAATTATAAGTATATGAGTAGGGCAACCCCTCCTCTGTTGGTGTTTGGTCCCGAGTGGTATATCGTAAAATAGTCACTTTGAAAATGTCCCGACTGATAAATTATTATATTATTTAATACAAAATTAAATTAAGCAAAATTAAGCACTACTATTTTTTCAGGTACAGCAGTAGGTGGCTTTTTCCTTTCGAGTTTTTCCGATATAAGCGGTCGAAAATTTATGATACCATTTACTCTTATGCTAATTTTTACTGGAACCTTTGCTTGTGGTTTTGCTCATGGACCTGTAATGATTATAGCCTGCGCATTTCTCTTAGGCAGTGGGTAAATATTTGTTGACATTTTGCGACAACAATGTAATACTTTTTATATTCTAGTATAACAGCTAACGCAAACTGCGTAAAAATTCATTTAGCCGAAATTTTGCCGGCAGGACGACGTGGAACCTGGTTAGCATTTCCTGATCTGTTTTGGAGTTTTGGATACATTTTATCATCTCGTAAATAGTATTTTTGGATCAAATTTCAAACAGTAATGTGTTACAGTTGTAGCTTGGCTTCTAACGCCTGCAATCCTTCACAATCAAAAATTTGATATTAGAATGGCGACTTGGAGATTAACGTTCGGTTTATCGGGCATATCGAGCATTATGGTTTCATGCGCTACAGCATTATTACAGCCGAGTCCCAGATATCTAATATTTAGGAGAAGATACAGCCAAGCTTTAGACACTCTCAAAAGAATATATGCTGTTAATAGTTCCAGACATGTCGATACGTACACGGTAACAATTTTACATCTTCACGATAATATTAAATATTCATTATACATTTTAGATTCGTCAAGAAGACTTATATGGATGTGTAGACGAATTTAGTTTAGTTGAAGACTACGAACCTACGAATTGTACACAGCAAATAATTTTAGCATTACAAAAATTTAAAAAGTCTATGAAGCTCCTGATGAAACAACGTTTTGTATACATTACAATTATACTTATATTTATGAAAGTCTTATTTATATTTGGGTAAAATAATACCATTTTATTTTTATTTCAACTTTTAAGTAAATTTCAGAATTTTATCAACAAATATTTGGCTATCCAAGATGTTAGAACAGAGTGGAAACGAAAATTGCTCGTTTACTGGATTATCAATTTTACACTTAGACGAAGGCATAGTTTTCTGCAATAATTTTAATCTACCCATTTCACTGTACAGAAATTTTTTTCTGATTGCTTTAAATATTGTATTTGGACAAATTATTCTCTTATTTCTTATTGACCGAATTGGTAGAAAGATTTGTATAGGTAGGTGAAATTTTTAATATTGCTACAGTTGTTAAATAGATTTTGAATTTTTTAGTTGGGGGTTGCATCATAAGTGGAACGTGCAGTTTCCTTTTGGGATACTTCAATAACGCCTATTTAACGCAGTTTTTGACTTCATCGATTTTAATGGCTGCATACAGTTTAGTGGAATCTGCTCTCAGTGTGGTTATAATAGAAGCTTATCCTACAGCAGTTAGGTAGTCCACTTATCACTTTACCGACAACTTACGACAACGTTCTGTTTTGGAACGTTTTAGGGGAACGGCTGCAGGAGGTACTCAGTTTTTTGCACACTTTACAGGAATTTTCGTAAAGATCTTTCTTCACACACCTTGTCACTATTCATTTATATTTGTAGGAGCCTTTCTGCTAGGTAAGTGTGTGCTTACATTAAATTCTCAGGTATTTCTCAAACTATTTTTGCTTCCTAAACCATAATTTTTGAGTTTGAAAACCATTGAATAATATTTATACTATTTAAGAATGCAGAATTCCAAACATAAAGCTACACATAATATTAATTTTCAATTATTTTTCTTTCATTTAATTTATTAAAATATATATGTAAATAACTACGGTCTGGATTATGTTATAACTTTTCATATTTATTAGCTTAAATAATCTGACATCACGTTCTTCGGTTTATTTTTCTATAGTTTCCATTCCTAAAATTTGATTATTTCATTCTTTAACTAATTTAGCAATGCTGAACTGAATCTATAAATTAATCGGAAATTGTGATAAAAATAAAATATTACACACTTGTCTATCCAATGTTATAGCATCAGTAGTTGGATTATTAGAATTGTTGTGTGGTATTCATTCAATAAGATTTATCCCTAAAATAATAATTCTATATAATTTCTAAAAATATTTTGTGTAGTGCGTAGTATTTAGTTGATGTTTGAAGTAAGTTATTGCTATACTTAAATTATTTTAGTACACGGTGTTACCTATTCATTATAAAATTTTCATAATCGTTAGCAAATTCTCACTTCTGTGTACATAATGATCAAACAATTTTCAGCTGCTGCGGTCCTCGGATATTTTATTCCAGAATTACGTGATCAAGCAATGGTTGAATAGTACATAAATAAATAAACTATGTGTAAAGTATGTAATTATTATTTTAAATATACTCAAAGATATTACAATGTATAATAATATGCATAATATATGTAGGTTATTACGTAAATTTCAAAATTTTCAAATTTCTTCTGGTATGTAACAATACCTGAATATACATTAACGTAGATTAAATCACCTGCAGCACTTCCACTTCTTTGCATCAATGAGAATTAACAATTAATGCAAATGATATTCAAATACGCGATTGAAATGCTCATGAAAACTTTAAAAATGACAGGTTCGCCAGACTCAAACATAATAAAGCTAGGGTTTGTAAAATTCCCAAAAGCTATGATTTTATTGAAGGAACATACAATATAGCAAACCTCGTTACCCAATTTGTTACTACATTTAAATATAACAAACCATTCATACCACATACCAAGAATTTTCTAGGTTATAACATAACGATAATGACAATATGTAGCGCACCCAAATACAATTATTGCATGCTTTTTCTGCATGTAACTATAAAAAAATATTTGAAAGCATTTGGTGTCGGTTTTTCAGTTTACAGAGGTAATACGAGCAATCGGTCAGTAATCGGTGCCGGTGGTTTATTTGATCTAACAATAGAATTACAACCAAAAGCAGATGACATAGAATTTATTCAGCACTCGATGACTAAAAACAGTCAAAAACCTACAGTTCCAGCTACAGCTTGACGTAGAAATCAAATAAGAGCATAAATAATTTTAGAGTAGCTTAGATTTGTTTTTGCTTAGAATTGCAAAATTCAACTGCTTTGCCTTAGCTCCAAACTACATAAATCTGATTGTGATAAACCATAGTAAATTGATAGCAGCTAAAAATAGTTCAAACCCATTAACGCTTATTTTGAAAAAAAAATAAAAGACTTTATTTTAAGAACATGTAAACATTTTTGAAACAAAAATTGTGCTTTTTCTCACTTCAGTGTGCCATATAGAGTAGTTGGGGGGCAAAGACCCTCCGCACTGGTAAGGGTCCAAACAACGTTTAAAAAGGAATCAAGCTGTTTTATTGTGAAACTATTGGCACGTCTAGATAAATCAATATGGCCGACAACCATGTAAGCTTATTGTATAATTTTTCTTTATATTACATTTGAAAATAAGATAGGTATATTTTTGCACCATAAACTGTAGTATTTATAAATGTTCAAAACCCATATTTTCTATGATATTCTGGTTCTACGATACAATAGAAAATGTAACCTAGCACCATGTTTAACTTAATTTGATTTAGCAAATGTAAAGGTCTGGAGATGTACGAGGGCAAGGATCCGCGGCTGACGTTTGCCCCATTTGAATAAAGATAACCTTTTTTGTAACTTGACGTTGTTGACACCGGTGGCTTATGCTTTGCTACTGGAGGCAAAGTCTCTATCTCTAATAGCAAAGTAATTGTCACATTAACAAGCTGCCAAAGCCATTGAGTCTGAAAAGTCAATTTTACAAAAATGATAAAATCTACCAAGCCTGGATCAAAAGAGTTTGAGGGATTTTGTTAAGTTTTTACAGACATCGTAGAGTAAAAACTTTGCTGAACATTGCTCCATTGTTTGGGGTAAAGATCAGCAGATGACTGGCCTCTATAATAGAAAAATTTTATTAATTGACTTCAGAGTAAAGACAATTGTAGCAAAACTATAAATCCAACTTAAATCAAGTTTACTTGCAAAATCTCTTCATTTACAAAAGCAATCTCGCAAGAGGCGGCACAAAAAGATAATAAAATGTTAATCGCTAAGAAGTGATTTTTAGAGAAAGTAAGAAGGAAAAATAAAAACAAAGATCCAATTTACAATCTAAAATCAACGGCTTTCGTGTTACAACAAATGAAGTAAAACAAATGTTAGTTTCAAAGTTTTATCTTCTTTGAAAACCAAGTTTTAAACAAAATATTTTACAAGAACTTGACACCACTTTCCGGATAGTAAATTTAATGGGCCACAACTTTACTCTAGTAAACTTTTTTGAAAAATTAATCCATTCAAAACAAACATTAAATCAGTTGATTTGTGCTTTGTGCATTGCCTATAGCTTTGATTTTTCTTAAAAATCATATTGTAATGCTTTATAGTTTCAATTTTCTTGTAATAAATTGATTTTTCAAAAAGGTCAGTCGACTAAATTTTATATTTTTTATCTGGATATCTGTTTTAATCCTATTGTAAAACCTTTCAATTAAAAGACAGAATTTTCGAAAAATTTAATTTATCTATCCAACGATTTTTTACTTAATTTACTCCATTATTCGAAAGCGTTAAATTTTAACATTTTGATCATAGAGTGCAGAAATAAATATGATTTTGGCCACAAGTGGCATACTTATGCTTGTTGGTCTAAACTTGGTTTGCTTTGTACTTTTCATATCAAGCCCCAAGTCGTCTGTCTTACCAATAATGGGCAATTGACGATCCGAATTCATGCAAATGTTAGGAAGGATTAAAAGATAAACAATGGTCCAAATCAATCAAAGCATCAACTTACATACTACATTACTTTATCAAGCGGAAGACAAAAGCTTTGAGTTAAATAGTAAAAGCAAACGCTGGTATTAAAGCTATTAGCACATGCACAATAATTACCTGAAAGCTTACTTATCCCAGTGTTTTCAAAACTGATCATTAGCTGAATGATCAACCTTGACACAATCACAAATTGATAAAATTCAGAAAACTGGTTAAAATAAATGAGAATACAACCAGAGTGAATTATCCAACTTCTGGATGATAGAAAGAAGTATCAACTAACGTATTGGTTCATCAACTTCTGGATTATTCGCTTGCAACTGATACAAAAAACAATTTGATAATCTTGATAACCAAAACCTTCGCAAAATCCTCCAAATGAGCACTATAATAGGGTAAAAAGTTATCCAATAACATGACTAGTACTCAAAATAAATAATCGGTGTAATATATATGATAGCTCTACAGGCCTAGAAGGCCCATGGCTTTTCTCTACTTACCTAACCTATCTTGCTAACTTTGCGTGTGTGACGCAGCCGTATTTACGGTAATGACGTCGACACAAATATCAGGAATCACTACAGAGTGTGGATGTTCACCGGAAGGCCGAGCAAAGAAATTCTGTGCAATCCGCGATTTGAACCCAGAATTTCCGCTCTATACTCAACCAGCGATCACATCACTCCACTGCTGCGGCTGTAATAAATCATCAATAATTATGCGAGCGTCTCTAAAACAAGCACCAACTACCATTTTTATCTTGAAGAATCTCTCCTCTTCCGCGACTTTTCCAGATTATCATGTCATTTTATGATGTACAGGCCAGGTAATATAAAATATTGGTACGCTACTGATAGTAAAATCTTCAATTATAATGCTACGACAGTCCTCGCCAGGGAGTTTTGGTGATGCGTCATTCTAATCCAACCAATTACAAAAGCTTTTTTGGTTGTTTAACTAATGGCCGTATTAGATATAAGATGGCGTAACACCAAGGTTTTCTGAGTTAAGAGTTAAAAGTGTAAAACAATTTTAAAAAAACGTATAGGAACAACATTTAAAAGCTATAGGTACCTAATGAAATTACGCAAATAAAAGCTGTAGTTTTTTTTTTAAAAGAAGTTTTCCAGCCTCTACAACTAGAGGAATTTTCTACATAATCCCAATTTTATAAAATTGTACCTACAATAAGGGGCAATAACATTATTATAATGTGTAAATTCTGATCCCCTGCTTTAATATTCATTGTTCAAAATTAACTTTAAAATATTAGGTTTCTATTTTCAACTTTATCACTTCTAAACAAAGACAAATTTTCTTTGGTACCTTATATGTTTTTGAACCCGAAGTTGTTAAACATATCTGATGTTTGAAGATTTAGACCGATAATAAAAAATCTAAAAATAAAATTACAAAAATAGAAAAAATCTATAAGAGTATTCACACTGTCGTGTTTTATTCCTTTGTATTTCTACACCGTTGTATTTATCCTAAGATTTTGTATTACCAGGTGTTACTAGGTTAAATACAATACTGTGTAGAAATACAACACAAATACACAAGCGAGTGTGAATACCCTCAATGTATTTTAAATATTCCTTACAAAAATAAGAAATTCCTGATGACCCAAGGGTCAAGGCATTTAAAATACGCTATAATTTCAATTAATTACGAGCAGTATTTATTATTATTCATATATATATTTTTACCTTATATATGTATAGTATTAATTTACCAAACAAAAACTCTTAAATTTTCCGGAAGACCCACATAAATAATTAAAGTAAAGATGTTAAAGAATCAAATAGTAAATGCACGATGCGTTACATTCCGTTTTGTAAGAAACTAAAAATAGTTTATTTTGTGTTATTAAGTTTTAGTAGAGGAAGTGCATCAATTTTATTTAAATGCCGAGCATCTATTTTTAAATATTACAATTTTTATTATAGCATTCTTTTGTAATCTTATAGATATAAGCTCTAAAAATGATTTATCTATGTAAAATGCGAGAACAAACTGAAAATAAAATACATTACACAATGCTTTAGTATTCACATGGATAAACAATCAGTGAGTGCTTCCTAATATTATTCGTTATACTAATACACAAAATAACCAAACACAACAAACTTTTTCAACTTTTAATCCACGCAAATATTTTACACAATTTTTACTAAAAATAATTTGATCTAAATTCGCTAATCGCTGTTCATGAGCTCCTCTCGATACGTCGTACGATATAAATGTAAACAGTTATAAAAAATAGAACAATTAGAATTTTGGTATCTACATAATACGCAAAATTATAATAACAACTCCATTTTGCTAAACCAACACCAAAAATAAAAACTAAAGTAAATATTTTGAAACTTATTCACAGGAATCTCCATATGCACTTACTTGCAATAATTAAACATCCAAAGGAAACGACCTGTGCGCGTCGAAATTCTTAAAGTATGTAAATTTCAGATGGTACCGTGTGCCAATGCTAAATCTGTATTCGACGCCCGACGTCGTAGTGCCCGGACAGTCTAAATTGTCGGACGGATTACAACGTGTTTTGGTTTCAGTTAAGTTCGCGATTTATACACCGACTTCATATTTATAATACCAATTCATTAAATAATAAAATGAATGCGTTTAATAATTATTACATCCAACTTTTAAAACATATGTGTTTGTGTAGGCGTTCCATAAAATTTTTGTATGATATATAAACAAAATATTTCTCATCATAAAATGTGAAACTTAACCGACAGTAAAAATGAGTGAGCATAACCAGGATACCACACCTAAAGTAAGACCGCGTAGAAGAATTAAGCGAAGATTTAGTAAAACACGTTTACCAACACCACCTCCAAATCCAATGTCAGAAAGTTTTCAACAACCAAAAACTCCTACCGAGAAAAATGTCAATTTCTTTGGTAGTGTTGATTCCGGCGAGACGTCTCCGAATGTATTACATAAATCAAATTTAGATCCTCTTTTTGCTCCGGTTATTGCCACTAATCAGGCGTTTGATCATTTGGACAAGTTATATAAGTTAATGGATCAAATGTTAAGTTTGAGGCAGCAAAATGCTAGATTACAGAAGCGACTTTGTGACTTGCAATACCTCAAAAATCTTCGAAACTTGAACGAACAGTTTCATAATCCTAACGCATTTAACGACCTACCAGACTTGGACGATGATTCCATTTTTGCAGAGACAATATTAGATACAATACTATCTGGAAATAAAAGAGATCCTAAACAAAAATTGTGGGCAAAGACTCGTTTTAGACAATCTATTATAAAAAGACAACGAAATCGTAGTTCATCTTTAAATGAAAATGGTATAAGCATCGATTCCGATGATATCCAAAACCGTAGACAGTCATCCACCTTAACTGATAGAAACAAAGCTGCAAAAATTTCAAAATGGACTAAAGTGAAGGCAGCATTCAGGTGGGAAAAAGCTTCCCCAAGCGTTAGCGGAGCTAAATCACAGGACAGCGGTTTAGGGATTATGGTTCCAATGAATTACGAAGTAGCTCGATATTTAAGAGTACCTTCTAATTCAGATGATCACACTGCAATAAGTACAGGAGATTCCGGAGCTGCCGAAGGTTCGAGTCCTGGATCATTATCTTCTGCATCATCTGCAGATGATATACATCATTCAGGTACAAAATTTTCAAGTTTGAATTTCATGTGTTATTTGTGCATTATAATTCTGTAACTTCGGTATTTATTTACACTTTTGCTTAATCGTTTGATGTTTATTTAAAAATTTTAATGACGCTCTATAAGAATTACAAATCAATGGATACATAAACATGGGCGCGTCTAGTTTACACTATAACATACTTAATTTATTTTTAAAATTTCCGAAATTTGATTAAACGTAACTAAAAATACAAAATATGCTATTAAAAACTTTTAGCTTGACGATGTCACAAGATGACGAAAAGTTAATTATTAATTAAGTAGTTACTTATTTTAGAATATCACAAACCAATCAGCAATGATATTTATTATAAGGTAAATTAAATGGGAATATTAATAACCACAAAATTATAATTATTTTTATAATTGAAGGAAAGTGTTAAAATTAGTTCGGGTAGCAAAAAGAGAAAAAAATTGAATAACCTAGTAAGTCATTCCTTCGATAACGTTTTTCACGATGAAATTAAAACTGACGTCAGCGACTGTGAAGACCATTCGCATAGTATAAACAGTAGTTTTTTGGAAGATTCATTAAAATCGGACATATCAAAAACTGAAATACCTAAAGATGTAGAAAAATATAATCGAGTGGTTGCTGACGACGAAACGGTAATTTTTTTCTCTTATCTTTTAATTAACATGCTGAAACTAAAACTTTAATTAGGTAAGCAAACAGAAATCTACACCCAAAAGGGTTTCAAAATGGATTAAAGTAAAAAAAGCATTCTTAAGTCCGACTCTGGTACACACGAAAAATACATCGATCACGAATCGATCGTTTGGACATTGTAAAGGTGAAATAACTTTTAGTTGCAGAAATTTCGGAAAGCAACTCATAACCGCTTTTCAATTCCAGAATTCCACTTTACTAAATCTGAAGATGAATCGTATAAAGTTCAAAACGAAATCGAAAGAAATTACCAAGAATTGCGAGACCGAATTTATCAGGAGTTTGACGAAAAATATCCAGAATTGAGAGATTCTATGTCTAGCAATTTAAGCGATTCGAATGGAAACAATGCAGATGGTGTTACAAAAGAAGAAAAGAATCAAACTTATATTAACGCACGTTTCAAAGCACAATCAAATAAACCTCGAGAAAGTATTCAAATGCTTAAAGAAAATTTGGCTCCAGAATTTAAAAAGAAATTGGATGAGTGGGAAAAATTTAAAAAACACAACGCGAAGGATGATTTAACACTTGTCACAAAAACAAAAAAGAAACTGGGAGAGTGGCCTAAATGGAAATCGGTAAGCAGTCAAAAACACGATCACAATGATCCACAACCTTCAACGTCAAAAAGTAAAAAGTTAAAAGAACAAGATATTAGGGAGCTGCAATGGTTTGAAAAGGAACTAAATAATATTGAAAAAGAAAAACAGATTTTAGAACTCGAAAGACAAAATTTTATTCAAAGGGAGGAAAGGTAGTAAAATGAAATTTTTTTTTTGAAACTTTTTTATTGTTGCATGCTTTAGGTTAGCTAAACTTCGACGAACTGTCATAAATAATGGGAATAAAAAGGATATTTTGATACACACACCTTCTGGATTTTACAAATTTGAAGGAATTTCTAGAGAATTTACTCAAAAATTATGCGAATGGGAAAAAGCGCAAGGGATCAAACCGGAAGAATCTACTTTTGCGTTACTCAGTTCTAGTTTTACTCCAAACATCACTGTTGATCCATGTGAATCCGATATTCGTTGTAAAGATTACAGTAAAAGTATGATAAAACCAAATTTAATTTTTCTATTTTAGCAACGGAACATAGCAACAGTTTAAGATTGTTGAGATCAAAATCAGCAGAGAGCGTAGCTGTGTCCAATTTAATAGAGCCATGTTCTTCAACGGTACATCATCCGTCGAGTTTGTCGCTAAACGATGTAGAAGAATTGGAAAAACAATGTTTTTCGTTATCTGAAAACTCTTCAGCTCAAGATATTTATAGTTCTTTAGATAAATTTCAGAACGATGAACCGGAAGCTGTGATTGTAGAATTTGAAGATGTCGTGGAAGAAACTGCTGCACCATTAGAATTTTTAGAGGAAAAACATTTTCCCATTTATCAATGTGAAAAGACGTTAAGTATTTGGTAAATAATTTGTTTTTTTTTTAAGAAATTATACGTTTTCAGTTTTTCTTTTTAGTGATAATAATTTTCAAATAACTCCATGTGTTCAAGTAGTTAACTCGAGCCCTAATAATTCACAGTACAGTTTTTACTTAATTGAACAAAGTTTGACGCTTTTGAAAAGCATTACAAGTGACGAAAATGTGGAATGCGGTTCTCTAGCTGCTAATTTTTCAGGTAGTTTTATGTTTTGTTATAATAGCAAAGATTATATAATACAGATAGCCAATACCATCAATGTCGTCTCAAAAGAAGATGGGAACCATGTAGTACAGGAGACGACCACAGCTAGCGTGCTTGTCGGAGAAATCAGGATGTAGTCGTACCGTGGAATACTTTTCGAAAATACATTGGCGTTGGCTATCTGTATATATAATATAATGTGTGATAATAGTAAATATTTATAATTATTTTTAGGAATCGTTCAACATGATGTAGGGCTACATACTCCAGACTTAATACGGCTGCAGGTAAGTTTTCAGGTGCCTTTACAAATAAAAAATTTTATTATCAAAAAGTTATCATCAAATGGCCGTATTGCATTGGTAATAATTTGCTTTGGATTCTTTCCACTGTAATATAAAAAAATCTGTTTTTCTAGATAATAAAAATTTATAAGATATAAAAACACACCTCTAAACCTGGGGGTATTATTTGGAAGATACTTCCATTCCTCCTGGTTCCATTCCCCCTCCTCATAGTATTAGTATTATGACATTGAAATATCTATTTGGAACAATTAAGATTTTTTATTAAATTAATTGACAGAACAGACACTATGTTAATTTTTGTGATCGGGGAGTTTGGGAGGTATAGAATACCTTCATTTAATAATGAGAAAATAGTCAAAAAAAAGCTGAGTTAAATGGTAGGAAATTATCACTATACCTTGAAATACCACAAATAATACCACTAATTCAATCCAATCCAGTGCAACAATCAAACTAAAGGGGCCATTCTAACACCATAAGTGACACCTGGTACCGCAGTAGATCTCATAAGGTTGATGATAAATTATGTTCTTAAAAACTAACTGCCATAAGACGTGATCAATGTGCACCAAGCATCTGCTCGGCCTGTGGTCTCAGTTTAGGGTAGGTGAATATGACAAATAACATTCATGCATCTATTTCGTAAATTTTTTTTTAGGTCAGTTTATCATTTTTTCTTGGTACCGCCATTTGTTGATAATTTTTTGATTACACTGGTTCATTTTAGAAAAAAAAAAACAGAGATACACAAAATTGAAAATTTTAATACCAATTATAATTAACATTTCTTCCAGGAAATAAACGAAACTCAAATACATCGCGCAAATCAACTTATAGACAATTTAATTGAATTACAAGAATTGCATTCAAAAAATATTTCTAATATAACCGAAGAAGAATTTATATCCAGCGAACTTCATTTTCATAATCTGTTGGAATCCTCACAAGATATATTTTCAGATTTATTCCAGATGGTATAAAATCCTCGTTATTCATTTTTACAACAATTTAATGTTAACTTTTACAGGCAGAACATTTACAAACAATTTTGCAAAATAAAAAATGTACACCGTCGTTCAATTTTACGGATTGCATATATTCCGACGTAATTGCAACTACATCAGAATTAACTTCCAAATTTTCCGAATACAAAAGAATCCTAACCTATTTGTTTGCAGCTTCAGGTAAGGAAAATCATCAACATATTTTTTAGTTTGTTTTTTTTACAACATTTTTGTAGATTTAAATGCACCTCAAAGATACACAAATTTAGGAAAAGAATCAAAAGAAAGTCAAAGTATTGTTACCTATAGTGAATCGGAAGATAACCTGGAAAATAGCCAAGAAATACTGAATAATAAAAGAACGAGATATAAAAAAAGAGATTATTATAGTAAACAAGTAACGGATGAAAGTGAATATAACGATGTAAATCATAACAACAATAAAAGTTTAAGTTTAGATGAAAACCAAGAAACAACTGTAAATTCCTACGAAAATCTTAACGCAAAACCGACTACTTTAGAGAAAGTTATAATTCCTACTAAACCTACCACATTTTCTGATCATTCGGCATCCGAACAAGAACCTGTCGATATTTTTGTTAAAACTACAAAAAAGCGATTTGCTCCAATAATTCAAGTAGAACCCACAAAACTTGAATCAAACGACGAATATAAATCGGAAACAAATGTAAAAAACGAAGAATTTCCTTCCACAATCCAAGAGCTAACTTTTCGACTACCACCTTTACCGTCATCTCCAATTTCTCAGCGAAAAATGAGCAAAGATATTTCACCAAGCATTCGTCTTATGTTGGCAAAATATAATCAACTGATTTCGGAACACGAAGGAAACGGTTCCACTAAATCTGCCGGAAGTAGTGGTTCAGCATCGCCAGTTGCGTGGAGATCTCCTGTAAGTGAACGAAGAGTGAAAGCCCAAAGAGAGCGCTACCTAGAAGTAGTAAGACAAAATTTTAAAGGTAACGAAGTAAAAAAATCTGCAAGCGCAACCATCTTAAGTACAGAAAAGAAAGAAATTCCTTCAATTTCTACATCGGATATGACGAACACGAATCAAACAAAAAAAGTGAGAGGAATTTTGAGATCGACAAGTGCAAATGCAATTCGAATTACTAACGATAATATAGGTACAGAAAGCAAAAATTCGCAGTTGAAACTTTTTATTCCGCAACAGTTCGAAGAAAGCAATGCACCTTTGCCTACCTGGAGAAATATTCAAATACAGAAAGCTAAAGAAAAATTTTTTAACTCGGCTGAAATATCTGTGGTTGAAACAACGTCAGCTCCAGTTCTTATTGAGAGAAAGAAACAAAACGCGATAAATCGGTTTAGCCAAGTTAGTGCTGGAAGCGAGTCCAGTTGCGACTCTTCTGCTTATCCTGGAGCGCTTATAAAATCGGCTAGTGCAGGAATGATACACGTTGATGAATATACTTACAGAAATATTGATCCAGCGCTTCACCAAGACGGTTATGTAACTTTGCCAAGGTTAGTTCAAAAAGAAAAAGAAGGATTTTTAGGTGGAAAACTTTCGTTATCAAATATTGCATCAAAGTTTAGAAAAGTGAGGATGAGGAAAAGTAAAGAGAAAAAGAAAATGACAACTGTATCCACCTTGTGTCGACAAAGTTTGACTGTCGATATTAATACAGATAATCAAGAAAGTGTTTCGCCAAAGAAACAAAATAGAAGTGATAGTTTAACAGTACCTGAAAATCAAGCTGCTTCCTCTTCAGATGACACTTCACCTTCTTCGTCACGTTCTGGTAGCTGGATTAGAAGATCTAGAATATTTAAAGCTTTGTAATTTTATTAGATTTTAACTTTTTTTTTAATTATAATTAAAAAAATATGAAATGTATTTATGATCACATTGTTTCCATAAAATATTTTTAGTATTTTTTGATTTTTATTTAAAGAGCGAGTAAAATCAATTTTAGAAATGGGAGGGTAGTTTTCAATTGTGAAGTCAAACGTCAGTATTTCTGCGGTAGCTTTCGTCTATATCCATCAATAAGTGAATTTTGGTGGTTATTATTTGTCCATCTGCGGTCAATGACTTTAAATACGAAAAAATCGTCAATCATCCCTTGCGTAGGTGTGCCAAAACACCTACCGCGTTCTTCGAAATAGGATTTTGATTGACTTTTCTTAAATAACTTACATCCTATATATATTTTTCGTTTTAGGTAAAATGCAATTTAATATAGGTGTATAATTTAAAAGCACTTTTGGAATATGGAAAATTTACAGAAATTTAATTTTACACTTCCGTTCAATGTTCATTGGAATCACTATTATATTTATTAGTAATTTTGAAATATTGTGGTTTATTATCAAATATAATCATATAATTATAAGTTCGTTATTTTGAAAGTATTTTTCAGTATATAAAATTAAATTATTGAATATGTTGCATTTTTCAAAATTGAAAAACGAAAAATAAAAATTTTATTTTTATTATTTATCCTAAAAATTTAATGATAATGTTGTAACTTTCCGTTAAAATAAAGGGTGACAATTCACTTTTTAAGTAACAAAATAACCACCTAATGCAATTAACGCTTAGTAATTTCAAGGCCGATCTTTGATATAATGAGGATAGGTATATTAATATATCATTTAAAGCAATATTATCAAACGTTTCGATACGTTCTAACGGGTATGTCATTTTATCCTTACCTATATGTTATTTTGAGCACAATTCCTCTACATAATATAACATGTAGCATGTAGGTATGTGCCTTGTATATCATAAAAGCATCGTCTGACAGGGCCATATTTAGAATCCGCATCACAATGAAAAACTAGCAAGAAAAATCTTAAAATTCATAGAAAACCTAAATTAATACAATGTTTCTATGTCATTCATGCTTTTACACGTAAAACCCATCTCCTCAGATTTAATATTAGAGAATAAAAAATGTACATAAAACTTATGAATTTTTCAGTAAAACTAAATATTTATTTCGAATTTACAAGAATTAAAAAATTTTTGACTCAGCATTCAATTATTAATCATTTTACCTCAATTTGCTTAAACACATTGCTTTTTGTTATTATTTCTTACTTATTTGTTTTCAAAAACTGTGGTAGAATTAATGCGTAGATAATTATCGATGTCCTTGGGATATTATTATATCTATCGAAAACATTAGATAAATGAAAACATTCCTGGGAATATTTTCATCTTGTGATCTTTGTTATTATTATATATTATACTTAATGTTTATACATACTACCTACCTACTTACTAACAATAAGAGATTATAAATTTAATTTCAATTAAAACTAACTACATTCTGTCGTTGATTGAAAAATAACTCAACGATTCTGTACTAAACGCAATAGTAGCCTATGTTACAAGAGCCAAAAGTGACTTTTTCCGTGGCAATCAAACATATGTCAAAAACAACTTAATTCGGCAACAAATAAAAATCACAACAAATATAAAGAATTTATTTTGTTTTTAGAGGAAATTAAGAATAGAAACTAACTCTGAAATGATAAATTAGAAAAAGATGATCTTGTAATGTATTTTAGAGAGAATAATTAATTTTGGTACAGGACAACCCGGCACAGGATAACTCGGCACCGGACAACTCGGAACCGACCACTCGGCACCGGACAACTCGGTACTGGGAAAACTCGGCACCGGGATAACTCGGCACCGGGATAACTCGGCGCCGGCGACTCGGAACTGGAATAACCGGCACCAGTTGGAAACATTTTTTATTGATTGGTGAATCAATGCATTTTATTGTCGGTGCATGTGCGGTCATACAAAAAAGTCCGGCTGATGATAATTTTCTCACTTAGTCGTACGCAATGTTAACGTACGGTTAATACTTTTTCGCGTAGATCCTCCTCGTGCCATGGTGGTTTTTACAAAAATTGACCCTACGCTAGCCCATAATCTTCGCTGCGCTACGCTCCGGCCGCTCCGGGCCATTTTTGTAAAAACTACACTTATTATAAACATACCCCTAGGCCTGTGGGTTAAGGAAAAGGTGGATAATCGAGAGGTAAAACTCGTTTTTGCGTTGTTTCTACAAGAACGGTGGTTGTGCACGTAAAAATTGACTATAAAAAAAACATGATTTTTGCTTGAAGTGCACTGTTAAAGCATACAAATGCTAGTCAGGCTACCGCGATCCCCTCTCTACGTAAATCTTAGAGTAATATAATTTACACGGACTGACGACAGAATGCCTGAATTCAGCAATCACAAGCGACTTAGCTTAAAATTTGCTATGAAAATTGAAGAACCGGTGCCGAGTTTTCCCGGTGCCGAGTTATCTGGTGCCGAGTCATCCGGAACCGAGTTGTCCGGTGCCGAGGTGGAAGTGCCGAGTTGTCCGTGTCCTCCACCACCCACTGCGCACAAAGTAGCCACCTCGCAGCCAGGATTTATTGTCTAAACTCTACATATTATTTGAAAAAAAAATATCAAAAAATATTTATAAGTCTTTGAAAGGATAAAACTAATTTTTAAAAGGAACTCTGGAATTTAATTATGAACTTTTTGATATTTTAATATTCATTTGCATACGATATTATTTTTATATTTGATAGAATAAATCCCAAGTAACATTTTTACTCTGCTAGATATCTGCCAGGTCTCTGCCAGAGAAATCTTACAGAGCCCTGTCCCCGTAATTGAATTGTAACAGGGCTCTGTCATATAATATGAGACAGAAAATTTGGCTATAATAGAATTCCTCTGTAGCAAATTTGTAGCAAATTATTTTTTAATACCTACCAGGGTATCTGTGAGGTATCTGCAACAGAGACCTGCCAGAGCTCTCTGTTAGAGACCTGGCAAGGTTCTCTGATAAAGACCTGCCAGGGCTCTCTGTTAGAGAGAAAGAGAGAGATCTCTGCTAGAAACCTGCCAGGGATCTCTGTTAGAGACCTGCCAGGGATCTCTGTTAGAGACCTGCCAAGGATCTCTGTTAGAGACCTGACAGGGTTCTATTAAAAACCTGCCAGGGTTATCTGCTAGAGACCTGCTAGGAAGTTGTTATAGAGTTAACTTTTACACGTTACACGTGTAAAAAAATATTAATAGTAAATTTTTGTCACATTCATTATTATTCATTCATTCATTATTATCATTTTTATTTTTAACTTATTATTTTATTTTTTTTAATTTTTCTATTAAGTAATTCATTTGAGTGTGCTATTATTATTATTTCGCATTAAACGCATAAAATTCGAACCTATACCGGCATCCATTGATTGTTTCGTAACTACTCACTCTTACCATTGACCTACGGACCCTATACTTATATATGTTACAGTTAAAACCCGAAATCAGTTAAAACCCGATCTAACTATTAAATTTTAGTTTTAACTAACCGCCTTAGTAAATTCTAGTTTTAACTGAAATAAGTTTAGTTAAAACTAGAATTAACTGATTTCTAACAAATTTCTTCAGTAAATTCTAGTTTTAACTAAAATTATACCAGTTAAAACTAGAATTAGCTGAATACTAACAAACTTTTTTAGTAAATTCTAGTTTTAACAGGTATAAGTTTAGTTAAAACTAGAATTAAGTAAAAGTAGACTTAATATTAGATAAAAATTGTTTTATTAAGCAATTATTTTTTACATTATTATTATTATATTCTACTTATTGCCACATGGCATCCTGTTGTGACATTTTGAATTGTAAAGTGCATCTGGCACTTATTCTTGAGTCAGAAAAACTTTAGAATTTTCTTTAATTTTTTTTTGTCATCGTCACTTTTAAATAGGTAAAAACTTTTGTTCAGAATTGCATTAGATAGTAATGGAAACCAAACTGTACGGTTTTTAACGATTCGATAACGAACAATCTCGAAAAGTTACCAAATAGGGGGGGGGGGGGAAGGTTAAGCTCAATTTCCATGTATCCGTTTGTACGTTTATCCGATCATACAGGAGCGCTCTCATTGGTCCAGTTACTTTAAAAGTGACAATGACAAAAATTTTCTAAAGTTTTTTGACTCAAAAACAAGTGCCAGATGAAGAAATTTTCCTAAAGACTGCAGCGCAAACAGCTGCCGTTGAATCTGGACAAGGTTTTGTCCGCTGTTCTTGTAAAAAAAATTGAACCCCAAAACGTTGCCTTTGTTTAAAAACAGAAATTATTTGCAATTCAAAATGTCACAACAGCATGCCATGTGGCAATAAGTAGAATATAGTAATAATGTATAAAATAATTGCTTAATAAGAAAATTTTTACTTTAATTCTAGTTTTAACTGGTATAAGTTTAGTTAAAACTAGAATTTACTAAAGAAATTTGTTAGAAATCAGTTAATTCTAGTTTTAACTAAACTTATTTCAGTTAAAACTAGAATTTACTAAGGCGGTTAGTTAAAACTAGAATTTACTACTTAGATCGGGTTTTAACTGATTTCGGGTTTTAACTGTAACATATATACCTATTGTCGTATAACAAACTACCTTTTAAAAAGAAATAAATAAACAATATGAATGAATTTTTGTTTTTCTTTTATTTGAAGAAATTGTAGTTTTTTGAAAAAGAAAATTTTTTTTTAAGTATGTTGGCGCAATTTTTTTTATTTAGATTTATGTTGAAAAAAAGTCAATGTAACACTTCTGTTTATTTTATAAGGCGCTTGTGCTTTTTTTTTAAGTTTAAGCAGTCAACATTTCCAATTCAAGGAAATTTTTTTTGAATATTAATTTGTAAAAGTTAGGAATTTGAATAGGAAGAGTTGGCAGCAAGAGTTGCAGAATAAAATTGTATTGAAAAATGAAAATTTTGATTTTTCAAGTTTGGCAGAAAGCCGGATATAATTTTATCTTTTGGAAGGTCAGCAGGGCGAATGGACGTCTTTGTATGGTTTTTCTAGTGAGTTTTTCCCGAAATGTTTGATTTTGGACCGGTTCGTTTTGAATTTTGAGATTATGAGATTTTTCCAAAAGTTATCAGAGTGTAAAAAGCGTTTAAGTACTTGGAATCGAGGAGTTAGTTTTTTGTTGGCGTTCCATGGTAACGTGGTGCATGGTATTACAGCGTCGTTATTTTTTTATTATTGAAAACCAAGTTTGTGATTCAAATCAATCAAATCAAGATTGGATGATTCAAGATTTAAAAATTTTAAAACATTAAAGTGCGATGGAAATTTATAAAAGTTAATTTTATTGGATAAACAATTTTATTCATATCAGTGCCATGTTTGAAGTTTGGATAATCAAATATCATCATTATTGGTTTGGTCGTGAAGATTGTGAGAAGATTTAAAAGGTACCCAACGTTTTTTTTTATGTAAATATAATTTTTCCAGAAGGTGTTTTGTAACCAGTAGGTTATTTTTATCTGGTTACAAGCAAATTCATTGGAGTGTTGGCTTTGAATTGAAATTCATCGGTTCAAACGAAAGAATCGAAGTGTTATATGGTTATTTGTTTTAAATTTTTTTTTCGCAAAAATTACTTTCCTTTTATATAAAATTAAGTAGTGTTATAGAAGAATTCATATCGTTTTTTTTTTATATATATCTTTTGACAGAAAGGCTGGCCGGAGCAAAAGTTTGTGCTTTTCTATTTGCGGATTGAGTTTCCCCCATAATTTTGATTTATTTTTTATAATTTTTTTAAAAACAGCAGTGGGAGAGTACATCCATGTAATTACTAGGTAATTATTCTGTTGGTCACACTTTTATGATATGCAACTGCTGTGAGAAAACTTAATAGTGTAAAGATTTGATAGCAGTATATTAGTAAAAGTGAAAACTATTGAAAATTATTAATTATTTACAGACAGGTATGTAGGGTGCTATGAAAACCAAAACACCATTATATGATATAACACCATTAGACTTTTTTTATGGAGTCTTTTAAAAGCAAATGTATCTTTAAATTTATAAAATTTAAAAATCAAAATTAATTTTCATGTTATCAATTATCACCAAATCACCAAAACTTCTGTGAAGATTACAATCATTTCTTGAAGACAACGGTAGCAATTTTAAAAAATTTATCAGATAAATGACAGTTGTGTTTTCTGTGCCATGATGTTTTGTTTTTCATAGCACTCTACATACCTATGTGTAAATAAAGAGACGGTCGTTAGCATAGCGATTAAGCGCAGACTGCTAATACAGAAAACCCAGTTCGACTCTGGGTGAAATAAGAATATTATTCTGACCGTCTCCACTCGGAAGACAACGGCAAACCAACGAGGTGTAATTTGCCTAAAGAACATTTGAAAAAATGTCACTATGTCCTTTCGTAAGACGAAGGAATCTGAGAGAGAAAGAGTGTAGTAAATAAAGTAAATTATTATTATTGCTTGTTTAAATCTTACATTTTCTCGAATATTTTCTTATGTAACCTTATAAATATTTAATGGGTATTTATAGAGATAAAATTGCAGATTGCAAAAATGTTAAAAAAAATACATGTTGCTATTTAAAAAAAAAATTTAATGTTGACTTCCGGTTGAGTTTAAAGTATAAAAATATATACCTTGGCAGTTAGTTTCCTATAGAAAATTTAGAGTCGAATAAAAAACTATTTAAACTTTTTTCTGTATCTAGTAAGATTTAAGAATTATTCACTGTTACTACTATATCGGTGAACATGGGTCGTACTAGCGGACCGTAGTTTAGATATCTCAGACCAGTGTGACCTATATTTTTAAGTCTTTCTATTTTTGGTTTATTTGGTATCCAGTCTTACCCCCCTATTCTGTAACTTTTTGTTATCGTTCGTTATCGTTATGAAATCGTTAAGAACCGTAAAGTTTGATTTCCACATACCATTACATTACTACTTTTTTTTTTTTTTATTTTAACTCCACGAATACAGCATCTATCTACAAGATAATAAGCTTTTGATTTGACAAACTAACAATAACAAGCATATAACTTCAATAAGCAATCTCTATATTATGTAATACAATAAGTATGATATGATTATAAACACAAAATTTAAGTCAACATTAAGATTTGAATCTGTTCACTAGATCATCCGTTATGTATCTTTTTAGTCTACGCACTTCACAATTGTTCGTAAACAGTTCAGTTGCAAGAGCGTTGGGGTGGACTGTGACTCTTTCACGGTAATTTACACTGTATCTCTCGATCTCTTCTCTGACGGAACTCAGCGGTATGTCACGTTGTATAACATTGTTAGGCACATAAGTTGGTGCATCAACTATTACGCGGAGTACCTTATTTTGAAATCTTTGCAGTATGTCAAGGTTTGAGTTTGCTGCGGAGCCCCAGAGCTGGATGCCGTAGGTCCAGATTGGCTTCAAGATTGCCTTGTAAAGTAGCAGCTTATTTTCTATTGAGACCTGGGATTTTCTGCCGATTATCCAATACATTTGTCTCAGCTTCAGGCCAAGTTGTTTACGTTTTGTGATGATGTGCTTACGCCAGGTAAGCCGTCTATCGAGGTATATTCCAAGGTACTTGACATCATCAGCTTGTGGAATTTGATGATCATTAAGTTTGACGGGTGGGCAGGTGTCTCTTCTCATAGTGAAAGTTACATGAACTGATTTAGTTTCATTGGCTTTGATGCGCCACTTTTTGAGCCATTTTTGGATTTCGGTTAAGAGGGGCATATTTTTCAGGGTCTTTTTAATTTAATCAACAGATGGCGCCTACTTAAATATTTTTATAAAATAAGAGGAATTTGCTATATTTAAAATATAGCAAATTCGTTGAGATAATACTATTCTATAAACAATATTCTTGATCATAAGCTATTTTGAGTTCGTATTGAGTATGTCAAAACACACTCACTTACAAAAAAAGATAATTAAACTCTAATCATGAATTGTGTTTTTATAAATAAATATTACGAACTCAAAATAGCTTAAGATCAAGAATATTGTTTATAGAATGGTATTATCTCAACGAATTTGCTATATTTTAAATATAGCAAATTCCTCTTATTTTATAATAATATTTAAGTAGGCGCCATCTGTTGATTAAATTAAAAGGGCCCTGAAAAAAATGCCCCTCTTAAGTTGATCTGTAAGTTCCGGGATGCAGTTGCAGGACAATTATGAGAAGAGAGAATCGCAGTATCATCAGCGAAAGTGGCAATTAATGTAAATTTTGTTGTTGGCAGATCGTAAGTATACAGTAAGTATAGGACTGGACCCAAAACGCTACCTTGGGGTACACCCGCAAGGATATCATGTAGATCGGTGTATTCATTTCCATGTTTAACAATAAAACTTCTGTTACTTAGATAAGATTTTAGTATTAGGTAGAGTTCATGTGGGATCGTTTTCTTTATTTTGTAGAACAGGCCATCATGCCACACCTTGTCGAAGGCCTGAACATTACTACTTAATGCAATTTTGAGTGTAAACTAAACTTTACGGTTCTTAACGATTTCAGAACGATAACTTTCATGATCAGTTTTGAAATTAAGAAAAACATTTTTGGTAATATGTATCTACTGTCACCTGGTTAATTTTTTTTTGATGCGAGTTCATCACTTCTATGAAAATACCTCTTGACAGTAAATAAAAATTATTAAATCTCATCATCTCGAGGGCCACTCTTACTAATTCGACAATTTTTTAAAATTTTGAAATCGATTCTGTTATCAATAATTATCATAATAAATAAAACTGTTGAAACATGATTAATGTGCATTTATTTTTAATATTTATATGTTCAAATAACATATCTACGTTTCGTTCACTTGAGATTAATACGGATGTAATCTAAACTACGCTAAACTAATTTTTATGATTGAAATATTTCTTACATAATACTGCATTATCTTGCATAAATTTGACGTGTTTTATAAATTTTATCTCGTGCTTGAAGTATAAAGATAAACCCAATCTTAAAAATTTTACTTTCAAAATTCGGCACTGAGTTGTAGACTTGACATTACCACTTCTGAAAATTTCCTCAAAAATTAAAACAAATATAAACACTAAATTTTTTGTAATCCGTAAGTTAGAAAGAAAAAATGCTGTTGTGGTTGATAAATGATTGCTGTATTTATTGAAATTTACATTAAATTTGAGACATTGGTTTTGTATTTTAAAATAGTAATGTTAACAATAACTACAAATATTGAAATTTTTAAAGTAACAACTCCATACTAAATTCTTTATTTAACTTCAGTGATAATCCTTCGAGCATTAACATTGTATTTTTCTCATTGTATTTCATGGTAATAGCTTCGTCATAACTAACTCTGTTGATTCCTTGCGGTGGATTTATAATCACAACTTTACTTATTAAACTATCTGGTTCATAACCATTATGACGCACCACGGTCGTCAATATGTTATTGGAAAAAAATATTGCGACATCTAAGTATACCCTTTTATTTCTATAATCAAAACTTTTATGGTCATCTTCATAGAGCGATCCCTGTGCACTATTGTACTTATCTAAGCATATGTAAAGAGTATAATGGTCACTTTTCATAGCTTCAGTTGTTAATCGGGGCGTATCTTTTCTTGTTATAATACTACCCCCTCTATAAAATACTGGAACAGTTTCTATGTTAACAGGTATATCTACAAATCCCATTCCAGTAAACATCGTATAACTATCGTCTTGTCCGATCTGAAACCAAGTTTCACTTCTACCACCTGGAAGGTAAACACTTCGAAGTGACACACCTTCATCCAAAACAGGAGCCACTAAAATATCTTTCCCAAGAAGAATTATATCATCAATGTCAGCTGCTTGATCTTCGTTTGGATATTCATAAATAATTGGGCGTATGACAGGCTCACCAGTAAGTTCATGATGTCTGAAAGCAGTATACCAAACTGGAAGATGAGAATAACGCTGCTGCATAGAAGTTCGGATAACTTTCTTTACAGCTTCTGTATTATTGTACGGTTCTCGTCCTTCTTGTTGATTATCTGAATGACCTCTATAAAACGGAAGCCAAGCTCCTGCTTGGTACCATCTCTGATTGAGTTCAGGTGTTGGTGTAAATGCGAAGCCGCCTATATCGGCTCCACAAAAACTTACACCAGCTAATGCTTCGGTTAGACACATTGGAAAACTAATTTTTAAATATTCCCATGTAGCAACATTATCGCCCGTCCACATAGCAGCATACCGTTGAATTCCAGCAAAATGTGACCTTGTTAATATAAATGGTCGACCTTTAGAAGTTTGGTTCATCATTGCGTCCCACGTTCCCTTAACCTGGAAAAATCCGTATATGTTGTGAACATCTTTGTGATTTACCTCTCCTTGAAGATGCTTTGCATCGTGTGACATTGTGTTTTCATTTTTATCATCTTCAAATATTGCTGGTTCATTCATATCGTTCCAAAAATGAACAATTTCACTTGTAAAATTTTCATTCTTATACAATGAAGTATAATAATTTCTAGCTTTAGGTTGTAAGAAATCTATATAGGCACTATCTCCAGGCCAACATTTTGCAATATAGTCTGTAGAGTTATCTGGTGTTCGTACAAAATACTTATCTTTAGCGTTTACGTAAACGTCATAATTGGAATCTACTTTGAAGTGTGGA
Organism: Rhagonycha fulva; assembly: GCA_905340355.1. NCBI lineage: Eukaryota > Metazoa > Arthropoda > Insecta > Coleoptera > Cantharidae > Rhagonycha > Rhagonycha fulva. The sequence continues at coordinate 37,655,694 of HG996556.1, forward strand.
TCAATTATTGTAACCAATTTTCTTTGCCTGTTTTTCAATTCGTTTTGTAAGTCAAGTGGTTTAGGAAATCTTATCTTGTCCCAAGTGAAGTATTTGATATCTTGGGTATAATCAATATCGAGCCACATAACATCTACGGGTAAATCATTATTGTCAAAGCCATCAACTACTTCTAGTACTCTTTCGCTTGTCATGTAACTATAACGACTTTGATGATAACCTAATGCAAAGTATTGGGGCAACGGAGCTACACCGGTTAGGTGAGTATATTGCCTTACAGATTCTGCAAGTGTTAGACCTGGAAGAATGTACAGTTCAACCATTCCACTTTCGCTCATAAAGAATACGTCAGTTTTATTTCCTGCTGATGTATCTACATCTATCCAAGTTTGTGCAGAATTATACCAAAAAACTCCCGATGTATGTTTGGGTGCACGGGCGTAAAGAACACCAATGGCACCATAAAGTGCTTCTGTTGATTCGACTTTATATCTGCCGTAATCTAAATTAAAATGCCGGTAAGGTTCTTCGTTTTGGGTATTTCGTAAAGCCAAATAATCTGCATGTTCGGGTATACCATAAGCATGAGTTGCTTCTGGAAACGATACGTCCAAAGCAATTGGTGTTCTTGTTTTTTCATAAACCAAGCGGTTTTTATCATTAATAACAGATATTAATTTATTTTTACTGTAAAATTTTATTTTAAACGGATCTCTATAAATTTCTGCTCTGGTATTATTACCATTATTATTATTATTACCTAACACAACTTTGTCAACATCTTTTTCAAAATTAACCGCGTTCTTCTTCACAAGTTTCTGTAATATTTCATTATTGCGATATCGATCTGAATTTTTTTCTTTTATGACCAACTTAAACATATCATTTTCCAAAGCTGTCACAGTGAGCTGTAATAAATTCGAATTTTCATCATCACTTTTTAGCTCGATTAATACTTCACTATTTCCTACTGCTACTGTATCAAAGTCTAATTTGTATTTCGGAAAGTTTTCCGGGCTTTTGCGAACATTTCCACAAAATGTCTCATCACAAGTTTTCCATGCCTTCACACAATTTGCAATTATTAGTGTGGATAAAATTATTATCCCGATATTTAATTTAACCATCGCGCATAATATATTAAATCGACTACGGATCTTTGTATGAAAGTATGTTATTTATATACGAGCAAAAACAAAGATTTTAAAATTTCAGATAAGTATCAAACACTTTCAAAACACTTGAACTGTTATCTTGTGTTCTTTAAATAAAATAAATTTGTATATTACCAAGCGGAAATTAATTTAAAAAATAATTTTCACAAGCTAATAATTTGTTTAATTTTATAGGTTGTTAAAAACTGTACAAAACTGTATTCAATTTAATAATTTACACGATTTTACAATATTAGATAATCAAAATGTATTTTTAAAACCCAACGAAGTTCATTATTATTTATTATAATTATATTTTTTCACTCATTGCTTAGACCCGGCTGCACCAACTTCTATTAAAATTGCGTTATTTAAGACTAATAACTTAATTAATAACAATTGTTATTACCCTGTTAAAATTATTTTAATAACGTTATTAGTGATAATAATAACTTTTAGTTTTTAATAATTGGCAACTAAATTTTTGGTCAGTATTTTTATCATTAAATGGTCAGTATATTTTAAAATAAATGGTCAGTATTTAATAATATTTTGGTCAGTATAAATATTTAAGTATCAGTATTAAATTGAATTTTGGTCAGTATAATTTGTTATTTTGGTCAGTACACTCTACTGTAAGTTGCAGTAAGATTTTGTTTGATTATTATAGGTATATTTTTATTTTAATACTTTTTTTAAAAAAAGTGGTCTTTCTCTTTGGATTTCATTTTAGTTTTGTATTTTAAGTTTTTATTTATTTGATTTATGCCCGTTTGCACGACCTCGGAATAAATTTGACTCTTAGCTAAGCCGCCCTTTATCATAAGGGGAACTTAAATTCCCCAATAATAAACATCCTCACGATGTTAAGTGACACTTAATTCAGTGGTGCAACGCAATAAGTGACACTTATTGATTTATGGGACGCTTAACACTTTAAGGATAGGTGGTGCAAACGGGCATTAAACAAGTCTCGTAATTACACCAAATTTATTCTTTAGGTTCAATTGTACTAAGCCCACTACTCTTATATTCAACAAGAGAAATTTTGGTGGCAGGTAGCTCCAGGGGACTCAAAAATACAAATTTTACGATTGATACCTCGATGTTTTCTGAAAGAGTATATTTTAAATAAGAGAATTAGCTAAGACGCAATGCCTTAAATGCACCTGTTTTTTCAAAAATCGAATTTAAAAACTTCGATTTTCACAGTAAATTTTAAGCAAAGTCGCTCGGGATTGGTAAATCAATTCATTCTATTGACAGTACGTGCACTTTCAACTGGTATTAGCTTTGCGCAAAGCGGGGATAACCGGAGCCACACTTGCATTGGGATGCAGCAACAGTGCACTCCAAACGAAAATCATGGTTTTCAATACTAAATGTGCGGGAAAAATGGCTTAAAGCGCCCGAGCGCAGCAAGGGGTGCTTTAAGTCAATTTTTCTTTGCACAACTACCCTGCGTTAAAAATCCACTCTCGCGTGTTTCACCCCTCAAAGATCCACCATTTCCTTAATCCACGGGCCTAGGGATATTTTTAAATTAGTTGTCGTTTTCATCAAAATGATGAAATTTGAGGCCATTTTGATGAAAACCACCATCGCAAGAGTAGGATCCACGCGAAAAAGTAACTACCGTTCGTTAAATTTAAGTAACCCTTTTCTGAAGTAATTTTTGTCTTAAAAAATTAAAAAATTTAAAATACTGACCATTTATTTAAAATACTGACCATTTATTAAAAATACTGACCAAAAGTATTTTAAAATACTGACCAAATAAATACAAGCCTTAATAATTCCTAAAATTCCGTACAGTTCATGGCAAATAAAGTGAAATCACTGCTCAAACAAGTGTATCTTTTCTTTGAATAACTAGAAAATCCTCAAAAATTATAAGCACAAATTATATATTGTTATTAATTGAACTGTTTATATCGCTATGTATTATTGTGTTTAGGGTTTGGCACCGACTTCAAACAGATCCCTAGGTAGCGCATATAATAATATTTTAATGAAATTAATAGGTTTTGACAAGAATTACACTACGACTTACGCGCATTTTTATCTTTCGAATCAAATCTGTAATTCAGTTATTTTTCGCTTTTTGGTGCCTGTTTTTTTTTCAGACGCTGTTCGTCTTGTATGATTCGCTTATGCGAATTTGATCAAATTCATATTGTCGTCGAGGAATCTGTTAATGTCAATACAGTGGGCTTTATCTTTTACCTGCTGGAGTTTTTTCCTTTGGAGGAATTTTTCTGCTGTGAACTTGGAATGATAGCGTTACATTTTGGTCAAATTTTTTGATTATCTTTTTATTTGATATCCTATAAAATTACAAAAAAACTGTAGGTAAATTTTTTAATACAAGGTCAACCTCTCGTCAGATACAAACGATCGTATGCCTGGATGTGGAAAACCGCAGTGCTCCTCGTATTTTTAGGAGGAACACAAAGGGCAATACAAGCAAACAACTGAGGATTGTCAACGGAACCTTCAATCAATTTAGCTAAAACTTATCATCCGCTAGTACTCTTTTCTCTATAAGTTTTTGAAAAAATTTTTGAAGTTATGCAAACCTTGGAGAACATTCTAATAATTATTACACATCTTTAATAAAAATTGCATCTTGCTACATACGATTACCGGAACATGGCAAATAGTAGTTTATTAATTTTATTTTGGTACATCTTGTCAAAAAAAGTGTGAGTCATACAAATAATTGCTTATGCAACCTAATAGGCAAGCAGATTAATAATCACAACTATTTGCAGTGTTCCGGTCATCGCAGCAAAGTGCAAATTTTATAAAAGATGTGTAATAGTTATTAAAATGTTCTCTAAAATATACATAAATATTGGAATTTTTTTCTATAGTGTTATTGCAAATTTACGTTTATATTTTAATTATGTAACAATGTTCCGGGAGGCAAAAAAAGGGTGCAAAATCGGATTTATTATTTTTTACAGTCTACAATGTTGTCCCAAAATTTAAAAACTTGTACCACAAATTGCTCCTAATTTGTGTCGCTTGCCCCGCTGATCTGCGATGAAATGGCAGACAGGCTAGCTAAGGGATTACACCCCCGTCCAGTACCAGAGCATGGGTCGCGCATGCGCGATTCGTGGATTCTTTCACGTTGTGACTCAGACGATCTTTGGCAACTAACTAAAGAAAAAATATTCGGGCGCCAGTCTTCTAAATAAAACACGATAGTAGAAGGGTTGGTTTTATTTATAAAACAAAAGTCGAGATAAAAGGTGGGGTTGACAATGCTTGACTCCAAAACTCCATATAGGAGACACACAAACACATAACAATTCAAGTTAAATCCAGGATACCCTGAAGGGATACCCTGGGACAATAAATCAAAATAAAAGAAATAAAAAATACAAATGAGTTGCCATATGAAGACAACCCACCAAAAATAATATCGCGCATCTAGGAAACTGCCCAACGCATACATAGCACGTCCGTAACATTGACTACAAATACTCATTCGCAAGAGATATCATCAAGTAGAATTAAATACAGTAATTGCCTTTTCAACTTACCCTTCCACTACAATCATTCCGATTCAACATCGCTATTCTTTTGGAACCTCTGGAATATTAATGGTTTATCGTGCAAACTGAGTTTCAGATGTAAAGCTAAAAATAACAAAACTGCAATAATTAAACAAGAATCAATTCACCCGCGAACGGTAACATCCCAATGTCGATGTAAAGTATTAAAGTAAGCTAATTTCCCAAATGCGCTTTTAACAAAATAAAAATCCATGGTTTTCCGGTCATCCCACGTAGTCGAAATTATCAAAATCAAAGCCGATAGGGCGGCGACGTCAAACGGACAAGGTCAGCTCAAGTGGACTGATAAAAATGAAAACCAGGTGCGAAAAACTCCATTAAAAACATCCATGGGAATAAAAAGTAAAACGCCCTCATGGAAATGGTTCCATCACGCTGATCGAACAATAGAAATATATCAGCTCCACTTTAAGTTTGCTTCCAGAAAACCATAAACAAAAGTTGAAAACCAAAATGGACGAACACAGAAATGGACAGGTGGTAATAAAAAGCTAAAATTTATCAAAGTCAAACTTCGTTCAAAATGGAAAATATCAATGTAATGCTTACCCACAAACATAAAACTGAAGGTTATTAAAAAGATCACTTCATTAAAATAAAGTTTGTGGCTTTTAAAACTCAAACATTACACAGAACGAAAATGAAACTTCCATTTTAGATGGTTACAAACGGAAGAATGCCAATTTGACAAATTTTCGAAATATTAACGCTTGCGCGTGATGGATATGCACAGGATGATGCGTAGATTTCAAACCAATTTAAATAATAGCATTTGGAATGCTACAAACTTTCAGAATTTTTGTCTAACTTTTCACTTTTTAAGTCTACAATGACTGGCCTAAAACAAACACGATGTCGTGCTGCCTATGGAATAGAGCATGTGCGTCTGAGCTATAGTAAGAGCAATTTTAACTACACAGAACCTTTTGCGATAATTATTAGATTTTTAAATATCGTCCCCTTAGTACTATAACTGAGTAACTTGATTTTATTGTTATTAAGAAAATTAAAAAAATTGAAAGGATTTAGGGACTTATCTACATTTTGCAAGTGGATAAATATATTCTATTATGTTTCTAAATATAAATTATCCACTTGTAAAATGTAGATAAGTCCCAGATCCTTTCAAGTTTTTCAATTTTCTTAATAACAGTAAAATCAAGTTACCCACTTAGAGTACTAAGGGGACGATATAATAAATACCTGAAGAATATTTCTGCAGATATCCATGATAGTCAAAAATTTTGTACCATTCAGCATTGTTTATATTATTTTTCGTTATTTCAGGTTATAAATGACCCCTTTATGTATCTGTTTTGAGCCCTATAAAAGGGGTCTTTTCTCAAAAGGTCACCTCAAGGGGGACCAACCCGACCATAAAACTAAGTTTTATAAGGTCCTAGGACCTATAAAACTTAACTTTATAAGGTCCTAGGACTTATAAAAACAGTCCTTGTTGAGATACCTGCCCGAACGATTCATCCGTTCGGGTGAACTCCTGTTTTTCGCTTATGTTGTCAATAACTTGACTAACAACTTGCGATCTTCACGCCATCTATCGATAGTTATTTCAGAGCAAACAAATCGTGAATTTTGTGGGATATTATCCCCAAAATAACGAAATTAAGACACCTTTAGTTAAAAAATTGGCAATTAAATTAAGTGCTACTTTATATTTATTTACAAAATCATAGATTTAGATAAAATCCGACAAAATTCGAGATTTTATTGCAATAATTGCAAAAAAATTAAATTAAGTGTTACTTTATATTTATTTACAAAATCATAGATTTAGATAAAATCCGACAAAATTCGAGATTTTTTTGCAATAATTGCATAACGTGACCATCCGTCCGCAATACGACGGACCGTCCGTTATTTCAACATGCTGTCCGTCAGACCAAATTGTCCGTCGTTCGGAAATTTCAAAAGAAAATCAGCCTTTTTCGCTCCAAAGAGACAAACATTGATCAACGACTTGCAAGCTTCACGCCATCTATCGATTGTTATTTTAGAGCTATTATATAAAATCGCGAATTTTGTAGGATATTTTTCCTGAAATAACGAAAAATTGTTCATATCACTCGGGCGATAAGGGTTTTCATCCTTCGGTCGATTATTCACTCGCCGCTGCGCGGCTCGTTTCATAAACTTTCGCCCGGCGGATGAAAAGATCCCCTTTATCGCCCTTGTGATATAAACTACTATTATTATACAAATTTGTACCATATTTTGACGTTTTAGTGAGGTCTTTTGACGGGACAACAAGGTTGTACTCGTAAGTTTTACTTTTGCGTTGAAGGTAAAGCGTTATGGTATTATCTGGCATAATCCCTTTGTAAGCCCTTCTTTATTTCATCCTACACTCATTAATTACCAGAGTGGCGCCCATTTATACCGACATTCACTTTGTTGAAGAACCGTATAAGATCTTGGTTTTTTTGTTTTGGATTATTCACACCCCTTTCGCAATTTAACAGCCGGCAACTTAATATCTACGGGCTAAAGAAACAATTGGCGCAAAGACCCGTAACAATCTGTTTAAATTTAAGGTACTTTACAAATTACTTAAGGTTATTCCCATTTAAAATTATTCATGACTTTGATTTTTATCAAATTAATAAAATATTGAGATCTTTTATACTTTTAATCAATAAGTTTATAATAAAACAAATTAAACATAATTTATACATATAAATTAAAGACATTTACATTATTTATATTTAGCATAGAAATAGAAGCCACTTAACCAAAAACCGAAAAACATTACCTAATTATTATTATCACTATTAACACTTAAATAACCGGCTGCTTAATTTATTTTTGTACCTCAGTAACTGACAATAATTTACAGTCTGAATGACTTACAATACAAATTAAAAAATTTCAATGCCGGTTATTTAAGTATTAATAAAACGATACTTAGATACAATATTATAAATTCTAATTTAACAACTGAATATTAAATTCTTTGTTTAACTCTTGTGCCAATCCTTCCAATGTCAAAATTGTGTTTTTTTTATTGTATTTCAAGGTAATAGTTTTGTTATAATTAACCCTGGAAATTTCTTGAGGTGGATTTATAATTACAACTTTACTTATTAAACCTCTTGGTGCATAACCATCATGAACCACCACGGTCTTCAATATGTTATTGGAAAAAAATATTTCGACTTGCAAGTACGCGTTATGTTCTTTGTAGTCAAAACTTCTATGGTCATCTTCATAAAGAGATCCTTTTGCAATATTTTCCTTATTTAAACATATGTAAAGAGTGTAATTGTCATTTTTCATAGCTTCAGTTGTTAAACGGGGAGTATCTTTTCTTGTTATGATACTACCTCCTCTATAAAATACTGGAACAGTATCTATGTTAACGGGTATATCTACAAAACCCATTCCAGTAAACATTGTATAACTATCGCCTTCTTCGATCTGAAACCACGTTTCATTTACACCACCTGGAAGGTAAACACTTCGAAGTGACACACCTTCTTCCAAAACAGGAGCCACTAAAATATCTTTCCCAAGTAGAATGGTATCTTCAATGTCAGCTGCTTGATCTTCGTTTGGATATTCATAAATAATAGGACGTATGACAGGCTCACCAGTAAGTTCATGATGTCTGAAAGCAGTATACCAAACTGGAAGATGAGAATAACGCTGCTGCATAGAATTTCGGATAACTTTCTTCACTTCTTCTGTATTATTGTATGGTTCTCGTCCTTCTTGCTCGTTGTTAGAATGGCCTCTATAAAACGGAAGCCAAGCTGCTGCTTGGTACCATCTCTGATTGAGTTCGGGTGTTGGTGTTAATGCAAAACCGCCTATATCAGCTCCACAAAAACTTACTCCTGCTAATGCTTCGGTTAGACACATTGGAAAACTAATTTTTAAATATCCCCATGTAGCAACATTATCTCCCGTCCAAATAGCCGCATACCGTTGAATTCCAGCAAAATGGGATCTTGTTAATATAAATGGTCGACCTTTAGAAGGGTGGTTCAACATTGCTTTCCAAGTTCCTTTAACCTGGAAAAATCCATATATGTTATGAACGTCTTTGTGATTTATGCTTCCTTTCAGATGTTTTAGATCATGTGGCATGGTGTTTTCATTTTTAACATCATCAAATACTGAAGGTTCGTTCATATCGTTCCAAAAATGAACAATATCACCTCTGAAATTCTCATCGTCGTACAATGAAGTGTAATAATTTCTTGCTTCAGGATTTAAAAAATCAATATATGAACTTTCTCCAGGCCAACATTTTCCAATGTAATCTGTGGAATTATCCGGTGTTCGTACGAAATACTTATCTTTAGCGGTTGCGTAAACGTGGTAATTGGAATCTACTTTAAAATGTGGGTCTATAATTGCAACTAATTTTCTTTGCCTGCTTTTTAGTTTGTTTTGTAATTCTAGTGGCTTAGGAAATCTTATCTTGTCCCAAGTGAAGTATTTGATATCTTGGGTATAATCAATATCGAGCCACATAACATCTACGGGTAAATCGTTATCGTCAAAACCATCAACTACTTCTAATACTCTTTTGCTCGTCATGTAACTGTAACGGCTTTGGTGATAACCTAATGTAAAATATTGGGGCAACGGAGCTACTCCGGTTAATAGAGTATATTGTTTCACAGATTGTGCCAGTGTTGGTCCTGTAAGAATGTACAATTCAATTATTCCACTTTCGCTCATGAAAAATACGTCAGTTTTATTTCCTGCTGATGTATCTACATCTGTCCAAGTTTGTGCAGAATTATACCAAAAAACTCCTGATGTATGTTTGGGTGCACGGGCATAAAGAACACCAATGGTACCATAAAGTGCTTCCGTTGATTCCAATTCATAACTACCATAGTCCACATTAAAATGCCGGTAAGGTTCTTCGTCTTGGGTATTTCGTAAAGCCAAATGATCTGCATGTTGGGGTATACCATAAGCATGTGTTGCTTCCGGAAATGATACGTCTAATGCAATTGGTGTTCTTGTTTTTTCATAAACTAAGCGGTTTTTATCGTTAATAACAGATACCAGTTGATTATTATTATAAAATTGTATTTTAACCTCATTTTTGTGGATTTCTGCTCTACTGTTACCATTTTCTAACACTATTTTGTCAACTGTTTTATCGAAACTTGTCAAATCCTTCTTGACAAGAGTCTGTAATATTTCATCATTGCGATATCGATCTGAATTTTCTTCTTTTATCACTAATCTGAACATATCATTTTCTAAAGCCGTCAAAGAAAGCTGTAATATGTTCGAATTTGCATCATCACTTTTTAGCCCAATTAAAACTCTATTTTGTTCTTCAGTTACTTCATCAAAATTTAACTTATACCGTGGATAATTTGTTGGGCTTTTGCGAACATCTTTACAAAATGTTTCGTCACAAGTCTTCCATGCTGTCACACACTTGACAATAATTAGTGTGGACATCAGAATTATTATACCAACATTTGATTTAATCATCGCGTATGAAATATTAAATTAACTATGAATGTCTTTCATGAAAGCTTTGTATTTATACGCTATAGGCTATATGATATGGATATAAGCTCTTGAAATTACAGATATGTATCGGATACTTCAAAACTCTTTTATTTTATATTATAAAAATTTACATATTAATTTGATAAGGTACACGATTTCCTGGTACAATTTACTCATCATACCTAGGTATTAATGTCTTAAAAATGGATTAATATTGTCGGCGACCAAAAAAAATCTCGTAGCTCCCTGGAGTAAAATTTTAAAGTAGACGATATTTTGTCATATAGATATTTATTATTTACCCAATTATTCGGAGTTGCAAGGTTTCTTTGTTATAACTGGGAATGACCTTTCAGCAGAGTAAATTGATTTTGCCTTTATTGGCGCAGCAGAACCACCGGTTTTTATATTTATTTGATTAAAGAAGTAAAAGTCTGAAGAGAGGGCAAATGTTGTGAATAGGATGGATCCGCTAACTCATACTTCGATTCCTTTAGTTTTTCCATTGCCAAAGTACATTTGTGAGCAGGCAAAAAAATTATTTTTTTTTTAATTTGGGTTTCTTCCTACCCCATTGCATACCCATTACTTGGATTGCAGTTTTATTTGGCGTATAGTAGTAAACCCACATTTTATTTGTAGTACCAAATTGGCGCTCAAAATTTATCCTTCAAAATCCAACTTTCATCGACAACATCTAATAACATGTTATGTACTTTTTATGTGGTTGAAGTTCTTAACCATCCTTTACGTGGATCATCTTCAACAGATGTACCTACTATCAAATTTAAATTCATCTAGCAGTTTTTTTAAATGGAAAATGAAGGAGTAAATTTTTTATAGATCTTTACCAACTTTGGATAAATATCTGTTAGCAATAAGCAGTCTAACGCGAAGAATTTTATGACATTACGGTACTTCAAAAAACGAGTAGTACGAATGTTCACTCTGAGAAGCCGAAATATTACCTCAAATTTATATGAAAACTATAATATAATCAAACTACTAATCAGAAAAGTTTAGCAAAAAGTCAAACCCGGGTGTGTTTTCCGTATCAATTTTTTTATCTGCATTTTAACGTGCATCAACTACTGGGTTATTAGCATTTCTAAGGGTGACTTGTATAGTGCAAGTTTAACCGGTAACTATGGTTTAAACTCGGATTTTGACTATTGTAATTGGCTAATCTACAGTTTAAAATTTTAAACTAGATCTATACAAGTCACCCTTAATGTTAATTTTTAATTTATTTAGGTATTTTTGTTTGTTATATGTTCTTTGGATTGGGTATTTTGTTTGGTCGGTTCTTTGGTTCACGAATTGAACTATTTGGTTCAAATGCCGAGCTAAGAAATTCTGAAGCGTCCATGATTTTAACTCAGAATTTCCGCTCTGTAACTCAACCAGTGTTTATTTTAAAATAAAATTCTTTAACGTTTCCTGTCATATTATTTCTCAATAATTTCTTTCAAATATTTTAATTTTTTGCAATCAATTTGTTTATTAATCAAATTTAAAAAAAAAAAAGTTTTATCTTATCAAAGGAAGCTAAAAATTAAAAAATATTTTAAAAAATAATTAATGTTCTGCAATAATCTCTATATTGCATTAAAGTATTTTACTTTTTAAATTTCTTCGATAAGATAAAAGAATTGAATTTAGATATTAATTTGTTATTTCAGCTCTCACCATTTCTTATGAAATTTTCCTATAATAAAATTGTGCTTTGTAATAAAAAAGTATAGAAAAATAAATAATTTTTAAAATATTATACCGGTTAATTTCAAAGGTAGCCAGTCAAAATAACTTGTTTTGAGTAAATTAGAGAAAAATAAAAGTACGTCCATTTAGGGGAAGACAAGGACGTTCAAAACCTATACTATTTAAATTTTAAATTTAAATTTTAAGTTTAACCCCCTCTTTACCAGCTGCCCCTACTTTGCAGAATTAGAATTGTAACAATGGAGAATTGGAATTGTAACAATTAGAAAGTGTGCATACACAAAACTATTTATTTTACAAAAGAAAACGACATAAATTATAGGAAATTTCCTTTAGTTTAATTTATAATATAACTATTTTTATCGTAAAATTAGTAGGAAAGGAGATATTGGCAAAACACTGGTTTTGGGCGCCATTTCTCCAGTATGGCGGCGCGAGCGGCAAAGATACGAGGTGACAAAGTAGAAATTCAAAAAGAGCACGTCAAAATCTATAAAAATATTAATTTTCAAATCTCCTTCAAAACTCTCCAGGTAAAACTACCAAATCGTCGGTATCAAAACGTATAGACATATCTCACTTTTACTTGACTGACATAAACAATTAGATATAGCTGCATATAACATTAACAAGAAACAATTTTACTTGAAAAATGCTTGAAAATTGTTTAATAAATCACTGACAAACAATTTACAACCATTTCCTAAAAAAAAAAATTACCTGGAGAGACGATGTGCAGCTATAATTAAATGTTAGTTAAAAGTTAGATACGTCTATACGTTTTGAGTTTTGATACCGACGAAATGACTGGGCTAGTGTGTTATAATAATTATTTTATAACACAAAATTTTGAAAATGAATCAAGCCGGTTCTGTCTATTTCGTAAGGTTTCATTGTCAGTTTCATTTGTGAACAGACTATTATAATAGTACTATACTATTGGTTAAAAATCTGAGAAGCTCTCCAAAAATTGACATCGCACCGATCGCACCAATCTCTAAATTATTCTCGAAGGAGCTCAAAATTGTGATGTGATTTCGAAAAACCGCATTTAAAAATGGCTTTAAGAATGTGCAATCATCTAGTAAAACAAACCTTTAACTTCAAGCCCAAGTACGTTAAAAATAAACTAAATTCCAGTTTCTATTATTTATAATTTTTTAATGAGATATTTTAAAATGTATCAAGTTATAGAATAATAATCAAAGTAATTAATTGTATTAAGCTTTCAAACTCAAGTGGGTCTTTCATCAGAATAATTAATAACGCAAAACGTGAAAACAAATACATTTATAATTTTTAGGTTATGTCAACCGCGTAAATTTTCATCAAAAACTTATAGCGTTGATAATGCACTAAATGTTAATATTCCATCCACAAAAAAAGTAACAGATATGCCTCCTATGAGTGATCCTGTACCTAATTTACCCGAACCCATTTATGCCACTTTAAAGGAAGAACATCAAATTACACAAGTCTCAACTTTATCTAATGGCATTAAAGTGGCTTCTGAAAACCGTTTTGGGGAATTTTGTACTGTTGGAGGTAAAGCTTGACATCGCCTCTATGTTATCGGTACTAAAATAAATTTTCTTCCTTTTAGTTGTTGTCGATTCCGGTTCGCGGTATGAAGTTGCCTATCCTAGTGGAATTACCCATTTTCTAGAAAAATTAGCATTCAATGTAAGCTTCTTATATTTAATAAGGTTTAATTGAAATCAACCCCGTTATTTTAGTCGACCACAAAATATCCTAATAGGGACCACATGATGAATGTCCTGGAGCAACATGGTGGAATTTGTGACGGTCTAGGTACACGTGATACTTTCATATATGCCACTTCTGCCTACAGTAAAGGATTAAATGATGTGATCAAGTTACTAGGCGAGGCTGTTCTTCGACCTCAAATTACTGATGATGAAATTAACTCAGCTCGTCAAACGATTGGATTTGAATTGGATATGTTGAATATGCGACCAGAACAAGAAACACTTTTGATGGACATGATACACGCGGTAAAGTAAATTATTTATATAACATTTTGTTGTTATGAAGAATTGTCAATTCAATGAATTTATTTTTTTAAGGCTGCTTATCGAGACAACACATTAGGCTTGCCTAGATTGTGTCCTAAAAATAATCTGGAGACAATAAATCGATCAGTATTGTTTTCTTATTTAAATAGACATCACACGCCTAAAAATATGGTGGTTGCAGGCGTTGGAGTGGAGCATGATAAACTTGTCGAAGCTGTCGAAAAACATTTTGTTCAAGAAAAACCAATATGGAGCAGTAACGATGTCCTAGGTATTTCTGAGGCTGTTCCTGGTGATAACAGTGTGGCTCAGTATACAGGAGGTTTAGTAAAGGTCAGTATTTTAATTTGGTAAAAGATGGTTTTTATTTTGAACTTTCTGTATTATTAGGAAGAATGTGATATTCCACAATTTGCAGCATCTGGTTTGCCAGTTCTATCACATATAATGTTGGCATTAGAAGGGTGTTCTCATCAAGATAAAGATTTCATACCCATGTGTGTTTTGAATATGATGATGGGAGGTGGGGGTTCTTTCAGTGCTGGTGGACCTGGTAAGGGCATGTACACTCGACTGTACACAAACGTTTTAAACAGGTTTGTTTTTTTGTCGTCGAAACTGATATTTTAGTAAGACATTTTAAACTTTAGGTATCACTGGATGTATAATGCCACGGCTTATAACCATGCTTACTCCGATACTGGTTTATTTTGCATTCATGCCAGTGCACCTCCAAATCATGTGCACGATATGACCGAAGTTATTATTAAAGAATTGGTAGCAATGGCTGGATCAGTGTCAAATGAAGAGTTCCGGGTATGCATATAGTAATCTTTATTTTCAAGTGTCCCACTTTTCCCCTACATAATTTTTATCACAAAAACATGCCTGTATAATAAATTTAAATGATTTAAATTGTTAGATTATTAACTAGTAAAATTAAATAAATGATATTTTAAGAATTAATTATTATTCTGACGAAGAGCTGCAATTGCACTCGAAAGATCAAAACTTATTTGCTTAATTAACTACACACTATTTTAAGCTTCAATTCAGAAAACATCAATTGTAAATCAGATTAACTTAAATCAAACAGTTGGAAGTTTATGAAATCCATCATTACTATTTTTTAGCGTGCCAAAACCCAATTGCAGGCAATGCTATTAATGAATCTAGAATCTCGTTGTGTATTATTTGAAGATATAGGAAGGCAAGTTTTAGCTACTGGTCAACGAATGCGACCCAAACATTTTATGTCGGAAATAGGTGAGATATTTTAATAAACAAGTGGAAATATTCTTACCTGTTTTTTATTTTGCAGAAAAAGTAACAAAGAAGGATATAGCAGCAGTAGCAAAGCGATTGTTAAGTTCTCAACCAGCTTTAGCTGCTCGAGGTGATCTTAGAAAATTACCTTCATTGGAACATGTTCAACAGGGCCTTATGTATTAATAGTGACTTCCAAATAAATGTAAATACATTTTTAAATTATAAACCTAATGTTTATTTTAAAAATTATGTTTGAACGTAATAATTAAAGAGACTGTAAATGTCACGCCATTGTTTTATGGTTGAAATTCATTTTTTTTAAGTAAAGTAAGATCATTCATATCATATTCATTAAAAAATTGTTCCAATTTATGTAAAAATTTTGAATTAAATTTTGCTGAAATATAATTTTTTTCAAATTCTAGTACTGAAGTTTCATGTATCATGTGAGTTTATTTTGTGTATACACAACATCATATTTGAAATTAATCTACTACTTATGCCATATTTGTTCATTGAAAAGAGTCTAAATTTTCCTCAAAGACTGACAAACAAAGTCAAGAAAAAACAACAATTGATTCTATTTTTCCCTAGTTCAATTCCTTCTTCATTTACTTTCTGTGGGTTGTCCAAATTCAAAGTGACCTTTGCTAGATTGTCATTTTCAGCCATAGTAATTATAGCAATATAATGTAATAATTTTCCCTCACATTTTAGCCCCCAACAGAAGTTTGACTTGTTCTGTTAGATTGTGAGCCATTTAATTATATAATAATATCTAGGTGGCCTTGATTCCAGTTAAACTTATATACACGCCCTTCTTCCTCTACTATCTCTATATGCTTTCTATTTAGCAATCACCACACTGATCCAAAAAAAGCTGACAAAACAACGTGATCGACCGAAATACGTAGGGGGAACAGGAACAGCCCAAATCAAAACATACAACAGATAACTAAGTTTTTTGATTCTCTCAACGCACCTGGGATTCAAACCTGTAACCACCTACTACAGTCGCTTAAGGTAGTTCCAGCGTGAAATCACTTTTTGATAGATTTTTTTAAATTTTTGTTTATAGGCTAAGAATAACGTTTACTAATAAATCCCCAAGTTTTTGAATTCTTGACCGTTTAGAAGCTAAGATATTTATGCCCGTACTAATAGTCGAGGATCAATCCTAGATCATAACAACGATCTTGGCGTAACAAATAGTCCCGGCTTCGGGTAAGATCGGTGAATTCTAGATTTGATCTTGGATTTGGTAATATATCTAGTAATATTTAGTTAGTTTCTATTTATAACCATTATTAGTATCTATTTTATAACCATAATTTTTTATTTTATTATTAATTTTTAAAAAAAATTTAATTTTTAATATTATATCGTCGTTCCTGTTCAGTTCCTATAATTAAAGTTTTTAAAAATTATTTAATTATTATGAGGGTTAATGCACTATGACAACATAGCAAACACGCATGCGCCACAATGATCCGAGGATTAATCCTGGTCAGAGCAAGATCGGTTTTCGAGGTTCCATATTGATCTCGGATCGTGTTCAATCCAGGATTATTACGACTATTGTTAGCATCTTTGAACGATCCGAGAATTAATCCTTGATCTCGGATTGAGCCTCGACTATTAGTACGGGCATTAATAACAAAGTTAGCAATTTTCAGGCTCACCTCCCATTTAAAGCATATAAAACTTTCTGTCCGCCCAATATTTTCTGTTATACAAAGAAAACCGCTTGATAGAATTTTGCAAAAATTTAGGAGAGTAAAGAAAAATGTTTTTTAAGCAAATTAAAAAAAGAAAAATAACACTTCGCCGTTTTGTATTCAAGGTATAATAATTTAAAATATCATTTTTGTTCAATTTCAACACGTTCAATGGTGATCCGGCAACGCTGCTCATAGGTATGTGTCAACGAATGACAGTTTGATATGGAAGAACTGTCAAAACATACAAGTCCTGTAACCATAAATCATAATTGTTTTGACATTTTTTCAGTGCAACGTTGCTAGATCACCATAACCAAAAATATTTGATAGTAGGTGCGTGGGTATTCGTGTGTCTCAATCACGTGATTTCACGCTGGAACTACCTTAAGTTATTGATAATTGGATTCATAATTTATTATGATGAACGTATTCATAAATGCGATGAAAACAATTATTGGGCCCCCCCAAGAATCTAGGCCTTGATGCGATTGACCACTCTGCCTCTGGGTAGTTACGCCACTGTTCATTAGTGAAGATAGTGGAAAGTTGATTTGCTTCACAGAGTAACTAATGCCCGTACTATCGTACTAATAGTCGAGGATCAATCCGAGATCACGGATTAATTCTCGGATCGCTCAAAAATGCTACCAATAGTCGCAATAATCCTGGATTCAACACGATCCAAGATCAATATTGAACCTCGAAAAACGATCTTGCTCTGACCAAGATTAATTCTCGGATCATTGTGGCGCATGCGTGTTTGCTATGTTGTCATAGTGTATTAACCCTCATAATAATTAAATAATTTTTTAAGAGGGGCACTTTTTTCAGGGCCTTTTTAATTTAATCAACAGATGGCGCCTACTTAAATATTTTTATAAAATAAGAGGAATTTGCTATATATTTAAAATATAGCAAATTCGTTGAGATAATACTATTTTATAAACAATATTCTTGATCTTAAGCTATTTTGAGTTCGTAATATTTATTTATACAAACACAATTCATAATTAAAGTTTAATTATCTTTTTTTTTGTAAGTGAGTGTGTTTTGACATACTCAATACGAACTCAAAATAGCTTAAGATCCAGAATATTGTTTATAGAATAGTATTATCTCAACGAATTTGCTATATTTTGAATATAGCAAATTCCTCTTATTTTATAAAAATATTTAAGTAGGCGCCATCTGTTGATTAAATTAAAAGGGCCCTCAAAAAAATGCCCCTCTTAAATACTTTTATTATAGGAACTACAGTCACTAGATAGTGACTGTAATAGGAACTGAACAGGAACGACGATATAATATTAAAAATTAAATTTTTTTTAAAAATTAATAATAAAATAGAAAATTATGGTTATAAAATAGATACTAATAATGGTTATAAATAGAAACTAACTATATTACTAGATATATTACCAAATCCAAGATCAAATCTAGAATTCACCGATCTTACCCGAAGCCGGGACTATTTGTTACGCCAAGATCGTTGTTACCTTCGATCATATAGATGATCTAAGGTTGTTACCACAGATTACTACCACAGTAATCTGTGAAAATACCTACTAGATCAAGACAAGATTTTATCATGACATAATACTTAATTTTATAAAATTAAACAAAAACTCAACTAAACGTTAAAATATTAATATTTTAACCATAAGAAAAGAACAACACACAAGAAATTTTATTAAGAAAACACTTCTAACATTTGAAAAACGGGGGGTGAAGAGAAGAAAAACATGATATTTAAAAAATTTAAAAATATACTAAAATGATTGTAAAATTCAGAATAGTAATACGATACTATTAATTTATTTAAGTTTATTAAAAATTATTTCAAATAACCAAACAAAGTAACCCAACATCGTGACAGCGATAAATACCATAATTATGAAAAAAATTGGCAATTTTAAAGTTAAACTATACTTTATTTTACTTTACGACACTGAAATGCTGGTCCTCTATGATAAACTCAACTGATTACTAAATTTTTTATTTGTTTCACCACGTAGTTAAAGGACCCCGCTACGGCCTTATGGGTTTTGGGTCCCAGTCAAATTTAACCAAAATTTAGGATATTGTAGTTCATAATATGCTGATAAAAAGTGTCAATGGGCACAAAGCCAAAAAATGGACAGTTTTCGAGATATACGGCATTAAAGAGTTAATCTAGTCATTCTATGAAACACACAATGATAAAGTCAAAAACGATACCACCTAGAAAAAAAAATGCTGCCGTATAGAAGAAAAAATTCTAAAGAAGATAGCGTTTTTTTCATCGCTCTGACTAGTGTATTACATAACCTAAAAAATTAAACAAAGTCGAAAGAGCGGTTTCTTGAAATTAAAAAAAAAATGAATTTTCCAACAAAAAAAAAGTTAAATGAAAAAGTTGTTGAAAATAAGTTGTAGAAAGTTAAAATACTGATTCATTATTTATTTTCTGAGAAAAACGAAAAATGCCGTCAAAATTTGCCGTTTTTGTTTTTTTTTCTTAAATCGCAAGAAACCGCATTTTCGACTTTGTTTAATTTTTTAGGTTATGTAATACACTAGCTAGAGCGATGGAAAAAACTCTATCTTTTTTAAAATTCTTTCATCTACACAGCCCTATTTTTGTTTCCGGGTAGTATCAATTTTGACTTTATCATTGTGTCTTTCGTAGAATGACTGGACAAACTTTGTAATGCCTTATATCTCTGAAACTGTCCATTTTTTGACTTTGTGCCCATGGACACTTTTTATCAGCATGTTATGAACTACAATATCCTACATTATGATTAAATTTGACTGGGACCCAAAACCCATAAGGCCGTAGCGGGGTCCTTTGTAAAAAAAAATAAAGCAAACCAAAGCCAAGTATAAATTTAAATTTTAATTATTTTGCCACCATGCGCCACGCTCCCGTCGCCATCAACCCACCTAAATTTTAACGTCTGAAAGAGGCGGAGCCAAAGCGTTTAGAAGCGAGCACGTGGAATCAGTGGAAACGCCATCCCAAACGCAAGAGAAATGTTCACTTTCGAAGCAAAAGTAGCCCCAAACTGAACGCGGGATATATAATATGATCCATCGATCATTCAATAGTTGATCCTACTATTTCTATGAGTAGATCGTTGTATGATCTAAGGCCGTACTCGATTTAAATACTCGCTTACCGATTTGGGGGCGGGGTTACGAAACAATGAAATTAAGAATAATTCAACTTTTGTTGTGAAAAAAAAACATTATTACCAATAATAAAAGCTTGAAAAGTCTCGTAATACCAAAATGAAATAATTCAATCATTCAATGAACATAAATTTTGTAGTTAGTTAGTAATTCATAACTTGTTAATAATTTTTAGTCAGTGTTTTAATAATTATTTATTGCAATCACCGTAATTTACCTAAGATATTGTAAAAGATGACTACTAGATTTTCCAATACAAATGGTTCAAGCACATCCGTGCCAAATGTAAGTTGTGTATAATAGATAGAGTAAAAAAGTCTTTTATAATAATAAATTTTAGGCTTCCGATATAACTACTTATAGTGTACGTGTTCCCAAAAATGTGGAAAAAAGTTTTAATGTCATGAAATTCAATGGCAGCTTGGGTGTAGATTTCGGAAAATGGACGAAAGCTGAAATGACACGTGAAAACAACAGCAAGGAATTTAAACAGGCAACGGAAAAAATTCCCGAATTTGGTGCCGGCTCTGAATTTGGACGTAAAAACCGAGAAGAAGCAAGGCGATTAAAATTTGGAATGAATAGAAAATATACCTATCAAGCTAATAATCAACCTTGGATTTTGAAATCTCACAGTAATTGTACGAAAAATTATAAAGGAATTCGTGAAGGTGGGGTAGGAGAAAATGCTGCTTATTATATCTTTACATATGGCGATAATGGAATTCTTGAAGCGTATCCATTACAAGAATGGTAAAATATTATTTTGATTTATTACTAAAGAATACAAAAAAACTTAACTTAATTTGCTTTTCTTAATAGGTATAATTTTCAATCCATTCAACGGTATAAGCCCTTAACATCTGAAGAAGCTGAAGAACAATATAGCAAACGTGCTAAATGCGTGAATTATTTTTCTATTATGGTAAAAAATAGGTTGAAAAATGACACCGAAGATGTCGAAGATGAAGAAAATAAGGAAAATATAACGAAAAACAAAAAATCAACGGAATTTAAGCTTTCAGAAATGGATGAATGGATTACCAGTTCAAATGAGTCATCTGATGAAGAAGGTGCGAAAAATGATGATAATTCAGACGAAGATAATAAAAAAAGCAGGAAGAAGAAAACTAAGAATGGTGAGAACTTTATGGATTACTTATCTTTTAATTTAACTTTTTTGATTAAAAACAGCTAATAATAAGAAGAAAGCGAAACGTAACACAGATGTAGAGGCGTTTGAAGATTCTGATGATGGTGATGACGAAGGCAGAGAATGTGAATACATTAGTGATAGTAGCGAAAGTGAGCCTGATTATAACTTACACAGTGTTTCAGAAGAAAAGGGGCTTAAGTATTCGTAATTTGCGTTATGTTTTATCATATTTTCTAAATATTTTTTATTTTAGGAAAATTTTGAACTCGGACGAAGATGACTCGGAAAATGAAGAAAATAAAGAAGAAAATGAGCAAAATATTGAACAGAAAGTTGAAAAAAGTAAAAAAGGCAGTGATTTTAGTTCAGATAGCGACACTGACGAAAATACTAAAGTACAACAAAGCAACAACAAAATAAACAAAAAAACTGGAAAGGAACCGATTACCCAACTTTGCAAAACGTGAGTGCCCTAATTTACTGCATTGACTAGATTTCATTTCTTAAAAATTGTTTTAGTGTTCTAAATTCAAATTCTTCTCTTAAACGAAAGCAAGATTATGTACTCAATGAACCTAATAAGAAATTGAAGATGGGATCTTCAGTAAGAAATTTGACGTAAGTTTTTTATTAAATATTTATTTTATTACAGTTATTCCTGCAGATATTGAATTTTCCATAGAATAACTTTTCATAATTTACATTATTGCTTTTTAGTGAAATTGGAATTACCGAAGAAGCCATAAGAAAATATTTAAAACGTAAACCCATGTCGTCTGTAGAGTTAATATCAAAGTTTAAGTTAAAAAAGTTAAATAGCGAGGAACGTAAACAAGCAGAAGCCATTATAGTTTCAATTTTGAAGAAAATTAATCCCAAAAATGAAATTGTTAATGGGAAAATTTTATTTAGCCTTTAATTTCTTTGATAATAGCAATAATATATTAAATAAAGTGCATAATTTATTTTCAAAATATATGTAATTGTCGTTTTTCTAAAATCGTTGGATAAAAGTTTGGAGGGGGGTGGTAAAAATATTCAAAAATGTGTTCTAAAATTTCAATGTAAAATATCTTTAAATTTTAAAGTGCAAAAATAATACTCGGGGTCTAAAAAGACCCCACGTGCCCATCCGAAGGTTAAGTACAATTAACAAGGCTGGCTTTGAAATTTTGAACTAATGTCTATTGTTTATTATTTAACTAACCTAGGTTTTTGCGTGTAGGTGAAGAAGCATTGAATTAATATGAAAACCTCTCTAATATTTTTGATTTTTATTATAACTTCACAAGAATTTTATAGTTGAGAATATACATAATAAACGAGTAGGTCAAACGCTCGGTAGTTATTCCGAGCAGTAGTTAGAATTATATTCGAAATAAAACCG
Organism: Rhagonycha fulva; assembly: GCA_905340355.1. Classification (NCBI taxonomy): domain Eukaryota; kingdom Metazoa; phylum Arthropoda; class Insecta; order Coleoptera; family Cantharidae; genus Rhagonycha; species Rhagonycha fulva. Next base: position 37,678,405 of record HG996556.1, read on the forward strand.
AATTAACCTTTATGTCATTACCTATTCTGTGGTCATTACCTATGTTGCAAGAAAGTGAATGTAAGAATTAGGAGTGTGTTATCCCAATTATTATTATTCTAAAAATTTGTGATTAATAATTTAATTAGCGAGAACCATGGCTTCTTCAAATACTTTAGGATCAGTAGGATCCTTAAGTGCACAACCAAGTTCTTCATCCCAGTCATCTTCTTTAACCGTACGTACAAATTAGGTTTTCTTTGTAAAGAAAAAAATTATATTTGTTGTAAATCTTAGCCAGCTATTCAAGAGTACAGTATACGTGTTCCGAAAAATACTCAAAAGAATTACCATGTCATGAGATTCAATGGCACTTTAGATGTGGATTTTACTCAGTGGAATCAAGTTAAAATGGAACGAGAGAATAATATGAGAGAATTTAAAATGGTCGAGGAAGATCAACCTAAGTATTTAATTTTTTTTTTTAGCAACGACAAGATATTTTTATGATTATTTGTAGGTTTGGTGCTGGATCTGAATTTGGTCGTGAAGCACGTGAAGAAGCAAGGCGTAAGAAACTTGGAATAATTCAGAAGAAGTATAAACCAAACGATCAACCGTGGATTTTAAAAACTTGTGGTAGTACCGTGAAAAAGTTTAAAGGCATACGTGAAGGTGGGGTTGGTGAAAATGCTGCATATTATGTTTTTACTCATGCAGCAGATGGAGCTATTGAAGCTTTTCCGTTACTCGAATGGTGAGTTGAAATATTAATATCAAGAAAATCACTATAGAAGGTATAAATGACGTTAAAATTTCTCGCTTAGGAAGCTTAATCAAAAGGGTTCTTGAGAATGGCTTATATTATAGGATGTTAGGAACTTTTATTAATATAGTATAAATATAATTTTACTTTCCCATTTATGTAGTAAAGGAAAGTATTGTGATTGAGTCAAATATTAACTTTTGATCAAGAATGATTTTTGGAAAAATGTCTGGATATTATGTGTGTGTGTGTATTATCTTTTGGGTATGATTATGAACAAACTCATGCACCAAATGACTTGAAATGTTGCATACAATCAGGGACGTGGGGATGGGGGGAGCACCCCCCCAATGTTTTAGAAAGTTGGCAAAAATACTCAAAAGTTGATCAATTTGGCATTTTTTTATATATAAATTTACAAAAAGTTGCAAAACTTACAAAAAGCTGGCAATTTTCAATTAATGCAGTTGGCAAATTTTGCTGATTTGGAATTTCTCCCCCCCCCCCCCCGAAAAAAGTTGGTTGGGCACGTTCCTGCTTACAATTAACTAAAGAACTGATAAGAATTTGCTTGAAATCTCTCCAGTGAAACCTCTTTTATTTTGATTTTTAATGACGCGAATAAATGGTTCAACGAGATTCCATTCATCTTAAAAGTTTATATCTATAAATAATGATAGATTATGGTATGGTTATTTGATATATAAATGGATACAATGTCTCAAATGTTTCAATTTAAGTGAAAAATTTGAAAAAAGATTCTAGAGATTCTTGTTCAAAATATTCTAAGTTCATTACATCAAAGATCCATTATATCAAGATTTCACTGTAGGTATTTACTATAAGTAGATTTTTCTATAATCTTCTTTAATTTACTTAGGAGCTTAGGACTACGTTCTGTGATTGTCATAGTATAAAGAAGTCTACTATAGTCTTCTTTATACCAAGTTCACTTGGTATAATAATAATTTCACATTAAAACCAGGTACTATTTGGTTGTGCCCTAACGGTTTTACACCTTAAGTTGAATTGAAAGCTAACACCAAGAAGATACTGTTATTGTATATGATCGTATAACTCCAAATGTTATGAATTATGTCCTTATTTAACTGTAGAATGTTTGAAAATAAAGTAAAATAACATCCCCTAACTATTAAAACACGTTTTTTAATTTTACGTCATTGTTCTCAAACTTTAGACACTGGTACTAATCATGGATATAGATCAGATATACGCTCAAATTGCTGTGAAAAAGCGCAAGTTGCTTGTCATAGAAGGGGTACTCGATTTTGTCTCACTCCCCTGTTTTGCCCCCTTTACCCCTATTATAGGTATCGATAAGACAATTAAAAAAAAATTATTGAATATGAATATCAAAATTATAATGCTTAATTCTTTATTAGGTATAAATTTCAACCAATTCAACGTTATAAGGCTCTGTCATCTGAAGAAGCTGAACAAGAGTTTAGCAAACGTAATAAGCATTTGAATTACTTTTCGCTTATGTTGAGGAAACGATTGAAGGGCGACACTGAAGCTGAGCTAGATGAAGGAGAAGATAATAAAAAAAGTTCAGGTAAGAAATCAAAAGAACTCAAAATTTCTGAAATGGATGAATGGATGGAAAGTACTGAAGGGGAGTCATCAGAAGAAGAGTTAGAAAAACCGGAGGATGAAGAAGAAAAGGAAGAGAAAAAAAATAAAAAAACTAAGAAGGGTAAGAAAAAGTTTGCTTTTTATTGATTTGTTCTCATCGTGTTTTTTGATTAGCTGCTATGGATAAGAAAAAGAAGAAGAAGAAAAAGAATGATTCAGATGCTGAAGCATTAGAAGATTCTGATGATGGTGATGATGAAGGTAGAGAACTTGACTATATAAGTGACAGTAGTGACAGTGAACCAGAAAATGCTGCTATTGCCAGTGTTGCAGAAGAGAAAGCTTTAAGGTACCCTCAACTTTCATACTTTTGTTACATTTCTCTAGCATTGAATTTTAGGAATATATTAAACTCAGATGAAGAGGATTCTGACGATGACGAGAATAAATCAGATAAGGAACAAAGTCACAATGAAGATGAAAAGGAGAAAAATGAAGAAGCGTCTACTGATAAAACTAAGGATCAGAAGAAAAAGAAGTCTAAAAATTCTAAAGATAAAAAAGAAGTTAAGAAAGAAAAAAGCGGTACTATACATTTTTGAAATTTTTTAATATTGTCTTAAAGTTTTATTTTAGATCCCAATAGTGATTTTAGTTCTGATAGTAGTACAGATGAAGATGTCAAAAAGAAGAAAGTAGAGAAAAAAGGCGATAAAAAATTAAAGAAAGATGATATCGATAAAATGTGTAACAGGTAAATAAAAATCTTAAAATTTTTTAAATAAGTATTAAATACCATAATTTAAAAAAAAAATTATATTTTGTGTTATTGACTTGTGAAATTGCATAATTTCATTGAATTACATATTTTTTGTAAAAATTTGATGTAATATTATAGTATTAATGCTTTTTTGATATCAATATCTCCCAATTCTGGTTGTATTGGATTTGTTTTAATTTATATACTTTAGTGCCGGCAGTTCTAGGTCAGTAACTCCTACTGATAATAGGCGAAAACTTGTTAGTGATGCACTTGCTGGACCATCTAGCAAAAAGGCCAAGTTGGATCCTATGCCAAATTATTTATCTGCTAGGTAAGTTGTTTTCTTGTAACGATTTTCCGTCACTAATATAATTCCTCACAGTGAAATTGGAATCACTGAAGAAGCCGTGAGAAAGTACTTGATGAGGAAACCGATTACTCCAACTGAATTGATTTCTAAGTTCAAGATAAAGAAGTCTGATGAAGTGAAACGCGAGCAATTAATCAATACTATGACTGGTATTTTGAAGAAAGTTAATCCAATTAAGCAAACAGTTAAAGGCAAAATGTATCTGTTTCTTAAGTCATAATTTAATTTTTTTTAACAGCAATTAATTTTTTCTTTACGAAATACATTCACGAAATTATGACTTGCTTGAATTTTTGATTTTATATAGGTGATTGCTTACTTTTTTCCTATTCATTTATTATTGAATACTTTTTTTTATTACCTACTTATGTAATTTATTTTATCAGGATTTTATAATCTAAATAACGTTATCGAATATGTTATGTATATCATTTAGAAATTAGCAAACAAACAAAAATTTAGGTTAAGACTTGGATACTATTTTCCTGAATTATTTTGCTTTCTCTTTGACTTGATTGTATATAAATCATAATATATGTATATTTTCTATTTTGAATTTTATTGTGGAAAGCAAGATAAACTCGCACGTACTTTGGCTTCTAAATTGGGCTATTTGCACTACTCTTGAGTAACCACAGCATGTGGTTGTTCATCAGAGAACTCAGCTACGAAACTTTGTGAAGTCCGCGATTTGAACCCAGAATTTTCACTTTGTAAACGATCAAATTACGCCATTGCTGTGATTAGAATTTTGTAAATTTGATTTAATTGTATTGGCCGGTTTTGCTTGGAAAATTTCACGTAGAAAGTTTTATTTTTATCATTATCGAAATAATTAAATAACGTGAGAATTGTGAAGTTTTTGTACAGTTAAAAATTATAATAGAATAAAATTTTTGAATTGAGAAAATTGAATTTGAGATTTTTATTTTTTTTAAGAGGGGCACTTTTTTCAAGGCTCTTTTAATTTAATCAAAAGATGGCGCCTACTTAAATATTTTTATAAAATAAGAGGAGGCTTTTGTATTTAATATATCGACACCCCCAAGGAACAAAGACGTAACTCATTTTTACATATTTTTCAACAGAGCGATTTGAAAATTTTAAAGAAAAACATAAAAGTAAAAAAAAAACAACGACGCAACTGATATTATGACTATTTAACCCCTTAACATCATGAGAAATGCTAAGTTGTAAACAAATGTAATTTAAATACCGGCTTTGTTACTTCCCAATTGGAAAAAAATTGAAAAATAACTTTGAGATAAAACTCGTTTTTACTGAATATCTCTGGTATTATTGCTCGTAGAGAAAAATTTTTTTAACATAAAAGAAAGGAATTTTTCTCAGGAATACAGTGGTAGTCATAACTCAAATTTGACCTAACTTGAGTTACGGCTTTGTTCCTTGGGGGTGTCGATATATCAAATTCGTTGAGATAATACTATTCTATAAACAATATTCTTGATCTTAAGCTATTTTGAGTTCGTATTGAGTATGTCAAAACACACTCACTTACAAAAAAAGATAATTAAACTTTAACTATGAATTGTGTTTTTATAAATAAATATTACGAACTCAAAATGGCTTAAGATCAAGAATATTGTTTATAGAATAGTATTATCTCAACGAATTTGCTATATTTTAAATACAAAAGCCTCCTCGTATTTTCTAAAAATATTTAAGTAGGCGCCATCTGTTGATTAAATTAAGAGGGCTCTGAAAAAATGCCCCTCTTAAGGCTGTGTTCTCACTTAAAATGAAAATTCGATTTTAAATAGAAAATGGACTATTTGGTGTACAATAACAGTAGCTGACCAAAAACGTACAATAAAAAATAAAGTAATGTGTAAAAAAAATCGCGAATGCAAGAGATACGCGCATTTAAGCGTTAATTTTATTTACAATTTTCTGACTTTATTTTTGAAAATAACGCATTCAAATTTTTACAGTATGTCTAAAACGTTATTTTTAATATTATGTCGGAGCCAAAATTTTTTTAAAATTGCGTTAAAAAAAATTTTTTTTGCGATTTATTTATTCGCGATAAAAGCGCTCTGACATAATATTGTAAATAACATTTCAGACATACTGTAAAAATTTTAACTCGTTATTTTCAAAAATAAAGTCAGAAAATTGTAAATAAAAAAGTGGTTGCGAGAGAACAGCCTTAAGTGAAATTGGGGATCAAATTGGGGGATTGTTTGCTTTGATTATAAATTTCAGGTTGTGTGGATTTTAAAAATTTTTATTGAAGATACAGAGCAATATGCATATTTTTTATTGTTATTTTGTTACTACAACATTAATGTACGGGGTCATTACAATTGAATTTATAGTGCCCATTCACAGTGAGCATAAGGATAAACATTAAAGTTGAAATATTTCGACTTTCTTTTGTGTTTAACTATAGTAGGTAGTAGGAGATCCGAACTAGAAGCGACCTTCACCCATCTGGTTAATGGATGAAAAGTACTTTATATCAAATTTAATATATTAGAAAATATATCTCGAGTGGGTTGCCTAAAAAATTCGTGGCCAGGGTATGATTAATTCAAAATTGAAAAAGACTAATATATCGCTATCCTTCTCTGTTGCACGAATAAATAGTATGTGCGCTCTCTTTCTCGCAAGTTTTCACACGCATAAAATGTTCAACTTTCAAAACGCGACAACCGTCATTCAGGCCAGATTTTTTACAGACAATATTATATCATCGTATTCGCAATTAAATAGCGCTCATTTTCATATAAGATTCATTTATTAAACAAATAGGTGAAAATACCTCTATTATTGATGTACCTCTTTATACCTGCCAACCCAGTAGTAAGGCCAGGAAAAAAATAGACAACCCAACGTTTTATTCTATAGGCTTCATACTTTCGGTTGGTATTAAATTTATTCGTTAAATAACATCCATGTGTTAAACACATGGGTGAAATATTTAATAAAAAGTAATTTTTCAATTTTGAATTAATCATACTCTGGCCAGGAATTTTTTAGGCAACCCACTCGAGATATATTTTATAATATATTAAATTTGATATAAAATACTTTTCATCCATTAACCAGATGGGTGAAGGTCGCTTCTAGTTCGGATCTTAGACTATGGCAAATGTATAGGCTTTTGTATTAGAGTGAAAAGAAATTATATATGGAATCTTTCAAATGGACTCCTCGGTTTTTAACTGTTCATCATTTTGATATTTAGATCAAGCCATATTGAATTAATTAATTTGCACAATATTTATGTGTTGTTAAACTCTATAGCACCTCATAACTAATTTCTTCTGCATGAACATAATGGCTGTACAGTGCTGAGACTTAGCCCCAAATCTCTTCATCTGATATATATGGGTTATCTGAGGTTGGTTATGGAACATTTTGTGCATGAAAATATAATGCCAACATAGGGAAGATCGATTTGCCTCTGCAAAAACTGAAAAAAATTTCTCTTGTAGAGATAGCAACTGCAAATATAAACATTCTAAATTTCTTAAATCGAAAATTGCGCAAAATTTAAATCGTGCAAGAACTTCTGCTATATCATAAAATAAACACTAGGCGTGGTTAAATCTTTTTCCTTTAATTGAATTGTAAGTGAACCATTAACGAAAAAATTAGAAATGTTTCAGGACGGTAGGTATCTAAATACAGAAAAGGACCAAAGTCCAATCATGCTGTTTCTATATGGGTAGGTTCAAACTCCTAATAATATTAGTATAGGTACTCCTAGTACCTAATAGTAGGTACTAGTGGAAAGTTGGCTTTTTAGCCTTACAGTTAATTAGATTAGTTACTTACTATTTTTGTTTAATAGAAAGAATAATAGAAATATCAAATTTTTTTTATTCTTGAAAACACCAAACGTCAAACCAGTTTTCTACCAATGGTCTACCTTCTATCAATAATAAGTCATAATAACCATTGTGGGTTAGTTGTGATTTTGAATAAATTTTCATCTTTTTAAAATATTCTTAATAATCCCGATATTCTACCAATTAAATTGGTAAAGAATTTTAAAATGTCGTTTGAATTGTAAAAGTTAAAAAGAAGAAGTTCTTTAAAAATAAAATTACCAAAAGAAATTTGAATTCTGAAGCAAATGAAGGGTCCACTGCAAGAGTGATGAATGTCCAAAATTGAAGTTTTGAGATATTTGCCTTTAAAGGTTTTAAATGGTTAATTTAAAACTCCGGTTTCCGGTGTAAAAAAATTAAATTTTGTATTTATTATATTTAAGTAGCTAGGTACATTTTATATTATAGAATGCCATTAATAAAATTTGACATAGAAGTTAAAACTAAGCGACATTCATCAATATTGCTGTGGACACTGGACCGCAACCGTTTTAAAAAAACTCGATTTTCTTGGGACCCCTTGCAACATTGTCAGGTTTAATAAGGTAGAAAGTTGCTACATGAATAAAGTTATCAAATGCCGTACTAAGCTACAAATGTGTAATTTTGGACATTCATCACTCTTGCAGTGGACCCTTCAAATGTACTGTCTTGTTAATAACCATAGTAATCTGAGTGATATAAAATTATTTTTTAACTTTTATTATTTTTTTGCTTTTTATAGAATTTTCTAAATATTTGTAAACTTTGTTATCAGCATTTTTAATTAATAATGTTTTTCATTAGTTTCTAACTAATGATAATGAGTAAATAATATCAAGTGCTGTGTATATTCTAATGTGAAACAAAACGCTTTTTTGATTAATATTATTTACATACATACATTCTTATCCATTACCATGGGAAACAGTCATCTTAAAAAAAGCTGACTTACCATGGTAATCTATGTTACGGGAAATCGACTAATGGAAAATTAAAAATGAAAGAAAAATCCTCTTTTTCGGATTGAAAACAATAGGAAACAGCAATCCATTTATTTTAAAAGGGTCCGTGGGTACAACTCAATTAAAAACCACTTTACAACTAACTATATAGCCATTATATCGCAGTGTCTTTGTATCCAACACTTTGTAAGTTCAACTACCTATTTTTATATAATGTGCTGATTAATTTCCTTTTTGGTAATTAACTTTTGCAAGTGTTTTAATTTACATTATCAGTTTTCCTCCGACATATTTTATGTAATTAATTTATTGTTATTATGTTTCTAATATCATATTTATTTGCGATTGATAAACTTGCAAGTTTCAATTACCAGAAGCTTACACTTGATATTTAATATGGTTGATCAGTCTTGGTCATTGTATTATTTCCAGAGCAGATGGTTATGAATTTTATATTTAAATAATTGAAATAAATACTTGATTCTCACTGTCTCTTTGGTCCTCTAGGTTGGGGGGTTCTTTGTCGGGTTAGCTCCTCCTCACAAACCAAACATTTTCGCATACACAGTTTCTAGATGTAGCGTGATTTGATTATTGAATTCCAAATTTTCTATTGGAAACTGTCAAAGTATATTTTTTTATACTTCAAATTTAACCGGAAGTGAACATAAAATTTTTTTTTCAAATGGCAACATGTTTTTTTTAACATTTTTGTAATCTGCAATTTTTTTTCTATAAATACATATAAAATTTTCATAAGGTTACATAAGAAAAAATTCGAGAAAACACAAGATTTAAGCAAACAATAATAATTTACTGATTATTTACACATAGGTATGTAAGAGTGCCATGAAAAACAAAATATCACGACACCGAAAACACAACATTTCATTTATCTGATAAATTTTTAAAAATTGCCATCGTTTTGTTCAAGATATGATTCTAATTTTCGAAGAAGTTCTGGCGATTTGGTGATAATTGATAGATGCTAAATTAATTTTGGTTTTTAAATTTTTTAAATTTACAGATAGATTTGCCTAAACTACCATTTTTAAATGACTCCATAGAAAGAGTCTAATGGTGTCATATCATAATAATGGTGTTTCGTTTTTCATAGCACTCTACATACGTAATTAATAAATTATTATTATTTGTTTAAATCTTGTGTTTTCTCGAATTTTTTCTTATATAACCTTATGAAAATTTTATATGTATTTATAGAGAAAAAATCGCAGATTACAAAAATGTTAAAAAAAAGACATGCTGCCATTTGAAAACAAAATTTATGTTTACTTCCGGTTTAATTTGAAGTATAAAAAAATATACTTTGACAGTTTCCAATAGAAAATTTGAAGTTGAATAAAAAACTATTTAAACTTTTTTTTGTATCTAGTAATATTTAAGAATTATTCACTGTTACCACTTTTCGTGAACACACTGTATTTAAATTTTTTTAAAAATTGCGGCCCTTGAACAATCTTAATTTTCATAATATATGAACCAACCCAAACCCTTTTATATATTAATTCAGTTATTTACTCTTAATACATAGATACATATTTTAACCGAAAGCTCAAGCTGAATTATTTTTAAATCACTGAAAAAAATGTTAAATTAATTGCGTTAAATCAATTTCAATTTTGTTTTCTTTTTAGTACGAAATCGCATAACTTAAATCTGTATAACCAACATAACTTTAAACCTACTCAGATGGCTTTAAAAGAAATATGAAATTAATTTTCAAGATTTCATTAAGTTACATTTTTTAAATTTAAATTAAGCTGCTTTTACTTTCAAATGACTTTTGTATACATATTATCCTTAAGGCATTAGCCGTTGTTTGCTTATTCATAAAATCTGGTTTCTAATTAATAAGGAACTCTTTTAATTAATTGCAAAAAAAAATTAAATAAACTTTAATTTGATTCTTTAAACATTACCTAAAAATGAATAACGTTTCCCTACAAAATTACTGCATAATATTTAAAAATTTAGAAATATTTATTTAAAAAGTAACAAAATTATCTCAATCTTATATCTTTAAATTATTATTTGTTTAATTTCTTGTAATTTTACTAATTTATCTAACTTAAAGGCTCGACTACGTAAATAAGTCTAATTAAAAGTTTTAACTCAGCAAAGGGATTTTTGTATTTTGTTACAATTAATTGCATTTCTAAAAAAGCAATTTTAAATTGATGTAACTTTATATTCAAAAAAATGTTTGCAGAAATTGAGTACTTACACAAATTATTTAAATTTCGAAACCTGAAACACCGACATGAGTTTAAAATGTCTTATAAATATTTAATGAGTTTGTAGTTTTTATTAAAATAATGGCACTTCAGAAAAGTGTGAATTGATTTCAACGGAATATAAAATATTTCGAGGCATCAGAAAATGGAAGAGCAGATTTTATGTAAAGCATAACGATCTTTACTTTCACCACATGAATAAAAATAGAGGGTAAACTTTTAACCTCCAGAGTTAACTTTTAAAATTTGAAAAAGCGTAGATTTATCATAAATTACTGTTTTTAAAGCTGTTTTCTCTATGTGGAAAATTAGAATTTCAATAAAAGAATAATTTACTTATTTTAATACTTAGTAGGAGATGGTCAAAAACATAATGGTTACGTGCGTTGACTCCGGGCAAAATAAAAAATTCCGTTCCATCCGTCTTCCTTTTCGATGGTAATGGCATCAAAAACAACAAAAATATTGAGACGAAATATTAGTTAACTTACTTTTTAACAAAATGTATAAAATATAGTACTCGTACCTACATAATATTCAGTACTAAGCATTGAAAAAAAAATTTTACTAGACAAGGTGTACGAAAAGAGCCGTAGGCGAGTTCTGCAACTTGCCGAGATTGAAATACTTATTTTTTGATTACTACTTATTAATTAATTCAGTATGTTTTTTGAAATTAGAAGGTAGAAATATTTCTAATTTTCTGTGTAAATAAATTCACAGTAATTGTTTCTTTATAGGGCTTGCTTTGTATGATATTACGAAAAAATCAATTGATTTCATGCGAATTACTTTGGCTTCTTAAAGGGCAAACATAATATTATGGGCATACCTATGTAAAGTTTCAGATATACGTCATAGATTAAATTTGTCAAACTAAACCGATAAAAAATTTATTAATATAACCTAAACATGTTAAAAATAAGTTAAAGAAAAAAAATAAATTAAATTTTGGAACATGACATTTTGTAACTTTTTTACCCTAAATCTATTATATTGAGGTATCTTACTTTAAACTTTTGATTTATTGTGCATTACCTACTGGCCTTTCATAAATTATACTTATAACTTTGTTATAAGTTATGGAAAGCCAAAGTAGAGAGTGTACAGTGCAAAATTATCGATCATGAATGTTGATGCTGATAGTGATTTTGAATTCTAAAAGGTCTAATTAAATTTTCCACGTCAACTACTTTTCCCTTGTCATCGCTATAAATATTGAGTAACCCTTGTTGACAACTAGGGACAGTGAAAGGACAACAAACCTAAAAGGTTATGTTCTTACACTTATTAAGGGTTTTCCAATAAGATTGTACTATACCTACGTAATCCAATTATTGTAATTGATAAAATTAAAGTGGTAACTCTCAGTTCATTAATTAGGAATTTACAAAATAATTATAAGCTCAGATTTATCGAGTACAGTAGATATTGTAGTTCTGTTTGTTGAACAGAAGAAATAAGAAATTTTAGCCGTTGGAAGCCTGATAAGCTACTTACCAGTAACAACGCTCAATCACATTATACGTTTCTGGTTAATTTTAGAGCTGTGCAAGAACTATTATAAAATAAAATAGTTACTATCATTTGAGCTTTGATTTAATTGTACAGAATTAACTTCTGCATTTCCAGTTGGGCCGAGTTTTTAAACAAATTATTTGAATAGTAAGAAATTTTATTCTTTCAAATTTATGAAAAATAAAATAAATGAAACAAATTAAAAATACACCAAAAACATAATGTAACCAAACACTTTGAAGTACTTTTTTAAATTAAATTTTAAAATTATCAAAACATTGCAGACGGATGATTCAGTTGTTTAGCTGTTTTACAGTCACAGTCAAAGTTATCAACGTGTCAACGTTATCTTAAGCAAGTATTTATGCTTGCATTATTCTGTCCAAATAATACATGAATTTGTGTGTGTTACTACCAGATTCAAACATGTGCCCAACCAACTTTTTTCAGAGGGGTGAAATCTTAAATTTGCTAACTGAATTAATTAGAAATTTCCAACTTTTTGTAAGTAATGCATTGAATAAGTAATTAACTTTTGAGTGATTTTGACCTCCCCTCCTTAGGTACATCCCTGACAGATAGTCACCAGTTTTTATACTAGTACAATATCAATTTTTTGTATAATCAAAGATGCTGTGAACTTTAAAGATGGATAACGCAATACCATGAGTTCATTTGTTAATTTTCAATAATAGTAACCCAAATCAGTAGCGCTATCTGTAAATAAGTATAGAAAAACCATACATATAAATTTGTATAGCGTTATCTATCTTTAAAGCTCATAGTATCTTTGGTATAATATACCTTTTGCGTTTAAAAAGCTGGTATCAAGCTGAGGTGCAAAGCTGGTGGTAGTAGCAAACAACAAATGACATCAATAAATTCATACAACTTTTTGTGTTGGTCATTTGTCTTGTAACTAAGGGTATGTGCACAGTTTAAAATCAGATTTTTAATTTTATCGCTCTCTTAACTATTTATCAAACTGTTAAATTTATCAAATAGATAAAGTTAATCAATCGATAACTAATCAAAAGATTTAAAAAATGTAAAATTCTTTTACAGCTTCGAAAAAAGCTTCAGTCACTTTTGAAGATAAAACTAAAAGTTTTGCTGGGATAAAGCCTGGTTTGACTCTATCAAAAAGATTTAGGGGGGTGGGGGAGATAGTCTCCATCGTAGGTTTTTGAAGCGAGATCTAGAGCAATAAGTTAAACAACAAACATATCCAAAAAAGCTTTTTTTTTCCTGTTATGGCTCTTGTTGCAGGGTCATGACCAAGTGCTACATTTTGGTATCCTATCTAGGTGGAGGGGTATTAGCGGGTATTTTCCTGATTGATGTAGAAATTTCTATAATCTGGAATCACTAAAGATGACCAGCTTTATAACGTCTCTGGTGCAAGAAATTAGTGCGAACTAATACAGGTATAAGACCCATTTAAGATCTTCAATTAAACGATAAAATCAACTAAGTATGACAAAAAAGCTACCTCAGCGAGACACAACGCCAACGAGAAACAGCTCAAACCAAAGACAAACGAAGCCATCTGCATCATTTCGGAATGGATACGCGCCATGGGACTGGAGCTTCACCTGAATGGTAAACCCATTAGGATCAAGAGTGAAGTGACGGTCCTTGGTGTGGTGTTGAACAAATATTTGAACTTCTTCTCTCATATCAAGAGGGTCACGGCCAAGGCGCAGGCGATAACCACCTTGCTCTCCCGCCTTATGCTAAACATTGGCAGCCCCAAAACCACCAAAAAGAGAACTCTTGGCAGGGTGACCCAGTCGGTCATCCTGTATACGGCACCCGTGTGAGTAGACGCGATGGACCCATCGAGGTCGGGACCAAGCAAAACCGGCACAGACTTAAGTGTGTGCAGAGAAGAATTGTCTGTGGCTATCGGAAAAGTTTTGCGAACTCAGCTCTGGTCCTCGCCTCCACGCCCTCCCCCCTGGACATTCAGGTGCGCGAAAGAGCGAGAGTTAGCGGGGAGATCAGTGCTAGTATCGTGAGTAAGAAAACAATAGTGGAGTGGCTAGCCGAGTGGCACAATGCGGAAGGCGGCCGCTGGACATACCGACTCATTCCTAACATCAAGGAATGGATCGAAAGAGATTTTAAGCTAACTTCATTATTATTAACTGCAGTATTTAAAATTGTGAATTACAAAAAGACAAATCAAAAATTAATTAACAAAGTAATAAAATACAAAATTTAAATTAAAAATAAGAAAGATAGTTCGTTTAAATTGCATTGCAGCCATTTATTAAACTGCAGCGTCCGTATACATTATTGAACATCCAGTAAATTAAACTTAATAATATGAAAAAAATATACTACAAAAGCTGGAATACAAAGTAAGAAAATTAAAATTGATTAAACCAAAATGCAATAAATCAGAACGTATTAATTAAATTTTTTGAAAATGCACTTGATATCGCAATGCGGTGTCACCTGCTACTAATAAGCTATAGAGGTAGTTTAGAGGTATCAAGAGGTAGTTTATGTACTTAGTTACTTTTTTTCTTGCTAGCTTTATTTTAACATCCACGGCAGGTTTGTGCAGCTTTGATAAATTGTACTCATATTAGTACCTACCCACAATGAAATTATTAAATAATTCTTTTAAAAATCTTCTTATTAGTTTTAAACAAAAAAAGTTAATACCTCGTTAATCTATCTTGCGCGTCAGTACATATATCATTTAAACGTGATTATATATAATATAATATAAGCAAGCGCTAACAGGCCATGCAGGCCCAGGGCTGATGACGATAATCGCCATTTTCCTGCTTAATTTCTTTCCTAAACTTTTGCGTGTGTGACGCAGCCGTATTTTCGGTAATGACGTCGACACAAATATCAGGATTCACCACAGAGTGTAGATGTCCACCGGAAGGCCGAGCCAAGAAATTCTGTGCAATCCGCGATTTGAACCCAGAATTTCCGCTCTATACTCAATCGGTGTAAAATTTTAAGTGACATTATAATAAATTAGTCAAAAGATCGACAATTTCCATATTTGTAATTAAGGCATTTTAGGTAGGCTTGGGTGAAAATAAAAAATCTATCCAACGTTTACCTTTAAAGATTCTCCTGTGGTGACACATGTCAGCCTAAAATTGATCGTCAACTTAAATCCCTTGCCGTTATGTACTTTTATTATTTTTTGTATGGGTTACCTTTATTAATAACATTTTACCGAAAATATTTATTTTAAAATTAATTTTTCTGTGAAAATATTGAAATAAGTTAATATTAAAATTTTTATATGTAACTTTTTTTAAAGTTGTATAAGCACCGGACTTGTTACTTATTTTTAGCAGTGTTTGTATAGGACGACTCTATTTTACTTTTGATAAATAACAAGCAAATATAACAACCAAGTTTTACCACCTAAAACAAACAACGTTTTCCTCATTGGTTACAAAAATTGATTTTTAGCTCATTAAAAGCTTCGCGCTTACATTGTTAATTAACAGAAAATACTTTTTTCATTTTATAAAAAATGCACTGCTACAATGTATTGTAGAAAAGCTTTTCTTTAGATAAAACTTCTATCTATTTTTAGCACCAGAGCTTGAGCTTTATCCAGACTGCAAAAAAATATCTCACATACACTGTGATTTAACGCTTTAACGATTGAAAGAAAATCTTATTAGGTGTAATACTTTGGGCGTTTGAAAAACAAAAATTAGTAAATAATTTTATATTGAAATTTAAAAAAATTTATCTGAACTTATTAACCATTGATTTTTATAAATTTTTTAAAATCTCATTCATTTTAACAGAAGTTTAACATAAATTTTTCCACAGTAGCCTGATAGCCTCTGGAATTTGAACTTATTCGAATCTACTTATATATTTTCCAAAACTCAGTCACTATTTAAGTAATTATATTTACAACAAATACTAATAAATTAAAAAATAAGATATTACGAAATTAAACAAATGAATGAAAAAGTTGCTATTTTCTATTAATTATTTAAAAAGTTTCGAAAATAAAATATTTGGCAAACAGAGGTACTCGTAAGCTGGGGACTCTCAACTTTACGCACATTGTTAAATTTTAATTTTAAATGAATTTTTAACAACCCTTTAAATGTCAGTTGTTAAATTGGTATTCTGTAAGCATACAAAAATTTAATATATCATTGTGAGTCAGCCACATGCAATTTCCAGCACGATTGTATTAGTTTCTAGAGTATATTATTTAAATAAATATGGATTAAATAATTAAATTAAATTAAATAATTAAATTATCTGGATTAAATAATCCAGAACCAACAGGATATTTTCTAATTAGTTAATTATCGATAGTTAAATATGACGTCAAGGTTGTCTGGAAGAGCTTTTCACAAAAAATTGTACTTACAAAATTTATTAAATCTATTACGACCTGTTGCATACGAAAGAGGATTGTTATATAAAAGAGAGAATCATATTTTATAATTATCTCGTAACCGAAATAAAAAATACTAGACGTAATTTTAATTTATGTCATAATTCATTTTTCTGCCAGGGAGAATTTTAACAATATTTGTTATGTTGATTTTACCAAATTAAATTATTAATTTTCAAACAGATGCAACTTCTAATCTATCCGTGTTCAAGATTTTCCAATTGACTCCAAGTCTGAATCTTTTTGGAAAACATAATGATGGGGTTGTCAGACCAGAAGTGAGTAACTAAGTTTTCCAAAAACCTAAATGAAAAATGCAAAAACTAGAATGTCGCTCTGCTGGATTTTAAAACCAAAAAGTGGAAAGATAAAAATGAAATAAAAGCTCAGGGTACGGTAGATGGAAAAGCTAAGCCACATCAAAAATGGTCAAAGCATAATCATTAATCAACACACTGTAAAATTGTCAGGCGCAGCTAAAAAAATAATATTAAAAGGTACTTCTGCATTT
Source organism: Rhagonycha fulva (assembly GCA_905340355.1). NCBI lineage: Eukaryota > Metazoa > Arthropoda > Insecta > Coleoptera > Cantharidae > Rhagonycha > Rhagonycha fulva. Next base: position 37,695,378 of record HG996556.1, read on the forward strand.
TACCACAAAATATAATAAAATCACCCACAAATGTATATTAAAATTATATGAAAAAGGAATCAAAACGTTAATTGTTTATTATAAAACTTTTCTTCTTTGCGACTTAATTCTTTTGGAAATTTTTTGTATATCCACATCCCATGCTAGTGATTTAAAACTAATTCACCTGTCTACCATTTTTCTGAAATATTGTAAAATAAACTTACTTTAAAATAAACTTTGCAACATATATTTACTAGTTACTTGTAAACAAAATCTTTCAACGAGTATACCTGCTTGGATTTTATTATATGGATGAGCTTATTTTTCAACTACGATGAAGTACACTTTTCAATTACTTACTTTTCTTGAACATGCTTCTAAATATTCTTGTAAAAGTATTTCTATCATAGAACTTTAACGAAGCGATACTAAGTTTGTAAAAGTGCGAATAAAATTACCAAAGTTAACTTTTACTTAATAATCTTCAGTAACTCATTCGTGTCCTCTCATTAACATCGCAGGCTAATAAATTTAAAGCGTGTCTGTTTTCCAACAAGTTGGTATTGACTTGGTTTTAATAAAACCTTTAGTAATTACTTTTCTAACCCTTTATAAAGTATTTCTATTAGGTAACGTTTGACCTCTACCTTTTTTTTTAAATATTCGAATGTACCTACCCGGTTTTTTCGGGGCACCACACAATTGCATAAGTTTTTGTTTTAAAGTGAATTTTGTGTAGTTTCATTTAGTTGCCAAATTTAGTATGCCGATATTTTATCCCTCCTCTTATTGTATCTGCTTTACTTTTTCAAACCTACAACCCCCATGTGATTAAGTTTGGTCAACTTACCACCACTGCTGATTAGAACAGTAAAAATTATATAATTATTGTGTATATATATATATCGATTAAAATATGTATAAAAATATTAAGTAATTTTCATATAATATGAGCTCATCTGCTTATGACTCTTCCTTAAATTGCATTTCAGAATATTACTCGATCTGACCCTGCATTTTTATTTTAATTGAGCAGATGTTGATAGCTAGTTTACAATTCAGCATCAAAGATCAGTATTTCTATGTATTCTATCATCATCTCTCTCAACGGTTCTAGCAATTCAACATTTACAATCAGTGTTTTGTGTGTTCGCGAACGTCAGTTAAGTGTCGAATGGAAATAAAAAAGTTGGTATTTACAAACATAGCTCGACCAATATTTGGATTCTATCTGCTATCACGAATTCAACTAAATGCACCTGTTTATCCTACGAAGAATTCAAGATTGTTTTAGACTGCCTACCATGACTGAAATTATTGTTTACAAAGTCGAATAATGAAAATGTGTCGATTGACCAATGATTTGAATGATCATGACGATTCCGATGTTCTTGATCAATCTTATCGCAGGTTTAAAAACATTGAAGTAAGTGATATTTACCTTTTCAAATTTGTGTAGACTGAGGTGTCATTTTGACTTTTACATTTCATTGGTGGATAATCCGTAGGGGTTACTGTGTGTGGGAACTTGTTGATTTGAGATGAGAGCACATTTTGAATGAGACACCGCATTTTTAACCCCCCGCACAAAAAGAACGGTGTTATAACGTAAAGATGAGATTTTTAGGTTTTTACCTTTTTTTTATTTTATCTCCTATTTTTATTTTATTAATAGGTACCAAAATTCGTTTCATGAAATATTACGTCATAAAACCCTAATTATTTTTACCTCTTTTGCCTCTTTTTACGACATATTTTAGCATTTTTGAAACTTTTTTTTTAATTTTCAGTTCAAATAAAAATAAAATCCGCCCTTACGACGCCCCTAAATTAAAATTTGTTTATTGTTTTTTTTTTTTAATTTAACTTGTTGCTTGGTGGTGGAAACATACCATATGTAAAAAAACGCAAATTTGGCTAAGGAGTTCAAAAAAAAAGTCGATCAAAAAAAAATTGTAGAAAAAATGAAAGAGAGATACAAAATGTGTAAAACATGGAATCGTTTTCATGTTTTGGGTCGCAAAGGCTAGTGGTTAGAAAAGGTCATTTAAACAAATTTAGAAGAAAAGTTTTCAAAGGTCCAGAGATGTACACTGATTCTAACAAAAACCTGACTTGCTACGTTACTGCCCAAAGTAAAATATTTTTACACTATTTGTCACCTTTTCACAAGCTTTTTTTTATTTTATAAGCTTTTTAATTAACTTCACATTGTCACGGTTGAGTTTTCTACGAATCTTTGAGTCCAATTTTAACCTACGTTTACGTGCCCGATTGTCTTGAAATTTTTCACACTCCGATTAGCGTTATAATATTATGAGCAATGAGAACTTCCCCGGGGGGGGGGGGGTGTTTAAGCTTAATTTCATTTTCCTCCTGGCGGGCGATAGACGATGACCATCGAAGGAAGCTAAATTAACAATACCCTGTTGAATACAATTGATAATAAAAGACACTGAACGTATAAATAAGAATTATAATGGATTATTAGTTTTTGGCAATTTTGCGTACATCTTCCTAAACAACTTTCCTTAAGATGGATTTTTTAAAACTACCTAATTTATTTCGATCGATTTAAAAAACTAATTAATCCTAATGTAATTAACACTAAAAATAATCATGCTACTTATTTGCCTTCGTCCAGAGTAAATACATAAAAATTTAAAGATAATTAGTTAAAAAAGACCACAGAGTTTAAATAATGGATTTCTATACTGTAATCGCACTTTCGTAGTACTCCTATAAAATACTAGTTATTTTAAATTACATACCAATCAGCTCTCGATGGATACATTCGGGAAACTAGAGGCAAATTCCCAGAATGATGACCGGATGAGATGGACAGAATTCCAAAAAACTCCACTAAAAACGATACTGGAGTGTTCCATTAAACATGAATTTATTGACCGCTTAATTTGTTTTGATTTCAAAATTTCGGCACAATTCATTTAGTTTATAATTACTCGTATCACTAGCATTGATTTAATTTTCTGGTACCTACACTCGAAAATTTTTTGAAGCAACGATTTTCCAATTATTGTCATGAAAACAATGATTACTACTAATTAACTCACTAAGTACTCATCCCTTCAAAGATCAAAAAAGTCTGCCTTCGTCTGGAGGCTTCAACAATTCATCCCGTTTACCAGCTGACAAATTACTCTTTTTTCATTTGTCGAGAGAGTCAAGTATAATAAGTTGTAATAATGATAAATTAATAATTATCTTATCAACATTCTGCCGTTTTTTTACGTAGGTGGATCGGCACCTTATCCACCTGCGCAAAGTCGACTGACAGAATGCAAGGTAATGAAATATTCAATTATAGTCGTAACCTGACAACTCATACAAATTTGAATACGACATCTTACATTTTAGTTTAGACTATATACACAACCAAATAAAGGCAATATTCTCAGATTATTTTAAAAATTAACTTTGGATATAAAAACTTTATGTTGATGTAGTTGCAAAGGCTTAAATATAGCCGCCGAAGATAACACTTCAAAAAGGATAAAAAAATTTGTTTTTATCAAAGAATTTAATGTGCTAATAGCAAGACTCTAGTTGAGGAATAGGAATAGAAAATAATCAGGACAGACTCCAAGATCGGTGTATAATGAAAAAGTAACAAGAAAAATTATAAAATTCAGAGACACCTTAACGGTTAACATGCTTCAATCTGATTCATGATTCCATCCGTGAAATTAATTTCGTCAGACTCGTATTGGCTGAATGAAACTACAAAATTACTTACCAGCTTTTCAAACTCTTGAAACGAAAAATTCCGTGTATTTATTATGCGAGTATAATTATTTATATGCTTTTCCTAAAAATTTTGAAAACTAAAATGGTATAGGTAAACAAAAATAAGAAAAAGTACAAACGATTTCAACTATTTTAAATTTAAATATTAAACGATTAAATTGAAGAAAATGTTAGAATGAACAAAAGATAATCTTGCTGGTCCAACCATGGGCGTCATTATAATTAAAGTTACTTCTAAATATGTTAAAAACTGTTTATGTACAAACATGAGTAAAATAAGTAAGTAGAAACAGTAGGGTACAAACGATCTATCTGAATTAATCTGAATTTAAGAGTTAAAATAAGGTAGATCAGAATTTCATCAAGTTAAAATTTTTAAAATATTGAGAAAACTATTTGGGTAGAAGCAAAAATAATGAAAATGCAATCAGATACTGTGACAACATAACAAACACTTTGGAAGCTAGTAAATCATTACGACTGCCGAAGGATTGCCAATGATGATGTACTTTCATTTCGTTCAGTTTTTATAGATCTGGTCTGCCATATACATTTATAAAGATGCCGATGTGAAAATGGAAGTAAAAACCTTTGGAACAAGTAAAATAATTATTAATATTTCAGTAACAAAGTATCAGTTTTATTCACTAATGTATTTTCCATTTTCTACTACTTCACTATTTTTTTCTAATTAGTTTGAAAATAGGACGCAAGGTAAAAGTAATAATCCTAGTGTTGCTCCTCCTTACAAGTGTAATATTTTCGTTCAATTTATAAATGCTCTAAGATGTACTTGTTGCTATTTTGCAGTCACATAGTTTCCAGTTCTAATATTTTTATTTGTGTCACTTGTTGATCGTCCCAATTCTACAGCTGATCATTCCCGTATCTATTCAGTCGTTTATATGGCACCATAGCACTTTAAAACAACAATACAAATTTGAATTTTTTTTCAAATAAAATAAAACAAATTTGGTCCTTTACGTTTTTGCTTTCTTAACCGTAGTGCTATTTTTTATTTAATTTCATGTATACGAAGCAATAATTTTCTTACTTCCCCACTTTTAGAAAAAAAAATATGTTTTTGATTCAATTTAATAATAAACTGAAACGCAGGTTTTAAAAACCTACGGAATTTCAACTTAAATTCAATTTTTAGCTGCTCGTAACGAATGCTGAAAATGATAGAGTAAATATTTTGTAAATGCTTGAAAAGTTGAAATCATTTTCATGCAATTAAAAGGTCTACCAAGAGAATACTTTTCAGTAATGAAAACGTATTAAAGTTTTAGATTGCGTTTTAGATGTTTTGTGAAGGTTTTGCATTACCATAATGAAATTAATGAAATAGTAACTGTAAAGTAGATATACATTTTTGATATATTTGAGTTATTGTAGATTCGACGTCGACGCGTAGATCTACGCTACAAGAGAACGACGCTGATTAGTCGGCTGGTGGCCGCGAAATCGCGAACATGCTGATAAACGGCAGGTCTTCCGTGTGTCTACAGGACGATACGTAGTGGTATTTTAGTGTAATGTGCGAAATATGGAATATGTTTGGCAATTGCAATGAGCTTTCGAAAAATTCGCAACTCTAGTTTTATTATTTCAGGTAAAAGTGTTAATTTTTGTCAGTTGAATGTTCTTCCAAAACTTTTTCAAAATTGAATTTTCATGCATAATCAATATCGACATAAGTGATAATTGATTAAACTGATATTAAGTGGCGAACAAATTTTCCGTAACAAATTTACCAAAAGCAATTTTCTCATTCATCAATCATTCAAATAATAAACAGAATGAAATGCCAATGACTATGTCACCTAACACCATACAAATTTAAGCAACAAGATACAAGCTTCGGTTTTTGTTTAAATAATTTTGAATATATTTGGAATACTTTACAATTTAAATACAATTAATACTTTAAATAGCGAAAACGTAAATTTGTAATGGAAATTAACTTGAAATTATGTTGTGCTATACTTTATCTAAAATTTAATCCGTAACAATTCGTCACCCCTTATCTTTAATAATTCATTTACACATTCGCAAGCAATTAAAAAAGCAAAAAATCATTTTTCCTGCTAATGTTATTAATCACAAAGGATTTGTTAGCAAGTTAATTAAACGATTAGGTAGGTACCTTGATAATCCATTATTAGAATTTTAACAAATCCTGCAGGAAAGCTTAAAATAAATCGAAAAGAGTTGTTAATATCTTCACTTTTCACATTTTTAAGCGCTTTTGTCAATTCTAATTAAGGTTTTAACGCAATTTTTGCCGGATTCATAATAGGAACCGAGGAAATAATGAAATCGCATCAGATTGTGACTTTTTTAAAATTTTCAATTAATTAACAAGCTTTTTCGTACTAATACGGTTGAAATCCTTACATTAATACAAAATTTTATCTGACTCTTTTAAATTAAAAAATTTATATTAATCCAGAATATCAGGATATAATTACCTTCCAGCTCCGGGAGATAATTACACCGGTGTAAATTTATATTTTTAAAAACAGAACTTTACTTTTACAATTTTTGTTATTTGTTTTCTCAAAAATATAATTTTAAGTGATCATTATAATAAACCACCAAAATTACGTATTTTACCTTTAGAAATTATACTCTCGTGAGCGTTTTACTCTTATTCCGGAAATTTATTTAGTTGCTATACAAGAGTTTTAGTGGTTTTAACTTTTTTGAATTTAAACTGCTAAGAGAAATACAATAGAGGAAAAAGTAAATATTAAAAGCTTTAATTTTTAAAAATAAAAATAAATTGACGGTGATTAGGTTGAGCGTTTTTTTATAATGGTCTAAGTTCATTAGTATTGAAACCCTTCATGGTTTAAAATTTAAATTGCATTATTCAAAAGTAAAATGGAATTTTAAATTTAAAATATTTACATTTCTAATATTGTAAAAATATAATATTTCTCGTATTATCAAAAACCTCAAAATGTGTATTTTAATTTTTATCTAGGTTTATCTATTACCAACCTACTTTTAGTAAACTACTCAGAAATTTTTCAAAGGTGATCTCTTCAATATACAAGAAAATTCTGAAAAAACAGATTTGTAGGTTTTATCAAGTCCGCGTGTTGATTTAATTAGGTACAATGAACCAATCAACGGGGTTTAGTTGCCCAATTCGCAATTAACAATAATAAATCAACTTCTCTGAAAAGTACCGTTTTGGATTCCTATTCAAATAGAATTCTTCAACGTGGCTTTTTTCGCAGTAAAGGTAGTAAAATAATCGGCGTTTTTCCAATTTTATTATGCACCCTATATAATCCTAATAGTTTAGGGTAGCTAGTCTGATTACTATCTTTCCAAATTTAAATCTCAAGTTTGTTACGTGTAAAATTTCCGTGACGATATACGCCCTATGTGTACAGGGTGGCTCAATTTCGATCCTTCTTATGGGGAAATCGGTAACTATGAAAGATATCAAAAAATGGATGGCGCATCCTCGATCTCTTTTTTTGAGAAAATCTCAATGGCGAAAACCAGAATTTGCTATCTTTTTTTGTTTTCGAGTTATAGCCAAAAGTTCGATAATTAGATTTTTCTATAAATGTCGATATTTTGGTTGTTCTTGAAGTTATCAAAAAAGTGTTAACACTTTTTTCAGACACTTTTTTAAGGGCAATAAAATGGGATAAAGAGATTTTAAATATCTAGATTATTTTCCGAGTTATAACATAAAGTTTTGTTTTTTTAAATAGAAACCATAGTTGGCTATGACATTTTTAAATGGCGTTTTATATCCTCTTTTCAATGATGTATAACATGTAGGATCTAATATTTTAGTTTCATCCCAATTAAAAAATGTATTAAAAATAAAGAAGAATGAAAAATTTAATATAATAGTAACTGTTTTTAGTGGATAACAATAAAAAATATTCAATACTTAACAAAAATTAAAGTAATTGTATTCAAACTGAAGTCTATTATTTTCAATACATATAACTTTGTCAAAACAAACACTACGAAATTGTCATCTAAAAAATTCCTTTATCAATTAGTTCTTAGTAGAAAAATATTAGTTTAGTTGCTGTAATTAAAATATTAAATATTTATTGGCAATTCTAATAATATGTTTTTTATTATAACCTGTTATTTCACGTAAATGTAAAATGGCTTATGAACACTATGAAAAATACGATATGTTGAAGTTCTTCATTCGAGGTAGTTATAATGCTGTTCTTGCATGTGCAACATAATATTTTAGTAATTATCTAACTAAACAAATATTTTCTTACTAAAAACTAATGGGTAAAAGAATTTTTTAGATGCCAATTTCGTAGTGTTTGTTTTGACAAAATTATATTTATTGTAAACAACTGAGTTCAGTTTGAATACTTACTGTAATTTTTGTTAAGTATTGAATATTTTTTATTGTTATCTACTAAAAACAGTCACTATTATATTAAATTTTTCATTCTTCTTTATTTTTATTACATTTTTTAATAACATGGGATGAAACTAAAATATTAGACCCCACATGTTATACATCATTGAAAAGAGGATAAAAAACGCCATTTAAAAATGTCATAGCCAACTATGGTTTCTATTTAAAAAAACACAACTTTATGTTATAACTCGGAAAATAATCTAGATATTTAAAATCTCTTTATCCCATTTTGTTGCCTTTAAAAAAGTGTCTGAAGAAAGTGTTAACACTTTTTTGGTAACTTCAAAAACAACTAAAATATCGACATTTATAGAAAAATCTAATTATCGAACTTTTGGCTATAACTCGAAAACAAAAAAAGATAGCAAATTCTGGTTTTTGCCATTGAGATTTTCTCAAAAAAAGAGATCGAGGATGCGCCATCCATTTTTTGATATCTCCCATAGTTACCGATTTCCCCAAAAGAAAGATCAAAATTGAGCCACCCTGTACATAAGCTAGCTTTGCTGCAGCGGGAGGGAGATTCACACTGAAGTAATAAGATTGTATCAAATTAAAGATAAAAAAATGCAATGTGGTAAATTTATACACAATGCAATGTGGTAAATTTATAACAATATCCTCATAAAATTACATATTTTATTTTATTTTTTACAGTTTCCTGACTTTAAAACTATGTATGATTGACAATTCTAGCTCGATAGGCGGTCTTACTTAGCAATTACTGGTGAAATACTGATTTTAATCAATAAATTTACAAGTTTATATGCAATATTTTTGCTGACATTACAATTTTTCGGTTTATACAAATTTTGTAAGCATTATTTTGTTTTCGTTTATAAATAATAATTCTTGCAAGTCCAATAACTTTACTTCCGTTTTAAGTTTAATGTTTGACCTAGATTTTTATTTGAAATGATTATAGATAATTTCTTAATTTTTTACAATTAGTAAAATTATATTAAAAACTGCACTTAAAAGTGAAATTGTTATATATTATTGCAATAAGTAAGATTATTTTTAAAAACTAAAAATTGCAATTTTGTAGGTATACAAAATAAATCCACGATTGGTTTAAACAGTTCCTTTCAAAGCCAGCTGTTTTTTAGCACCCGAGGGATATAGATTGATTTAAGAAATTTTGGTTAATTATGAAAGCAATTGAAACCAAGTGTCCATTTTTTTGCAAAGTTAACTAATTATTTATTTTATGTAAATTATATTTACACTCCTTTCAGTCGATCAAATGGAAACCGAAACCAAAAGGTTTTTGTCTGACGAAGATAGCAGATTGTCAAAAGTTAATAAAACTAATAAAATTTTATCATTATTTATATGCACTCCCGGGACTTAAACTGTAACTTCAGACTATATTTTGAAAACAACAGTGCAATTTAAATTATTTCCATGACAACGTTATTTTATACTCATAATAAAAATAAACATCAAACTGACAATTATGACAGTTGCATACAATTTAGATGCCATGATGTGTTTAATTGTGTTTTACTGTGCTTAGTTGCAGTTTAAATTCCGAGATAAAGGATAGCTTTTGATCCCTCAAGTGATAATTTTCTCTATGCTTCACCTCGTGCAAATAAACTTCACGGTCGGTCTTTAGTTAGTCCAACAATAGTAAATTTTAAGTAGTAGTTCAATTATATATTTACATTGTATTCCTATCTCCATTATGTCAACATTTTTTGCAAATTGTTTAAGATACCATAAATTAGAGAACGAATTAATTAAAAGTCAGTTTATTATTTTTTGGTGTAACTCTTTTCTTGTTTTTGTACACCTGTACAAGACACCTGGGGAAATGTATGCATTTAGTGGGAGTTTTATTCCCTTTTGCATCTTTGTTACACCTATAGCTTAACGTGGAATCCGAACCATGACACAAATTATGTGAGAACAGTTGGGAGTCTAACCTATAGGAACCTACACCTTCAAACTACTAGTAAAGTAGTAACTCATTTAAATGCTATTAAATAATTAAACCGCCAAACTAACTCTGTCTAATTCTAAGTCTGACCGCTAGAGGCGGTCATTAGTATAGCTTAGTATAGTATAGCAGTTTTCATGTTGATAGATATATTGGAGGTAATCTCATAATCTGACTTGGGAAAAATGTCGTGCATATTAGTTATGATTATAAAATTTTTTTATGTCAACATGACAAATTTCCAATGACATAAGATTAATGCCAATTTTGTTTAAGGTCACGTGACTAAAACCTAAAAGTACTTAATTTTAATATCTTCAATAAGAAATGCAAAAGTCGGTACATATTTTGTTTTATTTCAGTAAAATGTAAATAATATTTTGTAGAACTGCAAGTGTTTGAATGTAATTAAATTTTGTTCTCTTAAGTATTCTATCCAATCGTAAAATCTGCATAAGGAATGCAAGAGTGCATTTTTAGTAACAAAACCGCAGGAATTAAAATAATTATTAATGGATAGGCAAAAATATAAAAACAAAACCAAAAGCTTTATTAAAATATAAATATATAATAAACGACTACAAAATTTTAATTTTTCATTTTACGTAATGCAGGGATGAGATACTGGTATGTAAATTTTCTATTATTTATGCAGTGCTTTTTTAAATACTTCAATTATCTTTTGTAAGTATATGATCTGAATATTGTATTCTGGAGTGCTTAAATTCCATTATATTACAACGAACTCATGACATAATAATGCAATCTAATATCTCTAAGAAGCACTCGTACTACTTGAATGAACGAACGAACGATAAAATTAGTAGAAAAGAAACTTCTCTCAAAAAATCAATATTGTTTCCAAAAGGGGAAAAGTGCTTAGGGTGTAATTTCCAGTCTCATTAGTAGCTGACTTGTTTGGAAAGAAACGAAAGATGAATAGTCATCTTTACAGATTTAAGGAAAACTTCTGAGACAATTAGCTAGATAAATTACTAAAGAAACTGAGGTTGAAGGGTTTGAAAGATAAACAATTAAAATTGGAGACGGAAAAGTTATACATTCTCAGTTGCGTGTGGAGAACCGCAGGGTACGGTTTTGTGGTTGCAAATCTTGAAACTTAGAGAAATTACTTTATAGAGGGGTGGATCAAAAACCAATTTGGCGTTAATTTACTCAGTCAGTGTAGCAGTGAATATGCGTAAACTTATTGGGTTGTGGATACAAAATGTTGAAGTATTAAAAAACGTGAAGGATAAAATCATTATGAAATATAAAATAGATTACATAATATATGAACAGTTTCTACCGAAACGAATGTTTATAGAAAAGTTGAATAATGTAGAGGGGAATTATGTGCATGACACGAGACGGAAAAGAAATATCAGTATAATCGTTCTTTAGGGACCGAAAGTGGCAGGCCCAAAGAAGTTACATATACATTAGTTGAAGATAATACAATGTGTTGCCAGTTGATATAAAAAATGTTGCAGAGGTGAATCCTTAGATTCCAAAATGATCGACAGATGGAAATCGTTTTGAATGAATAAAAAAGTTTGGAAATTGTAAAATGGTGGAAATTATTATTTTCATTGATTATAATATGAGAAATAAACTCGTTTAAGTAAGGTTTGTTTCCGAACGATGTAACCTGGATGTTGTTAATTTTCTAACCATCTGACATATTATGTCCTATATTGATTAAATTTATCATTTAGAGACCTAACACAACAGATAAGGTTATCTATAATACTAAAAATATAACAATTTGTAGTGTAATTTTATTCATAAAACAATAACACAGAGAATCGGAAAATTGACGAAAAGCTCGGAAATCTGTAATTCGAAGACCAGGTACCTAAATGTTCATTTTTGTTAAATTTTACTATCCACCAAAAAGTTTTTTTCAGCATTCAACACAAAATTAAAAAGCGAACATAGTCTCACTGTCAACGTCAGATTGGCAAAGTGTGTTTTCCTTTAATCTCATTTCGTAGTACATTTAAATTGATAAAAATCTAGAACTTAATTTAAACAAAATAACGAATCAGAATTAAATTAGAGTGTAAACCAAAACTAATTCTGAACAGAGAAAGAGTGTTTAAATCAGAGTCTGTACACATTATTACCTCACTAACTTTAATGTACACATTAAAGTTTAAATTTTACAAATTTAATACAGTGGGGCCCGCTTAATGTGATCGCGGTTAATGTTATCATTCGGATATTGTTATCACTTTTGCCAAGAACGGAACGGACATATATTATTATTTATTACACATAAAAAACATCGCTTATAGTTATCAGAATTCGGTTTATGTTATCATATTATTCTTAAGATTATTTTCTCCCATGAGCAAAAGAGTTGATTTTCAGTTACAAGCATTTTTTTATATTGTGCATTCCACCCACATAATATAAAGTCAGGTGTTAGCAAGAAAATCAACGTCACACATGTGATATCATATTACATATTTATGATTACTATCAATTCCGTCGTTTAAATACATAAATGGACGATAGTTTGCTGTTAATGTGTGTTGTAAGATTCAGTCCTACTTGAAAATTTTACAATGAGTGACTTTTATTAATTAATTTTTGTAGATGTACTACATACTAATAAATAAGCAATAAAAATTTTTTCCTTTTATTGTTATCAATCGGTTATTGTTATCAAAAACCTCAAGTCCCAATGTGATCACATTAAGCGGGCCCCACTGTAGTTGGTTTTTTTTCATAATTGAAATTATGAAAATTGATAAAAATTTAATGCAATTTTTTTTAATTTTAATTGAAAGAATTTCTTACTACGTTTAATACAAAAACATGAACATTTAGAGGCAGATTGAGTATTTAATACGGCTTTAGAAAATGTGGAGAGATTTGCTCACTGACATTACCGCAATTTTTTGCTGACAAATTAATAGTTCAAATGAGGATGCCAAAAAAATGATTAGAGAAAGCTGAAATTTGAGAAACGTGTAGTAGGTACTATATTTAAGTGTCAGAATGAAAGTCAAATCACGTAAAAATTTAGCACGGAGCTCATCAGTTAGAAGAATCATTGAAACAAAAGTTTCAAATGTAAATAAAAAATTTCTTTTATTGTTTTCAACAGAAAATTAAGAAAATGTACTATACCTAATAATAAAATTACCAACATAGTTAATTTAAACAGTACAAAAAAATATTCACAGATGGTAGACAGTTCGCTTTTCTCCCAAATCATCCTCTTGCTCCAGGCAGACGTTGTTAAAACAATGTTTTGCTTTTACGTAATATAAGGTGACCCAAAGATTGACAGGTTATAACAGCATCCATCGTACATCAAATCCAGAGATTAGTCTTGAGTCTATAACTGAACTGATGTGAACAACCTCTGCTGTGCTTTTGAAACCCTTCTCATTTGAAATCACTTATACAGAAGAGTTAGTGGTCAAAGATACGGTTGGTGGTTGTGATTTGTAAATATAAAGACGTGAAATCAAAGGTCAGCCAGGGTTTTTGAGCACAGTTCTATAAGAGCTACTTCTATTTGTATCTAAAAACTGATTAAAATTTCCTCTTAAATAGAATAAGAATTGGTAGTTCTTTAAATTTAGCAGACGCTACGAAGTTCTCAGTGCAGTGTACTGTAAAGCATAAAGATTTTTGCATTCAAATCTTAACTGCACTGTTGCGTTCTAAGCTCTAACTTATTTATTTTTATAATAGAATATTCGATTTATGGCTGTATCCTAGTTTTTCCAATAAATATGAACAAGGAGAAAGAAAGAAAATTAGCTAATACATTGGCAAACGTAAAATCCGAATAGAATTTCAATTTTCAGCAAAATAATTACTTATTTGCTTTAGCATAATAATGTAAAAGTTTTGAAGTTAAGGTTTCCACTAAGCAGAGTTAAAATTTGAAAAGCATCAAATGAAGCTTTTAAGCTCAAATACGTAGATACTCCGCTTTAACAATGCGTATTTTGGAAGCACCTCTATAGTATTCCACTTCCATATGCATACTGACATAAAGCAATAAATTTAAACTTGATGTGCACACTAAATAAAAGATTATTGTATTTTTCTCAATAAAATATTTATTGATATTAGATTTAATACAATTTCTTACACCAAGCAGAAGTTTGTTCCCAGATGAACAAACTTCCAATTTGTTTATAATAAAATAAAATTTCTTCCACTGAAATTACATTTTTTACTTTAACTTATTTTTTATTTTTGTTTGGTGTTCATAATAAGCAAGTCACTTGTATGCTTCCAATAATTTAAAAAGCCTATAGCAGTCACAACTTTTCCGTGTGAATTTAACGAATGCTGTTCATTTTATAAAAGTAAAATCGCTTCAGTAAACTTTAAAGAGAGAAGCATTCATTTATTTTAAAGATATACGCAGAATGTTAAGAAATTTTTTAATTAAAGAAAAATTAACGTTTTTAATTTTACAATTTTACCCAGTACGTGCTCCTGTTCAATTTAGTTCATTTTTGGGAAACTGCAAACAAGCAGATCTTAACGTCGATGAAGCAGAAAACCACTAGAACTAAGAAGTTATCAAATTTTATACTAATGTTAAGATTTCGGAAACTTCGTTTTAGGGAAAAATTATTATGTTATGATGCAGACATGGTGCAAAAACAATATGATCGAAAAAGGTGATATCCTGGAACATCACCAGAAGCTTCGATCGGAAATTAAAGCTGTATAATATCCATACAATTACATCTGTGCAAGTAGAACTGTAGGTACAATTGTTAATTGAGATTGATACATCGTGTATTACAAAACAACGGGCGTTCTAATTTGCACGTACAATAACCCAGCGTTCGTCGTGGTGTATTAAGGTCGTTTGAGTAAGGATAAATAACATATAAATCACAAAAGGTAACAAAGAAAGTAATCAGCCTACGCAAAATTTAACGAGCGGTACAATGTCGCTTGTGAATATAATTCTTGATTACTTACTAAATATTTATAATTTTAAATTAATTTTATATGTTTCAATGTCAGATTTAAACGATATTTTTTAATAAAAGTGTACTACTGTGTGACGTAATAATAAATAAAAGCAAATAAGAGTAATTTAATTTAATTCATTTCCAACAAACGCTGCAGGATATTTGACGATAACGGAGTTACGAGTTGGATTTGAAAAGCTTATGTGTAAGTAAGTGTAGGAAACAACGTTAAGGGTTAGTTTCATGTCGCTGGTTTTAACCACCAGTGGATTAGTCCACGTTATTACTAAAGAC
The DNA here is from genome assembly GCA_905340355.1 of Rhagonycha fulva. NCBI lineage: Eukaryota > Metazoa > Arthropoda > Insecta > Coleoptera > Cantharidae > Rhagonycha > Rhagonycha fulva. Next base: position 37,710,760 of record HG996556.1, read on the forward strand.
TCGGCGAACCTAAAGCTAATGCATTCTGCATTAATAAGAAGTATCGATTTGTTAAATCGTTTCAAGCTTTAGTGAGTAAAGTGACACTTGCAGCTGCATTATTTACTATAAAATGATTTAAAATTTTACTTGTCTTTCATTTTCTTCATTAGTGAAACCGCCAACCAATCAACCTACATTTCAAGAGTACTTTTAATAAATTGCTTTGTCACCACAAAAAATGTAACATTTTAGGAAGGTAAGGAACTGCTAGGAGGTTTAGATATGAGCCATAAATGGTATTTTGAAAACAACCAAAAATGCATAACATTTTTATTTACCCATCTAGTGGCCGTTAGTGACTTTTTTCATGGAAAGGCAAATCAAGGAAAAATACTTTGCCATAATATATTAAAATGAACTTAGAATTACAAATGTATTGCAATATTAAAAATTAGGTCATTATAATCTACAATGTTAAAACCTACCATCCCAAAAAAAACACAAATATAAGCAAGACTGCTGAGATTTAACATCCAATGAAAGAATAGCAAAAAAACAGCACAAAATTCAAGGAAACCTAAACAAATTGTATGACATGTTTCGATATTATTCACGATTCTACCCCTGAAATGATCTTATTAGAGTCGTACCGGTTGAATGAAAATACAAAATTGATCATTTTTAAAACAGACGAAAAGTCAAATAAATTTACTATAATGTCGTAAATTGAACGAAACAAGATTTATAACCGATACTACCAATTAACAACAAAGTAAGGGTTGATTTTATTTTTCATTATGAAGCTTAATTTTGAAACATAAAGTATGAAAAATTTATTAAACTTGGTTGAATATTTTTTTGTATAATCAAATTAAAAAGTAATTAAGAAAAAAGAACAAACTAATTAAAATATTGTATTAAGCAATACCTCATAAAACCTCAAGTTGAGAGTAATTCTTGAAACAACTGTTTGGCTTGCAATCTAATTTAAAGTTTTTGAAGTAAATTTGTTTTAGGAAATGGCTGTCACTAAGATCTGCAAATTTTTTTACTGTATTGGATGAAATTCTTCAACTGCATAATTTAAATCTTTACAAACTCTAATTTTTAAAGTTTTTAAAAATAGGAAGTTAAATTAAAATTATTCAAACCAACGAGCAAGTGAGAAATCAATAATTACAAAGAAGCCATTACATTAAGTGCTTCTCCTCGTTAAAATTAGCATAGTTGCAATTAATGATAATCTCGCCGAAACACTGATAAATATTTAGTAGGAATTTCTATACAAAAACTTAACTAACATTTTGTTCCAAATTTAATCAAACACTTTAAAAAAATTTGACTTGAAGGACGTTAATGGTCAAGACTTTTTTGTATTCAGCATCGAATGCGTGGGAACTTGTAGGTGCTATAACTTGAAAAAATAAAGCAATAAATAAACAAGCAGTTGCAAATAACATCCGCTCTTATATTCCTCGAGAGGTTTTCTATGTTTTGCACGCTTTTTCGACCTGTTTTATTGTAAAACATAGCTACAAAATTGATTACACATTCAAGAGTAGTTATCAGACTCTGTTGGTCTGACTGATTTTCAACGTTCCATCAGCCTTAGTTACAGAAATATATTTACTAGTCCCATGGAACTTCATGGCATTTAAAGTGTTAAAACTAGAGTACTCAGCTACAGTTTGAAAAGTGTTGTTCTAAATGTTAAGACATTTAACATTACTAACGTGAAAAGCAATACTGTTAATTTGACACAAACATGATGAGCTTTTAAGAGTAAAAGCAGTTTAATTCCTAGGAAATTCAAGTTTCCTTAAAACATATAATTGCTTCTGATTAAAGTTTAGTGAGATACATTATCTCATATAATCAAAATAGCGAGGAATTTCATTAATTTATAATTTTGCTAATTGGACTTTAAGGATCTAAAAGTGCTATGTACGTACACGTAAAAGGAAGTGCCTAATCCGGAATATATGCCGACTTATTTCTAGCTTTGTGTAAAATCAATTTGTTTCATTTGAAAATACTCTATTTTAAAATATATGAGATAGAGAGTACAATGCTAGCAATATGTTAGAGAATTGCATTACAACATGCACTAAAACCTCTTTCAGTTATATTTACAGTTTATGATCTTTTGTGCTTTATGTTTATTTTACAACCTCTATTTTATTTAAAAAGTTTTATTCTGCTTTTACTGAAAATGAAAAATTACATCTGTGTATTTTTTAATCTAGCTTTACTAGAAATTAATTATAAACATTATAATTTTCATTTTCTGTCGTTAATTTTTCTGGTCGCCAGTATTTTCATAACTTGGATTAAATATGAGATTTTTTACTAATTTTGGAGAGCCAATTTTAAATATTGTGCTTGCAATAAATTTACAAGTTATCCCACTTTTGTATTTACGTACCATCGTACGCTCCTTTAAACATTCTAATGAGATGAATACCAAATTATAAGCGACATGAACTGTAAATTTATCGTAGGTAGGTATTTTAAAAAGTACTTTTTAGAAATACATCGTCAAAATAATACCGATTTCCTATTTTCTAGTTAGCTATCGAATGAATTGTGCGAATTGTTTCAAAATAATTCACCATTGAACGATTTTGCTACCTTCTAAACGACAATTTAAAATTAATCATTCCAAACCACAAAAACTAAGCTATTTAACCATGAAATGTAACCTGTCAAAAAAGGAAACCAACTAATTATACAATTAGCTTTATCGGATTACGAACTAACACTAAAAAACTGAAACCTACACAACAAACACAAAAAGTAAGAAAACCGCCTGTGTTTAAAACCACTTTTCGAAGGTATTTAATGGTTAATCAAACATTATTGATGGGATTTTTTATATTTCATGTTGCCCAAAAAATAGTATAGCAAAAATTTTGTATTGCTATATCTGAAAGTCCCCTTTGGATTACAAAGCGCACAGCTTTTTACGCCTGTTACAAAAATAGTTTTAGAATTATCGACCGATGTTTTTTATTACTAGGAAATAATAAACCAATATCTGAATCTGACTTGGTAAGTCTTCTGAAAAACATGTTAAACAACGTACCGAGGAATCCGCACGTTTGATTTTTAATATTTTTTATATGAAACGTAATTATTAAATACCCAAAGGGAACGGAAAATATGAGTATACAAAGCAACATTTTAAACTAAGTACAGTCAATGATTATCGAAATTAGCAATTAGGCAGATACATCGAATTTTTATCACTGACTTCACATGCACAAAGATCAGAAGTTTTGTAAAATTACAAAAATTTTCAATCATGAAAACTGGTGAATGTAATTTACGACGATAAGCTATATTTTAAAATCAACATTTAAAACTCCAGTCAACAATTTAGCAACACATAATGAATAAAAATTGTAATTAAAAATTTATATGGGTTTGTATTGCCGTTGGGCAAGTATTTATTTAACATAATTTTATATCATTAGAGATTATTGTAACGGATATATTAATTTAAAGCACAAATATTAAAGGAAAATTGTTAAAAAAGCAATCTACAACTGAAAAATAAATAATTGTGGTTTAGCAAATGAGATTTTGTAATTTACTAAAAAGATTTGTCAAGATGGTTTAGACAACTGGTTTAGACAAGAATATAGGAAAATCTCATTTACGCGGTAGATGTGCGAATGGGGTAGTGGAAATGATCGTAAAAGAGAAGGTAAATGATTTAGCTTCAGATGGATATTGTTAACAAAAGCCTTTAGAAGTATGGATAATGTGGTATTTTAAATCTTAACCAAAATTATAATCAATTTTTGCAGAGTAGTTAAATTTTGTATCGCAAATTACGATACGAATTTTCGACTAACACATTTCCGTTTTTAATATAAAAATTTCTTAATTACATTTTTTAAGTTTTACAATTTCCTCGAAGGGGTGTAATTTTTAGGTAATCAAACAAGCTAATAATTTGGCAATAATAACAGTATCTAACGAAAAGATAAATTACATCTTGATACCAATAAGTATAATTTTGGGTAGCAGTCGCAAAATAAAATTAAGTCGAATCGTGATAAGAATTAAGGCACGATAAAATGGAAAAGTGTATTATGATAAATTAAAATACAAAATAGTACCTACTAATAAAATCAATAAGGTAACATAACTTTAGAAAAATTTATTGAGAGTTTTATTTTGGCTTTACACTATTTACATTTTAATTATTATTATAAAAATATTTAAAAAACTAAATCAAAAATCGTTTGGGAGCTACGACCCTACAGGCAGACACACAGATACCCACGCTTTTTGGGTTGGGGGTTAAAAATAAATAATGTAAAAAATCACAAATAAAACACAACAAAAGCATAACTTTTCATGACAGCTAGTTTAAGCTGTTTTACTTTTTCTGCCGCTAGTAGAGTTTTTTGCCGCCCGTTACCAATACAACAAGGCATCTCTTATCACTGTTTAAAGAGAAGAAATGTTATACTATTTTTACTACCATGTTGCCAAAATGTTGTATGCCACCATAAGCCCATAAGCACTTATAGGTCCTTTGATGGTATCTTTGTGAGAATTTGAAAACTAACGTAACCATAACGTAATTTTTTAATAACTTTTTTTATTTAATTTTTTTGTTAAATTACAATATTTATTGAATTACCTTTTATTTCATGCTAATTTATCGGTGTCGATGTGAAATTTGTTAAATGTCATACAAGTGTCAGCATGTCGTGCCTACAATTAATTAAACTTTGATTAAATAGCTTTAAATTATATATTAAAAAAATTACAAAATACAAATATGTACCTTCATATGCTACTTTGAATATATCAATAATGGTCTAAAATACAAGATTACAAAAACATATTGAATTAAAAAAAAAAAAAAAAATTTCGTACAGTTCGTATTAATGAAAACCTAACAAACAAACCGGATAATTTTAAATCTTTTTTTGTGTAAAATTTTATATAAGTCGGCCCCTTTCAAGTCGAATTTTTGGGTAAAATTGGTGTCAAAGATTTGGGCCACAATTATTTTATTTGTATTTACAAAAATTTTGGTGTGAGGTTGAGAAAAAAAAATCTTTGATAAAATTGGCGTAGGGGATTGTGCGAAGGGTTAATCACATATAAATACTACATGTAAAAATCTAAATTACTTGCAGCTTTCAAAATAGCATCGGAACCCGAACGGATGATAATTACAACAAACCAGAGTTAACAAAAAGAAAACAACGCAAATGGGCTTTGGAATAAACCTGGGTAGTAGATAGTGAAGAAAAAACTTTTTAACAAAATTCAAAGTGCAGAAATGAAATTTTAAGAAACATATTGTCAAATAAAAAGAGAAATTGTAAGAAAAAAAATATGCTTTTGCAGATATATCGTATATAACCAAATATATGGTCTTGTCTCTTGAGATCAGTGGCCGGCTAGCTAAACAGTGACGATGGGTGGGGTTCAGATTAGAGAAGAATGCGGGATGGAAAAAATCCCGTCCCGTCCCGCCACGCCCCGTCCCCCGCGTGGGGACGGGGCGGGACGGGATGTCGATTCAATCCCGCGCGGGACGGGATTTCCATTCAGTCCCACGCGGGACGGGATGCCAATTCAGTCCCGCGTGAAACGGGATACCAATTCAATCCCGCGTTTGATTTATAAATTTATTTTAAAGATGAATGTGGGACGGGACGGGATATCCCGCGGGATATTTTTTGTCTCGCTGCATATTTAGAATATTTAGTCCCGCGCGGGACGGAATGCCAATTTAGTCCCGCGCGGGACAAGATGCCAAATTAGTCCCGCGCGGGACGGGATACCAATACAGCTAGAGATGAATGCGTGTTTTAAAATTTATGATAAAATCGTGTTTTAAAATAGAAATGAATGCGGGACGGGACGGAATATCCCTCGAGATATTTTTTTGTCCCACGGGATGTTTAGAATATTTAGTCCCGCGCCGGACATTTTATTAACTCAGTTCCGCGCGGGATGAGATTTTAAAGCAGTCCCGCGCGGGACGAAATTGTTTCCCATTCTATTTCATAATTTAACTTATTGAATCCTTTCCCTACATTTATTCTAAGTAATATGCGGGACGGAATCCCGCGCGAGACTGAGTTGACAAAATATTCCGCGCGGGACTAAATATTCAAAATATCCCGCTGGACAAAAAAAATATGCCGCGAATATCCCGTCCCGTCCCGCATTCATCTCTATTTTAACTTCAACGAAACAATTGCCCTAGTAATAGCCCAGTTTTTTAGCAGTTGGAAAGTAGACGCTGTCAGACGCATGCGCAGTTCAAATTTAAGTCATCATTTTTAATCTGCGCATGCGTCTGACGTGCGGGACGTGCGGGACCCACGGAACGTGCGGGACGGGACGGGACTTATACGACGAGGCGGCACTGCGGGACGGGACGAGACAAAAAAATTAGTCCCGCATTCATCTCTAGTTCAGATAGTCAGGGACACTAAAGTAAAAGAAGGAGAGATAAAACGTAATAGAAGTCAGACTGTACAGTCTTGTTTGATCCACTAGTACGCAGAACAAAGCAGTAAAGCGGTGTTTTTAAAGGACAGTATCTACAATCAGAACGTAAAACGGGCACACTTCAACGAGCTGCTAGGTTAGATGAGAAGAACCTAAGTACAGCTTCCACTTTGCTTTATATAAGATGGTCTTAAATTGATATCGACAGATTGGTTTAACTTTACGAGAAGAATTTTGGAGCGCCAAATTAACATTTTGAATCTGCTGACATGGAAATAACTTGCAACGCCATTTTTTCAAAAAATGACGTAATCACAATAAAATAATGGATAAACATAGTAGGTGAAAAATAGTTATTGATATATATGTAAAGATGATTTTCTTTGATTTTAGAACTAGAAATGATTTCTTATAAATAAAACGATGTAGATAGCCAAAAATAATGGATACAAAAATCGGACGTTTCTAATATTTCAATGCGTGTCAAAAATTCCTGAAGTAATGGATAGCAAAATCCAGCCGCAACACATAAAACACCAAGGTTTCAACCATGGTTTCAACCAAACAAATGACACACCGGAATGAAAAATTTGCACTTCATCCATATTTACATTAGACCGTAAACAAAACAACCACTCCCAAATAAGTAAAACATGCGCTCTGTAAAGATCAAAAATTGATAATAATGTATTGATTGAAGTGGTTTCTTCAAGATCAAGATAAAGGGTATCTGCGGTATTATAATAATTAAAAAAAAAAAAATTTTAAATAAACTTAAATGAAAAGTGGGAAGTTTGAATTTAAAGAAGTAGAATACCAGTAATCTTAAAACGGTCGTTGAGACGGTCGTTAGCATAGCGATTAAGCGCACAGACTGCTAATACAGAAAACCCGGTTTGACTTCGGGTGAAGTAAAAATATTATTCTGACCGTCTTCACTCGGAAGGCAACGGCAAACCGCCGAAGTGTAATTTGCCTAGAGAACATTTGAAAAAATGTCACTATGTCCTTTCGTAGGACGAAGGAATCTGAGGGAGAGAAAATCTTAAAACAAAATTACAAAATGAGAATAGAGTTGAACATGGTAAACTTAAAAAAAAATAAATAAAAGATAATAATTTAAAATATAGTAACTGTCTAGAAACAATAACAGCCAAAACGATGCCTCTCAAAGGCTAGCATAAACGCCGAAACAGGTAAAATAATAAGAATAGAAGCTCAATAAAACTCGAAAAAATCTCTATCTTCGACTTGAGAGGAGCTGGTGAGATATACCTTTTCTTTTAGTCGTAAAAGCAACTTTTCAAAAATATCAAAAACAATAGTTAATTGCAACCAAGTGCTTATTAATAATATCGGAACCCGAACGGATGATAATTACAAAAACCCAAAGCTAACAAAAAAAAAACGCAAATGGGCTTTGGAATAAACCTGGGTAGTAGATAGTAAAAAAAAACTTTTTAACAAAATGCAAAGTGCAGAAATGAGAAAATTCGGTTTGACTTCGGGTGAAGTAAGAATATTATTCTGACCGTCTCCACTCAGAAGGCAACGGAAAACCACCGAAGTGTAATTTGCCTAGAGAACATTTGAAAAAATGTCACTATGTCCTTTCGTAGGACGAAGGAATCTGAAAGAGAGAAAATCTTAAAACAAAATTACAAAATGAGAATAGAGTTGAACATGGTAAACTTAAAAAAATAAATAAAAGATAATAATTTAAAATATAGTAACTGTCTAGAAACAATAACAGCCAAAACGATGCCTCTCAAAGGATGGCATAAACGCCGGAACAGGTAAAATAATAAGAATAGAAGCTCAATAAAACTCGAAAAAATCTCTATCTTCGACTTGAGAGGGGCTGGTGAGATGTACCTTTTCTTTTAGTCGTAAAAACAACTTTTCAAAAATATCAAAAACAATAGTTAATTGCAACCAAGTGTATTAATTTTTTTTTGGGAAAGTAGAATAAAAAAATAAGGGTTATCTTATTATATCGATAGTAGAAGGGTTATGTGCATTCCAGAACAATTTTAAGCAATCAAATTAGGTTATCATTTTAACTAATCTAACTAAATTTCAAATAACCAAATTAAGACTTAAAACGCACATAGTCTTTTTACTATAGATTTTTCATATAATTTTTGTAAGTAGAGCACAACTAAGCATATGAAAAGTAATTATAATAATTAGTTGTTTACGGGGTCTATCTGTATCTAGACTGTAGACAGCTAAAATCATAATGAAGCGACAGATGTATATAATTAATACGAAATCTAGCGTAATGTTAAATCTTAATGATGAAAGTTTTCCGCAACTATTATTATCTCTTGAATTTATAACGGAACCTTCAAAAATGTTACTCGTATTCACAGCAACGATTTTACTTTTTCACTTTAGGTATATCTTCGTATTATTTATCTTGTATCTACATACATTATTGACACAAAGTTTTGAAATCAGTGGTTTAATTCTCAATAATAAGGCAATTTTTTGTCGTGTAAAGTTTTTAGGATAACAATAATTGTATACTACTATTTCGAATTCTGTTTATTGGAAGGTTGATACAAAAAATGGTTGTTTATCCATATTGCGAAGTTTACTCTTCGAAATATTTAATTAATTAAAGTCGCAAATGTTTATTAACTTAATTAATGTAGTAACTGCAAAAATAAGAAAAGTTAAGGTTGTTTATTACATAGTATCATCTATGCCTTTCAAAAGGAGATCCGGTTTATTGTGATTTCATGTTTCCCACCTTTCTATTCATTTATATTTGTCATCGATTAGCATATGCATTTATTTCAGAAAAAAATTAGCTTTTGTGGTTTGAAATTGCGGATGATATGGATCTGAACGATACGTGGTTTTCAGGAGTACGAGATCACATGTCATACAGATAGCAAAATGATGACTTCATTGGAAACCAATTATTCAGGTGAAATAGTATCACTAAATAACGCCTTGGGCGACTATATCTTGTGATTTGATAATATTTGATTGCTTCTGTGAGGTTACGTTAAGGGCAGGTTTATGTCAATAATTCGGTAATTGAATAATGAGATTCAAGAAGTTATTTGTGAGATAGAGCAGAAGATTTGCAAAAATTTGAATTCAAATTTTAAATTAAATTATTATAATTTCTTATTAATAAACAAAGGGAAAAAATTAGCTTAAAAATCGGACCTTTTACCTTCTACATAACATTCAAAAAGTTACCATTCAAAAATTAATTCCACAAATTCATGTAACCGCATTATTCTATATTATCCACATTATAGACTACTAAATCCCAATTCTCTTAATATAAGTTTGAAATTATTTAAATCTCAATTAAACAAATCAGGAACAGTCAAGTGCAAGTTACCCAATCTGTGCATTCTATTAGTGAGTGAATTATAACAATAATTGGTAGTAGCAAAATTAACTAAATATAACTAGGAACACAATCTTGTCCCAGCCATGCGAAACAAGAAAGTTTTACCTAGAATTTCTGAACAATTACATTCGTTATTAGTAAGCATGTAAGTGATATATTTAATCAGAATTTAGCTTTCTAGCTATCCTAACTGGCAAGCATATTAAGGTATATACTAACTTGTCGTTATATTAGTAGGTACCTAAGTTTTTTAAACAGATTCTACAAAAACTAAGTTTTGCCTAGAAGAATACAAAATTACCTGTTTTTTTACAAAAATTATAAATCTAATAGAATAGTTTACTAGAAAACTCCTCCTTTTCCGTGTCATTTATAGACGTACTTTTAATTAATTCGTTCATGTAAAACCCATAAAAGTTTACTAACTTAACAATGGCTTCAATATGATATTAAAAAGCAGCAATTTTAGCACATCTCCAGCCATCTGGACTATGCTATGCGTCGTGACTGCTGCGGCTTTGCGGAAAATAGCACAAAATGACAAGCAAATTTTGGTAATTTCTCAGAGACGAAAACATAGATTTTATATCTTGCTTTTCTGTTACCTACTAGTTGCATAGTTTCCGTTGTCACCCTACTGTGGCCAGTCGCCAACTTCATACTTTACTGAATAGTTTTTGAAGTTCTGCATTGTCACAAAATTTTAAGAAATGACATACGATTTGTAGTATTGTAGGATATGGTCGGAGAAAACTAAGAAATAAAATTTTAGAAATGCAAAGAGTAAAAGCATATTCTTTCAATAAAATTAGCGTGTTAAAAAGTCTCGGCGTTGAATTATTTCTGTGAAACAGCTCGGCAGAGATATAACGTATAAAACCACAGAATAACTTTGTGTTTTGTAAATATTAATGTAAACTTGATTGAAAAAAAAAAAATGTTTTATGGCAAAGAATAAATTGTTACTTCATAAAATTATGTTGTCGTGTAGCACTTACACGTGTAATTAACAAGATTTATGATTTTAAAAATTAATGTTAATATTTAATTTTGTAAAGATCAAAAAAACGTCGTCTTAATTAGTGCGATAATGTTTTAACACGCACATTAAAATACGCCCTAGCTAGACTTTGAAAAATACTTTTGTTTCTCTCGTGTAGCAATTAATTCACCCCAGTCTGATAAAATCGATTCAAGTAAACGATTAATACTGTAGATTAGGTTTACGTGTAGAATATGGTGGCAATTACCTAACATAATAAATATTCAGAACTACATCGCAATTTCTATCCTCAAACTGTGAAAGCGTTCGATTTTATTAAAGCGAATAGTGTGAATTAATAAGGGTGCTTATCATTCTCATACAGTCAATCAAAAATTTTAAATTTCCAACTTTGAAAATTGTCAAAATTTTTGATTACTTTCTACCATGCAAATCTATTTTTAGTATTTTCAGAAATGATGGTTTAATTATCAGAAATGTCAGTACAATGAAAGCGAAAACTCATTGTTAGGCATGAAATGAATACAATCTTATACAATTCTAGATCGAGTGATAAATTACAATTTCTTCCAAAAACTAAATATTAGTAGGTTTCAAGTTTCCTATATCAAATAATTTTCATACATTGTGCGAAATTGTTTTGAAAACTTAGCAGGTAGGTATTAAATTTAGAGAAAACGCGAAATATAGGTATAGGTAAACAAGACTTGAGTCGGATGAACAAGGTAAGGAGGTATCTTTTGAAGATGAAAACAAATTCGTCTTTCCTATGTTAAAAATTTCTGTGTAAATATACAACAATGCTTGATACCTTATTTTGAATATTCTATTCAATAAACTAAAAGAAAAATCAAACCCATAAAGGCATCCAGAGCTTTTGTCCACATTTATATTTCAGAATGCCAACAATTTTACTTATAATGAGAATTTAAATTTCAAAGGGGAAGTAATGGAAAAAATTATTTCAAAATTGTTTTCAATTTTTCTTTTCCACATTCTAACTTCATTTTGTTGAACATAAATTTTTGTTTGTGTTCGTTTACTTGAGAAATTTTTCAGTAGCGGTTTTCTCCCTCAATTGACTAACGTTATCAGTAAATCTGTAATCACTCTTTTGCGTGTTTATTGGTCTTACTTCTTATGGTCGGTCGTCTTACTTGAAGATTCATAGATTCATAAGGTATAACTTGGAGTTCCTTTCCGTAAAATGGACACTCGTAACCATAGATTACACTTATACACCTTACTTAGATACCACACTTGGAGATAAAGGTGAAAATATTATACATGCTTTCTCATAAATTAAGAGATAAATTCCATTTTTATTATGCAATCCACATTTAAATTTCCATTACTTTAAATTAAATAAGGTGGGGTTACGGTTTTATTTAATTTAGAATTTTCAACCGTTTATTGTAGAAACTGATCGACTTAAAAGCCCAGGATCGACACAATGCAAATAAACTTTTAGTGTCATAACGTAGAAGTTACTATTTTTAGGATTTCATTTATATGTAAAGTTTTCTATTTTTATAATAAATAAGCAAATATAATTATTAATGGCGCGGTTTAGATTGCGATAGCGATGAAAGATACAAGAAAATCCACTAGGTACGTGACGATATAATGCACTGTTTTGCATTCTGAATAATAATCAATGCTTCTATCTCATTTACATAAATGAATTGCACACGAAGTAGTATTATTTGATAAGGTAAAAGCACATAATAAACAACATCAAATTTTGACTTATATTCATTAAAAACGTTATTTAATTATTGTGGGTAGCAAATATGTAAATCATAAGAAATAACTATAATTTATTGGCGTGAAAAGCAAATAACACTACACTTTTCGTGGTAAGAACTTTGAATTTCTTCTTCGGGCTCAAAGTGAAGGTTACTGAAAACTTTCTTAATATGTCAAAAATATCAACTGAACTACCAATGTTCTTAATCTTTAATGTTTAGCTACACGTATTAAACAAATAAATTGTAGTCATCAGTAGATTAATAAGTTCCGCTTTAAGTCCAATCATTTTTAATCCTTATCCATAATTTCCAATAATCTATAATTTTACTGTAAATTCATTTGCTTCACTAATCGTTGATTTATTCACTGTATCAATTTAATTAATTAATTATTCACTATTTGATTTCGACTTTTCAATTACGGCCGAGCCCCCAGTTTAGAGGATTAAACCGAATCCAATATTTAGGGTTAAAAATGCAGGAATTTAATTATTTATTTGATCAAAATATTGCATAACGCAACAATAACTTTGTCAATTTATTTCTATTGGTTTATAAGGATTGTACTGTGCCTGGTTCACCCAAATTCCTTGTCACAAATTAATTATATTTCATTACTACATCATAGGTGTTATTATAATAACTTCTATTCTAAATTTAAGTAAATACTAAGTGATAATAAATTTTTGTTGTGCATATTTTTAATGGTGGAAAATATCGAAGTAATCAGTTTTGTTAAAGTTTCTCCAAGGAGGCGTCCAATACATAAAGTGACTTTGTACTTATTGTGAATTTCAATTTGTCTTTACTTTTAGTTACACGTATTGTGTTTTTTATATTTACCTTGTTTTTGAGCTTTTGTTTTGTACAAAGAACAAAAGAATTGTTTCTATAAAGCAAGCATTTGCTATTAACGCTTCAGCTAAATGTACAGCATCCGTGTAAGTTTTCTACTGGTGTGAATAAAAATTCCAGTAATATTATTTAAGTCTTTGGATCCACTTATAATTTCGAAATTTTTATCGTTTTAGTGCTATAAATTAAGAACATCTTATGGTTTTTACCAATAATAATCTGTTAACGAATTTATTATCAAATTCTCATATTTATTTTAATCAACGATGGATGTGGTTTAAAAAAAGGACTGTTCATATTATAATTATTTAAAGTCATTCACCACATTATAAATTATTAGTTTTAATTGAATTCGTTCTGAAACATCTTTAATAAATTACTTTACTGTAAAAGTTACTGCTCGACAGGAATACAAATACCAAATTGCAAACTTTGTTACATTTCAGAGAAAAACTTTTTTATCCTCACCTAAAGTAAGATTATTTCTTTTATCTCACCTTCGTCTAACAATAAGTTTATATTTTACCAATATAATTCCGCAATTTCAAAATATTTCTCTAAAAATTTAGTTTATTTCCTAAAAAAAAGAAAACTTAATAATAAATATACATTACCAAGGTTTTCTAAAAATGTACGTGAAAATCTGCAAACTTTCAAGGATTTTCTATTCGGGCTTTCATTTAATGTTTTATAGCAATACAAAAAATACTATTTTCTTTTAAAAGGTTCAACGTCCTTAACAAATTTCAGAAAAATTTAATCAGTTTTAAAGTATTGACATCAAACTCAAAAAGTTCATACCAACCAACATGGAACAACTACATTTTATTTTTCCATTTATTTGGAGAGATTTATTTTTGTAACGCTTTGAATTCCTTTCCTTGATCTAGCCAATGAAAATAAGTTAATGAAAAGGAGGATCGTGATGGTTTGCGTTTTATAATGTTTTATAAAATAAAAATAAAAGTTATCAGATTTCCATTTATTTTGTAATGGCTTCATGCATTTTATTTAATACTTCATTGAATCTCTCTTTAATATTCGCTTTAAAATAAACTACAGAAATTTTATTTTAACTTTGAATACTAAAGAGAAGCGACGACGATTTTCTACCCTAGGGTACAATTAAATGACCACTGCATGAATGCTTTTTGTTTTTGAGATTACAACATCATTATTAGGCTTAGGCTTACCATAATTGGAGTTTCTTTAATTAATTCTCGTCTAGAATTTTATAAATGAAGTTTGTGAGTAATTATTACACTTGAAACAGTAGGTAGGTACTTATTTTAAAAATGTAAAAAAAAATGTTTTTGGTATAATGTATCCGCTGTTTTTCTTCCATTGGGATTTTGGAATAAAAATTATGTAAATGTTTTGATAATCAGCTAATGTCCACATTTTGCTGCAAATGTACCTACTAGCTAAAATGGGGAAAAAATTTAACAATAAATAAAAAAAGCTTGGACTATGAAATGATAAACGATAAACCAAAAAATAATATTTGTCAAAAGTACCTAAGTGCTATTTTTCTATTTAAAACTGATGTTTTGTTCCAGAATATTTAAACAGGAATTAAGGTTTTACAACTTTCTGGTCTCTCAAATAACTATAGCAAAGCATTATTATAGTGTAGACAATTTAATTCTATCAAGCCCTAAAGTTTTTAGTACATTATTATGTAACAACCAGCCTATAAAATCAACCCTATACCTAGCAATTGGAAGATAAAGATCAAGTAGTATGAAACCACATTAAAAATTATGTGATTATCAATAGTAAATTGATAGTGTGGTAATGTTAATTTATATATTTTATGTACCTTAGCACATTTATCACTTTCTAGCAACCATTATTCTTTTATGCTTTATAAAATTTGGATGTATTATTTTATGCTTAAAAACTCAGGAAAATCTGGCTCGCACAGTTAAAGTAGCGCATACACCTAAGACATGAAATATATTGGTGTGTCAAAAACCTTCCAGGAAATTAATTGAATTCACTTAAAATTTATCATTTTCTTAAATTACAAAACCAATTAAATTCTTTCCTTTTAATATTGTTTTCTTTGTATTGTCACATTTTGTACTATAAACACGTACGGTGTAAGTCCACAGTAAATACATCTACCCATTTTCCACCACCGTGCTTCTGTAGTGCAGGACGTCTAATGAATTTTCTAATTAATACTGTAATACCTTAAGAGTATTATGATTTCATTAATTCTAATAATTTAAATTTTAATTATATAAAATCCATGAAGGGATATAATGTAAATTAACTTCTATATTTTTTAAAGAGAGCTGCTTACATTTTAAGTTGCTTCCCACGTAGCACAAAATGATGATCCAATATTGGTAGATTTAGTTCAATGTGAATAATTTAACATTTTTAAAATTATTTTACAATAATTGTGCTCTATTTTCTGAAAAAATAGCAGTTAAAATTAATTACACTTAATAATGCTTTCATCGACAAGAAAATCTCGTTAATCCATTTATACGCGTTATTCTCAATAATATAAATAACAAAAAAAATATGTACATACCTAGGTCCCTTTTTTCAATTATTTGGGTTACTTCTTCATTTGCGTTTATTTTTGTTCTTATCAGTTCATTGCTTATGTGTTGCAGGTTAAACACTCTGGAACTTTTGCGCAAGCAGTCCATTTCAACTGCTTTTAGTCGTCTTTGCATGTGTGATTTAGGCTCCAACATCACACCTGTAGCACAAAACCGACTTGATCATAACCATTCCACCTCTTTCTTTTTTTTTTGGAGATATTTTTGTTCCACTACAATGAATTCAGCGCTATTATGATTTTTTTGGTTTGTTAAATATTATTTAGAATTTCTTCAGTCTCCAGACCTTCTTTATTAATAACGAGCAATTAAAAATACAATAGATCAGGATCTAAAGCTTAGGTGCTGCAATATATTTTGTTTTTTTTTCAGACTCAGTCTTTATCCTTTATACTTGGTGTACAGGATCATTTTTATCATGAACTTAAAGTAAAATGGGTCTTATGCTATCACCATCTGATCGTCTGCAAAACTTAATATAAACAAATGTTTATCGTTGATTGGAACACCCATGCAGTTTTTTTTGTACTTCTGCAAAGCCTTCTCAATGTACAGGCTGACAACAACGAAGACAGGCTACACTCCTGTCTGAACCCTTATAACATTTACACCAATCTTAAACTTAATACAAGTTAAGTTAATACAATAAACTTAAACAATCAATAACTTGAACCAATCTAAATCTATACTATTTAGCTCTCGGGCTCTGACCCTACTGGGAAGTATTGTATTATAGAAATTTTATAATAAAATTTTTCACAATTTTTAATTCATTTATGAGTGTCCCAAAGAAAAATTGTTGATTTTATAAATATATTACATTAATTATTCGTTAAAGATTGAACCAGGCCATTAATCAATCAATCATTCGTTTCAAAAATGTATTCCATCTTTACGCATCTACTCTCGCTGCTAACTCTTAGGATGCACTAAATCGCTATTCACAATAAAGTGGGGTCTTGCGTTGCTTCAGTAGAAAGTTGGCAAGCGCCAATTAGATCAAAGTATTTTCTTCTATTCGTTTCTGTGATTTAAAAATTGTTTATTTTGATTAACTCTTGCCCGATTTTTACCGAAGCAAGCAAAGACCTCACTTCATTGTGAACACCGCTTAACTTCTTTACTTTGCTTGTCTTCCTTCTGTTGAAGTAAACCTATTACTAAGATGTTTATATCTCTTTCTATACCTCATAATACCGTTGCTACAAACTATTAAGGAATAAATCTACAAAGTAGCAGAAAATATCGCAAAAGATCTAATAAATAATCTAATCATCCAAATATTGAACTATAATAAATGTGGAGATGGTTGTTAAATATTACTATGTTGCAGGAATACATATTGAGTTATTAATGTGAACAATTTACTATATAACTTAAATATTGATATTAATGTTACTTGTAAACTACATAACAGGTACTTAATATTATATTGGAATGCTATAATATTGCAATATCGACCAATGCTATGTAAGAACTTTTATGCATCGTTCGCATGGCCGTCATTGGCAAAATATTCTTTGCTTTGCTTCATACCAATCAAAATTAATTACTTAATAGAATCTGTTATTTAATAATTTATATAAATTTATTGCACTTCTGTTAGACCAATACTGCGATTTAACATTAGTGTAGTCTATATAAACAATATCGATCGTCAATAATAACATTATTATTGGTTTATAATGAATATCGTATATTCAAAAAAATGTTTACTTTTAAAACTTTTAAGGGGGTATTCTAGTCTAGAGGCACGAATTTCGAGCGTTTTTTCGGGCTCTGTAAAAATAAAACGAAGAATAATTTTAATATCCATCTTTTTATCATTTATTTATTGATACTTTTAGAATACATAAAAATTTTAACAATAACGAAAAATTCTAAAGTCAAGAAGTTACGAGCTGGCAAAGTGGGGGGTTCAAAAAAAAGATAGTGTTATGGCGTGCATGGTTTCAATCCTTCTGATCATCTGAAACAAAAAAATCTAACTGATTCTTAATTAGTAAAGTTGTCGCTATAGTATATACCTCGGGCAAGTCAAAAAAAAAAATTTTACACAAAATGGGGGCCGTTTGAAAACAAAATATTGTTTATTCAAGTTTTTTTTTAACGATTTCAAAATTTTTTAACATAGTAAAATTGACAATTTTTAACTTTAGTGAGGTTCATACCATAGAGGGATGTATAAAGAAAATTCACACCAAATTTGAAGTAAATCGGTTTAGTAGAACTTGAAATATCGTGCACGCCAACTTGAAAAAAGTAGTTTCGAAAGAAACGCGTTTAAAGTTTTGAGTTAAGATTAGATTACATTAGATGCCGCGTCCTTAAAATGGCTATAACTCGTTAAATAATCGGAATTTAAAAAAGTCCTTTTAAGAGCAAATTCTTGAACGTCTAAACTTCGAAAATATGAAAAAAACAAATTTTTGATTTTTTTAAATTTCTAGACTAGAATACTGCCTTAATCATTTTATTTTATTAACTGAAAATCTGCAATGACTGATTAATAGGTGATGATCTATTTTTTTATATGCTAACTCAGCGGATACGAACGATAATAAAACTTAAGATTACTTTTAATATTTATAATTAATTTATAGAAATTAATTTATAATTATTTGAATTTTTGCCAGAAATGAAACATTTAATCTATTTTTAATAAGGAAATTAATTTTACGTAAATTGAAATATATTTTTCGGATATTTTTCCCATAATGACGAAAAGCTGTTCATATTAGGTACTCGGACTCCAGGGTTTTTTCACCACTCAGGCTTTTATTCCTCTCGCTTTGCGGCTCGGCTTATAAACCACGCCTTTTGTGGTGAAAAACGACTCTTTACGTCCTTGTGATATATAAACTACTATTATCTATAATAAACAATTTATCAAATTTATGGATATCTGTTGAAAAACCAGAAAACATTTTTCATAAAATATTGGAAACTTGTTAATTCCACGAGCAGCTATTTAATATTACTTGTTTTAAATAAACCACTATTGGTAAAATTTCTTTTTCTTTTTTTTAATATGTTAATTACATAATTATTAATTAGTTAGTTACATAATTTAATATATTATTATTAAATGACTTTCTTGGCAGATTACTCTCGGTGGTTTGCCATTGCCTTCCGAAAGAAGAGGGTTATAATGAAGTTGGATAAATTTTGTAGCCGGGTTGGGAATCAAACCTAAGGCTTCTAGCCTAGAGTAGTCCGGTCCTTAGCTTGTTGAGCTAGCTCCTCTCTCATTTTGGAGATTTCGTAAAATTACCCAGGTTAATTATATTATAAATCTTAAAACTATATAATAAAATTTATTACGCAGATGAATTGCGATGCATGCGGTTTACCATAAAGTTACCCAGGTTTGTCCATTTACAACGTTAGATGCAGAAATTTTTATCCAATTGCTACTCTATGCAATATAAAAATTCGTCGACGTATTAGATTCAGATTCGTTTTCAATTGACATAAAAATTAAAATTTTTATTTTACATTATTATAACAATCATTACATCCATAAGTCCAAATTATGTAAATTACGATGCTCAAACAATTATTATGTCACATAAATGCACAAGGAAAATTTTATGATGTTACTCAAAGTAACAAAAAATCCCATTAAAGACAGTTTTTTCTCACGAATTTAGCTTACAGGTGGTCACTGTTGGTGTGTTTATCAACTTAGACCAAATTCATTTAATTTCACTCTAATTAATTGACTTTTGCAACAAAATTAAAGCAAAGTGCAAATTTCTGTAAAAATCCTCCAAAA
This sequence comes from Rhagonycha fulva, assembly GCA_905340355.1. Classification (NCBI taxonomy): domain Eukaryota; kingdom Metazoa; phylum Arthropoda; class Insecta; order Coleoptera; family Cantharidae; genus Rhagonycha; species Rhagonycha fulva. The sequence continues at coordinate 37,730,582 of HG996556.1, forward strand.
GAGAAAAATTTACTGCGGATCTGGAATCAGAATACTTTTTTTTGACCAGATATCGTGGAAATATTTTCTACAGCATGGAAACTTTTACACCGGTAATGGACACTGAAAACATGAACGCAAAAACATAAGTTATTGAAAATTAGTATTTATATTTCATTGGAATTCAATTAAAATTATTAAGTTTTTAGTTCATACAAACAGTCGGAAAGCTACAATCTGAAATGATTAAAAATAATTTTTGATGTAATTCTTTCAACAAGGCTAATTATTGATAGTAACCAAGGGAGGTTTGATTGTAACTAGTAATAATTTTAATGCTTGCGATAAAAGAAATTTTTATTTTATAAACATTTGTAAGTTTTTTTCAATCATTTACCTTTTCTAATTTCTTACATAATAAAATAATTTTTATTCCAAAATAATGTGTGTATTGATTTCGTGTTTACGGGTTCAAATCTGGGGAAGGGTCAAAGTTTCTTATGACTAGTCTCCGTGCTTCGGAAGGCACTTTAAATCGGTCGTCTTTCTGGGTTAATGAAAAAACCAGGGTACAGGCACATCTGAAGGCTAGCCCACCAAGATACCTAATGGATGTAAAATATTTTTATGCTTGTAGAACTAACACTGCCAAGGAAACAACGCAGATGTTATAAATTACAGGCTTAAGGCTTAAACTAAGATGATGAAGAAGAAGAAATAATAGTGACAATTGGATACTTATACAAAATTATTACGAGAAATTCTTTGACATATTATTTTTTTGATTTTCTCTCAAACAATTTATTTATTCGTATACTTGTTATATTTCTGGCGCTCCTTGTGATATCTAAATAAACAAAGTTAGAAATTAGTTATTTTCTTTTTAATAAATTTATTGGAGGCAAACAAAGATACAAAAAAATGTTAATCCGATCTGACGAGACGTAAAAACAAGTAACTTACATCCCTTGTAGCTTAAATTAATTATTTTTACATGTTACTTGCACAGCAAGAAAAAATTAAATACTTAATTGTCTGCTTTAGTACTTTACTTTCAACAGAAAATTACAAATTAAACTATTTGTAGTTTTTACTAAAAAATAAATATAATTTTATATTTTCCAGTTCCAGGTTGAAATATTCTTCGATTTCCCTACAGGTAGTCAAATTTTAGCATTACCAGCTTATTGCAGAATCTCGTTTACAGGCGACGAAATATTTCATGATAAATCTTCAGGTGGAATTGTCTTTCATGTAATTTATGGTGAAATAAATCACACTAAATTACTAAATATGAATTTATAATATTGGATGAATAATCTTAAATTATGTATTTGAAAAAGTTTAATTATTATTAACAAAACGAATAACTAATTTGAGTTTAATTCAAATTATCGTGATGATTTAGTGATGCAGAAAATTCAATTCATTAGTCAATATAATTTACACCTCAACACAAACCATATTATCTATAAGTTTTAATACACTGGTAGTGATAGTAATCCAACTATGCACGACTAGATAATGGCGTAATTCATTGTGAATAGACATCAAAATTTGATTACCGTTTCAAACCATACTGTGAAATTTAAATAAAATAACATATCTATCTTTTTCAAAATTTTAATTTAATTATTTTAATAAGCAAAAAAATGATGAATCATTAAAAATAAAAAATTTCCAATAAAAGAATAATCCTGACACATTTGAAAAGGATTGATGGATAATCTGTTGGAGTAGAAAAAACTGTAAGGAAAGCTTCCGGATTTCGTTTTTCAATCTTTTAGGTTTAGATAGATAAAAGTTTATATCTCTTAGATGTTATAATTTGAAACTTTGCAGACAAAAAAATAAATATTCAGCTATTTTTTATGACTACTTGTTTATGTTATTTGTCTGCATTTATGTAGTTGATCATATAGCGCTTTGCTGTCGGACAAAGCACTTTATTGATGTACCACCTGTTGGTAGGGCGCAAACCCCAGACATATAAATCAATAGTTTGATATTAGTTTAGTGAATAGATAGGAAGTTTTATCGAAATTATCTACATTAATGCTAAATTGAACAATATGTTTCATTATTACAAAATTAAATGATTAGGTTAAAAAAAGTTGATTATAAGTCGTTCGGAATGGAGATTATAAACTAAAAGCTTTTTTTTTATTATTGAAAAACGTTTGAGTATCTAAATATTACATTTTTACAAAAACACAACTTGAGTTAGGAACGTGCTAAGTGAATTTATAACTATGCAGGCAATGTTATAAATTCCTTCCAACATAAAAGTTTCAAAAGTGTTTAAGTTATTTAATATTTATAAAGTTGATGTACCCTGAATAGTTTTAATCAATTTTATTTTCTTGTATTATAAAATACCTTTGCCTTTGAGAAGATTGTTAAAAACTAAAGCATCATTCTTGTATAAACTTCATATATTCACAATCACAAGACCTGGAATATGTGAATTAAAAAAAATTGTTTGGTTATGTTTAGAAAAGTAATTGTTTACTAATGAGTCATACTTCAGCTTTTGTGATTACGACCATATTTGCTATTCTTGAGGTAGTTTATGCAAATTTTGTGCTCCACGTTTCCATTTAGAACCTTCCGACTAAGATTTTTCAAGTGGGGTTGCTTAGAATGTACTTACGCATTTGATTGATTTAACCAGAATAAATAGAGTATGACCTGTAAAAGCATTGGCTATGAATAATATAAAATAACGAGTAGTTTTAAACGAACCTGACTATGTAAATGTATCTCCCGAACTCATCAAATATCCTGTAGTGAAAAGTTCTTTTGTGTGTTGACAGTTGAAATGTATAGAATCTGAAAACCTTTTTGAAATCAGTTAGGGTTACACCTTGGTTAATATTTATCAATTATAACAATAATACTGCTATTGTAATTTTCAAAAACATCATTTTCCAGAAAATTTATAATATATTGCAAAATAAGTTTAGGTTAGTAAAGTACCCACCTTAATTATTGTTAATTAGATGTGGTGGTTAATAATTTGTTTGACGTTTCGGGTATTTCGGGTATAGTTTTGATTTGATGCTTAAATCTGTTAATATTATTTTATTCGTACCGTTTTTCCTTTCCTTGTCACGGTCGTCATCTGCTGGAAACGACTAGCTGAAACTCACACATCTGAATTAATAAATACATGAAACATCAGACAAATTAATTTTTTTTTCTTTTTACCATACGTTAAAATGTATGAAGATAAAAAAATCTATGTATAAAACACATAATAAATATTTGCAAACGTCTTCATCATACTGTGACATCGTCAGGCGACTAATTGAAATTTTATTTTATTATGTGCATATTCTATGTGATACCCTGTGAATTTTAATTCTGGAAAACGATTATACATTTTTTGGTTATTTTAAAATGCGGATCCATTAGAAACGGCCAAACACGACCTAAAAAACTTTATTTCTCAGATTACATAATTTTCTATAAACGTGATTAATTGCACTACATTATATTATTTAAACTTTCTACTCTAGTACGCTGTGCATATAGAGTTCCCTTTAAAAGGTTTTTTGGTGACTAATATTTACTCACTTTATTTCTTAACTCTTCCGTTTTTAAATTACTTTTTGTACAGTTTGCTAAATATTTTAAATTAACTAATTTTCAAGTAGTAAGTTGTCGTTTTAGAAGTGTTTAAATTGTTTATCTCACGGAAACACTAAATAGATGAAAGTGCATTTTTAAAATTGTATAAGGGAACGTTAATTTATTACAAATGACTTACATCTTTGACATATTTTACGTTTTCTGAATTTTTTAAGATCAATATTTTACTTTTATTATCATTTCATAAAGAATATTATATATTTGAACAGAAAAGTCTTATAATATGTTTTATAAATTACTAATCAATAATGGTAAAACCGAAGACCGAACAATTACATCTGACACATTTTTGTATAAATAAAATTTGTTATTTAATAAAATATTATGAGGAATCTTAGGAAAACTAATTTTATTCTTTAGATTACAATAACAGAGTTTAAACATAATACACCACGGTAAAAAAATTCATTACAGCTTCGGGTTATAGATAACCTCGGTGTTTTGCACCTAAGTAATAAATTAGCTCTCGTTTGAGATTGCAATTAGAAGTAACTAAATTTATTTTAAAGTATAATATTATATTGTTATAACCAACTGACGAAAAGCACTATGTACATTATTCATATTAGATTCACTGTAGTTTCATTGAAATTACAATTCCCGTATGTATATAAACTTACGGTTAAAATTAATTATAACATTACGTTGTTATAACAATTGTAACATTTCAATAATTATAAAATTACATTTGATAAATAGGTCATTAAAATCTACGCAGTGGTGACGTTTATAACATAACATGCACCTTAAAAAATCTCAAAAGCAAACAATGTCGTATTCACAGTAAATATCAAAAATAAAACATGGTACATGTTTTGATCTTACTCATTATTTTAGACGTAAAACTGACCTTGTTTGAATCATACTAGTATATTAATAATTTATATGTTAGAGTTATGTTGATACTGTAAAAAGAGTACACAAGTTTAATTTATATTTTCACTTTACCAGTACATTTCTGATGATTAGATCAGTCTCAAATGTAAATCTTTAAATTTGCTTCTTCGACGAATTCGGTTACAGATTACTTTAAAATATTGACGTTTTTTGTTAGTTTAGATTTGTAAGGCGTACAATTCTAAATTTTTAGGTTCAAAATAAATATATATAAGTGATTAAAACGTAAAGTTCAAAGGTGAAAAGACCCAAGCTTAAGAACGACATTTTAGTTTTTGTGAAATGTTTTGCTTACGATTTTAGAGTGATAAATTTGTGCTTCTATTTAGATGTAGATAATTACAGTTTAATTTTCATACGCGGGTTATTTAAAAATGGCAATTAGTTGTTTTTTTACTGTAATTAAGACTTTATCGTGTAATCTAAGTTTGAGATAAGCAACGCGAGTTGTTCATGAAGAAATCTATTGTAAAAAGATCTTTTATTTTTATTCAAGATTGTGAGATTATAATTTGGATCTAGTCATTAAAAGTTATACTACAGATTAGTTCAGAAAAAGAGCAATTTAAAGCGGGTAACTTGGTTAAGGCTGAATACCTATAATAACATTTCTAAATAATAATAATGATATATTAATGCTAGTTATTAGAAAATGGAGAATTTATGAATAGGGTAAGACGGGGTCAAACGGACACTCTAGTGGATTTTATAGTAATATTTATTACAAGCAACATAATATTTAAGAAATTATTATTTGGTTTGATAATACCGTTAATAAGTTAGCAAATGATGGCATTAAAGTTAAAAAAATAAAAACAGTTTTTGAAAAGTAAGACTAAAACAAACATAAGGTGGAAATGTCCGTCTGCCCCACACTCGGGGGCAAACGGACATAAGATTTATACACGTTATAAAAATCTGAATTCGCACTTTTAGTCCGAATCACTTGCACAGTTAACACATAGAAAGTATGGATCATCGTCATTATTAGTGCAGTGTATGTACATGAAACCATAATTTTGCATGTAAGGCATTACACCCATTCCTCATCATTTTTATACACTCTTGTATACATACTTCGCAAAAGTAGCATTTTCTTTCTTTTTTCTTTTGGAAGGTTTCAATACTTTTGTCTTTTTTAATACTTTTTCTTCTATTAATAACTTTTTTTATAAAATCTTCAATAAAATTTAAATCGGTTAGTACCTACTTTGGATTTACTTGTGTTTGCTCGTCTTTTTCTTTGCAGAATTTTTTAATAAACTTGATATGGAGGCGATCATTTCAAAACTTTGTTGTATGTTTCTGTAGGTAAAATAGTATGTTGACCAAATTTCTTCATTTTTTGTTATTTTTTACACGTTTTCTCGTGTATTGCGTGGAACACTATAACTTGGCAGCTGTATAATAGCCATTTTATTCTTTTTTACAGCAATTAAGGCAAGAATCATATTTTCTAGACTCCACGAGCACCTTTTCAAAGTTCTAATTCGGTTCCGTACCATCATTGTATAACAATTATTAAGGAAAATCATAAAAAATATACTGTCCGTTTGCCCCTTAATCAATATGTCCGTTTGCCCCAAATCGCAAATTTTTTTTTTATATTTGAAATCAAAGTAAAAATTCATAATACGAAAATGAAATTAAGTGGCAACAATACCAAAGACACGTAGTTTGAATTGGCCTAATTAATAGATTTTAAATATTTTACTAAAATACTTAGATTCTAAACAATTTATTACAAAAATTTAACAATATCGTTAATTTCACTTACATTTTTTATTACTCTTCAGTTTTAAAGTACAAAAACAGCTTTAAATTGAAAAAAATTTAACGGATTACTTTCGTATTACTAATCTCACATGTCAACGTCACTAGTGCTACCGCAATAGCGACTGAGCAACATCTCTGAAAAAACTTACGCCTTTTTTTCTTAGTAAATGTCTGTTTGCCCCCGTGTCCGTTTGACCCCGTCTTACCCTATACATACCTACTCAGTCGCAGCTAAATATAAACTAACAACATCAGATCTCAAATCGTTAAAAACCAAACCCATTGTATATTATGCTTTATTTTTCAAAACATTTTAGTATAATATTACTTATAGATGGATTACACGAATCGTAATCTAAATCCAAATAATAATTCATCGTATTAAACATTACATAAAAAAGGTATTATATTTATATCATGAAAAATAAGGTTGTAAAAATACTTTTTGTAATGTTGAAGTTTGATATGGATTTATTTAAATATAATCTAACGTGATCAGCTTAGTAAAGCTTTTCTGAAATAATAAAGGTAAGGCTGTTATAGAAACCCATGTCAGGTTGTATTTGATATTGAACTTATCGTTGAAAAATATCAGAAGATACGAAATGTGAACTCTTCGTTTTGAAGTGCAAAAGTTAATCCAAAATAAATATACTACCTATGCAGATTTTAATTTTACATCGGTATTCCTAATCAAAAAGAAATATGATAAAAAATTATATACATATCTCTAATGTCGTCGTTGTATATTTTCCTGCCAGGAGCAGAATTCTGTTATATTTTATTACGGATTTTTATTGTACATATTTTTGCAAGATTCAGAGATAAACTGATAAAATATTTATTATGTATTTGATTTTACACTATCAAAAAAATTAATGTAATGATTATAACTGATGCTTTTTAATTATTTTTTAAACTCAGTTTTATGAAATAATAAAATAATTGCATCGTTTTCTGGTAACTTCTCTTTTGAAACAAAAATTTCACCAAGTTGTAACAAAATTCAACTTTTTAACTAAAATTTATACTTTTTATTTACTCATACAGTAAACGACCAAAGTAGATATACTTGCTGAAAATATACAACGTAACTTATTTTCAAGTTTTAAAAATGTTTCTCGCACAAAAGTTAACAAAAAAAAGTTTTGCTACAGTAGACGATAGATTTCTTGATTCTAGATTTCATTGTGGAGGGCAAGATAAGCTCGCATGCATTTAAACTTAAACATAAGTGTTACATCATGGTACATAAGCACCGTTGTTAGAAGTTTAGGTAAAGCAGCCTCTGTGATTTGTTAGGTTAGAATTACGTAACATCAAAGTTCCTTGGCAAGAACTATAGTAAAGTAATGCACAATATACAATCAATAAACAATTCTGCATTAACTTAACAACTGGTGGTATGAAATAATGGGAAAAGTTTGTCAACAGTTTGCTATAAAGCTATCGTAGTAAGGTTGCCTATTCGCAAAATTAATAATATGCAATTTATTGTAATCTGAAAGTTAGTGGAAACTAGAAACACGTAATGAGGCATTGCAGCAATTTTAACTAGGTGCAATATTATAATACAAAGCTATAGCACTACGAAAGATTAAGTAACACTTACATTTTGATTATACTAATAATTTTGTAATAATATATAATTACAAAGCACTTGTTTATTAACCACTGGAATCACAATTTTAGTTATTAAATGGCTTTTATTATAGTCGATTACGAAAGAAAGAAATTTTTTTAGCTAATATCATATTATTTAATTTATAAAATAACGTAAAACTTCATAAAGCAAAATTATCAAGTTAATTCAACGTAATAAAAATTAATTATTTAGATACTTACAAGCTTTCAGATAATATGTAAAACACACAGATAAAATTAAACATTTATATTATTATTATCATAATAATTTTTTCTATTTTTGTTTCCATTTTTTTTATATTTGATTCAATTTTTTATTACGGTTAACTACCCAATCATTTTAAATTGTAATAGAAAGGATAGAAAAATATAGTACTACTCGCGTAAAGCATAAAATCGAATAACATGCAATCAGCTCACTTTATTTAGTCTCGATGATTGCTTTCATAACATTTACATCCTCATATTAACAACAAAATTTTATTACATCACTGTATTACATTTTTGATTTCTACACAATATCATAGTAATAATAAACTTTGTTAGTTCTTATTACATTTTTAAAAATATATTCAGAAATAAAGCTACCAGTAAAATTGTTCATCATAGAAAAATATTGAAATATTGATAAACAAAAACAAAATAATAACAGGAATAATATCCAGAAGATATGCAGATAAACAATAGAATTTTATCATATTTTTGAATATACTTACTTAATCATGATTGTGATTGATGGATATAATAATTATTATGTGTGTAGGTAGTACATAATTTGTGTGGAATATTTACTCATTACAAGCTTTTTATTTTATAGTACAATAATGGTAGGTGTGATAAGCTAGTGTAAACTTAAGAATTTTGTAATTTATTGATTGGTTTTAATATTCATGAGTGAAAACTCTAACTCGAGCAGTTATTATAATAACCCTTACGTTTCACTTTTTTTCAGCCAGGTATTGATTGTACGTGTCAATTCAGAAGCTATCAAATTAATTTTATAAATTGACAAATTCATAAAAATAAAGTTTAATGTAATCATATATTGTGTAAAATAACATACTTTCTGCTTGTAATGGAAAAGAAGTGAAAAGCAAAAATTATTTTTGTTCTGCTATTTCATAAATTGTAAAATAATTTATTAAATTATATGGTAGCTAATCCGTACCTACCTTAAATTGTGATTTAAATAAAATAAAATTTGAACTTCTTTTGTATAGGTAATGAAAATGTCTCAATATGTGGCAGAATAAAAGTTAATTCGTACTCAAAGTTTTATTATTATAACGTAAAAGACGTACTTTAGTTGTCATCCAATAAAAATTGTTCTCAATTTATATTTTATTATTCCCTTGCAACTTTGTCTTGTTCAATTGTCGCATTTTTATTTAAATACAACAAGCTTCAAAAAGTTGTAATGAAATTTTATTGTTTTCAGTTTTAATGTTAAAAAGTGGGAACTAAATGTTGTACTTTCAATTAAGAAACCAACCATCAGATTTCTGAATGAAAAGTTTGCAAATGTTTACATTTTCCTTTAACTGAAAGGAAAACAATTTTTTTTTGAATTTCTTATTTATTTTAAATTAGTTTTATTTCTTACATTAAAGTTAAGTAAATAGCACTTTTTGAATTTAGTGATATTGGAAGTCGTTACGATAGTTATAATCAAGTTTCGGATTTCAATACTCTTAAAATTCCTATAAAATACCGTTCAAATTGCAAAATTTCTCTTAAAAATTGTAAATTTTATTAGAAACCTAGAATAAATCTATAAAATAAGAATAAAATTTAATAATAATAGTAATAGTGACTTTCATTTGAAATTACCATGAAATTGTAATGAGTCGCCCAGCATCACTAAAAGAACAATATTATTCACAAATGGCAATCAAAATTATTAAACATAAAAATTATTTTATGACAGTAATGAATTTGAAGTTATGGAATTGTTAAGCTTTCATTGAATACGAATGTCTATTTTATTGTCAATTTTACAAATTTTTACGACACTAAAGTTTACTGAAAATGTGTCAAACATTTTTTTATAAAATTCATTAATCACACCAATCAACCAAAATTTAATTTTATTTTTTTACAATAATTTTAAATAAAATCAACTGTATTAATTTTTGTGATATTAATCTAATCTATATTAAATATTTGCTCAAAATATTTTTTATAAAGGCAAGTTAAATTAACTATCGATTAACAGCGTAGATGTAAATAAATAATCCATATAAATTATATTATAATAATAAGTAATAATATATTAGGTATAATATAAATTACTGAATATATTGTCGTCTTCCGGAAAATGAAGTAATTAGGAGTGCTATCGAACGTACCTAGAATTAAAATGTTTTTTATTTACTATTCGGGATCTCTACTATAGATACGTTAGGTAAACTGAAATCGATTTTGTTCATACTTAAGTAGAAAGGACGATCCACAAACCTCCACGTATGACGTATCAACTTAAAACTAAAAAAAAACTTGCTTTGCTTTTTTTGATGGCTCTGCTGATTGATGGCAAATATTCGGTGATGTAAAGACTCACCATTACTCATTATTATCTTTGATGGTATATGTACTTTATACTATATCAGAAATATTAACACGACATTTATTTACACCGCGAAGAATTATATACTAATAAACATTAAAGAGAATCTGCATCAAATTGGCATTACAAGTAGGCCAAGTGGTACATATTAATAATAGTGCAGATATAATTCTAAATTTTAATCCAACTATAAGTATTTCATTGATGCATTGCGGTATTGCATGATAATCAAAAGTAAAGAGTAAATTTCCTGATGTTTAACAATCTAAAACTTTTATAAGTTTTTTCTTACATATTGAATAACCCAACGAACGTAGTAGAAACGAAAATGATTCAACATTAAAAAATAATAACCCTTACAACCTGGGTACATAGTATATATCACATGACATAATTGTGATATATTAATATTAAATTTGTGAGCTTTGTTACTACCCTCTATGTGACTATTTTGATTTAAAACGCATCTATCATATAAAGTAACTTTTTGTAAGAGCTTGTCAAGCTTGTATATTTGGCACTGTCTCAAGTTTGCATAATAAGATTTTCCAATAAAATTATATTTGCGTGATTTGGATATCATACATATATTTTTGATTTATGTTCCTTAAATATAAGAAAAAAATAAAATCTACAAGAAAAATTGGGTTGGAAGGGGATATTCGTGCTAATTTGTTACGTGCGTGTTTTTATATAACTAAATTTGTCTAAGCTTATGTCTTTAGGTAATTTAAATGCCACTTAAATTACAGCAATGTAGTTTTACGTGTGAAAAATTATCTTCTTGAAATATTTAATTAAACGTTGAATAATAATTTTTAGTCTAAAATTAATTTTGCATTGTTCCTGTACAATGTCACCATCGATTAAAGAAGCGTAAAAAAGACAAAATAGGACTTTTTATTTTAGTGGATCGTAAAACCCAAAATTCGCTTAATTATGGTAGTTAACTTTTGTGTTAACTTTTTATTTATAAATGAAAATTAAGGCTTCCCTCTAACGAGATTAACACCAAGAAGGTTAGTGATCCATGAAGCACATTACATTTCCAATATTTATAAGAATGCGATTGACCGGAATTATTTCTTTATATTTCTGTTTTCACTGTTCAATTTTATGGATTTTAAATTTAGCAAATGGGGCGACAACTTTTTTATAACCATGTACTTTTTATCCTACAACAGAATATTACCCCTTTTCACCGTTTTTACTTTCCCAATACATTTAAAGTATTATTATTGTAACTAAAGATTACAAAATAAAATTTTGGTATTAAAATCAAAAGATTGTTGTTTTTCACATAAAGGTGGTAAAATTTGTTTGATAATTAGGGAAATGATAAGCGAAAGAAAGGAATAAAACAAACTCTCGATTGATTTAATTGTGTCAATTGAATTGAATTGGATATTAAGTAAAATTGATTATTCCAGTTAGAGATTACAAAGATGTAAATCACTGAAACCATGAATGGAAAATGAAAACTTTGCAATTTATTTCAATCGTGATGAAAATCGTAAATTCCAGTTAAAGTAGAAAACATGTAACTGTTAGGTTAATTTAAATTGGTTTGAAGTTATACATGCGAGGATAATATTTTCGTCCATTAATTTCATATTCTGCTATTTTGAATTTTAAAATATCATCTTTTAATCAACCTATTTTTACCCATTACACGTAAGATTTTCAATCAAGGAAATATGAAAAAATAACTTTACTTGAAGCCAAAAAAGTTTAATAAATCTGCTAACAAAGTACTAAATTTAACGAACCAATAGAAAAGGTGTGGTTAAACTTATAGGCCAATAGAAATCGTCCGATAAATTCCACGGCTTTCTAAAAGCTTTATAAAATCAGGAATTACTGGAATTTGTTTACATTAAAACGTACTTAGGTCAATAAGTCAGTTATTTGACTACAACAATTTAATTGTTAACTTAAAAGTGATTTTTGTCATTGTTTATTCTAACAACAAAGAAAGAGAATCGGCGATTATATTATAATATAATCAGGGCTCTTCTTTCGAGATTTACTTTATTTAATAATTAAAATTTTAAAATATTAAATTCGAAAACATTAATTTAACATGTACAGTTTACTCCATCCTTTCAATTACTTACCTAATTTTATTTCTTGCTTATTTGATGTTGTTTATTAAAACTTTGTATCGATTACAATAAATTATAATATAATATATACTTCTATCCAATATTTCCCCATTCTAGACAATTAAAATATTTTAATCCATACTTTATCACAAACCAAATGTTTCAGTAAACGAAATAAATAACAATTTATTTACAAATACCATGTATTTCTATTTATATTGTCGAAGTTAGCTTACTGAAATATTAGACTACAAAATAGTTTCTCTACAAATTTTCTCTCTAGAATGAGGAGCTAGATCAGATATTTTGATGCTGAAGCAGTGCTAAAGCTTCCAATTCCCTCCTTCCAGCATAGTTAAAAATTTATTGTAGCTTATGAATTTATGACACTAGTTATATATTTTTTTAATGGTGAATTTGGAACAGGCCAGTAGAGCATCCGGTAGCACTTGGAATATATAGAATTTATTACAGTTATGGAAATTCCGGTTTATTAGAACCTCTCTCGTTGAATCATCGTTGATCACAATATTTTCGTTGTACCTACATAATATTATGTAGATCCAAATTGATAATAATTAGAAAACCAGCAAGAATTTTGAAAAAGTTGATATTTTCAGATCAGACAGTATTTTGGCCATAGAAAGCCAAAGTTTTAAATTTAATTAGTACCTACCCCAAAAGTGTTTTTGAAAATCTGAAAATTTATCAGTCGACATTGGATGCAATAAAGAACTCGAAACAAATGGTTAGACAATTTAATAATCAAAGGCGTGGCGTCATCATTACCTACTTCATGCATGTCACAAAAATCAAAACCTTGCACATGATTTTAAAAAGTTGAAGTTTAGAAATATATCAATTTACTGCATCCATTAATATAATAATAAATATGCTGTTTATTCCCGAAGAAATATGGCTATTTATTTCGAGATTTGACAGATCCATCTCTTGGGCTGGATTAGTCCCCATTTTCATTGTCTAAATCACTTCTACAATTTATCGTTTTTCGCAGTCCTGCTTATTATTTGCTCTCACTCTCTACTTCCTCACTCCCATCTTCCTCAAGTCATCCTTGCCATGTGCCATCTCAGACTTGGTCTGCCTCTAGATCGTTTCTTCATTCACAGAAAAAAAAGTTCTTCGTTATATTTACGAAATGCGGTTGTTAAACGGAAATTCGTTATATTAACGAAAATTTCGTTACTATTACTAATTTTTCGTAAAATCGTAATCTTGTAGTTCGTTAATATTACTACACGCTATTGTGTAGTAATATTAACGAAAAATGTCGTAACTATTATGATATATTCGTAAATATTACTATTACTACCATAATTAACGAAATGCTTGTCGTAATATTAACAAAAAGTTTCATAGGATCAAAAGTCGTATTAACGACGAATTTCGTTAAATACACACCACTTTTTTTTTCTGTGTTGGTTTCTATTCGGTAATCTTTCTTATTGCAGTGCTTTCATCGCTTTTCATTACATGTCCTAACCATCTTATTCTCATTGCCTTAATTGTTCTCACAATGTCTTCACCGTCCATACATTCTACTAACTCGGAATTCTATCTTGTTCTGTACTCTTGATCGTTCACTCTTATATTACCTACCCAAAATTGAACGTAAGACCTTTCTCTCAAATACCTTCATATCTTCCTCATCTCTCTTACTATGACACATGGTTTCCGTTGCATACGTAATTATTGGTCTTATCATCGTCTAGTACTATATTCGCAATTTTGTTGATCTTTAAAGCTTTTTTATCTTTAAGTATTTTTTTATTTGCATAATACGTTTTATTACCTTGTTGGATTCTCCTTTTTATCTCATTCAGTCTCTTGTTTTTATTATTCAACTGCACCTCCAGGTAACTAAACTTATCCACTTCATTATACTTTTCTTCTTCTATCTCCAGTTCCCCTCCTTTACTCTCGTTTATTTTTTGACTTTTCATGTATTTCGTCTTTTTCTGGTTTATTTTCATGTGCATGTAATTAGCACCACCATTTTTGAAAATCTTAAAAATTTTAATTGTGCTGAATTTTTCCCGTTGTATGCTGCAGTGTGCCGTAAATCATAACATTTTTTTTTTTTTTAATTTACATTTTAACGTGCATCAACTACTGGGTTATTAGCACTTTTAAATGTTAATTTTTAAATTGTTTAGTATTTTTGTTTGTTTATGTTTTTTTTTTTTGGATTGGGTAATTTGGTTGGTTGGTTTTTTGGTTGGTTGGTTTTTTGGTTCACCACGGAGTGAGAATGTCCACTGGAAAGCCGAGCTAAGAAATTCTGATGCGTCCGAGACTTGAACTCAGAATTTCCGCTCGTAGCGAAACCAGCGATCACATCACTCCACTGCCGTGGCTTATAACATTTTATTTTGATAAATACATTTTTTTAGGCCAAAACGTGTTTTATCAAAAGTCGTTAGCACTGCCATTTTTGATAATTCCAAAAATTTTAATTGTACTGGATTGTGTTCGTTGTGTGCCATAGTGTGCCGTAAATTTTAAAGTTTAGTTTTTACAAATAAAATTTTTGGGGCTAAAAAATTTAAATTGTGTTGGATTGTACTCACTGTGTACTTCTTCTCTCCATACTTCTTTTATGAGATCATAATCTTTGTTTATATTAATTTGTTATTCATCCGGGTATCATTTAACAGTTCTTCTTCTTCTTTTTCTTCTTTCCGCTTTTCTCCACTTCCACCATCATTTCTTCTATCCACTTGTTTTTATTTTAACAACAAATTTAATCAACAGCAAACAACAAATTTAATTGTTTTTGGCCGATGACATTGTATTTTGTCTTCATTGATTATGGTCCTGATAATGATGCGATAGGCTTCGAAACCGGTCGACGAATCGCTGTAGTTTTATTCGCAACCCCCCTTTACCAAGATCATTATCCAACATATTGTACTCTCCTACTGCTTTTTTTTTTTTTTAATTCTACAAAAATTAAATTAAAAATTATTGGGGAAACTCAATCCGCAAATAGAAGAGCACAAACTTTTGCTCCGGCCAGCCTTTCTGTCAAAAGAAATATAAAAAAACAAACGATATGAATTCTTCTATATCACTATTTAATTTTACATAAAAAGAAAATAATTTTTGCGCAAAAGAAAAATTAAAGCAAATAATCATATAACACTTCGATTCTTTCGTTTGAACCGATGAATTTCAATTCAAAGCCAACACTCCAATGAATTTGCTTGTAACCAGATACTATTAATATTAAGAAAAATAACCTGCTGGTTACAAAACACTTTCTGGAAAAATTATATTTACAGAAAAGAAAAACAAAAAAAAACGTTGGGTACCTTTTAAATCTTCTCCCAATCTTCAGGACCAAACCAACAATGATTATATCCGATTATCCAACTTTACACATGGCACTGATAGGAATAAAATTGTTTATCAAAAATTAACTTTTATACTTTCTATCGCACTTTCCATATTTTAAAATTTTTAATCTTCAATCATCCAATCTTGATCTGATTGATTTGAATCACCAACTTGGTTTTCAATAACAAAAAATTAACGACGCTTCCATACCATGCATCACGCTACAATGGAACGCAAAAAAAAACTAACTCCTCGATTCCAAATATTTAAACGCTTTTTCACTCAGATAACTTTCGGAAAAATCTTATATTCTTAAATTCAAACAAACTGGTCCAAAATTAAACATTTCGGGAAAAACTGACGAGGAAAACCATACAAGGACGTCCATTCGCCCTGACGACCTTCCAAAAGATAAAAATTATTTCTGGCTTTCTGCCAAACTCGAAAAATCAAAATTTCCAAATTTTTCATACAATTTTATTCTGCCACTCCTGCTACCAACTCTTCCTTTTCAAATCCCTAACGTTTACAAATTAATATAAAAAAATTTCCTTGAATTGGAAACGTTGACTGCTCAAACTTAAAACGAAAGCACAAGCGCCTTATAAAATAAACAGAAGTGTTACAGTGACTTCTTCTCAACATAAATTTGAATAATAAAAATTGCGCCAACATACTTAAAAAAAAATTTTCTTTAAAAAAAAACCACAAATTCTACAATTAAAAGAAAAACAAAAAGTCATTCATATCGCTTATTTCTTCTTTTTTTTTTAAGGTAGTTTGTTATACGACAATAAATTGTTGTTTAAAAGTATAAACTTTTGAAGTGTTTCCAATGTTGAGCTGATATAAGATTGTTTTGGGGATTATTTCACATATTTTTGCTGCCAACAATGACATGAATAGTTTTAATAAGGTACACAGCAGCGTTATTCTCCTGTAATTGTTGGGGCTATTATTTGTTTCACTTCTTAAAAATTGGAATTGCGATGCTTAGTTTGCAGATGTTCAAAATGGATTCACCTTTTCCTCCTTTTAAAGAGTGCCATATTTTATTACCTCATTGGGAATTCCATCTGGCCGATAGAATTTCTGTTTATAGTTTAGATATTTTCTTTTTAATTTCCACCCTCTTCATTTTTTGCTCTTACATATCGTCGGTATCAAAACGTATAGGCGTTTCTCACTTTTGACTGACTGACACAAACAGTTAGATATAGCTGCATATAACATTAACAAAAAACATTTTTACTCGAGAAATGCTTGAAAATTGTTTAATAGTCACTGACAGTCAATTTACAACCATTTCCTAAGAAAAAATTTTACTTGGGGCTATAACTCACTGTTGGTTAAAAGTGAGATACGTCTATACGTTTTGATACCGACGATATTTGTAGTTTGCCAAAGTATGTGGTCCATCAAACTTTGCTAATGTTATACTTTCTAAGTATTCACTTACTAACTTTTTTTGATATTTAACTTTAATTATAATATCCTAATTTTAGAACAATGCCGATTTTCAAATAAACTTTTTTCTGAAAAACGATTTTCAAACAAGGTCAAAAACAAAATCGACAGCTCATTAAATCTGGCAATACTTCGTCATAATTTAGTAATCTAGTGATCTCATTCTATCCTTTGATATACCCACTTTTGAAGAGTTTTTAACCATGACAAGCTTATTGACAACGGTCCAAAAGATGAAGTATTTAAAATCGACCAAATAAAACATTGTAAAAGAGGATTACATTGAAAAAATTAATGAAAGCGTTGATTAAATATTAAAATGAAAATTGAATTGTATGCGAACGTAATATCTGACACGAATGCAACCAGAGTTGCCAGACGAAAATTAAAAAAATCTTACAGTGTAGTGAGAGAGCTTGCTTTTTTAATTAAAAGAATTTTTTGCTTTAGGAAATATTTACAATTATTAAAAAAATTTGTAATTCCAAAAAATTGTTATAATTACTAAATAATACTAACCTAAGGACACAGTTATATTTTAATTATATCAATATCACAGCAGCATCTGAGGGCAGTAATTGCCAAAATTTAAGTACTATATACATACTTTTAATTACGTTACTTACTTATTCAATTACGACTTTTATAAGTGCCTGCTTCTAAGTTTGCACATTCAAAAGTTAATGGATATTTTATAATTAGACCGTTATAATTAAAATACAAAACAGTTTTATGAAGTAGTCGATGACATCCCATTGTTAGCAGTTGGAAATAAGATACTAAAAGCTCATGGTGAGTTCTTGTAATACAATACTATTTCATATCCTGAGCGACTGCAATCTAGTTAAAGCCTTAGGTAATTATATTTAGTATGAGATTTGAAATCCGTACACAGAGGATTTATTCGTTATGAGTACAAGCTTTGGGATTGCGACGACATCCTGCAGATTTCTAACTCCATTACTCCATGATACGATTTTACATTTTTATAATACCAACTATATTTTTATAAACCACAATTTTTAAAATAAAATAACAAAAAAGCTTGAGTTTTTTTCCTGAAAATAAATTTATTTTGCAAATTCAGCTATTTTCTAAAATTGAAATAAAATGTACGTAGTTCCATAATATGATCTATACATTGGTTGATTAAATTCACTTAAGTTTCCATTCGCAAAAGTTTTTGAAGATTGTAGATTTGTTCGTTACCTTCCATAAAATTGAGCGCCATTCGTGCTCAATGGGAACAAAGCAACTACTAGTTATTTAACTGGTAGGTAAGCATTTTTATGACATTCCTTCATGATAAATGCATTTTAAACATGGATCGAGTGTTATTGTTTAAATGCACTTAAAGTTGTGAAAATTTATATTCACGCAACCTATATGTATTTTTAGTGGAAAATTATGGTAAGGAAGTGAACCTACAAGAAAAACAATCACGTGCTTTAAAAAGCTTCCACTTTAACCGTATTAGCTGCTTATACTAAAAACATTAAACATTTGCATAAATCATCAACACACAGGATTACTGACACCCTTAAAAAATGAAAATCAATATCTAAAACATATTTACACATCAAGATATAACAAAAATTAATATGTAGTGCTTATAAAAATTAAATAGAATTATTCGTGCTTAATAAACTTTGAATTTTTTTTTGTAATAACCAAAACAAATATGAAAAAGTAGTTGATTGGATTAAACAAGGGTATATACTTAGGGTTTCAAGTTATTATTGGATTTTCAAAATCCTAATTACTTATAACAACAGTTTTCTATTGTATCTTTGTGGTGTGAGATTTTTAGAGCATATTTAGTATGTAAGCTGTAAAACCGACTTTGCATAAAATTACAAAAATTTTAAGGTTGCATAGACCGCTCCATATAAAGGTAATTGTAACATTTTATTTAATTTAGTTATAAAGGTTTAATAATTATACCGAAAGTAATTTTAAGGTTCATAATAAAATTACTGATGAATATAATAATAAATTATTTTTATAAATTACTGTTATACTAAACCCACAAAATCTGATATTTATTGGATTGGTAGCATTAATGATGATAGTTATTAAAAACTGTATTAATTATAATTATTAATTAAACAGTATTATATTATTACTGTTTATTTGACATTTATGGTGGAAAATAGATTTCAGTTAAAGCACGTATTATTGAGATTGGTTTATTTTAAGCAAGGTTTTATTGAGCTCAAAGTTTGGGTTGATTTAAAGCGACTAGCGGGTTCTTACTAAGTTGTGACTCAGGCGATTCGTCGGAAGTTTTTCAAAACAAAAGTCAGGAGGTATGAAAAGTTTGCTTTATTTGTTAAGCAATGGCAAATAATAAAAGTTGGGTTAACCACACCCATACAATTCAACACAAAGCAAGTAAAACTTGAATTCTTTGAAGGGATATCTTGAAATAATGTTAATTCAAATCATCAATCCAAAATAAGTATAAAAATTGCTTATTTAGCTCATCCGATACCTTATCAATTTTGTTGAGTCCTTGTTCCAATTCGTCTAGGTTCTTTCTGAAATTTACACTTCTCTTTTGGATTTTTTAGAGAATTGTAGTTGAAAAGTAAGGTTCAAATTGCATATCACTATCCTCTCTTCAAAGGAATTTTATTAGTCAGACACTCAATAACAAATAATTGAATAACTTATCCAGTCATTTCTACGTTGTCGGTTGGTTCGACTACCAGAAATGTAACAGCAACGTAAATACGGATGAAAAAATTTGTGCCTATTGTATTTATGGCGGTGGAAAATGCATTACTTAAAATTTATTTATTTTGGTATTTCTATTTATTTAACACAATAAAAAATACGTCTTCATTAGGTATTTTCTAATATCATTTATTGACTAACTCAAAAGCAAAAATATTAAAAGCTTTCCCTTACCATAACTACCCAATAAGATATAATTATGCCTACCCCGATATTTAAGGTAAACACAGCAATATATTATGCATTAATTTTTAATTTTTCTTATAATAATAGTAATGTCACTCACTTATTGTAATATTATAGTGACTTTAATTATGTCATTAACCATGACCTCTAGGACTATTGTATCGACCGTGATAATCATGATAACCACGATTAGTGTGTTTATAATAATTATTATATTTATAATTAATTTTACCACCATTGCGATGAAAACTGCCACCGTGATGATTGCTTCCACCAGCACCATAACACATACCGAGTACCATTAAAATTCCCAAAAAAAGTATCTGTAACATAAAGCAAATTTAGTAGGTACCTATATAATAATAATTGATATAATATTAAATTAATTTTAATCCTTTGCACTCGTATATATTCTCACACAAACTCCAATGTCGAGCTGGTACTAATAAGTAAAGAAATAATTAATCCTCTATTCAACGGGTGAGCTAGTTTTACATGCAAAGAGAGACTGATAGACCCCACCCGTTGAATGGAGGGTTAAGGAGTGCAAAAGGTTAAGGCTCATATTCTCTGAAATACTCGTCGCGAGTTTTTAAAACTTTAAATGTCAAAAAATCGTTGACGAGTTTATTTACATGTCAAAAATTCAAAACTGGTGAGGAGTATGTCCGAGAATATGGGGTTAGAGATTTTTTTTTTTTTTTTTTTTTTTTTATTTCAATGAATATTTACAATCTGTCTCGAAGAAACATTAAGTAAATTATTTGACAAAAAATAATAGACATGTTAGGAATACTTCATTAAGTATTCCTGTAAAAAAAAAATTAACTTACAAGTTCCTATGTATAAATAATAATTTCAATTAATCGCGATCAATGAATCGCGTGGTTAGATCGGTGGGCTTGAAGCGCTTCAGTCTTCTAACTTCATGAGATTGACTTAGTAGATCACTTGCTAGTTCATTTGGATGCGATTCGATTCTAATTCGATATTTATTTGAGTAATCTTCAATTACTTTATTTACCCTCTTGACTTGAAGGTCGGAATGGATGAGGTCATTTGGAACATACCACGGAGCATTGACAATGGTTCTGAGTATTTTATTTTGAAACCTTTGTAAGATTTCAATATTGGATACACTGGCTGTTCCCCATAGCTGTATGCCGTATGTCCAAATCGGCTTTAATATAACTTTATAAATTAATAACTTGTTTTCCATCGACAGCTCAGATCCTCTGCCAATTAGCCAATACATCTGTCTGAACTTTAGTCCAAGTTGTTTTCTTTTATTGAATATGTGAGTACGCCAGGTCAGCCTTCTGTCCAGATGCATACCCAAGTACTTTGCGTTGTCTTTTTGTGGAAGATAACAGTTATTCATGCTCACAGGTGGGCAGGTGTCTCTCCTCATCGTAAACGTGACATGTGTAGACTTTGTTTCGTTGGCTTTAATTTTCCATTTTTTGAGCCAGTCGCCAACTTTATTGAGGTGATTTTGTAAGATTCTAGATGCAGCCTCAGAGTCAGTGTGTGACGCAAGAATACCTATATCATCGGCAAATGTTGCTGTTGTTGTTGTACTAGTAGTTGGCATGTCCGCTGTGTATAATAAATAAAGAATGGGCCCCAGTACACTGCCCTGTGGAACACCTGAATAGATTGGATAAAGCTCCGTGTATTCTTCTCCATGTCTTACCAGAAAGTGTCGCTCAGTCAAGTATGATTTTAATATCTGATAGTGATGATGTGGGAGATTTAGTTTTAATTTTTAGAGATGAATGAAAATTTAGAAATTACTTTTTTATTTTTTGTTACTATGAGAATAATAACAGTAATTTCAATACTAAAAAAAAACTACACACTTACGATACTATAACGAAACATTATTTCTAATTTATTTACTTCTTTTGGTAAGCATGGAAGAAAATAATAGTGAAGTGATATAACTTACTGATAAAACTGAAATTACTTTTATATTTAAAATGTTATAATTAAAAACTGGTTTTAATTATTGTTGTTAAAATATTTTTTATAAACAAGACATTCGTACTTTAGCTAGAATAGCAAATTATCATATTAATATAATAGTAAAATTAATTACGCTAAGGCTAAGGTCGTAGTGGCCACTCTAAAGGTACGTCCCAACAATAGTGGAATATAAATCTGTTTTATATTGCTCCAATCTTTTGCTGAAGTATTAAAGCAAAAGAAGTTTTTTTTACTTGGTGGATTGTTTAATGTGGTTTCTATTTATTAAAGACAAAAATTTTGCGTTAATTAAACTATAACTGAATTAATAAGCAATATATGCGACGAAAAGTTATATTATCCAATTTTTAATAAATTTCACACTAAGAAGTTATGTTGGGTGCTTATCTGCGACCTAGTCGCGGCGTTTGAGTTTCAAGTGTGGCCGCAATTTTAGAATGAGTAATTTCTCCAGATGTGTAGGTAATACCCCCAACATTTCTCATCAATATGTTAATATTTATTATAATTTAATATAGGTATGTAATTAGCAATTATGATGCAATTCATTAGTAAGAGACTGTTTTTATTAAGTACAGATGTTAGTTTTTACATGACTTTTATAAAAAAGGTACTTAGTACTTTTAATTTCTTGCAAAGGCTTTAGTAGATTAACATAGAAGACTGACTAATAGTAGGTACTTAATACTAATGTGTAAATGTTAATACGCTTTTCTCCCATGTAGCACGCCAATATAAAATTTTGGCGCAATATTGCAAGATTCAACCAATATACATAGGTTCCCAATATTGGAGCAATATAAAAAATTCATATTGATCAAATATTAATAATCAATATTATTGTCTTGTACAGAAACTAAATATAGAAATCAATTTATAAAAAATCTTTATTTTTAGGAATTTTTTTAATATATTTTATGTTATAATATTATTTAGCTTTGAATTTCTCTTATAAAAGTAGAAGCATCCTATGTATTAATCGCGTCGAACTATTAGGTGACCACTTAATGATGTCCGTGACCATGATTTCCATGACCATTGTGATTATTATTATGGCCGCTGTGATGATTATCATGATGAGCACGATAATGATGTCCATGATGGTTATTATGTCCATGATGATCATGTCCATGATGATCATGACCATGATTTCCACCACCACCGTTATGATGACCTCCACCAGCGCCATAGCACATAGCGATTACCATTAAGACACCAAAAAACAACAACTGTAAAAAATTACCAAATTACTTTTACTTTTTAAAATATTATTAATAATAATAATTTTTATAAACATATTATCTTTGGGTCATAATTAGAATTTTAATAGATTTAAATTGTAAAATCTTTAATAAATTTCGAGAAAAATAATTTATAAAAATTTTAAATTAATTTTGTTTATTATCAACAGTGGAAAATGACGTGCATGAATGCATTAACAAGATTTGCACCATATAGTTGAACATTAATTTTTAAATCTTGTTATTGTATTTATGACCGTTTTTTCCACTGTTCATATAATGAATACTTTTTAAATAAAATTAACTTCTTTATCGACGCTTTGTTAAACTTTTGATAAATCTGAATATGAAATTTAAATTGCACATTACTTATTAAAACACAAGAAAAAAGTAATTAAAATTATTTTATACTTACGGCACTGTAACGGAACATTTCTTTCAATTTGTTTTACTTGTTTTGGTAAGTAAGGAATACAGTAGAAAACTGATAATTTGACAAAACTGAAGTGCCTTTTATATTCAAAAAGTTATATAAAAAACCGGATTTTTTGTTCAAAAAATGTTTTTGTAAACAAGATATTTGTAGATTAGATAGAACAATAAATTATCGTAATTTCATATTAATGTAAAACTAATGATAATAAGGGTATGGTCGCACTTTTGAATTTATTGCCGTGAACATGTCGCTGGTATTTGAAATGTAACAGCTTACGATTTTGAAAAGCGTCTAATCAAAACCCTCACCACTGTTTTTTTTATTATTTTATTTTTTGCTAATTAGAGTTATCTACATAAAAAAAATTAAATTAAATACTGAAATACAACATTTAGTGTGTGCACGTCTGTGATTTGGCTGCGGTATTTTGATTGCCGCGTTGGTGGACCTTAACTTAAGAATGATCTAATTTTAAATAAATTGTTTAGATACACAGGTGATACCTCAAAATTTTTCAGAATGCTTAGTACGGTTAGAAAATCAGTTACATTAAAAACTAATTTATACTAATGTCTATTATGAAATATAGTAATATAATCAACCAACATTTTTGTTGGAAATTATTAGCAGTTGACTGTTTTTGTTACATATTAAGGGTCAAGTTCTATAACAGGACTTGAAGATACCTTTTATATTTATTTAAAAAAAACTCCAAAGAATTTGATACAAAACTTACTGTTTATGAGCTTATTTGGCTTAAATTTTCCGAACAAAAAGAGAGATCCGCCTTTTCTCGCCTCAACTATTAGTTGTTGTGATGCCTCAGCCCCAGCAGTGCACAAAGCCATATTGATTTACGACATTGGGGTGTATATCTATTTCTTCTAAAACCCTGAGTGATGCTTGGTCGTCAGACATGATACAGATTTGCTTATTTTCATAGGCCCTCTTTACTATAACCTTTAAAGAGATCATTGTGCCTATAATTTCTTTTTTTTTTCATGTATTCATTTTGAATATATCTGCATACATACTAGATGGTGTCGTATTGAAACCCCAGCTCTTCTTTAGTGATCACTTTTTCTCTCTTAGGTGTTATAATAATTCTAAAAGTTTTTTAAAAGTCCCTTACAGTGCTAGTTCAACTTGATTGCATGGTTAGCATATTAATACTTCTAATGGAGTTAAAGATCATAGTGTGATGTTCCATTGAAGTTATCCCCCCCCCTTGATAATTTATAGTTAGCATAATATGTAGGCTGTCAGATGAGCCTACATCTATACGACTAGATATAGTGGGCAAATTCTCAAAAGCACCTCCATTACTGCGGTAGGTGTTGTTTATATTACCTCCGATATTTCTAAACTGGCAAGTCTTTGTAACTTGCTTAATTACATATTCTGGTTTTCTAAAAGAATTAGGTGAGCGATATTAATTTTTGAGTAACTAATTTTTTTTTTTAATTTTTTTCTGGCACACTGGCTACTGTCAGACGAATGAGTTCAGCTACCTTTATTTTTTATTTTTATCAAGATCAGTCGAAGGCTAGGTTATATTCTTGTGGATTTTGTGGTTTATTTTCTCGCCATCCAAATTCAACTTTTACTGATTGCGCATACTCTAGAAGCGAATTCCCACCAAGTTTTATTTCAAATATTTAATCAATCAGCAATCATCCTTAAAGTAAAAAGTAGCTTTTAGGATGTACTCTTTCGCTGCGAATATGTCACCTTGGAAAAGCATTTTTTATAAAGCGGGAGATTCCCATTGTATATTTTAGTTCATACATCATTTAGTTCATCTATTTAAGGAAACTTATTAGGGATACGATTGCAGATTTATAAGAAATGTCCCTTTAGACACGGTAGCGTCTAGATTGCAAAAAGTCCCACATTTTTAATTGCAATATTACTATGTAGCACTCATAGCCAATCATAACATTATTATTATTAAACACATAAAATTTTAATATAGAAATATTGTAAACTTAATAAAAAAAAAAATTTAACAATATATTTTCAATAAATAAACAAATTTAATCATTTATTAGTTGGTTCACCCTTGACTCAAAGTAACAACTTAACTAATAAATTATTTACACTCATTGTTAAAGAACACATTTATTTCACCTTTTGCTTAATGAGGGTTGCTTACAGGGAAACTGTCAATAATGATCATCATCGAAATACCTTATGTATTGTTATACGTGTGATCTTTATAATTAGAACTGTTTTCGGTGAAAATCTAAAATTTCCGAATTCAACTAATTTACAAAATATTTATTTTGGAAAACAAATTCGTATAACTTCTATATAAAATCAATCGGATTACGTCAAGTATTCTATTTGGTTTGTATAAGAGCAGCACATAGATTGCATATTAAAGTAACGCATAATGTAGAATTACAAAGTATTATTCAAAAATCATAATATTAAATTATCTACATTTTTTGTTTTTCAAATTCGATTTTCTCCAAAGTGGTTAAATTGAGAGATTTTAAGTTTTCACCGGATAAAGTTGTAATTATGAAGAACACGTAATAAATAATAAATGTGTAAATTGGTAATCATCATAGTAGTTATGCCCCTGACATGGCTTATGATTTTTCCAACTTTTAAAGTGGTTCAATCCTGACGTTAGGTACTTTAAGATACTTTAAACTTATAGGATATGTTTATTTCAAAAAGTAACACAAAGCCATTTATTGTAAAAAAAATTTTGAAGTGAATAATACACTAACCTACATTTCTATATCCATGTAAACAGAATGTATTTATTATATTTTATTATATTACCAATTCAGGATTTGAAATGAAACTGAACGCCTCCGGTTGGTGAAAAAAAAATTGTTAGCATTTCGGTTTGTAAAAACTATGCATAGGAAGACTAAAAGTTTTAAAAAAAGGGAAGCCAACTTAAACACCCCAAAAAAATAATGCTCTAGTAAATACTTTTTTTTTTAATTTGTGTCCTTATGAATAAGGTGAGCTACTCAGTATTTGCAATAATTTTGTACAGGTACGAAATATATATAATTAAGTAATATGTCAATCAATAAAAAATCTTTATTTTTAGGTATTTTTTTGCTTTTTGCTACAAATATTAATTATTAATAGTTGTGAAGTTTTCTAATAAAAGTAGAGAGACGTAGTCTGTTTAATCGCATTGAACATTTGGGTGTCCTTTTAATGATGATGTCCGTGATTTACATGACCATTGTGATGATTATTATGACCACTGTGATGATTATCATGGTGAGCACGATAATGATGTCCATGATGATTATTATGTCCATGATGATCATGGCCATGATTTCCACCACCACTGTGATGATGACCCCCACCAGCGCCATAGCACATAGCGATTACCATTAAGACACCAAAAAACAACAACTGTAAAAAATTACCAAATTACTTTTACTTCTTAAAATATTACCTTTAGGTCATAATTATAGAATTTAAATAAAACCAAATTGTAAGGTAATGTAATGAATTTTGAGAAAAATGATTTACAAAAATTTTAAATCAATTTTATTTATATCGACACTGGAAAATGACGTGCACAAATGCATTAAGGAGTTAATTTTGAACATAAAATTTACTTCAAATTTATCAATGCTTTGTTAAACTTTTGATAAATCAGCATTATTAAATTTTAATTACATATTATCAAAACACAAGAAAGAAATAATTAGAATTTAATTTACTTACGGCACTGTAACGGAACATTTTTTTAGATTTGTTTTACTTGCTTTGGTAAGTAAGGAATACAGTAGAAAACTGATAATTTGACAAAACTGAAATGCCTTTTATATTCAAAAAGTTGTATAAAAAAACCGGATTTTTTGTTCAAAAAATATTTGTAGATTAGATAGAACAATAAATTATCGTAATTTCATATTAATGTAAAACTAATGATAATGAGGATATGGTCACACATTTGAATATAACGCCGCCGACATGTCGTTGTACTTGAAATGCAACAGCGTACGTTTTAGTTTTTTTATTTAGACCACTTTTTAGTCCAATTAATAAGGGAAGAACTGAAATACAATTTTGCCGCCGCTGTCGTGTTGGACGACTTTAGCGTAAGAATGATTTAATTTAAAAAGAATTCTCTAGATAGGAAATGCCTCAATATTTCTTACATAATATAAAGTAAGGATATGTTGGAAAATCGTTAAAAACTAATTTGTATTAATGTCTATTACTTAAATGACAAAATGTGTATAATTAGTTAAAATTTTTGTTGTAATTTATTAGTGAGCCACTTTTTTTATATATTTTTATATAAAGCCCGTATGACACGATGCATAATTTTGCATAAGATTTACATGTAAATAGTAACTAACCAATGCATTGGTTAATATAAACCGAAAATATCTGCGATAAATTTTCTAGTAGTAAGCAAGTAAACAGCAAATATTTAATGTTATAAAATTAACAATAAACAACGAATTTCTGCAAATGATGGTTTAAAATTTGAAATAATTACACGAAAACGTTGTAAAATTGCTTAAACATAACTCACGATAAATCATTTAATTTATATGATACAAGGAAAATACAAAAAAGCAATAAAACCAGGTCTTTTCGTATATTTAGTGGAAATTCAATAAGGTGGGCTTTATCAGGATACATCGCGAGTTATCCATTGGTAATAATGTATCTATATCCTATTGTAAATAACTCAAGCAGCACTTACGATGTGAAATAATATCGCTTGAATTTTTTTTGCTGCTTCAGATAAACAAATTTTGAAAATAATTGATTGCTTCCTAATAAAGAAGCTTTCCAAATAATAATTTGAATAGTAAATTGTAAACATTTAGTACTTATTTATTTGTAGCTAATACCACGTAATACTATCCAGTTATGTCTCACTCTTTAAGTTACATAACGTGTTACTTTTTCCAACCAGTTACGTAAAGTAAAATATTGCAACTGGTTACAAAATAAAACATACCTACAAAATTAATCCAAAAAGTAGGTACATTTTGCTTCTAAAAGTTCTTAAAAAAATTTAAAATGAAAAGGATAATAAATAAATTGTTATTAATAATAATAATTTAGAACATCTGCATTTTGAATGTCATTTAATGAAATGTATTATTAATAAAACTAGCCATTTTAAATTAATTATAAAACCAAATAAACCCGACTATTGAATGAACTCGCCTAGACATGACTGTCGATGTGATCCTTCACACATTTCGACATCGCTAATCATATCATAAAATATAAATTAGTGATCGGATCGTCTGTGTTGAAAGGTGTCAATTGATTTTAGTTACATTTAAACATTTCAGTTTCTACTTCCACTTTTCAGTATTTTAGTTTTTTTTTTTTTTTTTTTATTTTGAATCTAGTGACTAGTTACAATCTGTTATTAACAATAAGTAACGTTTATATGATAATAATATAGACATGTAAGAGTTTGCCCAGGCTCACTCTAATGAAGTTCACTATCTGACATCAGATTACAATAGGTTAATTACTCAACTCACTAGGTCTATAGGATCGCTTCTTTTTAGTCGCCTCATCGCAGGGGGGTTCAACAGGTTTACTGCATATGGGTTAGGGTGGTCCTGAAGCCGTTGTTGATATCCTCTGCTTAGCCTCCTTATCTCTTCTTGAACTGTTGGCATATTCAGTTGTTCGTGCAAAACGTTGCTAGGATAGTATATGGGAACACCTGCAACGGCTCTCAATACCTTGTTCTGAAACAGCTGTATTTTGGCTATGTTTGTAGTACTTGCAGCACCCCATAGCTGCAGTCCATATGTCCAGATAGGCTTCAAAATTGCTTTGTACACCAAAGTTTTATTCTGTACGGACAGTGGAGAACTTCTACCGATCAACCAGTATAGTTTTTTTAACTTCAATTCGAGTTGTTTTTTCTTGGTATTTATGTGCGGTGCCCAAGTAAGTCTTCGGTCTAAGTGGATGCCCAGGTATTTTACCTCGTCAGTCTGTGGAATTGGCTGGTCACCAAACTTGACTAGAGAACAAGTCTCTCTTCGTAGTGTAAAGGTTATATGATTTGACTTACTTTCATTAACTTTCAATCTCCACAATACACACCATTTGTAGATTTTATCAATGTGACTTTGTAAACACTGCGAGGCCGTATTAGGATTCGAATTTGATGCCAAAACCGCCGTATCGTCTGCAAACGTTGCTAGCGTTGTGTTGTTCTCTGTTGGCATGTCAGCCGTAAAAATAAGATACAAAATCGGTCCCAGGACACTTCCCTGTGGTACTCCGGACTTGATACTGTGTAACTCAGATGTAAATTCCTGCTGTTTTACAAAGAAGTGCCTGTCTATTAGATATGATTTGAGTATCTTGAAGTAAGTATGTGGTAAACTTTTCTTGATCTTATATAATAGTCCGTCGTGCCATACCCGGTCAAACGCTTGCGAGATATCTAAGAACACAGCAGAGCAATAATTTTTAGATTCCAAGTCCGTTCTTATCTTGGCTGCTATTCTATGGACTTGTTCGATGGTTGAGTGTCTTTGTCTGAATCCAAACTGGTGTTTTGGTATAATTCCTCTTATGTTTAATATGGGAAGAAGCTTTTTTAGCAGGAGCCTTTCGTAAACCTTAGACATCAGCGGGAGTAGACTTATAGGTCTGTATGATGAGACAATATTACCATCCTTCCCAGGTTTTGGTATCATAATTATTTGTGAGATCTTCCACTGAAGAGGGAAGTAACCCAGTCTCGATATAGCGTTGAATATCATAGTTAGCATCCTATATCCAGAATCTGGTAGTTCCTGTAATACTTTTCCGGTAATCAGATCGAATCCGGGTGCTTTTGCTAATGGAATTTCTCGACGTATTAGTTTGCGAATTTCTTTTTTTTTAAATTTTTCAACTGGTGGATCTCTTCGACAAGATGAATTGAGAAGTTGATATATTGGTATTTCGTCATCGATATTACATTGCCTTGGTAGCGGTGTGAATACTTTTTCAAGGTACTCAGCAAAGGTATTTGCCTTCTCTTCATTGTTTCTAGCCCATTGTCCGCTATCTGTCTTGATGGGTGGGTTATGAATTTTTGGTTTTGTAATTTTCTTAGTGGCCTTCCACAGCGAGTAATCGGTATTTTGTGTAGTTGTTAATTCTTTTAGGTGACTTTTAATTTCTTTATTTTTTAATTCCTGTAAGGTACTTTTTAGCTCTCTAGTAGCACGATTGTATATTGTTTTGTCTGTAGGGTGTAGTGTCGTCTGCCACTTTTTCCGCAGTCTACGTTTCTTTAAAAGAAGTTCTTTAACAAACATAGGACAAGTATTTTCATAAAAGTTCTTTTTTACTTCAGGTGTCGAGTTCCAAGCAGCTTGCTGAATGACTCTTGTGAAGTAATCCACCGCGTAATCAATGTCTTTTCTTCTTTTAGAGGGATTTGTTGGTTAAGTCCCTGCTCAACAGTGCATCTGAAGTGGTCCCAATTTGTTTTATTATTGTAGAGTGTAAGATGTTTACATTTATTTTTATATTGTGTTGAGAGAGTGACGATGATAGGTGTGTGATCCGAAGATAAATCCAATGAAGATTCAATAGAGAGATAGCCCGAGGCAATGCCTCTGGTCACACAGAAGTCGAGTAGATCTGGGATTTTGTTGTGATCTGCTGGCCAGTAAGTTGGTTGACCTGTAGATAATTGGCAGATGTTTTGAGTTTGGATCGCATGGTATAGCTGTCTGCCCCTTGGATTTATTAATCTTGATCCTCAATACAGATGCTTTGCATTGAAGTCTCCACCAACAATAAAGCGTCCGCCAAGAGTCTTGAAAAATTCTTCAAAGTTGTCTTTCTGTATGGTTATATTTGGTGGACAATAAACTGAAGAAATTGTAAGGTTACCACACCAATCCTCAACTTCTATGCTGGTTGCTTGTAAGTAACTTTTGGAGAATGATTCAAGTTCATGATGCCTGATTGAGCTTTTTATTATTGTTGCTGTACCCCCTCTTGCCCTTTCACCGGGGTGGTTGGTGTAATAGATATTATAGTTGGGTTTGTTAATGTAGCTTTTGTTTGTTAGGTGGGACTCCGAGATCAAGAATATATCAATGTCTTCATTTATTAAAAATTTTTTAACTTCGAGGACATGTTGTAGTAAGCCATTTGCATTCCAGACAGCTATACGTAACGAACGCTCCATTAATTTATTTTTGAAATGAGTGTGGTCAGCAGATTTAGCATGGTGTCCATTCTCTCCATCAGTTTCATCATCATAAATTCTAGTTTGTTTGGCTCTTGCGCTACGGCATGTACGTTTTGTTTATTTTGAGGATTTTCTTGGGGTTGGGTGCTTAATCCTACCGCTTCAGCATAAGTAACAGTTGGTGTGACGGGATTATTATTTTGTTGAATTACTGGTGTAGTTCTCGTTCTTAGTGGAGGATATTTCATGTTTTGTAGCTGTTTTATATAAGAGCATCCTCTGTAGCTAGCGGGGTGATTTTCTCCGCAATTCACGCATTTGACTGATTTATTTATTTTCTCCTTCATATTAGTGTATTTTAGTGGTTATTTTTAAAAACTTTTAAACAATTTTGGACTTGAGCCTGCTCTCTTATTTATAATATTTAAAAGTATAAATGTATTTATGCCTCAAAGATATTCAGCATTATTGAACATAAATTAATAATTTAGAAAGAAAACTGATGTACAGAGTGTCCCAATGATTTCAAGAACTTTCCCTCTAAGGAGAGATGATAAAAACTATTACTCAGCATTAGAAGTCCAATCATTTCTTCAGCATGCTATCAAATCGAACATCTGTTGATAGTGGTACAAAATATTCTTTTTAATATATTTAAACAGTAAATCAAAATTTGTATGTCTAAGCATGAGTCAAAGTTTTCAAAAAGTTTATTAGGCTGAAGTAATGTGAATAGTTTGAAATAGGTTTACCTTCTTAGGATTACTTTAGTTAAATGTTTGCCTTATAAAAGTGTCTTCTAATACCACGTGTGAGTTTTATATTGATCGTTATAACGCTTTGTATAACACCCGGAAAACTATTTGTGTCCACAAATGTCAACTGCTTAATCAAGTATGTCGTGCGGGCAAGAGTACTATCGAGCGTCTTATAACTCCGTTTAAAAATCATCTACTTTTATTTCATTTTTATAGAAAAATTTCGGTTCCACTTAACTTGACTTTAACCGACCATGTCAAAGCAAATTTCTCAAGAGAATTACTCTGGACCACCAGAATTATATGGATATATTTTAAATAAATCTCGTTGCTAAAAATTTTTTTTGGATAACCGCTGAAGTTATAGTACCTATACTATGATTTTATTTTGCAACAATTTTTTTGGATAATTTGATATAAACTTCTTGAAAATTGATAAAAACTTCGAACAAACTTAAATTTATTTTGTATGAAAAAATATAATGTTCTATTATCAGTGGTAATATTTTGCAAGAGATAGTGTAATCTCGCCCTCCCCTCTACGACAAAATTGTTTAATCTTTTTTGTTTACCATAAAACTTAAAAAGTTTTACATGAAAGTCTTTTAAATCGAAATAGATAAATATAGAAACCGTTGGCTGGCACATAAACTACTCAATGTATTTCAAAAAGTTAAACGAGACTCACAATCGGTGAGCTTCGGCATCAAGTTATGCTTATTAAAGGGTTTAGTTCGTAAATTTTATCTTATGAACTTCTTGTCGTGCTTCGGTCGCACTTGAGAGGATTGTGGGAGGTGTGGGAGGTGTGGGTAATTCTAAATCAAAAATTTAAAAAGGGATGATAACTTGACGGAATTTTTTGTAACACTAATATAAAACTTCACATCTCATCGACGTCAAGTCAACGAGAATAGACTCATTTCAAATCAGGATTCCTCTATTTATGTTCTAACAAAAAAAAATTTTGATATCAAAACTTCCTAATTGCTTTCTTTTTCTTCTAGAAATAATTACAAACAATAACATTTTAAACAAAATTAAATGGTTTAAAGAATAAACAAATAGAAATACAGAAGTGGCTAAACTCCAAACGCAATAAAGAAAATTAACAGCTATTCCGTGCACCCAACAGGTGGATGTTGAACTTGCACGAGCGATTACTTGCTTGAGCATTTATAAATTACTAATTAATATTTTAATAAAAGCTTAACCGATTTACGAAAATCTTTCAGATATGACGAGAATACTGACAGAATTATGCAACAAAAGAAGCAAAGTATAATTTTATGAAGTTAATAAAAAGTTTTCAGACTTATTTCAAAACCATTATGGGGTTTTAAAAAGATTGGTGAAAGAATATCTTTAGAATATTTAAAAAGTAAAGTTACCTACTTTTATATTCTATATAAAAAAAAAACTACATTTTTATGAAAATTAATATTTCCATATTTTCCAATTTTTTTTTTAATAAAAAGTAGTAGGTATATCCCTTTTTTTAATTTTAACTCTGTTTTGGCCCTTATACTTTTTCAGTTATAAATGATGAAATTATTAACAAAAGTCTGCTTTTCGAATTGTTTCAAGAGAATTTCCTTCTGTTTGTCTTGTTATAACTCAAATTTTTTGTATTGTGGTGTTATTCAGCTAAGTCTACATAGTTACAATATTTTGTACTCAACAACAATCACAATATCCTAAAAGCTATTTTAGAATTTACTTTTCAAGAAGCTTTTGGATGAATATTTAAACAGCTACATTTTAAAATTCACGTTGCCAAAATAAATCATAAATATTTAACTGAAGGTGGTAGGAAATAGCACATTTATAATTTTTAAAACCATAACGCAAACTAAAATAACAAAGTTTTTCGTTTTTTCAAAAGTTTTTATCGAAAATTCACGTTCTATAACTAAGTTTTGTTTAGAAGTGCTTGAGTAGTTGTAAAATCGAATCTTTTAATTATACTATATTTTGGAAACAGTTCACGTAAGAAGGATAACCACTGATACGAATACGAGATAAGGATGTATTAAAGCAAATATATAATTTAGTTTTATTGTTAGTTTATATGCGCAAGATGAAGTCAATCTAGATAATGATACATCCATCAATTGTACATACGTACGAAATAGAAATGCTTACATGAAGGAGTGAAAGCTTTGAGTTCTTGTCGATTCCGGGGACTGGAGCTGAACTTCCCTAGCGTCCTCTCTCATCGATCTCGACCCGGCTCGACTGTATTTATAGCTGCAACCAAACCAAATACTAAAAGCGTGCGGCCACCTGTTCGATGCCTTCGTCTCCGTAGATACCAATCTCATGTCATAATATCTTCAGCATAGAAAGTGCTGAGGTTTAAACCGCGAACATCAATCACATTGCAGATTTGTTTTTCTAACCCTATTAACCACTTCGTGAAGCGACCACCAAATTATAAACGTTTTTTCAAGCCTCCGAAAATGTAATTAATTTTTGATAAACCATTTAATAAATTGCAGCATTAATCAAAATTAAAATTTATTATTTAAGCACGTAATTTGCATCTGCTCTATGGAATTCGAGCTTTTGATAATAATTAAACAACATTTAAGAAACAGAAATAAATATTATGAAATGTTTCTGAAATTTCTTTTAATTAAAAATTATATACTTTTTGTAACATTTTTTCGCATTTTAGTTTTACCGCATTCATTATAAGTTTTCTAGTTTAAATAGAATCTATACCAATCAGTTTAATTAATACAATATTCAATGTAATTGAATTTCCTAACGCTGAAAATTCTGAAAGCAATTATTAATGAAGAAAAATAAAATAAAATTATATTTTAATGAAACTTTTCCCTTTAATTATTGTTTTTTTCAACTTTTTAGATGCTCGTCTATCACAATCACAGGTTAAGATTGACCCAACTTCGTAATCATTCAATAACAAATTTAAAAAACTATCAAAAAATTGTAGAGATTTCCTGTTGCAATACAATAAATAATTTACTTAGATAATATAAACATAAAAAAATTCAAGAATCAGAGGTGCGTTACAGAATTAATTTGTGACGTAGGAATAACCCCGTCCAGAAGAGCGAGCAAACAGGCAAATTTATAAGTTCTGATAATAGTAAATTCAATTTTTAGTACTAGATCTTCCCTCTATGTCTACATCCTTTTTAATTACGGTTATTTTGAAACGCTTCACAGATTTCTAAGAACAAATTTTAATATATTACTGTGCATTTACTATATATTTTCTACATCGCTAATCAAATTTACATCTACAAAGAAATTTTATTTGAAGTTTAATATAGAATGCGGAAATAAATTTACTACTCGTTTCTCCCTAAGAATAAACAAACATTTTCTGGAATATTTGTATGCTAGCTTGAATTTTATATAAACATACCTTCGTGTGTATAAATTCAGTAAAAGCTAGTGGAAATAAAGCAATTAATTTTGAAGTTATAATAAATTAATTAATTATGCTTTAAAGGTAAGTTATATTCTAAAGTATTTCGCAAAGGGATCCTACAAAAGTAATTGATAATATAGGTAGGTAACCAAAGTAAATTAACTATAGTAAACAAATACAAAGTCAATTAGACACTTGACGTACATATGTACCTACCTATACATTAATTAATTTTAAGGTCACATTTTCAAAAGCACAAGGCAACTTACAAAATTTTGAAAATTCAAACTGCAAAATTTAAATTTTTAATTTAACCGATTTAGTAATTAAATGTTCTAGTTTCACCTTACCAAAGAGAATAAAAACTTCAAAATACTTGTTAACGATTGTGACCTAAAAGTGGATTGGATGTTTACAATGAAAGTACTAAGTATTCAGACTACAATTTTTAGCATAGGTCGCTTTTTAACGAGAAATACTTAAAAAATTTATTAAATGTAGGTTTTTTGTGGATTGAGCATTTTTTTGATTTGCTTATTCGACAAATTTTGTATTCAAGAATCGTTCAATTTCAAGTCTGTTTTAGTGCCATTTAAGAAGTGGAAAATGCAAATTTCACATCATGTAGGTAATTTTATACCTACTGCGAATTAAGGATTATTATTAGCAAAATTTAATCAAACGGTTGTCATTGATCTGAACACATAAGACAATAATTATCAAGGGATGATAATAAATTATTCAAGATTAGCAAAATTGGATCTTAATAAAATCAAATTCCGTAGGCATAATTTAAAAATTATTTATTACCTTAATTATTCATCATCACGCAGGGTATCTAGAGGAAATTTCCTAAGCTTGAAAACTATATTAATCACGTAATTGGAAATTTAATAACTAAATAGTAAATAGAAAATCGCGAATGTCGATAAATAATTGGTAAGTTGAGGATGTTTTACTGTACCTATACTATGTAATAGGATACTAACTACAACGTCTCACGGTAAAATTTTTAGAAAAACAAGAAATCTGTAATTAATATTATATTGCGAGCAAAAGGCTGTTACGCGCGATCACACGCATTAAGATAAATTTTTAAATTAAAATAATATAAAGAAACTAATTTTCTTTTTAATTCAAATCTCTACAAAGTTCATTACACGATCCGATCTAAAAAAAGTAATTATCTGCAAACTTTAGGTTAAACATATTAAGGGTAAGTTTTAAAAGGAGATAAATATAATTTTCCCTTAAAGTGTCATATAAATCAACAATTTGTTCTTGAAAATGTACCGTATTAAAATTATAATCTATAATACAATCGGTAAGCAGGTTATGATGGCTTCAAAAAAGAACTCCCGGATTTTTAGTTTCCGAACTGTTTGCATATTTTTTTGGCTTTTATATTTGATAAAATCTGTGCCTTATCTGGTTATTAAGATTATTCTGTATTAACACTTAAGCGACCGGAATTTTATTTTTGCATGTATCACGCGTCGCTTCTTCTTATAAAATAATTTATAAGAAAGAAACCGAATGAGAGAGTATCGTTATCATTCATTATTAAGCATGAATTAATCTGCTTATATACTGTGTAATCTGTTAACTAGAGCTTTGCAAAGTGCGTCTTGGTTACACATATGCTTATTTAAATCAAGTATTGATCACTAACAAATGAAGTAGGTATAAATTTAGATACAAAAGCGGGTATAGGTTCTTATACACCACATCCATGTACTATATTCGTATATGAAAAGATGTCTTTCCACGAAAACTAAAAGAAAATAAGGTATCGGAAAACTACGCCTTGGATTCCCTTAGTTGATCATCACGATTTTGTTGTTGACTTAGCTTGGTCAGGTTGGTTCAGCACAACATCATATTTTGCACTTGAGATAAAATAACACCAAAAAACTTAACTGTACCAAACTTAGTGATCTCTTCAGTATGACTTTTGATAACATTGTTAAGTGGATGAAATTAAATTTTTCCTATTTGCAGTTCATACCACCTATTCCTTTCAATATTCATTTAGTCGCTCTTCACCACTAACAAATTAGAAATATCATCAAAGAATTAGCAAAAAATATGGCAAATTCGTGCAAAATAAAGCCATTCGCCTTTTTCTTGGTTGTTTCTAAATGCCATAGCTAATTTTGTTGACTGTTTTTGATAGTTTTTGAGAGGAAACAGTGGAGGTGGCATTACACTTGGAAAATTGTTTACTGAACTCTCAGGTAATGCCTTCTGCAAGCTGTCAACTTGTTTAGTAAAAGATAACTTTTCGGATTTGGTACATAATATCAAATTATATAATCAGAATCTTTCAGACAATAATTCGATAACAATACTGTATTTATTACTTTTATCTGGAAATAAAAGTGCTCTAAAAAAGAGAGTTTGCTTTGAACTCCCGAGGAGAATATAAATTTAAATGCACTTAAAGAAAAGTTGGTTATTATTATATTAATATCTTAGTTTTGAAATAAATTATACCTTAAAGCTAGCCATTGTTTACAATGTTATGAATGTTTAATGAAGATTAATGTATCTTGTTATTGTGATGCTAATAATAAATGAAATTACGCAAATTAATAATAAAAATGCAATGGGCTTTATTTTTTAGCATAATAAATGGAATGGACTTATTTTAAATAGGCAGGTAGTATCAAGTTCAACATTGTTTAAATAGGTGCTTTATGCAAAATCTTGCAGCGCGGTTTTTCTCCGACGAAGCCTTTTTGAAAAATTGAATTTATTTGTTTAAAAACATTTAAATTAAAGGGTATAGAGACGTTTAGTGATGCCACACTTGCATTTAACCACATGCTGTTTAGAAAACTTATTTTACGGAAACCGGATAGTTTAAATTTTAAGTTTAATTTTCTTTGGATTCTTTTGTTATGTTCCGAAGACGAATTTTGTTTTGTTTGATTGGTGTTGGTTATTATAACCTCGTTTGAATTTTTTTCTGCATTATTCCCTTTTTTTGCTAGATTAAAGTTTGTAAATTTTGTTAACCAGATACTACAGGGCGATTCACAAAATTATTGATCAGATAATCTGTTAATCCAAAACAAATATTGAGTTTTGATCCGATAATCACTAGCAAGAAAAAACTTTAAAAGAAAAAAATGCAATACCTTTTAAAAGAGGTACAAGATTTATTAAAACTTCCAAAACAGGTCATTACTCATCATCATAGGAATGGATAATGATAACAGTGATGGTGACAATGCTGATGATGACATATTCGGAAATTCTGAAGATGAATATGATTTCTTTTAATAAAAATTTGTTGAAAAATCTATCTATGAAACTTTTCAATTCTACTAACAGTCCTGAAAAGAAATATTCACTTTAAAAATCAATTAATTGTATTGGAATCTCGTTATTCCATTCATGCGCATCAGCATCTGATAGAAAAGATCCGATTTCCTTAATAAAAACTTGTTAAAGAATCTATCTATAAATTTTTTAGATACCTACTACTAACAGCTCCAAAAATAGATATCCAACTTAAAAGTCAATTAAAATAGTATGTGGTTTAATAGCACTTCTGGACTTGTCTTGCCCCACTGTGCGTCGGTATATAATTAAACATCTAATTTAATGTTCATAAAACCATCATATCGATAATCCCCACAAAGGACGAGTCGGTTACCTGCATTATGTTCTCTCAACAGTGCAAGATCCTGTTCTTTTCTTAGAGTATATTTTTAACAATTTGATCATAATGGAGCTGATTTACAAATTTTTTGTTTATTTTTGATAAACTCAAATAATGATTTAATGCTGCAAAACTTTCTAGCCTTAGTTTAATGCTCTCAACATTTGCAAATATGATATCCAAACAAGAATATTTTAAATTTTTAAAAATTTCCAAAGGAATTTAATACAATGTATAATTTTTAGATAAAGAAATTTCTTTTCGTTTATGAAAATTTTGTATTTTTATTTGATTTATAAATTTGAATTTGGCTCTTCTGGTTGCGATAGCAAATGTGGGGAATTTGGAGTTTTGGAAGGAAGGGCGAATTGCGAGTTCAACCGCATGGTCGTGATTTTCGTACCTAGAAATTTTGAATTGGTAAAAAATGAAAAAAGTGTGAAAGTAAATTTTTGGTGGTCTAAAGTAATTTAGATATTTTGAATATAGTAGAATAATTTAACTTGGCAAAGTAAAATTTCATTAACGTTGCAAGGTCGCACGATATCGGGGTGAACATTTTTGAGAAGTGGATTTTTGTAAAGAATTTATATTCATCACAAAACATACTTTTAACCCTGAGGATTTCAGAGATTTTGCAAAATGAGTTGTTCAGAAGTAATGAATTTCCTAAGAAAAATAGAGGCTGAAAGAAGAGAGAGGGATAAAAAAGATATGGTAGAATTGGTAGATTATTTAAAAAGCATAACCAAGGAACTAAAAAAAGATTTTGGGGAAAAGATAAAAATTTTTAATGGAAACTTTGAAACGGTGATAATCAATTCAACTAAAAACATAAATGATAATGATAATCAACAAAATTTAAACACTGGTGTAAAAAATAACGCCGTTATTCTGGAAGGAATGTGTTTTAAAGGTGATGTTGATAATAAAGTTTTAGAATTAAAAAAAGAAATGATTTTAATCAAGAAAATAACTACAGAGGAGAAATGTCAAAAAAGCGACATTACTAAGACGAGAAGGAATACAAGAAAAATTCTATGGGAAGAGCTGCAACCTAAGAAAAAAGTAAATTATGCAAGAAACCGTGAACGGAATGAAACGGAAGAATTTAAATTTAAAACAAGGGAAACTTCTGACAAGATAAATTTGGCAGTTCAGAGGACAAATGAAAACATTACTCACAAAGTAGAAAAGGATGAAGAAGCAAACGATGAACCCTTGAACAAGGAAAAGAAGTCAATTTTAAATTCGAAGAAAATGAATCCAGAAATAAATAAAATTTTAAAAAAATTTTCGCAGTTAAAGATTATGAACAAAGAATAACATTTCTTATTTTACCACAAAGTCAGTATAAATTTGGAATGGTTTGTTTTTATTTGAAATAATAACTATCTTCCCGCAATGAAAGGGTTGACCAAAACATAAACCAGAGTTTGTCGCAATCTGGAGAGAACCTCTCCAGTTTGTTTAACTAGCTCTCTATAAGTGCGGAGGCAAGGCCATTGGTTCTGAATGAAAAAAAAGAGTAGCTTGGAGGAGACTCCAATAAAACCCAAAGATTAATAAAGAACTTTAATTGATGACAAAATTTGAGGGATGTAGTCGCAGTTCCATTAATTGTAATATCTAGTGACTATATACACACAGTATAAATGAAAATATACGGTGTTACAATCAAAAGGTGCGCTACCCACCTCAAATTAACAAATTCTAGATTTGATAGGTAAGCTTACAGTTTATAAAGGACAGGTACTTTCTTCCAACACTGCTTTCGGAAGTTGAGCGCTGCTGGACCAATGAGAGATGTTGGTGACACCAAACAAAATTAAACCATACAGTGAATTAACCTTCAAGTCAATTAATAAACACAGAGTTTGTAAGTTACTTCCTGGTTGTGAAAACAACAACAATCACGAACTACTAAACGAGGAAGATCAATAGCGAT
Source organism: Rhagonycha fulva (assembly GCA_905340355.1). Classification (NCBI taxonomy): domain Eukaryota; kingdom Metazoa; phylum Arthropoda; class Insecta; order Coleoptera; family Cantharidae; genus Rhagonycha; species Rhagonycha fulva. The sequence continues at coordinate 37,772,585 of HG996556.1, forward strand.
CGCCGAATTTGCGCATCAAAACTGCGTAGAAGCTAGCGCATGCAGAGTTTTCCAGATGTCTCGGTAGAAATAAACAAAGTTCAGGCGATAGTTAGACCAACTGGTCACATACGAATTTGACACGATAACCGTGACGACAAAACCAAAAATATTTGTCTACGATCACAAAATCGCCACTTGTAAAATTTGTTGAAACCAAACATAAACTTCATACGCCGTGTTCCAGCCAGCACTTGACTTTGACTTGACATTTGACTTTTTTGTCATAATTGCCATAAGTAAAATTTTGTTATAATTTTTTATTAAAAATGAACATAATATTTTAGAATCGAACAATTTTAAAATAAATAAAATAGCCTGTTTTCGAGCAAGAAGATCCTTTTTTATGTTCAAGTACTTTGGAGTATCCCCTTAAGCATTTTTATAAATATTTAATGCATATATAAGATGACAGCAAAGTAGCCATCCTATCTCAGTATGATTGTCACATATCTGACTTTGTATTTTAGGTATTATTTATTAAATAAAATTTAATAGTTTTGCAATTAACATAAACAATTAAAAAAATATTTTGTTCGAAATAAATAAATATGTTAGGCTCAGAACTTAAACATAAACACCGACGTACTGCCTTTCTTAATTTGTTGTTAGAAAGAGCTTTACATACGACAATACGACAGAAGAAGTGAATTGCACAAGTTGTGGTAGTAAAATTTGTAGTTTTCAGTTAAGAAACCCGGAAAATTCAACGCTGCGTAAAATTTGATTAGCGCACGACAAGTTTATTAATTTAAAAGCGTATCTTGAGAACGAGGTTCTGATCTGTGTCTCATAACATATAATACAAAATTCGTTTTAATTTTAAATGAGATTTTGAAATTCAAATAAACCATCGCATAATATTCCTTTTAATTATTTCTTACCTATTGCTAGCAACCGATAACAAGGGCCATTTATTAAAAATTAAGCAATTATTGAGTATAAATAAAGCATAAATTTATAAGGCGGAGCATTTTTAAAATTTTCAATTTATTAAATTTAAGACGTGTAAGCGGATGAAAAATGAGAGAAAAAGTAAACAAAATAGAACCTCGGTCTTCGAGGATTCCACTTATCGGCACAAAATGACACTTCCATGTTTCTATCAAAAACAAAATTGAAAATTTGCCACCTTTAAACATGCTTTTAGTATGTAGTTGAAGCAAAGTAAATAAAAGTTATTTACTTACTTTTTGATTCTAATTTGTTTGGATTATTTACATTACCATGATATTATTGCACTGATGTACACTTATTTAATATGGTTTTTAAATTCGGAAAATATAAAAACGGAGTGTATTTGAAGTTTAAATAAATATAACTGAGGTAAATCTCACGAGGGCACGAAAGCCTAATACAATTCTGCTATTTGAAATGTTATAAAACTATGTATAAATTATGTATCACATATCTTCAGCATTTTAAAAAGAATAAAAGATTAGTAGGAGAAATGGGTTTTTAGGGAACAATAAAAGCAAAATGAAAAACCGTATACAGTTTATATGAAAACAAAGAAAAGGTTGAATATTGAAGTGGTATAAGTTGAAAATTGATTTTAGAAAAAATGGTGCTTATTATTACCTCAAAAAGCAATAACATTTAACTTAAAAGTAGGTCTGTACATTTTTCTTGGGCAGGTCAATTGGGAATAAAATTTAAACCAAGTTCAATTAATTTTCCTATTCGTTAATATCCTGGTTCATTTATTTGAAAATTTGATCAAAGATAAGAGTTTAATAACTTTTAGAATAATTTATGTATAGTTCACTTAACAGGAAGCAAATGTTAATGAGTAACCATAACAACCCAAATTCAATTTAAGTCATTTAATTTTTGCAAATAAAATTTACGAGTACCTACATCGACCATGATTTTATGAAGTAATTTTTCGTAGGCTATAATTTAATTACGTTGATTATTTAAATTGATTAAAGCAAAAATGTTGGATAAATGTGTATAACCTAATTTGTTTATTTTATTTTTTAATTTTCTAAGTAGTTTCTATTTATTATCATCAAATAACAATTTACGCTAATTAGAAAATATGAGCCAAGGAAAATAGTTGGTAGAATAATAAGTTTGGTTTAAATTGAAACACGACGTAAGAATGTGCTTAATTTTAATATTTAATTATTTTTTCCTGAAAAAAAAGCTACTTTATTTAGAATTATATGCTAACAAAGAATTTATCATTTCATATGAAACTGAACCTCGATGAAATAATCTACTTTGAATCTAATTCAGATTGCAAAAACATTAATATTAAAATTTTGTATAAAGCGAATATGCTCTCTGAAGTAATCGATCACTTTTTCATTAACCCAAAGACTACTTCATCTAAATCCCGTATGAATTGATAATAGAAATTTAAATGTTATTAACAAAAGTTGGTTCACATGTAAATGAAAAGTTGGTTAACTGAATTTAAAATACATTAGCAGACCAAAGTGGTCATTCATTAAGTGCAAATTAAAACTTTAAATCTTTCCAAAATTCTTGTCTAAACCGTTTTATAACTTTGAGATCACAATTTTGTATTAACATAATTAATTATGAACCATATTTATACGGAGGCTATATTATGATTGTACTAAGTCCTTTCCATTGCATTCTGGTTTAATCCTTCTTATCAAAAAAAGAAACGAACAAATTTATTGCTGCGATTTTTCACAAGTACAATTTTTTGAATTTAATTAGTTTTCTTCATCACTTTTATTATTCAAATTTTACTATTTAATTCCCAATTTTATTTTATCGTAAGAGTTGTAATTTTCTGATAATTGGTAATTATGATTTAACTTTATAATTTATGTTTTGCTGGTACATATTTAAATTTAAATTTTATTTTAAATGTATCTGGATATTTTAACTTTCTACACTTTCAACTACATTTCAAATAGTAGAATCATTCGTTCCAAAGTTATCGGAAATACAAAATTCTTAATTTGTTCTGTTATTTATTACCATTTTGACTCATTCTCCGACTGTGTGTTAATTATTTATAACTTTTTCCTTCACATTTTATTTTTATTACTATCTCGTAAATTTCATCAAAAGAGCAGTCTTTAAACACTTCTCAATTTAACTCTATAATTCAAACAACTTGTAACAATTTTTTTTAAATTATTACAAATTTTTATTGTTGCTATATAATATTGTACCACAGTTGGTATATTATATTTCAGAGAAAGGGTTGACGGATTTACAAGCAAAAAACTAGTTTAAGAATTATGAAATAAACAAACGCATCCGGTTTGTCACAATTCTTCTGAGTGAGGCTGAAGACCGAACAAGTATGGCTGTCTTGTATGAGCGCATTTTTTTAAGTGAAGCCCAATACCCAACAGCGACATAAATGATAATATCTGGAAGATTCCTTTTGTTGAGATGGAAACAGTAAATTTCTCTAATTGTTCCTAGTGATCTACCTCAACCGTTCTGTGTTGTGGTAAATCTTTCTTCATTCAAGCCACTTTTAGCTACATTCAACCAGGAAATCCGTGATTAAGTTAAGGTACATTATTTAAATAAAAAAATGACTTTACACACGTAGACTTATGAGAAAAATTTATGTGTAATATAAAAGAGGATATCCATGGTAGACAAGATATAGCGTACAAAATGATGTAACATTTCAGCAAAACAAAAAAGACATAGCACAGATACGTATATTTAAAGTAAACAAGTTGCAAAGACTTGCTTGCTTGGGTATAACGGGGGCAATGGCAACAACGCCCAACGCAGCAATGGAGACGCTACTGGGACTTCATCTACTAAATTTGGTGGTGGAAATGGAGACCCAAATAGCCAAATATAGGCTAATGATCAACGATCAAGAAGGAGGAACCTGCAGAGAGGGCCACCACACCATGATCTTCAGGAGTAACAATATGCTTTGCAAAGCAATCTGATAGAATCAGCACTGTGAGGGACTTTCAAAAACCTTTTAAGGTTATAATTTCTGGGAAGGGTTTGGAGGGCAGCGAATAGGAGCTGGGAAAACGATTCAAAATTATCTGGTATACAGATGGATTCAAAACTTCTGTAAACACTGGAGCAGGAAAAAGTGGTAAGAAACCAAGGGATGCTTTAAGCATAAACCTGAGCCAACACGCAACTGTCTTTCAGGCCGAAATACTAGCAATAAAGACCTGTGCGGAGGAACTGACTAGGAGAGCTCATGTAAATAAGCGCATCTATATCATGACTGATAGCCAGGCAGCATTAAAAGCTCTGGAGGGCGCAGAAATACAGTCTAAAATTGTAAAGAACTGCCTTGACTCATTGGTGGGACTGGCACAAAGCAACAGGATATCACTGATGTGGGTGCCGGTACATATTGGTATCAGTGGTAACGAAAAAGCTGACTCCCTAGTAATGGAGGTTGCATCTAACAAACTAGTAGGTCCAGAACCAACTTGTGGGATTGCATACAAGACCGCAAAAGGGACTACCAAAGAACTACTAAGAAAGAAACACCTTGTGTAATGGAGGAACCTTTCGGGACTGAGGCAATCGCGGATGTTTATTCGGAAACCCTCCAGGGACAAAATGATTAAAGAAATCCTTCGACTGAGTAGAACTCAGCTGAGAAAAACAGTAGGACTGTATACAGCACACTGCTGCTTAAATAAACACCCCAACAGCTTCGGGGTCGTCGAAGATCCTACATGTAGAATATGTGAAGAGGAGGAAGAAACTCCATACCGCTTGCTATGTATATGTCCAGCTCTTGCCACCGTAAGGCATGAATACCTAGAAAGTTGTTATCCGACTACCGAAGAGATAACAAATTCACCCATCAATAGTGTACTTAACTTTGTTGAGGACTTCAACTTCTTGGAGTAAAACTAGGAACGCGGGCGGTACAATGGGCCAGAAGTCTAAATGCAATTGGGAGTAACTATTACAAACCACACCCGTTCAGAAATTATAATAAATACATATAATTCAGTAGAGTAGGAGAGAGTAGGAGACACTATAAAGATCTATGGCAAGACCACAATGAAAACCTTCCCCTAAAGGAACTGATCTAAAAGTAACGATATACATAAAAGAGTGTCTATCACCAGTCAAGAATTAGAAGATTGCATACGTCAAATTAAAAATAAGAAAGCACCTGGTCCCGACGGCCTAAATAACAAACCTTTTGAATATGGAGGTCTATTCTTCAAACATAGAAGACTATACCTAATAAACAAATACATAAATCAGAAATACCATCCCAATAGAAAGAAAGAGGATATATCTCAAACACCTGATCTTAGTCATCAGAGATATAATATAAAAAAACCAGGAATAAAATAAATACAGGACTCTGTACAAAAAAAAATTTATCAAAATGAATGAGCGAATAGACACAATTTTATGAAAAAGTTGGAACAGATGATTCAGGACATCAATGATAGCATAAACCAAATTAACCAAAGCCTAAACTAAAATTTTTATCAATTGAGGGAAGAATTTTATATTAAAAATTTGGGTGAATCCTCATTAGTCATTATAGAATAAAATATTTGGGACAGAAGAAAATAGCGAAATGGAGAAGATTGAACCAACAGAAGAATTTCCAATATAGAATGATATGATTGTTCCAGAACAAGATTTAGACATAAGAGAAGAAATTTTGGATAAGTTTATAAAGAATCAAATGTGTCATAACGGCGGCACTAGTAAAAAAAGTCCGATTAGTTACCAAAGAAAAGAAAATCAGAAGAATTCGATGGGGAAAGCTACAAAATTAAAAAAAAAATTACAATAAAAGATTGCAAGAATACAAAGATTATAAAAACTAAAAGAAAAAAAGTGGAAATTAAAAAAAAAGACAAATCCAAAGAAAAGGATGTTTTCCAGTCAAGAAGTTGGGAGGATGAAAAAAAAATATATGGCGTCAAGGAAATTAGCATGGTTTTGTGATGCTAAAAACAAAAATTTTGAAGAGAGGGAATTCAAAAAACAGAAGTTTTGTGAAATTACTTGGACGAAGAGGATGGAAGTGAAACAAATATAGAAATCCGTTTTATTCAAGTGGGCTTATCGTAAGGTATGCTGGAAGGATGTTGGAGCCAACAACTCCCAATAAAAAAACTAAGAAATTAGGTGAATAGTTAAAATGACGAACGCGATTGAAAAAACAATAAATTAAAATAAGTATAAATTTGGTGAAAACTATGAATAATTGTAAATATGATAAATAACGATAAAATAAAATGAATGCAGCATTATCACCGTGAATTAAAATCAATTATGAACAAATAAATGAAAAATAAAATTAAAACTACGCACAACAAAAATTAAACTTTAATAACAGTAAAAAATTTGTAACAAGTGATAAACAGTAATTTTTGAAAAACAAACAAAATCACAATTGAACAATTTTTGCAAATGATTTGAATAAAATAAAAAGTTTTCTTGATATATAATAAATTTTAAAATGTGGACCACCTAGAATTTAAAAAAAATAGAAAATCACAATCGCATTTAGTAGTTGAAATGGAATTATTTGAAGATAAATTGCAGTTTAGAAAGAATTTGTCCTTGTGAAAATTTAGATTTCAAGAATTATTATGAAAATTTAAATTAATTATTGAATTGAAAATTAAATGTTATGAAAGTTATGATTTTGCGACCGTTTTTTGAAAAATGTAGCTTTTTAATGTATTGAAGAATTGAATGAGACTTAAAATTTTTATAGTAATTTAGAAATGATCAACAAAAAATTGCAAGTACGAAGCTATTGAAATTTATTAAAGGTCCAAAGAAGAAAAACGAAAAAAAACAGAAAATGTATAGAATATTGTTAAATATTGAAAATTTTGCAATTATTTTAAGAAAGTTTATCAAATCACCCAAGAATGGATTTTTAAGAAAAAAAAAGAAAAGTTTGGTCCGAATTGAATTTGTTTTATGGAATAATTAAGATGACAGCATTCATGATCAGTAAATGGTTTTAGATGGATAAAATTAAAAAGCCGGATAAAAAAAAATCTCAAATAAATTGGTTTGAAATCGTTTGAAATAATCCAAAATAAAATTGATCTGAACACCTGACGTTTTACTCAAATTTTCGTACAAAATTGGTAAACAAAACTAAGCGCTATCTTCAATTTTTCTATCTGCCCAAATATGCACTCCAACTACCCAGATAATCAATTTAAAAATGCTTGATGAGTACAGAGCCGTATTTGAAATAACAAAACATCAAAAAACTGCAGTTTACATTGCAATAAAAGAAATTACTTTAGGTTACCTTAAAATTCTAACGCGATACACTACATCTAGATGTACTTATGAAAAATATAATCAATGAGGGTATAATAAACTATGTTAATCTTTAAGATCGGAGGGTTTGGTTCATACACCATAGAATTGTAAATTCCATAGAATAGTACTCTTTGAGCACACACGAAGTTATGAGATTTGAGTTTGCTCAGCACAAGCAAATTGTGAATAAATTAGTACCCCCACTCGCAATGTGGAAAGTATAAGTTTTGTATTGGAATAGCCGTTTGTATTTCCGAATTAACAACTTTCAAACTTCAGTTTAACTCCGTCTTTATTACTAATACTCCACTGATTGCGATGCGTTTTGCAAACTTTTCGACAAACGCAAACCCAACAAGAAACTCAAATTAACTATTGACGGTGACCAGGCTAATACGTTTTAGTTTGATAATTTTTGTTATTATTTAATCACATGAAACAAAGAGTTTACTGACTCATTAATAATTGGTAATTATGGTATAATATGGTACTAGATGAGGCCAAAGGCCGAACAACTAATGCCTGTACATATTGTTACATTCTTCCCCATTTAGTCTAATAGTGGAGCAACCATATTGATTATGGACTAGATGACTAAAGGCAGTTGAAGATATTTTAACCAAAGGAATAATTACTGTGATAAAATGAAATAGTTAATAAATTAAATGAAAATAGAATTAAACTGAAATTTATTATTTTATGCAATTATCGTAGCAAATAATATCGTCACATATTTTCTGTACAATTTTAGCTTTTAAACAAAAGCACGTAATATTAAAAAATGAGTATTAGCTATATTACTATTGTAAATTAATTATTATTTGTGTTTATTTATTTTATCGCACTTGCAATGGTAGTTACGTTATTCAATAATATTCAGTAATTGGACGGAAATTTATATTTTGTACTCGAGGGCAATATTGGATTGCTAACAGAACGAACCGAGAACAGCAATAACGATAGTGACTTTCCGTCCGTATAATAACTCTTTATTATTTGTTAGATCAATTTTTTTGAAAAAAATGTAACTGTAAAAAAGTTACATTTTTGGGCATCCGTTATTAAAGTTGCTTTTATTTTCCGGCGTTGCCAATAATGGTTGTACTTATTGTTCGATAAGGAGAAAAATTATCAACCATGAAAACTATGCCGAAAATGCTACTTTCCATGCGACTGAAGGAAATTCACTCATCAGTTAAGTTATCATGATATTTATTACCGTACTGGTGTGGTAATGAACATTTTTAGGTTTTTAAATTATTTATTATTTATATTTATTCTATTATTTTTACTCAACATATGAAAAACTGTTAAAAAAAATTAAAATAAAAGATATACATATTTTTAGTAGTTTTTTGAACAAAAAAAAACATTTTTTAACAATTAAAAGTAATTTTATTGCACGAAAACTCCAACCAACACAAAGTTACAAATAAACAATTAGAAGCAAAAACATAATCTTTCAAGCAAATTAATTGATAGTCGCTTCGGGTGCTTGTTTATTCTAAAACAACTTTGTTTTTCAGTTGTTTTAATTTCCATCTCAAATTTATTGTTGCTTCTACAAATTTTTTGTAATTGCAAATTCATCTAAAATGTTTTTAGAAAATCATCCTACACCCAATTTAAATAAATAAAAGACAAATTAAATATGTACTAAAACTCTCAAGTGTGGCACGTTTGTTTAGAACAATCTTAAGCATTTAAAGAACGGATGAGATTGCCCGTGGCAGTCTTTTAATTTAATTGCATTGCTTGATGTTAACAAAAATGCACATTTTCCAGATGTAATTACTTTTAATTGTTTGTCAAACAATATAACCTGCAGGATTATAATTTTGCAGAAAATACGTTTTGCCTCAACCACAAGATAATTTAATTTAACTAGCGTTGATCCGTAAGTTAATCTTGGAATATACAGTGAGACGATTATTGCGATGTTATAATTATTTTACAAAAGTAGCACGCAATTTTATAACAATCGAATTGGAAAAAAATATTTAAAAACCGAAGCGGCATTATTTAAAAAAAATTGAATTAGTTTTTTGTCTTTTCGGTATTAACCCCAGTTTATATTTTTTTGTCAGAACCGAAGGATGAATTCGATTTCCGCGAATAAGCGTTTTCCTGACAAAGCGGACTATCGATGACAAAACTTTGAAAATAGATTTACAAGATAATTTATGAAATTACCATACAATTTTTAAAAATTCTGTAAATAAAAAAAATTAATAAAATATTAGCCACAAAAAAGAAATTGTTAGTTTTCCCTTCTGTAACCTATCGTTTGCCGAATACTTGACTGTACTTTAATACCGAATTACAAACTTGAAACTATCTCAAATTTGTTTGATCAGTGCACGTTTTACTGTAATAATTTGTTTTCGATGAAATTGCAAAATTGTTTGAAAATTACATCTTGATCAAAGATTCAATTTTAATAAAGTTTGTTACAAAAACATTCACTTTGATAAACTTAAGCAAGTTTGTCTAGGCCAGGCAATATTTGACGAATTCCAGTGTTTAATCTATATCGGTATTTATAATTCAAAAATTATTAAATTTTTTTCTATTACAGTATTTGCTTTGAAAGACAATTTTGTTGAAACTGGAAAATTTCGTACTTGTCAAACTTTCGGAATGTTGAAACATAAAATAACGTTCAATTAAACTTTATTGTGTTACACGTACTTTAATCAAGTCAGAACTACTTAAATAATGTTAACATTTTCTTATAGAGTTTAAATTGAAAAAAATGTTGTTTCTGCTTTCGCTATAATTTTATCCACACAAAGTTATGTTTTTCCAAGTAAGGCATAATTAAACCTGCGTTAAATATTACACAATGCAATAACGCCATGTTGTGTGCATTAATTAACGCAACTAAATAACATGTCAGGATCACTAGTACCAATTTTGAGTGTGAAGTGGAAACTAAAGCGTCCTAGTTACCCTTAAACTATTGAGTGCTTGTAGAGTTTACCACAGACGACCGTTGTAAACTTTGGTCATTTAACAAAAGAGCACTTGTAAACAAGAAGTTTAATCACCTCTAAAATTTATATGGAACGCTTCCTTTGTAGTAACTAAAAGATTAAAACTATGTAAAAAAGGTTAATTACTTGTTTCGTTTTTGATTCCAATCTTTTAGAAGCGAATGGAACTGCACAAACTTACAAAATCCATTCATTAAATTCGATTAGTTTTTACAATAATCTTTTCTTCTTAGCTATGCTGTGGTTGCTTTGCGTTCTTGCTTTCTTTATCGTAACTTTTCAAAGTTTTTTTTCTGAAATTATCTGTTTTTTTACAACTATTTTTCCCAGATTACCAATAACACAATTTTATCATATCATCCTCGTTCTTCACCAAACTTATCTCTCATTCGTTTTCTCATCTCGCCCAATGCAAAGCTCAATAAATTTGGTTAATAACGTTGAACAGTTAATAATTAAAAAAATAATATTTATGTGGTTTGAACATAATAATATCTATATTATAAAAGTAGCCTTACCCTAATAGCATAACTCTTGTAGTCTAACTTACGGAATTCATTTCGGATTTCAGAGGTTCTGAAAATTGTATGAGCCCCCTAAAATACAAAACTAAAAATGGCAGAGAGGCAGAAGTTTTGCTGATCGAATAAGGGAGTAATTAACGATCTATCACCGCCAAAATCACTCGTGGGAATAAAACTAGTTTGGGATTTAAAAGATTTTTTTTAATTTTTCCGATATTTAATACAGCAACGTAAAAATTGTAAATTATTGAAATAAACAGGAAAGACTACCAATTGGAGAAAAACGAATGCTTTTGTTTTAATATTTCGTTGTTCGAGTGTTTCATTTGTATTTATCTGTTAGATACAAACTTCCATTATTTTTGTACTTCGTGCTAATAATAGAGAAATCAGAAAAATGCAGATCCTGCAATTCAATATGATGCCAATGCTATTAGAACACCCTCATCATTATAATAATAATTTATACTACCTACAGTTAACAAATTATTTCAAAAGACGCTCTAATAATTATGTAGGTAATTAAGGATCCTGAGAGAAATAGCATCCAATTTCCTGTTATTGGTCTAAATTAAATACAATTGGAATTGAGACACATTTAATGAATAACAAAAATAATTTAATTGCGACCGGAAAAATTTCAGACTGAACGCTTTTAGTGAACTGATTTGTAAACTTATACGTTCCGTCAATCAACTGACACAACTAAATCGATGGAGCTCAAGACCTCCGGGTATAGTAAGCCATTAGTTGCTTTCTTCGATAATAAATTATGTCAGCGGCAATCTATCGACTGCTTTACAAACCGTTCATTCTTTTTTTACATTAGCAAAAAACTTTTTTAGTTAAATTAAGAATAATTAAAAATTAAGAAGCAAAGTTGACAAAATCTTTATCTTTGTTGATATAGAGAGGGTGAAGTATTTGTTTTTGTTCTTGAAATAGTTGCAGGTTATAAATTTTCTAATAGTTAAACGTTTGCGTTAATTGTCGTAATGAATAGGATAAAATTTAAGTGCTATGCATTTCGTTGGTTGAGATCTGCAACAGAGGTTAAAAGCAACAGGTCCAATAAGATACTATGTTCAACAAGTGCTCGACTGTTATCTTTATGCTACTTTATTACGAACCGTATAATAATGCACAATACGTTTTATTAAACATAAATTAATAGTTTTTAAACGATTACCTAAGTCAGGAAACGTAATTAGTTTTTGAAAAAAAAATTAAGTAATTGATATTATTTTCCCCTGTGAAAATCCTTATTTTAACATATCAAAGATTTTGCTATAGATTTTACCCTTCGCTTGGTTTTTGAGGCATGCAAGGCATGTATAATTTATTTCCCCAATGTTCCTTATATTGCCAACACTTTTCTTGTTTCCCTTTCATCTAAATAATTCTTATTCCCAATAAAAATGTTCTATCGTGATTTATTTAATTTGAAAATTAAGGAAATGATATTTGCTAAATTTAAAAGTTAAAATGAGTTTAGATTTTTTTGATATTTCAGTAATTTTTCTTTACATTTTCATGATTTTGTGTTGTTATCCACGAAATTATTCAGATTTTTGTAATTTTTTAAAACTCTTTTGCATGCCTGTCACGCATTATTCTGCTTCAATTTACGCAGCTTGAATTATTTTGTTATTTATAAAATGGTTCGTGAATACACAGAAATCATCGATAAGTAAAATTTATTGTTCCAATGTTCAATTAAAATATTTCTACAATAATAACTGAAATCCATACTAGATTTCTATAGAAAGTCAATATTGAAATTACATTGCAGAAAATATGCATAATCAATAAGATGTCATCAATAGTGAGCTTACATATAAATTTTTAATATAAATTTAAATATTTGCTCCCCTCTTCAACATAAGTTCAGCTCAGCGTAATATACATTTAACCATTTTTCTGATATCTGATTAGGATTCGCATTTGTTGTCCGTAACTAAAATTTATCGAAATTTTTGAAGTTACTTTCAAATTAGAATTATACAAGAGACACTAGCAATTACCAGATCTACAGTAATTAAATTTCTCAATCAGATTTATATCACAGTTTTTCGCCTGAATTATTTTAACTTTATAATTTACAAACAAAAAATGTTAATCCATTGTTATGAAAGAAATTTTAAATTACACATTATTTTAATTAGAGATTATAACATAACATCCTCTAAGGCAACTCCAGTGTGAATATTTCAACAAGTGTTTATAATGAATTAGGCGTGGAAAAGCTTTAAAAGGCACAATAAAAGTTTTTGTTTTTGCATAACATAACATAAAATGCGCTCAAGGTAAAAACAAAACTCATCTGGTGAGTAGGGAAGCAAGAAAAAACTGTACAGAAAAGTACAATTAATACGTGAAAGAGGTAAATGTTACTCAAGGTAAACCAGAGAAAAGTTAGAGCGTAAATAAATTTATTAGAGAAAACACAAATCGTACAGAAAACAGGGAACGTCAAGGATAGTTAACCGTCCGGATGTCAGCCCCATTTTGTGGCCCCTTTATTTTATATTAAATATAAAATGTCAGAGAGAGTAAAAGAGAAATCTAAATAACAGGAAAAACAAGATAATTTTATAAGATTTAACAGTTTTTATTGATTCTAGAATTATAATAAAAAGTTTTGTTGTTTTAAGAACAGAAGTTATCAAAATCAAAATTGGAGGTGAGATTTTATTCTCATCTAGTCAGTAGCGGCTTGCCTTAAAGGGCACGTACCCTCCCTTACTAAAAACATTAACAGAATTATTACTTATATTGTTTTGATTATTATAAAATAACGTCTTAATTAAATTTGCTTTTGGTGTAAAAACAGCCAAAAATATTTATTTTGAGTGTATCATCTGCAGTATGTCCAGTCATCACTCAGTCAACCGTGTCTTCTAATAAGCATAATTTGCAGGAAAAGTAGTGCCTGTATTTTTTCTAACTTTTTTTTTGGTGATGCTTTATATATAGTTTGAAGTAATTTTAGTTTCTCTTTGGTAAATAAACCAAGCACGTTCACGAAGCATTAAGTCGAAGTATTTAATCCAGTGGTATGTCAGCGCAAAACTTCCACAACCAAACCTAAATCCCTCAATCAATAAACAGTTCGTAACTAATATATAAGTAGTAAAGCAATATAAAGTTAATAAATAAATTAAAATTTAGAAAAATATAGCTTATAGAAAAACTAACTACGTAAGTTCAATTTGAACAATTCAAAAGTAATGTAATTTAGATTACCTGTTTAAACAACACGTAGAATCCCTTAAATCGCTAGCTGAAGGCCGGACATGAATTATAGTTGAAACGTGACTTCCACAAGAGAATAATCCAATAAATAAACAATAATTTCTTATATTTTGACAATAAAGTGTAGTATAAAGCTACTGCAATAGCAAACAACTCCGCAGTGATTGTTAAAAGGTATGTTTTAAAAAATTATTAACGTCACAAAATTCTTTTACGGCTCCACTATAAAAATCAAAAATGAGCATGACAAAAACAAAGTATCCATAATTTTTTTTACATGGAGCTGCACTATTGAACCCTCTGCAAGGATTAATAAACTGTTGAACTTCGATTATTTGAGAATGCTTATCTCATTGGAATCCGACACTCTTGGGTAATATCGCACAAAGCAACACTAATTAATTATACTTTGAATTACCAAAAGAAATAGGTAATTCAGTGTATACAAATGGTATTTGATTGTGGTAATATTAAACGGTGTACTTTCTATGTGGTGTACCTATAGTAACATAAGTAGAAGCTAATAGAAACTAACGCACTTTTGACATCAAATTAGCACTTAATTTAATATCAAGCAAAATTTAATTACCAGGATTTTACAATTGAAAATAATTTCACAGGTTTAATTAAAAATCAATCTCTGCAGATTATTTAATTGCGATTCTGCTACTTTCAAATTTAATGGTGTTAATTTAGAAATAAAAGAATTTTGATATATTTATTGAACATCAGAACCTGGTTGGTACAGAATTTTTCTGGGATGAAGCCTTCCTGTTCGGGTATCAATTTGTCTGCAATTGTCGATGTTAATCTGTTCGGCACAATCTCTCACAAAATTGATACATCATACAGCAGTAAAATGGACACGTAACTTCTCGAGTCCTGAAAGTCCTTTCCAAGTTTAAGATAAACAATAACTTCAAAACGTTTCCACTGCTTTGGAATTTAGTTGAAATTTGGGATGAATTTCAGCAATCATAAAATTGTAACAGCCACTTCCTGGAATCCAATTTAAAGTTCAAAATCTGCTCATTTGCAATGTCGTTCACTCCGGATGTTTTTCTTTTCTTGCTGCATTTAATTGCGGCTAACAATTCCAACATGTTGCAGTTTTATCCAATTCTGTTCTAGTCGTACACCTTAATCCAGATCGTGTACTAACCAGGTAATTAGTATCCACCGTCCTTCCGTTAATGTCTGACAGTTTACCACGTTGAATAGGGACCATTTGACAGTTTCCTTATTAGATTTTAAACCTTTCAGTTTTCATGGTTCACATTCATCAAATGTATAATAATCTCTAGCCAAAGATCTTATTTGTTTGTTGACGGTTTTCTCATCAGTTCAGTTGTCTTTCTGTATAAGAAAATATAAATTAACTCACTGCATCAAAATATTTTGAATCGGTTCTCACAATGAACAATTAACAAGAAAAAATTTTATTACACTTTACCTCACAAGAGTAGATAATAAAAATGTAAACCTTGTTACAAAACGATATGTTCTTTCACCATTTAAAACTGATATTGTTCAAATTTATTAATTTGAAGCAAATACCATATTTTGAAATATTACAATAAATTAGTTTTTCTCTGATATACGTAGTGTAAAGCTGGATTAACATTATTAATTTCAAATGATCAAGTCCGTTGAATCCATTTGATGTGAATGCAAATTGAACGTCTCGACTCCTTCTATTCATGTCAGTTGTTCATTTAATCAGTCAGGAGGTTCAACTCGCGTTCATGTTAAGTGAATCTAACTGACTTGTTCATTTCAAATGAATATTGTGAACTCAGCTTAATGGTAATATTGGAGTAAAGCATTTTTTTTAGCTCAGTAAGACTATTTATTATTAAAACAGCTTTATTTTAATAGTAATTATATTTGAAGATATTTTTGTATTCTGGCATAGATTTCTTTGTTTTACAGGTATTGTAAAATTTATTCTCGCATGCATAGATTAAGATATTTTACTTTGCGTTACAAGCTGAAGCAATTTGCAATTTAACACAATTTTCGTAAAAGGTGACATTATTTTTTGATAACAAAATCTATTTTGAGTTTGTTATTTTCGGGTAATATTGATCAAGAAAATTATTTTAATTCAATTGTACAGTTAGATTATCCTTTTTTATAACTACTGATGATTATGATAAGCAGGACAATTAAATATTTTACGGTGAGATGAATTTTATTTCAATGGTTTATTTTTGATTCCTATGAAGATAATTTAAAATAGCATTTCTGTAAAAACAGGTTTAATTTAGACATTTTATTTAATTTGTGTAAACATTTACAGTAAGTACAATTAATAATTAGGGGAGCAGCAGTCTGGCGTAAATCAAACACGGATAGACTAGAGAGCGGGAAACCGCGGTTCTAATCCTGGTTGCATCAGATTTGTGCTGTGATCTAAAAAGTCTAAACTTTATCTGCGGACTACTCGCCAACCCGTCTGCCCAGCGTGGTGAGTTATGAGCAAACCCCTCTTTCTCTCCACTTGGGGGGAGTTTAAAAGGGGAAGCCTAACGTTCAGGAGTGGATGTATGACGGCTGATGAAAAACAATTAGGGATCGTTGTCGAGGGCATTGTCAAGATGCCCTTCTTAAACAATATACACTCTAAAATTTCATATTAGCACGTGGATACAAAGAACTTTATGCCACCACGCAGAAGATTACGTACGCTTTCGTAAAGACATTCGAGATACTTGCTATCTAGAGTCAATCTACGGACAATTGCAGAGACACTGACTAGACATTTCAGGTAAAATAAGCACCTTCATACGATAAGGTTTGCAGATGATCCTATAATATATCGTGGATGTAACGAAGAGAAGGAAACTGTTGAACATATATACTTTGTGAATATGCGGCGTTGATTTCAATGAAGAAAATCTGTGTTGAGTAACTTCTGGTGTAACATGGCTAGAATCACTAAAAATCTGCTTGCCAAGATCTTGTAGTTCATTCTACAGTTGGGATGGCTTGAAGAGTGACCCGATTAAAGTGGAGCTAAAAAGTGGAGGAAGGGTAAATAAGGAGTATAATAAGTACATTTAATAAATTATATTGCATGGGTACAAAGTTTGTTAAGGTTAGGTTCTGTCGTAAGAGATCTGAAATGATCGCCAGATTTGCAAATCAGGTGAAATGTGCGTAGAAGTTTACTCATAAAGAGCTTCTCCAGATGTATTTCTTCAGAAATAAGGAGAAGTCAAAAATACCAAGCGTTAGTTGGGCGACTGGTCACACACAAACTTGGCACAAAAAACAACGACGTCGACATCAAAAAATATTTATACACGCTCACAAAATCGGCACTTAAGAAGTATTTGGGAACAAACAAAATTCAAACTGTTTGCTGCAATGGCTCGTGGGTAACTAAATTCCTACTCCGCATAGCAGCTAGCTTATCAACATTTGCACAAAATACATAAAGGCAAATGAAAATGCAGGGTGGGATCCAGAAATACCGTAAAATGCCATTTAAAAAAAACAAAATGTAAAAATTTGTTACAATAATATCATTGTATTTTTCATCTTATATGAAAAACTGAGACTTCCATCTATGCATCTAACAGTTACATATTATTTAGTTCTTTTGATTGACGTTTTATTCTACTGCGTACATTCCTGAGCAACTTACTACCCCATTTTATGAAAGTATTTTAAATTTAGAAGTGTCGCCTGAATATTGTTTTCAATTTCTCTTATATAGGCAGTATACCTACTCTATAAATCGTAGGCAGGCCACATAAATAATATTAATATTTCAACGAATTTAAGTAAATTGTTAAAAAAATAATTTTCATTAAAAAACTTTGCGCGCAATATTTTGAAAAGCGCTTTTTACAAAAATTTAATTTATTGATATCTGCGTTTTAATCAACTCCAGACGCAATAAACACAATGCATTTCAAACCTAATGGCAGTTGAGAAGGCTTAAAAAAGCAGCAAATATGAAAGCGACAGCTTGACAAGTTCTCGAAACTACAAGAATTTCGATTTCAAAAGCTTGCAATTCTGTCGAAAATACAACCGTTGTTACACGCTTCCATTTAGTGGCGTGTTACACGCCAAAACGCAAGTTTTTTCATAATTTTAGAGAAAAAAAACATATTCTTATTAAATTGTAGAACATTTTTTGTTAATTCCAAAACCTAAAATAATTGCAAAAGCAAGATTTTGTTACAGGCATCTGGAACTTTATTTTTGTTACTTATTTTTGTTAAATAAAGTAGATATTTTTGTCAGAAATGCTAAATATCAATTCAAAGAAGTTTTCAAACCATCTAACTTTTTAGATTGCTAAATATTTTTTAGATTGGTGGATTACTTTTCTTAGTATGTTTACTTTTAGTATAGCGATTTTCAAAGGCACAACATTGCTTTGCTCACTAAACATGCACTTTGATGGTTTCTTTATTGTGCTGTTCAACTGGCCTACACTTTTTATATTATATTACGTTCTTCCATAAAAGTGACATTCAAGGAAACCATTTATATTCTAAAAGATTTTTACAATAATAAATAATATAAATCTGAACATAATTGGAACGAAAATGGTAAAATGAAAATTGAAAAATACAATAATAATTTAGTCAGCAATTATTTTTCTACTCGACCTTTTCTAGCCCTTTTTAAATAAGGTAATGTGGTCCCGATGTTTAAGCGTAACATAATATTATGTGCGAATAACGGCATCCAAAAAAAGTAGCTAACCTACAGTCGGAGAATATACGGGTCGAGCGTACGCGGTTCGTGGGTCTTTAGTGACACTATCTGCGAAAGATGGAAATTTGGGCGCCAGTTGATAATAAAGAACTTATCACTAACAAAATAGATTTTTAATTTGCATCCAAATGATGTTAAATAGAAATGTGTAATCACTTACGTGAATTCAAGAAGATCTTTTAACCAAGCCACCACAAAAAAATCTGATCAAACAACTGGATCAATAATTTATCCAGAAAAATCTAAAAAAAATTTAAAAAAAGTTACTTCCAAACTTTGCAACTACACTTCCCCGCCTTGTTCTATCTCGATCCTTTTTTGCCAACTTCTTTTTTCAAAATTTCCTAAAAAAATTTCTTAGTTGCATACTTTCAGGGGCAGAATATTCTTACAAATTTAATTTAATAAATAAATAGTACCCGAAAGCATACAGGGTGTTAGCTACCATCTCTAAAAATCCGTGGAAAGAATGTATTAAATTGCATACATTTAACACAAATTACAAAGTACCTATTTATTTTTACTTAATTGAAAATTTACAATAATGGGTATGAGCTGTGTGGAATTTTCTACCTTTCATGAAAAAACCTACTAACCATTTTAATAAGCTTACAACAAAGTTGTAAAAATCCCATTCAGTTATTCCAATATAAATTTGCATAAATAATTCTTTACACTGCCGCATTGATACAAAATTTGTGAAAGAAATAAATGTTATATAAAAAAAATTCTTTTTAATGAAGGTAAATCAAAAGTAAAGGGATAAGTACAGCATTTATTTTTTTGAAGTTCAAATTATTACAATGAATTTATGTAAGAAAATTCTGGGAACGATAATCTCACTACTAATTGACAATCTCATTTTGATAATACTACAATGGAATAAACTTTTTTTTCCAAAATATATATAATAAATAAATGCTGAAAATCTTATCATCTTATGTTGAATTTACTGTAAAAAAAATTATCAAAATTGGTCATTCGTCAGCTGTAGGCTGGAATTCAATTGAACTAATACAAAATTAGTAAAATACAATTTAAAGCTGAAGGCAGGGTAAGGGTTGAACTCAGATTGAGCTATTATTGTAAAGCCGTCTCTGCAAGTATTTTTTAATTAGTCTGGTCTTTATTTTTAAAGAAAATAAAACCGCATTAGAGTGCATAAAACTTTATAAAACTATTTTTGGTCTGACATAAACAAATCTTTTCTATTTTTGTTAAAAATTTTAGTTTATTAAAATTTGCTTGCACTTCCAAGACATAAAAATTACTAAAGCAATCATCAAGCGACTTCAAAGAAGTTAATTAAAAACGTTAGTGTGAAAAACCCAAGTTTAATTGCATTTAATTCATTATATCCGGGATAAATTCGATTTAAACTTTTTTTTAAGTTTGCCAGTGATTTAAATTGCACTTGTAGTAGATGCACAATTTACAAAATTAAACTACAGGAAATATGGAGTGAACCGCAATCCTCTTTTCAATAAATTAATTCTTATTATAATGAGATTTATAATGTTATTTAAAAATTTTTATTGTTTCAGAATGTTGGGTAGTATTGCTGGACGGCATATGTCGAACCGACGCCGTGGATCGTCGCCCATGGTGCGTGCCGAGGATATTCCCTTTCCACAGGGAAATCGGTATGCCAGGCGTCGTAGGGCAGTTACCACCTCCGACCACAAATCATGCGCCCTTATTCAAACTAGGCTTAAACTTGGCGATATTATGTATGTATAAATGATGAAATTACTAAGATATTTACCTAGGGAATTTAATAACCACCCAATTACATGAACACAATAATTTTACAAAAATAATAGAACTACTTAATTATTATTCTTAAAAATGCTTACCCCCAAACATTAGTTTAAGATAATTAAGCTCCCCTTTATTACTATTATAACAAACATGAATTTCATCTTTACAACCTAATTCATATGTAAATAAAGCTATCGGAATTTAATTAACTGCGTCGTTCCAATTAAGCTTATTTATAAGCTTTTGAATACAGGAAAACCTGTGGTTTTTAATAAAAAGTAAAAAATAATTTGAAGTTATTATCGAAGATGAAATCGACGGGAAATCCTGAACAACAAAATTGTTCACTTATTAACACCATTATTAAGAGCTTTAGTTAGATTGTTAAGAATTCAACCTAAGCATTCTTCATAAATTATTGAACGATAAAATTTCGTAAAACGTGGCCGAACTAATATAGTAAAGAATTAATTAAGTTGGGATGTCGAAAACTTTTATTAAAAAAGTGGCTTTTGTTATTATCGATTCATTAGTTTGAAATTTTAAAATCAAATTTTGCAAAGCTTCTAAATTTGAAATGGCAGGTACCATCGATGCGCGCTAGAACCTTCCTGATAAGTAGTAGTAATTCAACTTTAATTAACTTTTTACAATAACAAGTCTTTTGTTTATAGTATAATTATTTTTATTTAATGAAACTTTTGTAATTATTGCAAAATAAAATTTTCTTAATAAATATTTGATAATTTCAGAGTGAAAGGGCGCAAAAGTAAAAAGTTGTTTATGAAAGTTTTCTGAAGAAAATACTTCTTAAATGAAATTAAATCAGTCATCCAAAATTAATGTAATTTATTTTATGTTTATATTCAAACCATTTGGCATTATTCAGAAAAATTAATTCATTTAATATGTAAAAGTTAAATAATACGAAGTAAATAATTCATCTCGCTTTGTTCTTAAAATGAATAAATATTTGTTTCAAATTCATCAGTAATACAGACGTGTTTCGATTTTATTAGATCTTGTCCTATCATCTCTGTACGATGAGAATTTTTGAGAGATGTAAAATGAGATGACTTATAAGTCAACAATGACATTAAATAAAATTGAAAAATCAGTCACTAAAGTATTCTTAAAATTGATTTTATACAAACGCCATCTATGGGTATAAATGACGGAATCTTTTTATAATCTTCAGTAGTTTGAAATCCACGTTAAACGCATAAGTAATTTAATAAACGTAACACTACAAAGATGAAAGATACGGAATTAGCTGTCGAATAATCGCCTGAGTCGCAATGGGTTAAAAGCACTCTGTCTATAGCATGGCAACGTTGAAGAATAGTGAGAAAAGTTCTTTGAATCTAAGTATTTAAGTCAGTCGGTAGAAACTTTTGATTGCATTAATTCTAATAAGCTAAATTTTAGTACACATTTAGATTTTTGGGCCTTAATTATCTTCCAATATTGTTCTGAAATTGCACAACTGTTTGCCGCCCTTTTGGAAAAATGAAACTCAAAATGAAATCTATCCTTACATCTTATTTAGATCCAGTTCAGTAAGAGAAATTGTTTTTAATAAATATATAAAAGGCCTTGAATTACATCATTGTGAATATCCAAACTAAATGTATCTCCAATTCTTAATAAGTTCATATTTCTTGGGTGGTGATCTTCACTATGGACTAACACCCGCTATCACTACAATTTCACTAAAATTGACCCATTCATCTATATGACTTTTATCGTACAATTTGGAAAAAAAAATTATCAATTCTTTTAATTTTAAAACAAAGCTTCTTCGACCACTGGGCAGAACTTTTGCAGAAAACATAAACCCGTATTGGCTTACTCCACTATGACGTTTCCGTTTCTAATTTAAATTCTGAGATTTCACGTCTAGATCATTGAGATGTCCGTCATCCCCAGCCGATTAATTTTCTGCTTACTTATTTCTTTTTTAAGAATCCAAGGTTTTTTTAAAAATTACTAACCACAAGATTTTCCATTATTGAAATGAACTAACATGATTTTAAATTTATGATGAAATATAATAGTAGATGCGAAGTGAGTTACATTTTGGACTGCTATTAGTTATAGCAAATTTTCCAATTTGTCGAAGGTGAAGGTGCTTGAACAAGCAATAATAAATCTTGATTAAATAATTCAATTATAGACGTGCATGTCTCCAAATACTGCAACGCGCATTACGTGACAATAATATAACGTTACATGCGAGGTGGAATCGGTTCTTCAGAAGATGCTAAAATATGAAATAGCAAAACAAAATTTTGTTACAACGTGAACGTGAATTAATAGTAAATGAAAGTGTTCTTACCTAAATCGGAAAATTACTAAGACTTTCAAATATCATGAAGCATTGTGAAATGGAATAAATGAGCCACCCTAGTGGTCCTTGTGCCGGCCCATACGATAATTTATATAAATTTATATAAAATAAACATACGATAATTTATCGTATATTTTTAAATATTTCTTATTAATTAATATATGTCAAGGCCACTTTATAAATCTTCAGGTAAGTCCAAGTAAAATGTATATGTAAGGTAGAAAAATTTCACTTCTTTTATCTATAGTTAATTGAAACTTTAATTGAAGATTAATAAATTGGACCTTGTGGAATCGTTTCCTAGAAATAGCTGCAACATTTTACTGCAGTCTCTTACTGCAGATCGACGTGTTGCGACTGTATCTAGAAATCCTTTTAGAAAAAATACTAGAAATTTAAAGAAACTTTGGAAGGTGCGGCGTTCGTGTTGCTTAAAACCACTATAAGCAATATTTTTTTTTTTTTTTTTTATTGTAACTAATGCTAATTAACAATCAGAATAAATACAAAATATTCTATAAGTTAATTTGTTGGCTGTTGTCGTGCGGGGGAATATGCCCATCGGCAGTACCCGTATACAAAATAATTTATGGCAGTAGATCACGAGGCCATTTTCTTCTAAGACGTCTGAATATGTTGTCCTCTAGGAGTCGAGCCGTACTAGGATTAGGATGATCTTGAAGTTTTAGGTCATGTTTTTCTGCCCGTTTTTTAATTTCTTCTTGAATATAATTAATGCGTAGGTCAGTGTGGAGGGTTTCGTTAGAGATGTACCATGGTGCATCTACCATCATACGGAGGGCCTTTGATTGGAATCGTTGTATGACTTTTATGTTGGAAATGCTGGCGCATCCCCACAGTTCTATTCCGTACGTCCATATTGGCTTGATGATGACTTTGTATATAAGCATTTTATTTTCTGTAGTAAGAATAGACTTCCTGCCAAGTAACCAATACATTTTCTTTATTTTTATATCCATTTCTTTTCTCTTCTTTTTTATGTGGGTCTTCCACGTAAGTCTCCTATCCAGGTGCAGTCCTAGATACTTTACTTCTGTCTTTTGAGGTATCGCTACATCGTTGATATATACAGGTGGACATTCTGCGCGATTTAAAGTGAATGTAACGTGGTTTGATTTGGTTTCGTTTACTTTTACTCTCCATTTAAATAACCATCTCTGCAATTCCGCTAAGTGTATTTGTAACAGTTCAGAAGCTCGTTGATTGTTGCTGTGTCTTGCCAAAATGCAAGTATCGTCCGCGAATGTGAACAACTCTGTAAACAAAGAGGTGGGTAAGTCTGCAATAAACAATAAGTATAGTATTGGCCCAAGTACACTTCCTTGTGGAACACCTGATAATATGGAATGAATTTCAGACAAATCTTCGTCTTGTTGAACTTGATAACTTCGGTTTTCCAAATATGATTTCAGAACTAGGTAGTAGTGGTATGGTAAAGCTTGTTTAATTTTAAAGAGAAGTCCTTTGTGCCATACTTTATCAAAGGCCTGTTTTATGTCTAGAAAGACTGCCGAACAAAATTCCTTTCCTTCTAGTGCTCTATAAATGGTGTCTACAATTCGATGGCATTGTTGAATAGTTGAATGATGTCGTCTAAATCCGAATTGATGATTTGGTATTAAATTATCTAATAAGTAGCTATCGACCAAACGTTTTAAAATAAGTCTTTCCATCAACTTAGATATTATTGGCAGCAAGCTTATTGGTCGATAAGATGAAGCATCCATCGGAGGTTTGCCTGGTTTCAAAATTAATAAAATTTTGGCAAATTTAAACTGCAATGGCCAGTATGACAATCTTAGGATGGAATTAAACAAGATTGTTAAAAATTTTATTCCTGCCTTGGGTAATTCGTTGAGTATTTTACCCGTTATTAAATCATAACCCGGAGCCTTGGTCTTATTCAACTTCCTTATCTCTTGCTCAACTTCGATTTTCTTGATTTTTTTTATTGGCAGCGACATTTGTAGAGGCGCGTCTAGGTATTGTTCGACATCTTCATCCGGTTCATTAGAATGAGGTTGGAAAACGTCCATTAGGTGTTGCGCAAATAGTTCAGCCTTTTCCATATTTGATCTTGCCCAAGAATTATTTCGATTACGAAGAGGAGGGATGGTCACTTGTGGTCTTTTAAAACTTTTTGTAGCATTCCAGAGGGAGTTATCTTTCACCGTCAAGTTACTTAAATAGTGATTAAATGTTTCATTTTTTATAAGCAATATGAAATATAACAATTATATCTCGTCTGTTCAGAATTAACCATAACCTGAAAAAACTTACCCAAATATTTTTATTTAATCTTAAGAATAATGGTAGATTTGAATTTTCAGCATTTATTTGACATGACAATGATATTACAACAATGACATTGTAGTACCCGTAAGACAGTTACTATTATATTATGTATTTATCCATTTGTTGATACATTTCCAATAATACTTCCCTTTCCTAAATAACTTCAGATCGATTGGAAATTCATTCTTCAATTATTCCTTTATTCTGCCTTCAGGAGTTAGAAAGCGTCGATGTTTTTAGACCTACTGAAAGTTTCAAAAGTATAATAATACATACAATCGATTTTATGTTTAATATTAACTTACCTAAGAAGAAAATAAAAAGCAGTTGGCAGAAATACAAAATTCATTTTTTAACACACAAAAACATGGAACCGGAGTCGAAAAATAAGTAAAACCTTAAATGGACGGAAAACAATTTTTCTCAATATACGCTTCAAAGAAGGAAGCTCTATTTTTTTTCAAACAGATGAGGAAACGTTTGTTCTTAAAGCAATAAACAGCGAATCCGTGAAACAAGAAATTTCCGAGATAAACAGGTTGCAGGAAAACTGGACTGTGACAACCATTTTCTACTACCCTTCTTAATCAGTAACTTTGACATAATAATCTATTTTTTATTTCTTACTGACCCTGATTTTCATGTCGATTAATAATTGATCTTGTACGTATTTTTATTTTCCTTATGGAAGGAATCAGAGAAAGGAATGGATTCTTAGTGCCCAATAATATACCTCGTCATAAAAAATTAGAGAACCGATTATATTGTCAAGAAGCTTATAGTTGACGATATTATTTATTTATATTGGCTTTTTTATTTCCTGCCAATTTTTTTTTAATTCGCGAACACTGAATAGCATAACAGACTCCTAATAAATAAAATGATCATAAAACTATAAAAACTTTTTGGAAATAAATATCGCCTCCAAACCATTACCACCTCCATTAAACATAGACTTTAAATGAATTCTAAAATACTGATAGGCAGAGAAATAAAAATATTCGTAAAATTTTTAAAACTTGGTTTGTTTCATAAGGTTCTCTTTTGAAAAGTCTTCAACATCAAATATGTAAAACAGACGTTGTTCTTTTTTTATTCGTTTTTATACCTTAATTGGTAATAGTAATAAATCGGTCGTTTATATTATTTTTTCTCTGCTTGGTATAAACTTAACATCTCAATTCAACTAATTAGATCCTAATTTCAGAACCATTAAACGGTCACCTATTCAAATATGAATCACCCTTTGTTACTTTGCTTAATATGTACGATTTAACGAGAACAAATAATAATAGAATAAAATATTTTAAAATATTCAAAACATATAATTTAAAATAATCACCTAAAACAGAGATGCTGAGAGATATTTCCTAAAGTATAGGTATATGTTTTTGACAAAACTATTGTTAACAAAACATTTTTAAGTAACTGGTAATAAATAAGATAACCTTTAGTTGTTTCCATTTATGTTGAACTTTAATATTCTTCCTTATACAATCATTCAAATTCCCCACTTTGGAATAGACAAATTTCACTGTCTTTTTTTATATTATACGAATATTCTTAATTTATCATGATTTAAACATTTCATTTAATTATATTACAATTTTATTGCAAAACGATCATTTTCTTTGCAACTAACGAGATCGGCTGCAAATGCGAGGTTAGCAGGTTTAAATCCAGGGAAAGGTAAAACTTTCTCATGAGTAGTTTCCGTCCTTTGAAATTAATTATGAAGGAATTATCATCATTAGCATAAAAACCACGATAAAAGCACATCTAAAATCCAGCCCAGCAAGCTACCTAATAAATTAAAAATATTTATATGCTTAGAAATGCTAAGAAAACTACGCAGATGTTGAAAATAACAAACCTTAAATCTTTAACTAAGTTGAAGAAAAAGAAGAACAAGAAGAAGAATTTTATTCTATTTATTACTTATTTAATTGCTCTTACGCTGGTGTCATACACTTATCGTTTTTAAGAATTTTTTTTAAAAAAACCAGAGACCATTCAACGATTTAATTTAGATTCCACTACAAGTTCAAATTCAGTAAAAATGTAGATACTTTTACGAAAGCTCAGACCATAGCAATTTACAATTATTATACATTTATGCAGTAAACACTGCATATAAAATAATTTTATATTTAATATTTACTACTAAAAATTACTAAATACTAAAAATTGTATATACCTTGGAGCAAAATTATCAATGTCATTTTTTTCACGCTTGCCTATTTATTTATTTAACGGATTAACTTTTTTACACAATTAATACAAAACAAAAACATTGAAAAAATAAAATCAACAACATCTAATAGAATACAAAATAAAAATAATAATAACAATAAGGAACAGTCAAATTAGTTTAAATCAATTGTCCAGAGAATCTTCTTAAACTTGGCTAGGGCGATGTTAAATAATATAAAGCTGGGATCATCATAGGCACTATTGACCACACGAATCATCCTAGCCACTGGACTATGATAACCATAGTTAGTTGCCTGAAGTTTTTCTTCAAAAATCCATTACAACAATTCCATTAAAATCCATTAAAACAATTCACGCAAGGCATTGCAGTTGATTTTGCCGTTGAACAAGCCATATACACTGCAAAGATCAAAAACCGCCCGTCTGGCTGCAAAATACTTTATGTTGCAAAACTCAAAGTAAACCTCATCCGAGAAGGCTTCCTTAGCATGACCAAGTTTATAATGTATAAGCTTGAAGAACTTGTGTTGCACACGTTCAAGTTGATTGATTTGGATTTGATACTGAGGTGACCATACGCTACATGCATATTCTAGTTTGGAACGTACTAGAGCAATGTTTAAAAGTTTTACAGTTGAAGCCGAGATGTGAGTGGACTGTCGACGGATAAAACCCAATGTACGAAGAGAAGAGCTACATATGTAAGAGATGTGGTTTCTGAAAGTTAAACCGGCATCTAATCGAACACCAAGGTCATTAATTTCAGTAACACGCTGAAGAATGTTATTATTAAGACAATAAGGGAAAGATAAAGAGTTCTTTTTTGCAAATGAAATTATGAAACATTTATCAAAATTCAGATGCATATTATTAAGTTGACACCAGTTATATACCCTATCGAGATCATTTTGAAACTAAACACAGTTATTGTAAGATTTAATAGCTTTAAAGATTTTCATATCATCTGCTAACAATAAATAAAAGAATCAACAAGAATTTTGCCAATATTATTAATGAATAGCAAAAACAGGATTGGCCCGCAGTGAGAGGACTGGGGAACACCCGAAGCCACTTGAATGATGTAAGAGAGAAAGTTATTGATTCTAACTTTTTGAGTTAGTTCGCCAGAAGAGCTGGAATAGAAACACGATCAAACGCTTTGCAGAAATCGGTGTAAGCGGCATCAACCTGTAAATGTTTTTCAAAAGAGTCAAAACAAAAAGAGGTAAAAGATAACAAATTTGATAAAGTAGAACGATCCGAGAAGAATCCATGTTGTTGATCAACAATAAGATTCTTACTAGCAGACATTAATTGTACAGACACTAACTTGTCGAACATTTTAGGAATGGTTGACTGAATAGAGATACCACGGTAATTGCAAATATCGCTTTTATCTCCTTTTTTAAATATTGGTGTAACAAAGCTCTCTTTCCACATAGACAGAAAGCAGCCACTATCTAAGGATAACTTAAAGATTTTATAAATAGGAATTCATAAGGAAAACACACATTTTTTAATAAAAAAAGGAGGAATTCCATCAGGTCCAGATTTAAAGCTATCGGGTAAGGAAACGATAGCTTTGAAGGTATCAGCTTCAGATGTAATTATGGACTGGCAGTCAATCACTGATTCGGATTTGTATTGATAAATATTGGAGTCAATGTCACCATAAACTGCTGAAAAGTGATCCGCAAATAAATTGGCACATTGCTTACTAGAGGTTGATATCTTGTCACCCAAGAACATGCAAGCAGGGTAACCATTAGTCTTCCTAAAACTATCAATATGCCTCCAAAAAGTTTTAGGATTAGCTTGGATGCCGCATTCCACTTTGGACAAATATTTTAGATAAAGTTCGGAGTGGAGTTCCTTAACTTGAGCACGTATGGAGTTGAATGCCAAGTAGTCATTCATACACCTGGAACGTTTATAAGTCATGTGTGCGAGTTTCTTGGCTTTGATCAAACCGATAAGCACGCTTGAAAACCAAACTGGATAGTCGGTCGTCTAAACTCGTTTTAATGGTACAAGAGAATTGATAATACCCAATAGAATAAAATAAAATTCATTAACAATTTCGTCAACACTACCACATCCTAAAACGTTGGTCCAATTAACATTTAGAAGACAATTGTTAATTTCGTCGTAATCCGCGGCTTTAAAATCATAAATAAATTCAATAACAAACTCAATTCAAATATTGAGTTTTAACAAGACATTTTAATCCGTTTTATACGTAGAAAGTAAGCAAAATCATATTATTAACTTTTTGTCATATACTTTACGTCAAAAACTGTTTCGCAAAAATCTTGATTATAAACTTTATTTTAGTTATAAAATATTAAAATTTTCTTTCATATCCTTTTTATTAAGAAAATTTTTTATTATTCTGCATAATTAAAGCTTAAGATTCAAATTTCAATTTTTAAAATATGAAACTTCTTTATTTTTTTTTGTACCCTCCAACTGTTTTAAAATTTATTACGCCCGTTTTATGCAACCACCTGTAAGCTACATAATGACAATCTGTTTTAATTAGCACAATAATTACGTAGGAAGCGCAAGATCTTCAAAAAAACAAGTAATTGATTAATACTAGAATCATTCAAGCACACGTTTACAAAATAATAATTAACATTGTTGAGAATCCTCGAGCCAATCCTGCATGATGCTGACGTGTGAGACCTGCCAGAAATTTATTACAAAATATGAAGATTTGAAGCAGTGCAAAATGAAGTCTATTATCCTATAAAGCCTATTATCATATAGATTGTATCGAGATGAACATAAATACTTTTCATGAGCATCTTTCATCTTTCCAATAGCTTTCTACAAAAGCTACAAGTAGTAACTACAACCACGTATTATCCACCAAGACATAACAACAAACAATCAGATTTTGAAGAATTCTTTAACACTCTGGAAAGCAGGTTTATAGCAGGTGGTGACTACAACGCTAAAAATTGACTATAGGACCTTTGATTGACAACACCAAAGGGTAGAGAACTGGTTAAAGCTATGAATGCGAATAACATGGTGAGCATTTTTACCGGAAAACCTACTTAGTGGTCAGCAGATAAGAATCAGAAGAAGAAGAAGTTTTGGACTTCTCCTCGGATCATTCGCCGATAATAGCAAATATTTCAGACAAACCATTAAACAAAGAGAAATAAACATCTCTCTCCAGCAAAAGAACTAATTGGAATATGTTCAGAGAAGAACTCAATAAACTAATCATTCTGGACATTCCTCGCAAGACTGAGATTGACTTGGAAGAAGCTGTAAAGACTATAACAAATAACATACAACAAACTGATTGGAAGTCAACTCTCGATGCTTTTAATATATTGTCATGTTATTTTTTTTTGTTATATTTTTAAATAATAGTTTTAAAATTGAAAAGGAAAATTCTTTAAAATTTTATTTGCGCAATTTTGCTTCTGTTTTTTTTTTGACTTCTGTTGTGAAGAAGTCACAATAACACTTTGTTTTTTTTTATAAGGCGCTTGTGTCTTTTTTACGGTTTGAATAGCCAACTTGTCCATGTGAGGAAATTTTTAATTTTAAGAAGTTGGGCAGGGGAACCGGAAAAAGCTCTTCTGAAAGGGACGTCAAGTTAGACGGACGTCCATCTTGCGGTTTTTGAGAAGTTTTGCGAAGTTTTAATTTTGGATCCAGTTAGATGTATAGAATTTTTGTTTTTTTACAAAATTGTGCTTAAAGAGTGAGGAGCCTGTTAAATTGGAAGAAATAATTTGAAGCGGAGAAAATAGCGTCCACCATTGTTGGAAAATTATTAATTTTGGACAGGAAATTTAAATGTCAACAAACCGCATGGATGCATTATTATTTTGATGATTAAGAATTGGACTATTTTGTATAAGCCCAACAGATGGTCAAGATTTGGAAAGAAGTAAAAGAAAATAAAAAGGTACCCAACGTTTTTTTTTAATTATAAAAATTTATTTCCGCAGCGTGTTTTTAACCAGTAGTTTTATTTTTGAAAATTTAAATGTACCTGGTTACAGGCACGTTAAGTGGATTGTTGGCTTTGAATTGCTATTCAAAGGTTCAAACCAAGTAATCAAAGTGTTATATGAGTTTTTTTTTTAATTATATGCGCATAGATTTTCCTTTTCTATTTTGTAAAATAAAGTAAACAATGAAGGCATTCATCGTTTTGTTTTCTTTAAAAAAACAACTTTTCTTTTAGTTTAGAAAGCTGGCCGGTGCATCAGGGTTGTGCTCTGCAATTTGCGGATTGAGTTTTCTTTGTTTTTTTTAATATTTTACTTTTGCAATTGTAGAGGACATCTTTTATGTCGCATCAACGTGGGGCCCTAATTAGACTTACTTTTGACCCTGTAGATTAATTTTGTTGAAATAATTTTAATTACAATTGAGAGAAATTTATAATTATGAGTTCAAAAGAGGAAACTAAAACGGAGGAGGAAATGAATAGGGAGTTAAAACTAAAACCGCAAAGTACTGGAATTAACCTAGAGATTAGTCAAAATCCTGATATGAAAGAAAGTTCAGAAAGTAGTATAGATTTTACAGAAAGATTGGAACAGATGTTCCAATCGATTCAACTAAGCATGAGCCAAAATCTTGATCAATTCAGACAAGAATTTGGTATAAAAAAATTAGGGGTATCTTTGTTGGAGGATGGTGAGTTTAGAAAGGGGATTAATAGCTTACAAAAACCGGATATAAATAAACATTTAAACGGTGTAAATAATAAAATAGATAAAAGTGCGGATAAAATAACTCATCTAGAAGTTAGATTAGGTATTGAGGAAGAAAACGCTTTAAATTTAAATGACAATTTAAAGAAAATTAAATGCGAAATAGATAAGCAATCTAGTGAAATAAAATACCTAGAAAGAAAAGTTGATAAAATAAATGTACAAGGCCAATGTGATAAAACAAGTAATCAAGGTGTTACTTACAATTTCGATCAATCTCTTTTTGGAAGTTATGTACAAGATCTAAACTTAAGTTTTAATTCACAAAAGCTTAAAAAATTTAAAGGGGATGAAATTAAAATTTTGGGTACAAGTATAAAAAGGGTCAAAATTTATACACGCAAACAAATTAGGAGGATGCAAGGGAGAAAGATAAAAATTAAAAGGAAATTAAAATTTATAAAATTTTCTAAAATAAATCAAATTATATGGACTAAAATTAAATTTAAAGTTAACAGTTTAAAAATGTATTCAAAAGAGGAGGTTTTGGCCGATTTGGAAATTTCCCAGGTAAAGGATAAGCTGGATGAACAGCAACAAAATTTATTTTCAAGTCAAGTGAAAGACAAAGAAGATCAACTAGATAATTTAGGATACTTTATTAAAACAAATTTTGAATATTTTGATATAAACAACTCTGACAAAAATTCAAAATTTATTCGATTGATAATTTTTTGTAAATTAGTTTCTTGCACGAGGAAAGTTGCAGGAAAGGAATGGCTGTGTGTCATATTAAAATGGGCATATCGAAGGGTGCGATGGAAACAATTTTGTAAATAAAACCCAAATTGATAAAGATCAGGAAAATTTAAAATTAAAGATTACTGCAATTAACACGGAAATTGATGATAAAATTTAAGATATTAGTAAAAATTTGTAAATTAGATTTTGTAAATATTAATAATATGATAAGAGGTCGGTTCCATTTAAATGACCTGTATGTTTTTGATCCCATACAAGAACAAATTATTTTCTAATAAGATTAACTTACGTTTCATAAAGTATAGAGACTTTCAATGTGTATAAAATTTTGAGTAATTGTAAATAAATTGAACATGATTAGTTGATGATTAGAAAGTTAAGGAAATTTAAAATTATTTTGGTTTTAGTTGTTTTATTAATTTTAAGTTAAAGGTTACGAAATCATGATGCCTATACAACATGACTTGTTGAAAACTTCAATATGGGAGGTTACATCCCCTATTTCAGTTTGAGGGGAGATGTCATGTTATTTTTTTTTGTTATATTTTTAAATAATAGTTTTAAAATTGAAAAGGAAAATTCTTTAAAATTTTATTTGCGCAATTTTGCTTCTGTTTTTTTTTTGACTTCTGTTGTGAAGAAGTCACAATAACACTTTGTTTTTTTTTATAAGGCGCTTGTGTCTTTTTTACGGTTTGAATAGCCAACTTGTCCATGTGAGGAAATTTTTAATTTTAAGAAGTTGGGCAGGGGAACCGGAAAAAGCTCTTCTGAAAGGGACGTCAAGTTAGACGGACGTCCATCTTGCGGTTTTTGAGAAGTTTTGCGAAGTTTTAATTTTGGATCCAGTTAGATGTATAGAATTTTTGTTTTTTTACAAAATTGTGCTTAAAGAGTGAGGAGCCTGTTAAATTGGAAGAAATAATTTGAAGCGGAGAAAATAGCGTCCACCATTGTTGGAAAATTATTAATTTTGGACAGGAAATTTAAATGTCAACAAACCGCATGGATGCATTATTATTTTGATGATTAAGAATTGGACTATTTTGTATAAGCCCAACAGATGGTCAAGATTTGGAAAGAAGTAAAAGAAAATAAAAAGGTACCCAACGTTTTTTTTTAATTATAAAAATTTATTTCCGCAGCGTGTTTTTAACCAGTAGTTTTATTTTTGAAAATTTAAATGTACCTGGTTACAGGCACGTTAAGTGGATTGTTGGCTTTGAATTGCTATTCAAAGGTTCAAACCAAGTAATCAAAGTGTTATATGAGTTTTTTTTTTAATTATATGCGCATAGATTTTCCTTTTCTATTTTGTAAAATAAAGTAAACAATGAAGGCATTCATCGTTTTGTTTTCTTTAAAAAAACAACTTTTCTTTTAGTTTAGAAAGCTGGCCGGTGCATCAGGGTTGTGCTCTGCAATTTGCGGATTGAGTTTTCTTTGTTTTTTTTAATATTTTACTTTTGCAATTGTAGAGGACAATATATATATATATATAATAGAAGAAATACTAACAAACTAAACACCCTGAGGATAAAACGAAGCTAAACAAAGCTAACAAGAAGTTGAAAAAAATGATAATAGAAAAGAAAAACTGAGGAATCAAGGAATACTTGGAAAATCTGAGTCTAACTGAAGCAACTGAATACTTCCTTGTGGAAAGTATTTTCTCAATTAATGATGAAAATAATAGATGGGCTAGAAACAATAAAGACAAAGCAAATGTATTTGGTAAACACTTATCGAATACCTTTCAACCAAATCCTTAATCTATAGTAGACGAAAAAATATGAAAATTTCTGGAAGCTCCATTCCAAATAGATCTGCCAATTTTAAAATTCGTGATGTTAGAAGAGTTATTAAAGAATTAAAACCAAATAAAGCACCAGGATTCGATCTAATTACTGGAAAAGTTTTGCAAGAAGTAAACAACAAGTGCATTAAAGTTATAGTTTACATTTTCAACGCTCTGTTAATCGAATAAATCATTTTTCTAATCAATGGAAATTGTTATCGCTGAAATTGTTATGATCTCAAAACCAGGAAAAACGGCTAAAGACATTAAATCCTACAGGCTAATAAGCTTACTCTCTGTGTTATCTAAAATCTTTGAAAAACTCTTACTACAGCGATTAAAACCTATAATAGAGAAGCGAGCGCTGATTCCGGATCATCAGAACCATTGAACAGGTGCATAAGGTGGTCAGAAAAATTAATAAAATTTTTGAATCAAAATGGTTTTGTTCAGCGGCGTTTCTCGACATGTCAAGTTTTTGACAAGGTTTGGCACGAGAGTTTGTTCTACCAAACTGAAAAAATATCTCCGATGCCATTATTATCAGATCCTCAAATCATACTTAAGTAATAGACACTTTTTTGCTAAACAACAAAACGAACTAACTAACCTACACGTTATCCAAGCTGGAGTAACACAAGAAAAACATTGTGGGCCTTATTTTGTATTTATTATAAACGTCTGATCTGCCAACATCGGTAGATACATTTGCAGACGATACCGCAATGTCATCCCACGAAGATCCAATAATTTTATCTGGAATACTGCAATCACATGTGAACATGATACAAAAATGGCTTGAGAAATGGTGTGTTAAGGCTAACGAAATAAAGTCAGTACTACATGTGACCTTTACTATGAGAAACGATACCAGTCCTCCTGTTAATTTATCTTTGGTAAATTGCTGTATCTGGGGGTTATAATAAAAAAAAAGTTGTTTAAAAATTTTTTTTGGATTGCTGTTTTGAACAAAATCAATCTTTTATGAACCTCAAGGTCTCACAATGTTCTGTCCGCATATCGAAAAATCAAGAGTATTCCAAGGTAATTTTCCTTTAAATCTGGGCCCATATTATTTAACTACTACCATGTACAGGATGACAACGGACAAGTATCCAGGATCCTATAACCAACCACAAAAATGAAATCTACTCACGCTAAAGAAAATAATACACACA
Source organism: Rhagonycha fulva (assembly GCA_905340355.1). Classification (NCBI taxonomy): domain Eukaryota; kingdom Metazoa; phylum Arthropoda; class Insecta; order Coleoptera; family Cantharidae; genus Rhagonycha; species Rhagonycha fulva. The sequence continues at coordinate 37,808,472 of HG996556.1, forward strand.
AATATGGCAATCAGTTTTAGCAATATCAACATAATAATAATTATTATAAACAACAGTGTTTAAATCAAGATAAAAATGTGTATAAATTTGCGATTAATTTTTAATTTTCATATACCTACCGCTCTGAAATAGTTTTTCATAATTATATAATGTAATTTGCTTTGTATTTGAATTTGGTTTCAATATTTTGAAATAAAAATTAACTATAAAAAATTCAAAATCAACTATTTCTGCTTTTATGGATAGTTATTCCATCATTATCATGTACCATTAACTTAGAATTTCCTAAAAGTTCGTCCGTTATGGTTTCATCGTCGTAAAACAAACATCAACCTTCATGTTTCATTAAACTCTTTCATAAATTTGTATGTATATGTTTATTGATTTACAATTTTAGAACTCATAAAAGAAAATTCATTGTAATGATTAAACATAGCATACTTAAATTTCTACCATCTACTAAAAAATATTAAAATTTTAATAATATATTATTGCTCCCATTTATCAACCACTTTTCTAGGAAAATTATTCTAAAACACCTAACCCAAAATAATACCATTACAAAGAAAAGGGATGTCACATTTTTAACTGTCACCCTAAGGGCATTAAGATCCTTTTCCCGTGGAGCGGTATTTAATTTAAAATCAACCCTGCCAATTTCACTACTTGAAGCTTCGTCTAGAAAAAGTAAAATAAATCTGCACATAGCTTTAAAATTGTTCATTAGTATTAGTAACATTCTTATGTAATTATGTAAAAGAAATAAATGTTAAAATGCACAACTCATACATAATAGTAGATGTAGTAAGTACAAAAAATAATCATTTGTTTTAATTAATGGCGTAGTAAATAAAATGCTTTTATTATCTTCGAGGTATTGTAAAAGCTTAACTCACAAAATATTATGGTCATTAAAACCATAATAAAATAATTATTTACTTTTTAATAGAATTTCGATCGAAACCCTACAGACAAATTCAATAACGTTATAATGTAATACGATAATATAATTTATTTAATTAATATCTTCTAGTTGGACAAAGGTATGGTTACAGTGGGGTGGGGATCCCTCCTTTTTTGTTATTTTTGTTGGATTAGCATCTAAAGAATGAATTGTTCCTACCCACGCCTACGTATGTGGTGTATTAGAGAATAAACTTTTGCAATAGGAATGAAATTTGTTGGGAAATTATACCGATGATAGATACGTAGATGAAATCAGCATGTAAAAGAAGTTTTGGAGGAATTATGTAGTAGGTACATTGGACAGGCTCTTTCGATTAAGTTGATCAAAACTGAACATTTTCTGTTAACCAGAACTTTCTGTTACAAAACTTGTGGATAGTCCCACTTAAAAAGTATAGTGAAGTAGATAAAATGGAATAGCATAAATGATTTCTGCATCTGCACAATCCCAACTTCAAAAAGAGGATTGATACCGAGAAACTTTTGGCTTAACATGATTAGTACTTGTAGTATATTGGCTTCCAATATTCATAAGTATCTCTGACGTTTGGGCTAGCTAAGGGGCTACTGCTGAAATCCTATGGTAGCACAATGATCTAGTTTTATGGCTCAATTTGTTTATGGATCAAGTGAAGAACTTAGGTAGAAGTGAAGAACTGTAATATGATAGTAATATAACTTTCGAAACAAGTTATGGAGTAACACATTTCTTTTTGTAATAGTTCAATGGTACCTAATTCAGTGTTTGGTACAACAATTACAGTTTCATCACAACTACTCCAGTACAGTATACCATGACCACTTGTCGGACACATAAAAGAGAACCTTCAGATCCTTGAATAATGTTGCTTCAATGTTGTTATTGAATCGATTTCAGAAGCCATACTACTATACTTTTTAAAGCTTTGGGTATATTTGATATTAAATTTCATTTTAAACTTTCATCGACGTGTTTCTACGTACTAGTAAGAGATTATAATAAACAAGAATGAAACATCATTAACTTGCAAAACAACAAAAATTTACAACTTGGAATTTCAATAGTTACTTTTTAATTTATATCAGATAAGAAGCTGTCAAAAAATCTGTAAATCTGGATCAAATTACGTCTTTAAGCATGCAAGACCAGCGAGACGGCCGGTATACAGTTTTAACTTCACCCGGATTTGAACCGGGTAATAAGCGTTCGCAGTCAACTCGCTTGACCATTGCTCTCCGACCGTCTCTTATTCTTAAGTTAAATTGTTTAATAAATACATAAAATATTTATCACCCGATACAACCGGACTCAAAGCGACCCAATGTCTCACAGAGCTGTAATTTACCTAAACTTTTTACCAAACTTTTTGGGTGTTCACTATTCAGAGCTAAACAAAAATTCACAAAATCATTTAAACAATTTTAATAAACAAATTGCAATGGCACAATATTAAAAGTTATGCGTAGTTTGAAAGAAAATTATTTTTTCTAAGAAATCAAATATGCCTTAACAAAAGATCCTGAAACCTTAAAATTACATAAAGCATGCAAATTTGGATTTTAAAATGAAAATCATAATGTGAAGAATTTACGTAGTACATGAAATGACTTGCTACATTATGGTTTTTCAAGGAAAACTCGAAAATAAAATTCTGATTTTAAGTTACAATAAAAAATTTTATTTTATGAAACAATTTTATCCAGAATAACAAGAGTTATTTCTCTTTGCTCTTCTAGAATAATTAAAACAATACTGAAAATCGGTTTTACGGACTTAAAAGTATTTTTTAGCAGTTTACTGTAAACGTCACAAATTTGTTAAATTTTTGTTATTATACTTGATTTTTTTCCACAATATAAAAAAGTTGTAGGTTTTCATAAAAATAATTATTTTTGCAAAAATACAAAGAGCAGGGAAGCTTTCAAAAATATTCGTTTGTAAAGCATTTGTTATTGTGTTAAACGTTTTCTTTAAGAACAAATTTAATAGGAGTAGTAATTAACTTGAAGACGAAAGCCCTCTTTGTAAGAATTATCTCTAAGAAAGAATCCTATAATGAAATCAAAAATACAATTTCTATCAAACAATGAAACTTTAAGATTAATAAAAGGTAGCAATAACGCTGATCCTGTTCATACAGGATCAAGCCAAATTTTGCTAAAAAGTTGACAAGTTCTAGAATTTTACATAGTATGCAATTTTCATTTCTTTATGGAATCGTTTATTATTATCTCTGAGTGTTTGGAGTTCTTGCTTAATTTAGGAAGTAACTAATTGGATTACACAATTGAATGATCCTATTCAGAACGACAGAATAAAAAATAGATCCAATTAATTATAAATGATGTGCAATTGTTTGAGAAAATCCAAATGAAAACCAGAGTTTCATAAAGCGTCGAAGAGTTTAAACTGAAAGCTTTTGCCTTAAGATCTTTGTTTTGAATTTATCCAGCTGATGCGATGAACAAAAATGTCAGCGAACACTTAAATCTACCTTGTTTCGATAGGTTTATTACCTCTTGTTGATAATAATCTCACAGTTCCTCGTATGAAGGTGCATTCACTTTTACACAAAGGATTGATTTACGCCATTCTTTTCCATTAAAATGCTGATAAAAATCCCACTTCTCTTTTGAATTGTTTAAGCTATTATTTACTTGTAGGTTTTGTTAGCGGGATGAAGCTATACTTGATTAAGATACTTTTCATTTTGATGTCAGTGATATACATACACATTAGTAGGGGATATTTTAAGTTTGTTGATAAGGGTAGAAAAAGGATATTACATTTTTCTTAAACAGCAATGCATTTATGACACTTTTGGATAAATTTCTCTATACCTCTGTAAAATTAATCTTTCTAAAATGCTCATTTACTGCTGTTTGAACCGATCGATAAAATTATACCGAAACAACAGTTCGAGTACCTACAGCTGATAACGGCACATGCGAATATATTTTGATCCGAATGCAGATATATTAGGTACCGTCACCAATTAAAAAATTACAAATTAAGGAAAGAACAATATTAGATTTTATTTAAAAAAAATTGAATTTTGGAAAAGGTGAAAAGAGAGAAGCATTCCTTGCTTATGCTTACACTTACAAGGCGCTTGAATCAAAAGCTTCTTTCTTATAAGCACAAGTGTTACCAGAAACTGCTCTAATTTTACTTGGATATTTTCAACACTTTTTAAATTTTGACGAATTAAGTTACACCACGAAGTTTCATCATATTTCAAACTGTTAAAAGAAAGTAGAGCAACCAAAAGATATAATACAAATGATATATGCGTCTCATTCTACCCCAATCATCGAACTTAAAAATTTGCGTACGACAAAAGAGAAATTAATGAAGATATGGAACAAGGAACAGAAAAAGAAGAAGTGATGTAACCATCATTCAGTGAGGTGGAAGAGATAATCAAGAGGTTAAAGAATGGCAAAGCGCCTGGAAAAGATGGAATAAGTGGTAAAATGTTAAAGAATGCAGGCAGTAAACTACATCACAGAATATACAATCTGATACTGCAGATTTGAAGAAAAGAAGAAATGCCAAACGATTGGAAATCTGGTAGAATAATACCAATCCATAAGAAAGGTGAAATAGAGAACTGTCGTAATTATAGAGGAATAACCTTACTTCAGACAACATACAAGATTTTATCGACACTTATTTACAACAGAATAAAACCAGTGATTAATGACAAGACTGCCGAAAAATCATATGAACACAATATAGAACTGCACCTGTTACTTGTCGACTTCCAGCAGGCTTTTGACTCCGCTAAAAGAGAGAAGCTCTACGAAGTGATGGTCGAACTAAAAATACGCAAAAAAATTAGAAGACTTGTTCAAATGACAATGAGAGATTCTAACGCAACTGTGAAAATTGCAGCAAACGAAACAAACGAGTTTACATTTAATAGTGGGCTAACACAGGGAGATGCACTGTCAGCCATTCTGTTCAACCTAGTAATCGAAAGCATAGTAAGAAAATTAGGAATTAGATCAACGATATCAATAAAGGAATGGCAATAATTAGCCTATGCAGACGATTGTTATTATGGCGAGATCAAAACAAAAAATGATACAGATCCTCGAAGAAATGCTGAAACATGCAATAGAGATGGGGTTGAGAATCAAAGAACAAAAGACCAAATACTTGAGATTTTATAGAGAGAACGAAACAAATCTGAAAGACCTAAAGATAGCAAACTACAAGTTCGAGGAATAGAAAAATTTAAATATCTGAGTGTACAATTGAATAAGAACAACGAAAGATCGTTAGAGATAAGAGAGAGATTGCAGGCTGGATGGAGAGCTTTCCACGCAAACAAGAAATTATTGAAAAAAAAGAGTATTTCTATAAGAACAAAAATCAGAACAGGTAAATAAGATCTTTGTAAGAACAGTAGTTACTTATGCTGCATAAATACTAAATTTGACCAAGAAAGAAGAAGAAAGACTGAGAATATTTGAACGAAAAATATTAAGAGCGATTACAGGACTAAGTAAGATAAGAGAGAACGAGTACAAAATAAGAACCAATCGCTAAACTAACCGAAATAATGAGAAACAGAGATATTGTGAAATTTATAAAAGCGCAGAGGAGCAGATGGCTGGGTCATGTAACACGGAAGGAAACAGACAACATTTTAAGACAGATCAAGAACTGGAGTCTTAGTGAGACGAGAAGTAAAGGGAAAATAAAGGATAGATGGATAAACTAGGTGATAAACGACCTCAAAAAGAATGAGCGTAACAAATTGGAGAGAAAAATGCAAAAACAGAGTGGTATGGATGAATATAGTTAACGAAGCCAAAAGACATTTGAAAATTTAGAAGATCGAAGAAAAGAAAATTGAAAAGAAAAGAAAAAAAAAGGAAAAAATGAGAGTGTTTGAAAGAAAGGTATCAAGAGAAATAGTAGGATACAAGCGAATAAATGGGCAATACCGTAGCAAAACAAACTCAGAACTTTTTAAAAAAATGTCCGGGGAAGACATAGTAAAATTTATCAAATTCCAAAGAATAAGAGGGTGAGGGCATATATGTAATAAGAACTAACAGTGAAAAAATTGGAAGGTCTATAATGTCATGGAATCTTAAAGAAGAGCGGGCAAATGGAAAACCAAAATTGAGGTGGTGTGAGGGAGTAGCAGGCGACCATGACAAGATGGGTGTAAGAAACTAAATACAAAAAGTGAAGAATCGATCGCAAGATGCAGAGTTTGTTAGAAGAACTTCTTGAGAAAATTAACTTCTGAGTCCCTCGGTGTGGATTTAGGCTTGGTTTATCGTTTTCTGTCGAATTTGCTTCTTTTAATTCTATCTTTGGCGCACCCCTGAATGAAATCCAGCGATTGGGTAATATTTACTTGGGTAGAGCCGATGTGGACTTCTTTAGCACTTCCCTTCAAGGGTATACAAGATTTTTGAGAAAGAGATTCGACGATGACTAGTAATTATCGTCCATTATGGGGGACAAAAGGGGCAGCTGAAAAAAATAAACATTTGAAAAAATGTCACTATGTTCTTTTGTATTAGAAGGAATCTGAGAGAGAGATCTGATAAATACTATAATATTATGATGTATCTCCAAAAGATTCTGCAATGATAAATTGACTAAGATTTTGCGTCCAAACAGCTGCTGCCAAGCGACTACGTCTAAATGATTGCGTTTAAACATTCTGAGCTCGTTTACGGCATTAAAATTACTTAGAAAATGTTGCTTAAGTGTAATTATAAAATGTAAAATACAATTTTTGTATTTGTTTATACATCTGTTCGTAACGTATATTTAAATTGATAAGATTAAAACTCATGTTATCTGGGGAAAGATTATAGAGTATTTGTTCCTAAGGCATACGGGATGAAAAGTAAAATATCTAAATTTATACATAGGGAACGCAAATACATGGTAAAATTTTATGGTTTTCACTCTATGAGACCCAAATTCGAAAAATAATTTTAATTACGTACTAGAAGGTCACTCACTACAGCTATAAAACTACAAAAGTTGGACCACCCTGTACACGCTTAAAATCAGACTATGTAATTAGCAGATTTTCTTATATTTTAATTACTAGCTTGTTAACTTCTACTCGTAGTACCTACCTGCACTAATATTTCTTGTTTCGTGTTTTAGTTTTTAACTACATCTTAGATAATATGTTGAGGTTTACAAAATAATTGCATGAATGCATCTTAATATTAGATTAATGCTTCAATTAAAATTGCTCCTATAATACATTAGCAAAATAGGTAACATAAAATAATTTTAAATCAGAATTGCATTAAATATTTGCAGTAAAATACCTTTGCATATTCTCAGTATCAAATTAACATAGTAATAAAATAAAATTTTTCTTATTTTCAAAATTTATTTAATTAACTTAGATAATATTTTATTTTATCTATATTATACAATTTTAAAGTTTCTAAATTATTTTTTTAGTTTAAACCGCAAGGGTAACTTTTCAAATTCATTATTTAAGCATATCGATAACCTACTTGAAAAGTTTGCAAAGTTTTAATTAATAATTTAAATACTTATATAAATTAAAAGCTTTCCGAGTTTTCCACGTGGTGAAAATAGTGTAGCTTGACGCCATCTCTCTCCGCTTTTCCAAACTATCACTCTGCATGCTGTTTGTTTTGTCGCATGGAAAATGAACTTGATAGCTTTGAATGATAGATAGCAGGAAAATCTCGATTGTGTTCTATATCATGGAATACATAGTTTTTGAATATTCGATCAATTAGTTTGTGCTTGTACATGCGTTTTGCTCATATTTTGGGTTGAAATTAAAATTTGCTTTCGTCGCCGTTGTGTAACTGGAAATTTTGTTTTGGTGGGTGAAAACCACGAGGTTACAATTGACGCGCCCCGTAGTTGAGTTCAGCGTCGGACCCTTTGCTGGACTCCCGTTCACCTACATATCTTTGAGGGAAAGCGCAGGATCGTGCCACGTAAAGAGTGATCCGTCTGCAGTTAAAGTTTAAATACGCGAAAACACGCGGAACAAACCGAAAGGATGGATTTAATCCTTGGGGAGTACGGGTGCGGACAGAAATAAGTCAAGTCGTGTAAAAGACGAAAATACTAGAAAATGAGGTGTTGTGTTTCGTGGTGGTGAGGTTGGGTAGAATTAATAAAAATTGGTGTTGTTGTCGAACAGGATGATGCTCATCAGCATCTTTCTGAACGGCCTCAGCTTGACCAACTCGTTCCACACTCGTACACAGTAACACAAAATGGAGGCATGCTGCTGTAAGCCCACTCGTACAAATCAGGTTAGTTTCATTATTACATAAACTTTCTTATATCATTTACAAGTTATAAAAATATTGAAAGAATCGATGAAGAGAATAGCAGAACAGCGGCAGCCTAGAGTCTGCAATACCAACAATAGGGTACTGCACAACTCACATTGATCTCTTGTGACCCATATATTAGAAAAAAAAACTTCTATCTAGTAAAATTGCTGTTATTTTATGTTTCAATTAAATACTTCATTTGACAAAACGTTCAAAAGATGGTTTGCTTTGAAAAATTAGTATTTGTAAATATTTTAAATTGTAGAGATGTACATTTTGACATCATTTTGCACATGCCTTTTCCGCATTAAGATCATTGGCGAAAAGGGGTCAAGAACCTAAAGTTTCCCTTGCTGAACCATTTCTAAGGCTTTAACCGATAAAAATTAATGAATCTTTTTTATACGAGCACCTATTTACAATTTAAAATTTAATTTCTATACATCTATCACAATTCAATATTGCGCAGTGAAGCTTGATTTTTTGATGAAGTTAAAAAACGCTGTGCCAATCACAAAAGCTTTGCAGTACAACCACTTCATGTGATGTTTATCGAGTATAAATTTTCAAATGGAAATATGAAAGTGATCATTAAAAATTTTCTGAATAGGTACTACAACGTGTGAGCTCTAATTTTTCAATTTTGTAAAGCTTGCAAAATTTTCTCTTCTTAATAGTTTTAAACAATTATTGATTTTTTGCATTTTACTCTGCGATGAAAAGATTTCGTTTCCTGAAAGAGATGCAATTCTTGAACGTTCTTAATGAACGCTTTCAGGACCGAGTTTTATCTAATCGATAAATATGAATGGTCCTGACCAGCACAGAAGAACTTAAATTTTACAATTTGTTATGTATTATGCAGCTATAAAAAAGATATTGACTGCTTTATTTATATATTTATGTTACGTTTATTTAATATTAGTAGTAGATTTATTGTTATTTTTTTATTATTACTTATTATCATCCTCACTTCTATGTATTCTCATATCGAACAATTTTTTCATATTATAGCATTGCTAAGGAGTTATTATTCTTCTGCTTAAATGCCACTGCATTCTATAAGAAATGCAGCAACTTTTATAATCAATTTTACTACTTACACGCTATCCTATCATTTTTGGCGTATTTCTTCTTACTCTACTGCATAATTAGCATGGCTGAAATCGTATCACTGTTTATAAATTTGTAGTTCAAGTAAACTATCATGTTTTTTATGTTCAAATTGCAGATATCAGAAAATTTGTCTTTGTAATAGATGAAAAATGAATTAGATAGTATAAAGCCGATAATATGGTATTATCTCATAGCGCTGATAATACACTAATCAAAAGTCAAAAACTGAATTATCTTTTTGACGCCGAAAAAGGCAGCAGCATGCCATAGGTATACTATGTTATTTTGCTTTCTCTATTGTGTCTATGACCTTTAGGATGTCTGCAATTCCCAATTAACATTTATTAATGTGTTCTTGTTTAACGTACCATCAAAATTGATTCGATTACTCATGAGTACATTGCTTCGAGACAATTTCAAACAGTACGGTTACAATTAACATTTTGTTTGTTCATCAAGATAAACTTTTTGCTGCTTTTGGAACAGAATCCAATAATATTTACCAATTAGCTAATTCAAGATTTACAGGTAAATTACTTTATAAAAATCTATGGAGTTCCGTCAGATGAAGAAGGTGAGACTGGTTTACCGACTTTAAGATAATAATGAATTGTCAATAATAAGACTACTATCAATTGAGAACCAACTTTTTTGGTGTATGGAGGGAGATATTTCTTTATTTTTGGCAGTGCATTAAGAAAAGGTCATATGCTTTTGCTTGTGGTTTTAACTTTTGATATAGAGGTATCCGGTTTGATCTCGGGTGAAGCAAGAACCGCGTTTTAACCATCCTCATAATCGGAAGGTAACGGCAAAATACTGAAGTGTAATCTGGTTAGTAAGACTTTCTCAAAATAATATTTTGGTTTGGTTCAAGGCTAAAGTTAAATTGTAAGGACAATGTAAGGACGATTGTAGCTTAGAAGTTAATATGCTTAGGTAATTAGTAAGAACTTTATTTCAACTGTCTCACCTCGGATAGTAACGGTAAATCAGCAAGATAGACAAATGACCACCTGATGGGTGCAAACAAGAATTGATGTAAAAATTATTAAATTGTATAAATGTACGTGGTTTAAAATCCACAGCAAACACTTTCGACATGCAATGAAACAGACAAGAAAAACTGTAAAAATAGATTTTTGTTTTATAATATTATGATGATATTGACCTGATGTAATAAAGGTTAGAAAAAGGAAGCGAAAAATTTGTGATAAAATATTGCGAAATATATTCACGAGGAAATATTGGGAAGGGAGCATTTAGCCTTTACCCCAATTTAATGATCAGAAATACATGAGGATAATCAACATATTACAGCTAATGCAAAAATTCATCTTAAAATACTGATTATAGTAAGTTAGTCTTTCAGTTAAATTAAATATTAACTTCCGAGAAAGAAAAACATACCAAAATTTTTATTGGATACACATTGAATTGTTTTTCCAGGCCAAGAGAATTAAAAAAAAGACGAAATTTGGAAAACAATTACAAAAAAGGTATATTTAGTTACACTGCATTAGATTGATGAGTGCTTCATATTCATTTAGATAAGTGCAATAACATCGAGCATAGTAGGTATGTTATGTTACTTACTGCGTATATCTGCATATTTTATGCATATAGATGAAGAGGATGCAGCTCTCCAAGCAAGATTAGACACACATATTAATCTTGTACACCTACATAGAATCCGTTGAAATTTTTATGAGCTCTAAAACCAAGTCTTGGCCTCTGGTGTAACGTTATTTTAACGTTAATTAAAAAAAGGAAACAACAATTTTAAACCAGCTGTTAAAATTAATAATTAAAATAAGCATCAATTATGTTCAGGTTGCAAATGATTAGCCATGGAAGATAAAGTATATATTTAAGACCAACTAATTGAATCAATTTTATAATTATTTACAAAATAGTCATAACGCCAACGCTTCAATTAAAGCTGGAAAACATTACAAAGTGTAATGGATCTAAGCGTCCTTCCGGAATGGCGTACGCCCTGTTAGAATAAATACTAAAATGTTATCAGATGCAAAATCACTTTTAGGCGGACTTCACTTCATACTTGTGTATTCTGCTAAATGTAGGTTCTGTGGTAACTCAGATGCTGATTTTGACATCTGCAAGAAGTATCTTGTTTTCTTTCTGGAATAATAGGAGTCTGTGTCGTATTTTCTCATGAACTTTTTGGCCAGTATTTTATCGTCTGCTTAAATCAAATATCATTTCTTTCTTCATAAAAAATAGTTGGGCTAAATTTCTGTCACGTTTCTAAAATTAGACCCAAAGCGATTTCTAAAGTCAAATTTACTTAACGTCTCGTGTTACCTTGTAAACTAAATTACTAAAATTCTGTTAATAATTAAAAATTATCAAATAACTGAAGTGGAATACTGATATTTGGAATTTTACTTGATTCTAATTTCGTTTGTGCTAAACTTTTGAATCTACTTCAACAATTAAAAAATAATGTTCAGCATTTTATTTGTTGGTTTTGAAAATTTTAGCGTTTAATGTTCAATGTTCTACTTAACTGATGTAGTAATATGATTTTTAGAATTCCTAAATAAAATTATCTGGTTGACATTATAGCGTTTGTAATACATAAAAGTGCGTAACATGAAGCTTTTAGGCCACTTACAGCCTTTTATAACACTTAAGATTGCGTTCACCTAGAAGCCATCGGTAAATGTCTCACAATATCGAGAACATAGTTCAACATTAGTTCAACAATAATAGCATGTTGAACATTTTATAATGTAAACACTAATTTTTTTTGTATTTATAAAGGAACAAGACATTTTTAATAGTTCATATATCAATTACTCGTCCTAAAATTCATGACCCATCTTCTTGTTTTTAATCCAGTTCAAAATTAAAATATTTGTTCAGATGGTCTAGTCACATCGTCAATGTAAAAATCAAAATGTAATCTAAAATTTATACAGTAGAGTAGAGGGAGGTAAAGGTCCGCACTTAGTACGTTGTATTTTTTTACGCTTATATGTTTTACTCAATCAGCTCAATATTTGGATGAGAAGTTTGTACAGTACTTAGGCTTTGTTATAAATAACATTAATGCCATGATTTGAAAACGGTGTGTATAAAAAAACCATAATACACAAGTTGCGGAAAATGGGACTTTTACCCCATAGGTGGGGCAAAAGTCCGCCATTGGACTCTGCGCTATTTTAAGTCAAATTAAAATCAACAATTTCTTCCAAATGAAAAGTAATAAGCAAAAACAACAAAAGTATAAGATATAAAAAAGATAAAATGTAGAAAAATTTCAACAATGGTCACAAATAAATTGGCCAATTTCGTGCACTCTTCATGACACCATTGTTTGCAGCTATCGCATTGAATCCACTCTCTCATTGATAAATTCTCATATTATTCTTTGCAGCCTAAACAAAGCACTTTGCCATCGGTTAATTCTTGCCTTTTTTAATTCTTCAAACTTTTGCTTGACATGGGTTCAGCAACATAGGACTCTTGCCCCAAGTAGCCAAAAACATTTCCGAGTCATGACCTTTCCAGACCATCAAACCTAACATCGATTATATCCTATAAGTTTATAGCAAGAAACATGTATTTTCAATAAAATACATACTAGTTATGGTTACTACTCATTTTCAACATTTCAACGCAATTTCTGCAAGAGCTAATGATACATCAGGCATACGCAAAATCGTAATTACCTCATGGTTCTCCAGTAATCCAACTTTGCGTGATAAAATTTGGTATAGACACTGTAATTGATGACTACTAACTGCACCTTGCGCACAATGATAAAAATTTTTGAAATATAGTGAGATATTTGAATTTGGGACTTTTGCCCCATGCGGACTTTTACCCCCCTTTACTCTACCAGTGATAACCGACAAAAGACTAAAGTCTGCTGCTTGTAAAATAACTAAAAATAATAATAAAATCTGAAAACTTTTAATTTCCAAAGAAAAACAGATTATTAAATAAATGAGAATTAAAGTGTTAATTTCTCTTTAAAAATACTAGTGAATTACTTTCCCCTTTAATCCTTTGTTTCCCACTTTTAATTATTTTAATTTAATTGCCAGATCACAGGTATGGGAGTATTTTCATAAGTGCTCATCCTTCATAGGAATAAAAAAGTGTGGTAACTTTGCGTTTTTTTCAAATTAATCAACGCAAATAAAATTATTTAAGACGAAGTTATTTTTATTGGTTCCAATTTTGTGCGAAGTTCAGTGGGTTTGTTTTAATTTTATGCTTAACCAATCGCTCTACTTCGGTGAGCAATTAAAAATTTTTATTGTTGAAGATCGACCATAGATGAAATTAAATATAAACATATTTCGTCAATATTGTTATAAAAAAAACAGGCAAGTTTACCGCAAAAAATGCAATAAATCCTGGTTCAGTTCCGGACTATCTAAAGGATTTGTCATTAATTTGCTGAAAAGCGACTCATTGCTTGCTTACATCCTGGTGTCCCTATTCACCAAGTGAAATCGTACAATGAGGTCTGTACCAATATTCCGGAAGTGTTATTTACTTCAAGCAAGACATTACTCAGAATGTTACTGATTATTCACACACAATTGAAAATCTTGCTGTGAGAAAAGAGAGTGCGACTTCATATCTTTAATTTTTTATCTAAAAAGAAATAATACACCCATAATTAAATAATTCTCTAATTACGTCTTATTTCTTTTGGCTTTTGGCTTTTCGGATCTAAAAGCATAGTTTTCAAAACATCACATTTCTTAAGAGTTGGCACATCTAACTTTTTCCTATTATCCATTCAAAGACTAGAAATTTAAACAGCTAAAAGAACAAATTATATTGTTATTATGAAATTGGTGATGTGGCCGTTCTACAACTGGACAGAAATATTTCTTGAATCAGTGGCGCAGCCACAGTGTCTTCAAAAGGGTGGTAAAGCCAAATTCTAGTTCTACCATGTCACTAAGGGATAAAAATGTCTATAAAGTGTTTTTAAATAAAGTTTTAATTTTGGCTGTGCCACCGCTTACATCAACTTCGAATTAACTTTTAAAAAATAATTAACACCGATGGGCCGCTAAATTATTTCTATTATTTGAGAGACACGTCCTGGTGTAACACTAAAAAATGGAACTACCATCTTTCATATTTCACTATTTCCTTCTTTTTTACTCCTTAAATATTTACACCGTATTATTATAATATCATTTATGGAAATGAATAATCAATAACTGTTAGTTATAGATGGAAATAAAATTATTTTGTAAATTACGAAGCTTGCGTGTCAATATATTTATAATTTTTCTTAACTTGTTTGCGAATTTAAAAGTATTCATAAGGTTTTTTATTTCTCAGTGGATTTTAAAAATTATTTGGTTGATGTTTTTTTAATCAGTTGGACAATAACGAAGTAAACAAGAACATAATTTTAAGGGGGACTGTAGAACTATATTTGAAATCTATTGTATTCTTAAGCACGTGCGAAAATTTTTGGGTAAGGATTCTTTTGTTAATTTTCAATGAAAAAGTTTATATAGGTACATAAATGTCCTAAACGGCATAGGACTTGAATTACATTTTGTATTTATACTTACTTTAAAACTTTCTTTGGTTGTCAGCAATTTAACATAATAAAACTGAACGGACACCGGATGCCAAGCTAAGATTTATTTTTTAACATGTGCCTATGTGGAAATAGGCAATAATTTATTTAGTTTACAGTGTAAACTTTATTGCTGAAGTCCAGAAACCAAAACGGAATTAAAAATTGCGGTGTTCAATCCAAATGGAGAGTAAAAAGTTGTTTTAAATAAGCTTAATAACCTACACTAAAAAAATTATTTAAATTTCGAAAATGTTTAGTTGTATATTTTATTTATCTAGAAAGTTGAGCTTGTGGATTATAATATAAAGAAAGTTGAAGAAAGTGTTCAAATTTACTTGTCAGAACTTAAAAAAAATTGTAAGCGTGCGCGAGTCGAGTACTAATTTGAAATTTATGGCAAGTTTTTCACATTGAAATTTATAGTTTAATTCTGAGAAAAACGTCAGAAATATTTTTGGTAGAGCTTCAAAAAAAGTTTACTTTATCCTATATTGTACTGCTCACTTAAGGGTTAAAAAATGTTAGGAAATATATTGTTGAGGTTTTAGGTCTCATTAGACAATTCAAAATTGTCCGACGATTCGGACCATTTAGGTCCATTTTCAAGGCTGTGAACATCAAATCAATCATAACCAAAACTATTAAATTAAATTTATTCTTAAACGTATTCAATGGTAGAGAGGAGAAAACGCTACGAATATCAAGGCTGTCATTGGCATTGCGCGAATTACTGGATTATAAGATGAAAAATTTATATATTTTTCATTTGGTACCAGTAAAATGCTATATATTAAGTGAACATCTAGTCAGTTATAATCAAATTTACAACTATACGGCACTGATGAGATCTAATAAGATCGAAACATGTCTGTCGTTGTTGTATTTTTGGTTATGATTGATTTGATGTTCACAGCCTTGAAAATGGACCTAAATGGTCCGAATCGTCGGACAATTTTGAATTGTCTTAATGAGACCTAAAACCTCAACAATATATTTCCTAATATAGAATTGATAGGTCAACTATTAAATTAATTTATTCTTAAACGTTTTAAAAAATGTTGTTACGTCCTTAATATTCAACCTTAGTTTTTGGGATTATCATTACATCTGAATATGAAGAAAAGACTGTTTTACTTGATGTCTTGATGAACAAAGTCAAAATCAATAAAAACACAATAAAAACCTTTGTATAACATTTACAACTTTACAATTAAAACAATAATTAGAATATTTTTTTTATTTTTTTTTCGAAACGTCGAGTGACATGATATAATGTTTGATTTGCGTACCCACTTATCTTAAGAAATTCTTCAATAATATCAAATTTTATACGCCAGTTGTAATGCAAAGTATAGCTATAAAACTAAACTGATTGTTCTAATAAATAAAAAAATATTACAACTTTATTTGCAGTAATATGGTAAGGCCCCTCTCTACTTGAGGTCAAAAAGTTTAATTTAGATTATATTAAGATACTTTAATTTAAGGTTAAAAGCCATATATAATCGATTTTGGTAATATTACAATTTTAATAAATTTTTAAGGGTTTTTCAATAGGAGCGCTCAAACTTCGAGTGTATAGCGACCATGTTGGTAAAGCTACAACTGTAAAATTTAGAAGTTATAATAATTAATGTTTGGCAAATGATCATTGAAAGTTACAGTGTTAATATATGCACTGCCGCTAGACACTGTAAAATTTTGGGATTGTCAAAGTGTCCCTATTGGAAAACTCTTTATATAACTAAATTAATATTTTATGTAAATATTCTTGATTATTTTCATATAATAAAGTAGGCGGATTTCAAATTTACTAGGCACTCTAACAAGATTGCTTGACCTTCGGTCTCGCGCATTGGCATCAGAAAGTCATGGTATTCTTCCTGAATAAATGCATTATTTGCTAATTTTTTTCTTCAGTTATCATCTTTAAACTGTGCCACTAACTTTAGAAGATACACTATTAAATACTGAAATTTACACTTAAAAGTTTTCACTTTTATTACCAAATTATTTTAAAAGATAAATATAATTTATTGAGATTAATACAAAATAAGCTAAATTTGCGAAATATTTAAGAGTATTAATATACCATAATTTATCGAATTTGTAGTTAGCAAATTTTTTTATATGCAACTGCGATATTAACTTTGGGGGCAAATGCAATTATTGCCGTAGTGGGCAAATATGATATAGTACAAAAATAAACACATATCATATTTTCATTAATATATTCTCAGTGTTGATTATTTGCTTTAGTAATAAATAGAGTACGGATTTCTAGAAAATTTGCTATACAGAAATATTGATAGCAGAAGTGTAATTGATACAAATGTCCATGAATCTGATAAAAATAAGTCACTTGGTGCTATTTTTTTCATGCTTATATGCTTATTTTGATACTTTTATGCTTAGATTTAGTTTTAAGCTTTTTTAGTGCTTATTTTAGCACATTTTGAATAAATTTAAAAAAAAATGCAGTAGATACATAAATACTTTCATTTATTTCAATTTCCAATGGTAAACGAGCTTGTAAAATATGAAAAGAAAATTTTTGTAAAGGCTCCACTAAGAGTTCAAGCTTTTAAAGAAATGTTGCTTGGAGTTCCTCTACCTCCTGAACCCCGAAGCGAATATTTACTACAAAGATAATTTTGAAAAATTTAAAGAACTTATAAAAAAAAGAAGAAGCTATAGATGTAATTTAGTAAATATATTTGAAAATGCTACTTCAAAAGGTCTAGAGGAGATAGATTTAGAAATAAATAAAAAATTAAAAAAAGTATTGGCAATAAATGTTGGATTTAATACTTAAAGCAAATAACTAGTGTTTTAAATGGAAATTTTAATGAAGAAATGAACCTTGAAATACCACAAAACCTTATTGTAAAATTTAAGAACACCCCAATTACCAGTGTGGAGGTAGAACGCAGTTTTTCCAAATTTAAACACATCTTAATTGATCGCCGTAATAAATTTTTAACGGAAAATTTAGAGTAATTGCATTTTTTAGAAATGATGTAGAGTAGTAATTATTTTATTGTGTTTTTTATTATTACTACTTTTTGTTGCTTTATTATTGTTATTTATTTTCAAATAAATTTTATTTCAGAAATTTTCTTTAATGCTAATTAATTATTACGTTAAAGTTTAATGCATATTTTTATGCATATAATGACAATTTTTTGTGCTATTTTAAGCGCTATTTTCATGATTTTTTAAGCTTAAAAGTCCGTACTCTAGTAATAAATTATGTAAAATTTAAACTAAAAATCAACTTTTTGTAGTGAAGATCTAATACATCAGTAAATTATGTTATTGTTTATAATTTTCTTTTTTTGCAATTTTACTTAATACATATATTTGAAATTTATAGAAATCAATTTAATGATAACAAATGCAGATATCATAATAATTAGCTGGCTTAGTGGTTCTTATTGACGCATGTAGACTCTTGTACATTAATTCTTGATTAAATTTTATCGAACTCAAATAAAACCGTGTTTAAAATTAAAGGAATGAAAAGTAAATTTGTAAAAGTTTCCTGTATCTATTAATTTAACAAGATATCATAGATTTGACATCCAATAAGCTTAAAATTGTGAAGCAACAATTTTCATACAAAAATACTAAGAAAATGATCATTTTCAATGAAAAATGTATCGATTAATTGTTCCAAATCATCTGCGCCTTGTATAATAATCATCAGGTGCAATCAAGTCAATTTTATAAATTCAATGTTTTTTGTTGTTGTGAAATTTATTGATGTACCACTGTCGTTTGTTTATTATTATAGTATTTTATCCTAGTACTGATATGTGGCTCATTTAACTTCTTCACTGTAAGTTTTGTAAATCACCTCTGTTTGAATAAATACCATGAAAAGTGACTTAAACAAATGAATTTGTTTTTAATTACACCAGGGATCATTTTATTCCAGTTCATCATGTGAGTTGAAAAAGATAATCTCTCCATAAATTTGTTATGCTTTTGTAAAATGTTTAGATAATATAAATTACTCCAAATCAATTGTTATTTTTTTGGTAAAACAACATCAACCATACAAGATTTCAATTATTTAATTGCATGAGTTACACTTCCAAAATTTTACAACTTTATATATATTACCGGCAATCTGCAAAATCGGTCAATTTGCACAATGCCTAAATAATGTGCAAACCGACTAAGTCGTAAGGTATTGTGCAAATTCACTAGTACTTTAAGCAATCTGCAAAATGGCTACGGTGTTTCAGGCAATGTGCGCATTGTCTATGTTGTTAGTTAATGTGAGTTTTGAATATGCGCGTACTTCACATAGCCTAGACATTGTGCGAGATGGCGATCGTCAAAGACAAGATATTTCTTGAAAATGTGAATAAATTATGCAGTAGTGCAACCCTTTAATCTTTTTGCAGAATTTCCAAGCATTTTATTTGCTTAAAGATCTTGACAAATTTTTGTCTTATTCCTCTCAACATTTATACATACCGCTTTTTTAACCTATAGTAGGTATTTGTGCTTGTCATTAGGGTGACATCAGCGGAGGAGTGATGTGACCGCTGGTTGAGTACAGAGCAGAAATTCTGGGTTCAAATCGCTGGCTAGACAGAATTTCTTAGCTCGGCCTTCTAGTGGGCATCCACATGCTATGGTGAAATTGATCTAGAGTATCAAAAAAGAGAAAACGAGGAGTGATTCACGTCGGTAAATGAATCATCAAGACTTCCAAGGAAATTGGCATATTCCAAATGGAATGGATACCTGATATATTATTAAGTATATTTGTGCTTGCAGAAAACCCAATATGTCGTGGATGAAATAAAAAGGAAGAAACATCCGAACTTTGTTACTGTCCGGCGTTAACTTCAACAAAAGGATCTGTGCTGAGGGACTTCTGATTTGGTGGCCTAAGTGCGAGTGAGCTTGTCTTACCCTGCAGAACGAATCCAGAATCCTATCTACATTCTTTAACATATTAATTATATTTTCTCTTTTTTCAAAAGACAAAAATACATTATTATAATTCTTTTCACTGCATAATTTATTCACATTTTTAAGAAATATCTCGTCTTTGACGATCGCCATCTCGCACAATGTCTAGACTATGTGAAGTACGCGCATATTCAAAAATCACATTAACTAACAACATAGATAATGTGCACATTACCTGAAATATCGTAGCCATTTTGCAGATTGCCTAAAGTACTAGTGAATTTGCACAATACCTTACGACTTAGACGGTTTGCACATTATCTAGGCATTGTGCAAATTAACAGATTTTGCGGATTACATCAAAAATAATGATCGCACATCTGCACTTCCAAAATTACTCAAAAATATTAATACAAGTTTCACTGATGTCAATTTACTGTGGTTGATGTCGGTTACTTTCAACCTTGTGGTAATTTGGTAAAAGTAGTTTGACTTTTTTGCACAATTTTCTTATCCAAAATATTGATTAGACGTCTGTGCCTTTGCACTACTTAAAATGAAAACAAAAAAAATACATTTTTATGTAACTCCAATAAACTATTGCGCTTGCAAAATCACAGATAAAATTGAACATTTATATTAAGAATAATTTGAATTAGAAGATCATCCTGAAATCATAATTATATAAACTCCTAGTCTAGAACAACAAATAAAAAATATTACATTTACTCCAATAATGGGGGCAATTGCGATAAGTTAATAGATATTTAAAAATTAAACACAAACACTAACTTTTTGAATTTCTAAGTCGAGATGGTTGGAGGTGAGAGAATGAAAGTAAAAGAATTTAATCAATGCTAGTTGTACAAATCAAATCTACCTGGAATTTATAAATGCATGTTATGAACTTTTTTGTAAGAAATTACCCCAGGAATTACTTCTTAAAAATGTTCACACATGTTTAGGTAAAGTAACACCATCATCAGATTCAAGTTTAGTAATGTCTATTAAACCTAATTTTACTAGCCTCTAACCTCTAACGGTTACATTAGTCATTACTTTCAGTACAGTACTTTGAGGTACTTCAATATCCGTTCTTATTCTTGTCACATAGCTATAATATGAAGTTAATGATCTCGATTATTTTAACAGAGGGGAAATTCACGCAGTATAGTTTTACAACTCAGCCTTATTATTCTTCGATTAGAAGATGTAAGTTATATTTTATGTTATTTTATTATTAATCATTGTAAAAGAAAATTTCAGTATCGAAGTAATTTAGCTTTCCAAAATAAAAATTGTTTGATTTACTGCAAATTTATTTTGCAGTAAATTTTGAGAAAATATGATTATTTTTATTATTATAACGAAACCCTAGTATACCTCTTCCGTTTAGTAAACTATCGATTTTGGAAGTGTATTATTTTACCCTGTTGAACAAGTTGCTGGTTATCAAATTGATATTGTAGTATCACTTCAATCTATGGTCAGTTCTCACCTTTATTAAATGGGATGAATGGGAACATACATAATATAATAGTAAAATATTCTGATACCACTTGAAACTTTTATAATGAAAAACTTATCAAGAATGTTGCCTGATAACTATTTCGAGGAAATCGAGTATTAAAAATGCATAAGATTGTACAGTGTAAACAGTATTTTCGTGTATGGATTAAACAAATACTTGAATAACTACCAAGGTGAATATTATTTATCCCCACCGGATAGCCGAAGACATTTTTTAAAAGGAAGAGACAGTTTTGGAACATTAACCCAAAACGCAACCACGGATAGCTGGTTTTAATTCAAAATCGACAAATTTCCTGAATAATAATCCTCTTTAATAATCGTTCCATTCTACTATAAAATAACTCAAAACTTTAATTTAAATTTCTATACTTAATCATATTAGCTAGAAAATTATAGAAAATTCGTATTAGTATTTTTCGATAAATTTTCTAATATAATCACGCCTACGTGGGTCTGAGTTATTTATAAAATTCGGACTTAAATTACGGGGTGTAATCGATGTAAAGAAATGTGCGAGGGTTGATAGTGTCAAATTGTCTATAGCATTAAATTATCTTTCAAATCGTTATTTACCATTAAGCAATTATTTCCTTTTCATACATATTAACTTCGAGTGGTTAATTCGTCTCTAATACATTTAAAAAAATATTTGTTTATAACTAAAAATAACCTTAACAAATAATTTATTTTTCTATCAATTTTATTACTATAACTTTCTCTAAATGTTCACCCTCTTCTAAACGTTATCGATAACCGATCGTGAAATTGTAGGAGGTGTTCTAACGGTACAAAAAAAATTGTTTTTATTCACGACACATTTGTACCTTATAGTAATAAATATAATCAAGTATAAAAGAAAACTTCATTCACAAATTCAGAAAGTCAGGTTTTTTATTTTTAACCATAATTTATTTCTTAGGTTTTATGTATTTTTAAGATAATAAAAATTATTTTGTAAAACTAGTAAAAAATTGGCTTTATTGATGAGGAATACAAAATAATCTTTTGGTTATTATTTTCTTATATCATTCTAAGGAAAAATGGGAAAGGTTAACACACCAAGTCATTAAACATTAAAACGTAGACTTTCCTCAATTTAATCAATGAAAAACTAAGAAGTTTTTACAGTGTCAATTATACCCAAGTCAGGCGTATGTTTCTGAAGTTATGATTGTCAATTTCTTTTAAAATATTAACCTCGCACTTAAAAACTTTTTGAAAATTCTTTTACTTCTTTATCGGCTATTCCGAATAAAAGTTCTTGTAATAAATAATAAAGGTTTTGAAGCATACCTTGTTTAAAAAGCAAATCACTGCCTTGCTGATCTATGAATGTGAGTGGATAGACTAGTTAGATAAATATGCCCTTATTCAGTGCTAAAGCTGGATTGTGCTCTACGCGGTTTGTGAATTTTTTCAACATTATGGCACAGGAGATAATCCGGCAGCTAACTAAGAAAAAATACTTGTTTGCCAATCTTTATCAAAATACAACAGATTTTACTCCAAAATTAGATATAGAATACGCAGACGTATTTGGATGAAAATGTAAGTCACTTCTTCAGGTGCCGATTTGAATCCGGATCTTGGCGATCTTCCTAGCTAAGCCAAGAAGATTTTGCTAAGGAAATGTTTATGGGGTGGTTTTCTTTTGCTTTCTTCATAATCCACAAATTAATTTTGGACCTTTTAGATTACAGCACATATCCGACGCAATCAGGATTAGAACCGCGATTTTCCGCTCTCTAGTCTGCTTGTCTTTTTTAACCATTAAATTATTGTTTAACCAACATTAAATTTGAGAAGTAATTTGGTTGGGGTATTGCAGATTATTTACATAAAAGTAAAGATTATATAATGCGTGATCAAAATGTTTAAAAACCAAAATCAGTTACAAGACACACAAACATGCAATGCAACCAAAAACACAGATGAAGTAAATCAAATTTAAAGAATATGTAGGAGTGTTGCCATGTGAAGACAAACCATGTATAGCAAGTCAAAAAATGTATAAAAATGTAACTAGACGTTGAAAGGTAATTTTGGCTAAATTAACTTTTTCAGCCACTCCATGTTTAAGTCGAAGTGTGGAATCTAATAAATTGTTTCACTCAGGTGCTTGTATGACAATTAACAGTAAAAAATTATTAGAGAAAATCCAATAAAACTAGAAAGAAATAAATGAAAATCGCTTTATTTTATCTCTAAACGAAATAACTCAAAGATGGTAAAACATATTTTAGTTTCAAAATTGATAGCATATACAAATATTGAACATAAATTGGGTTGAGATTGAAGGCCTAACTTGAAACGTTTTATATGTGTGCGTTTATAAAAGTTTCCTTAAAATTATCTCACACATAATTGGGGATGTTTTCTTAAGGAAGTGTATTTGCATTTCCAATTTGATTAATGGAGTAAAATTTGAAATGTGATATTTAAAAAATAGTGGTTGCCTATCAAGTAATTTTTAAAAGTTTTCACAGAACCATATTAGAAATCCATTGTTTAAAATTAGCTTATCGATTGCATTGTGTCGCCTATTTTTATATCGTGTTTAAATTACCCCTGATATTTGAATGTCAAGTTTTTCAATTTTAACACGTATACACAAATTTGTAGTCAATTGAGATAATTAAAAGGATGTTAATGAAATTGTGAATATTTTCATGAAACAATGAAACCATTGGTTTTAAATTTTTGGCCTATTACGGTAATTCGAACGTGAAATACACCACCCTTCTCGTTATATATTATTGTACCTTTAAAATTTTAAAAACTTTAGTACTAAAATTTGTGAAGGTAATAAAAGTAAATTACACCAGATATCTCAACTTTATTAATTAAAATTCACGTTCTAATAAACCTTTTATATTACATCATACCTACACATATTTTGAAAACTGAAGATTCAAAACATTGGTTTTCAGGTTTCAGTTTTCACTTCATATTAGTTATATTAGCCTTGCATTTTTTCTACATTGAGAATCCTGCATACTTGAACGGCAATATTCAGGGTGATTTTAAAATCGCTTTCTCATTCTTACACCTTTTTTCTTTCTCCCTCGGTTACTCGATACAGAAATTCAATCAACAGAGCTTACTGCATTTATCTAAATTATCTAGCTTACACTCAAACAGTTACTATTGCGCAAAACTCCATAAACTAAAATAGGGAATTCTATAATCAAAACAGTTCTCCAAATAAATTATTTTTAAATTATTTGAGCTTAAATTGTTTTTAATTAACGTTCGTGGTCTTAATTTGCATGAGAAGGTGAAATAATTCTCTATAATTGAACTCTTGGCACGGCTGCGGCCTCGCTTCGGATGTGAACGGCTCGCTCAATCTTAAAAATCAAAAAAAAAAAATATTTAGAGTATTTTATTATAAAAACTAGAAGATTTTGGCGTTGTCCCAAAAATTAGGATATGGCTGCCCTGACTGCCGGGGGTGTTACGGTGAAAGTTCAATGTTCAGCTGCGATGGAAGGAATTACTACTGACTACTGACCTAGTGCAAACTTTTCCATCTGGCACCCCCATATCGTAGTTTCTAATTTTGATCAACAAAAATTTAATTTTGCACAACAGAGTTGTTAACCAAATTAAATTCTTTCTAAAATTGTTCTCAAAAATTAATAAAATTGTTTTTTGTTTGCTATATCATTGTATCACCTAGCAAACCTTGTAAAATAACCTTCGAAGTAAAGTATCAAAACTGGAACAAGAAAATAAAATGGTAAAAAATAATAATGAATATTGTCGACCAGGCGCTCGTTTTGATAGCGCCATCTATAGTTCAGTTGCAATTATAAAAGTACCTGTTTGGAATGTGTTGGAAAATCTGCAAAATTTAGTAAAAAGTATACTGCGAATAAATTGTAGAGTATATTTATTTATTATTCACACTTGAGTAAAAAAAATTATTTTCATAATTATTAGTTAGAGACAAACGCCAATTCCAGTATACCTTTGATTTTCGACAAACATATAGTGTAAATCCCATTCTTATTTCCATATGCCTGCATGGTATGATGTATATTTCGACCCAACTCATATCTGTTGCAAAATCGTGATTTGAATGTCCCGCATAATCCGGGACGTCTGGTCACCTTAGAATATATTGGCAACCGTGAATAATAGAAAAAAATTGTTATGCCTATTAGTTGTAGGAAAAAAAATTTTTTGTGAAGGAATCAGTCATACAAATCTGTACTTTAAATGAATGAAAATGTATAATAATATAATAAATATGTAACCCACTTTTGGTATCAATTTTCTAATCAAAATTTAATGATTGCTTTGCTTTACCTTACCATGTAATTGCTATATTAAGTGAAATAAAAAATAATACAAGAAATGCATGAAAGCATGTCGTGCGAGGTGTCATGGTATTAAAACAAAGCATCTGCATAGTATTTCTTACGGATCATGGCGGGTAGCTTACCCTTAGATTTTACAATAATAAAATTTTAGAACGAAAATGTCGATATTATAAAATATTACGTGACAAGTTATGACCAAATTTTAAATAAATAAAATATTGTATAAAAAAATTATGTCGGTGACATCATCATTTAGTTATAACTTTTAGAATATCCTCCATTGACTAAAAGAAACTTATCAGGAGGCAATCTGATACCAGTCAATTAGTTAATCCAAAGCACTGCAGTTTCCTTTATATCGATCCCGAAACGCCAAAACCGACGTCATGCGTCAGTATGGCGTCTGCTACGTCACATTTACGGTTGCGTCATGAAAACCATGTGCTTCTCACTTATTCAACTTCATTCTTGGTTAACCTTACTACTTCTGTCGAATAGCACTGATGAATTTCCATGTCGAAATTTTAGTTTACAAAAAAAGTTTTGTTTACTAATTCCTGTATTTCTAGGAAACACATTTAATTTTTTTATATTATCGATTTCATCCGCTTCCAACTAGCATAATACCTAGTTGCAAAAAAATCCGATGTTTATCGTTAGACACATGATAAATATATGTATTAACATGGAATTTAATGAAATGCCATAGTACTTTTTCATGTAACGACTAAATAAATACCAAATAATTTCGGTGATGTTTAGAAATCGTACTCAATATATAGCAATTTGAAGATAGAATTTAGAAGCTTGAGCACAACGTTGTTCGCATCGATTTGACAACTTTGTAGGTAGATTAATGGCACTTATTTGTTTTACAAGATTTAGTGCACGTTTAAGTTTTTAAGTAATTTACCTAAAGAGATTATTTACATTAGACATAGAAATTATAATCGGTGACAAATCATAGTCCCATAACATGTGCTCCCCTTTGAGATCCAACATAGACAAAAATATAAATCAAGGGATGGCATGGTTTCCATGTTGGGAAAACAAATGAAATCTATAAAAATAGAATTGCAATGGCTGTACCTAACCTAGAAAGTGCATTAACTTAGCGTTTACTTCGTGAAACTCGACGATTCGATCGAAAAACACTTAGAATCTCGCTATATTTAATTTTATGTAGAAAATAAGAAGGAATATAATTTATTGACTTCTTTCACTTTTATAAAAGCGAGGAGTCTTTTTATATTTCAAGATGGCTCTATTATATTATCAAGATTAATTGCCAAAGCAAACAAAACTACGTTAGATTTGGGTTTGTTACGTTCAAGTGGGGATGTATTGATTAGTTTTAAATAGGCTGTTGAAGATTATAGTGTAATAATAATAATAATTAATAAACTTATCATTTTTCAAGTCACTAATTTAGCTTCACCCTTGCATTATTTAGAGAGACATTATTTGCAAAACAAATAAACCATTAATTTAATTTTCACTGCAGGAATTCAAATAAACAGTAAACTAGTGCAGTAGGACTTCTGGAATAGACAAACCTATTATGCAACACTATTTTATTCTTCCGACTTAGTACCAAGTATGTAAAATGATAAAAATCAATATTTACCCCATTACCTACTATTATTACTAAGGGTGTTTTATAAAAGTAGGTACTTAAACATTCCCCTTATGCAAAGAATCATAAATAAAAAAGTACATAAAATAATGGGAAGTATTTGTTTCCAAAATTTAGTAAATACCATTAGGTAGGAAATATTTTATGGGCAATAATTTGGTTAAAGCTGGTCTTGCTGGTGATCTTGAACTAATTGACGCAACGTTTTGTGTTTACCATCAGTTTTACGCCCCAGCTTAACACTGGTAATATAACCGTCTGCTAAATAAATATTTTAGACAGTCTAACCAACTTACATTTTTATTATCAGAAGTAAGGTTAAAATATAACTTAGCTCTTATCTGATTTAAAAATTTCAAAACATTGTGCAACACTTTCAAGAAATTTCTGTAGAGGTAATCGATTGATGCATCAAAATGCAAAGTTTAGCAAGTTTACATTTCCAAAAATTTATGTTAAAAATAATATTAGTAATGAGGAAAATTATCAAGAATTGCAATTTCTTAAACCTTGGAGCAATGAAGTCGAGTATGCCTCCGGTTCACATCATCTCAAGCACGATTTCAAATTTCAAGCAGATTAGAATCAAAAACATGAGTGATTTATTTGAGAGTTTATGTAAAAAGTAATAAGAAAGCCTGCTTTACTTTTTCTCCTTTATACTGTCATTACTTTTAACATTGAACCAATATAATCTCAGTAAAAAAATTCTAGATTACAGGATCCGAAGTAATAATTTATGATTGTAATAAATTTTTACTATTGGTGAAATACAATCAGATATATGAAAAATCTTCCACGAGGAGGTTGTTCAACTCTCCTATAATAATTCTTTCGTCTCTCCCTTTACCCAGTTGTTGTTATGCTTCTCAAATAACATGTTGATTAGTTAGGTTAAGTGATAACTAAAATAAAAATTGCATTGACCGATTTTCTTGCAAGGCCAAGTATGTACTTCACTCAGCAACGCATTTTATGTATTGGCTCCGGACGACGTCGTCTGGCGCCGATTGAGAGAATGATGGTAAAAAGTCCGGGCATTTGGCGCATAGCTGAGAGTATATATGAACTGTTTTGGTTAGCTATATCATGAGAATATTTATACAAATTTAATTTTGATAAATTGTGAATTGGTGTTAACAGATAACTGTGTCCATATCTACCAACATCTAAATGTAATATAATTTGGTGTAATATTTTTCAAGACATGTGCTACAGTGTAATTCCTTCACATTGCTTTATTTTATCGTCAAATTTTACATTTGCATGGTGATAAAAGCATTGATGTCAGTCGCTTTTCGCTTTATAAGAATGATCAAAGCCTTTTTGATGTTTTTACATAATTTTTTTAAATTAACCGTTAATTTATCTTACTGTTGTAAAGTGATCGTCAAGCAATATTAAAAATAGAAGAACGCTAAATGGTAAATACAACAAATTTTTCAAATTTTTAGGTTAGAATTTTTTAAAATCAAAATTTTCAATTACTAACAATCCATGATAGCAAATAACTGTTGATGGGCTCTTAAAACTTAAATTTCTTTAAAAAATATGTTTATTGTTGTTTTCATTAGTCGTAGTAAATCAAAATATTATTCAATCAATGTTCAAATAAACTATCTGTTTTGATTTTGAAAGCAGTATAAACTGACCGACTATCTACAAGTCCAATTAAGTATCCCATAATATCTAATTCATACTAGGGAAAGAAATGAGAATCTATTTTTAAATCACCCCTAACTTACTGCGTGTGTTCATGATTATCGTTTATATAATTTTTGATTAATTGGATGTTTTGTTATTGAATATCACTTAATAATTTTATATTATCATGCAACACCTGAAAGTTGAGACTTTTTAATTTTAATGGAAAATTTTCAAGTTTATCTAGGTTTTCATCATTTACTTTTAAACATTGAAAATCTAAATTATGTGTTTAGAATACAAAATATTCTTGAAATCCATGAATTCAAAAGTGCTGATCATACAGAACAGGTTAATTGGTATCTGTTGTTTAAAACACCTAAATCGTCTAATTTCATCAAAAAATTAGCCTGGTTTTTCCTATGAAGTGGCTTCTGGG
The DNA here is from genome assembly GCA_905340355.1 of Rhagonycha fulva. NCBI lineage: Eukaryota > Metazoa > Arthropoda > Insecta > Coleoptera > Cantharidae > Rhagonycha > Rhagonycha fulva. The sequence goes on from HG996556.1 coordinate 37,837,961, forward strand.
AATAAATTAATTTATCAACACAAAAATAATTTTTCTCAGAAATTTTACATTTTGAGAAAGTTCAATTAACAGTAATTACTTTCAAGATGAATCAAGAGTTCATTTTAATTTCCTATGGCAGTCCAGTCACGCACTTAGAGTATATTATAATCTTGAATTTATCTGCAAAGATAGGCCAACGAACTTTAAAATTTATTAATTTTAATAAAAAACTTTTGTTATTAACGACTAACACGTAAAATATCTCTTTGAAATTGTTGCTGTTTAATCGGAATTACTTTGTCATCTTTGTAATTGCCTAGCGCAGTTGTGCATTTCAGTTATCTATTTTTTGCTATTACAACATTAAATAGCTGGATGAGTTTTTTTCTTTTGGAAGCTTTTGCCATACTCCGGACAGTTTGGTTTGCAAAATAGAGCGATTTCAATTTGCCTGTCTATAGTTTTTGTACGTTTCGGGTTTTCACTTCCACCATGATTTTTTCTTTCTGTGAAAAGTTATCTTACTCTGGAAGCATAGAAGCGTCGATTACAAAGAGTGAATTGAATTCATAGGTCGAGTAAAGAGAATCCTTTCCTGTTAATGTATTGGCAGTTTCATATCGAAGGTTTGCCGTTGAGATGGCCTCTAATTTGTTACCTTCTAATATTGTGAAAAGGTTTACTAGGACGCTCTAAATGTTTTCCTTTTGAAAGAGTTGCAGACGGATGAAACCTAAAACCAACCGTAATAATTGTTGTGTATATTCGCCGTCGTGAACATAACTTCGTGGTACTCAATGAGAGCAATCACAATCTGATAGTCTTGGGAAATTCTGCCTGGGATGTAGAAACGTTCCCAATGTGTAACGTCCTTGTCGCTGGTCTTCTTTGGTGAAAAATCCCAAATCCGCAAATCTCATCCAAGACTTTCAGCACTCAGAGGTTCGTCATAATCATATCGACGGTGGTAGAAGTTTTTCGGAAGGTTGTGTGAAGAATCGCAATACCCGACTTATCATCTTTTGGTGCTGTTTTCACTGGCTTACAATCGACCTCTCCATATGTTTCAAAAGTGGTGTAAGTTCTTCGTAATTAGCTGGAAGCGGAGCTGCCTTAAAAAAATTTATAATGCAACTCACATGCAATTCTCGATACTTTTTTAAAACACTGACAGTTATGTAACTTTTACTATAATTTTATATTATATTGATGAGTTCAAAAGAATAAACGAATGATACAATTAAACTGTAGTTACACGCAAAGGTTCAAATCCAGATTGAGGAACATTTTATCAACAAATATCATCACCCTAAAAACGCCTGCGCAAAAATCACTCATTTATTACAAAATATATATTTTGAATTTTATTTATTGTAACTCAATTACTTTATTCAATTAATCCCTAAAATTTGATTGTCATTTTCTATATATGGTGAATGAAGGTCAATTTGCTTACAGTGGCTATTAGGTCCTTAATTATTATTGCCTGTATTGAATTTATTCTGCCCTCGCTTATAATATATTCAGTGGTAAATCATTAAAATCAGTTAACAAAAAAATGTAGTAAATCGCAGTTTACTTAAAAAATCGATGGTACATAATATTAATTAATTTAAAATAGTTTACCTTATTTAGCCCTACTTTCTACATGCACAAATGTATTATAAATATTTTAAAATCAAATAGGTAGCACATGTCATTGTCGAAACCCTAATAAATATAAGACTCAATTTTAAATAATAAATGTTTCTCAACTTTACAAGCAATGTCAATACGTCAAAAGCGCATCAAAACCTTTAAATTTTAAACTTAAAAAATTGGGCTCGTAATTTAACCTGTAGGTAACAAAATTTTACTGAAATAATTTGTATCGGGATCATTTAAATTTATTGGAAATAAAATAACAATAATGTAAATAATTTACGGTCTATTAATTTCCAAAAATGGCAATCCCTATAACTTTTTAATGTTCATTAAACTTGTGCAAAAGTACTTACGAGTATTATTCCTCCATAAAAATAAAGATAGATAAATATGTAATGCATTACAAAATTGGTTAGGAATTGCAAATTACATAGGCACTAAACGTAAACCCTAATTTAATTTTTAATGATAACGCATTACGTAAAGTATAATCCCCACGAACTTAATAAGTATTTAGCAAAACAATTTAACAGGGAATTATCAATTGCTGTTTTATAAAATCGTTAATACACCCCATTGTACTATTATTTTACTCAATTTGTTAATTTCTATTGAAAGCTGATTTTAGAGGAATTTCATTTTAATAATAACATAACATGAATCACGCAATAAAAATTTCATTCAATAACTGAAATTGCATATTTAACATTCATTCAAATGCACACAAAGAGTCCAACAGTTAAAAGCATTTTTAAATATTGTAAAACTGTACTATAGCAATATTTGGAATTCTACAGTGAAGATTTGATTCTATAAACCAATTTCTATATTTTTAAAGATTTCACGATTTCCAATTTAAGAATTTTTTCTGTTCAAAGATTTTATACCTTAACTACCCCATTGCAGTATTTCATTATGTTGATGTTTAATTTTAAAGTTTTCCGGCTTACATCACATGCTTTCTTACATTTTCTTCAATGCGCTTTATAAAACTGTGTTTTTAGTGCTAAGCAAAAAACTTTGCTTTACTGTGTGATAAAATGCTTTAAATAATTACTAAAAACGTAGAATCTTAAAATATAAATAATATAATAATGACGTGGTTTGTTTTGCGATGATGGGAATAATCGGAATATGCAAAAGGGAAATCGTCATTTTAGAATGAATGCCCTACAATCTGTCCTTTATTTTTATAAATTTCTTTTATTATAAAATGTTTAAATATATAAATTATTAACTCGTTGATATTAAATTTATTTATATCTTTATATCTTATTTATTTTTTATATAAGATAAGAATTATATCTTATAATAAATCTTTTAATTAATTTTTAATTTATTAATAACTCGATATTTTGAAGTTTTAATATAATATAAAATGTTTAAAGTCCTCACTTACTCATCACGAAATCTCTAGTCTAGTCATTCTAGTGCACTGAGCTTTCTTGGCTTTGGTTGATCAAAATTGAGAAAAACTACGTCGCGGTAGCAATTCAATGATTTTATTCCAAATTTTCAGAAAATTATTAGTTTTTTAAAAATAAACCGACTTTTACAGTTAATACATATAAAAACTGAAAAACTTTTTAATTAGTTACAGCATTTATTGCATATTAATTTTAATTTAAAAAACTTTTATTTAGTTAAATACTAATAAAAAAATTTAAAATCACACAATTTACAAAATTATTAATTGACTAAAATAACCTGGATATGAAACCGTTAGTAAACAAATAAATTTTATGCGAAATTAAAAGTAACACTAGCGACGCTTTTCAGAGATAAACTAAATTCCGGATGAACATAATGTCCTACTTGGATAAATTATTTAGATATTCTAGCATTGAACCAGTGAAGAGATTTTAATGTAGACTTATAAATATGATCAGGAAATAATAATTGTTAACTTTAGTTGGACACCGATTTTAATCAAATCAATTAATGTACTTACTATGTAAATGAAATAATCACTTTTTTTCATTATTTGTGTTGTTAAACCATTCCATCTTCCTTATAGAAGCGGCACCTGTAAAGCATCTTCTGCTAGACAATTATTCCCTTTCTTTCTCGGGAAAGATCTACATGACAAATAAGCAACAATAAGCGTTCTAACCCTGGTTTTAATGCACAGTTGAGCTATCCAATGAATAATCATTTTAAGCAAGTAATCGTCTTATTTTTGAAGCACAGATGTTCAACTTTACATATTGCCTAAAGAATTATCCCTACGTGATCAAGAAGATTTAATACTTAAATATTTTATTGAAATTGAAAAACTTTTTGTGAAATTTTGTGACATAATAAAACGTCTACGTCTGTCGGTCCAAAACGCTCCGTGGCACAATCGAGTTAGTTCCTTTATTTATTACTAACATAGAAATAACGGTCTTCAGGCTGCAAACCATGGGAAAATTAATTATAATATTATTTATGCATTACTTTCACAATCATTATTTTGAAATGTTGTTTTGGGTGTCTGTGAACAAATTTTTAGATTTTTCCTTCTTTTATTCTTTTATTGGTTGCAATATAATAATTTCTTATTATTTTAAAACTCCAAATTGGATCTAATGTACGTAGATGGCACACTCAAACAAATTTCATAACTGCGTGTTTTATTCGTTCATTCAAATCAAAGATTATTAAATTTTGTCAAATTTCAATTATAAAGTTTTACTTCTTCGCTCCTTGCTGTTTCCTATACTCTGTTCATTCAGCAGTGCAGCGAAGCCACTCCCAAACAAAGCAAAGGCCATTTCGAATAGAATAGAATGGAATGGAACATAATAAAGCCATAAGTTTAACTGCATCTCTAGAATGAACAGAGTATAGCATTAATCTTTCTGTTCATTCAATTTGAGAATTTTATTGAATTTTCACCCTTCTGACTAAGCAGCTCCTAACCACTTATCAATCTTGAGCAAATAATTACTTATTCTAACACTTGTATTCGAATTCTAATTCTCTTATTCTAGTTGTTAAATTTGTTAACAAATTTACACACGTGTCACACGGCCTTAATACTCATTTCTAACATAACATCTGAATTATTCATTATGTGGTTTATCTTCCGCAATAAGTTTTTCGTCAAAGAAAACATACACATATTTTGTATTTTTATTTTTCATATTTTGTATTTTACTGTTCATAATGTACCTCTACGTCAAATTAAGACAGATAGTAGAGTTCTGACAATAAATAATGGCAGAAATTTGGTCATTTTGTGTACAGTAGGAGTTGAAGGGAGATCGTGCAAGTGCTGTCATGCAAACAAAACCACCAATTTTTGTTTCTGCACATTACGTCATCACTGCCAGGAAATAGTGCCTAAATTTTAGTGAGATACGTTACAAGGACATATTTAAATTAAAAACATGTACTACATACATGTTCATCACTTTCTATGTGAATGCACTATAGAGAAGTTTTTCACCATAAAACAGACAATCTGCTTTTTTCTGTACTTTCTTTAATTCGTTCTAAAAATTTACAATGATATGATTCTTTTTACAAGCTTCCGTTTAATTTGACATGATATCTTGAATTAACATCGTTTAGTCCGGTACAAATTTACCAACTGCCCCACATCCTAGAAAGTTTAAAAACTTTACTTACTTTAAAAACTTTAAATAAAAATTTACTTCCTGTTAAAACTTTGTTGTTCATTTCAATATCTACTGTGATTTCCATTTTACACAGTTTTTATTGGGATTATATCTTTCAGAGGGAAAACTTGATCCATCATCATTTTACGGTGGGCCATAATTAAGATTTCAATAGGTAAAAATCAGAAAACCCGATTTATGCATAATAATACTTATGACGCGCATAAATGGATTAACGAAATTAAAACAGAAATTTACTGTCCTTATAAATAACATTATAAATATTAAACATAAAATTTAATCAAACGTAATTTTCTTCTTTATTAAATATCGAATAATCATTTTCACCTGTTAAAGTTTTAATTGTGGCCGATGACTACGTTTATCGTGATGGAATGCCAATGGGGTTTTCTCTCTTATTAGTGCAAACAAAAGTTTATATATGTTCTAGAAACAAAAGAAAACTGAAACGCTTGGTCAATATGGACTTTTTAGTATCACAAAATCAAGTGGTCGAAAACAAATGATAATAGCACTACGGATACCTAGGTGATTCCCGTCTCTAATATAATAAATAGTTCACCAAGGATTGAAATAAAATTTAAGGACAACATTTTTTGCTTATTTTATGAAAATAAATAAAATTGCAGACTTATAAACATACAAAATATGAAATCATTGAAGAGATCGTGCCAAGTCGTGATTTACGCCTTATTTTATTTGGATAAATTGTGCACAAGCAAATGATGCCAAAAAATCTTAAAAGAATAATATGTAAAATTTTAAATAATGTTTGCGTATTACAGATTTGTTATTTTTCGGGAAGTATAAAAATGTATAAGTAACGGTACTAACAAATCTTTAATTATTATTAATAATAGAAGAAAGATAATACTCAATATTGTTATTTGTTTTTTGTTTATTTTGATTTTTCTTTTAACAAATTTAACTGATTTTTTTCAATATTCTATATAATCATAGTACCTACCTAAAGGTAAATATTTCTAATATTTTAACTTCGAAGTATTTAGAATAATTCTGGCTTGGCCTCTTTGTTTTCCTAACATATGCTTGGTCAATAAGCAGATTCTGGGTAGGGCCAGAGCGTGAACTCTTCACTTTCTCAGAGTTTAAAAATTAAAAAGGAATCATTTTAGAAAAAAATTATATTATTGGAAAACTAAAATTAGTAAATGATAATACTAATATTTTCCTTTCTTATTTTAGGTTGGCCGCAGCACAGGAGGCAGCGGCTCAGGCGGTGCAGCAACAGAAAGCGGGGGTGGGTGCAGCTGATAGGATGGGGGGCGCGAACACGGCGGGGGGACAGGGCCCCACCTCGCTGTTCCTCCTCTCGGAGGAAAACATCATCCGTAGAGTCACGCGCTTTATCATTGAGTGGCCATATCCTTTTCATCGAATTGCTTTAGAGAGACGATTTAACTGAAATACTGCGGTATCAATCTCCTGAAATGGAACAAAGTGAAATCGAAACACAATTAATATAATTTACTACTATTTCAGTTAAAGCGTCTTTATATATTATATCCGATTTTCATAGAATACCTAAGTTAATTAATTTTGCGTTTAATGTTTTGGTATCGCTAAGTTTAATCAATTGTTCATGAGAAGCTTTTGCTTTACATCTAGATCTTTAATGCGGAGTAATAAAACAATAATAGGTACATTTGAATTGAACGAATTGAATTTTCCTTAACGCAATTTACTCCGTTCGAGTATGCAGTGCTTTTGACAATCATAGCCAACTGTGTGGTGCTAGCGCTCGAAGAGCACTTGCCCAACCAAGACAAAACAATGCTAGCACTACGATTAGTAAGTTGACAAATTCCTGACCGATCATTTTTATGCAACCCAATTTTTGTTTTAGGAAAAAACAGAAAAATACTTTTTAGGAATATTCTGCGTCGAAGCATCATTGAAGATATTAGCTTTAGGTTTTGTTTTACACAGAGGCTCATATCTTAGAAATATCTGGAACATAATGGATTTTTTTGTTGTACTCACAGGGTAAGTTGTTTTAGTAAGATATTTACTTTAATTTAGCAAAATTTCATGTCCTGAAATACAAATTTATACTTGTGTGTATGTAAGAAAGACTATTTCAGGACTTGTAGTTATAAATTAAGGTGTCGTATTTTGTCAGAATCTGAATTTGTTAGGTCTATGACAATTTTTGCGGAAGCAAACGTAGATGTTGATCTTCGGATGTTGAGATCGTTCCGGGTTTTACGGCCTCTCAAGTTGGTGTCTCGGATACCAAGTAAGGGCACCACTGCTTCTCCATGTATAGATATAAATATTATCTTTGAAGTTCCGGCCTGCAGTAGAGCAGAATTTAGTCTTAGACTGAATGAAATAGTTTTTAGAGCAATTTCCAGATTATATACAATTACTTTCTGTGTATTATCATAAATGTTATAATATTTATATGATATTTTAAGCCAGCATTTCAAAGCAATTGATTATTGATTACTATTAACAATTTAATTTGTTAAGTGTAGTTTATAGGTTAATTATGTAAAATGTTTAATTTCAGCTATAAGTAAACAATATCAAATTTTGTGTGTTCTCGGGTGTGCATGAATGTTTTGTAGGTAGACACTGCTCGATAGTATTTTTAAGTAGATTTTTCTGAAAGTAAGAGTAGAGTTTGTAATATTACGTAATGTTGATGTTCCTATTTCGAACACCGCTTTTATCTTTAATTCTCCGCATTTCTATTGATTTCTTTAATTACAATACACACAAATCAAAGATACTTACTCTTACTTTTTTCATTTTATCTTTTATTTTGTGATTAAAGAAAATTTAACTTTTCGAGCATTGTTTATCAAGGGTGATAGTTGATTTAACAATAATTTTGTTTTAAATTTAACATTTCATTTACCCAATTAAATAAATTTTATACTAAAACACGACATGAGCTATCATCAACATCTTCCCCAAAAGGATTAATTATTTTCGCCAAAATTCCAAAATCGTTAAATGTATGTTGTATTTTATTATAATCTTTAAAAAGGACTTTTTAAACAAAACTGGTTTTATCAAATAGATGACCAACACTAATTTTCTTCAAATATTTTACATAATAGTTCCATCTACTAGGTGTTTCGTTTATTTTTTGATAAACAAACAACACAAATCCATTCGTAAAAATTTAGAAATTTAGATTAGATCTAAACGTAGTGTGATGAGAGTAGAACTAGAGGCTAGTATTTTGCAGGTTTCTGACGATGCTCACTCAGGATATCGAAGCTGTGGACCTGCGCACATTGCGCGCTATTCGAGTACTAAGACCTCTCAAGCTAGTCTCTGGTATCCCTAGTAAGTAGATGATAGTCAAGCTATAGTTACTTCTTCTAATAATGCTACGTAGTGTATTGTAGTTTATAAAGCATGCTTCATATAATTAACTTATTACTTTCAAGGTTTAAATGTATTTCTATATTGATATTATGGGATTAACCTTTTAGGTATTCTATTCTTCTTTGCAACGTACACTAATCTATCAAAATTTTGACTAGACCACAACTTCACCACACTTCATACAAAGTGACAACACTAGACAGCAATGCAGAAATATCCAAAAAAAATTTGCCTCACCATAGACTACTTGGCTAAACCATACCTCTTTAACTTATCCCTTCAGTGATATTTGAACCCAAAGATCTCTTTCAATTTTTCTCGAAACTTTTGTAAAAAAAAAGAATCTCCAAGGTTCAAAAGATCAGTTGTAAAAAAACTATAAAGTTATGGAATTATAATGGAAACCTTTTAATTTCAATAATATCAATATAAAAATTTGTATTAATAAATCTCTTCTTAGTTATATTTTAACGTAGATTGTCGGTAATTTAAAAGGCTTATTTATCGCTAGTTCAATTTAAATTACTCACATGCCCTATGCAAATATATTAATGGTGCAAAATGTAACATACCTAATTTTTATTTAAACGCTAGGTCTGCAAGTTGTCTTGAAATCCATCATCAAGGCAATGGCACCATTATTGCAGATTGGTTTATTGGTACTTTTTGCAATTGTTATCTTTGCTATAATTGGTTTGGAATTTTATTCTGGAGCCTTACATAGAACATGTTATAGCATATATGACATAGGTAATAATATCGTAGATTTAACATGAGTTTTGTTTAAAAATTGTTTTATGGTGTAGATTTAATTGCCACAGAAGGAGATCAAGCTTTTCCATGTAATTCAGATAATAAGTCAGAAGCGGATAAATCGGGTAGCAATTGGTGTCGCGATGGAAATTCTCTTTGCATGGAACGTTGGATGGGACCCAACAATGGAATTACTTCGTTTGATAACATAGGCTTAGCGATGTTAACAGTATTTCAATGCATCACAATGGAAGGCTGGACGTCTATTCTGTATTGGGTAAGATTATTATTATTAACATAAGTAATAGGTTTACAGTTTTTTAAACGAATTTCTTGTAGATGAACGACGCCGTAGGCAACCACTATAATTGGATGTACTTTGTGCCGCTCATTGTATTGGGTTCATTTTTTATGCTCAATTTAGTCCTTGGTGTTCTAAGCGGGTAAGTCAAACTACTTAATCCATTTAATTAAATTTATATTAACATCGATTGTTAGAGAATTTTCTAATGAACGTTTACGGGTGGAACGTCAAGCCAATTTTCATAAAGCTAGATTCAAGAACATGTTTTATGAATCTCTTAATTGTTACCTCACGTGGATCACCCAAGCAGGTGATTGTAGGCTAAAGAAAGTTGGCTAATCTGTAACTTAGAAGTTAATTATTTTTTGTTTATGCTAGTACCTACTTGAGCTTAATGCAGTAATTTGCTTGTGTATTTAGTGAATTTGCCAAAGAAAGGGAAAAAGTTGAAAATAGACAGGAATTCTTAAAAATGCGAAGAGCGGCACAATTAGAAAGAGAGCTAAACGGCTATGTCCAGTGGATTTGCAAAGCAGGTAGTTAATTGTCGAAGTCATTTTATCAGCTTTTTAAATTTTAGTTTCGTTCACTTTGTAACATGAAATTTTGCAGAGGAAGTAATATTAGCGGAAGAGAGAACTACGGAAGAAGAAAAAATGCATATAATGGAAGCAAGGAGAAGAGCAGCAAAAAAGAAAAAACTAAAGAAAATTGGCAAAAGTAAAAGTACCGACACGGAAGAAGAAGAACAAGAGGAGGATATGGCCGATGATGGTGAGCTTTAAATATTTGAAATATTATCATTTTCTTGCACAGTCATGATTGCACTTTCAAAATTGTTCATAAAATTTTATTTTTTAACTAAAGAAAGATATCTAACAAAATTTGAAAGAAATATTTAAAAAATTATAAAATGATGTTTTTAATAATAACTAATTGATTTCATGTTTTAATCCACAGTATTTCTTACAGAGCCTAAGAAAAAACTGAAAGGTACGCAGACTGCTGGACTACATAATGCAATGTAAACTAAAAATTAGTCTTTATAGCTGACATACTATTGCAGTTTCTGTAGCTGCTATTGCGGGTTCTTTATCCTTCCCCTATACTTTTAATCAACAACCTGTGATGCAAATATCTTTGAATTTGTTGTCCTGCTTAGGCAATATACATTGTTTGACAAAACAGTTATCTGTACATTATGTTATTAGCAAATTTTAAAATTAATAGTATAGATATGATTCAGATAGCTGTTTCAGATAATAAATTGGCAAAATCCAATACATTACGATTAAACGTACACTGAGTAATATTGGAAAAGGTTAAACCAAATTTAAGATCAAATGAGCATAGATTTCAAAATACTTTTCCTTTGGAAGCTTCACCAAATAAAACATACCAAATTTTTTAAGCTCTACAAGAATTTAAAACTGGAAGACTAGTCTTTACATTACAAACAGTTCCAAATGATGAGATAGCCAAACAAGGAAAATCATATCATGGTGTACCTTATCCAAACGAAGGTGGTATGGCTTCCAACATTTTGTTTTCTGAAGCTTCTAAAGGCAACGTTTTTGGATCTATGTTCATGGAGCAAATTGTGAACTAAAAGTCGACATAGTTTTACCTAGACATCCAATAAGTATGAAAACTGTATTACGCAATGAAGGAACGAATCGAGCCATGCACATTTCACAAACTATTTTTTAACCACTTTTGCCTTTAATTTGTATAAACAATTTCTGTTCAAAAGTACTTTAGTAATAATGAGAAATGTGATTTTTCTTAGGTGCATATAACATTAAATTGACTTCCACAATTACTGACACTGTTAATTTTGACATTTTAGTTGCACACAAACATTTTGGCTAACTCTTCTCTAGTTTTTTAAACATCAATAATTTGCTTAAGCAGTGCTATCATTAATAATTTTAAATTCATAAAAAGTATTTAAAGCTTCACAGGGTAGCTTGTAAAATAATTCTATCTTCATCCAGTAATAGTGAGCTTTTCTTCTGTGATAATGCTGAACATTTTTTGGAATGCTTTTAAGAACTCATGTACATACATACCTATAGATTTTTTTTTAATTTTACGTTTCTTCTAATTTCAAACTAGAAAAGTCCACTATTAACACAAATGGATAACGACATTCTTCCTTTACCATACAGCACCTCTTCTTAGTGAACCGCTTTTAATCATTACATAGTGCTATGAGAAAAAATAATTTCTATTGTAGTGAATAGTTAATTCCTTCTAGTTGTAGCAGTTTTAGGTAGTGTTAGAAACTTTTAACAAATGAAAATACTATCTATCACATAGGCATGCTTATTAAAGTTAAAGATCTTCCCTCATACTTTTTTATTACAGCACATCTGATATCTTCTTTTATAATCATGATTCTTTTCACCATGAAATATGCAACTATACTAAAACTTACTAAACTTAACTTATAGTTGCTTAACTAAAAATGCAGTTTATTGCGTGCAATTCAGTTCCAATTAACCAAAAAAAAAAAAAATGCTTTGTAGGATAGAGAAACACGGTGTAAATGTTTTTGCTTTTGTAGTACTAACGTTATAATGTGCAGATTTCAAATGTGTCAAAAATTTACATGTAAAAATAATTTAATTGTGAGCAACTTATTGCATAGTGAAAGTAGTATTGTTAACAGGATTTGGAAGAGCAGCATATTTCAAATCGAGAGTTAAAAACCAAGGAGGATGTGCTGGATTTTGGCGAGCAGAGAAACGTTTCCGATTTTGGATTAGACATGTAGTGAAAACTCAATGGTTTTATTGGTTTGTCATAGTTTTGGTTTTTTTCAATACCGTATGCGTTGCCGTCGAGTTCCATGGTCAACCCCAATGGCTTTCGGACTTCCTTTGTAAGAATTAAATTTTGTAACATTTCTAGAATTATTCCAATATTACTATTTTTAGATTACGCCGAATTTTTTTTTCTGGGTCTTTTTATGTTGGAAATGTTTGTTAAAATGTACGCTCTCGGTCCACGAATATATTTCGAATCGGCGTTTAATCGTTTCGATTGTGTTGTAATATCTGGTTCCATATTTGAAGTAATATGGTCAGCAGTTAAAGGTGGTTCTTTTGGATTGTCCGTTTTGCGTGCACTCCGACTTCTACGTATCTTCAAAGTAACTAAATACTGGTCCTCCTTACGTAATCTTGTCATATCCTTGCTTAATTCTATGCGTTCAATCATATCCTTGTTGTTCCTCCTCTTTTTGTTCATTCTAATATTTGCCCTACTGGGAATGCAGTTGTTCGGTGGTCAATTTAATTTTGAAGACGAAACTCCCCCAACAAATTTCAACACCTTTTCAATTGCGTTGCTTACCGTATTCGAGGTAAGTTTCAACATTTTTGATAACCACTACCTGCATAATAATTTTACAAAAATAATTTAGATTCTGACCGGAGAAGATTGGAACGAAGTGATGTACAAAGGTATCGAGGCGCAAGAAGGAAACATGATTTATTCTATGTATTTCATTGTTCTCATGCTGTTTGGTAACTATACGCTTCTTAATGTATTCTTGGCTATCGCCGTTGACAACTTGGCTAACGCTCAAGAGTTAACAGCAGCTGAAGAAGAGCAAGCAGAAGAAAACAAAGAAAAGCAAGCCTTAGAATTGGAGAAGGAAATGGAAGCTTTAAAGATGGAAGGTAAATATTGTTCAAATATTAAAATTTCAAATTTAGAATTTATCCACTCTAGTAGGACCAGACGGTTGTCCACCAAGTCCAATTGTCAGAATGAGAAGAAAGAAAGAAGAAAAACCTCCGGAAGAAGAAGAAGAAATAATTGGTCCCAAACCAATGCTGCCATATTCTAGTATGTTCGTGTTATCTCCAACAAATTTGTAAGAGTCACTAAAATTTCTTAATCCTTTCGTTTAAATAATTATTTTTTAGTATAAGAAGAGGTGCACATTGGGTGGTTAATTTGCGATATTTCGATTTTTTTATTATGATAGTCATATGTTTAAGTTCGATAGCATTAGCAGCCGAAGATCCAATTGTAGAAAATTCGCCACGTAACATATATCTCGACAAGTTGGATTACGCATTTACGGGCGTTTTTGCTGTCGAAATGTTACTTAAAGTTATTGACTTAGGAGTTATTCTTCATCCGGGCGCTTATTTAAGAGAGTTTTGGAATATTATGGACGCTATAGTCGTAATTTGTGCTTTGGTTTCGATAGGGTTCGATTTAATGTAAGAAATGCGTTTGTAAAATACGCTTGTGGTAGAATCTTATGGTTTTTTTTTAGGGAAACCGAAGGTGTAAAAACTAGTCATAATTTATCAACAATTAAATCGTTACGAGTGCTACGGGTGCTTAGACCTTTAAAAACAATTAAACGAGTGCCCAAATTAAAAGCAGTGTTTGACTGTTTAGTGAACTCTTTAAAAAATGTGATAAACATTCTTATAGTATACATACTTTTCCAGTTCATATTTGCTGTGATTGCTGTTCAGCTGTTTAATGGAAAGTTTCGTTTTTGCACAGATGCTAGTAAATTTACTGAAATTGCATGTCGGTAAGTCGCAATATTCTATTTTCTGTTTTGAGATTATATTGTGGTGAGTATTTGTTGGAAGATTATTTAAATTCTAAAATTATTTTATCTCTCACCAGAGGACAGTATTTCGTATTTGACGCTAACAGTGACGTACCAAGAGTCAAAACTCGCAGCTGGGACCTTCAAAACTTTCATTATGATAATGTGGCAATGGCTATGTTAACATTATTTGCTGTGCAAACGGGAGAAGGTTGGCCGACGTAAGATATAAAAGCAATTGATTGTGATTGCTTCCTAACGCTTTATTTTTTGACAGAGTTCTTCAAAACTCTATGGATGCAACATATGAAAACCAAGGTCCTATACAGAATTATCGTATAGAAATGTCCATTTTCTACATTGTATATTTCGTAGTGTTTCCATTCTTTTTTGTAAATATATTTGTAGCTTTAATTATTATTACGTTTCAAGAACAAGGAGAAGCTGAACTACAAAGTGGTGATATAGATAAAAATCAGGTAACTTTAGTTTTATTCAAATTTTCAAGGATGGAAAATAATATTTGACAGAATTCAACAAATAAAAAGATCGCTCGGCGAGCGGTAAAGTAACTTTACCTCCCGCCGAATGACAACGCCTACTTTATCTCATTTACTGATACTCGTAGGAAAAAAACTTTTGTTTTATTCTGATCAATGTATGGTTCCACCTAAACCATTACAAAATGTTGGAAAGTTTTTAATTTCTATAATTTTTTATTCAAGAAATCGTGTATAGATTTTACGATACAAGCCCGACCATTGGAACGATATATGCCAAATAAAAGAAACAGTTTTAAGTATAGAATATGGAGATTAGTAGTATCGACACCGTTTGAATATTTAATTATGATGTTAATTGTTTTTAATACAATTCTACTTATGATGAAGGTATGTAATATGTTTGTTCCATAGTTTTTGAGATAAAACAAAATGAAAAATCGAAAGAATAATACACACTTTAAACAAAATAATTATGACTACTTTAAAAAGTCGGCAGCCAAATTTGATATATATAAAATTTATTTAACAACAATGCACTCTACACTAGTGAAATACACAGCTGATACACATAATTAACCGATACACTTGATCAATCATGCTAGCTGCAAATGCACAACTTATCTGCCATGCAAACATATCGCATCTTGTTTGAATCGTCGTGTTGGCTGCTTGGTTTGCTTTCAACTGCACCTTTCGTGTTTTTTGGTAAAAAATGGTGCAGTCTTGTTAAAGCAAATTCGATGATAGTATGTTAGATTTTATGAAAATATAAGAATTGAGCGATTTTTACTATCAAACTTCAGTTTTAGAATTAGAGCTGCAACGTTATTGAAATTTTTGAAAATAAACTTTGACTTGAAAATTGAAAATATTATTCAAAAATTTTGCTAACGAGTATTTCGAAAATAGTAACTGTAGTTTTCTTCTGTAACTTATTAACTTGCTTTTCTTTTTCTTAAAATGTGCGTCTTTAAATTATCATTTTCTTTAAAAACGTTAGCTATTACTTTGTGCTTGTTATTGTTTCTTCAATGATATTTTTATAAAATCGTTATGATCTATATTATCGACATTGGAAAGTGCATGCTCATCATAAATGTGGTTTCTAAATTAAGATTTGCAGCATCTATTTTAATGTATTGATATGAAAAACTATTTTTGTGAGAAACGACATTACATCATTGGGTTTCATTGGTTGCACTTGTGATTTTGTTTAATGACTATGTCATTTTTGTATATTAACATGTCTCATTATAACATTGTGTTGTCGTATTAATCATGTGTAATGAAATTTTGAAGAGTGCATGTTTAATTGTTTCACTTGATATTCGGTGTGTGACAAACATCCACAACTTATTTTATTTTACACTTTTTTGTGGAGCGTTAGACATTATGTTTAGGTATTAGACATAGTTTGTGTAAACATAATTTAGAGAGAATAGCAAACATTGTATGTTAGCAGTATGACAAGCAAGATGAAAACTTCACCAATATGCTTAAGTACCTCAACTGGGGCTTCACCAGCTTGTTTACATTGGAGTGCATCCTCAAGATCCTTGCCTATGGTGTTCGGGTAAGATCACGTAGATCACTGTAATAATTTTTAATAACGAGAAAAAGTTTGAATTTTAATTACTAACACAAAATTTAAATTATATCGTCTAAAATTGGAAAAGTGTATATAAATTATATTTATGTTTTCGTTTTTAAACAATTGGTACCTACATAGTATTGGTATATTTATTTTCGTTTTTATTATTTTTGCACTAGAAAGTACATCAACACCTACTTTCATTTTTAATATTACAATAATTTAATTATAAACTTCTTGGGCCTGTAAAGCTGAGCGAACACCGGACACTAAGCCTAGCACCCAGTGCCCGTTCAGCTTAAACAATATTGTTTTATATTTTTCTATCATAGTACAAGAACAAAATTAACTGATATTTACCAAAAAATAAAAAAACAACAGTAATATATATGGTATAGGTAGTATATATTATATACCGGATCATTATTGTTTATTTATAGAATAACACAAATAAACATTTTAAATATATTTTATATATATTTTTTTGTAATTATCAGTTAAAAATTTTCCTAATTTATAAATGCTCCGCATAGAACGTGTCACAATTGATTTTATCAAATCATAATATACTTGTACATCAAATTACTCGACGAAATGTCACACTAGAATATACTGAACCACGATCAGAATTTGCTTTTCATATTGAGCTTTTATTATTATATTATATACTATGTATATAGGGTCTAATATCTCAAATCCCCTGCAAGCAACGGGAAATTACTGTTAATATAATTTATATACATTTTACCATATATTTACACTATTTAAAGCAATAACTATTATAATCCCATATTTTTATTTTACTTCAAAATAGAAATGTAATTTTTTTAATATGCCAAACTGAAAACTAGAATTTTTCTGATATTATTGATAAAAGTAATGGTTATAATAATGTAAATATAAAAAGCAATACAAATGATATTTAAAATAATTTTATTGAAATTACATAAAACCCAAGTAAAGTTTTAAATTTGTTTTTCTTTTCCCCATGTCATTGCAAAATTTATATTTCTGTTTGTTTATTGTTAATATGCTTGCCCTGGTATTTGATATAATCAAAGTGACTGTGATAGTAACACCACAGATTACTATACAGATAACCAACGTCATTGTTAAAATTGGCAATAGATTTTGGAGAAGAAAATATGTAGTACAGGAGACGACTACCGCTAGCGTGCTTGTCGGGGAAACTACGACAGTGAACTATCAATGCTACTGAATATGGTTCATAGATGTCGCTTCCAAAATATTTTATGAAATAACGACATAAATTTTCTATTTGATATTTCATAAAATATTTTAAAAACGTTATCTATCCAGTGCTCACCATAGTTCAGTGTCGTGGTTTCCTCGAAAGCACGCTTGTGGTGGTCGTCTCCTGTGCTACATGGTTTGGTCTCCAATTCTAACAATGGCGTTGACTATCTGTGGCAAGTAATCTGTGGTAACACCACGTTTTACTAAAACTGCAATTTTTTTAAACTACTTCGTCCCACCGCTCTTAACTTGAAAATGTTTCAATTGTAAAGCAATAAAAATATGCCTTATTCTTTCTATTTAAAAAAATTGAAATATGTTTATTTTTTTGAGTTTCTGTAAAAAACAGTTTTTTGTCAATATATCAACATAAGCTATTCGCTGTGTGCGTTCCATATGGAATATGGAAAATATTTAAAATAAAAAAAAATAATATTTTGTAAGAACTCAAAAGCGAATCGGCAGATTTAAAATCTTTTACATAAAAAGATGTAAAAAATTATTTGAGATTTTGAAGTTGATAGTTGTGGAGATGAGGTTGGTACATTGAAAAAAACTAAAGTTTTAGTCTGACTGCGCAGGTGTTAAAATTTATGAACCGGAAGCCGATTAGAATATCACAATCCGTTTGTAAGTTGTTACGGCCGAATAGTCTTAAAAAAGTCACTCTGTATATGTCCATGTTATGTTTCTATTCAAAAATTTAACAAATGTTTAGAAACATATGATTAGTTTCATCGTATAATCAATAATAGGTACATGGTAAAACAGATATTTCAATAATTCAGATACGTTCTTATTAAAGTAACAATATCTAATAATTTTTTATGTTCAGATTATTGTATTGTGTTATTATAATATAATATGTGTAATATTTAATCACTCAGCTCCACGTTGGGCACCATATGTTATGTAATCAAGAGATATATAATTATTCAAAATCTTCATCATTAATTCAAACTTAAAAATATTTTTCTATATAATCTCTAAATTTTCTAGTAAGTATAATATATTGGTACGACTAATTTTTATAAATATTCATCTTCATATAATTTTTCCTAAATTAAATTCACTTTTCCATAAATCAAAATACTCTAATCATAACTTATAACTCTGTCTTTAATCCTAATTATAAATTTTTGCAACTGTGCCAATCAATTTTTTCAACAAAATCAGTGAAGACCAAACAACTTTCAAATTTTGTCAAAAGTCACCATGACCAAAATACAAAATATTCACTTTGCTGTTCACAATTCTTGAATGACAAAATACCCACGGGTTTCTTTAACAAAGCAAAGAATATTTTTTAGCAGTTATTTCAAGGAAACCTAGTGATTTACTGCGGTAATAATGCAGGCAAAAAAGATTTTTAGGCGACAAAAGGTCAAGTATTTCAGCTTTTCCAAAGTTTTTACACTTTAGCCATTTCTTTAGTTATCTTGCGTGGACTAGATATATAAGTCAGTGCTGTAACTAAGGTATGGCTAATATAGCCCCGGCCATAGACGCCGTTTGAATGAAGGTACCAAAATTCTAAAATGCAACTTAAAACTATTGTATTTAATATAGCCCCATAACCACAATAAAAATTTTAAATAATTTTGAAGTAAAAAATCAGCAGGATTTGTTAAATGAAAGCAAGTCTCAAAATTCGTCATTTTGCACCCAATTTTTAACAAAATTTTGGGAAACCCCAAACCCTTACATTGGAGGGCCTTACATAGGCGCCAAAAGTCCTAGTTACTGCACTGATATAAGCTACCTGTGTGATTTAATTGCTAATGACTGAATTGATAGCATTAAAATCAAAGTTTCAGCAACTGAAAAACAATTTTCATAATTGATTAACTAGATAATGAAGAAGTACACTACAAGCAGTAATTGTAAGCACAAGGTGATCCAACTGCATCACATTTTTGCATGCACATATCTTTTTCTCCTATTTGGTTATCCAACTACGTACTCGTAGTTTTCAGTTATGAAAAAAACCTAATAAATTCAGTGCATATTACGTATCTACCATAAACCCTAAAAATCAATTTTTCTTTTTTTTTTTCATCAAGAAATAGGTATTTCAAATTTAAAACTTTACTGCTTTTACCAACCCTCAATGCAATATTTTAAATATCAAATACTTGAAATACTAAAAAATAAATAAAAGTAACCAAAGACAAATTTTGATTTTATAATTTTTAATTCCAAATACCTTAATAATGTGTTTGTTTTATTTTCCTCTGTATATTTTGAATGCATTCCTTGAGCAACCTTAAACACTGCTTAGATGCACGTGCATGTAAAATGTTTGTTGTAGTTATTGCATGTATGCATAATTGTGCAATTAAAAACACTTTTTTTATTTGGAACATTAACAAATTATAACGATTTTTTACACACATTCTCATAAAACAGAATATAAATTATTAAAATTTTTGAATTATTTTAAATTGATGCTTTTAATTGTATAACTAACTTCGGTTAGAAAACCGAAATTGGTGAACGCTGCAGCTGGTAGCTAAAGCTGCATTCTGCCGACTTTTTCCAAAATGTTGTAATGAAAGGTGGTAAAAAGGTAGGCACTTCGCTTGGATATAGTAGCTACATAAAAAAGTTGTTATAGTATCACGCGTCTCCACCCTTACTCTCCGATCTCCTGGCAGCAATGAACATATTATTTACTTTCCTCTTTCTTTGTGAAACTGGCCTCAAGCTCATCGCCTTTGGAATTAAGGTAATATTTAACTTTTTACAACCTGAACTCACGTTTTACTATACGTAATTGGCTAATATATGTATATTTTACTAGGTCTACATTTAATTTTTTAATAGTTTGTAGTTTTAAACCTAATTCTGCAATTTGCTAGCGAATTAGATATCACTTATAGTTTTTCTTCTTTTTTCATAACCAAATTAATGCACTATATTTTTTATTAACCATTAAAATTTTTTAGCTACTTGGACACAAATAGAGTAGGTGTAGTTTAGTGCAAATTTGCTATTACATCACGTAATCAGATCACTTGTTAGACATTTTTGATCTGTTACGTTTGCTTCAAGCAAATTAGTTTGCATGTTAGAAAACCAATATCCTATTATCCAAAAAAATGTGTTTTTAATTTACAATTATGTCTAGACTTTCAAAAACATATGTTTTACTTTTTTAACCCATTATTTACTTTCCCAAAAATGTTTTAAAATTTTCGATAATAGTCAAAACAAAATAGAAATTATTGTTTAAAAATTAGAAATTAATTAGAATTTTAAAATTATGTTTAGTGGAAATTTCTAAATGTTTGGAATAATTTAAAATCTAAAAAAAATATTTTTTGTGCATTCTATGTGCGTGACCTAATTGTACTTCATTTTTAACAGAATTTCTTCAAAGATCCATGGAATACCTTCGATTTTGTTACTGTTGTTGGAAGTATCGTTGACGCCATGGTTGTTGAATTTGGGGTAAGTTCCGCTAATAGAATATTTAGAAAATTAACTTTTTTTAATTTTGCAAACGTAACATAAACTGATATTGTAAATCTGCAAACAAAATTTTCAAAAAAAAATTTTATTTCTAACTCTTGCATGGCATTTCATTCTACTTTTTCATCTTTTCAATCTTCTTCTTTATCTATAAGTATTTCAGTAGTATAGCAAGTCTTAATGATGGTACTTCTCTATTAGTATTTCTATCTTGATCATGCAATCAAATTGTACTGCTTGATTAGGTATTCTAATATACAAAACGCACAAAAGCGTAAAACAAAAAATAGTAGTACAATATTTTATTATAATCTTAACCACGAAATCTCGAAAATAACTCCTGTGTTAATGCTGCGTGAATTAACGCAACTATTAGAGAAGATCCAATTACTTTCTAATCGATTTTTTGTGGTTATGGCAGATCTATTAGTTTTGTATTTTTTTACGTTCCTGACCAGACGATCTATGGAAACTCGCAGCATTTTATGATCCAGATTTAACAATAACAGTTTATGATACAAAAGTTGTAAATTATCAATTTGTTTTTTTGTAATACTAAATTGAATCTTCAGTCAGTTTTAATAGTAAAATATATAACAGTAAAAAACTACACACACAATTTAACACTTCTTATTGACAATTTTATTTTAACTTATATTATTTTTTGTACAATTTAAAATGTTCCTTTTATTTCAACGTAAGGAAAGAGCCGAAAAGACTACAAAAGAAAGGGTAAGTATACAATAAAATGCACAAAGTAAACTAAAAAGTAATACATTTTTAATTTGAAAATTTATTACTTTCTTGATGTTGCAAGCTTTGGGTGTATTTAGTTACTAATACGTGTACTTTAGCGTGAACTATTATGGTAATTAAAAATTTTAAATGGTAGTTCTTTAGGTTTCCTGTTGTAACAAGAAAAGGTTAGTTTAGATTTTAGTAGAGCATGCAAGTGAACACTAGAAACACATAATTTGTATTCACAAATAATTCAATTCAATTATTTCCGAATGTCTAGAAAGCTGGAGAGAAGCTGAACTTGATCTCCAGATTTTCTGTATGGTTAACGGTTAGTAGAGAATTTTGCCACGCTGCTGGTTGTCGCAATTTCAAATTATATATTTTTCAGTTTTGAAATTAACCGGGACAAAAAAATTTCTAACAATCAAATTTGAGCATGAAACACAATCGCATACAAAGTTTTAGCTTTATTGCTTATATTGTACTAATATTATTTGTATTAGCCGGCTTTGACTTTTCTAATTTAAATGAGGTCATACCGGTTCGATGGCAAAGATTAATTTCTTAAGGATGAGAACTTAATTTCACAGAGTATGTAGGTATTACTGTATGGTTAAAGAGCAAATAACAAAAATTCGTTATTGCCATCTATCGTCGATAAAACATACTTGAGAAATATAGTTGTAATCTTCTAACCTGTCACTTACGTCAGGGACATCTTAATTTACTTCAGACGACTGATTTTTATAAATAGAAACAACAAGTATTATTAAGATGTGTGTGTCGAAAGTCTCAGGTTAGAGAATCAGAACTATAGATGATGTTTTTCTACATATGCAATGCTTGCACTGAGAAGCTCTATTGTATTTAATATAGTAATACTATTAAATTTCAATTTAAATTGTAATAAATTAAGTAAACAGTTTGAAGTTGGAAACTTATAAAACAAAGTTTATTTTTATTTTGTTTATTATTTGACTTGTTAATTTTTAAAATTTAATTTAGTATTCATTTTTACAAACTAAAATAATATTTATTTTATAATAGTAGTAAAATATCAAAATATCGAGTTATTAATAAATTAAAAATTAATTAAAAGATTTATTGAGCTTTCAAGCGATTATTTCGTCCGTCATCAGAATAATATGAATAATTAATTTAATTAATTTTTAATTTATTAATAACTCGATATTTTGTATATAATTTATATATTTAGTAGTAAAATATGTTATCAATAACTAATGAGGCATATTTATATGATAGCATATTATACATGACAGATTATTATGTATGAATATGTTGTCATAGCATATATACTATATAAGAATATAAGGTACCATACAAAATGTTTGTGCCTATACAATGTGTAATTTACTACAATATTAAATTAAAGTAAATAAATATATTTTGGGTTATTAACTTGTGAAAACATACAATGAAACTTTATATGTTATCGGAAATTTAAATATAATATTTTTATTAATTGATTTCAATTTTCGGTAAGTTGATACAGCTAAGTTTTACTTAATTCATTATAATATTATAAATGTAAAATAATACATATTGTTACATAGTAAATTATGTATTATAATATAATATTGCACTGTTATAATACATTATATTTATATGATATAGTACATACCATAATGCGTATAGGTATATCTAACACGCTATATGTGCATATTGTCGTATTTTTTTTGGGATGAAGAAATTTATTTTGCTTAATTTAATTTTATATTTAATTTTTGTAAATTTAAATTTGTGACGCCTCTGGTGTCATAGCCAAGGTGGGGAAATTGAAAATTTTTGATAAGGACTTGCAAGCGACCCACGGCGCTGTAAGGTCGCGTTTTTAGTTTTTGAGAGATATTTTGTAAATTTTCGAAGTATAATTAAATATTGAGTGAAGCAGGAAGTTCTTGTGTTCTTTTGATTGTATCTATTTTAGAAAAGAAGAATAAATTTTTGAAAAACAAAATTTTCTTGTTAGAAGATCGCGCGTGAGCGGTGTGATAAGATTTTCGACTGAGCTAAGCTGGGATAAGTGATAAGGAATAATCCGTCTATAATTTTTATTATTTAAATATTTTATTAGTTAAATAATTTTTGGAATTTTTTGAAAATAATTTTATGATTTGGATTATTTTATGTCAATATATTATAATAATACATTAACTTTATTATTATCTGGCATACATTTATAATATACATAATGGATATTATATAATATATAGAAAATATATTAGAAATATAATAATAGTAATAACTAATAAGTATGTGTAATATATATTATATAAGTACACTACAGCTTTTTCAGTGCACCCTCTGATACGATTTTAATATTTTTATTAAATTTATGTTTAAATAAAACACCTGAACCAATTAAAAAATCTGAAAAGTGTTTCAAAAACAGATTCAACTCTTATCGGTTAGTTTCAGTTTTTATCAATTTAAGTAAATTATTTTGTTTTTGATTGCCGTTGTCACACTTGCACCTACTTACATGGTGCGTTTCATTAGGCTTAAAACGACCCAAAGCGTGTAAGCCCTCAATGAAACGCATCCATAAAGCATGATTTATTGTACTATATCAGCAAAATTTAAAAAATACTAAGATAATGCATGGTGTGAGATACAAATATATAAATAATTTCAACAATTATTATTGAAGCACGCAAACTGAGTAAAGTAATTGAAAAAATTAACAAAATTTTGGTAAGTAAATCATTTTATGAAACACACACTTGATACACAAGAAACACAAAACCTTTAACATAACTTACAGGATGCATTATAATCGTCGATACATAATTATGAAGTAGAAGCAATAGAATTAGGCTTTACATGAGAATTAGTTGGTAGAATAACAATGTAACGGTGTACAATTAGCTAGAACAGTTAGAAGCATATTAGTTTTTCAAAACTCTTTCAGACTTTGCTCACTAAAATCAAATTTTTTTAAAAATCCAATATTGAATTTTTGTTAATTAAATTTCTTCGTTGAGAGGTAGTATACCAAATACAGATTTATTATTAAACACACAGTAGATCTCAAATTTTTGATATACATATTAGGTAGAACAACAAATCAAACAGAACTCTCGAGTGAACCAAGTCTGAAACAAAACAAATTCTAAAGTTTAATACTAAAAGCTATTTTAAATGTTAATTCCAGCAAGAGAATTCGATTAACGTTGGATTTTTGAGGCTGTTCAGAGCTGCACGATTGATAAAACTATTAAGGCAAGGATATACCATTCGTATTCTTCTTTGGACATTCGTGCAAAGTTTTAAAGCTTTACCTTACGTTTGTTTACTGATAGCCATGCTCTTTTTCATTTACGCTATTATTGGGATGCAGGTACGTCTCATTCTATCAATTTTTTTAAGTTCAAAACTGACATTAAATTTATTTTAGGTGTTTGGTAACATTGAAAACAACACAAGCGAGAATATTAACAGGCACAATAACTTTAGAAATTTTATTCAAGGTTTGATGCTCTTGTTTAGGTAAAATTATTCTAACGAAATATCATTTTTACTAACAAATTTTTTTGCAAAAGGTGTGCAACTGGAGAAGGTTGGCCCAATATTATGTTATCCTGTATAAAAGACAGACCATGTGATCCTGACGCAAAGAAACCAACGAACAGTTGCGGTTCAAATTTGGCCTACGCATATTTTGTTTCCTTTATCTTTTTCTGCTCTTTTCTCGTAAGTTACAGGTAGACATTTAGGAAAAGCTTTATCAAACTTGATTACAGATGTTGAATTTATTCGTTGCTGTAATTATGGATAATTTTGATTACCTTACTCGAGATCCATCTATTCTCGGTGCACATCACTTGGACGAGTTCGTAAGAATTTGGGCGGAATACGATCCGAACGCAACGTAAACTAACAATTTTTAAAAGTGGTTGAAAATTTCATAAACCTAAATTGTTTTAGGGGGAAAATTTTATATCAAGAAATGTACGATATGTTAAAAAATATGGATCCGCCTTTAGGATTTGGTAATAAATGTCCCAATAGGTTAGCGTACAAAAAACTCATACGAATGAATATGCCGATTGATGATGATGGGAAAGTTAATTTTACCACCACTTTATTTGCATTAATTCGAGAAAATTTAGGAATGAAAATAAGATTAGGTAAGTTTCCGTTTAAGTGACTGTTCCCAGTACAACTTTTATGTGCTTAGCGGAAGAGATGGATCAAGCCAATATCGAACTGCGACACACGATTCAAAGTATTTGGCCTTTGGAAGCCAAAAATATGATTGATCTTTTAGTGCCTCCAAATGAACAACTCTCTTGTGGAAAATTGACTGTCGGGAAAATATATGGCGGGTTACTAATTTTGGAAAGTTGGCGTTCAACGCGGTTTGGTCAAATGGAGCCTACTGGTCTTCCGGTACGTAAGATGTTTAATTTATTTATTATACAAACACAAATGAAAATAACGAAACAAATTATAATTTATTCAAAATTGTATTACTACAAAATCCATTATTTATTTAGTGTTTAGTGTCTATTGACTGTTTCCTTGGCATAGAATTGCCATTTTGTTGTATTTAGTAGTTGTTCAATTTAAGAATGTGACTAGAAACCTCAAAATGTACTTCTAAACCCTTTGAGATGCCCTTGTTAAAATACCAAACCCTTATGCCTGAAATTGTGATCACATACCTACCACATACAACAACACATTAGCATAGAACAAGAGAATACATAGCATAATAGGGTAGTTGTCCTATAACTTTTTGTGTTTATTGCAGGATTACGGAAATAGTCCCTCAACGAATCATGTGGTAGTACATAATTTTTTGCTCTAAATTTTACTAGTTTTGAGATTTAGTTGTTCGAGGCGTCTTCACAGATGCAACGATCACACGTTCTCATTCATAGTATAGTCCTGTAGCAAAAATTTTCTTCGTAATAATTTTCTCTTTTGCCTGACTTCCTGCACTCTTATTTATTAGTACCTTCAATTTATCTATTTACATGCGTTTTTACTAATATGTCCATTGCTGTATTTGTCTTTTTAATATTTTACACATAATATTTGTGCATGAGTATATTTCGTATTGTCTTAAAAAATTTAAATATACATGGTGAGTCATTTTTTCAAACAAGAAACGCTCAAAACCTTTGTAAATATTATTATTATAAAGAAGAAAATTCATATGTCTCACCCTGTAAATAATAATATTTTTTATATGTGCTTTCTTGTGTATTAGCAGTGAGTTTAACTATTCTAACTTAAATCACGCCTTGAAGTTTTTCTACACACCTCACTTTGTGATATGTCTTTTAATGTAAATAGATCGACGACTACAAAGGTAAATAGAAACTGAAAAAAATCCGTCTTAAGCTCGCTGCTATTTTTAACACATTTTTTGATAATGAAACTTGGCATCCAAATTTGTTGCATGATGCATTTGGAATGCAGTTTTATACTTTCAATTTTTAAAAATTGGTAATAAAAATGAGGTTTAGTATTACAATCAGTATTTTGAAAAAGCAAAATTTTGAATTAGCAATCAGTTTTTTAGATAAAAAGTTATTTTGAATGATAGACGTGCTCTTAAGAAATTTTTTAATATTTTTGCAAAGTAAAGAGTAATTTTAAAGTAAAACTTCAAAACTGAGAAGTATGAGGGGTATGTAATATTTAATTGGAAATATCAAACAGTGGATTACAGTGAAGTTTAAGTTAAAGTTATGTTAAACTAACAGAAAGCGTCGTTTTTTGACTGCCTGTTGGATATGGCGGGTCATTTGGGAGAAAGTCGCACTGGATCGCTCAGTCTGGAGGGGGCTCCATTAATGGGTGGCCACGAGAGTAACGAATCTAATCCACATCATGAGGATGGTCCTCTTGCTACACTTGCACGTCGAAGCACCAAACGTAATCGATCATTTAGGTAATATTTGCTTTTGCTGTATTTTCTTCATCGTTAACTTATACTTTCTTTCTTTTTCAGGAACAAAAAGGTGAAACTCAACAACTGTGTGGTAAATTGTTGTTTACGTTACCCTTTAACTACGATAAGATAGAAATAGTAAATTTTAGAATAGGAATTCAATATAACAAGTTAAAGTAACTTAATATATTCCTTAGTTAAATTTCACTATAATTTTAGAAGAAAATATAGTAAGATTAACGTGATAGTTAAATATTGGTGTTTAATTCGGTTTTATGATTACAATTTAGGTCAACAGTTATTTTGGTAATATTTAGTATTGTTAGAAATAGCTTAGCGGCGTTTTAGATATTTGCTCTTTGGTAGGTATTTTTCGCATAGTTCTTGTAACGTTTCGAGCACTAACTGCATGACTTGTTTAGAGCATGAATTTTCATTGTATTTGTTCAACACGGGACATGGTATGAATGGGTGAATTCAATCACATTTGATAATTATTTCGTCTGTTTTATTGTGAACTTTTGAAGTATTTACAAATTTTCTGCAACTTTTTAAATCTCTTTTTCTTAGTTTTTAAGTGATTGTAGTGCATTACATAATATGGTCGAGTGGTTAACCAATACAAATTTGGAGAATGTTATCAGTCAAATTTTTAATATACAAAAACGTTTGGATAACCACTTTACTTGAAATCTTTTTTTTCTATAAGACACAAACTTGACATTAACAAATTAATTAGGTAATGGAACTACAGGAAGCGTTGGGATCCAGAAGACCGTCATGTGAAAGCTTAATGGACCAACAACATCTCCATCCATCAACTTACTCAAATGTACATCGTAGATCTCCTAGCATAAGGTTATTTTTTTAAGGGCCGTTCCCAATGTACTCATTTCAATACATTTTCATTTTTAGACGTGGTAATTCGCCATCGTTAACTCGTAGTCCATCTCCAGGAAGACATTACCCTCATCATCTTCACCACGACATAGGCTTTTCGGATACCGTTTCAAATGTAGTAGAAATTGTTAAACACGAACACCACAGAACTCATTCAAATAAAAGCAGATACATGAGAGGTGAGTAGTTAAAATTAATTACAGACTATCCCGCATAATTTATTATTTAGGATCATGGTCAGCGTCGACCAGTCCAGCACGATCACCTTCTCCAACGGGGAGAAAACTACATCATTCATCGCGGCATGGTTTATTGAGAAATTCTCGAAAAGGTTATGGTACTACAAGTCTGTGTCAGCGTTCTCGTTCACCTAGTCCGACACACTTAACACCTCATCAGCATGGACCTGCGACTATAGGTAAACTTTGTTCAACATTAAAGCCTAATTTAAAGATTAATGGAAAATTGCATAATAGTTCGTTGTACTTATAAGCTGTAAACTGCTTTGGACGCTAACATTTGATGAGCGCTAAAATTTGAAATATCGGTAAAGTAAACCTTAAAAAAAGTAAAAGGAAGTGGAATTAAGTCACGTTTTTGATTTTACGAATAATAATTTGGGGTGCAAAGGCACCAAAAAATGTTGAAGCGCCACTGTGTGTACAAAAGAAAGGAGATATCGACTCCAGTATTAACTAATCATACTGATTGTTATAACAATGATCTTATTAGATGACGTAATTCAAAATTGTGGATTTTTTGTTTGAGTTTCATCGTCACAGTTGTCTTGGCACGGTGGTCTGAACCTATAGTCCGCATGCCCATATGTAAGCAATCGAAGGCACAGACAAAAAATGGAAATCAATTGATAGAGTATTAATTTGTATCAAATCCAGCATTGAAGAATAAAGTGTAGTCATAAGAAATCTAAAATCTGGTGGTCTTCTGTAGAGGTACTCGTGGTTGGATATCGGAAGAAAATTTATTTCTTTTTAAGTTGTCAAAGTTACTTCAGTTTCTAAGGAAATTTTGGAATATTACATGAAATACAGCATTTCATCCTGCAACAGTTTTGTTTTTACAACATTTGACAGTACTTAGGGCAACAGCCACCAGAATGTTTTTTCTATTTGAAGAAAATATTTGCTTTACAAGTAGCAAATTATTGTATCAAACAATGCTTGGGTTTCCTTACGATACATATTTAGAAAACGCAAAATTTGTAAGATGAAGAATATATCAACATATCATCAGCAGAATAAGAAATAAAAATATTTATAAGCGGAGAAAATATTACACAATTAATTCCTCGTTAATTAATTTGGCTATTTAGAGGTTAAAGTGATTTTGCTCTCTCTAGCACGATCGTTTGGGGTTACCCTCTTATTTTTCGTACAATCATCTAACATAAATTAATATTTTGAATTTGGATTATTTAGTAAAAAAGCAAATTAGTTTTTCTCTCGATGTTAAGGACGGTTCTACTTTTTTGCCTCCGTTGCTATGGGCAATTTTACTTTTTCGCCTTAGGGCGTAAATGTAGCATTTTTTACTATAGAATGGAATAGAACAAAATATAGCAAGTAAAACGAATAAAAATGTTGAAAATAAAATGAATAGGACTTTGGAAATGTTGAATAAATTTTGTTGTATTTAAATTCTAGGGTAGAAAACACTTTTAATCCTTAGCAAAGGATGAAAAGTTAAACTGTTTTTAGCAATGGTCACTATAGTATTGTGGTTTTCTTTATTAAATAATCTAAAAATTATGAAATATTAATTTAGAATTTTAGAATTTTGCTTTCTTCAACGGTTCTTTAATCATTTTTTGAAAAAATGCTTCTGTTGTACCTACAGCAATCATTCCTGATGAATCCTTACAATATTCATTTCATAAGGTGAATTATTACTTATCTATCTCTATTTCTGATACAACTTGTTGTGTATTTTATTTACTTAGTATCGGTCGCTCTTCTTCTGTTCCAATTCCACTTTAATTTAGGTATTTTTCTTTTTCTTATTTGCATTGGCTTCCATTCGATAACTTTTATAGGTTTATCCAAATCCACTCTTCTTGTAATGTGTCCCAGCCATCCTATTCTTTGTGCATTTTCGCAACCTCCCCGAATTTTCTCTACAATTTCATGATTTATTTTCTGTCTGTTTTTTGAAGAATGCATTCTCGCTAGTACTGAAACTAGGTCGCGCTCTGCAGTGGTTCTAGAGTTTCTACGACACGGGCGATTGTCCTGCTGCCAACTAAGGATAAACGTTACTTGGGCGCCAATATTCTACATAAAAACTATTCAGTAGGCTGTCCTACATAAGTAAGAACCGTTGTAAATTATTAATAAAAATAGGACATTTTCAAGAGATGATATCACAGCAAAATATACGTAGCAATTGGAATTCAACTTATCTCTTTATCCTAAAAGCGCAATTGTAATATTAATTGATGATCACTCCGTTTTACATCATCAGCGGTAGCAACTACCAGGAATAGAGTAGTAAGTCAAACTCAAAAAAGAGAATCTCTCTATATTGAAATAATGAGAAGACTGTTTTAAAAATATATAGTGTGTCGTGAAGGAGGATGCAAAGAGTGACTTAGCCATTTCTTAAAATGGACATTGGAAAATGAACTGGTTCAAATAAAATTTTCTAACAGCGGTAAAAAGCATTCGAGGATAATCAAATGTGATTAACACAAAAATCAAATATATGCTACTTAGTGCCCGTCAAAAAAATTTGATGAAACTTCTGAACTTATGTTTTCGATGTTTAGGGTTCAAATTTGATACAAAATATTCTCAGTTGTCGGCTCATGTGCTCGTACGTTACTACTAGTCATACCAAGGTCTTGTATATCTTCAATCGTCTTCTTACTTAGTTTTTTGTCCTTCGGTAGTCTCTTTTAGTGCAGTATGCTCTGTATCCAGCTTGAATATTCTCCTGAACTTTGTTCTCTCTATATAATCTGTACCACCACCCATCGCTATACCACCCAATATACAAAATATTACAATTTATATATTATGTACTAAAAAAGGAAATAATTATTGTGAACTATATTTTGATAGCCGTTTGGTATCTTTTTTTAGGTATTGTTATTTGAAAATATATTTACTTTAGTTTCCATTCCATTGGCTGGCTTGTAGCTGTAGATAATACAATTGAAGTTACTGATTTAGCATAGGAAAAATTATTTTATGAAGGTTTTATTTTTGAAAAATTCTTATAGCTGGAGCTGTAATTGGTTTACCAATGCAACAGTCGGCTGCTCATCAAGGTAGCGTGCAACACAGTCACCCCGTGTTGGGAGGACGTAGAGGTCAAGGTAGAAGATTGCCACCAACTCCCTGCAAACCGTCCACATTGCAATTAAGGCCAGGACCTATAAACTTTCCAAAACTAAATGCTTCCCCAACACACGTAAATGTTAGTATTGAATATTTGTTGAGTAATTTTAATTTGTTAAAATGTTTTTAAAAATTTAGATTCAAACACATTCTGCACATACGACTCCACACGCCCACGTAGCTGTGCAAAATGTGATAAGGGAACGAGAACCGTTACGAGAAATAGTGCCACCAACAAATTTTGAAGGTTCTCCTGCACCTCTTAGTTTTGAACAAGCCGTAGCATTAGGTCGTGGTGGTCGAATGTTACCAAGTCCTGTACCAAATGGTTATAAACCAAAGCCTACACGATCGCGTCACTCCGATTCCGATGACGACGATTGGTGCTAACATAAGGCAAAGTTTATGTACTTGACCAAACGAGTGACTACAGTTGTATACATTTGTGTCGTGCTTTTATAAACCTTAAAAATTTAAAGACAAACCGTCACTTAAAGTGCTTTAAATAAAAAGAAGCTAATATTTATTAAACCTTCCAGGAATTGAAATTATTCGTTCACATTTTAAATTTTATTGTAATTATTGTTTGACACGATTGTGATGTGATTTTACCAAACGAACTTCAGTACCTAATAATTCCCTTTTTTATAAATACTGCCAACCCGATAAAAGTTTTGGTTACTCCTTTGTTAACTGCAATGATTAATATTATGTTTAGAAGAAAAAAAAAGAGTTTAAAAGGTGCGTGCATATAACCTTTTAAGAGATAAATTATGTGAATATTTGCAGTTAAACCGTATTCTAATAATAATTATAATTCTTCCCTAAAGTGCTTTAAAATCACTAAATTTACAAATATACTTGTTAATAAAGTTTTAGCTTAAAACTGTAGCTGACGGTTATAAAATTATTTAATGATTTATGTGTGATTTAGTGCCATCGGTTTAATAGAATCACTGTTTCTGTGATATGAGCACTACGAGATGTAGTAATGAAGCGCAAATTTATTAAATAAATACTAACTATGTTAGTACAAAAAACATCTCTTTTGTAATTTGTGCTTAATAATTTTTTTGTTTTTTATATAATATCTTATGTATTGTTCTTTTTAGACATAAGCGGAACAATCGATTGGAAAGTTTATCAAAATTCTGAAAATTTTCTTGATCGATTTTCCAATTTTGTTTCTATCATTTTAAATTAATTGTATTGGTTATATTTGTTTTTTTATTACCCATTATGGTTGAAAAGTAGATGATTAAAAATAATGTTGTAATTTGAGGCTGTTTTTTACCATTAATTAAATAGAAATAGTGACGTATTTTTTTCAATAAAAATTGTCCCCCTTCCAAATTGTTGGGGGTAGCTAATTTTTAATGAAAAATACACTTGTATTTAATATTTTAATTTGATAAATCAGATTAGAATGTAATATAGTTTATTAAAAAATGATGCCTTATATAAATCTAACTTATTCTATGAAGAACAATTAAGTTTTAAGTAAACAACCATAAAAAGTTCGTGTACTTATGTGTATATTCATACTTTTTACATAATGTGTATTTTACAATGAAGTTCATCTCCTCCAGACAGACGGACCTCTTAATTTTCAAATATGGCTAAATACTTAACCGTTTAACATAAACTTGTTCATTTATCCCCTTAAAATTAAAAAATAAATTTTTTCTTTTTAGGTAATATTTGATATTAATGCGAAAAAAAATAACAAAAAAATTAATAAGTAATTAATTTTGCAAATATTTTAAATCGAAAAATTATAATCCGCCTACTATTATGAATAAATGAACAAGAAAATATTAACAAGAATAATTAATTATGATTACTTCAAATTAACTACTTATTTCGTGTAATAATGGTGATATGCTCATTATATAAGATAGATTAAATTTTGAACGAAATTTTTTAAGTTTCTAAATTATTTTGAATATTTGCAGAATTGTGTGGTTGTTGTCGAATAACAACAAAATGGTACTGTCGTGACGACAGCCTTAGTAATTTATATTAGCCTATTTCGAATTGTCGATAATTGGCTTTCGTTTCCATCTATTTTAATATAAACTATTAAATAATTCTGCCAATTGAAAAAAAAATGCGGGTCTAGAATTATTCTACTTGTATGTAATAGCTTTAGACATTGGAACGTATGCGTCCCATTTATACCTACCCGTGTGCGTGCATGTTACGTCGTTGTTTGTGTGGGCTTAGCTCAACTAATTTATATGGATAATTTGTATTAAAAATATTTCTTGTTTTTATTCAAATAATGTAGATTACCTTTTTAACCCCCTTTTATTAACTAAGATGTATAAAATGTTTTTTAAAATAATAAAACGAGAAATGTTTATTAGTGCGAATTATCACGACGGTATCCTTCAAAAATGTTGCTCATCTTATAGATTATATTAATAATAATAAACATTGTTTTATTATTCTATGTATTATAAAAGTATATACTTAAATTTAATAAATTATATATAGCTGTAGTTATATTCGATTACGGTGACAACATTTTTGAAGCGAATTGAATATTGTATAATAAATTTATACATCTTTTTCATATAATATTAAGTTGTTGAATATTTATGTATTTACCTATGTCCTTTAGAGTTTGCATTAGTGTTAAATATCATTATCATCGCTTTAAGAACCCATTTTTTAAAAATAAAACAAGTAAGATGCATAATTAAATTATATAGACTTTTGGTCTAACACACTTTCCTATTTTCCACTTCTCAACAAACAAAAATTACAAAAGTACACAGTTCAACTCGAAACTTCCTTCATCCGAATTGAAGGATATCGTAGAACGCCAACTTTGCGCTTAGTTTGGTTTTTAGTGTCCACTCGTCAATCGAAATACCAATTTGTGTAATACTTCTGGAGTTTCTTCTTCTCAGTAGCAGGTAATAGGAATCTAATTGATTTTGGCTGTAAAGATGATCTTTATTTTCTTTTTTAAATTAAAAAAAGGTGTTTGATTTAAGTCCCTTTTTGCATGAAAAGTTATTGATGCAATAGCAGAACATAATTTATGCTGATAAAACATAATAAACAAATAAAACTTTACAAATATAAACAACAAACAAATATAACATTCTTCCACATGATCACTTGGTGGTCAGTTAAACAAAAAGTTGTAAAAAGCCTGGTGTTTATTGGAGGAATTGGAGGAAAAATTAGGGCTAAAGCTTCTTCACATTCTCTACTTTAGCTTGTTTTAAAAAAACTTTTCCAAATGGGTATGGTTTTGTGAGGAAAGTTCTAAGATGGTTCTTTTTCACATATTGAATGTAATGTTTCATTCATCCATCCATAAAATTGTAAGCTTTAACTTCTTCCGGCGCTGTGGTGATGGAAACTGGCAATCCCAAATTGATTTGATCTGTTTTTTTCATTTGTCTTCTCTTAGTTTCAATAGACACTCAGTTCCTCTTGAAGTGCTGCTGCTATCACCTTTTAAAGTGTAGTATATTATCAGCTTTTGCCTCTTTGACTTGTAATTTTGGACTATTTTAAACTGTGAATTGCAAACTTTTAATATTCACAATTTTATACATTAACATTAAAACTAAACTTCACATAAGAAAAGATGAGAATATACCATCAGCTGAAGAAAAAGATGTAATAATACAACTTGTTAAAGCAAACGCGTGACATGCCGTGGGGTATAGAGATTTCATGAAAGTTTAAATGCATGCACGAGCGCACTCAAGTCCTGGACTTGCAACGTCAGATTGCGATACATTATCTTATACAAATCTATTAATTTCATGTAGAACTTTCCATCTATTTTAGAACGTTGAAAGCACTACTCTAAACCCATAATCTATCTCTATCTTACAAGCGTCTCTTTAAAGAGTTAATTTTATAAAGAAAATTAAAAGTTGTTTTAAGAAAATAAATTGAATTATTATATTAATTTTTATATTATTTAACATAATAATATATCAAAAAATATGATCACATCAATGTATCCACATATCGTAAAAATTAAAAAATTAAAATCGACTCGTTCAGTCAACTAACTATAAGAAAAATCTTTGCTTGAAATTTTGAAATTTTAAGAATTTGCATATTTCGGGCTACAATATGGACATGTTTGATAAAAAACAAAGATTTGAAATTTACAGGATGTGCAATTCTTACCTTTAACTTAAAAAAACTTTAAAGCCTGTTTTATTATTTTTTTATAAAAATAATAAAAGAAATATACAGACGTTTAAAGAGAACCAAAAAATATAGCAATTTGTTAATTTTTTTATATTTTTTTTTAATACAAACAAATTAATCGTGTAAAAATAAGTATTTATAAAGTAACGACAAAGAATTAAAATCTAAAAAATTAATTTAACTGTTAAAATATTAAGACTTTCAAGATCTTGTTTTGTCCATGAAACAATTGTTATAGATTTACAGGAAGGTGTAGAAGGCTTGAATAGAAATTTAAAAAAATAATTTTAAATTTAAAGAGTTTATTTAATTCTGGTCAATAAAAATTTTTTTACATCAGAAGCTGAAAACTTTCGTATTCTTAATTGATTGTGGGAAAGCGGAGTAACACTGATGGATTTTCGTATTTTTAATTGTATTAATAAAAAAAGTTTTGGTGCCACTCTCTATCTAAACCAAAATTCTCTTCGTAATGACATAATATTGAAAAAAATATTATATTTTTGTATTGAACTGCTGCTCCATCGCTGAAGTAATGAATTTTTTTATTTGGGGTGGGGATGGGAATTTTTTTTTTTTTATATAAATCAATAGAAATTTTTTTAAATGAATAA
Organism: Rhagonycha fulva; assembly: GCA_905340355.1. Classification (NCBI taxonomy): domain Eukaryota; kingdom Metazoa; phylum Arthropoda; class Insecta; order Coleoptera; family Cantharidae; genus Rhagonycha; species Rhagonycha fulva. Next base: position 37,874,780 of record HG996556.1, read on the forward strand.
ATGATGATTTAAATGATCAAAAAATTAAATTAATGAATGCCTTATCGGATTACAATGAGATTGAAACAATCTATTCTTCAACTATAATCTTTGTTGAATTGTTATTATTAGTATAAAGGCGATTAAACAGTTTAAGTTGACTTTTGTCGAATTTTTAAATATTGTTGAAGAGGTAGTCAATCTCACATTGAAAGCTCCAGGACTACATAAGAAAAAAATTAGGGGAAAGCTAATATACATTCTAAAATAGAATACTTCGTATAAACCTTTACAGAAAATTTCTAAAATACATCAAGGTATTTCAACTAACGACAGGGACGTGCCCAACCAACTTTTTTCGGGGAGGGGAAAAATCCCAAATTTGCCAACTGAATTAATTCAAAATTGCCAACTTTTTGTAAGTTTCGCAACTTTTTGTAAATTTATACCTACATAAAAAAAATGCCAAATTGAACTTTTGAGTGTTTTTGCCAACTTTCCAAAACATGGGGAGAAGCTCCCCCCATCCCCCCTCCTCCATGAACATTTCTGACTGACAATTTTGATGTAGAGATAACTCCAGATCAGATTTGTTCTCTAAAATTTTTCCCTATTACTTCTTGCAACGTAGAAAGATCGTTTTCCATATTCAAACGAAAATTCCCATGTGACTGTCGTTATAACTAGGGTCTGGATTTATAGGCACTAACAGATCCGATTTAGGAGAAAACCCCCTTAAGGTACCACTTGAAAAAGTTTATTACCAATAGAAAACGTTTATTAACGCCAATAAACGTTTTATATTGGTGAGTTATTATTGGTCAGGTGAGTTATATTAGGGTTTACTAAGGTTTACTATAATAGTATTTTGAGTGTTTTTAGTGCCTATGAATCAGGGTTTTAGTTATAACTACTATCTTTACAGGTGATAATATGTATGCCAGTTATTGAATGGTCAGTTGGAAAAAGTTTAACAAAAAATGTAAGAAAACTTAAAATTGTTCATTCAGGAATGGAAATACAAATAAATACCTATAATTAGAGGCGGAGAAATAAAAAACACTTTTCGTTAGTTCGGGTGTAAAGTGACTACTTTACGACCTGTTTTGAGGTCGTAAAGAAGGTCTTTTCGTCACAGTTTGTTCGGGTACCAACCCGAAGAGGTGTAAAGTGACTACTTTACTACCTGCTTTGAGGTCGTAAAAAAAAAGTTGGTTTTACACTACCAAAATGTCAAATAAAACGAGTTATTATTTATGAAATTTATGCAATTATAGCGTGACAATATTTAAAAGACGGCAATGACGGACACCTTCAGTTAAAAAATTGGCAATTAAATTAAGTGTTACATTATATTTATTTAAAAAAACTTACCTAGAGTTAGATAATATTCGACAAAAATCGCGATTTTTTTGCAATAATTGCATAACGTGACCATCCGTCCGTCAATACGACGGATCGTCCGTCATTTCAACTCGCTGTCCGTCATACCAAATTGTCCGTCATTCGGAATTTTCAAAGGAGTATCCTCATCAAAGAGACAAACTGGACAAATGACTTGCAACCTTCACGCCATCTATCGATAGTTATTTCAGAGCTATTACATTATATATGCGAAAAAATCGCGAATTTTGTAGGATATTTTCCCCAAAATAACGAAAAGTTGTTCATATGACTCGGATGTAAGGGTTTTTTCATCCTTCAGGCTATTATTCCTCTCGCCGCTGCGCGGTTCGTTTCATAAACTACGCCCGTCGTGATGAAAAACGACTCTTTACGTCTTAGTGATATAAACTACTATTATTGATTTGACAAAATCATTAAATTGATCGGACAAAAGCAAAATTGTAGAACTTTAAACCAGGAGTCGGCAACATTTTGTTGTAAGAGGGTCATAATATGGCTTTCTATATATTATATTATTCTACGTGAGGATTAGTGCGGGCTGCACTTCTTAAAAAATCTACTAGAAAAGAGCTTTATTTCTGCAAATTCACTAAAAATAGATTTTTTTAAGAAAAAATGCTTTTGAATGACCTTTTTTGAGAAATATTTTCTTTGCTGTTCTTAATGACGCTTCTAATAGTAGATTACACACCTAGTCTAGAAAATGATCCATTACTTGACGCACAGCTATATTGAAAATCAAGCTTTAGCGAGCGTTTTTAAAGCTGTAAGAAGACGGACGATATAATCGTTTGAAAGCTCAATAAATCTTTTAATTAATTTAATGATTTTTTTAAAACTTATTTCTTACTAGCTGACCCGGCGAACTTCGTTTCGCCTCAGAATCGATAAATGATTTAACTTTTTAGCGGAATTTATTAAGAATACTTAAAATAAATTAAGTTCAATAAAGGTAAAAGACTTAAAGTGCGCTTCTTCTTTCGACGCCTGATAAATAAGGAGTCGGGTGCAAGAGGCGAGAAAATAACCCGGTCAATAACATTAAACAAAACAAAAATTAACAAAATCTGTCCAGCCGTTCACGCGAGATGCGATGACCAAGAAAAATAGGAATTCATTTTTATATATAGAGATATGCATCGTGTCATATAAGATTTACGATAGGTCCGTCGTGAACGCCATCTATTGAAAGTATAAAATTGTTGAATACATGTTTTTGCAATTTTGTATCTTTTCGCTCGACTTTTTTAATGTTTTCTTTTATAAGAACCTTCTCCTGACAATAAGAAACACAACAAAAAAAAGAATTAGCAAAATCGGTCCAGCCGTTCACGCGTGATGCGATGACCAAGGGAAATAGGGATTCATTTTTATACCGGGTGCTGAATGAGTTAGGCGAACATAGGATATTAACATGCAAAAACTTATTTTTGCAAATTCCTGCTTCCCTAATTATTTTAGAGAAAAATTGAAAGACACAAATATAATGTAGAAATATAAACTACGAATGATAAGAGCATTAGATTCTATCTAGCTTTTACGTAAATGATCAAAAAATCCCTTTGAAATTGTTAAAATTTTTATTTATCAAACTGGCCATGTATAAGTTTCCAAGGTAATATTCCATTTTATGAAATTAAAATTTACTAAAGTGCAAAACTGTCAACAACGTGCAATTGTTTTTTATTACTTATCAAAAATAATTACCTCGGAAACTTCCATGGCAAGTCTGATAAATAAAAGTTTTAACAATTTCAAAAGATTTTTTTGACCATTTACGTAAAAGCTAGATAAAATCTAATGCTCTTATCATTCGTAGTTTATATTTCTACATTATATTTGTGTCTTTCAATTTTTCTCTAAAATAATTAGGGAAGCAGGAATTTGCAAAAATAAGTTTTTGCATGTTAATATCCTATGTTCGCCTAACTCATTCAGCACCCGGTATATAGAAATTTCCTAATAAAAATATTTTTAAAAAATTTTCGTTTGCCGCCCTTAATGCTATCTGCTACTCTTAAAAATGTTCTGCCCAAAGAAGTAAACTCTAACGATCTATTATTTCAGAGTAATATAAGATTGATGGTTGACCTTTACTTCCTCCTTTTAGCTATGCAACTGTAGATGAGGTAAACTAGAAAAAATGGGAAAAGGCATTCCAGCAGTAGAAGGCTAATAACGATGAACTTTATAACGTTTTAGTTTGTACTTTGCTTGGTACCATCCATCCAACGGGATGGGACGTTTCGGCGCAGCCGGTTCGGCGCGACCGTTTCGGCGCGAGCCGGTTCGGTGCGAAGACTTTTCGGCGCGAGCCGGTTGGGCGCAAAGGTTTTTTGGCGCAAGCCCATTTTGGCGCAAACCAGTTCGGAGCGAAGACTTTTTGACGCAAATAATTACAAACATTTAATTTTCCTTGAATTTCAGTCTTTTAATTTTTTTCTTTGAATTTTAGTCAGGCAGACATTAGATACAAAAAGATACAACTATTCATCTAATAGTTACAAAATAATCATTTGAGTTTGATTTTGATCGCACTTGGTTAAGTTTTTTTCTGATAAAGACTAGAAGTTCTATGAGCGTGAAATCGTTACCAGAAAGATGGCAAAAGGTCATCAGACAAAATGGAAAATATATAATAAATTGATTGAAGTTTATTTTTAGTACAAAAACAAATTGCAACAGAGACGTGCTCAAGGGGGGGGTTGAGAAAATACTAGAAAGCCGGCAGTTTTTAATCTAGAATTGTGGTTTTTGTATAATCAATTTTTAAACAATACAATGCAAAAAAAAATTATTAACCACACTACATAATATTCATCAATATTTATAATTTTTTAAACTTTTTTTTATTGTTATTTTTGTTTTTATCTAATAGAATGTCAATACAGAACATTATATAAGGGGGGGAGCTTGGGGGTTTAAACCCCTTGCATGACATAGCTATGAAGTAAAAAAAGTTTTAAAAGCTTTTTTTTGGTAAAACCCTTCTCGTAGCATAAAAAAAAAATTGTTTTAGGTAACCCCCCCACATGACTTATGTCTAGCTACGGTCCTGTGTCAATATGACATCCATAGTTTTCTGTAAGTTAAAATGCATATATGATTAATTGAATAAACCATTAATTAAACCGACCGATCAGATAAAAGTCAAATAATAAATAATTTTCTACATCCGCATAAATAATGATTTATGTTTATAAAAAGTATTTTATGCCTATGATATTAAATTATCGCGCCAAATCTGTTTGCCCCGAACCGTTCTCGCGCCGAACCGGCTCGCGCCAAACCGTCTTTGCGCCGAACCGTTCTCGCGCCAAACCGTTTTTGCGCCGAACCGTCTTTGCGCCGAAACGTCCTAGACCGTCCATCCAATGGCATTGAAAAAGAAATTGAAGCAAACTTACAAAACAAAAATTATTTAGTGAACAAAAAAACTAAAAAATTAATTAATCATCTACAAGTAGATATTAAATTTTATACTTCTTTACAAAAACTATTTTGGTACAGACTTAAAATTTTGAAATTAAAATTAATTTTGAAACAATAATGTAACCATCAATATAGCCGCTATAATTGGTCACATATAAAAACATTATTGCTTTTAAATGAATTTTAATTTTAAAATTTTAAACCTGTACCAACGCACTTTTTATGTTTACTTAATTAATTTTCTAATCATTAAAAAATATTTTTTAAAAACAGTACAGTCTTGACTTGTATTTTTAACATTTTAAGTTTAACTCGCGCGACTAGAGTCGCATTAACTCAAACGTACTTACGAATATGTAATAAAATTTTTAAGTACGTCCCTGCTACATTTTAGTTTAACAGGTTGGCAAAAGTCCCCAAAGATGGCGTAATTAAAACAATTATTAAAAAAAATGTGACAAAATTACAGCCGGTTATAACCTCAAATTTTTAAATATATTCACGTGTGGTTTTGTGCTAACAAAATGAAACGCTTGTCAGAAGAAAAAACGAGAATTTTGTTCGAAAAATTGTCAAAATTGTAAGTAACCTTTACATCATATTTATTATCGTGTAATTATGACATTCAATGTTTTTAGTATTGGAGCCAATATTAAACAGTTGATCGAACGACCTGATGGCGTTTATTGCTTCAGAGAGCAAAAGGATCGCGTGTATTATGTGGCAGAGAAGATTTTAAAGTTAGCTGAAACTTTACCGGCTGAGCAGATTGTCTCAATAGGCACATGTTTCGGAAAATTCACGAAAAATGATAAATTTCGCTTGCACGTCACTTGTTTGAATTATTTAGCTCCTTATGCTCAGGTTTGTTTTTAAAGTGATTTATATTAATGCTTAAACTGTAAAACGTTACCCTTCAATTAGTTGCAAAGTATTGAAGTATACAAAAAGAATTTTGTGTATTCCTTCAGCTGTCCCAGAATTATTTCTCAAATTTCAGAGGGTACGATATGAAAAAGTTGAATAACTGCTTTAAACAATTTTTTTTACATTTACTTTTCTTTTTAAACCAAATTTTGATATTACGAAGAATGCTCTTAAACTCTTATTACTCTTCCTCGTGTTTACATGAGCAAATATTTTAAAATTTTTATCTATTGAAAATAAATTTATTGGTATTATTTTTTATAGTGTAAGATCTGGGTAAAGCCCTCCATGGAGCAACAATTTTTATATGGTCGTAATATCACCAAAACAGGAATGGGAAGAATTTCCGAGAACGCTGAAAAATATCAAGGAGTTATCATCTTGAATATGGCAGACCTACCACTAGGTTTTGGAGTAACAGCGAGGTCTGCTGCAGAATGCAAACAAGCCGATCCGTTGGCGATAGTTTGTTTTAATCAAGGAGATGTAGGTGAATATGTGAGATCCGAAAGTGCCCTATTGTAAGAATAGGTACCTACTTTTTTTTTACGGCTTTCTGAATGTTTTTTTTTATTATAATGTAAATAAGTACTTTAAATATAGGTAATTTTGTTAATAGATTATTTTTGGTCCATAATACCTTTTTATTCGTCCTATAAGAAATTAGTGGTGAATCCAGTAATTTGCTTGGGGATAACAAAATAAAATTTAATTAAACAGAAAATTATCAAAGTTACAAAATAGTAGTTTATATCACAAAGATGTAAACCGATACTTTTCAATATGAGTGGCATGGTTTATAAGCAGAGTCGCCAGGTCAAGGGAGTAATAAACATTTTTCATGTTTAAAAACAAGACAGCATTCAATATCCAGAACAATTCATATTCTCGGAAAAGAGAACTAAAACCCGGACTTGGGCGTGTAACTAGAAGCTTTGGACCCTTGTACAAAAACTTTTTTGGTTCCTTATATTGCAGTTTGGGAGAGGGGGAGATTTTTGTGTAGTTTAATATCTATCTATCTTTCAAAATCACATATATAAAAGACCAGCACGCTGCTGCTTATTTTTTTAATTTTTTGCTGTTAATTTTTAAAACACACAACCCGCTCTGATTGGTCGTTGTCGTTAATCATACCAACTTAAAACAGGGTGCTCAGCTGGTTACTTTTTTAGTAACTGGTTATTTTTTTATGATTGGATTACTTTAAGTTAAAGTAACCAAATCATAAAAAAATTAAAGGACTTTTAGTTAAAAAACCAAATTATAAAAAAGTAACCAGCTGAGCACCCTGTTAAAATCACCTCCCCTGGGATCCAGTTGCACACCAATCAAGTTTTCAACCTTGATGGGACGCCCGTTCGTCTTTGAGCCAGCTATATTAATTAAATGATCCAATATTTTACCAATTTAAAATCGCCTACCTTGGGATCGAGTTGCGTACCAAACAAGTTTCAACTAAGGTACTTATATATCAATTTTATCTCGGTAAATCCGAAAATTATCCATCCAAAAAATTTAAGCTTCGACTTTTACATTTTCAACAAATGCATTTCACAATTGCTTCCATACACATATGAAGTATTTCACAATAATAAACGGGCAGCACATGCTACACCTCTACCTCCTCCTTCAACGTGCCATTTTTGTAAGACACATAACGCACTCTGATTGGTTGTTGTCGAGGGTTTTTAGCAACTTCAAATCAACTTCTCTGGGATCGAGTTGCACACCAAACGAGTTTCCAAAACGGTCGTCCACGGTGGTGGGACGCCCGTTCGCGATTGAATCAGCTATATAATAATCCTTATTATTTATAAACTTGAGGACGTTTGAACGCAAACAATTAAAATTGTCAGTATTAGGGATTTATTTTTTTTTAATGAAGATTGTAAAACAAGAAATCCATCGGTTGAGCTTATGTTAGTGTTGGTGTTTGAAAACAATTTTTTTTAATTAATATACCGCTAAAATAGAGATCCACCGGCTAGCTACCCGTCCTTGGACGGGCTTTCCACCTAGTATATAATAAAATCATCCATAAAAACCATAATTTGATCTAAATAAACAATAAAGTGCTTCGGTCGGGGGGGGGGGGGGAGTCCATATTGGTTTGAGAGCTAGAGCGCGCACAAAATTCGGTGACACAAAGGCATTCAGATATTTCTTGATGTGGATACATTGTTGTAACTTTTTTTTATTTCTACCATTAAATTACATTAGCACTGAAAGTATTGATTTTATTGAGTTTGTTAAATAAACACTGAAAAGAATTAATGGCATTTGTATTACAATTTATTGTAGCACAAAGTACTAAAATCTAGTGATAAGTACTAAAATTTGTATTTGGCTGGTGATAGATAAATACAAATTTATACTTCAATAAATGTAGTAATTACTTTCATTTATTGCGACAATATTTGTAATTGATTCTGAGGAAGAGGAAATAAATAAAATAAAACACCTAAAAACGTAAATTAATTAACAAATTTTAATTTGTCTAATATACCTACAAATAATCACCGGTGTTTACAATTAAAAACTAATTACCTATTTGTTTACCATAAAATATTTAAAATTTTGCTAATTTTAAAAGTTTAGTAAACTTTCTGATTTTAAATTTTCAATTTTGTTTTAAAAAAAAGATTCGCCCAACGTGGGGCTCGAACCCACGACCCTGAGATTAAGAGTCTCATGCTCTACCGACTGAGCTAGCCGGGCAATTACAAAGTAAACCACACATTTAACTTTCGCAATATATAATTTGAAAATGAAATAATCTCTTGAAAACGAAGTTAGTTCTTTATTATTTAGTTTTTATACAAATTTGTCTTATTACATACAATTCCTACAAACTACAAAAATATTAGTAAAATTATTTTTAAAAAAGTAAAGCTAAAGAACATATTACATATAAATCCGCGCTCTAGGTTTAGAGAAATTGACTATTTGTGAAAATAACCATTTCCAGATTTTCTGAAAGGTTAAAAAGTGGACCGTGGTTCATCGTTCGTGAGTGTAATACATTCATAAAAATATATTGTAAATATTGATAAAAGATACTATAACGTAAATTAAAAATAAATAATTTCTGCAAAAATCAACATTTTAGAGAATTTATTAAAAATAAAATGTTGCTTATTTACTTTTGTACTTACCTCGTAATTTTGTTTTAAATCAAAAGTACTCTGTGATACCTATATTTTAGTATTTACAAATCGTCAGGAATATATAATGGATTTATTTGTGTTGTTATTTTTATCCTGCGTATCGTTTTTAGTGGGTGTAGTTTTAACAATCGTAATACAATATTATGCATTTATTAATTATTTTCAAAAAAATCCTGCCGTTACTCCTCCAAAGAAACCTCACATCGAATCAAGTAGTTTACCTGAGGTAACTAAATAGGTATGATTTTTCCTTCACTTTTTCTAATCCTTGTATTTTTAAGAATTTGAAAAAGAAATTGGAAGCGGATGGATATGATGGTACCGATTCCAGTTTGGCTGTTAATTTACTCTTTCAATTTTTATTTAACGAATTGCGCCACTCCGATGCTATTAAAAGGTGGCTCTACAAGAAATTGACTTTGGAATTTGAAGAACTTATCACCAAAACTACAACTGGAAAATTTTTTGACAATGTTACTGTAATTTTGTTTTATGGTTATTCATTTGTTGTAGTACAAAATTTTGTTTTTAGATTAGAGACATGAATATGGGATCTGAATTTCCTGATATTCAAAGTATTTCGATTGACAGTGTAAAGTTGGATAAAACTGAAGGTCACGTCGATACCCTAAATTTGTGTATAAAATTGGAGTATTCAGGAAATTTTTCATTATCGGTGGTTACCAGAATGAAATTTGGCAAAACTGGATATTTATCTATTAAAGGTAAAGACATATTTAATATTAATTTAATGATTGAAAGTTTTCTAAATTATTTATGTATCCATTGATTATTTTCTTCAACTTTGTCGAACTTCTTACTATCATACAATTTATTGATGGGTCAATAATATTTAACCCTATATTTAATTAACTTGTTGGAGTAAATCAATTGAAATAATTGCTTAAATAAGTTGTTATAAAAATCAAATTAAATAATTAGATTTATATGACCCGGTACATTGATTTAGCTTTATTAATTTTTGAACAGTTCTAAAAGTAGGTTAAGTTTAAATCCATAATTTAAACCAATAATAGCTTTTACTTTTCATTTACAAAAAACTGCAGATCAGAAATTTACTTTGAAAATGTTATTTATATTTGTTTTACTTGCTGCCCAACTTACGTCGGGCTATAAAAAATTGGAGTTTCACACTCATTTGAGTGTTCCCCTCCACGGAAATCTTTAGTAAAAGGCGAAAGATTTATTCGCTCTGAAGGGAAACCAGAGTAATTCAAAATTGTCAAATTTGTCTTCATATTAAGTACTGTGGAAACAACCATTAGGGAGTGGGGATGGTTGCGCCATCTAATGTTTACATTTTTGTTCTTCAATTTAACCAATTAAATTTTTTAAAAATAACTATAATTAAATGATTGGAAAGATTTTTATGTGGAATTTTATAAAAAAATCTATAACTTTATAAAATTTTGATAATCACTTGTAAAATAATATTTTTGAATTAAAAAAAATTTATGGAAAGGACTGCTCCCCTAATTTATTCTTTTTAATGTATTTTCTTATTAGATTTTATTACTTTTACATTATTTGTTGATAGTATTAAATGTTAATGAATAATCTTGCATTTATGACAAAATATTTTTTAAATCGACTCGACTTGTGGACCTTTTCAAAAACTAAATTTTCTAGGCTTTAAAATACTGTTTACCTGAAAACATAGCTGATTAATTTGAAATTTTGGCAAGATTTGCTAATCAGATGAAAAGAGTCCTTTATTGGCATGTCATCTACAGGTGGCTCTATAGTAGAAAAGCAAAAAAAAAACAAATAAACAATTTTTGTGAATGAAAGTCTTTTTACTAAAATAGAATTTATTTAAATTCATTGAAATCAAATAAGTAAGCGATAATAATTAATTTACAAAATGAGGTTGTTTGAATTTTCAATATTGAATATTTTCTAAAACAAAAGTATGTAAATAAATAAGCAACATTTATGACAAAAATCATTATACTACTTGATTTTAACGAAAAATATGTCATTTTATGCGTTCCGAAACACAAAATTTAAGTTCGGAATTTCAAGATTGTTGTAACAATATTTTGGTTTGTTTGTATAAGATAGTTTTTCAAAATGGGTTGGAGAGTTATTTCTAAAATGTAGTTACTTTTTGCAATAAATATTTAAGAATATAAATATTCACTCACTTATCAAAAAATTTGGTGTTGGTTTAAAATACAGTAGCAGTTCGATTCTGTGAACTAATAGAAATCAGATGAGTTCATATTATAATAGAGTGTTTATATAATCAAAAATATTTTTATTTAGACATTTCAATTTAAACAATCTTTAAAAGTAGGTAATTACCTATAATTAATTAAAAAATTGCGCGATTTTTTTTTTTTTTAATTTTTTAGATAATCTGTTTTGCAGTGGTTTCTCTCGGCACTTTTGAAAAGCTAATAAGTAATTGTTATTATAAATATTCCTTTTGTTCCAAGAAATAACCTTATTAAGGTAGTTTCAGCGTGAAACCATTTTTCGATAGATTTTTTTAAATTTTTGTTTATAAGCTAAGAATATCGTTTATTAATAAATCCCCAAGTTTTAGAATTTTTGACCGTTTAGAAGCTAAGATAATTAATAACAAAGTTAGCAACGTTAGCAATTTTCAGGCTCACCTCCCATTTAAAGGATGTAAAACTTTCTGTCCGCCCAACTATTTTCCATTGTACAAAGAAAACCGCTCGATCGAATTTTGCACAAAATTTAGGAGAGTAAAGAAAATTGTTTTTTAAGCAAATTAAAAAAAGAAAAATAACACTTCGCCGTTTTGTATTCGAGGTATAATAATTTAAAATATCATTTTTGTTTAATTTCATCACGTTCTTTTTACGTTCAATGGTGATCTGGCAACGCTGCGCATAAGTATGTGTCAACGAATGACAGTTTGATGTGGAAGAACTGTCAAACATACAAGTCCTGTAACCATAAATCATAATTGTTTAGACATTTTTTCAGTGCAACGTTGCTAGATCACCATAACCAAAATTATTTGATAGTAGGTGTGGGTATTTGTGTGTGATTTCAAGCTGGAACTACCTTAAATGCTTCTTTTGTGTTTATTTAACTATTTTTTCTTTCCAAATCATCATAATCTTTATCATTTTTTATTTGATTCGGGTATAAAAAACCAACATCAAAGATATTACCTATAGTTACTTATAAAAACTTGACGAAATCTAATAGATAATTTTAAAATTAAGAGTTTAAAGGGAGATCAAGTTTGAATCCATAATTTAAACCAATAATGGTAGCTTTTACTTTTCATTTAGAAAAAAACGGCAGATCAGAAATATAATATAATAAATGTTATTTATTGTATTTGTTTTACTTGCAGCCCAACTTTCGTCGGGCTATAAAAAATTGGAGTTTCACACTCATTTGAGTGTTCCCCTCCACGGAAATCTTTAGTAAAAGGCGAAAGATTTATTCGCTCTGAAGGGAAACCAGAGTAATTCTAAATTTTCAAATTTGCATTCATATCAAGTATTGTGGAAACAACCATTAGGGAGTAGGGATCGTTGCGCCATCTAATGTCTAAATTTTTCGACATTAGTCGAAAGTATTCGTTTACATTACGTTTTACATTACGTATAGATGGCGTTGTAATTCAACAACATGGACGACATAAGTAGTACATCTGCTAAATTAAACCTATGTTAAACATTGTATTTTACGTTGTTTACATTGGAAATCGTGTTTTTAAATCAATTTAGTTCGTATTAGTTAATTATATAACCTCCGATTTGTTCATATTTAACGATAAGTACACGCTAAATATTACTTAAGTTAGTTACCATTAAGGACACTACGTGGCGTTTCACTAATGTAAAACGCCATATTGGCGCAAGGTAGATCTATATACCTTGATATTGGCGTATAATTCGATTCGAGTATAAAAAACCAACATCAAAGATATTACCTATAGTTACTTAGAAAAACCTGACGAAATCTAATAGATAATTTTAAAATTAAGAGTTTAAAGTGAGGATCAACTCGTATATTTGGGGGAGGTGGGGTTTTTTAGGACCTCCCCCTCATTCATGGCATAAGTAACACAACATGTTGCTCGAAGCAAATGTAGGCGAGGTTTAGTTATTAAATTGAGTTGAAAACAAGGCAAAACTTATTAAAAAAATGTTTAAAAATAATAATCGGGAACTTCCCCGTGAGCACTGTTGAGGATGAATATTAAATATTGATTAATTTAGACAAAATTGATTGTAAAGTTTCGATACTTTACGTGTTGCATTGTGTTGATGATCTGTGTGTTCGGCGAAAATACTTACAACAAAGCTTGGAAAGAGCGGGAATACCGTAGTCTACGTTTATTTGTGCTAGCAACAACATCAACTAAAAATTATGTTTTTCATTGCATATCGTTAATTTAGAAATCCCGATTTATAAGGTTACAATAACGGGCTTGGACTTCTTGATTTTTGAATTTCGTAGGACTAATAATAGAAGCCCCTAAGCGTATTATTTTTGACCCTAAAAAGAATCGGACGCGTTGGGTAATGGTAATTTAGACTGGGTAACGATTCACGATTTGCTGCATTCATAATTATTAATTACTGCGTGAGTATTGCCAAAGCGAATATAGCAGCAACAGTATGTTTGACATCTGCGGAGCAGATCCGAGCGAAGTTGGGAATTTTTGACCTGTCATTGACGTTGAACTGTCTTGTAAAATGAAAATAAATAAAATACTGTGATTTAATATTTGGGGGGGGGGGGGGGAAGCAATGTAGGTGCTTTGGCTTGACTGGAAGAAGCATCCTAGGTGCTTCGCTCTGGAGTACAAGATGCGAAGCACTGATGTGTAAATTTAGCTGCTTGGTTCATCATCATAGAAAAGCAAAAACAAAACAAAAATTGCAAGAGCGATCGTCATTCGACAGGCGGATTTCTAAAAAAAAAAGAACCTAAATTACAAAGTTTAATTTTGTCCAACATTTGAAGGACGCATCTTGATTGTTTGGTTTCACAGATGTTGAGCTAGTATTTTGGGTCCTGGTTGGTTAACGAGTATAATCTTGGGGGGGGGGGGGGGCTCAAATGAAAAGTTTTTAAACATGCACATGCGAAGAATGTTCACTTGTATTGTATTGTATTTTTCAGTTTTTGGCTTTATTTAACCCCAATTTTGAAAGATTCGCAAATTTTTTTTATATTTGATATTTACACCCTCACCTACCTATTTTTACTATAGTAAATTTTAGAATCGCTTTTTCTCAGAAATGGTGAATCTTAGAAAAAAAAGTGTAAGAATAACTTTTGTAGATAATTAAATGATCTACAATTTTTGGCTGAACTAATTTTCTCATAAAACTAAGCGTTTCGCTAAAAAATTCAAAAAACCCATGGTTGCAAACTTTGACCTCTCATAAAATTTTTTGCACACATGGGATCGATGGGGACTTTTCACAATTTCATTATAATGGTATTCCTAACGTTCATGTAAATTTTCAGCTTCTTGAGAATTTATGCAAGGGTCAATATCTATTTTGACTGGGCTATAGGTCCTACCCAAAGTAGGCGCGAGAGGGGGATCATTTATTGAAGAACGATGTAGGCTTGATTGTTTAATAGAAGATAACATAATTTGATTGGTTGGTTTATTTGTCTTTGCTGAAGGGTTAAAATATTAAATTGATAATAATCAGTGTGCAAAAAAAAACTTTTTTAATCATCAGAAATGTAAATCAACTTTAGTAAACCAATTTTTTGCCTCGATTTCAAATCTATAATTAGATATTTTCTAGCACTTTGAGATTTTTAGTTACGAAAGTTTTTAAATTTTGGTGGATTAAACACATTAATAATGAAATATAATAACAAAATTAAACTCTTATATAATTTAGGTCCAGTTTATCAATCTCTAGTTAGTGTCCCAAGTAAATTTATCAGACAAGTAAGTATAAATTCAACCAATCATCAAACCGCTATCACTATCTCTCAAAGCTGTTTGATCTCTAGTCGAATTTTCATCACGTTCCAATTCCATTTCTTCTTCAATATCAAAATTCAGATTCTATTCTGGAGGTACCCGAATTGGTATTGAGTAATCATACAAAAAATATTAGGATGATTTTTGCACTGATGATATACCGTTAAATAAAATATCATCGCTCGTGAACAAAAGTAATCACAGTAATGATAAATGCAATTAACAATTTATGCATTTTAAAAAACTATGTGCTAGAAAAAAAACTAAAAGCAGATTTGAAATCGACGTAAAAATATTTATTTAATTTTAATTCAGTTTAAATCATTGAAAATTTGTTGTCGACCAGTGATAATTAATTGATTTATCAATATTCGATTATTTTAGTGAAGCACATCAGTGGTTCAGCACGACTTCAATTTACTCGCCTTCCGTATACGCATTGGTCTTTTAGTTTCTACGGAGATCCTGTAATAGAATTAGCAGTGGAATCTCATTTTCAAGGCAGACAATTGCAATCTAACGTTTCCAATTTAATTGTAAACCAAATCAAGAAAGCAATTAAACGAAAACATATTCTTCCAAATTATAAAATACGGTAGATAAATAAATTGTTATCTAATACAATAAAAATCATTTTACTTATACAAATTTCAGTTACAAGCCATTCTTTATGAAGACTGATCCAGGTCAACTCGATTTAGAAGAGAGTGAAATTATTCCTCAGGGACAATTGGAATGTTTGTGTATAGAAATGAGTCGACTTGCCATTACTGATGATATTGTGCAAGTTTACTGTACTTTGACTGTTGGTGAGTTTTAAAATTATTACCTTATATTCGTTTCACTTTTATTGTTTTCAAGATTCTTCGTCATGGATTTGTTTGTATCAGAAAGAATCTATCATGTATGTTGTATTAGAATTAACTGTTAGTAAATTAAAACAACAACCAATCGGTGTTACATTCAAACAGGAGCAAAATTTGATAGTTGTTGATTACGTAATACCTCAAAGTCTAGCTGATAAAGCAACACTTAAATCTGGCGACATTCTTCTTGCTGTGGATGGAAAATCACTGAACAGCGTAGTACATATAAACAGATTTTTAAAATTATTACCAGGCGGTAATTTTAGCATACGAATTAAAAGAATAGTAGGAAATTATACAATAAAATCTAAATATTTTGAAAAGACTGATTTAAAAACCCCACTTGTAAACACCAACAGTATTAATGATAGTGATTTGTCACAATTCGAACCGGATGGTTGTGCTGGTGACACTAAGTTGACAAAGAGTAACGAGGAGACACCAAGAAGAAATAAAAGTAACGATAAAATAGCCATTCCAAAACTTTTGTCCAGTAGTAACGAAAATGTTTCCAAGTTGGCGCATACGTTAGGGAACTTTGCTTTAAGAAAAAGAAAACCATCTATAGAACGTACTTCTAATGACAGTAGTAACAAAACGACTCCAACACAATCGAATGCATCAACTCCTCAACATATACCAATGAAACAATCGTCTAAAATAGATCTCATATCGGAATCCTTGGAGGGCGATAATGAAGAAACTGAACCGGAAAGTAGTACTCCGGTAGAGTATACAGAAATTTGGAAAGGAAAACTTAATGAAGCAGTTTGTGTTGTAAATTGTAACGACGAGTTTTCTTTTAATTTAAAAGACGCTGACAAGTATTTAAATATCAACGTTTTTGGAGTAACTAAAACTGGTAAAGACGTTTTGTTAGGATACACAAATATTTCGTTAAGTCAAATCCTAACAGAATGTAACAATTCAATGCTGGGACACTATGTTAAACGCTTTTCATTTTTACCACCTACCAGTACACCTCCAACCAGGTAATTATAAATTTTGTGCTACTAAATTGCCTTTTCACTCTTTTATTATTGCTTAGCCATTCACATCCCCTCATATCACATTCCGGATTCGAACATGTTTTTTGTTATGGAGATGCACTGTTATCTTTTATGTGGACCCATGACGAAACAGCAGAATTAAAGAGGCAAATTTTAACTGATAAAGAAATTGTTGCTTCCGTTTCCACAAAGCATGATTTTATTAGGACTCAGTTTCATCGCACCACCCATTGCGATTTTTGTTCTAAAAAGGTTGGTTAATTTTAAAACGAAATTGTGGAATTATGCCAATCAAATTTTGAATGATTTTAATCATTTGATCAAACGTGAGCCATTTGATAGAAAATAAACCAAGTCATATAAAAATCAAACTTATGTATTTAAAAAATCACGCCATGACCTTTCACATAAAAGGCTGCAATAACCATAAGAAATAAGAAAAAATTGCTTTTAATAAATTTTGGAGGAAAATAAAATTTCTATAAAAATGTTTAGTGACGTTGAATTACTGTTAATTAAATACGTTTCTTAGCTCTCCTGTAAAATGTTAAAACTGTGTGTCATTTGAATCTTAGAGCGACCAAATGGTACAGGTTCAACAGAGCTGTTTTTCAACAATAACGAACAATAAGAATGTTTTTCAACAGAGTTCATATGAAAAAGATGACTGGGCGGGAACATTTCGTCGTACACATGGGCGTCCATAAGATCATTTTCAGAGGGGGGGCAAAATTAAAAAAAAATTATTATAAAAGAATTTTAATCATTTAAAACCGAAAGTTTTAAAAAATTTTAAAAACTTGGGCTGGTGAAATATTAAATGTCTAAAAAAAATTTAAGCAGCCAAGAGCCAGGGGGGGCAGACGACCCTCTCCCTCCTCCAATGGACGCCCATGGTCGTGCATTTAATTTTAGTTTCTGCTCATTAAATTCAACGAAAAAAGAAGTGAAACTTTTAAAAATATGATTTAACCATGCTAAAATTTTCCGACTAGTCTAAGAAAATTTGACATAATTCTGCTTTTCAATCCCTACAAATTAAAAAAAAAAGATCTCAAAATTCCGCTTATAACATCTTCAAAAATTATGAATTTGAATCGTGCTTGAACTGTGTTAATGTTAGCAACAATTGGTAATAAGTTCTCATGAGCTTGTCGTTAGTTAGTTTGCCTACTAAACCATACATCATGGATTCGGTCCTTAGACCCGTCAATTTTCTTTTTTTCAAACAAGTGGAGATTTCAAGAAGAGGTATTATGTTATATCTCTTATATAAAATATTATCTCTTCTTGAAATCATCTTACAATTAATTAATCTACTACTATAATTAATTTTAATAAAATTCTTAACCCTGACTGACAGACAACGCACAGCCTAAACCGGTGGGTCTAGAAACATGAAATCATTGTCCTAATGATTACTGAGACCCGGTACTTAATACCTCTGCTCATTTCATGATTATAATTTATTTTATATGACATTCGGGGTGCGATTAGAGCCGCATCCCTCGTCAAGCCATTTGGAGGGTTGATTGTCCCCCCCCCGTTTTTGTCTGTCCAGCTTGTGACCGTGGGATTCGAAATCTTGACATTATGGAGCCATTTTCGGACTTTCCGTCTGCAAGGAGGTTTATGGGTGTGACCCCGGCACATTGCAGCTTTGGCCCTAGGCGGACACCCAATTGCTCAAACGTCAATCTATCCCCGACCTATCGTCGAGGAAGCATGAAATTTTGCACACGAGTTTCTTATATAACGTAGGTGAGCACTAAGAAAACAACCACATCTGATACTCATGGGAGGTCAACGCGACAAAAGGCCGTTAAAAAATAATTTTATTTTAATTAAAAGGCGTTGTAGGCGGAATTTTGATATCTTTTTTTTTAACTTGTAGGGATTCCAAAGCAGAATTGTGTAAAATTTTTGTACAGTCAAGTAGTCAATAAATACATGGATTTAATAAAAAAAATGTTGTGTATGGGGGCCCATTCCATAATGCATAACACAGCTAATAATTGCATTGTTATAATTTGGATTTTAAAGTGATGTGACTGAAGTTAGAAACGAATTTGTATTTAGATTAAGAAATAGGCGTTTCAAGAGAAGCGATACGCTATCTGATGGAAAATTTTGTACTAGAGGGAATGTGCTGGAATGCCATCAATTTTATTCGGCATAAGTGCACAGTTGTGTACTGATTATGTTTTTAATATGATAGATATCTTATCCGCTGCTTGTTTGTTTGTAATATCATGGTCAATTCATTCATTTATTTAGTAATTGCCTCTTCACCTCTAGTACCAACATGGCCGATGGCGGCGCTACAATCTTAAATTGAAACGCCTATAGATTCAAAAATAAAATTTTGTAAAATGTGCATTTTTAATACAATTTTTGAAAGCCAACAAGGTATGATAACTTTTCATCTATTGGGAAACCCTAAATGGTATTAAAACTCATAACTAATAAAAATTAAAAAAAAATTACAGCGTGCTTCAATCCGATCACCGCTCCATAATCGAGAATATTAAGTGACATAAGTGTACAAAATTATAATCTCCAACTCAGGAGACAAGGGGTTAGATTTGCTTGTCCAAATTTAAAATGAAATAAAATGGCACTGGACACTGTAGATTAAATGAACTTCACACGATGGGGTATGCAGATGACCCTATATGTGGTGGATGTAATGAAGAGGAGGAAACAGCTGAACATGTATTTTGTTACTGTCTGGCGTAAACTTTACTAAGAGGAGTTGTGTATTAGGATGCCAAAATCCTGGAGTTCATTCTACAGCTGAAGTGGCTTGGGGAGTGACAGGATCAGTGTGAAGCTGAAAACCGGAGATAGTACAATGGGCTCAATTTGGAGGCTTAAGTGCGTGGGAAGCTATCTTACACTTCACCGCAAATCCAGAAGCACTACAATTTTTTTTTTTAATTTTGAATTTGGACACCCAATCCCCTTGGGGGAAAATAGATCCCAATCTACCCCCTTATTCCCTGAGTTGAGGTTTAAAATTTTGTACACTTGTCACTTAATATACTCAATTTTTTTGAGACGGATGGGATTTTGGCACACTGCAATTTTTTTTTAAATTTTAACATGGAGTCGCAAATCCACCCCAAGACCTATGGGATGAGGTTTGAAAATTTTTGTTTGACAGCAGTTTTTGCATATTAAAAATAGCTGCTAAACGAATTGTAGCTCAGACTAATAACCTTCCATGTTTTACACTCCCAATGAGACTCGAAAAGTGTGACATGTTCCCATTTAATTTGAAACTTTTTTGTTTCTATCAAATGGCTCGAATTTAATTGATTCTGGAATCAATTCCATTTCAAGACTAAAATCAGTCAAATTTGACTAATCGAAATATCGTTTTGATATTTATTTACGATGCATCATAATTTTAATGGCACATTTCAAATTTAGAATGAAATTATTGGTAATAAAAATCTCAAATGTACCATTAAATAACCGTAAGTTATGATCCATTGTACATAAAAACTAAAACGGTGTTGCATACAACAATCAAAGCAGTTTTTTCAAAGTTTTGTTTTTAGATTTGGCTGAAAGACGCAGTTCAATGTAAAACGTGCAATTTGTGTTGTCACAAGAAGTGTTTAACAAAGTGCCAATTGAGTGTTCCTTGTACCGCTTCAGAGAGATCAGATAAAGCCGATCTAAATGACCTTTTACAACCAGAAATTACCATGACTGAAGTTCCACCTGAAGACTTAGATTTGAATTGTAGCGCATCTGATCAGAAACAAAATTTTAATGGTTTGAAACGCGTTAATAGTGCAAATAATCTTGCAATACCTGGTAATCACGTTTCACAATGTCAAAGTCGTAGTTTGCCACCCTCTCCTCAGCGTACTCCTCGAAAATTATCATTAGTTGCCAGTAATCCTTTTAGTGTATGTCTCGGAATACTTGATGAAGTACATCAACAACCAATTATGGCACCTGAGTTAATTGAGCGCACTGTTGAACAGGTACTGCAATATCCTTTAGATGAATCTCTCATGGATGCTGCAAAGGACACCGGAATTCAATTGTATTCAAATATGGAACATCAAATGAAAGTGGAAAAAATTAATTTAATGGTAATATTTAAGTACTACTTTGCTATTTAACTTTTAACTATTTAACTTTTTACTATTTAACAATTTGGTCAAATTTGGTAGGTTACGGAACTGAAAAAAACTTTAGATGAAGCAACGTTGGAACATATGACTTTAACAAAAGACATGAGTAATTCTAATAATGAAGTGGAAAAGGCAAAATTCGCTTTTCAAATTGGACAAGCCGATGCAAAAATTCAAGCTTTATCTGTTTTAATGCTGCATTATTGTTCTGGCTTACAGCATACAAAAGAGAAAATTGTATGAAGTTATGTTTTATTTTATCGATTTTTTTTTAACTTTGTAGAGGGGATTATTGCATTTTTAACGTTGTGATACTTTTGTAGTATTTAATATGTGTAAAATGTTTATAGTATGTAGGTGATTGCACTTGTTAAATTTTATGTTTTTATTCCATTTATAGATAGGACTGCACTGAAACTGACATATTTATTGATTATTATTTAAGCAAAAAATTAGGTATATACGATATACTTCATCTAGTCAATTATCAAGTTAGAAAATAAATTATTTAATGTAAAATTGATTTTTAATTACTCCTATAAAAATCGTTTATTTTCAGGGGTGGAGTGACTACGTGAAAAATGTGGAAAAATTCACACCAGCCTTCGTTCTTGTCTTTTTAATTTAATTATAATTAGAAAAACTTATATACACATACAATTTTTGATTTTATGAAAAGTATATGATATAAAAAAAATTTTCTTGATTTGCTGATTGCACTTCCAAGTTCAAATTTTGCTTGTATGAAACATTTAAGCTTAAATTAACTTTATTAATTCCCATAGCTGTGTAACGTAGGTACAAATTTCAAAGTGAGTACTTTTGAGTTTTACAGTTCATAGGAGAAATTGGTTCACGGAAACTTTACCGTGGGAATGACGTGCTTGAGTGCGGATTAACAAAATTCCACTGGATTTATTTACGGTTATTTTAAAAGTTGGAAAAACCTTGCAATGGCCACATCCGATTTTTTATATATCTTGGCTTTCTACAAGTTGAAAAATCATCTTTAGAAAACGAACATTATAATTACCTATTCTAGTTAAGAAGGGCATTTTTTTCAGGGCCCTTTTAATTTAATCAACAGATGGCGCCTACTTAAATATTTTTATAAAATAAGAGCAAATAAAATAAAAACACAATTCATAATTAAAGTTTAATTATCTTTTTTTGTAAGTGAGTGTGTTTTGACATACTCAATACGAACTCAAAATAGCTTAAGATCAAGAATATTGTTTATAGAATAGTATTATCTCAACGAATTTGCTATATTTTAAATATAGCAAATTCCTCTTATTTTATAAAAATATTTAAGTAGACGCCATCTGTTGATTAAATTAAAAAGGCCCTGAAAAAAATGCCCCTCTTAAGAGGAGCCCTTAATTCAGGGACTTTTAATTTAATCAACAGATGGCTCTTACTTAAATATTTTTATAAAATAAGAGAAATTTGCTATATTTATAATATAGCAAATTCGTTGAGATAATACTATTCTATAAACAATATTCTTGGTCTTAAGCTATTTTGAGTTCGTATTGAGTATGTCAAAACACACTCACTTACAAAAAAAGATAATTAAACTTTAATTATGAATTGTGTTTTTATAAATAAATATTACGAACCCAAAATAGCTTAAGACCAAGAATATTGTTTATAGAATAGTATTATCTCAACAAATTTGCTATATTTTAAATACAAAAGCCTCCTAGTTCTTTATAAAAACAGTTAAGTAAGCGCCATCTGTTGATTAAATTAAAAGTCCCTGAATTAAGGGTCCCTCTCATAGAATAATAGATATAAATGATGGTCCCAGGGTTGTAAAAAAATATGTTTTTTTTTCTAAATAAAACAAAACAAACGTTTTTTTATGTTTAAAACGGTTTTTTATTACTTTAGAAAAAAAACATGTTTTAAACAGAAAAACATGTTTAAAACAATGTTTGAAACTAAAAAAAAATTTGTGCCCTTATCTATCTTTAGCTCTATACACCTTCCGAGTAAGCATGCAAAACTGCCCCCGAAGATTTTTAAAAATCTATATGACCGTTTGATTTTTAATCAGAAAAAAATATTTTTCTGAAAATTTCAGCTTTCCTACTCAAAGATTTAATAATAATAAAAAAAAAGTGTTTTTGTTTTGTTTTTATTTTATTGTAATTGTTTTAAGGAATATTTTTTAATGAAACCTTTTTTGGTAAGAATTCTTGATAAAAGACTTTAAAATTATGTTTTTTTTAATAAATTCAATGAATTTACACTAAAAATTTACTTTTAAAAAAATCTCAAATGAGATTAGGGGGACGTGAGAGGGGGCCAGCCAAATCTTACTGCGGGGGGGAGGGGGGGGGGAAGAAAACCCCAAACACGCTTCACATAGTTTATGGACCCCCCTATGTAGATGTATCAGTGACTGCTTAGAATAGTAAAGTGTGTAGGACTTAAAGAGACGGTGGTTCGAACTTTTTTTATTTTTCATAAATTTTGAATAAATTATTATTAATAATTTTTATAAAAAAATTGAAAAATGTAAAAAAACATGTTTGACTTACACAGAATTAAACACCTGTTTTAAACGCATTTAAAACATGTTTAAAACAAATTGTTGTTTTAAATGAATTTTGTTTTAAACATGTTTAAAACACCTTGTCTAAAACAAAATGTTTTAAACATTACAACCCTGGATGGTTCCTCTTAAATCTAAAAATTTAAATAGTTGAGTCAAGTTGGACAAGCGGTGTAAGGCGCCAGAGCCAATAAAATGCACTGGTTATATTAAATGGTGAACGTGGGTTCGAACCCCGTGCTTCCTCACCATTTTCAGTATATGGACAAGTTCTACAAAGCAAGTATAAATTAAGAATAAGCTATACTGAGAATATGTCACACAAATTGCGTTAATAATCGTCGTATAACGTTTTATGTTTTTGTATAAATTCATTTACAAATTCATACATACAAATTCAAAATTGTATAAAAAAAGATCAGAGCGATAAGTATCCCACAATTTTTACAAGAAATAACGTTATACGACGAGACATATTCGCAGTATAGCTTATTCTTAATTTATACTTGCTTTGTAGAACTGGCATGTATAGAAGTGCCATATTATGTTTTAAATCTCAGGATAAGAAAAGGACTGCAATTGGTATAAAATTTTTGGTGACTTTTTTTGTTCATTGAGACTGACTATACTTTCCCATTTACGTAGTAAAGGAAAGTACTTTTGTAATAGTCAAAAACCAACTTGGTGTAGGCACATTAGAATTTCGATGTACTACAGGTATCATTTTGATCAAGGACGACTTTTATCTCTTTGCCGCAACCTTTTTTATTTGTGATTCGCTGATTTTTAATGACGCGCTTGAATGGATTAACAAGGCTCCCATCGTCTTAAAAATCTTTTAACAAAAAGAATGACAAATTATTGTATAGCCATTTAAAATATAAAGGAATACAATTTTTCACATATATTGCAAGAGTTGAGTCAGGTTGGCCGAGCGGTCTAAGGCGCCAGATTTAAGCTCTGGTTCACAATTGTGAGCGTGGGTTCGAACCCCACACCTGACAAGTTTTTTTAACCAAGTACAGTTTGTCTAGTTTAGTCGTAGTAAAATAAATGCTAATCTATATAATCTGGTTAAGGTGGCAGATCAATAGGGGCTGAACTTTTGTCAAGTTCAATTCAAAAACGAATAATCGTAGGAAGTTGAAATTTTCAGAATATACTGTCATGAAACGACTTTAAAAAGTCATTATTTTTGATAAAAATTGAGTCGAAATTGATAAGTTTGTTTTCTTTTCAAATTTTTAAGTTAATTTTTACGATTTATCAAAGAGACGCCCTGGTGTGATAGCAGGTGCGGTCGTTGATTATTATGTAGGAATTACCGGTTCGATCCCGGCAAAAGCTTGAAAATTTATTTAGATTATTGATATTTAAAAATTGTAATTAAAACAATTTAATTACTTAATAAAAGAGGAATCAATCGACTGAGTGTCGTGAGAAAGCGAACATTTAAGCCATTTTGGTTGAGTTATTTTTGGCCGCCGAAAAAGGCGTAAATTTGAGTGTTTTGACCGGTGAGATCGTCTTTGGTCTTGTGAGGACCAGAATTTTGTGAAGATTGGATTGGCGTTAATTTTTGATGATCAAGAGTTCTTTGGTCAACGATTTGGAATTTGAATTTGTACATGAATTTGGTCAATGGTTCGACATTCCTGCATATGGAACGAGGAGCTTCAATTGTATGGATTTTACAAGGTATTTTAAAAACTCAAATAAAAGTTATTTAACATTTTGATAAAATTTTTGCGTTAAGAGGGGCATTTTTTCAGGGCCCTTTTAAATTAATCGACAGATGGCGCCTACTTAAATATTTTTATAAAATAAGAGGAATTTGCTATATTTAAAATAAAGCAAATTCGTTGAGATAATACTATTCTATAAACAATATTCTTGATCTTAAGCTATTTTGAGTTCGTAATATTTATTTATAAAAACACAATTCGTAATTAAAGTTTAATTATCTTTTTTTGTAAGTGAGTGTGTTTTGACATACTCAATACGAACTCAAAATAGCTTAAGATCAAGAATATTGTTTATAGAATAGTATTATCTCAACGAATTTGCTATATTTTAAATATAGCAAATTCCTCTTATTTTATAAAAATATTTAAGTAGGCGCCATCTGTTGATTAAATTAAAAGGGCCCTAAAAAAATGCCCCTCTTAAGTGTGATATTAAAATTTTTTGTGGCGCCGATAAACTTAATTGCTGCTAATAGTTTGAATAATTTATTTCACATAATTTTTGTAAATATTATAAACTTTTTGCGAACACAAATACACCGTAGTTTGTACGAATGCGTTATTTTGCTATTCATGATTGTTTAATTTTCAATTGTAATAGCGCATTCGTATTTGCTAACACCAATTACACCATACGCTTTCAAAAACTCAAATCTGTGAGTTACAAAGGAACCCTTCTTGATAAATTTTTTATTGATTTTGAATAAATTAAAATTTTGATAATTGTAAATTTCGACTCGATTATTTCATTTCATCTGATGCCACCTACCCTGAGAAGGATTTTTCGAGCGTTCCCATTTTAGAGAGCTGCCGGCGCACTTTTGAGAGGTGTCTCGCCAAGAACACTTCAATACGTAAAATAGGATTTTACTTTACATAAGCTATTTTTCATTTAAAAAAAATTAATATAAAATTTTTTTTTTTTAATTTTCTATAAAATAAATTTTTGTTTTAAATACAAAATAGCTTATGTTATGTAAAACCATCTTTTATGTATATTCTGAAAATTTCAACTTTCTACGGTTATTCGTTTTCGAGATGAACTTGACACTAGAATTGAAGCAATATACATGAAATTTCAAATTTTAACCAATCAGAAGTAAAGGATCGAGTAATATCAATAAAACACACCAATAAAATATCATTAAGCAACTAGTGACATCTGTTGAATATTATTATCTACTCCTATTGATCTAGGACCTTAAGTGAATTATTTAAGACTAGTTGAAAAGCCCGTCCAAGGACGGGTAGCTAGCCGGTGGATCTCTATTTTAGCGGTATTAATTTAAAAAAATGGTTTTCAAACACCAACACAAACATAAGCTCAACCGATGGATTTCTTGTTTTACAATCTTCATTAAAAAAAATAAATCCCTAACACTGACAATTTTAATTGTTCACGTTCAAACGTCCTCAACATTGGAAACTCGTTTGGTGTGTAACTCGATCCCAGGGGAGTAGATTTTAAGTTGCTAAAAACCAACGACAACAACCAATTCGAGTGCGTTGTGTGTTTTAAAAATATGACACGCTTAAGAAGTTGTATGTGCTGCCCGTTTATTATTGTGAAATACATTTATTGAAAATGTAAAAGTCGAATATTAAATTTTCTAAATGGATAATCTTTGGATTAACCGAGATAAAATTTATATACAGGGTGGCCCTTTGAAAACGAAACAGACCTGTCCAAGCGTTTTTCCTTTTTTTATTTTTAAATGTCTTGAAATATCGGATTTATTTCGCATTTTTGCAGCTTCAATTTTTTTGTTGAATAATTGATAAAACTTTAAAAAAATTATAGAACTGAATTCAGGGAAGCAAGACCTTTCAAATGAGGTGTTACTTGCCATATCATCCCTATTATCATTTTAGGGGTTGTCATCGCAACTCAAAAGAATGAAACAATACGGAAGTAACATTAGTCGCAAAAGTTGTCCCTCTCAATGATAAAATTGACGTGTTTTTGTATTTCTTAAGAAAAAAATTCTGCTGGCCACAATCCCGTCTGTTTCGTTTTCAAAGGGCTACCCTGTAGAAGTACCCCAGTTGAAACTTACTTTGTATGCAACTCGATGCCAGGAGAGGTGATTTTAAATTGGTAAAAAATTGGATCATTTAATTAATATAGCTGGTTCAACCGCGGCAGGCCCGTAGCTAGGATTTAATTTGGGGGGAGGGGGCACTTAAAAAATTTAAATTTTTGGTGGTTCCCCTTCCGAGAATTTTTATTATTTAAACAAATATTCCTTTACTTAAAAAAATTTTTTTCTGAACATTTCGGGAGGGGAGGGGGAGCACGTGCCCCAAGGTGCCTTCCCCCTGGCTACAGGCCTGAACCGCCTGAAATCAAGGTTGAAAACTTGATTGGTGTGCTACTCGATCCCAAGGGAGGTGATTTTAAGTTTGTATAATTAACGACAACGACCAATTAAAGCGCGTTGTGTGTTTTTAAAAAATAACACGCCGCTACTGTTCCAACGTGTAATTTTTTTTAGAACACACAGCGCACTCTGATTGGTCGTTGTCGTCGGTAGTCGACGGACGGGCAGCTAGTCGGTGAATTTCTATTTTAAAGGTACTAATTTAAAAAAAAATTGTTTTTAAACACCAACACTAACCTAAGCTCAACCGATGGATTTGTCTTTTAACATTCTTCATTAAAAAAAATAAATCCCTATTACTGACAATTTTAATTGTTCACGTTCAAACGTTCTTAAGTTCAAAAATAATGATTATATAGCTGATTCAATCGCGAACGGGCGTCTCACCAACGTTGGAAATTTGTTTGGTGTGGAACTCGATCCCAGGGGAGTTGATTTTAAGTTGCTAAAAGCCAACGACGACAACAACCAATCAGAGTGCGTTGTGTGTCTTAAAAAATGACACGCTGAAGGAAGTGGAGGTACAGGAGTAGCGTGTGTTGGCCGTTTAGTATTGTGAAATACATTTATTGAAAATGTAAAAGTTTTATATTAAATTTTCTGGATGGATAATCCTCGCATTTACCGAGATAAAATTTATATATAAGTATCCCAGTTGAAATTTACTTGGTGTGCAACTCGATTCCAGGGGAGGTGATTTTAAGCTGGCATGATTAACGACAACTACCAATCAGAGCGCGTTGTGTGTTTTAAAAAAATGACACGCTGCTACTGCTGCTACTCAAGCGCGTCATTTTTTTTGGACACACAGCGCACTCTGATTGGTCGTTGTCGTCGGTCATACCAACTTAAAGTTACTTTACCACTCCATATAGAAATATCTATAACCTTTTCTGATTGGAGTACTAAGGTAATTTTAAGTCTGTACGACCAACGCCAACAACCAATCAGAGTGCTTTATGTGTCCTAAAAAAATGACACGCTGGAGGAGCAGCAGCAGCAGCGTGCTGGTCTTTTATATATGTGATTTAAAGCGCTCAAAGTAGGTTATTCCCTCCAAGAATTACACTGGTACAACGTTTAGTTTTTGAGCTGATTCATTTATTTACTGTACCATGTATTTACTTACCACGTGACGTCATGCGCAACAATTACTAAAGTGGAACTCGCATCTGTCATACCTTATTTATTTCATTATATCAAAGGTTTAAAACTTGATTGGTGTACAACTCGATCCCAGGGTAGGTGATTTTAAGCTGGTACGACCAACGACCAATCAGAGTGCGTTGGGTCTTCTAAAAAATAACACGCTGGAGGAGCAACAGCAGTAGCAGCTTGTCATTTTTTTTTTAGAACACACAACGCACTCTGATTGGTCGTTGTCGTCGGTCATACCAACTTAAGGTTACTTTACCACTCCATATAGAAATATATATAACCTTTTCTGATTAGAGTACTAAGGTACTTAATACCTAAAGTACTTAGTACTAAGGTACTAAGGCCAACAACCAATCAGAGTGCTTTATGTGTCCTAAAAAAAACTAAGGTACTTAGTACCTAAAGTACTTAGTACTAAGGTACTAAGGTCAACAACCAATCAGAGTGCTTTATGTGTCCTAAAAATATGACACGCTGGAGGAGCAGCAGCAGCAGCAGCAGCAGCAGCAGCAGCAGCGTGCTGGTCTTTTATGTTTATGATGTCACTGTTTTCTTTTTTTGAAAAATTGGTTTAATTTTTGCAATCAAAGGTCATGGGTCCACTGTGCTGTGATAAGCGCAAAAATTTTCTTTTTTTCTTTAAGTTTATTAATTCATCATAAAATGTAGTTTAACAGTATTTTAAGGTATGGTCTAATTTAATGATTGCTGATTTTACTATGAGTAATTCTTTTCTTTTAATTTTTGAAAAACGTAAAATTCATTTTAGAAATCTATAGTTGAGAACACGGGCACTGAATCATAAAGGCGGTCAATCAAAAAAATTTACAAATAATTTTAATTTATGTAGTGTGTATAATATTAACCACTTGATGCATCCATAAATTATATAATTTAGGTTTATTTAATTTGAAAATGTTTTTCTATCGAATAGCTCACGTTTCATAGATTCCTGATTTAGTTTATATTGAAATTCTAATTTAATTGGCTTTTTATTGAACTACTTAATAAATAATTTTTTATATACAAATTACTAGTTCAATTAAATTGAAACTTCCAAATACAAATTATAAATTTTGTTGTATTAAATTATCATTATGCTAATTAAGCATCCAGCGCATTTTTGGGTTGGGTACAATTCGTCGGGGCACCTTTGGCCAAAAGCTTCTAGCGCCACTTTATATGAACGTTTTAATCATACAGGGTGGAGATTAGTAACATTAGTAAGTCGCATTCGATCGCATAAAATATTTAAAACACATTTCTAGAGGGAAGTACTTCATCATCCACTATCCGCGATGATAGATAAAAAAAAATCAAAATTTTACAAAAAAAGAGGGTTCAGTATTACAGAAGAACATTTCATTAGCTGTAAGGTACAGTTAGCCTTGCCTATATATATATTTATATATATATTTTCTTTGCTTGCCTACCTCCAGTGCATTAGGAGCCGGAACGGGAAATGGTAAGAAGCACGACGGAAGGAGCTTCGCATGGAGTTAGTAGCCCCTACCTCGTCAAACGTCTACATTTAATTTAAGGTATTAAATTTATTTACCGATGGTAGATCCTAATCGGACACAGTTACGTTGTCAAAATCGACTCTACCCTCCGCTTCGCTCGGCTCCGCTTCAAAGGGCTCCGAGCTGTGTTGACTAACGCTGTACTAGCTAATAATATCTCTAGGGGCATTCCAGATTGGCAACGGTGCTCCTAAAAAGGAGTGGATCTTACTTTTCTTTCCGTAAAATTTAAGTCAAAGCACGAACCGAAGACAGAATAACGGATATGGTACAATTAACTACTCAGGAACCTTGGTAAAATAAGAATTTTACATTTTTACGAAATGGACTTCGAACAACCCAATACTCAGAACTGAGAATATTGTTTTAAAACCTTTTCAGTTTAAAAATTTAAATTTTAAAATCCAGTTAGAAGGAAAACTATACATCTTTTGCGATCCAAAATGTCCTTGTCAGAAATTGTGGAAGAAAAATCAAATGCGGGTTTTCGGAATGTCTGAAAGACCATGTCATCAGGAATAACGGTTTTCCATTTTTTATGCTTCTGTATTATATCAGAAAGCCTAATAATCTGGCTCCCTATCTGCCCGTGTATCTGTTGGTTCGTATAATTAAAATGTAATAAGAACACTACAATTATTCATATTAAACATAAGCAATACAGCAAGAGCTTCGATTTTTACCGGAAAATTTTTAATTTTAACGAAGACGTGATTAAAAATTATCACCGTTTATGTCATTGGATTTGGATTCAAAAATTACTCTTATAAATTAAGGGGGCTTGTATTCCCCTTGCCGTAGATTCGCCCTGTGGATCCGCCACTGCATCAACGCATGGCTCTACAAACACAAAAACTAAAATTGTGATGAGTAAATAATTTTCTATCGTAATTTTATCATTAGGATCAGTCTTGCTCTGTCAACTCTTTTAAGTATCTCCAACAGTAATAATAATCACAAAAATTTTGTCAAATAAAGTACTACCTAACTGTCACCGATTAGGAAGTATACGACTTCACCGCCTGATTGGTTGTCAGTCAGCTGTCTAAATTTTAAATCTATGCAAATTTATTCAACGTTTTTTTAAATTTTAGTTTCATTTGACCAAAAGACAAGTGACGAAAAAAGTAGAGCATATTGAACTACTTTAAATCTAATTACTCAATTTAAAAAAAACAAAAAAGTAACGTGAATGTGTTAGTTATTTATAAAATGAAATTACAATTGGCATTTTACACACATAATTTATTTTTTAACTTCATGAAATAATCTCACAATTAAAGACTCGATTGTTTAAAAAAGAAATGAATCCGTTGTTAGGTGGGGGGTGTATTTGTGTGTGTATTGTATGACTCACCTGTAGTGACCTGTACTGACACCTGTAGTGGTTGCAAATGGTTTAGATTTGTGTTGTATTTTTTTTAATGGAATTGTATTATGATTTCATCTTATTGTGTACTTCATAATTTTAGAAAATAATCCAACAGATGTGTGATATGTGTAAATAAAACGAAACAGACTCTAAAGTGTGCAATGTATACGAAACAATTTAAATATTTATGTTCAGGTTAGTTTTATATTTACTTGGTTACAATTTATTATTTTACTAGTAGAAGCACTTAGATCTTCGATTTTTAATATATCATAATCAAATTTTTCCTGATTGATCGTTCGCTGTAATTAAATTAAGTATAATTAAGTTAACGTATTTTACTACTTCCGCTTAGGTTAACTGAGAACACTTCCCAAATCTTTGCTTTGTTCGAAGTTATCTACAAGTAGGAAGTGTAAACAAAACTCAGATAGCATTTTATAAACGAAATTTGTGGACATTACAGTAGAAATAGTTAAAATAAAAAATTATACAATCTAATCATATGACTGATTATGATTACATTACCTATTGATGTAATATACAGGGTGTGCAATAAGTTCATACAACATTAAATTTTATAAGTTATAACATTCGTGGGGAATTGACGAAACCATAATTTTTGAAATATTTAATTATTGTTCAATAAGGAAAATTCTTTCCACCTCCTTGAAAAACTTTTGTGTCAAGATCAGCAATATACATAATAATAATATGCAAAATTGTTTAATTCATTTTTACCTGCAATTTATTTGGCAATATTGCAATACCTACAATTAATCACATACGAGGGAAGTTCAGGACATTTCTTTTTGATTGTCAACAGTTTTGGGTTTCTTTTTTGCTGCTTTGGCGCCATTTAAATTTAGGCAAATAAAATTCTTGGAAGGAGAACAATGAAAGGGGCAAAAAATGTCTACATACTTATTCTGTTGGATACCTATTTACATTCCTATTTGCATTCATAGATATGTATTGTTTGCCTTGCATCTTTTTATCATCTTGTACTTTTTGTCTACTTCAGGTAAGTTAGACCTACATCAGCAGGCAGATTAAATAAATTTCACTTTAGGATTCATTTTGGATCATGGTTTCAGTTTTAATAATGTAACTCATTTGGACACTTTGAAATTTTTGTGATTTAAAATAATAATGCAGGTAACTATGGGCCAAAATAATTGTGTGAAGATTTGCAAAATGAACCGTTACTAACTTAAATTGCTTGCATTTTAAAATCACTCAAATTTCAATCATTTGTGCCAAGTTAATTAATTTGATATATATGTAGATTTTGAATTATTTCAAAATGTATAAACAAACTTAGAACAAAATTAACTGTAATTTATCATTTTTGACTTTAAATAGTCTTTTGAGCCGGAATTTTGCAAATTCTTTCAATCAGGTGGTTATCTGGCAATCGGCTGGAAACAAAATGTTTGTGTTGATTAGCACCTAGTAATTCAATAAAATTCGGAAGAAGGGAGAAAGTTGCTTTATTTAAATCATCAAAAAAGTAGAATAAAAGGTGAGATTGACAATTTTGAAATCCAAAATCAGGTACAAATTTAGCGATCAGGCCATTCTGAATAGATGAACTCAATAAAACTGTGTACTTGAATGACCTTACAACGTATGCAAATCAACGTTATTCAAAAATGTAAAATCGATACCAGTAAGTCCAAAAGCACTCAAAATTCAACTGCAATCTTGGCTAACTGATAAACTTATTACGTTTCTAATATCTGCATTGCTAAGTTTGCGTCATCTCATCTTAGGTCGCTATCACCAAATAAATCTACAGAAGAAAATCAACTACCTATTAATTCGATCAGTTATTACCTATCGAGTTCAGTATCCTCAAATAACCAGAATGTGCACGTTTATGAATGATTAAAATTCCTGTCGTGACTTTCAGCCAGTTCCAATTGCATAAAATGTGTCACAATTGATTCTATCAATATTATACAAACTTTGCAATAATATTTAAGAGGTTTAAATTAGGTTTTCAGGAATTCAATCTTGCCAGCAAGACATAGAATGCTTTTGAGTGGTTTTATTTTCAACTTATTGGGTGTCAGTTGTGTCTGCTCTAAATATTTTAGCCTACGTTGAGCTAAAGAGTTGCAACTGCAGAGAATGTGTTTAGCGGATTCGAGCTCCGATTCACAGAGTTTGCACCTGTCACTCACTTTCAGTCTTATTTTTTTTGGGTGGTATCTCACTAGGCAGTGCCCAGTAAGCAGCCCCTTAATGAGTTTGATTTCGTTCTTTGATAAAAGACGAAGCTTTTTAGCAGTCGAGTACTTTATAAATTTCTTTACCTGTCTTTGTCCTGGTGTGTTCTACTGTAGAGTTTTCTTGCTCTCAGCTTTCCTCTTCTGGATTTCCACCATTCTGTGTGTTTTGAATAGCCCACAGAATAATTCGGGTTCAATTGCTGGGACGTTCTTGAACCTGATCTAGTTAGTTTGCTAGCTATTTCATTTTCCTCATGACTTGACACCCAGTAAGGGGCAATTTTGTTATCTTTCGCCAGTTTCCTGAGAGATTGTCTGCATTTCCATGTGGATAAAAACTCCAAGCTATTGGCTTGAGTGCTTTTATCGCAGCTTGACTGTCAGACATTATATTGACTTGTTTGCCCTTTGAATTCCTTTGTAGGCATTCATGGGAACATAGTGCAATTGCAAGCATTTCAGCTTGTATAATAATTATGGGATAGCTTCGAAAGGCCTTCCTTAGATGCCTCATATTAAATTGTAGTTCATTTATTGTGTTTGTTGAAGTACACATCCTATGATATTATGTTGCAGACGGTGTTCTCGCAGGTATTTCAATGTTTGATTTTAATTAATTAATCACACGTACCTAAATAATGTCACACGATAAGGATTTGAAGATTTGAATTTTCACTAACTTGACACATTTCTTTTTATGCGAGTATTTTTATTATCATCCTATTGATTGGTATATTTTATAATTATTAAAAAAACTGCTTTTTCAAATTTTCTAGTTATTTAATAACAAAAATTTGAAATTAAAAATTATTAAACAACATTATAAAACAAAGTTAACGAAAATTAAAAAATTAAGCAAACATGTAACATATTTTGATTTAATACTTTTACTGCATATTTGAATTCGTCATTAAGATGTAGTATAAACTGTGGTTTTCGTAAAACAATAAATCAAAAATAGATAACAATGAATAAATAATAATATTTGGAAAATCATAATCATAAATCAATTCAGCAGCTGATTATATAGGGAAAGCGGGTAGGAATGGGCAGTTTTAGGTTTTGTCTTTTTGTTTTTGAATCACTAATGTTGTTTGTTTATTTTTCTCATAAAAGTATATATAAATAAAGTGTAAACAAAACTATCAGCTGTTCCAGATTTTTGCTTATTTGGGCCTCCCCTTTAAAAAGTTTTAAATTTCGTCGATTGTTTACAATTTTTTTTTTGTTAAAAAATGCACCAAAATGAAACAATTTAGAAAATAAAATTATTGCGTCAAAAATAGGATATATCATTCTAACCAAGCTCTCATCACCTGATTCCATAATATTTCTGTGCTCAAGTCTAACCAGCTCATTTATTTTTTCCAACATTTTCTTATTTTTGTAATTATTTTTGTATCGTATTCGTCAAATTAATTAATTCTTACTAATAATATTAATAACTAATAATTTAGTTGTGTGCTTCAAGCGTGTCTAATTAAAACTCGAATGAAGAGTAAATTTGACCTCAGATAAAAGTACCGTAATTTATTTTGGATATATTTAATTGTTGTATTTTTCAATTGTGAAATAAGTTATTAAATTTATTTTTAACTTGTCTGACATTTTATATAACACTTCCTTGTCAGTTTACTTTTATACTGGACATGTATGAAAATAGGACTACAGCAAAATTATGTAACTATTATGTAACAGAAAAATCATAATTTTTTAACCGAATTATTGAATTTTATTTATTTTCCATTAGTAAAATTATGCATTTTTATGTACTCCATCTCTTTCTCAAGATGGACAAACACGAATTTCGGTAGTAATTTAATTTTATAAATCTTTTACAGCAGCTGGACTTCCGGACATAATTTTTCTTTTTACTAATACTTGATAAAAATTTCCACCTATAATGGACTTGCTTTTAACGGACACTCACCTATTATATATCATATTTTACTGGACAATATTTAAACATTTAAATTTACAAAAAGTCGACATAATAAATAATATACAGTACAAAAATGTAACCCGGTCGTTGACTCATGATATGACTGATGAGTCAGAATACAGAAATGAAATAACAATGTAACAAGTCAATCAGGACTCCCCTTTTCCTCGCAAATCCTACACTAGAAAAAATAAATCTTTTATTATCAAAAACGAGCAACTAGACGCTATAATTTAGATTTCTTGAATAACAATTTTAAATTTATAGATTAAATTTTGTTTTTAATTAAGAATTTTTGATTTATTGTCTGATTTGATTGATACAGTGTCAACTATAAACTACTCATTATATTATTTAACAATTTTAAATCAAACTTTTTTCAGTATTTCTCTATTTAACATGGATTTGCGAATTTTGCATATCCCAGCAACTAATGGGACCATCAGATCAACCTGAAGCATTTTTTAATGGATCCTCATATATAAGATTAGAAACAACTATTTCGTTAAAGCGACACATAAGCCTCAGTTTTAGATCATGCATTGGTAATTATCTTAATTTTTAACCTTTTTTCTTGAAATTTCAAACTCCACTCTTCATTTAAAAACCTTTTTAACAGGTGGGGAACTTTTTTCACAACAACATAACGACAATAGCATTGAGTTAAGTGTAAATGTTGATGGTATTCGGTTTAGTGCAAAAACTGGTGGTAAAAACTACGAAGAAAGCCTAACTGGAAATTATTTAAATAATCGATGGCACAGTGTGCATTTGACTTATAAACTTGGAAATTTAACCCTTTCAGTTAACGATGACAACAATAGCAAAGTAAGCTAATTTTCACACTAATTGGTAGTTTTAGTAACTAAATAAATATTTATTTCTCGATTTTTAGTTGCTAGCAAACTCGACATACAGAAATCAACTTTTAACCAGTCCGAATTTATATGATGACGGCGCTATATTAATTGTTGGAAATCATTTTAATGGATGCATTTTGGAAGGACCCTCGATTACCTTTAACAGCAGTTGGGTACATACCCACAATGTTATTTTTGGAAGTTGTCCAATACCAGCAGACAGCTGTAAGATAACTTTTTCTTATTATTTATTTGAACTTTTCAAGCTGAAAATTTAAGGTATACCTCGTGAGGATATAAAAGTGAGTCGTGCTATGGATTACTGCACCACTGAACCATGTATGAGACAAGGTAGTTGTATAAATGGACAAAATTCTTACAGTTGTGTGTGTCTTCCACGTTACACCGGTAAAAATTGCGAAATAGATTTAGGAAATTTGTGTGAAAAAAATCCAAATATATGCAAAAATGGTGCCACTTGCGTTGAAATTAATGGAAATTTTAGTTGTAATTGTTTGCAAGGTTTTGAAGGTAATTTAGTTTTAACGTTATTTTTATGTATTGTTTGAACGAAATTTTTTATAATTTTATAGGAAGATTTTGTGAACAGAAAGTTACATTACATCCACGATGTTTTGGAGACCCTTGCAATGGAGGGAGCTGTACGGTTTCTGCATCTAATAACATAGAATGTAATTGCTTACCTGGCTTTACTGGAACAAGATGCGAAACTAACATAAACGAATGCCAGCATAATCCTTGTTTGAATAATGGAGTTTGTAGGGATGGTAATAATAGTTACACTTGTGAGTGTGATGGAACTGGATATTATGGGAATAATTGCGAAATTGATTATAACGAATGTCAGCAACATCCTTGCCTTAATTATGGAATTTGTTTTGATACATATGGTGGTTATACATGTGAATGTATGCCGGGTTTTGATGGAATAAATTGTGAAACGGTGAGCTTTTGAACATTCAACATTTTTGCAAACTTTTGATATATTATTTTTTAGAAATTGTATGAGTGTGTCTCACATCCATGTTTGAATAATGGTCATTGTAGTGATAAACCAGGAACCTATGAATGTCGTTGTCCGCCTGGTTTTACAGGACAGAATTGTCAATTTGAAGCAAATCCAGCTCACTGTAAGTTTTGTAAATTGTTGTAACTTGTTTAATTACTAATTGTTTAGGTACACAACCCAATTGTACGTCTGATGCTATGTGTAATAACAACCCTTGTTTAAACGGTGGTACTTGCACACCAAACGAAGGATCCTACACCTGCACATGTCTGCTAGGATTTACAGGTATGACTTGTTTTTTTTTTGTAGTGGAAAACGCCGTTTTGGTTTAGTTTCTTCTTTTTTACTTGTTTGTTATTGGGGAATTTCTTGGCTTTTGCTGACTGTTGCTTGCATTGCTTTTATTGTTACACATTAGGTCCTGCATGTCAATATCAAAAGACTTGTGAAGAAAATCTCTGTCACAATGGAGGTACCTGTTATCAAGATGAAGTTTACTACTACTGCATTTGTGCTGAAGGTTTTAAAGGCTCCAATTGTAGCGAGCATGTTGAGTGTGCAGATAGTCCTTGCCAACATGCCATTGCATGTCGTGATTTTGTAAGTAATTTTTATAATTTATTTTAATTTTTAAAATGACGAATGCTAGAATTTTAGTTAAATTTTTTTATCTATGTAATTGAAATGTTTTAGGACAACAAATACAGTTGTACTTGCCAACCTGGTTGGACTGGTTCAGCTTGTGACATTGCAGTTGATAAATGTATAGAAAACCTTTGTCTCAATGGAGGAACTTGCATTGAGCTTGTTGACACTTTTAAGTGTCAATGTACTGCTGGTTACACAGGTAGGCGTTCAAAGATTAGCATATTTTAAAATTCATTACCATTTTTTGCAGGATTTTTTGTTTGTATAATTCTTATGTGCTCTGCAAAAACTGCATGCTTTATTTTCTCACATTTTTTATAAGATATTCTTGTTGAAATCGTTGACTTATATTATTAGATATGCAAATCTTATGGTAATTTTGGAAACACCTCATATAGCTCAAAATATTATGAACAGATAGTTTTACTAAATTGGAAAGCATTATAAAAATAATGTTACATTCCAATTTAGTATTTGCCACCTGTTGATAATTTTTTAAACTACACCAGATGATACCAGAACTCCCATCAGGTTTACATATCTGATAGTATAACATTATTGTGCGTTGTTAATATTGATCTTTCTAGGAAAACATTGTCAAACTGATGTTGATGAATGCATTTCAACTCCTTGTTTAAATGGTGGTACGTGCATTGATAAACCTAATGGTTATCATTGTAACTGTACCGAACAATGGATGGGATCAAACTGTGAAAAAGTTTTTGATATTTGTGAAACTCAGCCGTGTTTAAATAATGGAACTTGCACAACTGGAAATAATAAGCACGATTTTATCTGTATTTGTGCGAAAGGTATTCCAAAAAAGAATTGCAAGAATTTTTTTTAACTCTGCTTATTTAGGTTTTGATGGTCCTCATTGTAATATGAATATTGACGAATGTGAAGATATAACATGTCCCAAAGGTCAAATTTGTGAAGATCTTGTTGGAGGATATGAATGTAAATGTCCACCTGGATTTGGTGGTGATGATTGCAGTATTTTAACGGATCCTTGTGCTCAGAAACCTTGTGCTTATGGTGGTACTTGTGTACTCGATACTACAACCAACAATTTTAGCTGTTCTTGTCAACCAGGATATACAGGTAATTTGTAGTACTTATGTAATTAATAATTGCTCTAAAAGGATAAGCTTATGAATAGAAAGACAACTCTTAAAATAAAAATTGTTAAATAATAAATAACATTACAAAATATTTACATAAAATTTTATACAAAAATCGCTGGTCTAGTGGTAGACATTTATGATGAGTTATAAAATTTATGGAAGTAATTTAACTTCCCAATAGTAAATGTTTATTAGCATAAATTGACGTTTTTTTATTGGCGAGTTAAATTTATGCTTGTATTAAATTTTAAGTAACTTATGAAACCCACAATTACACTTCTGGTGTAAAAGTCATGATTTTAAACCATTTAAAACTTAAATAGTAGGTCCTCTTT
The DNA here is from genome assembly GCA_905340355.1 of Rhagonycha fulva. Taxonomy (NCBI): domain Eukaryota; kingdom Metazoa; phylum Arthropoda; class Insecta; order Coleoptera; family Cantharidae; genus Rhagonycha; species Rhagonycha fulva. The sequence goes on from HG996556.1 coordinate 37,914,620, forward strand.
CTCAGCAATTATTTCGCAAAAAATTAAAAAGTAAAAAAAACCGACTGCAAAAATACATAAAAAAAGCTTCATAGTAACAGCCAGCGTTGCCACAGTTAAAAAATAAAAGGTACTTTTTGGAAACTAAAAAGGTACCAAATGATAGTAAAAAGGTACTGAAGCTAAAATTTTACAGCAGCGTGAGCGTAAATACATAAATAAAAGAAACACTTATAATTATTTTTTATTATCATATTCCACAGTTTTATTAATGTGAAATATTAAATGTTTCAAAAAAATGAAAACGGCTAAAAGCCGGGGGGGGGCAAAGGAGGCAGCTGCCCCCCTGCCATCCTCCAGGTCAGAGAAAGATTTTGTAAGAAAAATAAACTACACAATTCTTAATTTTATCTTATTTTTCAATGAGATATATTTGATATAATTTTCAAAAATATTTTCTATTTTCTAAACTGTCTGAACCTTCTCCCCCAAAGAAACTGATGTGAAACCGGGGGGTCTGGTGGGCATGGAATACCCCCCAGCACAAGGAAGTAACAAGAAGGATTTTCAAAATTGATAACGATACAAATTTAATTCCAAGGAAAACATATTTTTCTTTATTATACCTAATCTCCCAGACACCTCAGTTTTTTGATTGTTTACTTTTAAAAGTACCTTCTAATGGTATGTCATGGGTATGTCAGGGAAAGATATTTTCAGAAATATCAACTACATAATACTGAATTTTATCTCATTTTTAAGTATTTTTTTGCTAGGGTGATCAAACCAATTAGATATCCTAAAATGTAAAAAGATTAGCGTAAAACCGGGGGGTCTGGGGGGTATGGAATACCCTCTAGTATATGGAACTTTAAAAATTGATAAAGCCACAGATTTAATACATTCTAAAGAAATAGTAGTTTTCGTCACAAGGACGTAAAACGAGATTTTACACTCGAGGGCGGAGTTTTGAAGACGAGGCGAGCGTAGCAAAGCCGAGGCGCACGAACCGCACCGAGTGGTGTAAAATCTCTTTACGTCTGAGTGGCGTAAACTGCTTTTCGTTGTGACGGGACCACCTCATTTTTATTTGTGACTGTATGGAAGCCGTCCCTGCACAGGCCGGAAACCACTCATTTTACGGCCGTAACAACGAAAACATATATCTTAATGGTTGGAGGGTATTCCAAACCCCCCCGGTTTTCCGATTGTTTACTTTTAAAAATACCCTCCGGATCAGGACAAGATTTTTTCATGACCATAAACTACATAATACTTAATTTTATCTCATTCTATAGTGCGATTTTTAATTTTTAGGGCAGCTAAGCTCTTAGCTAATTTTACGCCATAAATTTGTGCACCCTTGCTCTACTCCACCTTTGCCACGCTTTAGTTACTCTGCTGACATTAATATGAAGTTTTTTTAGTTTAATATGGGAAGCCCTGATTGTTATATTTATCTTTAATTCCCCCCCCCCCTCCTTACCGCACGGAAAGAAAACCTTGTAAAACTTACCGGGATAATTATAATTAATGCGCTTTGTAGTACTTATTGATATGGGCCACAGCAGTGGAGTGATGTGATCGCTGGTTGAGTATAGAGCGGATATTCTGGGTTCAAATCTCGGATTGCACAGAATTTCTTAGCTCGGTTTTTCGGTGGACATCCACACTCTGTGGTGAAACATGATGTGTGTCGACGTTTAAAAACATACGGTTGTAATACCTGTGCATCAGCAGACGTGGAATTAATAGAAATGCCTTTTTCACATGTACATAGTATCAACCCATAGATACTTTTTCTTTTGTCGTTCATCAACACAAATTACTTTAGTACCACCTAAAGCACGTTTACAAGCAGTCTTTCACAATAATAATGTAATTGACTATTCATATGACGTCACAACTTTGAATAGAATTTTGCATTTTTGATGCAGACGCAGGCGGAATTTTGAGAATTTTTTTTTTAATTTGTAGGGAATTCAAAGCAGAATCATATCAAACTTTTTTTAGAATAGTAGGAAAATTCTAAAATAGTTAAATAAATTTTTGAAAAGTTGATACATTTTTTTTGTGGAATTTAATTGTGAAATAATTCCAAAATATTATTTTTATATTTTTTGGTACATTTTTGATTTTTATGAATTTTTTGAAATTTTTCCGATAGCCTTTAGTACAAGAAAAATGAAGAAATCGAGAAAGTGGTGAAAAAACAGTTTTTTCCTTATAAATTCAACATGAATTAAATTAAAAAGCTGAAATTTTGCATACGACTTTTTTTGCATAAGAAACTTTGTAAAAAATTCCCGCCGCGAAATTCAAAAAAGGCATTAAACGGCTAGAGCCTTTTTGCAGGAAATTTAAACAATTAAATCAAATTATCTGTAAGCTGTTACCATGAAACACTTGTTTTTATTGTATTTTTCAGTTATGTTTTATTTTCTTAAAGTTATATTTCTGTACCTTGGAATGGAAAGGGCGGATGTCATAAATTGAGAACATGAGAAAAACTGCCATTACTGAATTTTCTGCTGGTGTAAAATCTTCTGTGATTCTTAAATACTATTAACAAGACAATTATTAATAGTAGGGGGAATGCGGGACACTTGACCATATAGGAGACATGAACCATTGGCATAATTCAATTTAAAATTGGGCGAATTTAGTGGCGATTAGGTTGGTTAGACTACCTTTTAATTAGGCCATTACCATACAAAATTTGAGTGTCAAGCGCAGTGTCGTTTAGTCAGGGTAGACCGATCGCGTTTTTCAAGCTTAAAACCTTACTGTGTTGGAATTCACATAAAGTGATTTTTTTATAAATACAAACGAGGTAAGTAATGATATATTGACCCATAGTTTCTCTAGTTCTCACTTAGAATGAAAATTCGATTTTAAATCGAAAATGGACTATTTGGTGTACAATAACAGTAGCTGACCAAAAACGTACAATAAAAAATAAAGTAATGTGTAAACAAAATCGCGAATGCAAGAGATACGCGCATTTTAGCGTTAATTTTATTTACAATTTTCTGACTTTATTTTTGAAAATAACGCGTTTAAATTTTTACAGTATGTCTAAAACGTTATTTTTAATATTATGTCGGACGTCGGAGCCAAAATTTTTTTTAAATTGAGTTAAAAAAATTTTTTTTTGCGATTTATTTATTCGCGATAAAAGCGCTCCGACATAATATTGTAAATAACATTTCAGACATACTGTAAAAATTTTAACTCGTTATTTTCAAAAATAAAGTCAGAAAATTGTAAATAAAAAAGTGGTTGCGAGAGAACAGCTCTTGATACTTCTCTTACTTCTCAATACCTTTACAACTTTTTATGGTAGGGTATTATTTACTAATGAAGACCTAGGGTGGGAGACTTGAACCAAACGTTCTGGGGACAGATGAACTATGGTTCATATGACTTTAAGGGTATAATTTTATAAATGTGACTTTAACTGATATGAAACACCTAAAATTACTAATTTTTTCAGAAATAATATGATTTTTAGGTATAAAAGACACATTTTACAGTCTAGTAGTAAAAGCGACTCTGATCTAGGGCAGATTTGTGTGATGACTCAGAAAACAGTCCATGGAATGAAGAGGGAACACCTGATGAAAATTGGTTTTGCTTTTTTGTTATAAAAAAATTCATATTTGTGAAACTGATGAAGTGTTAGACATGCGACGATGTGTTATATGCAATAAGTATGTTCATGAAGCTTGTGTTGGTTTGACTAAAGAGGCAAAGAGAATTTTTATTGCCCTGATTGCAGTATTTGAACATTTTATAACTATTTTTGCATCTTACCAAATTCTTTTATTTAGTTTTAAATTTATTACCATCACGGCCGTAGCTAGACATAAGTCATAGAAGGGGATTTACCATAGATTTACCTACAGAATGTTCATTTAATTTGTTCTTGTTTATTTAATATAGTTATTAATATATATATATGTTAGAATAAGTGAGGATTACTAAACCTGAACCCGGACCTGTATATGACGTTAATGAAATACTCTGCCCTGACTAATAATTTTAAATAAATGCGTTGAGTAAGTAATACCAACCTAATTTGGTATTATTAGGTTGGTAATCAACTATAACAGTATTACTATATCAAAACACAGTTTATCATAGGTGTGAAGACAGTAGAAGAACCTAAATATAGAAAATCGAGAAGAATATTATTTTAGCTTCATTTATTGCAAATATTTTGGCTCACGCTAACATCAGAAGTGGGATTCGAACCAACGTTTAACTGCAAACGGATAAGTTTTTTTTTGTCGTGTTTTTTTTTGTTTTTGTTGGTTTTGTGTTTTATTTTTTCTCTCGTTTGGTTTAAAATGAATCAAAATACAGAAGATTCCCAAAATGCAATTCAAAATCCGGACGGATATCCGATGGACAAACGCACGATGCCGTTAATAGCAAATTTTTGATTGATGAATAATGGATTGAACAAATAAACGATTTAAAGAAACGAACTAAAATATCCGATTTTATTATGATATTGAAAGAGTGAGACGCTCTACGAGAAAATGAAAAATAAAGTTTTTCGATGGATGGAAACCATTTGATAGGAGTTGGAATAATTTGTGTATGACTTTTGAATAACGTTCCCCAAACAAGAAACATGGCACACGAAGCTAAACAAGGCAGCTAATATAGAAAGTTTAAACCTTGTTAGTTTATGTGAATACGGAATAGAGAAAATACGTAGTACCAACCTCAACTGGAATGGCAGAAAGTAATACGTTCCATTGGTGGAATGAATAACGATATTATTCGACAAAGAATACGAATAAATGTACCAAAGAATCAACAAGATCTTAAAGCTTTACTTCGACAATATGATAGCGAAATCAAAGATGATCATCGAAGAGTACCAAAACAACTCAAGCTAGATACTATGCAATCGTATGAGAAAAACGGAAATTATCAAAAAAATGTTTCAACTGTAAAAAAAAAAATAGGTCATTCAAAGAAAGACTGTAAATATTCAGAAAACCCGAAGCATGCAATGAAAGAAATCTAAATTAAGAAGCAAAAGAAGTGTTATAATAGTAAAGAAATTCAACTTGTAGCTGAGGATTGCAAAATTGGCTTTGAGTCTACCGCCTTGCAAGCTCCTGGAAGAGAAGTCGATAGACAGTAGTTGTATTCCTGGCGTAGATGGCGTAAATCATGGGCTCCCAACCGGTGGTACGCGTACCCCTGGTGGTACGCGGGAACGTTTCAGGTGGTACGCGTAAGTGATGTGTGCAAGAGTGAAGATAAGTTCCATTACTCCTAATGTTGATATTTTAAATTTTAATCTTTAAAATATCGTTAAAAACTCGCTATTCTAGCTCCAGTTTTTAAAAAATTTTCCCAGGTGGTACGCAGGTGCAAAAAGGTTGGGAACCCCTGACGTAGATTGATTGGTTGGAAGACGATTCGGCGTCCCGGATTGTGCGTTGTCATGGGAAATTATGGATTGAACTTGGCGTAGTTCTCAATGATGAGACCCCGAATTTGATATGTACTGGATAGTGATATAAGTGTGTTGTCAGGAATGGACGAAGAGTGGAAAGGTGGAGTCCCGAGCGTTGGATGATTTTTGTATATTGGTGAATGCACCGTAATCTTGGTTGTGATTGGCGCATTTTTGAAGTATCCGTATATTTGCTCTCGTAGAGAACAAAACTTCTAAACAGTCTATGGTTACTTTGGGTTTTTTGTTTAAACGAGCTGGCATCCAGGGGCAGTCATGACTGATAAAGCGGAAATTTTCACTTCATCGGAATTCGTTAATTGTTTTAAACGAGAAGATGTTGAATTGCACCTTAAAAATGTGGGAGTGCCCAGAGGTGGCGGACAGGTAAAATCAGTGATAAAAGTCTTGTCTGATCTAGTGAAAAGTGCGTTGAACAACAGAAAGGAGATTGAATGGTTTGCAATATTGACCGGAATTGAAGCAGTACTTAATGAAGGTAAAAGTTTGGCAACTTGATATACGTCGGATGCATTTATGTTCTGAGGGAAGAATCGCGCAAGTGGAAATAGGATTTGGCAACAGTAAGATTTGGAAAGCTAAGCGGGAAGTTTTTGGGACTAAGCAAAATTATAGAAATGCTGGCTAACGAACGTTGCGTATTTGGAGGTTGGAGAAACTAGTGAAAGAGGCTACTTATGAACAGTTGAGAGGCTGGTTTAACAGACAATTTTGAGGAAAATATGACTAGTGAAGCAATTTGATTCATTGCTTTTCTTTGGTAAGTACATTTATACTATAATGTACATTTTCACATATACAAAACAATACTGAAAGTAGCTGTTTACAGTACAGAAACGTAAAATTTTACTTTATAGTACAGAAATGTCAAAACCTCAATTGTTTTATGTGCAATCCTACTAAAATGTACACTTTGACATATATTTTTGACGTATTTTGTGAATTTTAAATATTTTATTGCTTAGCAACATACGTATTTCGTTAAATTATTATCGTACATTTTTTTGCAGAAAATGTGCATTTCATTCCAATTACACATAAAATAGTTTATGCGCTTTATCCTTAAGGTGCCTTTTTGGCATTTGCGTGGTTATAGACTTCGTCTGCGCCTCAGTCTATAATTTTCCGCGCTCATGCCAAGAAGATGCACTTTCAGGACTTGGTGCATAAATAACTATTACGGACGGTAGAACCAAGTTATTTAAGGCGTTGCGGCCGAATTATTTAAGGCGTTGCGGCCGAATTATTTAAGGCGTTGCGGCCGAGTTATTTAAGGCGTTGCGGCCGAATTATTTAAGGCGTTGCGGCCGAGTTATTTAAGGCGTTGCGGCCGAGTTATTTAAGGCGTTGCGGCCGAATTATTTAAGGCGTTGCGGCCGAGTTATTTAAGGCGTTGCGGCCGAATTATTTAAGGCGTTGCGGCCGAATTATTTAAGGCGTTGCGGCCGAGTTATTTAAGGCGTTGCGGCCGAATTATTTAAGGCGTTGCGGCCGAGTTATTTAAGGCGTTGCGGCCGAGTTATTTAAGGCGTTGCGGCCGAGTTATTTAAGGCGTTGCGGCCGAGTTATTTAAGGCGTTGCGGCCGAATTATTTAAGGCGTTGCGGCCGAGTTATTTAAGGCGTTGCGGCCGAATTATTTAAGGCGTTGCGGCCGAGTTATTTATGGCGTTATTCAAAATTCAAAAAAAAAAAAAAAATGTCACGGGGACGCGACAATTGCAGGAAGGCCGTGTTAGAATAAGTGAGGATTACTAAACCTGAACCCGGACCTGTATATGACGTTAATGAAATACTCTGCCCTGACTAATAATTTTAAATAAATGCGTTGAGTAAGTAATACCAACCTAATTTGGTATTATTAGGTTGGTAATCAACTATAACAGTATTACTATATCAAAACACAGTTTATCATAGGTGTGAAGACAGTAGAAGAACCTAAATATAGAAAATCGAGAAGAATATTATTTTAGCTTCATTTATTGCAAATATTTTGGCTCACGCTAACATATATATTGTAATTGTATTATATATATTAATATTGGCAGAAGGCTATACTTTCCCATTTTCTAATAAAAATATTATAATTTCTTAAGTAAACTCTTTTTTATTTACTAAACATGGTATGGGCAAGTCTCCCCAATCGGTGGTTTAACTCTCCCGACAGTTGGGGAGATATGAATCATTTGCCATTTTTTTTTTTAATGGTGTCACTGTGAGTAGATAAAGATTATTTAAAAAACTTTAATTTAAATTAATACTAAAAGGTCCAAACTTTTAAAAGCCCAAACGACGCGACTCTGGTAAGTTTACAAACCTAAGAAAAATAAATAAAAAGAAAAAGTGGTTCAACTGTCCCGCACTCCCCCTACTTAAGAATTAGTATTCTTAATTATTTTTCACGTCTTAGTGACGAAAAGTGCCCTGTTTCGTACCTCAAATCGAGTACGAAAACAGTCCGTTTACGGCCGGGGGATAGCGAAAAAATATTTTTATTGGTAATTTAATTTTCTTCAATATGTGGTGTAATTATACCAAATGACTGAGATAAAATGTTTCTATGATTTAGCAAAATAAATATCTTTCTAGGTCCAAAATGCCAGAGCGATATAGACGAATGCGAATATAGCGATAATCTTTGCAATCACGGTATTTGTGTCAACAACCTAGGTAGTTTCCAGTGTTACTGTATGCCTGGTTATACAGGAGAAACTTGCAACGTTGATTTTGATGAATGCCTTTCCATGCCATGTCAAAATAATGCAACATGTTTGAACAAAATTAACAATTTTGAGTGCATTTGTCCTCCAGGCTACTCAGGTATTTTTATAACTAAGTTTTTATATTAACTTGAATTTTATTTTTATCTTCATTAGGCAAAGATTGCTCCACTAATATTAACGAGTGCGACTCCATGCCATGTTTGTTAGGCTCAACTTGCATCGATGGAATTAACGAATTTACATGTGTTTGTCAAGCCGGCCTCACTGGCAGGTTTTGTCAAATAAACATTAACGATTGTGAGGTAATTTTATACACCAAAATGTGATTTCTTTGGTTTTTTATACCAAACATTTTGTTGCAGTCGTCTCCTTGTTTAAATGGTGCACAATGTATTGACGGCTTAAACAGTTACACATGCAACTGCACAGATACAGGTTTCGTTGGTAAACACTGTGAAGTAAATATTGACGAATGTGCTGGAAATCCGTGCATAAATGGTGGTCACTGTGTTGATGAAATTAAAAATTATCGTTGCCAATGTTATCCAGGTTACATTGGGACAAATTGCGAACAAGATATAAATGAATGTGAAACTAATCCTTGTAAATATGCAGGAGTTTGTCTCGAAAAATCAAACATGACGCTTTATGATCCCGATGTAGTTGCCACTCTAAATGTAACTTTACCAAGTGTTTTCGATAAACCATTTGATTATGCAGATGCTGCAGGGTGAGTTTACTTTATTTACTTATTTGTTGTATTCTCACATTTTGTGATTTCCAGTTATGAATGTATGTGTGTACCAGGAGTAACTGGTCATAATTGTGAAATGAACATTAACGAATGTGACAGTTCACCATGCAGAACCGGAACTTGTGTGGATAAAATCGGTGGTTACACTTGTGAGTGTGAAGAAGGATTTGAAGGCATGCATTGCGAAATTGATATCGACGAATGCCAGAAGTACCATCCTTGTAAAAGAGGTATCTGTATGGATAGAAGAGCAAACTATTTTTGCGAATGCGAACCTGAATATGGTGGAAAAAATTGTTCTGTTCAACTCACGGGCTGTTTGGAAAATCCTTGTGCTAACAATGGAACTTGTAAACCATACTTGGTGAATGAGAGTGAACACAAATTTAATTGTTCTTGTACAAACGGTTTTTACGGACCAACTTGTAAGAATGTAACTACAATGTCATTGTCTGGTCCTTCTTTGGTTACGGTTAATACAACGCGAGATGAAGGTTATGATATCCAGTTTCGCTTTAAAACGACTCTTGGTGACGGTTTGTTGGCACTAGGAAAGGGTTCGACTTATTACATTTTGGAATTATCCAGAGGAAGATTAAATTTGCATTCCAGTCTATTAAATAAATGGGATGGGGTGTTCATTGGATCTAATCTTAACGATAGTAACTGGCAAAGAGTGTTTGTTGCTATAAACTCTTCACACCTTGTCCTATCAGCAAATGATGAACAAACAATTTATCCAATTACCTTTAATGAAAACTATAATGTGACTTCTACAAGTTTTCCGACAACCTACATTGGAGGAAGCCCCAGTAACTTACACAAACTGACTCATGGACAACCATTTTTAGTTGGTTGTTTGGAAGATGTTTTGATTAATGGAGAGTGGTTGTTACCTGAATCTCAAAATCTGTCTAACATGGGTTTCCAGAATGTCGAGATTGGGTGTCATCGTGAACCACAGTGTTCTCCAAATCCTTGTTATTCAGGCGGACATTGCACTGATAAGTGGAGAGACTTTAGTTGTACTTGTGAAAGACCTTACTTGGGACACACCTGCCAATACAGTAAGTCGTTTTTAATTCTATATTTAAATTTTTTTATTTTTATTACCTATATGCAGGGTTCAGCAGTATTTCAACTAAATGTATTTAAAATACAAATTTTAATTAATTGTACGTTGTTGATATAAAATCGCTAATTAACATAATCAAAATGTTAGCATTATGGAAAGTAATGTATTTTAAATACAAGTGTATTTGAATATTTTTGCACATTTTTCAATTGTATTTTGTAAGCCACGGCAGTGGAGTGATGTGATCGCTGGTTTCGCTACGAGCGGAAATTCTAAGTTCAAATCTCGGACGCATCAGAATTTCTTAGCTCGGCTTTCCAGTGGACATTCTCACTCCGTGGTGAAGCAAAAAACCAACCAACCAAATTACCCAATCCACAAAAACATAAACAAACAAAAATACTGAACAATTTAAAAATTAACATTTAGAAGTGCTAATAACCCAGTAGTTGATGCACGTTAAAATGTAAATAAAAAAAAAAAAAAATTGTATTTTGTATTTTAAATACAAATAAAAATGTATTTTGCTCAGCCCTGCCTATAGGGTATTACTCAGATGATGTCTTACAGTGGAGTCATACAATTTTTTTTTAATTATAGATTATACTGCTGCAACTTTTGGTTATGAAAACATTACAAGTTCATTAGTTACCGTAACAGTAACAGATATTGCACGCAGAGCAGTTCGTTCGATAGTTGACATTAGCATGTTTATACGTACTCGACAAGCACGAGGTCAAATCTTTTATCTAGGTTCAGCTTTCAACCCAACCAATGTAGTTGATGAAACTTACATTGCTGCTCAGTTAGAAGGTGGTGAATTATTAGTCCGCATTCAATTTAACGGTACCCCTGAAGCATACACAGTCGGTGGTGTAAAGCTTAATGACGGTTACAATCATTTAATTGAGGTGATACGAAATGTTACACTTGTGCAAGTTAAATTGAATGGAACAGAATACTTCCGCAAGACAATTTCAGCGTCGGGAGCATTAGATGCTCAGGTTTTATTTTTGGGTGGTCAGCCACAATTACGACCCGTTCGACAAGCAGCTGACACATCCAATGTTATAACCAAAGGAGAAATTGCTGCTCCTACTGGATCGGCAGCTGCAGTCAGCACACCGCTCAGTATGATTCACTTCAAAGGAATTATACAGGACGTTCAAGTAAATATAACCACTTCGTTTCAAATCAATTTTTTAATCACACAACTTGTATTTTTTAGATTAGCAATGGCTCAAAAACGATGGTAGTCGAATTCTTCCCACTCCATGTAGAAGATTTAGACATTCCTATACCGTTCGGCTCGGTGTCATTCGATAATACAACTATTTTAGAAGGAGTCTTATCTGATGACTCTTGCAAAGTAAATCCTTGCCACCATAACGGAGTTTGTATCAACACTTGGAATGATTATCGCTGTCAGTGCACACGAGGTTTCAAAGGAAAAGATTGCACAGAATTAGAGTTTTGCGAATTGGAACGTTGTCCGGAAAATTCTAAATGTAGAAACCTTGAAGATGGTTATGAATGCATTACAAACGCAACCTTTAATGGTGAACTCCCTCCACTTCAATACAATTTCGCTCACTCATCAAATAAGGAGTTAAATTTTGACTCTTTGGAAATTACATATCGTACGAGGTCGTGGGGTACAGCTTTGTTTGCTAAACACAATGATCATTACTTTATCATATTTATATATCACGACCACGTTTTGGTGCAATGGAATATAGGCAATTCAGCACACATGAGACCTTTCCAAAAGGAACACTTTGATGGGCAATGGATTACTTTACATTTTGAAATAAAGGAAAACGTCTTGAAAGGTGGTTTTAAGGAAATGGTGAACGATGATACACCAAATTTTATTGCCTACAATTTTGATTCAGCAAATTTTACCGAATTATTCAGTGAGGGTACGATTTATGTTGCCGGTAGTGATAACAACACTTTTAATTATCGTTTTGTACTGGAAAACGAAGTGTTCACCAATATGACTTATACTACACAAGGAGACACCACAACTGACAATACACTAATTAATAATGTAGTAGACTTACCAGATAACGGTGTCACCACAAATCCACCTTTTCCATTATTCAAACCTGATATAAATAGAACCACTGACAGTTTTAAAGTAAGATTTATACATTTTTCACAATTGGAGAAATAACTTTATCTTTTTAGGGTTGTTTGGGTGAAATTCGAATCGGTAAATTATTGGTACCGTTTTATCCAAGTAAAGTTCTTTACACTAACAGTTACCCGGCAGAATATTTTAACTTGGATTCTGCAAATGATCCTAATATTGGATGTCAATTATGTTATGAAACCGACTGTTATAACAGTGGACAGTGCATAAATTCACTAACTACTTACAAGTGCCAGTGTCCTCGTGGTTTTGCTGCAGATGATTGTTCAATTGATATCAATGAATGTGAAAACAATCAATGTCAAAATAATGCAACTTGTATTGATATGATTGCAGAATATCAGTGTCAGTGTTTGGAAGGATACGGTGGAGATCAGTAAGTAAATTTTATTTCAATTTTTTTTTACCACATTATAGGAAAAGGAAATCATAACATCAATTAGAAATGGTTCTGTCCACGTTGCATTTCTATGATTTTTTGTGTTTTTTAGGCGGGCAAACGATCAAGTGTATAATTGACCAATAGAATTGTTCTATTGTACACTTCATCAACGATCACCAACTTAACAGCTGATCAAAAGTTTCATGAAACTGGCTATAAGTCTGGGCCTAAAAGCAATGACTTTATCCCAAATACATTAGTCTAATTCTAATGTATTTGTTAATCCTATTTTTCCTTGAATATCTCAAAAACTGATGTGGTATCAATAAAAATAAGCAAAGCTCAAACGAAGCACAAGCAATTTTAGCCCAGTCAATAGAGCGAAAAAAATGGCTCCACCTTGCAAAAGGTATAGGAAAGTTTATATTTGGCATTATTGTTCAGTTAGGTAAGTTATATAAAATTCCAAGTTTTCGACTTTGAGGGGGTGCCGCTCGCGCCGCCATCTTGGTTTGAAGGGGTGGAAAATCGCTTTTTTGCTACTATCTCGTTACCGGTCCTAGATATGTCAACTAAGGTTATTATAAAAATTGTAGAGCGTGCGATTCTGCATATTTTTCTTCATATACATTTTTTTCTAAAATTAATAGTTACAGAGTTATAACTCGTAGAAAATGAGCATTTTTGTCAATTTTAAAGTATTTATAGTCATATTGAAAAACAAGCGGGGTTCATTAAAAAAATGGTTAATTAAATGTACCGCTTCATCTCATTTACTCATATCAGTTGTAAGAGCTCGTTCATTTATCTCTCCTTTGCAACCAAGTGTTGCAGTTTTTCTATATAAAAAAAATTGCATCATGAGATCTATTAGAAATCTTATCAACCCTTATACAGTGTGTCGCAAAACTCAACGTTATATTTTGGATGGCTGATAGGCCAGCTCATGGCTGACCAAAAAATCAAAATATGACCTTCCACATTTTCCACCCCTTAAAACCAAGATGGCGGCGCGAGCGGCACCCCCTCAAGGTCAAAAACTTGGAATTTTATATAAGGGTCATTCCACCAAATAAAATTTTTTTTGAAGTGTGACCTACGCGGATTTTTTTCAAATTTTGTTGAGTTATTCTCTGTATAAAAATAATGACTCACTCAAAAATTTAGCTCTTAATATTAAGTACTTTCGTAGTAATGACTTTTTGAATTTTGACAGTTTTGTAATTTTTAACTTTTTCTTTAATTTTTTTGAAGTAGAAACATTATTTATAAAAATACAAAAAGTACAGTTTCTTTTGTAAAAAATCCTCAGCTTTTCAATGAAGATATTAATTTTTTATTATTTGTAACAGAAGACCCCCAAAATTTTAATTATAGTAAAATAATTAATTTTTTGTTTTTCCGGGAGTAAAGTGGTCACTTTACTCCCACTTTTGCGGGTGCAAAGTGCCAGTTTACTTAGGAGCGGGACGAAAAGTAAAGTAGCGGGACGAAAAGTAAAACAGCGGGACGAAAAGTAAAAAAATCAAATTTATTACTACGTCTAAGATTCCAAAAATGCATACGGTACTTTGACAATGATATCATGTTACGCAAACTACCACATCTGGGGTAGGCATAATAAAGTTTATGGTTATTTTCAAGAAAGGTCGACTACCTGAACCGATTTGTATTTTTGAAAACTTAAATTTTATTTAACAAATTCTTCTAGAAATTCGAGTAGTTGACGAAATTAAACTTCGAGATATAGAAATAATCGATTTATAGCGGAAAGACAAAAAATAGTATATTCGCGCTCGGGAGTAAAGTGACTTCTCGTCCTTCGGGTAAATTTTCCCCTCGACTGCGTCTCGGGTAAAAACCTTTACCCTCATTACGAAAAGTGGCACTTTACTCCCTCGGTGTATAATATACTACTTTTGACAGTGCGGCAAGTTTTTTTCAAATTTGATATTTTTTTCTGAAAGCTGAGATTTTTTTATACAAAATATCTAATTTTCACGATGTGCATATTTTTTGTTTAAATACAAATACATAAAATGTACGATTTTTACGATTAAAAAACTTTTATTTTTGAATATTACTCATATTGAAAATTCTCTTTAAGATTTATTATGTTAATTATCTACTTTTTGTTTATAAAAAATTGTTTAATCACACTTTTTCGTATTTAATTTTAGATATTTTGAAAAAAATTATGCAGTAAATAAAACTTAACAAAATTTATGGCGCTCTTAACAATAAACTACCACAATTTGGAATATTACTTGAATATATTAGGGTGGATTGTATGATCTTGAGTGATTTTCCAGTAAGTAGATTTAAGTAATATTCCAAATCGTGATAGAAATTTATCGTTAAGAGCGATACAACTTTTGTCAAGTTTTTTTACTGCATAATTTAAAAAAAAAGTTATCTAAAATTAAATACGAAAAAGTGTGATTAAACAATTTTTTATGAACAAAAAGTAAATAATGAACATAATAAATCTTAAAAAAAAATATTCAATATGAGTAATATTAAAAAATAAAAGTTTTTTAATCGTAAAAATCGTACATTTTATTTATTTGTATTTAAACAAAAAATATGCACATCGTAAAAATTAGATATTTTGTGTAAAAAAATCTCAGCTTTCAGAAAAAAATATCAAATTTGAAAAAAAACTTGCCACACTGTCAAAAAATCATTTTTTTTACTTTAATTAAAATTTTGGGGGTTTTCTGCTACTTATAATAAGAAAATAATATCTTCATTGAAAAGCTGAGGATTTTTTACAAAAGAAACTATACTTTTTGTACTTTTATGAATAATGCTTCTACTTCAAAAAAATTAACGAAAAAGTTAAAAATTACAAAATTGTCAAAATTCAAAAAATTATTACTACGAAAGTAGCTAAATTTTTGAGTGAGTCATTATTTTTATACAGAGAATAACTCTACAAAATTTGAAAAAAATCCGCGTGGGTTACACTTCAAAAAAAATTTTATTTGGTGGAATGACCCATAATTTCTCTAACTAAACAATCATGCCAAATATAAACTTTCAAGGTAAAAGTACCTATTGACTAGGCTATTTAGACTATTTAGATTCTGAAATTTCAAATTAGCATGACTTCAGCCCCACCCTCCAAGCTATTTCTTAAATATCTCAAAAATTATTTGGGTACAAATTAATGATAATCATAATTGCACAAACAAAGCACAGATGATTTAGACAATTTTTAATTAAAAAATCAATATGGGGGGGAGGGAGCGGTGGACATGCACCCACCTGACATCAGCGGGGGCCCTAGGGCGCCACAGTGTGGTGAAATGGGGTTTTTGTGGACAAACGGTAGCTGAGCCTTCAATTTCGGGGCAAAAAATCTTAAAAAAATTTGGAAGATGCCTTATTATATCCGTAATACATCAGAACAAAAAAATAATCAAAAACTAAAGCCGGAATTTAAAAAAATAATTTTTATTAATAAATCCTGTTTTAAGAGACTTAATATGCCTTCAACAGATGGCACGAAATTATTTAAATTATTGTACCATAATGTCATTCATCTTTTTCTGAATCCAAATTCTGGTGTTTCAACAATTTTACGGCTTCTGGTGATAGTAACGAATTCTTTTTGTGTCGTAATATTCTTAATTTTTTTATTTCTGAATTTAAAAATATAATTTTTATTAGAAGATCCTGTTTTGAGAGCCTTAAATGCCGTCAACAGATGGCCCAAATTTATTTAAAATATTGTACCCTAATTTATCATTCATCTTCCTTTGGATACAAATTTTGATGTTTTAACAATTTTACGGCCTCTGGTGATAGTAACAAATTATTTTTAGGTCGCAATATTGTTAATTTTGTTAATTCTGGATCAGAAGATTATCCGATAATCTGATAATCCCTTTGGTAAAAATTGGATAAGCCTCAGTAAAAACGCTCCTGTGTTCTCATCTGCAAGTATCTGCAGCTGAAATTTGGAGGGCAAGTACTAGAGATATGAATGATACTACAAAATTTTTTTCGGTGTGTCTCGTGCGTTCTCGCACAACTTAAAGTTTAAGAGAAGTTAAAATTAAAAAAAAAATCGAGTTTTTAACAAATTAGGCCTACAAACTATTAAAAATGTATGTTATACATCCAATCTTATTTTCAGAAATATTAAAACATATGTTGTGTTTTTACAATGATTTAAAAAAATCAGCTATATTCACATTTTGACGTTTTTCAACTCTTTCTAAAAAGATTTTTAAAAAAAAATGTGTGCTTGTGATTGTTTAAAATGTGCCTAACAAGATTCTATTAATAGATATTCCAAATAAAATATTTTACAAAATGGTGTTTGTCCACCTAAACCACACGTGGGGCGGTGTGACCGCATTGGTCGTCGTCTTAAGGGGGCACCAAATCTTCACAACATGACAAACAAAATATTGATTTTTTTTAATGTTATTGTTTCCCATCTAAACTACTACTATACTAATCTTTTGGAGGTCTCAGCTATAATTATTAATGTAAAATGCGGGGGGGGGGAATCAAAATGAGATCTCGCACCACCTGAAAATCTTGCTGTGGCCGCTCCTGTCTGACATTCATTCCTCTGGATTATTGTATCGGAGAAATATTTTTAATTTTTCTTTTAGTTGCGAAACTGACATAAATGAATGTGAAAGTGAACCATGTCATCATGGTGGAACGTGCATCGATTTGATTGGATCCTTTAAGTGTGATTGCCCTGAAGATTATTTGGGTAAACAATGTGAAGCCTTACGCTTGATAACCTGTGACAATTTGCCTTGTAAGGATGGATCTACATGTCAGGATGGCAAAAGTAAGCATTTTTACTGTTGAGGCTCTTCAAGGAATTAACTGAAACAATTTTAGGCATTGAAACTGGTAACAACTTTACGTGCATTTGTGCAGAAGGTTATGTTGGACCATTGTGTGATACACCTTATTGTCTAAGGCAACATTGCGAGGCTGGATATTGCAACACCACTCAAATAGTACCAATTTGTCAGTGTCAACGTGGATTTGAAGGAAAATATTGCGAAGTTAACATAAATGAATGTTTGCTGCCGGATGGAAGCAGTCCATGTCTGCATGACAGTTCTTGTATCGATGGTATTAATCGTTATGACTGTGATTGTGAAGGAACAGGTAAACAAAATTGCTTTCATATTAATTGAATATTTACTAATATTTTCATCAATTTCACTTCTAGGTTATTCTGGGCTGCTGTGTGAAATAGACATAGACGAATGCACCGAGAAACGGGACGTTTGTGGTATTGGACAATGCAAAAATTTACCTGGAACGTATAGTTGCGTCTGTCCGGATAACAAATGTGGCTTCAACTGCACACTCGACGATCCGTGCTTGGTGAATCCATGTGAAAATGGCAATTGCGTTTCAAAATGCACACAATTTGTGGACTACGATTGTTTTTGTAATGAAAATTGGACCGGCAAGAACTGTTCAGATAAAATGGTAAAATCAATTTCTCTCTTTTTCAATCCATTTCACAAGTTCCTTTAAATTTTAGGTTGCTTTTTCGCATGACTCTGATGGCATTAATGTCCTGTACATAATCATACCAATAGTGGGTGTTATAATGATAGCATTGGTAATTGGTGCAATTATATTAGTGAATATGGCGCGCAGTAAACGTGCTACACGGGGTACATACAGTCCAAGTGCTCAAGAATTTTGTAATCCTCGTGTCGAATTAGATTATGTACTTAAACCACCACCTCAAGAAAGACTCATTTAATTTATTCAAATTTACACTGTTTAGGAAATAATTTATTTATTATGCAATTGTTATTTAGAAAAGTTGATTTTGGCCGACATGTACAAGTAATAAAAGGACATTCCACATCGAGACTGTTGGAATTGACTGTATTTTAATTAAATGTGATTTTTTATATTATTGTTTATTAGTTATTACGTAGATTTATAATAATTTTTTTTGTAAAAATATATTTTAAATGTACTTAATTAAAAAAATGTAAAAATGTTTCGGGCAGTTTACTCAAAATATTGCATCGTTAACAGTTTACAGTGTATTTCTTTTTAGAGTAAAGTAAGGTACTTAATTTTTATAATGTGTATTAGTGATAAAACCAAAGGTGTTTGCAATTTGTACATAAAATTTTATTCAATTTACGATTAGTTAATGTAACGAAGAAATTCTTCGTGATCAATTTTATACTAAACTTTTAGTGGTTTTATCAAACCAAGTGCCTGTTGAGTCCGTCCCTTGGTCGTATTTGAAACAAATAATTTTTATATACACATGTTTATACTGTAATTTTAACAAAAACCAAATATATTCTTTTTTATAATATTTACTGCTTTTTGTTATTCTTTGTTTTTATATTTTACACTGTACAAATTTAAAATCTTATGTACATTGTCCTTAAAAATTTTGTGGCTGTCTTCGTAATCGTCATACAGTGTGTCCTGAATCTTAGCGATGTATGATTTTTGGGATTCGTATTCATCTTGAAATTTCTGGAAATAAAAACAATTTTCTAAACAAACTACCATGAGTTTAAAAAAAATACTTCTATTTTTTCAAGTTTTAAAGAATTTTTCCTAACCTAAGTTGTAATTTCCACCCTCCTATTTGCCCTTTCTCCTGGCATGATAGAATTTGGGGGCATTCAGATGTGCTTCACCTTCAGATTAAGATGAATAAAATAGATCTATTTTTATAAAAAAAGATACGAATTATTTTTTTTATTAATGAGGGTAGAGTAATGTAATGTATTTGTAGTAATGGGTTCAGGATAGGGGGCGGTGGTCCGAAAAAGTTTGAGAGTTGATTTTTTGTTTTTTTTGATCTTTTTTGTCGTTTGATTTTTGTTTGTGCAAAAAAAAGTTTTTGAGATTTTTAAGAAAAACATCAACGACACTGACGCGCATGATTGGATCAACAAGATTATCGTTAACACAAAACAAGATGAAGTTCAAAATCGTCTAAATCTTTGTACTTCGTTTGTGCTTACGGACGTAGTTTCAAAACCGGACCCTTTCATCATTTCACAAAAAAGTTTAATTTAAAATAACAATTGTATTGCACAAAGTATGGCTTATTGACTGTTACATGTAAACAGGTAAAAAATGAAAAAATTGATCAGAAAAATAGTTTTCGAACAAAATTTAAAAAAAGTTGATGCTATAAAATGTGCTATCGTAATTTTTTATCATTAGAAAAAGCATAAAAGCACAGCAGATTTCTTTGAATGAACTTGAGATCAGTTGATAGCAAATAACTAATTTTGTCATGTCATTAATCGAAATGTCTGCATTGATCTGATCTTTATAAATGCGGGTGAAAAAGAAAATTGTTTTGAACGCGAATCCGACAAATCAATGGAATAAAACTTGATCACATTCTCAGAGAAGAGTAGGTACCAAATCTGCATCAGAGTGATCTCTCATAGTCTAGAATTCCAGAGCATGGGTATGAGGGTACATGTCAGTAGCCCCCCCCCCCCACTTTCGAATTTTTGGATGAATTTGGTGTCAAACGTTAGAGCTTCCATTATTTTCGTTTGAGCCCTCAAGGTCGCGAAGTTATTCATGAAAAACAAGTGGGGGGCTGTAGACATGAAAGCCCCCACTTTCGAATTTTTGGATAAACTTAAGATTTAACGCATGTTGCTCAGAGTTTAGTCGAAAATTTCAACTATCTATAACTTTGTAAAAAATTAACTTAAACTCTTGCTCATTGAAGCTCTAACGTTTGACACTAAATTCATCTAAAAATTCGAAAGTGGGAGGAGGCCACTGACATGCACCCTGAGTATGATAGTTGCAAACGGTTTCAAACTGCTGAAAGAACAGCTAATATCCCTTTCTTACAAAAATTTGACATTGACATCAATTACATTTCCAAAATTGGCTAATTGACGTAACCACTATTCTTAGATTTTGCATGCTTCCAATAAAAGATTATTTTAAGCAAAAACAATATTTATGACTACATGTCAGGTCACGTTTTAGCCAGGTTTTTCTTTTAGAGGGGTGGCTCATAGTTTTTCAAGAATTTTTATAAAGCCGTCTACAGTAGTGTAACAACTTTGCTTGGCGCTGGTGTGTCAGAGCCAGAGGTTGATGCAGGCCCGTACCCAGGATTTAATTTCGGGGGGGGCACTTAGTAAAAAGTAAAATTTTTAATGGTTTTTCTTTCGAGAATTTTTATTATTATAAACAAATTTTCATTTACTTTGAAAAAAAAAATTTTTTTTTTGAACATTTCGGGGGGGGGGCACGTGCCCCCCCTGGGTACGGGCCTGGGTTGATGTATATAAAAAAAGTATTTGGGGCCGGTGTTTTTTTGCACACCCTGAACATGGCTAGTTATACCACTGGCCGTCTATAGAAAAGAGTAATAGAAAAAGTGCCATTTTTTAAGGTCAAATTGTCCAAAATCGTTTTGAAAAACCGATGAAATAATTTCTGGAGGGCTATCTGCTCTTCTTCTAAGTAAGATTCTGGTACTTGTTTAAGCCTATGTTATTTTTGACATAAATTGCTAATGATGTCCACGGAACCGGTTAATACAGAGCCGGATAAACACAATAGCAAATGCTAAAGGCCTCGCGCCCGACAGAAGTGGTTTTTCTGCTTAGCTCTGAGTGCGACCTTGTATTAATAAAAGAGAGAAATTTTGGAAATAATACAAAAGGGTTAAAAAAAAGTCATTCAAAAAAATAGGAGAACCCTACGACAAAATTTGTTGCAGGCTATGACTCCTCACTGGCGTTGGTTCAACAATTAAGAAAAAGAAAATTAAAAAGATCTGCCAAACCTCTGAATTTTTCACTCAGATGTACCTATAACTATTTTGAATTCCAAATTTTGCTGCAAAGGCGCAACAACTGGGTGATAATATAAATTTAATCCATGAGATTCTAGAGGAAAAGGAAGCAGCGGAACGTAAAGCCAAGGCCGCTGATGCACGTCTGACCAGAATCTTAGACGAACCATCACAGGACGTAGAACGCGAAGAAGGAACATCACACGACGTTTAACCCCCTAAGATGTAAAAGCAAATGCCGAAAGGCGTATCCATACAGCTAAGGGGAGAGGTTTTAGTCAGTGAAAGTCTGATGTGTCTTGTACGAGATTTTCTCCTTCCCACAAAAGAAAAATTTCAAATTTAAAATGGTGTAGGCTAAATCCCCGTGATTTATTGAAATAATTTAAAAACTATTTTTTTAAATTCGATACAAACGAAAACAAAGCAAACTATTTACATTATTTTAGATTGTTATAGAACTATGTCAAATTGGGATCAGGGCGCACAAGCACTTTTTTATAACTTGTATAGCTGTGATCCTAATCTAAATCTACTATGTACTACACTTAACCTAAAGGAACACGAACGATACAGCCTATTTTTAATCCGTAATTTCAAAAACCTGTAATGTGTTACCAAAAATCTCGTTAACCCAATTATGTGCGTCAGTGTCTTTCTTGAAAATCTCAAAACTATTTAGGTGCAAATGAAAATAAAACTTGCACAAACAATCTCAACTATTTAAAAACGCATTCCCCTAAATAATTTTTGCAAAAATTTTTATTTAGGCTGTTTTGACAGTTTCTGCTGATCCTCTGTTTTACTTTTCGTGCCCTTGCAAGAGATGCGAAGTATTGTAATCATGCAGAAGAAAAGATGGTATTGTAAACTATTTAAAGTTTCACGAAAAAACAAAAAAAGTTATGGATGTGAAAAATATAACCACAATGTATCCATTCCACCACGTGCATCATTTGGGATCGGGATTTAGTAAAAAAAAATACTGCTAAATTAACAGAAATAAAGATTTTATTTCTTAATCTACAATATTAAAACTAAAATTTATTTTAAAAATGATAATTATTTTTGCATAGAATATTCAAATTAGTTCTTTTTAGCTTTTTTTGTTGGCTTTTTAATCGGTGATTTTGAAGCTTTCTTAAGCGTAGTAGCCTTGGTGACCTTTTTTGCCTTTGGTGACAAAGGTTTGGTAACTTTCTTGGTAGCAACACTTTTATCCTTCTTTTTTGATACTGCAACGTCTTTTTTGGCTAATTTTGAGTTTGCCTTGGTTTTGGCAGAGGAAGAAGCAGCGACAACGCTTTTTCCTTTTGAGGATGACGACTTGGTATCACCATCGTTTTTTGGTTTTTTAATCGTAGTCTTTAGTGTGGATGGTGCTAATTTAAACGATCCAGTAGCGCCTGTACCCTTTGTTTGGACTAATATTCCATCGGCAACGGCAGATTTGATGTACTTCTTAATAAAAGTTGACAATTTTTCAGCATCAATCATGTAGTTTGCAGATATATACTTTTTTATTGCGTATAGGGAGGAACCTCCTCGTTCTTTCAAAGTAGCAATAGCAGTATTAACCATATCCGAAGAAGGCGGATGCGCAGCGACTGTTTTCTCCTTTTTACCGTTGGGAATCTTCTTCGGATTTGTAACGGCAGTTTTCGCCATGTTGAATTATATACGATTTCTGGTTCTACACAAAATAATCATTAAATAATTGTATTAAATTATAAAATAATATGTTATTAATCTTCGAACTTGGACGTTACGTCGTTGTACCTTAACAAATTACAGAAGCAAATTTAGTTGGGTAACCAATGGCGGGGTTTATATGCGATGACGTGATACCCAAGTTTGTAGATTGATAGTACTATATCTTTTAAACTAAAGATAGGTTCACATTATAAATTTGAAATGTAAACTCTGTGTTTTAAAATATTAATTAACCTAACACCCTTTCTTTTTCAGTTGAGGTTTAATAACAAACTGATAAAAATAGATTAAAATATAAAATGTTTACGAACCTTATTACTGAATCACCAACGTGTACATTCAACTTCACTGAATTATGGATACCACAGAATGCCACAAAAACACAAAATGTTACTACCACAAAAAGTGTACCACACTGCACATGACAGTCCACGTCACAATGGACGTTGTTTAACGGTAAAAAAGTGGAAACTAACGCCATCTTTATTTTAAAAAAAATGTTAACGTTGGTTTTTAAATTTTGTATTTTAATTTGGAAGCAATTCGAAATTCAGCGGAATTGCTGAATTGCCGAAAACTGCTGAAATTAGTAGATTGATCATTTTAATTTATTTTTCCTCTTGTAGTGTCATTATTATCAGAAAAAGTTGGTTATCATTTTCAACTTGCCCATAGCCAAGATAACTTGGGTAAAATAGCTTATTACTAAAGGAAATTTAACAAATAGATTTTCCGTTTCCTTTTCTATATTTTACATTTACATTTTAGATGTAGAAATTCTACATTTATTCGGTGTGACCAGGAATAAAAGTTTCATTTTATCGCCGTGGTGATACTTTGTTAATTTGGTGTGGTGGGTGTAAAAAACTTTGTCTGCCGTCAGTAGTGGCAGACAAAACGTAAAATAGAAAGTACGTGGTAGAAGAGTATTAAAACAGCTTGTTTTTGATTACGGTACTGAAACATGGGGTGACGAGTGACGACACCAAGCAATCAATTTGGAACTGTTGTTGGTGTTTGAGTTAAAACACTGCCTCCTATACTTCAAGCCGTGAACATGCAAATTTGGCAACGTCGCGGGTGGTCTTAACTTTCAAATTCTTGTGTATTATGTGTTTAATGTTTATGTCTTTGGTTTATGTGGTTTATAAATATTAAATTTGTGTGACAACAATTTTTTAGTTATTATTAACAATTAAAACTAATGACAACCAAAGATTACAAAAGATATACTGTATAAAATTTTTTATACATTGCTCCCTGCTGAAAAAAATTGGTTGGGCACGTCTCTGAATACGCAAGTTGACTTTTGACTATAGTTGTTTTACATCCAATACGTAGATTGTTAGACTGGCCTTCAGGGGTTGGGTACAATTCGCCGGAGCACTTTTCGCCGTGACACAATTTGCCAAAAGCTTCAGCGCCATTTTATATGAACTAACATACAAGGTGGAAATAACATTACTAAGTTGCATTCGATCGCATAAAACACATTTTTGGAGAATTCTTAAAGAAAGAAGCTGTGTTAGATTATCTCTCTTTCTCTTTTAACGGTTCATTAATAAAAAAATTGTTTCTTAACATTAACCTAAACCTGACCCAGGGGCGGATGGGCTGTCAAAAATCTATCGGGAAATTAGCGGCCGGCGGCCCAAAAATGTAATTGTCACGGCCCAAAACAGCGTCGCAGGCGAAATTTTTATTTTATTAACGGCCCACGGTTCCATTGACTGACTACTCACCGGGAAATTTCCCGGTAGCCCGGTAGGCTCATCCGCCCCTGGCCCGACCGGTGGATTTCTCTTTTAACTGTCCACTAATGAAAAACAAAATCGTTTCCTAACATTAACCTAAGCTCGACAGGTGGATCTCTCGTCTCTAACTTCCGCCATATTGATTTATTAAACCGCAAGATAGATGTCGGGACGCTAGTAAATTGGGCCAGCGGTCAATATATTTTTTTGGTGGGTAGCTTAAGAAAACTAGTAAATTGGGCCAGCGGTTGGCGTGGGTAACTTAAATTTACGCTAGTAAATGGGGCCAGCGGTTAATATTTTTTTCTGAGGGATTTTCAATTTTCCAAAAAGTGCTCTTAAGGAGGCTGTGGTTGTTACTATTTTTTTCGTCAAATTTAAGTCAAAAATAGTAACTAACAATCTAATTAAGGTATGATGAATCATTGTCCGGCACAATTGCGCTGTCAAAATCGACTCTATGTCTCCCCCGCTTTGCTTCGCTCTGAGATGGCTCCGAGCCGCTTTGACTAACGCTATAATAGCTAATAATGTCCTTTAAAGCCTTCTAACTCGAAAAAGGTGCGACTATAAAGGGGGTGGATATAACTTTTTTTTTCGATATTTTTGAGAGCTTTTCAAAAGGTGCTCTTAAGAAGAGGGTGGTTGTCACTATTTTTTTTTATCAAATTTATGTCGAAAATACCCCTAAAAAGTGAAATTTGTAAATTGTCAGTAATACTACCAATATACAAAAGGCAAAGGATGAAAGTAATTGAATCTTTTCTGACCCAATTTACATGGGACCTTTATAATCTTTTGGCCCAATTTACTGGCAGGCTTAAAGAAATCCTGACCGCCTGATCTAATTTACTAACGCCGAGATTTCGATTCTGTCTATTTCAATCAGAACCTGTCCGCCATATTGAATATTTTGATGTTTAAAGATTCGCAGTATCGTACCTTCTCAAAGGCGGATCCAGAGAGGGCAATGGTTTTCGTGCTTATTTTGGTGGGAAATAAAAAAATTAATTTAAGAACATTAAAAATAAATGGAGAAAAATTGAGAACAATAAAAAAAAGTTACAAAAAAGGGGGGCTTAGTCAAAATCTTATTTCGCATTTTACGCGGTTATTTTTGTTCAAGATTAAAATTTTTTTTAAAGAACATTAAGAACAAATTACCACGCAGTGGAGTAATGTGATCGCTGGTTGAGTATAGAGCGGAAATTCTGGATTCAAATCGCGGATTGCACAGAATTTCTTGGTTCGGCCTTCCGGTGGGCATCCACACTCTGTGATGATCCCCGATATTTGTGTCGACGTCATCACCGTAAATACGACTGCGTAACATACCCAAAGTTTACAAGACCAGTTTGGTAAGCAGGGAAAAGCCATGGGCCTTATAAGCTTGTAGAGCTGTCATATATAAGAACAAATTGAGAACAAGTAAAAAAATCATAATTTCAAAAAAAGAGAGGTTAACTTTGAACACGTGGCTTATTTAGGTTTTAACAAAGCCCCAACGATTGACATTGACATGAGCCGATTTTGTCAATAGGTGGTTTCAACCAGATTACTCAAATTAAATTTTAAAAAGCTCAGGAGATTATTAAGATAAAAATTAAATCAGATTTTACCTGAATTAGAAAATTTGGACGAATCAATCCAAACATTCCACAGTTATCAGTTTGATAACTATCCAATAATTCATCTTTTTGAAACTTTTTCAAATTTTCAATATTAGGTTCAAATTCTTCCGGAATTAAAATGTCACGTATTTGAATGTGATAAGGGCTCTCAGATTCTGAAAATCGTACTCACATCAAACAAAATTGTATTTAAACAATTTCTATTGGCTTACCAGTTTCTTCTACATCTGTAATAGATGCTCTTAGTGCAATCATAAAGTTTAATTTTACTTCAAATTGATTTATTAAAGGAATATTTAGTAATTTACTGAAAGCGTTTTTGAAGAGTGGTGCCAGTCTATTATCAATCTCTTCAAGTTCTCTGTTGTACAATTCAATTGCAACGAGCCGACTTTCCTAAAAAGCAACCTTGGAATGAGATGCACCTTTATGTAATTTTACATTACGAACTTCGTAAGGCTCTATCAATTCCGAAATGTCGATGAGACGAACATTTTCGATAATTTCTTCTACTTCATTTTGCAAAGCCCGAAGCAGATGTTTATTTGATGGGCACCCATGAAGAGGTTTTAATTGTCCTATAATTTCATGAATTCTTACTAGGTTGTTCAATCTAATTTCCTCAAATTGAGCCAAAAGTTCGTTGTGTTTTTCTACAAATAGGCCACAGTGATTATCATAGTGAGTGTCAGTAAAGGTTTTATAATATTTGACCAAAAAGTTCCTCAAATTTGCAACGATATTTAAAAAATCTTGAAAAAAAAATTATTAAACTTTTACAGATAAAACATTAATGGATTAGACAACCATTTATGTGGTTTAACCATACCAATTCAGCTTGCAAATGGTAAAAAATATATTTCTGCAACACTTCCTTCAAAAAGTCATCGTAATTTGGTTGCACTAACTCTTTGTTTTCGATGTTGACGTGTTTAGTATAAAATTGCTGAAATATAAAATTAAAATTTTCTCATCAAAGTTTTTACTAAATAGCAACCCAAGTTGGCTTAATTAAATTTGACATAATTATTTTCTAGGAATGTGAATTATTTTTTCTATTTTGTGTTTATTTAGGGTATTCAAAATCCAAGTACAAAATGACTGACAAAAAGGGTGAAAGAGGAATGAGTGCACGCAAAGAGCTATGACTGAAAGACGCGTATAAAAAAGAAGCAGGATTACGTATGAAGTGGTTTCGTAAAAATGAAGAACGACTGATAGCGTATGCAGAAAAGCCCAACAGTCGTACCGTTCCTCCTGAAGTTTTAGAAAAAATGGTAAGCGATCGACAAAAAGCTTATCAAAATACCGAAAGACATCCAAATGTCCACGTGATGGACAAAGTATTGCCACCTCCGTTAGTCGATCCAAATGCAGTTAATAATGTAATGAAACCGATTGAACCGGCAATAAGGAAGTTAATATACTCTGGTTTGTATTATTACAAGATGTTAATTTCGACGGTAAAATTTTTCTTATTAGGAACCCAAAAAGATGGAAGAAAAAATTATCTTAGACAGAGAATCGAAACAATTCCTGAAAATAAGTACTATTTCCCCGAAACCACCAGTTTTGGTTATGGGTGGAATATGTGGCACTCTTCGAGAACAGCCACTGGAATACGATATGGCCGATGTCAAGTAATAAAAGCTTCTTTTTATCGCAGAAACGGTGTTGCTAGAGATCCCGATTGGTATCAAGAACCGGCAGTTTTAAGTCCAAGTGTTTGTACAGGCAATTGTTCTTAAATAAAAAGTATACTTACCTTGGCATTAGTTTGGAGCCGTTCAAGTGACGTATAAATTCCGCAGCAAACCTTCGACATAAAAGTTGTGTTTTTTATCGGAACACGATCAAATAGTAATTGAAGATAATTTGTGGAATTTTTCCCACCTCCACTTTTTTTAACCAAATTTTCTATATCGCGATAATCTCTACTACTTGCTTAAAAGACAATTCAAAGTAAAAAATAAATTTTGAAAAGTTAAACGTTTCCTACCATTTATTGCCGGAGGAGTTTGATATAATTCGTCATGGGCTTCCATTAAAAATGAAACGATTCCGTTTATATCGTACTCAAAATCGTCAAGAAATTCAATCTTTCCCAAACATTTCAAGTGTTTGCTTTGAATGTATTTAAAGACACCTTCCAATTTTTTAATTATAAATTTTGCGTTGTAAACTTCCGTTCTTAAAAGCACTTGAATATCTTTGATCAGCTTTACAGACTCTTCAGTAAACTCCAATTCTTCCAATTCGTTGCGAAATCTAAAATTTTAATTCGATGTATTTTTCTTTACTAACTTTTTTTTTTAAATCAAACATTATAAGTGTGCTCGCTTCCAAAGAGTCGACTTGTTGAAACACTTTTTTCTGCTTCGTATTAATTTCTTTCACTACGGCGTTATACTTTTTAATTATTACTTTATCGAATTTTTTCAAATCTTTTAGAATTCCTTTAGCTTCCTCATTATTGAAGTTACCACCTTCTATGAATAATCTAAAAAATTAAGTGAAACTATTGTTTGGGCAAATGAGAATCTCACCTACTTAACTTTCCGTATACACTTCACCGATGAATTTCGAATTTGGCTCAATTGGGTTTCGTAATAGTTTTTTTGAATTTGATTTTCTGATTCCAATCTGTCTCTATATAGATTTGAAATGAAAATTATTTCAGAAATATAACTTTTTAATTTGTTGGAATGCTTTGCCAACTTTCGTTTTGCATCTATTAATTCAATCTTATGTTTGAACTCGTTAATTATGTTGTTATATTTGGTTTCATAAAATATGTATGACTGTTTCACAATTTCAATTTCACTCTCAGTACCCTTTTGAAATAAGATAAGATATAAACATAAATTTTTACAATAATATTTGCTAGTGACATATACCCACCAATTTGTGCCTTTGTATTCTATTCGTATGTCGTTTGATTTCAAGAAGTCGAATTTCATATACGTTTTCTTTTAGTCTCATGTAGCGAGATGAGTGAAAAGCATATTTTAGTTCATATCTTTTTCCAATTCTTTCCGAGTGTTCTGTACACCATTTTAGAGCGGTTTCCATAACTTCCTCTTTGCAGTTAACAGAATACCTTTCGATTGCTTCATATAGTCTAAAGGTTTTAAAAGTAATATTAACTTTTGTAATATTGTATATAATATAATATGTAATATTAACTAAATACACATCTTATTGGATGGGATTAAAAGGATTATTATCAATATAAAGATTTTGTGAGTAGGACCGAAGGCTAAGCAACTGGGATCTACCGAACCCCCACTTTTTTTCACCATTCACCCGAGTCTATAAATATAGGTTTAGTAATATGCAAATTACGTTCATTACAATACTAACAATCGTCGTGTAGGTGTCAAACTTTAAAGTGATAAAACGGTTTTTTTACAAACAAACAAAAGAGAACATAAACTAACACTAACCTAAGCTAAATACCGGAATATTTGAAAAAATGTGTTTATTTAACTAAATAAATAATATAAACTAACACTAACCTAAGTTAAATTTAACTAAGTAATGCAAGTTAATTTTTTTTAAGATTAAAATTAATATTTAACTTTTGTTGATGAAAACTCGTGACAATTTCTATGATGATATTAATATTTTTAATTGTGCCTTAATGTATTTTATTGCATAATTGAAGAAAACATTAAATTTACTTTCGTCGATAAGTTTTTCTGCATGTAAAAATTTGAAAATTTTTGACGGGTGTGTCAGAGAATACGAGCTTAAAAAGGACAACTTGTAGATATATTAAAAATGGATCACAAATGCTAAAATATATCTAAAGCCTGTATGACACGATGCATAATTTTACATAAAATTTACATGAAAATGATAACTAACCAATAGAAAGCGCGTATTAGTAGCCTTCGGACGTTTTTCATTGGTTAACAACTATTTACATGTAAATTTTATGCAAAATTATGCACCGTGTCATACGGGTTTTATATAGCTCCCACCTTGTAAGTACGATAATGCGCGTTGGTGTAAGATATGTTACAAAAATAAAAGATGTGTGGCAATGGTATGAGAAATTTTAAATTTTCTTTTATATAATTTTAACAGTGGCGTAAAAACGCGAAATTTATGTGCCAAATTGTGAAACGGGTCCCCCTCCCATACTCAATACTTTTTTTATTAAATCAATTTTTTAGCAGTTTGCTTCTTTTTGTTCAAATTTCTGTTTACATTTTGCTGCTCCTGATTTGTGTTTATACATTTTTATATTAAAGTATTAAAGTTGTTAAGAGCAATATCTAATGCTACATTGAATAATTTGTCTATTTTTATGTCATTTATTTTCAAGATGTTTCAAACATTTAAATAATTGCTAGCATTACACAATCTTTTAACACTTTTTTATGTAAATACGTTTAGAGGAAATTGATTTACTTATTTGAACATCACATAATTCAAAAACTGAAATTGGTGGGGTAGGAGAGATTTCCACATTCTAATTTTCTAATAATGTGGTATTCAAATAAATAAATCAATTTTCTTTAACGTGTTTGTGTAAAAAAGTGTTCAAAGATTATGTAATGCTAGGAATTAGTTAAAATTTTGGAACGTCCTGGAAATATATGACATAAAAAACAAATTATATATTATGTAGCGTTAGATATTGCTCTTAAGCAACTCACCAGAACTATTAATGTATTTGCAAAATAATCTCTTATTTGCATTATAAAGCTTCTCCCCTTCAGCTGTTTAAATGGAAATATGATAAAAAAAAACAATCTTTCAACAGGAGCTTAATTTGTACAGTTATTATTTTTTACTTTAAACTTTTTGTCGGTTTCATCGGGCTCTTTTGGGTCCCTAGGATTTTACGGCCTATGTTCATTTGCACATCGCGCACACTGGTAGTTATGCCACTGAATTTTAATTATATTTTACTAACCCAAACATCCAATTTTGAACAGCATCCACTTGATACTCGCACTGTTTCATTTGTCCTGGCAAACCATCTGATCGTGAATTTTCAATTTCCTCTTTAGGAATTTGACTTGCGCGTTGCTTTTGAATAGTAGGATTGACATCTTCTAATAGGTCTTCGTATTTATTCAAAAACAAATCTAATTCTGCTTCAAGAACCTCAAATTCTCCCGTGATCAGCTTGATGTTTTCCACAAGTTTGGCTTCGCTTATAAATTGGTTCCGATACCTACAAATTTTGATTCACATAATTTTTGTTACTCATAAAAACATTAATTTCACGTTTTACATGGTTAAGCGTACATCTAATAACCGATTGACATCGTCTAAATATTCTTCTAGTTTTGCTTCCGTTGGAGCTTGCCTAAGTAGATCTATCGCAACGTTAACTTGTATTTCTTGACTCTAGAAGAAATATCATCCGTGTTAATGGAAAATAAAAACTGGTTGATTTAAAATTATCCAAAGGTAGCTAGTAATCAGACTGTTTAACTATTTCTTGTATGAATGAAAATGTTAGAAGAGGAAAGAAGTAAAGTATCTGAATGTTTAACATTTTTTAGGTAAGTTGCAATATAAATTTTAGTTACGTTTGAGACTTTTGGAGTGTTGTTTGTGACGTATTCAATTTACATAAAAATTATTTACGCGCTGTGAAGTCATTTAAGTACGCAAAACTTCTTTGTTTTTTTATTATTTTCTAGGACGACTAAGCCCGCTAGCCTTCTTTAAAATGTAAATAAATGGGGGTGAAACCGGGGGGATAACGAAGTAATGAGGTAAATTTTTAAAATTGATAAAGACGATGATATGTCTTGAGAAAACACCTTTTTGCTTACTTGCGGCTAAGGAGGTACCCCCTAGACTCCCGGTTTTCTGATTGTTTACTTTTAAATTATCTTTCACCAGGGATAGATTTTTTCAGGTACATAAGCCACGTACATAGTACTCACATACATAGTACTTTATCTAATTTTTTGTGAACGATGTGATCAATGGTTGAGTTACAGAGCGGAAATATTGGGTTAGAATTGTGGCAAATGTAACCGGTTATCAAGTGATAGCGCCCTGATTCAGAGCTCGCTAATAACTGGGATGACAGGAACCTCAGAAACCTACACCTTGGTTCCATCCGACGAAGCAAGGGGTACATTAGAATTTCTTAGCTCGGTCTTCCAATGGACATGCAGAAGTAGTATTCGAGATCTGAATCTCAACAGGCCTCCTCCTTTACAACTCATCTAACATCTCAGCATGGAACGGAGTACAGCAGACCTAGAGTCTCAGTGCAGGTGAATTAAAAAAGGCACATTTGCTGAACTGCTGACCTGCTAAAGTTTTTAATAATCCCAAATATCGATTAGTTTGGGCAAAATAGGATTTAAAATTTTTACGCAATTTTCGATCTTACTGACGCATTCTTCCTTAGCCACGCCCTGCGGGTGCAAGTTAGTTATACCTCTGTGCTAATTCACATTTTCAAAGATTCCGATTTAAGAGTTCCGTGGGTCTAGAGGAATTTTTTCAATGAGAGTGGACGATCTTTGACGACTTAATGTATTTTATAATTTTTAGGTCCAATTGTCAACGATCAGTTTGGATCATTAAATTTAAGAAAGTAACTTAAACAGAAAGTTACCTTAGATATGCTATTATTTTTCTTGATTAAATTTTGTAAATCCACTAATACAACACGCTTTGCTTCTTGAACTCTCAAAAAATGTGAATCCCATAAGTGGGCGGCAGCATGAAAAAATGTGTAAGTCATTTTTAGTTTTTCCTTCAAACTAGAAAGAATGGATGCCCATAAATTCTAAAACAAATTGACATATTAGTTATCAATTAGCGTTTTTACAGTGATTAGTGCCTGCAAATTTCCGATGTCATTACTGTATTGTTCTGTAACGGTGTCTATAGTCGGTTTACAAACTTCCGTACTTATAGGAATTGCTTCCGTCTCTTCTAATAACCCATTTTTAATCATTCCATTCGTAAGTTTTTGAAGATCCTCAAAATATTTATCAAATACTCTAACGATCGCTAGCTTATATAAACTAATTAAAGATCGGGCGTACGAATCTGAAAAATAAAATTAAGCAAAATGTTTTTACGGTTTAAATTTAAAATATACCTAAATCGTTAACTATTTGATCCATTTCGCTTGTCCATTCAATAACATTTTCTGAGGTAACTGGAAACGTGGATATAGCATTTGATGTCCAAGCTTTGCTCATCGTTCGCTCACTGTGAGCAAATTGTTGAGTAGCTTCTTTTCCTTTTTCCGTTTCTAACATCATAGCTTCACAGTTTGATTTTACTAATTTTTTTTCCCTAATAACCGTTAATGGAATCAAAACTATTGGTACTCTCAAATTTTATTTACGTAAGTTGTTGTAAAGCCTGTCGCTTCTTCAGTTCTCTCCATTTATATTTTATCCAGTCCACTTTTTGTACTTGGACACGACAGCAATTTTCGGCTTGAAGATTTAATTTCAACTTTAATTCTTCGTAACATCTGAGATTATTGAGCAACATTTGATTAATTTCCTAAAAATTAGTGCAAGCTAAATGTATGACCCAAAAGTGAATTCATCTACTTACCAATATTTTACCTTCAAAATATTGTTGTATCTCAAAAGGTAACTTATACGAAATTTGATGTAAGCTTTGATAAGCTTGTTTTAGAACAGCTTTGATACTATCCGTTCGAGATCTTTCAAGACAATGCAGAAAATTGTCAAATTTGGTTAGCTGATTGTGAAATTCATCGTATAGAGTTACTATGCTTTTAGATATCGTTTCAAACTGTTCACGGTTTAACAATATCAGCTACACAAGAAATAATTCAATATTCGTTAAAAAATTGAATAAAAAAGTAAAGTTGTAATTTCTTACTTGCTCATCTTCTGTTACATTAATAGGGGTGATGAGATTTTCAGCCTCTTCACGAGTCATTTTGAAATCATTTTTAAATAGTTCCGCACCTGTGCGCAATTCAGTTTCCATGTCTGTGTTAATACGTTGAAACTGATTATCTAGTTCCTGCAGAATCAAATTATGCCGTTCTTCTCTTTTCTTCTCCAAATTTTCTATTACTTGTGATTTTTTGGATATGGGGGCTAGAAAAACTATTTACAACAAAGTGATGATAAAAATATCCAAATAAATACTCCAGTTTACAGGTAAAGCCTTAACCTTCCAAATTTCTTCATCTTTTTCTGTTGGCAGTCGTAACGGTGGAAGACGTTTAGGCACACTTGTTAGGCAAAAATCCTTCTTGCATATTCCTACATTTTTTTGCTGCTTTGATCTTGCGTTAAGTGATTTTACTGTAATATTGCTAAAGCTACTATGCGCCTCCATGTCATAAAAATTAATATAAAACTTTAATCAAAAATTTTGTTTTAGGTAACTTCAGATTTAGCGACTTGATTATCAAAAATAAAAAGTAGGGAAAATCGTTTTAACAGTTTAATTATTAATAAATTACATAAAATAAATAAATATTAACTACAATAATTAACAATTAACTATCACCAGTTCAGAATCAAAATAATTTATTAGTTTTGCTGCTTTGGTTTTGTCCTCGATGCAAAAGATCCATGTCTTCCTCTAGAAGTACTTCTTTTAGTTGTCGCACTAACTTGCTCGTTCTTTGGTTCGTTCGTTTGTTCTTGATTGCGTACATCTGGCGTGCTTTTTTCATCACTATTGTATTGTGAAGATTGCCCCCCATTTTCTTGTTCGCCGAATTGATCATCAGCAACGTAAATCTCCAAGGGAGTCTGATTGTCTATATCTTTATTACCAAATACCACATTGTTTCCTTGATCGATCGCTTGGAGCGATGCTAATGTTTCACCTAATTGCTGGTTATCCAAAGTCGTATAAAACTGCCCGTTTACTGTTTCTTCTTGTGGATTGTTGTTGTTAAATTGATTTTTTGCATTTAACTCGATCACATTTCCATTACCATAATTTGATTGTTGATTAAAAACTTCTTGTATGTACGGCAAACCTTGTTGTTCTTGATTTTGCGGTATCGAATTTGAGGGAAAATCAGCTTTGAAGTTATAATTGGCCGTCAAAAATCCCGATTCGTTGTCTTCGCTTTGCAACTTTTGGGGCGCGTGTCTTTCATACGCAAAAACTTGATTTGCTTGGTTAAAGTTTGGCTGTGCAAATTTTTGTTGTTGATGGTCGGTTGTTTTAAACATCACATCTGAAGCGTCTTTAAATTCGGTAAACGAAATTGGAACGTCTGAAGATTTTTGGGGGATAAATAAGTTGGGTTTCTGGTCGAAGTGAGGTTTTAACAGTTCGTATAAGACGTCTGAGCTTAATTCTCCGTTTCCGAATTCGTTAGAGGGAGGCTTGTAGAGTTGGGGTTCTTGTTGTTTTCCAAATTGGGAATTTTGTAACTTTTCGTAATTTTGGTTATTTAAATTTTGGTTTCCTTCAGATTGGAAAAATATTTGTTGGTTTCGCACTAACTTTTCGGCACTGTTTGCTACTAATTCATTTGCTTCGGTGACTTGGTAGAGCTGGTTGGAAGAGGATGGTTGGTTTTGTGTGTATTGATGAATTTTTTTGTGACCAAATGTGGGTTGTGATTGTGTGTAGGTTGGTGGTGGTTGCACAAACTGTTGTTGTTGAGGTTGGGGGAAATCAAATTGGGGTTGAGCAAAAGTTTGTTGTATGAAGGATTGTTGATGTTGACCAGGTGGTCGGTGAGATTTGAGTTTCATTTCATGACGAACTTCTTCCACGACGATAGGTTTATCGGCTAAACTTAGGTTTGGTGCTGGAATTGTGTGGATGGGACCTTTTTCACCTACTTGTTTAATCGGAATCGAATTAGTGGGAATGTTGTTGGTTTGTACGTGATAATCAAATTCATGTGTATTTCCTATTGCTAGAGACGATTGGAAAGGTTTTTCGGTACTTGAAGTAAATTGAATTTTTGGAATTTTGGGATTTTTCCACTGTCTGTGCGGTGTTGGCGTTGGTCGATAATGAATTTTTGGAGCAGGTGGTCCAACCGGTGGAGAGTTAAATTCGGGTGGAAAGTGCATCGGAAT
This sequence comes from Rhagonycha fulva, assembly GCA_905340355.1. Taxonomy (NCBI): domain Eukaryota; kingdom Metazoa; phylum Arthropoda; class Insecta; order Coleoptera; family Cantharidae; genus Rhagonycha; species Rhagonycha fulva. The sequence continues at coordinate 37,951,151 of HG996556.1, forward strand.
AGGTCGTGGTTTATTCAAGTGACGAGGTGGATTATAAAGTTGTTCCATTTTCTTTCGCATGTATTGTGGATTTGGAGCTACCCTTGGCGGCGATTGTGGTGGATGGCGCATTTTATATCTGTAGTCCAATGGAACATTTTGTGCTTGTCCTTGCCATACCATAAACAGCATGCAAGCAGCAAAAATGGTAAAAGAAATCTGCAAAAATCAAGAAAAGCTATAATTATAAAGTTTTATCAAAAAAAGTAGTACTATAAAAAATTTGAAAAGTTTTATTTAAATATTCAATTTATTTGAATGGATTAATAAATTATTATGGGTTAAATCAGATTACTAATTTTTTTATTTTAATCCAGTTTAATTATGGGGTGTGCATTTAAGAATACAATAATTTTTACATACCTGCATGTCAATAAAATTCGATTAAAAATTATCCTATGGTCATATCACTTCCGCACTCACCACCAGGAAAATACAAACTTGAAGACGTTTCAAAATACAGTGAGCAAACTAAACAATTAGGTCACTATGTTAACTTATATATCCCTTCTACTCTAACCATTTTATACCATCTCCGAATCCTACATTATCAGTAAAATATCTATCATTAAGGAATTTATGCCTCCAGGTTTCACATCAGCTCTTTAATTAGGATAAAAATGTAAGCGATAATACTACGTCTTCTATTAGAAATTCAAAGGTAAACATTAATTTTTTGCTATTTCTTTATATTATTAAAGTGAAACTGAAAGACTGGAAAAATTCCATCTATAATTTGAAATTGAATAATTAAAGGAGTAATTAATTATTTATTATATTAATTATCATATTCAAAATTTGTTTTTTTAATTGGTTTTTAATGTTTACACCAAAAGCTACACCGGTCTTAAATGTAGGTTTGTGGATCAATGGACATCAGCGACTCTGCTTTTAAGTAAACTGCATAATCTACTAGTCGATAGCTTTCCAATCTCTTATTAAGAAGTTAAACTCGTAACAATTCCAAGCTCATCTGCTGCTGCGTCTAATAAAAATCTGTGAAAGCATCCACAATCAGGTTATATAAATTCTGTTCATTTCTTTTCGAAAAATAAGACTTTTCTAGATTAATCTTTAAAAGTGAAATTTAAAGTGACGCATATTTTTGTCCTCAATTTTTTCCAAATTAACTTTTCACTAATTTAATTTTTTTATTGTTGTTTTTTTTATTAATATGCCTACTACTATTTTAAATATTAAACCACAAGGTGTAGGAATCTATTGAAATAATTTATTTTAATTTACAACTGTACAAATGGAAATCAATTTTTTATTACAATTTATCAAAAGGATTGAAACGAAAACAATGTAAATTTTACAAATAAAAAAATTGTGATTTTTATTTTGCTCTACAGTGAGGCACGTGCTCTGGTTCTTCACAAGTTAGATTGGATTCGTCAAATACTTTTCCATCCCCGCAAGATATAAGACGAGGGAATCCATTTACGCAAGTGATCAAGTGGTGGCAATCTCCAGGAACGGGAAATCGGGGGTATGGCCAAAATCTTGCTGCTGGACTATTGGAAGGCACTTTCGCAGGGCACTTGAAACCAACAACGGCTAAAAACAAACAAGTAATTATTATTATTGTTTTTTTGATGGTTATAAAATGTTACCTTCCGGGTTGCATTTTTCAATCAACAAATCGGGCCAATTACATCCATGGATTCGTTCGTCGTACACTAAACCTGGTTCGCACTGCTGAGGATAGGCTTCTCCGTGGGCGCATTTGATGTAATGGACGGAACATTCCGGACCGTCTGGGTAAAGTCCAAATTGATATTCACATCCAGGTGTGCTAATTGGAGTTACTGAAGATAAAAAGTGTTAGTTTTGATTTACAATTGATTTTAGGTGACTTACGGTCGGATTTGCGTTCTCCGCATTCAACAGCCCAGTTGTAGTTGCAGTGATGGTGTACCGAACCCTTACCATCAAATAACAGACCATTTTCACATTGCTCTACTGTAAGAGTTCCATTTGTGCACAAGAAAAACAAATTGCAGGATTCAGGATGTGCGTATGCATAAACTCCATCGGGGTTTGGACACGACGGAGCGTCCTGCACTAAAACTCCCCCTTGCACTGAAAAATGAAAACAATAAAATAGTTGATCAAGCAGTTAGGTTTGGTGTCTTTTTTAGTTATTTTTTTAGCTAGTAAGTGAACTAGAGCACTAAAAGGGATAAACATATAATGAAACAACTTTCATGAACTAAATACGTTTGATTAACAGTTTAGTATGGAAAGCTGAATAACAAGTTTTTCATATAAAATCAACCTTTGTACATCATTAAATTTGTTTCTATTTAAATGTTAAAAAATTTATAAAATATTCAAGTGCAAAAAATTTTTAAATTATAAATTACTTGAACTTTCTCCTGTTAATGTGATCTATATACACAAGGAAATGAGGATTCGTCGCTTTGTTAATATAAATTTAATTGTTAGTTATTCATTAAAGTAAGTACGTACCAAAAACAAAGGCCGTTAAATATACGGTAGCACACAGGAAGGCTTTCATATTGGTTGCTATATCCTTGATGACTGACCGCCCAACGTTTACAACACTTTCTATTAACTTACTTACTACTTCAAGTTCTGTTCTCAACAGCTTGTTAGTGTACCCTTCACTAAACAATATTTACCTACCTTTCATATTTAATTTCGGTGCTTTTATGCATTAGAAACGACATTTTTGATTTTTAATCAACTAAATCTTTTATTTATTAAAGAAGCTGTGCTCGTGAAAGTTAAAAATATCGCTTTTCTTTGGATTACTTATTTTGATCTTGGATTTAGACCTTCGAACCAAGGTCAATCAATCCATTAATTATATTGAAAATAGAAATTTTTCATGGCCGAATGCCACTCGGAAACCCCAAAATTTGATAAAAATACCTATGGATATAGTGCAAATTTATAAATTGAATTGGTACGTCATTCTAACTTAACCAATCACAGAGGCTGCTTTGGTTGGCACCAATCACGATGCTTATATGCAATGACGTAGCACCCAATTTGGAAGATTCGTACTATATCTTATAACAAAAATATATTTTAGTACCTATATTATGACATGTATATTATAAAACAATGAGAGCAAAACACATAAGTTGATCAATTTTTTTAATACTATTTTTGTCACGTATCGATCATGCAAATAACAAAAATCAGGGTTGTTCTTTTAACCTTTTGATACTTTAATTTTTAATTGGTTTTTGAAAATTTATTGACAATTTATTAATTAATTTATTTCTATTTTGTTAAATCTCCATGTATACAGATTATTTACGCGGTCAGATTGTAAACTTCCTGAGCTTGGTTGAATTTAGAACAGAATGTAATTGCTCTGAAAGAAAGGGTTTATGCATTTAATGTGGAACCGGTTTATTTACTATAATTATAATTATGGAACTTAGAAGAAAATAAACAATTAGAAAGAAAATCAGGATTATAACTATAGTGAAAATTTAATAATAATCAAAAAATATTACACAAATTCGAAGAAATATATTCTGGAACGGTAGATATTGTATCGTAAAAATTTTCCAAGTTTAAAACATTGAAGTACCGGTTAGCAACCTTAAAAATGGTATAAATTAAAATGCAAACTTTAAATAAACTTGAAGCAGCAATCACCACTTCTTAATTTTAACAAAAATTTCAGAAATTGCCATATTTAACCAAAAGTGGATTACCTTGAAATTGGCAAGCTATTTTTATACCATTTTACTTTAAAAATATATGCCGATACATAATTTAAAAATCGAATATAACGCTTTATTAATAAAATTGCTTTCACTGCTCCAATTATTTAAGATTGCATAATTTTCACATTCCTATTGATGCATAATTATAATGTACCAGAAGTATTGATATGTAATTTGTTTTTATAAAATTTAGTTCCCCCCTTCTGCATTTTCTACTCCGTCATAATATTTTTCACTGAAAAAAAATCATAAAGAATTTATTTAACATAAGTTTAACCATATTTACCATCCAGGAACTTTAGCTGGCTCATCACAAGAGAAGGTATCTTCATTGTAAACGGTTCCAAACGAACACGATCCTTTTTGGGGTTCAATTCCATTTCTGCATATGTAAAACTTTTGGCAATCATTGGGATGTGCAAAAGTTGGATGAGGAAGTGACTGCCCACCGGGACCTCTTATTTGCTCTTCTGGGCAAAAAAATCCATCATCCAGGACACCTAATTTACAAAAAGAATCATCCAGACTATTTATTTAAAATTGAAAAAGCTAACTCACCCTTGATTGGTTTGGTGCAATCTTTGTTGTGATTATCTTGGGGCCAAATACAAGTACTAACTGCATCATCATAGACAAGACCAGAAGGACACAAAACTTCATGCGGAACACCATCGACGCAATTATAAAATTTATCGCATTTTACCGGATCTTCGTGACGGTAATATCCATTGGCACGAGGACATCCTTTACTTGGCTTAGCAGGTTCTAAAACATTTAAATAATTTTAAAAATTAAGTAACGCTTAAATTAAAACTTTATTACGTAGTATAGGTCGGTTTGTGCAATCGACATTAGCTGGAATTACACATCTTTCTTGATTTGGATCTTTATCGTCAAAAACTAATCCATCTGGACATAATTTAACTTCACCCTTTCCTCGAGAACAAATATAATACAAATCACACTGATCTTGATCAGGGAAAAAACCAGTGCCTTGCTTGCAATCGGCATCCTGAGTTAAAACATTTGTAATACCTAATTGACGCAAAGTAAATTAAAACTTTGAAAAATTTAAACTTAAAAACTTACCCGACCAACAAATAAAGAATGAAATGTAAAAAAATATGCTAAACATGATTACTTCTCAGAAAATAGGAAGTGCAATATTTTTAAGTCTAACCACATACAAGAATTCTTTACAACTGATGAATCGATAACATCTTTTTAACTTGTTTGCTCTTCACCACCAATGAATTAATTTTCTTGTTTTGTTTGATGAAGTAATAATATTAAATCTTATATTCATATTTTGCTAATTCCTACCGGACTAGCACAGTCAGGTTATATCATAATGTGAGAAAAAACAAAATAAAAAAACTTATTTATTGTAATTTTATATACAAAAATTTGAAAAACAGTTTTCAAATGTTAAATTAACAATAAAATTCAGGCACGTAAAATTGTTGCAATAGGAACAGGAAGTCTTTATAAAAACAATTTCACAATCATACCAAGGATAAAAATTTCTTATGCCTTGTTCTTTGAAGGTGGTGCTTGATCGTCCTTATACCAATCCTCACTGTAAAATAAAACAAGATAATTGGAGTTTTGCTAACTTTTTGTTAACTACGTACCATCCAACAACATTTTCTGGGGCATCACATCTTTGATTTTCGTCGTTGTATACTTCTCCGGCTTGACAACCTAAATCTCTGGGTTCGTGACCGTTCAAGCACACGTAGAATCTTTGGCAATCGGTGGGATGAGGGAATCTGGGATGTACAACAATTTGACCATTATGATCAGTTTGGCTCACTTTTGGACATACAAATCCATCCTGGAGTTTAGCTAAAAATAAAATTTTATCGGGGATACATTTCAATAGCAAGAATTTTACTGGTGGTTGATTCGTCGCATCCCTCACGTCCTGCAGTTTCGGGCCAGACACAAGTTCCGGTCAATTCATCAAAATGTAAACCTGCTGTACATTTTACTTCGGTAGCTTCTCCTTCGATGCAGTTGTAAAAGACGTGGCATACATTGGGTTCGGGGTGAGAAAAGAATCCATTTCTGCGTGGACATAATTTGTTTGATTTGGGTGGTTCTAAAAATAATGAGTTGCAATAAAATTGGAGATGGATTTTGGGCAGAACTACTAACGTAATTCTAAACGATCTCCACATTCTACGTTGAACGGTTGATCACATTTATTGATTTTTCTTAAATTTTGGTTAAACACGAGTCCATCGGGACACAATTTTTCAGTTGGAATTTCATCCTCGCACTGATAGTATTTATCACATTGAATTGGATCTTCATAACTTCCATCTTTTATGGGACATTTGAATTTTTGAGCATCTAAAAGAAAACATAAATTATTGAAACGCTTTGAATAACCGGCATATTATAATGTAACCAGTTACATAAAAGTGAAAGTTTAGTATATTACATATACGATGCAACAATCGTAGAATCATTTCAACATATTTTTGATTATCTTAAGTAATTTAATTAAATAATCAAATTTATTCCTTATATTTTATTACTTTTGTGCGAATAATTCAGGTTTCGTCCTTAACCTTTCGTTAAAATTACCGGCAAATTATTATTCAGTAATCACAGGATTCCCTTGAATTTTCAGCGTGAATTGAATATTAAAATTTTTTAATTTAATATAAAAGTTGAAGTTCGAGAAAATTAATTAGAATTTGAAAAAGAAATAAAAATACTTACATGTAATAGAACAAAATGCAAAAACGAGTCCAATTATAAAAACATTCATTTTCACTTTATGTTTAATAATTAGGCTAATAATTAGGTGATATAATGTCTACTTTCTGTTACAAACTGATGATTTGCGACAACTTCTTCTATTTAAGAACTTGCTTTCAGTGGTTCAACCAATCTAAGAGCGTTAAACGATTAAGAATATTTAATTTTCATTACACTTGGGTAGTCACTTTTTACCTCCTACCACTTTAAAGAAGTTCACCTTTCATACTTCTGTTAAAACAATTTCTCTATCACTTATTGTTCGATTGATAAAAAATTCTTGTAAAGGACATTGGAGAAAAAGGTGCAGCCCAATGATACATGCCCAATATAGGTATAGTTGGACGTGTAGGTGTTTACGAATAATCAATCTATGTATTTGTTTCAAACACCCTTATACTACATCAAGGTTAAATAGCAACAAAATCATTGACTTCGTGCAAAGAAATTAAGCGACACAGTCGAGAGACTTTTATCCGTGATTATGTTCATAGCCACTGAAGGTCGAGGAGAAATTTTGTCTTAGTTTTTTACTTTGAAATTCTTTCTAATTTTATAAATAAATAAATTGCTTTAACATTGCAAACAATTGCATGATTGACTTCGATAATTTATATGACAAAATTATGTTGAAGGAACTTTAAAATTGGTGGGTTTCCTTGAAAAACCATGCCTTGTAATGCAGGACCATAACATTTTACTGTTAAAAAAAATCACTTTATTGATTGTGAAAGATGTGCTCAGTTAGTAGTTGTAGGAAGTTTAAACGATTTCTTCTTTATATCCAAAAAGTTATAGGTCGCTTCAACACCTTTCAAGCACCAATGATGCAAAAGGTCATTCTCATCCTCGATTTATTATTTTATAATCAGAAAAATCTGTAAGACCGAATTGCAACTTTTCGGTTTTTATCATTTACCGATTAAGGGTGGAATCCAAACCACGACAACATCAAAAATAATTAGGTAGCATCTGCGAATCGAACCTATGACCCAACAATTCGAAATATGCATTACTGCATAAATTCATTTTGGTTTTTGACTCAATTTCCAATTTTTTAAATACTTATTACTTATTATGTTAAGCTGGAATATTTTTTTCGGGTCGTAAACTTTGAATATTTTAAATTACAAAAACTTTCACCTACTTGCTATAGGTTACGGCGAAAGTGCAAGGAGTCGCCTATATGTGATTACATAACGGCATGATATTTTGTTACGACCTCTAATCTTAATTATGTACCAACGCTTTGATGACTTAGAAAAAGAAATTCCAGTAAAATCAAATTAATTCTTAAATTTTTTGTTATTTTATAATAAATAATAAGACGATTAAATTAAATCGCTCGCTGTTTTCTTCGTAATAACAGTTATTACCTACCCATTTTATATATGACGTAACATTTTTTACATAAAAGTTATACATTTGCCTAAATTTGCATGATATTATCCAAGAGGAAGATATGTGATGCAGGCTATAGTTACAAATTTGACCTTTAATTCTTCGTCTAAAGTTTGGTAATTGTGGTTAGAAATTTGAATTTTGAATTGCAAATTGGTGATTTGATAAAAATTAACTAGTATTTCTTAATTATGTCATAATTGATTTTACCTACCTACAGCCTACCAAACCTAAATCATTACTAATTGGATATTGGGTGGAATTTTCCTAGTAATGAAATTTTTTTAAATTTTTACTGAAACTTAATTTTTACCATTTCTTTATTTGAAAGTTAAACGATTATGAATATAATCAAAATTATAGTATAGTAGATAAAAATTTAAATCAAGTGACTTAATGTTCGGTTTCGAGTAACTTTTTCTCTTTTTTGACCTTAACATTTGGATATTCACTGAAGAACCAAGCTAAAAACTTTAGAGAAGTCCGTGATAAGACCTAAGAGAATTTCTGCTTGTAACCCAAGCAGTGTTAAAATTTAAAGAAATCAAAAATTATTTATCAATTATTCAATAATAATTATTTAAATAATATAATTATATATTTTAAAATGTCTATCAAGATTCAGGATGTATCAGTTACGACTTTGAAACTCGAACATTTATATGTTAATAAAAATGTTTAGTCACTAGGTACAAGTTTTAGGTTTTATATAAAGGAATTGAAGTTACGTGAAAATTTTAACTGGATTATTTATCAAGGCTTCTGATGGTTAATTTTTACTATTTCATCTTTACTCGATTTCTTTGTCGCTCCCCCTTTTCACCTTGAATAATTCTGCGTCCCCCTCCCCAGGAATAAGAAATAATTTTTCTTACTACAATTTTGCTTACAAATATGAATCAGTAATATTTTTATCATCGCATTTCAAATTAAAAGTAATATAAAAATAAATAAAAATATAAAAACTGAACAGCTTCAGCGATTCCCCAGAAGGTCGCGCACTAAACTTTAAAACCCTTTGGACGCGTTAATCGACTTCAGTCCATTGCTTGTAAAAAGTGGAGGCGGAAGTCGAATTTTGTCTCAACAATAAAAAGAATTTTATTTATATTTGAAAATTTGCGCTTTTTAGATTTGATTTTATATTTGGTTTAACGCGTTCAAAAAGTTAAGAAGCGTTGAGATAAGCAGTACCTACTTATTATTAGTATTATTATTGGTGTTCTATAATACCAGGTGAACATCTATACAATTATTATCTCAACTGACAAGCTAAATACATGTTAGAATAAGTGAGGATTACTAAACCTGAACCCGGACCTGTATATGACGTTAATGAAATACTCTGCCCTGACTAATAATTTTAAATAAATGCGTTGAGTAAGTAATACCAACCTAATTTGGTATTATTAGGTTGGTAATCAACTATAACAGTATTACTATATCAAAACACAGTTTATCATAGGTGTGTGAAGACAGTAGAAGAACATAAATATAGAAAATCGAGAAGAATATTATTTTAGCTTCATTTATTGCAAATATTTTGGCTCACGCTAACATCAGAAGTGGGATTCGAACCAACGTTTAACTGCAAACGGATAAGTTTTTTTTTTGTCGTGTTTTTTTTTGTTTTTGTTGGTTTTGTGTTTTATTTTTTCTCTCGTTTGGTTTAAAATGAATCAAAATACAGAAGATTCCCAAAATGCAATTCAAAATCCGGACGGATATCCGATGGACAAACGCACGATGCCGTTAATAGCAAATTTTTGATTGATGAATAATGGATTGAACAAATAAACGATTTAAAGAAACGAACTAAAATATCCGATTTTATTATGATATTGAAAGAGTGAGACGCTCTACGAGAAAATGAAAAATAAAGTTTTTCGATGGATGGAAACCATTTGATAGGAGTTGGAATAATTTGTGTATGACTTTTGAATAACGTTCCCCAAACAAGAAACATGGCACACGAAGCTAAACAAGGCAGCTAATATAGAAAGTTTAAACCTTGTTAGTTTATGTGAATACGGAATAGAGAAAATACGTAGTACCAACCTCAACTGGAATGGCAGAAAGTAATACGTTCCATTGGTGGAATGAATAACGATATTATTCGACAAAGAATACGAATAAATGTACCAAAGAATCAACAAGATCTTAAAGCTTTACTTCGACAATATGATAGCGAAATCAAAGATGATCATCGAAGAGTACCAAAACAACTCAAGCTAGATACTATGCAATCGTATGAGAAAAACGGAAATTATCAAAAAAATGTTTCAACTGTAAAAAAAAAAATAGGTCATTCAAAGAAAGACTGTAAATATTCAGAAAACCCGAAGCATGCAATGAAAGAAATCTAAATTAAGAAGCAAAAGAAGTGTTATAATAGTAAAGAAATTCAACTTGTAGCTGAGGATTGCAAAATTGGCTTTGAGTCTACCGCCTTGCAAGCTCCTGGAAGAGAAGTCGATAGACAGTAGTTGTATTCCTGGCGTAGATGGCGTAAATCATGGGCTCCCAACCGGTGGTACGCGTACCCCTGGTGGTACGCGGGAACGTTTCAGGTGGTACGCGTAAGTGATGTGTGCAAGAGTGAAGATAAGTTCCATTACTCCTAATGTTGATATTTTAAATTTTAATCTTTAAAATATCGTTAAAAACTCGCTATTCTAGCTCCAGTTTTTAAAAAATTTTTCCCAGGTGGTACGCAGGTGCAAAAAGGTTGGGAACCCCTGACGTAGATTGATTGGTTGGAAGACGATTCGGCGTCCCGGATTGTGCGTTGTCATGGGAAATTATGGATTGAACTTGGCGTAGTTCTCAATGATGAGACCCCGAATTTGATATGTACTGGATAGTGATATAAGTGTGTTGTCAGGAATGGACGAAGAGTGGAAAGGTGGAGTCCCGAGCGTTGGATGATTTTTGTATATTGGTGAATGCACCGTAATCTTGGTTGTGATTGGCGCATTTTTGAAGTATCCGTATATTTGCTCTCGTAGAGAACAAAACTTCTAAACAGTCTATGGTTACTTTGGGTTTTTTGTTTAAACGAGCTGGCATCCAGGGGCAGTCATGACTGATAAAGCGGAAATTTTCACTTCATCGGAATTCGTTAATTGTTTTAAACGAGAAGATGTTGAATTGCACCTTAAAAATGTGGGAGTGCCCAGAGGTGGCGGACAGGTAAAATCAGTGATAAAAGTCTTGTCTGATCTAGTGAAAAGTGCGTTGAACAACAGAAAGGAGATTGAATGGTTTGCAATATTGACCGGAATTGAAGCAGTACTTAATGAAGGTAAAAGTTTGGCAACTTGATATACGTCGGATGCATTTATGTTCTGAGGGAAGAATCGCGCAAGTGGAAATAGGATTTGGCAACAGTAAGATTTGGAAAGCTAAGCGGGAAGTTTTTGGGACTAAGCAAAATTATAGAAATGCTGGCTAACGAACGTTGCGTATTTGGAGGTTGGAGAAACTAGTGAAAGAGGCTACTTATGAACAGTTGAGAGGCTGGTTTAACAGACAATTTTGAGGAAAATATGACTAGTGAAGCAATTTGATTCATTGCTTTTCTTTGGTAAGTACATTTATACTATAATGTACATTTTCACATATACAAAACAATACTGAAAGTAGCTGTTTACAGTACAGAAACGTAAAATTTTACTTTATAGTACAGAAATGTCAAAACCTCAATTGTTTTATGTGCAATCCTACTAAAATGTACACTTTGACATATATTTTTGACGTATTTTGTGAATTTTAAATATTTTATTGCTTAGCAACATACGTATTTCGTTAAATTATTATCGTACATTTTTTTGCAGAAAATGTGCATTTCATTCCAATTACACATAAAATAGTTTATGCGCTTTATCCTTAAGGTGCCTTTTTGGCATTTGCGTGGTTATAGACTTCGTCTGCGCCTCAGTCTATAATTTTCCGCGCTCATGCCAAGAAGATGCACTTTCAGGACTTGGTGCATAAATAACTATTACGGACGGTAGAACCAAGTTATTTAAGGCGTTGCGGCCGAGTTATTTAAGGCGTTGCGGCCGAGTTATTTAAGGCGTTGCGGCCGAATTATTTAAGGCGTTGCGGCCGAATTATTTAAGGCGTTGCGGCCGAGTTATTTAAGGCGTTGCGGCCGAATTATTTAAGGCGTTGCGGCCGAGTTATTTAAGGCGTTGCGGCCGAGTTATTTAAGGCGTTGCGGCCGAATTATTTAAGGCGTTGCGGCCGAGTTATTTAAGGCGTTGCGGCCGAATTATTTAAGGCGTTGCGGCCGAATTATTTAAGGCGTTGCGGCCGAGTTATTTAAGGCGTTGCGGCCGAATTATTTAAGGCGTTGCGGCCGAGTTATTTAAGGCGTTGCGGCCGAGTTATTTAAGGCGTTGCGGCCGAGTTATTTAAGGCGTTGCGGCCGAGTTATTTAAGGCGTTGCGGCCGAATTATTTAAGGCGTTGCGGCCGAGTTATTTAAGGCGTTGCGGCCGAATTATTTAAGGCGTTGCGGCCGAGTTATTTATGGCGTTATTCAAAATTCAAAAAAAAAAAAAAAAAAAATGTCACGGGGACGCGACAATTGCAGGAAGGCCGTGTTAGAATAAGTGAGGATTACTAAACCTGAACCCGGACCTGTATATGACGTTAATGAAATACTCTGCCCTGACTAATAATTTTAAATAAATGCGTTGAGTAAGTAATACCAACCTAATTTGGTATTATTAGGTTGGTAATCAACTATAACAGTATTACTATATCAAAACACAGTTTATCATAGGTGTGTGAAGACAGTAGAAGAACATAAATATAGAAAATCGAGAAGAATATTATTTTAGCTTCATTTATTGCAAATATTTTGGCTCACGCTAACATACATAATAATAACTAGATCGTATATTACAATTTCTTCTTTTAACAGTCGATATGAAGAACACTTTAATATTATTCAATCAACCTGATATGACCAATTTAAATAAGCATACTCAAATTAATATGATTAACAAAACATATTAAATAAATATAGAACCAGTCCTATCGATAGCATATAGAGGTGCTGGTTTGTTCCTGAGGTTTTTTTCTAAAAAAAACTAATGCTTATAAATAGTTGGATGTACTATACCTAGATCAGAAAGTAGTCTATTTCCGTTCCGGTATGGAGATTGAACCACAATCAACAATTACCGAAAAGAGGTAAGGACGCTTTCTGCTCTTGGTATACTACACAATTTTTTTTCTAATTTGATCCAGTGTTTTTGATTTCTTGTATGCGCTAATAGCTATTTATTAATAAAAATTAGAATTCTAAAATTAAGTACTAAAAGATAAATAGATTGTGATAACTTTGAATAGTTAAAACATACCAAACAAATTTTATCAATAAAACAAAGGGTACCTACCATCTATTATAATAATAATTTAAAATTTAGTTTTTTTATTTTGCGTTTAAAACAGTCATTTCGATACGCAATCGTATCCTATTATGAAACGCAATTTTTTGTTTTATGAGGTTTGCGACAGAAACGTCATTGAAAATTAAAACAACATGTCATTTTAAATGAAATTAAAAATCTTCAAATTTGGGTTAAACATTTTAATTAACTGTAAATTAGAGACAATAATAAAGAAAATTCTTAACTGCAAGTATAATTTCCTTTATTTAAACTTTTGTGCGATGTCTTAACCTGTAAATTTTTGACACAAAGTTTCAAAATTTTCAAATTTGTTTCAAATGTCAAATGTGTTACCAATCAACTTAAAAATAAAACAAAATTTCAAATGGACTATAATAATTACAAACACATTTTTTTAATTTTTAACTATAAAAAAATGCAAAATAAAAAAAATTGTATAAAAGACTCGTTTTATAATCATTTTTATTGCACTTATATCTTTTAGAAAACTACTCGCTTTGCGGCTCGTTTTCTAAACAGATTTCGTGCAATAAAAACTGCGGTTATAAAACTCGTTGTTTAATATACTATTTTTTATACCTACCATAGCAAAAGTAGATAATTTATAAAACTAATTTTATAATATATTCAGCTAGGAAGAATTTTCCATGTTTAAAGTAAAAGTTGACGAAATTCAAAGTCATAAAATTAGGAATCCGTTAGAAGAAATAAAAAGTTTTTACTTCGGCACGCACGAAGTACTATTACTTTCGAGGATAGCCTTTTTCACAAAATTTAGTATTTCTTCACAAATCAATCACGATAATTTTTTACACATAAATTAGTCTTATTAATACACAAAATCTTTGTAATTACATCATCTGATTTGCAACAAGGAATCGTCAAAAAAGAGAATAATGTGAAGAAAGTTTCAATATCAAAAGTTTTGTGCACACGATTGTTACTTAATTACCAACTTTGGTCAGGTTATGAATATCTTTAGTGTGATGAACTGAAAAGCTTTTAACCTAAACAAATATATATGACAGCTCTACAGGCCTAGAAGGCCCATGGCTTTTCCCTGCTTACCTAACCTATCTTGCTAGCTTTGCGTGCGTGACGCAGCCGTATTTACGGTAATGACGTCGACACAAACATCAGGGTTCACCACAGAGTGTGGATGTTCACCGGAAGGCCGAGCCAAGAAATTCTGTGCAATCCGCGATTTGAACTCAGAATTTCCGCTCTATACTCAACCAGCGATCACATCACTCCACTGCTGTAGCTAAGCTACAGCTAAGCTACAGCAATAAACAAATAGTAAATAATAAATAAAAAATTCACTAGAATAAAATATATAGTAGAAAATTTTTTTTATAATTTCTGCTTGCTGTATGTAACTTACTTTGTCTTTTGATAATGAAAAGTTTGTCTTGTTGATGTAAAATTAAGTGCATAATTATCTGGAGTTGGTTAGTTCACTCGTAATATTTACAAAAAAAATTCTGCATTGAGCAACCATTTATAAAGGTACGAACAAAAAAAACTGATTGACTGCTTCTGGCTGCCGGCGCCGATTGCTAAAATTGAATATTATTTTCTTTGAATCTTCAGTGTAATAATTTTAAAGTTAAATAAACTTCAATGCTTAGTATTGGCTTGACCATTGTATACTGAAATTGAATTTGCTTTGCAAATTCAAGTAAGTAAAATCAGTGTTTTGTTTTCTAGATTTTTTCTTATAATATAAATATTATAAATAACTAAATACTATTTTTCTGTACATTATATTAAAACGGCAACCCAGAAAATATAATAAAACAAAGAAGTGGTCCGGGGTTAGTTGGTATTGGGAAAGAAGAATTTTCAAGAAGAGGAAAGTCAGTCGATGTTGAGTCGAGGAGGAGTCGACTTTGGGACACCAAAGAGGACGTTAAGTTGAGATAGAAGGTCACCTTGGTCGTGGTGGACCAAAGTTTGTGAATTTGTATTGGCGTTCGACCAGAAGTAAGTGGTCGTCAATTTGGAATTGTTCTAAAGTTGAGCGGCGATTAATTTTGTTTCAAGAATTAGCAATTTTTTGCAATTAATTAACAGGCAATTTTTGGTTTGAAAAATTTTGATATTCAAATTTAATATTTTGCAAAAGTCGATTTTGATTGCTCATTATTAAATTTATGGAGAATTCGGAATTTTGTTAGAATACGTCTATGCAAGATTCGAATTATTTTATTGAAGCGTATTGAAACATTATTTATTAGCACTGGATCGATGGTTTGACAGTTGAGGCCCTTGCATTTCGAGAGTGTTGTTGGTTCCCGTTTGATTATTTGCTACACAAACAATACAAGTTTTACAAGGTAATAAACCTTTTATTTACTAAATTGTTTAACTTTTAATAACTTGCGTTAGTGCAATTATAAAGTTTTGTGGCGACGATAAACATTTTTGCGGTTAAATTATTTAATTTAAAATTTTATTAAATATTTTATTTTGTAGCATTTATTATAGAAAATAATTTAGAGTTTACACGAATACACCGTAGTAGGTACAAATGCGTAGTTTTGTTATTTTCAAGTATTTTGATTTTTATTTACAATAGCGCAGTTGTACGCCTACAACACTTGATACTAAACTTTCAAACTCAAGATTTGTTGAGTGAAATAATTGTCTTTTTGATAAATGATAAACGAATTTTAAATTTTTTTGCAAATAAAATAAATTTCGTTTTTTACACTGGGCTAATGAGTTTAATTTGAGATAAAGCTACAGACACCTGAGAAGGTTTACAAGTGCCTCCGTTAGTTACGAGCTGCCGGCGCATTTTAAAGGAGTATCTCACCAAAACCACCTTAATATAATTACCTAAATTTTGTAGGTTGTGCGGCCTGAAAGCCGCACTAAAACCATTTCTTAATAGCATCTCCATCTGAGTATTAAGGAGCGTTCTTTACATAAAAATTTTTTTAACCCCCCACTCAAAAAGAGGGGTGTTATCTTATAAATTTAATTTATTATAATATACTGATGATTATAAAGCCGAGTTTGGTTTATACGACGTAAACGTAATTTTTAAAAAAGAATTATGCAACAAAGCAATTATAAAAATAATCAAATTAAAAAACGTTTATACTTCTTTTGAAATAATTAAATTAAATATAAAATTTATAATTACAATTACGATACAAAATTGAAAAACAAACTCAATTAACGACTTAGCCCATGCATAACAGATTAAGTTACGGAAACAATAAATTTAAAAAATTTATTTTAGTTATGTACAAGAAAAATTAAAATGGGCAGACAAAAATTATGTAGTGAAATTCAGGAGATAATAAAAAAAATTTTTGGAAATGAAAATGAAGAAATAGATAAATATAACAACAATTTGAAAGTAAAAGAATTAAAAAAAAAACATAAACAAAAATGAGTGATTTAAAGGAAATAAACAAAAAGCTGAAGATTTAATTTAAAAAATTGTCAATTTAAACAAAGATATAATTAAAGTTTGAGCGGCTGGAATAGAGAAATGAGAAGTAAATAAAATTTAATTTGACAATCTGGATTTAATAAAAATCATTGAAGCAGAAACAAGTCCGAGTTTTTGACAGATTTAGAAGATGAAGCATAGAATTGGATGACCAAGGAATTCTAGTAATTAATTATAAAGCAAACTGAAAGTGTTATTATTTGACAAACAAGACGACATTGTAAAAAAATATAAATGGCAAAACTAAATTGGAACGACAAAAAAGTAACAAAACTTTAACTTAAAAATAGTGCGTATTAGAAAATGAATTCATCCTTTCCATTCAATTAGAGATTGCGAGGAACAATTCGCCTACAAAATTATGAATTATTACTGCGGAGATTAGGATATGAAAATAGAAGTATGTAACTTATTATTATCATTATTGCTTAATAGATTGTGGTTTTATACCCACTTGCACTGAGATTTTAGGTCCATTGTACTTCCCGCGTTCCGTGTTTACCTCATCACTGGTGATGCCTGCTTGGATTATCTCCTCAGTTGTCGGATAAGGATAAACGTGGTATTTTAGGCTTTCTGTGGTCAGGACTGGACATACGTACAAAAGATCGTACACAGTTTCTTCTTTCTTTCAACATATTCTACATGTAGAATCTTCAACGATCTTAATTATGTTGAAATGTCTGTTTAAGCAGCAGTGTCCTGTATACAGTCCTATTGTTTTTCTCAGCTGGAGAATTTCTTGTGCTTTTGTTTTTCTAAAGAAACCTCCAATGAACTTTCACGACTGTCTTAGTCCTGGAAGGCGCTCCCAGTTCCCAGCACACAAAGTGTTGTTTTCTTAGTATAACCAAAACGTTTAATTATTTAAATTAAATTAAGTAAACCAAAATTTTCTTTTGAACTAAGAAATTAAAATTTAAAAATTAAATTTTTAAATGAAAAGTTAGAATAATTTTGTAATAAATAGGTTGAATTTTAATTAAAATGAGTTATTGTAAATTAAATGTCAACTACGTATTAGTTTTCTTTAATTGCTGACGTGCAAAAGAAAAGTATGATTAATTTATAATGGTGATCCTTACCTACATACTTGAATTGAATGAAATGTTACGTCAGTAACTTATTAACAAAATTATAATAAATGAAGATGGGTGGGGGGAGGGGAGAGAATTAGTATGTTCCGAGTTTGAACCATTTAAACAAAGTTGAAAAATATTTTATTAAGATTAAAGTTAATAGTAGATAATTTGCTGAAAACAGACTGGCACAGTTGATCAACTTTGATAAAAGTGACAAGATAAAAATTTAACATATTAGGCTCTACATTATGAAAATTTGAATAGTTTGTAAAAATTATGTTAAGAATCTTTGAATAGAAATTTCAGATTAAAATAAAATTGTAAGTTGTAATTGTAAAGATTTATGATTTATTGGTGAGTGAAGTGCTTTTGATTATTGAGGATTAACATTTGAAAAGCGAATATTATATTATTTGAAAAATTTAAATTGAAACAAATATATTAAAAAACTATAATAAGTTTTACGCTTCTAGAGGTAAAAATTGTCACTTCTCATTTTCTCTTTTTCCATGTATAAAGCATAAAATCAATTTTAAATTGATTTATATGATTCTCATCGCAATATCTGTAGAAAACTCCTGTGAGTGTAAGGAATAAAAAATATAAACTTTTAAATGCTTTCCTGTACAATTTTGTCAATATAATTTAAGATAGTTCTACACTAATAAAAACAAAAAAAATAATATGGTTGATCTACACGAAGGTGTTTTGTATATTAAAAGATTAAACACTCTCAAATAGGCATTTACTTTTCATGTAAAATATGCCGACTTTTTGAAGAAAGTGTGAGTTTTTTTTCTCAAAGTGGACAACTCTTCATCGTTTGATGAAAATACTCTAGCTGAGAATTTTTCCGAATTTTTGTTTATTATGTATTCCGAGATTCAGACTTGCGATATAATTTTTCTTCATTTTTCTTGCTGTATTCATACTTCTTTTCCAGTTCATTACTTTATTATAAGCACACATCAATCTAGTTTTTTGCTTTGCAGTTCCATTGATTCTGTATCTTTCCAACTCCGTCTCCATTTTGCTCCTCATTGCTTAACATCATTTTTACACTTTATATGCTCATTTACATTCTGTACGTCTTCTTAATTTTTGGAATTGTTATTTGATTGTTTCATTTATTGTTTTGTTTTTATTTCCAAAGTCGTCATCATTTTCAGATCTCACATTTTTATCTGATTTTTAAGTTAGGATTCTTCCATGTTCCGGTTTAATATTTTTTTTATCATCTAATTCAATATTTTTAACAGTCTCAAAAATTTTAATATTGTAAAAGCAAAGAATTAAATATTATGAATTATTTGTTCCTTTATTTCTTTCCTTTAAATTAAATTCCCATAAAGTAATTCTCAGTTAAAGCACTCAATTCTTCTTGTATCCATATCTTCTCAAGTGGTTACTTGGGTAAGGTGACTACCAACTCAAGTATGTTTACCAACACATTAACGACAATACCAAAATATAAATTTGTGCAGGAATTCAGATCTAATCTTCTACTCTTTTGATCTTCAAGTCTTCTCTTGAGAGGCACACAATTTCGCATAAAATCTATAAAATTTAATCAAAAATACCTCTTCACCTACAGAATAAATTAACGATTTAGATTCAGTATACATCTAGAGTAATTTATTATTTTTTGCATACTTTTTGTTTTGTTTCATATATTTCTTACTTCATTGCTGTTGATATTAAAAAAGCAGTAAATAAATTGAACGAATAGAAAGTGAAAATAATGTTAATCTATTTTACGTGTCATTTTAAGAAAAAGAATAAATAAAAATAAAAGATAATATCTAATTAGTATAAACAATTTAGATTCTTTTGAATTTAAAATAGAGAAGGGCTGATGACAAAATGCATCAGAAATTTGCTAGAACATTATAGTGCAAACGGAAAAAATTGCAAGTTTTGGTAAATATTAACATAATACCAAAGAAAAAATAACTTTTTCATATAAAATAAAAATATTAATGTCAATATCTTGAAGAATGAATCACTCATCAAAAAAACTTGCATATTGAAAATCTGCATTAAAAATTGCTTTAAAAATATTAGAACCAGTTTGCGGTAAAGAAATAGGTAAAAAAAACTGAAAAGTATATGTGTTTTTGTTCTGTACTGAAAACTAGGAAAAACTAAACTAGATCAGCACTTTTATATAGAAAATCTTCTGTGCTGGTTAAAAATTAAGATGGAGAACAATGCTTCTCATGTATACAACATTTAATTTTATTTAAAAAAATTTTTGCAGCAACGAAACTTGCAACAAAATTTGTATATTTTAAAAATATGTTGTATTAATTACAATTTTATTTACTTATTAACAAAATACATTAATTTATCACAAATAAAAATTGTAATTTTATTATTCTCAGTCTGTAGGTTTATTCTTCCTCTTCTTCATATGCAGGAGTTGTACTTTTTCTGGAAGGCTTTCTTCGGTTTATAGGATTATTAGGCCTTTTTGGTTTAGGGGGATTTTCTAAGGCATCAAGTTGTTCATCAGTTAATTGACCTTTATACCAATCGGCACTAAAAAACAAAATTACACAATAATGGCATGGAATTCTTTCAGTTGCGCTAGTTTACCATTCGGGAATTTTGCGAGCCCAATCGCACTTCTTTGTTCTGTCATCAAAAGCTTGTCCTAGCTTGCATCCATTACGACGAGGAGTGTTTCCGTTAATGCAAACATAAAAGTATTGACAATCATCGGGATTAGCATAACGTGGATGTGTCAATCCAACCATTTCACTTACTTTCGGGCAATCGAATTCAAATACCTCTACAAAAATATTTGAATTAATTTTATGAGAAAAAGTTTAACAAAAAGGAGTTTGTTTAAATAAATCAGTCGTTCACCTTTTGAAGAACATCCTTTCTTCTGAGCCTCATCTGGCCAAGTGCAAATTCCAGTTTTTTCATTATAAACTAAACCATCAGGACAAGTAATCATGTTGAACATTCCATCTACACAATAATAAAATTTATCGCATACATTTGAGTCTTCGTGAGAAAAGTATCCATGCTTTCTAGGGCAGTGTTCAGATGGTTGAGGTGTTTCTATACAACAATAAGCGCGTCAATTGAGAAAATAAAAAATATATTATTTTGTTGAATAAAAAGTATACATATTTCATTATTGACCCTGAATTTAATGTATGTTAGTTTAGAAAGTTAATTGAAGTCACAGCAATGAAATGATATAAATAAAAGAAAGTCATTCTTTCGCAGAAATTGTAACTTACGCTTTTTGGGCCTCTTCGAACAGTCGATGTTGAAAGGTAAATCGCATTTCTCATATTCGATACTGTAATCATTAAACACCATTCCATCTGGACAAAGCTTTTCTGTTATTTTGCCATCTTTACACTCGTGATATTTATCACATTGTTCGGCATCGGCAAAGTATCCAAAGGGCTCTGGACATTCTTCCGACGTTTCGTCGTCTAATTCAACTTCAGGCTTTGCCTTTTGTTGTTTTCGAGCACATAACGCAAATTCTGAAATTAATGTAAATAAAATGTTAAAACATTGAAATATGCAAAAAATCTTTAATTTAGAATTTTCTCAGTAACTGAATAACATTATTAACATAGGAACGACTTTGAGTTAGTGGTTAGCCTTTAAAAAGAATTCTTGAAAATACTTTCACATTGCACAAATAAACTTTAAACTTTTACAGTTCATCAATCAATTTTATATTCGATGTACCTAGCGAATCTTTATGAATGTTGTAATTAAACGTATGGTTCGATAACCGTATCTTTTTTACTTAAAAAATGTTTTTAATTGGGTGTTAAGTGTTATTAAATAAATTTATTAAATGTTGCAAAAATTCGATGCTTACCAACAGCAAGAAGTACGATGACCAAGTTTAACATTCGCGCCATTACGATTCACTAGTTACCTTTCAACAAGTCTTTAGCTTATAACGAAGCCCGACCAACAAACTCAGCCGTACTTCTAGTTTTGACCTTGCACTTACAAAGAATATGAAAACTTCTTTAGAGGATTATCACTTCTCGTTTTAACATTTAAATATTTGTTTATTTACTAATAATTTTTATTTCTTCCTATTCGTTAATTATTCAATACAAAAAATTTTGCAAACCAAAGAAATTTTGACTTTTGACTTTTAAACAAAAGTCAAAAGTTATTTAATCATTTTGATAAGTGTAAGATTGAAAAGATGAGGTTCTTCCAGAAACTATGAATCAGAATCTTAAAAAAGTGGTAGAATAGCATTTTAGTTCAATCTCCATAATTGAAAACTTTCTGAAGTTAAATCATTCAAATGTGGAAGAGCATTATTTTGGTACTTTTGGATAGAAATTTAATTTTGCTATGAATCAACCATATCAATTTAAATTAAATAAAAAATGTTGAGATAAAAAAATAAGTTAGCAGTCGACCGAAAAACGCATTGAAATTCATTGCTTTATGCAAAAGAAATAAGTTGAAAAGGTCAAGTTAAAGGTTTGGCGAGCCTCAAATGCCTTGCTGCGCGCCGCAGGTATTTTTAGGTAAGGTTGTCAACCAAGCAAAAAATATTACAACAAATTTTATATTTTTTTCATAAGGAAAATGTGGTTTGCGTTAAACCAAAGATAGCAGATCTTGAAATCTATCAATATCATTATAGAAACGCAGAACCAATGTGCCGACCAGGTGTTATTAAGGTAGCGGTAGCGAGAGCGATGAGTCGAGTAAATTAAAAATCTCTTTTAAAGAAAAAGAAAATTGTAAGTTTTACTGATGGTGCAATTTCTGAATAAACTATGATTTACTTAAAAAGAAGAAATTACTTTCGTAAAAAAGATTCTATTTGAACAAAAATATTTTTTACGTTTTCTTAATACGGATAAGTCATAACAACCATATTTATGCTTCAGCAAATCTACATAATCTTCAGAACTCTTTAGAACAAATTTTGGTGAAAGAAATGAGCGAAGTATTATAATCTCTCAGGGTAAAACCAATTTTGATAGAATCGTTAAGTTTTAAATATGTTATCTATATTTTTTTCTATACCTGAAAGTCAACTTAAATAATTGCTCGTCACCAATCACCTAAAAGATGACCAAACTAATGATCGATCATCTTTCTAATTTGACTGAGGTAAAGGTGGAATAAATTATTTAGGAAATTATTCTCTGTGAATTCTGTCAAACTTTGTTCCAAAAGAACAAAAATTATAAATTTAAAAACTCATTGAGCATTTTAAAATCGTTTAACATCTCTTCGACATGTCAAATAATTGATCTAATTGACATTTGCTTTTGACTTTGACATTGTAACTTCAAAGAATGTATATAAAAGCATCCAATCCCCACTTTTTGGTAAACAAAACAGAATAATTGGTCTTAAAACCAGGAGAATCTAGGTCTAGGAGGTCTTAAAACTAGGAGGACTAGTAATTACTAGTCTTAAAGAGGAGTCTACAAAGGCAGATCAACTTCGCAAGCATATTATTGAAACCTTTTCAAGCCTTTACCTCACACATTTAAGATATGGAGAATAGACGTAGGTCTTCTGTCAGAGACCTGGGCGAGTTAAACGAGCGCGTTATAGCAGAGGCCCAAAATCTTATGATCCCTCAAATGGAGAATCAAGAGGTAACAGCAGAGGCCCTTGATAACATGGATTAGATTAAGGCAGTGATGCTTGAACTTATATAAATGAACGGAATAGGAATGGGAATTTTTTCAAATAAACTTATTTTTTGAGCAAATAAATGGAAATTAAATAAATGAACGTTGCGTCGACCGGTTTCAAATTTAATCAGTTTATACTCAGGACTCGTAACCCAGATGGAAATGTTTGAATCATATAATAAACGGTGGGTGGCATGAGTTCTTCACAGATTTGATACCAACTAAAAAATCATCGTCAAAAAACTAAAAAGGAAAAATTTGTACCTACAGGAATTTTTCTTGGCAACTGTCACAATTATAAAACATTGATGTAAACATTTTGCAGTGAAAAATTCTTTTTATGTAAATGAAGATCTACCATAAAATTAGGGAATGGTAAGTAATCGACAGTCGGCAGTAGGTCAACGGAGGTTGGGTACCTCCATTTACCTTTTTTTGAAAATTTTGAAAAGAAAGATTTACAAAAACCCATGAGACAGTGCTTACTAAAACCCAACGAGCGGATAAGAGTCCTACGCGAAGAACTCCTAAAAAAAGCTTGATCAAAAGAAAGGTAAGGGGCCCTGCAGTGGTAGTGAGAACAAAGAGTGGCCTACAATTCATAGATGCATGAGGCTATTCATTCATTCATTAAGCTTTTTACATTTAAGTAGAATATCGTTTTTCCTTTCCAGGAATTACAAATTCGATTGGCGGGGTGGATCAGTCCCTATATTACATATTCCAGATAAATCAATATCTATTTCACCACAGCATGTGGATGCCCATTGGAAGGCCGAGCTAAGAAATTCTGTATGGTCCGTGATTTGAACCCAGAATTTCCGCTCCGTACTCAACCATCAGTCACATCACTACACGGCTGTGGCTTTATGAGGCTATTGGTGCTGATATACTAAAGAATTCATCCTCAGAGTAAGAAAACCAAGCAAGGCAATGTGCTATTAGAATTAGAAAAAAGGGAAGAAGAACATTCAAAGAAAATTAAGAAAAAACTAGAAAACGGCTCTTGTGGATTTCGGGTAACTAACTACACCAGAAAAAAGATGACAATTAGAGTCAGGGACATAGATCCCAAAATGGACGTCTTAGAAATCGGAAAGGTAATAAGTGTGGTTAGAGATGACAGTTTAATGTCTACCAGATCAATTAGAACCACACAAGATGGAACAAAGACAGCCATAATACCTTTGATGTGTGTAGCGGTGAGAACAGATCTGAGTGAGAGTCTGCTGTCCACACCGAGAATAACGATAGGTTTGACTAGAAAATGCAGAATGAATAAAGTGATCATTTGAAAAAAATGCTGGGCCGCTGGTCATGAAGCTAATAATTGCAAAGTCAAGAACAGAACTACCAAATGCTGGAAGTGTTTAAAGACTGCACATCTCGCAGAATCTTGCAATAACAAAAAACTGTAAAATCTGTAGCATTGACGGGCGTAGCCTCTGTAGCTGGGGCTGCCGTACCTCACAAAAAGGCGTGAATAACATCTTAAACCCCCTTAGCTGTGAAAGTAACGCTTAATAACAATTTTTTGCGGCTAAAAGGCTGCGAGGAGAGGTTTTAGTCAGTGAAGTTTGACACTAACGCCACGACAGATTGTGATGGTGTCTCAAACAAGATTTATACCTCCCGGCAGAATGCATATCTGCTCTATTTGTGCAATCCAATGCAAAAAAACCACAACTTTAATATATCCTTTTCAGTTTTAATCCAGAAACACTCACATCTATTTTAGAAAGCGTCAATTGTAATTCAGTTTAGTCAATGTTTTGTCAGAAAGTGTCAATGCTTGTAAGATCAACATAGTGTAAGTTCTGTCATTGATTTTACTTAATCGCAACCGACTCAAATAGAAACATCAACATGTCGTGGTATTAGGATTATGGAATTTGGGGCTATGTACTATCTCCTAGGACGATGAGGTTAAACATTATACAATAAATTTAAAATATCTGCAGTAGACTTTTCAATAAAAATTATCTAAATTAGATATAAACTGTCCTTTCTGCAACAAAGTCACGCTTATTTTAGCATTAGCAGCAGGGGCGGATAAATTATCAAAAATCTACCGGAAAATTAACAGCTGGCGGCTCAAAAATATAATTGTCACGCCCAAAAAATCACTAGAAGCAAAATTTTTATAGAAGGTGGAATGCCTTAACTTCGGGCGCCCCTCCGCAAAAATTAAAAATATAATATAAATAAAAATTTAATTTTCTTGCAAAACTTGTTATCTTTTTTTTTTTTATTTACAGCAAAGTCAACTTTTATCAATTTTGTCGCTAAAACACTTAACGAGTTTTCAAAGAGTAGGTACACCTACTTTGACAATTTTGTCAAAATTGTTTGGATTGAAAATGTAATTTCTACACAACTGATATTATAAGGGCTGACCCTAAATTTCTCATTTCTACATATCTTTTTAGATTTTCTTCAAATTTGCCGTGAATTCACCTCAACCATGAAGTTGCATTGTAATAGATCTAACTTTTTAGTTTGTAAATACCTCGATAGAGGCTCTGTTATAGAGAATAGTTTGAGAAATATTTGCTCAATCAGAACCTTTTCGTATTTTAATAACTCAGCTTCAGTGCCGGACTAAGTCAGGGCGGGGCTCGTACTAAATGTTTTGTGAAACCCCCCTATTTTTTTAAACAATTTTTTTTACGTTTCTCCAACTAAAAACACAAATTTTTCCGAGGCGGAACAGGGAATACCTTTTTTTACTACTTTTTACTTTTTCCTTAAAATAAAGACACCTTTCTGCCGGGCGGCGGCCTCCAAAGGCGTGGGGTTTGTAGCATTTGCTATTTCTGATTCTATGTTAATCTGGCACTACTCAGATTTATAAATGGTAACGGTCGCTAAATTCTAAAGTTTAATGTATCTAAAGAGACTAATTGTGCAAAAGCATTCTTAATTGCTAGAAAACAGGCAAATAAAATGTGTAAAAATAAATAAATACGTTTGAATTGAGTGGACGTGTTAATGCGGCAAAAAATTTAGCGAACGTACGAACACGTCAATGTTGCCTGAGTGATTAACTTAGGTATCAGTTGTCTCTACCTCAATAATTATGTTTATCTATATTTATTTAGTTAGAAATGGGGTGTGACCATGGCCAATAGCCGTCAGCGCGGCTGACGGCCATGGCAATTTTTTTATATTGAAGATTATACTGTTGACAAAAATTTGTAAGACGGTCCACTAACCGACGGCTCACGGTCCTATTCACTGACGACCCACCAGAAAATTTTCCGGTAGCCCGATGGGCCCATCCGGCCCTGATTAGCAGCAAAAATATTGTATCCGCTGCTCGTTGTAATGATATTAAAAGCATTAATATTAATAAATTATTATGCATAGGTACGAATTTCTTGTTTTGTGTTACTTTTTTTTTCTTATTATGTGGGAAAAAGTTATTAATTGTGCTTTGAGAATATTTGTTTAAATGAGGTATAAAGAACATTCTGAACCATGGAAATAGACCATTTTTTACATCTTAAGATTCTTTTTTTTTGATAAGTGAAAAATCCTGCTAATGGTATATACCACACGAGGGTCAAAAGTGAATTATGAATTGGCACGAGAAGCTATCATGCTGATGAGTCGCCCATTCAGTCACATATAAATAACAGGACATTAATGATTATTTTATTACTACTTCTTGTTAAAAATAACGGTTGTTTTTGTAAATAACTACGAATTAATAATAATTAGTAATATTTATGTAAATCAATAAAAGAAAGAGAGAGTTGTTTCCAATAATGAATATCTATCATAATACAAGTTTAAAAATGGGAAGCAGTTCATGGCCATGAAGTGATACTTCCTTAATTTATAGAAGCACATAACCATTGAAAATAGGTAAAGTGTCGGTATAATTGGATTTTTTCATGGGGCTATAATATTTGCTTTATAATTTTGTGTCCTTTCATGTTTATTCCTACGGCATAATTTGATTTTGCACGAGATTGCTTTCAGATTGGCTAACGATGTGTTTAAATGGATATTATTTACATATTTATACAGTAAAGTTAAAGTTTTCATCCGGCTTTAAAGTTAAAGTCCCCCACTCTTATAAACACTTAAAAAATTGTATAATAATAGTCTTCCTTTATCTCTTCCTAGTATCTTTATTTCTTTAAATCTTTCTTTATTTTGTTAAGATTTAGCAGTACAAAAGCTTAAAAAGTGAACCAAACTTTTAAATTTAATTTTTACTTTCTGTTATTGGAGTTTTTGGACCAATTTTTATTTTCTAACTTTTTAATAAATTTTTATGTTTTGCTATTTCCGGAATCCTTTACGACAACCTGGAAAAAGTCTACAGACGTTTTGATGAATTTGTTCACCGGTGTTGTATATTTAATTTAGATGAAACAGGAACCACTAGAGTACAGAAGCCCAAAAAAGTATTAGCTCCTAAACGTGAGAAATATGCTATGGTTTTCCTCCGAAAACATTTTAAAATTCACATGATCAACGGAGTTCCTGACATTTGAGGTCTAGTCAATTCTAGGAGTTGAATGATTGGTGAATATAGAAAAAATCCAT
The DNA here is from genome assembly GCA_905340355.1 of Rhagonycha fulva. Lineage (NCBI taxonomy): Eukaryota > Metazoa > Arthropoda > Insecta > Coleoptera > Cantharidae > Rhagonycha > Rhagonycha fulva. Next base: position 37,979,278 of record HG996556.1, read on the forward strand.
GCATCTTAATTTTTGATAACCATAAAAGACCAACTATCGAGTCAGTTCTAAATTAGGCAGTTTATTTATTACTCCACAACAATTCACAGGCTTTCCAAATAAAGCAGGAATTGGAAAATCTAAAAAAAAAATCTACCTAAAGCCGTAGCTGTATTGAAACTGACACTCTAGAAAAATATGCTAATAATAGACAAAGATTCATTTGATGAATTGTAAGGGCGTGTTTTATACAGGATGATTTAGATGAAGAAGTGGAATGGCTTCTAGCATTTTTACTTTACCATACCGAATGGGAAAGTTATGTAATCAAAAAAATTTTTTTTTTCAGATTTTCACGAATTTACAGTCCTTTAAGTCAAACGAGTTGAAAGAGACCCAACATCAAAAAATGTCTGTGTGTCTGTATGTCACTTAATTTTGTGTGCGCTCTAGCGCCTAAACTAATAGGAATTTCTCAGCCAAATTTTATATTTAGTACTTTTATATTGAAACTTAGATTTGATTAGATTTTCGTTAAATTCGGTCCACGGAAACGTGAGATTGCGAGTAAATTAGTAAAAAATTTATTTTAATTTTTATTATTTTTTGTAATGTAATGATCACGGGTATACTGTGCAAACTGCACATGGGCGCCGAATCATAGAGAGCGGCCAAAATCGTAAATCGTACTTTTTTGTAAACTGTATTAAAGTAGTGCGCAAAACATAACATCGTACCATAAGATTATAATGTATGGTAAAGTCATGTGATGGCGACATCTCCAATTTTTGTACTAACTAAGTAGTAGAATTTAAATCAAAAACTATTTTTTTATATTAGAAAAATAGAAAAAAAAGGTGGATTGTGAAAAAAATGTATGTAGAAATAAACTTTATAATAAACAGTAAAAAAAAACTCTTGGGTACAGGGAGACGTAAAAATGTAGCCCAAGACCCCAAGAGTTCCTTTACTGCTAAACATTTATAGGGTGAGAGAGGTACACTCATTCAGAAAGTAAAGTTTGAAAAATAAAATCCACTTTGTTTTTCATTGTGTTTCGGACTTAGCAATTAAATTAAAATTAAATTGGTTTTCATCAGTAAATCTATACCTTAACTACTTTTCTTTGTCGTTATAGCGAATTCCATTCAACGCAACAAAACTTTACAGGATATATGTACCTACAGGAATAATTGAAATGAATTCCGAATTATTTGGTTTATTAATAAAATTCAAATCAATGCTTTTATAATTAATTTAAAATTGGAAAATAAAAATGTCGCTATAAACATAACATTTTGCAGTGCCATGAAATGTCGATAATTTCAATTATTGATTCGATTTAATAATTCAATTCTAACTTTTCTAGTTGCCCAGCACTTTCACAAAACTGTTCGATTTATTTTGACGAGCGATTCTGTTATTTGTTTAACAACCCCAAAATTTATCTCCTTCAATAAATTGCAAATTCTTTGATTTATTCGAATATAACGTGAGTACCTATACTTATTGATTAAATAAGTCCCTAACTGATTCTTTTGGGTTTACTGGTATTATATTGCAAAAACCCAAAATTAACCTTTTGACTGAACAAATGTCCACTTATTAGGCCCAATAAAAAAACCAAAATTAATCAACAAATCAATGTTTGACCACTTCTTTTATAATTAAATAATCTTAATGAATCCAGTTCACTAGCTTGATGCGACCAAACCAAAAATAGTTATCCTAAATCCGGGACTGGTGTGAAATATCAATAATTGAAACACATTTATAAAATATATACATAGGTAATATTAGTCGTTTTAATTATTTATTTTCATATATTTAATATTTATTTTCTTAAGATTTGATTTTTTTGTGTTGTAAAAAAGTGGTAATTATTTTTTTCTTATTAATAAAAAATGGACGCCGTAAAAAATGTATTAGCTCTACAAATTATTCAAAATTTTGCGATTTCTCAAATTGTTCTGTAAATTAAAAAAACAGCAACTGTCATCTAGCGGAGCTAAATTCAACTAAAGTTATTGATCGCTGCGGTCTGTCGATAAAGTCACAAGTTTCAAGAAAAAGCATCGTCAAACGTAGTAGAACAGCCAAGCCGACCACCATTTTAGTGGATACTTATAGATTTTACCGCGGGTAATTTGTAGTGTTTACAAACAATTATTTATTAACATGGAGGAAAGGTCCAATATACTACGTGAAATGAAAATATGTCGATTTTGTTTAAACGAGCAGGAGCCACTGAGCAACATTTACGAAAAAGATGTTAAACAAACGGTACCGCTTCCTCTACAAATCATGTCTTGTGTTGCCATCGAGGTTCGTATATTTACTAATTTCTGTAATTTTAAATAAATTTCCAAATACTTTTAAATCATTTTACTAATAGTAAAAATAGATAACGACACTTTATGACATATTTATAACGATAACACTTTTATGATTTGTCAACTTAAACTTAATAATTGCTATTGAAACAGTTTTCTATTTAATTAAGAAAATAGAATTCTTTTTGGCTCATTTTTGAATTTGGATTTTCGATGTTTTGTCACGTTGTTAGGTTAACTTTTTCCCACCAATTATAATAAATTCAAAATGTTTATTTAAAAGAAATTTTGATATAATATTTTATTTTTGTTCAACATTTAATTTATTATTAATTAAAAAGCCAAATAATTTAATATATTTTATTTTTAAGTTTTTTTCAAAGTTCTTCAAAATTTTTACCTGTAATAAACTTACTATTGTAATTAAGTAATAACAAATTAAAAATGTATTGTATACAAAGGTTAATTTGAATAGATACTAAAATGATATTACATAGGTACCTGCCTATATACAGTAAGAATAACATGAAAAATCACTGGCTCTTGTAAAGTTACCCCAAAGAGACTAAACTGACCACTCAATGTTTTTTTATCAGGTGCATGTTTTGAAACATCCCTATTTAGAAATTTAAATCCAAAATACTTGAAATCGTTTGTGCTTTGCTTGTACCTGTTTATGCAAAAAAATTTCGTTTCTACTTTCTACCCAAATAATTTTTAAGATATTTCACAAATTAGCAGGTTGGGGGCGGGCGGAGACAGTATCATTTATGTATATTTTATTTTCTTTTGTACTCAAATAGTTCTTGAAATATTCAAGAGAAACACCAATGACACCGACGCGCATGACTGGATCAACGAGATTCGTTTTAATGCATACAGGATGAAGTTCCAAACTAAATTAACACTCCTATTCACTAGCTGTAAAGTTAGGGTTCTACATAAGTACCATTACCATCAAGGTATATAGATTTACAAGGTATGATACCGTGCATTTTTAAATGTCAAAATATTCAATATGGCGGACCGTGTGTGACTGAAATAGATAGCATAGACATTACCTTGCTTTTTAATAATTACTTGGGACTAATCAAAGTATATAGATTAGAAGGTATGATTTTGCGTCATCTAGTCTATTAACCTGAAATCTTAATAATTCAATATGGCGGACGTTTGACACCATACGCAGTATAAGACGAATTTTTGTTTTCATATAGATCATACCTTGTAATAATATACCTTGCATTACCATACCTTGCATTACCATATTTTTAACCCCCGACCCAAAAAGAGGGGTGTTATGCGTTTAAGAAGGGCCTTTAATTTAGGTACTTTTAATTCAATCAACAGATGACGCTTACTTAACTATTTTTATACAGAACTTGGAGGCTTTTATATTTAAAATATAGCAAATTTGTTGAGATAATACTGTTCTATGAACTATATTCTTCGTATTGAGCTTTTTTGATTTCTTATTTGGCCAGGCATTGAGTACCGTAAGATGGGGTAACATTGGCCACCTGACAAAAAATGTTTGTTGGTGGTATAGAAATCGTTTCTTTATTATTTCGTTATCGTTTCGTTATTATTATTAATATTTATAATAATAATAATAATTTACGATTTCTATACCACCAACAAACAGTTTTTGTCAGGTGGTCAATGTTACCTCTAAAGGCCAATGTTACCCCATCTTACGGTATGTCAAAACACACTCACTTATAAAAAAAAATCAAATTTTAATTATGAATTGTGTTTTAATAAATTAATATTATGGACCCAAAAAAGTTTAATACCAAGAATATCGTTTATAGAATTCTATTATCTCAACGAATTTACTATATTTTAAAAACAAAGGTCTCCAAGTTCTGTATAAAAACTGTATAATATTAAGCGCCGTCAGCGCCATCTGTTGATTGAATTAAAACTCCCCGAATTAAAGGCCCCTCTTAACGTGTGTATCTGTGTAGGTGTGTATGTGTCTGTCTGTCTGTGGGGTCGTAGCTCCCAAACGAATGAACCGATTTTGATTTAGTTTTTTTTGTTTGAAAGGTGACTTGATCGAGAGTGTTCTTAGCTGTAATTCAAAAAAATCTGTTTAGCGGTTCGAAGATCATTTTTTGCTGTTTTCTAGTCTAGTTGATGAAAGCAGGGCTGTACTTCTAATATAAGAAGTTGGTGAAGGCAGGGCCGTACTAGTTATATTTAAAGTTTAAAAAGCATCAAATAAAACTTAAATTAAAAATTTAAAAAATCCCCGACAGAGGAAATCTTTAAAAAGTAAAAAATAAAATCCAAGCGTCGTCGCGTCGGGGGACCGCTTAGTAAAAAAAATAAAAACAAAATACTACAACTAAAAATTATACAGTATGAAATTTAAATACACGTGAGCTACCTAGGTCTCCCGACGCGACGACTCTTGGATTTTATTTTTTACTTTTTAAAGATTTTCTTTGTCGGGTTTTTTAAATTTTTAATTCAAGTTTTTATTTAATTCAATTGGAGGTATTTAATTCAAATATGAGTGTAAACCAAACATCATTTTTGTTTTCACCCAAATATTTTTCGAAATATTTCAAAAATTAGCTGTGGCAGAGATTACACTCATTACTGCAACTTTTTTTTTCCTATTTTAGGTAGGTATTATAGTTTTAGGTTACGAAACCCGCAGTATTAAAATATTAATGGCCTTATTTTTTTTAATTACCTTTTTAACCCTTTTGGCCAAATTTGTGACCCAAAATATGAAACATTTTGTATTTCTCAGTCTTTTTTTTCCACAATTTTTTAAATGATCATTTTTTTTAACCCTTTAGACAAATTTAGTGAATTTTTACATAAATAAATAAATTTTAATTTAGAAGCGTCGTAAGGGAAAGATTTTTTTTCTATTTAAACTAAAAATTAAATAAAAGTTTTCAAAATGCTAAAATAGGTCGTAAAAAGAAAAAAAAGGTAAAATTAAATAGGGCTTATATGACGTAGTTTTTCATGAAACAAATTTTGGTACCAATAAAATAAAAATAGAGCTAAAATTAAAAAATGGTTAAAACCTGAAAATCTCATTTCTAGTCATTATAGTAAAAGGGTATGAACACGAACCACGCGCAAGAGGCAGGGAAGGGGGCGCAGCTGCTGACTCACAGGCTAGACTAGATCTGAGTCCTTTGACAGGAAGAATTCCATAGTCTAAATATGACAACTTTTGACAACAAAAATTGACAACTCAATTACTTAGTAATAGTATCGGAAAATGTTAAATTGGAGGAGTCTTTTCTGGAGTCGGGATTTCAATCAGTACCGGATTAAACTAGCGTAGGGCTCGTAGCAAATGTTATCAAGATTCCTCGATAACTTCCTGTTGAATCTTTTTTACCTAAACATTTTTTTTTCTGGGTGGTGCGGGGCCCGTAGCATTTGCTACTTCTGATGCTATATGGCTAATCTGACACTGACTTCAATCAGAAATAATCACTGTGGTTTCATAGAACTTTAGTTTAATCATAAATTGGCAATGTTGTGTAACTGGAAATTAATAATTAGTCTAAAAGTTTTAAAACATCAGTATTTTTTATTCGAAAATGAATTAATATTAGTTGAAACATCAAAAAATAATTTATTGGAAAAGCCGAAAAGCATAATGTTTTGTGACAAAACATGCAGACCGCTGAATTTTTAGAATTCAATTTATTTTAGATTATTTAACCTTCAAAAGTTAAAAAAAACTGCATGTGGAACTTCTTTCTGTGGAACTTTCTATTATTCTTTTTTTGAAAAAAAGTTACTTGTTTACCACCTACCGTTTTTACAAAATATTATTTAAAATAATTATTTATATATAAAATATAGATAAAAAAATGTATTATTTTTATGATGTGCTATAAAGTCCAGATTTTAAAGAAAAATCAATGCCTTAACAGATGCTTAAGGACGAGCAAAAAAGCAAAATTAAAAATTTAGTTACTATTTTGCTTTAAAATAGTGAACATCTGTAAATTGTGATTATTATTTAATTAATTTAATATTTTAGAGAAAGAGGTGCAAAACATTCAAACTTACGGAAAGCGAAAAAGATCTTATAGTACTTGACAGCGTTTTGAGCTTGGAAGAAATTGAGCAAAAATTTCCTGTACCGGCCTGCGTTAATACACATTTCAGAAACTTCTGTTTCAAAAGAACCTGGTGGTCGTATATTTAATATAGTTTTAAGTAAACAATTGATCTTAAGAAATAACTGATGCCAAGTATTGTTCAACAAAGGACAAAATTAAAGAGTAAAATGCTTCAAAATATAGGCTTAGAAAAGTAACGAAATTGTTTTCTGATAAAGCAGTTATTGAGAAATTATTAAAAGAAAAGAGTGCTGCGATAAATGCTTTCGTAAAAATGCAATTATACTTTATAAAAATAAAACGAAGTATGATGTGAAGCAGAAAAACAAATTGATCTATCGTTATACTATAAATCACCAAGTTATAAATTTATGTTAATATTATAACCTTAAATTCAAGTTATCATCGGTAAGAACAATTCTTTGGTTGAAAGTGTTTCAATTGAAAACCTGGATTACCAGTCTAATGAAAAAACTTGCCTTTAAAGCTCGATTAATGAATGAAAGGGAGAAAAATGTATGTCGTTATGTTTGATGAAATCATGCTTAAAAAGAAACTAGAATTCAATGTTATTATAATTAATAATAAGTAATTTATGATGAAATTATCGACGGATATCATGATTTATCGACTTTAGGTTTCAAAACCACGATGGCTAATCATGTTTTAGTTGCTTAGTATTTATGATTCGCGGGTTTATGTATAATTGGAAGTTACTCTTATGCTACCACGCGTCATCTGGGATAGCATAAGATAAACAAATTATTCCCATTATTATTAAAAAACTTCAAAAATTATCATAAGCAATACAAGATACAACAAGAGCTTTGATTTTATCCGGATAATTTTTAATTTCAACGAAGACGTGATCAACAATTTAACGAGAGAAAATAATCAAACTTCAATGGCTTTATTGGGAGCCACCAAAGATAATCCGGTGATAACGATCAACGAACAAAAAATATTTACATATGTACCACTGCATTTATTAAAAATGGGTGTAACTAAAAAGTACCCAATACTAAATGTATGTTACATATTATGTATGCAGCAATAAGTGCCTAAAATATGCACGTATGTATATGCTTTAAAATTAAAAAGATTGTGCACTAAGAAATACAAGTTTTTAATTTTTTTAATTAAATTTAGTTGTTAGCAAAACAGTAATAAATAATTTATAATAATACATAATTTTTTGGAATATAGTACTCTGTGGAAATTAAGTATAAATGGGTGTTCGCCCGTATTTAATAAATAAATTTAAATTTTTAGGGGGCGGTATGCGACAAGGGGTAATTTAGTTGTAAATTGAGAAGAGGGGTAGATAATACGTGGGCACACATTTTATTTTGGCGAAGCGAAGCCAAAGGAGATATTCGGATGAAACCAGCGCCGGGGCCGTTGTAAATGTTGCGGGACCCTCTTATTTTTTTAATAGGATTTTTTCTGTTTCCTTTCCTAACTAAAAACGCAGAATAAGCTTTTATTGTTAACCTTCCCAAAATAAAAACGCGAAATAAGCTATTTTTTTTACTTTTTTTATTTTTTCATTTGCTATATTACTTCTGCTACTATGTTAATCCGGCACTGCCTATCGGAGTAATTTTAACAATAAAAACGATGAAATTGTTATTACTTTTTTAATTTCTTTTTTCTTTTAGGTGCTGCCCCCCACTTTTCCCCTACATCGTTAGGGAGTCTTTCCATTTTTTATTTTTTTCCGTTGCTAGGAAGTGGCTTCTCTATTTTTTATTTTACTTCTATGTTAGATACTCCCAATTTTTTTCCCATTCTTATGTTGGGAGAGGAAAAACGACACATTGTCCTTCTGAAGAGAAAAGTAACCACTTATCTCCTGAAAATGAGTAATAGTATATTATACACCGAGGGAGTAAAGTGCCACTTTTCGTCATGAGGGTAAAGGTTTTTCCCCCAGACGCAGTCGAAAGGTAAAATTTACCCGAAGGACGAAAAGTCACTTTACTCCCGAGCGCGAATATACTATTTTTTGTCATTCTGCTATAAATCGATTATTTCTATATCTCGAAGTTTAATTTCGTCAACTATTCGAATTTCTAGAAGAATTTGTTAAATAAAATTTAAGTTTTCAAAAATACAAAGCGGTTTAGGTAGTCGACCTTTCTTGAAAATAACCATAAACTTTGGGTGCGTTCCACTTAAAGCCCACGACGACCGCAGCGTGATCCCGTGGTTCTTTGATTGGACTAAAGATCGAGAGCGGTTATTTGATTGGACTGACAAACGACCGTGGTCGTCGTGGCCTTTAAGTGGAACGCACCCTTTATTGCCTATACCCCAGATGTGGTAGTTTGCGTAACATGATATCATTGTCAAAGTACCGTATGCATTTTTGGAATCTTAGACGTAGTAATAAATATGAATCTTTTTACCTTTTGCCCCGCTGTTTTACTTTTTGCCTTGCTTCTTTTACTTTTCGCCTCGCTTCTAAGAAAACTGGCACTTTGCTCCCGCAAAAGTGGGAGTAAAGTGACCGCTTTACTCTCGGAAAGACAAAAAAGTTTTTATTTCTTCTAAAATTATTTGTATAATAAAAACTTGAAGAAAAGTCCAACAAAGCCTTGTCAAAGCCAAAGCCTGCAAATAAAATTACTTGTTTAAAAAAAAATAAGTAGGTAGATAAGTAAATTAGTATTCTGTTCTCGGTAGATATAATTTAAACGATTGTAAGTTTCGGCGTACGGAATGTGGAGACGGTCATTGGTGAGGTGTTTATAATGCTTCACCGCGGATCAATATCAGTTCTCTTCAAGAAGATGCACTGGGTATGTATTGTGGAAGTAGATTTTTCGCAATATAATACTACCTGCCTTAGCCCTCTTGGTGCCTGTGAGTCGCTTTTATCCTTGTTGTCGAGCATTCTTCTACGTGCTCTGACGTGGCGTTTTTTGGGATGGCCAACATCTGCCACTACTTGTATTCAATTCATTCGAAGGTTGATTATGCTTTGCGCAAATCAACACTTCGCTTTGTTGTGTGCTGAACTGGTACTGCTTCTGACTAGTTTTTTTTAAGTATTTTTCTAATTGTTAGGTCATTGTTACGACGAAGGACACAAGGATATGCTAAGCTAAGAAGAAATGTGAAGGGGGGTACAACTGCCGTAGTTTACTTATTGTAGCCATAACATCGAATAAAAATGTTATATTTGTTTGATTTTGCATCCTTTTCAAGGATTCCGGTCTCTTGCTTAGGTTAGATGTTAGTCTAGTTAGATGTTATTTATTTAGTAAAAGAAGCACCAATTTTTAAAGATTCTGGCCTCTAGCTTAGGCTAGTGTTATTTTAGCTTCTTTATTTAATAAGAGATACTACTAAGAATTTTGTTGCTGTGAAAAGGACAATTTTATCTTATTGAATGAACGTGCCACAAGAAAAAATTTAAATAAATTAAAAAAAAAGCAAAAAAGTTATTTAAGGTAGTTCTTTCCCTACAGTCCAGTTAAAAAGTTATGGCTTACTACCCATATTATATGTACCTGCGGAACAACGATAGTTAATAAAGTTTTTTTAATGGTAGTGTACCCCTCACACTACTGTACTGTACCACTATTGTACTCACCACTTACGGCTCTATTTAATACCCTTTCCACTAAAAATATTCCTCTAAATATGATATCATTTTTAATTTTTTATTGAAACTACATGGTAAATAATTTTCATTTTTTTTTAAATTGTTTAATTATCTTTTATTAGACGTGGTAAATCGTCTAAAAATTTTAACAGCGTGTGTATTGTACATTTAATGACTTATATTCAAAGTTTGAAAGATTTCTTAATATTTTGCTTACGCGACCCAACCTTCTTAGCTTTGAAAATAGGTGTCACAAAAGTACTCTTTTACAAAAAAATAATAATGACAAAGAAAAATCTTTAAAAAGACCTAAAGTTAGAAACTCGACATATCAAAAATGGTTTAAATATCTCTAGGTTTTGTTGGAGGGTCCAATAATCTTCGATTAAGATTCTTGATGACTAAATATTCGCTAATCATTTGTTAGAAAGAATAATTACATCACTCAATAAAGAAAAAGAAGATCCTATTAACAAAAACACACCAAAATAAGCCGGTAACCAAGAGAAATCCAAAACTGCAGTAACTGAATTAAACCCCAAATAATTTGGATTACAATAAAACATTGGTCAAAAACAAAATCAAATTACTGGAACCTTTAAAACACCAATACAAATCGTTAAAATGTAAAATCGAATAATTCATCAAAGAAAACTTTTCCAAACGATAATCCTTATCAAAATCAACCATGTGATTTCAAAAACATGCAAAACAATATTGCAAATCCATTTAACGGAAAAGTATCAAAGCATAGGAAGGAATCTTTAAATTATTGGATATCAAAATTTTTGAACCGTTGCATATTTAATATTCTCTAATTTATACGTATCGCCAATTGGGCTAAAAGCAACGATAACATTAAGTATTTGAAACATAAGAGTGGGGGGGGGTAAATGGCGTAACAATGGAAATTTTTTTGTGTGCAAACGGCCTTTCTCATACTCAAATTTTTTTTATTGAGTCTGTATGTATCTATTAACCATAGTTAATGTGGGATCTTTTCCCCAAAATTTTTTTAATGACCTTTTTTTTAACCTTCAACTCAAATTTGCTACCCAAAACATAAAAACGATTTCATATTTTACATATTTTGTACATTTTTTTCCCCAAAACTCTTTTTGAATAACTTTCTTTTACCTCCAGCCTATATTTCTTCCGAGCAACATGCGTAATACTCCAATATTTGTTTCATGTAATATAATTTTTTCGGTTTTTTGGGCTCTTAGAAGTGCGGGCCGTGTGCTTTTGCACACGCTACTCCTTTTTTTACGCCACTGGGCGTAACAATGACAGTAATATACTACATTTTTGGGAAATAATTCATTAACTCGAACTTCGATTTTAAACATTTCTGAAGCAAATAATAATAGAAAACGGTCCAAAAAAGCAATAATAAAACAAAAAATTTATGGACCATTACAAATAGGGCTTATTATTTGAAAAATTAGCATATACCTGCCATAAGTTCTCTCCCAAGTTTGTAAACGGATTTTGAAATATTGAAAGTAAAAATTCTTTTCTTTGATAAGAAACATTAGATTCTATTCAAAATTATACTGAGATTCTAAAGAAATAAATGATTACTTGTTAATAAGCCCAAATCAGATAAATTTACACGCATATACTAATAATAATATAATATTGCTCTTTACTTGGCGTGATTTCAAAATGTCTATTCTCTGTAGGTCTTTCCAAATGATGGAATGCCACAACTGATCTGTAAAACATGCCGAACGTTAACCCAGCAAGCCTACAGCTTCAAAACTTCTTGTAAACGTTCAGATGATGCTCTCAAATTATTTGTAGCGACTGGTTCATTGGTAAAACCAAATGTTGTTAATTTTACCATAATTGATGATGAAACAGAAATCTCTGAAACCGAAAAACAACCTACATCAAAGAAGCGCACTTTACAGGAACCTCAACAAACTAGTTATTCAAAAATACCGAAAACATCATCTTCGGAATTTGTTACTCTTAATTATACCAATATAGATTTGTCTGGAAAAAATAGTGCCATTCTTACCACCACTGATCAGCACGATAGAAGCGACGGTGAACAGATTATAGAGTTAGGAGACGTTCAACCTTTGGAAGAAGTGGTAGACCAAGATCCCTTTGAAGAAATTCATATGAATATTGTGGAAAAGAATCCTGTCTTTCAGGTTCCTCAGGTAAGCTACTTATTGTATTTTTAGACATCACCATGGTTGTTTATTTTTTTTAAATTTCGATTTTTTAAAATTTTAATTACTTTGCCGAGTTTGAAAGCAATTTTGTAATATTCGATATTTTTATAAAATTCATTTAGGTGAAAACTGATGTATTTCCATGTCCTCATTGTGAAAGATCATTTCCGTTGGAACAGTTGCTCGATATACATATAAAAAATCATATAAGGGATCGTGGTTTTTCTTGCGAGGAATGTGGAAGAAGGTTTTTTACGAAATATGATTTGGGCAAACATATTCAAACTCATTCAGATTTAAAGCCGTTTACTTGCGTGGTGTGCAACAAACAATTTGCACGCGAATCTTTATTACATCGACACGAGAAAATACACAATGACGTGCCCAAATATTTATGTTCATTTTGCGATCGTACGTTTCTTACCAGCGATGATTTGGATATACATGCAGAAAAACACAAAAAGAAGAGACCATTTGCTTGTCGATTATGTAATAAAAGTTTTGTGTTTAAGCAAGGATTAGAGCGACACGAATTAACTCATGCCGATCAAAAACCACACAAGTGTAACTACTGCGAAGCCAGCTTTACATCGCCCATTAAATTAACTCGCCATATTACATCGCACGCTGGATTGCGTCCATATCCTTGCAAGCAATGTGGAAGAACATTTTTGCTTAGTCATCATCTTACTAGACACATGAGAAGTCATTTCGCTGCCAAGTCTTCACATGTTTCTGCTGTGGGACAGCATAAATGCGATGTATGCAGTATGAGCTTTAGGCGCAAAGATTCGCTTATCAATCACAGCGCAATTCATTCTATGGTGAACTTAAAATGTGTCATATGCAACACTTCATTTGAAACTGCAAAAATGGTTAAGGAACATATTACTACTCATTTGTCTGGCCTGCCGTATCCATGTGATAAGTAAGTTGCATGCATTTCGTCTAGAATGTTTTTTTCTTTTCAGATAACCACAAACGCTTTATCATTTCTATCGAAATGTTTTTTGAATTGAACCAAGACTACTTACGCGAAATACTTTATGAAAATTGATATCTTTTTAAAATCAAAATCGCGAGTGGCTAACGTTAATCTCGTCGCGAGATCAATAGACAGGCCTCGTTTAATTGGTTTCGTGACTTACTAAAATCGCCGAATTCAACCTAATTCAATTAGGGTTTTGGATCCTTAGTAAGATCAAAGTGACTTATTAAAACGTGACTCATGGGGTTGAGAAGGTGAGACTGGGTTACTAAAATTGGTCTCAGTTGATTGTTCAGGGCTATCTGAATGTTAGTTTATTAGCTGAACTTTAGGACTGATCAAAGTCAATGTGAGACTGTGATCTACTTCTAACTCAAATTAGTTATTTTAGTTAACAAAATATTCTAACTCAAAGTACCGATAATTTTGTTTGGAGTCAGTAATTTACAAAACAGCACATTGTGTCTTTGAAAAGGAAAAACATATTCTGAAAAGGCACCCAAAACATAATTTATTTTTTTTAATTTTGAAATTTGTAAAAAAAAATTTATTTTAGATGCGATTACTCTTTTGATACACAAGATCAGCTGGAAGAACACGAATTAAAGCACGCCGAAATGGAATACGAAGAGCAAATAGAAAAAGAAGTAAACATGGAACAACTGGCAAATGAAGAAGACTACGATTCAGATGATGATGAAAGTATAACAGAGTTTACTATAACAAATTCTGAAAATCCAGAAGTGGTCAGGAGATCAAAAAGAGAACCAAAAATAAAGAATTACGCTCAATTCCTAAAAGACGAATTAGGATCAGATGTAGAAGATCAAGTTGTTGATGAAGAACTGCAAGAGGAAGAAGAAGAGGAAATTATTAAACCTGTCATAAGAAGTGAAGGAACCAGAGTTTACTTTAGAAAGAATACTGCAGAAAAACCTAAAGTAGTTCCAATTGTAAAACCAGAACCACCACAACCATCAGCACCATTAGAAGAAATTACCCAGCCTCCACCACCTAACCTAAGTTTGTTAGATAACTTAGGCATCGGAAATCAGGCTGTTCAGGCTTTAAATAATAAAAAGTTTGTTGATATGAAGATTGGTGATAAAACAGTTCGAGTGCAAAAACTGATTCTTACAAAAGCTGAAATTGAAGTTATGGCGCGTCAAGGTAAAATTGAAATGAAAGGAAATACGATTTTGTTGAAAAACAATAAGAGTTCTTTAAATGAGAGCCCGGTCAAATCGTATAGTCAAAATACTACACCATCGAATGTGCAGAAATCTGTAATTAAGAAAACTTATCTAAAGAAACCAAACTTACTTCGGAATGTTTCTGAGCCTAAGCAGCAACCCAGTACGAGCAGTGCCGAAACTGTAGCTTCAAAGTTAAATGTAAGCGAAACTAATGAAGTTCAAGATGAATAATTTCCAGTCAGGAAATTTTTCAAACTGCAGATCTAATGTTTTTAGATGAATTTTATTTGTTTGTTGATATTTATTTGGGTTTGTGGACATTAATCAATTAAAATTACGTATTTTTTGTTTAATTCTTGTTGTTTCTTGCAGTCATTTGCATGTTGGTAAATTCTGTCTTTTAACCATTGTATGGTTTGACCAACATATGATCCATCACAGTCTTTGCAAGGAATTTTATAGACTAATTTTGATTGGAAATTTTTGTTTCAAACTTTGTCAGTAAACGTAGAAAAAATACGTAATTTTAATCAATGTCCATAAACTCAAATAAATATCAACAAAAAATTATTATCAAATGGACGATAACAATTGATGAATATAATATTATGTATAGTGTTAGTTGTAATGTTAATTATACACTTTGATTTTCATAATTTTTATTTCTTATACATTAAACATTTATGTAAAGTAAAAAAATATATATGTATGAAATTAAATTTAAAAATGTATATTATGTAATAAGAGAATTATCTATATTATAAATATCATTTTGTACGGCAGTAACAGCTTCGATTGCAAGATTTATCAATAAAGTTTTGTTTTATATTTTGACTTAATTTGTTTCTTTCTAAACTTAATTTTAAAATTTGGCCAAAATACTTACAAATTTGTTCATAAATTTAAGTTGCACAATGGAAATCTATACAAAGCGATTTTTTTTATAAAAATCGATTTAAGATTTCAGTTAAAACATTTGCTGCTATTATTAAGACTTCAAATTTAATCCAAAATAAATTAGATAATTGGAATCCTAAATGTTCTTGGTCATCTTATCTTGTTGCAGAGAAGAGCTTGTTGAGCAAAGGTTTTAACTTTGTGTGCATCCACATGCTTCATTTTATACAAATTTATTATATTACAAAAGATGAAGAAATAAAATTATTTGCATACAATGAGTTATAAAGGTAAGCAATACACATAACACTTATCTGCTTAAATGTGTAAAAATTACATGTCAGTGGGGCTCTTTCGTTTTTGCAAAGGCGATGCTGTGCTCTACTTTCATTCCTAGAATAATTGATTTTCTTTAAATAGGTGAACTGCAGCCTTACTTGCTTCACCTAACGAGCCGCCACTGATGTATATTTTGGTTTCTGAATCGATTTTATTTAATTTGGTATAGCAGCCTACACATTAAAAAAATTTTGCTTATCATTTATTAGCAATACTTTCCATTATATAGTTGTAATCTTCTAACCTGGGACTTTCGCCATGAGCATCTCAGCTTACTGCAGTTACTTGAAGATTACAACTATATTTCCAAATCGTGCAATGTTATTCTTATGCTATTACAAGTGGTAAATAAATTTTTGCTATAATAGTCACAAATTGCACATATTGATAATATAAAGCTACAGAATAGTAAATTAAAAACTTGTTTGAAAATCGTTAGTGCTGAAGTTTATGCGCTTATGGTAAACTAATGTCATGTTTGCTGTCGTCCAAACGTTTAAGCTGAAAAAGAAAAATATTTTAATGTGTGCAAGTACATTTGAAAAGTGTTCAATGCCATTTAATGTGTGTAGTATAGAAACCTAAAATATTTGGCAGTTTTGCTCACTTGAAATCTTAATTTTTGGATGGTTTTGTAGCTTAGTGGTAAGGGAATATATGAAATTTATTATATGGCGATCATCCACTTTGTGCAAGTAAACAACCCAAATGGTACAACTTTTATATAGAAATTTACCTAATTAATAATCTTTTTACACATAGAAACTGAAATTTTTTAATAACATTTAAGTGGTCTGCCACCGATGATGGCTTACTGGCTGCTTTGTCACAGTCTTTTTCAAGCCATTTTGGTCATATCCAGTGAAAAAGAGTCCTCATATTTAAAGAAAATTTATTGCTTTTTGTGGCAATGAATAAATTCATCATAAAATAGAAAAATTGATTAGTATTGATGATCTTGTACATCAATATGATGAACTTATTACCAAATATTTTAGGTTACTATTTATGAAACATCATGCAAAACAATTATTACTACACATTTTTTTGTGTAGATGTTAGTATGTATAATACAAAGCACTGTATGCCAGCACAAGCCACAATCATTATTAAGAATTTATTTGCTTGTAGAAAATAAATTAATAATCAAAATTTCCTGAAGATTTGGTATTTACAAAAATTCCATTATTTACAAGATAATTCAGAACGACAAAACGCAGTTTAGCAGTAAGCCAACAAAATTAAACATATGAACCTGATTTAAAGAGCTAATTTTGGCCCACCAAAGCTTGCATCACTCTCAATGTTCCTTACATTTGTAGGCTTGGAGAAAAAAGGTTCAAATGAAAATTAAACTCTAATCCTTATTTTATTATACTTACTTCTTTCTCATCAGATATTACCGCAGTATATCTTTCGATTATTTTCAAAGGCCCAGTAGAAGGTGCTGCAAAAACGTATTTATAAAGTAAAGACGCTATAATACCTCCCAAGATTGGGCCAACCCAATAAATCTGAAAGAAAAATTGGAATAAAAAGTTTGTTCCAGTCAGGAAATAGTAGTTAATACCCAATGATGTTCCCATGAATCGGCTATAACAGCAGATCCAAAGCTTCTAGCTGGATTCATACTGGAACCTGTCTTATCGACTGCGGTCAAATGACCCAAAGTTACTGCCAAACCAATAGCCAAAGCACCTGCTGGTTTGGCTTCATGTTTGTTCGAATCAACTACACCAAATATAGTGAGTATAAGAACAAATCCAAGCATAACTTCGATCAAAAGTCCTTGTCCAACTGTAATGTTTTGTATGCTAGTTACACCTAAATGTGTTGCCACATTAGCGTCGCTTGCAACGGCCTAAAAAATTAAGTTTGTTAAATTGTTTACATAAATATTAACGGTCTATTTTTGAAAACATCTGTTGTCTTATTTTTATAACAGTTGTTTATTTTATAAAAAATTTATACGCACTCTTAAAAGTCCCGATCCTGCCATGGCTCCTAGAAGTTGCACAATTATATAGAGTAATCCTTTAAGGATGCTGATATTTTGGGTAACCATCATGGCTACTGTTACTGCTGGATTGATATGACCTCCACTTACATGACCAAGCGCCTTAAATGTTCAAGAAAAAAACAATTATTCGATGCTTTCTAAATTTATTAGCTTTTAATTATAAAAAAATTGTGTTATTACTCAGTTCTAAATTTAAAAACCACGGATTTATGTAAGCGTAACAAATTATGTATAAAAATTCAATCAACAGGTTGTTTAATAACAAAGGCAGCTGCAGTGTCCGGTGGTTGTAAATAAACCTATTAAATTTTATATTATTATTACAAACGTAAACTATTGACTTTTATTGTTAAAGTTTTAACGTAAACAATTTTTGCTACCTTTCTTCTTTGGTATTTTTTAGATTTTATAAAAGCTAGCCAAAAGCGAAATTTATATCTAACAGTAAAAATTGAACATAACACGAAAGAGCTCCTGCATTCAACAAGCTTCCCATCACAAAATAAAGAAGATGAAATAATAAGACTGACATATAATTAGCAAAAAAATAAAATAATTACAGGTTTTAATATTGCATGATTCCAATAACGAATAACCATAGATGGAATGGAAACAAACGTACAATTAGTATTAGAAAATAAAACAAGAAACAATGTTTCAATCCTTAAAAGAGCGTGTGAAATTAAAATTTGAAACAGGAATGTTCTGAGAGTTAAATCGAGTAGGTTCCCTAATATCAAGATATTTGGCCCGAAGATCTTGTTTTTACACTCAATACTTTACCTGAACAACAGCAAAAATTGTGAGTCCGAACGTTAATGCAATTATGACGATATTAATTCCAGGGCTAACAGCACCTGCGATGCAAGCAGCACACCCAAAGAAGTTCAGCAAAGTATTTCCAACAAATTCCGCAATCAATGCTTTCCAAAGACTGGGATTTTTTGCTTTGAATTCATTCACACCCAATGTTTCTCGTAAACCCATTTTAGTTGGTTACCTGGAACATAAATCAGAAATTAATCATAAATCTTGTAAAAAAAAAGTATTTTATGAGATAGATAGTTAATTATATGCTTCACCAAGCAAGAATTTCAACTTGCAAGTTCAAAAGTACATATTAGAAGGTTGTCGGTAATTTTTTACAGTTACATATTGCATTTGAACATTAACTTTATGTAGTATTACAAATCCATTTTCAAAATTAAAACCACAGGAAACTGTTAATGGTTTTACGACGAAATTTGAAATATAGGAGGGAATTACGGTGCGTAAGTTTATAAGAGGAAATGAATATAAATGAAAATTATGTAGGGACCTGCAGTGTTATGGGTTTTGAACACCGACAATTTTAAAAATCATAATAAAAAATGCCATTTTACGCACTGCGCTTTTGTTGGAAACGAATCTTCCAAATTAAATTAAAATCATTTTTATTATAAATGCATATCAGTTTTGATAATTACGTAGTAAACATAAAATTACCATAGCCGACCATTGTTCCGAATTATATTATACAACAAGCTAAATTCCTGTAATAATAATTAGGAGGCATTCAAACATAATTACTATTTAATTACATCAGCGATGTAAAATTGCAACATAAGTTTTGAAAAGACGCCAAAAAATATAAAATAAACACTAAAAATTATTTTTAATTAAATTAAAAAATTTTTGCTAAAGCAAACAAACTGAAATATTGATTATCTTATAACTTTAACATCTAAAGATTAAATTAAATAATATTTATTTTCATCGTCTTTATAAATAGTTTACGACAAAGTTAAATGATTATTAATTTGGTTGAAGAACTCTTAAAATTCTGTTTATTAAGGGGTAAATTGGCAAGGAAAACAAAACTCGCGTGTTTATTATCGACAAATTTAAAGGACATTGATTATAAAGGTCAGAGCATAATTAAAATTTGACACAGTTTTAACAAAAAAAAATGTTTTGTGCAGTATAATGACAACAAAATTTTATTAGAAATTAAGTATTCTGTGATGATTACGTAACCTTTCAAGAATTATTAAAATAATCACAGCTAATTAGCATGACACTTCAATTTATGTGAAAATGTAGAATTGATTTTTCTTGTTAATTAATTCTAATTAACGCTATATAGAGAAATTGACTACATTCGCATTGAAAATGTAAGCATGAGTGTAGCTGGATCGTTTAGAAATAAAATGGAGAGTAATGCGTCTATAAAATGTAAAATTTAAAAGATAATATTTTATATTTTGTAGGATTATTTTCGTGTTTTTGCATTCGAGGCACGAAAACGATGCATTAATTATTACTTTGATGTGTTTTTACCATTACGATGAGATGGGCTATAAAACTGGTTCCCCGAGTTCAAATTCTACCCACATCAATTTTTTTGCACTATTTCATTCTTGCAAACAGCACACGAGCAATATATTAGTTTTAATGGAGTATAATATTAATTATTCCAGAATTACACAGCAGATTAATATAGCAACTGTTAAAATAAATTTAATAAATAAATTGCCAGAACAATTCCAGTTTGAAATGACCAGAGATCTATTTACTAAAATTTATTTTATGATATTTTTTGATACATTAACGAATTTTAAGTCCGTAAGACCTACAGCGTAACGTGGAATCCGCATCATGGCACAAATAATTTTGGAGTGGTTCAGATCAACTTCTGCCTCCAGCAGCGAATTACATGTACAAGGAAAATGGGGGTTCTTACGAAACGTAAACTATAAATTTATTTTATTTGTTCACATTTTTGTTGTTAATGGACCAGCATTAAACTTAATTGTTCCAGAAATATTTTCCGTTACTATTTATAAATATTTACAAGTACAAATTTTAAATGCTTTTGATTTAATTGATAGTCATTGCTTTTGTGTAACTTTAGTATGAAATCAAACAGATTTCTTTTTAAAAGCTTCTATTTAATTTGTTTGCATGAAGTTATTTGAAACCTAAAATATGTAAAAATGTACGTCGCGACCTTGCATTCGAAACGCCGAAATAGCCATAATAAATAAATAATGATGTAGACAACTAAATTTCCTACAAAAAAGTTCATGGCATTATATTATTTATTTTCAAAAGATAAACGGTAAAAGGCATTTAAATGTGCACATTTTGACTTTTTAGTTGTTATTAAATTTTATATCCGCAACTCTGAATGTCTTCCACGGCCAAACTTTGGAATATAAATATAGGTTATTACAAATTATATATATTTTTTAATTATTATACAGTAGAAATTACGTGTATGGACAATTTTGTAGGAAATTTAATTTCTTTGTTCTCTTTTTTGAAGATTTTTTTTTATTTGTAATTGTTATGGATTCAAGTAGCATAAATTAATCCATAATAGGCAAAGTGAGGTACACCGACACTTCATTTATTTCTTTGTATTCTTGCATTTGCATATAATATATTAACAGTTTAGTTTTACTGCCAATTCCGAGTACTATTAATATTTATTTATTACAATATTTTTTTTCTATTTATTTACGAATGAATCACTTATTATATTAATACGAAAATTTATAATAACTAATACTGTAATATTATGAATATTACTGTTATTTTTACTCCATACAGTGAGCTCATAAAGTTAAGAATAAATTAAAAAAAATTTCAAATTTTTCCCTTTGCTTTGCTTTGATGTTATGTTTATTAGCCACACTTATAAACCATAGAACCAATTTTTAAATCCATAGCGTGTCGATGTTCACTGAAGGTGACGTCACTATGCAATGTGTCAGTAGCATCCGCCGTGTTTTGACAATTTAATCCATATCAGTTTTATCTTTTATAGAAAATTAGTTTGACCCCTTTGGTGTACTGTAATGAGTATTATTGCTCGTGCTTTTGATTTTGGATTTCAAACCTCATTATTTGTGATTTCCTTCGAAAATCATTGATATGTTATGCGTATTTTCGAAAATTTCAAAAGCAAAAAACGAAAAATACAATGTTGTCATTTAAAAGGAAATTAATAAAATCAAAGAAAAAATTACAGTGAAAAATTGAATTTTATATGAATGAATTTATTCCAAACTTCTGGAATCCAATGTAGATAAAATAATTTTGCGGTATGTTGTTTTTTTCAGCCAGTTTTTCGTAACTTTAGTTATATTAACTAAAAATAAAATTTTAGCTTGAAAAATGTATAATTAAGAAATGGTTATAAATATCGCAAAACAGTAGGTTTTTCCAACTAGACAATCTCGTAAAGAATAATTGTGCCAAATTTTGGATCAATTGGATCATTCATTGTTGTGATACTAATATAACTTTTCCCTTAAGATTTTTAAGACACTACAACCCCCGCCCCGGTGCCCGCAGAGGTGGTTCAAATGTATGGTTCACCCTGTATCATTTTTTCTAATTGGTACAAAGTTAATTACTGGCTTTTTTATAACAGGAAATGTCTGCTCTGAAAATAAAACAGCGACGTTTTGAACTTGAACTTGCATATAAAGTTACTGCTAAACACAAAATTGCGACATACCATCAATGTGGATAAAATATAAGGTTTTCGTTTAAATTTGCCGAAACTCGTTGAGATGGGACCAAATTATTCATTTCCATAAATTTTAACAATGGACATACAAGCGCTTGCGTCACTGTGAGCCTTCACAAAGATTTTAGGAGAATACTGGAAAATTCTTGCTTGTTCATTAACGTGATGATTTAACTAACGAGGAATGTTAAACAACGTCCTTAATTTTTTAAAAGGTTTTTCATATTTTATTAGAAATTTGCGTAATTTTCACTCATAAATTCTGTACATGTTCGAATGCAAATTTGCACGTTGGAGAGACATTTTAAAAATTTAAGTGACAACCAGAAATTCCAAAAGTTTCGATCTTATTGGATATGTAAAAGGAAATCTGTGGAAGTATTTTTGTCTTTTTATTATATTACTGTATCTTAAATATCCTTAGCTAAACTTGAGGAACTCATCGAAGTCACAACTTGTCATTGTAGATAATAATTAATTGGATGCGATTATTTGAGTTAATCGGATTCCTTAATGCTTCAGCAAAGTGGCCATATAAACAAAGAGAATTACAGTACTAACTTCTTTCGATATGCCACTGATGAGATCTAACAATATCGAAAAATGTACATATGTCGTTACGACTTTTAACTACTGTAAAGGTTACCCAAGATTAAAGCATCGGTATACATAATTGAATTCGATTTAGAATATTAACTTAAAATACGTTCATTTCGAATAAACACATTTAGCTGAGCTGTCGAAAGCTCATATTAATATTCCAAATCCAATTAAATTTTATCGAGGTGATTTTAGCTTGCTGAAGTAAAATAAATAGCATTCACTCCGCCATGTGCGGAATGGTAAACAATATGTTTATAGTAATTATAATTTATTTTTAAAGTAAGAAAAAATTTAGAACCTGTTTAATTACTTTATTATCTTAACAAGCTAATTAGAGGAGACGCTGCCATGCAATGTAATTCTGAGTGAGTATAAACAACACAATTACCAAATGTGACTTCCTTAAATATACTATATGGGAATTTGTTGTAATACCAGTGGTTCATCTCCAAATGATAGTCCAATTTAAAATGACAGAGAATTCTACATTTTAATTGCAAGTTTGGGCAGAAAAACAATTACTATTGCGGAACATAGTTTTCATTGCTGCAAAGGAATAACTTTTTATCGTTGCGAAAAAAATATAGCCTAGTAGTTTTGTCATTTTATGAGAATAATAAAAATAACTATAAATTCTGTAACAAAGAAGATGAGCATACAACGCAGTAAAATAAATTAAAGAAAAATCAATAATGTTAGTAAACTAAACGGCACTTTTTCTAACAACGAAAAAAAGTTTGCTCTATCAGTACTTAATTTTTTTGAAAATTATTACGAGAGTTATTTAGAATAGAGGACTTGTGGACTTAATGATTTTCCGAATTAATGTGCTATGGTTTGGATTTCACGTTAAGTTGTGGATCCTATTATGTTAATAATAAATCAACATTCTGTCGACAGTAATTTACAAAACCTTGCAATTGCAGTGTAACTAATCAACTTGGAAAGTCTATGTTACGCTTCGAGTACGTTTGATTTAAATAAGGGTAAATTAATTGAAATCAATACAAAAAAATCTGTGTTTAACACAATCTCAAATTTCAAGGTTTATAAACAACAAGAATATCATTTCAGCACAATTTCTGTTAAAATCGTTATTAATAACTTCGGTAAATTTTCTCCACACTAAAAGGGATGGTGAAAATGAGACACACCTTATCAATTTAATTCCATTAGCAAAAGCATTACAAAACCGTTAAATGAACAAAGCTCGGACAAGAACTGCGAGATGAAATTTCTAATATCGTCTGATCCTATTCGTGACTTAGAATTACTATAATCAAGTTTAGTCTCGGAAGAATAGAAAATTATGACACAAGTTATTCGCCCGAGGAAATGAAAAAAATTTTCAAGGTGAAATAAAATACGTACAAGTGTAAATAGAGGTATAATTTACTACTTCTCTTCCAGTGGTTACAATAACGTTAATGCGTTTACGTATTTGTTAGTTTTAATGTTAAAACTGTAACGCAAAATTTATGGATAAACATTTAATTGTTTATGCTAATTTCAAGGTAAAAGCCATTTGTTAGCTCTAAGAATAAAAAATTTGGAGTACGTTTATTTTATTTATAGAGTTGTTTTGTCATTATCTTCCGACTAGAAGAAACTCAATCGATTTAATTTTACACGAACCGACATTTTGAATCTATAATTTTTTTTGTAGTAACGAATTTAATATTCTAAATGAATGAGTGGTTTTTCACTCATGTCAGTGAGTAACAAATTTATTCAAACCGAATTGAGGGCTTTTTCAGATTCGTAATTTCAAATTAAAAAAACGCAACGTTTCGGTTTAATTCTTAACGGTTAAATTTCTTTGTTAGAACATTATTTTATAATAATAATCATAGGGTATTGAACTATTGGGCGTTAATAATTTGCACACTATTATCATACAATTTAAATTCAAAAATTGTACCAAGTAACGCAGTAAATCTTTTTAGCTAATCTAAATGCCTAAATTATTCTATTTAACTAAATTATGGTGTAGGAGAGCACAAAGAATAAAATTTAGAATAATTTTGCAAATTACTTTGTTTTGTTTATTGTTTTAATAATTACTTACATAAGTAATAAATATGAATTTTATACGCTATTATATTATACAATAATTTCGTTTACCAAAATTTACAAATTATACAAATTTATTAAAGAATTTGTTGCTATTCCTTTTAAATATTGAATAACTTAGTATCATAATAAATTAAATTCTTTGCATGATTCTCCGGACATATCCGGTCGTTTTTAATGCAAAAAATTATTAAATAGTTAAAATAATAATTTTATAATTTAAATAATTAGTTAATACGTAATAAAAACTCACCCTTAATACTGCAGTAATATAAGCTTGTTGAGCTTTCTTCACTAGTTCAGTTGCAAACTGGAGCTTTGAAGCGGTATGAGGAAGGGACTTCTCAATTTCATTCAAACACAACAAGTGGGGGATATTGTTCTAACAATAAACATCACGTAATCATTTTATTTACTCATAACTCAATAATAAAAACAAAAGTAAAATAGTGGGGAAAAGCTTGAAAAAATTAACTGGATCAGGTGCATAGAAAAAATTTAATTAGATAGGAAACTGCAACGAGTGGGTACGGATGACTTAATAATACTAACGTTTTTCCTTTTCATAAACACTTCCTAATGTGCTGCTGCAAAAAGTAGTAATGAATCTAATAAATTGTATTAATGAGCGTTAAACCCTACACAAATACGCATAAAAAATTATGATACATGCTGTGATGAATAAATGGATAAACTTGGATATTATGAGTTTTCTCGCAGAGGAACAAAAATGTTCCTCCTACTACTGCATATTTATGAGTGACATAATCAACGACTAAGTTACATAATTTGAATATTAACAAATTATTTCACACATGAAAATATTGAATTAATCTGTTGGTATGTTGGTTTTTTTAATGGAATGTTAACGTCAAATTAAAATAGATTCAAAATTCATTACTATTTGCAGATGTTGTTAATAATGGATGGCTCTCTTCTGATTCCGGATTTGTTTTTCAATATTCCGTCTTCAGGTGATTCAGATCGACATAATAAATCAGTGTAGTGTAACTTACTATGTCACCGATATTTAAATTTACAGATCGACTTGATAGGGCTATAATTTCTCTACAGGAAGCTATAGTTTTTCACAAGCAAACGGTACTCTTCCTAATAGCGTGGGGCAGTATCAGCCACCTTGATCGATTTTTAGCTTGGAGAAGTTAAAATATAATAGATTAATGATTGGGTAAAAATAAAAAATTACAAACTTATAAAACAATTGTTAGATTGTATCACTTTAAGTAAAAATTATTGGTGGAGAAATGTAACGCTAAGCTAACTGTAGCTAAATCCAACAGTATATTAGGGCAGGTGTCAGGGTTTACATTCCATTTGATCAAAACATAAATTACAGAAAACTAAGTAACTGACGTTTTTAATATTAACTGTAAATATTTACAACAAAAGTGTGATAACTGACGCATTAAATTAAATTAAATTAATTTCTCGTCATTGTGGAGTATTATAAAATAGAACTACAAACAGATGGTGTTTCTGGTCAAAAGCATGAATATTGCAAACTATTAAATTTTGGAAGTTATGTTAAAAGTGAACGAATTTGAAGTCATATTATGGTGTTAATAGTAAAATGAGTGTTAATTCATATTATCTTGGCGTAAAATTCACAAGTAGAAAATTTCTTTTCGGCCAAAGCTTTTCTCAATTTTCATTGTACGTATGATCTGTCTTAAGTTTTATTTAGTATGATTTTGATTTGACACCGTTGACGTTCGATTTTTAATTTTTTACCAAAATAATAATAAATTCTTCGCAAGGAGCATAAGATCTAATTTTGCTCCGTATGAACATAATTTCTTTCAGTGCTTTGGAGAGGATCTAAAAGCTGGAGCAAGGGCTGGAGCATTAACTATTATGCTGTTAAAACAAAGAGTTTATACGTTAAATAAGAAGGTTTTGCAATCATTTTATAATTTTTATTTACTAACGTCAGCTGTAATCGGGAATAAGTATTTATCAAACTGAAATTTTAACCTCAAGAAATTTCCGTTTCTCTATAGTAAATTAAATAGAATGGCAAATAATATCCGTAAAAATTGTATAAATTTTACTCTCTTTAATTCATATAATTCAATTTAATTGACTATAATTCAATTATTGAAAATAAATCGTCTCTCGATCTAATCATTAGTATATTACAGAAAAGTTAAAATTTCGTTTTTTCCCGTATATCAAAAATAGTGGAAACGGCCGTGTGAAAAGTTTTAAATAACTTTTTTTTCACATGAACTCCAACCATAGACTTTGTTGTCAACTTTCCAACGAAGAAATTTGTTGATCCATCCACAACACATTAGACGTCGAGGCAGGCGGTAATTGTTGTTTTAGATGCATTACTGGAAACGAAGATGAGTACGAAGAAGTGCGAAAGACGATAACAAAATTTATGAAAACGAGAAAAGAAGAAGTTGATCTATTGTCTGGTGTTACAAATTATATAGAAAGCACAAAAATGGACATAAATGCAATTTGGACAACGGACAACGGATGTTGAGATGTTTTTTAATGCGGCATTGATAGGCTTCGATATGTATTTGTTTTCTTAAATTGTGAACAATTTTTCTTCATGGCTATAAGGGTTTCAAGGTTCAATCCACCTTTCCGATTAACCTGATTACAAAACTTCTTTTTTTTTTTTCGGTTTTTCGTTCTCAGTGGAATATCGCCAAATTTGTCAATGTTTTTAAATCCAATTTGTTTGGGGGAAGTATAGATTCCTTTTTACTTTGCCATTTCAAACACATTAATCTACATCGATTACAAAACACTGGTAATATAATGTAAACTCTAAAAATTCAAATCATTTTTAAGTCGTAATTTCAGTAAAAAAATGTAAAAATTTAATTTTATAAAATCAGGTATATAAATTTTGAATAAAAAATTCTGTAAAATTTCTCTATGGAATTTTTATTGGGGGTAAAATATATGGTAGTCAAAAATTCCAAGTACACTGACTGATGGACCGTGATAGAAATTATCTTTTATAAATTTGCAGCATTACAAAAATTGGTTTGCTTTAAATCCCTAGTATTTTTTCTTCAAACCTCAAAAATTCAATAGGAAAAGTTAGGTGAAATTTCAGAAAGTAATTTTTATTTCAAGATTTTCCGAAGGAGTGGCTGGAAGTTCTTACTGTATTTTTGAGCTTCTTGTTGTTTTGTTTATGCTTTTCAGAAAGAGTTTAAATAATTTTTTATTGATAATTTTTGTGTCGTATTTTGTTAGATAATATAAATAAGTTTACAGGCACTTGCAGCGTCAGATCACCTTTAGTCATCAAATAATTGAATATGGGGTTACTCGTTCTTTATTATTATTATTAATAGCATTACATTCTATATATAGAATTTAGCTGTCCTTTCGGACTTACAAGATCCGTTTATTGAGGTGGATTAATCCTCATATTTACAATTCATTTCTATAGGTCCTGATGTGTTCTAGCATCCCACACAATCTTTCTCCAGGCTGCTCGTTCTATGACTTTTTATCTCCATTTTTTTTCACCCATTTTCTTTAGGTCTTCCTACTCGTCCTTTAGCTTTATTTAAAGAGAATACGACCACACATGTAAAATCAATGATTTTCAACCAATGAACCAGTAAACCAACCAAGTTCATCAAAATTTACAAAGATTCTGCTTTTCAGTGCGATTTAATCAAATTGCAGCCGTTTCAATAAATAGACAATCAAAATCTTTTCAAAATCAGGAGATTAAAAATTATATAATTTTTAAAAGGACGCAATGAACTTGGTTGATCAAGTCTTAAAGTTTTTCAAATAAACTGGATCTTCCGGATATTATTGTTTGTGTTTGTTAAATCTTCAGTATTACTAAAAATATGACTAAACGTGAAGACCACAGTTTGTCTTGCGTGCGTCTTTTCTTGAGGGGATTGTGAAAAATAAACAAACCTATTTTGTAAACAAGAACAGAGCAATCAGAGGTGCATTTATAAATGACATGGAGGAGAAGCTCTTTAGCAAATTAATTCAGTGAATGTATTTAAATATAATGTTAAAAAGTTTTACCTTTTTTAGCTGACCAACTACCAAGAGTAAACTCAAGTTATGTAACAAATTTTTCCATTTGTTACGTGGTTCTACTTTTCATTACACTTCTCATTCCGGCTCTGCATTTTATTGTGAACATTGCATGCGCATTTAACTTGCATTGATATGAACTGACTGAATTTGGCGTAGTAATATCAGTATCCAGAGAGCCTTTGAAACGTGCAATTGATTTTAGTTTACCTTTTTTTACCTTTTTTTTATTTTACGTTTTATTTTTATTTTAATGGTACCAAAATTCGTTTCATGAAAAACTACGTTATTTAAGCCCTATTTATTTTTACCTTTTTATGCCTTTTTGGTCATTTTTTAATTTTTACAACCTATTTTAGCATTTTGGCAACCTTTCTTTCATTTTTACGACATATTTTAGCATTTTGAAAACTTTTTTTTAATTTTTAGTTTAAATAGAAAAAAAAAACTGGGTTTGGTTGCCTGTAAAGTCGGTATACGGGCGAAAGTTTTACGTGACAACGACTTTGAGTGGTAAAATAATTTTAATGTGAATATTCATTCGTATAGTAGGAAGAAGGATGAAATAATAGTAACAATTTAAAACATTTATTTATACAAAAGTTGACAGAGCGAAATAGAAGCGCAAGACATGAACCGGTGTGTATTCCTATCTCTCTCACTCTCTCTCTCTCGCTCTGTCTCTCTCGCCCTTAGGCGGGCTAACTGTGCTCGAGTGGAAGGGACGCGTGCCTTTCACTTTTTATGTCTGTCTCTCTCGCTCTTAGGCGGGCTAACCATGCCCGAGTGGAAGGGACGCGTGCCTCTCACTCGCTCTCATTGTGAGCGCATAACGTGAGCGGAGCGTAACGCAGTTTCTTGAAGTGTCACCCGGCAAACCAATTTATAAGACGTTGTCACGTCAAAATCTCATCCTTACGACGCCCCTAACCTAAATTAATATTTTTTTATTATTTTTTTTAAATTTCAATTTGTTGCTCGGTGGTGGCAGTTCACCAAATGTGCCAACCTAAGAAAAATTACAAATTTTCAGAGGGTATCTAAGAATGCAATTTCAGTTCCCCTTGAGCGCTTAAACCAAGCAGTTGTTTTATTGTGGTCTATGATTTTGAGTGCCGATTTTATTGAATTGGACGAATATAAAGTATTCGGAAGTCATAGTTATCGTGCCAAGTTCGTGTGTGGCCTGTTGTTCATCTATCGCTAGGCTACTGTTCGTTTTGACGACACATGCTCAAAACATCTGAGGAAACTGATTTTATGTGCGCAAATTACTACGCAGTTCTTTATTCGAGGCGCATACTGGCAATCATTTCCGATCTCCCACGAAGAGCTACGTTTTGGTGTTGTGTTTTGGCAACCAAAACAATCATCCATTTTTGTTCTTCGTTGGAAGATAGATCTTTTGGAAATCTTTTCATCAACTGTAAATTCATCGTCTCTCACTGGACCAGCTGCATTCAATATCAGCAAGCAGAGTTCTTTGTGTTGATATTAGCGTCAGGTGAAACCTGCTTATTGGAATCAAGATTTACTATTATCTTTAGCAGCCACACGTTAAGAAGCGATTGGAACGAATAAACTACTGTTACTTTTTATAGTTTGTAAACTTACAAGATATCGAGTAAGTACTTTTTATCTTTCCTATTTGTATTTACTGACGTGTATTGTTGGCTATATTTTTCATTGTGGTGTAACCATTAGAGGTTACCATTGGTGTTAGATTTGACCACGATAATTTAGGAACACCTTTTGACATCATATGCTAATTATTTTTTCAATTTATATGCTGTGTGTATTGTTGAGCACAGCCACACATTGGAATTGCTGGAATAGTGAATGCACCCTCAATTTTATTGTTTTTAAAAGCATTTTATTACCTCCTGTTTCCCCCAAACTACCATTATTTTTCAGGATTCACGACCTGGCCTACGCAATCATTGTGAGCTGGTCTATAACATCGTGGCAAACAAACTGGAGAGATTCTCTCCGGATTGCAACAGACTTTGGTCTCTATTTTGGTCAACCCTCTCTTTAGGGGTTGAGACTCAGAGGGCATTTTTTGTTACAAGGTTTCTTTTAATTACTCGCAAGTCCCTCCCAACCCCCTTTTGATTTATTACTCTTTTCACATAATCTAGCCATCTCCTCTAAAGTCTGGCTTTGCTGCTCTTGGTGAAGCTTTTTAATTATTTCTAAAAACTACCTGTTGTGGTTTTGTCTTTATTATAGTATCTGTTTGCTCGAGTTAATGAAAACAACAGTAAGTAAATATGTACATAAAAGCGTAATCAAATGTAGTTGAAAAAATTAAACGTTTTGATTATCTTATGTTCAGTTTCTTTGTTACAGCTGTTCTACTAATATTTTCTGAAAATTATTAAATTTTCGATAAAAGTTTGAATCGATGATGTACTACTCCAGTTTTTTTTATCAAACAGAAAATTTAAATCAAAAGTAATCGCACGTAAAATTTGACGTGACCGGAAGAAGACTAAAAGAATTGTTTAAAAAAAATTAAATTATGCAATCATGAAGTGTCACAGTAATTAGTGTTCTACTCCAATTAGGGTTCTTTAACAAATTCTAATAAAACTAGCACACATTCCCTTTGCACAACCTTCTTGCAAATTAACGTAAAAACAAAAATGTTTACGGGTCCATTTTCACAAAGAGCAAAACTTCAAAACAAAATTCGTGCTATAATTTTGAGTATGAAATAGTTTGAAAAAACATATGCCCAATTACTTACGTAATGACAAGTGGTTATGATTAATATAAAAAATATGCTTATGTTGCTATCCAATATTCTTTAGACCAAAGATAATAGTTCGCGTTAGTAGCAATTTAAAAAATTTTGACGTATGAGAAATACCGTATTATCAATTTGTATGAAACATTTACCAAACTTCAAATTTTGACTGAGTACCTACAACATTTTTAACTCACACGTGATGTTGTCCATCCACCTGTCAGCCTGTGCGAGATCTAGTGCCTAGCTCAATTAACTTCGAGACTTCCAAATTTGGTAACTAAGATGTTTATGTAGGTACCTTATTTTGTAAGCCCTTAAGGTAAAATGTAATGGCCACCATACACGGCGTGGGATATGTTAACACTAATAGATTTTACAAAAACGTAAATGTATCTGCGGTTATTTGGATTTAACTACTCTGCAGCCATATTACCGCAAGTTTATTATTCACCCATCTGAAACATCATAATAGTAAAAGGGAGAGTTCCACCCAATATTCAGTTTTATGGATTGCACCCTAAAGATTGAAAACATAAAAAAATTTAATACAGCGCATTTGAAATGTCAAGGTTGAAAATTTTTGTTTGTGATTAATCATAATATAGAATATTGCAATGAATTTGCGAGAAAAGGAGATGAAAACAAAAAATATAACTTGTTATTTTAAAACTGCAGTCAACAGGAAGTAATTATTATGAAAACAATATTTTTAAAGTACCTACTGTGATTAATATACTACTAAATTTAATTTCTATACCAACTTAAAATTTTACCAATGGTTTTTTTTTTTGAAAAATTAAGAATGTAATTTTTTTCAAAATTGGATTTATAATTTTAACGGTTACTTATAACCGTTACTATATCGAAATACCTTACGTGCTATATAATAAATAACATAATAGGATCAAAATGTTAAAACGTGCATACATTATTTTCTCTCGATTGGACCACTAAAAGAGCAATTTAAACCTACTTTTATGTTAATGATACCAAGCTGAATATAGAATTTAGTAGTTTAACAATGTTTATATAGAGAGATATTATTATGTTTCATCTTAACGTTAATCTCAGAGTAATTCGGATTGTAATTGCATTGTGTAGGAGATTTTCACTTGTGTTTACACAAAAATTAACGTTATTTAGTACTCATTCAATAAAAATATTACATTTATTGGGCATAGTCAAAATTATTTGCCTTGAACTCAATTTGAATTAAAATCGCTACCGAAAACGTAATTTACTTTTTTTAGAACAAATGTTAATTGACTAAATCTTTTATAGCTTCTTTATTTTTCCTAAAGTGATTGTGTAATACGTTTTTTATTTGTGGGTTTCCAAATATGTATGTATTATGTGAAATTAGCAAAAAAAATTTTATGATTTTCTTTTTTACCTCGACATTTTCAAGTTTGTTTATTTATTTAAAGTGGCCACCAAGTGAGCTGAAATACAGTTAAAAAAAGTCTTTTTGAATATAAAAACAATTTACTGGAAGTGACTTCCAAACGAAATATTTGCATTAAAACTGGGTGGTAGAGGGCGTAGATAATACGCAGGTGCGGTAAGGGAACGAATACGAAATTTTGAACAAGAACTTTTACAAAACTATTAGTTTTTGAATTCTCAATTTTTTTTAAAAACAACAATTTAAAAATTACAGATTGAATAACTTTTATGATGTGATTCAATGATTAGTTCAAACAAGATTTTATGAGTACACCGATGACATCCTGATGTACATTTTCCACAGCTTACAATAACCGATTTTAACAAATATTTAAATACTTCAAAATTATTTTGTAACATTTTCTATTACTCTGCTGTATAAAATTCTGCTTTTTTTCCTCTCTTATTTAAAAAAAAATTAAATGAAAATTTTCTACACAAAACCTTTCAGTTTTTATTATTATTAATTCGTTATTTGAAATTTTACAAAGTAACAAAAGTTTGTGTAAACAAAACTTATGACATTTGTCACTAAATTAAATTTTCTGCTTGTAACAAATTAAATTCTAAAAATATATACTACTTAAAATGGTAAGTTGTTAAATTTTTTTGGGATCTTATTTTAACTAATCTTTAATTTTAAATTTAGCCACCTAAAGGTAAAAAGAAGGGGGTCAGTAAGTTATTCTATTGGTATTTGATAACTTTATAACTTATAAGTTAATTTCCAGTTATCGATGGAATCGATACGACTCCCATGACTAGGGAGCAGCTGCAAACATTTGCGATACGAATTAAGGAAGAAAATGATAGAGAAAGAGAACAACGAAATTTTTTCCAACTTGAACGTGACAAACTTCGTACGTTCTGGGAGATTACAAGAAACGAATTAGAAGAAGCACGAGCTAAATTGAGGTGTTTAATTTAAAAACAAAATGTTTGCACAAATTTGAATGATATTTTCAGAAATAAGGATCGACAAATTGAAGAAGAACGAGAAAAAAATGAAGAAGAGTTAAAGTTTTATCGGCAAAAAGTTAAGCATTTTCAATACGAACATCAGTTGGATTTAACGGAAGCTAATGCAACTTCGAGTGTTGCTCTTCAAAAAGCGCAAGATGATCATATGGAGCAAGAGGAAGAATTGCTAACTGATAAACGAAACTTGAAAGCCTTTGCAAGAGATCAGGAATATGCCCATCAAGAACAAATTAAATCGTTAAATTTGGTAAGACTGAAGTTTTTTTATGTTAGACATAATGGAAAAAGATTTTTAGCAACACAGTGAAGAAATTAGCAAAGCAAGGGAAGAATTTCATTCACAAGTTAAAGAAATTGAATTGAAATATGATAAGAAATTTACTTTACTGAAGCAAGAGTTAAATACAAAGCATAAGTAAGTTTTTGTTCAAAACTTTGCGGAGGGTTTTTATGACAGATTACAATGGTAGTTTGCCATTGCCTTCTGAGGTAAGACGTGTCAGAATGAAACTGCCAATCTCAAGCTCGGACTCAAATTGTGCATCTTGGTAACACTACTTCAACAATTAAAGTTTATTTTTATCTTAGAATGGAAATGGCGGAAGTGGAAGAAAGAAAGGGTACACAAATATCAGAATTGATGCTGCATCACGACAAGTCGTTTAATGAAATGAAGAACTACTACAACGACATTACACTTAACAACTTAGCTTTAATTAGCAATTTAAAGGTAACTAACTCATATTTTGAATTAAACATGAATAAATTTAGTTGCTTTTGATAGGGACAAATGGAAACATTACGGAAACAAAATGAGAGGATGACTAAACAAGTGGCAGATTTAATAGCAGCAAATAACAAGTTAGTTGAACCTCTAAAGCAAGCGTTAGCAGATGTAAAAGAATATAAACGACAATTACAAAATTATAATAAAGATAAATTAGCTTTAGCGGTTAGTCAAAATGCATACTAAGTAAGTTAATTTTATATTTCATAGTTACAATTTTAGAATGCCTTAGACAATCTCAAAGCTACAAACACAGAATTGACAGACTTGAAATGGGCAAGTGAAGCGTTAGAGCTACGTTTTGAAAAAGTAAAATTAAATCAAGTTTTGAAATTTACTTTACTTATTATTGCATTTTTAGTTACAAGCAGAAAAGGATGAACTCCAAAAGAGGTTTGTGAAAGCGGTATTGGAAGTTCAACAAAAAACTGGCCTGAAGAATGAGTTACTGTGCAAGAGAATTGAAACTCTGACTGATGCTGCAGAATATCGCGAAACTCTGATTACTCAATTAAGTATCATCTCTAAAGATCCGCATAAACGTATCAATAAGAAATTAGAAGTATATTTAGATTTATCAATGCTTTTAGTTACTCAGTAAGTATTTTTCAGGAACTGCTTAGCTCCAAAAATGGCATTATCAAAGATCTCGAGTACGAGCTTGCAAGGGTTTGTAAAGCTCACGATGACATGTTACAAACATATGAAGAAAAACTCACTCAATTTGGCATACCAAAGCACGAGTTGGGTTTTACTCCATTACGATTTGTTCCAGAAGGTCAATCGGGTCAAGCAAGAGGACCTGCGGGATTAGTAACAAAAAATAGATAGTTTGGATTATTTTTTTAATTATTTTTTGTAAGTTAAAATATGTAAAATTTGTAATCGATTATACACTAAACTTCTGAAGTCATAATAAATTTTGTTTAATCAATAAAACTGTGTACTTGTATTGAACTAAACCTTAAAATGGTAAAGGCGAGAAATATTAAAAAAATTTAATTAATAATTTTATTCTAGGGACCAAAAAAGAAAGGAAAGTCAAAAGCTAAAAGTAGTGGATTAGGTAAGTAATATTTCAATAATTTAGGTTTACATTTAACTTAGAAGTTTATTTTAGGCGGAATAATCGATGGCGTGGATATTACTCAGATGAGTAAAGAACAACTTGAATTATTTAGTCGTCGAATAAAAGGAGAAAATGAAAGAGAACGGGAAGAACGAAGTTATTTTCAGTTGGAACGCGATAAATTACACAATTTTTGGGAGATAACCAGAAACGAACTCGAAGAAGTTCGAGCTAAATTAAGGTAACACTGAGGTTGTTTTATTCTTTTCTATCTCCAAAATATAAATTTTTAACAACAGGAATAAAGATAGAGAAATAGAAGAAGCAAATGAACAAAATGAAGAAGAAATTAAGGTTTATAAACAAAAAGTTAAGTTACTTCAATTTGAGCACCAAAATAATTTAACCGAATGCAAGGCCGAATCGCTGGTTGCTCTGAAAGTTGCCCAAGATAAACACATCGCAGAAGAAAAAGAATTACGTAAAGATATAAATGATTTGAAGAAACAAATTCGAGATGAAAAGGTGGCTCACGCAGAGCAAATCAAGGAACTGAAACTTGTATGTAAGCAATTTTGGATGTTCCAGTTTTCTTCAACTCTTTTGATTTTAGCATTATAGTAAAATTGTTACTAATAATCGTCAAGATTTTGAATTGAAAGCTAAAGAATACCATTTTAAATATGAAACAAAGTTAGAAGAATTTATTAAAGAACATAATATTAAGCAAAGAATGGAACTTTCAGAAATCGAAGAACGAAAAAATACTCAAATAAACGAACTTTTAGTTCAACATGAAAAAGATTTTAACGAATTAAAAAATTATTATAACGACATCACATTAAATAATTTGGCTTTAATCAGTAGTTTAAAGGTGAGATAATTAAGAAAATTAGATCCCCATATTATAAAACAGGATACAAGAAATCCAATTTCCTGTTACACATGAAATTTTACTTAAAATCTTAATTCACACCAATAATACCTATGTTTGACGGTGTAAATACATATTTTCATTTAAGATAGGTACCTTGGTTACTAAGTAACACGGAATGATGAGTTTCATAAAAGTGATTTAAAATTTAATCTAAATTTGATAGGAATTTACCAGCGGCGAAGTTGGCCGCTTTTTTGGGAGGGGGGGGGGGCTCAAGTCTCAGAACCTGACAATCATAGTATTAAAATATAGAAAATGATAAAAATTTTATAGGGCTGATTTTAAATTTGTGTGCTTTAGCCCCCCTAAGCCATTCCTTAACTTCGCCACTGGAGTTCACACATTGAAGTCCTAAATCAGGAATATAACCCACACAACATTTAACACAAAAATTGGGTAAAATTATTAAATTGTTATCAAACCAAAATTGTTGATATTAATATATAGGATGAGATGGAAATATTAAAAAATGAAAACGATAAAATAAGAAAGGAATTATCCAACATGGCTCACGAAAACAGTAAATTATCGGAACCACTAAAGAAAGCGGAAATGGAAGTAGTCGATTATAAAAAACAACTAGAAAACTATAAAAAAGACAAGCTCTCTTTATCCGTAAGTAATTGCCTTTTTTAAGTTTAAGGACTTAACTAAAAATTGATTACAGAACATCAAAGCAAAATATTACGATATTAAAAAAGAATTCGATAAATTAAAATGGGAAAATGAAGCTCTTGAATTAAATTTTGAAAATGTAAGTTTCTATAACTTTTTGTTGACTTAACAATAAGATGGAAATTATGTTTTTTTACAGCTTCAAGCTGAAAAAGATGATTTGTATACAAAATTTCAAGATACGGTATTAAATATTCATCAGAAATCGACGTTAAAAAACGTTGTGTTGCAGAAAAAGTTACAAACGTTAACTAATGTTGTTGAATATCGTGATGAGATTTTAGATGAGTTGTTGACTTCGAATGTAGAAGTAGCACCACAACGAATTAACAGAAAACTGGAGGTAAGTAATACTTTCAATCTGACGACTCTTTTCAATTCCTAAATAATTTGATGACTTCATTTCTGATATTATTGGAATTGGGCCACCACATCTTGATTTTTCTTTTTGTAATAGCTTTTTTTTTAATAGGAGATGCTAGCCAACAAGAATGCGTTAATTAAAGAACTTCAAAATGATTTAGCAAAGATTTCTAAAAGTTACAACGATTTATTAGAAATTTGTAAAGTAAAATTTGCTGATTATGGTGTATCAGAGGAAGAGCTCACCTTTTTACCAATAAAAGTATTTATCACATCTCCAGAAGAAGACACTTCCAAAAATACATAATTGTTGCATTATTGGCAAATGAAACATCATCATCCAATGAACAGAAAAGAAGAGAAACTAACAATAATTTAATAACGGTGTGTTAAGGTATAGAAAGTAAAGTAGAGTTAATCAAATTTCTGCGCATTAGATGTTGAGAGAAAACGTACAAGTGCTATCGTGTAAACAGAGTCAACTCAATTTTTGTTTCTGCACATTAGCGTCATCACTGCCATTATTTAGTGTCAAAACATTACATACATACATCATAGGTATAAGATATACTAAGTGTGAGATGAGCCAAAATTAATTTGAAGTGTTTGATGAATAAGGTGAAAAAATCCAAAAAATTAACAGTAAAAAATTACGCCTGTAAAATGTATTGATAATGTTTGGCCAATAATAGTTATCTTTTGCTTATTTTATATTCAAAATTTTTATCAAATGTAGTCGTAATAAAGAAAAGTAAAAATTTAACTTGGACCAATAAATTCTACATAATACAACAAAATTTAATGTACTAATTGTATTTTTAAAGAAATAAATAATAAATCAAAACAAAATTAATTTTAATAATTCAAGGTGGGCTGTCAAATTTTACTATTCATTCATTCGCTATATACTTGGGTTTTATGTTCAATTTTGTATTTTCGTGGTTAGGTAGTACTTTTGTACTATAACATGAAAATGCTTTTGTTCTTACATTATCATTCCATTTTGCTACCTGTAGGGACGCAAGTAGGTCAGTACGATTCAAACGTGCAAATATGGATTCAGCAACATTATTTTATACTCAAATTATGAAATAAATTCATTTAAAATTTTAATAATTTTTTTTTGGTTATTTAAGTTGATTCTTGTTATCTCTCCTGAGTAGTTCGCAAATTTTTTTCAGCGTTCAAGTTTTTTCTTCAACCCTTAATTTTTCTTGAGAACGAAGCACCTTTTTTTTTATCTTAAAACACCTGCAATAAATAATAATCTGATGTTCGCAGGAAGATCAGGATTGCTACTGAAGAGAGCCTAAGAGTTATCTAGATGGTATTGAGATGCACTTGGGTTTAAGGGACTGCAAGCCATTTTGGCTTTATACTTAAGAAGAAGTAATTCACTGCTTAACATATTTAAATATGAGGGTGTGGTGGCTTTTAATAGTATAGATATTTGCAATTTCTTTGCTAAATATTATGAGTCTGTTTATCTTATAGCAAAGATTATATATCATTGCTTCTAGTAATCGTTCTGATGATAGTAGTGCCTCTATTATGTCGAGCTGTTCACACTTTGGTGGTGCTTTTGATTTGCACTCCATGGTAATTACTATTAAGGATGTTTTTAAACATTTAATTGGGTAGAAGATATTTGGTGGTTGTGGACCGGACCGAATTCTTCCGAAATTTGTTGTAACCAGCGCTCATTACTTAGCTGAACTTTTGTATATTTTATTAGAAGAAGAGTATGGAAGAAGTCTTTTATGAAGCTTATCTACAAGCCACCTATAAGGAATGAGGTCACTAACTATAAATCTATTTTTATTTTACATACATTTTCTAAGGTTTTTGAAGTCATTATTTTTAATAAGTTGAAATTTTTCTTGAGGGGTCTGAATTTTGTCTTGGAAGATCGGTGGAGACTAACTTAATTCTTTTAGTTGACTTTATAAGCTTAAATATGGATAAACGTGTTCGAGAGATTGTGTTTTATACCGACTTTAATCAGGCCTTTAATCGAGTGCATCACGGTTTATTGATTCGTAAGTTGCGAGAGATTGACATTCATAGTATCCTATTGATGTGGATCGACTCCTATATTGGAAATAGATTCCAGATTGTAATATGTAGCGATTATTTATACCTACTGTATAGTTTATGTGGGAGTAACTATAACTCTCCTAAGATAGCCAAATGCCTCGTCATCTAATTAGTAGCGTTCTGCTGCCATTTGATGATATTTGGTGATTTTTGAGCGCATGTTACGTGGTTGTTTACCATTTTAAAGACCCTTTGGTTCTCAGGGTTGCACGGCAAGTTAAGTAGCTAGTCTTTACGTGGCGGCCCTGGATGAGCGTCTTCTTAAGTGGTGTAGGAACGTCACTAATGGCTACTAGCGTTTAGGTCAGCAGATGGGCGAAAGTCCGCAGCCATTCTGTGCGCGACCGAAGACTGCTGGGAGGAATCGGTCTACGGAAACTAGATCAACACTCGAAAAGCACAACCTTCTAATGAGAGGATTAACATGCCCGGGTATGAGTGGCTGATCCATGACTTCCCGACCGTGAACCCGAGGGATCCGTAAGTAAGAGCCCATGCGGCGATCCCGAGAAGAGAAAATCTTACTGGCCCAGTTACCAATGGGGAATATCACCCTGCCATTCTCTAGAGATAGTAAATCTCTAAAAGGCGTTAACGGTACGTCTCTGAATCAGTTAACCTCTACGATTTACGGGAGGATTTAAATAGAATCTAATAACCGTCTGCGGGAAGATGGGAGCCCGGGGCTAATTCTCACGTAAGCGTGCTTAGTCTCCCCGTCTTTGTGAGCTTGCTCATTGAAGAAGATTCGCAGTGGCTGGTGGTTCTTGGGAATAGTAGCAACGATCAGCACTTGGCCTGCATGTCGAGGAACCCCGACACCTACAGAAGCCTTACTCGAGTCTTGCAGTTTTTGAGATAAGGGTTAGGAAGCTGGTGGATCACGATGACTGTCATGATCACTCCCCCACCAGCGGCACCAAGGTTGTTACAAAATCCTGACCGTTAGTTCTCTTAGGGGGAGCTTGCAGTACAATTGTTAAGTCCATTTATATAACAACTAAAACTAAAAGTTCTATCAATCTGTATAGTTTATGTGCTTTTTGGTGTTTCCCAGGGTTCTCATTTGGGTCCCTAGCTTTTCAATTACAAAACATATTTTAGTAGATGGACATATTGCAGACTTTAAAAACACTAAAATCATAAAATCAGTTTCAAATTACAAAAATCGGTTTGTACACGAAATGATATGCATTAAGAAAGCTAACAATACCATAAACTGACAAACTGAAAGCTTAAGCAACATTTATAGCCAATTACTTATCTAAGTTTTTTTATGTATTGGAGTTAGGTTTTTCTTCTTTGCCGAAACACAATTTAGATTTTCTTTACCTTACGGTCCTAGATTTTTTATCTAGTCACCGTTCAAATCAAAATAAGTACTTGTTACTGTTTCCATGTATTTGTTTACTTGTAATATATTATTCTGATGAAAGAATGAGTTAATTTTACGAAAGCTTACTTAATAAATAGTGTATTTAATCGTTTATAAGGTAGTAACTCGTATTAATTAAAGTTTTAATAATTATTTAATATCAACGAGTTAATAATATAACATTATAAATATTAAAAAAACCCATTGAATTAATTTTATTTAATTTTTGAATTATATTTTAAAATCTTCAAAAACTTCAAAATCATAATGGTCTTTCTTATGTTAAATATTTGACTATTTCTTTGCCAGCAGTGCACAAAGCGCATTCTACTCCTGACTTTTGGGCCGGTGAGAGGTAAGTGCGTCCACTCGAAAGTAACAATTTTACGATTGAAACCTTGATCAATTCTTAAAGAGCATATTTTAAATAAGAGAATTAACTATGGAAAAAGGCCTTAAAACTACTAGTTTTTTCAAGAATTGATTTTAAAAACTTTGATTTCGTAGCAAATTTTAACCTAAGTCGCTCTTGATTGGTGAATCACATGCATTCTGTGGTCGGTCCGTGTAATTTGCATTACCTTAGGCTATAGGCAGAAAGGCAATAACAAGAACGACACTAGCATTCAGATGCTTCAACAGTGCACTTCGAGCAAAAATTATGTTTTTTAATATAGTTATTGTGCAGTAAAAATGGCTGGAGGCGCTCGAAGCAAAGCGTAGAGTACATCCAGTCAATTTTTTACTTGCACAACCACCGTTCTTGTAGAATCCACGAAAACACGAGTTTCACCTCTCAATGATCCACCTTTTCTTTGACCCGCGAGCATAAGGGTATTTTTATAATAAATGTAGTTTTCGCTGCGCTACAGCCTCTTTGAACCATCATTATGAAAACTACCATAGCACGAGGAGGATCCACACGAAAAAGTATTAACTGTTTGTTAAATAAAAGTATCCCTTATTTTAATGTCCTAAAACATCGCTCACTTTGAATAATGTTGTCACGTCGCGTCGTAAATAGATTTTACGTCTAAATAAGGAGGTACATGTCGATGCCCCCCCCCCCCAAATCAAATTTTTGGGTAAAATTTGCGTCAAACGTTTGAGCATTGTTTGAGCATCAATGAGCTTCCAATATTTTCGTTTGAGCCTCAACCGTCGCGGAGTTATTTGCGAAAACTTTGTTGGAGGGGCTGTAGACATGTTGGCCCCCTCCAAGTGGAATTTTGGGGTAAAAATGGTGTCAAACGTTTGAGCATCGTTTGAGCATCAATGAGCTTCCAAATTTTTTGTTTGAGCCTCAACGGTCGCGGAGTTATTCGCGAAATTCTTGGTGGGGGGGGGGGGCTGTAGACATGTATTTCTATTTTCGTTCTTATTTTGAATTTTTTTTTTAAATTGATGTCTATCGATAGAGATTCGTTTGAGCTTGAATGAACTTCCATTCCCATCATTTTAATTTCATTTTTTGCAAAGTTACGAGCATTTCAAATTTTGAGTACTCCGGGCA
Organism: Rhagonycha fulva; assembly: GCA_905340355.1. Taxonomy (NCBI): domain Eukaryota; kingdom Metazoa; phylum Arthropoda; class Insecta; order Coleoptera; family Cantharidae; genus Rhagonycha; species Rhagonycha fulva. The sequence goes on from HG996556.1 coordinate 38,022,199, forward strand.
AGTACCGTAAAAAACATTTTCTATTTTAATTCTATTTTATCGGATTAAAAATTTTGATCCGATTAAAAAAACTTAGTCCTGCTTAATTACCATCATCATTTTGATGGAATAATACGGAAGGTGTAATTTTAGAAAAGAATATTATGTTTAATAGAATATCGTGAACTAATAAAATGGTGATATATTATAATTTTATTAAAAGATTTTAAAAAAATTTTAAAAAGGATATAAACTAAAAAGGTCAAAATGACATTTTACTCTAAAAAAAACGTTTAAGGCCCGGAATCAAGCGGAACCTTCAATATTCTAAAAATTTATGATGCTTACACTATACCAAACGTTTGACATTAATTTCACCCAAAAATTTTATTTGAGTACGGGAAATATCCCCTCCCCCATCCAAGTTTTTGTGAATTTTTCCTTGACGGTTGAAGCCTAAGCGAAAATATTAGAAACTCAATGATTCTCAAACTTATGACTCAAATTATTCTAAAAAATTCGATTTTTACATATTCATTTAATAACTTTTAGAATATTGAAAGTTGCGCTAGATTTCGAGTCTTAAAAATTCTTTTAGAGTAAAATGTCATTTTGACTTTTATACTTTATGTTCCTTTTAATATATGTTTTAAATCTTGCAATAAAATTGGTGTCAAAAGTATGAACATCACGATACTCGATTGTTTAACACCAAATTCACCCCAAAATTCCACTTGAAGGCGTTAGTATGCCCCCCTCCTTCTAAATAATTCGCAAATAAGTCTGTTGAGGCTCAAACAAAAAATTTGGAACTCTTGGGTTTCTCACCAACTATAGATACACAAACGTTTGACACCAATTTAACAAAATTAATTCTACTTTAAGATGGGATAAAGATAAACTTGTTAACAATCTCTCCCCCCCCCCTCCAAAGTTTTTGCAAATTACTTTATGAAGGTTGAGGCTCATATGAAAATATTGAAAACTTATTGATGTTCAAACGTTTAACAAAACTTTCAGAATATTGAAAGTTCCGCTCGATTCCGAGCCTTAAACGTTTGTTTAGAGTAAAATGTCATTTTGACCTTTTTAGTTTATATCCTTTTTAAAAATTTTTTTTAATCTTTTAATAAAATTATAATAGGTATATCACCATTTTATTAGTTCACGATATTCTATTAAACATAATATTCTTTTCTAAAATTGCACCTTCCGTATTATTCCATCAAAATGATGATGGTAATTAAGCAGGATTAAGTTTTTTTAATCGGATCAAAATTTTTAATCCAATAAAATAGAATTAAAATAGAAAATGTTTGTACGGTACTTTCCCGGAGTACTCGAAATTTGAAATGCTCGTAACTTTGCAGAAAAAGAAATTAAAATGATGGGAATGGAAGCTCATTCAAGCTCAAACGAATCTCTATCGATAGACATCAATTTCAAAAAAAAAATTCGAAATAAGAACGAAAATAGAAAAACATGTCTACAGCCTTTAGATTCCTGGTTGTATAATTCAACTCCGCGACGGTTGAGGCTCAAACGAAAAATTTGGAAGCTCATTGATGCTCAAACAATGCTCAAACGTTTGACACCATTTTCACCCCAAAATTTTACTTGGAGGGGGCCAACATGTCTACAGCCCCTCCCACCAAAGTTTTCGCGAATAACTCCGCGACGGTTGAGGCTCAAACAAAAATATTAGAAGCTCATTGATGCTCAAACGATGCTCAAACGTTTGACGCAAATTTTACCCAAAAATTCGATTGGGAGGGGGCAGCGACATTTACCTTAAATAAGGTATCGGAAACGGATTCGTTGAAATTGCGTACGACTTGGTACGACTAACTGAGAAAATTGTCAACAGCCGTACTATTAAGTATGAGAGCACACGTACCGACCACAGAATAGCCGTGATCGACCTATCACAAGCGACTTAGGTCAAAATTTGCTATGAAAATCGACATTTTTAAAACAGATTTTTGAAAAAACTGGTGGTTTTAAGACCTTTTTTCATAGTTAATTCTTTTATTTAAATATGCTCTTTCAGAATTCATTGAGGTTTAAATCGTAAAATTGTTACTTTGGAGTGGACAGTATCTACCTCTCCCCGGGCTGACGATTAGTCCCCAAATTAATTTTTGGATTATAGTTGTTTTACATCCAGTAAGTAAGCTAAAGTAGCTTGTTAGGTTAGCCTTCATATGTGCCTTTTTTACGGGCTCTCCAAAGCACAGAGACTTTTGTCCATAAAAATGTTTGACTTTCTCCGGATTTGAATCCTTTACCTTGCATTTGCAGTTGATCGCATTAGCTGCAAGGTAATTACTGTCTCAACCCTATCAATACGCATAAAAGTTATGAAAGAATACGCCATTACATTATGAATGTAATGCCATTAGATTAGATGCCAAATCTTCTACTTTTTTAAGATTAAAGCCGTAAAACAATTATCCACTGATGAATTGTAATCTGATCTTTAATATATAGTATAGTTTGACAGAGGTGGGTGACATAGGTTTTAGTGTAGTCATTCTAGAAGAAGCATTAGCTTTTTATGAATTCTTGGTTTACGTTGGAATCCCATAACCGATAGGATTTCTTTTAATATTCCATTGTGCACCAAACAAAATATCGTATTTCTGGTTGAACGTACTTTTGAATATCTACACTATTGGTCAAATTGCTATTGTTAAGATTATATATCAATCAAAGTTTGTCAGACTTTTTGGATATTAAATAGAGACCAAAATGATTCTTTCATTTGATTTTGATTATCACTTTGTTACACCTACCCTCGGCTGGACTCACTTCTTGCGGTGGAGCGAATTTTTCGAATTTGAATTCAAAAAATACTGAGAACTTTATCTCAGGGTGGTACTCACGTGAAACAAAATATACGCTTACCTCGCCTTTACATATATACACAATCCTGAAAAGAATTCGGCGCTCTTGAAATAAAAGATATTTGATGTAAAGAAATATAATAAAGTTAAACGAAAAGTCGACACAAATACGGAACATAAATACAAATTTTCCTTAATCTTTACCTAAATGAACTAGGAAGCTTCCGCAATATTTAATTAAAATTACTTAATTTAAGCGTTATGTAAAACAAAATCAATGATAGTAAACCATTTACTTTCATCACCTTTATGGATTGATTTCCACTTCAATAAGTTATACAGATAAATATTGTTTACAGATAAAAATTATAGATAATTGTACGATGGATTTTTAATGTAATTTTTAATGTAAAATGGACCAAATAGTCGTTGAATAAGCAATACATCAAATCAATCGTTACAATTAGATACGTGCGGTTACATACAATCAAATTGAACAAAAACTAACCTTTAACCCGTTTAAACGTGGTAAGTCGTTGCATTCTAATTATTTTTCCTGAATTCAAATTCGGAAAAGCTGGTTTATCGATACCCCTGTTGATTGCACACCGTCCTTCCAATTCCATTTCCGTTGTAGTCGTTGTTGACTATTTAATAATCCAAATCTCCTTCATCACATAGGTATACGTTATCTTCTTAATAATCCAAAATTTATCCATCCAGTAGGTATAAGTATTTATCGCAAATCAACACGTTGTCTATTCTATTTCATTGAATGAGCATCGTCGGTAATGATCGAAAATATTAAATTTCTTGCCTTTATTCAAATTTGCCATGTTAGATAGATTTATTATAAAACACATTTTGTTCGATAGATCGGTAAAAAGTTTTAAGTTATTTCTTTAATTTTTGTTACACGAACAATTAATCAGGTATTTATTCGATTTTAGATACACGACACAATTTACACATGTTTGTTATTTGAAGGCACAAAGGAAAGTTTTTACGCGTCTTTCCTTGGTTGACTAACGAACAGAAAATTTAAAGTGACTTCTTTTTCGGTACACAGAAAAGTTTAAGTTAATTATTTTTCGGTACACAGAAAAGTTTAAGTTAATTATTTGCAGCACGAGACAAAATGAACGCATCTGACTTCGATGGATGCACGACAAAAAGTTTTCAACTCTTCCTTGCTGGAAGACAACGAAACCGTTCACGTCTTCATGACTCGAGGTACCGATCGAAAGTCCAGTCATTTCCAAGATGGCTCTTGAAATTTAACAGGGATTTTTACTGAAAGTTTCTTCAAAGATAAATTGGTTGCCTAGTTATAGGAGTTAAAATGAACCGATTTCTTATTTTTTCCGTTCTACATACATGACGCAATACTATTTTATGCATAACTGCATTACTAATAAAAATTCTCGGTAATCTGGAATAGAAATCGCCTATTCTCACGTAGATAAGTTCTAAAAATAACTCTATGGAGACGACTGTCTATAAAATATACCAGGTTCGTTCGGATAATTCTTATGATTTAATCAAAATTTTAAGTGAATTTAAGGATTGTTCGACGTAGTCGTAACAAATATCCTTATCGTTAATAAAAAACAATAAAAAAAAAGCGTAAAAGTCATAGTAGGAATATAAGTTAACATAATTCATGTTAAGGCATAGATAGAGATACGTTACTGTTTAATCAGCATTTTCACAACTGCGATAAAGATAATAAAACAATTTAGATAATTATACCCCGATAGATAACCCACAAAAATCGAAATATAATGAAATCCCATCCCAGAGAAATATGGTTGTAACCATCATTACCATAAGGCTAGGTTACTTCGGTTGAAGATACTGTGCACGAAATTTTCCCACCCCCTGTGCACAGGACACATTTATCGCCATGAAAACAAATGTCATGTTGATGCGATGGCATTGCAGTCATCGTTTTTCCTCTGCTTGGTGAGGCCAAGCGCAGACAACGAAACGGAAACGGTGAAGCCATTGGTTTCCTCTTCGGGCACCGATATCAAAATTCTTTGGGCATAGCCCAAGAGCGTCAATAGATTTCATAAGAAATAATTAAAAGAAAAAATATCACGAATCTTCCTCATAAGGATCGGGGCCAAATCGTCACCTCATGATGAAGTCGCAAAAACTCGTCTTAAGAGCCGATCGAGAAGGTCGGGAGCAAATCTTCGCCTCTCGATTTAGGATCTACAGACCGTCACGAAACTGACACACACACACAAGGGCGGAACGGTGAACTAGGGTCGGTAGCCAGTCACACTAGAACTACCCGTACCACTACCTTTCTCACACTCATTCATCCAACTAAAAAAAGTACGTCGAGGACGTAAAAAAAATTATAAGTATGGCTCTAGGGAGACAAACTTATAATGAAAAAATTAGTTTTGAGTTACTACTCAAACTAAATAAAAGTCAAACTGCACATAGCTTGAAAACAAGCGCAACCGGTATAGGATCTTTCGGAAACCGAAATCTCGCGTAAATAACGCAAGTACGAGACTTGAAACAAGGAATATCTTTGTATGACCGGAAGGGGTCATTAACTGAAAGTTTACGTAAGTAACGCAAGAAAATGCAAAGTTACACAATAGAAATCCATAACCTTTACGGTTATGAAAGAACGCGTAAATAAAACGCAATGGCGCGGACAGCGCAAAGATAACGGGAAACAGCGTAAGATAACGCAAATCGCGTCAGATAACGCAGATAATTGCTTGACAATAAGAATGGTATGGGGGGCGCAGAGGCAATAATACCTCCTGTTCCATACTTGTACTTATTGTCAAGGTGAGGAACCACTAGATATAGGTATTCTCTCACTTAAATTTCGGACTTTGCCTTTTAATTATTATTGATATTCGGCTAATGCCTTTAATTATTATAGATATTTGGCTAATGCCTTTAATTATTATTATTGTGATTTTCACAAATTTTTGCTATTTTGTATAGGTATATACCTGGCTATGGATCTACAGCCATCTGTCTCAATCTAAGATTTACCAATAGACTCCGCCATAGGTTTTGTCAATATGATAGTTTTAAGATTTGTTTAATAACGAACCATGAAACTTTTCAAGGTAGAACAGTTTAACTAAAACCAGACATGGAGTTTGATTCCAAAAAAGGTGACAAACTGGCAATAGAACTGAGGAACTGTAGAACAGTTTAAGGTCATGTCTTAGACCATAATCACGAGAAACGCAATATTAGGACAGTTTTTAAAGTCATATCGGGGACTTTATTAGGACAGTTTAGGGTCATATCTGGGACCATGAGTCGAAAAGTTATTAGTTAATGAGTTAAAGTTATACAACGTAAAGAGAGATAGATAATAGATATCTTCAATAGGAAGAGAAAAGTTAAAGAAAATGAGATAAACTTTTAAGATAAGAAAAATATAAAACGCGGAAGGGTCTAGCTCGTCGAAAAATGGTGTTGACAAGTATATGATCATCACTATTGATCTTGGGAGGGATGAATTGAGATGAGCTCTGGGAGACTATCAAATTTACATGTCTATAATCATCACTATTGATTGGGTGGGGAGGAAATTCAGGGTTGTTAGGCGCCACTCAATTTTGTCTTAATTTATCTGGGAGTAAAATTAAGAAAATCAGACAGATAAATGTTGGCTATCATATTTACAGGCCGATAAAATGAATAAAAAATATAATTTACTACTAAGTAAACTTATCTAAAGACCTAATTCAGCACGCAACGACGCATAATTGTTCAAGGAGGGAGTCATTTTCTTCACGTGATCCGAAAGCGACCAGATTCCTACAAGGACAGTGTTAATCATCGTAGCGACGCATCATGTCGGAATTTAAAATTGTTTTATAATCATATTTACAAAATCCTAGTAGTTCAATCATATTCACTAAAATTAATGTAGCTTTACTTTACTCCGTAGGTTAGAAAGTTGAGCAAGAATAAATAAAGAGGGCAACGATTTTTCGCACGGGATTGAAAAACTATTGTAATCCCACAAAATTAAAATCTTTTTCTAATTCCTTGGCCTTCCGAGGTTTAATAAAGTACGGATGATTCTTAAAATTAAATGAAGATGAAAAAAATAAAATAAAATAAATCATCAAAGGGCTTAGGACGGACCTGTATAAAAAAATCGATGTCGATCGATACGAGAGGGAGGTTCTCAAATATCCGAGTCAATTTGCGATCCTGATTCCCACAAGTATAAACCGTATCTTAAATTAATAAGGCAGTCTAAATTCCAGGGATGATCAAATATCAATCAAATTTACAAGTTAGGTTCGGAACAGGTGAAACACCTTGTATAAAGTTTAAAATTTCTTATGAAATTTTATGTAATAGTAATTATTTATAATCCAGACGATTAAAATTGTTGGTGAACAGATATCACCTTGTGATTCAAACAAAAATGTTTGTATTCATTGGAAATTATTAACCTTGTTTAATTTTATCGCATAAAATTATTAGATAAAAATTATCAGATAATATTCATTAGGTATTCGGTTTGATCAGGACCGAAAAGATATCCTTAAAGATAACAATAAGGTAAGATAAGGTAGTGTCTTTTTAGACAAGATAATGCGATATAAGATAATAGATAATAGGTATATATAGTTAAGTTATTCACTTCGATAACGAAACAAAATTACAATCTTATGATTGATTTTTAATGTCATTAGACAAGGTATGCGATATTAGGTAAAAGGTAACAGGTATAAGGTATTTAGTTAAGTTATTCAACGATAACAAAACAATTTTACAATCTTATGATTGCTTATTAAGGTTATAATAATAATTTCCATTTTTCCTTCTTCTTTACTTCTAGGTAATTCGATACGTTAAAATTCGATATAGGAATTAATTAAGATAAGTTACTGATTCATGTAAGATAAATTCGATAAGAAAAGAGATAATAAGGTAAAATTAATTAGATAAAGGTAATGCATTAAAAAAGGTAAATTCACTAAGGTAAAGATACGGTAACAGATATAGCAATAAATAAGATAATATTTTAGGAATTAGAAATTCGATAAAAGGAAAAGATAAATAGGTAAATCGATAATTATAAAGATAAAAATTATTCAGGTAAGAATTGGATTTCATTTAGATAATTCATAATTCATAATTTAAGGTATAAACATTTAAAATTGAGGTAAAGTTAAAATTCGAATTTGCAGATAAGTAATTAATTATTAAGCAGTTTTCTTGTTTTCTCGGGCCCTGAGTTAAACAAAAAAGTTATACTAACATACATACACACCACAAAATTCGGGATAGGTAATTTAATTTTAGTAAATTCAAGAAAAATATTTAATTATAGATAAGTAACAAAGGTAAAGAAATAGTACGTTATAAGAAAGTCAATAATAAGGTAAAGATAATTAATTGAATCAGATAGGTAGGTAATAATAAGAAAATATAAGAAAGTTCTTTAGGGATTTATTGATCGACAGAATGGAACGATTTAAGGTCCTTCAAATGCCAGACTCCAATCTGTTTCTGAGAATCCACTAATTTTAAACGATAGGCGAGATCACCATGTTTTGCAATTACTTGGCATTTTAAATATTTAGGCGCAAGTTTATGAGAAAATTGCTTAGAGGCATCAGATAAAGCGAAATTTCTTTTCCAAACGATATCACCCACTTGGAAAACTAAAGGGCGTTTTCTCAAATCATAATGTTGTTTACTTTTTAGATAAGCTCGTTGTAAACTTTTCCGTACGTCGGCAAATAAAGTAGGGAGTTGTTGTTGAGTTTCGTCCCAACGAATCCGTTCGTCTACTTGAAAGACGTCGGTATCTGTAGGTACAGGACCGTAATAGGAACCATCGGTAGGTATATATCTACCAAAGACTAGAAATGAGGGAGAGAAATTAGTAACTTCATGTTTGGCGGTATTTATTGCTAATGCAATTTTGTAGATATTTTCATCCCAACGGGTATGATCGTTAGTAATATATGAAGAGATGGCGGTAACTAATACTCGATTTACTCTTTCGGTAGGATTAAATTGTGGATGAAATTTACAATTGTAATAAGTTTTCTGAACATCATATTTAGATAATAATTCTTTAAATAAATGAGAGGTAAACTGAACTCCGTTATCACACAAAATTACTTGTGGGATACCGTAAACTAGAAAAACTTGTTGTTCAAGGAATCGAGTGATTTGAATTGCGGTAGCTTTAGTTAAAGGTTTTACTATAACATATTTTGTAAACCAATCTGTAATTACTAACAAATGTTGATTTCCTTTCTTTGACCTAGGTAAAGGTCCTAATAAATCCATAGAAATTAACTGAAAGGGATATGAGACATGTTTGGGTTTTCCCATTAATCCAGGTCTAGCTTGCTGAGAGCTTTTCTGTGCGCAACAAATTTCACAAGAGAGGACATAATTTTTAACGTCAGATATCATTTTTGGCCAATAGTAAAGTTCGTTAACGCGAGAGATAGTTTTGGCAATACCAAAATGTCCAGATGTCGGATCGTCGTGACATTGTTTTAATACTTCTTTCCTATTAGCTAAAGGTATAATCATTTTAAACTCAACTTGATTAGCTGAATTTGGAGTTAAAGTCGGTACTAATTTATATAAGAAATCATTTTCCACCTTAAATTGGGGATATTTTTCGGGTTCTTCTAAAACGTTAGTTTCTAGTTGATGATACCAATCATCTTTTACTAAATTTTGTGCTTTAATAAGACAAACGTCTCTAGATAAAATATCGGGAACAATGTTTAGCTTGCCCGGGCGATGGCGTACATCAAACGAGTGTTGAGCTAATTTTAATGACCAGCGAGCTAATCTACCAGAAGATTCGTCAAATTTAGATAACCATTGTAATGCTGAGCAATCAGTTATTACAGTAAAGTGAGTACCTTCGATATAGCCACGAAATTTATTTATAGCAAAAAGGATAGCTAATAATTCACGCTCTGTAGCATGATATTTCTGTTCGGCGGACGTAAGAGCACGGCTTGCATAAGCAATGGGGTGTTCTAAACCGTCTTTTTCCTGAAACAAGACCACACCTAATCCTACAGCACTAGAATCAGTTTGCAAAAAAAAAGGTTTTGAGAAATCGGGAGAAATTAAAATAGGAGCTGTCGAAATTAATTCTTTAATTTTTTCGAAGGCAATTTCAGCTTCGTTATTCCAGGTAATAGTTTGTCCTTTTTTCTTATTTTTAATAAGAGCAGTGATAGGAGATGAGATAGTAGATAAATCGGGTAAGAAAATTCGGTAATAGCTGACCATACCTATGAGTCGCTTTACTTCGGTAGTAGTTTTTGGAGTTTTAAAACGTTGAATACATTCAACTTTTGACGGGTCGGTACGGATACCAGTTTCGTCAACGACAAATCCAAGAAAAGTTAATGATCTCATACAAAAATTACATTTTTCCGTATTAATTCGGAATCCTGCTTTTTTCAAACATTCATATACATTATTTAAGGTATCGATGTGTTCAGAGAAAGTTTCGGAAATTACCATAATGTCGTCAAGAAATACAAAGACTTTACCGGTATGAATAAGTGATCCTAAAATTTCGTCCATGACTCTCTGAAGAGTTTGGGGTGAGTTAGAAAGTCCAAAAGGCATTACTAGAAATTCAAATAACCCTCTTCCTGGTACACAGAAAGCGGTTTTTTGTCGAGAGCGTTCACTTAATTTTATTTGCCAAAAAGCTTTGCGCAAATCAATCGAAGAGAAATATTTAGTATTTCTTAATCTGTTTAAAATTGAATCTATTCGAGGTAAGGGATAGGAATCTTTGACGGTAATTGCATTTAAAGTTCTTCCATCGAAGCAAAAACGGTATTCATCGTTCTTTTTCTTAACTAACAAAAAAGGACTTGAATAGGGAGAATTCGAAGGTTGGATTACTCCATCTTTCAACATTTCATCAATTTCTTTATGCAGATGAACTTGCATTGCCGGTGAGAGATTGAACGGGCGTTTTTTGAAAGGTTTGCTGTCCAGTGTTTGGATGTCATGGTTGGCAACTGTCACACATCCGGAAGCAGCTGTACTCAAAGTGTTAAATTTAGAAATAGTCGCTTTCAAAAGAATGCTTTGTTCATCGTTTAAGATAGCTTTATTATCGGTAACGTTAATTAATTCTTCAGAAATTAATTCATCATTAATTTCAGAAGGTGTGTTTACTTGCGCAAAAATTAATTCATTTTTATTTTTTGAAATTTCATTTATTTTTTCAAAATTAGGTTCGATATATTCGATATTTTCGGTATTCTCAGGAAAAGTTAATTCGGCAAAATAGATACTAGTTTCCGTTATTTTAGGTAAATTTAAAGTTTCTTTACTATTTGACATAATTTCGATATTTTCAGAGGGCATTTGCCATGAACGAGTTCGGAAGTTCAAAGTTAAATTAAATTCATGTAAAAAATCAGCACCTAAAATGAAAGATTGTGGTACTGCAGGGACTATTAAAAAATCAATTGTACGTTGTACATTATTTAAAGTTATTTCTAAAGAAATTTGTCCAATTACTTTCGTAAGCGAGCCGTTAGCGATATTTATTCCCAACGTTTTTGAAAATTTTGGGTTAAATAAATTTTTATTTTTTAGAAATTCGATACCAGGTGAACCCATCAAATTATTTGTTGCACCTGTATCTGCAAGCACTGAAAAAACTTTATTCGAAAGAGTTATGTCGATAAAAGGTCGATTATCATTAAATTTCTTAAAGGTAAATTGTTTTCCATATGTAGGAAATGGACGTAAATTCATTTTTCCAAAATGTAATAATAATTCAAAAGTTTCGCAAAAGTTTGCACCTACGATAAAAGTTTCAGGTATTTCGGGCGCAATTAAAAAAATGACTGATTTTTTTCTGTCATCAACGGTACAAGTAAATTTGGTTTTACCCAAGATAGGAGAATAACTTCCGTCGGCAATTTTTATATATTTCTCAACTGTAGATGTTATGTGCTGAGTTTTAATATATTTTAAAAATTCCATTCCTTTCTTGCCCACAACATTAACTGTTGCTCCACTATCTACTAGCGCGACTATGACTTGATTTTGTAATTGAAAGGTAAGATAAATTCGGTTGTCATTATTCTGTGTAGAAAAGACAGGTTCTAATTTAGGTACTTTATCACAAAAGAAATTCGATATTTCAGATAACCAATTATTCCATTCATTCTTATCTAATTTAAAACAAAAAGATTTTTTGTTAAAATTTGAATTTATTTTACGAGTTATTTTTGAAAACGGTTTTCGTTTTCTCGAGATGACGTAATTTTGTTTTGCTTTGTAGCAATAAATTTTTGGTCGGTAAGAAATGTTGGGGTTGCGAGATTGACCTGATCCGTTCCCCTTAACAGGTTTTTTGGAACATTTTCGATATTAGTACAATGAGAACACTGTGGCTTAAATGTGTCGGCTTTGCCACACCCATAACAAAAAATATTTTTCCTTTCTATACAATTTGTATAGCTATGGTTTGGTTTATGACAATTCCAACAATTTACAATTTTATTAGGTAACGGTAAATTATTTTTAGGAATAGTGCCGTTTTGTAAGGTATTCTTAGGAACATTTACTTCAGGATTAGTAGAAATTTTCAACTTAGCCATCGGTCGATAAGGTGTCGTAAAATTTCTTTTAATTACAGGTTTTAAATTATCTTGACGTAATTTAAGTTCGTGTATTTGTTTACACTTATTTCTTAATTCCGTTAAGGTATGATATTCGGAAGAAACTAAAATATTTGAAAAATAGGGATCCACTCCACGTAAAATAATCTCAATAATTTCTTTCTCAGATATTTTCCGTTCGATTTTATGACCTAACATTTCAATTTCGTTAATGTAATTAAAAATATTATTAAAGGTACTTTGAGTTATATTTTGAATTTTCTTTTCCAATCGACTTTGGTAATCGAAAGGTAAATATTCTACTATTAATAAATTTAAAAATTCGTCCCAATTTATTACCTTTTTCTTTGCATTTCTGCAAAAAATAGTAGCTTCGCCTTCGAATAAATCTTGTGCATTCTGGAATAAATCTTTATCCGTTGCACCCCTAGCGATTTTTAATTCATTTATAATTTCAAGAAAAGCTAAGATATCCCGAGAATCATTATGACCTGTGAACTTGGTAAAGTTCCACTTATAAATAGGTATAAATTTGGTTTTAGATATTTCTACCGGTATTTTTTGTTTAAAGAAAACATTATTTTCATTAGTAGTTAAGGTCGTTTCCGCTAATTTCAATTGAATCTTAAAATTTTCTATCGCAATAATTTTTTGTTCGTCATTTCCGGTATTCACGGTATTTAAGCGAGTCGATATATGCGCAATTTTTGTTTCCAAAAATTCTATTTGTTGGTCCGATAGTTGTCTTTCTAATTCGCGATTTAATTCCGCTAAAGATAATTTAATTTCCTGAAAATGAATTTCCCAGGTACACGGGTCTTTTGAAATTTCAATTTCTTCTTCTAATGCAATTTGCAGTTGAATCCTACGACTTGTAATCGTAACTCTAGGCAAAATTGAACGTGCAAGTAATTCAAAGTTCAACTCGTGTGAAGACAAATGCTTTAAATTCATTTTGAGATAAAAAAATAATTATTAATTTACGATAAATATTTCTTGATACGCCACTGGTGGTCGTCGATATATTTTGTTAACACGCAAATACGTAATACGTGTCGAGCCCCACGTTGGGCGCCAAATGTTACACCTACCCTCGGCTGGACTCACTTCTTGCGGTGGAGCGAATTTTTCGAATTTGAATTCAAAAAATACTGAGAACTTTATCTCAGGGTGGTACTCACGTGAAACAAAATATACGCTTACCTCGCCTTTACATATATACACAATCCTGAAAAGAATTCGGCGCTCTTGAAATAAAAGATATTTGATGTAAAGAAATATAATAAAGTTAAACGAAAAGTCGACACAAATACGGAACATAAATACAAATTTTCCTTAATCTTTACCTAAATGAACTAGGAAGCTTCCGCAATATTTAATTAAAATTACTTAATTTAAGCGTTATGTAAAACAAAATCAATGATAGTAAACCATTTACTTTCATCACCTTTATGGATTGATTTCCACTTCAATAAGTTATACAGATAAATATTGTTTACAGATAAAAATTATAGATAATTGTACGATGGATTTTTAATGTAATTTTTAATGTAAAATGGACCAAATAGTCGTTGAATAAGCAATACATCAAATCAATCGTTACAATTAGATACGTGCGGTTACATACAATCAAATTGAACAAAAACTAACCTTTAACCCGTTTAAACGTGGTAAGTCGTTGCATTCTAATTATTTTTCCTGAATTCAAATTCGGAAAAGCTGGTTTATCGATACCCCTGTTGATTGCACACCGTCCTTCCAATTCCATTTCCGTTGTAGTCGTTGTTGACTATTTAATAATCCAAATCTCCTTCATCACATAGGTATACGTTATCTTCTTAATAATCCAAAATTTATCCATCCAGTAGGTATAAGTATTTATCGCAAATCAACACGTTGTCTATTCTATTTCATTGAATGAGCATCGTCGGTAATGATCGAAAATATTAAATTTCTTGCCTTTATTCAAATTTGCCATGTTAGATAGATTTATTATAAAACACATTTTGTTCGATAGATCGGTAAAAAGTTTTAAGTTATTTCTTTAATTTTTGTTACACGAACAATTAATCAGGTATTTATTCGATTTTAGATACACGACACAATTTACACATGTTTGTTATTTGAAGGCACAAAGGAAAGTTTTTACGCGTCTTTCCTTGGTTGACTAACGAACAGAAAATTTAAAGTGACTTCTTTTTCGGTACACAGAAAAGTTTAAGTTAATTATTTTTCGGTACACAGAAAAGTTTAAGTTAATTATTTGCAGCACGAGACAAAATGAACGCATCTGACTTCGATGGATGCACGACAAAAAGTTTTCAACTCTTCCTTGCTGGAAGACAACGAAACCGTTCACGTCTTCATGACTCGAGGTACCGATCGAAAGTCCAGTCATTTCCAAGATGGCTCTTGAAATTTAACAGGGATTTTTACTGAAAGTTTCTTCAAAGATAAATTGGTTGCCTAGTTATAGGAGTTAAAATGAACCGATTTCTTATTTTTTCCGTTCTACATACATGACGCAATACTATTTTATGCATAACTGCATTACTAATAAAAATTCTCGGTAATCTGGAATAGAAATCGCCTATTCTCACGTAGATAAGTTCTAAAAATAACTCTATGGAGACGACTGTCTATAAAATATACCAGGTTCGTTCGGATAATTCTTATGATTTAATCAAAATTTTAAGTGAATTTAAGGATTGTTCGACGTAGTCGTAACAACTTTCATCATGAAGATAAATTCAATACGTTGATAATGATGATGCAAACCTTTCTGAAAATGCCAAGGTAGTTTATCTGCAAACCACAAAGCCCTATGATAGTTTAAATAATACAAACTAGGTTTGATTTACCAAAAATTGCCTATTGTAATTCTACATTTTTGAGAATAAAATTAAAGAGGAAATATCAAGTGTTGGGTATATCTTTAAATGCAGAAAAATCTTTTTTGATTGATACAATTCTCATTCTTTCTATGTATTAAGTGCGAATCAAATAGTTCAATATTTATTCAATATATATTTCAATATAAATTATAATTCAATAGTTCAAATAGTGCAAAATGAAAGCAGGTTACTGGTTTTATATTGTCAAGACTGTGATAATGATAATCTTCAATGTTAGCAAATGTAACAAATCACAAACAAAGCAATCAATCGGATAGATTATTAAGTGAAAATATCAAAGTTGGTAGCCGGTATAGAATCCCTAAAGCAAATAAGTATTAGAAATGGAAACACTTTTGGCAGTAAGGACTAAGGACTTTGAAATGTTATTGTCTACTTATTATATTAAATTCTGAAAATAATTCAGCAAAACGGCTTGGAGTGAGCCGTAAATGTTTATACGAATAAGTAGTTGTGGTTTCAAATTCTTGAATCAATAAAGAAAAAGAACAAAATATCCAACCCAAAATAGTTAACGAAAACAAAAAAAGTATTTAACAAACTAAAAATAAAGAAATGTATGTACATTCAACTCAGGTAGCACATAACATGTGCAGTAATGATCATTATTAGGGAAATATTATGCAACAATATAGTTTTAATATTGGTGCAATATTAGCTACCATAATGGTTACCAATATTGTGTATTATATTGCACTAATATAACAATAAGGTGATAAAACCATATTGACCAATATTTAAAATTTATTTAGCCAATTTTGAAGCAAATTGTTTGCTACATGGAAAAGGTGCTAATAACCTAGTTGTTGATGAACGTTATAAATGTAAATAACAAAACTTTATAAATTTGAATTACAAATTTTTAAATAGTTAATCAATAATTTAAATTATTAAAACTTTATGTTACCTACCACCATCTAGTAAAAGGTAGCAGAACGTATAATGTTACTCTTTAGATTCCTGGTTGTATAATTCAAGAATTCAAGCAAGAAAATATTTAAAAATTTTTTTTACAATTTTGTAATATATATCATAATCTTTTTATATTTTTTACATAATTTAATTATAAAATAATTTATACTTCATAACTTTCTTTATTTCAATGGAAATTTTCAATTTTTGTGATGTATCTAAATTTTCGTTTTTGTTAAAACTTTGTATGCATTTAAAAACGGAGTTTGAACTAGTTTATATTATTTACATTTTATTATAAATTTAAAAAATAACTTAATATTTGACCTTGAAATTCTGGAAATTGATCAAACTTTAATTAAACATGAACAATAGAAAAACCAAAATTTATGGTAGGTTTTCAGTAATTTGTGTTTTATTGTCGTTTATTCTTATAATGTTCCAAATATTAAAAGAATTGCTATTTTTCTTCCAATTTCATTAATTTCAAAAATTTCTTTCTTTTTTGTTCAAAAATATTAATCATTCTTTTGGCAAAGGAATAAAAAATAAAGTAACTTTGTGTTTAGCCTTGTTTAAATAAGAATTTAATGTAAACTTTACATGAACTAAATTCCTATCAGAATTTAATCTTATAATTTCGAAGTGCAATAATAAGTGACCACCTAAATAAAAAATCATGTGGTCGATTAATATAATATTAATTTTATTTGGAATGCTGGGTTTATTCCAAATGTAAATTATTTTTTTACAGACGGCAAATTTTTAACTTTAACATAAATTTTATCTGAATAATTTGAAAATATGAACGGGATTTAAATGGTATCAGTCCGAATTAGAAAAGCTGTATACTACTGTTACACTTTGTTACAATTTTATTAAAAAAACTGAAGAATAACTTTTGTTACAGTTTAACTCATAAGTCATAAATAACTAAAAACTATTTCAATTTCTCTTCAACTTCAAAGACACGTTTCGTCGGCGTACTTTAAAGTTACAAGAAGTAGCTCAACTGATAAACCGTAAAAACGGTACTTCCACATTCGAAGTAGTATCTTTGATAATAAGTACCACTACCGATGTTTTTATTTTACAGGAAAATTCTTCCAAATTAAATTAAAATAATTATTTAGCAATTTTAATTCTCATAAATTTTTGAGTACTTAATCATAATAAGACGAAATAATAATGCATTTATTTTTCAAAAAAAAGTGTTAAGAGGTAAACACCATAATTATTATTATGGAAGGTACATACATAAAAGGTATATAATTAGCAGTGCTGGTTTATTAACGCAAATAAGTTTATGTAATGCACACTTGAAAGATGTATAATAGTTTCTACCAATTATCTTATTCGTCATAATATTCATAATCATCCTTGACAACAAAAGTTGCAAATTTAATCTAAATTCTAGAAATAATGGTAGTAATTTAAAAGAATAATGGAAAACTTTTATTTTTACTACTTTTATGCTCTATAAAAGGCGTGTTTGAAAATTGATTGTTTGAATTACTTATTTGTTATTTGTTGATATAAAAAATTTATATCTATAGTCAAAACAATCAATATATCATAAGAAGATACTTCTTCCGGCGTTTGTAAATTGTGCCAAAAGATTATAAGATTCCCATTTAAATTGGGCCAAAAAGGTTTAATTATTTTAATTCTATACCTTTAGTATATTGGTAGTATTACTGCCAATTTACAAATTTCACTTTTTAGGAATATTTGACGAAAAAAATAGAAACAACTACCCTCTTTTTACAAGAGCCTTTTGAAAGATTGGAAAGTTCCTAGGGATATTGAAAAAAAAGTTATATCTACTCTCTTCTATCTATTCATTCTGTGTTGAAATGTTTTAGTATTTTTTTTTAATTTTAAAAATTGAAAGGGTTACAACAATAAGAGTTTCATTAATAACAACGTTTACAATCTGAAAGCAATGCTGAAATTAAGACAAATATTTCCGTATACGAATATTCATCGTACAAAATTCGCAGATGATTTGGCAATTGTAACAAACGCCAATATTCGTGAAATGCACTTTTTCGTTTGGGACCGGCTTACTGAAGTTGTGATATTGCAGATGTATCTCTACCTATTAATTAACTAATTGGTATATAGAATAATTTCAATAAAATCTTATTTATTATAGTTTTTAGGGAATTACTCACAGAACGCTAAATATCAAGGCAATTTCACAACATTAACAAAAATAATTTTAACATAATTTGGAGATATAAATTACAATTTGTATGTTAAAATTTGGATATAATAATTTACGTTTATTGCAAATTATATCGAACTAGTTTCATTAAAAAGTCATCATTTAGAGACGTGTTGGATGGGTTTTACGTCTTCACATCGAAGTTGCTCATGTTAGAAAGTGAAAATGACTGATTTAATTGCTTTACAAAAATAGGCAACTGATCAGATATATATTATATTGATAGGATTATAAATATTTAAAAATTTTAATTTTTGGTTAGCACCTATTTATTAAACAACAAATTACGACTTAATTTGAACCACAAGGTTGACAAAAATATAAATAGGCATTAATCTTTAACTTGACATTTACTAATAAATAATAAAGAACTGTTTCTTAAATGCTTGGTCGACTAAAGTTTTATACTATTATACTTATCATGATTGTAACATCAAGTACTTACTTATGTTTGTAAAGCTCTTTTCAAAAATTGGCCGCAGAAGAAAATTCGAAATTTTTAAGGCCAAATCGTCTTAAATAAATAGTTAGGAGTTTGTGTTAAATCTTTTTGCTTTTGAAAAATAGATTTTATAAACACGACTTTGTGGATTTATGATGCTTTATTTGTGTAAAAAAATACAGTTTTACGGATTTGAGTAAACAATTCAGTGAGACTTTCAATAAGGGCTTGAGTCTCAAAGTCTCTCCCTATAAAATCCCTAACTGCCTTTATGAAAATTTATATGTTGTTGCGGTCAGCCTCTTAGTGAGCACCAGTCTCAATGTCAAAATTGATGGTTAGTACTTGTAACTAAGAAGCAGCCGTAATGGACTAAGAATTAAACAACTAACTAAGTTTCCAAAACTCTATACTCTTTATTAAAAAACAATTTTATTTATTTATAATTTTAGTAAACTATTTTTAAGATAATTTAATAAATTCACAGGTTTATTTTTATAGTATACCTTTGAATACTCAATATTAATCTACTGAGTGGTAGCAACCATGATGAAGAGTTAGAACTTCATATTCTGAGAGTAAGACGGATTGAAGACTCTCAATTATGCTTTTAAAATCATTTTCAAATTAAAACCTAAAATAAATATAAAAAAAATACAACTCAAAAATAAAAAATTAAAAAAAAAGTATTTAATTTTTACTACACCATTTTAATTTTAAATAAACGATTTTATTTTTGAATTTTTAATAATTTATTTAAATTTCTTTCCTTTTCATTCTTAAGACTTAATGAACCGCTCGCCCTCGTAGATACTAAATACAATTTACTACTAAATACTAAAGAAAATTATTTGTTATTTTATATATTTTACTTCTATTATTTATTTTCCATTCTATGATATAATCGTGAGCGATTATTTAAAATTTATTTGTCAATTCAAATTAAATGTTTTACATAAAGTGTAGAAATGATAAATAATCACATTATGTGTTAGTACATTAATTTTAATTATTTGTTTATTCTTTGCGTCGATCAATAAGTCACACTTTTCAAATTTTACTTGAAAAACAGTTTTATGCTTTGGAATCTTTTGTCCTTATCCTTCTACATAATATTTGCTTTGACTAAAACACATACCAGGAAAGAATTTGAAATATTTCAGATAAACAGCAAAATTATTTGAAAGTATATCACTTTAAGTAAATTTTTGTTTGAACAGAGATATTCCGTTGGATGAAATATGATGTATCGCCCTTTCAAACGTGAACACTATTATTGAAGTTCCGTATCCAATAAATGATAAGTAAAAGCTTCCTTGTAGTTTGGAAACTGTTAACTTTTTAACTTGCATTGTTGTAAATGAATACGTTAAGTAAAAATTGTGCATATGTCGCAACCCAGTCTTTATTTTAATAATATTGTACCAGTGCATTAAAATTCCGTGTTCGCGAAATAAAGAAGTGTATTTATCGATTATGTTCTTCAACAAGGCATTACCTTTTATGGGAAAAACTATGTAGTTATTCATAAAACACACAGGCAATGCTCTTAAATGATTTTTGCCATACAAATCCAAATGATCCGTTTCTGACACATAACTATGTTCCAACGATTTAACCACAATGGCGTACTTATTTGTACGAAACGCATTATTTCTTTGACTGGAAGGTAAATGCACGTACCTTTTAGATAATTCTTTTAGAGCTGGATTTAGAGAGCTGTCCAAGAATGGTATTAAAGTCTCAGCGTAATCGTCCCAAAACAAGTTTTGATCGATCATATCTTTGAAAGTATTTATTGGTTTGGTGTACCTAGGTTTTGCAAGTAAACTTGATAATCCTGATTGGTATGCAGTACTTAGTAATAATGACTGAATACATATTAATGTTAAAATGAATCGCAAATGAGTGTGACACAAGTTTGTCTTAAAATGTTGTAGACATCCAAATGTGTTTACCTGAATAATATCAAAAAAAGAAACCACCATGTCTAAGTATGGATGTTGCACTATTTTCATTATCTTGTAACATTTGGCTACCCTGTGAAGAAGAATGGTTAAAAATATCATTATGAACACAATATAGATCCATAAACTCATTGTTAATGGCTGGAAAACGTAGGTCAGTTCTGGTAACTTTTGAGATTTTGGTACTAAATACGTAAGACAAACTCGACCATGAGGATACGTTCCTGAGAGTTTAGCACCGTAAACAAGATCTTGAAATTGTGAACACAGGCCAATGTCGCTTACATTCTTTATGACATTATTAAGAGACGTCGACCATATGTTAGAGGTTTTATTGGAAAGAGACATGTTAATGTATTCGATGGTAATGTTTTCAAAACGAGATATTTCTTTAATTATCCGAAATTCAATTCCTTCGTATGCTTTACCTTCCGAATTCAAATATACATATGGTTTGCAATCAAATGCACTAACTTTTACTGTTAAATCTTTTAGCATTCCAGAATATTTAACGTTCATAATAAAATCAAACTTATTTAAGACAGTTTTTCCATAATTCCAGGAAAATATTACGGCATTTTTATTTAACGATACCATCTCCAACTTGGAAAAAAGGTTTTGTTCATTATTAGTTTCAATTACCATAACGTTAACGTAATATTTGCTTCTATCGATTGCGTTTAACTCTGTTGTCCACGAAGAATCTTCAGTTTTGAAGAGTATTAAAATTGGAATAAAACGGAGAAAATACTTTGATTCGTCAGTGTAAATACTTTTAATAACATTTACATTGTTGGTATTGAGAAGATATCCATTACACTTTGATAAACTTTCAGTACTTCCAATAACATCCTGGTATGACAGCGATAAAATTGGTATGTTTGTTCCTAATAAGGCCATGTCAAAATAATTTGAAACAGTTCGACCATTGGTTATGTAATAAATGCAATACGATGGTTCAAACGAATAATTAATTATGTTACTCATGATAGATATTATTGAAGAATCATTAGAAGAGTTTACAATTGAAATTAACGTGAAGATAATGAAGACATTCATTATTGTGCTATATCCACTTAAAACAAAAGTTTGTCAAACTACCCGATTTTCAAATATTCCATATTCATTATTACTCGTTACTACAGTTCAACCTTTTAGACTTAAAATGCTTTTTGGTGCAAGCTCCTATGTTTACTGTGAAGAAAATATGGTTATCACTGCGCATTCAAAGCCTATTTTTGAATTATTTGCTTTTGAAAAACACACACCTGCAAATAAAAAGTTAAATAATAGGTTATTTTGAACTGATAAGGTAATTGATATGTAATTGTTTTCCTAAGTAAGTAAATAAACCGATATTGATTTGTTTCAAAACGCTGATATTACTTTTTATACGTAGTTTGCTGAAAAAGTTTTCGGAAATCAAATGATAAAACACATTATAAAATTTGGTAAAAGGCTTTACTGATTTTTAAAGTATTTGCCCTTGGACACTAATACTTTTTTGAATACGGTGATACCAATTTGAAGAACACTTTTTCCACTCTGAAGCTGATAACTCAGAAACTGGCGTTTAAAATGTTTCTACCGTACCAAAACGATGGACTGTTGTTTATTTTCGGGTTCATACTAATAAATCCAAATTTCATCATCAGTAAAGATATTGTATACCAAATTTGAAAAACCTCAGTAGAATTTATTAACTATTTCTTGGCACTATTTGTCAAGACTTTCTTTTTGAGTTTTTAAGTTTATGTCAAATTGTGTGAGTTTCAACGACTGAAAAGCTTTCGTACGTTTAAATGATCATGCAAAATCTTGTGTATTGTTTTCATGTCAATGTCTAAAGATGTTGGAATTTTTTGGTATGTCACATGCCAATATCGCTCAGTCATCTCACGTACAGTATTAGCATTAGCGACAACAACAAAGTTTCTGGACGACCTGCACAAAATTCGTCACTGAGAGTGGTGCGACCACGCTAGAATTTTGAAAACCAGCTATAAACAGTACTTCTGGATTCTGCTTTATTTCCAATAACCAAAACAAGCCGATCGATGAATCGTTTTGGGTTTAGACCACATTTAAAATCGTACAAAATCATGGCACAAAAATTTTCATACAAAAGTTTCATTTTTGGCAAAATCACTTTTTTTAAAATGCGGTGTAAAAAAAACTTGCTTACTTAAGTACAAACTTTTAATTGAATTATATGTAAAAAATGTCAAATTTTAGATTCCGGAAACTTTTCCAGCAACCCACGTTGTTAGCAGTTTGTATTAAATTTTATTGGTTTTGAAAAATAGGTTTTATAAACACAACTTTGTGTATTTATGAGGCTTTATTTGTTGAAAAAAGAATACAGTATTACTGATTTGAGTAAACAGTTCAGTGGGATTTTCAATAAAGGCTTGACTCTCAAAGCCTCTCTCCATAAAATCTCTAACCGCCCTTAAGAAACTTTATTATGTTGTTGCGACTTGCTTCTTAGTGATCATCAGTCTCAATGTCAAAATTGATGCTTAGTACTTGGAACTAAGAAGCAGTCATGATAAACTGAGAATTGAACAACTAAGTTTCCAAAACTCAATAGTCTCTATTAAAAAACAATTTTATTTATTCATGACTTTAGTAAACTATTCTTAAGAGAATTTAATAAATTCACAGGTTCATTTTTATAGTATATCTTGCATACTCAATATTAATCTACTGAGTGGTAGCAACCATGATGAAGAGAGACACTTCATATTTTAAGCGTGCGACGAATTGAAGACGCTCAATTATGCTTTTAAAATCATTTTAAAACCTAAAATAAATGTGAAAAAATACATCTAAAAAATAGAAAATTAAAAAGAAGTGAATCGAAAATTAAACTTTAATAAGAACAAACAATGAAATTTTTATATTAATATTTTTAAGATGCGTTGTTTGTTCTTATTAAATTTTAATTATTAGTGCACCAATTTTAAATAAAGGATTTTATTTTAAAATTTTTAATTATTTATTTAAATTTCTTTTCTTTTCATTCTTAGAACTTAATGAACCGCCCTCGTAGATACTAAATAAAAATTACTACTAAATACTAAAAAAAATTATTCGTGTTAACAATTTATTATACTTTTATTATTTATTTTCCACTTCATAATATAATTGTGAGCGATTATTCAAAATTTATTTGTCAACTCAAATTAAATGTTTCACGTAATAGTATATTATTTACGCGGGAGATATGAGGTGCATTACCCGCACGAAGGTTTTAAAAGCCCGAGGGCCGAAGGCCCGAGTGCTTTTGAAACTTGAGTGTGGTAATGCAACATATCTCCCAAGTTTAATATACTATTTTATCTACTTCCGTGCTAAATATGTTAAACTTGAGAAAACTATGAGTAAATTTTTTTGAGCGCGATCGATCTGATTTTTTGCATATACCTTCCTACCGACAATTCCTTGGGGGTCAGTAATAAATTCAGGTTTGGGGGGAATATTTTTTTGCTCAGTTTTTCGATATCTAGCGTCGTTCTCGAGTTATAGCAAATTCAAAAAATTTAGGTAAAAAATAAAAAATTGATATAAACAAATGAATTAATACAACTGTCATATTAAAATAAATTGATTGACGTGAGGTTTGTTTTCTTTGTCATTATCTGAATCAGGTTGCTTGTTTTAAAATTATTTTTAATTTGTTGTGTTCCGTTTAAACGTCATTATTTTTATTGTATTATAAAAATTAAAAAATAAATTGCAAAGTTAAACATAATCTTATTATTCACGAACATTTAAATTTTGAGTAATTTCATTATAAATGTTTGGGAAATCATGTGACTTGTTAGATTTTCCATTATTAAAATCAAGTTGCTAATTTTTAAATTATTTTTGTTCATTTGCCTATAGCAATCAACATTAACTCCCGGCGGGAGTTAATAGAATATTAACTCCCGCAAATCAACGAAACAAAGTAATTGCCGTCATATCCGCGCTATTTGGTGGAGCTAAGTACGCACTTATCTCCCGGAAGTAGATAAAGTGTAAAACTGATAACTAACCACATTATGTGTTACATTAATTTTAATTATTTGTTTTTTCTCTGCATCGATTATTAAATCAAACAGTTTTATGCTTTGGAAGCTTTTGTAAATATCCCTCTACATAATATTTGCTGTGACCGAAACACACACCAGGAAAGAATTTGAAATATTTAAGATAAACAGCGTATTGTGGGAAGTAAATCACTTTAAGTAAATTTTTGTTGGAACAGAAATATTCTTTTGGATGAAATATGATGTATCGCTCTTTCAAACGCAAACACTATTATTGAAATACCATATCCGATAAGTAACAAGTAAAAGCATCCTTGAAGTTTGGAAACTGTTAACCTTTTAACTTGCTTTGTCGTAAATGAATACGTTAAGTAAAAATTGTGCATATGTCTCATCCCAGTCTTTATTTTAATAATATTGTACCAGTGCATCAAAATTCCGTGGTCGAGAAATATTGAAGTGTACTTATCGATTATGTTCTTCAACAACGCATTACCTTTTATGGGAAAAACTATGTAGTTATTCATAAAACACACAGGCAATGCTCTTAAATGATTTTTGCCATGCAAATCCAAATGATACGTTTCTGACACATAACTATGGTCCAACGATTTAACCACAATGGCGTACTTATTTGTACGAAACGCATTATTTCTTTGACTGGAAGGTAAATGCACGTACCTTTTAGATAATTCTTTAAGAGCTGGATTTAGAGAGCTGTCCAAAAATGGTATTAAAGTCTCAGCGTAATCGTCCCAAAACAAGTTTTGATCGATCATATCTTTGAAAGTATTTATTGGTTTGGTGTACCTAGGTTTTGCAAGTAAACTTGATAATCCCGAATGGTATGCAGTAATTAGTAACAATGACTGAATACATATTAATGTTAAAATGAATCGCAAATGAGTGTGACATAAGTTTGCCTTAAAATGTTGTAGGCATCCAAATATGTTTACCTGGATAATATCAAAATGAGAAACCACTATGTCTAAGTATGGATGTTGCACTATTTTCATTATCTTGTAACATTTTGCAACCCTATGAAGAAGAATGGTTAAAAATATCATTATGAACACAATATAGATCCACAAACTCATTGTTAATGGCTGGAAAACGTAGGTCAGTTCTGGTAACATTTGAGATTTTGGTACCAAATACGTAAGACAAACTTGACCATGAGGATATGTTTCTGAGAGTTTAGCACCGTAAACAAGATCTTGAAAATGTGAACACAGGCTAATGTCGCTTACATTCTTTACGACATTTTCAACAGCTAACGACCATAAATTATTATTGGTGTTATTGATAAGATGCACGTAGATGTATTCGACGGTAATGCTTTCTAAACGAGATATTTCTTTAATTATCCGAAATTCAATTCCTTCGTATGCTTCACCTTCTGAATTCAAATAAACATATGGTTTACAATCAAATGCACTAACTTTGAAAGTGAAATCTTTTAGAATTTCTGAATATTTAATGTTTATAATAAAATCGAACTTATTTAATATTATAGTGTTCCCATAATTCCACGTAAATATAACGACGTTTTTATTCAACGATACCACTTCTAGTTTCGGAAATGCGTTTTCTATATTATCTTCGATTACCACTACGTTTACATAATATTTCCATCTACTAATTTTGTTTAACTCAGTTTTCCAAAAATAATTCGCAGATTTTAAAAGTATTAAAATTGGGATATAACGGAGAAAACATTTTAATTCGTCATTATAAATACTTTTAATAACATTTAAATTGTCGGTATTGAGAAGATATCCATTGCACTTTGTTAAACTTTCAGTAGTACTTCCAATAACATTTTTGTAAGACTTTGTTAAGATTGGTATATTTATTCCTAATAAAGCCGTGTCAAAATAATTTGAAACAGTTTTACCATTCGTTATGTAATAAATGCAATGAGACGCTTCAAACGAATAATTAATTATATTACTTATGAGTAATATAATTGAAGAATCATTAGAAGAGTTCACCATTGAAGTTAACATGAAGATAAATAAGACGTTCATTATAAATATATTATGTTCACTTTAAACGAAAATTGGTCAAACCACTCGAGTTTTAATGTTTTATTATAATTATTATTGTTCAGCGCTTCAGGCTTAGAATGTTCTTGGGTGCGAGCTCTTCAGTTTACTGTGAAAGAAATATGGTTATAGCGCTGCGCATCCACAACCCATTTTCAAATTGTTTGCTTAGGAAAAACATTCGCCCACAAATTAAAAGTTAAAGAGGGTTATTTTGAACTGTCAAAGTAATTTTATGCAATTGTTTTCCCAAGAATAAAAAATAATTTTCTATGCTCAGTTGTTGGTGTTATTATTATACAGTAGTATAGTTAAGAAGTATTCCATGCAAAATTGACCCAGTTGTGACCCATTTTTGTGTCATTCTTGAAGCTATTTGAAAAGATACAAATTAAAAATCATAAGAGTCAAAGTCAGGTCGATTTGGTGTGATTTACCTCATATAGGTACCTATTTATAGGTACACTATTACATAATTCATAATGCAGAATTAAATAGTTTAAGTTATCGTTACCATAGTAACAGTAATTTGTAAACATACCACATAATTAATTTATTACCTTAATTTATTATTAAAATCATTTAACATTGGGTTTTGTATAATTATTCAATACACACATAACAAATTTTGTTATAAATATATAATTTGTAAATATCAAAAGATTTGTGTTGTACCTACTTGTTTTAAGTGCGAGAAAATTACAATTTAATTATTAAGCCTTCGCTATAATTTAAAAACACAGCAATCTCATTGGTAGAATAAAATATAATTTTTTTGACAAGAAAACAAATTGGCAAAACAAAAGTTTTTGCAGGTTTTTGTAACTAAAGTTAGGAGTTTTCTGTGCCAAATAGCTCTAAGGCTCTGGCCACACGTGCAGTAGAATGACGCTGGCAGCAGCAGTAAAACTGCAGGAACACCCATTCTCAAGGTAAATGAAAGGTAATGTCGCAACTTTAGCAATGTACTTGTATCAGCATTACCTTAAAAATGCGCCTGCTTGGCTTTTACTGCTGCTGCCAGCAGCATTTTACTGCACGTGTGACCAGAGCCTTAGTGTAAATGTAATTTACAAAATTTAGTAAATAAAAAATATTTTCTTTCAGTATATTTGGAGTTTGTCGAATGAAATGGAAAGATGCATTACTAAAATCGTTTTAAAAGAGATCATCAAATTAAACTTTTTGATCAAATTTTTTGGGTTGTCAGGCAGTAAAATCAATCTAATCGTTGCTTCATTATTTGACAGTAGAGTTAGCTATTACATCCATATAAAGGAAATGTGCCAATATGATGGCCCTATCAAAGAAATATCTTTCTCAGTTTTGGAGTTATTAATTTTTTTTTTATTAAAAATCTATACTTAATTTAAAGTATATTGTAGTTTAGAGTGAATATTTTACCAATTAATTTCTTGTTTAATAATATAGGCATTTAAAAAGAAAGTCAAGGAGTCCATCATTGGCACATATGTGGCCATGTCGATCCCTTTTAAAATAAATGATTATGTGTTTTTTTAAACTTTTATTAGACAAACTATAGAACAAACTAATAAAATAGAACATTGGGTAGATAACTCACAAATAAAAGATTTGCAACCGGAGTTAACACCACCGCACTCATTGTGGCACCACGACTTGCATATTTGACAATAAATCCACTTTTCTCTTGCACACGAGTACAAGTATAATTCATTCAGTACTTTTTGGGATGCCACATCTATAAACAAAAAAGAAGTACTTAAAAATATAATTATTTTATTGCCAGTGATGGACAAAATAGGGTCCATCACACCACAGGCGTGTTACGCTGTACCTTGACGGCCTCGTAAACTCCGACAGCTTAAAGTCGGAAGCAAAGAAACAATAAAAATATCTCAGGGTGGTATTTCTAATATTGCAAATAATAATATTAATATGGTTTTTTGCAGTGTGGTATAAATATATCCTTATAAATGAGAACCCAATCTGAAATAAAACCATTATGTAGGCAAAGCCACAAAAAAAAGACAAATAGTAAATAAATAAAATATATTGAATTTAACAAAAATAATAAATAATACTACATACACCAGTGCGATACTGGTGCTTTTAACGACAGGAAAAGTCTAAAAACTATGACAAAAAATTAAAAAAAAAAACAAAATAAAGTAAAAATTAAATCCTAAATTTGAATTTTGAGCTCAAATAAAAATTATCTTAAAATTAAATTAATTAAACTAATTTTTTACTAATATTAAATAAAAAAACCAAAAATAAAAAGTACCTATATTATGTTGTACGTAATCGAACGTTTGCACTAAATGACTAAGGTCCGGTTGCACCAACGCATAATAAGGATTTAATAGAGTAATAAGCTATTACTAGATTAAAAATTGACATTTTGACATAAGATGCGTTGCACCAACGAGACTTAACTTATTACTAGATTAAAATCTTAATTAAAATGAATGACATATGTCAGTTTCCTTCGCAACAACAGTTATTAAGGAAATTATTAGCAAAATTATTAAATATTTAATAAAAATTCCTTAGTTACCAAAAAAATGCATTGCACCATCGCGACTTAGTTTAACAGGGTAATAAATCTAATAATAAGCAAATTGGCCAAAATTGGTCAATTAAAATTTCAAGCCGAAATTTTATTAGAAAAAATTTGATGAAAAAAAAAAGATTTTTAAGTTATGAACTACATAGAATTTGAAAAATTAATGGCCGAATTCAAAATTATATTATTATGAGTAAAAAATGTCATCTTTAACTTCTTTTTCGAGTACAGATGGAGACATAAATTTGTTAATTTGTTACTAAAGCCTCACATTTTGAGTAGTTAATATTCCTCTATGTATTTACTCACAATATGTGGATATTATCACAGTAATATTATGTTGTCTTTAATACAGAAAAGAAAAAGTTATTCATTACCACTGAAAAAAATTCGTATTTAGTAATATTTCCCAAATATTAAAGCCTTCAAATCATTGCAGTTGGAGAACTGTTTTCTGATTGAGTGCTAAAGCAAACGAAGAGTTACTTCACTTTTTGCCACTGGATATTGAAAACTACTATTGGGCCAAGAAAACCAAAGCGTGATGCAAAAATTGTAGGATATCGTCTCTTTTATAAAAATTATGACTTGGATTGTTGCAATTTCTGCTTATATATTTTGATCAAGAATTTTCTTCTACATTTTTTTCGTTAATTTTCATGATATATTTTTAATATTTACGTACAAATTTACCTAGTGGCGGATCTAGGAATAGTTCAGGAATTTAGGATTGAGAGTTAAGTTAATATTTTAAATTTTTTTGTTAATTTTTCAACATTTGCATTTTCTTGGATAGTACTTGATTTTCCCTTTTATAGATATCATATAGATACGCTACTGTATTAACCTAAAATTAATATTTAAACAAACGAGAAATGTCAAATTAGTATGGCAACCATCGTTGAATTTCATAATAACTAATATGAGATTTTTAATTGAGAAAAATGTTGGTGCAACGCAAAAAAATTTAACAGGGTAATAGTTTAACAGGGTAATAACTTTGACAAATATTTTGACATAAATAATAGATTTTTAGGTTATGAACTACATCAAAGTTGACAAGTAATCGTTGAATTTGAAATAAATTTTTTTAAACAACAAATCTTTTTCAAGGAATCAAGCGAAGGATAGAAATATTAATTTTTCGGACAAGCCTTATGAAAAACGAGGCAATTTTCTCAAGCTTCACAATTTTGTAGGCATAAATTTTAAACTTTGTCGCTTATGAAAATGATTTTATAGGACCGGGCGATGTGAAAATTTTCTATTCTTCTACATCTTCTGTGGTCGTTATACAATTCCAATATGCAGTGATTTCAAGAAAGAACTCCACGTCGTGAGATTTTCAAAAATCTAACAAATTGCTGCGGTATATTGCAAATTATAAATTTACTCCCTGTGTATATAAAATGTGATTGAAAAAAGACAATATAAGATGCATTTTTTATTAGATATGAAAATTAACGTGAAAATACACCATTATAAGGGCAGTTCTAACTGCAAAGTTTTGACAATGACAATAGCGTTGTCTTAGCAATTATTAAAATATTAAACTAATAGCCTAATAACGTTATTAAAATAATTTTAACAGAGTAATGGCTATTATGGTAATAGCGCTTAATATGCCAATTTTAATAGACGTTGGTGCAACCCGACCTAAATCAATAAGTAACGAGCACTTTTCGAATTTTCGATGTAAAATATTACTTAAATATCACTTATTACTTGATGGTATCTCCTAGATAAAATTGATACAACTGCCTCCAAAAGATCTTTGCTGGATTGATTAGTAATAGATCTTCTTGATATGAGTTGAAGTAACGGAAATTTTAAAAAATAACAAAAAGTGAAAATTCGTTATAATGAAATTATTATTTTATTAAAAATGTATTAAATTTAAAAGCCACAGCCGTGGAGTGATGTGACCGCTGGTTGAGTACAAAGCGGAAATTCTGGGTTTAAATTCTGGACTAGACAGAATTTCTTAGCTTGTCCTTCCAGTGGGCATCTACACGCTATGGTGAAATTGATCTAGAGTATCAAAGAAGAGAAAATGAAGAGTGATTCACCTCGGTAAATAAATCGTGAAAACTTTCAAGGAGTAGGTATATTCCAAATGGAATGGATACGTGATAATAATAAAATAAATTTAAGTGGCAATGAACGCACTTCTTTAAAATATTTTAAATAGTAACTATTTATTAAATTTATTTTGAACGATTTTTAATTTTAAGGTTTAATTAAATTTTTCGAAAAGTTACGATACGATAGGTATTGAAGATAAACGTTTGACAATTTTTCCGATGCTCTCCTTCAAAATTTGGTTACAGGAAAATTTATAAAATTATTAAACAAAAAATATTTTGAATGGCATGACTAGTGGTGGGATATATTGGTTCATAATTAAACGACATAATATAATTTTATTATAATATACAAGTGCCATACATGAGAAACAAAGTTGAAATAATTTTTATGATTTTTGGAGATTTAAATGTTCAACATTTAGTCCAGTGAACGAGATCCCGATTTCATCTCCTGGGATAACAGGATTCCGGAATAACGAGATACGAAATGTGAATTCTGGGATACGTGGTAATCTTTTAATCCGATCTCGAAACATGTTGTTTGGAGAAATTGTAGGCTAGAGGTTTTAAAAAACAGTTATTTACAATAATTTTGAAGCACGTATTCTGTGCATGGCCTATTATGAAATGGAGCATAATATGCCTTACGCGGAAACTTTGAAGCACATTTTTGTCTAAACCGTTTGTTGTACATAAAAAAATGTAAGATGATTTTTGTGTAGATTTTTATTATCTTTTATTTTTATAATAACCTCAATTAGCCTCCGAGCCATAACAAGCTCGATATTCGCAAAAACTTGTTTTTGTGAACCTTTTGACCTTGAAAAACTTTTTACGCCACAGTGATCTCGTTCTCGATTTTTGATATTTTATTTAAACCATCAAACTAAATCAATTAAAAAAAAAATAATAAAGGATCAAATTTTTTAGATCAGAGGCCATGTTTTTGTTTAAAGTGACTGGACTAATAATTAGTAATAATTGTAAAATAAACAAAGGAATATAAAGCACGTGAATTAGATAAAAATTAAAGAATTCAAATTAATTTTATGACTTTTTTACTAGATATATATGGGGCATTCCACACCAGATCGACCACTTTTGAACCTGGCTTTTATGATCGTTTACCTAATTAATTTCAACAGCAGAATCTTGATTTGTAAAAACCCTTCATTTTAAGCTACGACAGAGGAGCCTTAAGACGGAAATTTGTAAATTAAATAAAAATAAGTAAATAAAAACTTCTGAACTCTAGGTGACTATAATTCAGAATAATATCAGTCAAGAACCTTCCGCCACTTTGGTAGTGATGGAAAAAAATGTCATAAAGTTATTTTTGAAAATCATTCAAATAAATATTTTAACATAATTTTCTTTGGTCGCGTTTTTAGATGTAGCAGTAAATCACATAAAAATAAAATTCAATTTATATATATTAGTGAGCGAAGATAGATTTATTTATAAACAATTAGTTATACAATATACAGTATAAAATATTTTATTTATACAATATAAGTTCAACCGCAATTATCATTAGCACACGCTGAATACAAATATGTAAATCACTTTTTGAAAACAATAGTTAATATAGTATTATACTTGTTATAATAATTAAATTTTCAAGGCAAACATAATAACGTGTTACAAATTATAAAGATATTACTGAAAACCCTTCTACAACTCTAATAAAAATCAATAGAAAGAGCATATAAATATAAGCGATAACAGACCGGTCTAAAGGTATTCGCTGTGTGCGTTGCTCTTGCTGCCCTCTGGTGGCTCAAATAGACAAAATATTTGGGACTCTTGACATATAAAAAGTTGGCAAATTTTAAGCTTTCAGGTAGGGAGTCGCGGGGCATAATCCTTCTAAGTCCATGGTAATCAGAATCACATAAAGCAAGTCCCAATTCAGTTCTATTACCGGCCACTCCAAACGCTTCGATCGATTTTCGTATCTCCTCTACACCTACGCACACAGCGAATAGACCAATATAACTCGCCAATAGAAAGCAATTATTATTAGCGTTAATAATCGTTTTGTATTGATAGGGTCTGTTATCGCAAATAAATCCGTTCTTTACATAAAATAATATGTGAAATTTTGTGCTTACTAGGAAAACTTACCAGGGACATTAAGAAATGTTTCAGCCTCCACTTTAATTTTTTTTATCAAAGAGATAGTAAATAGTTGTGTTTGTACACCTAATATTAACCACGAGATTCACCTACCCTTATTTTAATAAACATATATAGTGAACATCGACACATAATGGTTTTAGAATTAATTTTTACACGTAAGTCTAGCTAATTGACAAAACATCAAGTTTAAATTAAAGAAAACACAAAACTCACATTGTGAAATCCCTTTCTGATGTAAATATATTTTTGAACCGAGATAATAATTGTTTGGACGGAATGTGAAGTAAAATTCTTTCAAACACGAATACTATTGTTGCAATTGCATATCCAATAAATAATAAATAAAAGCTTCCTTGAAGTTGGGAAACTGTTAATCTTTTATGCTTTATCGTTGTCAATGAATAAGTTAAGTAAAAATTGTGCATATATTCCATCCCAGTGTTTATCTTGATTAAATTGTACCAGTGTACCATAATTCCGTGATTGAAAAACATTGAAGTATACTTATCAATTATGTTCATCAACAATGGGTTACTTTTGGTGGGAAATGCTATGTAGTTATTTCTAACACATTGAGGTAATACTCTTAAATGGTTTTTACCAAACAAATCAAAATTTTCCGTTTCTGATACATAACTGTTATCCAAGGATTTAACAAGAATAGCGTACTTGTTTGTTCGAAACGCACTATTTCTTTGACTGGCAGAAAAACTAACATATCTTTTAGATAATTGTTTTAGTGCTGGACTTGGAGAACTATCCAAGAATGGTATCATAGTATCCTCGAAATCGTTCCAAAATATTTTTTGGTCGATCATGTCTTCCAAAGTATTTATCGGTTTGGTGTACCTCGGATTTGCCAGTAAACTTGATAATCCTGAAGAGTATGCAGTGATTAATAACAAAGCCTGAATACATATCAAGGTTAAAATAAATCTCAAATGCGTGGGACACAAGTTTTCCTTGAAATGTTGTAACTGTCCTAAAACAATCACCTGAATAATGTCAAAAAACGAAACCGCTATGTCTAAGTATGGATGTTGCACTATTTTCATTGTTTGATAACATTTTGCTATCGCATGAAGAAGAATAGTTAAAAATATCAGTATACACAAAATATATATCCATAAATTCATTGCTAATGGCTGGAAAACATACTTCAGTTCAGGTAATATTTGAGATTTTGGTACCAAATATGTAAAACAAATTTGACCATGAGGATATGTTCCTGAAAGATTATAAAAGAAAATCGATTCTTGGAATTGTGAACACAAGCTAATGTCGCTTACATTCATTATGACATTATTAATAGACGTCCACCATAAGTTAGAGGATTCATTAGAAAGAGACATGTTAATGTATTCGATGGTAATGTGTTCTAAACGAGATATTTCTTTAATTATCCGAAATTCTATTCCCTCATATGCTTTACCTTCCGAATTCAAATAAACATATGGTTTGCAATCAAATGCACTAACTTTTACTGTTAAATCTTTTAGCATTCCAGAATATTTAACGTTCATAATAAAATCAAACTTATTTAAGACAGTTTTTCCATAATTCCAGGAAAATATTACGGCATTTTTATTTAACGATACCATCTCCAACTTGGAAAAAGTGTTTTGTTCATTATTCTCTTCAATTACCATAACGTTGACGTAATATTTCCTTCTATCGATTGTGTTTAACTCTGTTGTCCAGGAAGAATCTTCAGTTTTGAAAAGTATTAAAATTGGAATAAAACGAAGAAAATACTTTAAATCGTCATTGTAAATACTTTTAATAACACTTACATTGTCGGTATTGAGAAGATATCCATTACACTTTGATAAACTTGCAGTACTTCCAATAACATCTTGGTATGACAACGTAAAAAGTGGTATGTTTGTTTCAAATAAAGCCGTGTCAAAATAATTTGAAACAGCTCGACCATTGGTTATGTAATAAATGCAATAAGATGATTCAAACGAATAATTAATTATGTTACTCATGATAGATATTATTGAAGAATCATTGGAAGAGTTTACAATTGAAATTAACATGAAGATAATGAAGACATTCATTATTGTGTTATATTCACTTAAAACAAAAGTTTGTCTTTGAACTACCCGATTTTCAAATCTTTCTTTTCTTGCAGTTTAACCTTTTAGGCTTAGAATGCTTTTGGATGCAAGCTTCTATGTTTACTGTGAAGAAAATATGGTTATCACTGCGCATTCACAGCCTATTTTTGAATTATTTGCTTTTGAAAAACACCCACCTAATAATAAAAAGTTAAATAATAGGTAATTTTGAATTGACAAGGTAATTGATATGTAATTGTTTTCCTAAATAAACTGATATTGATTTGTTTCAAAACGCTGATATTACTTTTTATGTTGAAAAGCATAAACATCAATAATTGTTTGATATAGCTAAATAATAATTTTATTTTTATTCGTGACAATGGGAACATAAATATCAAAAAAATATAGTTGTCATGTTGTTATGGACTTACCACCAGCCCCCTCCCACAGTTGCTCAAACAAAAACTGCTCCCCCCCCCACAAAAGTTAAAAAATTCTTTCCCTGATTTCTTGCAAGCTGTGGGCTCCGGCAAGTCTCCCCAGTAGTTCATGTATAAGGTATTGGAAATAACCATTTTATATTAACTGCCATATAATAAACCCAAGTTAATAGTTCAGCTAATTCTCATTATGTGACATTTCTGTGTATGATAAGTAAAATGGTTCGCTCTTAAACCTTAATTTATGCTTTTTTATTACTACTTAGTTTTTCTGACAAAGCTTATAATAAATTAGCCAAACGTAGAAGAAATACGTAATTTTAATTAATTATCCTTAAACCCAAATAATTATCAGCAAACATAACTTAAATTATGCATAATTTTTTAGATGGATTTGTTCTATTATGATTGTAAACAACTTACATATATATTATAATATCTCCTTCAAATCCACGAGAGTTCCAAATTATATAAACACAAAGTCTCTGATTTGTATTCTGTTCTGCCCAAGTTGGTAAGAATATAGATGTGGTTGAATTAACTTCACTTCGCGGTCTATAATTTTTGTAAATTTAATTTTTATGTTAACCCTAGATTACTAATCATATATTCAAGTTACACTGTCACTACACATTTGTCTGGCAGACAAACAAAATAAAACCTCAATATTTTTTTCATTATTAATTTTTATTATTTGAAAAGCATATTATAAGAAGAAAGAAATGAAGCCCCCTCAAGTTAATATTTTTCTCAAAATAGCTAGCTCCCGAATCCTTATAGCTAGCACGCAAATATTACAACTAGCAACATTATAGTTTTTCCACAAAACTCAACTAAAACCGGGGGTGGCCAAGTTAACGCTAGCCCCCAAGTTAATATTTTTCCCAAAAACCTATAACCATAAAGGGGGACCAGAAAGATGGTTTAAAAAAAAAAGAGTACAGTTTAACAGCTAACTTAGTTATGATTTTTTTGAGGTTTACAAACATAGAGCTTAAGTTATTTGTTATTTTATATATTTTTTTCGAATATATTTGTGTTTTGTGGTCAATATTCAATCCACGTTGATGCGTTTGGAAAATTGTTCAATTTGAATATTTTCTTTTTAAATAAATTTACTTATCCATGCACGTTAATGGTGGAGACATAACGGAAAAGATCTGAGAAATTAAAATTTAATTTATTATACCTATAATAGTGAGTGTCTTTTCATTATTGTTTTTTTTTGTTTTTACAAAAGCTATTGATTTTTGTTTATAAACAATTTTTTATTTATATAAATTTAACAAAAGGTTAACTATTAGAAATTTAACTTTAAACAAAGAACAACATTCAAGAAATTTTAATTTAAACACTTTAAAAACATTTTCAAAAACAGAAACTGTTTGAAAATATAAAAAATTAATGCAAATAAGAGGGGAGTGCAAAAACGTGTAGTTATACAAAAAAGTTGCAATATACAGGGTGGCCCTTTGAAAACGAAGCAGACGTGATTGTGGCCAGCAGAATATTTTTTTTAAGAAATGCAAAAACACGTCAATTTTATCATCGAGGGGGACAACTTTTGCAACAAATGTCATTCTCGTATTGTTTCATCTCTTTGCGTTGCGACGACGACCCCTAAAATGTTAATAGGGATGATATGGCAAGTAACACCTCATTTGAAAGGTCTTGCTTCCCTGAATTCAGTTCTATAATTTTATTGAAGTTTTATTAATTATTCAACAAAAAATTTGAAGCTGCAAAAATCCGAAATAAATCCGATATTTCAAGACGTTTAAGAATAAAAAAAGGAAAAACGCTTGGACAGGTTGATTTTAATTTCAAGGGGGCTACTTTTACTGCTATAGTGCTATTCATAAACATTGACAGTTCAACCCTTAAGGTAAAGGGCAAACCACCCTTAGAATTTTGAATAAAAAAATGGGTCTATTTTTTATCAGAAAAGTGAAATGTGTTTTTGAAACTTTAGCTTTGATACTTACAGAAATTTATAAAATGATGAAAAAATTGTTTCAATTCCTGATTGCATTCAAGACTGTAAGAGTGGTTCACCCTTCACTTTAAGGGTTGAACTGTCAATGTTTATAAATAGCACTATAGCAGTAAAAGTAGCCCCCTTAAAATTAAAATCAACCTGTGAAAGCGTTTTTCTCTTTTTTATTCTTAAATGTCTTGAAATATCGGATTTATTTCGCATTTTTACAGCTTTAATTTTTTTGTTGAATAATTGATAAAACTTTAAAAAAATTATAGAGCTGAATTCAGG
Organism: Rhagonycha fulva; assembly: GCA_905340355.1. Classification (NCBI taxonomy): domain Eukaryota; kingdom Metazoa; phylum Arthropoda; class Insecta; order Coleoptera; family Cantharidae; genus Rhagonycha; species Rhagonycha fulva. The sequence continues at coordinate 38,060,786 of HG996556.1, forward strand.
GAAGCAAGACCTTTGAAATGAGGTGTTACTTGCCATATCATCCTTATTAACATTTTAGGGGTTGTCATCGCAACGCGAAGAGATGAAACAATACGGGAGTGACATTGATCACATTGGTCACTCCCGTATGTACCTGTACGGGTAGTTTGGTGTAGTGGTTAGGAAGTGGAGGTATAGATCCGAGATCATAGGTTTGAATCCCAATCGTGTTTAGGATTACACGTTAAACTATCATCCTATAGTCGGTAAAACTTCTGACTTGTAATTCGGTTTGGCCTTTATGGTTTAGCGGGTTTATCCCGTATTCGTTAGATGTCGTATATATCCCGGTGCAGTATTCGAAGATTCGTCCATAGATGTCGCGTTTAACTGCAGCATTTGAAGAAACGTCACGTTGTCGTGTTTATACCGGTGAGATGTTCACGAATTTAAAGTTGTTTCGTATGAAAAAAAAGTTGTAAAATAGTTAATCCGTAAAAATGTACCTAATAATTGGTAGCAAAAGTTGTCCCCCTCGTTGATAAAATTAAAGTGTTTTTGCATTTCTTAAAAAAAAATTCTGCTGGCCACAATCCCGTCTGTTTCGTTTTCAAAGGGCCACCCGGTATCTTTAGGGTATCTTTTATTATAGGTGAATAATTTATAGTAATACGATATAACGCTATTTCGAGCTTATTGATTATCGTCAGCCGCATCTAACCAGAATAACAACCATCTATGGTAAGCCATCTAACCTAACTACCATCAAGCATGTACCCGAGGGATCAGTCACTGGAGTATTACTTGTACAAGTCTGCAGTATTACATTGAGTATTACGTATTGTCGTGTTCTGACGAACAACTCTTTAAGGTCCGTAGCTGTTTTAGTCGGAGTTTTGCAATAAAAGACTCTCCCAGATAGTGAGTTCCAAAATTATTCTTGAATTATCCACAATTAAAAATGAAACAAAATTACAAAGGATGAAACAATAATTTAATAAGACAAAATCTGTGTTCATAATTAAATTGATAATTAAAATATGAGACGAAGTTTTAGTTAATTGCATCGACACAGTCGATAATTCAAAATCATGGAAAATTATCCTACAAATTTACACATTTAAATTGTAAAATTATTATCTCCAATTTGTAAAATAATTAAACGTTTTAATATAATCAAAACAATAGCCTGTAATCAAATTGTGTACAAAAATAAAAAATTGTTTTATTTTTAAATTTTGGCGCCACATACGGTAGTTCTAGTAATTGGTAGCGTTAAACCCGGTTATCAAACAGTTGTAAGTGTATAGCGATATTAAACACGTGAAAAAAATTTAATCTTCTCAAACAATTAAACCGCATTAGTTATTATGATTGTTCCACTAGTGAATTTAATTAGTTGAGTATAAAAATCCATTGATTACACGCATGCTGAATTTCAACTTTTATAAGTTGAACGCAACTAACCTCAAATATGGTTGCTCGCATTTCATCGAAATATTAATGGTGATTGTCAAGAAAAGATGAATTAATAATTCTAAATTTATTTACCAAACCGATGGCTTCAAAAATATTGGATTCACTTTAGAACATCTTGCATCCACGAATTAACAAAATGGACCTGTGTCATGACCAGTAAGCAAAATTTCCAAATCTTCAAAATTTCACAATAGATTCCATAATACACTTCTTTCATGGCACTCACAATAAAACAAATTTCTAGTTGATTACAATTATAGCGAATTAATTACCAATTGGCAAATTTTTCAGACATTCCAAAATTTCACTACGAGGTCGTTGAGTTGACGACTCCTCGCTCACACATCTATTCAGCAACTCCCTTTTTCAATCTCACTTCCTGTCAATCTTGCTTTGGAAAAATCGTGTCGAATGCCCATTGGTCGATTCTCCAGCCAAATTTGAAAAATTCATTGCCAAATTAACACTTCGAAGTCACTAAATTTAAATTTAATACGAACAGCACTTTAATTTAAAAACGTATCAACAACCATAGACTACCTTCGCTCCACTTCATTTTAAAAGTAAGTAAACAAACAATTTTATGAACAAAAAAAAATAAATTAAACTAAATTGTAACGTTTTTCCATTTTTGAATTAATTAACTTTTAGGTTTCAAGGACAATTTCCGACCATAAAAATTTCGTCTCTGCCTGTACTCACATCTGTACAAATTGAAACCAACAAGTTACACACCATTCATCCCATTAAATTAAAGAAATTCATAAAACTAAACTTTTGAATTAATGAAATTTTAATTGTGGATATTTTTAAAAATTGGTAACTAACACAATTCATGTCAGTATATTACGTTCAGTATTACCTGTATTACTTGGTATTCCGTGGTATTCCAGTATTATTTTGTATTACGTGTATTATACATGTATTATTTTGCATTACACAGATATTATTTTGTATTATACGTGTATTATTTTGTATTACTACTTGTATTATTTGTAATACTTGTATTACGTTCAGTATTACCTGTATTATTTGGTATTAGGTTGTATTATTTGGAATTCCGTATTATTTTGTATTGCGGTATTATTTTGTATTATAAAGGTATTATCTTATATTATACGTGTATTATTTTGTAATTTGTGTATTATGTTCAATATTACCAGTATTATTTGGTATTACGTTTAGTACGAATAGTAATATCGAATAGTTACGTGACATTGCCAAGAGATTTACTGGATGATTAGTGTGCCGAGTTCTATTTGTGATAATTTGTTACAAATTTGCTGATGGAAGTGAAAAAAAGTTGTCATTTTTTTGAACATGAGATTTAGTTCTTTTTAACCCCCAACCCAAAAAGAAGGGTGTTATGTGTTTAACGTGTGTATTTGGGTGTCTGTCTGTGGGGTCGTAGCTCCCAGACGAATAAACCGATTTTGATTTAGTTTTTTTGTTTGAAAGGTGACTTGATCGAGAGCTATGCTTCTTAGCTATGATTCAAAAAAATCTGTTTAGCCTTTCGAAGATCATTTGTTGTTTTCTAGTCTAGTTGATGAAAGCAAGGCCGTACTTGTAATATAAAATGTTGATGAAGGCAGGGCCGTACTAGTAATATTTAATGTTCAAAAAGCATCAAATAAAACTTCAATTAAAAATTTGAAAAAACCCACAACAAAAAAAATCTTTAAAAAGTAAAAATTAAAATCCAAACGTCGTGGTGTCGAGGGACCGCGAGGGGGACCGCTAAGTAAATAAAATAAAAACAAAATAAAACTAAAAATGATACTTTTTAAAGATTTTCATTGTCGGGGGGTTTTTAAATTTTCAATTTAAGTTTTTTGAAACCTATAAAGTATAAGCGTTACGTACATTGAACGTACGTTTATTAAAATTATTTTAATTTGCAAAAGTGAACGCTTATAGGTTCCTGAAAAGATCAAATCCAACTTACAAAAAAAATTACTTAATCCCTTTTTCATAACCAACAGTGAATATTAGTAGTACTACCTACTATTATTTAGTTTATTATCGTCTTCCATCGTTTTCATCTATTATACATAGTAAGCAATTAGGGTAAATAGTAATCAAATGCCAGGCTGATTAGAAAGAAAAGACATTTACCCATTTGCATCTAGCGACCGCGACCATTAAGTTTTATTTTTTATGTCCCTATTAGGGAGCGTTCATTAATTACGAGTAAATTCCTTTGATAAAATTTTGTCAGATTTAACTCACCCCTCCCCCCTAATCTCACGTGAAACTTTTCAAAATGTGTATTTTTAGTGTAGAGATTGAATGAGCTTTAGTAAGCAAGAGTTTAAGTTAATTTTTTACAAAATTACAGATACAGTGGGGCCCGCTTAATGTGATCGCGGTTAATGTTATCATTCGGATATTGTTATCACTTTTGCCAGGAACGCAACGGACATATATTATTACACACAAAAAACATCGCTTATAGTTATCATAATTCGGTTAATGTTATCATATTATTCTTAAGATTATTTTCTCCCACGAGCAAAAGAAGTTGATTTTCAGTTACAAGCATTTTTTTATATTGTGCATACCACCCACATAATATAAAATCAGGTGTTAGCAAGAAAATCAACGTCACACATGTGATTTCACATTACATATTTATGTGTATTATCAATTCCGTCGTTTAAATACATAAATGGACGATAGTTTGCTGTTAATGTGTGTTGTAAGATTCAGTCCTACTTGAAAACTTCACAATGAGTGACTATTATTAATTAATTTTTGTAGATGTACTACATACTAATAAATAACCAATAAAATTTTTTTCCTTCTATTGTTATCAATCGGTTATTGTTATCAAAAACCTCAAGTCTCAATGTGATCACATTAAGCGGGCCCCACTGTAGTTAAAATTTTTGACTAAACTCCGAGCAACATGCGTTAAATCTTAAGTTTTTTTTAAATTTTTTAAGCTGATAAATAGTGATAATCTACATACATTGGATATGTAAATTCTCTAAATAAGCAACAATTTATTTTTAACATAAAGATTTTAAAATCGAAGTAATTTACCGAAATAGAAATCATGCCGAGAATATCTAATATTGATTTGAAGCAGCTTAACCTTGCTATTGTTGCTAATAAAAAAAATTTATGATTCAATGTGTAAAAAGTTTTTGGTGTCTATCCTTAGAAGTCTTTAGAGGTCTATCAAATATCTGTTGGTCGGAAATAGGAAAGAAATTGGGTAATACTACCGTTTTGCCATAATAAAATTTTTTAAAAACTTCTACTATCCATAACTTTGTAAAAAATTAACTTAAACTTTTGCTCACTAAAGCTCATTTAGGCTCAAAGAAAGCTCTATCGATTGACATCATTTGCACATATAAATTCAAAATGAGAAGGAAAACTGCAAAGCATGTCTACAACTACCCCCCTTCCAATTGTAGTGTTTTGCGAATAACTTTGCGACCTTTGAGGCTCAAACAAAAATAATAAAAGCTCATTCAGGATCAAACAATGCTCCAACGCCTGACACTGAATTCATCAAAAAATTCGAAAGTGGGGGGCCATCATGTCTACAGCTCCCTCCCTACTATTTTTTTGCGAATAACTTTGCGACCTTTAGAAAAGAAACGAAAAAAACGTTAAAGCATCGGTTGAGCCTGAATGAGCGTCAGTTATTTTCTTTTGAGCCTCAAAGGTCGCGAAGTTATTTGCGAAAAACTAGTGGGGAGGGGGTAAACATGTTTTGCAATTTTCGTACTTGTTTTGAATTTGTATTGTTCATGTACCTTTTTGTTGCAGAATTACGTTTATCTCGGTTTTTCTGATAATTATTTTAAAAACAAAATTTTCATGATAACTTGGACTATTTTGTATTACGTGTATTATTTTGTATTACGCTGTATTACATGTATTACATGTATTACATGTATTACTTTGTATTACCTTTAGTATTACGTTGTATTACGTGTATTATTTTGTATTACTTGAATTATTTTGTATTACTTGTATTATTCTGTATTATAGTATTATTGTACAAATTTTCTCCAGTGACTGACCCCTCGCATGTACCATATAGGACCGCAACATTTATAACATGTATTATACAAAAAAAATTTTATTAACATTGTATGTTGAAAATCGACCGGAAATTCATAATAAGCTTATAAAATAATATTTAATTTATTTTAGTGAGTTAATATACTTGCTTTTATTGTACCTAATACCAAAGTTATTGATTAATTTTAAACAATAATTCATGCAATATACGGTAGTATAGAATAAAAGTTCAAACTTAATAATCATTAACACGAACTGATTGAGTATTTAAATCACATTATATCAACAATAAATAATTAATTAAATTTCTATAATACCTACATTTTCAAACCAAGCATATGTAACAACGTGTTACAAATAAATTATATATCAATACTACAAAAATGCTCTACAACTCTTGCCCTTGTGCTTGCTAGGACAACCTAGGAAATGTTTCAATCTATAGTTTGAACCACTGTTACAGCGCAAAAATTTTGGATTTAAATCACGTATTTTACAGAATATTTTAGCTTGGACTTCCGGTGGACATCAAGACGTTTTAGATTTAAGGATTGTTTCTATTATTTACGTAAGTCCTTGACCAAACGTTAAGGTCAAACAAGGAATATAAAAATTGACAGTTTGAAAACTATTGCTTAAGTTAATGTTTTTCGTAGGCATAATCACTTGGCCGGAATATGATGTAAAACTTTTTCAGCAACAAACGCCATTATTGCGATTGCATATCCAATAAATAATAAGTAAAAGCTTCCTTGAAGTTGAGAAACTGTTAATCTCTTATGTTTCATCGTTGTCAATAAATAAGTTGAGTAAAAATTGTGCATATATTCCATCCCAGTGTTTATTTTGATTACATTGTACCAGTGCATAGTAATTCCGTGATTGAAAAACATTGAAGTATACTTATTGATTATGTTCATCAATAATATATTACCTTTGTTAGGAAAAATTATGTAGGCATTTCTAAAACATTGAGGTAAAACTCTTAAATGGTTTTTACCAAACAAATCAAATTTATCCGTTTCTGATACATAACTGTTATCCAACGATTTAACAAGAATGGCGTACTTGTTTGTGCGAAACGCATTATTCCTTTGACTGACAGGAAAATGCACATATCTTTTAGATAATTGTTTTAGCGTCGGGTTTGTAGAACTATTCAAGAATGGTATTAGAGCGTTGGTGTAATCGTCCCAAAATATTTTTTGGTCGATCATGTCTTCAAAAGTATTTATCGGTTTGGTGTACCTCGGATTTGCCAGTAAACTTGATAATCCTGAAGAGTATGCAGTAATGAATAACAAAGCCTGAATGCATATCAAGGTTAAAATAAACCGCAAATGAGTATGACACAAATTTGCCTTAAAATATTGTAAGTGTCCCAAAGTGTTCACCTGAATAATATCAAAAAACGGAACTACTATATCTAAGTATGGATGTTGAGCTATTTTCATTGTTTGATAACATTTTGCTATCGCATGGAGAGGAATAGTTAGAAATATTAGTATGCTCATAATACAGATCCATAAATTAATTCCTAATGGCTGAAATACGTACGTAAGTTTAGTTAATATTTGAGATTTTGGAACCAAAAATGTCAGACAAACTTGAGCATGAAGATATGTTCCTGAAAGATTTCGGACGTAAGCTAGTTCTTGAAATTGAGAACATAAGCTAATTTCGGATTTATTTCGTAGGATACTTATATAAGCTGCAAACCATAAATTATTCGTTTCATTGTTGCGGTGCATGTAGACGTATTCCATGGTAAAGTTTCCTAAACGAGATATTTCATTAATTATCCGAAATTCAATTCCCTCGTATGCTTCACCTTCTGAATTCAAATAAACGTATGGTTTACAATCAAACGCAGCAACTTTAAATGTTAAGCCTTGCAGAACATCAGAACATTTAACGTTTAAGATAAAATCGTATCCATTTAAATTTATATTTTCTCCATAATTCCAGGAAAATATCACTGTGTTTTTATTTAACGATACCACCTCCAATTTTGGAAAAACTTTTTCCTTATTACCTACAATTACCATGCATAACGTTGACGCAATATTTTCTTCTATCGATTGTGTTTAACTCTGTTGTCCGGGAAGAATCGTCAGTTTTGAAAAGTATTAAAATTGGAATAAAACGGAGGAAATACTTTGATTCGTCATTGTAAATACTTTTAATAACACTTACATTGTCGGTATTGATAAGGTATCCATTGCACTTTGACAAACTTGCAGTACTTCCAATAACGTCCTGGTACCGCAATGTTAATATTAGTAGATTTGTTCCTAATAAGGCCGGGTCAAAATAATTTGAAACAGTTTTGCCATTAGTTATGTAATAAATGCAATAAAGCGCTTCAAACGAATAATTAATTATCTTACTCGTGATAGATATTATTGAAGTATCATTAGAAGAGTTAACACTTGAAATTAAAATGAAGATAAAAAAGACATTCATTATTATTAATGTGATATATCCACTTAAAACAAAAGTTTGTAAAACTACCCGATTATCAAATGTTTCATTATCATTACTATAGTTCAGCACTTTAGACTTAGTATTCTTTTCGGTGCGTGCTCCTACGTTTACTGTGAAGAAAGTAATGTATTTAGCCCTGCGCATCCACAGTCCATTTTTGAATTATTTGCTTTGGAAAAACATCCACTTACAAAAAAAAGTTAAATAATAAGTTATTTTTAACGGAAAAGGTGGTATGCTATTGTTTTTCCAAAAAAAACAACAGTGATTTGTTTGAGAGCGCTAATGTTACTTATTAAAATATATTGACAACTATAACATTAATTACTTCTGTTTGATGTAGTCAAATACCATTTTATTCTTATTGGAATATAAATATAAATTAAAATGATAAATTATTAACTCATTGATATTAAATTATATTTAAACTTTTAAATATCGAGTTATTATAAAAATTAAAAGTTAATTAAATGATTTATTAAGCTTTCAGATGATTATATCATAAATATAAATTAAAATTAAAAAAATAAATCCACTTTTGGTTGGAAATTCTACGCCAAAGTGACCTACCTAGGAACCATTAATAGGAAATTACAATTTTTGCTTTTTCTCCTTTCCGGATGTTTATAGTATACTGTATTTTAAAATTAATCCTGCCGTAATGGCCAAAAGTGTTTATATAGCACTGCGGACCGCTACAGATTCTTCTTTGATAAAAAATAATATTGTAGAAATTATTTTGATTGCTTTCTATGCCAAACCATTATGAGCACACATCAATATCAACGTACAATTTTTCAGTGTTTGTAAATTGGACTAAGTGGTCAGAGTTTCTTTAAGTCTGCCTGTAAATTGCTCAAAAGATTATAAGGGTCTCATGTAAAATGGGCCAACAAAAAATTCAATTACTTTAATCTTTTGCCTTTTGTATATTGATAGTATTACTGCCAACTTACAAATTTCACTGTTTAGGGATATTTTTGCCGAAAAAAATAGTAACAGCCAGCCCCTTCTTAAGAGCACCTTTTGGAAGGTTTTAAGGTCCCCAGAAAAATTTATTGACCACTAGGTGTCCAATTTACTTTACTAGCGTCCTAATTTTTAGTTTGTTTTGGTTTAGTAGGTAAGTCGCCAGATTTCTACTTCGATCCGATTCACCCATTGATCTGATTTGCTTCGGTCTACCCTATTATAATACTGATAACGTTGAAACATAAAAAATGTATTGATACGCTATGGATTAACTAAGTAATTGAGAAGATCACAGTTTAACAAATAACCTAAGCTTGGATAGGTTTGGAAGCGTAATAGCAGCTTAGGTTATTTTTTTAAGGTTTTATAATATATTTAAGGTCAACATGGAATCCATACAGATACATTTGGAAAATTGTTCAACTTAGTTAATTTTTAAAATAAAATAATTTATTCGTGCGCTTTAATGGTGAACACATAACAGATAAGATCCAAAGTTACTAAAGTCTAATAATAATTGATAACAATAATTCTGTAAATAATAGCAGTCACAATCTCTCACTTTAGTAGCAAATGAAAGAAAAGACATAAAACACTTTTTGAAAACAATTCAAATTAAATTAAATGTCTAAACAAAGGTATATTCTTTTGCCACATTTTTAAATGTGGCAAAAAATTAAAGTAATATAATCTATATTAGAGAGTCAAAATCATTGTTTTCTTGTTGTAGCGAAACTTATTGCTTTACTTATAAACAATTATTTATAAAATTTACAGTAGTATTATTTATACAATGAAAGTCAAACCGCAAAAATCATTAGCATTAACTGAATACAAAAATGCATATCATATTATATCAACAATAGTTGTTAATGTAGTACTACTTATAATAATTAACTTGTCAAGGCAAAGATAATTATCACAAATTATATAAATACTGTAGAAAACCCCCTACAACACCGATGACAAATAATGATAAATAAAATAAAAGAGTGAATTTCAATTAGTTTGCAGATTCCCATTGAAAACAGATTTCAAATACTATTCCAATTACTACTTATTGGTTTTGTTCCGTCTCTTGAATCAGTGCTTTTCAAACTGTGGCGCGCAGTTCCGTTAGTGAAATATAGTATGTCGCAGGATAGGGGATAGGATAAACTAGGCTGTTGTATAATACACAAGTAATTACAATACCTATCAACTTAATTTTTGTTTTATTTCTTAGGAGTTAATAAAAGCGTAGAAAGTACAATATTTTTTAAACCAATAAACCTACTATTAGCTATTTTCTTTTGTCTTATTATTAAATAAGAAAATGTAATAAACAATTTTGAAAAATTGTTGGTTCAAAATATTTAGTTTGAATTGAAAACGGAGTTAACTCAAGCTACTCATCCAATATCACGATAAAGGTGTATTAATCTACTAAATAATATTATGTTGTATTCTTCACATTATGCATTGTACTACCTGTCAATTTTTTTGTTTAATAAATAAGATCTAATAGTCAATAGTGCACTCTAATAATTTATTTAACAAAATTTACATTTACATTATTACACTGATTTATCCTCCTCAGATCGAGATGCTAGTAACAAAGGAGTGGTAAGTGTTAAGAATAACCAACGAAATTATCCTGCATCTGTTGTAGGTTCTAGAACCGTAAATGATGAATTCTTAGGGTTCAGTGGTGTTAACAAAAAGTGTTGGCTACATGTCAGTCGTGTCTCTGCCAATGTAACGGAAAACACAATTTTAGCTTACCTGAAATCAAAATTTCCTCAAGATACGTTTTCGTGTAGTAAACTCAATACGTATAATGATGTCGCATCATTCAAAATTAGTGCAGATTATTCTTTAAATAATAAATTACTAGAATCGTCATTTTGGCCTAGGGGCGTAACTATTCGGCGTTTTAATTTTTTTCGGGGCCCAAGAAACTTTCTCGGCCAAGATAGATAAGTTTTCAATTATTGACCAGGATAAGTCTTCATTGCTCAGAAGATGCCTAGATAAATCGGTAAAAATTTATTTACAGAATTGTGGTGGTATAAGAACTAAATTGAATGATATTAGCAATAAATAATGTCAATGACTGTTTTTATGACATCATAGTTTTTATAGAAACTTTTTGGGACGACAGCATTCATTCTAGCGAATTGCGATTCTTCAATTACAATATCTTCCGTTGTGATAGAAGTACAAATTCCAGTCATAAATCAAAAGGTGGTGAGGTTCTTGTTGCTGTGAATAAATGCCTTTCCAACTGCATTCATATTGTTACAGTTAATTCTGTGGAAAATGTTTTTCTTAAGTTAAATGACTATATTCTAGGTGTGGTCTACTTGCCTCTTGACTCTCCTATACAGTCATATGTTAATTTCTGTAATATCATCGATGGCATATCGGATAATTTTCTTTTATCCAAACTAATTATTTGTGGCGATTTCAATCCACCAAAAACTGAGTGGAACAGTTAATTCATGGGACAACCTATCTAGCAAAACACAATCAATTTCTGACTGTATGACATTACATAATCTCATTCAGCATAATCACATTCCGAATAGTCGCGGGATTTTTCTTGATTTAGTTTTTACCAATATAAAAGAAATCGTTATTGACATCCCCGATGATCTATTATCAATTACGTCTGTTCATCATTTTGCCTATTCAATCGACATACCACTCAGGGACTCAAATCTGCCGCTTTTGGAATGCAAAAACTTTATTTTTGATTTCAAAGCCGCTAACTATGAAGATATTAATAGGAAGTTATCCGAAATTGATTGGATAGATATTCTGAATTGTGAAGACATCAATATAGTAGTCGATAAGTTTTACGATTCTGTATGGTGAATTACACTCTATTTCGCCGCCTTACATTTCGCCGCTTCCTTTTTCGATGCCTTTTATTTCGTCGCCTTCCATTTTAAAATAAAATAAATAAATTTAAAATAAAATTTCAAGATATTCTACCGGTTGTGTTCTAAAATTTAACCGCATTAGAGTAGAAAGAGTAGAAAATAGGAGAAAATTGCACCCGTAAGTGTAGTAAAAGGGGATGATTGATTTTTCATTTACTGATTTTTCACTTGTGAACTTATTCTGTTGAAACTGGGCATTTATGAGAACTCTAAATCGAGCACATTAATTAATTAACCTCAAAAAATTACTACTAATTAGGTAGTAATTAGTAAAAATTAATCACTAAAAATTAAAAAATTAAAAACTTTTTAATAAAAAATTAAACCTCAAAAAGAAAATTAAAAAACATTAAATAAATATATTATCTATATTATATACTATATTATTATAAATCAAAATTAAATTATTATTTTAAATAAATTAAAAATGGCGGCAAAATAAGAAGCGGCGATTTTATAGGCGGCGAAATAGGCAAAAATTTGGCGGCGAAATAGGAAAAAATTTGGCGGCGAAATGAAAAGCGGCGAATTGTATAAGCGGCGAAATGAAATTGTACTAAGCGGCAAAATAGCGGCGATTTTATAGGCGGCGAATTGGGGTGTTACCGTATGGTGCATTATTTCTACTTTGGTACCCCGCAAGAAAGTTTTATCTTCTACCTGCGTGAAGCCAGCACCCCCACTTTTTCCAAATGAAAAATAAAATAGTTATGAATTTTGTGTAAATTATATGTAAATTTTGTGTACAAAAAGAAAATTTTGTGCTTTTATTGTTTCAAAGTTATATCCATTTTAATGGTGGGGTGCTGGATTGACGTCAAGCTAGCACCCCCACTTTGCAACAGTAACGCTACACAAAAAATAAATACACCAAAATGTTGTGTAATTTATGTGTAAATTTTGTGTACAAAAAGAAAATTTTGTGCTTTCATTGTTTCAAAGTTATATCCATTTTAATGGTGGGGGTGCTAGGTTGACGTCAAGCCAGCACCCCCACCATTAAAATGGATATAACTTTGAAACAATGAAAGCACAAAATTTTCTTTTTGTACACAAAATTTACACATAAATTAAACAACATTTTGATATGTTTATTTTTTGTGTAGCGTTACTGGTTGCAAAGTGGGGGTGCTAGCTTGACGTCAAGCCAGCACCCCAACCATTAAAATGGATATAACTTTGAAACAATGAAAGCACAAAATTTTCTTTTTGTACACAAAATTTACACATAAATTACACAATATTCTGATATGTTTATTTTTTGTGTAGCGTTATTGGTTGCAAAGTGGGGGTGCTAGCTTGACGTCAAGCCAGCACCCCCACCATTAAAATGGATATAACTTTGAAACAATGAAAGCACAAAATTTTCTTTTTGTACACAAAATTTACACATAAATTACACAATTTTCTGATATGTTTATTTTTTGTGTAGCGTTATTGGTTGCAAAGTGGGGGTGCTAGCTTGACGTCAAGCCAGCACTCCCACCATTAAAATGGATATAACTTTAAAACAGTAAAAGCACAAAATTTTCTTTTTGTACACATAATTTACACATAAATTACACAACATTTTGGTATGTTTATTTTTTGTGTAGCGTTACTGGTTCCAAAGTGGGGGTGCTAGCTTGACGTCAAGCCAGCACTCCCACCATTAAAATGGATATAACTTTGAAATAATAAAAGCACAAAATTTTCTTTTTGTACACAAAATTTACACATAATTTACACAAAATTCTTCACTATTTTATTTTTCATTTGGAAAAAGTGGTGGTGCTGGCTTGACGCAGGTTTATCTTCTAAATTAATATCCTAAGTGGTTTTCGAAACACTTATTGAACTTATCATAAAGAAAAAAATATGGCATAAGGAATACAAACATTCTCGCTGTATAAATGATTATAATACCTTTTGTGTGCTTCGTGAACGAGCTAAAAATCTCACTCGGGAGTGTCATTTAATCTATATTGAAAAAACTGAAAACGCCATTATGGAAAATCCTAAATTCTTCTGGAAATATGTGGACGAGTGTAACAAAACTAGGGGCTATCCTGGTAGCATGTTCTTAGGTAGCAATGTTAGCAACTCGGGACAAGAATGTGTTGACTTATTTGGAAAACACTTCTCAACAGTGTATTGCACTGATAGTCAGGTCAACTTTCAGTATATTAGTACAAATAAAATTGATTGTAACAGGTTGGATGTAACCGACGATGATGCTGTTCAGGTAATGTCCAGCTTACCAGACAACATGAATCACGGCCCTGCTGGCATTTCACCGTTTTTTCTTAAAAGATGTCTTAAGAGCTTAAGACACTATCAAACCCTATTTGCACTATTTTCAAACAATCGTTATCTAGTGGAATTTTTCCCAATCTCTGGAAAACTAGTTTTATTACCCCAATATTTAAAAAGGGCAATCGTTGCAATATTGAGAACTACAGAGGAATTTCAATTCAATCTGCTTTGATTTGTGACATATTGTGTTATTTTAACTAACATACCTTTTTTTCATTTATCTATTTCCATAAGTCTAACCAATTGATAAAGCATCAAGATTAAAAATAGAAAAAAAAGCTTACAGCCTGAACTCCTTTTCTTATCTAAATGTTTTTTTGAACCGAGGTAATTGCTTGGATTGAATGTAATGTAAAACTATTTCAAAGACAAATACCATTATTGAAATTGCATATCCAATAAATAGTAAGTAAAAGCTTCCTTGAAGTTTGGAAACTGTCAATTTTTTATGTTTCTTCGTCGTCCATGAATAAGTTAAGTAAAAATTGTGCATATATTCCAATCCAGTTTTTATCTTGATTACATTGTACCAGTGTATAATCATTCCGTGATTGACAAACATTGCAGTGTACTTATCGATTATGTTCATCAACAATGGATTAAGTTTAATTGGAAAAACTAGGTAGCTATTACTAAGATATTGTGGTAATACTCTTAAATGGTTTTTACCAAACAAATCAAAATTATCCGTTTCGGTTACATAACTGTTATCCAAGGATTTAACAAGAATAGCGTACTTGTTTGTTCGAAACGCACTATTCTTTTGACTGGCAGGAAAATTAACATATCTTTTAGATAATTGATTTAGTGCTGGATTTGGAGAACTTTCCAAGAATGATATTATAGTATCGTCGTAATCGTTCCAAAATATTTTTTGGTCAATCATGTCTTCGAAAGTATTTATCGGTTTAGTGTACCTCGGTTTTGCTAGTAAACTTGATAGTCCTGAAGAGTATGCAGTGATTAATAACCAAGCCTGAATACTTATCAAAGTTAAAATGAATCTCAAATGAGTGTGACACAAATTTGCCTTAAAATGTTGGAAGTGTCCAAAAGTGTTTGTCTGAATAATATCAAAAAATGAATCCGATATATCTAAGTATGGATGTTGCACTATTTTCATTGTTTGGTAACATTTTGCTATCGCATGGAGAAGAATAGTTAGAAATATCAGTATGCACAAAATATAGATCCATAAATTCATTGTTAATGGCTGGAAAACGTACATCAGTTCTGGTAACGTTTGAGATTTTGGTACCAAATACGTAAGACAAACTTGACCATGAGGATATGCTCCTGAGAGATTAGCACGGTAAACATGATCTTGAAAATGTGAACACAAGCTAATGTCGCTTACATTCATTATGACGTTATTAATAGACGTCGACCATAAATCAAAGGTTTCATTGGCCACAGACATGTTAATGTATTCGAGGGTAATGTTTTCTAAACGAGATATTTCACTAATTATCCAATATTCAATTCCGTCGTACGCTTTACCTTCCAAATTCAAATAAACATATGGTTTGCAATCAAACGCACTAACTTTAAAAGTTAAATCGTTTAGAATTTCCGAATATGTAATGTTCATAATAAAATCGAACTTATTTAAGATTACAGTTTTTCCTGAATTCCAGGAAAATATCACTGTATTTTTATTTAACGATACCACCTCCAATTTTGAAATAGCTTTCTCCTTATTATCTTCAATTACCATAACGTTGACGCAATATTTCCTTCTATCGATTGTGTTTATTTCTGTTGTCCAGAAAGAGTCGTCAGATTTGAAAAGTATTAAAATTGGAATAAAACGGAGGAAATTCTTTGAGTCGTCATTGTAAATACTTTCAATAACACTTACATTGTCGGTATTGATAAGGTATCCATTGCACTTTGATAAACTTGCAGTACTTCCAATAACGTCTTGGTATCGCAACGTTAACATTGGAAGACTTGTTCCTAATAAAGCCGTGTCAAAATAATTTGAAACAGTTTTGCCATTTGTTATGTAACAAATGCAATAAGGCGCTTCAAACGAATAATTAATTATCTTACTCATGGTAGATATTATTGAAGAATCATTGAAAGAGCTCACAGTTGAAAATAAAGCAAAAAGGAAAAAGACTTTCATTATCTTAATATAATAGTATATGTCCACTAAAATTCTGAATTGGTTAAACCATACACTTTAATATATGGTTCTTAACTTCCTAATTATAAAACATTATAAATATTATATTACTTCAAAAAGGATATTAATTATAGTGAGTGCAAGTATGGCTTGAAATTAAGTACAAAAGTTTTTCAGAATTAAATACACTTTTCATGTTACAAAATTATCAATTTCACTTTAGTAGTTAGTTAGCACTTACAAATAATTCATAAATAAACTTCATAGTTTAATAAATGTGATGGATATTTAATTCGCGTAATAATAGTTTAAAACAATAAAATTTATAACTCATATTTGGCATCAGTTTCAGTATAGAGCTAGTAATTTGTAAATAAAAATTATTAGTTATGTTGTTCAATAAAAAACCAATTAAATTAGAATTTTAATTGGAACTAAATCAGGAATCGATGAAACGTGAGCTATTCCATAGAAAAATATTTTTAAATTAAATAAATTGAAATTACATGATATTTAAGCTCAGGTTATAATTAAAATACTATACAAAAAGGAAAAACTGAAATCGCAACTTTGCATGCAAAATTCTGCTGAAATATTAACAATTTGAATAAGGTACAATTTTGTAGGTTATTACATTTTTTATAAAAATGTACTATTATTTACACACCACTACTTATTTTCAGTTTATAAAAGCGCAGAATTATTTTGTAAAAAACTGAACGTAAATCAACTCTATTTTTTTTATTGCCGAATGTTGTCAATTTTAAAATTGTTGTAAAAGGTTGATCCAGCCTTTTTGTTTAAAACACTGCAAATTATAATTGGTTTCTTAAATAAGTTTTGTTTACTAAATTCTTACACATAGTTAATTAATTTTACACCTTTATGTTTCTTGTACGAAGAAACTTAATAATAAAATCCTAATCATCACTCATGCACTCATCACAATTTATACCTTGTTAACAGGTGCATTGAATTTCAGTAAAAATAAGTTTTCCCTTCACATCTACTGCGCAGAAATTTGGCTTCGTCCGGTCATCTAATTTTAAATTCACTTCACCTAAATAACAAATTGAAGTGACATGATTTAGTTTAAACCTATCATATTACGTAATAAATAATAAGATTTAGGTTTGCTTGTCGAAAATTATACAAAAACAATTCGATTATTTAAATTAATGGCGTCTGAGCTAACAGCAGTTTTAACAAGTTTTTCTTCATAACAGTTTTTCTTTCTTTATTTGCGTTTTTTTTTTTACGTCTTCCTCGTATTTTAAAATTTTAATAATGTTATTTTTGATTTAATAAATAGTAAAAATAATTTAGTTTTTTTTGCTTTATATTTTTATTCGTGCCTCCTTTTAAGCATTTTCGCCTCTAAGATTGAGAATCACTGTTTTACAAAGTGCAATAAATTTTAACCGCAAATTAAATTTAATTGTAATAAGTGTTCTACATAAAAAGTGGTAAAGTTTCCTACATCGCATTGCAACTTCTTTATGAATGACTATAAAATAATTCAAGTTTAAAATAAATAATTAATACGAAGTAATTCTTTACAAGAGTAATTTTGTGGTATTTCCACGAAATTATATCCTTTTTTTCTTAAAATGTAGATTGCAATAATTACTAACGTTCTCGTTTATTTGTTGCAAAATTATTGTTACGAAATTGTGGTTACTTTTTAATGTTTTATTTAATTAATTTTTAAGAGTTAAATTGTAACATCAATTATTATTTTTAGTCTTTTAGCAAATAAAAAATGATAGCTTGATAGGTATATTAATAATTACCTACCTATAATTATTAATAAGCAATAGCATTAAGACATAATTATCATTATTAAAAATGAGGAATAATCAATCTTACCGACAAAAACTACGTGAACTTTGTGAAGAATAATCAAGTTTTATTACAAGCAAATATTTCTTTACAAGATGATTAAGATAATAAATTTTTACATTTATAGATATGTACGTATGTACCTATTATAAATATAAAAATTGCGTACAAAACTGTCTAATTTATGATTTCTGCAACCCACCTTTGATTGGTTCATTTATTTATTACCAACCTAAAAGGACTAGATTTTTGGTGTACACCCACAGGGAAGTAGAGGAACTTTCGAGGATTTCAACTTCAAAAAATGAAAATTTGGAAATGAATGATAAATTGGTGCATTTTATCTCTTCCATTTGTGCCAATATAGATCTAAAATCGTGAATAAGATCAAAACAACGTTTTAATATAACTTTTGAATTTAATCCCTGATCTGATCATTTTTAGTTACATTATTTGATCAAATAAACAAATAAACTAATTGTTAATGGCAACACCTACATAGTTATATTTACAGTATAAAAATCAAATTATAACAATAAACGATTTGCAACATTAAGTTTGTGACTATAAATAATTCATAGTAATAATTAAAATTATAACTTATTTCTCTTCAATAAAGCTTCCAGAAATCATAATAAACGTTACACCCATTTTTATTAATAGGATGGCAAGAAATGTTGTAATTATTTTTTTTAAATAGACATGCATAATGATTATACATTTTTAATTATAAATTAAAAATATTTTTAAAAATTTCCTGAAATTTAATTTTCAAACAATGTCTTAATAAATATAATAAAAACACGACACTTTTCTTTCATAATTTATAATTAAAGCATGTTGGTTATACTTACCATAATTATTTAAATTTAAGTAAATTGTCTAAATTCACTGTAATTTCCCTGATATCATTATCATCTACATGGAGGTATAAATTATTATTAGTAATTTATATTAGATAATGATATGTAAAAAAGTAGCTACAGATTAGACAATTAAAAATAGCCAAGGTTTTCAATTTATAAATGTAAATTAATTATTGCAAAAATTTAAAAGAATTACGTAAATGTGAGATTTAATTAATATTTATTACGTTATTGTTAATATTTTTAGAACTGTCTACGACGGTTTCGGCAAAAACGGTTAGTATTTTCTTTATTAAATCTTTGAAATTAGTACCTATTAACATCTTCAAATGCAACAATGTAAATAATTATTATTTAATAACAATAATTAGAACCCGGATTTTAATGTAGGTACAAGAATATGATAAACTACAATACAAAATGCATGAAATGCACAAAAAATATGTAAGTGATTCTCAATGGCAAAATCTTTCTTTTCCGGGCAAGAGACGGACTAGCCATGTGGATAACGTGAAAAGTGTTCAGTATTGTTGTCTTTTTAATTAACAAAGCACTTAATTTAATGTACTGAAAAAAAATCTGTTGATTTTAATCAGCAATTTTATGAAAACATTAAGTTTTAATTAGTAATTACCCCGTTTTTATTAAATTTAATTTATTAACTCACTTTTACTGATCTTTTACAGAACATTTTGTTACACTTTGTTAGAAAATAACATCCATCCACGAGCTCGATAAACTTGCACAATTTTTAATGCAATTTATAGTTTTACTTTTATTTCAATTAAAAAATTTTCTTTTTCCTTTTTAATAACTATAATAATAAAATCTTGTTAGCTTCTTTATTTTTACTTTCACTTTAATTAGATAATTTTTTTATCAATTTTCCTAAACCTTCTTCAACTTTCCAGTAATTAATACTTAAATACTTCAAGTTTTTATTAAATAATAATCATTCAATGTTAATATTTTCATAAAATTACTGAAGGGGTGAGCCTATCTCTTGAAATCATACTGTAATTTTGAGAATCTTCTTTGATAATAATAATGAAAAAAATTGCATTCCTACGAGAGACTTGATCATTTGTATTAATATCTCCCCTTAATTATTTTAGATATTATGTAGGTAAGTTATTGCATGTATTTTTTTCATGTGTTTTATTTCGAAAAAAAGCAATTCATCTGTAATTTTTGTTTTTTCTTTCTGAAATATAAATTAACAGGACATAATATTATGTAGACTGCATCGAAACGATGGTCAGAAATTAATCCTTTTTTGGGTTTTGACCGAGGATCACATGTACATTGCACCGATGGTCAGATGTCGATTGCACCGATAAAAATAATTAATCCTTTTAAGTAAACGACTTATCACTAAGCTTGTAGGGCTTACCGTTATGTTTTTTACTGAAAATAAAGTAAGAATATACACAAGGAGTTTCTCTTAAAACTATTGAAAACTAAAAGAAAATTTCATCAAACGTATGAATTTAATTTAAGGTTTTAAATTGATTTATCGATGATGGATGATAATCAGACACAGTTGCATTGTCAAAATCGACTTTACGCCTTCTCCGCTTTGCTCCGAGAAGGCTCCGAGCCGTTTTGGCTAACGCTTTATTAGCTAATAATATATCTGAGGGCCTTCCTACTATATAGGCAAAGGTGCTCCTGAAAAGGGGTCAGATCTTACTTTGTTTTTTGTCAAATTTAAGTCAAAAATACTCATAAAAAGTAAAATTTGTTCGACGTTAACTGTACAAAAGTGTAGGTACAACTAAAAGTGCTTCAAAGATCGCCACTTTACGAGCGTAAGAGTATAACTGAGTGCATGAACGGGTGACAGAATAAGTCAATAGAGGTGAACATTGAATGAAAATTGTCAACTTTAAATCATTTATTGACTAAACTAATTGATATTGGTGATTCATCTTTACCTTAAATGCTTCATAGCATTTAATTTTACTGCTGGTAGCCACAACAGTAGAGTGATGTAATCGCTGGTTGAGTATAGAGCGGAAAATTCTGAGTTCAAATCGCGCAGAATTTCTTGGTTCGGCCTTCCGGTGGGCATCCACACTTCTGTGATGATCCCTGATATTTGTGTTGACATCATTACTGTTGATACGGCTGCGTCACACACGAGAGTTTACAAGACAGGTTAGGTAGGCAAGGAATGAAGCCATAGGCTTTCTAGGCCTGTAGAGCTGTAATATATTATATTGCTATTTGATATATTTTCTAGCATCCTAGATATTGGAAATTTTTAAAATCCGAGTTGGGGATAATAAACGATTCCCTAAAATTGGTGTTATAACCAAATTAATAATAAATTTTGTTTTTAGAAATAAATCAAATTTTCCATTAGTTGGGAATCAAATGTCCCCCATAAGATTCTCGCTTCTTAGGTGTTTCTTGATACTCTACATTATATCAATGTAATTTTTCCCATGCTGTACGGCTGATGCCATCAACAGAATTGCCTAACACTTTTCCTTTCAGGAAAACAAAAATTTTTCGTTGTTTCCTTTCAATACACTCACAACACGTAATAGTTTATTTTTCTTAATTTATATGATGTTTATTAGCGAAGTGTGTACGAATATTTTAAAACATTGTATGTTTTATAACAATGGTGAATATTTAAACAAAAAATCTAATATTTAATCAAAAAATTTTGTGCGAAATCGTTTATAACAAAAATAGTTTTCCACTGACAGTAAAATATAACAATAAAAAAAAACGATTTTGAATTCAATTACTAAGGCAAGTAGTATTATAAAAATTTCAGAAAATATAATAAATTTTGTTGAAATTATGCTGTTGAGCAATTTGAAAAAGATTATTTTAAAATTTTCTTTCTGAAGTTTCTTTTTAGTCAAATTTACAAAAATGTTGTGACATAACACGACATAATCCTCCTTAAACGTTCTACAATCAACAAAAGTATTTATGAACAGCCTAATTACCCATGTAACAGATAATGTTGACGTAATATTAGGCCAATATCAAGATGTAAACATTTTCCAATATTGGCTCAATATTGGACCTATATTTTTAAATATCAGCAGACAATATCGATTACCAATATTGGTGCAATATTGCACTAAGCTCCACCCAACATTAATGCAATATTGATTTTCTATATTACCTCAATATTAAAAACAATATTGGGCCAAAATTAGCTGAAACTTGCATTTCAATGCAAATATTGCGCCAACATTGTGTGCTACATGGGTAGATGTCTGAGTTAAGACTCAGGCAATTGCTCGGTATTTAACTAAGGAAGATATATTTAAACCCCATTTTTCAAAAATTCAAACTAACAGTTAATATTAATTAGAACAACTTAAGTAAAAATAAAAAAAGAAAAAAAAATTATATTTAGAATAATGCTAAAAATGAATGATTTGGATATTAACTAGATTAAATTGAACGGTGTTGAACAATAATAATCGAAAGTTTTTTTTGATCTTTCGTCGTCGGCTGCCTGAAATACAAGCGATATTTAAAGCAATGAGTTTAAAACCTTAGATGCGATTATAAAACTTTTTCCGTGCTAGAAACCGGAAGGTTTTGTTTTCTTCGAGTCCATCAGACCCACCAGGTGTTTTTCAAAAAAACCATTTTAGTTATGGTAAAGAATCATCTCGTATTCACTTATCCATGCAAAACCGTTGCCTCAAAAATAAAACAAATGATGGGTAATGTAACGTGGTATAAAAGGTCAAAGATGTTGTACAAATTGCAGGCAGGGGTATCACAAAATCAACCATAAAATATATGGTTTTAGACAAAAAAAATACTAGATGCACCGAAACAAATTTTTCCATTAATTTGTTTTTTTAGTTTCTTATTAAATTATTTTCATCATTAGTTATGTACCCTGAATGACCCTAAAATGGTTTGGGTCAAGGTCATCAAAACTGCGCAAACGTGCGGCATTTTAGTCAGTCTTGCCAAGATAGCGTTCGCGAATAAGCGTTTGGTCATAATTTTTTGAATTGAATGTGTCGATGTGGATCTTCACTTTAGTTTTTGGAAGATCTTTTTGGTATCGAGAATTATATGTGAACATGCAGTGGCAGATTATTATTTTAATATTGCTTACAGAGTTTTATACCAAAATTTTTTTCGTACATCAGTTGAAATTCTATCATATTGTTCAAAAAATGATCCATATTCTTTAAAAAAAAAACATTTAAGAAGCATTTGTGTAATATCTAGCCAGCAGAGAATTATATTTTGTTCACTGCACAAGACGATAAGATTCAAATCAAAAGTTATAATATTGAACTTGTGAGAATTTCAACTTTTTGTCTTGTAATTTTTAAGTTATGCAAAGTTCAATATTGTCATTAAGAGACTACATACCACAACGTATTTTCCTAATGATAATACATAAATATTATTTTTTGGAAATGTCCAAGAAAACTTGTAAATGTAACTTGAAAACTATTAAATAGTAATTAAGCAAGTTTTTTTACTTAAAATTTAAATCGTTCAGTTTTAATTATAATTTATTAGAAAAGTATGTTTTTTATGCATTTTTTTAATAAATATTATTAACAATACATTTTAGTTCTTACAAAAGGAATTTTTCATGTAACCTTATGTATTTTTTGCTTATTCATTTCAATGAATTCGGGAACGGTACACTCTATAAATGTGTCATTTTTATAAATCATTCTAACCTAACATTCAAATTTTTATATTTTTTTAATTTTCTCGCTGAAGTTAAAGGTGATTTTCTTAATAGATCCAAAATGTTAAAGGTAGTAGATGGCGTGATAGTACAAAATCTTAAAAGTCTTAAATCTTAAAACTTAATATTATAAAATTTTAAATTTTAAATGTAGGTGGCGTAATACATTCCCCAAACCAATCGTAACATCAAACCACGATCACGTGGTGAATATTATCCAATCGTATGAACAGAGAGAAAATGTCACTAGATGAGCGTGATTTATAAAAAATGTTCAGCCATTTCCACACCTTATCTAGTTTTAAACCCTTTTCCTCTTCCCTTCCTCCCATGAAAATGAAAGCACCTGGAAAGCAAAAAGCAAACAGTGAAGTCTTCGGCTGCTTTTTTCAAGTTTTTCTTTATAATATAAAGGATATCTTAAAAATATTGCTCTAATCCACCTGTTTTATATTGGAACTTTTTCGTATAAATATAAGATTCAAATATTGTCAATGACCTTAATGTATCAAGAAACATCTAATTTTGTTTAAGAAAAGTTCTAAAAACGTTAAAGTTTAAACATTTTAATGCTAATATGTGTGTATGTATGATGAACACGTTTTAACGTAATTATTTATAATTAACATTAGACAACACAGCATTCATTTTTGACCTATTTCAATTAATACGACATTTACAACCTTGTATACAGATTTGCTAAATTTGATTGATCAAATTTGAACTACTCCAATAAATAATATTGGAAAGCCTTGAAATTTACACAAACTTAAATAAATTTTTGATTAATATTTGATAATAATTTGCATAAAAATGATTTCGACTCTGATTGTACCAATGTACCTATTTATTTTTGTGTTAATTACTTGTTATGTTTTGTAACCTACGATAAGATCACCATTGAACAAATTAAATTGTCTTGTTAAAATTAAAATAATTTGATAAAATTAATATTTAGTAAACATTAATTAAGATAGACTTGTCAGTGTTTTCTTATATTGTACACCTGTAATTTATAAATAGAAATGCAGTAGCTTAGCTTGACAAATATTTTTGGTTTTTCTGCTTTTCCATATTGGTTAACATTGTTTTGTGCCCTCTATAATTAATTATCTTCTTTAATCGTCTATTGTAATACCTTTTTTTAAGTTTAATTTAAATTCCTTTATGGTGCTGAAATGATTTAATTTTAATTATTATGTGATACGGTTGATTCACTCTGATTAATTTGTCTAAAGGTTAAATAAAAAACAACATGAAAAACAATAAACTGAAACAATAAATCAGAAAATAAAAATTTTGTTTATATATCCAAATCAAATAAATAAACAGAAGATGATACTACTAAATTGGAAATTTAGTACAAATTGCTTTTAATTCGTATGACTGCTTTGATGATCCACCCGATATCTAGACATGAGTGACTAGGTAAGTGTGTACTAAACAAGAATATATGTACTAGCGCGTTAGTCTTCCAATAAATAATAATAAACAGGTTAATAGGTATACTTAAATCCAAAATAAATAAAAAAAAAAACTACATTGGAAGATGAGCTGACCAACATCAACACCTCAAACAAATTCCAAAATACCATCCATACAAATAATAATGTAAGGGTGGGTTTGCGCTGTTACTGAAGTGATAACCGGACAATTTTGACATAAATCTATATCAATTTTTAAGTTTTTAAAATTAGCAACGTTTAACCAGATGAAAAATATTGCAATAAGTTGTGCAGTAGTGGTTATCCGTGACGAAATTATCATCTGTATCATCTACCACATAAGAAATGTAAACATACTAATTACAATGCCGTTACCATCATCTAGTACATATTGCCATTTTAAATAAGTTAATTAAATATAATTAAAATTCATAAGTTTGTAATAAATTTAAGAATCGCATCGAGTACCTACTTTTTATCAACTTTATCGAAAGGGGCGTTTTTTAATTTCAAACTTATTATTAAATTCAAGTGTCAAGGTAAAAATAGTGCATGAGAAATACAATTAATATTAATTTCGAAATCGAATTATGAAATCGATACTACAAGTCCTAATTTTAACACAAAGTATTTAAACAATGTTTGTGTTAGGTATTATAATATTAAACCGGTGTTTAAAACATTTTAAGTTTATTGTACCTTATTTCTTTAAGTACTTAAAAAATTTACAAGAAAAATACTAAAAAATTTTAAAAAAATATCATTTATAAGTAATTTTTTCAGTAGGTTTATTGATGAATGATAAAAGGTAATTTTAAATTTAATTGTTTCTGATGTAACAAAGATGCCCCTAGCAAGGTTAATAAAATTAATCACGCTTAGTCACTATTGTTATGGAATAAATGAAAGAATTGGGTTTGTGCTCACTCTTCACTAAAGCTTGCGTCCAGCTTCTAAGATATGCAAAATTTTGCGTAGTAAAGCTCTAAATTTTAATTGTATTTAAACAACAAATGTTTTTATCTTAATTGGTGGTTTACGCATGATTAGATTGGATTTAACAAGAATAAATTTAATTGCCTCTTATTGAGGGCGAGTACTATTTTTTAACTGCAAATCAAGACGCACTTCACTTTGTATATTATACCTAATAAAGTTAAACAAAATAAAAGTGTTAAGAGAGCAAGCAATCCTTTTTATCGCATGTAAATTTGTATGTTTTATTACAGTTTGCTTCTGAATTAGTAGCAGTGATAAGTACCTAATTAGTTGCGTTGTATAAATCTAAATTTTAAAATGGGTAAGCTATTTTTAAGGTACCTCATCAGTAAATGAAATAATAAAAATTACTTAATGTGCTTTTAAATGTGTAAAATAAATTTGATATTTTATGACCTTATTGTTTAAGATTAATTTAATTAGAATAATTTTGATTGTTCATAATACAAATTTTGAAAATTTTCCCGACATGTGTATGCTATGTAATTCATCCACACTTTGATATATTAAACTGTTTATGTCGTAACTTCGAATTTGTTTATTTAAAATTGTGGATCCATAGATATACAAAAAGGATTTAAAAAATATAATTAATTTTACCTAATTACGACATCCAATAGACACTGAAGACGAATGAATTGCATTAAAAAGGGTCATACTTCTCAAAATTGTAACGTTCTTTAATTACAAAGGTACATAATATAAAATCCTTGATATTTATTAAAAAGGTATACTATTTATTTATTTTGCAAATTAGCACGTCAACTTTAAATTATATTAACACCTCCAGATTTGATAACATAAAAAGTGCCGAATTTAAAATATTGCGTAAGTTTGTGACCACAGGATAATAAATTTTATGGTGATCTCTAAATTATGTAGCATTTCGATCATAAGTAAACTGCGATAAAAGTAAATAGGCATGTTATGTAAAAAAACTTGCAATAGTATTTTGTATAGGTTGTTAACCCACAAAACCATTCACTTAAAATAAATTGGTATTATTACTAATTGACTATGTTTAATCAGGTATTTAAATTGTTTATATTAAAAGTACTTCACGAAATTTTAATGTTGCATTTACATTATAAAGAAATTAGTTCCAAATTATAGTTCTGCGTTAATATTACTATATTTGTTTAATTAATTGTAAAATTACTAAAAATAGGTTATACGGATTAACTTTTTCAAATAATCTTTTCGACAATTTCATTTCCTTTCACACATTTAACAAGTCTTTTGAAATTAATATTGCATAAATATAAAATATTTTTGATAAAAATTTTTATTCGTATCTACAGAAGTAGTGACTTTGTGAATCAAAATTAACGCGTTAAAATTGGTAATTTTTAGAGTAGACAGATAATAAGTAAGAAGGTGACGTTAAATGATAAAATGTGGGGAAGTGTAACGTTTTAGCGGAGCTTCTAATTAGTTAATTATGCCAAGCTGCTACTTATCAGATTTAACTATTTTTTACACATAGTTTTTAACCTACCTCTCACTGTTTTACCTGACCCACTTGAAAATTTTCTAAAACCCAAAAAAAAAAATTCTGATACATTGATGCACAATTTGAGAGGATCTTCAGATTAATCAGGGAATGTGATATTTTTTACACCTGTAGGGTGTAAAGTCGAAGTTTATATTCATTTAATGTAATAATTTGCTAGAAATCTCTCCCTATATATTCTTGCTATATTCCTACGTCACTGATAGCCTTTTTATTAATTTTCAACTAGAAAAGTTTACCACCGACAACCACATCACCATAACGTATTTATCAGCAATGATTTCCGCTCGAATTTTGACATTTGAGCACCGACGAAGTTCTGCAAAGTGTAGTTGCAGCAATTAATTAACGTATACTTATATTCTAGAAAGAATTTGGTATCACCGATAACGCCCCTGTACATTTGAATATTGAGAGTCTGGTTAGACCTAAAGAAGACATCAAAATAATACGTCTTGCTCCTTACTCTTTCTTATGAAATCCCATTGATCTGCTATGAAGTTTCTTTAAATCTTTAGTAAAACTTCATTTGTAAGGCAATATGCCTGAAATATTGAATTATAAACATGATAATGACCAAGAACCAACCATATTTGAATACATATTTTGGAAAACATTGATGATGTTGCATTTCAAAAGATGCCACTGAAACATCTTATTAGCTATGCAAAACCATATCAAGCAAAAAAATTAAGATATATGTATCAAATTTTGTTCATAAAAATTTTTACTTGTTGAAAATCTGTTTCCGTTTGCTACCAATCTGTTTTTGATTATTGGAAATTGATGTTGCTGAATTAACTTCCTCTAAATTTAAGAGCATATAGCTCCTCTTGTAATATTAAAAGCAAACCAACTACAAAATTCAAATCCAATAATATAATAATTTTCTAAGCAGCTTCTTTTTTTCTTCCTTGGTGTCTATCAACTAAAAAAATGTTGTAATTTAAAAATAGTAAAATAGTATACGCCCCACGTAGCACACAACATTGCGAAATATTGGCTAAATAAATTTCAAATTGGAGATGAGCTACAGGAAGGGGCCAGGGACTGGGCTCTAGGTCAGAAGCCCTATATTCGATTACCTACTCGGCTACAAAATTTACCGATTTCATTATGACCCTTTCCTCTTGAAAGGCAATGCAAACCACCCAGAGTAATTTGCTAAGAGAACCATTTAATTGAAGAAGAGAAGAATTTAATGTTAAAATTAATGGTCACGATGCTTCTGTCAAGAAGCGAAACAAGGAGGAAGGAAATTTCAAATATTGGCCAATATGATTTTGTTACCATTTTGTTATAATGATGCGATATAATACACAAAATTGTTAACCAATATAGTAACAATATTGAACCAATATTTGCGTTATATTACGCCCAAAATTATTAAACTAATATTGATAAAAGTATATTATTGCACCAATATTGTTTGCCAAAATTTAGCCAATATTTGGTTACCAATATTATATAGCAGCTAATATTAAAACTATATTGTACTAATATTTACCTATTGTGGTTGTCGCTATCCGACCACCGAGGAGATAAGAAATTCACCCATGAATAATGTACTCAACTTTGTTGAGGACTTGAACTTGTTGGGGTAAAACTAGGAATGCGAGGTACAATGGGCCAGGAGCCTAAGTGCAAGTGGGAGTAACTTTTACAGACCACATCTGTTCAGAAATAATAATAATACTTTTTGTGGTTGGTAATAATGAACGAAACAATAAAAAATAAACTTAGAAATGACATTGACTCTTGCGTCGGGTTAGTAACCCGTCGTAGTAAAAATGCAATGCCATGAAAACCATTTTATATAAATTTAATATATTATTATAATGGTCAGCAAAGAAGCTCAATGGGTTATAGTGTTATGGATGATGATGATGAAGCCAAAAATGTCAGTTAAAAACTTATCAAACTTAAACTAATTAACTCTGGGTATGCTTGGAGGGTATTCCATACCCCCAAAACCACCCGGTGAGCAAGATCAATTTAGTATGTGTTCTGTCATTGATTTTATTGAACCGCATCCGTTTTAAATTGATAATTTATTTATCATGGCATAAAAATCGAGAGGTATCACTGATGATATCGTTTGTTTTTTAGCGTAACTATTATGAGGACTACCATCAAACGAGAAGATCATAGTTGTTTGGTCTGCGGCCTCGCTCGAGAGAATTGTGACAAATAAGATACAAACGTTTTTGTCATGAAATGTTTTTCAAATAGGTAAACTTTTATAAAAGAACATACTATAAAAGAAAATTGCAATAGTGAAAAGTAACCATAAATTGAGAAAATAACACAAAAAGATAAAACAATCTCATTTTAAACATTAGAAGTTTTTAAAACAATAATAAATAATGGTATCATAGCTAACATCAGTTACCAGAGACTGCAAAAAAAAAGAGGAAAATGTTTGTATGGAATAAAATGACCAACAATTTAAACTCCAAACTGACCATCTCAATCAGAAGAACTATAATAAAATATAGAATCAAAAAACTCAAGAAATAAAAAGAGGAATGACATGAGTAGAAAAAATCTTGAAGTATTAGATGTGAAAATCATCTAAAAAAGATTGGTCTTGGTTTTTGAAAAATAAAAAAAAAAGAAATAAGAGAATTATAAAGCAAGAATACACATTGAACATACGAAGGTAAAGTAAAAAGTTATTGGCCTAGCACAGAGATGGCATTGCTAGCAATGGAATTTTTATTTGGTAATGTTGGTCGGCTTTTCACAGTATTAACGTTTTAACGTTACTTTACTTAACGTTACTTTAATAGTATTACGTTTCAACTTGATCTGGCATATATTTTTCTCTTGCGGCTTCTTAAAGTGAGAATTTTGCCTCAAAATGGCACGTTTGTGCAAAATTTCTTAAAATGGATAAACTACTTATTTATAGTTAATAAAAAAACTTGAAAAAATTAACAGCTAAATTTAAACTTGGTCTTACATTTCCTAAAGATGATCCACAGATGGCCAAAAACTGCAATCACAGATGAAAACATTAAAAAGGTACATAACATGGTATTGGATGTCGCCGATTTAAGATCTATAAAATAGCCTTCATTGAAGACATATCAAAAGAAAGAGTTCTGTTTTTCTTATCCTAAAAATAAACATAAGAAAGCTTTATGGAAAATGCCGCGTTTGTTGAAATCTATGTAAAAAAGGCAAATGCAAAAATGTATATTACAGTAATATTTGGACCGGTTTAAACAGAACTCAACGGATTTTGTATACGGATTTATTCCTATGGATAAGACGTGGGTACACCACTAGACACCGGAAAATAACAATAATCCAAGCAATGGATGGAATTCGGTGGTTCTGCACCAATAAAATTAAAATCAATTGCATCTGTTATAAGGTTATGGTCAGTAGTTTATAGAGTGTAAAAAAAATTATTTTAATTGATTACATTAAAAAAGATAAAATCACAACTAGAGATTATTATTATTAAATAGCGTAACAATTTATATAAGAATTTAGCTGTCCTTTTTAAGACATACAAAACCCATTTATTGAGATGGATTAATTTATACAGTAATCAAAGGTCAGAATTGCAAAAAAAAATTATTTTTTTGCCTGTTCACAAATATGTTTTAGCAATGAAAAAACTGAAGTACTTAAAGTATGAATTGTTGTAACATCCACTTTATTCACTCGATTTGGCATCTCCTGACTTCCACTTGTTCTCCAATTTAAAAAAAAATTATGGTTGAAAAACTTTTTTTAATCAATTAAAGATGTGATTAACAGTTGTAAATTAAATCTTGAGGTAGCCAAATGCCTCGTAATCTAATCAGTGAGCGTTCTGCTACTAATTAATTAATGATTTTTTGGTTAAACTAAACAGAGTATATTACGTGCCACGGCCGTGCCCATTTTTAAAGATCCTATGGACCTTAGGGCTGCACAGCAAGCATTAAGTAGCCAGTCTCCACGAGGCGGCCTTAAAAAGACAAACCTGCAAATTTCTGCAAGTTGTCACTAATGGCTACTAGCAAAACAGGTCAACAGATGAGCAAGAGGCAGTAGCCATCTTGGGCGCGACTGTAGACTGCTGGGAGAAATTTGCCGACTATAAAGAGTACCATACTACAAAATCACAGTCCTCTATAGTAAAGAGATTAGTAAGCTTTAGAATGAGTACTTGGTTGATGTCTTCTCGGACCGTAACTACAATGCAGAATATTCTAAGAGGTCCAATTGCTTTGCCATTATAATGACTTTTTGGACAAATATATCTGCACTGATTAGAGTCAGGGGGACGTAACCCAGCAATCTTTCCTTGGAAAATTGCCAGGGTTACAACCTCAAGTAAAGTGAATGCCAAAGTGGATGCCCAGGGAGCAGCTCTAGAGATGCTATTCCGGCAATAGCCCGCAAATCATTTCAAATGTCACTAACAATAAAGGTCAACAGGGTAGTGCTAGCGGTAGCTTTGGGCTACCTATGTGAGGTAGCTCAAATGGTTCAATTGGGCATTAGTTTATGACTTCCTTATTCTCCTGCAAAAGGATTCCTACCGCACTACACCTCAAGAAGCTCCAAATGGGACCGTACTGTGTCACTTTAGGTGGTGGATTTGTAGTGGCGTGTGCACTAAAAGTAGGTTTTGCAAGTTCTTGTAACAAGAAGTTGAGACTCTATGAGGAGGCAGTTCCTTTTTAGTACAGGCCTCAGACATTTGGCCTGTCTGTCGGAGAACCCTTTACCGAAAGCCCAACTTTGGTCTTGAGATATAGAGCAGAAATCTTAGCTCAATTGCTTTCTCTGAACCATGAATATTAAGGATCCATCTGGTATGGTATAATAAGCCGGCCGATAGCTCTCTAGGGAAAAGTTACAGTATAAATCTTAAGTTTACATACAGCAACTAAATCTAAAAGTTCTATCGTCTGTAAATGTGAATTTTGTAGACTTTCCAGAAACGCACTACAGGGATAAAGTCCATAAATTGAAGAAACAATGCATTAAGTGCATTAAACTGAAAGGTTCATTGCTAAGCCGGGAAAAAGAAGGTGATAATCAAGAAGTGGTTATATTTCGTCTTGAATTATTATATACCATTATTCATTTCATTGGGTTTCAGTAGTAAGTAATACATCTACCCGTTCTAAATTGCTTTCTCTATTTTTCTCTCTAGATTAAGCTGTATTTTATAGTTGCTCAAAAAAACTCTGTTTATGTTCGTTAGATCACTAATGTGATGACTAGTAAGTCATCTTGGCTTCGCCAAGTTCACGATATTAGGTACACAAAGAAGATTTACAGAAATAGTTTGTGCACTTCTTATCCTTCATTAAAACCTCCAAAAGTAACTGTTGAGGAAATAAAAAATTGATGCAAAATATCAATCGTGTTGATTGATTATTCAAATTTCAGTTATATTTATTTAAATATTCATAATTAATTTGTAAATTTATCAGGAAACGCTATTCTTTTGCAATTTTACAATCATTTAAATTTATTAACTGCGCCTTAAAAATAAAAAAATTTTATGTATTGTTGCCAAGGTTGTATGTTCATCTTCATCTTCCTAGGAAATTTATATTTTATTGATTTATATAATTTATAAATCTTTAATATCCTAATAAATTATAAATTAATAAGCATGGTTTGAAATTTATTGTTATTAATCAATGAAACAAAATTATTCAACGCATAATACAAATCTGTTCCTTATTTATGATTCTGTTACTCAAGAACCATAACAAATTTTTAAATCGTCATTGTTTATTATTGACACTATTGCGAATTTTATTTATCGGTGAAGCTAACACATCACATGCAGTGTCTTGACGTCTGCCTAATTTTTACCGCTCAAATTAAAAAAATTAGTGGTCCAGAAATTCTTTAAATTTGTTTAGTATAGGCTATACATATAACGTGAATAGGAAAACGGAAGATGGGCAAAAAATTCTGCTAATTATCACCATTCTACTTTCTCCATTTAGTTTTTTCTGGTTGAGAATTGGAACACTAATTTTATTAGTGGGCTAGGAGTACTTTCTGTAACTTGATAATATCAATGGTTTTATACTAATGTACGTAGTATGTAAATATCAAAAACTACTATAATAATAAATAATTAATAATTGTAACATACAGTTCCTTTTTTGGAACTTATTTTATTTACAAATTTTAGATAAACAAATAACTATAGGTACTGTATTGATTGTTTGCTACTTGCTCTTATGATACATTATTTTACATGATTGTATTAGTATTTCATTAATGCGCGTTTTTATCACATACTTACGATTTATTGGTTTGTAATTGAATTAGAAACGTAAATGTGATTTAACGTCTAAAAATTTTTTTATGATGCACATTTGCTATATTAATGGGGTAATTTCCCATGGAAGCAAGCTCATTAAATTGTTTTCATAATATTATTAAAATAATTGAACTGAAGTCATTTAAACACACGCAAATAATAAATACATAAAGTAAAATTATTAAAATATAAATTTATTTTGTTTAATTTAAATCAAATAAAAATACGAAAAATCGTTGGCTTATATTATTCTATATAAACGCTTTTGAAATAAACAAATACAGTGGTAAATTTAATTCACTTTTCAGAAGTCGTTTTTCACTTTTTAATTTTCGAAAAATATTTATTCTTTTTTTAATTTTTGTTTTTGTTTTAAATTTTGCTTTATTTATCAAGTTTTTTAGTTTATCAGTTTAGCATGAGGTCATTTTAATAAGATCGAAATAATATTACCGTAACCTATCGGATTTTTAAATTTTTTGTTAACTTTCAACCCCCCTTTAAAATTCAGAATCTTCATTTTATTCAATAAATTTTTGTTTGTTTTTAAAATCTGGATTAAAACTTCTTTAGCTAGCATAAAAAATTGTTTTCTTGTTTGCCCCAAATAAATGGTTAAATGTAAATTTTAAAATACTACTATTGCAAAAAAATCAAAACTGCACAAAAATGTTATAGTGCCCGATAAAAGGATCACCCATCAACAACCTGATTATTCACGAACACATTATAAGTACCTTCTATATAACAGTTTTGCGAGTTTCTAAACATTCATTCATTAACCACCGTTGGTGACCGACATTTTCATCTTCTACTTTTAGAAGACACTTCTTACTTTTGATTCGATACAAATTTTTGTTGTAAATATTTTTAGTGAATAAGTTAAATTAAGTGAACTTATCAGTGCGTTGTATTTTTTTTAAATCGAGTTAAGTTTACATTAAAAATGGATAAGGATTCCTCTGGAACAGGTAACACCAGCACAATTTTTTTATTTTAATTTTTCCAAGTTTACTTTAAAATTTTAATTTATAAAAGCATCTTTTTATTTCTTGTTATTCAAATAGCGTTAAATAAATTATTGCAAGGTGCACTTGACTCTGAATTTTCAGTGTCAGTCGGTTACATAATTACTACGTAAATAATAACAATTTTAATAATTTATTCCTGAAAATATGCTATACTTTGAGAAATAGGAAAAAGGAAAGAAAATAATTTGAAAGGAAAATAATAATATCAGTGACATTTTTGTTGTGACAAAAAGAGCATGACGCTTAAGTTTAGCTTTCTTTTTGTTTGTCTAATTATTTTCAATTTTCAATGAATTGCACATTGTCTTGTAAAATTGAAAAGTGGTTTGAAAATAATTTTTGTTAATTTATTTGTTTAAAGAACAATTTTGTTACTTTCAAATTTTTTATTATTATAGGTAGGTATACTTAAAAAGCAAGAAGTTTGTTACTTATTTCAATTTTTAAAACACGATTTCCAAATTTTCTTTATTTTTGTTCCACTAACTTGTTTCTGAAACTTTATGGAACGCATCTACCAGGGTCATTAATGCAATTATGCGGTTTTAATTTGAGTACTAATAAGTGCAAAAAATTGTATTATTAATTAGTAGGTATTAATTAGGTTCGTTTTTTTCTGCAAGAGTGCTTTAAATTTTTATAAATTCACTTTTAAAACGTTTACAAAATTTAATATAGGTACTTTTATTTAATGATTGTTAATCGGTAGTACCAAAAAGCTAGCTTTTATGCGAGTTAGTGACGTCAGTGTGCATTAGTTTAGAGTTTACAAATAATGATCAATTTACCCTCACCTCTCAAAAATTATTCATCGTGTCTTTCGAGTGACTATAAGAATATCTAAAAAATTTTAAATATGCATCAAATCACTCGTAAGCTTTCAATAATTTGTTACGCTATTGAAAATTGCAATAAAAACTGAACATGAATTTTGAACCTACGATTAAAATATTTTGATGTAGATTTTATTAAATAATTATAATAGAAGAGTGATAAATTATTAAAAAGTGTTTGTATTTCTAAGAAATACCCAGATTCTGTCATTCTAGAAAGAAATAACGATAGAATATTACTGCAAGAATTCAAAAGATTACTAACTGGCACATTACAATTTTTCACCTTTATAATGTATTAAATTTAAAATAATTTGATTGTCATGCCTAAAAATAGTTTTTAGTTAATAATTTATAAACAATTAAAGAAAATAGCTAAATTAAAAATCAAAAGATTTCATTTCAAACATTTCCGTTTTTAAAATGAAATGTTCAAATAGAAAATATTATCACACTCATAAATTTCATATCAAAAACTCAACAACATTGCAGTTTTCAGCCATAAAAATGCATACTTGAATAATTTTTATATTTTTTTTTGGCTAGAAACTTTGAAATGATAGTTACGCCAATTGGCCTTTCAAGTGTCAATATTTTCAAAGCAGAAAACAATAAGTATTGGTTGATTCTAAATTACATGCGTCGTTAATAATTATAATAGCGCCGTTCTACATTTATAATTGCATTCAGTGTCGTTCACCGTTGATTGAGCAATAAACCGCACTTGTTCCGTGTCCAAATATTACTTTTTTTATAAGTTTTTGTAATATCCTTTTACAGTGTCCAATGCATAGAATAATTATTCATTTTCAATAGAATCTTTTGTCAGTTTTTTTGACGCCACCACACGGTCTGGTGGACAACTAAATTAGTTTTTAAATAGCCAGTTGATATTCAAATAAATAACAATTTAATTTTTTTAACACTAAAAACTCAATTGAAATATACTATTAGTTATTAACTAGAGAAAATTATATTTTTTGCAATATTACTTTGGTATTTAGCCCTTCCCAATTGCCGCAATAGCGCCATCTAAGAAACTGGTGACAATTAAAACTTATATGCAGTTCTAGTTTTGCTGTATGGTTCAAAGTTAAAATTTTATTGTTTTTAATTTCAAAATAAAAAATGGAAACAAATAACTGAAAGCAAATTGTTAATTTACAAAATCTGTGTTTGACCTGTGACGACATATGCAATCGAAACTCGCCCCGATAACGCCAGAAGTAACGAATTAGTTAGAACGGCTGAAATGAGGATACTGATGGCTATAGCCGATAGTAAAACGCCCAAAAATCGCAAAAGAAACAATGCGATAAGAGAAACTTCAAGTTCAAGATATTGTGAGATGAGATAAACAACGCAGAAGAGAGTGGAACGCTCATGTTGGAAAAATGGACTGCGACTGATTAGACAAGATTGCAAGAGAAAAAAAGGTAAAAGATCAAAAACCGCCAAGAAAACCACAAACCAGTGGCAATCAACATTGCAAGATAACACAACAGATTAAGACCACATGCTAGAAATAACAAGACTTAAGTTTAAATTCAATTAAAGAAGAAGAGAATAATCAATTTAAATGTAATAAATACATTTTAATATCTCATAAACCATAACCTCTATTTTAATCCGTCACTTTTCACTCTAGACCCATATAGAGCTGTAATACCAGTTAAAGACCACTAATAATTCAAACTTAACGATTGCGATTACAAAGACTCAACAAATTCAAAGTTAAGAACTTAACGAATGTTCAGACTTAACAATTTACAATGGCGTAACGAAAGTGTTACTGAAAAAGGATGTTAATATTTACATATATGGATCATTGGTCATGTAACACACAATGTTGGCGCAATATTGGGTAAATACCGGCAGACAACATTGGTGCAATATTGATTTTTTATATTGCCCCAATATTAAAAAACAATCTTTGACCAATATTGGCTAAACCTTGGCAGTACCTTCGGTTTTATTAAAAAATTAATTAAAATTTTTACATAAACTACTATCGGAAAATTATATGGCTCTACAGTTTGTGAGTTCACGATATTGGTATAAACCAGCCTTTGATGATAAATTGTCAAGAACGAGCCCGTAGGTTCTGTCAGATAAAAAAATACAACTTACCATAATATGGAACAGATGTTAAGGTTAGGTAGTAATGACTAGATATAACTGTGCACAGACGACGCCCACGTCAAAAACAATAGTTTAAAAAAACATTTTCACAATAAATATCTAATTTAACAGGATGTAAAATTGGTCAATTATCCAAATGTGACCGCTTATAATCGCTACCCTTGCAAGACTGTCTAAAACTATACACGTTTGCGCAGCGTCAATGACCTCGACAAGCGACCAAAACAACAAAAGAAAAAATTTGTTACATTATCATATGTTAAACTTGCCTTATTTCGCAATGTTTTTAATTTTGTAATAAATAAAATTTATAATGAAAATGAATTCTAAAAAATGTTTTTAAATTCGGAATAGTCCAGTGCAATTAGATTTATACCTCAAAACCTAACTTATATAATAAATTGATTTTGATGTTTCCAGATTTTTTGAATTTCTTATACTAAAAAATAAAAAGTTTATCTTTTGAAACCATCCGCTAATGTTTTTTTTAAGAGTTGTTTCATAAAAGTAATGCTACTTCTAGTATAGTACATTGCTTTTACAGTTATAATTTTTTATTCTTTAGAATAGTACCACGTCGTTACGTCTACGTTACGACTACGCCTAAAACATTTACGACTAAGTCAGTACACCTAAGTCTTTACATCTTTACAGCTAAAAGATTTTATGACTAAGGCGTCAACGCCTAATTCATTTATGCAGTAGGTTATTTAAAGTTGCCTTGTAACAGTACCAGAGGTTGATAGAACTAACTTTGGAATCTTTAGGGGTTCCATTGTTACGAAGCCGTTTGGAATAAATCTAAATATTCTTAAAATATTTAAGACAAGGCTCAAGAGAATCTTTATTATCAACATAAAATAGAAACCCTTATATCAGTTCTTCGAATGATATAACAACATCATGGGTTGAAACGAAAGCAAGTGGCGTCAACTTTTATGAAGAACAAAGTCAGAGTTCTTTGCATTGCCTACTTTTGTTTGAGATCAGGAATTGATGCAATTTTTTGCTACAAGTATCGACCAAAGTGGAAAAAGGAGCACCTGTTCTCTAAATCGAAAAATATAATATATCCAAAAACGTTGATCTAAACCTTATCAAGGTTTGTCACGATGGTGGTTGGACCTACTTCATCTTAGATCTGTTGGTATCCTCAGATGTTATTTTTGCTCATAACTTTTATTTTGAAAAATTTAGGCATAAATGCATTAGGGGTTGATGCCTTAGTCGTAAAATCTTTTAGGTGTGAAGACCTAGGCATAAGTTAGTTAAGTGTAAAAGTTCAAGGCGTGCATAATGTTAGGCATAAAAAACTTAAGTCGTACAATTCTTTAAGCGTAAAGACTTGGGTGTACTGACTTAATCGTAAACGTTTTTAGGCAAATAGTTTTAGGCGTAAAGACGTAGAGCCCTTGAGAATAACCCAGTTTCTATTATAAGATATATGAAGGGACAGCAAACGTCCTTGAAA
This sequence comes from Rhagonycha fulva, assembly GCA_905340355.1. Taxonomy (NCBI): domain Eukaryota; kingdom Metazoa; phylum Arthropoda; class Insecta; order Coleoptera; family Cantharidae; genus Rhagonycha; species Rhagonycha fulva. The sequence goes on from HG996556.1 coordinate 38,100,245, forward strand.
CGTAGGTTATTGCAGGTATAGAAAAGAGAATAAGGAGAAGATTATATTATGGTGCCTTTAAAAATGAAGAAAATATAAATAACTTTTGATGCCAATCGTTTCTTAAGGCTACAAGTAAAAATACCTCTATCAACTTGGTTTCATTGATACTCAATAGGTACAAATCATGGGCAATATTTTATTGTTGGTTGACATAAAATAATAATAGGTACACTAATCATAAACTTCATAGAAATAATATAAACACACGGACTGACAACCAAGGTACCTAATACTCATTTCACAAGTTTAACTTAGTGCCGAGTGGTGGCTTTTAGTTAATGTAATTTGCCTATACTCCTTCCTATACACATATTTGCTTTGGTAATTTTTTTTCTTTTTATGTGAAAAGTTATTGGCCGAACTTAACAGCAATAATAAAATTCAAATTGAATTTATCAATATAAGCTTATACACTATCCAGTATATAAATCATTATACTACTGTTAAATTTAAATGAATTTGAATTTTATTGTATTTGCGTAGTTTATTAATGTCTTAAATTTTAATTTAATAACCTAATTTTAATTAACAACTCGGTTAATACATACATAACTGAACTATATATTTTGTTTAAAAAAAAATTTTTTTTAAAAACTTGATACTTATTTTACAATATTATTTAAGTTATCAAATTTCTTATAAATATTACGGAATTTAATTTATTGCAAAGATTGATAATTATTAAAATAAATTTTCGTGATTTACAATATATTATGCAACTTTTTAACTTTTAAAATAAATATTAATAATAAAATTCAAAAAATTTTTATTTTAACATATTAATAAATTGAAAACTTATAATTGATTTTATTGTGTTAAATTAATTTCAGAATTTTTAAATTTATTGTGGTTTTAATTTAATTACTTTATATAATATTCTGCTTAATTAAAGTTCCAAATTTGAATATGTAAGCAATTTAATATTTCAGGTAAAACTAATCATTGTAATTTATACTAAAGTCGCATCAAAGGTGAGAGTAATTAATATATAACCCACTGTTATTTTTAACTTTTTAGCGAAACTCTTAGGTCATTTTGATTTATAAAATTAATCAATTTCGAATATGCACAAAAGTTGTAGAATATAAATAAAGGTCATCACTGCTACTTATTAGTAAGTTTGTTAGAATAGATGAGTAAACAATAAATTAGTAACATATTTAGCATACTATTACAAATGTAAAATTTATTTACAAACACATCTACAAATTTTAAAGCTCGAAATTTTCTCTATGTTTTATTCACTGCTTAGCCAAAAAAGAGAAATGGTTGATGCTTAGCAATTAATCATCTGACCGTCTCTCCTCGACTGACAATGACAAATCATCGAGATAATCTGCCAAGAAAACTTTTCTCGAAATTAAATGTATTACGATTCACGTGGATCAGTTATTCTAATACTACAAAAAATAAGGGAAAGTTTTTTAAATAATTTTTTTAATGCTAAATAATAAAGAGAATCACAGTTATGGTTTTCTTGTACTTACTAATTTGCTACCAGCTACAGATAGTTTGAAATGCAAAAAATGTCTCTCAGCAAAATACATAAACGGTAATTCTAAACGGCCGGCATACAGTTAATTACACTAATTAAACCGTCAACTTTAATTGTTTTTAAAATAATACATCTATCGATGAATGGTATATAGATTTAACTTTTCACGACCAAATACTACGTCACTTACTATCAAATAATAACTAAAGAATACCAATCACCATATATAATCGCTATTATATTTTAGAGACTATTATTATTAATAATAATCAATCGATCAAATTAATTTCACTCTTATGACCTATAAAAATAAATAAATATTCAAATTTTTATATATTAAGCGCCTATAGCTTACGCAAATACTTTTAAATTAATTTATTTATGAAGAAGCTCTATATGGGCACTTAATTAAAAAAATAATTTTTGTAATAAACTTTTGCAAAAGTAGACATGTTTTTCATTTAATCGATATTGGTACCCATATCTTTATTTTACAATCACCTAAAATGCATTAGACGCTTTTAGAACCATAAAATACCCGAAATATTTCATATGGTATTGTACATACTTCGCTACCATCTTCGTCATTCTATGATATCATTGAATTATTATTAATATTAACTGATTAATACTGTTAATACTATCTTATTAATATATTTAAAGTATATTTTATACAAAAAAATAAGAGGTTAATTTAATAATTTAATTTAAAATTACGAAAATAACGCAATATTTTCATGATTATGGGGTGAACTTGACCTGGTGGGTAAAGTTAACCGACCTAATAAAACTAATATTTTTTTCTAATGATTGAAAATTTGCATTATAATTACCAAAACCGCAGATAATTTATATTATTAAACTTTTTTTCTTAGCAAAATTGCGTTATATTAAACTCATGTTTTTAACTTGACTGTTTCATGCAAGCACTATCATAAAATTATGTTACAAAAATTATTAAAAATTCGCTTCACAACTGAACTAGCAATCACGTAGTTTAATGATGAAAATGTTCTATCTGGAAATTTTTAAGATAGTCATCTAATTGGATAGTTCACACAACGCTTAAGATTGTAATCTTTCTGTAATTTCTCACACATTTGCAAGCAAGTCATTGCAATAGAAGTTTAACTTAAACGCTGATAAAAATCCTTCAAACGTCTTCTCCATATATTTACTAAGTGCTGACTTGGAAGATTGTCCAATAAAAATTTGTTAAAATGAGTGATCGATTATTGAAAAGTCCAACTACGGTATTTAGCAACATCAAAGGCAAGCAAGATAGACTGTGCACTAAATAATATTGAAACTAAATCAAAGATGTTAAAAAATTACAAAATCAGTTAAGACACTTAAAAATCACGTATTTTATAAATCTTATCGACCTAAATATTTTTGGTGAGTTAGAGATTACTTATTTGAAGTGCAAAATTCTTTTTAGTTACTTTATTTTAATTAAGTTCTCTCATTCGATATCAATGATTTTATTTAACGCGGATAATTAACAGTGATTGACTGACTTACAAAGGTTAAGTAATTCTTGTTTATTTTCTATTCTACATACACAATCTAATACAAATAATGTAATTACAACTTTCATTCTGTAAACACAAAACAATTGGGTTACAAAAATATTATTAATTTTTTTATTTAAACTACATAATTACTACTATAAATGTCTGAAATTAATTATTTAATTAAATTTTTGCTGTAATAATATCGACTGGATTTTGCACTTTTATGCTTGTTAAAATGTGATACCTTAACGAGTTTATAACCTAAATTTTTTTTACCATAAATCGCAACTTAGAGGGGCGTTCTCGATTTACTTACCGATAGTTAATAATAATGGTAAATTTTTGTTATGAGCGAGCAAATCGATACAAAAATATCTCGAAAAGCTTGCGAGTAGCACGATTTTAATTTGGGGGGGGGGCACTGAAAAAGTATCTGGATTACCTAAGAATCAATTATCTTAAATTATGTTAATTGCTGTTTACTGTTAATAGTTTTTTTCGTGTTTACATATGCAAATTTTTTTTGGCGACGAAATCCGACGGTAGCAGCACAATATTAAACACAATTCTTGAGTAATCTTTATAATAATAAATAATAGTACTTAATATTGTTTACACTTTTCTATATAATTAAAAAACCACTTGAAACACTAGCAAACCAATTTGAAATTTTGAAATTTAATTTATTTAATAATAATAATTAGCTGCATATTGAACTACTGTTTGTGATTGATAACAATTTAAGTGTTAAATTACCTTTCATGTGTTAACGATATCGTCAATATTTATTTTACAAAAAGCTTTGAAGCACATACTCGTAGTATGATTAAGTTGTGGACCAAATTGGTACTGTAAATTAATTAACTGATTCAATAAACGATTATTTTCGATAATGTAAAAGTTGCTTTGAAAATCGATTATAATTTTAATATTTTTAGGTGCGAGAAGCATACTGGGATTATCAGATATAACAGACAACCACAACATATGGAGAATGTTAGTAGCAGAATTTTTGGGAACATTATTATTGGTTTTCATTGGTTGTGGATCAGTAACTACAGCAGATAATCCATCAAATATCCAAATAGCTTTCACATTTGGTTTAGTCGTTGCTACTTTAGCGCAAGTAAGTATTGCCCCTTTTTTTTAAATAAATCCTCTGCATTTTAATTTGATTAAAAAGTTACAAAAATATAGAAAAGTCTCCGCTTCGCTACGACTTGACAATTTAAAATTAAAAATTGCCGTCGTTTTTTGATAAATTTTGTAAAACGTTACCATATCTCATAGCTAATGGGACAATATTTTTGTTCTCTTTGCAAGGTTCTATTTTACAATGCTGTAAAACTAAACTTTATGTAAACAACAATTTGCACGTTTCGTCATTTAGCTACTCGTTTCAGATAACCGGATAGGTAGTCTACTTGACATTGCTGAAATGATGGCGTCATAAATGCTTATCTAAAATAGTTATTGTTATTTTATTGTTGTAAGTGTAATGTAAAACAATTAAACACGAAATCATAACTTTACCAAAAATTTAAAAACGTAATTTGTGAGTTTTGAGGAAAAAAGGTTACTGTCGTTTTTGTCATTCAAGTCACTTAATATATTTACGTATTAACAATTAACTTATTACTATGATAAATTAAACACCTTGTCAGTAATTTTGATGGACGATGTAGTGGGCAAATAAATAATATTTTTTATTATAAATTACTAACAATAAATTAAAAAATTGTGGGCAAAATTACCTTGTCTAGGTGAACAGTTCCTGTATCTACATTTTTTATTGTGGGAGCTTTTTTATTGTCCCTCATAAAATTATTAAGCATAATTTTTAATTTACTGTAGAATTTTCCAAATTTTGAGTAAATTGTTTTTGTTTATGCTACTATTACGTATTTATGTGTATGAAATTAATAATATTAACATACTAATAACAAGACAAACAAATTAAACCTGCAATTGAAAATTTAAAAAGTTAAAATATTTTACTTATGTACATATTTTGAGTTTGATTTCAGGAAATTTAATTTCAAAAATTCCGAAATAAAGTTTATTATAATAAGGTAAAATTTAAACATTTTTGAGTTAATTTGACACAATAAAATATCATCATCAGTTATATTTTGTAACCTTTCAGCTAATATGTTTATAGCTATCATCAGATTATTTAATAATCTGATTAATAAATACCATTATAAATAATTAAATAATATTAGATACTATAATTTAATTATTATTAAATAATCTGATGATAGCTATAAACATATTAGTAGCTGAATTATGCTTATAAAATATAATTAAATTTTATTGTGTTAAATTAACTCAAAATTTTTAAATTCTATATTATTATTATTATTTATTTTAGAAGTAAAAAAACTAATGTTTTTATATTTTCAATAATAAAAAAAATTTTAAGACATTTAAATTATAAAATTATTAGTTACGTTGGTGATATTGTATAGTGTTATTTCAGTTATGATATAGTATAAACCGCTAGTGCTCGAGTATGACTCAATCCAGTACTTTTCTAGTAACTCGAAACAGTTTATGATAGTTTAGGGTATAAATTACAAAATATTCTTTGTTTTCGGTTTTGGACGCTTCTTGTGGCCTGATGGATCGTAGCGTTAGTCGACTCCTTCACTTAATCAGTCTAACGTTTTGAAATTCTACCTTTCTGTTTGGTTTTCTCAATTATTTCCTGGACCTCAACTTTTGTTGTCTAGGTGGTCATTTTATTTGCGAACTGTGATAAAAATATTTAAATATGGAAGTATAGACTTCGTGCGATAATCGCTGAGGTTCTCTTTCTTTTATTTATTCAAATATTTCTTTCTCATCGTTTTGCTTCTTGGCAGAAGCATCGTGGTTTGCCATTGCTTTCCGAGAGGAGAGGATCATATTGACATTGGATAAATTATGTAACTAGGTTGGAGATCAAATCTAGGGCTACTAGCTTAGAGTCCGGTCCTTAGCCCGTTCACTTAGCTCACTTCTCTCCATTATTCCAATATAGAGACACTTATTTTTCTGGCTGTTCATATGGAAAAAAATTTTCCTCTATCACTATATTTTAACCGCGTTTGCTCTTCTTTTGTCTCTAGCCTTTAAGGTCTAAGACTCCACTACATAAAGTAACTCTGGAAAATCTAATCTTTTAATTATTGTCTTTTTGGTGTTAAAAGTAATATCGCTTGCCTTCGATGTTTTTTGGAAGTCTTTTGAAGCTCGTCTAGCCATTTCGCAGCTTCTCTTTATTTTGTTCAAACTTCCGCTTTCATTTGTTATCAGCGCTTCCAAATATATGTACCGATTTACCACTTTATTGTCACCTATTTGGGTTAGGTCCTTTCTGTTGTCATTTGCCTTGTCCACAATTATGACTATTTTGTCGCTGTTGATTTTTAGCCCACATGCCTTGATTTTTTCTCTCATCTTTTTTATTAAATCCGTTAGTTCTTCTTCAAAATTCGAGAGTAGAACCGTATCACCAAGGTATCGCAAGTTGGTTATACGGCTCCCTCCTATTAAGATACCTCCCATCCGACTCTCCATTACTCTTCTCATATATTCATGTTAAAAACGCTCCTACGTATAGCACAACAACAGGTACACTGGTCTACCTGTCGCAGTGTTGTTTGATAATCTCGTTTAGTATGTGCTTGGTCCATTTAATGCTGTCGAAAGCCTTGTGATAGTAGTTAATAAAGCACATTATATACGAGTTTGCTGAATTCACAAAATTTTTCAAGAATCTGTTTCAGATTTAGAATGTGTTCTTTAGTACCACCACATCTTGCAACAAAATCAGCTTGTTGTGGTGGTATTTGTCAGGATAGATACGCTTTTAGCCTTTCATTGACAATGCTCAAGAGAATTTTGATAGAGTGTGCCATTAGCGCTATTGTGCGGTAATTCTCGCATTTCTCTTTAGCGCCTATTTTATGTCTTCTAACAAATATAGACTTCATCCAATCTTTTGGCCATACTACGGTTTTCTACTGGGAAAACTGGGGAAACTTGGAAAACTGGAAAAACTGGGAGCTGGGTAAACCGGGCGATTGTCAACCGGGCGATTGTCAACCGGGCGACGGACAACTGGGCGACGGGTAAACTGGACAACGTATAAGTGGGCGACGCAACTGTAAATTTTGATCATTTAAAAAAAAATTATTATGATAACCTCTATGGGTGAGAGGTAAGTACTCGTAACCCGAAAATTGATAACCTCGATGAATTCTGAATGAGCATATTTTAAATATGAGAATTAACCCCAAAGAATGGCCTTAACAGCACTAGTTTTTTCAAAAATCGATTTTAAAAACTTTGATTTTCACAGCAAATTTTATGCTAAGTCGCTCGTGATTGGTGAATTCTGGCATTCTATGATCGGTCCGTGCAAATTAAATTACTCTTTAGTTATACGCAGAGAGGGGATATAAGGGTCACAGCCGGGGCGTTTACTCAATGTCTCGGCACCGACCTAGATCAATTCCTAAGTGAACTAGCCGCGGGCATGTATGGTAGAAAACCTTTTTCAACCGTACAATCCCAATGCGGCTACTGTTGCGTTTGCCGTCTAACTCGAAATTTACTCATTCATCAAAGGTTGATTATCACCTCGCGCGGGTCAACACTATACTTTGAAGTGCGACAAGGCTCTATGCTCGCTCTAGTATATCATACTCTTACCATCCACGCGATGCTCTCAGTTGTTGAAAGAGGTAATAGAGGCTTCGCCTTCAAACAAACTCTGTTCACAATGTGATGCTATGCTATGCTGCGAGAGGGGATAACCGGAGTGACACTAGCATTTCATATGCTTCAACAGTGCACTTTGAGCGAAAATTATGTTTTTTAATAGTAATTTTTATTTGCACAACCACCGTTCTTGTAGAATCCACGCAAAAACGAGTTTCACCTTTTAATGATTCATCTTTTCCTTAACCCACGGGCCTAGGGTATATGCTTATAATAAGTGTAGTTTTGGCTACCATGGCACGAGAAGGATCTACGCGAAAAAGTATTAACCGTACGTTAACATTTCGTACGACTAAGTGAGTCATCAGCTAGACTCTTATGCATTACTGATGACGAAAAAAAAGTTATATCCACCCCCTTCCTAATAGCACCTTTTTAGAGTTGGAAGGCCCTAAGGGATATTGTTAGCTAATAAAGACAATAATTCAACATCTCTTAGTTAGGTTATGAGTTACTATTTTCAACTTAAATTTTACGAAAAAAATAGTAACTCTTGCTTGATGTCGACTCCGAACAACTGATGTGTTTTTTTATACAGTATAATAATTTATTATTATTTATTATAAAAAAGTAAATTTATCAAATAAATTAATTCATATTATAATATGATATGCCGCGAAGGTATTCAATTATGTCATTACGATCATAATTCGTAACCTTATTCAGGATTCGTCAGCAACAAAATTTCAAAATCTTTGTTTTTTTTTCGGTTTTTGTTTTAGATCACCCTGTATGAAATGTTTCAAAAAATAAAGTTGTATCAAGTGAGAAAATGCAAGTACCTGCAAAATTTTCAAACGCGACAGTTTTCTTACGCTCGAAACTCAATAAGTTTCATGCTAAATATTTCAATTCTTCAAAATGCTTCAGGTTATCGCCCACTTACACGTCGCCCAGTGGGATTCGCCCAGTTGTCGCGTACCGTTGATTTCCATTCCGGAGCTATCTGTAAATTTTTGCAAATATTTCGATGGATTCTGGATTAAATGAAGAGAGCAAACCACGATTCACATGCACTTAGGCCACAAAGCGGGCCCATTATGCTACCTCCTATGCAAATATTGGGATTTATGCAGTGAATCTAAATATAGCTGTTTAAGTCAAAAAAAAAAAGTTTGTTCAAAATTGGTTCAAAGAAAACGTTGTTTTCGAAACTTTCCCTTGTCTTGAGTATCTGAGCATATCAAAAAACATTGTTACCAATTATTATATCTTAAAATAGAATTCTTTCTCATGCACTGTCAAATTATATATATTAAACTGAAAGTACCGAGAAAACAATAGATCTGACCCTGGTTTGAAAAAGTGTAAATTCAATTAAAATTCGTCTTAACTGTTACATTAAGACCAATAATTGCATGACAATGCATAAATTTTAATAACAACTTTGAAAACTCTAATTTTATAACTCTATCTTTAGAAGACAAATTGTTCGTATGATTTACGATAATAATAATAACAATAAATAATTATCAAATAAAGTATAAAAATTAAAAACGTTAAGCATAATAAAAGAAACTGCATTTATGATCAATTATTTATTATAAAATAAATAAGGAAGGTTTTTATTACAACTGTGGCACACTTTTGGCAATATTTTGAATGTCAATTTAAAATTTGACCGTGGCCAACTAACCATGAAATATAATATCATTAATTAGTTCTTTAACTTAATTAATATTATGCTAACGCATTTATTCGATAGTCGTAGATAATAATCAGGAAATTTGAATGAAAAATTATCTTTGTTCGATTTAACATTCTTGAATGCATTATACAGTTAGGTTACGAAGTACTGTAACATTAATGACAAATATTCATAAATGCACTGCAAGAATTTTAAAATCTATATCGTGATTAAACACACCTCAGGGTACGCTTAGCTAATTGAAAGAAATACCCAATCTCGAAGAAGCCTTTTCATGTTATAAAATCTATTCAAACTGAAAAAATTGTATGTATACAATTAGCTCGTAGAAATAATTTAAATTATCAAGGACCTTATAGCTTGCAAAATCTAATATATGGGATTAACATTAAATAAAGTCAAAACTTTTTCTATTGCATTAATTTATCGATATAAGTGTGTAACTAAGAAGTTTTTATTACGTGGGTAGTTACTAAATTATATCAAAAAGTGGGTTGCGAGCCTAATATTTTATAAAAGGGTGATTATTTATGAATTAAATTTACAATTGCGTAAAACATTTTTTTACTTTCAAAAAGTGCGTTACCCACAAGAAGTTTTAAATTTGGGGACCGATTTTGATCAATAACGATTTTTTGATACCTCATTTTATTCATATCAGATTGCTCTCCGAAAGGAAATTGTAAATAATATGTACAAATCTGCGGTTTTACTTCCTCTTGATTTTATAGTAGGTAATGAAGTCTGTTCGAGCCAATTAGATGCGGTATTATAGTTTAATAATACCAATAATCGTCGTAATATGAGAATATTCACTTTCATGGTTTAATTTATATTTTAAAATTAAAATAGATTAAGATATATGAGTTAATTTGAATATGAGAATGAAATGCGTTAAATGGACAAAAGTCGCTGACATTTACATTGTATTAAGACACAATGAGGCCAATATCATAAAAGGTGTTATCATTTTGCATTTCATTGAAATCTTAAACACAATTTATTAATTTGTCAGATAATGACTACCAATTTCGTTCTTCTGATGAATTAGAGTCATTAACTAAATAAAACAGTAATTGTACGGATAACGAGTGAATAATAAAGAAAGATTAACTAATTGCAGGTATAATAAGGTGCCTATTAAATTAACCCTAGAGCAATTTCAAAGTAGAACGAAACACTAACCTGATGGCAAAAATATATATAGTTATGGTATTACCATCATCGACAATGTCATAATCTGTCTATTTTAAACGTAAATTATGTAAAATTACAATCAATATCGCTAAACGTTACATCAAAACGCTAATAATTATATTAATATTTAAATATCACATTTTTGTACCCACATAAAAAATGAAAGACAGTGTCACGATCAGATGGATAATTATTAATACCATGCAATTGCAACAAATAATTAACTAAATCTAGGCGTGCATCTTATTCATTGTACGTTATAAGTTTATTACTTGTATTCATGCATTCCGTTTAAATAAAATTTATCCCACGACCTTTAGCACATAAGTATTTAAATTTATTAATGATTAATTGATGTTGTGTCAATATTCGTCCTTCGCTATTGGGGCGTACTTTAAATTTACTTATCTTGATAAAGTAACACAAATGAAAAGATAAATTTAGTATACAATGTATTATGAATAAGATCGAAACATGTCATTCGTTAAGATTTTTTTTGAAGTTTTGAAGTGTTCTTATGTTTTTTTTTAAGTGGATGCTATATAAAAACCATTATTACAAAAATTATATACAAAGCGAGACAAAAGTGAACGTTACACGTTTTTCTATATGTGGATACAATTGATTAAAACAAAAGCAGTTCTGTTACAAAAAGTAAAGTTAGCTGTGCATCTAGGGTTTAAAATCATGTTTCCCAGGGTCTTCCAAAATAAGCATAAATAATCATAGACCATAGACTCCCATACGAAGAATTTATACGAAAAAAACATTCCAGAAGTAATACCATAATCGAATTTTAAAATATCCTATATAGCAGAGGCGACAGAATGAAGTTAAACCGGCTGGAATTATATCACACAAATCTGCAAAATGCGGTTTAAGATGTGGCGTCAGCCAACTCAACGAACTTTAGCTCTACAAAAAATCCAAAAATAAACACAGTTTTGAAGTTTCAAATCTTCATATCATAAGCCAAGTAATAAAATAAATTATCGGTCATAAAACTTAGGAGTCAACTGTGTAAAATTTAACTTTTAAGTTCCAAATTAATTTATATAAGAAAGAAGAGGAAGCGATGGCTAACAACCCACTAATTTCGGTGATTTTTTGTTAATTATGGTAGATTCAAAATAAGAAGTGCATGTTTACGTTGTTTTTATTGGTAGGCTAAAATAGTTTACCAATAAAAACAGGGCAAATAGTGATTATTTTGTTGGTAAACATGCGCACTGAAAAATGCTCTAATCAAACCAAACTAACGTTTCGAGCTAAGAGGAAGCTAAAAGATAGAAAACTAGTGCTTTAGTGCTTATTATTCAAAAAATTTAATGGATAGTGAAGTATTATCAAGTGATCTTGTCTTCTACAGCCATCATTTGATTTCCCTTGCATCAATGGTTAGCCGTTCCTATTCCAAAACTACATTAATTTTAAATTACAATTTAAATATTTGAAAATGGACAACAGTAACAATTATATTAAGTGCACAGTGACTTGCCCAATTTAATACTGGCTAAGAATTCACGAAGCTTATTGCGACTAAAATTTGCACGACTGCAAAGCAGTTATGCAAATTTTTTCAAGCAACAAGCTCGAGTGAATCTTTGCACAGTTTAATCGAAGCAAATTAATTATGCACGAAATGTATTTTGCCTGATTATTGCAAAACACGAAGAAAACCAGTTTTTTTGTGAATTATTGACAAAAACCTCTATTTCAAGTTATTGTTTTGTTTACAAATAAATCTGTTACTACTTTTTTAGTGCAAAAAATTATAAACAAGTAACCGTAAATAATGCCGTAGTTTTGATTAATTAGGAGTTTCAAAATTAGCCAAATTTGAAGGGTATTCTATACCCTTCCTCAAATATCTATTGCTATGACATAAATCTAGTCAGATAAATTATAAAATTATCAAGATAAGTAGTAAAAGAAAACAGATGATAAGTAAAATCAGGAGATGATCAGGAGGGTAGCATATAATTTGCTATGAATTCTACACGATTGCTATTCTGTAATTTTAAATTGAATAATTTAACATTGAATTGATAAAAGTAGACAACGAGAAACAACATTGTAGGGGTTTTACTTCAGGAAATAGGATTCAGCTTTTCGATGTGATTGTATGTATGTACCTATCGAATTCCATTGAAAAATAATTACAAATAAAACTACTGCAAAAGACCATCCACATCAGAAATTTTACTGTCATATTACTTTTGTGGAATTAATTTTAAGGTAGTTTTTGGTAACACATGACAATGTAAATTTAAGGCACACAGTAATAACACACAGTTTTAATAAACAAGATTTAAATACAAGAAAAGGTTTTTTGAAATATATTGTCACGATTCAAAATTGACAATTAAAGGCAGTAAAAAAAATTTAAACTTGAACACAGAAAAACAAAATTCTTGATCTTGCTAAAAATTGTAATTTTGTAAATAAAATTTTGATAATAGGATAATAATTACCTACCAAATAATATTTATACTTTGATTTAAAGTTTAATACTTTCTCTATAGGAAACCCAATGTTTTCAAGTCATAAGACGGTCTGTGCTTACAGAAGAGTTGGAAAAATCAAATGAAAAAAATCTGAAAGAATGAATGTAATTATTGTAAAACCATAAATTTAAAATTCGGAATGACCTTAAAACCTAAAAATAAAATTATCTACGAGTATAACAAAAGATAAATAAACGTAGTGAAGAACATAAACAAAGCGGAGTTCTAAACCATGCAGCTAAATGCAAATGTTACTAAAATTTCAACTTGCCAACCTATAATAATAAAAATGATTTGAATTGATTTTCATCCAGTTTTAATTCAACTTGTTGATGTCTTTTGGTGCAATCCGTCAAAGAAGGCACACGTATCGCTGAAGTCCTTTTGCAAAATTCTTTACAAAAGTAACAAGAAGAATGAGAAAGTTAATTATGTGTAAAAAAATAATTAGTTTTACGAATGTTAAAGTCGTCCATGCAGAACTTATTTTTTTTTTTTCTGCAACTTTATTTGTTATTTGACGATTTTTTGACATTGGGAGCATAATCTTTTATCACAAAAATGTATCGCTATCTGTAAAACGGAGTTTCACAAACCATCATAAGTTAGAATCAATTTTAATTCCTTTTTGTAATGAAACGGAATTACCACGATTATCAGCAGTTAAAAATATTTAAAAATTTTGCTCATTTGTTACAGACAAACCAAATTTAATGTTAGTTTAAATTAATTTTGCTTCGAAGATTGTAACACAAATTATAAACTCATCATCGGTGAGTTTATTATTATTGTTGAAAATTCACAATTATTAAAAAAATTACAGCTGTGTATCGGACCACGGTGACTATAAACATTTGTACATGCACAAATGCACATTACATCGATCAGCATAAATTAAGCACAATGACGGACAATTTTATTTTAATTTCAGAGTTGTACAATTACACAAAGTTAGCGAGCATAATTACAGCTGTAAATGTACTTTTGTATTATTATTATTATTTATTATTATTGTTCAAAGGCTGTGATTTTTACTCGCTTGTACTAAAACTCTATTACTCTGCTAGAAAAAAAAAAACAAAGTTTACGAACACAAAAAACTCAATTTTAAACTATTTTAAATTTTTTGTAAATACAAAACCAAAACGATACCAACAACTCATCTTTTACCATGCTAACTTTTTATTTACAAAATATTCCTAAATTGTTAGTTGTAAATTTTGATTTGAATCTTGAACGCTTTCAGAAAAATTAGCGTATTATGACGTCATACAGAAAAAGTGCAATTTTGTATCTTGAAAAGCTTCATTGTCACAAAAACGTACACTTTTACTTCTAATAACACCATATTTTACTATTTTAACTATGTCTATTTTCCACCTTAGGAAAATATAGTTCTTCTTGAATTAATTCGTATAAAAATTAAATTAAATTTTTATTTTCCCGCTTTGCCAATGAGTATTCCTTATTAATTATTTTTTAATAATGGCATCAATGTCATTTGAATACGTATTTATTAAATTGATAAAACAGTTAATTGATTCTCAACCAGCATTGTGGTGTTAAGCTTATGCTGGCAAGCTATGAAGCGGAAAACCGCGGTTCTATTCCTAGTTGTGCCGCATACTCTGCTGGGAAGTTGGAGGTAGTACAATAGACTCGATTTAGAGGCCTAAGTACATGCGAGCTTATCGTACCCTTCGCAATAAAACTTTGATTTTCTGATCATTCTGTTTTGTTTTTTTTTTAATTAGTTAAGTTTGTAGAAGAATACAATAGGTATAAATATGTAATATACTTTTTGTCGTTTTTTGTAATAATATGTTTCTCGATATTTGCATTTTAAAATACATAAATATTTAATCTCTGAAATGAATCAATTTTTTACTGTTTTCATTATAAGAATAATATAAGGGCTAAAAAATTGCCGATTCTTGCAAATAGAAAGTGGAAATTACGAAATGTGGATTTTGGATTTATAAACTTTCAATTATCACATTAAGTACCTACTATCTTGAATTTTTATTACTTTTGGTTGATTTTATCTATTGCATTTTGTACTCAGAGGTCGAGTGCTACAAAAACCGTTCAGAACTGCCGCTAGTGTTGATATTTTCTCAACAACTCTTCTAATTAGGTTTTCACGATTGTATTAATTAAGGAAAAGTAAAAATTGAACTAACGCGTTATGATTTAGAAAATGGGGTGTTGTATTTTTCATAAAAAAATTAAGGGTTATTAAAGATCAAAACATAGGAAAACCAATAAAAACCTTCTGTTTGATGTCAGAAGAGGCTTTTGCCTAAAACAAAAACTGAGATTAATCCAAATTAAATAGAAAAAGTAAACATGTAACATAACACAAAAAATTACACCAATTTTGTTAAATTAAAAATTATATAATAATAATTATATGTAATAGTGCAACATTTAAATTTTATGATGAGTGCGCGCATGACTCAAAATGACAGAAAAAATTAGTAAACCACGTAGAGAAGATAACAAAAAAATGTCAAATTAAAATTAAAAAAGTCAACTAAATTATTTATATTCGTTTATCTGTAAGTTAACGCAGAAAATAAAATTTAAACTTTGCGAACAAATAGTGAACAAGTGAGTTGATTTCAGCCAAGATAATAATTAAATTCTGGAAAAGTTTGAGTACCGCTGAAGAATTAATTTTTGCATATGCTTGTGAAAGCGAAAGAGTAATATTTACTTTACTTTACTTACCTCTTAAATTGGAAATCTGTCAAATCTGGAGCCGAGTTTAATCGTTTGAATCAAATAACGAGTTTTGGATTGGTTTAGAAATCAACAAAAAGCTATAAGAAAAGAAACACCTGGTGAGAATTTATTAAACTTTTAGTTATAAAAATCAGTAGCACACTATAAAATTACTGTTCGGGTTTTATTAAACTGTTTTATTTTGTAAAATTTTAAAGTTTACACATTAACACTTTGGAAATCTAAGGCAAAACTAATTAGTTTCATTTTTAATTGTTTAATAAATAGTAACAGCTTTGATCGTCCGAAAACATCTCTACACAAGAACTTTTCCAATACTCAGAAATTGTCTAGGAGTATAATTAATTTTATAGAATAATTTTCATTTGCTAGTAAATTTATTAGAACAATAAAATTTTATTATTTTGTAAATTTATTGTTTTTTTTTGGTAAGTTTTGCCGTAGTAGTAAAATATCAATTCTGAACCACGACACCTGGAAAGATTTTCTTAAAGTTTACCGTAGCATATTAATATATAATATAATAATAGATCTATGGTCTTTGAGGTCTACCTACAAAATCAACTTCTCTAAGGTCCTGGGGAGCTGAACCATGGTACAGTTTTCACTAGTAAGACATTTTTATATTATTGTTTGAAAAACTAAAAACTAAAGAAAAAGCGTAAAATATTACGTTTCGGGACTTTACATTTGAAAAACTGAAAAAACCTTAACAACATCGGAAAAAAATTTAAATTGTTTATAATGTAATTTTTTTGTTTTGTTACGGTTTTCATGCAAAAAGTGAAAGTGTAGCAGTTTTAATTAAAAATTGAAACTTTACATTTAAAACTAAAAATAAAATAAATTAAAGAATAGCAATTTAAAAAAAAGGTCTAAAAATAATTGTAATGACAGCAATATCAGCTTCTTGAAAAATTGAGCGTAGTGTGCGTCCTTTTTCTTTCGAATACTTCATCTTCAATGTTTTAGAAAATGATGTTTTTCCAGACAGTCAAAAAAATTATTGGTATATGTGAGGCAGATGCATCAATTTCAAATTTTTGAAAAACTATTGAAAGCAACTATTTTACCATACTGAAACCGATATTGTAACTTTTGATTTGCAATACACAAATATAATTTGTTATTAAGTTTTGCACATAATTTACATGTCAGCATTGAAAATTCTCGTTTCATTTTTTCACAATATAAAAGTTAGTATAGTAAATGAGTTGCAAAAATAATATAATAGGAAATGTGCGTTAGATTAATCAAATCATATTATTATTGATTGATATGAACTGAATAGATCGAAGGAGGCAATCTAGTTTTTAAATTTATTTGTATGCAATTTTTAAATCGAAGTGCTTTATTTAAATATCGATTGTATAGATTGACATAAGTGTTAGCAATAAATATGTGTGTGTGTATCTTGTATTTCTTGTTGCTTCATCTCATAGCTTATATTATGTTTTACATTTTAGCACTTTTATTGTACTACATTGTTTTAATAAAGGTTTGGCATTTTTAATATTCATTGTGCAACAAAAATAAGTTATGCTTATAATTTTTTAGTGTAATTTAATAATCACATATTGCAAAAGTTTCCTTTGGTACTCTTTTTATTTAAAATAGATAAACTTAACAATAATGTAAAATAATAGGTATTTTATCTACTTCATTCCATTCACTTTGCTGTAAATGGTTTGATGTCGCTCATTAACCAGATGCAGTATGACGATTAACAAGTTTGTCCATAATTATCAACTTAAAAGGTACAATAAATATTAATCTTGTTTTTAAATCTACGCATTTGGTTTATTATTTTACGCAGAATTTTTTTTAATTGTTATAAAAAAAAAGCTATTCAAAATTGCAAGAGCTATATAGTGGCTAATGGACCGCTCCCGATACCAGTGTTACTTAAAAACCTTGCACACCTAAAAAATGACATGTTTGAGATGTTATACCTCCTATTTTTTGTAATGACATTTTGGTCGTAGCAATTAAATACGATATAATCTAAATATTGTGCAATTCAGGGAGAGCATTTTAAAATAATAATTTTGAGCGCTCCCATTATATTCTTTTTATAACATAAAGAGCGTCATTTTTATGTTATTTATCTTATGTGTTTATTGTTACATATTGCAAAACAGTTGCTCCAACAAATAAAATCTTTTATTACAAATTTACACTTCTCTTAAATAAACACTCAAATTATATACCTACCTTACCTTCGTACGCATACAATTTATTTTGGCGTTCTTTTACGACAGATAGTAGAAAAGGAGGACAGTTTATTTTATATTTTACCACTATAATTTTATTACACCATAAAAATAATGCATTATATAGAATCAATTTCAAAAAATTATGCATTTTTCCTTCAATTAAACGATTGTTGATGTTAAATCTTGGATCAAAATTTACACGATTACATCAAATTTGTTTGGAGGTCAAACTTCTGGTAAGTGTTGCTATAATTTACGGCAAAAATTATAAGATTTATTAGCGAACCACAGGTACAAATTAAAAATTGGTTCGATTTAATTAAAAAAAAGTCGTGAGAATAAATTAAATTTCAAGGTCGTAAACGAAATGAATGAACTTTTACTTTATTAATGTAAGCTCTCTCTGAGCGCGGCACTACTAAATTTTGCAATTATTGAAATCTCCAACATAAATGTTGTTTCAAATATAACGATATTACTTGAAACCGTTAAATCAGGCGGACACCAAGGATTAATATGCGGAGCCTGTGAAGTTTAAACTTGAAATTTTATAAAAACATTAAATTTCGATTATGTTATAAGAAATTAAGTGCAAAATTAAAAACAAGTAAGGTAAATAAAGATTCAAGGTTATTTAATTGTAACATATATAACGCAATTTTTTCGTAGTAGGTGGCCAAATTGAAATCCGGGCCTCCGGGCACAACTATTTAATGATTGGATCAGTAATGTACACCAGTCGAACAACTTTAACCAGACGCTTAGGCACCATTTGTATTTAAATTTAATACTTGTTGCACCTAAAACCGATTGATTAATTAAATTGGCTACGTTAGCCTTCATGGGCAAGACGTTTTTTACAGCAGAGTGATAAATGAAAAATAAATGAAAAGGACCGCGCAGCTTTATTCTGAAGAAGTGTTTATTAGGTTATAAAAAAATGATAAATTATTCATATAGTTCATATAAATAATAAATGATTCAAGTTTTTTTATGCTACACCGTTGATAAATGTATGCTATTTGCAACTTTTTATGTTTAGCACTTCTCGGCAGTACACTCGGAGGATATTTTAAAAAAAGGCACTACTCATCAGTTAACCTTTTTTAATTTATAATTTAATGCAAATTACGTTTAGAAATTTTTATAATGAGTAAATATTATTATAGGAACGGTGCCATCACAGGCATATTTCCCTTGAAATCTTCCGACTCCATTTTAAAAACTGAAGCACTGCAAAATTAGAACACTATCATTAAGTCGTCATTAGCTCACGATCATGAATTAAATACTCATGATAAATTAAACCGTGGTCATATAATAACTAATACATCTTTAAAATTATTTTAAAAATTATTTAAATTGTCTTTTTCTTAATTTAGAACCTTGCCCGGTTATTACCAAATGAGATGGGACGTGATTACAAATAAAATCGCGATTATCTGCTCCACCTACGCCATATCACGCCAGTAAAGGTCTTGGAGCGGAGTCCGGAACTGGCGATTTAGACCAATTGGTTTTCCCGGAGCTAGAGTCAAAAGAAAAAATTTCTATTTCACCAGATCACTTTTATTAATAAATAAAATAGTTTTTTTTTGTTCATTCATCATAAATTAATAAATATCTTGATACGTAGTAGTACCTACATAATATACAGATAAATTTGCAATCATTTAGATTTTTGTTTGTCGGCACTGATCAATGTTATGTTGATAAGAGTACCTAATTCAAAAATATGAACTGTTAAGATTATTTTATAATTTTAAATGGATTTTAATCGTTTCAAATTATCTCTGATAATATCCCATTGTTTTACCATTTTTATTAGGCAATAAATTTCAAAATTCAGTTTGTAACAGTTAAAATCAGGAAGAAAATCTTAAAAAAGGAAATAATAATATAGTAAATATATCAATATACTATTATATCCATTTAAACCTGTAATATCATTTTGGAGTTTCAGAAACATAACCTACAATTTCTGTGCTAATAAAGACTCCTAAAAATATGAAAAATTTTGAAAACCATTAGTTTTCCAAAAATTATTGGATCTAGTTGGGCCTATAAGAAAAAATCATAAAATATTATGTAAGAATATTTTATAAATCCCTGCCCCTCCCCCTCGCACGGCAAAAGTTTTCTTTCGCTTTCCACCCTTAGTCACCAGATTTCTTGTTCTGACTTTTTGCTTTCTTTGAAAATGTATATATCTTTTTTGATTTCGAAGGTTAATTTTACACAATTTAGATGGAGCTTTAATTCCAAAAGCATTATTTGCGAATTAGCCAGATTATAAACAGTACTTCCAGCCTCATGAAGTTTCCTGTACTTAACGCACTTAATAGTCAAGTTTTTGACTTTTGATGTACCTATGTAAATACATCATTATTATAGTAAATATTTATTTGTTAAATCTGTAAACAATAATTATTTATAACAATCCAGTAACCGAAGTAAACAACATTAATGTGCAACAAAATATTCCCTATCTGGAAAACGAGTTAGCATCAGTCCAAATCTTATATTAAATTAAATGAAAAAAAAGGCTCAAAAATTACACTTGCCCAATTTTTATCTCTGAGTTTCGGGATCGAATTATTGTTTGTCCAACATAAAATATCATTTATTATACAAACTGAAGCCAACTCTCTTCCAAATCATGGTATATAATATATAACCAAATGTACGTTAATTCTCACAGCATTAGCAGATGAGTCATACTCATATTTTTTGTGGGTTTGGTTTGAAAAATAATTGATGTAATTGATAATTCGTCATGAAACAATCGTTAAAAAAGATAATTAAAATGGTGTATGTATGTCTTAATAGTTAAGTATCTCATTTGTCAAGATAGTATCGATTATAATAAAGTCTATAAAATAAATTAATGCTTCGATAATTAAAAACAAAAATAGACAAGTCTTGGCATAATGTGGTCATTAAATACGTGGGCCTATCTCTAATAGTGCAATAAACGGTTATGAAATTTTTATTGCAATTTTTCTTTTTGCTGACCTATCTCAGCCAGATATGTTTTTATTTAATAATTAGTACGATTTATTTATTGATATAGAAAGTTACAATGTAACAGCAATAAAAATAATAATCGATATTACTTGTTAAGTGATTATTTAAATAATCAAACACATTTGTCACCTCCATTGCACAATTCTCTATATTTAACTGATTCAATCGAATAATGCGTGAGCTGGAGTGGTAGAGCTTGATTTTAAGTGAAGATGTGCTATTTAGCACAAAAAGCAAAGTTATGATGCATAGGTACCTACCTACCGTTGCGTTGCTCCGAATTCGGATATACATCTACAAAATTACCTTGCAAGGGAACGGTTATTATGACTAATTGTCGGTTTTTTCTTTACAGACATTGCGTAATTGTGTTAACATGTGTAAGTTCTCTAGATAAATATAAGAATGATATTTGACCGAATTTACAAAGTTGAAGGCCGTATAAAACTAATACTCGAACAGTAACCGTGTACTGACAAACATAAATTGCACTTAGCTTTTAGCTATAGGTTAACAACGTAGTATAGCCCCAAGTTTCGCTACTTTGTCCGGATGTATTATGAAAATATTGTTAAATTGATTGAAGATTATCTTTAATATATAAATAATATTTAGATCGACTTGTTATTACAAAATCATTTCAAAAAACTTGATTAGCTCAACTTTGAGTAAACTAGAAATTTTAGAAACATTGATTTAAAGGTGAACGAAAATATTAAATATAAATAAATATCAATAATTATTATTGCATAATAGCAAGCGTAAAATCATACGTGTGTATCTTAAGATTGATGCCCTAACTAAACCTTTCTGAAATATATAAAACGAAACATTTCTAGATTTCTTGCAAAAGTCTTAAGGCGCACCTGTAAAGATACAATTTTCACATTACTTCATTAAAATTAATAGTTTTTGCGTTATTTAACACCTCACAACTTTGTCAATAATTATCCGTCTGAAGAATTTGCTCGTAAAAGTTACAACTTTTATTATATCAACAGGTCACTTACAAAGTAGGTAAGTTATTGAAAGGTATCCAATTTCTGCGTGTAAATGAAACCTGCACGGTAAAAATATTGGAAAATTCAAAGACCAAACTTATAGTTGAGTGTCCAGGGAAAATAAGAAATAAATTTTATTGAGATATAGACGTCTCACTCGCTCACCTTCTTCATCTGGTGAATGAATTGACTTGGCATTGAATAAAATGAGAGCTGAAAGACGTGAGAAAAAGAAAGACTTGTAGTAGCCCAAAATAAATCTGAAGTGTTCCAGAAGTGTCGAAAGGGAATTACGCCAAAATAGCTGTTCTGGAAACTTGAAACAAAAATTGTATTATTTGCAAATTTATGTGTAAGTGGAAAAGTGACTTGCATTGACCTGGCTGTTGAACGAGAAAGTTATCCACGGCCAAGTATATATCACAAATTTTCTCCGTTACCCTTCTGAGAAGTTATAAAATTTTTAGGTTTCTAGAGTTTCAGTTCGAAGGGTCTGCGTCGAGTTGACGATTGTTGTTGTAGAATTCCTACCATTCCGTAGAGAAAAAAAATTTTAAAACGTCTGGAGAGACTGCGTTTTTTTTATGGTCTTGTACACTATCAGTTTGAGTTCAAGGAATAGTTTCATTATTTCAAGCTGCATCATTTTGCTTATACAGTAGAAGTCAAAAGCCCAAAAAAAATTTAGAATTCAAAAACTCCAAAATATTTGGTGGGTTACAATGGTTATTGCCGCAATACATGTAAATATTGACTCAGTACCTCTTAAAACGACGTTGTGATTTAACCCAAATAATGCAATTTAATAGGATGGTTGAATTGGGACTGAATACCTAATGCCATTTGTATAAGCCAAAAAAGAAGCCATGTTTTACTTTTCATCGCTATACATAATAAAAATGATGATAATTCAGAATTGTAAAAATTTATTTGCGAGTAAAATTAATAGCTGTAAAAAAAGTTAAAAATAACATTCTAATAAATATTTACACGCAGATTAATCCAAATCAGACGCTGCTAAATTAAATATTTAGGCCGAATCTGATAACCTGAATAAATCTTAAAACAAATAACACCTCTAAAAAAAAGTGTTTTATCAATGGTACCTATATATTAAAATTTGCTCTGGTATACAACGATGACGCAAACAATAATAATAATTAACGTCCGCAATATATAGAATTTGTAAAAAAAATAGATATTTTATTAAATAAAAGCAAACAAGTCGAAAAATTGAATTGAAAAGTAAGAAATTCAGATCAATTAGGACTTTGTTTGCTGCAATCAAAAGTTTTTTACGATAAAAAAAACAAAGAATTTAAGAAAACTTATTTTTGACTTACTTTTTGAATTGAAAATGTATCTGCTTTTTCTCTGAGCTCTACTCGACTTCACGTAAAAGTTTTGACACAAACTATATCAAAAATTTTTAATATATCTCTACGTAAAATAAGAAAGATTTCCAAAATCTTACTTACCAAGAGGTGCGTACAACATTACAAAAGTCGTTCTTAATTTTAAGTTAAACTCCCAAACTGTAAAAGTTTTTTTCCAATAACAAAATAAATATTTACTAACTGGCTACGAATATTGCGAGATTACGGTAATAAACAATCAGAGAAATTAAAGAAAAAATAAAAATAATTTTTATCTCCTGAAAATATTAAGAATTTTGATAACCAGATAAAAACTTAAAAGCAAAATTTGCCTTATTTGGCAGTGTTCCTAATTTGACAACATTTTTTTAGAATTCTTCTATTTTCATAAAATGTATTTATTTTATTATATTATTTCTTATAAAATTTATATATTTTCTTAAAAAATAAAAATTCTAGAAAAAAAATAGTGCAAAATAAGGCAAAATTGTGCTCTGTAGCTGATACCTTCATTAATATTCAAAAATAATTAATTGTTAACATTTTCTCTAAATCTAAAAACGATGTTATATAAAATGTAAGTTTTAAATTAGTTTTTGATTAAGTCAATCTAGTTTTTTGTGTAACTCGGTAAGTTAGCGCTAACCCTGAAGTCATCGGTAAATTATAAAAGTAAAATGTAGGTAACCCATATTTCATATAAAATTATAACAAGTAAATTCAAGGATATAAATAATGAAAAAATAATCTTTTAATAATTTCACTTCAATATGTACATATATTACATAGTTTATATTATTAAAAAAATTAGCTTAATATTTTCATCAGTTCAGACAGATGATAAATAATTAAACTTGGCCGCATAACATGTAGGATTTAAATTTGAATAGTGTTATAATCTTCTTGTATTTTATAAATAACAATTTAACTTTTGTTGTAGAGTCTGGGTCACATTAGCGGATGCCACATCAATCCAGCGGTAACACTCGGCCTTTTCGTCACAGGAGATGTAAAATTACTCAAAAGCTTGTTTTTCATAGCAGTTCAATGCATTGGTGCTGCAGCTGGAGCTGCCTTGTTGAGGGTACGAAAATATAATTATTCCTATTTTTTTTCTCAACGAACTAATTGATCCACCTGAAAAGGATACCCAATCACGATTTAAGTTTTTTTTTAAATAAATTTTATTAAAACTATTAAAAATTCACTGAATAGTGCAATAATAAAAATTCGTGAAGATGCAACAACGTAATAAATGTTTATGGCAAAATCTACAACATTCTAGACATTGAACTTGGTGGTCACTATAGCGTGTATAACCATGACCGCTACGGACACGCTTTACTGACCCGGTCATAATGTTGTCCCTGGTGTATTTGGATATTAGTAAACATGTTAATTAAATACACTTCTTCTTTTTTTAAAAGAAATACATACAAGTAATAAATTTAAAATTATAAACAAAAACCCATATTTTTCAGGTAGTTACACCAGCCGAATATGAAGGAACTTTAGGAAATACAAATTTCACTTCGCCTATTACACCTGGTCAAGCAGTTTTAATGGAAATTATATTAACTTTCCCACTTGTATTTGTCATTCAAGCAGTTTGCGATCCTAAAAGGAAAGATATCAAAGGCTCTGCACCTCTGGCAATAGGTTTAAGCATTACAGCCAGTCATCTTTGTGGCGTAAGTAAAACTTTTCCATTTTCTTCAAACAGGCATTTGAAAACTTACAATTTGTAGATTAAATACACTGGGTCCAGTATGAATCCAGCAAGATCTTTTGGACCAGCTGTTATAATGGGACTTTGGGAAAATCATTGGGTAAGTTTTTGAATAACACTTTAACTCATTTTCATTATTATTATTATTATTTTATTTTAGGTTTATTGGGCTGGACCAATCCTTGGAGGTGTCATTGCTGGAATCGTTTACAAATATTTGTTTAAAGTGCGCAAAGAAGATGATTCTTATGATTTTTAACCATACATAAGTTAAATTTTTAACTTCCAAAAGTTTATTTTTACATACCAAATTCATTAATTCTAATATTCAGTAGATTACACTAACTTGTAAATTATAAAATAAATGTTGTAAAACTTTCTACTGGAAGTGTCTGCATCAGTAAGATAGATCTTTTATGATTAGGTTCCTTAGAAATAATTATCCCGCTTTAAATATTTTAAAGGTTATTTAAAATTATTTAAGTGGTACTTAAAATTATTAATTAAATATTTACAATCCGGGAAATCAATAATAATATTAAAATATTAGTAATATTACATACGAATTCTGTGTTAAATTAATGCTCTTTAATATCATGTAAAAATTAGGTACTTAATTAGTTATTATTTAATCGCTATTAGTTTTAAATAAGTTGTACAATAAGTAATTTACCTTTTTTTTAATAAATAATTTAAAATCACAATTATAATATTTATAGGTATTACTCCAATTACCATTAAGATTGATAAATTTAAATCGACCAGTAACACAGTTTTATAAAAATTGCGTGAAGATTGCGTACTTGAAACAATCCATCATGGTATAGGGGCCTGTCAGATTACTAATTTCCAAGAACGTAGTGGCTATTTGCACCTCCGACGTGTAAATATGCTCGATGTATAAATTAACTAAATAAAAAATCTAATGTATAAATTAACAGTACCTACACCAAAGAGACATTTAGGGGTATTATGTATCACCAACGTTATCATAAAGGTGACAGTTATGACATAAAATAAAGTTTTTTGTCAAATCCTACCAATGAAATCGATACGATTTACCGAAATATGTTATAACGGTCACCTTTATGATAACGTTGGTGATACATAATACCCCTGATTGGCTATATATGAGCATCCAATGACTTTATAGGCACCGTACGATTTGCATTTATACTTGACAGATTTGGTGAATTCCTCCATTCACGCGGTCTTTATTTACGCGAATTAAATTAACGCGAATGAAGCATTTTAAAATTAGTCATTCTCATATTTTTTAATTATTTCCTGGATTATTACTATATGATTACTATCATATAAAAATATATTGTAAATACATTAAAAATTCTGATGACGAACGATATAACGTTTGAAAGCTAAATAAATCTTTTAACAATTTTTAATTTAATAATAACTCGATATTTTGAAGTTTTATATTATCTAAAAATTAGCAAGCTATAATTAACTATTCCAATAACAATAATCAAAAGTATTTATCATCTTTTCCATAATACTATCTAATATATTGTAGAAAGCTTTGTAAAATAATATTTATATTGAATTGTATTACTTATTAACTTTAAAGTAAATTTTTAGTAGGTAATATTTAATTACCTAAACTGGCAGTTCAAGTCAATTCAATTGAAAAGTTATTTTAATCCACATTTTACGGCTTTCTTGATGGAAATACAAAGGTCGGCCATCAAATAGTTTTTATAAAGCGTTGCAAGACTAACATTTTATAATGTAATAGAAAAATAGGTAATTTCACTATTTTTGCTTAAAACCATCTCCCACAAGAAAGTTGTCGAAAAACTTAAGAAACCAAACGCGATTTTCTCTTTAACCTTTTTCAAAATTGTGTATTACAAAAATGTTACAAAACCACTAAAAAAAACAAAACAATTTAGAAAAAATGAATCGTCAAAATTTCAAATCTATTTCTAAGAAGCTTTTGAGAAAAATTATAAATATTTGAAAATGTTATTTTGACTGCAAAAGAAGACTTCTTGAAGACAATTTTTATTTCACATTTTAGATTTATATCCACACGGTGAAGCACTTAACCTAAAAAAAGCATAATTTTCAATAATTTAAAAGATTCTCTGGTTTCGCCTCCTGAAATTCGGTTCGGCTTAATTCGTCTTCTATATTAAAAAAAAATTTGCTTAAAAGTTGCTAAATTTGAGTGTTGGCAACAAATTCAAATGGTGTTAAAATTTTGTACAACTTTCTTAGCATAATGATTTTATTAAGTTCTAATACAATTACACTATTTTCTTAACACAATTTTGATTTGTCAACAATCTAGATTTAAATTGTGCATATTTTAAGCACAGAATAAACAGCTTAACCACAATACAATTTCACCAGAAAAAGTGTCCTCGAGCATCTAACTGCACTAAAGGCGGAGATCAGACGGCATTTCTCCAAATTGTGTCAAAAATTGCTCAACTTTATTAGCAGAACCTTTGTCAACCTTGATGCAGGCATCACTAGATCTAGAAACTTTGCCTCAGGATTGGAAAAAATCAATTATTGATAAACTTGCTGCTAGCAATTACCTACAGACCGATCAGCCTTACTTTCGTCATCTGTAAATGTATAGAAAAATTGTGACTAAAGAGCTAACAGAGTTTCTGCTGGCCAACTCAGTGATTCCAAATTGCCAGCATGGCTTCCTTCCGGGAAGATCGGTAATCTTAAATTTGCTGATGAATCTGGATTCTGGGCGATTGGACTAAATCATGGTACTCGCGGACTCCAACCGATGTTTTGCATACCTAGACTTTATAAGGCTTTTGACTGAGTCTCAAAAGGAAGACTACTGTTGAAACTTAAACACTATGGTGTTCGTGGCAATTTATTAAATTGGATACCTTTCAGGTGCGAGTTGGAAATTCTGTGCTGGGACCGATTCTTTTTCTTGTCTACGTTGCGGACCTCGTTGAATGTATTCGTTTTTCCAAAAGTGTTTGCAAACGACTTGAAAATTTACAACAATCCGCTCCTCAACAAATCAGTTCTACAATCCGACTTGGATAGAATAGATGGTTGGTCGAAAGTTTGGTTGCTCACGCTAAATACCGACAAGTGTACCGTTCTTCACATTGGTGCCAACAACCCTTGCTTTGACTATACACTAAATGGCTTCGTGCTCAGGAGGGTTGATGATCAGACCGACCTTGGTGTTTTAATGAGTGGTAACCTCGAGTAGACTTCACACATCTCAAGCGTAATCAAAAAGGCAAGTTCTTTGCTCTACCTTATAAAAATAGCCTTTAAGGGTCTGAAGCTTGATGTGTTTGTGAAAATTTAGAAAGCGTACGTTAAACCCATACTTGAATTTGGGACGCTCATATGGAACCCATTTATTGTCAAAGATATAGAGCATCTGGAGAGGGTTCAGCATAAGGCTACTAAATTGGTTGCGGGTTTAGAGAATTTGCCATACGATCAACGCCTTGCACGTTTGAAGATTCCTTCTCTAAGGGAAAGACGCAGATGTGGAGACTTGATCGAAACATACAAAATAATTAGTAATCCTATAAGTGTCCGTTGCGTGAGAGGTTTGAGTTTAGTGACAATTTTCATTTGCGGGGTAACTCAAGGGACTGTGTCGAATGGCTTATAAAAACCATTAGCTTTACACGCGAAAATGAAACCTTTGTCGCCAAGCCTCTCAGACACTGTTTGTCTCTATCCTTCTTCTTTGAGTACCGTATCCGATATCGGACGTTGGTAAGATCCTACTGGCTAAAGCCAAGAGGTCTTTTACTAGGGAAATATTAATGGGGTGGTTTTCCGTTGCCTTCCCCATAATCCACAGATCGATATTGGACTCTTTAGATCACAGCAAATTTCAGACGCAATCAGTATTTGAACCGCGGTTTCCCGCGCTATAGTCATCCGTGTTTGATTTACGCCAGACTGCTGGTCAGACTGCCGCCAGACTGCTGTCTCTATCCATTCCTCATTTATTAAAACAACACCTGGAAACTTTTTTTTTAGTATATTAAAGTAAGAATAACAAAATAAAAGGAATGTTCAATCAAGAAAAACACAAATCTGAAAAAGAAGAAAGAGAAGACAATAAAAGTCTCGATCAAAATAACCTCTAAAACGATGGAATGAATGGCGTGCCAGTTTTATATCAAGATCAAAATCAAGACGAAAAACAAATCTTCACAAAACCATAAACAAAACAAATAAAAAGAAAAGAAAACTATTCTACTCTAGTAAAACAAAAAACATCAAAAATCATTCTCAACAGAGAAAAATCATCAAATATGAGGTAATTACCGTTTTATATCTAGATTTAAATGTAATAAATGTAGATTCTTTCACTTTCAATCTGAGGTAGTCTCGACTCCTGTTCAATCTGATCCATTATCCTAAATACAACACCAATGAAATCAAACTGATAACAGTCAAACATAAAAAATCAATATCCCCCCACTGATTCTAAGAAAACCAGGAAAGTGGAACAAAATGAGCAAATTTTTAGTTTTATAAGTTATTAATAAAGATTATTGAAAATTTACAAAAACACAACTTATATTCCACCCGAGTGATACTTCCCGATGATTACTTCCACCCGAGTGATAGTTACGATCTTTAAGTACACATCTGCAAACCATATTTCTGCGTTGATAGCAAAAAAACTGAAGAAAATCGCGAAAACGAAATTAAGCAAAATTGAAGTTTTTGCACTGACATTTTTAACTGACGTATTAAAAATTTTAATTTAGTGCCAACTATATTATATTATAATACATTTGTATTATAATACAGCACCACCTGGAGACCTTGGTTTAAACTATAAGCCCAACTTATAATACAGCACCACCTGGTGACCCTGGTTCAAACTATACCCCCCGCACGGATGATGAAACGACCCCCTTCACCATGAGTCGACAATCTATTCTATACTATACTTTTTTATCTATGGAAGTACTCGTATGAGTGGATAATAGTAAGATGCCATTGTTTTCTTGAAAAATTGTTTTATTTTTTGTAATATAAGTTTTTACTTTTTTAACTACTACTAGTAACTACTTTTTAAAACTATTTATAACGATCAGATAATATTTAAATAAAAGGTTTTTTTAATTTAATTTTTTATATTTAAAAAAATAATTTATTATTTACCCTCCCTAACGCCGTCACTGGTATGTGGCTTACAAAACTTTATTTTTGCTACGCCTCTGACAAAATTTTAATATTCAAAATTTGTGTAAATAGCCGTACTTAATGTAAAATAAATCGATTTTTAATTAATTAATTAATTAGTTTTATTTCTACCACCCAGGCACCCAGTACCGCACGACCGTTGAACCCTCACACGTGTTGTTATTATGTATTATGTCAGTTAAATGTCATCGGTGTAATGTGTAGGTTATCATTTACTTCGACTGCTTTTCTTTTAAGTTTTGAATTGTGTTATATTTAAACGTCAACAATGAATTCTATTTTCAAAAATGTAAGTCACACTAAATAAATATTGAGACTTAATATTATGTTATTTAATCATTTACTTTTAGAAAAAATTGCGATCTTCTGTGATAGTTACTGTAAGTGGTCTAGGTGCCTTCACCGTTATTAATTTATATAAAGGCAATGAAAAGTTTTACAAAAATGTTGTTATGCCGGTTGTTCACTGGTTAGAACCTGAGAAGGCGCATAGGTTGGCTGTAGCAGCGAGTAAATATCGGATAGTTCCAAAGAGTCGATTTGAAGATTCTGACGTTTTGGTAATTATGTTACATGATCTTTGGTTTCTGAATTAAAATTTTTTTTATAGGGAATCAATTTGTTTGGAAGGAAATTGTCAAATCCTATTGGTTTGGCTGCAGGTTTTGATAAGCACGCAGAGGCGATAATGGGTTTACGGGACTTGGGATTTGGTTTTGTTGAAATTGGATCCGTAACTCCATTACCTCAACCTGGAAACGATAAACCAAGGGTCTTCCGGTTAAGTGAGGATAAAGCTGTGATAAATAGGTAAGCTCTTGTTTTATTTTAAATTTTTGTAATAATAATAAATTATTAGATTGCTTTTTCGTTCAGATATGGATTCAATAGTGACGGTCACGATGAAGTTTATGCACGTTTAGAAAAATTACGTTTTAAAGACAATTGTAATTACACTGTAGGAATAAATTTGGGAAAGAACAAAACTTCGTTGGATCCCATTGGTGATTATGTGCAAGGATTAATTAAATTTGGAGAAGTTTCCGATTATTTAGTTATTAATGTCAGCAGTCCAAACACTCCAGGTTTAAGAAACATGCAAACCAAAGTAGCTTTACAAGCTCTTCTATCGGAGTTGGTAGCAACAAGAAACAATTTGTCGAGTGAAACGAAACCTCGTATATTGTTAAAATTGGCTCCAGATTTAACATACGAAGAACTTGGTGAAATAGCAGAAGTGTTGAAAATGAAATCTTGTACCATTGATGGTTTAATTATTAGTAACACAACGGTCGATAGACCAGAGTCGCTATTAAATGAAAATAATAAAAATGAAATTGGTGGTTTAAGTGGAGAACCGTTAAAGGACAGGGCCACTCAAATGATAGCAGATATGTACAAGTTAACAGATGGAATGACTATCATTGGTGAGTATATTTTACCATGCATCACCAACACAATTCTTTACATTTTTTTACTTGTAGGTGTTGGTGGAATATTTAGCGGTCAAGATGCATATGATAAAATAAAAGCTGGTGCTAGTGTTGTACAAATATACACTAGTTTGATATACGAAGGACCTCCGGTAGTCTCCAAAATTAAAAGGGAATTGGCACAATTGTTAATTGCAGACGGTCATAGTAACATCAAAGAAGCTATTGGGAAAGATGTCAGATAGTTCTTTTTTTTTATCGTTGATTGTGATAATTCTCTTATATAGAAATTATTACTTTATGGAATCTTATGAATAGTACTCAAACCTCCTAATCGGTAATTAGAACGTAAAAAGTTTTCGTTGGTCTATATAGGAGTTTTTACACCATTGACGATTTTTAGTGTTTACTTTTGTATGATGACCTGTTAATTTAAATACCAGGATCTCATATAACTACCTAAATGATAATGAAACTGTCATACACGAAAATGGGTATTTTTAATAATAAAATAATTGAAACAAAGAATGGATTACTGTAAATAGTTAGTTTGAAGCTGATTTTTATGAATTTAATTTGAGAGAATTGTTAAAACTATTGGCCTAAAGTTTAAGATTCTTATTTATTCTTGATTAAAGTTTTTTTTTTTTTTTTTTTATTTTAACCCTCAGTTACAGCAATCTATCTACAAAATAAGATAATAAGCTTTTGTTTTGACAACTAACAATAACATGCAGAGTACTACTTCATTAAGCAGTCTCTATATATAATACAATAAGTGTGTTGATTATAATTTCAGTACATTAGGATTTGAATCTATTCACCAGATCGTCTGTTGTGAATCTTTTCAGTCGACGCACTTCGCAGTAGTTGTTTGCAAACAGTTCACCTGCAAGAACGTTGGGATGGACTGCGAGTCTTTCACGGTAATTTACACTGTAACTTTGTATTTCTTCTCTGATGGATTTTATCGGTATGTCACGTTGTATAACACTATTTGGCACATACATTGGTGCATCAACTATTACACGGAGTACCTTATTTTGAAATCTTTGTAAAATTTCAAGGTTTGAGTTTGCTGCAGAGCCCCAGAGCTGGATGCCGTAGGTCCAGATTGGCTTCAAAATTGTCTTGTAGAGTAGCAACTTATTTTCTCTAGTAAGCTGGGATTGTCTGCCGATTATCCAATACATCTGCCTGAGCTTCAGGCCAAGTTGCTTGCGTTTTGTGAAGATGTGCTTACGCCAGGTAAGCCGTCTATCGAGGTGTATTCCGAGGTACTTGACATCCTCTGCTTGTGGAATCTGATGATCATTGAGTTTTACAGGTGGGCAGGTGTCTCTTCTCATGGTGAACGTTACATGTACTGATTTGGTTTCATTGGCTTTAATGCGCCACTTTTTAATGATGCAGTTGCGGGATCATCGTGGGAAGAGAGAATCGCAGTATCATCAGCAAATGTGGCAACTAATGTGAATTTTGTTGTTGGCAGATCGTGAGTGTACAGCAAGTACAGGATCGGACCCAAAACGCTACCCTGGGGCACACCCGCGAGGATATCATGCAGATCCAACGATCTATTATTTAACATAATATAAGATCGATGTGCAGATCGGTGTATTCACTTCCATGTTTGACAATAAAACTTCTGTTACTTAAGTAGGATTTTATGATTAGGTAGAGTTCATGTGGAATCGCTTTCTTTATTTTATAGAAGAGGCCATCATGCCACACTTTATCGAAGGCCTGACTGATGTCAAGGAAGGCCGCTGAACAGTATCGCTTGCTTTCCAGGTCACGATTGATTTGTTTCGCTATCCGATGCACCTGCTCGATTGTCCCATGCTGGTTACGGAATCCAAATTGGTGATCAGGAATAAGTTTTCGTTGATTTATTATGGGCATTAGCCGATTTAACAGTAGTTTTTCGAAGACTTTAGATAGCAAGGGTAGCAGGCTGATAGGTCTATAAGATTTGACTTCTTCGGGTTTTTTACCTGGTTTGAGGATCATTATAATTTGTGCCACCTTCCATTGGTTAGGAAAGTGATGGAGTCTGATAATCGCATTAAATATTTGTAGAATTGCTGCTTGATTAAAGTAACAACTAAAATTTTTGCAAAGCATTTTATTGAAAGTCATACAAGCAATACATAATTAATATTTTGAAATCGATACCCCAACGAAGAAGGACGTAACTCGAATTATGTCAAATTTGAGTTATTACTACCTCTGTAATTATAGGAAAAATACTTTTTTTTTTAATAAAAGAACTTTACGACCAATAATACCAGAGATAAACAAAGTTGTATCTAAATGTTATTTTTTTAATTGTGCAGTAACAAAGCTGGTATTTGAGTTACATTATTTTTCAACTCAGTGTTTCATCATAACATAACATCAGTTTCATCGTGGTTATATTTTTACTTTTATTTTTTTCTTTGAAACCTTTAAATCACTCCTGAAAAATAATTAAAAATGAGTTACGTCCTTCTTTGTTGGGAGTGTTGAAATGACTGTCTAATAGGGCGCAATGTTTCTTACTGTTGTAGTTATTTGAAATAAACAAATTTTTTTTAATTTTGTTTTTTATGAATTTGGTTATGGCCGAAACATCAAATATCTAATTTTGAGAGAAAAGTAATAAAAGAGCAATATTTGAAAATAACTTTAATTTTTACCACAAAGCTTGAAATGTAAAAGGTGGCTCAATTTCGACGTTTCTTATGAGAAAAAGTGGATGACGCATCCTCGATCTCTTTTTTTGAGAAAAACCGGAATTCTTTTCGGTTCAAAACTCAACAAAATGTGAAAGATAACATTAAAATGAAGCGGTGAAGGTGAGGATTAATCACAAATATACTGATTAGTTTAGCCAAAAATTAATTTTAAAGTTTGCATTTTTTACGCAATTTTTGACTTTATTATTGTTTTTAGGGGTGAGTACCAAAATCCGACATCAAATTTTAAAAATTTCTTCTCTTTGATAAGGTGGTAATTTGCGGATCACTGAAAAGTGGGCCAACTACACTTATCAAAATGGTGAAAAATACATAAACTGCGTTTACGCTCACGGAACGGAACTCTTAAATCGGAATCTTTGAAAATGTGAATTATCATCATGGAGGAACTAACAATAACCCCCGGGGGGGGGGGGCTAATGCGTCAGTTAAATCGACATTTTCGTAAAAATATAAACTTTCATTAGGGTAAATCAGGCAAACGTGCCTCAGTCAATAACGTGTCCCACTCACGAAACTAACAAATGCATTTTGAATTTGGCGCTAATTTTATGTGAACACGTCAGTATATAAGTTGCGTTGAAAACAAAAGTGCCGGTTTTTATTTATTTTAAGTAATTAAAATTTAAAAGGTATGTATAAGTACTAGAGAAGAATGGAGGATGAAAAAATCCTGTCCGTAAATGGCAATTTAGTTCCGCACGGAACGGGATACTAATTCAGCCCGCGCGAGACGGGTGCCAATTCAATCTCGCGCGGGACGGGATGTCAATATTCAATCCCGCATTCGATATACATTTATAAATTTATTTTATACCACATTACGATGAATGCGGGACGGGACGGGATATTTAAAATATTTAGTCCCGCGCGGTACATCTTCTCAACTCAGTCCCGCGCTGAACGGGATCCCTCAGTCTTGCTTTTGATTTAAATTATACAAGAAGATTGATAAGATAACATCGTATTTTTCGGAATTTTCCCCCTTCTATTTCATAATTTAACTTATTGAATCTCTTCCTTACATTTATATTCTGAGAAAAATGCGTTAACAAAAAAAAAAATCAGAGAAGTTTATTAGGGCTCCAAGATGTCCCGCGCGGGACTAAATATTCTAAATATCCCGCGGGACAAAAAAATTCCCGAGGGATATCCCGTCCTGCATTAATTTTTATGGAAACCGTTTGCAACTATCAGACGCATGCGCAGTTTCTAATTTAAGTCATAATTTTTAATGCGTCTGACGGTTTCAAACTGTTTGAAAATCCGCGTGATCTGAGGAACGTGCGGGACGCGACGGGACAAGAAAAAGTAGTGCCGCATTCATCTCTAGTATGTACCACATTGTGAATATGTTTTGTATTTGTTTTTACGTCAAGTTAAAGTATTTGCTTTGTATTTTTTACGTTTTTCAAGTTTAATTCAAATCTAACCTCATTTGACTTTTGTATACCATGGACTTAGAAAGATAGGACCCGCAACTCCCTACCTGAAAGCTTAAAATTTGCGAGCTCTTAACCGTATGGGTTCATCACTTCTACCGCTAGGATCGCTGAATTCCTGTTCCAGAAATACGATTTAAATTCAAATTGAAAATTATTAATTAAACCAATATATGAAAATAAAACATTAAAGATTGAAAATATATTATATATTAAAAACAGTAATGCATTTTTCATACATGTACGTGCACTTTTATTCAAACTATAAAGGATTAACTTCGGTAAAGAAATTTGACAGCTGTCAACAACGCGCATGCTTGGAATAGTGATAAAAATTAAAAGAAATTTTTTTAAAATAATCGAAATTATATAATTTCTTATTAAATAGTACGTATTTTATTATTTAAAAAAACTTTATTTGTATGAAAAAGTAAGTTTTGTAATGAAAATAATTTGAAAATAAAATATTCAAATGAATATTTTGGAACAGGAATTCAGCGATCCTAGCGGTAGAAGTGATGAACCCATACGGTTAAGAGCTCGCCATTTTAATCTTAGTTGCTGGTCCTATCTTTCTAAGTCCATGTTGTATACCCACAATTACGTTCCGTTTTTAGTACACTTTTCTGCCGTGTTTACCTGGGGTACATTACCCTGAACATTGGCTAATATGCCCTGATTTATTTCGGGTAATGTGTCCCATCTTTAGATTATTTTAAAATTGTTATTTTTATGAATTTTTTATGAAATTTAATTATTTTAAGAAATGGGGAAGGTCAAAGCTATAGATCCAAGAAAATAAACGGAAACAAATATGATAAAAGCAATAGCATATGTGACAAGGAAGAAAATGAGGCGAGCCGGACATAATATGGCATACCATCACGAACCTTACGTAAAATGAGTTGAGTTGAAAATGATGAAAATGAGTTGAGACTTGTGGTTCACATTAAAAAGCTCGAATCTATTGGATTTCTTCTGAACTAATCGAGACTGCAGTCTATTGCTTACAACTTTGCAGAAAAACTGAAATTTCCACATCGATTTAATAATGAGAAAAGACAAGCAGGCTAGGTTTCAAGGGTTTATGAAGAGGCACCCAGATGCCAGATGTTTATAAAGAGGCAACCCAAACATGTTAGAAATAGTACCGTTTTTTATTTCAATTCTTCGAGTGGTGGCGCACGATTCCCAGGTTCACCCTAAATATTTTTAAAATGTTAAATTATTAACTCGTTGATATTAAATTATATTTAAACTTTAAAATATCGAGTTATTAAAAAATTAAAATTTAATTAAACAATTTATTAAGCTTTCTATATATCTTATTCTGATGACGGATGAAATAATCACCTGAAAGCTTAATAAATTGTTTAATTAACTTTTAATTTTTTAATAACTCGATATTTTAAAGTTTAAATATAATTTAATATTTTTAATCCTGTTTTTGAATTTTTTAAATTTGGGTGACAAATACTTTATATGGGTTCAAGTAGGTATAATACAAACTTTATTTCGTTTCACATTACAATAAATTTATAGGTACATTTAAGTAGTTCACACTTAAAAAACTTAAAACTTTTCATATTTATTCAACATCGATATAATTCTTTTGGGAAACGGCGTAAAATACTTCTTCAACAAGATGTGGATGTGTTCTAAGCAATGATTTAAATTCTAATGTATGAGTCACATCTGAAATGTGAGCAGCAATAAAATCGTTTGCATGAAACTTCAATTCAAACGCTGAATATAGGTATCACCAAGTATGTAAAACTTAACGGCATTTTCAACTGTTAGGTTTACTGACATAACATTTTCACAAATACTTTTCAAGCCATATAATTGATATTTTCCAGCAGCAGCTAACAAATCCGGTGCAAAATATTCCAAGTTTGAAGGTTCGTCGGTATACACATAGCGCAACATTTCTTTCACCACTTGATGATCTATATCGTTCATTTCAATCATTGTGGTAGACGTTGAATTTTGGAGTTCCAACATAGTCTTGAAAACTGAACTTCTAGCAGCTAAAATTGCTTTGAGTACTTTAAATTCTATACCACCAGTTGAAATTGTGACATCACTACAGGCTTCATTTTCGAAGAGATACTTCAAATCTTCCTTTAAATGACTTTTTGGTAAAAATGGATTGTACTTTTGTGAAAAATTTTCAATCCCAATTGTGGCATTAATTTCACAATATATAGTTAACTTATTATTGACAATTACTTCATTTTTTTCATCCAACAGGAAATCATATTTCACCAACCTTTCGGGTGTTGGGATTTTACTGTTTTTTAATAGATATAAATGAAAACACTTTTGATATTATAATTTGTTTATAATTAAAATTAAATAAAACAAAAGAATTACATTTATATAAGTGGAATAATTATTGAACAAAAGAACTTAAATTACACGTTCGCATATTAGTCGCTAACTCGATAACTCGATAACTAACTTATGTTATGCATTCGTTTTACTAACTTATTAATCCTCATACATGCGCAATACAATAAGGGTTTTTGTTAACTTGAATTTATATTCTTAACACCCCTTCTTAAATTCAAAATAATTAACAAAATTTTAATATTACAATTTTAAATAAAGATGATCTTAAATTCTAAACATTATTACAAAATATCATTTTAACATTTTTCCATAAATTTGTCCCTCAAATAAACAAATTTAACACTATCTAATGGTTTTGTTAAAATATCGGCTAAGTTGTCAGTCGATTTACAATGTTCAATTTTAATAGTACCATTTTTTATTTTTTCATGTATGAAATGGTACCTTACATCAATATGTTTACTCCGTTTGTTTAAAATACCATTCTTAGCTAATTCAATCGCACTTTTATTGTCCACTTTAAGGGTAATATTTACGTTGTCACCCTTTAATTCTTCTAAAAGATTTTTTATGTAGATCAATTCTTTCACGCACTCTGCCGCACTCACGTATTCACTTTCACAACTTGATGTTGCTGTATATTTTTGTTTATTGGATTTCCAATTTATTAAGCCATCATTGTAAAATATCAAATATCCACTTGTACTTTTTCTTGAGTCAAGGTCTCCAGCATAATCGGCGTCACTGTAGGCAGTTAAATCTCCTATTTTATGGTTTTTAAATTTAATAGCGTAGTTATCATTTCCTTTCAGATATTTTAAAATATGTTTAACATTGTTTACATCTCCACTAGTCGGATTTTCCATGTATCTACTTACAAAATTCACTGCAAAACTAATATCCGGTCGTGTTTTGTTGTTGAGATATAAAAGACTTCCAATTATCTCTCGATAGGGATAATTTATGTTTGGAAACTGATCACTTCTTTTAACATCTCCATTGCTTAGTGGTATTTTACTTGAATTGCATTCTTGCATGTTTGCATTTTCTAAAATTTGTTTTGCCATGTTACTTTGTTCTAACGTTATTCCTGTTTTATCTCGTTTTATATTAATTCCTAGAAACGTTTTCGGGTCTTCCGTAATTGTTATTTTAAACTCTTCTTTTAATTTTTCTAAGAAAATTTTCATTTCTGTTTCATTTTGACCTATCAATAAACCATCGTCAACATAAATCGCAAGTATCATATCGCTGTTTTTTGTTTTAAAAATACATCTTTCTGATTTTATTTGTTTCATTCCTAAACTTTTAAGAAAACTCGTAAATTTCTCATTAAATTTCATGGACGCTTGTTTTAATCCATATAATGTTTTTTCTAATTTACACACTTGGTTATTATTAGATTCGTAACCTTGTGGTAAATGCATGTAAATTTCTTCGTCAATGATCCCGTATAAAAAAGCAGTTTTTATATCGAACTTTATTAATTTTGCATTTCGTTCAGCTGCAATTGCAAATAGCAATCTTATCGCACAGCTGTTGATTACAGGGCTATAAGTTTCCTGATAATCAATTCCTTGTTTTTGTTGAAAACCTCGAACGACTAATCTCGCTTTGTACGAACCATCTTCTTTTATCTTCAGCACCCATTTGTTAGTCAAAAATTTTTTTCCTTCAACGTCATTTTTATTTACCAAAGTCCAAGTTTGATTTTCTTGTAATGACTTTTTCTCTTCATTTATTGCTTCAATCCATTTTTCTTTATTTTCGCCCTTTATGGCCTCTTCGTATGTTAACATTACGTAGTCTTCAAATCTTTTTGGTGTTCTTCTTATTCGTTTTTCTCTTTGTGGTTGTATCAACGGTTCAACAGTCTCATCTTCGATTTCAATTTGTTCATCGTCCGATCCACTTTCGCTGTCAGTTTGAATTATTTCAGCCAACTCAGGATTTTCATTTTCAAATGGTAATTCAGGCATTTCATTTTTAAGTTCTGATGTAAATTTTTCAAAAATTACATCTCTTGCTATTATTATTTTTTGATTTTCTTTATCAAAAAGCCTATATCCGTTTGGTGCATATCCAACAAAAATAAATTTTTTACTTCGCTCTTCAAGTTTTTTCAGGTAACCTAATTTTTTAGCATATGCAGTTGTACCGAAAATTTGTAAATATTTTAGATTTGGTTTTTTGTCATACCACATTTGATATGGGGTTGTTTTTACTGTTTTACTTGGAATTCGATTAATTAAATAAGCTGCTACTTGTACAGCTTCTCCCCACATTATTTTATTCTGATTAGTTTCAAAAATTAGCGCTCTTGCTTTTTCCATAATTGTACGATTTAAACGTTCGGCTTTTCCGTTTAATTGCGGTGAATATACAATTGAATAGTCCATTTTTATTCCTTTGCTTTTACACCAATCTGTTATTTGGTTAGACGTGTACTCACCTCCATTATCACACCTTATTACACTTGTTTTTAAATTCCATTTTGCCTCAGCAGCATTAATGAAATCTTTGATCGCATAAATTGCTTCGTGTTTATTACTTAAAAGTATTATATTACAAAAATGGGTATAGTCATCTAAAAAAGTAATAAAATATTTTTTATTGTCCCAAGTTTTTTCAATAGGGCCACAAATATCCGTATGTATTATTTCAAGTGGTCTTGTAGCACGTTCTCGAATTTCTTGGAAAGGTTTTCTAACTTGTTTAGCTTTGATACATATTTCACATGTCACATTTTTTAAATTATTTATTTCGACGTCACTTAAATTTAATCCGATACTCATTGTTTTTAATTTTAACATATTTTTCGAAGTTATATGTCCCAATCTTTTATGCCATGTTAAAACATTTTCGGTTTCACTTACGAAAGCATTTTCAACAGTTTTGATCATTTTAATCGCGTATAGTTCGTTTTCACCACGCGCACCTTGCAATATTTTTACGTCATTTTTGTACACTTCAACGATATTGTCTTTAAAATGTACTTCGCCACCGTTTTGTGTGATTTTTCCCACCGATAGCAAATTTTTACTCAAGTTTGGAACGTATTCGACATCTTTTAATATACACTCTTGCGTTTCAATTTCTCCAAAACCTAGAGCTTTTATGTATTCACCCTTTTTTGCAGTACCAATTTCTGTAACCATTTCTTGCATATTTTGTATTAAATTATTCTCATTAGTCATGTGCGCTGTTGCACCAGAATCCAAATACCATACAGTTTTATTTTTATCGTCTTCATTTTTCACTGTGTGCGTTAATAAAGACATTTTTTTATTATCCATTTGACCACTGGATTTGCTTACACCGGTTGTGTTATTTTTGTTTCTAAAATAGCAATCTTTGTCTACATGGTTGGTTTTTTTACAGATGTTACATTTTATTTCAGTTTTTTTACAATCTCTAGCAAAATGTCCAAATTTTCCACATTTGAAGCAGTTTTTAGTTTCATTTTTACGGTTAAATTTGTTAAAATTTTTGTTACGCTCACCTGTGGAATTGAATGCTATTTGTTCACTGGAGTTTTCATGGTTATTATTTCGCTTTTCTTCTGCTAGAAGTCTTGATGTCAATTCGGTTAATTTTTGTTTACTTTCTGGAGTAGATTCCCAAGCACTTATGAAATATCGATAATTTTCCGGTAATGTAGACAGAATTTTCGTAATTATCATGGTTTCACTTATTTCTTGTTTCATACTATTTAATTTATAAGCTAAACTCTCTAATTCACATATGTATGTAGACATGTTACTACCTTTTTTATAGTTGTAATTATAAAATTCTTGTAACAAGTTATATTTACGTTGTTGGTTATCACGTTCAAACAACATCTTCAACTTGTCAATCATTTCACATGAAATTGTGCAGTTAATTAGGTGCATCATAATCGGTTTTTCAATGGTTGTTACTATTATTCGTTGAGCAATCGCATCCTTTTTCTCCCAGTCTTCTTTCAATTTTTGCTCTTCTGGGCATTTTGTTTTACCTGTAGCGATATCATAAATTTGTTTTGCTTTAAAGAAGATCGTAATTTGAAATTTCCAAATTTCGTAATTACCCTCATCTTTGAGATGTTCGATGTTTAAAATTTCTTCTTTACTTGTAGTAGTCATTGTTTTACTTTTTTAATTTCTTGATTGCACAATTTTTAATATAAATTTCAGTTTTTTTTTTTTACTTTTTTTTTTACATAAACACTTAATTGGTTTAATTTTCAGTCAAAGCACGAGTTATTTTAAATTTTTACTGTTTTATTTCACTTCAATGTTTTAATTGTTTTTATTTCACTCTAATGTGTTAATTGTTTTTACCGCGAACTGTTTTTACTTTTTTAAATTTTTATTTTACACTTTGTTCAATAAACACCTGGGCCATAACCTGTTGGGATTTTACTGTTTTTTAATAGATATAAATGAAAACACTTTTGATATTATAATTTGTTTATAATTAAAATTAAATAAAACAAAAGAATTACATTTATATAAGTGGAATAATTATTGAACAAAAGAACTTAAATTACACGTTCGCATATTAGTCGCTAACTCGATAACTCGATAACTAACTTATGTTATGCATTCGTTTTACTAACTTATTAATCCTCATACATGCGCAATACAATAAGGGTTTTTGTTAACTTGAATTTATATTCTTAACATCGGGGACAGTTAATGGTTGTTCATCGAATTCAAATGTATTATTTACAGTATTAATTTCTTTTCCCTTTGCGTTTAAAATGCCAAATTTATACTGCGCCTTTGCTTGACATCCTTTCAAACTTATATACAAAAATAAATAATTTTCATCGTGGTAATGGCTTTCTTCTTCTATTGGGTACATTAAGTGCAATTTCCATGCACATCCATCATTTGTTCCATCCGAAAACGTTGGCGATATCAATGTTTTGTGATTTTTTTGGCAACAAAAGCTCAAGTTGTTGATAGTCCATGTATATCTTAGTCTAGCAATTTTAATCTCCGTAGATCCCCAGCTTTCA
Source organism: Rhagonycha fulva (assembly GCA_905340355.1). Lineage (NCBI taxonomy): Eukaryota > Metazoa > Arthropoda > Insecta > Coleoptera > Cantharidae > Rhagonycha > Rhagonycha fulva. Next base: position 38,143,687 of record HG996556.1, read on the forward strand.
AAAATGGCGTTATTTGGTTGTCTCCCATTTTTTGTCAATACATCAGGTTCAATAGCTATTGTACTGCAAGTAACCAATAATAATAACGTAAACAATACATGTACCTAAAACAAAGTAAAAAAATAATATTGCTTGTTTAAATTTTTTTTTAATTTAAAAACTTTGATCTTTCAAAAATTCTACTTACGGTCGACGGCACTGTTTTACCCATAAATAATAACAATTCGACAGAAATGATATTAAGATACACCATGATTTGTATGTTATCAAGAGACACAATAAATAAAGTTTTCCTTAAACAGAAGACGATTGAATGTTTTCACGATTGGCGAGCAATTTTTTCTTAATGAGAATTGTTAAGTCATTAATTTAATGTTGTTACGTATTGCCAAGAGCAAAGTTTAAACTATAAGAAAAATCAGCAATTTTTTATCGGAGTATATTGCTTTTACAGAATAAATTATGAAAAATCAATTTGAAAAATTAAAGAAGACTTCAAATCGAAAGAGTGAAGTAGAAACATTACATCTTCATTGAAAATCTTCATATTGCTGATTATAATATTTTTAACAAAACTTAATAATTTAAATTTTATAGTAGTCCGTATTTTGCCATAGGAAAAAAAATAACAGAATCTGAACGTGTCACTCCTATTACCCCCGAGGGTACCAGTCGTGATGGAAAGACGAAAAGTGTGCACCTCGTCACGATGGCCGGGACCAAGCCAGGACCATTAAATTTTTATAATTATTTCCAAATTAAAACCTAAAATAAACCATTTTTAACTTTGGTAAGCAAATAATGGTTTGATTTATCAAATGAACAGGCAGAGCATCAAGACGATGATATTATGTTTATGTAGTAATGAGCAATTTGTGATATAAATAAGTATTTACAACGCGGATCACAATTTACATTAAGTGTTTTTTGGAATGGAACCAAAAAAAATGGTTCTAGCGCATTCTCTGAAGCCATAAATTCTAACTCAACCGCAGAAATGTGGTTTTTCTGAAAAAGAAATTTGCAAGAAGTAGTAAGACGTTCTTCTTGTTGTCTTAAATATTAAAAAAGTGTGGTCAATTTTTAGGTAAGCTTAATTTTTAAAAGCTTGATGGCGTAAAACATCAGTTCCCCTTTTTAATTTGACAGTTTTTTTATTATGTGAGTTTCAAATCAGCTCTCAATCTCCATTGTTTTCCATATTTTGGATAAGATAAAAATCAGCATCAGCTGTGTTTAATGACCCTTCTAGAGAGAACCTTTGAAAATAGTTAAATATGAGCTTTCTTCTTCTTACTGAAGAAATTGCTACATTTTCTTTACGAGTATAGTAAAAGGTAATGAGTATTACTGAACTCTTTCACTGAAGGAAGCTTTCACCAAAGCACGACTTCACAAAAATTCTCAAGAAGAAATAGGCTGAAGTATTTATGAAAGATTTGTTACATTTAGGTCTCAAGTTACAAATGAAGCAAACTTCAGATTTTAATGTAACAACTAAAATAGAAGATATATTGCATCAGCTGCTAAAAAATTGCTCGAAGTGTCATAACTTTGGTAAAGTGGAAGGCATTTCATGAATACTCTTTACCTCACCTTTACTTCTTGGATGTTAAATATTTTTTATGCTAAATTTGTTGAAACAAAATTTATACCAGTAAACTGAATTTTACAGTAATGTGACAGTCCTCCATTATTTAATTTCTTCAAGTCCATATCTGAAAGAGTCTGATCAATAATTCCGAAATTATTTAAAAATACCTAAGTGTACTCATTAAACCGACTTCAAAAAAAGGGGGAGTTTCTCAATTCGTCTGTTTGTATGTTTTTTTTTATGTATGTTCGGGCATAACTTTTTACAGAGTGATCCGATTTTGAAAAATTTTTTTTATTCGATAGAGTATACCTCCATGGTGGTCCCATTTAAATTTCACAAAAAAATTCCATTTGTAAGGGTAAAAAATAAGAGAAAATTGCACCCGTAAGGGTAGAAAATAGGGAATGATTGTTTTTCATTTAATGATTTTTCACTTGTCAACCTATTCTGTTGAAACTTGGCGTGGAGAAAAATTTTATATCGAGCAAATTAATTAATTATGGTAGTAATTATTAGATTTTAATCACTAAAAATTAAAAAATAAAAAACTTTTTAACAAAAAATTAAACCGACCTCAAAAAGAAACTAAAAAACATAAAATAAATATATTACATTTTGAGTCTTAATAAGTAATGTAAGTAACTAATTTTGAGTCGGTGCAAAAACTCAACGATTACTAAATTACTTTAAAAAAATTATCAAAACAAAAGTCACCCACTCTGCACCGACTCAAACTTAGTTACTTACATTACTTATTAAGACTCAAAATGTAATATATTTATTTTATGCTTTTTAGTTTCCTTTTTGAGGTCGGTTTAATTTTTTGTTAAAAAGTTTTTTTTTAAATTTAAAATTATTTTCATATATAGAGCTTTATAATTCAAAAAGTTTCAGATTATAAATGTTTCGCCGAAACTATTTTATTATCTTCTAGCACATACTGATAGATAATTATTTTATGAGTTCCAACCAACATTTTTATTATTGCAACAATTTTTGTACAATCGATTTATTTACTCTATGTTCGTTTTAATTTTTGTACGGTGTTTTAATGAAGCCTAATTTTGATGTACCAATTTGTATTGTATTAACAGTGTTTTAAGATCGTAAGAATCACATTTTCTAAATTTTTTTTACATTAGGTATCTTTCTTTATTATTTTTTTTTTATTAGATTACGAAGAAACTGATCAAAATTGTGAATTAGATTGGATAAGAAAGTGGAGTATAAATTTGAAATTGCAAAATGAAAACTCAACCCCGTCTTAAGTTATCCAAAGAGAGCGAAAGTGTCCTGCGAATGGTATACTGGTGTATGGGTATCGCATTAGTAGCGGTTATCTGTGCTATTGCCATAATGGCTTTGAAAGCGTTCTTTCCTGATAACAATTACCTATGGCATAGATTGTGAAGGCATTAAAGAAAGTTAAGATGGTCAGCAAGGCATGCAATAATGTACAATCATGTTTAGGAATCTTCTGACCGTATGTTTTAATTTCAACAAATTATGTGGCTCGTCAAAATATATACCTACGTGGTTTTATACAATTTATGTCATTATTTTTAAATGAAATTATATTGTTATAAAATCTGTAAAATGTAAGGTTTGTTAACAAATTTTTTTTAACATATAAACTTTATTCGTTTTTTTTTAATAAGATATTTGTATAAATCCATTCACTCCAAATCAGAAAATACAGCTGTCAATAAAATTTTCCATATTATAACTGAGGTGCATGTCAGTAGCACCCCCACTTTTGAATTTTTGGATAAATTTAGTCTAAAACGTTAGAGCATCGTTTGAGCTTGAATGAGCTTTCATTATTTTTGTTTGAGCCTCAAAGGTTGCAAAAGTTATTCGCGAAAAACAAGTGGGGGGGGCTGTAGACATAACCATCATGTCACCCCCTCCCCACTTTCAAATTTTTAAATGAATTTAGTGTCAAACGTTCGAGCATCGTTTGAGCCTTAAAGAGCTTCTATTATTTTTGTTTGAGCCTCAAAGGTCGCAAAGATATTCTCGAAAAACTACTGAGAGGTGGGAGGGAGTTGTAGACATGTTTTGCAGTTTTTTTTTATTTTGAATTTATGTGTGCAATTGATGTCAATCGATAGAGCTTTCCTTGGGCCTGAATGAGCTTTAGTGGGCAAGAGTTTAAGTTAATTTTTTACAAAGTTATAGATAGTTGAAATTTTCAACTAAACTCCAAGCAACATATGAGTTAAATCGTAAGATTTTTAAAATTTTATATTTCGCCAAAACGGTAGTATTATACCAAATTGCTTTACTATTTCCAACCAACAGATATCTGATGGGTCCCAAAACCTTTTAAGCATTGGATTATAAATTTTTCCTTTATTAGCAACAATAACAACGTTAAGCTGCTTCAAATCAATATTAGATTTGCTATAGGCATGATTTCTATTTCGGTAAATTACTTCGATTTTTAAAAATTTTATGTTTGTAAAAAATAAAATGTTGCTTATTTAGAGAATTTATATTTAAGTAGATTATCAGATTAAGAGATTTAAAAAAAACTAAACTCCGACACATAGCTAGAGGACATAGAGGAGATACACTGAGAAAAATAAATTTGTAATGATTATGAAATAACAAAAGTTGTTATCAATACTAAAATATTTTGTAATTACATGTAAAATTTTTGGTAAATGTTGTAAGATTGCACCTTGCGACATAATTAATTTGCTAGTCTAAGTAAAACAATGTACTAAAAATATAGTTCATTTTATTAAAAAATTTAGTCAACAGTAGTAAAAAATTATTCATTTTAAAAAAACATTTATTGTACACAAAAGTTGTCAACAATACTAAAATATTTTGTATTTACATGCAACACTTTTGGTAAGTGTTATTAAGATTTTACCTTGCGATACTAAATATTTTGCTAGTCTAAGTAAAAAAATGTACTAAAAATTTAGTTAATTTTATTACATTTAGTCAACAGTAGTAAAAAATTATTCATTTTAAAAAACATATTTTTTGCAAGTACCCACTAGATGTGTGAAGACGAGGTTTATCAATGCACCTACAATTCCGTTGCGAGATAAAAAATCTGCAAAGTTGCATTTTCAGCATACAATTGCTCCATAATAAAATAGAAGTCGTTGGATTTAGATGTACCTACCTACTATAATATTATAAGAAAGTTTTAAAAGTGTTACAAGTGTTGTGTCTTTGAGTTATTAAATTTTTGTGACTTATGTGAATTTCCATTTGCAATGTTATGTGTGATGGCGAGTGGAAAATTATTTGTTGCTATGCGAAATCCGCCATAAACGGATATGGACAAACGTACCTATATATTGTAACTGAGTAAACTGAGTTATTTATTTTTTCTATACTTATTTGTAATATTTTAATTTTAATAAATTTAATTCTAAATTTTGATAATAATAAAATTTTTCAATGTAATAAATGTTTTTGTTTAAGTAACAGTGATGGTAATGAATAATAACAAAGGTAGGTTATTAAAAAGTACAAAATTTACTAACAAATAATATCACTTCTTACAAATTATTTTAGTAAATGTAATAAGTAAAGTTTAGTTAATTTCACAAAAAGGTATTATGGCAATTAACTAATAAAAATTATTTCTTCTTAATAAGCATTCTAGTTACTATAAAAATCCAAGTTTATTTCTCTCTACTAATTTTATTTGTCAGATTAACTAATAAAATGAGTTACTATTGATAAATAACTAACTAAAATATTTTAGTGTCAACGACTATTGTCGTATGTGCTGGTGCCATTTTCAATCAAATAGTTAGTTATCGTTACTAAAATTTATTTAAAGCTACAAATCTTTTTTCTCAGTGTAGAGAACTACGTCCCCCAAATATTTACAAAAATTAGGTAGTATTAGTTTTTAATGGCAATATTATGATGAATGGATTAGCTTAATATTTGCAACCCTTACCTCCTTAGTAAACCATGTATTTCCACAGAAATTTTATATTTGTATTAGCAATGTCAGTAAGAAAAAAAAATTCTATTAAAAATGTGAAGGTACAATTTAGATTAGGCTATAATTAGGGGTTTCAAGAAGCATATTTAAAAAACAAAGGTTTTATATCTAAGTTTTCTATTACAGAGAAAAAATTGAAGTAATTTTTACTATAATTGAAGTGCAAATCAATCTCGCACCAATTTTGAAGTTAATTTTACTACAATTGAAGTAAATTTGACATCAATTGAAATAATATTTACTTCAAAATTGGTGCGAGATTGATTTAAAATTCAATTTTTTCTGTGTATGTTTTTGCCTACTTTTTTTTACATTTCGAGTAACTTTGTCTAACTTTGATCGGCTGCATGTCGGTTAATATTAGGTCTAAAAATTCGCTTCACCAACCAAATTTTAGCAAACTTAATGTTCTACAACTTTGTAATCGATTATGGTACGTAAAATATGCTTAGTTTACAAGATATAAGAAAGGAACTAAATAAAAGTCCGACAATTTTAAGGATTTTTCCTCCCCCTTCCAAGTTAGTACAGGGTCCTCAAGATCAAAAACTTAGGAATTAGGATAAACATCATAGAGTATCCCCAAGCAACCTGTCAAAATTCCATTAACTTTGGAATATTTTCCAGATACCCCTCTTATATTTTGTTATATCGACTAGAGCCAGGGGTCGGCAATCTGCGGCCCGCGAGGCGTCTTGGTGCGGCCCGCAGAACTCCCCAGAAATGACGTTTTTATTAAAAAAAAGCTTTTTTTGGTAAATTTGTATAAAAAAAGCTTTTTTTAGTGGATTTTCCAAGAAGTGCAGCGCGCACTAATCCTCACGTAAAATATTTGGCTCTCTTACAACAAAAGGTTGCCGACCCCTGGACTAGACTATAGTCTAGTCTAGGGTTTGTAAAAAGTAAGAACTGTATTATGATTTTAATTTGAAATATAAAAACAACATATTGTAAGATTTTTATGAATTTTTTTTTAAGTAAATACATATTAGTTAATGATATTTCTTTTTCTTCTTCTTCTTCTTCCTTTCAAGGTATAGGCAGTGTTTACCTGTTCCGACTTCATAGATCGCGCCATCTTTTTCTTGGGCGGCCGACATCTCTTCTTCCTTCCGGGTTATACGAGAGGATCTTCTTTGGAATTCTATCCTTCTCCATTCTGTTAACGTGTTGTTTCCAGTTTTCTCTATATTCCGAGATCTTGTGATTAATGGAAAAGATATTTAATTCACGTCGTATGTCTTCGTTTTTGAGTCGATCCATTCTTGTGCAACTTTTAGTTCTTCTCATGAATGTCATTTCAGCTGCTTAATGATATTTTCATTTACAATTAATTTCATCAGAATGCCCGCCTCTGGATCCTTGAAAAATTCCATTCTGGAACACCACATTTGGGATTTATTTCACCATCAATGATGTTTTTTAGAATAATTAACTTTCACTTTGTTCAATATTGCACCCTTTTATATATTTATATTTGTTCAATATTTTGTATCCTTATAATTTTTGCATTTAAATATTTATACTTCATATAACATTTCAAATTTGCCACAGTTTTCTATACTGTGCGCAGGGTTTTTGCGTTGCTGTTAGAAGCGCGCGTATTATCAGGCTTTATAGCCAGTACCATACGAAAGCTCATCAAGTACACTACGAACGTTCGAAAAGTACAGTGCTCCTTTCTTGCATAGGAAAGTAAAACAAATCATGTATTTTAAGCAATAAAATCATTAACAACAGTGACTAATGGTTTTCATTCATCTACAACAACAATTAATTGACCTAGTTCGTCGTTCAAAGTATAAGTTTTAAAATTTATACACACCGGTAGCACCGAGGCATCTTTTCGATATCCAACAATCAAAGGAGAACCTCGTGCCTACCATTTTTTGGTCCTTCGACCGCATTTTGGTAATTCGCAATTACCAAACAGTGTTTCAGTGCCCTACAGTGCAACAAATATCAATCAAACAAATCGATCAAGTACGGTATTGACCCCAAGTGGCGTGCCCGAACGAGATTTGTAAAATAGCAGCGTCATCCCACCATTTTGAAGCCTCTAACAGGGTAAACCCTACGGAGCAGTCCAGCTCAAGATAGCGCCAATTCGAGAAGCCTTCAAACAGGTACCAAAAGCCATCTTGCAGAGACCAACGGCAAGATCACGTGACAGCCTACAACCACGTGACTTCCAACCACATTCAACGGCGGTAAATAAAACTATTCCATTACCATTACAGGTCCCTATATCCACCATACAGTTTCCTGCTTGGTACAATAGAAATATTTATCTGTCATTTTATTTACGTTTATTTACAAAAATTTCAAATCTTCATACACATTATGGAGAAATCAAATTTAACTAAATCTCAATTAGAAGCAAGCCTAGCAAGGTTTGAAAAATTTTTAAACAACATCAAAAATGATTTCGACTCGACAGAAACTACAAACGATAAAGTCGAAGCATTAAAATCTAGACTTGAGCGTATATTACCATTAATAAATTTATACGAGAACTTGTACTACCAAATCCCAGAAAGCTCTGAGGATTTCGAAGCGGAAATTTCTTTCACAAATTTCGAAAACCTGTATCATACACAGGTTGGCATTGCTCGTAATTTAATTAACAGAAAATCTCAAAATTTAGTAAGAACTAGCGATAGGTATAGTTCGCGAAGTGGCACCACAAGCCCAATTTCTGGCAGAAACTCACCTGCAAATTCAATAAATTCTAATGCGCAAACTATCCCTAACGTTGAGTATCACCGAAATCATAATTACAACATTAGTTTACCAAAAATAACTTTATCAAAATTTAATGGTGACGCAAAGTCATGGTTAGAATTTAAAAACATTTTCATAAATTTAATTCACGATAACTTACAACTTAACGAAGTACAAAAGTTTCACTACTTAAAAGCTAGTTTAACGGGTACAGCCACTGATGTAATAAGTTCCTTAAATTTTAATTCAGAAAGTTACGCAATCGCATGGAACACACTGATTGCGCGATTTGACCAACCAAAGGTCATCATAAAAAATCACTTAAATTCAATCATCGAACTTGAAGTTCAAAATAAGGAATCAGCAAGTGATTTACGTAGAATTAATGACGTTTTGTTTAAGCATGTCTCAGCACTAAAATCTCTTGCTAGCACCGAGCAGCTGTTTGAAACACTGATAGTTTATCTGGTGTCAAATAAACTTCACGCAGCAACGGTAAGGGAATGGGAAATAAACTTAAGCAAAAGCATTGCCATACTACCAACCTTATCAGACTTCAAAGAATTTTTAACAAATCATTCAAATCTTTTAGAAAATATAGAAAATAGACAGTTGAAGAAGGTCGTCGAAAAACCTAAATTTCATTCGAAGTCGTTCGTTACCACTTCTCCCTTTTGCGCTCTTTGCGAGGGAGAGCACCCAATAAGTGGATGCGAACGATTTGCTGACCTCACCCCTGAGCAAAGAACAGAAAAAGTTAAGGAACTCAAGATCTGCTTCAACTGCCTATCGAAAAATCATTTTCTGCCTCAGTGCACTTCAAAATATTCATGTAGAATATGCAAACATAAGCATCACACTTCGCTTCATCAATCGAAGCGAGTGGAAAAAACTCCTAATTCAACCGTTGCCCTTCCAACATTAAATCCATCTGTCGATGAAGAACCTCTCGAGATCGTATCAGCCTTCTGCTCTACGACTACGCAAGTTCTCTTACCTACAGCAACTGGCAAGGTGCAAGACTCCACAGGGAACTACCAATCCCTAAGAATATTACTTGATTCCGGTAGTCAATCGAACTTCCTGAGAGCCGACACATGCAACAGGTTGGGTTTGGGCACCTCAAGTGCAAACGTCTTTGTCACCGGTTTGAACAACTCAAACACAAACATAAAAACAAAATGCGAATTAGAATTACACTCTCAACATTCAAATTTTAAAATAAAATTATCTTGTCTAATACTAGACCAAATTACTGGAAGCGTTCCCAGTGTTAGTATTAAATTAAACAATTTCCAAATTCCAAAAAATATTCAACTATCTGATCCTAATTTTGACAAACCAGGAAAAATTGACATTTTAATAGGCTCGTCCACATTTTTTGAATTGTTGTGCATTGGACAGATAAAACTAGGTACCGCATTACCTATACTACAAAAAACTTATCTGGGTTGGATCATTTCAGGTCCTACCGGCCCACATCCTAATAATCAGGTGCAATGTCATCACAGCATTGAGAATGAATTAAACGACCAACTCGTTAAATTTTGGGAAATTGATAACTATCCTACCGACAAAGTATTTTCACCAGAAGAAAGTGCATGCGAAGCACATTTTGTAGAGCACACTCGTCGCGATAATAACGGGCGCTTTATAGTTTCAATTCCGTTCAAGGAACCACCCTCACTCTTAGGAGATTCATTTTCTATTGCACAAAAAAGATTTTTTGCACTTGAGCGGCGTCTACAGGCCAACCCCATGTTGTATAAGGAATACTCAGCATTTATTAGGGAATATCTTGACTTAGGTCACATGTCTCTTGATAATCGCAGGATAACTCCTTCATATTACCTTCCTCATCACGGTGTTCATAAATTGGACAGTTTAACCACAAAACTTCGTGTTGTATTTAACGGTTCTTCTGTTACTTCGACAGGGCAATCGTTAAATAGCCTTCAAATGATTGGACCTACCATTCAATCAGATTTATTTTCCGTGCTCATACGCTTTCGACAACACACATATGCAATTTCGGCAGATATTGAAAAAATGTATCGACAAGTATATGTGGATGAAGAACAGCGAGTACTTCAACGTATTCTATGGAGATTTGCACCTAACGATCCCATAGAGATATACAATTTAAATACTGTCACTTATGGCACCGCTTCTGCATCTTACCTTGCCATACGATCTTTGATTCAGTTAGGCAATGACATTGAAAAAACTTTACCCAAAATCTCCGAAATTATAAAAAGAGATTTTTACGTCGATGATTTGTTGAGTGGTTCAGATAGCATCGAGAGTGCTCGGAAAATTTGCACCCAACTTTCCGACACTCTAAAAACGGGATGCTTCAAATTGCGAAAATGGATCTCGAACCATTCTGAAGTGTTGTCTGATATTCCAACTGCCGACGTTCACCCCGGTCTTCTCCACATTGGAGACAGCGAATCATCACGCACTTTAGGTTTAACTTGGTTTTACCAGACAGATCATTTTATGTTTAAGATTTCCGGTCTTTCCAATTTAAAAACCACTAAACGCCAAATGCTTTCTGAAATTGCTCAGATCTTTGATCCACTTGGCCTACTTGGGCCTTGCACCTTTGTGGCAAAGATTTTTATGCAAAAGTTATGGTTGGAAAAGTTAAATTGGGATGACATTGTACCTAAGGAAATCGAAGCAAAATGGCTGTCCTACCGCTCCGAACTGTTATTGTTAAACGAACTCAAAATTCCGAGACATGTGACCTGTTCAAGTCCCAAGGACGTCCAAATTCACGGTTTTTGCGACGCTTCTATTAACGGTTACGGTGCTTGTATATATATCAGATCCGTTTCCAATAACGACAAAATTTATATTAATTTATTATGCTCAAAATCTAAAGTCGCGCCTTTAAGACCTACCACTATACCAAAATTGGAACTCTGTGGAGCCTTGTTACTGAGCAAGTTGTTGGTTCAAGTCAAAAAGACTCTCATTTTAAAATGTTCCTCCTGCTTTTTGTGGACAGATTCTACAATTGTATTGGGATGGCTAAAAACCAGTCCAAATTTACTTAAAACCTTCGTTTGCAATCGAGTTGCTGACATTCAAAATATCACTTTAGATGCTGTATGGTGCCATGTTCCAACAAAGCATAATCCAGCTGACCTTCTTTCGAGAGGAACTACTCCTCAAGTTTTAATGGATTCTGTTCTTTGGTGGAACGGTCCATCCTGGCTTTTTGAAACCGAATCATCATGGCCTCACCTTAAATCTTGTCCTTCAGACCTACCCGAATTAAAAAAGGAAACTCAATTCTTTGCAACCACTGTGCAGCCATTTTGTAACTTTGAGGACTACTCCAGTCTCACAAAACTTGAAAGAGTCACCGCGTATTGTCTACGTTTTATAAAAAATTGCTCCAAGCAAGACAAAGATAGACAGTTTGGTCCATTGACTGCAAAAGAATTGACGCTTTCATTAAATACTTTAATAAAAATTTCTCAATCAGACTCATTTTACCACGAATACAAACTGTTGAAAAAGGGATTACCATTAAAATCCAAATCTTCCCTAGTTAGTTTTAATCCATTCATCGACACTGATGATTTAATTCGCGTAGGCGGACGCCTTCATAATTCACTTTACACTCATGACAAAAAACATCCCTTCCTTCTGTCTGGCAAGCATTATCTTTCTAAACTTATAACGTCTCGTGAGCATCTTGTAATGCTTCACGCAGGCCCCCAACTTTTGTTAGCTTCATTGCGTGATCGCTTTTGGATCACTAATGGTAGAAACTTGGTTAAGCAAGTCGTGCATCGGTGTGTTACATGCTTTCGCGTATCACCTATTTTAACTCAACCCATTATGGGAAATCTTCCTACTGCTAGAGTGCAACCTACGTTTCCTTTCTTGCACACTGGTATTGACTACGCTGGTCCAATACTAATTAAGGATCGTAAGGGCCGTGGAGCAAAAATTACAAAGGCTTATCTTTGTTTGTTCATTTGTTTTGCTACCAAGGCAGTGCATCTCGAATTAGTTACCGGTTTGTCTACCGAACTATTCATTTTAGCCTTAAAGCGTTTTATTTCTCGTCGTGGAAAACCACTTCAAATATATTCCGACAATGGAACTAACTTTGTTGGAGCTAGACATCAACTTTTAGATTTGGGTACTTTTTTAGAAACCAATCACTCTTCAATCTCAGAGCTTTCTGCTGATTTGGGTATAAGCTGGAGTTTTATTCCTGCTCGCAGTCCTCACTTCGGGGGTTTGTGGGAATCTGGAATAAAGTCATGCAAGTCTCACTTAAAAAGAGTAATTGGCCAACACGTTCTCACTTATGAGGAATTTTGCACGCTATTGTACCAAGTAGAGGCTATCCTCAACTCCCGCCCCCTTGCTCCTTTATCCTCAGATCCTAACGATTTGCAGCCGTTGACACCAGGACACTTTTTGGTTGGACGTCCTCTAAGTGCGCTTCCTGAACCTGACGTTACTCTGTTGCCTGAAAACCGTTTGGACAATTTTCAAATTATTCAAAAGTTCATACAACATCTTTGGACTCGCTGGAGTAAGGAATACATCTCGGAGCTACAACAAAGAGTTAAATGGAAAATTCACCACTCCGATCTCACCAATGACGCTCTCGTTTTGATAAAGGAAGACAACCTGCCTCCGCTCAAATGGAAACTTGGCCGTGTCATCAAACTCCATCCTGGCGCTGATGGCATCAACCGAGTTGCCACCGTTCGTACCAGCACCGGCATTATCAAGAGAGCGTTCTCCAAGCTGTGTCCCTTACCCAGTTCGTGAGATTTGTTTTGTGCGTGAAGTGCGCGAATATTGATTTGTGTATTTCTTCAACCTTTCTTAGATTTAACTTGTATATTTTTTATTCTGTTCGGCTTGATTCAAAAATTGTTTGTGGCATTGTTTTCACCAACACTTTTTGATACTCAAGTCTTTTTTGTATTTGTTAACATTTTATGCGGGCTTTACTTAATCTTTGATTATTAGCATTATTGAAATTGCTCATTTCAACCCGCGGGCTATGTTCAATATTGCACCCTTTTATATATTTATATTTGTTCAATATTTTGTATCCTTATAATTTTTGCATTTAAATATTTATACTTCATATAACATTTCAAATTTGCCACAGTTTTCTATACTGTGCGCAGGGTTTTTGCGTTGCTGTTAGAAGCGCGCGTATTATCAGGCTTTATAGCCAGTACCATACGAAAGCTCATCAAGTACACTACGAACGTTCGAAAAGTACAGTGCTCCTTTCTTGCATAGGAAAGTAAAACAAATCATGTATTTTAAGCAATAAAATCATTAACAACAGTGACTAATGGTTTTCATTCATCTACAACAACAATTAATTGACCTAGTTCGTCGTTCAAAGTATAAGTTTTAAAATTTATACACACCGGTAGCACCGAGGCATCTTTTCGATATCCAACAATCAAAGGAGAACCTCGTGCCTACCACACTTTCTCATAATCAGATAATTTAATTATTTTGAACTCCTCTTTCCTCCAGTGAATTGGAGTTAAACTTCTTGACCTGCTTCGATCGGGAGTACGGTAACGAACCGTGCCTCTACCTTTAACAATACGTCCGCTTCTTGTGGTTACAGGTTTTCTTTCTTTAGAAAATGTATCTCTACCTCGTCGATACCAACCATCATTATATCGTTCTCGTACCATTCTCGAATTATCCCTGTTCCTCCGAACACTACCATCACAGTTTACATCTTCTTGATTTTCATGTTGTGGTCCACCCCGTAATAAATATTTATTAACCGGTACGTTTGGAATTTCTTCTGGATCAATGTTTGTGACAGTCACTAATGGATGAAGTTCATCATCTCGCAATTCACCTTCTTCTAACGATTCTCCATCGTTTTCCTCATTTTTATTTACTTTCTTTTTCTTATCTTTTCTTTTAATACTTTCTTCTTCATCATCACTAATCTTCCTCGTTTTCTTCTTCATTTTAGATAGTCGCACTAATTCACCACACTTAATAATCTTGGCATCTTGTAATGGTCGAAAACTTTTATCTATAGGCACGGATTCGATTTGACGTACCACGTCCATTCCACTAACAACATATCCAAAGACTACATGTATGTTGTCCAAATGAGGAGCGGGATGAGTTGTAATAAAAAATTGAGATCCATTAGTATCCTTTCCGCGATTTGCCATCGACAGTAAAAATGGCCGATCATGTTTCAATTTAAAATTCTCATCAGCAAATGTCGCTCCGTAGATTGATTCGCCCCCGGTTCCATCGCCGTTACTAAAATCACCACCTTGAATAATAAAACCTTTAACAACACGATGAAAAACCACATCCTTATAGTGCAAAGGCTTGTTAGTTATTTTCGCAAGACCCTGATCTCCCGTACATAAAGCACGAAAATTTTCACAAGTTTTTGGAACTATATCGCAAAATAGTTCAAAAATAATTCTACCAGATTGCAGTCCGCCTATATCAACATCGATATAGCAACGTACCCGTTTTGGTTTTTGAGAGACGGACATGTTTTACCTTTACCAATAAAAATATTTTTAATTATCATTGGGTACTTTTTATATATTCGAATAAGTTGATTGATACTCAAGTTGGTATTAATTATATTAATTAATTAATATTAATAATTAATTATATTAATTCTGTGGCTTGGAACTGAAAGGGCCAATGTCATAAAATGCACTTTTGAGATAAATGACATTAAAGGTTTTACTAAAAATTCTTTTATTTGTAACTGCTTCAAAGTAAAAGTTGCGTTCATCAACTTTTTGGCCTTAGTTACACTATATGTAGGTACAGATATTTATTGGATAATTTGTGTTTCAAAGGACCAATGTCTATTTTGGCCGTTTTAGCACCAATAGTTTTTAATATATCTGTAAGACATTTGCTGCTAAATTATTCGTTAGACCTACTATAACTTAAGTTTTAAATTGGCCATTTTGCCATAAACAAGTTCACAATAAAAGAGACTTGATGCAATATTTAACTCAAAACAGCCAAAAAGTGACATTGGCCCTTTCAGTTTCAAGCCACAGAATTAAGATCGAGCAAAATCTCACGACATTTTAAAATAAAAAATTCAAATGTATTTTGCCCCCTGAGCCCCTAAAAGTTTACGGACTGTGTGAATTTGCACACCGCGCACACCGATAGTTCCACCACTGTGTTTTATGACCACAACTCCCGAAAATCCAGATCAAACAAGGTAAAATTAACGCACTCTTAGTTGGATCAGCGGTGATTGAAAAATAAAAATTTAAATTAAGAGATGTCAATTTAAAGCGTTCAGAAGAAAATTAAATCACGACGGTAATGGCACATTCTCCCTCCATATCTACCACTGCGTGGAACTGGAAATGTTTCATTGCAGATTCAACGTCGTTTGCGTTAACTCTACCTAGCTCTATCCAAATATCCTCGTAAGGGTACAAAGAAGTACCAAAACGGAGTTTGCTACTCACTATCTCCTATAACTTTATAGTAGCATACTTATACAACCTAAGTGTAGGAGGTACTGCGGCAGTACAATACCTCTCATATTTTTCACAACTGGTAAGTAAGCGTTGGTTTTTGGCTACAGAGCCACAGCCACTTGATTGGTTGATAGAGGCTGGAGATTATCGATTCTTAAAACTTTGCCAATTTTAAATGATTTCAAATGAAGGATTTCACCCCCAAAACCGCTTTATAGTTGCTAAAAAAATATGCATCGTAAAAGTATGTATCAAAATTACTGAAATACATCGAAAATCCCTTGCTGTAGATCCGCTACTGATTGACCTATTTATTATGTTCTGACGTCACCAATATTTTTTTAATAACCTCCACAGATAACCTCGAAAAACATTCAAAAAATCACAAAAATTGGAGCATTGCATAATTATGGAATCTTCCAACAAAAGTATGTTCAATAGTAACAAAATAATGCAAAAATTAGGCTTTATAGGAGGCGGAAATATGGCAAAAGCCATATGTGAAGGAATAGTACGCAAAGGTAAATGAAAATTTTTTAAATTTTATTAACTAATATTATTTTTGTATTCATTAAATATAGGGCTATCAGATTATAGTAGGGTATACGTTTCTGGACCAAATATTGACAACTTGGATTATTGGTCTGAGAAAGGAGCTCATGTTGCTACAAAAAATGGTGAAATAGTAGATAACGCCGACGTTATATTTTTGTGTGTTAAACCGCACATTTTGGCAGAAGCCGTGAACGATATATTTGAAACTTGCAATTCAAATAAAAGCGCCAACAAATTATTTGTGTCTGTTCTAGCAGGAACTGTACTCGAAACTTTGGAGAATGTAAGTTTTCGAATCATGCATGCAAAATACTAAATATTTACTTTTAGGTTTTGTCTAGTATTCATGGGTCACGTGTGATAAGGGTGATGCCTAATACTCCTTTAATGGTTGGTGAAGGTTGTGCCGTGTATTGCCCAGGTCTGCAAGCAACACAAGATGATATCAAATTGGTGCAGTCTATCTTTGAAGTGTCTGGTATGTGTCGATTAGTGCCAGAGTCAATGATTAATGCTATAGGAGCGTTAGCTGGAAGTGGACCCGCATTTGTGAGTTATTTTGATGCGTTACTGCATCTGCAAATACTGACTAAACAATTGGTAGATTTATTTGGTAATTGAAGCACTATCAGATGGAGGAGTCAAAATGGGCATTCCTAGAGAAATGTCAACTACATTGGCAGCACAGACGGTTCTTGGAGCAGCTAAAATGGTTTTAGAAACTGGAAAACATACGGGGACTTTAAAAGATGAAGTGTGCTCTCCAGGAGGGACTACCATTACCGGTATTCATGCACTAGAAAGAGGTGGAGTTAGGTAATTCTTAAATTTTTTTGTAAAATTTACTGTTCTCATCCTGCTCTGGCGTTTTCAGGAATTATTTCAGTGTATTTTAATTTTTACAGGTCTGCTTTTATGGATGCCATTGAATGTGCAACACGTAGAAGTGCAGAGTTAGGTCAAAAGAAATGATTTTCCAGATAGCAAATGAGAATTGATGCAATCGGTTATCAATTACAAGCTTACAAAGTACCAGAGAAATATTAAATGTTTGTGAGTGTTTCAACTAATTATCATTCCGAACTTAGTAAATTTATTAACCAATAAGAGTATTAGGTGAAGATTGTCTTAAAAACTCATTGTAAAGAGTCAAGTGGATTATTAGAATTACGATTTTTATAATTGAATTTAACTTTATTGTTTGTTTTTTAACCTATTTAAAATTGTAGGTGCAAGGGAAATAAAAAATTTAATTTTTCCGTAAAACTGTACATTATTATTTTAATTTTATACGATAGCAGATTTAATAATTGGCTGAAATTCCACACATCTGGAAGGATCGGTTGGAAAATACTCTTGACATTTAGTCATCAAACGCTTAATAGCTTGAATATATTTGCGTTGAGTTTCATCGTTCATAACGTGAGCCACATTCTTAGAAAAAATCTTTTCGCGTCCGGTACGGGCGTGAATGCCCACCATGGTTACACCAATAGGCCACGGTGCATTTCCAATAGCCATTTGTAAATACGCATCGCTGGCTTTCAAGTAATTACGA
Organism: Rhagonycha fulva; assembly: GCA_905340355.1. Lineage (NCBI taxonomy): Eukaryota > Metazoa > Arthropoda > Insecta > Coleoptera > Cantharidae > Rhagonycha > Rhagonycha fulva. The sequence continues at coordinate 38,161,620 of HG996556.1, forward strand.
TTCAACAAATGTTGGGTAATCTCTGTAAGGCTTTCCAAAATGTCTTCGGGAAGTGTAAAACTTTTTAACTTACGCAACAACGGTTTTAAATAAACTTGTGTTTGGGCATACGTAGCTCTCGCCATTTTACCTTTTGTACCGGTTTTAATTTCAGGCGACTCGTTTTGTAATTGATCGTTCCACATTTTTAACAGCAACTGAATGAACTTCATAATTAGAGTCATGTCATATTCCTTATTTTCACGTCCGATCTTCTTAGCCATTTGTCTGATTTCCTCGTAGGAAGTTACCGGTTCTTGTGGATTGCTGTTGCTTTTCCGTTCCTCTTTAGATTCTGAACCACATGTATTAATTTCGTCTAAGTAAGCTTGATCCACGCTCTCCATGGCTTCTTGAAAATCGTTACGAAAACCCTAAAAAGATAGGAATTTAGTTTTGAGAAATGTCAAGGTCGTTATAAACTTACTTTGTTTAATTCTGGTTCTAAAATTTCAACCCGTCGTAGTCGTTTAAAAGCGTCATGTTCACTTTCTCCGAATAATAGAATGGGTTCCGCACGATCGCGGAGTCGAGAAATAACCTCACTACGAGGAAGTACCGAATGTTCGGATCCTCTATCAGCAGCTGACGATCCTTCGACGGAACTAGTTGAAGATTTGGATTCTTCACTGGTCGTTTTACCATATTTTGTGTGATATTCTTCTTCTTGTCTTGCAATTAAATCGGAACGTTTGAAAAATTTCTTGTTTGATGTCTAAAAATTACAAATTAGGTTAGTAAAATGTCAACCAAGTGTTGTGAATATTTAATTAATGTAGTCATACTGGTCACAATTTCACTCAAAATACGTAAAACTTGGAAAAACTGGAGACATACATTTTTATTATGTCACTTGACAAAATTTTCACAAAAATGACCAAGTCTTTAGTGTCGAAATTTTCATAAGAAACGTACCAGCAAATTTTGATCTTCTAATAACTTTCTTTTTTTCTCAATTTCAGCTCTAATTATATCCATTATAACGAATTAAGCATACAATAATAAGACGTTAAATTGATAGATTTAACCTACAAATGGTTGTAAATAAATAAATACAAGGAAAATGTCATTCTTGTAGCTGTCACTACGAACTGTCATAGGTATGGTAAGTTGGTAGCATCTGCAATATTAAAGGGTTCTGCCACTGTGGAAGCCTGAAAATGAACCAACATTTGTACAATTATTTTGGATTGGAAAAAAAGTTTTATTTACAAAATAAAGTATACCACTTGTTTACATATGTACAAATATGTATTTCTTTAACAAAAACAAATTAACAAAGTGGCGCGGCACAGTGCAGCTTTTAAAAATACATCTTTTCAAAAATGGTCTTCGGGGCTGCAGCATAACTCGAGTGAATTTGATCTTACAACAAAAATAAAAAATCTGCTTAATCTACATATAAATAGCTAGAAATGACGTACGAAATTTAAAAAAAAGTAATTTTTGAAAAAATTGCAAGCTTTTAAAGAAAAAATTCGAATTTTGAGCAAAAATTGACAGAAATTTAATTATAACTTTTACAATTTTTGATATTTTGCAAAATGCATACGTCATTCTCTCCAAAATCTCATAGTTCAAATCTGAATTCAATCGGACAAAAATTGTTTGAGTTATGCTGAAAGCCAATTTGAGTTTTGTAGTTTCGAGAAAAACGCGATTGAAAGTTTTAGATACGTATAAGTTAATCCACTCTCACTAAATAACATGTAACTTGCTCAATTTTCAATATTTTAACTTGAAATATTTTTCACACATTCTTAAAATGTATATTTCGACAAAATGCAAAATAAAAAAAAACTCGATTTCATTTAAGTTTACAGTGGCAAAACCCCTTAAGATATGAAGAACCTAGGATACCACAAAATTTACAGATGAAAGGAAATGTGGTTTATTTCCGACTCGAAACCGAGGGAGTTACTATAAATTTAGGTTGCTAACAAGTTCTCTATCAAATTGTTATTTTCTTTGATATCGCCCCACGCTGGGCGCCAAATTTTCATATACAGATAACGCGTACCTACTTGACGTTTTAGCAAAGATTTTTACTTCTCAGAAGAACCAAATTTACAACCAAATAACAGATTAATCTTGAACAATTTATTTAATAATTATTTAGTTTTACATCTTTTCTTTTTCACTTGCATCTCTAGTTTTTACACACTTTTTGAAAAAAAAACACATCTCACCTTTGCCAGCTTCCTCTACCAAAAAAACCTAAATTAAACAAAATTCAAAGTTGTTTTTTTTTGCATTTTTTATGTCCTCATTTACAAAAAGTTGACAAATTTTAATTAATTTAGTTGACTTTGCAAATTTGGGATTGCTCCCCCTGAAAAAAGTTGGTTGGGCACGTCCCTCACAAAATGGCTACATCTCTGCTAGGCCATGATTTAGTGTCAGAACCATAAACATACGAAGTACAAGACTAGTAATTCCTCTGTTTAATGCCAAAAATGGCGTGCGGTTAAGGGTATGAATTTAAGAACCGTTTCAAAATTTCATTAACAACTCAAAATTGGTTGTAGATACAGCAATGATTTGTTTTTAACGGAAAGAGAAGCACAGTGTGGAAAAATGAAAATAAAATGCGTCAAAATTCAATAATAGCTATAAAATTACGCAAAAACTTTAGCTAATTTTTGTATTAATGTTTTCGAGGTCGCAAATTTCATTTTCAATGTCAGAAGTTTATACAGTGTGTTCACGAAAAGTGGAAACAGTAAATAATTCTTAAATATTACTAGATACAAAAAAAAGTTTAAATAGTTTTTTATTCAACTCCAAATTTGCTATTGGAAACTGACAAAGTATATTTTCTTATACTTCAAATTCAACCGGAAGTAAACATAAAATTTTTTTTTCAAATGGCAACATGTTTTTTTTTAACATTTTTGTAATCTGCAATTTTTTCTCTATAAATACATATAAAATTTTCATAAGGTTACATAAAAAAAATTCGAGAAAACACAAGATTTAAACAAACAATAATAATTTACTGATTATTTACACATAGGTATGTATTAGAGTGCCATGAAAAACAAAATATCACGACACCGCAAAAAACAACATTGCATTTATCTGATAAATTTTTTAAAATTGCCACCGTTTTGTTCAAGATATGATTCTAATTTTCGCAGAAGTTCTGGCGATTTTGTGATAATTGATAGATGCTAAATTAATTTTGGTTTTTAAATTTAAAGATAGATTTGCCTAAACTACAATTTTTAAATGACTCCATAGAAAGAGTCTAATGGTGTCATATCATAATAATGGTGTTTTGTTTTTCATAGCACTCTACATACGTAATTAATAAATTATTATTGATGATTTAAATCTTGTGTTTTCTCGAATTTTTTCTTATATAACCTTATGAAAATTTTATATCTATTTATAGAGAAAAAATTGCAGATTATAAAAATGTTAAAAAAAAGACATGTTGCCATTTGAAAAAAAAATGTATCTTTACTTCCGGTTGAATTTGAAGTATAAAAAAATATACTTTGACAGTTTCCAATAGAAAATTTGGAGTTGAATAAAAAACTATTTAAACTTTTTTTTGTATCGAGTAATATTTAAGAATTATTCACTGTTACCACTTTTCGTGAACACACTGTATTTTAAAATGACGTATGTGGTAGCAACTAAGGGTAGCAAGCACTTTGATAAAAAATAAGTAAAAAACATAAATAACTATGATACACCAACATCCAGACTACACTCTTTCTCGTAAATTACACACAATTTATATTTGCCAAAAACTGCCTATTCATAAGTATTTTGTAAAAAACTGAATAATCCAGTCTAAAGGATTATAATCCAGATTAATGGATTATTAATTCACATTAACGGATTTATGATCCTTTGAGTTGAGGAGAAGGAGGAGTTGAAGAGTTAAGTTTTTCATTTAATATTAAGACGATTAATAGAATATTGACGATATTAGAGGATTAATAATTCGTTAATCTGAACGATTAATCCGTTAATCTTGATTAATAATGCATTAATTTGGATTATTCAATTTTTTACAAAAAACTTATAAATAGGCAGCTCTCGGCAAATATAAATTGCGTATAATTTACGAGAAAAAATAGTGTAGTCTGATATGGTCTGATGTTAGTGTACATGCAGTAGAATCATCTGTAGTCGTATCATAGTTATTTATATTTTTTACCTATTTTTCAATTAAAGTGCGTGCTACCACATACGTCATTTTGAAATATGAACTTCTGACCTTGAAGATGAAATCTGTGACCTCGAAAATATTAATAAAAAAATCAGCTAAAGTTTTCGCGTAATTTTATAGCTGTTATTGAATTTTGACGCATTTCTTTCATTTTTCCACACTGTGCGGCGCTGCGATAAAAACGTGTTATTCTGTTTAAGTTTGCTATGATAATATTACAATAAAATAATATATTATACAACAATTTAATAATAAATCAAATCGCTAAAATAACTGTTTTATAAAAGAGAGAAATTTAATTTACATTGTGTTTAAAAATTGACATAAAATAAATATTTATAGAATTGGGAGTATCAATAAGAGGTCAGTGATTTATTTGTTGAAACTTTAAAAAAGTGTTTTAATTAATTTCTCTTGCCATTAGATCAAAAATGAGTTATGCATGTATAATTCCTAATTTTAAAACTGGTTTTAACAGCTATGAGCAAAATGAGAATGTAATTTGTCACTCATCAGGTATGATTTTGTTTATCAATTTATTGATTACATTACAATTAATTTAATTATAATTTTGGATTTTCTGAAAATCCGTAGTAACAGGCTTACAATTTTATAAGAATATCTCAGAGTAAATGGTATTGAAGATTATAAGTAATAAATTTTATTCTTTCAGATCGTCAGAATTCTTCATCGAAATTCCTTCTCTATTATCTTTCCATTATGTTTTCAAGTGTTTAGCAAATAGTAAAAAAAATAGTAATAGAATAGTAATAGAAGTAAAAGAAAGTTAATGTTTGATTCAAGCATCGCTTGTTTCTATATGAGCAAGAATGTAATTAATTTAAATCAATTTTTTTTGTTTTAAACATCTCCAATAATTAAAGAAAAACAAATATTCTTGATTTCAATAAATATATTCTTGATTTAAGTCAATATATTCTTGCTCATATATAAACAGGAGATGCTTGAATCAAACATTTGTTTCTATCAATGTGTCGTCCCCAAACTTGGCCTCGAACCATTAGCTTTACTTTTTTTGTTTTTTTCGTAACCACAACGGTTAATTTATAAATTGTGGTAAGGGACTAACCAAAAGTGGGACCAAAAATAACCAAACAGTACCAACCAGGATCCTCGCGAAAATACGCCTAAAAAAACATTGTGAAAATTAGAATTTTTAATTTTCTTTGTTTTTTACTAAAATAAACTTAATCCGGCATGTACCAACAACCAATTTATTTCTTATATAAACGAATTAAATATATTAAGTTTGGTTCTAAATGCTCAAGTAAGAAATTTTTGAAAATTATTTAAAGTTGAATTTACTGACGAACTGTTAGTTGTAGAAGAAATTTGTTTACAAAAGACGATTTCAATAATAGGGATTCCACCCCGGCCACATCTCACAGATAAATTTAATGGCAGAAATAAATCAAAACTTAGAATATGGTTTACCAACAAATTATAGAACTAACGTTATTTCAAATAGTCCTCAACAACTAAATACCGCAATGGATGGCGTACTTTCACCACAGGTCACTTCAGCAATAATGAATCAAAATTGTACACAAAATGTTACTACAAATATCCACACTGCAAACGCAGTGTTTGATAGGTTTTCCACTAGGGTTGAATTGGTTTCACGACAACCACGACAAGTTACACCAAGTTTCTTGCAGCCTACAAATCCAATAAGAACTGATCGTCGTAACAGACAAAACGTTGCATACACACCAAGTAGTACATCGTTTGGTAGTCGGTCTCAAGGTATGAAAATTAAATGCAAATTATTATTCTCACATTGGCTAAAACAATTCAAGGATTACAAACTGTTAGATTTTCGAGCACTTCTGCAAGCACTGATTAATTCCCAAATGACCACTAAAGCATTTTTACGATATATGACAGACGATCTAAAAGTTGCAATACTGCCAAATTTGATTACATTCCTGGATATAAGTTTACCGCTTGTGCGAAATGCTCTAATCACAAAAGAGTTTTCTTTAGAAGGTATACATCCTCCATCACAAAATATTAATGATATAATTATCAGTAAAACTGAAGATACGCCGACTATAACTACTGATGTTCCACAATCACAAGTTCGACCAAATACTTCCAATTTTAAAAACAGATCTAAAAAGCGTACCTTATATCCCGGACCGACTCGGATGGAATCCAATGTTTATCCAAAATTTGAACATCATATTCAACAGCAACATATGCGCTCTGTTCCTCGCACAACAGTTCAGGATTCCGCACCTACACAATTATTACGATCGTCCATTACAAATGATAATTTGTCAGTAGCAGCACCTTCAACTGTTCCTAAAACTTTATCCAAAAATGCAAAGTCAAAAAACGTAATTGGAATTATTACTACCAAAAATGTTAATTTTCTTAACAAAACTGAAACGGAAAAAGAATACCTATTGAATATGCCACGTCTAGAGGAGAGAATTAAATCTAGGTTAGAGCCAAAGGGTTTACAAATCCTCGATCATAAGGTTGCAGAAGTTTTATCGTATGCAATTGAAGAAAGATTACGAAACATATTAGAAGATTTGGCTGCTTTAACAAAAGAAAGAATCAGAAATACGAAGACCAGTCTACAAAATGAAAGGAGACTAAATATAATAGGTCAGATGAAATTTTTTGAAGATCTGTGTAGAATGAAAACTGAAGAAAACGATATGAAAAAGGGAAAAAACGAGAATCCCCAACAAGCAGAACTCACATCTGAAGAAATGATTGACCTTAACAGAAAAGAAGTACAACTAGAGGAGGCTAATGACACGGAAAATAAAAATGTAAGGCCGAATAAAATGCCAAGGATGGATGATAATCCAATTTCTTGTAGTACAAAAAAGAGAAGAAAACCTAAAAGAATTCAAGCGACTATGGAAGATTTGCAAAAATTATTTAAAGGTGAAAAAGATCTGTGTAAAAGCAAGCTTTACTACTTGTCCACTCTGAAGTGACTACAGCTCAGATCAGATCAATAAAAATGGAAATGTTAAAATTATCATCATGAGATTATCAAGAAGTTTGTTCAGTTGTGTTTGTTCTTAATTTTGTTTGTTTGTGTTAATAATAAATTATTGACGAGTCTTTTAATTATAGGTACTTTATTGGCTATTGTTTTCCTCTATTTTTTCTCTATATCAAAATAAATAATATTACTAAAAGTTTCATTGTATACCAACAGATATTAAACAATGTTGTTAAACCTTTCAAGAAAAGCTGATTCAAAAATAAAAAATGGATTCTCCAGTTGTGGCCAAAGATTGGCCATCTGGAAGTTCAGACTTAAATTCTTTGGACTATAGAATTACAGTCAGCAAAGCTTGAATTAAACATTACGACAGTAGAAAAGTGGTCCAAAAAATATTCCAATGCAAGTCAAGTAGGTGTTCAAGACTGCGACAACAGTTGAATCACAGCTTTGGACGAATTATCATCAATGGGCAAAGGCCAACGTAAAAATTTCATCAATGCCATGACTGGCCATGATAAAATTCAATTCGATTTAATATCAATACTAAAATATTTATAATGACTAAAATATTATTACATACTGACCATTTAATGATAAAAATACTGACCAAAAAATTATGTGAAAAAGTAATTCCGACAGACGAAACGAAACCCTCTATTATTCCTCTCTTATGAAATTAATTAACATTTCCATACGAGATTTGACAAAATAAATATTAAATTTTACACATTAATATATTAATTTTATTATTACTGTATAATATTTAATAAATTGTTGCATCCTATGATACCAACCTTAGAAATTTTTGTTTGGTTCAAAACCAGAAAAAAACTATCAAAGTATATAGCGAAAATTTCTGAGATAGAGAAAACTCGAACATATACCAGATAACTTGGAAAATAAAAATATGGAAAGCCAAAATTTACGTGATCCTGATGAATGCAGTGAAGAAGAAGTATGCTATATTTGTTCAAAAGTTATTGACGGTGTGATAGCTATGACCAATGGTGTTAATTGTAACCATATATTTTGTGCTCCTTGTATAGAAAAAAACTGGTGGGAAGGAAGTAGAATGCGTCCAGTGTGTCCAATTGATCAAATTGAATTTAACGCAATTATAAATCGTTCAGCAACGGATGGCAAAATTATATACGTAGCATGCATTAATACTAAGAAACGAGATAGTGACGAGAAAGTATTAAAGGACGAAGACTAACTTAAGATCTGATTGAGTAAACTGTAATTAAATTGATATGCGTGTTAATAATGACTTAGTACATTTAATTTGTTAATTATCAGGATTTTTATTAAATAAGTTATAAAATAATCTAATTCGTTTATAACCTTATAGTTTAAATTTTATCCCTTCTTCTATTATTAATTTGATGTAAATAGTTGATCCAGCAGCTTTTCCAAAAGAAGCAATTTCATAGATTAAAAAAAAATACAAAAATTGATAACCCTCTATACTTTTTCTGGTAATTTTAGTTTTTATGTTTTATATTATAATAGGCTTTTCAAGATAAGCGATACGCTATCTCGTGGAAAGTTTTTAACTAGACGAATTGTGTTGGAACTTGGAATGGTTGGTTATCATCAATTTTATTCGGTGGAAGTGTTCAGTTGTGGTGATGTCATTCATTTACATATGTAGAAATTGTCACTTCTCGCCTAGTACCAATATGACCGCTAGTGGCACTACAATAAACTGAAACTCCGATAATGCTTAATTTTTCCAAAAAGTGAATAATCGCCCCCATCCCTGGATCCGCCCTTGATGACTGACCGTTTTGCGAAAGACTTTCATCTCCGCCTGATTTTCTCCCACTTTCTTTGGGCCGCATGCAACCCGAAAATTTTTGTTTGAGCCTATTAGGTTGCTGTGGGGTTATTCGCAAAATACTTGGGCGGGGAAAACAAAATAAAACTAGTAATCTGCTTTTATTTTGTTTGTTCTTTTACGTAATGTTTTAAATGTTTGACTCCTACTCCCTTATACGATTTTGGGAAACCTCAAAATAGTCTAGATTTGTAACTGCTATAACCCTAAAGCTGCATTCACATAGGCAGGGGATTGTTTTTGGATGGTTGAATCCGACACTACTGATAGGTTTGGTAATCAATCAAGGTTGGTAATCTTACATTTTCAAACCTATCAGCAGTGCCGGATTCTACCATCCAAATACAATCAGCTATGTGAATGCCACTTAATAGTGTGAAACACCCAGGTAGCACACAATAGCTTTTTTGGTAGCACAGTCCTAGTGCTACACTCTACACTAGTACAAATTGATTGGTGTAAAAAGTGGGTTGGTACAATTACCAACCCACTGGTGTGGTACCAAACAAAGCTAATATTGGGGCAATATTGAGGTAATATTGGTGCAATATTGGGGCAATGTTGTGTGATACTTGGGCAGCAATTCCAACAGCCGAAGCCCCCTATTATTCCTCTCATATGTAAATGAACATTCCCATACGAGATATGACAAATAAATATTAAATTTTACTCATTAATTATATTTTGTTCTACTTATTATTGCCTTTTTAACTGAGTTTCAATTACAACAACTTGTGACAATCTTAAGTGGCATTCAGATAGGGGATTGTATTTGGATGGTAGAATCCGGCACTGCTGATACGTTTGAACATGTAAGATTTCCAACCTTGATTCATTACTAAACCTATCAGCAGTGACGGATTCTACCATCCAAATACAATCCCCTATGTGAATGCAGCATTACCTATTGTTTATATTGTTACTGTATATTATTTAATAAATAATACCAACTTTTAAAATGTTTTGTTTTGTGCAAAACAAAAAGAAACTATCAAAGTAGCGAAAAATCCTGAGATCGAGAAAACTCGACCATAACAGATAATATGGAAAATAAAAATATGGAAAACCAAAATTTATGTGATTCTGATGAATCGATTGAAGAACAAGTATGCTATATTTGTTCAAAAGTTATTGTCGGCACAATATCTATGACTAACGGTGTTAATTGTAACCATATATTTTGTGCTCCTTGTTTAGGCAAAAACTGGTGGGACGAAAATAAAAGGTGTCCAGCATGTCCCATTGATAAAATTGAGTTCACCGAAATTATAAACCGCACAGCAACGGATAGCAAAATTAAGTATATAATCGGCATTAATTTTAACCTCTTTCGTAAAAAACGAGATGGTGACGAGGAGCTATCTGAAGACGAAGACTAACTTAAAATCTGATTGAGTGAACTGTATTAAATTGATATGCGTAAAATTGAATTACTACATTTAATTTGTTAATTGTCAGGATTTTTATTAAATAAGTTATAAAATAAACTAATTCTTTTATAACCTTATAGTTTAAATTTTATCCCTTCTCCCAGGTCCGTAGCCAGGATTTAATTTCGGGGGGGGGGCACTACTAAAAAGTAAAATTTTTAATGGTTTTTCTTTCGAGAATTTTTATTATTATAAACAAATTTTTCTTTATTTAAAAAAAATTTTCTTTTTTTGAACATTTCGGGGGGGGGAGCACGTGCCCCCCCCTGGCTACGGGCCTGCCTTTTCCTATCTCTTATCATACTTTTGATATGAATGATTGATAGGGGCCGATCCAACAGCTTTTCCAAATGGAGCGATTTCAGATTAAAAAGAAAAATACAAAAATTGATAACCCTCTCTATACTTTTTCAAGTAGGTAATTTTAGTTTTTATGTTTTTCATATGTAAGCTTTTAAAGATGAGCGACATGATATCTGGTGGCAAGTTTTTAGCTAGACAAAATGTGTTGTAACTTGGAATAGTTGTTTACCATCCATTATATTCGGCATTAGTGTTCAATTGTGTACTGATTATGTTTCTAATTATGTTAGATATTTTATGTGCTGCTCTTTTGTTTGTAATATTATGGTGATGTTATTCATTTACATAGAAGTTATCACTTTTCACCTAGTATCAATATTACCGCTGGCGGCGCTACAACCTTAAACTGAAACACGGATAATGGTTAATTTTTCTAAGGAGTGATCGCCCCACCCTTAGATCGGCGCTTGATGATTGACCGTATTGAAAGGGACTTTCCTCTCAGCCTGATTTTCTCCCACTTTCTTTGCTTCTGTTTTAGGGATCTTTCCTTAAATTCATTTGCTGCCTCGTCGGGGAACCTTTGAGTTCTTATCTTTACATCTTTTCATATTCGTGAGAAATTTTTCTTGTGTAATGTGTGATGATAATAATAAATATTTTTATAACATATACATAATTTAAAATAAAATATTGAAGCCGAAGCTTCCTGGCTATGTTCGGGAACATAGCCATTGTATGTCGTCCACAAGCATAGCCTCGAACCATCAGCTTCAATATTTTTGTTTTTCCGAGACCACAACGGTTAATTTATAAATTGTGGTAGGCGTCTAACCAATGGTTACCAAACAGTATCAACCAAAATCCTCGTGAAAATACTCCTAAAGTAACATTGCAAAGGTTAGAATTTTTAAATTTCTTTGTCGTTCACTAAAACAAATTAAATTAATGCAGCATACCATCAACCAATTTATTTCTTAAAAAAAGGAATTATATGAAGTTTGAATCTAAATACTTAGGTAAGAAATTTTTGAAAATTATGCAAAGTAAAATTTACTGACGAAAATTTAGTTGAGGAAGAAATTTGTTTACAACAGACGATTTCAACAACAGAGATTCAATCCCGACCATATCTTACAGAAAAATATAATGGCAAAAAGAAATCAAAACTTAACATGTGATTTACCAGCAACAGATGGAACTTACATTTTATCAAATCCTCAACAACTAAGACAGAATACCGCGATGAGTGGCGCAATTCCACAATATCCACCAAAATTCCACAATATGAACCAAAATTTTACATATTCTAATTCAAATACGTGCACTCCAAACGCAGTGTTGAATAGGCTTGACGATAGAAAGTTAGAATTGGTTTCAATAAGCCCACTACAAATTATACCAAACCGCACAGAGCCCACAAATTCCATAAGAAATGATAGTCCAAACAGACAAAACGTTGCATACAGACCAAGTGTGGCACAGTATGGTAGGTTTCCAGTGAGTACTACTAGAAGAAATCTTCCAACCACCAATATCATGCAGCCTCCAAATTCCATAAGAATTGTTCATCCGAACACACAAAACGTTGCATACGGACCAAGTGGGACACCGTTTGGTAGGTTTCCAGAGGGTACTACTAGAAAAGATCTTCCAACTACCAATATCATGCAGTCTGGAAATTCCACAGGAATTAATCGTCCGAACACACAAAACGTTGCATACGGACCAAGTGGGACACCGCTTGGTAGGTTTCCGGAGGGTACTACTAGAAGAAATCTTCCAACTACCAATATCATGCAGCCTACAAATTCCACAAGAATTAATCGTCCGAACATACAAAACGTTGCATACAGACCAAGTGGGACACCGTTTGGTAGGTTTCCAGAGGATACTACTAGAAAAGATCTTCCAACTACCAATATCATGCAGTCTGGAAATTCCACAGGAATTAATCGTCCGAACACACAAAACGTTGCATACGGACCAAGTGGGACACCGCTTGGTAGGTTTCCGGAGGGTACTACTAGAAGAAATCTTCCAACTACCAATATCATGCAGCCTACAAATTCCACAGGAATTAATCGTCCAAACACACCAAATGTTACACATATACCAATTAGGACATCGTTTCGTATTAGAATGGGATTCAGTGTTTATCCAAGAGTTGCACATCCTATTCAACAGCAACAGCAAAATATACGCTCTGTTCCTCGCACAACAGTTCAAGATTCTACACCTACACAATTATTACAATCGTCCATTACAAATGATAATTCTTCAGTAGCAGCACCTTTAACTATTTCTGAAACGTTATCCAAAGATGCAATGTCAAAAAATATTACTGGTGTTCTTACTCCGAAAAATGTTAATTTTGTTAACAAAACTGGAACGGAAAAAGAACATTTATTGAATATGCCACGTCCAGAAGAAAAAATTAAATCTACGCTAGCGCCAAAGAGTTTACAAAGTACCGATCATAAGGGTGCAGAAATTGTATCGGATAAAATTCAAGAAGATGTAGAAGATTTATTGGATGCTTTAAGAGAAAAAGAAAACAGAACTACGAAGAAGGAAGTAAGAGATGAAAGATGTAATGTAATGAATCGGATAAAATATTTTGAAGATCTGGCTGGAAAGAAAACTGAAAAAAGCAAGATGGAAGAGAGAGAAAACAAAGATCTCGAACAAACAGAACTCAAATCTGAAAAAATGTCTGATCGTAATAGAAAGCAAGTACAACTAGAAGACAAGGAAAATAAAGATGTAAGACCCAGTAAAATGGCGAGGATGGATGATATTCGTAATCTAATTTCTTGTACAAAAGAAACAAGAAAACCTAAAACAATTCAAGCTTCCACAAAAGATTTTCAAAAAATATTTGAGGAAGGTTTGTGAAAAAGCAAGCTTTAGTATTTGTCCACTCTAGAGTGACTACCGCTTTAAAAATGTGCCAATCGTTAGCTTACTTTATGAATCTATGATTATTTGGAAACGGTTTTGCAAAAATAGTTGATTACGTCTGCTTCTCTTAAGACGATAAAAATGGAAATATTAAAATCATCATCACGACATTATCAAAAAGTTTATTCAATTGTGTTGTTTTTAATTTTGTTTATTTGTATTTAATAATTATTGACGAATGCTTTTAATAAATAATTTATAACAGTGTGGTCTAAGTAGTGCAACTTGATAAACATATCACAATTTCTTAGACAATTTCAAAAGTGTCGATACACTTTTGGTTTATCTTGGTATAATTTATATTATTTTTTTTATTATTTTATTTTTGAGTGTCGATACACTTTTGGAACTAAAATATTAAAAGTTGACACAATGTAAATTATACGAAATGTATAATTTTATTCACAAAAGTTTTCGCTATACCATAGCATCGTCAGGTGACTAAACAGAAAGTGTGAAAAGAATTTTTGGTTAAACATACCCGCAAAGGGGCGTGGAAAAATAAGATTTTTGGGGAATTTTGGATTAGATTTTTAAAATTGAGAGGGTTATTTAAAGGTTAATGTTGGGTTTAGACAGGAGTAAAGAATTAAGTAAGGTGTTGGTTAAAAAGGAGGGGGGGGGGTTGGATTGGTTGGGGGGGTAATATTGAAGATATCGTTTAAATGACGGAAAATCCACCTTCGCGAAACATCTTACGGAAAATAATCATAAACAACTTGGTGAGAAAATTTTACACGTTGAGTCAAAAAGTAAAAAATTAGAGTTCTTGGAGGCTATGGAAATTAATAGACTTAAATACCAATCTACCTTACTTAATAGTCAATTTGATCTGAACAATTCGCCATTGTTAAATATCTTCAATATCCCCCCCCCCCAACCAATCCAACCCCCCTTTTTTAACCAACACCTTACTTAATTCTTTACTCCCGTCTAAACCCAACATTAACCTTTAAATAACCCTCTCAATTTTAGAAATCTAATCCAAAATTCCCCAAAAATCTTATTTTTTCACGCCCCTTTGCGGGTATGTTTAACCAAATAGTATTTTATATCACGAGAGCGTAAAGAGTTGTTTTTCGTCAAGGTATATAGATTATAAGGTATGATCTATATGTGAACCAAAACTCGTCTTGTATTGCACATAGTCACGTAGAGTCCGCCATACTGAATTATTAAGATTTTAGATTAATAGACTAGATGGCGCATAATCATATATCGCTTAAATAAATACTTTGATTGGCCCAGGTAACTTATAAACGTCAAGGTAGATGTCAATGCTGTCTATTTCAGTCACGAGCAGTCCGCCATATTGAATATTTTGACGTTTAAAGATGCGTAGTATCATACCTTGTAAATCTATCTACCTTGGTTTTTCGTCACGAGACGTAGTTTATCACGCGAGCCGCAAGGCGGCGAGGGGAATAATAGTCGAGAGATGGAAAAACCCTGGAGCCCGAGTATTATGAACAACTTTTTGTGAATTTGGGAATAATATCCGACAAAATTCACGATTTTTTTGCAATAATTGCATAAATTTCAAAAATTATAACACGTTTTAATTGACATCGTGGTAGTGTAAAACCAACTTCTACTTGTAACCATGGTGTTTTTCTTGGCCCCAGTTGGTACCCTGGAGGGCGGCCATGTTCATTTTGATTTCTGCTCTCGTGAAGTTCGCACGTTTGTGTATTGTATCGTGTGTTTTCAATTAAAAATGTCTAAAAACCAAGAAATAATCGTTAAATAATCAATAAATACGACATTGTAGTCACATCTATCGATGTTCATGGACACGTTGCAAAAAAATCGCAAATTCGATATCGATGGATCACGTGGTAGGTACTATCGCGTTCAACAAAAAGCGGTATTTATGGGGCGAATTTATACATCATTTTCTATTTCAGGCTACATAGCCACGATAGTCGATCTACGTGTTCTAGTATCCCCTACAGGATTTTTTATGCGCCAACAGGCGCATATTTTGAAGATCAAAAATGAAAACGACATAAAGCACGTTCGCCGAAGACAACCGCAAAACGTTGTAGCAAGACAGGCAAGTTTTTCATAATTGTGTGGTAAACATTAAATATGTGAATAAATGATTTTTAAAAATTTCACACTTTCTGTTTAGTCACCTGACGATGCTATGGTATAGCGAAAACGTTTATGAATAAAATTATACATTTCGTATAATTTACATTATGTCAACTTTTAATATTTTAGTTCCTATTTACTACTATTTTAGTTTAGTTGGTTTGTCTAAAAAATTGTGATATGCTTTTAATAAATTACTTAATTGGCTATTGTTTTCCCCTGTTTTTTTTTTCTATTTGGAAAATAAGTAATATGTATTACTAAAACTGGTATTTTGTTGTATCCATTTGAGTAAACTGAGTAATTCTGGGTTGAACAGAGTTATATCTTTGTAGCAATATCTAGAGCAATTTCTGTGGTACTGTCTTTTACGAATAAATCAGTACAACACTGGATGGAAACGTAAGAAATAAATGTAAATTGGGTTTTCTAAATGGAATGATTGAAATCATCACTTTTGTGTTGTCTTTTGCATGATATGTGGTTACTACAACAAAGTGTTATACGAAACGCAGCCAGTAATGACGTGATGTGCAGAAACAAAATTTGCACCGTTCCTTTAACGACAGCACTCTAACGTTCTACCTCCACACCAACTACGCAATTGTTGTTAGTCATCACTGACTGGGTTTCGTCCACAACGTAAGTGACGATCATGAACAGACCGTTTAGCTTAGGGTATTTGAAAATAGAGGTAGAAGATTTAAAATTTATATTTGTTATTATGTTGTCATACTTTTTTTAATATGTAATTTTATAATTATAATTTTTATGATTTTACTTTATTTTGTAAATTTAAATTTTTTGCTCCCCTGGTGTGAGAACCAAGAGGGGAGAATTTTTGATAGAGACTGGCGTGCGGCTCGTCCAGTCGCATGAATGTGTGATTTTTGAGTCTAAAGCCCGTATGACACGATGCATAATTTTACATAAAATTTACATGTAAATGGTAACTAACCAATGAAAAACGGCCGATGGCTACTAATACGTTCTTTCTATTGGTTAGTTAACATTTACATGTAAATTTTATGTAAAATTATGCGTCGTGTCATACAGGATTTAGAAACACTGCGAGAAAAATTGATTTAATTTTTTGGAAAATAAAAGCGAATTAGTGAAAATAAGTGTGTTTTCATTTTTAGCAATTGTTTATTGGAATGGATAAAAATTGAGAATTTTCATTATAATTGAAATTTGTATAAAAATTTTTGAAAAGCAGTTTTATGAAAGTGCAAGGTGGCGATAAGTTTCCCATTGAGCTAAGTTGGGTTATGAAGTAAATAATCCGACCATTGATTTGAAATTTTGGAAGTTTATTTTTAAATATAAAAATTTATTTTGTAAAATTTTTGCAGCAAGGACAATTTTATGTCAATATTTCACTAATATTTCTAACCAGTTTTTATAAATGAAAGTCTTATCTTTGAATCATGATAGCTTGAAAACAACTTGAAATGTTTGACTCTACAATATGGAAAGAGAACTGTCCTCTTTTCAATAACTTTGGAGGTTGGACACCATTTGTAGAAAACATGCCTTTTTCTTAGGCTCCATGCAATCCTTTTCTTCTACACTCATAACCAGTCCTGGATAATGTTTGTACAATGTTTCCTTCTTCCAAAGTGTCCTTTAGTGGTAGGGTTTCCACGGCTTCCACTGAGTTTTTGTCAGTTACTGGTATATCGCGATATTGGCACCCCTACTAGTTCCCAGGGTTGACTCAAGCTGTTTTCGTCTATGTGTCTTTGTCAGCAGATACATTTCCTCATCTGAACTGAAAACCAAAGCACTGTGACCAGATGAAGCAATACTATGGTAATCATCTGAATCTTCAGCTGATGAGTCATGATTTTTCTGTCTCTTCTCTTTTTTTCCTCGCTCTTCTGTTCTTTTTCTTTTCTTTACTGATGATATCTTCTACTTGTGGTTAACTCAAGTCTCGTTTAGTGATACTTTCGCCACCTGGCACATTTTAATTTCTTCTTTCTAGAGCTCTGGGGCTTTATAACGTCAATTATACTCTCTTTTCAAAGTGGGAAAGAAAAGATTCTCCAACCAAATTTAAGCCAAGTGCTGAGTTTTTTGAATAGAAGGCGTTTTAATATCCCTTCTTTGTGCAGTAGATAGATTCCTTACTTTCTAAACCCAGATTTTATATTGGATGAAGTGTTTGCTTCCAGTTATTCCAAAGTCTTCTTTAATAATCTAAAGGTGCATTTAGACGGCGCGAGTTTGCCTCGCAAATCTGATTCGCGCATCAATCCTCCCTTCGTTTAGATCAGTGGTGCTCAACCTTTCATATAACTTGATCTAATTATCAATATCTGAAAGTCTTGAAGATCTACCTTCTCTACTAGTATATCAAAATACTGTGGTCGATCAATTTACAAATTTTGGAGAAAGGGACTGTAATTCGGGTTTTCGTACAAACACAGATGTTATACATGTGAACAAAACATTTATTATTTATTTAATCGGTTATTATTTATTTAATCAATTATTATTTATTTAATCAGTTTGAATGAAATTTTCTTGGGATCTACTGAAATTAGCTTTGCGATCGACCGGTCGATCGCGATCGACGGGTTGGGCATCGCTGGTCTAGATGGTTTTATAGCGCAAATCACGACTCGCAAGGCATATGCACTGCGAGCGGTCGGTAGGTCGGTCTCGACCGCGCGTCAAAGGTGTCTCGCACTTTTATATTCATGCGGTGTAAATTTCGTGTTGGTGTTTCCTTGTTATTCAGATACTGGCGGCTAGCCCTGCATCATGACTCACCATGCATCTATTCGTCGGATGCCTCACGGGAGTAATGCGCGAATCTTCCTGGCCTATCTGAGGTGCGAAGTATACTCGCACCGTCTAAAAGCACCTTAAGAAACAAATCTTTGGGCAGAGATGCAATGTTCTTTCAACTCTCAATTTCTTTCCATTCTTCAATTGTTTGCTTCCATCTCATTTTCATCATCATATGGTTTTGTTAAATGTCTTAAATTTGTCGGTAAACAAGCAAAAAGAAGCAGCAGAAGCTCATCACGTGCTCTGATGAGGTGGAGACAAAAGAAATAGCAGTGCCGATTGAGACACCTAAAAGATAGAATATGGGAAGACCAATACGATATCGAAACTTATGTTAGATAAATCAGAACTTAAAAGGGGAAGAGTAATTTTATTATTTTAATAACCTTACAGATCAACATATCCTGATGTGGAGAAGCAACCCGGCAGGAGCAGCCCATTCGCCTATAGTATATTTTCTTTGCCATTTGCACGTACCTCTTTTAGGTTAGAAGGTCATAACGTCGCACAGTGGGGTATTTGGCGTCAAAAATTGGTAAAAAATACAAAAATCAAATGCTACATGCATTATCGCTAATTTGATTTTTTTAAAACTACATCGCACAAATGGCACTAAGAATTTGCTGATGAGAGATTAACATATTATTTAAAAGCTTAATTTTGCTACAAATCGTTATAAAATGTAACTTTTTCTTATGGAAACAACAAGTTCAGATATGTAACAGAATATCTGTAATAATTCATTATTAAATAAATGTGATACAATCGTATGATTAACTTTTGTAAATGATTATCAAAAAAACAAAGATTTGAATATGAACTAAAGTAGATTAAGTAACTTTGGTTTTTCTTGTGGATAATACTGATAATACGGTGTGAGCGTTGTCCATCGTCCGTGTGGGTGGACCTATTTGAGGCCATTTTGCACCAACTTCCCAACGTCTTAGAGATCTAAAATTCGATACACAGCTTTCACTTGCAGAGTATTTTCATATTTTAATTTTGTTTTTCTAAAATTCTAAAAAATAAGCAAAAAATCGAGAAAAAACTGAAAATTATAAAGCGCATGCGTCGCTGCGCATTGAACAATTTTATCATACAGAGTGGAAAGTAACATAGATTTCTAAATCTCATCTTTAAGGACCGCATTCATGGTAAAGTTTTTCGTCGTAATGATTTATACAGGGTGAAGTATCAAATATCTAAAACACGTAAATGGAGAATGCTGATAGGGTTCAAACAACCGTCCCTAGAAAGGATATCATTGCAAAACGTAATTTTAAACGTCTAGAGGTACATTGTATTTCAGTTGCTTCATTGGAATTTAGAATGATATATCTTACCCAGTATTATTTTTTTAATCGCCTTCCCCCCCCCCTTCCTAGGGATTAAGTAAATTTTTTTAAAAACTTGTAATTCCGATCAAGCCACAGCCGTGGAGTGATGTGACCGCTGGTTGAGTATAGAGCGGAAATTCTGGGTTCAAATCGCGGACTATACAGAATTTCTTAGCTCGGCCTTTCAGTGGACATCCACACGGTGTGGTGAGATAGATATTGATTTATCGGAAATAGGTAATATGGGGACTAATCCACCCCGCTAATCGGATTTGTAACTCCCAAAACGGGAAAAGCAATGTTCTACTTAGAACGTAAAAAGCTTAATGAATGAATTCCGATCAAAAATACCTCTGCTACATTGTAAAGTCGACTTTAATGGAAATTAAGTAGGTGATCGATTTTGCCCCAACAGTGGGGTAAAGTTGATAGCAGAAAAAAAATTTTTTTGTTAAAATTAACGGAAAAAATTAACAATCCGTGATATCAGCAATACAAAACTATATGCAGTTGAAAGAAGGGTTACATTTAAAAAAAAAGTATTTGAGCAGTAACGAATAAAAAACCCACAATATGTGATCAACTTTGCCCCATTCTACGGTTATCCAACTTAGAAATCCGTGGGAATAGTATTTGATTTAATGCCACCTTTTGAAGCCAAATACCCCACTGTGCGTCGTTATTGGCACGATTTAATTGTTATTATTTATTGTAAATTGTTGATTATTGATTTCCTTGACATTGATACCCATTTCCTTCAGCATTTGAGTTTAAAAATAAAATAAGTTTAAACGTTCAAATATATAAATTTGGTGTCCTTTGAATTGCCGCCCGAAGCAGGTGCTCCGGCTTGCCCCCCCCCCACAACGCTAGATCCGGAGCTGTCAAATTGACAGTGTCAATACATTACAACGCACATAAAATTCCAGCAGTACCTAGCACAAAGTTTTATCAAACAATTTGAACATTGGAAATCGGATCAGGATCTTCAAGGCGGTCATCCGCCCGGTCCTTACGTACGCGGTCCCAGCATGGGGGTTCGCATCTTCTAATCAAATGAAAAGATTGGAAACCATGCAAAACGTCTGCATAAGACAAGCCATGGACGCCCCATGGTTTGTCACTAATAGACAACTCCAGGCGGCTTCCGGAGTCAAGCCCCTGGATTCTTTCATAAAAGACCTAACATCTAAACTGTACTTGAAAAGCTCCGACTGCCACAATCCACTCATCCAAGCCCTGGGTCGTTACGACACAAACGACTACCCAAGGACGCCTAAGCCCAAGGATATAATTATCCCTAAAACAGTTGTATTGCCTCCCCACCCTAGATCACCCCAACAAAGCAACCCAATACCAGACGTCACGTATTCAGACTCTGACTCCGAGGACGGCGTGTTCCAGTGAGGAGTGTTCACGCTGCCCCGGGAAGGTTACAAATATTCGTCATTGTCCTGTCCAATTAATCTTCTTCCTTTTCAGCTTGTGTTTTTAAATTTTTTTTTTCAGCGCCTATTAGATTATTGTTGAGTTTGTAAATTGTAAAATTTTTTTTTTATATTAATAAAAACGCTGTAGCAACGGCGCGACTGAGGCTTTGTTATTGTAGAAGGGGCCCAAAGTAAGCACATTGCGCCGCCGCGGGCGCGGGGATTGTCTCACGAGTGCGTGCACGCGCGGACAATTCGACGTTAGCCTCCGGCCTCGCAGTGCTTACCTTATAGCGTAATAACAAACAAGACACCGGTTCGACGCCGCTCTCGGATTTGAAATACCTGTAAATAATTCTCAACGTCAGGTTTCTAATCAGACGAAGGAGATAAGCGGGCTATCGCCCGCATCTGCTCCGCAGATGCCAAGTGTCAGCTACAGCTACAAGAAAAATTTATAACATCGAGTTATCGATAAAAGGAATGATCCTTGGAAGGTGACTTGGTATAGAGTGACAGCCGATAAAATTTTCGCACATGGGCACCAAATCATAGGGAGCGGCCAAAGTCGTTAACTACGTTTTTGTAAACTGTATTAAATTAGTATGCAAGACATAATATCGTACCACAAGATTATTGTATGGTAAAGTCATGTGATGGCCACATCTCTCATCCAGTGAGGCCGAAGGCCGAACAACCACATCCGACTCACATCCACTCGTTTTAACTTTATTTGAAAACATTTTAGCTCGAGGCAGTTTTAAAATTCTGAAATAAACAAATTAAGAAATACTACCTAAATGTACCTATATTATATTTGTTGTTGAATGTATTCATAAATCTTCTGGGATTAATAAGATCCATACTCTTTTCATGCTGCGCCTCCACAAAACTCTGTTCACGAAGTGATGCTATGCTATACTAACATCAATCTCAAAAAGGAAAATTTATATGTGTTATAAAATCGATAGTTATAGATAGTTTTTATTAGAAATCAAATTATTATTATATAAATGAAGACAGAAAATCACAATTCAATGAATTAGTTCCTAAAGAAATTTTAGGAAGTAAATAAAAAAATTCATTTAAATCAACAGAGCTTCAGTGAAATTTTTTCAAATGTTATTGTTTAATTCAAAGATCTGTACGAAAATAAAAATAAACGTAGTTTGTTTAACAGGATTGATTTTCTTTCAAATATAAGAATTTGGGAGTAAAGATAAACATTTAGCTTTAGAGGTATTCAATTAATTTTGCTAATATTATTAGAAGATAAGAATAATTTTGTAATATTATTTCATAGCCATTTCGTCCAGAAATCAATAAAATTATTTCTCAAGTTAATTTCAATAATTAAAATCAACGTTAGATATACAAAAATTATCTAAAAAAGTTATCTTAAGAATAGGAAATTTTATAAAACTTTTAATTTCACTATTTGCTACCACAGAATTCTTTCAACACGCTAAAGATGATAAACACAAATTTAAACATTAGAACATTGGGTAAAAGAAATTCTTCCAATGGGTACGAGAGAATTACTAAATTCAAAATTTTACTTGTTGTATTACTTAAATGCTAACACTTTGTTTCCGGTGATTCACAATTCAAGAGCTTCCATGTGTATGACAGCAATTTCTAAATTATGGAAATTATCGAACACGCGCCTGTTTATTATTCAATTCATTCAGATATTTAAAGCAGTTAGTATTTGTAAGATAAAATCTTATAATTATTATTACACATCATAGTATATTTTGTGGAAAAACGAAAATCATAAAATTTTCACAAATCTCATAGATTTAATTTAAATTTTATTAAAAATTTGGTGTATAATCAATTAAACTCAGAAACTTTTAAACTTTAAAAAACAGAAGTTTTCAACAAAGCTTTGCTGAACAAACTCTCAAACTGAAGTTTATAATTTTTCCCCACTTTTCAGAATCAAAACATCTTTGTTTTATAATAAAATTATTTAGAAAAAGTTTTAGGTATTTAAATAAATTTAATTCTCTGATTATTTATTTACGATCAAAAATTTTTTTAATAGAAATTAAAAAAAACTTAAACCTGGAAAACCTAATAGACTATCAGTTTGAAAGAGAACAGAGCATTTATAATAACATTATTATTTACGTACTCGTGTACAAATACAAAAGCTTTCTTTGTACCTATAAAATTTGGTACCATCATACAAAACTTACCTTTAAAGTTACACAATTCATTTACAAGTTTACAAACATTAAAATTGTTTCAAATAATTTCATCTTGACAGTTACATTTCAAAAATAAATATTAAAATATGGATGATGATGATGCACGAATATAGAGGTGAACAGACTAGCTAATTTATAAATACAGTCGAGTCGCAAAATAGTGAATTAAATATGGCAAAGACCTTTCACTTTTTCGGGGTTGTTCACTATTTAGGTACTTACAAAATTTACAATAAAGCCACGTTTTGAAAATTAAAGCTTTATTTTAAAGAAAATTGATACAAATATAATTATTAATTAGAAAAAATGATGTTATTTTTGATTGTATTAGTTTTTTATTTAATTTAATAGTTAATAATTTTTCCCTTCAATTTATACACCAACATATAAAAATTCCATTCTATGCTAACGTTACGCGTGAAATGAAGTGTAAATACGCCAATTTGGCGTTTTACATTAGAGAAACGCCACGTAGTGTCCTAAATGGTAACTAACTTAAGTAATATTTAGCGTGTACTTATCGTTAAATATGAACAAATCAGAGGTTATATAATTAACTAATACGAACTAAATCGATTTAAAAACACGATTTCCAATGTAAACAAAGTAAAATGCAATGTTTAACACAGGTTTAATTTAGCAGATGTACTATTTATGTCGTCCATGTTGTTGAATTACAACGCCATCTGTACGTAATGTAAAACGCCAATAGGTAATGTAAATTCTCAATGTTGAGGGAAGTCCCTATAAATGATGTCATTCAAACTGCACGATTTATAGTACGCAGTTCGCTGTATCGGGGTTACCGCTGTTCGTTATACCGGGTGCTGAATGAGTTAGGCGAACATAGGATATTAACATGTAAAAACTTATTTTTGCAAATTCCTGCTTCCCTAATTATTTTAGATAAAAATTGAAAGATACAAATATAATGTAGAAATATAAACTACGAATGATAAGAGCATTAGATTTTATCTAGCTTTTACGTAAATGATCAAAAAATCTTTTGAAATTGTTAAAATTTTTATTTATCAAACTGGCCATGTATAAGTTTCCAAGGTAATATTCCATTTTATGAAATTAAAATTTAATAAAGTGCAAAACTGTCAACAACGTGCAATTGTTTTTTATTACTTATCAAAAATAATTACCTCGGAAACGGTGTTCCGACAGGTGGCCCTGAGCCACTTGGCCCTGCGACAACTCGCCTCGGACAACTGGCCTTGGCGAAAACTGGCCCTGGCGAAAACTGGCCCTGGCGACAAGTGGCCCTGGTGACAAGTGGCCCTGGTGACAACTGGCTTTTTTACCAATTTTTACCCATTTATTTATTTTGTAAAATTAAAATCTGCGTAGTAATAAGTTACATTTTATTAAAAACAGAGATCCGTTGGTAGGTTACTCTTAAAAACCGATATTTTTTTTAAATAAATATAAATGTAAATGGGCAGTTTACATTCCGGATTAGTATTGCTATTTTTGGTAGGAGGGCAGTTTATAACTTTCAATTTTTACCTGATCTATGGATTAGGGCAGTTTACATTCACCTAAAAATTCACCTTCTGTTAGTATAACTGGTCATCGACAGATGACGCGACGATTAAAGCTCAAGATTAAAGCTATATTTCGCATTTGTCGTATTTTTAATAAATAATTTTTCGTTATTTCAGGTAATGACCCCTGGTAATGATTTTCGTTATGACCCCGTTACGTATCTGTTGTGAGCCCTATAAAAGGGGTCTTTTCTCAAAAGGTCACCTCAAGGGGGACCAACACGACCATAAAACTAAGTTTTATAAAAACAGTCCTTGTTGAGATACCTGCCCGAACGATTCATCCGTTCGGGTGAACTCCTGTTTTTCGCTTATGTTGTCAATAACTTGACTAACAACTTGCGATCTTCACGCCATCTATCGATAGTTATTTCAGAGCAATTCACCCGTCGATAAACACGCGTTTATCTATATGTTGTTAATAACTTGACAAGCAACTTGCGATCTTCACGCCATCTATTGATAGTTATCTCAGAGCAAAAAAATCGTGAATTTTGTGGAATATTATCCCCAAAATAACGAAATTACGACACCTTAAGTTAAAAAATTGGCAATTAAATTAAGTGTTACTTTATATTTATTTACAAAATCATAGATTTAGATAAAATCCGACAAAATTCGAGATTTTTTTGCTATAATTGCATAACGTGATCATCCGTCCGTCAATACGACGGACCGTTCGTTATTTCAACATGCTGTCCGTCAGACCAAATTGTCCGTCATTCGGAAATTTCAAAAGAAAATCATCCTTTTTCACTCCAAAGAGACAAACATTGATCAACGACTTGCAAGCTTCACGCCATCTATCGATTGTTATTTTAGAGCTATTATATAAAATCGCGAATTTTGTAGGATATTTTTCCTGAAATAACGAAAAATTGTTCATATCACGCGGGCGATAAGGGTTTTCATCCTTCGGTCGATTATTCACTCGCCGCTGCGCGGCTCGTTTCATAAACTTTCGCCCGGCGGATAAAAAGATCCCCTTTATCGCCCTTGTGATATAAACTACTATTATGTATTGTTATTGGCACCGATATGTGTACTATTTTTGTCAAACTACTTGGACAAAATCAATATTTGACAAAATATTTCTCCGCTGGTAAAACAGTATACTACTGGGGTTTTGTAAACTGCCCTCCAAATTTGACCATAAATTGTAAACTGCCCTCCAAGCAAAAAGGTTGCCACTAATCTGGGATGTAAAGTGCCCTCCAAACTATTCTCTTTTGTTATTCTGCTTAATTTATTAATTCCTTAAGGGCCAGTTGTATAAAAGAGGATCATCCTTGACCATGGATCAAGCTCCAATTTAAACCAATCAGTAGAGTTAAAATTTTATTTTAAGTTTTCTATTGGTTTCAATTGAAGCTTGATCCATGGTCAAGGATGATCCTCTATTATACAACTGACCCTAAGTACTAACAATTTTATCATACAGGGTGGAAAGTAACATAGATTTCCAAATCATATTTTTGAGGACCGCATTCAGGGTGAATTTTGTCATTGTAATAATTTATACAGGGTAAAGAATCAAACATCTAAAACACATAATTAGAGAATTCTGATAATATATGACTAAAAAATTAATAATTTCAATATGACGGTGATAAAATTTATTTTTTATTAGTGAATCTTTAAAAGAGAGATCTACCGGGCAAGGTTAGGTTAGGTTACAAAACGATTTTTTTAGAACTAATCATTAAAGAAATATCCACGGGTTTAGGTTAGTGTTAGGAAAAAATTTATTTTTTATTAGTAAATCTTTAAAAAAAAAAGATCCACCGGTCAAGTCCGGTCCGGTAATAAATCTCCACTAAATTAATTACTAAACCGTACCTATATTAGGGCAGTTTACATTTCGGATTAGTGTTGCTATTTTTGGTCAGAGGGCAGTTTACAACTTTCAATTTTTACCTGATCTATGGATTAGGGCAGTTTACATCACCCTAGAAGATGTATCTTTGTTTCTGTTAGTATATCGACCAAGGACGTGCCCAACCAACTTTTTGGGAGGGGGGGGGGAGAAATTTTAAATTTGCCAACTGAATTAATTCAAAATTGCCAACTTTTTGTAAGTTTTGCAGGTTTTAGTAAATTAATTTAGATATAAAAAATGCCAAATTTACCAACTTTTGAGTGTTTTTGTCAACTCTTTGCCAACTTTCTGAAACATTAGGAGGGGGGAAACTCCCCCCATGAGCACGTCCCTGATATTGGCAGATAAGTAATCTACAGATGACGCGACGATTAAAGCTTACTTGTAATGTATTCATCACAGCTCTTTATTAACTGAAGAATACGAATCTTACTTTGTAAGTTTTTAATTCCATTTTATTGTTATTATGAATTTTATTATAAAGAATATGAATTTTACTTTGTAAGTTTTTAATTGCATTTTATTATTATTGTATTGTTACAATTCGTATTCTTAATAAATAATTTTATATATTGTTATTGGCACCGATATGTGTACTATTTTTGTCAAACTACTTAGACAAAATCAATATTTGACAAAATATTTCTCCGCTGGTCAATATTTAACAAAATATTTCTCCGCTGGTAAAACAGTATACTACTGGCCAAGGTCAGTTGTCATCGGGGTCAGTTGTCGCCAGGGCCAGTTTTCGCCAGGGCCAGTTTTCGCTAAGGCCAGTTGTCCGAGGCGAGTTGTCGCAGGGCCAAGTGGCTCAGGGCCACCTGTCACCATGGCGAGTCCCATATACACTCAATGTTAAAATGTTTGTGTTCACTATTTCCGGTAGTTCACTATATACGGTATTCACTATTTCGCGACTCCACTGTATAGTAATTATTTAGATACCTTAATCCTAATGCACCTAAATCAAAGACAGTATTACTTTTCAATGTTTTTAATTTTTTTTATTACCTGTACAGTACAGTTTAAACTTATTCAAATAATAATATTACTTATAGTGCAATCACATCAAGTGAAAAGGTTTTTTCTACATTCCAATATTATTTGTAAAAGTAACAACATGAAGAAAGTTAAAATAAGAATAAGTAGTGTAGTAATAAACACGAATCAGCAAAAATTATACCTGAATAGCTTAATTCGCATGACCCTTCAACTTTTAAATTGATCATTTTCCTTCGAGTACAAAAAATATTTTCAACATCGATCTGAAATCAAACATTTAAAATTTCGATAAATTGAGATATATAAATACAAGAAAAATCATATTTACCCATTTGGAATCTTTATACGTTGACAAATATTGTTGAAATGTTTTTGTAGAACAGTTACACACCCATGGGTTACCTCCTAGGGTTACAGTCAAAAGATCTGATGAACTTAGTAACTCCGATATTTTGGAATCAAAAACTGTGAAGTTGTTGTGGTCCAACGTTATCATCTACAAAAGTCAAAATGGCAATTTTAACTAAAACTAAGAATCACAAAATTAATTTACAAACCTCTAAAGACGGCGGTGTCCATGTCAGATTGGTAATATTGTTATGAGATAAAAATAGCCGTTTAACTCTTGTATATCCCATAAAGTCTTGTGGTCCAGATATTAAAGAGTTATTTTTCAAATTAACTTCCACGGGAAGACGACGTAATAACTTTAAAACAGGAATCTTAGTAAGATTTTTATTTTCGCAATCTACTTTAATAATACGATCATATAAATAGCAATCGCAAACTTTGGGACAGCCTTTGCCAAAGAATTGATTATCAGGACACGTTACCGTTTTTGAATTCAAATTCTCAGGTGATTCGCACACCCAATTATCGGCTTTTATAGTAACGTGTCTTGCAGTTATTGGATTTGAAGCTTCTTTTAACAATGTTACAAGACTTGTTAAATAACAGGCACATCTTAATTCATTTTTGTCTAAGTCAATAACCACTTGCTGAGGATTTGATAACGATTTCATACTATTGAAATAAATCTTATAAATTCTGTTATTAGATAAGTTAAGTGTTCTTAAAGAAGGGCTTCTATCTAAGAAAAAATCAATCTGAAAAGTTTGACTATTATAGATCCACGTGATAAAATTAGTCAATTAAATATAACAGATACTTACACTTAAAGAAGTTATATCATTGAAGCTTGCGTCCAAATCAGTTAGATTTTCGGATAGAAATATGTAGGAACCAATATTTAATAACTCATTGTGACTCACATCAAGCTTTTTTAAACTAGGTGCATTCAACCACAGCTGGTCCAAACGATTGTGCGAAAAATTTATATAACTCAAATTTGTGGCAATTCTAAAGTCAGCCTCTATTGAAGAAATATCATTGTATTTTAAATCTAATTCTTCTAAACTTGATAACGATATTGATTCGAAATTTTCAAAACTTTTCTTTTCAAGATCTTCAAAAATTTCAAAACTTTTCAAGTTATTGTAACTAAGATTTAAGTGTTTTAAATTTTTCAAATAATCCAATCCACCATTTGGCAACTGCTTTAATTTGTTTAAACTTAAATCAATGGATTTTAATGAGAAAGATTTAAAAAATAGTGAAGGTGATAACTCCTTCAAGCTACAGTTACGTAAGTTTACTTCTAGTAATTTCGGAAATTGTGAGAATAAATCAGGGGGTAGTTCTGAGATAGGATTATTTTGTAGATCTACAACTTCTAGATTCCTATTATTATCAAATGTTTTATTATAAATATGATCGATTTCGTTTGATGATAAATTAACATATTTCAGTTGTTTTAATTTTGGAAAGTGCCGCATGTCTAAAATCTTTATTTTGTTATGGCTTAAATCGATGATTTCTAAATTTGTAAGATTTTCAAGTACTACATCCAAATCAGTAACAAACAATTTATAATTTTGAAGATGCAATTCTTTCAAATTTTTTAGATTAGATAGCATATTTTCTGACAGCTTGGTTAATTCGACTGACAATCGAAGTACTTGGAATTGATCACGATTTTGAAGTAATTCAATAGGTATAGTTGCTGTTGCTTCGGTAATATCAACTAAAGTATTATTATTCGGTTTATGTGCGCGTTGAAACTCATGTAAAACAACATTTTCTAAATCCAACCAATTAAATCTAAACCAACTTAATGCTATCTCATTATTGTTCTTGAAATTAAATTCCAATCGTATTATGGTGAAAGCGTTCAATTCTTCAATACCTAAATCATGTATTAGTTGATGAAGCAGAGGTATTTGGAGAAGTTGACATGATGGAATAGCTAAAGATTTAATATTTGTCAAAACTTCAGGTTCTACAGTCTCAAATTTGCTATTTTGTGTATTAAAACAATTCAGTCCTTTTCTGTTATTTGATTGAACGTACAAAACAAATCTTGAAGTAGCCGTACAATTTAATTTTCCAACAGAGAAAAATAGTAAAATTAACCATAACGCGGTTTTAATTAAATCCATAATGCCTAAAATTAAATGAAATTTTGAAAGTTATGCCAATCACACCATTCAAAAGAAAAGAAATTTTGTGGTAATCTAAGATACATTGATACAGTGGGGACCGCTTAATGTGATCGCGGTTAATGTTATCATTCGGATATTGTTATCACTTTTGCCAGGAACGGACATACATTATTACACACAAAAAACATCGCTTATAGTTATCATAATTTGGTTAATGTTATCATATTATTCTTAAGATTATTTTCTCCCACGAGCAAAGGAGTTGATTTTCAGTTACAAGCATTTTTTTATTGTGCATTCCATCCACATAATTTTTAAGTCAGGTGTTAGCAAGAAAATCAACGTCACACATGTGATATTACATATTTATGTTTATTATCAATTCCGTCGTTTAAATACATAAATGGACGATAGTTTGCTGTTAATGTGTGTTGTAAGATTCAGTCCTACTTGAAAAATTCACAATGAGTGACTATTGTACTACATACTAATAAATAACCAATAAAAATTTTTTCCTTTTATTGTTATCAATCGGTTATTGTTATCAAAAACCTCAAGTCCCAATGTGATCACATTAAGCGGGCCCTACTGTATTAAGAAAACTTACCAATTTGTCAAATAAATAATGATAGAAATATTTCAAATGTTTCAAAACTTTTTTTTATCCAACTTTTTCAACTCGCACAACTAAATTAACCACACAGTGCAGTAGGTACACATCGTTGTAATAAAAAATCGAAATATAGTTGTTTTCGACGTAAGATTTTACTTTTGTGAAAGCAGCTGTAACCACTATAACATTGTTCACAAAGACCCATTACGTGAAGCAGTCCCTTGAAATGGTCAAAAAGTAACTCAGGTAAATTGTCTCCTATGCGCTCTAATCGTAATATATTGCATTCACCTTATCTAGAAATTTTTTAAAATTTTCTTAAAATTTCTTAAAATTGGAAAAAAACCTGCAGTACAGTAATAAATTAGTCTCAAAAAACAAAAAGACGTTTTAGCTAAATTAATTTATATCATTTTGAAATTAGGTACCTAAGCTCTTGAATAATGTAGAAACAAACATCTGTCGAGTTACCCTTCTGCCGGTAACGGTTTCTCCATAAGGCGTATTTTTGCAAGGATTCCGGTTGCATTTTAACATTCCTTACAGCCTCTCGCCGTCGAGAGCAAAAACGTAATGGTGATTGGCTGACTGCGACTCTGCGCCGTAAGTACTTGTTAACACTTAGCATTTCTATTTAGAATTTGTTTGACATTTTATTTGTTACCTAATCAGCAAGGGCAGATTCAAGAGAGGGGCAATCGCACCCCCCCCCTTTGAAAAAATTATGCATTATAAATCTCGGGGACCGCAAATTGCGCCAGCGGTCAAGGGTTTTTTTTAATCCTCCCCGTAAATTGCGTCAAAAATTTTTGCAGCTGACTGTAAATTGGGTCAAAAAAAGGTTGTTATATTTTAATCCATTGCTTGTTTGACAAAAGGATTAGTACTACTGAAAAAAAATTGGGTCTTAATTTAACAGAGGTGTATTTAACCCGTATTTTCACACTCTAAGAGTTTCACTGATTTTTACGCTAAGAGCAATATCCAGTGTTTAAGTACAATTTTTGTGTTTTATGTAATTCATTTCCAGGACGTTACAAAAATTTAAATAATTGCTAGCATCCCGAAATCTTTTAACACTTCTTCATGTAAAGGTGCTAAAGGCAATTGATTTATTTATTGGAATACCACGTTATTTGAAAAGTAGAATTGGTGGGGGGGGGAGAATCCCACATTCTAGTTTTGAGATAACGTGGTATTCCAGTAAATAAATCAATTGCCTTTAGCGCCTTTACATGAAGAAGTGTTAAAAGATTTCGGCATGCTAGCAATTATTTAAATTTTTGTAATTTAGACATTTTCAATTTCTGAATTTTAGCAGAAATTATAGGGAGTCGTTTTCATGTCAGTTAAGCGTGGTACCGAAAACTTAAAGAATTTGGACTTTCAACTGAATATCAAGATAAAAATTCGCTTATTGGAAATTGGTTGAAATGGACATTTGAGCTGCAGTATTTAAACCCCGCAGAAGTATCTGAAAGTTTTGATGAAGATTTAATGCAAATTATACCCGTAGATGCCAGACTTTCTAAATATTCTTACAATACAAAATACAAAAAAAATCTTTGTTCCCCCCAAACATTTGGGCATGGAATACATCAAATATGTTCCAAGCAACTAACGCATGCGAGTCTTTCCACAATTATTTTGCTAAAAATTTTCATACAGCTTATCCAGACTTTTACACATTTTTGGACAGCGTATTAAATATGCAAATTTCTGTTTACGTTAAAATCGATAGTATTAATCAACAGAAGCAAATCCGTACTAAAACTATACTCAAGCAAAAAACATTACAATTCAACATAGCATTGTATCAATGGAAGGAACCAAGCAGATTTGATTTTTTAAAACGTATATGTCATCATTTTGCAGATATTTATTAAAAATAATTAATAATAATCTTCATTAATAATAATATATTGTTGTTTATATTGTTTATATTTTGTTTTCTATATTGTTTTAGAAATGATGCCAAAGAAATTGAATCTCCGCGGAGAGGTACAGCTGTGCGTAGGTTACAGTTACTTTTTTATATATTTTTCTAAAAATTATATTAAAAACACTTTCATTGCGTTTTATAACTAAAATGATCCCCTCCCCCACAGTTACTTTCATACGGTTAACATATTTTGAAACCTTCTAAAAACTACGCCACTGTAGGAATTACATAATATTATAATTACTAGTAAATATACCACTTTTTCTTCATTAAATATATTGTTGTTTATATTGTTTATATTTTGATATAAAATCGGAAATTAAAAAGGGAAGAGTGATATGTATTTGAATTTAAATAATTTTATTATTTTGAATTTAAATAATTTTATTATTTTAAATTTATGAAGATATCCTGTGGACAAGCAACCGGCAGGAGCAGCCCATTCGCCTATAGTATATTTTCTTTGCCATTTGCACGTACCTCTTTTAGGTTGGAAGGTTATAATTATAACGTCGCACAGTGGGGTATTTGACGTCAAAAGTTAATAAAAAATACAAAAAATAAAAATTTTAAAACCCCCTGACTAAAAAAAATCCAAAAATAAAAATTAATAATAAAAGCAACTTTCAGTAAAAACTACTGTTCCCTTTAAAAAGGAAAAAATAATTTTTTCTTCTTCACTCAACATCATAAACTCTCGGACACTTAACTCGAAAAAGTAACTTATCATCCCCCCTCCCTATACAAAGTTTAAACATCAATTTTAAAGTCAGGGGGATCTCTATTTTAGAGGTATTAATTAAAAAAACAATCTTCATTAAAAAAAATAAATCCTTCATACGGACAATTTTAATTGTTCACGTTTAAACGTCCTCAAGTTTAAAAATAATAAGGATTGTATAGCTGATTTAATTGCAGACGGGCGTCCCACTAACGTTAGAAACTCGTTTGGTGTGCAACTCGATCCCAGGGGAGTAGATTTTAAGTTGCTAAAAACCAACGACAACAATCAATCAGAGTGCGTTGTGTGTCTTAAAAATATGACACGCTGAAAGAGGAGAGAGAGGTAGAGAAGTTGCTTGTGCTGCTTGTTTACTATTGTGAAATACATTTATTGAAAATGTAAAAGTCGAATATTAAATTTTCTTAATGGATAATCAGCCACAGCCGTGGAGTGATGTGACCGCTGGTTGAGTACAAAGCAGAAATTCTGGGTTCAAATCGCGGACTATACAGAATTTCTTAGCTCGGCCTTTCAGTGGACATCCACACGGTGTGGTGAAATAGATATTGATTTATCGGAAATAGGTAATATGGGGACTAATCCACACCGCTAATCGGATTTGTAGTTCCTAAAAAGGGAAAAGCAATGTTCTACTTAGAACGTAAAAGCTTAAGAGGGGCATTTTTTTCAGGGCCCTTTTAATTTAATCAACAGATGGCGCCTACTTAAATATTTTTATAAAATAATAGGATTCTTTTGTATTTAAAATATAGCAAATTCGTTGAGATAATACTATTCTATAAACAATATTCTGGATCGTAAGCTATTTTGAGTTCGTATTGAGTATGTCAAAACAAACTCACTTACAAAAAAAAGATAATTAAACTTTAATTATGAATTGTGTTTTTATAAATAAATATTACGAACCAAAAATAGCTTAAGATCAAGAATATTGTTTATAGAATAGTATTATCTTAAGAGGGGCATTTTTTTGAGGGCTCTTTTAATTTAATCAACAGATGGCGCCTACTTAAATATTTTTATAAAATAAGAGGAATTTGCTATAATTACAATAGAGCAAATTCGTTGAGATAATACTATTCCATAAACAATATTCTTGATCTTAAGCTTATTTTGAGTTCGTAATATTTATTTATAAAAACACAATTCATAATTAAAGTTTAATTATCTTTTTTTGTAAGTGAGTGTGTTTTGACATACTCAATACGAACTCAAAATAGCTTAAGATCAAGAATATTGTTTATAGAATAGTATTATCTCAACGAATTTGCTATATTTTAAATATAGCAAATTCCTCTTATTTTATAAAAATATTTAAGTAGGCGCCATCTGTTGATTAAATTAAAAGGGTCCTGAAAAAAATGCCTCTCTTAACGAATTTGCTATATTTTAAATACAAAAGAATCCTCTTATTTTATAAAAATATTTAAGTGGGCGCCATCTGTTGATTAAATTAAAAGGGCCCTGAAAAAAATGCCCCTCTTAATGAATGAATGGATAATCTTCGAATTAGCCAAGATAAAATTTTATATATAAGTACCCTAGTTGAAACTTACTTGGTATGCAACTCGATCCCAGGGAAAGTAATTTTAAATTAGTAAAAAATTGGATCGTTTAATTAATACAGCTGGCTCAACTACGGACAGGCGTCCCATCAAGGTTGAAAACTTGATTGGTGTGCTACTCGATCCCAGGGTAGATGATTTTAAGTTGATATGATTAACGACAACAACCAATCAGAGCGCGTTGTGTGTTCTAAAAAAATGACACGCTGCTACTCCTTCAGCGTGTCATTTTTTAGAACACACAGCGCACTCTGATTGGTCGTTGTCGTCGGTCGTACCAACTTAAAATTACTTTACCACTCCATATAGAAATACCTATATATATAACCTTTTCTGAATTGAGTACTAAGGTGATTTTAAGTTGGTACGACCAAAGACAACAACCAATCAGAGTGAAAAATGACACACTGGAGTAGCAGCAGCAGCAGCAGCAGCGTGCTGGTCTTTTATATATGTGATTTTTATTTTTGGATTTTTTTTTACAGTCAGGGGTTTTTAAAATTTTTAATTTTTATTTTATTTCACTCTTTTTGAAGTATATTTTGTCAAAATCTACCTATAGAGAAACCGAATATATGTTTTAAACCGTTTCGTGATCCACTCAGCGGATGTGGTAGCGCGAATAGTTAGCCAATGATATGACTTTGACAGCCATAATGGTGACGAATTTTCAGCCAAAATAGTAGTAAATTGTCAAAAAAATGTAGGTATATAAACTATAGGTACATGAAGGGTTTGGAGAAACCGTACACAAGTCACTAGAAACGTATTTAATTACGCAGTTATTTCTTATCGAATATAAGAGTAATAATTTTTTTTCATTACTCGGTTTTAGATGTGCCTCTCTTTCTATTAAAACTTCTTTTTGAATATTATCTCCATCAGAAACATGTTTATAAATTCCGTATTAAAAATTCTCCGTTGCCCCTGACTTCAAAATTTATGTTTAAATTTTGTATAGAGGGGGGGGGATGATTTTGTTTTCGTTTTCTGCGATAGAATTTTTTCTCGTGGGTGAAAATTGTATTTTACCAGCCAGGAACACTCCCCTGATCTTTACAAACATGCTGTCAAAAAAGTACGTCGCTACCTATAACCGTTCGGGAGATATGGTGACACAAATATATATATATATATAAATATATAAACAAAGATTGTACATATAGTAACTTCATATACCCTGTGTTTTTGAAAAACAGTCAGGGCGTCAGGGGTAAAAATCAAATGCTACATGCATTATCGCTAATATGATTTTTTTTAAAACTACATCGCACAAATGACACTTAAGAATTTGCTGATGAGTGATTAACATATCATTTAAAAGCTTAATTTTGCTACAAATCGTTATAAAATGTAACTTTTCCTTATGGAAACAACAAGTTCAGATATGTAACAATTATGTCATAATGTCTGTAATAATTCATTATTAAATAAATGTGGTACAGTCGTATGATTATAACTTTTGTGAATGATTATCAGAAAAATGAAGATTTGAATATGAACTAAAGGTGACTTTGGTTTTTCTTGTGGATAATACTGATATATAATACTGATAATACGGTGTGAGCGTTGTCCGTCGTCCGTGTGGGTGGACCTATTTGAGGCCATTTTGCACCAACTTCCCAACGTCTTAGAGATCTGAAATTTGATACACAGCTTTCACTTGCAGAGTATTTTCATATTTTAATTTTGTTTTTCTAAAATTCTAAAAAATAAGCAAAAAATCGAGAAAAAACTGAAAATTATAAAGCGCATGCGTCGCTGCGCATTGAACAATTTCAATATACAGAGTGGAAAGTAACATAGATTTCTAAATCTCATCTTTAAGGACCGCATTCATGGTAAAGTTTTTCGCCGTAATGATTTATACAGGGTGAAGTATCAAATACCTAAAACACGTAAATGGAGAATGCTGATAGGGTTCAAACAACCGCGGTCTAGGACGTTTCGGCGCAACCGTTTCGGCGCAGCCGGTTCGGCGCAAAGACGGTTCGGCGCGAGCCGGTTCGGCGCGAGGACAGTTCGGAGCGAGGCGGTTCGGCGCAAAGACGGTTCGGCGCGAGAACGGTTCGGCGCAAAGACGGTTTGGCGCGAGCCGGTTCGGCGCGAGTACGGTTCGGCGCAAGGCGGTTCGGCGCGAGGCCGATTCGGCGCAAGCCAAATGCAAGGGGTTTGAACCCCCAACCCCCCCCCCCCCCCTTATATAATGCTCTGTATTAACATTCTATTAGATAAAAACAAAAATAACAATAAAAAAAAGTTTACGATTATACAAAAACCCCAATTCTAGATTAAAAACTGCCGGCTTTCTAGTATTTCCTCACCCCCCCCCTTGAGCACGTCTCTGTTGCAATTTGTTTTTGTACTAAAAATAAACTTCAATCAATTTATTATATATTTTCCATTTTGTCTGATGACCTTTTGCCATCTTTCTGGTAACGATTCCACGCTCATAGAACATCTAGTCTTTATCAGAAAAAAACTTAACCAAGTGCGATTACAGTCAAACTCAAATGATTATTTTGTAACTATTAGATGAATAGTTGTATCTTTTTGTATCTAATGTCTATGACTAAAATTCAAAGAAAAAAATTAAATGTTTGTAATTATTTGCACCAAAAAGTCTTCGCGCCGAACTGGTTTGCGCCAAAATGGGCTTGCGCCGAAAAACCCTTGCGCCCAATCGGCTCGCGCCGAAAAGTCTTCGCGCCGAACTGGCTCGCGCTGAAATGGGCTTGCACCAAAACGGTTTCGCGCCGAAACGGTCTCGCGCCGAACCGGCTTGCGCCGAAATGGGCTTGCGCCGAACCGGCTCGCGCCGAACCGGCCGCGCCGAAACGGTCGCGCCGAACCGGCTGCGCCGAAACGTCCCATCCTGTCTGCTACATTGTAAAGTCGACTTTAATGGAAATTAAGTAGGTGATCGATATTGCCCCACAAGTGGGGAAAAGTCGATAGCAGAAAAAAAAATTTTTTGTTACAATTAACGGAAAAAATTAACAATCCGCGATATCAGCAATACAAAACTATATGCAGTTGAAAGAAGGGTTACATTTAAAAAAAAAAGTATTTGAGCAGTAACGAATAAAAAAACCCACAATATGTGATCAACTTTGCCCCATTCTACGGTTATCCAACTTAGAAATCCGTGGGAATAGTATTTGATTTAATGCCAACTTTTGAAGCCAAATACCCTACTGTGCGTCGTTTTGGGCAGGATTTAATTGTTATTATTTATTGTAAATTGTTGATTATTGATTTCCTTGACATTGACACCCATTTCCTTCAGCATTTGAGTTTAAAGATAAAATAAGTTTAAACGTTCAAATATATAAATTTGGTGTCCTTTGAATTGCCGCCCGGAGCAGGTGCCCCGGCTTGCCCCCCCCCCCAACAACGCTAGATCCGGAGCTGTCAAATTGACAGTGTCAATACATTACAACGCACATAAAATTCCAGCAGTACCTAGCACAAAGTTTTATCAAACAATTTGAACATTGGAAATTACACAGCAATATACAACCTTAAGGGTGGGCTGAGTTCAGCTTATGAAACCAGCCAATATAATACTCGCATCTTATTTTTACGGCTTTTGGCCAATTTTGCTTAAAATTAACAATGATCCATAAAATTTAAGGTTTATATTTTTAATTTATATACCCTCAGCTACCACAATTTCTATAGAAATTAAACTCTTTGAGAAAAATACACTCCATAATACCCCCCCCCCCAGATTCGTCAATCAAAAATTGCTGGTTACTGTACCACTAACCCATGCAACAACTCACCTCATTAATATTTATGAAAATTTATCAAAAGTAATTGGGTAAACTCTTGCAATGATTAGTGATTAAAATAAAATTAACAAAAATAAATTTATTATTCAAATAAGATATGTTCAACTTAATCATTATCAGAAAACATAGCTGTGACATAATAATCGACAAACATTTGTTTATCGTTAGCCGCAATTGAAAGTTGAATTTGTAATAAACCTGATTCAGCTGTAGAAATTGATACTTTATTAGCGTAACTCATAGCTTTATGAAACTGTCTTATATTGTTATAGGGATACTTCTCAACAAATTTATTGCTGCATTGAAAAAGTGTGACCATTTCAGAATTTTTTGGTATATCAGTTCGAGATTCGCCCTACAAAATATAAATTTCTTAGCATTTAAAAACATTTTTGCTAAAAAATAAACCTACCATTTCATTATTTGTTACTATTCGAACAAACGGAGGATCGGGTGAAATCGTTAACTCAAATTCATCACAAACATTATCCAAGTCGGATAAAATATCAACAAATTGTGCAGCATTAAATACCACTCTGTTTAAAAATGTTTCGCAAGATAAGCTAACGTCAACGGAATCATCCTCATCGTTTACAGTGTTAATTTCACAATCGACGGTTATATTTTCGTCTTTATGATTTAAGCTAAAGTTTTACAAAAAAGTTGCTTCCAAAAAGATTAAACTAGAAATTGTGATACTTACACTAAACACAGTGGATGTCCAGGACCTTTATAAGTCATCTTTAAACTGGGATTTGCATCGTCACCGTATATGTGCAGGCACTCTGTTAATATTTTTAAACTTAACTTAAACTTAACTATTTGGGTTAGATCGCTGTAGTAAGACGTAAAAAGATTTTTTGGAATATAAGCTTTAGCTTCCACACATCTCATATGATCTACGGTAATTTGTAAAGCGTCTTCCACCGGTTGGATTATTGCTAACTAAAAATATTTAGTTAAATATTTGTGACTGAAAAGAATAATTTAAAAAACTTACATCCATAAATAAAATTGACTTAAGAACATTGTAAATTATTTTAAAATCTGTTAATTCCGCACAAAATTGTACATCCATTTTTTTAGGTTAGAAAACAATTCAAACAAAAATGTCAAAAATTTAAATAATGGTGGGAAAATAAATTGGAAAAAATAATTTATACAGGATGATCTGTAAAGTTTAAAAGCAAAAAAAGTAGCTGATGTGTTATAAGGAGCAAAAAAGCTCCCCTCCCCTATGAAAAAATTTCTCATTCTAAAGTACCGAATATAGATATATATAAAGAAGATAAGAGAGCTTATCTTCACCGCAAATGTCAAACATTCTAAAAATAATAGCGTTGTCTCTGACCTAATTTATTCTGATTTATAAATTTATAAATTATAGGCACCCTTTGATCCATGACTTGGATCAAAATTTCCATTAAAAAGGAGTCCGTCCCTTGTCGTCTGCCGTCGTCTGCCGGCCGGTTCCGTTTTCACCTCACCTTGTTGGCCAAATGATGTAATAATTTGACAGCATCTGACGTTTGACACTGACTCGTTGAATTAATGCATGGTTTTTGTGTAATTTACAATAATTAATTCTAGTGCAACAATTTAAACAAATTTTGTACTAAAAATGGTGTTATTAGACGCTGGGGTGGTCCAGTATTCAATATTGTTCTTCTTATGGCTGGAGTACCTGTGGGAATTATACCTTGACATAAGACAGGTAAATTTTTTACAATAATTATGTCACAAATTTGCAAATCAAAATTTTCAGTATCGTTTGTGTGTGAAAACCAAAAATGTACCGTTGGAACTTGACAATGTGATGGCAAAGGAAACATTCGATAAGGCTCGTCTCTATACCATCGACAAGGATAAATTTGGGTTTGTTAAAGGAGTATTTTCGATTGTGATGTCGACTCTTGTAATATACAGCGGGCTTCTGGCGTTGGTTTGGAATTATGCGGCTTCAATTAGCCCATGGGAAGGCGAAGTTGCAACAAGTTGTTTGTGGCTCTTTTTATTGATGACTCTGTCGACCATTGTGGATCTACCCTTTACCATTTATAACACTTTTGTGTTGGAAGAGAAATACGGATTCAATAAACAAACTTCAAAATTCTTTGTGATTGATAAAATTAAGGGCTTTATTTTAAGTCAAGTTTTGAGTTTGGGCATTTCTTGTGTTATCATAGTAATTGTTAAGTACGGAGGTGATTGGTTTTTCGTATGGCTGTGGCTTGCAGTTGGCGTCATTGTTTTAGTTTTGTTAACAATTTATCCTTCTTATATTGCTCCACTGTTTGATAAATATACTCCTCTACCCGAAGGGGAGTTGAGGTCCGAAATCGAAAAGTTAGCATCTCAATTGAAATTTCCTTTAGGGCAATTGTATGTAGTTGAAGGTTCAAAGAGATCGGCTCACAGTAATGCATACTTTTATGGCTTGTTTGGTGCTAAACGCATCGTTCTTTTCGATACTTTACTAGCAAATCCGGAGAGCGGTGGTTGCCAAAATGATGAGGTTCTGGCTGTTTTATCTCATGAACTCGGTCACTGGAAGTATGGTCATGTAGTGAAGAACATTATTATCATGCAAACAAATTTGTTTCTCATGTTTGTAGTATTTGCTTTCATGTTCCGTTATCCTCCCATCTATCAGGCTGTGGGTTTTCAAAATAACATACAACCTGTCTTGGTTGGTCTTTTAGTTGTGATGCAATTCATTATGATGCCCTACAATGCCGTGTTATCATTTTTACTCA
Organism: Rhagonycha fulva; assembly: GCA_905340355.1. NCBI lineage: Eukaryota > Metazoa > Arthropoda > Insecta > Coleoptera > Cantharidae > Rhagonycha > Rhagonycha fulva. The sequence goes on from HG996556.1 coordinate 38,203,615, forward strand.
CCTGTCTTTCTCGACGTTTCGAATTTCAGGCCGACGATTTTGCAACACAATTAGGTAAAGCGGAACCTTTGCAAAGGGCTCTAGTGCAACTGAACAAAGATAATCTAGGCTTTCCAATTTACGATAATCTGTTTTCGGCATGGCATCATTCACATCCTCCACTATTGCAAAGGATAGCAGTTTTACAAAAGAAAAAATAAAATTCCAAAATTTAGTATTAATAATATTTTGTATTGTATTTAATTTTTATATCTAAGTCAAAGATTTGCAATTGTAAGAAATACACTGTTTTTTAGTACTTATGATGTCGATGTTACAATAAAATCATCACTGTAATTTTTAAAAATATTTTACAATAATTTTATTTGAACGCCCAAAGTTTACACATAATAAGAAATGAAATAACTATCAAGTTGAAATAAAAAGAAGTTACTTTGGGCAAGATATTGTTTTGCTTCTTTTTAACAATCATCTAACAATTTTTTCAAATTAAGTTAGAAATAGCTTAATGTGATGTAATAATCGATTGCTGTGGTCAGCTTCTAAAGATCAAGCCTCTCACGTTTGAGGAACAAGAAAAGACGAGTTTTTTTATATTCTTTAAATGTTTTTTTGGAACTGTAATTGTTCTAAATTATTTTTTTTTTTTTAATAAATATTCACCTTTCCCTGTAAAGGAAAATTTAAAAAGGAGGTCAAGTGTTCCACTTTTTCTTTAAACTCCTTTAACTATTTTCATCTTGTCTACTCAAATATCCAGTTTAATTCATAAAAATAAAATATACAGCCACTAGGTGTGACAAAACTTTTAACAAACACAAAAATGATTTTAAAAAATATTACAAAATTTAACGTTTCATAACAAATAATAAAAATAGGTGAAATGAAAACTTTCTTCTAGTCTCCGAATGGCCCTATAAAGATGACAATCCGTTGAGAAATTTTTCTGGTGTTAATATATGAGAGGAACCAATTATGACTTCCCAGTTTTTCACATTTTTTGTTACTTCATATGCTGCACGAATTTCCGAATAGCAAATGCCTCCCACAACCAGGGTTGTAATGTTTAAAACATTTTGTTTTAAACAAGGTGTTTTAAACATGTTTAAAACAAAATTCATTTAAAACATCAATTTGTTTTAAACATGTTTTAAATGCGTTTAAAACAGGTGTTTAATTTTGTGTAAGTTTAAAACATGTTTTTTTTAGATTTTTAATTTTTTTTTTAAAGATTATTAATAATAATTTATTCAAAATTTATGAAAAATAAAAAAATTTAGCTACAGAGGTTCGAACCACCGTCCCTTTAAGTCCTACACGCTTTACCATTCTAAGTAGTCACTGATACAACTACATAGGGTGGTCCATAAACTATGTGAAGCGTGTTTGGCGGTTTCTCCCCCCCCCCGCAGTAAGATTTTGTGAGATTTGGCTGGACCCCCTCCCACGTCCCCCTAATCTTATTTGAGATTTTTTTAAATGGAAATTTTTAGTGTAAATTCATTGAATTTATTAAAAAAAAACATAATTTGCTTAAAAACCATTATTTGACTAGTTAAGACAATCGCAATTAATTTAACACAAGTTACTCGCAATTTTACAGTTTTTTGCGAGAAAAAATCTATCGCCCCACGTGAGATTGGATGAGATTCGGCTCGACCCCTCCCCTAAACGCTTCACGTAATTTATAGATACCCTCATACTAATACATTTTATTTTTATGATTATGTTCCACCGAACAGATAATGTTCAAAATTTTACCATGTACAGAAGAATAAACGGAAAGTTTTCTGTAAAAAATTCGTGATTAACATATTTAAGGAACATACTATATGTATTTAAATAAAGCGACCAAAACTTTTTTATTTTTTTAAAATAAAAGAAAAACGTAAAAAAGAAACTTTTCTTTACCAAAAAGTTTCATTAAAAAATATTCTTTAAAACAATTACAATAAAATAAAAACAAAAAAAAACACTTTTTTTCTTATTATTAAATCTTTGAGTAGGAAAGCTGAAATTTTCAGAAAAATGTTTTTTTTCGATTAAAAATCAAACGGATTTTTAAAAATCTTCAGGGGCAGTTTTTGCATGCTTACTCGGTAGGTGTATAAAGCTAAAGATAGATAAGAGAACAAATTTTTTTTTAGTTTTAAACATTGTTTTAAACATGTTTTTCTGTTTAAAACATGTTTTTTTTCTAAGGTAATAAAAAACCGTTTTAAACATAAAAAACTGTTTTAAACATAAAAAAAACGTTTGTTTTGTTTTATTTAAAAAAAACATGTTTTTTTACAACCCTGCCCACAACAAACACCAACAATCTTGGAAGATTTTTAACCTTTTGATGGTCTTTGTATTTCTGCCAGTGCCCATAGCGTGCGCTAAAAAAATATATTACAAAATTATTAATCACAACAGAAAGTAGATATCCGATTTAATGTTGGTAATTAATTCAAACAGCCTTGCATTGTAAGTAAATTAACACTAACCTTGTGGGGACTTGGTAATCGGAAGTTTGTGCCCTTCTAACAAGAAATGGAAAATGTTCTTCATTTAATTTGTTTTCAATGCAATCTTCCATTATATCTTTAATTATTGGTGACCAACGTGACATTGGATAAATCTTTTCAGTTATGCGTTGTTTGCGAGGAACAGAGTAATGTTTTCTACGACTTCTTACCTAAATAAAATTGGAATAGGTACTAAAATTATTGCAATATTAAATTCAAATTATTTTATAAACTTTCAGAAATAGGTGATGATTACGTCCTTCGGATATTTTAATGTACAGAATAACATTTTTTTTTGTATTTGATCAGCCGCTTAAGGCGCTTTTCTTGACTTGAAATACTAAAAATGCAAGGCAAGACTGTGCTGTTAATAACAAATATTTTTAAATAATTCAAAAAGAATCAATTACGTAAAACATAGAACTATTTTGGTACAGGTTTAAAATTTTGAAAAATTGTCTTCAAATATGACCAATCACAGCGCTTATGTGGATTGTCACATTGCTTGAAAATTAATTTTGAAGTTGTAAACCTGTACCAAAATAGTTCCGTTTTAATTATCAAAAAATATTTAATATCAACAGCACAATCTTGACTTGTTCAAACCCTGCATTTTAAGCTACGAGAGAGGCGCCTTAATTTTTAATTTAATGTACCTAAATAAATGTAGGTATTAACTTACATCTTTGAGAACTTTCACACCAAGATATTTAAGGTTGACAATTGTTTGTTTATCTTTAATTTGAGCGTGGTTGGCTAATTTTGAGAGAGTTTCTTCTTTTATTCCATTTTCAGCCAAAGCATACAATGAAATAATGCGCATCTTGTCATATTCGCTATATATTTTGTTATCCAACAAAATTTCTGCTATATTTTGCATGTGATTCTTTATTTTTTCGCCTCCAGCATCCGTACCCATAGCTAAATCCTAAAATATTTTTTTATTATTATTATCTTAAAAAAAATAAAAATAGTTAGCGGTTGAAAAATTCATATCTGGGCAGGGCTTGTGTCAGACGATAGTTTAACTCTTTGAAGAGTTTTTCTTGGCATATTTTTCTTCATCTTTCGCTTCGACTAGCTGGCTGATGGGTGCTATTATAGTGACCATTACTGTCAGCACAGTCTCCATGAAGATGGTAGTATATTTATATAATTATATTTTTGTACAATTTAAGTTTTTTTGAAGTATTTTCTTAAAGTACCCTTATTTAAATTATTTATTTTTTTGCAAATCATATTTACATATTTTTGAAACGTATCTGTTCAAAGTAATCCAAAAATGAAAAACGCAATTTTCACTTACCTGTTCGACTTTGCATAACTTATCCACATATCCGTGGTACGATTTCATACAGTCTTCTGCTAAGTGTAAATAACTGGAATATTTCCCTAATTCTTTTTGGCATAGTGGCATTTTTTTTATCATAACAGATAAATCTGTTATTGATGGTTTGTCAACGAACATCATACGTTTTGAATCCGTGAACGTTTTTAAATTGTTTGAAACGATTAACGAAACGGCCGCAATGTGTTGATGCCTCAACTCCAACCAAAGTTTGTCGTTTTCATCCAATAGAACTTCTTTCAGTTTTGTGGAAGCTTCGTAGCTGCAAACATTGCAGTTGAAAGTTTTTTGATAAAAGTGTAAAAGTGTGCTTACCGATAAACGTCGTTTTCTATGGGTAATAAATCGTACGCCATTGCTTGAAAGGTTAATTCGTGAAGAAGAGGCGAAACACAGTCAAAGCCTCGATCTAATATAAGAAGTTGCGAACGGCTCTTTTCGAATCCTTCGCCCATGGTTGGTTCATCGGCTTTATAAGCATCAAGCTTTTGCTGAACGAGTTGGGCAAGTTCTACATTTTTTCTCCAATCGCTGTTAAAAAAGGACTTTACATTTCAAAAGCACAGTGTGACTTAATCCATACCTGCAATATCTAATCGACGGGTATTCCCCTAAAGTAACACAAAGAGTTGCAATTTGATCGGCCATTCTTTCCATGTTTTTAGTACGTTCCACGCCAAATGAAGGATCGTAAAAATATTGAAATGTTTCTGGAGAATCTAAAGAAAACACCTAAAACTGAATTGTATAAATTACGTTAGTAAATAATGCAATAATTTCAAAATACATATTTGCCGAATTGTGCTCGAGTTATTGACAAAGCTTTGTAATCTAAAACAACGACGAATTCATTACCTGTTGCTCGTGAGGAACAAATGCTACGTTGATTTCTTTCAAAGTTTTAATATACTTTGATATACGAGCTTGACATAATTCGTTAAATAATTTATCGGGACACGCTGCAGAAAAATTACACAAATAAGAAGGATTGTAAAACTAAAAACGTCTCTAACCTCCATTAAAAAATACGCGTGCGGTACGATACATTGGAGACGTTTTTTCAAAATCGTTCATAAGCAAGCGAACGGATGTTTTGCTAGGCGTTATCAAATATACGGCTTCCATTAACGGCAACGGTTCTCTCTCTTTTGAAATATTTTCCACCACTGCAAGTTATAAAATTCCATAAAATAAAATTAAAAGTAAATACAACAGTTTTAGACGTACAGGTAATTCCTTCGACGGATAAGTCGTGCATTTTGCAGCAAGCAGACACCATTCGCATAGATAGTTGATCCGCTATTAAAACCCTCCATATTACTTTCGAAGAACCGCTTTTATTTGGACCTTTGCATTTTATTACTTCATTCAGTATTTCTGTGTAATAAAAATAAATTTTAAAAACAAAAATTAATTTATTTACTTCGCCGTGTGATGAAAATGTGTTGATGGTTACTCGTTGATGATAATTGAACAATTTGCTTAAATCGATGCAAAGTTTTGTAAACAAATGGAGCTGAGTGACATTTTAGAGCCAGTTATTACATTATTATAAGTTTTTAGTCACAATAAAAAAAAATTGGGCTCAAAAGTAGCACAAATTGGATCTAGATTCTCGTTAAAACCAAACTGTTAAAAACAGAATAATTGTGCGAGAAAAGGTTACAATTAATACTCATAATTTTAATTCGTATAGACAATCTAGGCACAAATTGTACTGCCTTTAAGTACAATGTTTTTTTAGGGGACATTTTATACTAATTAACATTAGTTTTACTTATCATTAGTTTTACTGAAATAATGGCACCTCACTTAACAAAGTTCAATTTTTTTCAGATATTAATTGTTTTTAGTCGCGTTTATGAAAATGGTTACTTTAACACGTTGAATGCCATGGGGGTCACCGGTGACCGGCACTAAGTTTGTTCGTGGCGCCATGGAGGTCACCGGTGACCGGCGAAGCCAAGATTATTAGAAACACATAAAAAGCCATATATACAGAATAAATAAAATAACAGTGCCTTTCAGCACCGTGAAGGTCGCCGGTGACCTCAGTGAATTAAATGCGTCATGAATGATTACAAAAATTAACTGTTACATATTGTAAATAATACTTCATCAAAATATGCAGCACATACTGAGAAATTCAGTGTGGCCAGACGGACAAACCATATCAAATTACCGTGGCATTCAACGTGTTAAAACGTAAAATAAATATACATTTTTGGTATACACAGATCATAAGTTTTATACTAAATGATTGTTATTTGGTCTTCTACCTCATAACCATATCTCGTTTTTTTTTAATTTAATGCTCTAAATTTGATCGATTAAATTTTTGACTATTTTAATACAATGAGACTTTTATTTTTTATGTAAGTAAATTTCATATGTTTTAATCCCGAAGTCTCCACGTAAAGCATTTTTAAGTGTTTACTTTCATCTTTTTTCTGTTTCTTTCGTAACCGTTCGTAATTACTCAGTAATTACCATACGTTAATATTGCATTCATTTTAATTAAATTACCATCTAAGTAAGTATAAATTTTTGCTTATATAACTTTTAGAAATCCTTCAAATTGTTCAATTACTTATCATTATCATTAATTCACATTCCGATAAATGTATATGCATTTTAAATATTATGCTGCCACTTGTCAGCAAAAGGACCTTTCTAAACTTATCATCAATTAAAATTAAGGAGCACTTTAAGGGCGGATTACCACCTTTTCTGAAACCAAGAAAGACATTTAAGATATTAGTAAGTAATTGAATTGAAAATATAGCTATCAAAAAAAAGAAAGCCACAAAACCATTGCGCTTATGGTGGGGGGGGGGGCAATCGTTTGCCACTGAGGGCTTAATTTTATCTATTGAGGGGTTATTAGATCTATTATTCTGTTCCTTTATGTGCTCCTTTTTTCTGCTCCTTTAAGTGGTTCCTTTATGTATGCATCCTTTTTACCACTTTCTATCTTTCAAAATAGAATCATAAGTCTTAAGAAGGGCATTTTTTTCAGGGCCCTTTTAATTTAATCAACAGATGGCGCCTACTTAAATATTTTTATAAAATAAGAGGAATTTGCTATATTTAAAATATAGCAAATTCGTTGAGATAATACTATTCTATAAACAATATTCTTGATCTTAAGCTATTTTGAGTTCGTAATATTTATTTATAAAAACACAGTTCATAATTAAAGTTTAATTATTTTTTTTTGTAAGTGAGTGTGTTTTGACATACTCAATACAAACTCAAAATAGCTTAAGATCAAGAATATTGTTTATAGAATAGTATTATCTCAACGAATTTGCTATATTTTAAATATAGCAAATTCTTCTTATTTTATAAAAATATTTAAGTAGGCGCCATCTGTTGATTAAATTAAAAGGGCCCTGAAAAAAATGCTCCTCTTAAACGAAATGTAATACTGGCACAGACTGATAAAACCAAATGCTGAAAAGTATCTTCCGCGCCTCTGCAGTGATTGTTAAAAATTGACAATTTTTCATCGAATTTTTCATTGACAATTTTTCATCAAGTGCTGCACAAAAATTCAACTCTGTACTACGTCGCATATTATGAACCGACAGAAATCAAATTGTTTATGCCATTTTTTAGAGTAGACAATTTAATTAGGTACTTACTTTGACGAACTTGAGTTCTTAATGCCATTTTGGAAACAAATTTTTCCAAAAAACTGGACAACAGAATCGAAACTCTTCACACATGAATCACCTTCTAAAATATAGCTAAAAGATTAACTTACAATGTTAATAAAGATTATACAGGATATTAAAAAACTGAAGGTCTCGAGGTTTAATAGAATATTATTGTTATTAAAATTTATTTAGAAAAATATTATTATAACACAACATTATTTTTATCCATTTACTATTTATCATTTTCGTAAGCCGCACTAGTCACAACGCATATCATATAGTCCAACACGAAAAATTTTTCTATTGTGAATTTTCTTATTTTCAACTTGTGATTTATGTGGTTATTTGATCTTCGGTTTTCATCGGGGCCGCCGTAAATATATCCAGCAGTAAAATAGACAAAAGTTTTGCCAGTTGATTATTAGTCAGTACTCATCAGTACAGTGATAGTCACGATTCAACATATCCATTATTGTAGAAGAAGAAAAATGAAAAATACATAATATTTTGAAATAATTTGCTAGAAAGCTTCTCCTCCTCCATGTCATCCTAAAACTTACCATTGATTGGTTTGGCAAAAAAATGTTTGGCTACTTCTAAACTACATAGAAATTTAAAATTTTGTACGGACATCGATTCGATATTCCATACGCTAAGAAAAAAATATATTTTTTGTTGTTATTAGTAGACACACCGTAATAAATCCTGGCAGAAAAGTGTGGCTAAATTGGCGCAGTGGATGTGGAAAGAGAATGTGCCAGTGCTGTCATGTAAATTAACCGGACCAATTTTCGTTTCTGCACATTTTTCTACACGTCAACACGTGCGCCTATAAAATTATGTACCTAAGCATAATTTTCAACTGTTTGTCTCTGAGAAACGAAAATTAAAATTGAAAACTCAACATGGATTCAAACATAATTCGTTTTTTTCCTAGTCACCCCCCGGTATACTAAAAATAAGAAAAGCGCAAAATATTTTGGTGCTACAAGGCACCATTATTATACCCTAAGCCGGTTCTGCGCAGAGGTAAATGATATAATTCCAAATTATTAAATTGTTATCCAATTATGGGGTCATTAATTTATAATCTACCGGTTTTTGTTCCAACATCATCGAGGACTGGTTTTTAAAATAATTCAATATTTTATTGTTAAAAATTCATTTATTATCACTAAACTATGCAGTGGTTATATTTTTTCTATATTTTGATTACTTAAATAAAGTTTACAGAAGTTATTGGAGTGTCAAAGGTCACAATACAACTTTATTATTAAATACGTCAATCATTGTGCATGTAAAATTATTAAAATCATGGTTAATAATAAATTTGTAATAGTTTTGTTTTCATTATTTTTAATAAAAATTGTGTATTGTGATGTGTTAAATAACGAAATTGAAGAATGTAATTTGCCCGATGATATGATAAAAGAAATTAAAAGTTATGGGCCAATTGTTGAAGAAATTATAAATAAAACAGTGTATGGAGAATTTAAAGGATTAACGTACAAAAATTTAGCTAATTTTATAGATAAATTTGGTAATCGAATTGCTGGTTCTGCAAATCTTGAAAATGCAATTGATTATATGTTAAGTAAATCCACTGAATTGGAACTAGAAAATGTTCATGGAGAAGATGTGCAAGTGCCGCATTGGGTGAGGTACGTAGGTATTTATGTAATTTTAAAAATTGAAAAGAAAAAAAAGTTTTGTTTTTCATATTAAATTTATATTTTTCCTCTTTCCAATAGAGATTGTTGACAAAATTTCTTTTAGTTTTTTGGCAAAATTTCAATTCCTGTGATTACAGTAATTACTAAACTAACTAGTGACGCACCTGAATGTACTAACGAGATCATCGTGTCATATTAAAAAAATATTCAAAAATAAAATGAATTAAAAAAATATGTAATAAAATTCTACTATAGGTATAGGTAGAAAAGTTAATACACGAAAAAAAAATTCCACTTTTAAATAATTTAACACACTCTCTAAATTCCGTTTGCACATAAAAACGATAGATCGCACTTTGAGACTTTTCGAAGTGGAGATTGTCGAAGCAAAAGAGAAGATAGGTCCGCAGAATTCTACAATGCAAATTGATCCAAAAATCATCACCATTCCGGATCCTTCTTATACAACTGACAATCTGTCTGAATTTTAGTCAGAATTGTTTACGATTTATAGAAAATGTTGTAAAAACAAATTACGAGCAATCGAGAGCATCATTTTTATTTCGCAGTTTTTCAGCTAATTTTTGTGTAAAATCAAAAAGTTGTTTCAAAATTGCAATTTCAAACGAAGGACAGCTAGTGCAAAATCATATTTCACGCTTTTCGGGGTTATTTTTTTTCAAAATTAAAAAATTACTTTAAAAACATTAGGAAGAAATCAAAAGAACAATAAAAAAGTTACAATTTCAAAAAAAAATGGGGCTAGATCGAAATTTTATTTAGTTTTCCGCCGCGACGATTCTAAAAATGAATGTAATTTTCGATGACCGCTTTTCAAAATATTTTTTATTACATAAATCACTTTTGTATTATAAACCTGATATTATTTTCATGTTAAAGAGGTAATGAGTCTGCAACATTATTGAAGCCCAGACATCAACCACTGGCAATGCTAGGTTTAGGCAGCAGTGTAGGAACAGTTCCGGATGGAATCACAGCTGAAGCATTAGTTGTTACATCGTTTGATGATTTAAAAAAGAACTCCAATAACGTAATTTAATTTTAAAAGGAATTTCAATTTTCTATTTTATTAAAAATTAAATTTTCAAAGGCAAATGGAAAAATCGTAGTTTTCAATCAAGAATATGTTAATTATGGTGTGACTGTTCCGTACCGTACCCAGGGTGCATCAATTGCATCCGCATATGGAGCTGTAGCAGTGTTAATTCGATCCATTACCCCATTTTCCATAAATACTCCACACACCGGTGAACAATTTTACTCGGATAATGTAACACAAATTCCTAGTGCATGCATCACAATTGAAGATGCGGAAATGTTAAACAGAATACAAAATAGAGGCGATAAAATTATCATAAACATAAAAATGGATGCAAAAACCTTAGAGCCAGCAACTTCGAGAAATACGGTTGCCGAAATTGTTGGAAGTAAAAAACCTGATAAAGTGGTTGTGGTTTCGGGTCATTTAGATAGTTGGGATGTAGGACAAGGGGCAATGGATGACGGTGGTGGTGCTTTTTTGTCGTGGAATTCTCTCGTCGTGATTAAAGCCTTAGGGCTAAGAGCAAAAAGAACCTTGAGGTAACAAGAATTTCATAGCATTGCAATTTATTGTTTTAAGTTCCTTTATTTTAAAGGGCTATTTTGTGGACAGCTGAAGAAGAAGGGATAGTTGGAGCATTTGCTTACATAAATCGACATTTAAACGAAACCAAAAATATTAACTTTGCAATGGAATCAGATGCAGGAACTTTTACGCCTCGAGGTTTAAAATTTAGTGGTACTTCCGAGGTGGGCTGCATATTACAAGAAATTCTAAAGTATTTTTGAACAAATTTGAAAACTCATTTAAATTATTAAAAGATTTAAATTTTAGATTATTTAGCAGCATAAATACCACTCAGTTAGAAAAACCAGCTGATGGTGCACCTGATTTAGGTAAATGGTTTCAATATGGAGTTCCAGGTGCAAGTTTATTGAACGATGCTGAACGGTACTTCTGGTTCCATCACAGTGCTGGTGATACTATGACGGTTGAAAATTCAGAAGCACTTGATAAAGCTACAGCTTTGTGGGCAAGTGTGGCGTATATGGTAGCAAATTTTAGCTTCGATATGCCTCGAGGCCAAAATTAAATATTTTTGTGTAGGTAATTTATAAATAAAAATATTTAACAATTATTTACATGTTTTTGGTTTATTTTTAACCAACGAAATGAACATCTAGTTGCTTTTAGGTCAATTTCGATTGTTTCCCTTTTTTTAATGATACAGCAAAAATGGACAGCAAAAATCTAGTTAAATCTATTCGTTTTTGTTTGGTTAATATAATTTCTATACAAGTTAGTGTATGTTGTGGAAATATGGCACTAATAAATCAAAGAAAGGAATTTGATTAAAAATAAAAGTTACAACAGACGTTTCATAATTTTATTATTTATAATTGGAATTAGACAACCAAATTAAATTCTAAAATAAATACAACAAATAATAAATCACTTGTGGAGTGAATCTGAGCCCGGCAATATTCAAATCATAAAAAAAAATTTCAATTAAACTAAAATAGATATTACAAGTTTTTAAACTAGTTGGCAAAATTTATGAAGGTGGAGGATAATATGGTCTATGTGGTGGTTGAATTGGCGGCGTAGGTTGATAAACATGTGGTGGTTGAACAGGAGGGGTAGGCTGATAACTATGTGGTGGTTGACCAGGTGGAGTGGGTTGATAATAAGGAGCAGGCGGCATTACTGGTGGATAATGTGGTGGAGGTGCAACATACGCTGGATATGGTACACTTGGACCGCCGGTTAGATGTGATGGTGGGGGTCCTGGAGGTGGAGCAACTATGTGAGGTAAAGGTGGTACAGCTGCAGCAGCAGGATTTGAATATGGAGGTGGAGGATAAGCAGTAGGATGTTGAGGTACAGGTGGAAAAGATGCAGGATACGGTGGGTATGGCGGTGGAATTTCGGGAATTGGAGCTGGAATTGCAGGTGGTGGAATAGGCTCAGACACTTCCATTTTTATTTCTTTTTCTTGTCCATTTATTTGCTTTACACTTGAACTGCCTGGTGGTTCCGGTGGAATTTTTGAATTTAATGGTGGACTGTCAGGAATGTTTGATTGAGGTTGCGAATACAAATCCAAAACCTACAATATAATTTAATAAATTTCTGTTTAAAATCATTTGTTTATGAAAACTAAAGTAAATTTTTTTTATCGTTAGTTTATAATCAAGCTTTCTTCCACGACTTAATACAAAAATGCACTTGATGTAGTCATCAGATCACTCATCAGTAATGGGCACAATCAGATTATTTTTAGAATCAAAATGTTGATATCAGGAATATTGAAATAATCGGAATATAATCCGATTATTTTATATTCATGAATGCGTACTATACTAAAACTATATATAATAAACCGATTACCGATCCCATGCAGAGAATTTTGTTTTGAGACATGATAATTTCGAGAATACGCTCGGATATCGGTTTAAATACTTAAAACTTAAAAGCATTTAATTTTTTTAGATAACTGATATTTTCTTTAAATTTTGAAAATATATATTACATATTATAAATAAAAACTCACCTGATGACATATATCTTCCAAAAGATCTAAAGTTAAGCCTTCAATAAACATGTCCCACCATCGTAAATGTTTTGGTTGGCGACCAGCCCAATCAAAAACTTCAAACTTGCTCAGTTTGCTGGCTAAATACATAAGGGCAACTGCTATTATCTCAGGTTCCCATTGTAACGACAATGTGGTACATAAACTATCATTAACAAATGTCCATGCCATTTGTACCATTTTTTGTAATTTGGTGTCCTTATCCTCGGCACCTTTTAAAAATTTAGCATATTTCAAAAGGTAACTGTACGGGTGTTCAACTTGAAGATCAAATTTGATCGTTTGCAATAAAATGCGTTCCAGAGTCATCACCTACAAAAAAATGTTCTCAGCAATGATAAAGAGGTTCATTCTCATATTTACCTCTTCTTTAGGATCTTCACCAAAAGTAGCAAATTTTGCATCAGTCAATAAAGTTCTAGCAGTCTTAATAATATCTTTACATTTTTTGGGAGTTTCTTCTACTTTTCCCGCAAGAAACAAGCAGCAGCAGGCAGTTACAAATCGAGGAAACTTCTTAAAAGAATGGAACATGTAAAATCTATGAAAATAAACTACACCAGTCGCAGTCGTATTGTAACCAATTCCCATTCTCGAACCCGTGTCGATAATAAATCGGGCCCCTAAAATGGATACATTGGATTAATTCAGAAATTCTTTACATCAATTTAAAATTAATTCCAACCTTCTCTTCGATAACGCAATTCGGTTTCATAATCGATCGTATCTAAAGCCGAAGGGGTGTTTCTTAATTCTTTTTTATCGTAATACCAGCACGGCATTTCGAAGTTTTGTTAAATTTTATTGAATCTGGTTCTAAAACATAACCTTACATTTCACTTTCCATTGAAAACCACTAAATATTATTAAAATTAATTGTTTGGTTTGTTAGGTTGGTGTTTGTATAGCCAGGGGTAGTCAATAATAAATTATATTATTTGTATAAAAGGGGTTATTAATTTGTCGCAGTGGCACATTGTAATTGTAACTTTCAAGATGAAAATCTAAACGTTAGAAGAAAATATTGAACCGCAGGCCAAGCTTTTTTATTTAAATTGCCTAATGATTTTTTAAGGGGTACCCTTAATTCAAGGACTTATAAGTTAATCAACAGATGGCGTTTACTTAACTATTTTTATAAAAAAAACTAGAAAGCTTTAAGCCCGTATGACACGATGCATAATTTTACATAAAATTTACATGTAAATGGTAACTAACTAATGAAAAACGTCTGATGGCTACTAATACGCTTTTTCTATTGGTTAGTTAGCATTTACATGTAAATTTTATGTAAAATTATGCATCGTGTCATACGGGCTTTATGGTCAAAACAAAACTTAATTTGCAATGTTAATTTTAACTGATGAGTCATCTAAGTGATCTGCGACAATTTAAGCGTGGGTTATTGATGCTTATCAAGAATTGAATAATACATTTTTATACTTTTTTATTTTTATTGTATTGTATCGTATTGAATTTGTAGATATGTATATGGGGCATTCTACACAAAATCGACCACTTTTGAACCCGACTCCTTTTGATTTTCCTGAAATTTTTACATATTATACTACCCCACCAAAAACAGTTTTGTAAATTTTTTCAAAATTTTTTACTCGACCTAAAAAAAGTTACGAATTTTTAGAAAAACTAATGTTTTTTTCTTCAAACGATCATAACTATTTCAAAAATTGACTAATCGAAACGTTTTTTTTTGTCTTTAAACGTACTTTTTAGGAAAAAATATAAAAAAATATTCAAACTTGTATTCTATAAAATTTTTTCGGAAATAATAAATTTTTCAAATTTCGACACTTTTGATTTTTTTATTTCAAAAAAAACTCTGATTTATTCCGCGTATAACAACGCAAACCTCATAATGGGCCGACATTTCTTTCTATTTATTTTGTTTATTTGACATAATAGTTTTTGTCACAAGGACGTAAAACAAGATTTTACACTCGAGGGCGGAGTTTTGAAGCCGAGGCGAGCGTAGCGAAACCGAGGCGTACGAACCCCACCGAGTGGTGTAAAATCTCTTTACGTCCGAGTGGAGTAAACTGCTTTTCGTTGTGACGGGACCTTAGACCATTTAAACTTATAGACACGCTTTGATTTTCAAGCAGTGAAGCAAACATAAGTGACGTCACTGGTAGGGTAAATGCTAAGATATACCTGTAAATACCAACTGTAAATGAAGAAAATAGTTAATTTTAGTATAAATCTCGATGCAACCCCACCAGTGACGTCACACATGTTTGCTTCAATTTCTATTCAAGAAGAGATAGGAAAGGGCGTGTCTATAAGTTTTAATGATCTAAAGACGGGACCACCTCATTTTTATTTGTGACTGTATGGAATCCGTCCCTGCACAGGCCAGAAACCACTCATTTTACGGCCGGAACAACGAAAACGTACTTTTCAAGACAAAACACAAAAAAATATTCTAACTTGTATTCTATAAAATTTTTTATTTTTTCGGAAATAATTATTGATTTTTCAAATTTTTCCACTTTTGATTTTTTTATTTCAAAAAACGCAATCGCAAATCCCATAATGGGTCGACATTTCTTTCTATTCTTTTTGTTTAATTAAAAAGTATTTTGTTTTATTTTTACGCAAAAATATTTTTCGTAATATCAAAATAAATAGAAAGAAATGTCGGCCCATTATGGGGTTTGCATTGTTATACGCTGAAGAAATCAGAGTTTTTTTTTAAATAAAAATTGGTTGCCTGTAAAGTCGGTATACGGGCGAAAGTTTTACGTGACAACGACTTTGAGTGGTAAAATAATTTTAATGTGAATATTCATTCGTATAGTAGGAAGAAGGATGAAATAATAGTAACAATTTAAAACATTTATTTATACAAAGAATTATATTTAAAACATTAATTTTTATGTCTTTTTATGTCTGTCTCTCTCGCTCTTAGGCGGGCTAACCATGCCCGAGTGGAAGGGACGCGTGCCTCTCACTCGCTCTCATTGTGAGCGCATAACGTGAGCGGAGCGTAACGCCGTTTCTTGAAGTGTCACCCGGCAAACCAATTTATAAGACGTTGTCACGTCAAAAAATCAAAAATCATAAGTGTCAAAATTTAAAAAATCAATGATTATTTCCAAAAAAATGAAAAATTTTGTAGAATGCAAGTTTGTATATATTTTTTATATTTTTTCCTGAAAAGTATGTTTAAAGACCAAAAACAAAAAAAAAACTTTCCGATTAGTCAATTTTTGAAATACTAGTTAATAGTTATGATCGTTTGAAGAAAAAAACATCAGTTTTTCTAAAAATTCGTAACTTTTTTTGGGTTAAGTAAAAAATTTTGAAAAAATTCACAAAACTGTTTTTGGTGGGATAGTTAATATGTAAAAATTTCTAGAAAATCAAAAGGGGTCGGGTTTGAAAGTGGTCGATTTGGTGTGGAATGCCCCATATGTATTTTAACATAGGCATTTAAATAAATTAATCTTAATCTTACATATTTTAAATTTTAATTTATTATGCGTTTTTATACAAAATTGCTGATTAACATAAGATCTATTTGGTATGCTACACTAAACTACTCGGAGTAAGTTAGTGTAAAAAATTGCAAAAAATTGATTGGTGTAAAAAGTGGGTTGGAAATTGTACACCAATCAATTTGTAGTAGTGTAGTTAATGTAGCACTAGGACTGTGGTACCAAACAAAGCTATAATTACAATGTTAATCTGTTATCATAACCGATTATCGCTGTATCCACGCTGAATCTGTATCATTGGAAAATAAAAACCCCGCTGATAATTTTTAACTTTGCTCCAAAGTGAACTGAAGCAAGTCAAAAAGAGTGGAGTTGTAAGTTTGGGTATCACGTATTGGTCAAACTGGAAAAGAAAAGGTTAATATTTTGTAGTGTGAGGAGTTAAAAGATGATAATCCTAGACCATGGATTAAACTCCAATTTAAACCAATTTTAATAAAGTTAAAATTTTATTTTAAGTTTGCTGATTGGTTTAAATTAGAGTTTAATCAGCTATTATGCTTAATTCAGCTTTAAAATGCTACTTGGGTACTTATTGATACTAAATGCTACCTTATCGCCTTGTTAAAGGACAAATTAATTAAATACGATAAATGCTCCCCCGTTAATAGAAAAGAATGAGCACTGAGATGCAGGCCCATAGCTAGACATTAGTCATGGAGAAGGGCAATAATAATGTGGGAACACAATAATAATAATGATTATATTCTTTTAATAATAATAATAAAAATAAGGGCCGGTTTTACAATTGCCTGTTTAACTATTTTACTGAAGAGGAGGTATGAACCTCCAAAACCATCCCTTTATAAATATAGTGTCTTGCTGAGATGGTCTATTTTTCTCTCCAATACGTTACTGTACTCTGGCCCG
Organism: Rhagonycha fulva; assembly: GCA_905340355.1. NCBI lineage: Eukaryota > Metazoa > Arthropoda > Insecta > Coleoptera > Cantharidae > Rhagonycha > Rhagonycha fulva. The sequence continues at coordinate 38,220,855 of HG996556.1, forward strand.
TCGTTAGCCATAAACTACTACTAAAAAAAAAGTTAGGAAATAACTGAACAATAGAAAACCTTCTTTAACGTTAATAAACATTTCATATTGGTAATAAACTTTCTGTGTTGGTGAGTTGTGTTGGGGCTAAAGAAGATTTTCTCATAAATCCGATCTGGTATCCCCAAAACCTCCTTATATACGGCCCCGACTGTACCCTAGTTGAACTTAAAAAAGCTCATCGTTTGGGAACCTCTGATTTAAATTACCGAAATTTGCGAGTTTATATTCACCACGCACACGCACAAAAAAGGCGGCCATTTCAAATTCACTCAAAACTATCTTTTGCAAACTCGTAAATTATTTAGTTTTAACGTAAATTCTAAATACATGCAATTTAATTTAAATAATTTTTACAGCGTAAATTTAAAAAAACATACCAATCTTTAGATTTTTAACTTAAAAAAATAAAATGGTAATTTACGTTCGCTGCGCCCTCTATATGTTAAATACCTTAATGTTTCCTGTATGACGTTCTTTAGAAGTCGTCCATTAAGTGCACGCTGTCTTTGGATGAATAAACTGGATTAAGTAAGTATTTATAGTATATTATTTTGCGAAAGTTAATTTGTTGTGAATTTCGAAGAATTATTATTGTAAGTACGTTAATTTTATTATAGTTTATTTATAACTTTCTCGCCACCATGATTTTGGTATAAGAGCACATGGTTGTTTGCTTAAAATTGATTTTTTTGTGTTTTAAAAGTCATCGGGATGTTTAGAATTCATTTTCATAGTTTCATTTCTACTATTTTAATTTAACAATCGTATCGTTGAATATGAAGCGTTAATGTCTGGATGTTAAATGAGGTTAGGTTTTATTGCATAAAAACGTTGCCGTTATGGAAATATTAAAATTAAATTCAAGTTGAGATTGGATAACATTTAAACGTACGATGGTCATATTCATCGAAACGATTTTGCGTTTTTAGTGTAAAGTATGACCATGTGCGGATTTAATTGTTATCTAATTTCAGATTGAAAAAATCACACAATGCCACAAAACGAGTATATTGAGCGTCACCGTAAACTTCATGGTCGCCGACCCGATTATGAAGAACGCAAGAGAAAGAGGGAGGCTCGTGAGCCCCACAAACGTGCCGCCTTGGCTAGAAGTCTACGTGGTATTAAAGCAAAACTGTACAACAAACAGAGACGAAATGAAAAAATACAGATGAAAAAGAAAATTAAAGCGCACGAAGAAAAACAAACTACCCGACAACAGGAAGATGTTCGTGAAGGAGCTATACCACCTTATTTAATGGATCGTACAAATCAGTTACGAGCCAAGGTCTTATCGAATATGATAAAACAGAAACGTAAAGAAAAGGCTGGAAAATGGGATGTCCCGATTCCACAAGTTAGAGCACAGTCTGATGCTGAGGTGTTCAGGGTACTCAAATCTGGAAAGACACGTAGGAAAGGTTGGAAACGAATGGTTACAAAGGTTACCTTTGTAGGGGAAGGTTTTACAAGAAAACCGCCTAAATTTGAACGTTTCATTCGACCTATGGCGTTGCGCTTTAAAAAGGCTAATGTAACTCACCCAGAACTAAAAGCCACATTTTATTTACCAATTCTTGGTGTTAAAAAGAATCCTAGCTCAGCGATGTACACAACTTTGGGTGTCATCACAAAGGGTACAGTGATTGAAGTTAACATTTCAGAACTTGGTTTGATCACAGAAAGTGGTAAAGTTGTTTGGGGTAAATACGCACAAGTTACTAATAATCCAGAAAATGAAGGATGTATTAATGCAGTTTTGTTGGTGTAATTACTATGTGGAGATGAATAAAAAATATTGGATTAATATTTTTTTTATTTTTTTTTTCCACTTTAGGTCCATGATTTTATGCAATATTCAATATATGCCGTTTAACATCCGGTGGTCTTTAACTTGCAATTTTTATTTTCAAGTATTTTTAGTTTTAAAAATAGCGCGTTTTTTTTTGAAAATATTGTGGGGGATTTTTGCTTTACCTTGTGTATTGCCAACTGTTATAGGTTATGTTATTGTTGAGGTCGTGTTAATTTTCTTCTAAATTTCTACCACATTGTTTATGTAAGTAATTATTTTCTTGGCGCGTCTATTACTGATTAATTTTTTTAAATTATCATAATTTTCTTATTTCAATATAATTTTTTGGAATTTTACAACACGTGTTCGTTCGCAGCTTCGAACCTATCGTAATGCATAATATTTTTTTTAGTTTTGCTGATTCAAAATGCAGATTTTCGTCAAATCATTGACGGGTAAAACCATAACCCTTAATGTTGGTTCAAGCGATACCGTAAGTAGCGTCAAGACGCACATCGAAGAAGTCGAAGGCATTCCTTCTGGTTTACAAACCTTGTGTTGTTCTAACCAACTTTTGAGTGATGAATGTATTTTATCTGAAGCTGTTGAAGAGGAATCGACTTTGTATGTTTCTTTAAGATTATTGGGTGGTGCTAAAAAGAGGAAGAAGAAGAATTACTCTACCCCCAAAAAAATCAAACATAAGAAGAAGAAGGTCAAGTTAGCAGTTTTGAAATATTATAAAGTAAGTAGTTTTTTCAATTGAATTGCTTTCGATAAATAGTAACTTATTTGTTGTTGTAGGTTGACGAAAATGGTAAAATCCATAGATTGAGACGCGAGTGCCCGGCTGAACAATGTGGTGCTGGAGTTTTCATGGCCGCCATGGAAGATCGTCATTATTGTGGCAAGTGTGCATACACCTTGGTGTTTTCAAAACCCGAAGATGCTAAATAAGTTTTAATGTTATTATTCTCAAGATATTTCTGATTAATAAATGTTTTGAGTAAAATAAACTTTAATATTTTCTTTAATTAAGCGTTTTTGTTTGTTTGATATAAAACGGTTTAGAGACGTTATATAAAGAAAATGATTCTTTACTGTTCCACAAGCATAAAATGCAAACCTGTGATTTTACAATACTGAAGTTAAATTCTTTTTTTAATCGCGAGTAGACTTGACGATAATAATAAATTATTTTCATTTATTTACAATCATGGAGGGTGAAATTTCAGCTTGAATTTTTATTTATCTTTTTAATCCCCGAACCAAAAAGAGGGGTGTTATAAATTTAACGTGTGTATCTGTGGGGTCGTAGCTCTCAAATGGATGAACCGATTTTTATTTAATTTTTTTGTTTAAAAGGCGACTTGATCGAGAGTGTTCTTAGCTATAATTCAAGAAAATCTGTTCAGTTGTCTAAAGATTTTCTTTTGTTTCTTAATTGATGAAGGCAGGGCCGTACTGGTAATATATAAAGGCAGGCCTGTACTAGTAAAGTTGATGAAGGCAGGGCCATATTAGTAATATATACAATGTAAAAAGCATGAAATGAAACTTAATTTAAAAATATCCCAACACAAAAAATATCTTTAAAAAGTAAAAAATACAATCCCAGCGTCGCGTAGGGGGACCAGTAAATAATTAAAATAAAAACAGAATACAACTAAAAATGATACAGTATGAAATTTAAATACATGTAAGCTACCTATGTTCCCCTACGCGACGCTTGAATTTTATTATTTTCCTTTTTTCAAAAATGTTTGTTTGGGGGGTTTTTTAAATTTTTAATTTATATTAAAACTTCAAAATATCGAGTTATTAATAAACTAGCTGGAAAGCCCGTCCACGGACGGGCAGCTAGTCGGTGGATTTCTATTTTAGAGGTATTAAGGTGGCAGATCAATAAGGGCTAAACTTGTGTCAAGTTCAATTCAAAAACGAATAATCATAGAAAGTTGAAATTTTCAGAATATACGTAAAATTTGATTTTACTTTACATAAGCTATTTTTAATTTAGAAAAAATTAATATAATAGTAGTTTATATCACAAGGGCGATAAAGGGGGTGTTTTCATCCCTGAGGTCGAGAGATATGTGAATAATCGACCGAAGGGTGAAAACCCTTATCGCCCGAGTGATATGAACAATTTTTCGTTATTTCAGGAAAAATATCCTACAAAATTCGCGATTTTATATAATAGCTCTAAAATAACAATCGATAGATGGCGTGAAGCTTGCAAGTCATTTATCAATGTTTGTCTCTTTGGAGCGAAAAAGGATGATTTTCTTTTAAAATTTCCGAATGACGGACAATTTGGTCTGACGGACAGCATGTTGAAATAACGAACGGTCTGTCGTATTGACGGACGGATGGTCACGTTATCCAATTATTGCAAAAAAATCTCGAATTTTGTCGGATTTTATCTAAATCTATGATTTTGTAAATAAATATAAAGTAACACTTAATTTAATTGCCAATTTTTTAACTTAAGGTGTCGTAATTTCGTTATTTTGGGGATAATATCCCACAAAATTCACGATTTTTTTGCTCTGATATAACTATCGATAGATGGCGTGAAGATCGCAAGTTGTTAGTCAAGTTATTAACAACATAAGCGAAAAACAGGAGTTCACCCGAACGGATGGCCAGGCTAGGTTCGATCCCCCACCCGGCCACAAAATTTATCCGACTCCGTGGTTCGGATTCCACGTAAAGCTGTAGGTCCCACAGGTTAACACAGCCAGGACTTAGCTTCGCGCTAATTTTCAGAGGTAGGCCTCAATAAAAATCATCCGACGTAAGGTTGCTGGCAAGCCCGCAACCTTACTCTTCAAGTCTGCGAAGATATGGGGCAACAGCCCTGGTGCTTCGCACCAGACCAGAATAAATGATGATGATGAACGGATGGCCAGAGGAGGTGAATTAGGTGAACGGGCTAAGGAGAGGACTCTAGTTTGGCGGGGCTAGGTTCGATCCCCAACCCGGCCACAAAATTTATCCGACTCCGTGGTTCGGATTCCACGTAAAGCTGTAGGTCCCACAGGTTAACACAGCCAGGACTTAGCTTCGCGCTAATTTTCAGAGGTACGCCTCAATAAAAATTATTATAGAAAATTTAAATTTAGTTAGTGAGCCGGAACCCGTAAATTTGAATTCCACAACAACCATTTTAAATTCGTCATTTTCCGGGGAACCAAAAAAGGTTTCAGTCAAGCCTACTCCAGTGGTTAAGTGGAATCTCAAATTTTCTGGTGACGCTCGGTCTATGTCCTTGAGTGCATTTCTGGAACGTGTAGATGAGTTAGTAGTTGCTAGGAGCGTTAATTTAAATCAATTATTTGATGAAGCTATAGATTTATTTTCTGGCAAAGCTCTTATTTGGTTTCGTGCTAATAGGACTAAAGCCGCTAATTGGCCAGAATTAGTTAATCTTTTGAATAAGGAATTTAGACCGATAGATTATGATGAACGTTTAATTGATGAGATCAAAAGACGAACTCAAGGGGCTGGGGAAACGGTCAGTATTTATGTTTCAATTATGTTGACAATGTTTGCACGACTACTTGAGCCGTTGGATGATCATAAGAAGCTAAGGATAATTTTAAGGAATTTAACCCCCGAATATCAGAGTCAATTAGGTTTAACTATTATTAATTCATTTGAGGAATTATTAGCATATGGACGTACCATAGAGGAACGTCGATTTGCTATTGAGAATTATGTGCCGCCGTCAAGAAAAAAAAATGACTTAGAAACGGACTTGGCTTATTTAAGTATCACTCCTAACGTCAATAATAAAAATTCACCTATTGCTACGGTGTCGGCACCTGAAAATAATTACGGTCAAAATCGCGATTTTAATCAGGGTTCAAATTATCAAGCTACAGGTCGTGGTTTTACCGGTCGAGGTTTAATAAGTCGAGGTCGAGGTTCAATAGGTCGAGGTCGTGGAGGATTCAAACAAGATTCTAGTAGACCGGCGTTTATTAACACCTGCTGGAATTGTAATGATTCCAGACACTTTTCATCTAATTGTCCCGAGCCTCAAAGACACAGATATTGTTTTCGTTGCGGGAATCCTGGTTTCATTGCGTCTAATTGTCCTAAGTGCAATCCAAATCAAAATTTATCGGAAAACTCCGAAGGGAGGCATTAAGTAGTCGAAAAATGCCGTCCCGTATTTTTAGAAATTCGACTTTATATTTAGCTAAGATTATTAATGATAGGAAAATTACTTTTAAGAAAAATAAAATTATTTTAGATTACGTTTTAGAAAATTCCACTGAAGACAGACGTCCTCATGTGACTGTAAATATATTGGGTTGTGATATTCTAGCTTTACTGGACTCGGGTGCTAGTCATACTATTCTAGGCCAGGAAGGTTGGGAATTATTGCAATCTTGCGGAGTTAAATTGAATGTGCGAAAAATTGCAAAACCATTTTGTACCGTTGCAAATGGAGACTCGGTTAAAAGTTTAGGTACAGTTAACGTTCCAATTCAATTAAAAGACCGAATTATTAGTTTAAAAATTATTGTAGTTCCGCAGATTAAACAAAATCTAATTCTTGGTGTAGATTTTTGGGAAGCTATTGGGTTTGTTCCAGATTTACGAAACGATCAATGGCATTTTACCGATGCAAAAATTGCTTCTACGATTCAAACTAATAAGGAGGTAGCCTTGCAATCGACTTTTAATTTATCAGCATCACAGCATCAAAAATTATTGGATGTTGTCGATGAACATTTTAACAATAACATTAATGAACTCGGTCGCACTAATTTAGTGAAGCATTTTATTAAAACGACTTCTGCTCCAATTAAGCAGAGATATTATCCAGTAAATCCAAATGTTCAAGAACATATTGATAGAGAGTTAGAGAAAATGCTTAAATTGGGTGTTATTGAACCTTCCAATAGTGCATGGTCCAATCCCATTCTTTTAGTTAGAAAGAAAGATAAATCATATCGTTTTTGCGTAGACTTTCGAAAGTTAAATCAAGTATCGGAAAAAGATGCGTATCCTTTGCCTTATGTGTCCGCAATTTTAGATCGGTTGCGGGACGCTCAATTTATAACATCATTAGACGTTAAGTCGGCGTACTGGCAAATACCGATGGAGGAAAATTCTAAACAGTATACGGCATTTACTATTCCGGGTCGAGGATTGTTTCAATTCACTCGAATGCCTTTTGGTCTCCATAACGCACCGGCTACGTGGCAGCGATTGATAGATCAAGTGTTAGGTCCCGAACTTGAACCTTACGTTTTTGTTTATTTAGATGACATTATAATTTGCGCGCCTACCTTTGACAAACATCTAGAAGTTCTAAAAGAAGTTTTTCGTCGCTTACAAAATGCTGGTTTGGCATTAAGCAGAGATAAGTGTAATTTCTGTAAATCAGAATTAAAATATTTAGGTTACGTTGTTAATGGTAAAGGGTTATTAGCCGATCCTGATAAAATTGCGGCTATTGTTCAAATGCCCACTCCTAAAAACACCAAGGAGGTGCGACAAATTATTGGTATGGCATCGTGGTATCGTCGCTTTATTCCCCAATTTTCTTCAATTATCGCTCCTTTGACCGCGTTATTGAAGAAAAACTCAAAATTTTTATGGAATGACATATGTGAGACAGCATTTTCCAATATTAAAAATTGTTTAGTTTCGGCACCTATACTTTCGTGTCCGGATTTTAATGTACCGTTTACGATTCAAACTGACGCGTCCGGTTTTGGAATTGGCGGCGTCTTAACACAAAATATCGACAATGAAGAGCGAGTTATATGCTACATTAGTCGATCTTTAACTAGAAATGAACGAAATTTTTCAGTTACTGAGAGGGAATGCTTAGCTGTCCTTTGGGCAGTGGAAAAATTAAGGGCTTACGTGGAAGCTTCCCATTTTACAGTTATTACGGACCATCATTCGTTGGTCTGGTTAAATAATTTAGAAACTCCTTCTGGAAGGCTTGCTCGCTGGGCAGTTCGCCTCCAACAATATGACTTCGATATTATTCATCGAAAAGGAAAAGAACATCTGGTACCTGATGCTTTATCTCGCACCGTACCAGAAATTGATAATATTGTAAAGAATCCTGTTGAAATTAATAACGCACCTGATCCGTCAGAGAATCCCGTTAAGAAAGATGAAGTACCGTCAGAAATTAATGATCGTTGGTATAATCTTATGTTAAAAAAGGTAGAAAGAAACCCTTTTAAATATCGAGAATGGAGAATTCAAAACAATCAATTATTTAAGCACTTTCAAATAAAGTATCCCGCTCTTGCAGATTCAGAACAGGAATGGCGTGAAGTTGTTCCAAAATCTAGGCGTAAAGAATTATTATTCGAGTATCACGATAAACCAACTTCAGGTCATTTAGGAATATTTAAAACTTTTGAACGTTTAGCTCAGCGTTTTTATTGGCCCAAGATGAAGGCTGATATTGTTCGTTACGTTAACCATTGTCCCGTGTGTTTAGCTCATAAGCCCGAGCAAAGAAAACCTGCTGGTTTTATGTCACGTCATCCGGAAGTAAATAAACCGTGGCAAATGATATCTGTTGATATCGTAGGTCCACTTCCGCGTTCTACTAAAGGTTTTACCTATATCTTGTCAGTAGTGGATTGTTTTACTAAATTTGCGTTATTTTTCCCGATGCGTTCCGCTACTGCATCTCAAGTTATTCAAAAATTAGAAGAAGGTGTTTTGTTACTATTTGGAGCTCCTCAATATTTACTTACGGATAACGGAGTACAGTTCCGTAGTAAAGAATTTCAAAATTTAGCCGCCTCTTATAAAACTAAAATTTTATTTAATGCCTATTATCATGCCCAAGCCAATCCTGTTGAGAGAATAAATCGAGTTTTAAAGACTATGCTAGCTTCCTACGTGAAAGACAACCATAAAACTTGGGACCAATATCTTTCTAAGGTTGCATGTGCCGTAAGAACTGCCGTACATGAAGTTACCGGTATGACGCCGTACTTTGCAAATTTTGGCCGCGAAATAACGTTAGAGGGTGATCAATACCCTAACAACATAGATTCGCCTGATGTAGAAAATATTACGTATGCTGATCGAGCTGAGTTAACTCGTCGTGCACCTGCTTTATTAGACGTTTATGATGATATTGTAAAAAGATTGAAGATTGCATATGAAAAGTCAAAAATTCAATATGACTTACGTAGACGACCAGCAACTTTTGAAGTTGGCGATACCGTTTTCCGCAGAAATTATGTTTTGTCAGATGCAGCAAAACATTTTAACGCAAAATTAGCACCAAAATTTGTAGGTCCTTTTATCATATCTCGAAAAGTTTCAAGTACCACATACGAACTATCTAACGATACCGGTGTACTTAAAGGCGTATGGCATGCCAAAGACTTAAAGTTAATCCCTGAATAAGTAAAATTAGTTTTTTTATTTTTATTTTATTTTATTAATTTTAAGTTAAGTTAGTTAAGGCTTGTAAATTTGATAGCCACAGTTCATTGAATCTTTGGTTAAGTTTGGGAAATTTTCAATTGGGAAACCTGCTATCTGTGGGACCAAATATTGCTTTCTGATCTCGGATGAAAGGAATATCTCTCGGAAGTAGTGACCTACTGTTTATTTTTCGAAATCATCCTATATATAAATGAAGTTTTTTTTTTCTTTTTATATTTTTTTTATATTTAAGATTCATCCCTGATCGGTTGAATTTTAATATTTTTTAAATTAGGTTAGTTTAATTTTTTTTTATTATTATTTTGTACAGTTAGGTTAGATTTTTTAAATATGTTTAAAATTTTAAGTTTAGAAGTAGTGTAACCAAAAATTCTGTAATTTTGTATCGAATTGGTGAGAAACAGTAATTTTATCGTATCGTAATTTTATCGTATCGTACTTTTATCGTATCGTAATTTTATCGTATCGTAAAATTTTTATCGTTTTGCTTTTTGTGTCAATCTATCAGATTGGATTTATGTGATACTGTTTTAAATAACGCCTCTTTCGTTACGACAAATGCTTGTGCATTATACTTAATAGGATATTTTACTAATTTGGGTTACTTACTCTTTTCATTAAAAAAAAAAAAAAATCTATATTTTTTTTTATGGTTTTACGTTATGGTTACTTACGTCCTTGATATGACGTTAAACTATCTAAACAATTAGTAGCGTTGTTATGACTTTTAATTTTCGTATCGTATCGTATTCATTTGACGTTTAATTATCGTATCGTCAGTCATAACGTTAGACCATCTTATCGGTTGTTCTTGATATAACCCTGAACTATCTTTTCGCGTTTTATTTTAATTTTATTTTAGTTAAATTTTAGCAACAATTTCATTCCTTTGTGTAAATATTAAATTAGTTTTCTTTTAGATTAGTTGTGTAATTTTATTTAAGATAGTTAGTTTTTTTAGGGTTCCAGTTAAAATTTGATATTTTATTTAGATTAGTTAATTTTTGTATTTCCGTAAATTTAGTTTAACTTTTACTATAAATGATGTACATAGGTTATGTATGGTTACGCAAAATGGGAATCAGGCTTCACTTGTCCGCTTTGTTTGTGTCTGTTTTTTTTTTACATTTGGCAGAAAAATTTTAGGGTAATTTGCTTTGTTACCATTTAAACATGATGCTTGTAGTCGTAAGATAAATGTGTCCTGCGCATAGGGGGTGGATTATTTCGTGCGCAGTATTATTTTTCCAAAGTAACTTAGCTATTTGGCAACGATAGTTACATCAATTTTTTATTTTATCACTTGGGAGGGGATTCATTTACTTTTCGGAATTTTGTGGGGTTATATTTTAAATTCAATTTCAAAATTTTGGAGGGTTGATTTCATAATTATTTTTTTTTTATTTAAAACATTACAATTTTATTAAGACTTTTGATGTGTTGGTTATATATAGAACATTTAGAAAACTTTTGTTTTTTTTTCTTTTCTTTCTCTATTATGCGTTTTGTCTAGTGGGAACTTATTGTTGAGATCAATTCGGGGAATTAATCTTCGACTAGAGGGGGTGTTAGAGTATTTTGAGATTCCTTTGTTTTTTTAAATAAATAAGTAAAAAATTAACTGAGTTGCTACAAAGTATAAATTTTATATTCATTTTAAAACTTCAATATTCAATTTCTTAAGTTCTTTGTATTATTTTAATAGTTTTGTTTACTCGTGTTAGTAATGTCCATTCTTCATTATATAAATTTTATATTTTCCTTCCATGCATCATTAGTCATTACAATCTTTTCTTCTTTGTAGAATATTATGTTTTTCTTTCACGTGTCGAACAATGACATTTTGTTTCATATTCATATGTAACAAAATCTTGGCTTAAGGGGTTTATGTTAAGCAATTAAAAATTGAAGAGGTTGCTTTATTTCGAGTATTTTTAATGTTTTTTCATATATTGCAATAAAATTTTATTAGTTTTATGGGAAACAATTCAGAAACAATACCATATTCAAAGTTTAATAGTTTTTGTAGCACTGGGTTTAGGGGAGAAAGTAATTAAAATTAATGGGGTGGATGGTTTTTCTTACTTGATGGACAGTCAAGCGCCTAAGAGTTATGCTAACAATCTTACATGTTTGTAAAAATGTCCAAAATTTTCTTATATTTTTAGTGGGGGAACGGTTAAGTAATTTTATATATACAGGTAGTTATCAAAAATTAGGGGAGTTTCGTTCAAGTTTTTGAGAATAAAACTTAAGATACTCGTTCGCTTTATGCGGAATTAAAATTCAATTAAGTTAATTCTTTTAAAAACACAAGTGTTTCGAATTAATTCAAATTTAAAATAAATCGGCAAATCAAAGTTAGTTAAAACTGTTGTGAAAATTTAAAAACTTTTATCGGAAGTGTTTGCATATTATTTAAAGTATCGTATGAAAAGAAAATTATTATAAGATAATTTTCCAAATATTATTTTATTAAATAACCGACAATATTCGGGAAATAATTAAAAATTATGTAATGCAACATTTATACAAACTTTCGTGAAGTTCAAAAATTGAAGTATTATTCAAAATTGCCTCCGAAATTGAGGGATGTGTTTAACAATGGTTAATTAATTTGAATGAAGTATTATACCGCCTACCGATTTTACCGATTTTAAAGAAAACCACCTTATATCATTTGTAATTTGGAGTTTCCAGAGATGAAAGAAAAATTCAAGTTCATCAAGTAGTAAGTGAAAAATATATTTTTATCGTCGAAAATACAGTGCGTGTTTTACTTTGATTTTTGTTTTGTTTTGTGTATTAATTTTAAAATTTTGTTCTATTAATATTAAATTTAGTTTAATAATTTCATTTTTAAGAATTATTATCTTTTAATTAAATCTATTGGGCCCAAAATTTATTATTATTAATTTTTAATTTTAAATATTAGAATTTAAACAACATTTATTTTTATTTATTTTATTTCTTTTTCTTCACATTATAAAATTTAATTTCATAACACACTGTACATATATAATTTGTTTATATTTATTTTTGTGTTTGTTTATTTTTATTATCTTTATTATATGTGTTATTTTGTTCTTACGTTTTTGTTTTCTTTGCATTTTGCAAACCATATTTTTAGGAAAGTCTCAACTGTAAGGAAATTTCAATTTACAAAATTTTATAAGGTGTGGTTATTTTCAAAAGTTACGTCGCGGATGAAAATTAGTCTGTCATCTAATTTAGTCAATCCGATGCAAATTTTATTAATATCTTATGACAGTGGCGCTCAACTAATTATTTTTTTTTTATTTTAACATCTACCGCTACGACACCAATTTAAATCACCTGCGGCCCTACGACGAGCTACCGGACAATTTAATCTGTTGCAGGTGTCGTAGTGACGTATAAGATTGTAACAAAGTATGTACTTCTTTGATCAATATAAGTTTTGAAGGAAATTCTTAGTAAGACAGAAATCTTACTTCTCAATTTTTCAATTGAGAATTCAATGTTCTGATTGGTTTAATTTTTTTTTTTTTGAGGGGAAATGTTCAAGAAGACACCAACAACCCGTGCTGTTGGTAGTGTGGGGTTCTTGATGTATGTAAGTGACCTACTAAAACCCTTCTCCCAGGTGATGTTTCCGTGATGTCATCACCGTTGATGTGTTTAGCATTGGCCGGGATAGCAAGTGATATCACACATGTATTCTTCTTCTTGCTATCCGAGATGGGACTAGGCTATTGTGCCAGCTTCAGTCTAGCTCCTGGTTGAAATATGGAAAAGCGGTTTACTATGAAATTTTACCCTTCGGGAATTTGTTCTTCTTATGAGACCGCTTTCTCTCTCGGTATGTCATTCCATTCTATCGTCGCGCTGTCTGTCGCGTTCTTTGTTTTTCTTCGTCGTAAGTATGGTTGTGATCATACCCTTGATTTTGTCCTGGCTGCTAAAGAGCGCTTCTGTGAAGCTCTCCGGCGTCAGCGCGACGCCGACCTCCTTCCGCATAACAGTCCACTCTGGGCACATGAAAAGAGTGGCTCTGGAGAGTCTTCCTCGTTACAATAATTACATATCGGGGATGGCACCTTGCCGATTTTATAAAGATATTTAAACATTAAAACAGCTATGCCCTGTTATCACTTGAGTTAGATGAAAATCGAACTCGCCATGAGGCCGGTTGGTCCATGTCTAGACGACCGGTATCAGGCGTCTCGTTTAAGGCCCGTCGACCGACTCACTTCTTTCCTTCTTTCCACTACTAGGAGATCAATCGGCGGCATCCCAGCCAGTACCAAAATTGCTTTGCGTGACACGGTCCTGTATGCGCAGCACACTCGTAGCGCCATTTTCCGCTTTCACCTATTCCTCTCTATCTTCATAGCACTTGACCATATTGGGGCCCCGTACAGGATAACCGAGTGTATCACTTCAGCCAGAACCCTTTTTTAGATGTTTGAGGGCCTTTCACATTCGGCATAATTCAGTTCAGGGCAGAGTAGGTCTTTTCTGCTTTGGCTTTCACGTCGGTTATATGCTGGGCGAAATTTAGATGTTTATCAAGGGTAACCCCGAGTGCTTTTAGGTATGGTTGCGGTAAAATGACGCAGTCACCCATCGTGAATACCCGAGTCAGTCGTCCTTCAGTCCGTGAACAGTAAGGCTTCCGTTTTTTCAGGAACCAGTTGCAGGTCTTTTGCAATCATCCATTCTCTGATAATCTCGATTGCTTCGTTTGCAACTCGCATGAATGAGATCTTCTTCCGTTTTAGCACATACATATAATCATGTCGAGATCGTCTGCAAATCCAATGAGCTCGACTCCCGGCGATAGGGGAAGCTTCAGCACCTCATCATAGTGGATATTTCATAGTTTCGGGCCGATAACCGATCCTTGGGGTACTCCGCTTCTTGGTCGTACCGAAGTTTTAAATTGGTGTTCGTCCACTAGGAGGACTCTGTCGGTGAAGTAGTCATTACGAAGTTAATGAGGTAGCCAGAGACTCTCCTTTTCACCAGTTCGGCCACCATTTCCTTCCACCTGGCGGAGTTGAATGCGTTCTTGACATCGAAAGTGATCAGCGCGCAAATCTTCCGCGTTCGCCATGTACTCGAGCGGGCTGCTTTATTATCTTTAGCAGGGCGTCGATGGTAGATCTTCCCTTTACGAATCCATATTGGTTGGGACTCAGTCCGCCTTTTTAATCTATTTCTTGGGCTGGTCTAGAGAGGAGTAACCTTTCATACAACTTGGCAATGTTGTCGATCAAGAAAATTGGCATGTATTGATTTAATAAAATTACAGAAGTTTACATTTATACTTTGTTCTATATTGGAATTTACAGAAAACTGAGTTCATAGTTTTAAAATTTCTGTAGACCATTTTTGTTCCAAACAAAAAATTGAAATTTTACTTATCTAACCCACTAATTTTAGCTTTTGATTTTCCTTTTTTTTTAATCTTTTACCTCTCTTTGATTTCTCACTTTTCCCATTTTAAACATTTTTCAATTCAAGTACACAGTTTATTAATTAAACAATATTTATTTATGACCTTTGCAATTGATCGTATAACGATTTTAATTTACAAATATAAAATGAAAATCCAAACTATCTATTCTTGGTTACTAATCCTGCAGGTCCTCTTGCTGGACCAGATTGACCTTGTGGAACAAATCGTAATGGTGCAAAACCCAACTCGTGCTTGGGTATGCCATATTGAATTAGTTTTTCTTCATATGTTTGTAACATGTCATCGTGAGCTTTACAAATCCTTGCAAGTTCGTACTCGAGATCTTTGATAATGCCATTTTTGGCGCTTAACAGTTCCTGAAAAATACCTACTTATAGAAAAACTAAATGCACCGACTAAACCTTAATATACTTCTAATTTTTTATTGATTCGCTTATGCGGATCTTTAGAGACGATACTTAATTGAGTAATCAGAGTTTCGCGATATTCTGCAGCATCATTCAGAGTTTCAATTCTCTTGCATAGTAACTCATTCTTCAGACTAGTTTTCTGTTGAACTTCCAATACTGCTTTAATTAACTTCTTTTGTAGTTCATCCTTTTCTGCTTGTAACTAAAAATGCAGTATGTATAAAGTAAATCGCAAAACTTGATTAAATATTACTTTTTCAAAACGTAGCTCTAACGCTTCATTTGCCCATCTCAGGTCCACCAGTTCTTTTTTAGTAATTTTTAGATTTGCTAAGGCATTCTAAAATTGTAACTTTAAAGTATAAAATTAATTTTGTATGCATTTTTACTAACCGCTAAAGCTATTTTATCTTTACTGTAATTTTGTAATTGTCGTTTATATTCCTTTACATTTTCTAACGCTTGCTTTAGAGGTTCAACTAACTTGGAATTTGCTAACATTAAATCTACCACTTGTTTAGCCATTCTCTCATTTTGTTTCCGCAATGCTTCCATTTGTCCCTATTAAAAACAACCAAATTAATTCATGTAATTCAAAACATGAGCTATACCTTTAAACTGCTAATTAAAGCTAAGTTGTTAAGTGTAATATCATTGTAGTAGTTCTTCATTTCATTAAACGACTTGTCGTGATGCAGTCTCAATTCTGATATTTGGGTACCCTTTCTTTCTTCTACTTCCGACATTTCCATCCTAAGATAAAAATAAATTCGTAATTATTGAAAGAGAATTGCGGATTTGCAGTTTTATTCTGACACGTCGTTCTTATTCGGAAGGCAATGGCAAATTACCAAAGCAATCTACCATACTTTTCGAAGTCTACTGAAGAGTAAGCTTTAGAACTAAAACTTACTTATGCTTCGTGTTTAACTCTTGCTTCAGTATAGCAAACTTCTTATCATATTTCAGTTCAATTTCTCTCACTTGTGCATGAAAGTCTTCTCTTGCTTTGCTAATTTCTTCACTGTGTTGCTAAAAATGCTATTCTGGTGTCTCAAACTTAAAAAATACTGATGCAATCTTACCAAATTTATCGATTTAAGTTGTTCTTGATGGGCATATTCCTGATCCCTTGTAAAAGCTTTCAAGTTTTTTTTATCGGTTAGCAATTCTGTCTCTTGCTCCACGTGATCATCTTGCGCTTTTTGAAGAGCAACACCCGAAGTAGCATTAGATTCTGTTAAATCCAATTGATGTTCGTACTGAAAATGCTTAACTTTTTGTCGATAAAATTTCAAGTCTTCTTCATTTTTTTCTCGTTCTTCTTCAATTTGTCGATCCTTATTTCTGAAAATATCTAATAAGCTTGTGTAAACATTTTCTTAGGAAAAACTGAGCACCTTAATTTGGCTCGTGCTTCTTCCAATTCGTTTCTCGTAATTTCCCAGAACGTACGAATTTTGTCACGTTCAAGTTGGAAAAAGTTTCGTTGTTCTCTTTCTCTATCATTTTCTTCCTTAATTCGTATCGCAAATGTTTGTAGTTGTTCCCTAGTCATGGGGGTCGTATCGACTCCATCGATAACTAAAAATTTACTCCGTAATTATGAAGTTACTAAAGCCTATAGGATAACTTACTGACCGGTCCCTTGGCAGCTGCTTTAGGCGGCTAAATTTTAATTAGAGATTAGTTTAGTTACAAGAACTGGTAGAAATTTAATAACTTACCATTTTGAGTTAAAAAAAACCCAAAAAATAATTAAAAATTAATTTATTACAAACACAAAAAAAATTCAGTGACAAAAAAATGTCAAGTTGTTTACATGAATTTTTGTTACCTTGGTAAATAAATTTTGTACAGCAAAAAGTCAAGAGATAATTTTGAAAAAAGTTAAACTATAAGTTCGCTGACCAAAAAAAGGCTGATATTGATAGTAGAATGTGTAAAAATTTGTTGAAATTGGTTAGTGTATAAGTAAATGTGGAAAATGTATACATCTGGATGTCTTTGGCGTATCCCGTACTCCCTTCCTTATTTCAAATTTTTTACCTAAAATAGTCGAATCGTTTGTGCAAGAATTACATTAATTTGTACTTAATGCGCATGGTTGGATTAATGAGATTCTCACGTTTATATAGGGTGACGCAAAAATTATATTCCAATTTTCGATAATTTAACCTTGTTAACCTTTACTTTCAAAATGATCCAAAAATCAGGTTTAAGTACAGAAAAAAATTACAGAATACTTTTAGTCCTATATGAAACTTGTCAGGACTACGGGATTCAGTCTGAAAATATTCTGGTCACCCTATTAGGTGCATCTGTTGGATAAAAAAGCACAGCACAATCCTTCCTTAAAAAGTTATTATACCACAAAGATTGACGGGATGGCTTAGACTGACGTTAGTGACTTATTTATGAGAGCTTTGAAAGTCTAAAGCGATCTCCTTATGTTATTTGATACAGACGGATGATGCCGATTCTGGGCCTTATTTGAAAAAAGACTAATTTGTTTTTTTTTGTTTTTGGAGGTGGTAATGAAGCACTTCAAAAAATATTATATAAATATGCACTTTTAACTGAAGTACCTACCTCATTTGTATAATTTTTTTTTTTAATTTTATAAATTCAAAATGCAAATTTTTGTGAAATCATTGACAGGCAAAACCTTAACACTTAATATTGGGGCAACGGATACTGTAAATAATGTCAAAACCCACATTGAAGAAATCGAAGGTATTCCTTCCGATTTACAACTTTTGTATTGTTCTAATCAATTTTTGAGTAATGATCAATGTATTTTATCTGAAACTGTTGAAGAAGAATCGACTTTATATTTTGCGTTGAGATTATTGGGTGGTGTTAAAAAGAGGAAGAAGAAGAATTACTCCACCCCCAAGAAAACCAAGCATACGAAGAAGAAGGATGAGTTAGCAGTTCTTAAATATTATAAGGTACGTATCTATTTTTTTAAATGTAAAATTACTTCTTCTTAACTTGTTTGTTTGTTTTAGGTTGATGAAAATGGAAAAATTCTTAGATTGAGACGCGAATGCCCATCCGAACAATGTGGTGCTGGAGTTTTTATGGCTGCCATGGAAGATCGTCATTATTGTGGCAAGTGTGGATACACATTAGTGTTTTCAAAACCTGAAGTCGAAGATGACTCTGAATCTATGTCTGAATAATAAATGTTTTAAGTAAAAAATAAATTTTGGTAGTTTCCTTAGCGTTTTTATTATTAAACGCTCTCTCGATATCTATAAACGCTCCCAGGGTAGATACATTCCTGAGATTGTAGCGATTCCTCGATACACTCCACCACCTTTTAAAAAGCATTAAATAAAACCAAATACTATAGATGATCTATAGTATTTGATAAAACTTAAATTTAAAAAAACCCCAACACAAAAACATCTTGAAAAAGTAAAAAGAAAATAAAATTCAAGCGTCGTCGCGTTGAGAGGCCGATAAGTAAATAAAATAAAAACAAAATACAACTAAAAATGATAAATAATATAAACGATATATCGTTTGAAAGCTAAATAAATCTTTTAACAATTTTTAATTTAATAATAACTCGATATTTTGAAGTTTTATATTATCTAATATCAACGAGTTAAGAGGGGCATTTTTTCAGGGCCTTTTTAATTTAATCAACAGATGGCGCCTACTTAAATATTTTTATAAAATAAGAGGAATTTGCTATATTTAAAATATAGCAAATTCGTTAAGATAATACTATTCTATAAACAATAATCTTGATCTTAAGCTATTTTGAGTTCGTAATATTTATTTATAAAAACACAATTCATAATTAAAGTTTAATTATCTTTTTTTGTAAGTGAGAGTGCTTTGACATACTCAATACGAATTTCAAATAGCCTAAGATCAAGAATATTGTTTATAGAATAGTATTATCTCAACGAATTTGCTATATTTTAAATATAGCAAATTTCTCTTATTTTATAAAAATATTTAAGTAGGCGCCATCTGTTGATTAAATTAAAAGGGCCCTGAAAAAAATGCCCCTCTTAATAATTTATATATTTAAAAATGATAAAGTATAAAATTTTTAGCTAGCTAGGTCCCCCGACGCGACGACGCTTGAATTTTATTTTTTACTTTTTAAAGATTTTTTTTAAATTTTTGAAGTTTCTTTAATACATTTCTGCCTTTAAAGTTGGTAGAATGTGCGTCTATTAATCATCTACTTACCGGATATTTCGAATTCTGGTCAAAATTTAGAGCAAATAAATTCGTCTCTTGATATAACCACCAAGAGGACTGAAACAAAATTGGAAACATGTAACTTACATGCTGCACTATTTCTTTACGTTTTTACAAGTCTATATTTTTGTCTAATTACGTGACTACACAGAATCAAAAACTGAAAAGTATTTTGATTTACATTGACCAATCTAAGAACGCCATTTTCAAAATTTCACAAAATGAAGTTCAATGAATGGTAAATAATATGTTTTTGCAAATTTCTGTTTACTAATCCTAAACCATCGACCATAGATAAGAAAGAGTAATACTCTTTTATCTATGCATAGATTCGGGGACTCTTTTATCTATGCTCGATATCTATGCATAGATAAATTCGGGGACTCTTTTATCTATGCATAGATAAAAGAGTAGTAATAGATGGCCGACTCCCCACCTATTTTTGTGCCAAAGTATTAGTTCATACCAGGGTCACCAGGCGCACAAACAGCGCTGCTATCGTGCCATAAAATCGGCGGGAATTCAAATGTTAAATTTTTTACTTGTGATTTTAAATTAATTGTAAATATTAGTGAAAATAACTGCTTCGTTATCTTAAATTCCTTTTTTGCTCCTCTGAATTTTTGGTACTTTCTTGCTGCAGCTTCCTTTATCGGGTCCTTTATGCAGTTACGTCCAGTCATTTATTCTGGTCTGGTGCGAAGCACCAGGGCTGTTGCCCCACAAGGTATGATCTTGCGCATGTTGTGACGTTTAATAATTCAATATGGCAGCCAAATGCGACTTGCCTTGGAAACATCAATTACGAATTCAAACAATATTATAAAAATTCATATAGATTTTAATTTATAAATTATACATTTTATAATTTACTTAAAATAACAAAAATTCTAAAATAAACAATATGAAACGTCAAAGCAAGTATCATCTGGCGGCCATTTTTTCAATGCGCAGAATAAGACGAGTTTTCGTTCAAGTGTAGATCATACCTTGTAATCTATATACCTTGGTTGCCCCATATCTTCGCAGACTTGAAGAAAATCGGATGATTTTTATTGAGACGTACCTCTGAAAATTAGCGCGAAGCTAAGTCCTGGCTGGCTTCACCCGCGAGAGAAAGGTTTGGTAGACTAGGATGCAGTGGATGGGTTATGGGAGTTTTAATTGCAGTTACGTCGGTATCGGTATCGTTTTTTAGCAATACGGAGCAGGTGCGGGCGAAGCCCGCTTATCTCCTTCATCTGTATGACAACTGATAGAAGAATTTTTAAGTGGTTTTCAAACCCTGGATGGCCTCGAGCCCTGATTTCCAATATGTTTTACCGTACGGCGACTCGCAACAGTTACACCCTCCCCCATTTATTTCAAGTAACTTTGTTTACAAAAACAGAAATATCATTACAAAATACTCGTAAAATTATACGGTCTTGATTAATTTTGTCTTCGTTCTTGGGTCGCAATGGTAATGGGTTTATAAGCAAAAAATACAAAATATTTACAAAATACTCGTATCATTATACGGTCATGATTGTTTATTAATTTCGGTCGTGTCTTCATGGTATGGGTTGATTTGATTTTGTCATGTTAGGCAAAAACGCTATCTTGAGATGGTGGTGTGGGGGGATCTAAGGGAATTATGGGGAGGGAGGTTGGAAGGATAGGGGGGTATTGGAGGGGAGGTCGATGATATCTCTTGGTCTTCGTATGGTGGAGTCATTCTTGTAGTTCCCCAGGTTGGCGATCAGGGGATTGTCGGAGAATTTGCATTTTTTATACAATTTGTTGGTCATATTACCAGTTACGTCATCATTCATCATTTATTCTGGTCTGGTGCGAAGCACCAGGGCTGTTGCCCCATATCTTCGCAGACTTGAAGAGTAAGGTTGCGGGCTTGCCCGCAACGTTACGTCGGATGATTTTTATTGAGGCGTACCTCTGAAAATTAGCGCGAAGCTAAGTCCTGGCTGTGTTAACCTGTGGGACCTACAGCTTTACGTGGAATCCGAACCACGGAGTCGGATAAATTTTGTGGCCGGGTTGGGGATCGAACCTAGCCCCGCCAAACTAGAGTCCTCTCCTTAGCCCGTTCACCTAATTCACCACTCTGTGTCATTTACACCGGCATCTTTGTAAATTTGAGAGTTTAAATTTAATAGCAACATAAAATACAGCACCACCTGGTGACCCTGGTACAAACTAATAAAGCGATCCCATTATAGACAATAGAGTCGACAATCTATATTACTCTTTCTTATCTATGATCTATGCCATCGCCAAGTCCATGTCCTAAACCAAATTCAGGTTCAGCTCAGGTATAACAACTTAAATTCAACTCTGAGATATATAATAGGCTTAGATCATATATATGATCTAAGATAATAGGTCTGTTTGGTACCACAGTCCTAGTGCTACACTACTACAAATTGATTGGTGTAAAAAGTGGGTTGGTAATTGATTGGTGTAGAAAGTGAGTTGGTAATTGTACCACCAATCAATTTGTAGTAGTGTAGCACTAGGACTGTGGTACCAAACAGACCTATTTATTCAGACAAAGAATTAATATTGTCATTATATTTTATTTTAATTACAAAATAGTGGAAACAAATTAAAATTTCAAAATGAGTATAATATTTGAAGACATTTTTACAATTAAAGATATCGATCCAGAATGCCAAAAGTTTGAAGGCATCTCCAGATTACATTGTGATAGTGAATCATCAGGTACAGATTTAATTTTAGATATAAGTTCAGAAATTTATCCCTTGAATTCTGATGAAAAATTCCATTTGGCTCTCGTAAAAACTTCAGCTGGTGCTAGTTCAGAAGAAAAAGACTACTGGAGTGATGAAGTTGAAGAAATAAATCATGTTACAGAAGAATATGATTACGTGATGAGAGGAATGGTGTACAAAGTAGAAGAGAATGCGGATATATTTTCAATTTACGTTTCTTATGGAGGATTATTAATGAGGTTACAAGGAGAAGTTCGAGGGTTCAAAATGGACGAAAGTATCTATTTACTCATAAAAAAATGTTAGTTTGAAATTTAATAAAATTGACGTTTTAATAATTTACAAAAATATCTTTTATTTTCTTCAAGAGAGGTAGTTAAAGAATGTACACGTTAAAAACAATATAGATTTAATATACCTATTAAGAGGAACAACAAATAATTTAACTTTATGCTTAAACTACAAATTGTAAAATAACACAGTGTGCAATAATGACATACATAATACCATTAAAATACAATAATTGACACTTATAACTCCTCTTGTGCTTTATTGATAGTATCTTTATGATTTTGTATAATCGATACAATTTTATTTGTATAAGTAGGATGAATGGAATGTTGCAGTTCACTCAAAGAGTGTTCGATCTAAACATGTAATTCATTCAAATCAAATTATCACCTTTATTTAAGTAAACTCTCACCTGTTTCAATAATTCTATGGAAGTTTTCAATACTTTTTGCCACCTTTGCATTTCTATAGAATGTAAAGTTTCCTGTTTTTGCAGTAACTTTATCCATTCATCGTGCGATTTGGGAGAATCTCTGAAAGCAAATAAATGAAAACAAAATTCCACACATTTGCAATTGGACTCACTTTAATACATGTAAATCTACTAAAGTGTAAGGCGTAGAATCTTCTAATAATAATAATTTATAATACAACATGACATTTAAAATTACTAACAATATAAGTACAGACAAAACTATTAATGTAGCTAAATCCGAGGAAAAAATTCCACCAACAACTTGCGTATTTGCAATTGAACCTAAAAGCAACCACATATTTTAATCAAAATACTAAAAAACATAATTTAAAAATGTACCCAATGTAGGCCTACAAATTTCGGGATCCTGTTTTTGTATACTTTGAATCCGTCTTCGTCGTCGGGACTTGCGTTTCACCGCCGGTATTAATTCCTCGCTTTCTATATACAGCGCTTTAACAAGATGCTTAAAAAAGTCTTCCATACCTTGCCAACAATTTTTTTCTATAAAACCTACAAGGAAAAACCTACTAATAAAAATTGTTTATAATATAGGAAATTATATTGGAACGACAAATAAGAACAAATTAACAATGGTCAACGTTGGCCCATTTACTAGTAACCATCTTTAAGATAATAAAAAGAAACAAAAAAAATTGTTTATAATTATCATGATCCATTATCCATTTTGAATTCAAAATAGTTTCAATCGTTTTCACCGTTTTCGTTTTAAAAATATCCAGAAAAATATATTGACGCGCAAGACGAATTAATGAGATTTATCCCACGTAACAAAATTTATAACAATAATATTAGTTCAGTCAAGTAAAGCCCAGTTTATCAATCTCTAGTTAGTGCACAAGTAAATATAATTGGTTAAAATTCATACTTGTCAGATAAATTTACTTGGGGCACCTACTAGAGATTGATAAACTGGGCCTACGTCAAAAAAATCATTAAACAATATTTCTTTTTAAACAGAGACACTTACCCCTTACGAGTCCCCATACGGATTTTCTATATTTAATTTGGCCATAAACGGTAAGGTTAGTTTGCGTTTCAGAAATTTTTTGAATACAATAATGTATAGCTAACGCAAAACTATCTGCATATGGAATTCCAGCATTCATGGATTCAAGATCAATGGAATATAAAGAACCAGCTCGACTACATGGTAACATGATCTGAAACAAAGGGTAAAATAAAATTTCTATTACAGACCTTCAATATTTTCATTAAGATGCATGTTCTCGTCAATATTAGATCTTCTTAGCAAAGATCAATTTTCAACATTTGAGTAATTAAATTTATCACTAATTAATATTTAGGAGTGCAGAAATAAAGCAAATTTTATAGACCGAGCAAAAATTTGGTACAGTTCCACTTATGGGAAATTTTATAACCAATTTTTGAAAACAATATAAAAACCAAAAAAGAAAAAACTTTCAGTTATTTCGCATCGATTCTATGGTGTAGTCTATTATAGGGGAAGCCAGTACATCAAAAAGAATTAACTAGAAAAACTTTGCAAACTCAAAAATGCAAATAGTTATATAAAATTATTTTAGTTTGAAGCCACACGTACAGTAAAATGTCGCTAGCAGCAACGGTAAAATGAAGCTGCAGTAAGGCAGTAGAAACCATGGCCACACGAGTAGTGCACCACGACAGCAATTAAAGCGGTGAATAGTACTGATATCGCGGTTGAAGAAAAGCTGATACAAGTGCATTCCTGAAGCTGCGACATTACCTTGAAAATGCGTCTTCTTGCATTTCTCAAGCAACATTTGCAGCTCCGTGTGGCCAAGCACTGCAGTCCCCATAAGGTGCATTTGTCAACTTTACTGCAGCTTCATTTTACCGCTGCTGCTAGCGACATTTTACTTCACGTGTGGCCTTAGACCACGGACCTATTAAAATTTTAAGAAGTCCGTGCCTTAGACTTAAAGTAACTATTTTAAACCCCCAAAACCAAAAAGAGGAGTGTTATAACTTATAAGTTTAACGTATATATCTATGTATCTGTCCATAGATAAAAGAATAGTAAGGCTGAATTGGTGGAGGGGGGCAAGAGAATCCCACATTCTACTTTTCAAATAACGTGGTATTCCAATAAATAAATCAATTGCCTTTAGCGCCTTTACATGAAGAAGTGTTAAAAGTTTTCGGCATGCTAGCAATTATTTAAATTTTTGTAACGTCCTGGAAATACTGGATATTGCTCTTAAATTAAAAATTTAAAAAACCCCCGATACAAAAAAAAATCTGTAAAAAGAAAAATAAACTCTAAAAAGTAAAAAAATAAGATCCAAGCGTCGTTGCGTAGGGGAACCGCTAAGTAAATAAATTAAAACCAAATACAACTAAAAATTATAAAATATAAAATTTAAATTAATTAACTTTAATCTTAATTAACTTACTTAGCGGTCCCCTTTACTTTTTAAACCGACTTCAAAAAAAGGAGGAGTTTCTCAATTCGTCTGTTTGTATGTTTTTTTTTTTTTTTTTTTTTTTTTTTTCTTATGTATGTTCGGGCATAACTTTTTACAGAGTGATCCGATTTTGATGAATTTTTTTTTATTCGATAGAGTATACCTCCATGGTGGTCCCATTTAATTTTCACAAAAAAATTCCATTCGTAAGGGTAAAAAATAAGGGAAAATTGCACCCGTAAGGGTAGAAAATAGGGAATGATTGTTTTTCATTTATTGATTTTTTACTTGTCAACCTATTCTGTTGAAAGTTGGGGTGGAGAAAAACTTTATATCGAGCAAATTAATTAATTAAGGTAGTTATTAGTAGATTTTAATCACTAAAAATTAAAAAATAAAAAACTTTTTAACAAAAAATTAAACCGACCTCAAAAAGGAAACTAAAAAGCATAAAATAAATAAATATATTACATTTTGAGTCTTAATAAGTAATGTAAGTAACTAATTTTGAGTCGGTGCAAAAAGTCAACGATTACTAAATTACTTTAAAAAAATTATTAAAACAAAAGTCACCCATTCTGCACCGACTCAAACTTAGTTACTTACATTACTTATTAAGACTCAAAATGTAATATATTTATTTATTTTATGCTTTTTAGTTTCCTTTTTGAGGTCGGTTTAATTTTTTGTTAAAAAGTTTTTTATTTAAACCCCATAGGCGTGTAGAAATTGAAAATTGAAAAATTGAATGCGGTAAGCAAGTCAAATATATCACTAACATTTGCTTCGGATTTACCAAGCAATGGTAAGGTAATTCGAGTTCATTTGCAAATATGAAATTGGCCCACCGATAGAACTTACTCAGGGGCGGCCTTAGCAAGATTTTCTTTCTCTCATTTTGAAGCTCCCCACCCTCTATACAGACTAAGGCTCGTACATAAGTCGAGAACTTAAAGCGGAAATTACTCTTTTATCCGACCAGAAAAACGTTTGCCGTTTTCGGTTTTATATTTAGAAAGTGTCTATCTATAAGCCATAAAGTTTTCAAGACTTTTAAAATCCGGGATGGAAACTGTCGCAGACTATTGGTCTATTAAGCCTATATGACACGGTGCATAATTTTGCATAAAATTTACATGTTTTTAAATTTAAATTACAAAATTTAAATGTTAACTAACCAATAGAAAGACCGTATATTAGTATCCATTACACGTTTTTCATTGGTTAGTTACTATTTACATGTAAATTTTATGCAAAATTATGCGTCGTCTCATACAGGCTTTACATTTAACTTAGAAAGATAGCTGTATAAAAGCCTTAGAACTGCGGTCATCCGAGTTTTATCTTGTTTTTGATAAAAAATTGCTAGTTAACATAATTAAAATAATAATCCGTTATCACAACCAACTAAATATTATATTTAAAAAATTCTTCTCCTTCAGTTAAAAAAAAATTTATTTCTGTATCAATAACCAATTTTGAGCTGTACGTGAACTTTTATTGTACTATTAAAGGGTAGTTCACACTTAGGGTTGCCAACTATTTTTGAGGAAAATAAAGTAACTTATCTTTGAAAGACGAAAAAATAAAGTATTTGTAAGAAAAATAAAGTATTTTATTTTTATTTTATTTTTATTTATTAAATTAAAGTATTTTAATTTATTTATAATTAAAATTATAAGCCTGTACTAAAATACTGTAAACAAATTTGTTTTGAATTATTTAAAAATATTTATTATTATAAGCACAATCTTTACGTATTTAAACTCTGCATTTTAACCTACGAGAAAAGCGCCTTAAACCCCGTTCACACTACATGATTTATCATATGACTTGTCACATGACTTCTCATATGAGGGATTTTTTTACGTTCACACTATATGATTTTTGATATTATAGAAGTTATGGCTTTTATGATTGGCTGTTGAGTTGGGATGATTTTAGCCATGACTTTTCTTATGACTAAGTCATATGATAAATCATGTAGTGTGAACTACCCTTTAACGTGTGTATCTGTCAGAATTCTATGTTAGTTTCCACTCTGTATGATAAATTGTTCAATGCGCATCGATGCATGCGCTTTATGATTTTCAGTTTTCCCCCGATTTTTCGCTTATTTTTCAAAATTTCAAAAAAACAAAATTAAAATATAATAGTAGTTTATATCAGTAAGACGTAAAGGGACTATTTTCATCCCTGAGGGCGTAGTTCACGCCCAAGAGCCAACATATCCAAGAGTTTACTATTGGCTAAGTACCATTTAGTACCAAACAATTTAAATCTATTATTCTATGTACCAAATCCTGTAAAAAATGTTGTACCCCCCTTAATCTACGGCCTTGAAAGTATAAATTTTGTGCCAACGAAATGTTTTCAATAAAAAAACTTTTTAACAAAAAATTAAACCGACCTCAAAAAGGAAACTAAAAAGCATAAAAAACTTTTAACAAAAAAAAAACCGACTTCAGGAAAATAAAGAAACAATAATAACCGAACTAAAAAGTAAAAAATAACTTTTTTTTTACAACCAAATCAAAATTATTGTTTTATAATTTTGAAGTAGGTGCCAAGTAAGCACAACACAGGGCCGTATGTAAGGGAGTGGTTTTGGGTGAACTTCCCTCTCTCCATGGCATAGCAATGGAGTGATAAAAATGGTCTTATTATGTAATGTAAGTGACACGATGTTAATTTGAATTGTCTTATAGCGAGACAGCGGATTTATATGTAATAACAGACCCGTCTAAGGGTAACACCTCTTAAGTAATTGGTCAAAGAAAGTCTGTGTTAGACTTATATAAAACTTAGAAGAATATAAAACTCTTATTAGCGCTAATAATCGTTTTCTATTGGTGATTTATATTAGTCTATACCTTAAGACGGGTCTGTTGTTACATATAAATCCGCTCTCTGGTAAATTTTCTGGTAAATCTTCTTTATAAGTTGTAATATTTAATATTTAAAATTGTAATATTTAAGTTAAGTTGGTAATTAGATTGGTAAGGCACTATGTATGTAGTGTCGGCAGATAATTTCGAGTTTAGATTTATTGAACATAAGAAATAAAATAAATATAGTGAAATATTACCAGGTACGTAAGAACGCATACTTATTTTATTTTTACTTATATTTTACTTTTTTTATTTTATGTTTTACTTGGCACCTACTTCAAAATTATAAAACAATAATTTTGATTTGGTTGTAAAAAAAAAGTTATTTTTTACTTTTTAGTTCGGTTATTATTGTTTCTTTATTTTCCTGAAGTCGGTTTTTTTTTTGTTAAAAGTTTTTTTTACAGATTTGTTTTTGTGTAGGGGCTTTTTTAAATTTTTAATTTAAGTTTTTATTTTTTTCGTTTATTTGAACAATAGCAGTAGCACCTATATTAAAGTTAATTATTATAATATTGTTTATCTTAGATCTGTTGTTCAAATAAAATTATTGTAATGTTTAAGGGTAGTTCACACTACATGATTTATCATATGATAAATCTCTCATATGAGGGATTTTTTTACGTTCACACTAGGTCTGTTTGGTACTACAGTCCTAGTGCTACACTAACTACACTACTACAAATTGATTGGTGGTACAATTACCAACCCACTTTTTACACCAATCAATTTATAGTAGTGTAGTTAGTGTAGCACTAGGACTGTGGTACCAAACAGACCTACTATATGATTTTTGATATTATAGAAGTTATGGCTTTTATGATTGGCTGTTGCGATGGTATGATTTTAGCCATGACGTTTCTTATGACAAATTTTCATATGATAAATCATGTAGTGTGAACCACCCTTTACAAGAAGTTATTTCTTTGTGTATTACTCATATAATGAAGTAATCAATCATCTATGTATCTATTACTATCTGTGTATTGATTTTTATTATTTACAAAAGACTAACAATAAAGCCAAATCTATTTAAAAAATATAGTGCGTAATACTATAAATTTATTAGTAATTTTAATTATGAAAGTTGATTAAATATTTGTATAATTTAATTATTTTTATTGTGTGGAATTGAGGTTTCTTCTAGAGATCGTTTGTCTGGGGAGCCAAAAGTTCATAAAACAAAAGAGCGTAGAGCGGCAGAAAAGTACATTTGCTATATTTTCATTGGGCTGAACCTCGCATTAAATAGAAGAAAAATTGAAATGTTAAAAATTCCTAGCATTACAGAATCTTTCAACACTTTTGTATGTAAACACGCTAAAAGAAATAGATTTACTTATTTAAACATCGTATAATTCAAAAATTGAGATTGGTTTGGAGGGAGGGGTGAGATTACCATTCCCACATTCTAATTTTTGCATACCTTGGTATTTCAATAATTATCATGGGTTGCAAAGGCTTTAAAAATTATGCTGTTAATAAATAACCAGATTTTTTCAATGGAAAGCAAAATCAAATTTTAAGAATTAAAGAAATTTAAAATTCTCAAAATTAAAACCTAATGTCTAATCTTACTAAAAATTATGTAGCATTATTTTATGGTCGACTTATACTGAACATTTTTCATTTAACTTTCAACACGTCAATTTATACTCTTATGAAATGATTTATACTTATGTTATGACCAATTTATACTCAACATTTGAGACGGTCATTACGAATGCATGGTACCGGGTTCAAATCTGGGAAACTTTCATATGGATAGTCTCCGTGCTTCGGAAGGCACGTTAAGCCGGTGGTCCTCCTGGGTTAATAAATGGCCATTAACATAGAAACCAGGGTACAGGCACATCTGAAGGGCAGCCCAGCAAGCTACCTAATTTATGTAAAATATTTATATGCTCATAGAACTAACACTGCCAAGGAGACGACGCAGATGTTGGAAATAACAAGTCTTAAGGCTTAAACTAAGAAGATTTAAGACTGTTCTCTCATCTTGAATGAGCTTCCCCCCAATGTTGCAGAAAGTTGGCAAAAAGTTGACAAAAACACCCAAAAGTTGGTCAATTTGGCGTTTTTTATGTCTAAATTTACTAAAACCTGCAAAACTTACAAAAAGTTGGCAATTTTGAATAACTTGGTAAAATTTGCAAATTTAAAATTTCTCCCCCCCACCCCAAAAGTTGGTTGGGCACGTCCCTGGTGACGCGCATGAATGGACTAGAAATTACTACTGAAATACTGAACCGATTTTCGTGAAACTTTAAAATTAAATTAAAATAAATAACTACCAAAAATAAAAAATGCCAATTATTTACAGGTATACACATAAGTGCCAGACTACGAAATTTTCAATGTTAATGGTGTGTACATATTCATGTAAACAATATACCATTTTTATTTGTGTATTTTTTCGTAGTCGAGTTTTTTTTATTACCTAATTAATACCTATTATTTCCATTTAACGAGTTTTAACTACTTCTAGGTACTACTTTTCAATAATCTATAATAGATAGTGCAATAATGTTAAATTTATAAACCAATTTAAAATGTGCAGTGTTTTGGCTCATCCTACAATGTAATGCTATTGCAATTACCTACGTATTTAGAATTACATACTATTACTGAACCATGAATGAGCAATTGTACGCATTTCATTCGGCTTTATAAATACATTTTGATTATATAATCCTGCAAGTTTGTGTATCAGTACAATAAGTCGAATTAAATTAATACGAATTACGTAAAATAAATAACTCTTCAATTATTAGTGTGAAAATTATTTAAAAAAATAAAATTTAAATACACCTTTGTGTTATACAACTTTTTATTATGAACCTTAGATATCAATAAAAGTATTTCAAGAGCATTTGATATCTATAACTTCAAGAGCTTTATATCTGGGCGAGTATAAATACAATACTTTCGTAAAAAAATATAGTTAATTTAATACGTTATGTGCGATGGATAAATTAAAATTTGTGATAATAATTTTAACAACACTAACTGTGAATTGTCAGGTGGTATGGAAGACTTGTAACGAGACATTTTGTGGAGATGTTCGTCACAACCCGGAAAACTTTCCATCATATAAATTAAATTTTGATCAAGTAACAGAAGAACCAGATGGAGTACTAATTGAATTAAAAAGTGACGATGCAAATACGCCTTTATTACAACTTTCTGTGACAGCTTTGGAAAATGATATGTTTCGGTTAATTATAAAAGAAGTACAATCACAACGATATCGAAATGATGAAATCTTACAGAAAATTGTCCCAGCTAATTTGACCATTTATAATAAAACCGATGATAAAATAATCTTAGGAAATGGCAACAGTAGGGCAGAAATCCACAATGAAACGTTTAAAATACAATTTTATAATAAAGATCAATTAGTATCTGTTATTAATGACAAGAACCGCTTGGTTTATGAAAAAACAAAAACACCAATTGCTTTGGACGTAGCATTTCCAGAGGCAACTCATGCTTATGGTATTCCTGAACATGCAGATCATATGGCTTTACGACATACCCAAAATTCTACCAAGGAACCGTACCGCCATTTTAATTTAGATTATGGAAGTTATCAAGTGGAATCAACAAAGGCACTTTATGGTGCCATTGGTGTACTTTATGCACGGGCACCTCAACATACATCAGGAATTTTCTGGTATAACTCAGCACAAACTTGGATAGATGTAGATAAATCAGCACAAAATATAACTAATGTGTTTTTCATGAGCGAAAGTGGAATAATCGAATTGTATGTTCTTACAGGTCCAACACTGGCACAATCTGTAAAACAATATACTCAGTTAACAGGTGTTGCACCATTGCCTCAATATTTCACATTAGGTTATCATCAAAGCCGCTACAGTTACATGAACAGTACAGAAGTACTAGAAGTAGTTGATCTTTTTAATGAATTTAAGTTACCTTTAGATGTCATGTGGCTTGATATTGATTATACAAATGGTATGAGATACTTTACTTGGGACACGCAAAGATTTCCTAAACCACTGGAGTTGCAAAATGAACTTAAAAAGAAACAAATAAATTTAGTCGCAATAATTGATCCACATTTCAAAGTAGATAAAGACTATCCAGCTTATCAAAACGCTAAAAATAAACATTTCATACGGAAATCAGGTAATAAGCTTGAAGATTACGTTGCTAAATGTTGGCCTGGAGATAGTTCCTACATAGATTTCTTAGATACTGAAGCTAGAAGGTATTATACTTCATTGTATGACGATGAAAATTTTAGAGGAAATAATTTACATTTTTGGAACGATATGAATGAACCAGCAGTGTTTGAAGATGAAAAAAATGAAAACACAGTATCATCTGACGCAAAACATCTTCAAGGAACTGTAGATCACAAAGATGTGCATAATATATATGGACTTTTTCAAGTCAAGGGAACTTGGGACGCAATGATGAACCAAACTTCTAAAGGTCGACCATTTATATTAACAAGGTCACATTTTGCTGGAATTCAACGTTATGCGGCTATATGGACTGGCGACAATGTAGCTACATGGGCTCATTTGAAAATTAGTTTTCCAATGTGTCTAACTGAAGCTTTAGCAGGTGTAAGTTTTTGTGGAGCTGATATAGGTGGATTTGCAAAAACACCGTCAGATGAACTCAATCAGAGATGGTATCAAGCAGGAGCTTGGCTTCCGTTTTATAGAGGTCACTCAGATAATCAACAGCCAAAGGGTCGAGAACCTTATAATAATCAAAGAACAGTAAGGAAAGTCATTAAAGCTGCTATGCTACAACGATATGCTCATTTACCAGTTTGGTATACCATTTTCAGGCACCACGAACTAACTGGCGAGCCCGTCATACGCCCAATTATTTATGAATATCCAAACGAACATCAAGCAGCAGCCATAGACGATATCATTCTTCTTGGTAAAGATATTTTAGTAGCACCTGTTTTAGAAGAAGGTGCATCACTCAGAAGTATTTATTTTCCGGGCGGTGTAAATGAAACTTGGTTTCAAATCGAACACGACGATAGTTATCTAAAATTTACTGGAATGGGATTAGTAGATATACCCGTTGACTTAGATACTGTTCCGTTATTTTATAGAGGAGGTAGTATCATAACAAGAAAAGATAACCCCCAATTAACAAGTGCAGCTATGAAAAAGGATAGTTACACTCTTTACATATGTTTGAACAACGAAAGTACGGCAAAAGGATCTCTCTATGAAGATGATCATAAAAGTTTTAGGTACAAAGAAAACAATGAATACATACATGTCGATATGGCATATTTTGATAATAACACGTTCCACTTAAAGATAGTTCATGGAGGTTATGCACCAGACAGTGTTATCGATAAAGCTGTAATTATAAATCCACCAAAAGAAATTTCGAAGGTTGACTATAGCGAAACAGTTACAGTGAAATACAATAAGCAAAACACAGTTTTAACGTTAGAAAAATTGTCATTAAAGTTGAATAAAGAAATTACTATTCAGTTTTTAACAACTTCAAAATCTTCTATATTGAAGTTAAGTACTGTCTTATTAATAACAGTTGTAATTAAAGTACTCTTATTTTAAGCATAAATATCAATGTATTAAATTAAATATAAATTAATAAAAAGAAATATTGTAGTAATCAAAGTTCTCATTTCTAGAGTTCTTATTAAAAACAAATTTAGGATTGAAAATATTACGTCGGAATTTTTCAGAAGTGAGTATTTAAGAGGTTCCAAATTTTGAAAAACAAAATTGAGTTGATTAAGTTTATCTTCCTATCTAACAATTAGATAAAACTTCAAGTGCGAGATAAATTTTAAAAAATCATGTCAAATTTACATATTATGTGTATGTAACATAATCGAAAATAATACTAGGAAAAAATTAGTTCGACTATTTCACTCAGCTGTTATTAGACCAATGGAATTAAAAACAACGAAACATTCAACCAATAGCAATCAAATTGCATCGACAATTTTTTCAAGTTTATTTTAAAGCAAATATAAGTGACAATTTTTTTTATTAACTTCAATATTTAAATAATACGTATTATCTACTTAATAAACTTGAAGAAAATTGTGTTTTTAGCAGTAACTCAAATTATAATGTAATTAATTATTTATATTAACCTCCTATTTTGTTCGTGAAATAGTCTAAATAAATATCCTCTCGTGCATTTCAAATTAGTAAACAATTTTTTTTTCGCTTTTCACTTATGCGTTTGTTGCTCTTGCAATTTTCTCGACTCGAAGAGGAGGGAAAATTCGAGCTCAAAAAAATTGTCGACAATTTGAAATGCACTCGGGATATTTCATATGAGTATAGACCATGATTCTCAAGTGAACAAAACTTAAATCTGTTCCTTGACAATTAAAATTTTCATATTGATAAATCAAAAAGTAATCTTTATCGCAAAAACTATTGATAACAGATATTATTGCCAGAATTTATTAAAGTTCAATTAAATTGATTTACACTGTTAATTTTTATGTTAAGAATTATGAGGTTTTTTACGATTGCAAATTAAGAAGGCCACTGTATGCATTAAAACACATAAATTTTGGAACATTATAGAATATTTTCTTTTTTAACTAAAATAAGTCATTATTTAAGGGCGTATGTAAACTTCCCTAATACAGTAGAGAGAATTTTAAAAAACTGTCCACTCCCCTAATGTAACAGATTTTGATAGTACGGTATTCCCAGATGTAAATTCCTCTAATGTAATACATTTTAAGTAAACCTTAAAACTCGACCTTGTCGTAGTTGTTTACAATCTTCGTACTCCCCCCCTAGAATGTCCAATGCTTGTAAGTCAAACCCACCCCCTCATTTCCCTAAAATCAAATTTAACAAAATCTTATAACTTACTTTAAAATTCAACTAAGTCTTGGCCCTTGAGACTTACAAGAAAATCGAGATCCCAATTTTTTGGGTGATTTTAGGAGCCAAAAAAATATCACTTTCTCGACGTTTAGTCTAACGTTCTTTATTTTTTGTGTTATAAATTTTGAAAAAAAAAACTGCTATTA
Organism: Rhagonycha fulva; assembly: GCA_905340355.1. Taxonomy (NCBI): domain Eukaryota; kingdom Metazoa; phylum Arthropoda; class Insecta; order Coleoptera; family Cantharidae; genus Rhagonycha; species Rhagonycha fulva. Next base: position 38,256,111 of record HG996556.1, read on the forward strand.
TTTTTAGATCTTATTACAAGCAGCCGTGGTAGAGTATTGGAATCGTAGAATTCGTAGGTTAAAAAATAAATAAAAATTTTAAAATAAAATCAATTCATATAATAAATTACATCATTTTCAGAAAAAAAGTTGCCTAATATGAAGATCAAACTCAAGACCTACGAATTGCCATTCTATTAGAATTCTATTGGCAGTTAAACTTATGATTAAACTACCATGTCTATTTTCAAAAATTGAAAAGGTGATAATGAAATGTTGTTTACTTTCTTTTCAAGTTTTTTTATCCAATAAATCTATTTTTCGACCAGATCCACGTTGTCTTTCTGCACTAGCATCTTTTTTAAACTGGTGGTTGTCCACTGCTTAAGGGAGGTATAAAAGAAAACATAAATCACCCTTTAAAATGATGTTATAGATTTTCAAATTTTATGTTACTGCCCCCTCCCCATTAACAAAAATTTAATCTTGGTGGCTCCTTTTTTATTTCCTAAAATAATACATTGTTTTTAAATGGTAAAAAATGTATTAACACAAAAAAATTAATATAAGAAACTAATAAAATAAAAATTAACCCTGACTCGAATATATTATATTTATTAAAGAAAACTCATCGAAATTAAATCACCAATATCGATTACTTATCGATAAGCAAATTTTTATCTTATTGATGCATTCTAGAAACTGTGGGGCGTAGCTAAGAACCGCGACTGCAAGTCGGTTCAAACGCCGAGCTGATTCACATTTTCAAAGATTCTACTTGAAGAGTTGCGTAGGCTTAGAGGGATTTTTTAAAGAGTGGACTGTCTCAGAGATTCACATTTACAAAGATTCCGGTTGAGGAATTGCGTGAGCCTAAATGCCAGTTTGAATATTTTTCAGGATCCGCAAATTCATTTTTTTAGTAATGCTTTTTGGACCGTTTACTATCTTCCCTTACTTCAAAATTTTTTAAATTCGTGGCCAGGGTTACCGTGCTATCCCCCACAAACAGTTAAAACTTTTCACGTTTTCCTAAGGGAGACTCCCAATAAAAATATTATACTTAATGACAAAATAAATTCGTTTTCACTATTTAAAAAATATTCTAAAAAATTGTTAAATTAGTTACAATTTCAAACATTAACAAAGATATTTTTTGTATTAATTATATTTAAAAATTAATTTTAACTGAAAGATGGCAAAATCACTCAAAACGCAACCGACGTCTATCTCATTTAATTTGTGCAGTTATTTTTTCTGTTGGTTTTTACCACTCATCAAGTAAAATCAGTTTGAACCACATTCAGCATCGAGTATTGTAAAGTTCGATCAATAAAATAAAAGTACCGCATTTTTTAAGTTTAAGCAAATATTATACCGATTTGAAACAATTTAAGATAATTTAAAATTAGTGTTTAATTGTAATATACCGTGTGTTAAGAATTGAAGCATTTAAAATAGTTAAAAAAGCAAATGAGTATACATAACTCAAAATTTTTAACATTTAAAATTTTACTAATTAAAGTTAATTTAAATCTTATAAGTTTTAGATTTCTAATTTCTTGAGATCGGGTCAGAAGTTTTCCAGCTCATTTGGATGCTGTTCTTCAATTTTGTTTTGATATTTATCAAATAACTATATTTTCTTGCCAATTGTATATCTCATTGGATCACGTTATTTGGCACATACCACTGCATTTTTATTATAATAATTCAAAGCATTTTATTTTGAAATCTTGTGAGGATTTCAGTCCTTGATATGCTAGCAGTTGCTCAAAGTTAGTTATCTTAGGTTGAAATTGGTGTTAAAACTTGAAAAGCTTTGTTTACCACTGATATCTGGGAATTTTTCCAGACAACCAATACAAATGTCATGTAGGAAATTCAATGCCCTACAAAACTATTTCTATATAATTTTTTGTAGTTATGGTTTTTGCTGAGTTTCAAATGAAAGTTCACGGTATTTTGTAACTTGGAAAGGAAGCCTATAGCTGCTGACAACGGAGTAGCTAGAAAAGGCTTAGCTTGGCCCATAATCGAAAAATCATAAAAAATATAATAAAATTAAGTGCATGTAGGTTAATTTCTTCCAGCAACTCGAGTGTCTAAAATACTCCTCAATTATAGTGATCAACAAGATGACTTTTCAAGAAACAAATTTACGTCTTTGTTAACTTTGAAAAGTCGTCTTATCACTTCAGGGTATTCCGTACCATTTTGTATGATTCAGATTCAGTATTTACATAATATACGAAAGCGAGGTTTATTTTGTATTATAATTAAATTACAGACTTAATTGTAAGCCAAAATTCTGATAAGTCCAAAATGGAATCCAGAAAGCCTACTATAAAGTCAACCAGTAATCATATTATATCATTAGCTATAAGCTAAATTTGTTTCCAATACTACATCATTACAATTATATGATTTAATTAAATTTTATAAACAAAATTTTAAAAATCAAAACCTGTTTTAGTTTGGTTTACACTACAAAAATACTCAAAATATCGCGTTTTTAAATATTAATTTAAGCCTACAAAGGAGCATTTAGAAAATATAACTAACCTGCGTTTCGGTAACTTGACTAGTTTTAGGTCCAACGGATTGGTTTAAAGAAACAGTAAGATTTACAACTCTTGTTTTTGTATTATCAACTGGATTATGTGTCCATGCGGTTTGGGTAAGATCAGTAGTTTTTCTCGATGCATGAAAATCCAAGAAAAATTTGGAACTTGTAAAAAGTAATGTGAAAAGTTGATCAATGTGCATCGGTATTACTTCATTCACTAATAATCTTCCCTCATGTAACGATGTACAAGTAGCTGTCTTATCATACCTACAAAAATTTATTTAAAATTTCTAAAGAAAAAATTGTGGTTCCTTTACTTAGTTTTTTCTACATCAGATTCTGTAGTATCAGACATATCAGTAGGCAACTGAGAGTCAATGATCGCGGATCTGGAATCAGATTTACTTAAAAACTGCTGAGAATCCGCGTCACTTCGATTATCCATATCTAATTTTTCGTTTAGTAAAACGTCGCTAGATATATTTGACAAGTCTTGCTAAAAAGCAAAGAATATTGAATACAAAACAATATTTTCAATAAAATAAAACCTACATCAATAATAAAAGAGTCTACAGAGATTGGAGAAGGAAGTTTTTCATCTTCTGTACCAGGGGGAATGTAATCATCGTCATCACTAGTTAAACCTAATTCTTCACCATAACACTGATGAACCTAGTAATAAAAGTTAAGAAAAATGTTTAAAATGAATTGTAAGACAAGAAAAAATATATAGAAATAATAGTAAATTAATATAGGTACCAGAAAAAAATATTAAAATGTTGATCAAGCTCATTATTAATAGACAAAAATGCATTTTAGTGCATTAATGTGTTTATTTCGTGCAAGAGTGGTATTCTATACTGGAAGAACAGGTTCACAAAACATTTTAAAGCTCCCCAAACGACCAAACAAAGCCAAGTTAAAAATGTACCCATAATATTAAATATTATAAAGTTTCATAAAACATTTAAAATGTTTAAAAACATTAAAAACTCGTTGATATTAAATAATATTAAAACTTTATAATATCAAGTTATTTAAAAATAATATTTCAAATCAGAATGACGGATGAAATAATCATCTGAAAGCTTAATAAATATTTAATTGATTTTTAATTTTTAAATAACTCGATATTATAAAGTTTTAATATTATTTCATAAAACATTGTATACTTGCTTTTGATATTTCTGACGTATTATTTAGAGGAACTTCAGTGTACTCATTGTCACAAGACATTTTGAACAATAATATTACAACCTACTACGAATACTAAATTTTTTTTATTTTGCTCTATGAAAATGTCCGTTATTAAATTTTAAAACTGTGACTAAATTTTTTTACTTCAAATGTAAGTAAAAGTACCATTGATTACAAAAGGATCCATTAAATTTCAAAATAATTAACACAAGATAACAGAATTTAACATAAAAAGAAATTTTATTATTTTACTTTAGAATAATTACTAAGCATCTTTTTCTATAACATAGGATGTTCTAATTGCAGTGGTTAAAATTAAATTTGAAAACACAAAAATAAGTAGCAAGCACAAAAGCAAACACTTCACCATCTTCGCAATAACAGAAATGACTAAGCATGAAAAAGTATGATATATTACGTAATAAAATAACATAAAAAATAATAAACATGCGTTTTGATTAACAAAATTTAAGAAAATAAAATCCCCATAAATTAAGACAACTATGTTTGGTGAGAACAAAACAGAAAAGAAAAAATTACGACATACTCAACAACCTACCCACTGCCACAATTCAGGATTAGACATAGGCTGATCCAACAATGCATTTTGCCAAACACGAAATAACATCAAAAAAGTCTTATCTCGAGAAGCAAAACTAGTAAAAAAATACTTTTCACTTTTCGAGCATATTAATATAGCATTTGGTATAATCAAAGCTGTTTTTTCTTTTGTTATAGCAGATACATCTTTCCACTTAATCGTTACGCTGCTTTCCCATCCAAATATATTTGCATAAAAACATAAAAAATTTTGTGAGGCATAAAGTCGGCCATGTACTAATATTTCTTTTTGTAGAGCACAGGAATAATCTATAAAAATAATAGATGTAATTATGTACGTACCTCCTAATATCTGCATATACAAGATAATATATTATATAAATAAGTAAAACTTAAAAAAGGTTATGGGATCAGTTGAAATTTCTAAATAGAGATAAGATTAGATTTTTTGCTTCGATTCAACGGTTCGTTTTAATAAAATGTATGCTTATCGATTTGAAAATAATTTAATAAAATACTCAATTGCCATAGATAATGTGTGTGCTTCAACTTACCAACCACAAGGCGTTCATCATCGGGAACATTTTTAAATAAACGCTTGAAATCTTCAGATTTTGACTTGTAAGTTGGATAAAGGGCACTATACCATGGGTGTTTCTTTTTTATTTTTTCTGCTGATTTAACTTCCTTTCTTTCTTTTGCTGAAGAGATAGAAATTGTATCTCCTAAAATACTTTCTACATTGCTGCTACGGCTACTGGCATTACTATCTTGTCCCTAAAATTAAAATAATTAATTTAATTAACGTAAATTTAACAATAATTTTAGGACTTATAATTTCTATTTACTCGCATGTATTGATATTAATAGTACTGACATTATTTTCACTTTTGCATTTTTAACAATTATTATTAAGGTGGAAATATCTAATGTTATCTTCAAACGCAGAAAAATATTTCAGAATTGAAATCCTATCCATTAGAACTAAATAATTTTTAATAAATTGCAAGTTTTTGTAATAAATTAATGCCTGTATATTGACACGTGCTTCCTTCTCATTTGAGCTCGTCTGATAGATGTACTATAAAACACGAATATCAAGTATATACAACTATATTGGAAAATTTGATCAATTACGTTTCCCAATGTACTTGATATTAATGTTTTTATATTATAGCTAACTGACATGGTCAAATAAGAGTGAAACACGTGTTACGTAACATATTAGTTTATTACATTACCATTTCAAATAATTCATAATATAATTTTCACAAGTTAAAAATTCAAAATAAAAAATATTATTTTAATTCAATATTATAATGGAAATCAGGAATCTTAAAACAACTAATTTACCATATTATTCTCCTGTGTTTGATTGTAAGGGGTGTCACTCGATCCATATGTTTGAATACTGACAACGGATTCTAATAGATAAACTTCATGTCTTGGGTTGTTTTAATTAATTGTGTATACTGTACTATTATTTTGTTTAATTATTGTGACTCATTAATTGCATTTGTTTTTGATGCTTTGTACGTTGTACCTGAAAATTCCAACGAACGTGGTGGTATTATTGCAAAGGTTTGCTATGTAATTTCGTTTCAAATCTAAACAAGGTGAAACCAGAGCTGTTCAAAGCACTTTGTGAAAGTAACTCATTAATTACCAAGTACTTTGCTAAGGGGACGTCTATTAATTACATGAAGTATTTCATTTTTAATTTGGACCCCCCTTACGTGAGATTTTCCCCTATAATTTTTAAATAATTAAATTTATTTAGTATGTTCATTTATTTTGCTTCATACCACTAAGCGTTAATACTTATGTTTTCTATGTAGGTACTTTATTTTTCTATGAAATAAAAAGAGAAAAAAAAGTTCTACAAAGCAAGTATAAATTAAGAATAAGTTATACTGAGAATATGTCTAATCGTATAATGTTATTTTTTTGTATAAATTGTGGGATAACTCATTGCTCTGATCTTGGGCAGATCATTATCTCACAATTTATACAAATATACGTGGATTGCTGGAAAAGTTTCCGGAATCTAGTAGTTTCAGTAGCGTCACTTTTTTTTAACTGGCATATTCGTAAAATTTGACCTTTTTAACTTATATTTCAGTTGACGATTCGTACTTAAGTAAACCAGTTTAGTTTACACAGCATTTTAAAGAAAAAAATTGTAAGAGAAAATGGAATTTTTGTGTAAAAATTTTCGTGCCATGATTTGTTACTACTGTAGATGTGCTCTAAATTTTGGATAGTTTTGGATATGAAACACCATCCAAGACTACTGTTTATACCTGGTTTTCCGAATTCCAACTTAGACGTACCACTCTCAGTGATGAATTTCGTGCAGGTCATCCAGAAGCTTCTGTTGTTGCCACTAATGTTGATACTGTACGTGAAATAATTGAGCGAGATCGGAATGTGACATATCGAGAGATTCAAGCATGCTTGAGCATTGACATGAAAACAATACACACGATTTTTCATAATCATTTACAAGTATGGAAGCTCTGCAGTCGTTGGATCCCACACAATTTGAGAGCAGCTCAAAAGCAATGTCGTGTCAAATGGCGTCGAGAAATGCTCAAGAAATTCAACCGAGGTCTTTCAAATTTGGTCTACAATATCGTTACTGGTGATAAAACTTGGATTTATTTATATGAACCCTAAAATAAGCAACAGTCCAGTGTTTGGGTATTTTAAACTGAGCCTAAACTAACAAAAGTTGTCCGTTCACGTAGTCCTGCAAAGCAAATGATCGCTTGTTTCTTTAGTATTACTGGATATGTGACAACCATAGTTTTAGAAGATCGAAGAACCATGAACGCTAATTGGTATATTACAATTTGTTTGCTGAAAAAATAAGAAAAAACAATAAAAATCGGCGAATAAAGCTTCTCGCACACTTAGGCGACTCGACACCACACCACGCGACAAGTTTTTTGCCGCTTAGAGAAGTTTACATAGAATCAAATGGGAGCTCGCACACTTATGCGACGCGACACCACACCACGCGACAGTTTTGTGGGGTCCGCACACTTAGGCGATGCGATACCACACCACGCGACAGTTTTTGTTTCACAGACAGTTTCTGTGCTTATCTGACGCGTCGACAAATTATGCACTTTTATTGAAAAGCTTCGAAAATTAATGTTTTAAAAGATTGAAACCACTTTACTAATAGAAACACGAAATAGTATATTATACACCGAGGGAGTAAAGTGCCACTTTTCGTCATGAGGGTAAAGGTTTTTACCCGAGATGCAGTCGAGGGGAAAATTTACCTGAAGGACGAGAAGTCACTTTACTCCCGAGCGCGAATATACTATTTTTTGTCTTTCCGCTATAAATCGATTATTTCTATATCTCGAAGTTTAATTTCGTCAACTACTCGAATTTCTAGAAGAATTTGTTAAATAAAATTTAAGTTTTCAAAAATACAAAGCGGTTCAGGTAGGTCACAAAGGTCGACCTTTCTTGAAAATAACCATAAACTTTATTATGCCTACCCCAGATGTGGTAGTTTTGCGTAACATGATATCATTGTCAAAGTACCGTATGCATTTTTGGAATCTTAGACGTAGTAATAAATTTGATTTTTTTACTTTTCGTCCCGCTGTTTTTCTTTTCGTCCCGCTACTTTACTTTTCGTCCCGCTCCTAAGTAAACTGGCACTTTGCTCCCGCAAAAGTGGGAGTAAAGTGACCGCTTTACTCCCGGAAAGACAAAAAATTATTTTTTCTTTTTTAGTACTTTTTTAAATTTTCTTTGCTTGTTTTTAAAAATATTATTATATTATATTTAATTATTATATAATTTATTTATATAATAATAAATTTTTTAGTTCTAATTAAAATTTTTTTTGTTTATTACAATAAAATTTACTAATGTTTAAAAAATAATTTAAATTAATGTTTAAAAACATTTTCATTGTTATGCATCTTTCGAAGACATACTACCTGAACTCGACCCTTCTATATGCATCTCATTCTCTCTTTAATATTATGTGGATGTGTATATAGATATAACTCTTTTCAGAACGAAATATAATTATTTCACATATAAAAATCAATTGCAATGTTGTTAAATTTGAAACATGCACATTTTCCATATAAAATAGTGTTCTATAACATTCCTTTTATTTTGTTATTCTTACTAATATAGTAAAAAAGTTGTTGCCAATAATATGGGTTACATCTTATTAATGTGCGTACCTCTGAAAATTAATTCGAAGCTAAGTCCTGGCTGGTATCACCCGCGAAAGATCAGCGAGAGAAAGGTTTGGTAGACTAGGACATTTGTTGCAAAATAAAAGCACGCGACAAACGTCGCTCGAATGCCTCTCAGACGATTCGAGTGATGTAGTGTCGCGTCGCCTAAGTGTGCGGGCTCCCATTTGATTCTATGTAAACTTCTCTAAGCGGCAAAAAACTTGTCGCATGTTGTGATGTAGCGTCGCCTAAGTGTGCGGACACCAAGAAGAGCGATGTCGCTCAGCGTCGCGTAGCCTAAGTGTGCGGGCTCCCATTTGATTCTATGTAAACTTCTCTAAGCGGCAAAAAAATTGTCGCGTGGTGTGGTGTCGCGTCGCCTAAGTGTGCTTAAAGCTTAGAGTGGAAAAAATGCTTTGCAGATTGGTTTCGACGTATGCAAAAGTGAATTAATCTCAAAGGCGAATACTTTTAAAAGCAATAAAATTATTTACCAAATTTTATATGTGTTTTATCATATAGTTTCCGGAAACTTTTCCAGCAACCTACGTATAACGTTAAACGACGATTATGAACGAAATCTGTGTGAGATATTCTCATCAGTATAGCTTATTTTTAACTTATACTTGCATTGTAGAACTGGCCCTTAGTAAAGTAAAAAATAGACAAAAAATGTAAATTTTCTGAATTAAAAAGTTGATGTGAGATTTTAACTGCCTGCCCCTCCCTTTAAATAAGTTTTGGAGAGATTTTTCCGGATCCATCCACCCCATTTTGAACCTCACGTAATTAATGAACAAATTACTTAAAGTACTTCAATTACCCAAAGTACTTTAATTACTCAAATTTTGTTAAAATCCAACTACAAAATACTCAAGTACTTTTAAACCCCGTTCACACTACATGATTTATCATGTGTGACTTGTCGCATGACTTCTCATATATCGTCGCTGTTTTGTATTAAGGGCGAATAAGCCATTTTACGAAAATGCGAATTACATATTTCTTTCACTTCTTTCTCTTTGCACAAATAATTTCAAGCATTATTTTTGTATTTTATAGTAAGTAATATCCTTAGAGTTTAATATAAACACTTAACAAATCTTAAATCATTAATAGATAACTCGCACAATAGTCATAAACGTTGCGCTTGTAAAGTTTTTCATTTGGTTTATTCGCCCTTAATACAAAACACCGACGATATGAGAGATATTTTACGTTCACACTATATTTGATTTTTGATATTATAGAAGTTATGACTTTTCTTATGACTAAGTCATATGAGAAATCATGTAGTGTGAACTAACTTTTACGAAGTACCTCTAAGTTAGTTTCAAAAGAGTACTTGAATTACTTTTTGCAAGTCTTTTGAATCGAGCGTTGCCGTCGTCCGTGTGGATTTTTTGAGGCCATTTTTAACCAACTTCTCGACGTCCTACAGGACGTGTACATACAGTAACATTTTTAAATAAGTAACATTTCTAATGCCTGTGTGACAGGATGCTAAAATTTACATGTAAATGGTAACTAACCAATGAAAAACGTCCGATGGCTACTAATACGGTCTTTCTATTGGTTAGTTACCATTTACATATAAATTTTATATAAAATTTAGCATCGCGTCATACAGGCTTAAATTGCATATTTAGGTAACGCATTCAGAGTAAAGTTTTTTATTTTAATGATGTATACAGAGTAAAGCATCACAAATCTAAAACACTGAGAAAACAACTCTGAGAATTCTTATACAATGAAGATGCATTAGATTAAATATTGAAGCTGTATTTGAAAATATAACTAAAAAAATGAACTGACCTATCGACTTTACATGCACAAATATTTACGTGGTCGATTTTCAATAATCAAACATTTTATTATTAGAATGTAAGGCTGACAAATATGGTATTAAAAAAAGATTTTATAATACTATATTTTAATAATTCTGTTTTTAGAAAGATCAAATTGCTTTAAAGGCATAATAAAAATGGATTATGTAGATTATGCCTCAAGGAAAGTTCCGTTTGCGTTATTCAGTTTAAGAAGAAGTAGCTATTTCATATTATCAAACCAGACTAGTTACTATGTATAAAAGCAGCAACTACTAATTTAAGAAAAATAAGTAAGTAGCATCTAATTTTACCAGAAAGTTAATTCTCTAGCTAACTACTGTCAATTATTTGGTATCTTTTGGTAAACGATTTCCAAGTTGTGTAATAAAATTATATGAAAAGATGATGTCTGACGATCTCAAGTGGAGAGTAAAACAACCCTTCCCACCGGCTGTGAGATTTATTAAATTTAGACAATGTCGTCAGCTATATTGTGTAAGAACGTAGTGATGTACTATATCAGATATTTACTAAATTAATATAGCTTTTGCTACAGCCTTGCCCACCCAGTAACTCCTTTTTTTTCATAAATTATGTTAAGCACGAACCACGTTCTTCCCAAGAATGTTTACGATAATATTTCCTATGGTAAATAATCTTTGTTTCAACGATAAAATCTTTCACAGATCTATTGAGAAAATTAACATTAATTAATGAAATTGGTTCAATATTTCAGGCTCCAGAGACACAAACAAAGAAACACCCATATTAAACACAGAAATCTCCTTTTTTTGGTACTCCGATAAAAACAATCATAATTTATACCAAATTATACACAGTTAATTTTCAAAATTCCTTTAATATTTAGAGGAGGTAAGATGAGAGTCTACTAGCGACCCCATCTACGCTTCTGTACTAGAGTTAAAATTTGCAATATGGGTAAATTGGTAAACTTTTTAGTAAGCACTAATTTAATTTTTCAAGTTAGAGAGTACAAATCTTTAGTTTATTTTTCTATATTTATAAAATTGTTCGCAACAAACAGAACAAAAAGTGCCAACCTACTACGAGAGCGGGTAAGTCCATACCACACCATCACAGGATAAATTGTTATCAATTATAATAAAAAGAAAAGGTATACGTATTTTAAGCAATATATTACTCATGTTTATAAGAAGATTTTAGTTCGTTGCTACTAACTTGTAAAAAAATGTTTTAAAATCTATTTTTAGACTGTAAATAGTGCGATTACAGGATACTGATAAAATACCGTTAGTACTGAATATTTGAAGATTTCACATAAATGTAAACACAAAGCAAAAAAAAATAAGGAGCAAATCTGATTAAAAGAAGGGGAAAAATGCAGTGATTTTGAATGAAAAAGAGAAACTAATGTTTCTGTAAGTGTAAAGTGGGTAAAAGGAGTGGAACACAGTGTGCAAGGAAAAACCTCTATGCCATTCAGAACGAAAGTGACAAGATGATCTGGAATGACGATACAAGGGTGATGGAGGGCATATCTTAAGCAAGGCAGAAACGTAAATAAAGTTGCAAAAAAAGAAAAAAAATTAGGTACGAATGAAAGAATTAACGAAGTCGAACGTTAAAGAATAATTATACTGTAACGTTACGGAGACGTTACGTATTGCCAGTTTGCATGAATTATTGTTCAGTGTGTACTAGAATTTCAAGTCCTAAACAAACGAAAGAATGTTGACATTGTTCCTTTGTACAAAGGCAATAGGTGAATGTAAAAATTTTAAAGCAATTAGTTTGTTAAGTATCCTAAGTGAAGTTTATGAAAAAGTCTCAACTATTGTAAGAATTGAAAAAATTCATTATGGTTTCAGGCAGGGTAATCGGCATATGAACCAGTATAAAATATGTGTAGTGTGCCTTTGTTGATTTAGAGAATGCGTATAATTGAGTTAATAAATGTATGTTATGGAATGTTCTCTGGATGAGCAAGTAAGTTAGAGTGAACTAAGCTGTGAGTGAATTGTTAAACTATTTCTTGTATATCATGTTAACTTTTACGAATCAGTGAATGAGGGATGTTTATGAAAATGTGGATGAAGATGCATTTGAAATTTTGCAGGGCAAATATTTCAAAAAATTGTAAGTCGTGAACAGATGAAGATGAAAGTTTGAAAAATGGTTGGGTACAGAGATTCACTGAATTTGCTTGAAATGCCCCCAAATATAAAAACATCAGGAGAAATGTAAATAAATATAATATAGATTATAGAATATATGGTGAGCCCAAAGGTTAGTGAGTTAGATTTTCGTGCCAATATTCATGGATCTGAATCCCGTGGCATACCCTCATAGAAGAATTTTTCACTGTGCAAAACGTCTATTTTCTGGCCACACATAACAATATAAATAACCTTACTGCTTCCCTGGTCTGGAATTGATATTGTAAAAATCTCCTATTCTCGTGGTTTGGAATCCACGTTAAGCTATAGGTCCCCATACGTGCGTCATTTTTAACAGGAAACGGACACAGATAGGGAAAAATTGGAAACTTTATTTGCTTCATTTACATCGATTTATATCCAGAACAAGATTTGCTACATTTTTCTCTAGTATCTATCTCCGATCTTGTCTGCAATCAGAACAATTTAAGAATACGTTTTTCATCCATTATATTCTTTCTACAGCATATCTCTCTATAGAGTGGTCTTTCTATCAGTCCATTTCATACTCGTAGGTCAATGAAACTTCAATAGTTCCATTCAGTTTCAGTCAAGGTTAATTATATTATTGGTAAATATTTTGTAAACGATAGTAGATATCTTTGTTTATTTTTAATTGAAAATTCTATTGTCGTCATTTCGTAGGCGTTTCTCTTATTAAATCAAATTACAATTGTTGTATACTTAAAATTATAACAACATATTTTCAAAGCTGTAATATTTATTGTTCCGAATGTAATTACTATAAAACGTAACCCTGAACAAAGAGTAGTCGATAGTTGCTATACGTGCGTGATAATAAAAATGAAAACAAAAATTCATTAATTGTTCATATTATTTTGATTCCATGCTTCCTAAGTTTTGAACGTTGAACCACTTGTAATAAATATTTAAATATAATATTGCATTTTTTATAATATAACCTATTTACATTATGTAAATGGACAAAAATATCCAATTGAAAAAGTGTTTTATTTATATTTTGTTACTAAAAATGTATCTAACATCGTCAAAGTCCAGACACATAAATTTTTAATCAAACCATAATAATAACAACTAATTTCAATATTTATGAACTTGATACTTAATTACTAATTGGAGGTCAAACATTTCTAATTAGTTTCTCTAAACTTGATTGAACTTATACAATTCATCAGTAGGTAATCTACTGTAAAAACTAATAATCGTTATTAGCTTAAGCTGGCTACACACGCTAATGCTTTTCGTTGTGTGATGTCTAACTGACAAGTCGAGATAAATTTATATTTGTGTCTCCTCTCAGGAGGGACAGACATACCATAGATCGTAAAAATCTATGGGAAACACAAATATAGGATTGTCAGATATCCGTCACATAATTAATGAATAGCATTGGCGTGTGTAACCAGCTTTAGGGTAATAAGGGAAACGTAGTCAAGCAGTGCCACCATTCATTTAAAATATTATAATTTATAACAATTTCAGGAAGGGACCTTGTAAACTAGCACATATATAATATACTGGTGTTAAATATAAATACTCATATACAAAATTATGGAAATTATATTTAGTTTATCGACAACGTATGTAACGACTCTGTATAATATGTAAACACATACATAGATTCACAATAAAAACCAAATGAAGGTTTCCACAAAAACATGCAATAAATATTGAAGACCATTGATCATTAATATAAAACCTTGCTTATAAAAATCAATACGCTCCCTGATGGCTTTCTAATATGAAGATTATTGTACCCAATTAAAACGAGATTAAGTTTTGTAACCAACATTTTCATATGAAATTCGAATCACCACAAAAATTAATAGCTAAGTATGTAGATTTTTCAATATTATTATTAACTTTTTAAAAAATTTCCGTTTCAATAAATTCTAAGTTATTTGCTATTATCTAAAATGTTAATATCGAAGCAGTATAGGTAAGACGTATTTTCGGTTCGAATAAACTATCTATGTATTATATATTACTTCCTGAAATATTTGATAAGTTTTAACGTATAAATTAAAAAGTGGTATTTTCAAGCTTGGTCGGATAATTAATTTCCATAATAACTTGAAATTTAGCATTACAGAATTTTCATAAAAATAAACCCCCAATGAAATATTAATTTAGCCAACACTGAATGGGTTAAATAACTTTCCACTTAACAAATTTAATGAAAACCGAAAGAAAATCTAATTAATTATTATTGAAAGCACCGCAATACGCAACGTTAGAAATGGAACATGGCATTTAATTGAAAATTCTCGAATTGCTATGAGTAAAAAACAGACAAACTTACCTTCATCCTGAATTTTACAAACCACTTATTAATAATGAAACAGGCTAAAAGCAAATTTATAACTGAACCGTGAAGATTACATGATTACCGCAATTTCAAAGACGCTATTGTTAAAAATAACCCATTTGAATTTTATCTATGGACAAATATGATAAGATTTGATGTACCTAAGTTTAAACGCACAAAAAATAGTTTTCTCAACTGAAATCATAACAAACAGTAAATTTTATTTTAGCACTGTCCGAAGATTCGATAAGCTCCGCGGCTGCATTTTAAAAATTTTCACATACATATTACAAAAATTTTGTTCACAATTTTTTCAAAATTGTTGATTATTTTTCTCACACACATAAAAGCATACAAATTTGCGAGTCGAGCAACAATCATCTCTAATAATATGATAGTGTAACGATAAAATGACTTATTGTTTCTACTGTATCCGGATATTGAATAAAATAGAGAAAAACAGCTTACATAAATCATTTTAAAATGATTTCCACTTTTTAAAACGCAGTTATGCAAATAAGCGGTTGTAAAAAAACATGAAATATAAATTAAAATATAATTAACATTTTTTGCGTAAAAGTACCACAATTAGAAAAAAAATAGATATTCGCGATTGGCAATCCGACTGTTAAAATGATAAATTTAGTTCGCTGTTAGCAAACAACAAATTATAATATTTTATTATGTATGTATGGATAGGTAAATATTACGTAATAAGGTTACGCAGGTAAACAGCATGTTAAAGTACATGAACTGAAGGAAAAAGTAAAGTTCAAAATATACAATCATTGTATACACATTTTAAGCATTTTAGTAAATACGTGCTTATGTCTGTGATTCCCCTTTCCACCTATGTTTTCTTTGCTGTAAAAAAAATATGTTCTTTCTTGACGGCGGTGTGCGTGCAAAGTGTATCTTATCGTTATCACGATATCACACATGTAGGAGACCTACAGTTTAATGGAAGGGTAATACATTTAATGTTGTGGTTTCGTAGACAGATTACACCTCGGTGATTTACCGTTCTTTTTCGAGAGGAGACGACCACACTAACAACTAAAAGTTGTGAATGTTTCGTATTATATTGTTCTTAGAAAATTTACAAAAAAAGATTATGGGGGTTGGTGGATCTCCGACTTTACTCACGAAAATCATTTGAGTATATTATAAACTGCACAGAAAGGAAATCAATGTTCAATAAAATTCAAGATTATAAAGCGATCCCTTTACATTAAAAATAATTGCGTAGGTACCTAATCTAAACAGAACTTAAAATTTAACATCGTAAAATAACTTTCAATATTTTTATTGCACTTATCTCAAATACATGACGATTATGTTACGTGTACTTGTAAAAAAAATAAACAAATACATATTTACGTACAAGAAATATGTACATACGTAATATTTTGCTTATTTTTTAATCTCCATGTTTTGCTTAGTAATATTAATTAGTTAGGTACTCAAAAAATACAAATAACAGAAAAATGTATCATCAAAATATACAACGGTATGTTATGTTTATTGCACCGAGCAAAAGTTAATCGTAAAATCATAAAGAAATCTATTTTTATAATTTATTGCATGTTATACTCCAATTGAAATTGTTTCGACTAATGGGAAATCACTAAATTACTGTCAAAAAAAACTGTCATTTTGGACCATACCAGAAAACGGTTAGTTTGTTTTAGAAATCCTAAATGAAGATACTCGTACACAATGATTATCACCTTAATAAGTTTAATTATAGGCACCTATTAGTTATATTATAGTATGTGTCAGAAGTGGTTGTTTGGCCGAATATGGTGGGGTTCTTTACTATATTATGTGAAGGACATACATAGTTTAACCTTCGGTTTAGCAGGGTGAGAATCGCTACCATACGTGAAGATCTTGCAAGGGAAGAGCCACCTTTGGTCGTCATAGATCTGCACCACTACCATTATACCTTTAGATCCCAATTAAAACTTCATTATATGAAAATTTAGAAACCCTAAATTCAGCCATTTGGAAAAATTCGATTTTAAAAAACGAAATTTTTAGTCAGCTTTTAGTAGTTCAAATGTATCTTTACTTGAAAAAAAAATTAGTTGACAGGTTGTTGTACCTATTAACCTCCATACTCTCATTTTTATGAGGTTTATTAAATAAATGTAATACATACTTAAAATACACACGGTAAGCGAAATTTAGTTAAGAAGGGCATTTTTTTCAGGGCCCTTTTAATTTAATCAACAGATGGCGCCTACTTAAATATTTTTATAAAATAAGAGGAGGCTTTTGTATTTAAAATATAGCAAATTCGTTGAGATAATACTATTCTATAAACAATATTCTTGATCTTAAGCTATTTAGAGTTCGTAATATTTATTTATAAAAACACAAATCGTAATTAAAGTTTAATTATCTTTTTTTGTAAGTGAGTGTGTTTTGACATACTCAATACGAACTCAAAATAGCTTAAGACCAAGAATATTGTTTATAGAATAGTATTATCTCAACGAATTTGCTATATTTTAAATATAGCAAATTCCTCTTATTTTATAAAAATATTTAAGTAGGCGCCATCTGTTGATTTAATTAAAAAGGCCCTGAAAAAAATGCCCCTCTTAAGGTGATGGATGGTTCATGTAACCATCTTCTAAAAGAATGTAATCAAAGCAAATTCAATGGTAGTAACGCAAAGTTTTAACGAAAGTGAAGGACGTTTCAAGTAACGATGACCAGATAGTTGGTTCCGAAGAAACATTAGAATCAGAACCCGATGAAATTCAAAAGCCGGTTGCTATCAAACAAAATCTTGAATGACTCTGAAATAAGCTATAGGTATTTCTATACACAATTATTCCAGAAGCTATTTTGAAAATACCAAGCACACTCATTCTTACTTTTTAAAATGTTGTTTACTATTTTCCAAAAATTTGATTACATTTGCCTAATTATGTAGAAAACGAGTGGCACTTTTACAATACTAAGTTAATTAATTTATTTAATTACCAAACCTTGTAAATAAAAATTTGATTATAAATGGTGCAATATAATATATTAATACACTTTAAAAATATAAATAAAAGCTTCAAAAGCTTAGTAATTGCAAAAAAAAGCACAGAAAACACTGGATGACGTAAAAATTATGACGAGGTACCGGGTACCTCATTCGGGTGATGATGTTTTTGCATACGGGAACAAGAGGGTTAATAATATCAATTTATTGATTCACGGTTGATGTAGTGAAAATTGCTAGTTAATCGTTATCTGTATTTTAGAACAATAATGCAAATTTACAAAATCTTAACGAACAAAATACACTATAATTTTGTAAGATGATGGCATAGCATAACGAAAACGTTTACGAAATTATGGTTACATATTTTATTTGTGAAGTTTGGTTTAAAAATTTTGTTTATTACTTTGATTTTCTGATTTCAGATTTTACAGTTTCTTTTCCTTCCTCTGTATGCTGAACATGTGTAACGGAAAGAGGGGACCTACAGTTGGCTCCGAATCACGGAAACGATCTATTTTTAAAGTGAATCCAGACCGAGAATATGTCAATACCATCTAAAACTATAACTGAGGCAAATAAGCCTACATTTGGTCAGTGAAAAATCTTTATAATAGATGATACCTCACAGGAATCGAACCCGTGAAAAGTGGTAAGAGAAAAATTCGAGTAGTGAAATATATGCGTGGTTTTATATCATCTGGCGATCCAAATTATATTCAATATCTTACAGCTAGAATAATTTATTGATTTTTTGTTAATAACGTAAACAAAGTAAAAAATAAGAAACCTTACGAATCGAAACGTTGAAAATTATTGGTAACGTAACTAATCACGAGTGTTTAAAGGAGGAAGGGGGGGGGGTGATTACAGCCTCTTATTTTAATGCGTTCTGCGTAAACGTGAGGAAAGGGTAAAATGAAAATCTCTGTAAAGAAAATAACCGACATGTAGAAAAATTTCATAAATCATCTTTGCATGAAAGTTTGAAATCTTCCAGTACTAATAGTTGGTCTCACAGATCTAAAGCTCCACCAAGCGTAGAAAGGACGTGGAAAATATGCCAACTAATTTGATAAAAATTTGAATGAACCAATGAACGTGCAGTTTTTTTTTCAAGTACATTCTGTTGTAAAAGTTACAAATCATTGCGTGTGTTTACATTTGTCGTGGTTTTTTGTCTTATTCGGTTTCGTGTTATTTCTAAAAGTGCTTTATTTAATATTTGCGCTATCATTTTTTACGTATTTCGTGACTGCAAATTGACAAAATAATTTATAGATTTTAAATAATCGCGCCAAGAAACTTCTTCAACTGAGAGAGTGTACATTTTAAATTTTAGCAGCGCCTGACATACGGACACACCTCTAAAGTTGGTTCTACACCGTGGTTGGTTCTATCGCTGGTGGAGCTGTATCACTCCTATTTTTAACCAAGTTCAAAAAAGAAGGTTATTAACTGTATACTTAGAACGGTAACAGCTAAGGGTTGAAGGGTTATCAGAACCTTCAAATTAACTAGGTTTGTATATCTAGTGACAAAAATTAAAACTGCATTCAGTCTTATAGACCGACGTTAGCCCCGGTGTAACGTGGAAATATGTTAGTATTTCAAGGTTAATTAAAGTACCCTATAAATCAGCAATCATAAAATCAAATTTTAATGATTCGTTATTATAACAGAAGAAAGTTATGATAACATAATATTAAGTACTTTAACACAAATTTAAAGATTGGGGGTGGGGGATACATCAATTGGAATCCATCAAAATAACAGAATATTTTGGAAATTTGCAGTTTATAGTGAAAGTTGGGTTGATGACGATAACTGGGCCCACGATTTAAAAAATTTTCTATTGAAGTTATGGTATTTGTAAGGTAGTTAGTAATTTTATAGATCATTCGAAAATTTGGGCGATATGGGCCAAAAACCGTAAATATAAAATGTAAGTATTGTAGATATAGTAAGTTGAGCTCCGCTCACCCGTAATTTTATATTATCAATCGGGATATTTAAAACCGCGAAACTCGAAAACACATGAAAAAATATCCCTGAAACCCACGCAAATCCAAAACCGGGATATTCAAGAGGTTATATCTGAAGGTTAAATTGAGAGATTTTTACGATTTATTTTAGCCATGATAACTAAATCTTATTAAAATACACTAAAGGGTATCGATTAGCAGATGATTTGAGGTACACTTGTATAAAATTTTTACCATGATAACTCTGAAAAGGCTCACATGAAATAAAAATACAAAAAATATCTTATTAGTATTACAAAAGGTTTATAGAAATTTTGATTAAAAAAAAAGGCGACGATTTTCCCAAAAAATTCTATTTCCAGGGTTAAAACATTCAGTTTTTTTATCCAAATTTTTTGGTCCAAATGAAAATCCCATTAAAATATACCAATGAGATCCTTTTTTTTTATTTCAGATGAGCCGTTTCAAAGTTACCATGGTCACTGCAAGTCATGATAAAAATGAGAACAACGGCCGTATATCCCCCAGTTATCAAGATTTATTCATTAAAAAATGTATAGAAGTACCTTGAAACATGTGCTAATCGATACACTTTAGTATATTTTAATAAAATTTTGTCAACATAGTTAAAAAAAATCTCGTAATTTTGCCGATCACAAATAGATATAACCCCTTAACCCTAGTAAGACCAAAATATTGAGAGACCGGGAAGTACCAAACTGGGTCGTCTTTGGCTCATCTCGATAGTTTTATTAGCGGTATTCACACTGACGTGTATATGTCCTTGTATTTCTACACCACTGTATTTATCCTAGTAATCCCAAGTAAAGTTGTGCATTACTAAACGTTGCTAGGATACATAGAACGGTGTATAAGTTCAACACCACGAGCGAGTGTGAATACCCCTATTGTTTTTAATGTTGCTGGTAACATTTTTTGTTTGTTTTTCTAGAAGCACAACGAAGTAACACGATCTGATCAGAAAATAAAACTAAAGAACCAAAACACAGGTCACTTCTGACCCGGTTTTGAGATTACAAGGGTTAACCTAAATGATTTCTGCAGTATGTTTTTAGGTTCCATTATAAAATTAAAGAAATGCAATTAAAAATAAAATTTTAGTTTGATGTTGTCAGTTGTACAATAAGTAATAGTCAACTGCGGTAGGCCCCGCCCCTTAATAAAACTTGCTGTAATTATTTACGACGAGCGCACATACCGTCAACAGAATTCAGCAACCGAGCAGTTTTTCTTTAAAAAATCAAAACTTTACAATCAATTATTTCCTACATTAGTCGATATTTTCCCATAGCTTAAACGCTTTCTTTTAATGTTATGTTGTTATGTAATATCAGATCCGGTTGAGTTTTTGTAAAAAAACTATATCTTCTGGGCCTAGTTAACATTCTCAAACCCATTATTTTTTAAGTAAATTCCATACTCTTAATAAAGTGGAAGTGGCAAGAGCCTAGGTATTAAAACAAAAATAAAGCTCTGCTGTAATTTGTAAATTGAAGCCATTAACAGCAATTAACTTGCTTGTTGACTAATGTGGTTGTATATAAACAATCCAACCTTATAAAATGGTTTTTACATTTGCATGTATAATTAATAAATAATTTTTACTTTCCAAAGAATTTAAAACTGGATTATTCTACAATGCATGAGAATTTGGCATGATTTAAGAAATGATTATGTAATTGAATTTACAATTAAATAATTAATTATAACTTATTATAAATTATAACTACCAGACTACCTATGAGTACCAGGAATTGTTTAAAGCAATAATAAACAATTTTTTGCAATTGAAATTGATGAGTCAGTAATTAATGCTAGGTAAAAATTGTGCTTTCAATAGAAAAACTAAGTTAAAAAAAATATAATTATATAATATTTATTCACTTACCGGTGAGGAATCATGTTTGTTAAAACTGCTATTTAATTGATCTTTATAATTCACTGACAAATATGTATCGCTTCGTGAATGATCCCGTTTTGTCTGCGGCTTAGGTGAAGGTTTAGGGCTACTCCTGGGACTTGTGTTAGGGCTTGAAGACCTAATAATCAATAAAATACACAAAATATAAAGACAAAAAATTTAAAATTCAGTTAACAAAAAACTAACTTATTTCTCCAAGTTTCATTTTGTAAATTATTAACATTTAACAATTCTTCTGAATTAACCATCATCGTAAACTTACAAACACATTAAGCAAATAAATAATTGTAGCATTCAAAAATTATCTTATAAACAAGGTAATATGACATACATTTCCAAAGCTCTTCATTCCATTTCCCACAGATATTCACATTGTGGTAATGAAAATTGTTGTCGATTTTCATATAAAAAACTACAATAATTTAATCGAAAAGTTTTACTTTTTCTGTGCTATTGCATTATTATTTATATTATAAACATTGTAAATTGGTACTACACTATTGTTGCAAAGTTATAAACAAACGACAGCATTGCTACTATAACATTGACAAGATTGACAATCAAAAATTTGGCAACCGTGCTGCCCCAAAATTGTAGTGATCTTTACAATATTTACGGCACAGCGACATCTACAAATTTCCATAAATATCATTTACAAAAACTTGGAATAAATTGAAGAAATTATGGGTAAATATTATGAGTATTTATTTTTTTATAACTATCTGTTTCCTACATTTATGAGAAATACAAAAATATAATCCAACATGCGAATTAATCAGAATCATCAGATTGTTTATAACACAGTGGCGTACCTGAGCATAGGTCGTACAGTTTAGCCACTTTGAGTCACAAAGTGGCTAAACCCTATCTATGCCTGGTTGCTGAAACATTATTATTTTAGCATACACATACACATCTATGAATCATCCTGTAGCACAACTCTACACTTTGACTCGAAGCCCCTTACTGAAAGGGCGGCTAGCTTATATTATAAGAACCAACTTTGGAGTCTGATTGGTATATAGTAAATTGTGGAAAAATATTGATAACTCAATAAAACAAGCAGAAATGGGAAAAAGTAACTTATTTATTAAATTATGGCTAGTAAAATGAATGAGAGTGTTCATTAATATTCCTTCTACGTGAGACTGAAATTAAATTTTACCTAGATTCGTAACATTTTGAACATGAGCCATAGTTACACTTATAAATAATTTTGGAACCAAAAGTTAGTATCAGATCGATTTATCTCGTCAGGAACTTTGTAACCAGACAATATAAGATTTCTTGGTTTTAAATAATTTTTATTTTTAATAATATGTATGTATAGTTTTTCAGATAATTAAGAATTAAGATTATCAACCTTACAAGGGAAGTGGAAGTGTGACTCCATGAAGTTCAAATTTTAAAACTAACGGTTCCACAAATTAGGAGATCTTCAATTTTGAATATTTTTATTTAATAATAGGTCTGTTTGGTATTTTACTCCGAACTACTCCGAGTAAGTTAGTGTAAAAATTGCGAAAATTGATTGGTATAAAATGTGGGTTAGTGATTTTACACCAATCAATTTGTAGTTAGTGTAGTTTGGGTTGCACTAGGACTGCGATACCAAACAAAGCTATTATTTTTATAAACAGTGAAAATGACGTCCTTGGATGGATTAATGAGATTCTCATCAATATAGCAGAGCGTAGTTATACTATAATTATTCAGGGTATAATAAATTATAATAATTATTTAATTAAATAATTTAATAATAATTCAATTCCATATACACAATCAAATATTGTTATTGATATGACACTATTATTTTGATTCCGCCAACTTAACATTGTTATGATCCCCACAAACGTTAATAAACTTCAAAGTTAATTAATTCGCAATAATAAAAAATGCACTGGAACTCTTTTACTTCTGACCCCCTCAATTCATTAAGCTTTTTACATTCTAAATAGAATATTGCTTTCTCTTTCTGGAAATTACAAATCCGATTAGCGGGGTGGATTAGTCCCCATATCACATATTTCAGATAAATCGATATCGATTTCACCACAGCGTGTGGATGCTCACTGAAAGACCGAGCTAAGAAGTTCTGTATAGTTTGCGATTTGAAACCAGAATTTCCGCTCTGTGCTCAACCAGCGGTAACATCACTCCACGGCTGTGGTTGATCCCCTCAATTATAATTGTCAAACGCACAAATTGTAAAAATTTATCCTATTTCAAAATTTAAAAAAATTTTTACGAATTTCAAGATTTTAGTGGATGAAACTCGTACTTTTTATTAGATAATTTGCAGGATGACAATATAAATATCCGCCAGAATTTTTTTAAAAATCTTTTAGGCAAAAAGAATATTATATTTTCGTCAATTATTATTGACGGAGACAGAAGTAAAATTGAGAGAAAACGTCGGGAAAATAAAAGTCATTTGGCGCTGAACTGCAACGAAGATAGACGTCCCTTGCGTTTCGATTGTGTTTTCCAAGTGTCAAAATTTGGACTTAATTTTGAATTAGTTTTCCCAAGAGAGTGATTCAAGGGTTAGAAGAGTTTTCCTGGAAAATTGGATTTTGGGTTCCCGTTTAGGGTGGTAGATCAAAAGTCGACCCAGGTGCATTTTTCAAACATCGTGGTTAATACTGGAAGTTATATGGTGTGAATAGCATCGTTATTGGTTATTGCGAGCCGGTTTTTCTCAATCATATTCTGAGATTAAGTTAGATGAGTCGAATTTCTGAATTGAATGATAATATTTGGTTTGGAAAGTGTCGAGGTTAAGATTGATAATCCAAATTTACGAGAGTGGAAAAAATAAAGAAAATGTACCCAAGGGTTGATTTTATTATAGTAAATTTTTCTTTCTTGTTTCTAGATGGCAGGTTAATTTGACATTTAAATATCTGCTTATAAGCACTCCAAAGGGATTGTTGGTTATAAACTGAGTTTTATTAGTTTAAATCCTATAATTGAGGTGTTGATTTTTTTAATTGTTTATACAAGAAAAATGCATTATTTTGCTTGATTAAAGTTTTTTTCTATTAAAAATAGTTTTTGATTGTGTGAACCCTTCACTCTCAAAGTGCTTTTGCTTATTTTATTTTTCAGACAAACTTTAAATAATTTCAAGTTCTTGAGCTAGCCGAGGTAACACAGAAAGTATTTTTGCTAATTGAAATTGATATTTTTCTCTCATTTATATTAATTTAAAAAAAATCCATTGGTGGAGTATGATAAATTATTTTTGTAAAAATTGTTTTACATCCGATAGATAGCTTGCTAGGCTTGTCTTTCAGATGTGATTGTACCCTGGTTTTTTATGTTAATGATGGCAATTCACTAACTCAAGATGACCACCGGCTTAACGTGCCTTTCGAACCACGGGGACTAGTTATAAGAAAGTTTTACCTTTCTTGGGATTCAAACCCGGTATCTTGCGATTGCAGCTGATTGCGTTGGTTGTAAGACAATGACCGTTTCTCCACGAGAGCTCGAGTATGACTAACACTTAGTTTATCTGTAATAACTCAAAAACTTATTAAATTATAATAATTGTATGGGTAAAGGTAGCTCCAGGGGACTCGAAAATACAAATTTTACGATTGAAACCTCAAACTTTTCTGAAAGAGTATATTTTAAATAAGAGAATTAACGGAAACGCAATGCCTTAAATGCACCTGTTTTTTCAAAAATCGAATTTAAAAAAGCTCGATTTTCACTGCAAATTTGAAGGTAAATCGCACGTGATCGGTGAATCAAGGCATTGTGTTGACGGTACGTGCGTTGCTATACATAAGAGTGTAGCTGTTGACAAATTTGTCAGTAACTCTTACGCTATGGTAGGAATGCGTTCTCCTTTTGTATTAATTAAAAATTTTAATTTAAAAATTTTAAATTATTTAAAAATTACTTCAGGAAAGGGTTACTTAAATTTAACGAACGGTAGTTACTTTTTCGCATGGATCCTACTCTTGCGAGGGTGGTTTTCATCAAAATTGACTCTCAGCACCCTTCGGGCGCTTAACTTAACTTAACTTAAAACGACAACTAATTTAAAAATATCCCTAGGCCCGTGGATTAAGGAAAAGGTGGATCTTTGAGGGGTGAAACTCGTGAGAGTGGATTTTTAACGTAGGGTAGTTGTGCAATGAAAAATCGGCTTTAAGCCATTTTTCCAGCATATGTACTATTCGGAAAGGTGGTTGTGCAAGGAAAAATCGACTTAAAGCACCCCTCGCTGCGCTCGGGCGCTTTAAGCCATTTTTCCCACACATTTAGGGTTGAAAACCATGATTTTCGTTCGGGGTGCACTGTTGCTGCATCCCAATGCAAGTGTCGCTTATGTTATCCTCGCTCTGCGCCAAGCTAAGACCAGTTGGAAGTGCACGTACTGTCAATAGAATGAATTGAATAAATTGATTCACCAATCCCGAGCGATTTACCTTCAATTTTGCAGTGAAAATCGAGCTTTTTTAAATTCGATTTTTGAAAAAACAGGTGCACTTAGGGCATTGCGTCTCCGCTTATTCTCTTATTTAAAATATACTCTTTCAGAATTCATCGAGATTTCAATCGTAAAATTTGTATTTTCGAATCCCCTGGAGCTACCTTGAACCTAATTGTATAACTAAAACATTTCAACCAAATAAATGTTTGCCTTTTTCTGCTTAACACTTTCGGCTTTTTCAACATTTTGGTATATCTTTCACCATTTTTGAGTTATTGCAGAAAAACTTGATTTAATCACACTCCGGCTCTTGTGGGACAAACTATAAAGCATAAAATGCATACATTTGTGTCATAAAAATTTATACCTTTGTTTTTCTTAAAAATTTAATTATTTAAACGCTAAATAAATTATATTTCTGACATTTTAACTACGTTTTAAGTCTTATTCTAACCCAAAAATAGCAATACATTTTTTTTAACTTAATTTAATTAATTTTTACGAAGAGTAAATAGAATTTTAGAATTACTAATTTGCTAAAAAAATACTACTAGTTATTAATTACATTTCGTCATAGCGAAATAAAACGACAAATTTATTATTAATTAAACTTTTACTTTGTCATTAACATTTACTCCTATCCCAGTTATTGTCGCCCAATTGACTGTCAGCCAAATAATTTCGCCCAAATGATACCGTCGTCCAAATTACAGTGATTCGGTTCTTATCTCAATTTTGTCTTAAAAAAATTAATGTTTATATTTATAATTTACACCCACGTCAATTTACGACGTATAAGTCATGACTAGAGATGAGATTTTTAGGTTTTTACCTTTTTTTTATTTTATGTCCTATTTTTATTTTATTGGTACCAAAATTCGTTTCATGAAAAACTACGTTATTTAAGCCCTATTTCTGTACCCTAGAGGTAAACAGTCGTATATCACATAATGTAAATTTGACAAAAATAGCAAAAATTATGTTAATCTGGCTGTTAAAACTAAAAGTTTTGTTATACATTAAAATGTATTTTAATTTACAGAATTTTGAATGTTGAATGGTTCACCAAGACTTCATCAAAAACATCACTATCACCTTCTACCTCTTAAAGCTGCGACGCCGAGTATCATAGTTCCACAACCCAACTAAGGTAATTTTTCACATCCAACTCCTTCTAATCGCTCTTAGTTTTCGGACCACTCACTGAAGAGTTCCTCCAGCACTTAACAAAAAATTACAAGACACCTACCACGAAATTGAACCTACGGTGAACCACCGGAGCAGCACAACAAAATGAGATACGTTCTTCAGATATAGTGTAACTTTTAAATCAGACACAGTGTAGCTAACATTTTGTTCTTTTATTTTATAGTGTTTTTCAGCTTCTACTTGTCAAAAGTAGTTAGCGTTTTTTTTTATATTTACTTCTTTGAACGTTCACTTCTGTGAACGTTCGTAAAGCCTGTGGTAAAGCTCTTGGCTCTTGCAGGTCTTTCTTTTTATCTTCTTTATCTCTTCCATCTTTTCCTCCTCATTTCATTTTGTTTCCCTTTTCAAGTCAGACTTCAAGATGACCACACGCGGGTCAGATATTCTCACTTAAATTTCCTAAAGTCACAAATCCCAATGTCAGATGAAGGAGGTAAGTAAGTTTCGCTCGTACTTCTCTGTGATGGTGATATTTATAAGTCAAGTCAGTCGTTCTTGCCTCTAATTTTGTGTTATGCAACCCAATTTGCATTAACAACATCAATTAATATTTTAAACAACTGAAACTATTCAATTACAATAAATACTTATGATGCTAATTATTAGATTCTGTTAAAAAAATTTTCATAATTTATTACCATCTATTCAATGACGGCGTAACCTAATATTGCGTAAAGGTTACAAACACAGCAAAGATGTGAATGGCGATGTCAATGTGGATATTATCGCGATGAGTATTGCGATCGATATGAAATCCACATCTTTACTATGTTTGTATCTTAATGTTGCTTATTTTATAAAATTAAAATATATTAATAGGTATATTTTTGGGTTATTAACTTGTGAAAATTATAAATAAAAAAAAATTTAAGCCAAAGTTGGGATATTTATATGCTCTATACTATAGCTAAAAGCAATATGCATTTGGTCACCAAACTACACTAAAAAAAATAGTATCAATTTGTATTACTGGTTATACTGTAAGTATAAATTTTACTAGCAAGATAAAGAACAAAAATTATTATAGTTTAATGTATTTATAATGTATAAATAATAAACTGAAAATTTAAATTAATATTTTGTTTTCATTCTACTGTCATTAATTATTACAGTAGTTCCGATAAGATTGCGATAGGAATCGTGAGGTCCACCAACTATGGTGAGGACTAAAATTTTTTAAAAAACTTTTTAGGACTAAGAAAATTTATATTAATTATATTTAATTTTGCAATGGTCGAAACCAAGCGCGAAACTTAAAAAATTAGAAAAATCTTAAAATCTAAAAATTTTATATTTATTTTGGTAAAATACATAAATTAAAACATAATTAAAAACCATAACTTTAAAAAGGTCGGAGTACCAAAAATGAAAAAAATTATATTGTGTCTATATATTTTTTTATTAAATGTGTTTATAAACTAAGTCTAATCATATTTAAAAGAATTTTTAGAAACCTCAGAATAACAGAAAAATTATAAAAACTTTATCATAGATGACAATATATTTGTATAAACCAGTAGATCACATGGAATTTTGGTAAAATTTTGGCACTTAAATCCTTTTAAAGGCATGGTCTTCATTTGCTTACTTTTTTAACCAAAAGAGTGGATCCAGCAACTTTTTCAAAGGGAGGAGGAATAAATTCTATGGATTGAAAAGAGAAATATAAAAATTGATAACCCCTCCATACGTTTTTCCAGTAATTTTAGCTTTTATGTTTAGTAAAATATTATAATTCTTAATTTTTTCAAAGAGGAGGCGATTGCTTTCTCTTATCCTCTTGATACTTCTTTTGTTTTTTAACAGCCTTTTGATTTATTTGTAAAAGTTCTACCGCGCCGCAGAAGTGTTATATTCTCTCGTCAAAAATGTTTTCCGTATTACCAGGAACAAATTATTAATAACAAAATTATTAAATCAAGCTACGAGTTTTTGGTTTTTGATTATATAAAAAAAAATTATAATATTTTTACATTATTCGCGAGTTTGTGTAAAAAATATTTTAAATTTATGGAAGTAAAATTGCCTTTACAATAAAATATTTAGCAACGTTGTCACGTCTAACCTCGCGGAAGAGAAGGATAGATGTTCGCATGGTAACAAGCGAAAGATTAAATCGAAACGTAGCGCCGACAACACCGGCAAAATAGTTGATAGGTTCTCGACGCCATAAGTGAAATAGAGAAGTTGTTCTTTAAAAAGTTAATGTGAATATTTAAAAATGTTTTACGAATGTAAGTCTGCGCATTTTTGGGAAATCCTAATTATTTGCTTTTTTTATGTTTGCCTGAAAAGCTTTGCTGCGAGTTTTACTTTTTGGCGGTGCTTACATTTGCTCCCCCAAGCTGTTTTCTGTAAGCGTAAACAATACACGCAAGCTTTTTAATTTCGCTCTAATTGACTTAATATTAATGCGATACTTTGTATTTGGCGAATTTAGCGATTTTTATGATTGAATTGCCGTACTTTGCATGTTTTGAAAGTATTTGAGCAAAATTTACGATTTGCCCTTGAAGGTTTTGCTGTCATTGCTGATGTTACGGTTACAAAGTCAATTAAATTGTATTTTTTTAAATTTCAGGTTAATGAAAGATGAGTTCGGCTTTGAAACCAGTTCTAACTCCATCTGGAGCACAAAATTCGTCTGTTCCACCTCAGATGAATAAGCCCATGCATCCGCAGGGTGCATCTACAACCTATGGCCAGTCGATGTCGCACCTACCACAAAACCTTGTCAATATACCACACAATCCACCCAATTCCGCCAATTTACATAATCCTGTACACTCTGTTTCAAATCACAACACAAATCATTACTCATTAAATGTACCTAATGCTTCTCAACATTACACCACCGTTAGTGGGGTTACACCTAACTCGAATGCAAATCAAACTACCAGCCCTTCAAAAAATTCTACATTTAATAACCCCACTTTTCAGCAAAACATTGGGAATTCATACAAAACTCCAACCGTAACAACTCCTCCACCGCCACCGCTGCCACTACCAGCTCAATCCCCAACAACAAATTTACCATCTTCTCAACCTCCCCAAAGTGTTTCTCCTTCAACGACGACGACAACAACAACAACAGATACAACGACTGTCGACAAACCTCAATCTAATGGCACTCAGGAACCAAACGACTCAAATAATTCGGAAGTACCCCAAAATTACAGCATGAGTCAAACTGTTAAAGAGAAAGTTGAGCCTCCTCCCCAGTGCACTGTTGCTACACCATCGCCAGAAAAAAGTAAAGAATCGAAAGATGAAGTTGTTGCTACTCCCACGGTAATATCAAGTGCAACTGAACAACCGAAGACCAATATAGATGTAAATAAATCGCCGCCGGAGGTAATTAATTCGTCGTCATCGCCTGATAAAAGTACCTGTACGCCAACAGGTAGTAGCACAGGTTCAGTGAATAATGTTACTACTGAATCGTTATCCACTGTTACAACTGCAACTGCCACCACTGCAACTACCGTTAACTCTCCAACTGTTTCACCCACACAAGCTAATCAACCAACTCCAACTTCTAGCCTCCCCACTGAATCAGCAACAACAACACAAGAAACTGCAAGTCCACCAACGACCACAGCTACAAAGCCAAAAGAACAGGTGAATTTTTATAATAAATTTTGAACTTATTCTTCATGAAAAATAGTAAAAATGCTTCTTTTCACTTTTGTGTAAGGAAGTCAACATTAATTATATCTTGCTGATGATCTTTAAAATTAACTTAAAACGTTTGAAATTTTGCTACTATATATAATTCGCGTTTTACATTACCGTTGGTGGCGCCACCGTCAATAACAACATTACGTCTTTCAGTAGTTCTAATTATTTCGTGTGGTGGCGTTTTGTTAATGTAAACAAAAGAAAATGTTTGTTTATGGTGTTTATGTTGGTATGTACTATACGTTACAAACGAGTTTGAAATTATTCCGCGTGGAGACGTTTTGTTAATGTAAAACGCGAATACCTTTGAAATATGGCTGTAATTTATATCATTTGGTTTAATTTTAACTTGTCTCAATATACAGCAGGGTTTTGAAAATTTTTCCCTTGTAATTTACTTAACTTCCGTCTTACACTCAACTTTTACTTGATTAAATAATAGAAGAGGGGGCTGATCTACTCTTCTATGTTTATATGGAGGTGCGTTACTGTGAAGTAGTGATAACCTTGCTCGCCAGGTGGTGCAGAAATACCATCTGGCAAATTAAGTTACAAAACTAGGTGATCCCTCTATGTATATATCCTATTTGCTATACCTATGTATCACTTATTTTGTAAGGTGTACTTTTGTCATCGTAATTAATAAATGTTATTTGATTTAATTGTCTCAGTAATCAGAATATTTTTGACAATTTTCTCTTGCAAGTCTTTAAACTTTTGTTTCAAAAATGGAAAATGCAATACACATTTATATGTGTGTTTTTTTCCTTGCTAAATAGATTTTGTTACTAATTTTCTCTTTCATTTGTAGATGACGCTACTGATTTGGGGTTACTATTTTTTCAAAATTAATAAATAAACTCGATATTTAAATAGAAATTTAAAAAAAACTTTTATTTCATGCTCCACCCTGCATACATCATTAAAAGAAATATCAGTTTTCTCAATTTTTTGCTTATTTTTTAGAATTTTTGATAAACAAAATATTTATAATATAACAAAATATAAAATCAAAATTTTGCTGCAAGTGGAAGCTGTGTACCAAATTGCTGAGGACGCCGGACAACGCACAAACCAAGTTCAATAAAAGCTTTTATGAAATAGTAATCCCAAATAAATAGCGCCATCTGCGAATGGAGGAAAAATTAATAACTCCATTTATTTACCGGGGAAAAAAGGATACATATAAATAGTCAAGTGCAGTTTTTTTGAATTTCTTATACTAAAAAATAAAAAGTTTACCTTTTGAAATCTTTCGCTAATTTTTTTTTTTAAGGGTTGCAATCTCTTTATTAACTGGAAAATATTCCGAAGTTAATGGAATTTTGAGAGGCTGTTTGGGGGTACTCTAAGATGCTTATCCTAAGTTTTTGACTTTAAAGACCCTGTGCTAACTTGGGGGGGGGGGGCAAAAACCTCAAAATTGTTGGACTTTTTTTTAGTTTTTTGCTTAATTTTGTAAACTGAGCATATTTTAGGTATCATAGTTTATTATAAAGTTATAGAGTAGTGGATTTGCTAAAATTTGGTTAGTAAATACCCAATATTAACCGAGTTACAGCCAATCAAAGTTAAACAAAAGGTCTGTTTGGTATGCTACACCGAACTACTCCGAGTAAGTTAGTGTAAAAAGTTGCAAAAATTGATTGGTGTAAAAAGTGGGTTAGTGATTTTATACCAATCAATTTTTAGTTAGTGTAGCACTAACACTGCGATACCAAACAAAGCTAATAAAGTTTCTCAAAATGTAAAAAAATAGAGAAAAAACGAAGGTTTTGCCCTTATAACTATTTATTACCATGATTTCCATGTTAAGCTCGTTTTAGGCTACACCAAATATTGAATGAAATCTTGACTAAGTTTTAAAACAATATAAATTGTGTAGTATCAAACAGCAAATTGCTTCAAAAATTGTTTTGCTTTGGTAAATTGTGTGAAAAATAGAACATGTTTTATTTTGAAACAATTTCTTGAGCAATCTGTCAAACTCAGGCATGCGTGCGTAGATTGTTTCGGTTGATTCATCATTTCTATGATTTATCAGCAGTTCATCACTTCATCAGTTTCATGGTTCAGATCCTTCATATTTTATTATACACTCGTCGCCAACATTAGTTCTTGTATTTTAATGATTGTATTGTATTACTGTTATCACACATCAAACTAATAATAATAACATAACCTCCATGATATATATTAATTTCTAGCGAACTGCGCAGAATCGTAAAAGAAATATTGTTTCAAAAATTTTACAGTGTCATACAGGTTGATATCGGAAACAAAGCAACTTCTTGTTCAACATATTGCACAATTTATTGTTTCAAATCTTGTTCAATATTTAGTGTAGTCTAAAACGAGTTATGTTAATCACTCATCAATATGAACATCTTGGAACATCTATGACTATTCTCTCCCCTCTCCCAAACATGAAGATTCTTCATATTAATTGCCATTTCTTAAATTAAAGTGAGGGATCTTCACGTTTAGTGGAATGAGAGGGGGGAGAGTGGTCATAGGTGTTTCAAGATGTGTATATTAATGAGTGATTAACATAATTAACATGTAAATGATGGTAATAATTAGTTATAGGGGCAAAACCTTCGTTTTTCAGCCTTTTTATACATTTTGAGAAATTTTGTCTAACCTTGATCGGCTGTATCTCGGTTAATATTGGGTCTAAAAATTTGATTTACTAACCAAATTTTAGCAAATATAATACTCTACAACTTTGAAAAGATCTATGGTACTAAAATATACTTATTTTACGAGATATAAGTAAAAAACTGAAAAATGTCAAAATATTTTGAGCTTTCTGCTCCCTCCTTAGTTAGCACAGGGTCATCGAGGTCAAAAACTTAGGATTTACATCCTTGTACCCCCAAAAAACCTGTCAACATTCCATTAACTTCGGAATATTCACATGATCATCGTTTTTATAAAAATTTATAAAATTTGTTAAACTTTGATTTTTTATAAATTTACGGATTTTTAAAACAGCGGTAATTTTTAATAGCTAATTGCACTGGACTAAAAGTAAAAGAGTCTGATAAGTGATAAGTATTTCAATGCCTCTTGGAATTTTGTGGTCGCCATGTTTTTTTACAAAGTTTGTTATGTAAATAGACGGTCATGTGAAAATTTCAGCATTTAAATTTAATTTTCATTGACTTTAGAAGAAAAACACAGTTTTCTTAAGCTTAAATTACATTATACTTTTTTTGTATATTTCCATACTAGAAACTAGTTCCGAGTTAGATCCGAGTTTTATTCGATTTTCTTTCGATTTTTTATTTCATTTGCTTTAGCTTTGGCGCCAATAGGGACGACAAAATCACCACTTATCACCAACCCACTGCAAAATAAAGTAAAAATCTAGTGTTGTGTATTGTTTATGTTCTGAGGTTAAGTGTGTTGAAAATGAGCAAAATGGAAAAACTTGAAAAAATTAACAAAATTGTTAAAATTATAAAAGTAGTGGAACAATTAAGGCACGGGTTATGCACGAGGTTATTTTTTTTGTTATATTTCGATGTTGGCACTACCTAACTTCGTCCGATCTCGGATCAAAAAATCGGACGAAACGTATATTTCTGTACTAGAAAGTGAGACGAAACTTGAACGAAGTTTTCTGAATTACATTATACTTTTTTCGTATATTTCATCTCGGACGTATCTAAAGTCGATCCGTTTTACAGCTGCAGGGAACAATAACAAATACACGCGGCTGGGGGAGCCATTTATGGGGAAGAGCTTCACAGTGTACATATGGAGCAGGGACTAATCTAGGTTGTCCTGTATTATTATTGTACAATTATATGCATCTAATAAACTTGCACTGAAAAATTGCAAGTACGGACTGTGTATGGGGTTGTCTTGACCTTGCGAGCATCCAATCATAATACCGCAAAGTAACCAGCATAATAAAATCACGTGCTTATCACGCACTGATCATTGTTTACATCCGCTGCAGCTCAAAAGCGGATAGACTTTAGTACTAGAATCTAGTATGGAAATATACGAAAAAAGTATAATGTAATTCAAGCTTTACATTTCTTCTATCTAAAGATAGCTTAGCAGGGAAAGTCTTTGATTTATTACCAATTGTTGCTAATATTAACACAGTTAAAGCACCATCTATTTTCAAAATTCATAATTTTTGAAGGTGTGCGAACGGAATTTTGAAATCCTTTTTTAATTTGTAGGAATTCCAGAGCAGAATTATCCCACATTTTTTTAGAGTAGTTGGCCCATGTGGGGAGTGGTTCAAAAATGTTCTCAGTGGCGGAAAAGGGTGCAAAATCGGATTTATTTTTATTGTTTATATTGCCCTTCTCTAGACAAATTTGTACGGGCGCCTATGGTTATTGTTATTAATCCAATTGTACCTCATACTTAGGAAGTACACATAATTTTTTATTTACATATTTTTTAAAAGAAACTCGCCAGAACTTCTTTTTATGGCTTTTCAGAATGAAAGTTTTGATTGTCAATGTTTAATTTTTGAACTTGAAATATTTTGCTTTACTTGCAAGTCGTTTCTTAATTTTTACAACCTGGTAGGGTTTTCTGCTAATACATCTTCACCTTCTACAAAACTGTAGAATAGAATTTCTCCCCACCTAATGTTAGTGGTGTCTGAAGCAAGTGCTTGTTTTCTATTTCTTATCCAACTGGCATTCAATAGGCTTCATAATAATGTACGTTTCTAAACGTTGAGTGAGAGAGAAAGGTCATAAAATTTATAAAATATTTTACTCGACATGTGAATATGGATCTTTGCATAGTGAGTTTTTATTATGTAGAAGATTTAAGTTAAAATTTAAGTACCCTCTCAGTCTTTTCCAAAACGTATGAAATATCTTTTTCATTTTGTAGGCAAGTCAAAAATCACCTGTGAAATTGGCCACAACTCCAAGAACGCCCACACGAAAACCCAAGAGTCCAAAATTGGAAACATCGGATTCCCCGAAAACCCCAAAGAATGCTACCGAAGGAAAAGCTGTTAACCAGAAATCTCCAAGTTCAACAGGAAAGGCAAAAAGAAATCGCATAAAAACTCAACCCTATCAGTGCCCACTGCCAGAGGTCGAACTGATATCAAAAATTAGTGTGACCACTCCTAAAAGCAAAAACAGCGAAGACAAACTGATTATTTTTTACAAGTTAGTAAATCTTACAGATGGTCAAGTTTCAATTTCTAATTTTTTTAATAAACAGGAACGAATTCTTGGCTGTTAGAAATTCAGAAGGAGGTTTTTACATCTGTCAAGCCGTACAAAACATTTACAAAAGTTCACCGAGGATACGAATTCGGTGGTTATCACAAGACAAAACTGACAAGGAAGCATATTCACCTGATTTTTACGATTATACCGGTGAGATTTACTTTTTTTTTATTATTTATTTAGGTACTTGTTACATCTAACTTGTTACAAGTAACAACTTATTCTGGCCGTCTCGTTTGGTCCTCCAGGTTGGGGGTTCTACCGACGGGCTGGCTCCTCGTCGTAGGTAAAAAATGTAAAATGCTAAA
Organism: Rhagonycha fulva; assembly: GCA_905340355.1. Lineage (NCBI taxonomy): Eukaryota > Metazoa > Arthropoda > Insecta > Coleoptera > Cantharidae > Rhagonycha > Rhagonycha fulva. Next base: position 38,292,758 of record HG996556.1, read on the forward strand.
AAACCAAGCACCAATTTGCAAATTTGGTAGTTTGGTATCGGACAACGTCGCAAGACGTTTAAAACCGACTATATATATATATACTTGTTACATCTGTATTCTACCCCACAAGTTCTCTTAAATTTAAGAAATATTTTCAACAGTACTTCTACAATAAAATTTGTTCTAATTAAAATTTATCAGTATCACTTTGTTTTTCACTTATTTATCTTTATCATTTCATTTTTATAAACATTTTGATAACAATAGTTTGCTAATATTATTTACACTTTGGTTGTAAATAATAATTGTTTTATCGGTGATTCAGAAATACCAAGAGAAATACCTGTGATAGAATTCGAAAAATTATTCATTCAAGGTTACATAAACTGCTAATGGGTTTAATTCGCACTGGTACATAACGGTTATTAGGGGGACTTACAATTTACTGTGGAATCTGAAGCACGGCATCATTTTAAGCTGATCACTTGTCATGAAGGGCTGTACTAGATTACAGTGCTTGAGATGCAGTTATTTATGTTTCCTGACAAAGAGAGAGGATGGGTGGAATCTTGTAAATATGCAATAGTGTTTCATTGCAATTTGTTATGTTCTTCCACTATTACTATGTAAAATTTGTAACAAAAGTTTTGTTATTTTATAGATTTTGATTGCATTTTGACCAATTTAAATTTGAGTCGTATGGATAAAGGAAAATATAGGTTACCTGCCAACGAAAGAATACGAACTGATAGCATCCTTAAGAGAGCATTAGCAGTCGAACAAGGTGATGCCACTCCACCATCTTTAACCGAAGAACATCCCGATGGTTGTAAGAAACCTACACTTGTCAAGTTAACTTATTTTATTAACGCATTTTTTCCAACAGTGGATTTATCTTTGTACAAAGAAGAGAGCCAGCTGAAGAAACGAAAATCTTTGAAGCGTAAGTCGACATCCTCATTAAAATCATCACCGTCGTCTTCGAGCAGTGGTTCAAAGTCACCCGATCAAGCTAAGGTTCGAAAAATTGCAACAAAATCTAAATCGCCGCCGGTGAAGAAGTCGACAGTTCTGAAGAGAGCTCTGTCTGCAAAAACAAAAAAATTCCCTGCAAGTACGCGTGCGGAACGCGCATCTAAGAGAAAACTGGAAGTGACGGCCGTTTCTCCTAAAACTAGTCCAGTGATGGATCATAAAAAAGCTAAAGTTTTAGCTAAAGTTGCGAGAAGAGCTGTTGTAGCACCTCCTAAAGTTCAAGCACCTCCAAAACCAAGTAAGTACTAATCTCGATTTGAAAATGAGTGTTTTTGAATGTTTTGTTTTAAGTTTCAAAAGCAAATAAACAAGTGGCTTCTACTTCTAAGAAAAGTATTCCAGTCACAAAAAAGGAAAAAGCAGTGGCGATAATTCGCAAATCAAAAAGAGGTAAAAAATAAAAGTGTGCAGTTTAATAAGGTGTATAATTTGTTTTGATTTACACAAAAAGTTTTGTAAAAGTAATTAATTTTTTTGTTGAAAAATATAATATTTTGAGAATAACAAGAAAGAAATGCAAAATATGCGTTTAAAAGTTGCTTTACGTATCACTTGAATTTTGCAAAATGAAATTTGGATTATCAGTATTTAGGTTTTGAATTGTAATTAGTAGTTGAGATACCTATAATGTTAAAATGAAAATTGTGCAAGTGAGTGGCACCCGGTATAATACAGTGTTGCAATTTTAGTTTATGTATTTTGTGGATGTTTTTTAAAAACACTAATATAGCGAGCTCTCAGGGCAAGTGGCATTTAGTTTATGAACAATTTGGTTCAAAAAAATTAAGAAACAAATAAACTAAAGTAATATTTTGTAGGAAATTGTAGGTCTTTAAATGTTTTTAATTTTAAATGGGTTATTTATTTTTGTGTTTGGATATACTAGTGTTTTTAAAATGATCACTTTTATAAGATAAATTTAATTTTTTATAAATATTATATATATATAATAGCACTAGAATATGTAGTATGTTTAGTTCTTGACTTTGTAATTATATTTTTATTCAACTTTATGTCGTTTTAAAATATTGTGTAAGTGAACAATTTTAAAAGTTAACTCGACCTATTGGATTAATGTTTATGTTCTGAAATTGATAATGATTATAATGAATTGGAAAGACCAACTTTTAACATAATAAATACACAGCACAAAACCATTACAAGTTATCATACTTAGATTGTAGTCATTGTATGTTCAATTGTTTGTGCTTGTCAGTTACGTGGTTATAAGGATGTGAAATTTAAATTTTTGTTCAATGTCAAAAATTTGATCTGATTTCCTTTAGATATATTTTAATTTATAATATAAATGGTTTTGAATAAAATGTATTTATGAATTTTAATAACTTTTTTTTTAACTATTAAATTAGTATACCTAACTATAATTTTACGAATCTTTTTTTAATTTCTTGCCACAAAAGAGTAAATTAACTACGTTAATGTGTAATCTTACATAATCTAATTTTCAGCACTTAAGAATTAGCCAATAAAAGAATCAATCTTGTAGACCACTAGAATCTTGTTAATCTTAAAAAAAAATTCATGATTGTTTTTAAACCTTATTTCATGAGACCCTCACATATATTTGCTCCGAGCAACATGCGTGTTGATCATCGCGCCGGCGCCGTGTTCAATCAGGACCTTAGTGTTTGGCACCACCTGTTGCTAATCCCTGTCGAGATTATTTTATTCAACGGTGGAACAATGCAATATTTAGCTGTCTTCTAAATTGTGGAACATATCGCTTCCAAATACAGATTTTTTTTAATTGAATCTATATATATATGTACATATCTATTAATTAACAATAAATTTAATTAATTATTTATTAATTTATTTACGAAATAATCTCAGGAAAGTGACAGGGCAGGACTACATTTAGATAATTTCAAAAATGTACACTTTAAAGCTAACCTGTTCACGGAGTGGGGGGGGGGGCAGAACTGGAGACAAAATTTTGGATTTAAAGTTGTCTAGATATGGTCTAGATAAGAGATGGGCAAACTTTAGGGGCCAAAAAAACTTAAAAATTTTTACGGGGGCAAGAAGTCCAAAAAAATTACATCTTGTTTCAAATTCTATACACACTGCTAGTTTAGAATGGACTTTGGCGGTTCGGATTAAAACTCTTTGGGGGCTGGAGATGGCCCGCGGGCCGCACTTTGCTCATACCTGGTCTAGATCGTTTGTGTTTTTTTGCTTTTCTTCTTGAACTACTTGGCTGTAGGAAAGCTGAGGAATGTGCGGAAGCGCAGATTCTACTACTGTGTGTGTCGTTTTTTTGATTGAATTAACGCGTTGTTGAGTTGGGTTTTGATCTACTTGGGATTGTTGTTTTAGTCGTAGTAGTGGATATTTTTTGGCTCTCAATTCTTTGTAGATTGTACACCCTTTATAGTTAGCCGTGTGCTCTCCTGCGCAGAGAGCATATTAAGTAGCTTTAGTTTCTCTGATTTTAGTACATTGCTGGGTGAGATGTAATTTACCACATTTAACACAACGAGGCTGGCGATTACAGTATTTTTTTTGTGTTACCATAATTCTGGCAACGAGTACATTGAGGTATCTCACGTCTCTTATACTACTTGCCATTGCGTTGTAGGACTTGAATTTGATAGATGTCTTTGTTGATTTCTTTTGGTTCTAATTCAATGTGAAATAGCGGGGTTGATCTTTTGTCTTTTATTATGTTACTTATTTCGACGACAAGGTCTCACCATTTCCTCCTTTAGTTATCTTAGATTTAATTTGCTAACGTTTTTTTATCTGTATCATGGACTTAGACGGAGTTGCGGGTCATATCCTTCTAAGTCCATGTTATTTGAATCAAATTAGTTATTGTTCTTAATTTTGTTAACACTAAGTTTAAGTGTTTTTAATACTTTTTAATCTTCCCAAAATAATATGCTTAGGTACTAAAAGAATGTACCTAGTCACTTTTAACAAATTATTGTAAACTGGGCATCTTGCTCTTAGGAGAAATCTAAAATAAACTACATCGGTCAGATGAAGCAGTAATTGGATCTAAATAGATGGTGTCTGCAGAAGAGGAACTCATAAATGATTTAAAAGGAGGGGGTGGTTAGATAGTGCGTGGTACAATCAAAGGTACGACATTGAAGACGAAAATATTGCGAGTGCATTGCGTCATCATTGTCATATTCTGATGGGTTTGCTTTAAGAAGGTTAAATAGGATATTTCCGTAAAATAAAAAAAAACCTTGTGTAGACACTTTCAACGCAAATCTTAAACTGCTAAAGAAGTAAAAAAAAATATTATTATAGTAAAATAAAGTGAATTCTTATTCATGTTTAAAAATATATTTATTGAAAAGAACATCAAGCAAGCTAACTTAATTTTTACAAACTACCAAATTTTACATTTTTGACTAGGATTCATATAGGAATCCAATGGACAATTGAAATCCTTAGCAAAATTCTCAGAATTCTTCAAAGGTCCGATAACCCTAAAATTAGCTGGCGAATGGGCGTCCGCCTGAATTTGGAGTTTTAGATGCGCTTTTCTCTGTTTCATACACCATAAATTAGCTGCTGAAATCCAGAACAATTGTTTTGGCGTATAATCAAGTCCAGGAAGACGAGCTTCTTCGCCGTTACGTTCAATCCATTTTTCGTATGCTAAATAAGCTTTTTTGATTCCACCATTATCGGCAATATTTTCTCCTTGAGTATTTATACCATTGAGCTGTCAATTTTTGTTATCTTATAAAGCTGTTAATCGATTTTTATCTATACTTACGTGCATTTCAACTGCGGAAACAGTAAAATTACTATACTGATCAATAAAGCATTGGGCCTTTTCCATAAACAATTTTTTTGTTTCTTCTCCCCACCATTCCGACAATAGGCCATTTTTATCAAATTGTCTTCCCATATCATCAAATCCATGGGTAATTTCGTGCCCAATGACATAACCTATGGATCCATAGTTCATGTAATTCGGTCTGTCGTGATTGAAAAATGTCCCTTGGAGAATCCCAGCTGGTAATACTGAAATAAGATTAATTTGATATTGAATTTTTTTCATATAATTAACAATACTCAGGACAGACTTGCTTTACTTTGCAGCATTTTTAAAAATTTAATTTTTTTAATATAATTTATTTCCTTTAATAACTGAAAAAAATAATTCCAAAAATGACAAATTAATTCTAAAATGTGCTGCGGAATTAGGAACACTGAGAAATAACAAAAGTCTACCAGATAAGATGATACTCACAAATAGTATTAGCCTGTGGTGAGTAAAAAGCATTAACATTCATTGAATTAGCAGTTGCAGGCCAAGTAGAAGTTTTATGTTCAATGAAGCTGTTTATTTTTAATATTGACTCCAGATAATTATGAGACGAAAAGTTTAACTGAAACATTACAGTGATAAATGTGGTATCTACATATCGTAATTTAATATGAATACTTTAGCATAATATTGTTCAATGTACCAGTCAAATGATAATATCGTAGGGTACCCTACAAGTGCTTTCATTGCAACTTCCTTTTCTAAAGCTTTAGCTTTCGTTTCTTTGTCCATCCATTCAATGTCATTTAACACATCGTTAAATGTATCTCTGACATCTTTAACCAACTCCTCTACATTTCGTTTAGCTGCAGCGCTAAAATATTTGCGGACATACAACGCACTTGTGGCAAGGCCCATTCTGAAAAAATATATAAATCTGAAATTTTGATCTAACTTATGAACGACACGTACCCCCAATTAACAGTGTTAACGCACTCCATCCATCTCGGAAGCATAGTTTTGGCTCCTAAAGTTATTTCTGCATATCTGTGTTGTGCCTTTTTAAACTTCCTTGGTAAATATTTTACCGATTCAGTTACAACACGACGAATAAGGTGGTTATGCAGAACTCTGTTAAAATAAAGACATGACTAGAACATATTAGCGCAAACCAAAATGTTTACCTTTGTGAGGTACGATTTAATAAAGGTATTAAATTAGTTAAATAAGTAGGAACTTCGACATTCACAAAATCATCCAAAGTAACTCCGACATCTTGTTTCTTGTTTAATGCATTATTAATATATTCAACCCAGGGAATACCACCAAAGTTTTCTTCTAATTCTCGTATTGTCATTTGATGTATACTTAAAGAAATGTTCCGCATTTCTTCTCGTGGTACAATTATCTTTTTATAAAAGGAAATAGTCAGTGATAAACAAATTTTAGAAATGATGCTTTCTTACCTTGGCAAATTCTATTTCAAAATCAATGACTTCTTTGAATTCAGTTAGCGCTGTATCTTTATTGGCTCCTAACAGCACAGCAATTTCTACAATATAATCATAGTAGGCTTGGATTACTTCGTTTTGTAATCCTTTCAGTAAAGTTTCTCGTTCTAGTTCTAATTGGCCTTGACTTATCTGAAAAAATAAAAACAAAGTAGTAGAAGTATAAGACATTATAATAATATTAATTATTACTCTTATCATACGCTGCGAAGAATTTCGTACGTTTGTTCCCTCAAATATAGGCAACATATTACGAACAGAATAGCCTTCATTCTGAATATTATAAGTAGTTGTTTTCCAATCAAAGTTTTCTTCTTTCCATTTAGAACCTTCAACTAAAGGCCAGCCACCCAAACGCGTTAGAATCGATTGTATAGGTGTAATCCCATTTTCTTCGATTGTTTTTGTATCATAACACAAATTATAAAGAGTTTTTGCCATAGCAAAAGGACGTGCTTCAGCATCTGTGATGGGCTCCTCAAGCATATGTTTTATTTGACGCATTACATCGTTATTAATTAAGGAGTATCCAGTTATGAACGGTTGATCGTCAGGTATAACGTGATGTTTTGGAAAATTTCCACAAGCGAAGTCATAAAAGTTGTCACATGGATTTACAGATTGATTCATATTTTTTAATATAGCTGAAGCACTGTGGATGCATTGAGGTGTAGTGCATGTGAAATACGATTTGACTTCTGAACATCTAAAAAATCCATTTTAAATATTTTAAATTGATTTCTGAAGTCACTTTTTACTGGATTTGTAGGCCACAGAAATCGCATTCGGCTCATTCTGGAAGTTGCTTAATCTAGTAAAAGGCAACTTTTCGGGCTTAAACATACGATTAATGTTGGACCATTTGGTTTGACATTATCTACTCATAAATAATTAACTTACTTTGCTGCATCTTCTTCTTCTATTGCTAGTGCATTAATTTGTAAAATACTAATAGTAAAAAAACATATAAGGCAAATTGAAAACTTTGCCATATTTACATTACATATTATTAGAACAGCTGCTAGGTACTACTTCAATAATGAAATACGATTTTTATTAAACTTATTATAAGTAGCAAAATTATTATAAAATCAGTGTAATATAAAAAATTGCTTATTATTTCATAATTTGTATTCTGATTAGTCTAACGAGATTAAAATAAATAAATTTTAATTATGTTGAAAACTAATAATTATGAGAACAAAATCAATATATTATTGATGTAAAAAGAAATGTTTTTTAAACAACATTTTAATTGTTCGTTAAAAGATCCCGGTGTAAATTTTTAATTAAGTAGATCCGATGTAATAAATTAACTTACATTAGACTTAATAAATATTAAAAACTCTTTGAAAAAATTGGGGGTTATCGCTTTTTTTTTAGAATAATTATTATCGTGTTTTTAATATCTGTATTTGAATTATTTAATGTACCTATTGTGTAATAATAATTAGCAGTCAAAATATTTTATCATACAAATAAATATTTTGGTGGAGAATATTACCGTAAACCAGGAAGATAGTATGTGATTTTATGTTTTGTTCGTTAGATCTGCTGAATAACAGAAATAATTCATACAGCAAATTAGTCAAGTTTTTCGTTGAGGGGGGGGGGGAACTTATGTTTTTTAAAGGCAAAAGCGTACGTAAGATAGCTTAACATAGATTCTGAACCACGAGAATAGAGAAAAAGCGAGAAAACTTTGGTGGCTAATTTTAATTTTGGGGCCTATGCTTCCTCCCATGCATACAACTTGGTAACAAAAAATACATAAAAATTTTTTAATTATTGCACAATGAAAAATTTCGCTCAATGCATGTCACCCAGTGAAAATGAAGCTTATCACCCAACATTTTAAATTATTGTCATCTTGCGTTTTTGAATAAATGGATAATACAATGCGTTTGCATCCCCTGTACTTTTGAATCTATAATTAAAAATTTTTAAAGAAAAAGAGATATACTTTTAGCGTAAATTTTGTTTCCAAGTTGGTTCTTATTTATAAAAGAACTGCATCAACTCCGCAGGGCGCAGTAGTGTAAGTCGTTGGTTTGTTGAGAAGAATGAAAGGTTCGATCGGTGAAAGTATAATAAATTATTTAGATTGCTTAAGAGACGAGTATAAAAATTCATACACTACTGCTCTGCTTCTTATGGAAGAAAGCGATGAACCTTAAGATTTTTGTACAAAATGTTTTTTTTTGTTTTTTGTTTAAATAAGTAGCAGAAGATATTGAACATTAAAGTTCTGCTTACATGTGCATGAGGAGCAATTGTTGGTTGGAAACTGTATTTCTCGATTTAAACATTATAAACAAAAGTGTTGAATTATTTTATAGTAATAATACACACTAATTTATTATTTTTCTTAGTTAAAGTTACATAGGTACAGTTTTAAGAATCTTTTTATAGTGTGGAGGATTCATGCTCATTGTGTATTACAGAATCTCCAGAGCTAGCAGAGGTAAACAAAAATTTAACTTTGCTACTCAAAATTGGATTTTGCCTAATTATTTTTATTAAATTTTACATAATCTTGGTAGCAGAGTACAATTAACATGAATCGTGCAAGAATGCACTTTTTTTTGATAAGTATAATACGGTTAAACAAAATCTTGAAAATCTTTTAATAATGTTGTATTTGGGAACTTACTTTGTATTTACGCACTTATCTTCTAATTAACGACTACTTAATCATTTTTTTATTCTGTTTTTATATCATTTTGAAAGTGCTCAAACAAATGTTTTTAAATTTTTTATATAAAAGTACAACATCTTAGGAATATTATGTGAAATTTTCAAATCAATCGGGGTAAAACTTGCAAAGATACAAGCCATTAACAGTAACAATTTGTCATTTTTCTACGAAAGTATCGTATAATTTTTCTTCGAAGGTGGTGCTGACGCGATGTTTACATTATGTCCGTTGCATATTATAATTATTTGCACTTATACCTTCAAAGAAAGATTATTCTGTTTTTTATAGCTGCAATTCATATCAGCAGTGCACTAGTGCAGTCTGAAATGCTGAATAGTGCGGTTGTACGCTTTTGACTATAGAAGTATTAATTTTAACAAAATGAGTATCAAAAAATCAACAAGGCAAGATCGAGATAGTTATTACGTTGATAAATCAAGACCAAAAAAAAGAAAACAATCTTTCATAGATAGAAAGCAGAGCATAGAAAATATTTCTATCTTTGATGTGTTTTATACTGGGGATGTCAATAGCGCTATAAATTTGCAGGTTGTAGTACAAACTTGTGTCAATCTATCAATAGCAATTTTCTACAATACTACAATGAATTTAGAAGAAGAGATTTTGTTGTCATCATCGGCAGCAAAATTATATTTACTGAAAAAACTTCGAGCTAAACGTCGGTATGTAGCTCATCCATTAAATGTAAAACGCTACCAACTTGGAAAATTTCATCATTTATTTGATGACTTAAGAAATGATCTTGAAAAATTTTTTTTAATACTTTGCGAAAAATAAAACTGCGTTAGGCGAATTTTCTCTTAAAAATACGTAAGAATCCGTCGAAAAAGCTATAGTTTTCCAATATTTTTATCCAGCTATTATTATTGCGTCCATACATTGTCATTTTACATTGATTATTGCGTCCATTACTTTATTGCGTCCGTATGTCGGACGCAATAACAACAAGCTTGGTTTTTAAGGTTTCTTGCAAACATAATCCAGGTATTACTGCGTCCCTTTCTTTAGTGTTTTAATGTGGTATAATGCCTCAACGAATTTTAACTCCATCTATTATGATAACCCAGATTCAAGAAGATTTAAAAATTTAAGTGGAAGCAATAATGTTACTAATTCGTACAAAAGAATAATATTTTAGTTCAGCAAAATTCCAGTAGAGGCGTAAAATATATTCGCGAATACGTATATCATTGCGAAATAAGTGTGCATTTCAGAAATAATAATGCGTCCCAGATTGGCAACGCTGTATCTATGTGGAATGTGCTTTAGTTAACAATTTCTGCAAATCTTATAAAAAATATAATAATAATTTTACTCGTGGTAGTTGTATGTTAGAGCTTGTTGCGTCTGCAGTGAAATTTTTCATAATTATTAATTTTTTTGAATTTATTTACCTACTTTATAATGTTTAATCGAGGAAAACTCTTACAAGGGGACACAACAGTGAGTATGTCGCCAATCAAAATCCCAATTTTTTTGGTGATTCTAGGAGCTAAAATAATTATCACTTTCTTGATTTTTAGTCCATTGGGCTTTAGTTACTGAGTTATGAATTTTTGAAAATCTACATTTTACCATAAGATTACATGGTTTGGATTGTTTTAACATGGTTTGGATTGCTTTAACAATCTAATTTAACATTTTAAGTTCTATTTTAATTTATTAATTCTATTTTAAAAAAACAAAAATCTATTTAAAATAAATTTAATTTAAAATTTTAAATAAAATCTAAATTAACAATGTAATCTTATGGTAAAACGTAGATTTTCAAAAATTCATAACTCTGTAACTAAAGCCCAATGGACTAAAAATCGAGAAAGTGATAATTATTTTAGCTCCTAGAATCACCAAAAAAATTGAGATTTTGATTGGCGACATACTCACTGTTGTGTCCCCTTGTTAGTTAAATTATGTGAAAAAACGAAAAATGCAGGTAAGTTGATAATTTTATGCCTTCCAAGTATAATAATTAGTACTTATTATTATTAAACCAATTTTAAGAATCGTCTAGCAGTACAAGTAATACTGTAAAGAAGAAATCTAACTGGTTTTGCAACAGAGGATTTTCACCAGTTAATTTTGACTTTTGTACTTCCCCCAATACGGTTAATATGGAAGCAATCGTGAGTTATTTTGTTCAATTAAATTGATTAATTTTTGTAACTTGATCTCAATTGCTGCTTTCTATTTACTGAAAATTTAAACAAAGTTAAGGAGAAGTCGATTAAGTTGAGAAGACAAGGTACCTCGAGAACCTCAATTTTACGTCAAATTTTATAAGATTCCAATAGAATTACTTTTAAAATTTGTTATTATTATTGTTAGGTTGGGATTAAAAAGTCACGGGACCCATATTATTAATATTATTAAAGATTTTTATTGAGAAGGTGTTTCGGCCTACTGAGCCATAATCATATATTATGATGTTATCTTTTTACTACATGACACTTTGATACGATGGCTCAGTAGGCCGAAACGCGTTATCAATAAGATTCTTTAATAATACGAGTCAAGTGCCTTTTTTCAAACTTAATCGAATAATTGATTAACTTCTACATAAAAAGAAAATATAATTAACATATTTTGAAGTGAAAGATTAGCTAAAATTTACACCTTATCTAATATGGTGTGGATCTTATTAACGTAAGTGCAAAATTTTAAAGCACATTTATTGCAAATAGAACATAACATAATATAATAGTAAATTTAGTAAGAGTTAAATTTTATGGAAACATTGCATTTCCGATTATCAACGTGAAATTTGGAATTTGAAAAAAAATTGAAATTTATAAAATCAACAATTCAAAATACACCAAACGTGCCCGTGCCAAGTCCACTGTTGTTTGTTGTTTTTACACTGTTCTTACGGTGATCTTTGCGAATTAACTTGAGAAAAACTGTTGAATCCGGTAATTTATCTTTGAAGTAATAATACCAAAATATATTTCAAATAATTCTAATAACAATTGTGCGCGAAGGTCATGAGGAAAATATCCATACAATCGAGCGCCACGATTTTGACTGCGAATCGATATAATTAACCCGCATAAAGGATTAACTAGATTCAAATAGAATAATTAGGGAATTTTCCTACTTGTTTAAAATGAAGAAGGAATTGTACGACACCGATTTCACAAAAACTTTACATTTATGGCAGATTAATCGAACAAATTTAAATATGGGGGAGCTGATGTAGTAAAATAAATTACTTTTTTTATTATAAAACAACAATATAGTTTAATTTAACCTTAATTTGGACTTTTCAAAATTATTTAGCAACTAAGAATCTCGTTAATCTTCTTTGTGTGTTAGTTTACTATTTTTTTGTTAATGTCTTGAAAGTTAAAAAGACAGAAAGGAAAGTAAATCATGCGCAATTAAGCTTAAATAAAGCGCAAACAATCTAAATTATTCTAGATTTTAAATTCAAAATCAAAATACTAGATTGGCAACAGTTGATGCCTCCAGAGATTTTGTTTGATATTCAGGAATGAAAAGTTGTAAACGAAGAATAAAGATATAAAAACCAGGCAAATAATTGACAAACTAGACTATTTCGGATTCAAAATAGATAGCTTCAATAACTCGACAAATGTTGCATTTAAAATAAATGGTATTTATGATGATCTACAACCAAAATACATGTAAACTAAAAATCAAACGCGCAATCTTAAAAGCTATAGCATTGTTATGGTAAAATTTTTAGTTCTACAACATATTATTACTATAACATGGATTTGTTAATAATCACGTTGTAATAAAAAGTAATCATAAATACGTAGGTAAAAAAGAAGTAGGGGCAAGGCAGTTTGCCCCATGTTGATTTTCCATATTATTTTCTAGATGTTTATAAAATATCACGTTAGTAACCGGAAATGCAGTTTTATCTTATTATTTTCACTGATTGAGAAATTATTAAAAAGAATTGATAGTAGTTACATAAGATTATTTTTTGAAATATTTAATTCAAAATTTTTTAATTAAAATTCAATTATTATTGCTAATGTATCACAATCCGATCTTATTAATTTTTTTAGTCGGTGAATAGTTACTGTAATGAAATTAAAAAACCAGAACAAGACAATGATATTAAAAAATCCGATCAAGATACTGAAATTAAGAAACCTGATAAATTAAACCAAGTTAAAAATCTTGATAAAGACAATGAAATTAAAAGACCTGAAGAAATAGATAACATTAAGAAACCTGATGAAGATAATAAAATTAAGAAAGCTGATGAAATTAATAAAAACTTGAAACCTGATCAGTACAATGACGTTACGAAAACTGATGAGGGCAATACCAAGTTAAGCGCCGGGAAAAAAGTTATTATACATAGTATAAAAATAATTAATCCAAACAAGTTAGCTGTAAAAGATTGTAGTGACTTGAAAAAAGTATGATTACAGCATAATTTATAAATCCACCTGATTTTGATTATTCACTTTTATTGATTTTTTAGAAAATTGAAGACAAATTAGAAGATACTAATAATGAATTTATAGCACAATCACCGGAAGATCCATTCTACACATCAGGAGATGATGACTCATCCTATAAACCTAGTGATGAAGAGGTAAGAACGAAGGGTTAAAGAAGACTTAAATTTTTTCTTGGTGTAAAACTTACTGTAGTCATTTATTTTATAATTTTTTTTTGAAAATTTATTTTTTAATTTTATTTTGTATTACAGTTTTGTTATATTATTTTCAGGATAATCTCACCAGTCGCATAAAAAAAAATAATGTCTCCGGTTGTTACACGAGCGGCAAAAACTAAAATGAAAATCCCACCAACTAAAATTCAAGAAAATAATAATCCAAATATGCCGCTTCCGGTGAAGACAATTTATAAGAGAAAACGAGATTATTGTTATGTTTGTGAAACTGAAATATTAAACTTTGCACGTCATGTAATGAGAAACCATAGCACAGAATTAGCAGTTGCAGAAATTTTAGCAAAGCCTATTAAAAGCAAAGAGCGGAGGGAGCTGTTAGATACATTAAGAAGAAAGTGAAATTTTGTAGGAAATGGAAGTAAATTTTTTAAGGCAATTCGGCAAACGTATATGCCCGGAAGATCGGTTTTGCCATGCGATAAATGTCTTGGATATTTTTCCTCAAAACTTCTATGGCGTCATAGAAAAAAGTGCTATTCTGACAACAGTAAAAAACAGTAAAGGTGCTGGTGCACAAATTGCAGGCTTGGACAAACTAATTCGCAACAAAAAAGTGCCTCCCCTATTAAAAGAACTAGTGTTCCCTCGCATGCGCCCAGACAAAATTTCAATGGAAGCAAAAAATGATATCTTGATTTGCCATTTTGGATCAAGATATCTAAGCACACATCGAGAAAAACATTTTGTTCATGTAACTTCGCGTAAGATGAGGGAACTTGCAAAACTACTAATCGAAGTTAGAAGTTTTGCCTGGATTGCCATCTGCTTGTATGTTACCAAGCTGAAGAAACTGCTTCTGCAGTAGCCCCACTTTACGTTTTGGATATGTATTGTAGAAAACGTTATATCTTTATGATATTCGGTCAAGCGCCCTAAATTTCACTTTTTGATACTGTCGCAAGTCTGGTATAATAAAAAATAAATTTAAACATGATCGTGCACGATAATCGATGATGATAATATTGTTTTTTTTTTACTTTTATAACAAAAATAAATTTAAACATGATCGTGAACGATAATCGATGATGATAATAATATTGTTTTTTTACTTTTATAACAAAAAATAAATTGAAACATGATCGTACACGATAATCAATGATGATAATAATATTGTTTTTTTTTACTTTTAATTTTAGTTCTAATGTTCTTAATTTTTTACTTTTAATCTCATCACGTCTCATCATCGTGTTCAATTTTTCTATAAATAATAAACTATGATATTATCTACTACTGAATTTTTATTTTTTTATATTAGTTATTATAATGCAGTGAACTGGATTTACTTAACTAATTTTATCTAAGTTCTTTCACTATTTTGGAGTTTTTCACTATATCGATGTTTGCAAATAGGCAACATAACTCAAGTTAGCACTACAGGTCTTATTAGACCATATCTACAGGTGGTGCTTAACGGGAGGTTCTCATCAAGCGACCAAAAATAAGGTAATTTTCTTAAAAGGAAGTAAATAAGCAAATTAAGGTTTTTGACACTTATTTATTGATTCTTGCAGTACAAAAATAGTTATTTTTTCGTCGCTCGTAAATTAACAATTTCCGCTTGTCGATAAAATTCAATTTTATAGTCGTAGCCGTCTTAAAGAAAGGTGACTTATCGGTCACCACTGTAGTACATATAAATGTTTTTTTTTTTAATTATAAAATAATGAACTTCAAAACAAAAAAAGAAAATAGTGAATCTATCGAGTAGTTTTTGAGTTATCGTGGAGACAGATATAAAAGAAGTCATTTTTCAGAAAACTCATTTAAAGATTTCCCATGACGTTATTAATCTTAAAAGCAATTATTTTTTGTACTTTAAGAATCAATAAATAAGTTTCTAAAACCTTCAGTTGTTTATTTGCTTCCTTCCATGAAAAAAAATTCAAATCATCACATTTCTGTTGACGTAAATCTGGCAACATGGCTGGAGTTCATAAAGTGCGTAATTTTACGCGGAAAAATGTATACGGAGTTTATAATATTCACCATATAAAAGGAGGCAGTAATATATAGTTAAATTCACAACTACCAAGTTTGAATTTTAAAAAAGTTTTTATTAAAATTAAAATACACTAATGAGACGTTACAAGCATAAAGCATAAAGAACAACTGAGGAGCTTGAGTTTTAACTCAAGCTTTTATAAAATCGGTTGTTTACAATATTCCTAGATATTATCTATTGATAAATTTAAGTAAAACATAAGGTACAATGATTGATCGTGAAACAGTAAAAGATTAATAGAAATGAATTAAACAAACAAAATAACATGCAGCTGTAAAACTATTAAATAATGCATCGACGAGAATGAATTAAGTTTAAGATGCAAGCTATTATATTTGTAAGTTAAATTATTAAATGAACATTGATAAAAGAGTAGATTAAACCTAAATGCAGTAAAAGGTTTGCAAGTTATTTAAATACATTGATAGGAACATTGAAAACAATAGGTGGTTATGAATAATTAATGCGAAGGGTGATATCTAATATAATGTTGATTGGTGTCTCCTGGACTAGTGGTGACGTAACTCCTCCCTCATTAAGAGATTCAAACGTCCTCGTTTGCCAATGGATAAAGGTTCATTTCCGCAGCGTTTTCTTTGGAAATCTTGAAAATGGTTTTCTTTCTGCATATTCTGTCATGTAATCGTTTCCTAAATTTAAATATAATACCTATAAAAATTATAATGATTAAGGTTAAGACAGATGTGGTAAAGTAATGAACGTAGTTGACGAGTGGTAGTAGCGTAGATGGGTTTTCTTCGATCTTTTGGAGGTCACTTTTTAATTGTTCCAAGTTTTTAAGATGTTCTGCTTTAAGATGGATATTATACGATTCTTTTAATTCTTCTCTGTAGATTTGCGGTAGTTGTATTGAGAAATTAGTAAATTGAATGTTAATATTTTCTTCTTGTATTATTACGTTGCACTGTGTTTGTAAGAAGTTGGCTCCTTGTAGAGTTCGTTTGTCTATTTTATAATTACAGTTTTCAATTACTTCTTGTGGTGGATTAAAACTAGTAATGATTCCAGTAGATAGCACTATGTGAACTTTATGCATGCCTTCTACTCGAGCTATTGGGCACTTATTTACTTTTTGTAATCTGCACCTGGTGACGGCTGGATTGTAGCAAATGGTTTGATTTATGCCGTGTGTACAGTGATGTAACCATTTTTCTTCTTTATTTCTTTGCAGGTGGTAAGGAGTTGGTGGTATGAGAATTTGAGAACGTGAGTTAGGTATTGGGAAGATTTTCATTAATTTGTATGAGTTTGGATTTAGGATGGGTATTTTTAATATCATTACTATTGTGTTGTTTGCAATTAATAAAGTAAATTTTGATAAATCTAATATTTCAAAAAGGTGTGTATCATCCAAGAATAATAATTGGTCTCTCGTGTAAATTTTAGTTAAAAGATTATAAATTTCTTGTAATTCTGAAAAAGTTATTAATTCAATATTTGGGATTTCCAATCTAGCTAGGTTTATTGTTCTTTCTAATATTCTTAATATTTCATGATAATTTTGTATATTATACATCTCTAAATTTAATAGTTGATTTACATCGCTTAGTTCCGTTAGAGATCTGAAGGCAGTAATTGTGTCATTTTGAAAGTTATTGAATTTTCTCAAATCTTGTTCATAACGAGTCGTGATATGTTTAGCAAAAGAAGTAATAGCTGAAATTTTGGAGATCTGAGTTCTTTGATTAGAGAATAAAATCTCTAAATTTTTATTGATATTTAGGAGGTCTTCATCGTCCAAGTTACCTGTAATGAATTTTATCGTTTTACCGAGGAAATTAACTAAACCGCGTTTTTGTCTAAAATGTAATAGTTTTTCTAAAGTGTTCTCTACTGATAACGTTTCGGTATTTAATTGATTGTAGCGTCGTTGTGTAGGAGTATCTAGTGGTAATTTATGTTTTAAAATTAAACTACTTGCTATCAATTGTCTAAGACTTATTTCTAATTGGGTAAGATTATAATAAAAATAAAATTTATGATAGTGCGAATGTATTTTCGCTGTACCAAGTTCTTCGTTAAAGTATCCGTTAGTCTGTATCGGAGTCACTTGTAGTGGATACACGGGTGGTGCTAGGTCCAGGTTCATTAGGATCCTGTAAAGAGATAGGTTTTCTTAGTCTTTTTAATTTTCTAACGTGTGAGCTAGTGACTTTTCCTTTCGCAGATTTTCCTTCTACTACATCCTTTGATTTGTTAGAAATTAACATTTTGTCGTATAAAGGGTCTGTTTTTCCTGGTTTGTTTTTGCGAATAAATACAACGTCTGTATTGAGTTGTGGGGATTCTTCCCTATTTTGATTTCGTTTTTCAAGGATCTTTTCTTCTTTGTTTTTATTTTTGTTATAAATTTGATCGATAAACGGTAGTAGTTCATTTTTTCTTTTATTATTATATTCCTCATATATTGTCATATCTAAAGATAAATCTATTTCATGTTCATAAGGTCCGTATAATATAGAAAAGGGAGAGAATCCGGTAGAAGAATGAATTGATTGATTGTATATTAAAGTAGCTGTTATCATCTGATTTTGCGGGGTTTCGTTAGGTTCTTTTAGTTTAAGTATTCGGAGTTTTTCGACTAAAGTAGAATGTAGCCTTTCAATAGGGGAGTTTGAATTAGGATTGTTTATAGTGGTAAAATGTAGTTCGATTTTATGAAGTTGGCAATATTCTTTAAATGTTTTGTTAAAGAATTCTTTGCCTTGATCGCAAACAATGCGTTTTGGGTAATTGTGATGGGTAAAGTAGTGACGAAGTTTATTTAGTACCGTAAGGCCAGTTCCATCTTTAATAAAGTAGGCTTGAGCGTATTTAGAGAAAGAATCTATGATGGTTAAGAATTTACAGTTTTGAAAAGAGAAGGTGTCAATGAAAATTGTATGAAAAGGTTTTCGAGCTAGTAAAGGACCTTGTAATTTCACATTGTACGGATTTCTTTCGTATTTAGATTGTAAACATAGTTCGCACTTGTTAATTTCGTTAGTGATCATCTGTTTCATATTGGGCCAGAAGTATGTCATTTTTAATTGGTTATACGTTTCGATTATACCTGTATGAGTTTCGTCGTGATAACTTGTTACTTTATCTTTCTGATCATTTTCATCTAATACATCGGTATGGTATTGGTTAGAAAATATAAATTTTACTGAATTATTCATGTAAGTTTTGCATAAGTTTATTAGGACGTTTCGTAAATCTTGTTCTTTGCAGTAAATTCCATAGGTGATGTTTGGTCTTATGATCTCTTTGATCATTCGGGATAAATCTTCTTGAATATTTTCTTTTCTGATAATGGCAGTGTAGTGGATTCTTTTGAATGGTCGTTTTAATCGGATATCAAAGTTTTTTCCAAGTAGTACGATTATTCGATTATTAAAATTGTTGACTGGTTGTTCCGATATTGGAATTACTTTTCCGTTGTCTTCGTTGTTAACCGAATGTACCGTATTGTCCAAATCGTTTCTAATTTCTTGATACTCGTCAGAGTTGTCGTTTGCGTGGTTTTCTAAAATTTCGTCTAATTCATCTGGATTGGGTGGTGCATCTAATTGTGGGATTATTGATAAGTTATCAGTTTCTTTGGTGTTAATTTCTATTCTAGACAACGCGTCTGCCACTACATTTTCTTTCCCTTTTTTGTATTTGATTTGAAAATTGAATTCTTCAAGTTTTAGTTTCCACCTAATAAGCCTGGAATTTGGTTCCTTAATTTTGTGCAACCAGACCAAAGGATTATGATCTGTTTCGATTAAGAAATTTTGCCCATACAAATATGGTCTGAAATGTTTAGTACCATCAACTATTGCCAAGAGTTCCTTTTCTATAGTGCTATAATTTTTTTCTGCCGAATTTAATGTTCTGGAATAATATGCAATCGGTTTGTTATTTTGGCTTAACACTGAGCCTATAGCTACATTTGAAGCGTCACTCGTAAGTTTAAATGATTTTTCAAAGTCTGGATAAGCTAATATAGGTGCGTTGGTAATCAACTCTTTGCATAATGTAAAGCATTCTTTATAATCGTGGTCGTTAATGTTGATGTTAGCTCCCTTTTTAAGACATTTAGTCATAGGTGAAATTATTTTTGCAAAATTATTTATAAATCTTCGATAATAACCTACTAGTCCTAAGAAAGATTTGATTTGTTTCGTGGTTGTTGGAATTGGGTAGTTTTGGATAGCTATAATTTTCGATGGGTTTGGTTTTATTCCTTCGGGGGTGATTATGTGCCCTAAAAATGCAACTTCTTTGCATAGGAACTCGGATTTGTCAAGCTGTACTTTAAGGTTTACTTCTTTTAGTTTTTGCAATATAATTTTAACATGATTTAAATGTTCTTGTAGAGATTTTGAGAATATTACTACATCATCCATGTAGACAAAACAAAATTTATATAAAAATTCTTTTAGAACGTTGTCCATCATTCTTTGGAAAGTCGCAGGTGCATTTTTCAAACCGAATGGCATCCTTAAATATTCATAATGACCGTTGTTTACTGTAAACGCGGTCTTTTCGATTGATTTTTGGTCCATTTCGATTTGATGAAAGCCTTGAGCTAAGTCCAAAGTTGTAAAATAGACGCATCTTCCTAAATTATCAAGAATCTCTTCGATTCTAGGTAGTGGATATTTATCTTCGATGGTATTTTCATTCAGTTTTCGATAATCTATTACCATCCGATATTTTCTCTCGTTACTAGCGTCCATTTTCTTCGGGACTATCCAGACGGGTGCGCTATATGGTGATATGGAAGGTCTTATAATTTTGTTATCTAGTAACTTCTGGACTTGGTTTTGAATTTCGATTTGCATCGCTCTTGGGTGTCTAAATGATTTCGTGAAGATGGGGTGGTCATCTGTAGTTCGGATTCCATGTTTGATGTGATTTGTGAAACTAAGATCAGTGTTTTCGTAATAAAATACTTCGCGGTATTTTATACATAAATTTATTATTTCTTTCTTTTCTTCTTCATTGAGGTGTTCTGTTCTGATTAATTCGTGAACTTTGGGAAAATGTTTTCTATGAATTTCTACGGGGTTGTTGATATTAAAATACTGCGTCGGTAATACGTTAACTCTTTCATTAAAATTAATTTCGGTGCCTTCTATTGGATTTGGTATTTTGCAAATGCCATTTTTTGCTATCGCAATGCATTCAGGTATTTCAAGGTTGGTTTTTGTCTTTATGTTGGGTATAAAAACTTCACCTTCGTCAATTGATACGGGTATTTCAAGGTAATTTCTGTTATTTGATTTAGCATTTATTTCGTGATTGTTATATTCTAAAAAGAAAGGTATTTGTATGTCACCTACTGTAAGTGTCTTCGTCTTGTAATTTAGATTTGCTCCAAATGTATGCAAATCTTTGGTGCCGATAAGAGCGTCGAAATTTTTGTGCCAATCGATGATTCTAAGTTTGAAAGGGTCGCATATTCCTAACTCCGAAAGTAGCGGAAAATATAAATTTTGGTTTGATTTTACTTGGTTATTTAAACTCGAAATTACAAATGGTTCTGAATAAAAATAATTTTTAAATCTTGATGCAACATTGCAATTAATTATTGAATCAGTTGCACCTGAATCTATTAAAATTTTTAAATTTAATTTAGGTAAATAAAAGAACGGTAGTTTGGGTTTAGAACAAATTGAATTTAAATCTACGGTTGCTGGTTTTTCAAAGTAGGTGACCGAAAATTTTCATCTTCGTATTGATTTTCGAAATCTAAAGGTGTTTGCAAGTTCTCAATTTCTTGTTGTTCTTCTTCAAAATCATAGTATAAGTCGTTTTCGTTAGGGTATTCTTCTATGTCTACTTCGTTATTAAATAATTCTTGTGAAGTAAATGTTGGTTTGTTCGTAGATTGAAATTGATTTTGTCTAGGTTTCGTGGAAAATGCTGATGTCTGTACTGACATTGGAGTTGGTTTAAATTGGTTTCTTTGTTGTTCGGGTTTAGTTCCGAAAGTTTGTTTGTTTGTAGGAAATCTTGATTGTGCATAATGTGGTCTATTAATTGATCCGGAAAATGGTTTCGGTTGAAATTGGGGTTGAAAAAATGGTTTAGGTTGAAATTGATTTTGGGTAAAAGGTTGTTGTTGCGTAAATTGCTTAGGTTGAAATTGTTGGGAAAATTGTTTTGTTTGAAACTGAGATTGAGTTGTTTGTTGTCGAGGGTTTTGCCAATTGTTTTGTGAAGTAGGCGTATTTTTCGTCATTTGTGGAGGAAGTTTATGAGATTTATAGTCTTGTAATCGTCGTACATAGTCCGTGTAATTATTCTCCTGTATTTTGTTATCATATACGCGACATTTATTTAATGCCGCTTCTAAGTTGGGTAAATCAAAATTCATTAAATAAGTTCTGTACGGTTCTAATAAACCGGAGCAAAATATTTGTAAAGATTGGTTGTGATATAAATGTTTCTTAAATAAAAATGAGTTGGGGTCGGTTTCGTGTAATTGTACAAATTGAAGTAAATCGTTTTGTGCAAGTAAAATTTTGTCATAATATTCATTAAAACTTTCGTGTTTTAATTGAATTGTATTGCGTAAGGCTGAAAGTAATAATTCTTCGTTACGCTGGTCACCGTATTTTCTAAGAAGTGCTTCGCGTATACCGGGCCATTCTGTTAAGTTGTGAAAATTTAAGTAGTCCCTAGCTTCGTTTTTTATTTTTGCCAAGACTGATACATTAAACAAATAGGTTTGCGTGGGCGACAATTTACTTTCTAAAAATTTTGCTAAGTTGTCCACGCTCGTTACAAACGTAGAGAGATTACTTCCTGGGAAATACTCTGGCAATGACTTTGTTAAAGCCGTCAGTTCTCCCGTTTGAAACATAATTGTTGGAAATGTAATTGAATTTAGATTTGTATTTACTGTTTTGTAAGGACTAAATCTGTTACTTTTACTATTATTTTTAGAAGTTACACAACTATTTGGTTGTAAATTTTCAATTTTATCTTCTAATTCTAATTCGATGTCGCTATCGGACATTACACACAATAATACGATAATAAAATAAGATAAGGATTCAAAGACTTACAAAGTGAGGAGAAGGATCGTCATTTCCAATCTCAAGTACAATGGGTTGTCCTAGATGATTCCTTTCTTGATTGATTGATTTGATGTCTTCCTTCAAGGAACACAGATTGCGGATAACTTCTGAGGTGTAGAAACACTCCAAACACGATCTTCTCTCGGATTTTCCAAATAAGATTTGCTGTCTTGAGTTCAGTTTTTCTCTTGGTTTTTCCAAATAAGAAGTGTCGCACTTGTGAAATTATCCTGTTCGCAGCGCCAGTTAAATTCACAACTACCAAGTTTGAATTTTAAAAAAGTTTTTATTAAAATTAAAATACACTAATGAGACGTTACAAGCATAAAGCATAAAGAACAACTGAGGAGCTTGAGTTTTAACTCAAGCTTTTATAAAATCGGTTGTTTACAATATTCCTAGATATTATCTATTGATAAATTTAAGTAAAACATAAGGTACAATGATTGATCGTGAAACAGTAAAAGATTAATAGGAATGAATTAAACAAACAAAATAACATGCAGCTGTAAAACTATTAAATAATGCATCGACGAGAATGAATTAAGTTTAAGATGCAAGCTATTATATTTGTAAGTTAAATTATTAAATGAACATTGATAAAAGAGTAGATTAAACCTAAATGCAGTAAAAGGTTTGCAAGTTATTTAAATACATTGATAGGAACATTGAAAACAATAGGTGGTTATGAATAATTAATGCGAAGGGTGATATCTAATATAATGTTGATTGGTGTCTCCTGGACTAGTGGTGACGTAACTATATTAAGCATGAAATAATCTGTATATATTAATAATCGACTATTTTTAAAACCAAAACTACCGCTATCTGACAAATATTATGATAAGTAATATACTTGGATAAGTAGGGAACTGCGTTAGTTATTTCTGGTGGACGCAAAAAAGTTGTGCAATAAAAGGATGCAATAATGTTAGCTGTTTTTATAATAATATTTATTTTTTGGGATGAAAAAAATTTAAAGGGGTTAATCTACCTTTTTTGTAAAATCCGACTAAAATTTTAAAAGTCGTTTTTGTGATTGTGGGATTGTAGGCGACGTATTTTAATACGTACAGTCCAAAAATTTTATTTTTAACTGGCGGAAACAGGGAAATTGCTGACAAATATGAAAAAGCAAAAATCGAATTTTAGGACTTTAATCGGCCGTAAAACATTATTTTTAATTCTTAGCGGAAAATAAACTGCGTCATGCGAATTTTCTCTTCAGTTAGTTATAGTTATACAAAAATTTATAATCTCCCAATATTTATTTTTTTGGAGCGAAAAAAATTTAAAGGGGTTAATCAACCGTTTTTGTAAAATCCGACTAAAATTTTTAGTCACACAATGCTGGTTTTTCAAAAATTGCAGTTATAAAGCTTTGCACATCGCTGTTATAAGAGCGGAGAATTACTAATCAAAAGCTTTCTTCGCTTTTGTCGCAGCTTTTATAAAATTGCAAGCGTTGCTAGGATCGCCAACATAAACAGCTTCATAAGAATACATAGTTTTCAAATCGTTGCTATGCTCTTATCGCAGCTAGTATCGTTTATCGCAGATCCAACATAAACGTACACTTACAGCGGTATTATAAAATCTGCTCCTTATGGTCAAGATGTAATAATAAATAAAAAAGAATGTGTTGGCCACGTACAAAAAAGAATGGGCACCCGTTTACGAAATTTGGTAAAAAAACTGTCAAAGAAAAAGAAGTCAAAGGAAAAAAAGTCCAGAAAAAATCTCTTTCAGGACGAAATAAACTCACTGGTAAATTGGTTGATAAACTGACAGTATATTATGGGTTGGCGATAAGAAGAAACTGTGATTCAGTCAAAAAAATGAAAGATGCAGTATGGGCCACGTATTACCACTACAGCTTCACCGATGAAAATCCTCAACACCAAAAATGTTTTATTAGAGCGATGTCTTGGTGGATTCACTCAGAACAGTAATAAGAGTTTTAACCAAATTGTTTGGAAAACTAGTCCAAAACATCTTCCAAGTGGCTTAGTGGTTGTTGAAATGGCAGCAAATATTGCTGCATGCCAATTCAATGAAGGTACTAGTGCTTACTTACCCATTTTATATTCTATGGGAGTCAATCTCGGTCATTCTTCACACGAAAATGCTTGAAAAGAAGACGAGGATCGAATTGTGAGAGCCGATCGCATGGCGATGCAAAGCACTAAGGAGGCAAGAATTTGTCTTAGGCAACAGAAAAAAAAATCTTTGGACCCCCAAACTGCTACAGAGGGTACCCAGTATGGCCCTGGGATTGATGACTCTATGTAAGTAAAAAAAAAATTATGGTAAAACTTTTATCAACACCAAAAACTTCAGATGCATTTATCTCGAAACTACCTTTTTGAAGTCCGTGCGTAAGATAACTCAAAAATTACTTCCGCAATCATGATGAAATTTTACACACCATGTTAAATATAAATATTTCTCAAGACTGAACGATTAATATTTTTCATTTTTTAATTTAATCTTTGTTTACAAGCAAAATTTTACAAGGCAAATTTTTTGGCTAAAAATCGTAAATTTTTTTTCAACACCTTCCCAAAAATAGAATTTTTCATATTTTTCAAAATTGATTCGTTCAGTCTCGAGATTAACTAATATTTTAACAAAATCTTTTTACTTTTTTGATTTCAGATAATCCTGTGACCAGTTATCTTACGCATCGCAAATCATCTTTTTTTTAAGCGTGTATTTAAAACTACTATATACCAGCTGATTAATTTATTGTACACGTTTTTTTAAAACTAAAATTCTTAAATGTTATTTAAATGTTGCTCTTTCATGTAATAAAACTTTCAAATAAATACATCTATTGATAACTTAACAGATCTTTCTACAAATCTGTAGAGTCAATAGTACACAGAGAAAAAATTGAGTTCCAAATCAATCTCGCACCAATTTTGAAGTAAATTTTATTTCAATTGATGTCAAATTTACTTCAATTGTAGTAAAATTAACTTCAAAATTGGTGCGAGATTGATTTGCACTTCAATTATAGTAAAAATTACTTCAATTTTTTCTCTGTGTAGATTTGCAGCAACGAGTTAAAACCTTAGTGTCTTCCGCAAATAGTCTGAGACTGAGAAAAGTTAAAAACATCCGTCGATGTTCACAATCCAAGTTCAACAGCTGAAAGAATCACCCGAGGGGTCAGTCACTGGAGTATTATTTGTACAAGTCTTCAGTATTACATTGAATATTACGAGTATTACGTTCAGTATTACCTGTATTACTTTGGTATTCCGTATTATTTTGAATTACGTGTATTATGCATGTATTACTTTGTATTACGTGTATTATACATGTATTATTTTGTATTACGTGTATTATTTAGTATTATACAGGTATTATTTTGTATTATACGTGTATTATTTTGTATTACTACTTGTATTATTTGTAATACGTGAATTACGTTCAGTAATTCTTGTATTATTTGGTATTACGTTGTATTATTTGGAATTCCGTATTATTTTGTATTACGTGTATTATTTTGTATTATACAGGTATTATCTTGTATTATACGTGTATTATTTGTATTACTACCTTTATTTTTTGTAATTTGTGTATTATGTTTAGTATTACCAGTATTATTTGGTATTACGTTTAGTATGAATAGTAATATCGAATAGTTACGTGACATTGCCAAGAGATTTACTGGATGATTAGTGTGCTGAGTTCTATTTGTGATAATTTGTTACAAATTTGTTGATGGAAGTGAAGAAGGGGTTGTCATTTTTTTGAACATGAGATTTAGTTCTTTTTAACCATCGACCCAAAAAGAGGGATGTTATGTGTTTAACGTGTGTATCTGTGTGTCTGTCTGTGGGGTCGTAGCTCCCAAAAGAATGAACCAATTTTGATTTCGTTTTTTTGTTTGAAAGGTAACTTGATCGAAAGTGTTATTAATTATTAGCTATGATTTAAAAAAAATCTGCTTAGCCGTTCGAAGATCATTTGCTGTTTTCTAGTCTAGTTGATAAAAACAGGGCCGTACTTGCAATATAAAAAGTTGATGAAGGCAGGGCCGTACTAGTAATATTTAAAGTTTAAAAAGCATCAAATAAAACTTAAATTAAAAACTTAAAAAACCCCAACAAAGAAAATCTTTAAAAAGTAAAAAATAAAATCCAAACGTCGTCGCGTCGGGGGCTCTAACATTTGACACTGAATTCATCCAAGAATTCAAAAGTGGGGGGGGGGGACATCGTGTCCACAGCCCCTCCCCCCTCCATCATTATTTTCGCAAATAACTTCGCTATCTTTAGAAAAGAAACAAAAAAAACGTTAGAGAATCGTTTGAGCTTGATTGAGCGTCCATTATTTTTGTTTGAGCCTCTTTCCCTTTGAGCCTTTCGCGAAGTTATTTGCAAAAACCTAGGGGGGGTTAGACATGTTTTGCAATTTTCCTACTTGTTTTGAATTTGTATTGTACATGTTTGTTGTAGAATTACGTTTGTCTCGGTTTTTCTGATAATTATTTTAAAAACAAAATTTTCATGACAACATAGACTATTTTGTATTACGTGTATTATGTTGTATTACGTGTATTATTTTGTATTACGATGTATTACTTAGTATTATACTAGTATTACGCTGTATTACAAGTATTACTTTGTATTACCTTCAGTATTACGTGTATTATTGTGTATTATACTAGCATTACGATGTATTACGTGTATTATTTTGTATTATACTAGTATTACACTGTATTACTTGTATTACTTGAATTATTTTGTATTACTTGTATTATTCTGTATTATAGTATTATTGTACAAATTTTCTCCAGTGACTGACCCCTCGGAATCACCGTACAATGGCACTGCATCCGCATCTCACAAAACTACAAACTATCAAGCAGAAGGCGACAATCATCAAGCCGGAATAACATTGAAACATATATCAGTATGTGACAAATCACTCCATCAAATATGTGTAAGTTTGTAGGAAGAGCAGAAGATTGGCCAATGTTCTTATCATAGTTTAAGAGAACGACCAAAGAATGTAAGTTTAGCAAAGATGAAAATCTCTATCGTCTTCAACAATGTCTTCAAAGTGAAACTCTAGCTTCTGAGACTAACATTTTGTTTTCTGGTAGGTGTATGTCAAAATCCTACTATTGAACGAGTATTGAAAATCCTACTATTGAACGAGTATAAAGTTATAAAAATAACTAGCTAGACATGAAGCTTTCATGGTAGCAACTATATATTGTAATTGTAATGATATCGCTGTGAGATTACGCTATGCTTGTTCGGCTGCGTGCAATCTACGGTAAACCCTGATATAATCTTTCCAGGGGTCTTGGTTCAAAAGCTGTTCCATAATTGTGGCAAAGTTCATTACAATAAAGACCATTAATTTGCATAGTAAAATTATAATTAATTCAATATTAAAAGTCAATCGTCAAATTTGTTACTCACTTACAAATAAAATCTGAGTAACCAAAAGGTTTTAATTGTGTAATAATGTTTCGAGGGTCATAAGCGATACTTCTGATTTAAAATGATAAAATGACACAAAATAGTTTTGTCTTAGATCCCGAAGTGTAAATGTGTAAATTTAAGCAAAATTTTTATAACAAAATCAATCATAACAAAAACAACCCGAAAAACTCATCAGCAATACACCACTGGACCGTATTACAAAGTTAGTTATAAATTTATGACTAGAGATGTTTTTTCGTCTTATTTCTACTGGTACTTGTGTGAAGTGCTTCTGCAGCTACTGGAATTCCACTGAATTCTAACCAAATTTAAACCGTCATCTAAACCAAATCTTCAATTTCTCCTCTGGATTCATCAGTTTCCAAGTTAATCAGGTAAGTACCTAAACGTTATTTCTGCTTACTTGCATTTATTTTATAACCACAAAAATTTATGTCTTCAAAGGTTCTCAAAATTTTTTAAGTTTATCGAGTCGAATCTCCACCAATTCAAATTTAATAACGCGCTATTGATTTGCGATACTTTATTTTTAATTTGCTATTATAATTCTGCATAATCCAGCAGAAATGATTTAAAATTAAATTTCTTAATTTTTAATTTTGTTGAAATTCTTACGCGTATTTGGTCTGATTATTTACCTTTTGACAATCCGTCTATCAAAAAACAATATGTTTGCTCTTTTTCTGCTCTGAAGTTCACTCCCTTATCATTTTCTGCGTGAAAGACCGTTTTCTCTTATCAATAAGCCATGCTCGGACCTCACTTGAATTTCAAAAATGTTGCACTGATTTTCAAATTAAAAACGCAATTTTACAAAAATAAGATGTAATTTTCTGTGTTATGTTTATTTTTTTTTGTTACAGGCAAATGCCCTTTAGGAAGTGAAACAGCAAATTATTTATTGGTTTTTCTTTTCTGTTTCTGTCTTTAACAATCTTTACGGTTTTATAAGAAAAAAATTAAAAACCGCCTTTTTTACTTTTGTAACACGACAATATAATATGTTGTCAATTACAGAAAGGTTGAGAATAAAGCCAAATCGATCTTGGGTGACGTATCGATGAAAGCGCAGTTGTTCATTTAGCATACACAAAATTTTCTCAGGTCTTCCGTATTTATCCTTAAATACGATTCATCAGTACGGTCCTGCACAATGTTAATGTGTGGAATTTGTAAGCGTAATGCAACGCGTTATGAAGATTGCATTCAGTGTAAGCAAAAATGCAAGACTACCTATCACATACAGTGCATCGGAATGTCGTTAGAAGTGTGGAGAAAGTTAAGCGGTAGCGAAATGATTCACAAGTGGAACTGCGGTATGTGCGACGAAAACTTAACCTCAAAAACGCAACAAGATAAAACAAGTGATACAACCATCAACGATAATCAATCAAAAAATTTACTAGAACCATCTGAAAGCAACCTCGAAACTATTCCAAATTCAAATTCGAGTCTACCTGATCCTACTGCATTACTGCAGACTACCAACGAAGACCTACAGGTTAGTCAAGAACAACAGGTTAGTCAAGATATGCAAGATGTACAGCTTCCGGAGGTGAATAATTGGAACACTGTGAACTACCCAAAACGAATTCGAGAAAGCAGTCCGAGTCAGACCACCAGATACTTACGTCAAAGAACCTTAAACGATTACATACCCACAACCATAATTAAA
Organism: Rhagonycha fulva; assembly: GCA_905340355.1. NCBI lineage: Eukaryota > Metazoa > Arthropoda > Insecta > Coleoptera > Cantharidae > Rhagonycha > Rhagonycha fulva. The sequence goes on from HG996556.1 coordinate 38,322,664, forward strand.
AATCGTTATTCAGTTCTAGCGCAAGCCAGCGAGAACCAGAATGAAATTCCAACCCAACCCAAAGAGCCAAAACCGTCCCCCATAATTGTTCCGGATGTTGATAGAATGGATCTTATGATTCAAGACCTCGATGTCGTTGCAAGCAATCAATACACGATTAAACTCATTGGTAAAAAGCAGGTGAAAATCCAACCAAGTAACGTTGAAAACTATCACAAAATACTTGGATTGTTACAACAAAATGATACTCCCTACCATTCTTTTCAGCTCAAACAGGAACGGAGTTTTAAAGTAGTGTTGAGAAATATGCATCCCTCATGCGAAATCAATAAAATTAAAGAAGAAATTGAAAAATACGAACACAAAGTCACTAGGATTGTTAACATCCTTAAAGATAAAAGAGCAACCCGTCTATTCCACATAGAACTGGATCCAAAAGAAAATAACAAGGACATCTACAAAATTCAAGTCCTACAGCGGCAAGAAGTATCGTTTGAACCCCCATATCAGAGACGTGAGATACCTCAATGTACCCGTTGTCAAAATTATGGTCACACAAAAAAGTACTGCAATCGCCAGCCCCGTTGTGTTAAATGTGGTAAATTACATCTCACCCAACAATGTACTAAGATCAGAGAGTCAAAAGCTACTTGTGCTCTTTGTGCAGGAGAACACACAGCTAACTATAAAGGATGTACAATTTACAAAGAATTGAGGAACAAAAAATACCCACCGCTACGACAAAAACAACAACTTCCAGTATATCAAGTCCAAACTCAACAACGCGTAGACCCGATCGAAAAGACGACCAATATAGTAGAGAAACCAGAGCATACCCCAACTATTCAACCATCCTACAGTCAAGCGGTCCAAGGTGAAAAACAACAAACCCAGTCCACCAACACTTCCGTACAAAACGTTCCGGCAACAAATCAAAACCAGGTCGATAAGTTAGAACTAATGATGATGAAACTTATGGAAAGAATGGACACCATGCTGAATCTCCTAACTCTCATAGTCAACAAAACCAATGCGTGAAAACCTCAAAATCGCAGTCTGGAATGCCAACGGCTTGACTCAACATAGTCAAGAGCTAAAAACTTTCATACAAGCACACAATCTGGATATTGTATTAATCTCGGAAACTCACTTTACTAATAGGAGTCACATAAAAATACCTAATTACACAGTCCATCAAACTAATCATCCTGATGGTACAGCACATGGGGGAACTGCCATTATAATTAAAAGCTCAATATACCACAACGAACTGGAGAACCATAAAAAGGATTACCTGCAAGCGACCTCAATCAAAGTCAAAGATGAGAGAGGTTCAGTGATTATTTCGGCCATATACTGCCCACCAAACAAGAGAGGGCAGGAAATCATTAAAGAAGAACATTTTACCAGATTCTTCAACTCACTCGGTAACCGGTTCATAGCAGCCGGCGACTATAATGCGAAACACTTACAGTGGGGTTCCAGATTGATTACTACAAGAGGACGAGAACTCTTCAAGGCAATGGAAATTAATAATCTACAGCATCTATCCACGGGTCAACCAACTTACTGGCCAACTGATACACAAAAGATTCCGGACGTCCTCGACTTCTGCGTGATCAAAGGTATATCAGAGTTGTATACCGAAATTGTACCTTGTTTCGATCTTTCTTCCGATCACTCACCACTGATAGTAACTCTCTGTACCCGAGTTATTTTAAAAGAAAGGCCGCCTGCGTTGCATAATAAACAGACCGATTGGATATTATTCAAGAAATTGCTTGATGAAAAAATATCACTAAATATAAGTCTAAAAACGCCAGAAGAACTAGACGATGCTGTTGACTACCTAACAAGATCGATTCAAGTTGCGGCATGGTCAGCTACTCCAAATTACCCAAGCAAAGCAACAGGTAACATCAACTATCCCAACGAAATAATGAAAGCGATAGCTGAAAAGAGGAAAATTCGGAAAAACTGGCAAAGAACTCGAGACGTAAATATTAAGAACGAGCTAAATAAAGCTACAAGAGAACTTAAAAATATGCTAAATGACTATAAAAATCAAACCATTCAAAACTATCTCGAAAGTCTCTCTCCAACACAGGCTACTGATTACTCCCTTTGGAAGGCCACAAAACGGATTAAACGACCACAAGAACATGTTCCCCCCATTCGAAAATCTGACTCAACATGGGCGAGAAATAGTAAAGAAAAGGCCGATGCATTTGCTGAACATCTTACTAATGTGTTCCAGCCATATCCAAGAGAAATAAGCACGGAAGAAGAGCAACAAATTCATAACTTCCTCGAAACGCCCACTCCAGAGACTGTTCAATTAAAACCTGTCACAGTTAACGAAGTATCACTAGGCATTCAGCAAACTGCAAAATCTAAAAAAGCTCCAGGATATGATCTCATAACTGGTACGGTACTCGCACACTTACCGCTGGATACAGTAAAGCTGATCACTTACATCTATAACGCAATGCTAAGAATGAACTATTTTCCGTTGCTATGGAAGGTGGCTCAGATCATAATGATCCTCAAACCAGGTAAACCACCTGAACAAGCGCAGTCTTACAGACCAATAAGTCTACTGCCCATTCTCTCAAAGCTATTTGAAAGACTATTACTCAAACGTCTTCGACCAGTCTTAATAGAAAAAAAACTCATCCCGGATCACCAGTTTGGCTTTCGAAATCAACACGCCACAATCGAACAAATTCACAGAGTAGCTAAACAAATCAGACAAATTCTGGAGGAAAAAGGGTATTGCTCAGCCGCTTTCATTGACGTGACTCAAGCATTCGACAAGGTCTGGCACGATGGACTCCTGTATAAAATAAAGCAACATCTACTTAATTATTACCATCTACTTAAATCTTATTTAACCGATCGAGTGTTTCAGGTCAAGGTCCAAAACGAATATTCCGAACTAGTTCCAATCAGCTCAGGAGTTCCGCAGGGTAGCGTACTGGGGCCAATCCTTTATCTTCTATTCACCGCAGACTTTCCTGTCTCAACCAATGTAATGGTGGCAACCTTTGCCGATGATACAGCAGTCATTGCATCTCACCCAGATCCATCCATAGCCTCACATATGCTCCAATCAATCCTGGACAAGATTCAAAAGTGGATGAAAACTTGGCGAATCAAAGCTAACGAGAAAAAATCTGTACACATCACTTTTACATTGCGCAGAGAAACGTGTCCACCAGTCACCTTAAATGGCAAAGTTCTTCCCCAGGCAGAAGACACAAAGTACCTCGGCATGCATCTAGATCGAAGGTTGACATGGCAGAAACATATATGGTCCAAACGCAAACAGCTAGGCATTAAACTGTACAAGTTGAATTGGTTAATCGGTCAGCAATCCCAACTAACAATGGAAAACAAAGTTCTTCTTTATAAATCCATCATTAAACCAATCTGGTCGTACGGCATTCAACTCTGGGGTTCGGCTAGTAACTCAAATATCGAAATTCTGCAAAGATTTCAATCCAAAACCCTGCGAAAAATAAGCAACGCTCCATGGTACATCACCAATGAAGCTATCCACCGAGATCTGAGAGTAAACACCGTTAAGGAGGAGATACGAGCTAGCAGTACCAAGTACTATCAGAGGTTGTCCAATCATCCAAACATCCTCGCCTTTAATCTACCCGACAACTCCAACCAAATCAGAAGACTCAAAAGAGCCGATTTTCTGGATCTGCCAAAAAGAAGATTCTAATATAAAATATGATCTAAATGTAACAAGTACAAGTTAGTATTGTAAATATAGTCATTGGCGGCTGTCGTTGGACGGTAGGCCATTCTAGTCACAACAAGCCATAAAACTTACCAAATGTATTATGTACAGATAGTAAATTAATAAAAGGAGTTCAAAAAAAAAAAAAAAAATACGTTTAGAATTTAATAAATATTATCTCTTTACATTTGCTAGAGTTTCCCCTTAAAAACATTGTTGAAAACGATCGAAGAAAACTTTAGACGGAGAGACTCAGTAACTTTGGTTTTTTCTTATTAGACCTCTTGGCTTCTCACCCCTCAATTAAATTATTTTCAACTTTTTAATTTTTTTTTTATAGTTTTTTTTATAACTTTTTAATTTTTAGTTATACAGGGTGTCTCTAAGATCAACTTCCAACTCTTTACAGTAGTGAGTAGACTTACGAGACAATACGGCAAGAAATGCATTTGGGACTAGCGCAAACGTCAGCAAGTCGCTCTAAAACTCTTAAAAATGCAAGTAGAAACCCCGATTATGCTAAATTTGTTTACATCTGGTATCCAAAAGTGCCTTTATTTGTAATTAATTGAAGTCTTGAACCTCAAATTGGTTCCGTTAGTTTAATTTTGTCCTTAATTTTGATGTAATGAATACAACTTCATACTATAGTTAATAAATAAGAAAATAACTATACGATCAAAATCATTATTTTTATTGGTCCACATAATTTAACATAATACCTCTTTAATACTTAATTGATTAAATAGATTTTTAATACAATGATATTTCGGTTCACAATTAAGTTTGACGACTGTCATAATTTGAATCATTTTCTGAAAGGATTTTGTTATAAAATCGAACTTCAGAAGATGTTAAAGTTAAAGTCAATACCGGATACTATACAAAGGTGTAAGTAAACTATACATTTAAGGTGTATGATTCCAATAGCTAACTCACTGATAAAATCGTCATTTCTTGGTTAATTCACCAGCAGCTAATTTTAGGAAATGTGTACAAAAATAATTCATTTTGTGTCTATCTATTTTACCGATCGTGTGGCTGTTCTAAGAGCCCTTTCGCATAAGATTACCACGATGGCACCACTACATTAATACCCTGTACCAAATGATAACCTCTCAAATGTGATAGTTCCAGTTTTTCGAGATTTTATATCTTGGCACCACCGTATTGGCCTTATGTGAACGGAGTTGTTTAGCCGTTTTCTCGTAAAAAATTACTTTGCGAGTTATCAAAGTTTGGATGTGGGAAGTAATCTCTGAAACTACTCATCCCATTTCAAAAATATTTTTACCAATATTTAGAATAGACTTTTAGGGTGGACATGGCTATATATTATTCTGTTAAAATAAAATTACTTTTTGTGGAGACCTTATTGAATTCCACGGAGACAATGACGCAAGCACACATGGGCGTCTATTGGGGGAATGGGGGAGCAAAAGGGTCAGCTGCCCCCCACTGGCTCTTGGCTGCTTACATTTTTTTAGACATTTAATATTTTACCAGCTCAAATTTTTAAATTTTAAATGATTAAAATTCTTTTATAATAAATTTTTTTTTATTTTGCCCCCCCCCCTGAAAATGATCTTATGGATGCCCATGCAAGCACAGCTAGTTCAATTATAAAATTGAGGACGTGTATGAATGGATTAACTAGATTCCCGCTGTCTACCCATTCAAATTAGTTTTTATTGAGCAAATGTAGTTAAAAACGTTGTTGAATTTATGAATATTAAAACAAATATTCGGTGCAGTTTTCTAAGGAAAGTTGTTATTGATAACAACTGAATTTAGTTGTTAAGTGACGGATAGTTGTTATAATTACACTGAGTCAGACCTATTTTTCAGTTGTTAAATAACAACTGCGATAACAACTCTTTTTAGAAAATTGCACCGAATATTATCTTATAATTAATTCTAGAATTGGTTTTCAAATTTGATGTATTTTTTATTGCTTTTACGATACTGTGATTAATTTTGCACTTGAATTAAAAAAAGGTCACCCATTATACTATTTACATTAGTGTAATGCAATCAGCAATTAGGATTTGTAATGAATTTCGTTTGCAGGATCAACATATTTTAAGGGAGAGAGGCTAGCGCCTTGAAGCTCATACGTGTCTGGTAAATTAGAAAATAATGTTTATGATAATACAGCATACTTATGAGTACGTTTTCAAATTCAAAAAGGTCTGCTTAAATTATTTTTTTATTACTTCTTCATTAAAATACTGCACATTAGAAAATGTTTTCAGTTAGACCAAATAAACTTCTGAACCGATGTCTCATTGATTGATCATTTTACCAAATGTTGAGTCATTAAAATCATACACCGCAATTAATTATTACTATATACATTTCTGAACAATAAAAGAATATACATCTTCATCATTGTTCTATTTAAAAATATTATTTTTTTTCTATGTAAAAATATTTCCATAAGTAGGTACGTACATATATTTAGCTATATATATTTTTTTAAATTCGCTCGTATATTATTTGAAACAATTACAAAACTGTCCTTGTGGTGTACATACATCAAATTTATGGTTAGACATTATAAACTGATATTGTGTTTTTTACTTAACTCGTATAAAATAAAGCTAAGAATACAGTGAAATATAAGTTCTATTCTTTCAACAGTTGGAAAGAACGCATCAGACGCATGCGCAGTTTCAAATTCACGTTATAAATTTTAATCTGCGCATGTGTCTGACGGTTTTAAACTCTTTGAAATGGTTGAAAAAACAAAGGTATTAATTATTAACAACTTCATCAGGCTGTCGAGGAAACTTGAGGGCGTTTATACAGCTTTTATGGTCGTCCCCTATTTTAACTAAAAATTTATAGCACAAATAAATTAATCATAGCTTATTCATCCGCCATGTCGGAGTCCAATCCAAAATGTAAGGTTTTGTTTTGTCACTGAAAACCTTTTAAAATTCAATCCATGGTTACTCTAAGATGGAAGACGAGACAGTTAGGATTTATCTCATAAGTATAGATGCAAATGTAATGTTTTTAGAGAGCATAATGTTGTAAGTGCATCTTAACAATCAGGAACCAGGTCCACATTATCAAGTGGTAATGTAAAGATTGGCTAATGTAAAGCGCCTAAAATATCTAAAATTTTTCATGTTAAATGTTTTATGTTTTTGAAATGCAAAACAAAGATGTGAGAATCGTATAATAAATAACAAAACACAAACAAAGAAAAAATCTGCAAAGTGCTATCAGCATTTTGGAAGATTAAATGTCAGAGTTTAGTGGAGCATTTGCAAATAATAAATTTAGCAAATAAATAGAGTAACATGATACTTCTTTATGAATACTCCAGAGAACACTAACAGAGATGTACCATCTAATAGTATCATTAAAATTAAAGAGGTTTCATTGAGCAAGAATTTTAAAATTTATATTTTGCTTAAAAAATAATACAAAAAAAGGTTTTAAATGTGAAAGTGAGACTAATAGGCATGCTAAAATATAATGAATGAGATGGTATGTGAAATTTTAAATAGTAGTATAAAAAATTATTTCTAATGAGTAGTAGTACAAAATTAAAAATTAATTACCAAGTTTTAACTTATTAAAAAATTAAATTAAACAATTGATGCGATACGAGTGCATTTAAAGTTAAATATTAACAGCATTGTCACCGCAAATACAATTAATTTTTGTACCTATGCTAGTTAATTATGACTAAGAGAGTTTGTTCAAGGATTAATAACTTCCTTGGGGGTTTCATCAGGACTAGGACTATCATCACGTCTGGAGCGTACTCTGACTACGTGCCTGTGCGTATTTCCTTCATATTTTGATCCATAGACATCTCCAGCACCATATTGGGTTACTTGACTTGGTCCTGATAAGAGAACCTTTTCTGAACTGAGTTCTTCAGCGTTAGAAAACAGTAATCCTAGGTTTAATTGAGGAATTTCGTAAAATACAGTCATTGTTAACATCATAAATGTTATTCCTAGAAAGAGGTAACCTAAAACAAATCCAATTTATGTTGATTCAGTGGAAAGCTAAAACATGTGACTTTTACCTGTCGTGGCAATTTTATATATTGGACGATGTGGTTGAGCTGGTGAATCACCTGGTATGTAGTCTCCTAGTCCGATAGTTGTTAACGAAATAAAACAATAATAAATAGAATCCAAATAATCCCATTCAGGTTCGAAAGCAGCAAAAATTGCTGCGGGTATCAACATGAAAAATGTTAAAAGTATGCAAACTGAAATAAAACAATCAAAATTGAAAAACTTTCTCAAAAAGTGAGATAAAAAAACTTACCTATTACAAAAAGATGGATTAATCTTATTTTAAACGGTTGATAAAGATGGCCTAATCTAGAGTTTAAAAATTGAAGAAACCACAGCGTCGGAATCAATAGTCTTTCGACCAGAGCAGATAACAAAACCAATGTTAATGGTATACCGACCACAGCATATAATATGCAAAATACTTTTCCTGTTCGGCTCAGAGGTGTCACATGTCCGTAACCTGAAACAATTCAAATTTTCAGAATGATGTATGTACTATGTACATATGTTATCTTATATATTTAATAAAATGTTTTTGTTTATACGAAAACAAATTTCTTTTTGAATTTAAAATTTAAAAATTACAGTGACGTCACGCATTTCACTTTTAACTAGTAATCAGATGTCTAACTAAAAGTTTCTACTTCAAGAAGAAAAGTTTTTAATATTTTTGCAGGTTATTGTGAGTAGGTAGGATAACTTAATAACATCTGGAGAATTCCTCAAATTTCAGTATAATTTAAATTTAATTTGACAACTTTAAAAACAGTTTCAGAAGTGAATATATAATTTTTGGTACAACTCACGAGATGAAACAAACAAGTAACTTTAACTTTGGAAGTTAAGCTTTTAGATGTACAAAGTTTTGTTGCAGTAAGCGCTGAGCTTAAGCGATACGACGATTTAAATCTTTTCGAAGCATTGAATGTTAACTTAACTTCTTCCTCAGTAATGGACAATTGGAGAGCAGATAAAATTGTATAAATTAAACTAATTTGCTGGTGTTTCGTCTACTCAGATGTGTAAAAAGTTGGTAAATAAAAATTTACGGCAAATATTTTTATTAGTGGGCACGAAATTTTCTTTTATTAGTTGGTTTTACTTTACCTTTTCAACGCCCTGTAAGTATTTATTTTTCGATTTATTATATAAGAAGTGGGGGTAGAAGTACGAAATCCCAGAACAGAATAATTATATTATATTCATTAAAGAAAACTCAATGGAATTTGATAGACAACATTAAAATTAAGCGTTTAAAGTACGGATAAATCACCAATATTGATTAGTTTAACAAAAAAATTTAAGTATACATTTTATACGCAAATTTCGACTTTATTGAAGCATTCTATTAGCCCATCGTGTACTTTTATCTAGTCTTGTTGTGGGGAGTAGCTAAGGACCGCAGCTGCAGTAGTAGTATACCAACGCCGTGCTAAGGTGATATCTAGCCGATATCCCGGTTTATGAGTTCTTTTGGCTTAAATTTACCGATTTAGATTATTTGTTGGCGCTGGAGTATATTTTTATCAAGTTAGGGTCTCACCATATTTTCTAAGGTTCTGGTTATTGAGAAGTTTCGTGACCCTGGACAAATATTTTAATGAGTGAACTGTCAGTGTTCACTCTTATTAGCGGAACACTTCAGCTTCTTCTAAGTCGAGGGGGCCCGAGCTAATCTTGTGGCTACAGCCAATTCAATGTCGTTATTTATTAGATGCCAGTTTATGTATTTTTTAGTTTTTGGAAAATTTTAAGGCCAATTTTCAATGATCCATAATATTTTTTAAAATTGTTTCTAGGGCCGTTCACTATCATCCTGTACTTCGAAAATTTTTAAATTTGTGTTACTATCTCCAGAGGTGGGTGGTTCTTTATAGGATTTTTTAAAAAACCTAATTGTGGATTGCGGACATGTGTTTGACGTGTTCAAAGATTTCAACAATATAGAGCAACTCCTTCATCTCTTTTTAAGTTTTATTGAATTATCTGAAGTTTGGTTACTTTTCCTGAGTTAGTTGGCACGTATAGGTACAGTGAAGCACGTAGTACATGTAGGATTGGATCGTCTAGTGCAGAATTGTCCTGACCAACAAAAACGTAGTTTTTATATATTCTGAAAAAAATTTGTTTTATTTTAGTGTTTCTAGCGTTAAAAAAGTGAACTTTTTTCATGAAGAGGGGCAGTTTTTTCACTCCCTATAGAAAAACACATATTTAGATAAATTTAATATGTTTACAAGAGGCGTTCAAAAAGTTTGTGGCCTAACCAAGAGGTTATTCATTTTTTTGTGATAAGTTGGGAGTATAGAAAATTTATTGTTAGTATTATCGACTGCAGATAAAGCAACGTGCGAGATATCAAATTTATGTGTAATTTATGATTTTTGAATAAAGTTGTAAATAATATGAGATAATGAATTTACATAGATATAAAATTTTTATAGTGAACAAAGGTGAATTGTGCGTGAAAATATAGAAATTGGATAGTATCTTGAATTATGGAGGTATACAATTTAAATAAAATTGTTTTCCTGTCTACGACGTTTTGATGTTATATTGCATCATAATCATGACAAGTAAGTAGGATGGAAATGTTTAGAAGAAAACCTATAGGGGAGGGAAAGGCAAATGAGTAAAAATGTAGCAAATTTCTCAAAAATTTAAGTAGGTAATTATAAATAGAAATTTGCGAAGAACAATTAATGTCAATAATTGATTAATAAATGACAAATTTTTACTTCTTCGCCTTTCTCTCCGCTATGCGATAAACATTTCCATCCTATTTACTTGCCCATAAAATTACGATGCAATATAACATCGAAAAGTCGGCTTGGAAGTAATCCTGTTTAAATTATATATCTCCATAACCCAAAATACTATTTTTATATTAAATAATACATATTTAGATGAGATGGTTTCTCATAAATAAATTGGATTAAGTTGGGGGTTTGTTTGCCTTGATCTTCATTTTTAGGTTATGTTACGTGGCATTCACTTACAGTTCGTTCCACTTAAAGCTCACGACGACCACGGTCGTTTGTCAGACCAATCAAATAACCGCTCTCGATCTTCAGTCCAATCAGAGAACTACAGGACCAAGCCGCGGTCGCCCATGGGCTTAAGTGGAACGCACCCATAGAGGATTGTATTTGGAAATCTTTATAAAATTTTGCAACTTAAAAATCAAAAACCTCAAACCGCAATTTGGGTAATTTCTGAAAAATAAAGTTGCAGTTTATTGCGATAAATAAGCGACATTGAGATGTAATTTTGGTAAATTGCTATTCGATATTAATTGTACCTCAAAGAAAATTGGGTAACATAGAAACTCATTCAAGACAATTATTAAATATTCAGTAGGAAGCTGGAGAGTAGAAGCCTCTCCACCTCCTTGAGCAATGTCTAAAGTTATGGACCTTCTTGAATGCAGTTATAATAAATTTTAATTTTATTTTGGAATTTAAGTTGTATTTAAATTTTGGTGCCACGTGAGGAATTGTTTGCGTTTTTGGGTGTTTTTTCAGTTAAGAATTGGCGCCACAGGTTTCTAAATTCTGATAACACTGATTCCAAGTACATCTGGACATAATTGTGATGATAGATAAAAAGAAAAAATATATCGATCTAGAGACATTTTTCTCTGGGGAAATAATCAAATTTATTTTGGAATTCAGTTCAAGTATTCAAGGCACGTCTGATTTTTCAAAAATCGCTTATTTTAAATCTATACTTTTAACAATAATTAAAAACCAAATATCTTCTGAAGCGGAAAAAGAATCTCATTCGGGTGATATAATTTCATTCTTACCCTTCACAATGGAAAACAGTAACCTTGAGAGAAAAGGTTTACGGTGGGCCACCCGGTATTGAAAATTATTACCTTACATTTACTACGTCAGTACATTTAGACAATTAAATATCCGGTTGTTTAAGTGTTAATCAGTATATTAATCATAATCATAAATATAATATTTATTTAAAAATATTAATCACTTAGTTTAGAATACTATAAGTAGTCCAAGATAACATCCACTGTTTTGAGGTGATATTACGAATATTCGTTGAGCATGTAAAATGAATAGCTCACAAGCTCAAAGATATGATACCTTGATTGTTATTATCCATAGACTGTTCAGTTATAAATGGAAAGGAAAATCCATATTGGATAACTTTCAGATTAAAAAATCGATAATTTTTATAAGATTGTAGAGGATTTTTTAAATCAAATATTATTTTACCAACTAGGGAGGGTGGGGCAAGATGGAGTCGTGAGATAAAACCGATATAGCCTTAAAATGATAAATACCGCTAAATGGTAGCACACATCAAAGGTATGCTGTCTTATCCATTGGCATATCTTGCTCTACTCTGCGTATTGATTATTCAGCTGAGTCTATCAGTGAAATCCAAAAATTTGTCTTGAAGGAATCAAGGCTCAGGATTTTTGACTCATCAAATATCTACCTACTGGACTCATGTCAGATAACATTATACTGATAAATAGCCTAAATACTTTCCTTGTCCGAAATTTTTTCTGTAAAAATAAAGTGGTTCAGAATCCACGTCTTACAGTTATATTTTTTATTTTTAAATGACATTTTGATTGAGAATTTTGAAAAGTTTAAAAGGAAACGTATAAGTGACTCATTTCAGTCTACCTGCTGCCAAATTATAATTTCTGCCAGGTTAATAATTTCTAAAACCAATATGTAACCTACAACATTGAAAATGTTATGCCCAGCTGATAATCCAATGTTAATCGATTGATATGAACGAATACGATTGTGTAATTGCGACATTTTCAATATTATTTCAACAGTAATAAAGCCCTTGATACAATAACTAATGCTATTGTATACTTTTTCATAGGGTAGTCCTCCATCCCTTTACATTTTTGACAATAATAAATTAAGTGTGTTGCTTGTTCACTCAATTCAATAACAACTAACACGGTTTTTCACTTTCCTTTAATTGGTTGAAGCTCTTCCTATTTAATATTTTATTTTTATTAGTTTTTGTATTTCTGTAAGATCGTTTCAGATACGAATTAAGTTTCGACAAAAATTTTTAGCTTTATAGGGTACCGTCAAGAGTTAAAGATTTATCTTTACGCAACAGTGAGATTTTATAAAATAAAAGTGATATTTTACAAAAAAAATATTGTTTTTATAAAATATTACAAATGGGTTTACAGTTCAAACAATATTCGGTTTTTACATCTCGCGATTTTGTATCAATATCTTTTACCAATGTGAATTCTGGCATTTCCTAACATTTTATCTTTTTCTCAATGTCAGAGTGCCCGTTCTTGCACGCAGCTTTGCAAAAAATGATCTATTAATAAGAATTATAATATTTTACCCTTTTTGCTTTTTAAAGCTCGTATGACACGAATTGAAATGTTGAAAAGAAAATTAATCATTTCCAAACTTTATAACACAAATTTTTATGTCTTCATACATTCGTGAATTAAAATTAACCTCGGTGTATTTTTATGCAAATTCGTTAAGTTATTTCGAATTGATAGTTTTGTTTGACTTGGTATAAATTTTATTGCTCGATTTTGAAAGTGATAATGTACTATGTGCAAGATAATTAATGGTGTCGTGATAACAGATAACGAACGGTTGCAAAGTGATTCCTGGAAGATTTCAATTTCATTGCGGAAACTGCAATTACTTTTTGAATCTAGAACTCTGCCGTGTTAATTCTAAAGGGCGTATCTGCAAATAGCTAATTGTTGGGAAATCGTGTTTTTATAAATTTCCGTGTGCCATCACATGGTTTGAATTAAACAGAAAACTAGTGTTTTAGATTCATATTATATCTGTGGCAGAATCTAATGAAATAAACCGTTTTTTTAAATATTTACCATTAATGGGACTTTTGATACTTACGCCCTTTCTGACTAACATATATTAATAAAACTCATAAGAAAAAAAGGCGTATCTGCAAAATGAGACACTGTGTGAACTTTTTCCTGTGAGAACTGATAACCAAAAAACTTAAAACACGTAACAATATTTAAATTATAAAAAACAAACAGAACTTCACAAGTTTAACCATCAAAATTTGAATTGTATCTGCAGTCACAGAATAGATAATTTTTGCCAGTCAAGTAATGGAGTGTTACAAAGAAAGGGCGTATCTACACAAAATAGTAGTTGTAGATACGTCTTTTAAATCTAACATTGTTGGTTACGTCTCTTTTATCTAAAATTACACATTAAACTGCAGATACGCCGTTTCTTTAAAGATGTATTCTATAGCATATCTATACATAGTTTAGCCTTCTGAACTTAACGAAATGATAGATTTACATGCAGGGAAGCGTTTGCCAGCAATAACTCAAAAATCCAAAAATTGCAGATACGCCCTTTAGAATTAACACGGCAGAACTGTAGATATAGACTGCATTATCTTTTTTAAAAATTTAATCAACATTATAGATATCTAATTTTGTTTTATTGATTGATAAAAAATTACTTTCAGCAAATTTCATCTTTTTATGCCATATCACATCTTATTATTCATTTTTATGCCGGTTAGGTAAAGAAATGTATTAGATTCTACGATTATTAATGTTGAAGTTTAAGTCAACAACAGACGATAAATCTAGAATCTAGAACTGGACGTCAATCAACTTCACTTATTTTTGGTAAAGGGTTAGTAAGTTGAAATAATTTTGTTATTAATATTTGTATTCTGCTGCATGGTTCAGAACTCCACTATGTATCTGCTCTATATATCTATCCACATAACTAATTATTTTTTACTTTTAGGTTTTAAGACCACTGTGGATTTTAATATTATGGCTACACAATGTTTACAACAATCAACACATCAAGGTGACTTCCTTCTAATGGACATTCAAATTTTCAACTCTTCCCAACTCTTACAGCTACGCCCTTATGTGACTTCAATACGTCCAATCGTACGTCATAAATTATTATTTAACTCACAGTTTCATATTTTTATATTAATTCAATGTTTAAATATTTATTCAGTGATAAGGATTGTTCACCCTCGTCGTCTTGAAGCAAAATATCAAACTGACAATTCAAGGTGCTTTTAAGGTGCAATTTAAGTTAAAAGTTTGTTAAAAAATATAACGATATAAAGTATTCTGTGTTTGTTTGGTCAGCTCAATAAATTTATTTCTTTAATCTGATTCTGTTATTGTCTTCCAGCACGTTAAGATAAGTAGATACGTTTAAACCACCCTAAAGAAGAATTATTACCCCAAAGCATCGCTTATTCGCTGAAAACTAATAAATAAAATGATTGTACATTTTTCGTTGTTTTGTGTTCTTTCTGAATAATAACTATTACGAATTATGTACCTACATACAAAGTTTATTTTTATTTTCTCAATAACAGAACAAAAAATATTACAAAAATGTAGAAAATAATGTAGGTAGTAAAAAAAACCTTTAATAATAATGATGGCTATAAATTAATTTGTAGGCTTACGTAATCATTTAAAAATTTAATACGGAGGAAAACCATAACTATTTACAGTATTTTAAGTATTAACATCTCTCACACCTACCATTATAACTTTTAATCAAAATTTAATTGCCCATGTAATATTAATTTATGCAACATAAAACATTTACTGATGCTACGTCCGTGTTCTATAAATAAAATGCTACATATTTCAGAAATTGCTTTTCATATTGTCAGGATACTTTGGTGGTTAGAGCATTCTGTTCCAACGCGCCCCATTTTCAAAACAGAGCGTAGCGTTTCATTTAAATTAATTTTAATTCCCTTAGCTCTATGTGAGCTTTACACAAAAAATATGTGTATTTACATATTATGCAAATGTGTTTCATATATTGACTTAATTTAAGGTTTTTTTTATGTTATTAGTATATTTAAAAATGGATTATTTTCTAAAGAAGAAACTCACGTTTAAAAGTTTTGAAGTAAAAAAAACCAGGTAATTACATTTCTTGTATTTAGAGTGAATAAATATCAACCAATCAAATGGTACTGTTTCCACTTGTGCTGAGTGGTTAGCGACGGTAGCCAGCGTCACTTACACAAATTGCAGTTTATCTCTTAGTACAAATATATTGGATTTAAGCCTGATGGAGTAAAAATTATATTCTGACCGTCTTTCCTAGCTAGACAAACGCAAACCACCTAGGTAATCTGTCAGAAGTAAAGTGCTCATCAAAACATCATTAGGGTAAAAGGATCGTGGACACATACAATAATTTCGTAAAATTAAATATTCTACTTTTTTTTCCTCACAAAATTTTGTTTTCAAATTGTAACTTTTTAAGTTATTCTCCAGCGTATTGATATAATAGAAGGAACAAATAACATTGCTAATTGAAAATTGTAAAAAATAGCACAAAAACTCATTATAAAATCTAAACTTTACAGTTAAACATTTTTACTTACCCACTGTTGTAACGACAGTACTAGCAAAAAATAGCGATTGTCCAAAACTCCAATTGGGCTCTCCTGTAGCATTTCTGGTAGCAGTAACTCCTCGGGTGCTGGCGTGAACAACTTCTTGGATTAGTGACTCTAAATCATCATCTAGAAAGAAAAGCTCAAATTATAACTCGAGTCCAGTAGGGATTTATAACTTTTTTCAATGAGAAAGCACAAATTAGAAAAATAGAAAAATATAAATTTTTCGTCCAATGTAACTTTTATAATAAAAGCAAACTTTGATTCAATGAATTTGTACAGAAACATTGGATTTCGTAACGTATCAGTTTTTCTCCTAGATTTTCAGATAACAAATTCAAATTTAACGAGTAAGTTATTTCATAATTTTTCAAACAAATAATTTTAGTTTTATATTAATTTGTGTAACCAAAAACCGAACTACTATTATGGGCTTCAGTTACTGCAAAAATAAAATTTAGTTAGTCAGTTTGTTTTATTTGTTTAAAAAGTATTTAGTATTTAATAGATGAGGTAATGCTATACTAACATATCGATTTTTATTTATATTTATTGTTCGACTAGGTATATTTTAAATTACCTTCGTACGTATGTCTTTTGCCAAATGAGATTTATTTTATTACCGCTGCAGGGATAAGCATAAATTCGACACAAGTAAATTAAATTATTTATTTTTCTAAACCAATTTGTTCCATTCATGTTAACATAGAAGGACTAACGAAGTAAATTTATATCAGACAAGGTTTCTAAAGAAAGTACTTTAAGCAGAAAAACGGCTTTTGAGCAATTACAATATTTAATTTTCTTACTAATTATGTAATATTTCGTTATTTACTATTGGTTTTGCAAAAAAGCTCTTCAAATAATTAAAAATTTTAAAAGGGGTTTAAAACATTGTACAGCTTACTTTGTGAAATTAATTACAATAAAAAAAGTTTTTTAAATCTCTAATTTATTTAATGGCATAATTTTAAAATAAAAATTGAAAAAATTTTTTTACATAATTTAATTTCACATTAAATTTTCTTTTAGAAATTAATTTTATGGAAGCA
This sequence comes from Rhagonycha fulva, assembly GCA_905340355.1. NCBI lineage: Eukaryota > Metazoa > Arthropoda > Insecta > Coleoptera > Cantharidae > Rhagonycha > Rhagonycha fulva. The sequence goes on from HG996556.1 coordinate 38,339,949, forward strand.
AAGTTTCTGTATTTGTATATTATAGTAAAAATGTAAAAATTGTATCTAAGGTTTTTGAATATTTTAATTAGACATTTAAAATTTTAATATTATTTAAAAAAATATATTTTCTCTAAATGTGTGTTTTTTTGTAAAGGAATGTTTAAATCAAAGTCTTACAAGTTTATTGGATTTCCTCTGGCAACGGAGTGCGTTTGACAAACAAAGTTTTCAAATATAAAGGTTAAAAAATATTTTAAAATTCCTTTTTAAGTTATTCTTTAGAAGAATAACTCGAAATGTTGAAAGACATCGTCAATACCGGGTGTTAAAAAAAGAAGGTTCCAAATTTTAAAAACTCTTCTGAAATAAGTAAAATGATATTTAAAAGCATTGTTCCAAAATCCATTTTTTTTTAATTTTACGTCCCTTTTGGTTAAATTTTAATTTATTAAAAATGAATAGTATTTAGGCCAATAAATTTCGTACAACAAATTTTAAACACCCTGTATAAGTAACTGGTTATACACTTGAATTATTTTTTATTAGAAAATAATAAAACATTTTTATTTAAATTTGAAAAAGAGTAGTAGGTATATTTAATTGTGAAAAAATTTATGAAAAACAAAATTGTACAATTTGCTTTTTTAGTATCCTAATGAAAGCTTTTCAATACACATAATTCATTTTTGGCAGTTTTCCGATACGTATACTGATTACCAAAATAAAAGTAGTAATTTACTTGATAAATTTAAGTTGAAAGAGCGAAAAATGATTGCTTTTTAAAGCTTTAAATTTTGCAGCTTTACCAATTAAAAATACGGATATTGGAAATTAAAAGGAATATCTCATACATTGAAAATCTGGACACGATTTTTTAAAATGTTATTAATTGGGTTTATTAATCGCCCACAATGGTTCAGTTACATCTGACATTTTTATTACACGATATTTTTTATATCGTATGTCGACAGTTTAGTTAGTGATTGATGTAAACGGTAAAAAAGTTGTGCCTTTTTTGTTTAATTTGCTAACTGACAAAATCTTTTCAGCATTTAATTAGTTACAAACGAATATTGGTATAAATATCATGTAATGAATATCAGATGTTTCTACAAATATTCTGTAAAATACATGAATAGGTTTATTAAACCGAAAAAAAGTTTCTGGTCAGTTTACAACTATTTCCTGTAATACCTTATTGAGAAATTAGGTTTTCAATCAAAATCTTTGTTTAAAAAATTAATCCAATTCCTGTTAAATTGAATCCAAAAAAATTCTCGTTTAAACAAGAGAACCAAAATTTAATTTCTATTATGAATGAGAAGGTACCATTCCTGACGGAATATAACCACTTTCATTGAAGTTTTCAAATCCGGGTTTTGAGGTATAGATTAGTCCTCATTTCTCTCCATTACTGCAGCGTCCTGTATGATTTTGCTATATTAACGATCTCTTTCCACACTTTTCTATCGTTGCACTTCGCTTTCCAGTTTTCAATGTTCATTCTTGTTAAGTCTTTCGCTACTTCATCCTTCCACCTCAACCTTGAGCGCTCTCTTCTCTTTTTGCTCATTGGCTTCCACTCAGTTATTTCTCATTTCTGTTTCTTCTCATTATATGGACCATCCATCTTATTCTCTGCGTCTTGATGCACTTTATACTATATCTTCGTTCTTTATTATTCACATGATTTTCGCATTTGTTTTTATTCCTACTTCATTTGCGTTTATCTTTTCTGGTCCAACAATTTTTCTCACAATCTTTCGTACAAAAATCCTTAAACATTCACTTTCATATTCCGTGCAGCATAAAGTTTCGGTTGCATACATTAATATTGGTCTAATCAAGCTTTTGTATATTCTTATCTTCATTTTTTGGCTTATGTTCCTGTTGCCCAAAAGCTTCTTATTAGCATAGCAAGTCTTATTTTCTGCTAAAATTTTTTTTTTTATCTCTTCGCCTCTGTTATTCTTGTTATTTATATTTACGCCAAGGTACTTGAAATTTTCTACTTGTTTGAACTCATGTTTAGTTGACTTCAGGTTCCGTAGTTTGTTGTGTTTTCATTTGTTGAAAAATATGTATTTCGTTTTTTTGTCGTTGATTGTTAACCCTAGCTCTCTGACGCTTCAATGTCTATTTTTTCAAGAATCTGTATCATTTTTTTTGTTCTTGCAATTATGACTACGTCATCTGCATATGCTACAACTTAAGCCTTTCTTGTAATTATTGAGTTTTTGTTATTGATTTTCCTCATAACGTATTCCATCACCAGATTGAAGAGCATCGCCGACACCCGAGTTGATTCCAAAAATATCAGTTTCTCTGTTCTGCGTTTTAACAGTCGTCTTAGTGTTTTTTAGTGTCGTTTTAATTAAGGCTTTTTAATTTTCGCGGTATCTTTATTTCTTTCAATATTATACTCAACCCATTTCTGATTATCGAGTCAAAAGCCTGTCTGAAATCTACAAACATCATATGCAATTCCATATCGTGCTGGTAAAAACGTTCTGCTATTTGTTTAATAACGTGTATAGCATCAACCGTTGACCTCCCTGTCCTAAATCTATATTGGTATTCTCCAATTACGTTTTCAACATATTACTTCAATTTTTTCAATATTAGTGATGAGAGTATCTTATATACTGTTGGTAGCAATGTTATGCTTCTGTAGTTATTACATTCATCTATTTTGTTCTTCTTAAGAGGGGCATTTTTTTCAGAGCCCTTTTAATTTAATCAACAGATGGCGCCTACTTAAATATTTTTATAAAATAAGAGGAATTTGTTATATTTAAAATATAGCAAATTTGTTGAGATAATACTATTCTATAAACAATATTCTTGATCTTAAGCTATTTTGAGTTCGTATTGAGTATGTCAAAACACACTCACTTACAAAAAAAGATAATTAAACTTTATTTATGAATTGTATTTTCATAAATAAATATTACGAACTCAAAATAACTTAAGATCAAGAATATTGTTTATAGAATAGTATTATCTCAACGAATTTGCTATATTTTAAATATAGCAAATTCCTCTTATTTTATAAAAATATTTAAGTAGGCGCCATCTGTTGATTAAATTAAAAATGCCCTGAAAAAAATGCCCCTCTTAAACATTTGTACTGTTTTTCAGACTCTCCACTCTTCTGGCATCTCTTCCCTCAACCATATTCTCTTTATCAATTCATATATATCCTTTCTTGTAAAGTATTTCCGCCTTTCAATATCATTTCTTTTGATTCTTCATCCTCTTCATAACAATAAATTTATTTTAAAAATAGTATAATCAACTAAGATATCTGAGTTACGAACCTGAAGAATGACGGACTGCGCTGTAATGATGTATTTTGTTGGATTTTTTCGTCTTACCACAACAAAAAACCTAAATTCAGACACTTCGTTTACGTCTACATAGATCGGACGGTCAAAATTGAAAGTTTTTCTGTGTAGCCAAGTCAATGAGAAGGAAGCAAAATTTGCAACTCTGCTTTAAATTTTTTCTAATTAGAAGTCTTCTAGTTGGAGTCACCAATAAATGTACATTAACTGAGCAAAATTCTGCCGTTTTAAAATTTTTTTTATTATTTTTCAGTGTATAAAAATTGTTGTGTCTCATGGGAAAAAGTTTGTAATCTTTGAAAAGTAGGAGCCGATGAAATATGGTAACTTTGAATTTGAGTGAAATGTATTGGCTGATCAATGAAACTACAAAGGATTTATCTAAAATGACAAAACAGTATAATATTGTTACATCGTGTTAAAATTGAAATTATCCTTTGAAGAAAATTAATTACAAATTAACAATTATTTACACATCGTTTTCTGACGTAATTAAATTTGTTAAATCGTAGAAATTCATAATAATTATAACATTCCCAAATTTGAAATAATTACTGAAGCAACATATTCCGTGCAAAGTGCAATTATCGAATCAATGTACTTCGCGTTTGCACGTAAACAATTATTTGAAATTAAAAAAAAGCAGTGGCGTTACAATAAATTTTTATTATTCACTTCATTAAACTTTTAAGCTTAAATCGTGCGATTACACTAATGTTAGCATTTCAAACAATTAATATTGAATGTACAGTCGTGAAATCGCTGAGTTCAAAATATTTGATAGAAATTGTCGTTTTTTATTTTCAACTACGATTGTGGATTGCAAAGGACAGTATATAATAATGTATAATATATTTTATTATTAAGCGATTTCAAACTTTTCTTAATGCTGTGTATAGAACAGTTAAGATAATATTACTAATGGCATAGGTTGCTTATCTAAAAAATATAATTTTTGTATTGATAGAACTCGACGTTCTGTAAATATGGACTATAATTATTAGCAAATAATGATTGTTTTTAACATTTATGAATGGCTAGTTAATTAAATTGCCATCAAAATAAAGTAATTAGTAAATTGAATAAATGGTTATTAATGCTCTTTTGAATAATTACTTTACCCTTTCACCGGAAGATTTTGTAAGGTAAACAAAAATGGTTTTATAAGTTAATAAAGTGGAGTTTTAGTTTTATTTTGATAGCGTATATTTATTCCATATAGCATTAGCATTCAATAAATATTAAATTATTGAAAGTTAACATAACAAATTAAGAATGCCATTGACAGAGTTCATTATTGATATTATCGAAAGTAACAAAAGACTATAAATAGGTCCATTATGGTACTTAATAAATAAAATAAGTACACGTCATAAATTGCAATTACATTTTAAGATATTTCTTATTTGAGTTAAAAGTAATTTTCTCAAAATGGAGAATTCGATAAAGTTAAAAATAAAATTCTCTATTATGACTTTCAATTTTTACTCATGAATCTCCATTATAGCAAATAAGTACCAAAGTTTTGTCGTTTTTACTTAAAAAGTATACTTTATTGAATCAATACACCAATAAATTTAGTGATTGATTGATTGATTGATATAAAAGAAACAACTTGAGTGAAAAACAATGTTTTCTTCTTGTAAAATGTAAAAAAGTAAAGACTAAAGCGACGTTCACATGCAATGAAATGAGGTTTTGCTTTGCTGCGGTAGAAAGATGGCAAGTGCCAATCAAAATAAAAAATTTTAAATCATAGAAAAGGATAGAAAAAACTGCTATAATTTAATTGGCGGTTGTCAGCTTTCTACTAAAGCAAGGCAAAACCCCCCACTTTATTGTGAACGCCGCTTAACCACGTTAAACTGTAGGTTTAACAAAGATACAAATGGAAAAGATGTATTAAAATAAATAGTTTTGTTCTGTGAGCTTTTAAAGTTATAGGTTCAAAGGACGACCAAGTGCGGCTTTAAAGTTGAATAAGCGATGCTCGAATATTATTATCACGGAAAACTTTTTACAGAATTTCATCTAAACAAAATACTTATGTTTTGTAAAATTTAAAAATATTAGTAGAACTGTGACGATAAAACTTCTTCAATGGGGGCGAGAAGCTAATGTATCCTTACGAGTGGATTGATTGAAGTAATATTTATTTACTATCACTCTTAGATAAAAAACTAAATAAATATTTAATATAAAATACACACAACTCTTTAATAATCACGTTGCAAATATTTAAACAGAAATCATAATTTAATACTTTTAAAAATTGAAAATGGGAAATTTTCGTAAAGATGCTTTTTAACATTTGCGCTTGTAAATACGAATCGATATAATGCCCTGAATAAACAACTTCAACGTCAACAACCAAAAACTATATTTAGCTTACGTTTCAAAATAAAACAATTTTAAAATAATAATTTTAATAATGAGACTTTTTATAATGGTGGAAAGTGGAAATTGTTATTGAAATATTAGATTTTCATGATGTATGTATGGATAAAATAAAGTATGTAAACATAATGAAATTCAAATTGATGTTGACAATGTAAAAATGTTGGAATTAAAAATTTCATATGAATAGGTGTGGGTTCAATTATTTTCAAACTACTAATCTTTTTTTTTTAATTATATAATATTATATGAATACGTTGGATTAAAAGCAAATATATTTTATTATTAAAAAAAATAGGAGCAATTCAATATCGAAATGATTTGATTACAATAAATTTGTTATAGTTACATGGTATTCAATGGTATTGAAATCGAATCAAATTGACACGTGCAAATCACGTTCATTTCATTAAAACATCAGTCGATATATATTTTGGTCAATTCTCCTTGTGAACGAAGAGTTTTAATTCTAGTGAAATAAAGCGAATTGCTTGGTCTTTAATATTATGTGAGTTTTTAATGTTAACGAGCATGATTGGATTAACGAGATTTAAATTATTAATAAAATAATTTTTGAATTAGTAATCATATTTGAATTTTTTTGAGATGGGATAAAAAATATTTTTATTTGTACGACGTTTTGAACCCTATTTCACTGGCCCATTTTCAAAACTTGAGCAGAAACAAAAGTAAGTTTGAGAATCTTTTTTTTATGGAAGTTTTTACTAACAGATATTTCCTTTTTCCACGCGAAGGTTAGACGATTGAAAATATTGTTTATCTGATCTAAACTTCAACAATAGTTTTTAACATAATAAAAACAAATAAATTGTAATTCTATAGTAAATAAAATATTATTATTTATAATTATTAAAGCAGAAATAAAAATTTGGTTGCTTCAAAAAAATTTAAATCTTGTTAATCCATTCTTGCGCGTCAGCATGAATGAAAACGCAGTTTAAATTAAAAAACATTTTTCTCTCTCAAAAACGACGATTGTGTTAAAAAATAAGATGTAAACTTGAGCAGCTCGTGGTATAGATAATTAAAATAGTAAAAATGTAACAGCCTACCTGAAACACCGGGATAGGATTTTAAAAATGTTTGTCTAGCCTCCCTGACTCTATCCATCAGTGCTTTTTCTTCGGGAGTTTCTAGAAGAGTAAACACTGCAGCACCGAACATTAAAAATATCACATAAAAAAAGAAATACGTGAGAAAAAGTATGGTTTTATTTTTGGAGCAAACAGTGTTTTTCGGAGTTTCTCCGTGAAGGGCTTTCAACAGCGCGGATTCCGATATCGTGGAATTCGTTCGCGAAAGAGCAACTTTGCTATATTTGTACATTTTTGCTAAATAAAAAGTTTCACTTTAAAACTGTATCACAAAAACATCATTAACAATAATTATCACCACAAATTCAAACACGTAAATATATAAAATAAATATGAATTAGCACAAATAGCTATCAAAATCAGAACTCATATTAGAATTTGCGAAAAACTGTAATCACTTATCGATGCACCAACATACTATCATTTCTCCAATTTAATCAAAAAATATTTACTTATTGTATTTATACTACTGTTGATAAAATACTATATCAGTAAAGTACTTAATTAGCTTTCAATATCAGGATAACTAAATATTTTTGAGGACTCTTCTCTAACTAATTTGGTTTGACGTCAAATTCCATGTAAATGTTATTTGGAAATTTTCAAGATAAAAAATTCCGTCTATACAAATCCACACGGTTGTGATTTTGGATTAATACCACTTACAAATTTATTTTTACTCTTATCAATTTGGTCGTACCTAAGTAGGTACGTACGATGTATGTATAACTTCCTATTTTTTATTATTGTGTAAATATTTTATATCTACACGGAAAAAAAGGTTTTCTTAAATGAAGAATAAATATTTTCTTGAAATTATTTATTTCGTTTAAAAATATGTTTTCTTAACACGATAAAATATGCTGGTAATAAAAATGTCTGATTTCTTCAAGAAAGAATATAATTTACTAGAAATATAATTTTGATCCAAGAATGTTTAGCTTGAACAAAGAAAACTATTTTTCTAATGATATAAATGTTAACGTATTCTTAAAAGGAGTAACTTATTGTTGTAAAATCATTTTGTAGTTCTCAGCAAAGAAGAAAAACTTAGATGAACCATGCGCATGTTATTATATTCATGCAGGTTAGATGTACCCGATCCAATTATCCCATTCCAGCTTGTTGCGTATTTGCATAAGTACATATTATATGTATCGTATTGTCATTGTACAACTTTTTAATTTATTGAAAAATTGGGTAATCTTTCTGCTTGTGACTATAAGTTTAGTTATAAATGGTTTAGTGTCATACTATTATGGATAAATTTGTAAGTGATAAACTGTTAAAATGGGATTTGGAAAATTTACAGAAGGTTTTTGAAAGTAAGTAAACGTTACGTTAATTTATTTTTTGTTACTGTTTAATATTCAAAATGATTTTAATATTATTTGGGTATATTTTATTTCTATTATTTATAGACCGTGTGAACATCTTTATGAACCTCCTCTTTGTGAACCCCCCGTGCGACAAGATGACGCAGTTCGAACATAAGATCTTGCAATTGTGCATTTTTAACAGTGCATCATGTAAAGTAATAACACGATTGTAATGTTTTATAAATTAATGTTTCAATTAACGTAGTAGTCACAGAAAATTATTTATTTATTATTTTGATTGAATTAATACTGGTAATTAATGTACGAATATTAACTAAGTTTGGTTTGTTTAAGAAAGTCAAATTGATGGGATTGTTTATAATCAATTGGAGGAAAAGGATATTAAGGAATTGATTCCAATTTAAGGTGTACGAAAAAAATTTTCAGCAAGATCCAAAGTTTATCTCCAACTTCAAGTAAGTAGAACTACTAAATTTTTCAAAGCAATTCTTGAATCTTTGAGTGTGTGAGTAAGGTTTTGGGTTTAGGACAACTCGCCGCGGACCAATTGCCGCCGGTCAACTTGCCCCGGACTAACTCGTCGCTAACCCAACTCGCCGCCGTCAACTAAAAATAGTTTAAATTTTATGATTAACTTTTTGAACGCTTAAATTTGGTGAAGTTCTCGTATAAAAACCATGGATGCAATAATTTGCATGTTTCAGATCCGATTTTATGTTTTGTATCGAGCGTTCAAAGAATTAATAGTTGAGTAACTGGTTGGAAAATCATCGTTAAGTGGTTGTTAAATGGTTAACGATTACTATAAAGATCTTGTGACCCTTGTACTATGTTAAGAAAGTTGGTAACAACCCATTGATCTTATCATCATATCATCAATGATCATAAAGATCTTGTGACCCTTGTACTATGTTAAGAAAGTTGGTAACGACCCATTGATTGGTTAAACAACCAGCATCGGTACTAACATTGGTTTGTTTTACCAACCAATGAGTTGTTACCAAATTTGTTAACAAATCAGTACAAGTGTCATGCAGCCATAAAATGCAATTTATTTATTAAATGTCTTTGTTAATAAGTGATTTTCCAACCAGTTACTCAATTATTAATTCTTTGAACTCTCGATACAAAACATAAAATCTGATCTGAAACATGCAAATTTTTGCAAAAAAAAAAACATGGACTAAATCGATTTAATCGTCAAAAAGTAGAAAATATCCGGGGACTTGACCAAATTTAAGCGTTCAAAAATTTAATCATAAAATTCAAATTCTTTTCAGTTGACGGTGGCGAGTTGGACCGCGGCAAGTTGGCTGTGGCGAGTTGTCTCAGCCCCGGTTTTTGCCTACTTATTTTAAAAATAATAATTAGCATTTATAGAAATATTTGCAACGATTATAAATTAATTTATTACTTAAAAAACTTACTAACTTTCAGTTACTTGGCTGACGTTCAACTGAACTACTCCGTGTGTTGCAACTACTCTTGGACCCGGTTTCATAAAAGTTTTAAAAAAAGCGCTAAATTTAACTAACTTTAACTATAAGAAGCCAATAGAAATTCACCGTTATTTTTAACGGCCAGTTAAAGCTTTTATGAAATCGGTGGTAAGTGTATACAGAGTATTGCTAATATAAACAGACAAAAGTTAACGCCATAGGTAGCGAGAAAGCTCCCCTCTCCCATGAAAAAAGTTCATGACAGAAGTTCACTTTTTTAACGCTCGAGATGCTACCTTAAGCTTTTTCGAAGCTCTACGTTGGAGGCTCTAGCGTTAAAAAATTGAACTTCTATCATGAAATTTTTTAACTTTAGAGGACGCTATAACGTCAGCTTTTCTGCTCCCTTATGTTTACATCCTTTAATAACTATAATTATTATTTCTTTTAGGATAGCCAAGCGGATTCATTATCAACCGATCCATACTCCACCTCATCAGAATCTTTAACTGTAATTCCAGAAATTTTATAAGTATTCTGTTTTCATTAAATAATGTTATATTAGTTATAGTAGGTACTTGTAAGTCTGTTTGTATACAAACCTTGTACTATAATAGTACTAGTATAGTTACATTATATATTATAATTATAATAATAAAACATGTTAAAATATTTGTTTGATTTATTTGCAGCTATTTAAAAAAGAATTTTTTAATTCAAATGGTATCTATTTGAACCAAATAAATTTTTTGTTACTTCATTGAAGAAAACCATATTTTAATTCAACAATAAACTTACGTGGTTTAAAAAAATTATTTTTCTTAAATCAAGAAAATATTCATTTGCGGCTATTAAAAACAGAACCTCTTGATTTAAAAATGGTAGATATGTGAATCAAGTAAATTTTTTATTACTTCATTTAAGAAAGCCATGTTTAATTTAACTATATTCTTACATGATTTAAGAAAACTAAATTAAGAATATTTTTTTCTTAAATAAAGAAAATATTTTCGTGCGGCTATTCAAGTAAGAGATTTTCTTGATTTAAATAGTTTTTATTTCAACCAAGTAATTTTTTTTTTCCGTGTAGGGAACTCGATAACTTGATAAATCTTAATAAAAAAATATTGAAAGTTTTAGTCATATTATGTTCACTAAAATGAAAAAGTAAAAAAAAGCAATATATGGTTTGTGTAAGGGCAAAATGACATACTCAATTAAATTGAGTAAATACTACATTTAAATTTTTTTGATTTTAATTTTAAGTTTTCTTTGTGATACTAGAAGATTTTGTTTTTGATAAAAAAATTTCAATAAAACTGGAAAATATTTGGGTCCATATAATCTTTAAATTTTATATCAGAGTTCTGGACTTACGAAATTGTAAAGGTGTGAATTACTTTTCGATATCTCAAGTTATTTACGAGATATATTCGTATTAACAAAAAATTGTAATTGTTATTTTTTAAATTACTATTTATTATTAGATTCGAATATTAGATTCCTGGCTTTAAAATTTGAGAAAGAGTTAAGGCTTGAAGGGAAAGAAAAAAGAGCAACTGACATATCGGAGTAGAAAAATCCATCTCACTAATTTTTAAAATAAAATTTTTCAAATAAACTTTTAAATAAATGGTTACATTTTCCCGATTTATTTTAGGCTCAGTCTAAAAAAAAATTATCTTCTTACCTTGCGTTGTTTTGAATTTCCTATCGCCCATAAAGCGCTTATCGCTCGACCTTGCAATTTTTATTAAGAATTTACTTTGTTGCACAGTTATTAATAGTATTTTTTAAACAACTTCTATTTTTAATATCTAATTAATTAATTTACGACTTTTAGGCTTAAAATAAATCAAAAAATGTCACCGTTTTAACTTTATTCACTTCAAAACTACCAAATTTATTTCTCATTCCAAATAAACGACCTATAACGGCTTTGATCGTTGTTCGTTAGTCCCCTCTTAAGTATTGTTTTACAATAAATTGTAATAGGTTCAAAGTTTTAATAGAACATTCAGTTTTTGTTTATAGATGTAATTAAACTTTATTAGATAATTTTTTGTATCTAACCTACGTGAAAAAAACTGAATCTTTTGCTTCCACAATCGTGGTTGAAAATTAGGAAAAACAAGTTTTGTAAAATATTTTGAGCACTGCAATCTCACGACTGTACATTTAAGATTAATTATTTCAAATACTTAACATTCGCAGAATCACAAGGTTTTAATAATTAAATAATTCTGCAAAAATTTACAATAAAATTTATATGATACGCTACTTTCGCTTTCTAATTGTGCAGATTTTAATATTAACCTTTTATGTATGACTTTTATAACTTATCTTGAGATTGGGGTATTTTTAGGCATTAGTGGGACCGGCATACATTCAATATTGCATAAATATTTGGTTGTTAAAAAGATCTGTTTGCGTTGGAACTCACATAATTTGACAATAGCTCAAAAAAGGACTCGTGTCAATTCGTCGAAAGAAATGCTCAAAATATACGATTGCGGAGCTTCAAAATTTGTTTATGACATCGTGACAGTTGGCAAAGCATAGATCTATGCGTATGAACTCAAAAATATACAGCAGTTACTATGCACGCACAAAGCACTTTGAAGAAAATGGTCGCCTGTTTTTTCGGAAAAACTGGACAGGTTGCAACCGCACTATTGGTACAAAGTAGAACGATCAATTCTGAATGGCACACAATCATTTTTTTTTATTCTTCAACATGACAATGCAAGCTCTCACACATCGGCTTGAACAAGTGACTTTTTGAGCACTCAAAACGTCGATTTCATGGGCCATCTGCCGTATAATCCTGATTTAGCACCTAATGATTTTCCAAGAAACAGGAAAAATTGGTTTTGTACTAAACAAAGAGAAGACCAAATACATGCGTGTGAATAGACAAAATGTTATAATAGATGTTAGAATAAGCGAGGATTACTAAACCTGAGCCCGGACCTGTATATGACGTTAATGAAATACTCTGCCCTGACTAATAATTTTAAATAAATGCGTTGAGTAAGTAATACCAACCTAATTTGGTATTATTAGGTTGGTAATCAACTATAACAGTATTACTATATCAAAACACATAGTTTATCATAAGTCACTGGCGTATTCAAGGGGGAGTAATTGGGTAATTACCCCCCCTAAGAATTATTATTTACCTTTTTGCTTTCCATTTTTCAACAAATAAAGATCAATCTATGTTGAAATTTACATTGATATAGGTAAATTACCCCCCACCTAAGGTAGTTGGCTGGAAACGCCCCTGTCATAAGTGTGTGGGTAGGTGTGTGTGTGTGTGTGTGTGAAGACAGTAGAAGAACCTAAATATAGAAAATCAAGAAGAATATTATTTTAGCTTAATTTATTGCAAATATTTTGGCTCACGCTAACATAGATAACTATAACTCTAAAATAGTCCAACGTTTCAAATACCTAGGATCTCTAATCACCCAAAATCTCTAATCACCTGATCAAGAAAGTAAACAACCGCCTCTACTAGCAAAAATTTTTCAAGCAAAGTATCTCAAAAATCAAAATCTACAAGACGGTCATAAGATTACTAATAATAACATTCGGCTCTGAAACATAGACTATCCCCAAATCAAACAAGCAGCGACTTTGATATTTTACGAAAAAAATGCTGAGAAAAATCTTTGGATCTTTTCACGATTATATCACGAACTCTTACCGGATAGAGACATACGCCGAACTTAAAGAATTGTACAAAGACCTAGGCATAATACAAGTAATAAAATCACAACCTCTAAAATGGGTGAGCCACGTACAGACACAACCAAATGACGGACTAATTAAAATGGCATGGGAAGCGAAGATTTTTACCTTCGTAAAAAGGTAAAAGACGATCACTTCTTAGATGGTGCAACAATATCAGAGCAGACCTCAAAACCATAGGAACAGTCGAAGATCATCAGACAGAGATGCTTATGTCAGAGCGAAAAAATCCCAGGGCTGTAGAGCTCACAATTGATTGATTGGTATCTTTATTAAAAACGCTTGCTAAAATATGCAATTTCACATAACATTTTGGTGTGCTGCAAATTTACTGTTTCATCTTGGTTTTTTGCTACCAAAAGATTGGTATTTTCTGGTTCTTTTGACTTGGACAAAAACTAGTGTAGTGTTAAAAAAAAAAGTTTTCAAATTTTGCTTTTTGTTGTGGTTAGATGTAAAAAAACACAACATAAAACATCATTCAGGGTCCTTATTTGGTTATCTTGGTGAGTGTTTTGGTTTTTCCACAGGAATAATTAAAGTGAACTCAAAAAGATACCATATCAGTGTAGGTAATTCCTATCTACATATATACAATTGCAACTAACTATACAACATTGTATGTTACAAAATTTTAATTAAGATTTGACCAAATTGAAGTTGAAGTTATATAAAAAGGATGTAAAAGAAAATAAATACATTTTTTGCAGCTTTTCAGTTTACTTAAAATTTGTATTATTATTATTAAAATCCCCATGATACATCCCACGGAAAATTTAAAGCCCGCCGCTCCTGCTTTAACACACTAAATTGTTTACAAATCTCAATATATGTACTTTTCCCATCATCGCTTGGTATATGTGCACATTTCCCTAATTCTATTGGGAAAAGTACATTGTACCTGTATATACATTTACCATAAGCGCCGGTATAAGTGCACATTTACCGGATATTGTGTACTTTTACCGGTATACGTACTTTTCCCGTAAAGCTCGTTTTAGACTACACTAAATATTGAACAAGATCTTGAAAAAGTTTTAAAACAATATAAATTTGTGTAGTATCAAACAGCAAATTGCTTCAAATAGTAGTTTATATCACGAGGGCGTAGTGGGTTGTTTTTCATCACGAGACGTAATTTATCACGCGAGCCGCAAGGCGGCGAGGGCAATAATAGTCGAGAGATGGAAAAACCCTGGAGCCCGAGTATTATGAACAACTTTTCGTGAATTTGGAAATAATATCCGACAAAATTCACGATATTTTTGCAATAATTGCATAAATTTCATAAATTATAATAACACATTTTAATTGACATCGTGGTAGTGTAAAACCAACTTCTACTTGTAACCATGGTGTTTTTCTTGGCACCAGTTGGTACCCTGGAGGGCGGCCATGTTCATTTTGATTTCTGCTCTCGTGAAGTTCGCACGTTTGTGTATTGTGTCGTGTGTTTTCAATTAAAAATGCCTAAAAACCAAGAAATAATCGTTAAATAATCAATAAATATGACATTGTGGTCGCATCTATCGATGTTCATGAACACGTTGCAAAAAAATCGCAAATTCGATATCGATGGATCACGTGGTAGGTACTATTGCGTTCAGCAAAAAGCGGTATTTATGGGGAGAATTTATACATTATTTTCTATTTCAGGCTACATAGCCACGATAGTCGATCTACGTGTTCTAGTCTCCTCTACAGGATTTTTTATGCGCCAACAGGCGTATATTTTGAATACCAAAAATGAAAACGGCGAAAAGAACGTTCGCCGAAGACAACCGCAAAACGTTGTAGATCTGCAAGACAGGCAAGTTTCTCATAATTGTGTGATAAAGATTAACCCCCGTATTCATAACAACGCAATATTTACAACAGGTTTACTAAAGCTTTAAAAGCCTCACAAATGCCCTTAAAATGTCTTATATCCCTTACAAAGGGTTTACAAACCTCTTTTAAGAATTTTTCGTTTTTATGGATACGGGGTAGGGGAGAGTCGGGTAATTGTGCGCGGTGGCTAATCGTGCGCATGCCTTTATTTCCATAACCGGCTGATATAATTCGAAATTTGGTATTCAGGCGTTATCTCTTGACAAACCTATGTGCTACGACATATGAATCAGGTGGATAGTTGTACTTTATCTACCTATAATGGTCGCTTTTTTGTTTATGTATGTTGTGTTCTAGTAGGAGCTTCGAAGAAAATAAGCCGTAAGTATTTCCACTTTTACATTTTTTAATAATTGTGTGCGCAAATACATTGCATAATGAGTTCCCTTTACACTGATATATGGTAGTCTAGGCAAAAAAGCGCTTTTTATTCTTTTATACAATTTAAAAGCGAATCTGCCACTGTCGGTTAATCGGGCGCAGGGCGCATAGTGATGATCCTGTCCCCAGGACATCTGCTATTTTAGAAGAGCTGAGTCTTCTTCCAAGACCAAATACAGCTAAACGACAAAATCGCAAAAAAAAAGATTTTTGTGAACCCTAACAACCTTTTTTATTATTTTCATTTTATAATATTTTTTATATTTTATATAGTTTAGTTTTTTAAATCATAGGTTATATAGGCTTTATTAAATAAATAAGTATATTTTTAGCTTTAATTACTTGTGTTATTTGTTTCCCTTTTTAATGTGCACGATTATTTTACCTATGCGCACCATTAGCCGCATACGTCGGGTAATTGTGCGCAACGCCATTTTTTCTAAATTAGTATTTTAAAGTCACAATGTGCATTTTTATTTAAAAGTGACTAGAGAATATTGCAGCCAAACTGTTAAAGAATCTTGATATCAAACCTGTAAGTCCAATCTTTTGTCATTTCAGAAATATTACAATTTTGGCTTAGGTGCGCACCAATACCCGACTCTCCCCTAAATATGTGAATAAATGATTTTTAAAATTTTTTTGTTTTTTTGAAATTTTTTGTACCCAAACAAAGTGTGACGAAAAGAGCTTCTTTACTCCCGAAAAACCGGGTGTAAAGTAGCCACTTTACTCCCAAAATCACGAAAAATTGTTTTGCTTTAGTATTGTGTGGAAAAAAAAATTAAAAGAATATTTTTTTAAAAATAGCTTTTATTAAAAATATTGCAAAATACAGCAACAAGATATACTTCAAAACATCAATAAAAGCGTAGGGCTGTGTTTGTAGCTGAAATTATTAGCCCCACGTTTTTATTGATGTTTTGAAGTATATCTTGTTGCTGGTATAAGACTAAAGAAATTATTTTTTATTTTTTAGTCAATATTTTTAATAAAAGGTATTTTTTTAAAAATATATTTTTTTTCTACTTTTTAGTATCAAACAATTTAAAAAATTTAATTTAAAAAAAATGCTTTTTATTTATTATATTAGTATAATAACATAAAATATTTTTTGTAAGTTATGTACTTATGTGCACCTAACCTAACAATTTGTAAGAGAAACTTTTTATAACATCATTTATTGCCGGTAAACTTGGTGCAATAAATTTGTTCAATCTTAACATTAATCAGAGATTTAATTTAGCAGGTTTATGTAGTTAATAAATTTGCTATTGCGTTATCCATGGCAGGATAACCGGCAGTTATATAAATTGTAATGATTATATGCTCCGGCAGAATGTGCATTTTATAACGTTGCTGCAGCCCATTCAAAATTTAGCAACTGATTATCTTTAACATGTGTTAACTAGCACAGGTTAAAGTTAAAGTTGCTGAAACCGGCCATAAGTGTTTTTATAAATACAGTCCACAAACGAAGAACAATATTGTTTCAAAAATTGTACAGTGTCATACAGGTTGATATCGAAAACAAGCAACTTCTTGTTCAAGATATTGCACAATTTATTGTTTCAAATCTTGTTCAATATTTAGTGTAGTCTAAAACGAGCTTAACAACTACAACATGTAAGTTATTGACAAAATTTTTGAAAAGAACATTATAGCAGAGAAAAAAAGTTTTTCTACCAAAGATATAAGATTGATGAATAAAGACAAAAACCTCATTTGAGATAGGCAGATAAGTAATGAACACAAATTGAAAGTAAACAATAAGGAAGATATAATAAGAATGTATCGACAAACACCAAAAACATTTCTTGTAACAAAATTCAATCAAGATAATATTATAAGATACATACTTAAAATTTTAATTAAAATAACATTGTATATCTGTTATGCTTACTGTAGATAATACAAAAAAAAGAGGTATAATTTAGATAGACTTTATTACTTATATAGTGCCGAAATTACCGGTGTTCCATGTGTTCTGTAGAACACGGTTCGGATAAAAGTAAGTTATTAGATATTTTGTCTTCTTGCAAACTTTGTACCTTCACGTGCTTTTTTGACCAAAAATTACCACTTGTAACCCAAACATTACATATCAAGTAATATAAATCTGTAATTTTATATAGGTACATAATTATTGATTATTATGTATTACCTTACCCTTCATCTTGGACAGGCATCAAATCTATCGTTCACGAGGCTCCACAAGTTTCTAATAAGATTGGAAAATATAAATTTGTTTTTAAATTACTCCCGTCGCTATTATAACAATAATTGCTAATTAGGCCATTTCATTAAATAATCCAATTATTTCTAAAATAAATTATAAGACATTTCAACCCTAGATTACAACAACGCATTGATAATTTTGTTATAATTAAAGCTCCACGTTACAAACCTGCAGAAATTATTTGTAGATACAAAAAGGGGTAAATAGACTTTTGGTTTTGTTTTCAGTGCTAAAAAGCAAGAGCTGACATTGAAGAGGGACGTAATTTCATTACTTATTGAATAGATTCATAACAATGAATGCCTTCATTTTATAATAAGAACCTTTGGGTTTCCTAAATTTCATTTGAATCTTAGTAACTAATTACATTAATTTTATTAATTGAAATTTATGATACGAGTATATTTTGCATTGTGTTCTTAATAGTAGGAGATAAGCAAATTTCAGTAAATGACTAGGTAAAGAAAACATAATAATTAGATTTTATGAAATTAAGGTTATTATTCAAAAATGTAGTGCGGTTTAAACTTTTTGAAATTTAAACGAAAAATTTTGGGAACCGACTAAAAAATTTCACCTCCGTATACAAGTTTGAAGCAGCTGATTAGATTTTGATTGAAAATTTTAATGTTATCTTATTTTTTCTTTTTGGTTTGAAAATAGCATTTCAGCGACGTGCATGATTGGATTAATGAAATTCGCACTGGCATATGAGTGAAGAAGCTGACAGCTGGCTTAAAAAATAGTTTTCCAAATATTTTAAACAGTTCGGTATTTAATTGGTTGTCTACCTGTTCGTTTTTATATATTTAAAAAATAATTAACCGTTCCTCTTAAAACAAATGTCCTCATTAGCCATAAATAAAAGAGTACCTATAATAATTATGACTTGAATAATTGAACGAAAAGTGTTTCAACATTTTTTGATGAAATTCATTCACCAAAACTTTTACAATTTATCATTTTTTTTATTCTTAGAATGGGAAATATAATTTCTAGAATGTCGTCATTGGTAGTTTCCAAAAATGTATTTCATTTTCGACATTATTGATTTATTGCAAGCCACATGATCGTTTATGTTACTATTTTTCTTTGTTGGAAAATTAAATTGTAAGGCAATTCCACGATTTTATTTTTACGTTCAATCAAATGTTAAAGGATGATTAAATTATTTGAATACACAATATAGCAAAATTGAGATTGTAGACCCTAAAGTAAATTTGCCAAATTCCAAATATAACATATTTAACCATTCAATCATGTCAACTTCTAAAGGGAACGCTGATTCATCAATTGATAAATAATTTAGAGCTTGAAATATTAACGCCCTTAGAAATTAATTTCAAGAACAATTATGAGATCGCATTAAGTTATTTTACATTTAATGGGTTTAATTTAGAAGACTTTATTTTCGAGGAGGTTCAATACGCACAACAAATCAAAAACAGTCTTGAAGTTGATATTAACGAAGCAACTTTACCGATTGAATTACGACCAAGTTGTGATAAACTTCAAATACTTTGATTGTCAGGCAGATTAACCACTCTGGGCAGAAAATATGCTATAGCAATTTAACAAATTTCTCTAAAATAATGAATTAGTTACTTCGCCTTCGGATGAATAAAATAATCTGGAAAACTTAGAAAGCATTGATTTAAGCCATAACAAATTAAAGAACTTAATCATTTGGCAGTTTTCAAATTTAAAACAATTCAAATATATTAATTTATTATCAAACCCAATGAATTTGATTTATTTTATTGCATTTAGATTTTTCGTCTACCACTAACTTATTTCCTTAGTTTCCGAAATTTTAGAAGCAAACTTGCAAATTAAATTAACAAATTTACCTTAGGTATACTCAGTATTATAGATCAATTCAATGAGATGACATTTATACGGTAAAGTTTCTGTGATTCTTTGAGTAATTAAGGCACTTGAATTTCAGTTCAAATAAATAAAGTAAATTGCCAAAGGATGTATTCAAATATTTGAAAAATTAATCTTATGTTAGTTCAAATAGCTTTATAGTAAGTGCGAATTGAAGTCATTACCAAGTTGAGAAGTAAATTTAAAGTACCTATAATTAATTTGTTTCAGTGTTTTTCGACTTTATCTCATAATCATTTGAATGTAGTAATAATTATTGCTTTTATGCAAAATTTCAAAAAGAATTGATCCAAGTTACAATAACTTAACAATGCTTTATCAACCCAATTTTTGAGGAAAAAATTTAATGCATTGGTCTCAAGTGGAGACTTGAACCCAGTTTTTAACTTGAAGGTTAATTGAGCAATTATATCGTTTGGTTAATAACGCGTCTCGTTATTTCAGATTGAATTTTTCGTAAAATTTTCTCTTTTAGCGACACTTAGGATCTCTAATAACAGAATTTTTTCACTAGCATTCTTAACTCTGTATTTCTTAGGATAAACGTCTATTCGTTATATAATTTTGAAAAATGCGATAAAACGTGATTGCCATTTATCAAGTCAGTGCTATGCAATATCCAATAAATTCAAAGCGATGTTACGATTTATTGCAGTCAGTTTTTTTCATATACGAAGCTCTTGAGAATTTCAAAATTTAATTAGTTAAAAATCTAAATCTATCTATGTCTACGTTAATATGTTCATAACGATGATTTTTATACTAAAAACTGTCTCGATGCATGCAATTGCTATATAGGAAAAATGGAGAAATGCCACAGTGGCGGATCACGATTATTGTCATTGAGAAAGGGAGGGGGGCAACAAAATAAAAATATATTAAGAAGAAGAAGTAAGAACACAAAAATTAAAAAAAAATTAGAAGTAATTCGGCAGGCATTTTATGTAAAATTAAATAAAAAATGATTGTGTTCAAATTATTTTTAGATAATATAAAACTTCAAAATATCGAGTTATTATTAAATTAAAAAATGATTAAAAGATTTATTTAGCTTTCAAACGATTATTTCGTTCGTCATCAGAATAATATACAAATATTGAAGTTTTATATTATCTAATATCAACGAGTTAATAATTTATATATTTAAATTATTTTTATTTGTGATTTTAGTATTTTTAAATTTAAAAAAATAAATACGAAATACGGCTCATACATATAGCAGAAATTTTAGGTGCATGTTATTGCCCCCCTCCACTTTCAAATTTTTGAATGAGTTTGATGTCAAACGTTAGAGCATGGTTTGAGCTTGAATAAGCTTTCATTATTTTTGTTTGAGTCGACTGATGTTTGTGTCGACGTCATTACCGTTGATACGGCTGCGTCACACACGAGAGTTTACAAGACAGGTTAAGGTAGACAGGGAATGAAGCCATGGGCTTTCTAGGCCTGTAGAGCTGTAATATATTAACATAAAATATTCTTCTTTTCAAAATTATCAATCGCACACCTGCAGTGTGCGACCTTGCAAATAAATATAACTTGAAATTTTAAAATTAATTTTTCTTTTCTAAAATAGAAGTAAAAAGAAAACACAAAAACTTTCGCGTCACTCAAATTTTATTAGGTATAACTAATGCAAAAATTTACATTGAAACTCTCAAACCAAAATCGCGACCTCACAGCTCCGTGGATCGCTCGCGAGTTCCTTTCCGAAATTAAAAATTTCTCCCACCTTGGCTATTACACCATAGGCGTAACAACTTTCAATTTTTAAAATCAAAATACAAAATTAAAATAAATAAATAAATTTCTTCATCCAAAAATTATACGACATCTCCTCCCTAGGTTTGGACAAATTCTTGAGAAATTGGAGAAAGCTATAAAAAAAGTTATATTTTTGGATGAACAATACCTATCCAAATTTAAAATCATAATTTCAAAAATTTACAAAAGGATCCAATTATTATTAACTAAGCCAATCAAATTTACAGAGCCAATTAATTCATATTTAAAAAAAAAAACTCAAAACTATCTGAAAATTCCAAAACAAAATCTAATCAAGTTAAATTAATTTTTTTTAATAGACTTGGAGCTATCTTCCCAATAAAACATTTCCTCTTAACTCTATTCTCTCTAAATTTTTATAAAACTATACTTAAACTTGTAATTAACCAAGTTTATCAAATTTACAACTCCCGCATTAATTTTCAAAATGTCTACAATCATGAATCACTATGACCATATTAATTAAATAAATCACACAATTTTCTAACACTAATCTTAACAAAATCCTTTCCTTAACAATCTTCTTTAAATGTTTTGATGAATCAGACCATATTTTCTTCAACTTCTACAAAGCTTCTATTTTCAAATAATATTTCATAATTTTCTAAAAAATTGCAAATTTTCGTATCGTGGATTTAAATATGATAACTTTTAATCTTTTTGTACCAGTTAGCTACGTTAATTTCATTATTTATTTTTGATTGACTTTTCTTTTCCAATTTTCACCAATGTAAAATTTCATGTTTGTATTATATTAATTTAGTTTTTTATCCATCATAATCTTCAAACTTGAACTCTCTATATCATCTACCATTAAAAATATCCCCAAACTTTTCAATAACCATAATTCTTCAATACTTATAAATTCTTCATCCCTTAAAATTAATTTTTATAAAACTTCAAATAATTTTTCCTAGCAATCAATTTTCTTCGAAACTTCAATTTTATTCTTAAACATTCAATCATCCATAGCTTCACATACAATTTAAATCTTCGTTATCAAATGTTATTATTACTCCACCATTTAAATAATTATTTTATAAAAATTCATTTTTAATTTTATTATTAGAAAACTTTGTTTTATTCAGTTATTGTTAAATTTTCCATTTTATCTTGCGATTTAGTTGAAGGTCGTATTTATCTTCTTGTAGTTATCATTATTTGTTAGAATTATTAAAATTTTGTTAAATTGTTAAATTTTTCTGTGCACTTTTATTCGAATTTATGTTATTTTTCTTTTCATGCTTCCAAATATCTAAATCATTTACTAAAGTCTTTGCTAAGTTATTCTAATTATTTTCAATATCCTCCCTACTTTTCTTCACAAAATATTTTCATGGTTAATACCACCTTCCACCTTGCTCTGTGGAATACCCACTTTTGCAGGACGACTTGCCCTTCTTCTTGAATCTCGCCCTCTTCTTTATTCACAATCTTTATTAACTTCAAAACTTTTTTTAAAATTTTATTTATTTCTGATTTGATTTTTTGCAAATTTGAAATTGACTTCTTTTTCCTGTTCAAGAGTTTCTCGTTTCCTTCTTCGTCCTTTTTTTCTTTGTGAGTAATATTTTTATTTGTCCTTTCAACTGCCAAATTTATCTTGCCAGGAGCTTCTTTTGCTTTGAATTTTAATTCTTCCGTTTTATGACTCCTACGGTTTCTTGCATAATTTACTTTTTTCTTGTATTTCAGCTTTTTCCATCGAATTTTTCTTATTTTCCTCCTCGAATTCTGGACTTTTTTAGTCGTGCTGCCGTCATGACATTTTACAGTTTCACTTAATTTTTCTATAATCTCCTGTGATGATTCAATCATTTCTGCTGGAATTTCTTCTTTCACTACTACATTATTTTCATCTGTGTGTTCAATTTTTTCTATTTTATTATTTTCTTCTACTTGTAAACCACAAATTTCTTTCTTATATTGTTTTATTGTTTCAGTTATGTTGTCAAATTGTTTACAAAATTTTATCCGCGATTTTTCAACATTTAGTGTAATCTTATCAATTCTCTCCCCTACTTTTTTATTAAATATCGTCAATTCTTCAATAAAATGTATTTCTAGTTTTTCAGTTATGTTTTTTAAATTTTCCATCATCTCTTTGTTGTCCCTTTCTTTTTTTTCGTCTTCAATCTTTTTTTCCCTTTTTCTTTCCTCGTCTTCAATCTTTTTTTCCCTTTTTCTTTCCTCGTTTTCAATCCTTTTTTCCCTTTTTCTTTCTTCGTCTTCAAGCTTTTTCTTCTTTTTTCTTTCTTCGGCCATCCTTCTCAAAAAGTTCATAATCTCCGAAGCACTCATTTTGAAAAATCTCTTAAAAACCTCAGGGTCAAAGGTGAGTTCTTTGTGAACATTTACTTTTCAAAAAATCCACTTATCAAAAATGTTCACCAGATGCCCCACGTTACATGCGACAGATGACATAAAATATTCTTCCTTCAAATTTTCAATCGCACACACGAAAACTTATCGCTGCACTCAAATTTTATTTTACTATCCAAAATTATACATCAAATCTCGCAATGCTCAAAACCGCGACCTCACAGCTCCGTGGATCGCTCGCGAGTCCCCTCATGCACTCCAAAAATCAAAAATTTCCCCACCTCAGCTCTTACACCAGAGGCGTAACAATTTAAATTTACAAAATAAAAATATAAAATTAAAATAAATAAATAAATTTCTTCATCCAAAAATTATACGACATCATATGTGTTACGGGAAAAGTACGTAACCGGAAAATATATACATTTACCGGTAAATGTGTACATATTCCACGGGAGTTGGTAAAAGTGCGTTGAATAATTTAAAAGATAGCGTTATTCTCACAATTACCGGGAAATGTACACATGTGAACATGTACCTTGGTAAAAGTGAGTAGACGAATGCAGTGTTAAACATAACCTCTAAATTAAAGTGTCAATATAATATTTAAAAAAAACTTTAACAAATAAAATTAAATAATTCGCGATCCTTGCTGCAATAAAGATTTAATTATTCTTATTCAATTTTTTATTTTCAATTAAATTTAATAAAATTAATTTAAATTTAAGTAAAAATTAGAAAAATTTTATAGGGTGCGTAGCACCTTCTAAACTCTAAAGAATCGCATTTACACGTGATCAGAAAAAAAAACTATTGCCCATTTGTATTGAAAACCAATAGTAAAATTGTCGATTTTTGTTTTTTTTTTAAGTAGTTTTGTAGTTTTGCCAACAGTTTTTTCATAATTAGTCCAATAGTATTTTTTTTATCTGGAAGGGGGGGGGGTCAATTAGCAATAAATTGAAAACTGAATTTGACCGAATTTTGTTTGGTATGTCTGCTTTGTTTCTAGGACTTTAATTTTCTACTTTCAAAGTTATATAAAAAATATGTGGAAGAAAGTAAATGCATTTATTCCAATTGTTCAGTTTATCTAAAATTGTTATTATTGTTATTAAAATCTCCGTGATACATCTCACCATGGGAGTTTATATAGAAAACAAAAGAGGCAGCTCCCCCCCCCCCCCCGGCTGCTTAAATTTTTTTAGAAATTTAATATTTCACCAACACAAGTTTTTAAAATTTTCGGCTTAAACTCTATTTTCCATTATAATAAAAAAAATTTTATTTTGCCCCTCCTTTGAAAATAATTCTATGGACGCCCATGCATCTCACGGAAAATTCAAAACCAGCCGCCACTGCTGGCGACAACACACTAACTTGTTTTGAACTTAATATACTTTTCCCATCATCCCTTGATATATGTGCACATTTCCCTAATTTTATTGGGAAAAGTACATTGTATGTACATTTACCATAAGCGCCGGAATAAGTGCACATTTACCGGCGCTTATGGTAAATGTATATACTATGTACTTTTCCCAACAGAATTAGGGAAATGTGCACATATACCAAGCTATGATTTGAAAAGTACATATATTGAGATTTAAAAACAATTTAGCGTGTTAAAGCAAGAGCGGCGGGTTTTGAATTTTCCGTGGAATATATCGTGAGGATTTTAATAATACAAATTTTAAGTAAACTGAAACGCTGCAAAAAATGTATTTACTTCCTTTTACATATTTTTTATATAACTTCAATTTCAATTTGGTCAAATCTTAGTTTTTAATTCATTACTTTTCTTTCGACGCTTGCTCCCCCCCCCCCCCCGATTAAGAAAATACTGTTGGACAAATTACGAAAAAGCTATTGGTTCAATAATTTTCTATTAAGGCTGTGTTCTCACTTAAAATAAAAATTCGATTTTAAAAAGAAAATGGACTATTTGGTGTACAATAACAGTAGCTGACCAAAAATGTACAATAAAAAATAAAGTAATGTATAAAAAAAATCGCGAATGCAAGAGATACGCGCATTTTAGCGTTAATTTTATTTACAATTTTCTGACTTTATTTTTGAAAATAAGGTGTTCAAATTTTTACAGTATGTCTAAAATGTTATTTTTAATATTATGTCGTAGCCAAATTTTTTTTTAAATTGCGTTAAAAAAATTTGTTTTTGCGGTTTATTTATTCGCGATAAAAGCGCTCCGACATAATATTGTAAATAACATTTCAGACATAGAGTAGAGGGAGGTAAAAGTCCGCACTTAGTACGTTGTATTTTTTTACGCTTATATGTTTTACTCAATCAGCTCAATATTTGGATGAGAAGTTTGTACAGTACTTAGGCTTTGTTATAAATAACATTAATGCCATGATTTGAAAACGGCGTGTATAAAAAAACCATAATACACAAGTTGCGGAAAATGGGACTTTTACCCCATAGGTGGGGCAAAAGTCCGCCATTGGACTCTGCGCTATTTTAAGTCAAATTAAAATCAACAATTTCTTCCAAATGAAAAGTAATAAGCAAAAACAACAAAAGTATAAGATATAAAAAAGATAAAATGTAGAAAAATTTCAACAATGGTCACAAATAAATTGGCCAATTTCGTGCACTCTTCATGACACCATTGTTTGCAGCTATCGCATTGAATCCACTCTCTCATTGATAAATTCTCATATTATTCTTTGCAGCCTAAACAAAGCACTTTGCCATCGGTTAATTCTTGCCTTTTTTAATTCTTCAAACTTTTGCTTGACATGGGTTCAGCAACATAGGACTCTTGCCCCAAGTAGCCAAAAACATTTCCGAGTCATGACCTTTCCAGACCATCAAACCTAACATCGATTATATCCTATAAGTTTATAGCAAGAAACATGTATTTTCAATAAAATACATACTAGTTATGGTTACTACTCATTTTCAACATTTCAACGCAATTTCTGCAAGAGCTAATGATACATCAGGCATACGCAAAATCGTAATTACCTCATGGTTCTCCAGTAATCCAACTTTGCGTGATAAAATTTGGTATAGACACTGTAATTGATGACTACTAACTGCACCTTGCGCACAATGATAAAAATTTTTGAAATATAGTGAGATATTTGAATTTGGGACTTTTGCCCCATGCGGACTTTTACCTCCCTTTACTCTACTGTAAAAATTTTAACTCGTTATTTTAAAAAATAAAGTCAGAAAATTGTAAATAAAAAAGTGGTTGCGAGAAACAGCCTTAAACAAATCGATGCTTTTACTATTGGTTTTCAATACTAATAGCAATAGTTTTTTGTCATTAATCCAATAGTATTAATTTTTGTCTGATCACGCATAAATGCGATTATTTGCGAGGTACGACGCACCTTATAAAATTTTCCATTGGATGCAACTACTATCTCTTTGCATCCATGCTGTCGCCGCCGCCTATGTGCTAAAACGTATCTCAAAATAAACTAACATTTTTTTGTCAAAGGTACACAACGAATAATGATTATAAATTGTTAAAATTTATTTATTTATAAATCAAATTATAATTCCTAATACACTTAATTTCAAATTAATTTAATTAAATTTGATTGAAAATAAAAAACAGAACAATAATAATAAAATTAATCGTTATTGCTGCACTGATCGCGTACTAACTGATTGAAATTAATTTTGAGGTTATGTTTACAATAAAATTGCATTATTTGTCTACTCACTTTTACCAAGGTACATGTTCACATATGTACATTTCCCGGTAAATGTAAGGATAACGCTGTCTTTTAAATTATTCAACCCACTTTTACCAACTCCCGTGGAACATGTACACATTTACCGATAAATGTATACATTTTCCGGTTACGTACTTTTCCCATAACATATATATTTTTGTTAGAGCCTGGTCTACCTGGTCTACCGTAAAATTGTCTATCCATCCACCCTTTCTGGTAGACAAGATCACTCATGTGATAGCCACATCTCTCACCCAGTAAGGCCAAAAACTAGTGATTGCAATACCTAACCAAAATTTAAATACCGGTATTCGGTATTTATTTACATGTAATACCGGTATATCGGTATTAATACCGGTATTAAAACAAAAAAATTTTTTTTCGAGAAAACTACAAACAAAATAAATTACAGTGCAAAATTAACACTTTATTATTTCAAATATTAAAATTCGATTGCAAAAAACACAAAGCATCAATTGTTTAGTTATTTAGTCGCAATCGCACCTTAGTACAAAAATTTCCTGCCGCAGAAAATGTTCTTTCTGATTCTACACTGGTCGGTGGAATTGTTAGAAGATAACCATACACTATTTCCAAGTACTTCCCTCTCTAAGTCCTTCGTCTTCATATAGTCTCATCTCTTTTTTAATGAGCATTTTTATATCTCTTTGTGCAAAATTTCTTTGTGAACTGCCGTTTTTTTGTTTATTGCAGACTGCAATTTTTCTTCCACTGATTGTTCATCATTAACATCTTTTTTTTTCACTTTCTTTATTTTCGTAAACGTTACCACTTGCAACATTTATATAGGTCCTCAGATACAAGCGATTCAATCTTACCATCAAGTTTCTCGACCATGGAGAAAATTAATTTTGCCATATAAGCTTTGGTTAGTCGCACGATACACTAACACCGGTATGCTCACGCGCAGGTTAGCTCTTTCTCTCTCGCACTATGTGACGTCAGCCTGGAGTCAAAAATTTTAAATTTGCCTATTACTTACGTGTTTTAACCACTTCTAGAATTATTATAATGTTAATAAGTAGTAATATAATTAAAATGGAAGCTGTTTAGACTTTTTATTATTGTAATATACATACTAAAATTACCTTTTAATAAAAGAAGTTTTAAATTTGAATTTCTTTAAGACGTGTTATAGTTGACCTTGTACTTAAATAACAGAAATTTATAGTTGAGAAAAGGTCTAGTTTAAATAATAATCTACAAGTAGATATTAAATTTTATACTTCTTTACAAAATTATTATCACAACCATAGAGACAGTCAGGACCGTCTTCAGGATTCGAAGTTTATTGAAATAATTAGCAAAAAAA
Organism: Rhagonycha fulva; assembly: GCA_905340355.1. Classification (NCBI taxonomy): domain Eukaryota; kingdom Metazoa; phylum Arthropoda; class Insecta; order Coleoptera; family Cantharidae; genus Rhagonycha; species Rhagonycha fulva. The sequence goes on from HG996556.1 coordinate 38,368,884, forward strand.
TGCAACTTGCAACTTCTTACAGAGTTTTTTTTTCGTGCGTCGGGAGTGGGGAAATCTTCAAAAGACACCCAACTGGGTAGTGTCGGATTTTTACCGACTAAAACCCCACTCCTGTTGTGTGACTGGGCATCCGGGAATCACTCTCGTATTTCTTCCGGGTGCTTCAGGTTGTACGCTAAAAGATGTTGTATATTTTCGGCACTAGCCCTTTTCCGCCCTTTGCTCTTCTCGTTCGTGTGGTTCTTTGGTTGTCATTTTTTACAATTAGTATACTTTGAAATCTTCTTATCTAGTTTTCTTTTGTAGTTATCAAAACTAATCTTCCGGTTAAGGTCTCGTAATCGGATATACGTGCGTGTTCTACTTAAGCAACAAATAACTTCAAATGGAATACAACTAGTTCCCAATTTCAAAATAGATCTTTCAGCTAATTTCCGAAAAATGCCTTCCTCGGTAGATAGATAATTTCCATGCATGCTATGAAATTCAGAATCAAGTTTAATTGCCGCTTCAAGTATTTTTAAGCATAAGTCCATTTTTTACTCAATACTCGATAGCTTTTGCAACTGAATTTGAAAATACTTCTGCAGCAGGTCGAATACGTTGTCGCTTGGCACCTTTCACGTCAAGATGATAATCAGTTAATTTATGAGCCAATGTCAATTCAGTAGTAGAAATATTTAGTAAACTTTTAAAATAATCTTTATTTACAACATCGCCGTCGTCCAAGTTAAAACTATGGTCCATTTATGATTTCTAGCAAGTTTTAACAAATGTGCCACATCGGCAAATACAAAAATCTTTAACGAATTATTACTTGGGTGACAAAAATAGATATTTTGGTTATGATTAATATTTAATTCTGACCAAAAATTTACATTGCTTGTGTCCATATCACTAACAATTATTCCGACTACTGTAAATTCTGCTTTATACAATTCTGAAATTATTCCTTCCAAAATTTCTTTCCTTTCAAAATTTCATTGATATTATATCGTATTTTATAGATTAAAAACTCTGATTAAAAATCAAAACTTAAAACCATAAAACCGTCAAAACGCACAAGTCACAATACAAAATGAACTCCAGCGTCTCCAGCGTGACGTAATGCGCAGAACGATCAAATTTGAAATTCTTACCGAGCATACCGGTGTTAGTGTATCGTGGTTAGTCGTGAATTCTCTCTTATAATTTTCTCACTCCACTCTTTTGGATTATGCAGGTATATCTTAAAAATAATTCTAAATTTATTTCCTTTTCTTTGGTGCGCAATTTCAAGAGCCTAGAGCCGTTACACAGCTTAATTTTTTAATAATTTGGAAATAATGTTTACTTATTACATTAAAGTAACTAGAAACTACTACTAATTTAATATTAATCAATTACCAACATCAAAATTATTTTAAATTAAAAAATTTTAAAAATACCGAAATACCGGTATTTTGACTACATAATACCGGTATTTCGGTATCGCAAAATAGCCCAAAAATACCGGTTTTCGGTATACCGGTATTGCAATCACTACCAAAAACCAAACAATCACATCCAGTGATCTGGTTTTGTAGATTAAGAGATTAAATTTGGTAGACCGCATCAGAAATTTGATAGACCGTACCTGATCGCTAGACCGCAACAAGGAAATTATGGCTTGAATTTATAAAAACAATCGTATTCTTTTAAATTACTGAAGTAGTCTTAATTTAAAGAGTGGGGGAAGGTAATGTAGTGTTTTATTATGCTATGTCTACTATTTCATAATGTTTATTTATTTTATATGAAATTATATTCAACAAAGCAGATTAGCAAACTTTTCTTTGTTCAAAATATCTTTAACCACTTTTCTGAGACAATTAAATTAGTAAGAATCACAGAATCTTAATTTAAAGGGAGGGAAGAAAAAAGGGGCGATTTGCAAAATGCAGAAGAAAATTAGTAATGCCATCTATTTTCCGAGTGAAAAACGTACACGTACATACCTACATATAAATTTTAGAACATTTTCCATCTTTATCGTTCTAATATCTTTGATTTAATAATTTAGTCTTGCAAAAACTAATATTTTGCTAAAATTCCTAGCCAACTTTTGAAAATATTAACAAAAATTTAAAAAGTGTGGTCGGAGTTGTTTCTACGGTGGCTGTGAGCTGATGAGCTTCACCCTAACCTAACTTAATTGATTGATATGATGATGACCTGGAGATGCAAAGCTCGAAGAACTCTAAAGCGACACCTCTCGTGAGGTGGTGAGTCAAGTTCTACATACTTTTTCCGAGAAACGGCGGACCACACCGAAATAAATAACCATCTTACTGGTAAATATTTTACGAAAGTATATTTTGCAATAGCGAGATGTACAACTTTTAAGAATTTTAACCAGCACAAGGTTAGCTTATAATAAAATTTACTAATTGTTTCAGCCGTTATATAAAATTTAAAGTTATATTGTAGAACAAGTCAAAATTTTTTTTATTTTAGACTATTATTGCCCTTGAAGTTTATAAAAAATTTTTATTATTTACTTTCAGCGCAAAACGTAAAAATTAATATTGTAAAAGAATTTGCTCAAGCATATGGGTCAGTTTTGCACACGAAACGCTAATATTTTCTAATAAATAAAAGAAAATTTTAAATTTTATAAAGATTAATAAAATTTTAAAATTTTTAATGTAAATCAACACAGACGGCAGATTACGTTGCTTATGGTTTGAAATCGACGACATCATTTTGCACCCATTGGTAGAAGAAAATAATTTGGAATTATCTATTGCAAAAATATCAGCACCACGAAATCGTTACATTTGTTCTTTCAATTGTTTCTTTCAAATAATAATTTTTGATGTTTTCTTATTACTTTACAAAATCATCCGAAAAGATCAGAAAATATTTTTATTTAAAATTTTTGTTCAATTATTCTAAATAGAAGAATTTTTCTTTCTACAACTTTAGTCATATGTAGGGTCCGGATTTGTAGGCATTTGCATGTTTTTTTTCCGTACAGGCTCGTGAAAAATTTTAACAGGGGGGAATGTTTTACACGTTTCTGGATCGTTTTATGTAGTTTTTATTTTGCTTATAAACAAGGGCGGATCCAGGGGGAGGCCGATGGGGGCGATCGCCCCCCCCTTGGAAAAATTATGCATTATAAATATAACGTAAAAACTAAAATTAGTGGAAAAAAGGCTATTAATTTTAGTATTTTTCTTAACAATCTATGAAATCGCCCCCCCCTTGAAAAAGTTGCTGGATCCGCCCCTGCTTATAAATGCATATTTTGAGTTTAAGTGCATATTTGGTGGTTTGTTGCCTATAAATACATATTTGCTTATGTTAGCATATATTTTGCATATTTAGCAAATCAAATAGTATAATTTTTTGTTTTTGCAACGGTTAGAAAAGGTTTAAAAATTGTCCTGTTAATCGTTGCTTTTGTTAGAATTCTTTGGTTTAATCCTTTAAGTGTTATTGCAATAATAGTTATCAAAAAAAACCGGATATGATTTATTGCATGGAATCAGTAAAGTGTTGTCTTGTCAGTCAACCATTATTCCATTGGAAGTATGTGGTACTGACATTTCAATATTTAAATATGCTTCAGTGACATCTTGTGATGTTGAACGTTTTTTTTTCAGTATACCTACAGGCAAATTTTAACTGACAACTGGCGCCAATTGACACCCAAAAATTCAAAAAAAAGTTTTGTTTGTACATTGGTGGGAATTGTAAAAAATAAAAAATAAAGCAATATTTTATTATTATCAATATATTATTTCATTAATACATAATTGAATTTATCTATCAAAAGTAGTTCATCCATTATTTGGACCAATTGCAATCCAGCATTTTGCAGCACAATAATTTTTTTAGCGCATATTTAAGTGCTTATTTTGAAGTTTTTAGAGCATATTTGCCTGCATATTTTCAAGTTTTTTAGTGCCTACAAATCCGGAGCCTAGTCATATGTATATTTATTATTTAACGTAACCATGGCGCAAAAAAGGAATTTTAAACTGTGTGCTAGAATCCATCTCTACCTCATATAACTTCAGGTGCATGTTCCCAGCACCTTGTGTCTTTTCTTACCCCCCTCAACTTAAATTTTGAATCCAAAATATTCTAAAGCGCTTATGCATTGTTTTTGCCTGTTTGTGCAAAAATTAGTTTTGTTTGTATTCAAATAGTTTTTGAGATTTTTGAAAAAAAAACATAAATAACACTGACGCGCACGATTAAATTAACCAGATTCTGGGTATTTGTATTGTAATTGTAACTGTAAGAATTTGTATTGTAAATGGGTAAGACTTACAGGATCCAGTTGGTATGTTAAAATTTTCTATTTCTTGAGTTTTGTGTTGAATACAAAATATTTTTTGAAATTTTTCTAGGAACTCATGTATGAATGCTTTTTTTTCAAAATGACTTAATTTCTAAAAAAACGGCGGGATTGCTTATTATAAGTAATTTCAAGTTTCAACCGCTAAACTGCCATTGCGAATTTGCTGGCACAATAGCGACACCTACCGGATTTAGATCTTTAAGTGAATTTTTCTGCCACAAGTTCAAAATAGATAAAGTCATAGGCTCAAATAGAGGAGACTAGAGGGCCATGCCACTCAAAATCAAAATTAACCTTTCCTCGCCCAAGCCCCAAAAATTATTAGATTTTAATTGTTAATATTAAAAAATTAATTTTATTTTTGAAATTTTTTTTAAGCCCTTTCAAACTTTTAATTTTAGTTGCGCTGTTGGATGAAGTTCACATTAAGTATAATCGTCTGTACTCTGTTTTTGTCTGGTTGTGCAAAAATTATCTTTGTTTGTACCCAAATAGTTTTTGAGCAATCAGAAATTTTAAAAATCAGTGGCGGGCTGGAGACATAATTTTTGTAATTTTGATTTTTGCATTTAGAATAGTTTAAATCGCTTGTGTTTTGTTTGTGCTGCTTTGTACAAGTTTTATTTTTGTTTGTACTCAGCTAGTTTTTGAGATTTTTGTTAAATTTTTATTTACATTTTACAATATTAGTTTTTTTGATGATGAAGCACGTTAAGCCGGTGGTCCCCCTGGGTTAATGAATGGCCATCATTAACATAAAAGACAGAGTTACAGGCTCGTCTAGAGGCAAGTCTAGCAAACTACCTATCGGACGTTAAACAATTTATATGCTCACAGATCTAGCACTGCCAAGGAATCGACGCAGTAGCTGGAAATAGCAAGCCCTAGGCTTAGGCTGAATTTATTCAGTTGAAGAAGAAGAAAGAAAGAAGAAAGTTTTTTTTTAATCGAATAAAATAATTTAATCTGACATAATAAACTTAAACTTGAGCGTTATTGTACGGAACTAGCTTGGAGTACTAGAAAATTACAATACTCGTCACCATAGGCTAAGGTCAAAAGTTTATGAAGGGGCTAAAAAAACATTTTGAATCCATAATCGCTTAAACTTTTAGTGCAATTCTTGCTTTTATTGGTACCCAAATAGTTTTTAAAATATTTCAGAAATTAGCTTGGGTGGGGGGAGATAAATTTTTACAAATTTTCCATTTCAGATTCAAAATATTCTAGATTTTTTGTGCTTCGTTTATGCCTGTTTTTGCAATTATTACTTAATTTTTAAAATATTTGAACAATTGACTGGAGAAAGAGGTGTAACATTCAAGAACTATTTGAAATTTGAGTACAAAAAAAAATTATTGGAAAAACAAATACAAACGATTTATAGTAAATATCTTAAATTTAAAATTCAAAATTTCAAAAATGCAATTCTCCAGCCTTCTACCTAATTTTTAAAATTATTAATTTTTTGTAAACTATTTGGATGCAATGATACAAACAAAATAGTAGTTTTTGTCACAAGGACGTAAAACGAGATTTTACACTCGAGGGCGGAGTTTTGAAGACGAGGCTCACGAACCGCACCGAGTGGTGTAAAATCTCTTTACGTCCGAGTGGCGTAAACTGCTTTTCGTTGTGACGGGACCACCTCATTTTTATTTGTGACTGTATGGAAGCCGTCCCTGCACAGGCCGGAAACCACTCATTTTACGGCCGGAACAACAAAAATAATTTTTGCACAAACAGGCAAAAACAAGGTACAGACAATTGTGACTATTTTGAACTTGATCTATTTTGAAATTGATCCTATAGATGTTACCCAGAATCTTGTTAATTTTATTCAATCATGCGCGTCAGCGTCAATGATGCTTTTTTCACAAATTTCAAAAACTATATGAATATAAACGAAAGTATAACCTGCACAAAGTACAAACGATTGAGAGTATTTTAAATTTGATTATGTAGGTGTTAACAAGAATCTCGTTAATGCAATCATGAGCGACAGTATCTTCGATGGTTTTCTTAAAAATCTCAAAATCTATTCGAGTACAAACAAAAATAATGTTTGTACAAACAGGTACAAACAAAGCACAAACGATTTAGATTATTTTGAATTTAAAATGGAGAAGCTAGCATGTTTCCAGACCCCCCCCTTCTCAGCAAAATATTGAAATTTCTCTTTAACAATTTGGGTACAAACCAAAATTTTTGCACAAACAAGCACAAACGATTTAGTCTATTTATATCTGTGTTATTATGGATTCAAAATTTAAAATAGGGGGGGGGGCATCTTTTAACCTCTGTGTTGCCCGTACCATAACTTTCTCTCTTTCCTTACATTATTTTTGTTCAAAATTTTATTGTAAGTAAATTTATCTAACATAATAGTTTTCTTGAGTTGCGAAAAATTTCTCATAAACACAGTTTGGAGAAGTTTTCTTTAATTTTTGTATGAAACCGTTACTGGGAGAGAAAAAACTTGACAGATGTTTGATTTTACACCACTCGGGGGCACGCGTACTTAATTTCAAAATTTGTAAATTAATTTTTTTGAAACGTTTCTTTGAGGTTAATTATGAGATTATGACCACTACAATTTTTTTTTCTAAAATTGAATTAACAAATTTTCTAAAGAAGGTGAATGCAAAATAATATATTACTAGGAAATACATTACGATTATATTAGGTCATAGAAGACAATTTACCATTACCTGTGCCTTTTTTGACCATTTTAAGCAACCGCTTGACGTAATGTAAATGGGCCTTTGTAAACAAAGTTATATGTTTATCTCCACAGCAAATAAAGGATTAACCCTTGACCATTGATAGAAATTTCAATTGTTTAAGATGTAGGTAGGTAGTGCTTAATATTTTCAGGTAAACATATATTTAAAAAAAAAATTCCCTTTTAATGATAATTTTCAAGACCTCTAAAATAAATATTTAATTTTTCATTACAACCATGTCTGATGTACTATGTAGTCAATTTAGTTGTGTGAGTTGAAAATGTGAGATAACCAAAGTTTTTAAACATTTAAAATACTTCAATCATTATTACTTATTTGATAAATTGGTAAGTTTTCTTAAAGTATATTTTTTTTTATTTAAGATTGGCATTAAGATTTTATTTTTAAAATTTTGTGATTGGCATAACTATTAAAATTTTGTTTAATTTTAGACAATATGAATTTACTTAAAACCGCGTTATGGTTTATTTTACTGTTTTTCTCTGTTGGAAAATTAAATTGTACGGCTACACCAAGATTAGTTTTGTACGTTCAATCCAATAGTAAAGGAGGACTAAATTGTTTCAATACACAAAATAGCAAATTTGAGACTGTAGAACCTGAAGTTTTGACAAATATTAAATCTTTATCTATTCCATCATGTCAACTTCTTAAAACACCGCTGATTCATCAACTGATAAATGATTTAAGTATTGAACGATTTAACACTTTTATCATAGTACGATTGGAATTTAATTTCAAGAATAATAATGAGATGGCATTAAGTTGGTTTAAATTTAATTGGATCGATTTGGAAAATTTTGCTTTAGATGAGTTTCAATACGCACATAAACTGAAAAATAATAGTTTAGTTGATGTTATCGAAGCAACTCTACCGTTTGAATTACTTCAAAATCGTAATCAACTCCAAGTACTTCGATTGTCAGTCGAATTATCCAATCTGTCAGAGAATATGCTAGCCAATCTAACAAATTTAAAGGAATTGTATCTTAAAAATAATAAATTGCTTGTTACACATTTGGATGTACTGCAAAGTCTTACAAATTTAGAAATCATCGATTTAAGCCATAACAAAATAAAGATCTTAGACATGCGGCACTTTCAAAAATTAAAACAACTAAAATATGTTAATTTATCATCAAACGAAATCAATCATATTTATTCTGAAGCATTTGATAATAATCGGAATCTAGAAGTTGTAGATCTACAAAATAATCCTATTTCGGGACTACCACCTGCTTTATTCGCACAATTTCCGAAATTACTAGAAGTAAACTTACGTAACTGCAGATTGAAGAGTTTATCTGCCTCATTATTTCATAAATCGTTATCATTAAAATCCATTGATTTAAGCTCAAATAAGATGACATTTATACGAAAAAACGTTTTTGAATCTTTAAAAAACTTAAAGCACTTAGATCTCAGTTCAAACAAATTCAAGCAGTTGCCAAATGATGTACTAAATAATTTGAAAAGTTTAAAGCACTTAAATCTTAGTTACAATAACTTGATAAAACTTGAAGATTTTGAAATAATATCGTTATCAAGTTTAGAAGAATTAGATTTAAAGTACAATAATCTTGCTTCAATATTGGTTGATCTTCGATTTGCCAAAAATTTGAGTTATATAAATTTATCACACAATCGTTTGAACCAGTTGATGTTGTATTCGCCTAGTTTGAAAAAAATTGATCTGAGTCATAATCAGTTAACAAAGATCGATCAAGACAATTTTAGAAACAAAAATGTAACCCACTTGGACGCCAGCTTCAATAGAATAGCTTTTCTCGATGTAAGTATCTGATGTTAAATTTTTTTATAACGTGGATTTATAATATTAAAATTTTTTTCAGATTGATTTTTTCTTAGCAGAAAGTCCCTTTTTGGTGCTACTTAACTTATCCAATAACAGAATTTTTTCGATTCGATTTTTCAGTATGAAACTGTTAACAAAATCTCAGCAATTGGCTATAAACTTGGACAAAAATGCGATGAAATGTGATTGTGATTTATCAAGACATGTTAAATTATTACAGGAAGCTTTGAAACCAATAACTGAAAAACACGTAACTATAAAAGCCAATAATTGGGTGTGCGAATCACCTGAGAATTTGAAAAATCAATTAATACAAAATTTGAATCCAAAAACGTTAACGTGTCCTTATAATGAAATTTATGCCAAAGGCTGTCCTAAATTTTGCAATTGCTACTTATGGGATGATGATATTATATTAGATTGCGAGAATAAAAATCTTACCAAGATCCCTATTTTAACTTTACCACAATTAGAAATCGATGAAGTTGATTTTCACAATAACTCTTTAATAAATGAACCACAAGATTTGAGCTACTTAGATATCATTTTTGGTGATTTAGATACAATTACTACTTCTTTGTGTATTGCTTTAATAATCATTATAATTTTAATGCTTTTAATTTTATTGTCATTAAAAATATTATCGGACTGTGAAAATTTTGCAAAACAGGATACCTTTTTTATTGACATGATTGTACTATAAGTAATATTGTTTTGCGAAAAATAACTATTTGAAGAAGTTTAAACTGTACTGTATAGGTAATCCAAAAAAAATTAAAAATTTTGAAAAATAATACTATTTAGGTGCGTTAGGATTGGGAAATTCAAATACTTACTAAACTTATATTAGCTAGTCTGTCCATCTCTACATTCGTGCATCATGATCTTTATATTAATATTTTATTTTTGAAATGCAACTGTTATAATGAAATTGATTTGCTTTTCTTGTACAAGTAGTAAAAGTATTTAAAATAGATATAATTACTTTCTCCTCCAACTTTATTTAAAAATCTTTTATAATTTTTTCACAATTTTCTGATTTTGACGTTTATTCTCTTCTCTGTACATAGATTACAATTTTTTTATATGTATTTTCTTTCGCATACGTATTTAATATTTTGTTTTAACATTTACATTTTCTAACAAAAGTTTAATCAAAATTTAACAATAAAAACTTTGGTTATTCTTGAATTTAAATTTATACATGTATTTTGCGTAGGATTAATTATGTGTATGTAAACTGAATTTATTTTTTTAATAATTGTTTTGTGTTTGTAATATTTAAATTAATTAAATTTAATAAACTAAAGTAAAATTTACATTAAATTTCTTTACTTTTTCTCATTATAAAAAAAATTATTAATGTAAAAAGTTGCAAAAGAGGTAATTTTAAAATAAAATTACTATACACTAAATTACCAGATCGCTATTAGAGACACCAGAAATCTTAAAGATGGAGAGAAAAACTTTTAACATTCCTAAATACCCCCTTAGAATTACTATAAATAGTTTTTGTTAGATTAGTCGATAAATATTCTTGCATAGAAATGGGAAATCTTAGAAGCTAAAGGTGAAGAAGTTAGAAAAAAAAAATAAGTCTACGGGACTCTAAAATGTTAGCATTTCCGGAAACAGTCACCGCGGAAAGTAAAATAGAGAGCCTGGCTTCTCAAGGGGAAAAGTGGATGACCGGTAAGAACAGATGTTTTTCAGAGTCGGTAACCATAGTGACACTGGGCTGGGTCTAGGAACTCCCATTTTTGATAGTTATGAACACAACCAGTGCCGGACTGGCAGCTTTCTGAGCCCTCGGAAAATATAGTTGTGGGTTACAGTTTTTTGTGATGTCATAATTTTGAAATTTTTGTTATCATGCTCTTCCCCAAAAGTGTTACGATTAAGTTCATCGACTATGACTTCTTCAAATACACATTTAACAACAATTATATATTTGAAAAATTTTTTTGAGTTAAGTAATAATAATAAAATAAATCTGGTCATTCGTGGTTCGAGAGGGGAGCCCCGCTGGCGGTAGGCCATTGGTATTTGCCAACTTGCTAACCTGGTCAGTCCGGCACTGAAAACAACTTTGTTAAAGAATTTAATTTTAGTTCATAATGATCTGCGCAAAAAGTGTCACGACCTATTTTATCGGGTACTAGAGAGGTAATAAATAACCAAATCAAGTTAAGGTTTTTAGTTATCAAATCAAGTTACGTCAAGGCTTTTGTGATAGGCTGTTGTGATGGTATGATTTTAGCCATGACTTTTCTTATGACTACATATGAGAAATCATGTAGTGTGAACTAGCTTTAATAAGTCTATGGCCTCGAGTCTGTTTCTTGGCCGGTTCACCTATAGCTCACCTCTCTCCAGGTTACCATCAAATTAAGAATCCAATATGAATTTTAATTTTATACAGAGTTAACCAAAAGGAAGGAACATAAATAAAATAGTAGTAATAAAACTTGAAGAATACCAGAGAAGTCTAGCATAGCTCGTGTTAAAACATTTGTGCTAATACCATCTTGGTAAAAACAATAATTATTTTGTACTAACAAGTAGATAGGTTGCTTAAACACCATAGAACTGCGACCTACGACAGAAAGTGTTGATCTTTTGTTCAAATCCTGTTTATTTTAGCTAAACCAACTTTTTAGCTAAGTAGTAACTTTGTTTTGGTGTGTGCCAGTCGCTCTTTTTTCGAAAATATTGTAATATGTCTTTTTAGCTACAATCAAACTATTTTTGCATTTGCAGAGAATGTTTAGCGGATTTAACTTTCCGGTCTATGGAGTCGGAATTTTTACCATATCTATTGTCGTATTATTTGGGATGAAAAAGATGTGGAATTTTGTTTTATTGTAACTTTTGATTTTTTGAAAATTAAAATTTTGTCCCTGGTACGATATAGTCAAGGTAGAGAATTTTTAATTTTGAGAGAACTTGCGTGCGACCGTCGAAGGTAGTGGAAGAAGTAAAAGAAAATAAAATTAATGACGACAGTGTGTGTTTTATTAAGATGGATTTAAAAAAATTTATTTGGATTTATTGCAAAATTGAATTTTATAAAATTTTACTAAGAACACGCGATAAATCGACGAGTGCAAGAAAATTCAAACTGAGCTACGACGTGGTATATGATAATCAAAATATCCAACGAATGAAATTTATGGTATTTCATGAGAAATATTTAGAAGAAAATTGGAAGGTTGGATTGTTCGAGGTTACTATAATTATATAAAAGCACAGATAATTTTTTAATTTCGGGTGGGATTTGAACGTCTTAACTTTTCATTTTAAGTAATCTTCCACTGCCGCACCAAATTACAGTGCTTTGGTAAAGGCAATAAATCCAATTATTTGGTTCATTTACATTTTCATTTCATTCACAGTTCATTTTCGCACATTAGGATAGAGTAGAATCGTTCAAAGCTCTTGTAAATGCTTTGATGAAGTCAATAAATCTAATCAAAGTTAATTTTCGTACGTTATAATATAAGATAGAGTAAAATCTTTCAAAGTGTTTGTAAATATACAGGAAAACCTAAAAATCAAATAGAAAACGTTTGTTTATGAAGATCTAAGGGCTTGTCTTCAGCGTTTAACTGAAAACGTCATCATCATTAGACAAAATTTCCTTAATGATGAGGTTCAGAAGTAGTAGCAACTTCAGAAGATACCACTACCATTTTGGGTTCAATAAAGGGACACAAAAATTCTGTTGGAGTGAGATTGATTAACTCATTTAAGTTTACTGGTAAGTGCTTACAAAAATAAAATTTTGCCACTGTTCTCTAGTTATATACTCTTCTTGTTCTCTTATTATACAAGCCACACTTCAACACCCTGTGTACAGGGCATAAACTTAGAAGATTCTTACTTTTTCTAAGTCTGTGACAGGGCCGTGGATAAGGTTTTTTTGAGGCATAGCATAGCAAAGGAGTAAAAAAAAGATCTACAATTTTTTTTGTGATCCCCCTCTACGTCCTTCACCATGTCCGTGGTATAGAGTCATTGTAAACTGGATCTGCAAATATGGTTTTTTGGACACAGGACAGATGCCATTATCAGATTTCTTCAACCGGTGAAGAAATTTGCCAAATTTATAATGTTTTATGAGAAGCTGTGCAAGTATAAATGTAATAGTTACAGAAACTGGATGAGATACTTTTGGTACCAACTGGTGGGTGATCCTACCATAAATAGACGTATCTCATGTTTCTTGTTAAGAAGTTTTTATTTCATCCATAAAAACGTTTTTCAGGTGAGTTTTGAACTTGTAATCTTTTTCCCACAGTTTTCCAAAGTTTCTCTACAAAGAACTTACACAATTACACTTTTTCGAAGATTTTCATGCATTTAGCCAAACGATTTCTATATCTAATGGATGATGGATGGTTTGCCAGTCAATACTCGTAGTATAGCCTTTGATCATTGTTTGGCAGCTTAATCGTTTCAAAACTTATTTATCCAAAATTGAATGAAAGAGATTCATATCCTATAGGAGGCTCGTGCTTTACGCTCCAGTAAATTAACCATAATAATAGATTATGACCTTTTTACAGATATAATTAACCTGAGACTGTATGATAAGTTTGTTGTCATTAATAACTTACAAGTATTTAAACTCAGTTTTGAGCTTTTATTTCCTTACCGTTGAGTAAGATATTTTATTTATAGCAAAAATCATCAACAAAATTAAAAAAGCGATTTTTTCAATTCGAATGAAAATGTTTAATATTTATAACGCAATTCGAAAATAACGAAAATTAATATTTATAACGCAATTCGAAAATAACGCATCTCTTGATTCTTCTTTGTTCTCCTCGCTGTTGTTTAAAGAATGCGCCCGAAGATGCCTGTTCTTTGATTGATTTCGACATTGTAACACTTCACAACACACACGTCAGAAATTTTTAAATTGAGAATATGAATCCTTATCTCACCAAATAGACAAACTTGACAAATGACTTGCAACCTTCACGCCATCTATCGATAGTTATCCCAGAGCTATTATATAAAATCGCGATTTTTGTAAGATATTTTCCCCAAAATAATGAAAAGTTGTTTATATGACTTTGACGTCAGGGTCGCGAATAAAATGAATGATTACCAAACCAATCAGAACAGCCAGATTTCTATTTTCAATACATAGCCTCTCACCACGTTGTTGCGAATAAAAATGAGGTAGTTCCGTTATAACGAAAAGCAGTTTATGCCACTCAGACGTAAACTGATTTTACACTCCTCGGAACGGTTCGTGCGTCTCGGCTTCGCTTCGCTACGCCTCGCCTTCAAAACCCCGCCCCTCGGATGTAAAATCTCGTTTTACGTTCTTGTGACGAAAACTACTATTAAAAACAAGCTTTTATTTAAATGCGCTAGAAAAAGAAAATAAACTTTAAATTAAAACAAAAATTTATTACATTGCACAATTTATATGATATAAAAGCTTGTCGCGAGATTTATCTATTTTTTTAAAAACATTAGCTTTTTTTTAGAATTACTTATGTCAAGATCAAGTTACTTATTGCATTCTTGTTTATCTATACAAGTAAATCTTGCGACAAGCTTTTATATCATATAAATTGTGCAATGTAATAAATTGACGAGTTTGTTTTAATTTAAAGTTTATTTTCTTTTTTTAGAGCATTTAAATAAAAGCTTGTTTTTAAAAATATTTGTTTACTATGAATTTATTTTTTATTTTTTAGTTATCGCTAGACATGTTTCTAACCCAGCAAACACAGTTATGTAACAGTTACATAACTTTAATATAACACGTTCAATATTCATGTCAACTGTTACCTAACATGCAACGTAAATGTAACATCCATAAGTCTGTGTATTTCATTTCATATTCGTATCATGAGGATGCATAAAAAAACATAGTCCGTTATTGGGCGGTCCGCCATATTGAATTGAGAGTGGCGTCATTTTATTTATTGTATTTTTCTCAGAAAACCCTTTTATGTTCGACTGTATTATAATAGCATGATTACAATATCAATTAGTGGCCATAAGATACCTTTTTATGGGACTAGTCCCTTTTACTTTATTGATGAAGTAAACCGGCCGCCTGTCAATGTCATTGAAATGAACCATAACAGTAACTATAGAAAAAGCGAAAAAAGCACTCTTGAAAATTATAAAATTTTTAAATGTCAAAGTAAATTTTTATTATTACGTCAAAATATAAAAGAAAATCTTCTATGGTGCAGTCGAACATAAAGCTATGTATGTCTTTCGCACATAATTTGGCTTTTTGGACTTAGCCTAGTTATGGCCTCGCTCGCAAGCTCGCTCAGCCATAAACCTAAGCTTCGTCCGATAAAGACCTTAATTATGTACTCATGACATAAATAGCTATTATTTGATACCCATATCATGGGAGTGCATAAAAAATAACTAGTCCGCCATCTTGGGCGGTCCGCCATATTATATTTAAAGTGATTTAATTTTATTTTTTTGTATTTTTTCAGCAAACTTTTTCATTTGATACCCATATCATAAAAGTGCATAAAAAATAACTAGTCTGCCACCTTCAGCGGCCCGCCATATTGAATTTAGAGTGACTAAATTTTATTTTTCGTATTCTTTTTGGTGAGCCCTTTCATTTGATATCCATATCATGGAAGTGCATAATAAATAACTAGTCCGCCATTTGAGGGGGGGCGCCATATTGGATTTAGAAAGACGAAACTTAGCTTACAATGCATTGTCATCCAAATTAAACGTGTATGCAAAATTTCAGCTTAATCGGTAGAGGAGAACTGCTTTAAAATTCAATTGCAAGATTTGATCTTAACTAACCAACATTGCAAGCTTAATAAAAGCTTGTAACTTGTAAAAAGTGAACTTTTGGTATTTTTGAATTTTTGCTTGATCTTTCATTTGTCACCTAATCTCAGGTATGAAAAAAAAGTTTAATTGTTTAATTGTGGTTAGGTAACAAATAAAATGCCAAACAAATTCTAAATAAAAATGCTGAAGTATTAACAAGTACTTACGGCGCAGAGTCGCAGTCAGCCAATCACATTATGTTTTTGCTCTCAGCTGCGAGAGGCTGCAAGGAATGTTAAAATGCAGCCGGAATCCTTGCAAAAATACGCTTTATGGAGAAACCGTTACCGGCAGAGGGGTAACTCGACAGATGTTTGATTCTACATCATTCAAGAGCCTGATGGGTACCTAATTTCAAAATGATATAATAAATTAATTTAGCTAAAACGTCTTTTTATTCTTTGAAACTAATTATTACTGTAATGCAGATTTTTTTCCAAAATTTAAGAAATTTCTAGATGAGGTGAATGCAAATATATTACGATTAAGGCGCATAGGAGGCGCAATTTACCTGTGTACTTTTTGACCATTTTAAGGGACTGCTTCACGTAATGTAGATGGGTCTTTGTGAACAATGTTATAGTGGTTACAGCTGCTTTCACGAAAGTTAAAGCTTACATCACAATCATTGCCTTTCGTGAAAACAACTATATTTCGATTTTTCATTACAACGATGTGTACTGCACTGTGTGGTTAATTTAGTTGTGCGAGTTGAAAAAGTTGGATAAAAAAAAGTTTTGAAACATTTGAAATATTTTTATCATTATTTATTTGACAAATTGGTAAGTTTTCTTAATATCAATGTATCTCAGATTACCACAAAATTTCTTTTCTTTTGAATGGTGTGATTGGCATAACTTTCAAAATTTCATTTAATTTTAGGCATTATGGATTTAATTAAAACCGCGTTATGGTTAATTTTACTATTTTTCTCTGTTGGAAAATTAAATTGTACGGCTACTTCAAGATTTGTTTTGTACGTTCAATCAAATAACAGAAAAGGACTGAATTGTTTTAATACACAAAATAGCAAATTTGAGACTGTAGAACCTGAAGTTTTGACAAATATTAAATCTTTAGCTATTCCATCATGTCAACTTCTCCAAACACCTCTGCTTCATCAACTAATACATGATTTAGGTATTGAACGATTGAACGCTTTCACTATAGTACGATTGGAATTTAATTTCAAGAACAATAATGAGATAGCATTAAGTTGGTTTAAATTTAATTGGTTGGATTTAGAAAATGTTGTTTTACATGAGTTTCAACGCGCACATAAACCGAATAATAATACTTTAGTTGATATTACCGAAGGAACTATACCTATTGAATTACTTCAAAATCCTGATCAACTCCAAGTACTTCGATTGTCAGTCGAATTAACCAAGCTGTCAGAAAATATGCTATCTAATCTAACAAATTTGAAAGAATTGCATCTTCAAAATAATAAATTGCTTGTTACTGATTTGGATGTACTTGAAAATCTTCCAAATTTAGAAATCATCGATTTAAGCCATAACAAAATAAAGATTTTAGACATGCGGTACTTTCAAAAATTAAAACAACTAAAATATGTTAATTTATCATCAAACGAAATCGATAATATTTATAATAAAGCATTTGATCATAATAAGAATCTAGAAGTTGTAGATCTACAAAATAATCCTATCTCAGAACTACCCTCTGATTTATTCTCACATTTTCCGAAATTACTAGAAGTAAACTTACGTAACTGTAGCTTGAGGAAGATAACATGTTCACTATTTTTTAGATCTTTCTCATTAAAATCCATTGATTTAAGTTTAAACAAATTAAGGCAGTTGCCAAGTAGTGGATTGCATGCTTTGAAAAATTTAAAACACTTAAATCTTAGTTACAATAACTTGATTGAACTTGATAATTTCGAATTAATAGCGTTATCAAGTTTAGAAGAACTAGATTTAAAGTACAATGATATTTCTTCAATAGTGTTCGACTTTGAAATGGCCAAAAATTTGAGTTATGTAAATTTATCGCACAATCGTTTGGACGTGTTGAAGTTGTATGCACCTAGTTTAAAAAAAATTGATGTGAGTCACAATGAGTTAAAAAATTTTGATTATTACATTTTTCTATGCAAAAATCTAACTTATTTGGACGCAAGCTTCAATGACATAACTTCTCTCAATGTAAGTATCTGTTATATTTAATTAACTAGTTTTATCACGTCGATCTATAAGAATCAAACTTTTCAGATTGATAATTTTATAGAAAAAAACCCTTCTTTAAGGACACTTAACTTATCTAATAACAGAATTTATAAGATTTATTTCGAAAGTATGAAATCGTTATCAAATCCTCAACAAGTGGTTATTGACTTAGACAAAAATGAATTAAGATGTGCCTGTTATTTAACAAGTCTTGTAACATTGTTAAAAGAAGCTTCAAATCCAATAACTGCAAGACACGTTACTATAAAAGCCGATAATTGGGTGTGCGAATCACCTGTGAATTTGAATTCAAAAACGGTAACGTGTCCTGATAATCAATTTTTTGGCAATGGGTGTCCCAAAGTTTGCGATTGCTACTTACGTGAATATATCATTGTAGTAGATTGCGAGAATAAAAATCTTACCAAGATTCCCATTATAAAGTTTCCAGATCATCGTACCGTGGATGTTAATTTGAAAAATAACTCTTTAATATCTGGACCACAAAATTTTATGGGATATACAAGAGTTAGACGGCTATTTTTATCTCATAACAATATTACCAATCTGACATGGATACCGCCTTTTGCAGAGGTTTGTAAATTAATTTTGTGATTTTAGTTAAAATTGCCATTTTGACTTTTGTAGATGATAACGTTGGACCACAACAACTTTACAGTTTTTGATTCCAAAATATCGGAGTTACTAAGTAGACCATATCTTTTGAATGTAACCCTAGGAGATAACCCGTGGGTGTGTAACTGTTCTACAAAAATATTTCAAAAATATTTGTCAACGTACAAAGATTCTATATTGGTAAATATAATTTTTCTTGTATGTAGATATCTCGATTAATCATGATTTTAAATGTTTAATTTCAGATCGATGTTGAAAATATTTTTTGTACTGGAAGTAAAATGATCAATTTAAAAGTTGATGGGTCATGCGAATTAAGCTATTCAGATATAATTTTTGCTTATTTAGATGCAATTGCTGCTGATTTGTATATATTACTACAATACTTATTCTTATTTTAACTTTCTTCATGTTGTTACTTTCACAAATAATTTTGGAATGTAGAAAAAACATTTTCACTTTATGTGATTTACTATAATAAGTAGGTAATATTATTTTGCCATAGATAATTAGTTGAATACGTTTAAACTGTACAATTGTACTCTATAGGTAATAAAAAAAAATTAAAAATATTGAAAAGTAATACTTTCTTTCATTTAGGTGCATTTAGCTAGTCTGTTCACCTCTATATTCGTGCATCATCATCCATATTTTAATATTTATTTTTAAAATGTAAGTGTCAAGATGAAATTATTTGAAACAATTTTAATTAATTACTTGTAAATGAATTGTGTAACTTTATAGGTAAGTTTTGTATGATGGTACTTTAGTAGAGGAAAGTAGGTTAATAGCAAATTTTATAGGTACAAAGAAAGCTTTTGTATTTGTACACGAGTACGTAAATAATAATGTTATTATAAATGCTCTGTTCTCTTTCAAACTGATAGTCTATTAGGTTTTCCAGGTTTAAGTTTTTTTTAATTTTTATTAAAAAAATTTTTGATCGTAAATAAATTATCAGAGAATTAAATTTATTTAAATACCTAAAACTTTTTCTAAATAATTTTATTATAAAACAAAGATGTTTTGATTCTGAAAAGTGGGGAAAAATTATAAACTTCAGTTTGGGAGTTTGTTCAGCAAAGCTTTGTTGAAAACTTCTGTTTTCTAAAGTTTAAAAGTTTCTGAGTTTAATTGATTATACACCAAATTTTTAATAAAATTTAAATTAAATCTATGAGATTTGTGAAAATTTTATGATTTTCGTTTTTCCAAAAAATATACTATGATGTGTAATAATAATTATAAGATTTTATCTCACAAATACTAACTGCTTTAAATATCTGAATGAATTGAATAATAAACAGGCGCGTGTTCGATAATTTCCATAATTTAGAAATTGCTGTCATACACATGGAAGCTCTTGAATTGTGAATCACTGAAAACAAAGTGTTAGCATTTAAGTAATACAACAAGTAAAATTTTGAATTTAGTAATTCTCTCGTACCCATTGGAAGAATTTCTTTTACCCAATGTTCTAATGTTTAAATTTGTGTTTATCATCTTTAGCGTGTTGAAAGAATTCTGCACAGAAAAAAAAGGTGTACTTAAAAGTAGAACAATTTGTGCCTAGATTGTCTACAAGTACAAATTGGGTGAAAATTAGGTACAATTGTACTTAATTTTAGTCAAATTCAGTCATCTCGAGCGCAATTGTACTATTTTATAGCACAAATTGTGCTAAATTTTTACACAATTTGTACCTGTAGACAATCTAGGCACAAATTGTTCTACTTTTAAATACACATTTTTTTCTGTGTGTGGTAGCAAATAGTGAAATTAAAAGTTTTATAAAATTTCCTATTCTTAAGATAACTTTTTTAGATAATTTTTGTATATCTAACGTTGATTTTAATTGAAATTAACTTGAGAAATAATTTTATTGATTTCTGGACAAAATGGCTATGAAATAATATTACAAAATTATTCTTATCTTCTAATAATATTAGCACAATTAATTGAATACCTCTAAAGCTAAAAGTTTATCTTTACTCCTAAATTCTTATATTTGAAAGAAAATCAATCCTGTTAAACAAACTACGTTTATTTTTATTTTCGTACAGATCTTTGAATTAAACAATAACATTTGAAAAAATTTCACTGATGCTCTGTTGATTTAAATGAATTTTTTTATTTACTTCCTAAAATTTCTTTAGGAAATTTTTCAAATTCAATTTTAAATTCATTGAATTGTGATTTTCTGTCTTCATTTATATAATAATTTGATTTCTAATAAAAACTATCCATAACTATCGATTTTATAATACATATAAATTTTCCTTTTTGAGATTGATTTTAGTAATATCATATGTAAACAACATGAAAAGGGTACGGATCTTATTAATCCCAGAAGATTTATGAGTACATTCAACAACAAATATAATATAGGTACATTTAGGTAGTATTTCTTAATTTGTTTATTTCAGAATTTTAAAACTGCCTCGAGCTAAAATGTTTTCAAATAAAGTTAAAAAAATGTTGAATAAGTTGGATTTATATTTTAATTCTAAAATATTTTACCACAAATTAAATTTAAAATTTTTTCGTTTAAATTTATAACATATTATGATTTATTTCAAACAATTTATGGATTTAGTAATTTATTTTTATTTAGCAGTTTTCTTCAAAACTTGGTACAGTTTTCATCTATGGTAGTGGTGAAAAGTTTTCTAAGAGTGCGCACTGAAATTGTTTTTGTTAGATCAAGTAAATTTGTTATAAATCTCACGCGTAAATGATTTATTGTTATAGTGGGCTTATAATCAATAGAATTTAGTACAAACAATAGAACCAATCGAGGTTCACTTTAACTAAACAAGTAAACATGAAAAGAAGCTTTTATCAGGTTTACCATGAAATAGCGAGTGAATATTAAAATTTTAGTTAAAATAAAAATCAATGGTTGCTAAGAAACTAATTTATTTTTGATATTAATTTATTTGCAATTTTATATTATAATATTAAAATATTAAGTAAAGAGAAAACATCTAAATTTGAACATTTTTAAAAACCTTTTAAATTAATTAATTTCTACTGGCAATTCGGGTGATGGACGCCTCGTCGTGCAAGGATCATATACCTACGTTTGATCTTAGCAGTTATAAGCTATTTTCCACTTCCGGCAGTAAAAGTGCTACTTTAGCCTCTAGGAAATAAGAGCAATACTGTTCACCTGATAAAAAAAGCTGCAGTGGCAGCTTTACACCAGATAGTGAAAAATGAAGCATTATATTAAGAAATTTGAGGTTTTCATAAATTTTATGAAAAAAATTTTATCATTAATTACGTCAGGCAAAATTCCAGTCTTTTTGACCCTTCTTCCCATTTTTGTCATGCTGCACCACATTTATTTTAACTCCCTACGTCACAAATTTTGGACCCTCCACCCCAATAAATGATTATTTTTATGACAACTAGTAAAACAAACAAAATGTTGCGTCACGTTTGTTCGAACCCCCTCACTGTTCTTGTTACATTTCAACACGCTAGACAATTGCCCCCTCCCTCTATTTTTAAGTATGTAATTTGTGGACGAGCTCTAAATAAAAATTTAAAAAATGGCAAATGGCACATAAACGTCATTAATTTCCACTAATTATATAATAATACATTATATACCTACTCTAATAATATTGTCGTCTTATTTTTGACATGTTGAGCTGTAGTAAATGCACTAAAAGAAATTAAATTCATTAATAATAATTATGTTGAAATAAGAAAAGGAAATCTTTACAGATTTTATGATGAATTTTGTTAATAGAACTGAGTTTCCAGTGTAGAGAAACTAGTGGAAACAGATTATACTTGATTGGATGAGGAAGAATTGTTTTAAAAAGAATAGTTGCACGACTGATACTTCGGGGTATTTATATTAATTAAAAATTACTGTCTTGTCTGTGAGATTACATAGATACCTGTAACATAAATATAAATTGGTGATAGTGCTATGACATAAAAATTTTAATTTACTCGTGCCAGAAGATAGTGGGAACAATTTGGTTTTACGGCAAAAGTTATGTCAATAAGAAGACTTAGTTCGGAAAGACATCTTAGAAAGACGGAGTTTTCTTTCCTGTAGAATATTTGAATACAATTTTGAGTTTTCCTTGAATTAAAGTTTGATCAAATATCATAAAACTTTTAGCATCTTTGGCTTGATTCAGATAAAGAATTGATGAATTTACGTGCTGAAGAGTAATTTTGGATATAGCTAAGTAGAAATTATTGAAAAAATTGCAAATTTTATCACTTGCAAGTTGAAAATCGCATAGAAAATTTTTATGGATAAAAGTGAAAAATCATTACGAATGTCGATTGGAAGATAACTGAAATTTGTTATTTGGTTGAATCTTTTTCAATCCATAAATCAATTGATGTTGTTCGATATTCGGTATTCTAAAAAAATATATTTTGAGGTTAAAATCACGTGGTCTTGAAAATAAGTGCGATTCACTTCGAATAGAAGTTTGTTGGTCAGTTAAATTGGAACATCGCAAACGTAAATTCGGTGAACAAAATTGCATTTTTGGAAGAAGTATTAATTTATTGATCTTTGGAATTGTAAAACACATCTGTACTTTGTGAAAGAGAGCAAGTAGTAGTGTCGATAAAACAAATGAGTAACATTTTTTTTTGAAAATGGATCGAAAAATTTATCAATAACAATGTATCTTTTTTTTATACTGAATTAATTCGATTTAATCCTATCATGGATGCAAAGAGTAGAAGGGTGGTTTTTTATCAATAAATGCATACATAACGGCGATAGTGAGTCGCAACATGGAAAAAGTTCCAGGGCGTACAATTCAAAACAATTAATCTGGTTGAATTATTATAAAGGAGATAACAGCATTAAATTACCTTTTGGTTAAATTTTTTTATCTTAATGAGTTTTATTATATTGCTATACTGCAGTTTGGTGCATTCATTACAAGGCACAACATTAAAAAGTAAGAGTCATTGCTAGCCGAAGCATTCAAATATTGCATTTCCCATTTGTACTTTTGAAAATTTAAAATTTTTTTTTTTTAATAAGGAAAAGGCGATTTGGAGGGTACATAATCTAAGCTGATTTCATTACTTCAAGATGAACTTAATACTTCAAGCTCTATCTCCGAAATACTTCTGGGTGTCTAAATTTCTCAAAAATGTATCTTTTGTTAAAATATTTTGAGGATGCTTTGGTTGAATGATTGATTTTTGGACAAGAAAATTATTTTTCATACATTTCATTCCCAATACAAAACAGAGCATTTATTTTGCAAACTTGACACTCAGCTATGGGCGACTTACCACATTTCATGTTCAGCTTTAATATGTTAAAAAGCCCAATAATTATATAACAATATCCATTGAAAAATTGCAGCAACCCAATTTCACATTTTATTTTAAGTGATCAAATGAATTTGCAGTGTTTTGAAGTTTAATTTTAAACTCTAAGTTTTAATTTGGTGGTATTTAATTAAACAGTTTAATTCAATGACAATCGTATTTTAAAAATTATGTGGCTGCGTGTTTATATTTGTTTAATGCTATATACATTTTACGAATTGTGGTAAATTTATTACATTAGACATGTATTTTCCAGTAAAAAACTGCATATTATAGTAGTCTCCTCTTTTTGGTTTGCTTATAAATAAAATTTTTGTTACAAAATAATATTCTTATTTTTCACTGCAGTACTTCATAATTACGTTCGTATATAATAAATGTATCAAAGGATTAAAATCCCCAAACATCATCCTTTTTTCAGTAGAGTTATAAAAAGCTAATCAGGCATTAGTAGTATGTTCCAATTAACTATTAATTTAATTTAGCTAGCTTATTGACTTAACTTATCAGAAAATAAGAGAAGTTCAAAAATCGCGTTAGTTATTTTCAAGAAAATAGTTTAGTGACCTTATTTAATTGGTTTAGTTTTTATATTGTCAAATAAAATTAAATCAACAAAACGCAATTGTCTACAATATAAAAAAAACCTTTTCGTTTATAAAACAAAATAACAACTGAAAATATAAAATAAGTTGGAGAAACTGACCTAAAATGATTTGGCATTTTTGTTTACTGAAATTTATTATTTTAATTATTCTTAAAATACGTAGGTACGTAGGTTGGTGGAAAAGAAATATAAGTTAAAAATATCAAATTTTACGAATAATGCAGTTAAAAAATCTACTAGATTCCGGAAACTTTTCCAGCAACCCACGTATGTATAGTTTAACTTTAAACTATCCGCATTTTAAACTTAGCTGATTATAAAAAAAACGACCAATTTTTATTAATTTATTTACAATTTAGTTCTGTAAGTTACTTTTTAAGTCATCAGGTACATTTTTATGAGAATAAAAACTTGCAATTAAGGACCACAATACTACAAGAAATCTAAAGAAATTCCATATAATATGAAGAAATTGAGTGTAGTTCCCCAGAGAAAAAAGTTTAATATTTGAAAATAAGTTTTAACACGATATATTTCTTGTATACCATGTCTAAAAACGATATTCAATTTCTTGGGAAAAAAAACTTGTGGAAAAACATCGAATTATTTTAATGATTAATGAATAATTAGAATTACATTTAAATTTAAAAAATATTAATACATCATTTTTAAAAGTTAAAAATTCTATTTTTTTTAAATATTTTATTCCAAATAATTTTGGAATAAAAAAGAAACTTAAAAGCACAAAATAACCTCGGTTATTTTTACCTGTCCTTTGTCATCGGTTTACTTTGTATTAGTAAAAATCATTATTTTACGACTTTTAGTTTACGGTTCAACTATTGTTAAAAATTTTTGACTTTCTAAGAATTCGAAATTTTGCTTTTTTTTGTATTACCAAACTTTGAGTACTACCTAATTGCGTATTTTTCAGAGTTCTGAACTTACGGATTTTTCTTCCATATTTTAGAGGGAAAAAGTGAAAAATGGAAACTTTTTAGAGCCCTAATAAATAAATATTTTAAAAGATAATTTGCGCATTCTTCTGTTCGCAAGGTATCTAATTCAAGGTAAATATTTATATTATGTATTTAATTACTTTGTATTGATTTGATGTAGTTTGTAATAGCCCAGTCAAATAAGATTTTCTGCTCGGAAAAATTACCATCGAGCTGAATTTTGGTATACACCTTTATTACATCATTGTAAACAATATGTGAAAAGTCGAAATCGAAATCATGTGAGCTTCAAAGGTTATTCGAGGTCAAAGGTCACAAAAACGACCTTTTTGTATATAGTTCGCTTTTTGTTTATTTTCCGATAAAAAGCTTCAAACAAAAATTATAGAGAAGATAATTATCTACAAAAAAGGTTTTATAAAATTTTTATGAAAAAGCTATTGTTTTTGTGCTAGAGGGCCTACAATGAGCAAATATTCTGGTGGTTGTTTTACCTTAAGGGTATATTATTCTTGATTCAAACTCCGGTTTTTTTTCTTTGTGGTGTTATTCCATTATATATGTACAACATACTACCACACAATCACCCGAATGCTTGCACATACTATCCCCCTACCCCCCGAATGTTTGTACATTGTAAGCCTTCTAGCGCGGAAACAATAGCTTTTTGTGAAAATTCCATACAATCTTTTTTGTAGATTTTCTAGAATCTCCTCTATAATTTTTATGTAAAACTTTTTATTGTAGGATAAACAATAAACGAGCTATTTACAATAAAGCCGGTTTGATGACCTTTGACTTCAAATAATCTTTAAAGCTCACGTGATCTCAATGTCGACTTTTTACACATTGTTTATAACGACGTACTATAGCCCAGTCAAATTACACAAAAAATAAGCTCCAGCTCAGAAAAATTACCATCGAGAGCTGAATTTTGGTATACGCCTTAAAGGTCGCGAAAACAAATTTTTGTAAATAGTTCGTTTATTGTTTATCCCACAATAAAAAGTTTTACACTAAAATTATAGAGAAAATAATTATCTACAAAAAATATCTTATGGCATTTTCACGAAAAAGCTATTGTTTTTGCGCTAGAAGGCTTACAATGTACAAACATTCGGGGGGTAGAGGAGTAGTATGTACAAACATTCGGGTGATTGTGGGGTAGTATGTTGTACATATGTTACGGGAAAAGTACGTATGCCGGTAAAAGTGCACATTTTCCGGTAAATGTGCACTTATTTCGGCGCTTATGGTAAATGTACATACAATGTACTTTTCCCAATAAAATTAGGGAAATGTGTACATATACCAAGGGATGATGGGAAAAGTATATTGAGTTCAAAACAAGTTAGTGTGTTGTCGCCAGCAGTGGCGGCTGGTTTTGAATTTTCCGTGAGATGCATGGGCGTCCATAGAATTATTTTCAAAGGAGGGGCAAAATAAAATTTTTTTATTATTAAAATATTAATTTTCTAAAAAAATTTAAGCAGCCAGGGGGGGCAGCTGCCTCTTTTGTTTTCTATATAAACGCCCATGGTGAGATGTATCACGAGGATTTTAATAACAATAATAACGATTTTAGATAAACTGAACAATTGGAATAAATGCATTTACTTTCTTCCACATATTTTTTATATAACTTTGAAAGTAGAAAGTTAAAGTTCTAGAAACAAAGCAGACATACCAAACAAAATTCGGTCAAATTCAGTTTTCAATTTATTGCTAATTGACCCCCCTCTCTTCCAGATAAAAAAAATACTATTGGACTAATTATGAAAAAACTGTTGGCAAAACTACAAAACTATTTAAAAAAAAAACAAAAATCGACAATTTTACTATTGGTTTTCAATATAAATGGGCAATAGTTTTTTTTCTCATCACGTGTAAATGCGATTCTTTAGAGTTTAGAAGGTGCTACGCACCCTATAAAATTTTTCTAATTTTTACTTAAATTTAAATTAATTTTATTAAATTTAATTGAAAATAAAAAATTGAATAAGAATAATTAAATTAATCTTTATTGCAGCAAGGATCGCGAATTATTTAATTTTATTTGTTAAAGTTTTTTTTAAATATTATATTGACACTTTCATTTAGAGGTTATGTTTAACACTGCATTCGTCTACTCACTTTTACCAAGGTACAGTTCACATGTGTACATTTCCCGGTAATTGTGAGAATAACGCTATCTTTTAAATTATTCAACGCACTTTTACCAACTCCCGTGGAATATGTACACATTTACCGGTAAATGTATATATTTTCCGGTTACGTACTTTTCCCATAACACATATATAATTGAAGAAAACCACAAAGGAAAAAACCGGAGTTTGAATCAAGAATATATACCACTACAACAACATACTCAACCACTCGAATATTTGCTCATTGTAGGCCTTCTAGCGCACAAACAATAGCTTTTTCATAAAAATTTTATAAAGCGTTTTTGTAGATAATTATCTCCTCTATAATTTTTATTTGAAACTTTTTATCGTAAAATTAACAAAAAGCGAACTATTTACAAAAAGGTCGTTTTTGTGACCTTTGACCTCAAATAACTTTTGAAGCTCACATGATTTCGATTTCGACTTTTCACATATTGTTTACAATGATATAATAAAAGTGTATACCAAAATTCAGCTTGATGGTAATTATTCCGAGCTGGAGCTTATTTTTTGTCTAATTTGACTGGGCTTATAATATGTGTGGTGTTATAGCCTAAGAGCCAGTGACCGGTCGACTTATAGTATTTTTACAAATCTGAAATTGGGTACATTTACTCTCTTATATATGCTGAACATGAAATCGAGACTCTTTAGTCCGGTCAGTGGTACTTACGGTCACTCTGGGTCGAAGAAGTAAAAATTTGACAGAATTTGGCATAGTAATGTCATAGTAACGAGGTTGCCGCTTGCTTATTTTAAAATATTTTTTTATTATTATTATTATTAAAAAATAACAATGGCAGACAGCCACAATAGTTGTATAGCCATGGTAAACATTTTTGAAAGTCGCAAAAAAACAAAAACTTTCCAATATTTTAACAAAACTGATATGTCATTAAAAAAATTATTTGACATAACGTTAAATATTGGAAATTTTTTGTTTTTTTGCGACTTTCAAAAGTGTCTGCCATGGCTATACAACTATCGTGGCTGTCTGCCATTGTTATTTTTTAGTAATAATAATAAAAAATTATTTTAAAATAAGCAAGCGGCAACCTGGTTACCTATGCTGGTTACTATGACGCCGAATTCTGTAAAATTTTTACTTCTTCGACCCAGAGTGACCGTAGGTACCACTGGCCGGACTAAGGAGTCCCCATTTCATGTTCAGCATATAAGAGAGTAAATGTGCCAAATTTCAGATTTGTTAAAATACCGTAAGTCGGCCGGCCACTGAGGTGCATGTCGCTGGCCCCCCCCCAAATTGAATTTTGAGATGAAATTAGTGTCAATCGTTAGAGCCTAAATGAGCTTCCATTTTTTTCGTTTGAGCCTCAACCGTCGCGGAGATATTCGCAAAAATGTTTGGGGGGGGGGGGCTGTAGACACGTTGGCCCCCCCAAGTCGAATTTTGGGTTAAAAATGGTGTCAAACGTTAGAGCTTTGTTAGAGCCTAAATGAGCTTTTATTTTTTTTGTTTGAGCTTCAACCGTCGCGAAGATATTCGCAAAAACGTTGGGGGAAGGCTGTAGACACGTTGCCCCCCCCCCAAGTCGAATTTTGGGATGAAAATGGTGTCAAACGTTAGAACTTCGTTAGAGCTTAAATGAGCTTTCATTTTTTTCGTTTGAGCCTCAACCGTCGCGAAGATATTCGCTAAAACGTTGGGGGGGGGGCGGTAGACATGTTTTTTTATCTTCGCTCATATTATGAATTTTGCGCTGAAATTGGTGTCAAACGTTAGAGCTTCGTTAGAGCTTAAATGAGCTTCCATTTCCATCATTTTAACTTCATTTTTTACAAAGTTACAGGCATTTTTAATTTTCGAGCCTCCGAGCAAGTTCCGTGTGATAATCCTCAAGTTTTTTCTATTACATTAGATTAAAATATTTAATCCGATTAAAAGAACTAATCTTGCTTTCCTGAACTTTTCCTGGAGGGAAAAAGTTTCAAATTTGCCAACTGAGTTACTTCAAAGTTACCAACTTTTTGTAAGTTTTGCAATTTTTTGTAAATTTAGACATAAAAAAATGCCAAATTGACTAACTTTTGGGTGTTTATGTCAACTTTTGCCAACTTTCTAAAACTTTGAGGGGAGGACTTCCCCCCCCCCCCCATGATCACGTTTCTGTATGTGTGCAGTCGATAGAGCTTCGTTTGAGCTTGAAAGAGCTTCAGTAAGTAAGATTTTAAATTAATTTTATACAAAGTTGTGAATAGTTGAAATTTTCGACTAAACTCTGAGCAACATGGGTTAAATTGTAAGGTTTTTTAAAATTTTAATATTTTTTCGGCATGATTTCTATTTCGCTAAATTACTTCGATTTTAAAAATTTTATATTTATAAAAAATAAAACTTTGCTTATTTAGAGAACTGATTTTTATCTAAAGAATTTAAATTATCGTCTCAAGAGATTTAAAAAAACTTATGATTTCACGCATGTTGCTCGGAGAGTAGCAATCTATAAGTTTGTAAAAAATTAAATGACAGTCTTGCTCACTGAAGCTCATTCTGGGTCAAACAAAGCTCTATCGATTGACATCAATTGCACACATAATATCAAAATAAGAAGCAAAATTGTAAAACATGTCTAGAGCCCCACCCCTCAATAGTTTTCCCTCTCCCCCACCCCTCCAAATTGAATTTTGGGATGAAATTGGTGTCAATCGTTAGAGCCTGAATAAGCTTAAATTGTTTTTGTATGACCCTCAACCGTTGCAAAGATATTTGCAAATACGTATGGGGGGGGCTTTAAACACGTTGGCCCTCCCAAGCCGAATTTTCAGATAAAAATTGTGTCAAACGTTGGAGCTTCTATTTAGCTTTAAATACAAGCTGTAGTTCATAGTTAAGCTTTTACTTATTTTCATTTGAGCCTCAACCGTTGCAAATATATTTGCAAAAACCTTGGGGGGGGGGGGGTTCTAAACACGTTGGCCCTGCCAAGTCAAATTTTGAGATAAAAATAGTGTCAAACTTTAGAGCTTCTATTTAGCGTTAAATAGTTATAAATAAAAGCTCTGGTTAATAGATAAGTTACTTATCTTCTTAAAATTTTAAAAAACCTTACGATTTAACGCATGTTGCTCAGAGTTTAGTCGAAAATTTCAACTATTCATAACTTTGTATAAAATTAATTTAAAATCTTACTCACTGAAGCTCTTTCAAGCTCAAACGAAGCTCTATCGACTGCACACATACAGAAACGTGATCATGGGGGGGGGGAAGTCCCCCCTCAAAGTTTTAGAAAGTTGGCAAAAGTTGACAAAAACACCCAAAAGTTGGTCAATTTGGCATTTTTTTATGTCTAAATTTACAAAAAATTGCAAAACTTACAAAAAGTTGGCAACTTTGAAGTAACTCAGTTGACAAATTTGAAATTTTTCTCCCCTGAAAAAAGTTGGTTGGGCACGTCCCTGCACATATAAATTCAAAAAAACCAATTCATAGTATGTAGTTTATGAGCAAAAACATACATTTAGAAAAAAAAAACGTACATTATTTGTATTACTTTTGATTAAAAAAATTTATTTTGTAAAATTAATTTTTTCAATTTTATTTATTATCAAAATGTATTATAATAAAGAGCAGGATTAGTTCTTTTAATCGGATTAAATATTTTAATCTAATGTAATAGAAAAAACTTGAGGATTATCACACGGAACTTGCTCGGAGGCTCGAAAATTAAAAATGCCTGTAACTTTGTAAAAAATGAAGTTAAAATGATGGAAATGGAAGCTCATTTAAGCTCTAACGAAGCTCTAACGTTTGACACCAATTTCAGCCCAAAATTCATAATATGAGCGAAAATAGAAAAACATGTCTACAGCCCCCCCCCTAACGTTTTCGCAAATATCTTCGCGACGGTTGAGGCTCAAACGAAAAAAATGAAAGCTCATTTAAGCTCTAACGTTTGACACCATTTTCATTCCAAAATTCGACTTGGGGGGGGGGGCAACGTGTCTAAAGCCCCCCCCAACGGTTTTGCGAATATCTTCGCGACGGTTGAAGCTCAAACAAAAAAAATGAAAGCTCATTTAGGCTCTAACGAAGCTCTAACGTTTGACACCATTTTTAATCCAAAATTGGACTTGGGGGGGCCAACGTGTCTACAGCCCCCCCTCCCCCCAAACATTTTCGCGAATATCTCCGCGACGGTTGAGGCTCAAACGAAAAAAATGGAAGCTCATTTAGGCTCTAACGATGCTCTAACGCCTCGGTTCCTAAAGTGGGTTCCGCGGAACCCTATGGTTCCGCGGAGAAGGTACCGGGGCTCCGCGAAATTATTTATTTTTGAATATTTTTTTGATTTTTAAAAATTATATAAATTTTTGAAAGTTATATTTAAATTGCAGGGTTTTTTATTTGTAATCATTTGATGTGGGATTCCGTCAAATTTTTAGGATTTAAAAGTTTAGGAACCTCTGCTCTAACGATTGACACCAATTTCATCTCAAAATTCAATTCGGCCACTGGCTCTTAGGCTATTACGGCAGAAGAAAACATAACACCACAGATATAATACGGTATACTGCCAACTTAAAAAATTGCAACAATGGAGAATTTAAATTACAACAATAGACAATAAATTGGAATTTCAATAATTAGAGAGTGTGGGCGAGTTCAACTCTTAGTAATAAAATCGGCCAAGTGAACTTACTTATTCTATAAGTATTATACTATGGTATCATACCTTTCAAATCTATCTACCTTGGGCAAATCAACTTATGTTTGTGAGAGAAAAATTTTTAGGAGGTGGTAACCCTGGTAATTTTTCATTCGATAACGACTTTTATGCAAATAAAGAGATTTTAGTATGTTGTAGTTAAAGATTCAAAAATATAGCAGATTTACAGTAAAATTTGCCAAATTTTTAATTGTGTTCTAAAAATGACTTCATTAAGTTATTGTTGTTTGTTAGTACTACTATTTTATGTTTTATTAACTACGGTAAGTTAACCATTTCATTAAATTGTTTCAAGTTTCACAAGCTTTGGTTCTGTAAGTTGCCTGTTAAATATTTTAAAGAGGTATTTAAGGACTACTTATTCAAATGTTCAACAATTGCAAGTATAATAGTGCAATTATTTATTAAAAATTGTAACTATGCACATTCTTGTGTTTAGGTACTTGAACCTTTCTTTCTTATTAAATAATAGTAGGTAAACTTTCTTGTAATAACGTTCAGATTTTGATGAATTTGAATAATTCTTGTTAACAAGTTTTTGCTTGGACCAGCTTAAAGGCTTAGTTCGTCTGAGTGATTTTCATTAACGGCTTACTTACACAAAGATGCCTCTAATGCTAATAAATCTACTCCAACCATTTACAGAATAAAGTGAATCACATTTTTGTTTTGGATTCGGGCATCACTATTTAGACACATCTAATTATTTATGTATAATAGTGACATAAAGTAATATTTTGTTACTGCATATTTCATTGTAGAAAATATACAATTGTCAACCAATATACAATTATTACAACTATGGGCCGCATATGAAAAACTGGTACAATTTTCCACAAAAAGGAAGCTACACTTTTCAAGGTAAATTATGTGTCAAATGTGTAATGTTTTTCACATAGTCGCAACTAGAGGGTCAAATTTTTTTTATTATTCCAAGCAAGTAATTTTGGGCCCCCATCTTCCCCTACTTGCACCTATGTTTTTACACATCTGTAACCACTTTTGAATGCATTGTCTTTTTAAAAACTTTTTCTTTGGTTTCTTTTCGTATAGACACGGCAATGACAAAAATAACTTTTGACGATTCATCACCACAATGTCCGAATGGTGCTAGTTACTGCGATTATTCACTCAATTATCCATACCATACCTTACATAAAGTTCTAAATGCAAAAAACTTTACCAAGATACCCTTCACGTACCGAAATCATTTTAATAATTTTCGAGATGTGGAGGATTCCGACGAAAATACAGTGTGTGAATCAATTCGTGAATTTATACGTCCGATGGTAGCATCAAATCGTATGGGCCAGCGAAAATTTATATTAAATCAAGAAGATGGAGAAGAATTTGTGCAAGAGATTCATGTGGAAAAATGTAAGCCTGGTGTTCGGTAAGTTAAAATTTTTATAATATTTTTGTTTAGTTTAATTTGTAAAATTTTAGTTCTGAAAATCGTTGTGGATCTTATGCTTTAGTTGGAAACAGAAAAACCTACTGTAAAGTGAAGCATTTGGCTTGGCGTTTGTTTTCGTTTTCTGTAGATGGAGAAGTATCTATTGATTGGTTTTTATTTCCATCAACATGTAGTTGTATGTACACATGAGTGACGAAAGTTGTTATAATTATAATATTATCTTATATGTACACATATCAATAAAATAGTAACTAACCGATCTTTATAAAAATGTGAGATAGGAAGATAGTAAAATGATGGAAATTCATATTATGTCTCAATTGCGCAATATAAGTATTTTATTTTATTTGTTTAGTTTTTAATTTTACACAAAAACTGTAAGTGCACTCGGTAACCAATAGCATAAACAGGATCAGAAGAAAAAACTAGCCTAAAATGATATACTTGGGTAAAATGACATAGTGGCTGTTGGAATAAGGTTAGTGTCTGGCCACACGTGCAGTAAAATCTTGCAGGAACGCCCATCTTCAAGGTAAATGAAAGGTAATGTTGCAGCTTTAGCAATGCACTTGTATCAGCATTACCTTGAAAATGCGCCTACTTGGCTTTTACTGCTTTTACCAGCAGGATTTTACTGCACGTGTGGCCAGACACTTAGAACTCTTCTGTTGAAATTGATCACATTTACAAACAGGTGGTCCGTAATTAGTTTTTCTTTGAGGGGTTGCTATACAAATATTAGTATTAGTAGCCCTAAAGTATAATATAAGTACCTATACAATGTCATCTTGTATAGTAATCTAATGTAAATATTGAATAAATAATTTATAATTTATTATTCTTGCTTTCTTTGGTCGGCAATTTGCGGCCCATACATTATTCAGAGGTGTCAAACTAGCGACCATCCGCATATATTTTCCCGATCAATCAATGCATGCTGTTCGAAATAAATGTAGGCAGGAGATTCAATATTAAGTTCAATATTATGAAACAGAGTAAAAAAAGTAATTCAAAAAATTAAAAATTATTAGGTTTTTTAAAATATATCATGAAATTAGAAAAATATGATCCAAATCTCACGAGCGTGTTAAATAAGACTCGGGTCAGACATCTTTACGCGCGATCGACCGGGTGACGCATGTTGCTTGGAGTAAATGTAGACGAGGGATTCAACAAGTTAATCACCAAATAGGTTTTAAAAATAAGTTTATTCAAAATAAAATTTCGTAAAAAAATTATTAGGTTTTAAAAAAAACCAACAATTCAAAAATAAAGAGAAAATTAAAAAGAGGTCATTCGTGCGACCCGCAGAAGTTCGGTTCATCAGGAAATTGCCCGCAACTGGAATGAGTTTAAAACCTCTACATTATATGACAGATTTTGAGGTATTCAGTGTAGAAGATCCTTCAAGCATCCCTTCAAATATAAAATTTTTGAAACAAAAATTCCAACTTTTTAGTTTTTTAAATAACTTCAAAACTAAAACCAATAAATCAAATTTCTCTTCAGATTACTGCTCAAAATTAAATTAAGCGATTTTAATTTCGTAGTCAGCTTGCTATTTCATATGCCAAAATTTAAAAAACTGTCAAAATTTTAAATTTAAATTTCAAAATTGTTCGTACAAGAAAACATGTAATTAATACTATGTTCTACTTTTAAAATGAATGTTACCTTTTCGAAGCTAAATATGTTAATATGCTGTCAAATGCGTTAAAATCGTTATCAAATATTATCCTTATTGGAGGTAAATCCTTATACAAGGCGTTGCATAAGGCGGTGATGCAAGAAATTCAAATAAGTCGCAACGCAGCACGAATGCGTTATGGAGTTAATTCGGCGAATCAAATCAACTACAGTAAATATGACATATCGTTAGAAGAAGCAATGGCAATTTTAAACGTAAGGACATTAAATGCAGAAGAAATTAAGAGCCGATTTCATTTTCTTTTTAACGTAAATCAGAAATCCAAAGGTGGTTCTTTGTACATCTTGTCTAAAGTTATGCACGCTAAAGAACGGCTCGATATAGAATTACTAAAAAGTAATAGTAGTAAAAAGGAAGAAATATCGTAATGTGCATTTTAAACGAACGTTGTACATGTTGAATATTATATAATATATATTAAATAAATTATGCTTTGAACTATTTCGTTACTACATCTTAAAATTTATCGGTTTACTTCTTTGATCAATGGTTTTAGGGTGGAATTCGATTCAACTTCAAAAGTCAAACTGTAGTAACTTTTTGTGGTGATATTAATTGGGTTAATTAATAGTGTAATTAATTAAACAAACTTAATTTATAAGAGTCAACTATTTATTATTTCATAAATTAATTATTGTGATTGAAGTTGGTGCTTAATCGATTAATTAATTTTGTATCCAATTTTCCTTTAAATTGTTAATCTACAAGCATGCTAACATTGTTATATTATTAATGGTTTTTGAGAAATCAATATTCACATATCGTTTGTTAAATTAAAAATAATGTAGGTGTCTGTCTTACTTGTCAAAGTAACAAGTGCTACTGAATATTCCAACAAAAGGTGAATAAAAAAACTTCAAACAATCAATAAGTTTGTATATGAAGTACGAGAGTTAACTCAGCTCGAGTTACCATTCATGTAGTAAAAGCTTAGGTAAGCCGACCTAACGGTATAGTCCAACCTGAGTTAGAGCAAGCTAAAAACGTGAGCTAGGCGGTTAGGGCAATCTTAAGAATGTATAAGTACCCAGTACCGTAAATTTAAAACCGAGCTTGCTTAGATCGATTTAACGTTAAGCTCGAGCTAAGGAGTTTCCAATAGTTGTACAAGTTAATGGCTCACTCGTCGAGCACTTTCCAGTTTGGAGAAAACGTTATACAATTTACTTTTAACTTTATCAACCCATTTTTATTTTATTTTAATAGCATAACATTCCTTACAGAATAGAGCTGTCCATATTGGACTTCCAAGATCTTTTTTGGGGGATCAGCCCTTTTACAAGATTGACTCACTATATATAAATTAGGTATGGTTATAGTTTACGATGGGTTTTGGCTTCATTTATGATTGCTCTCCATTTTCTTCTGTCATCTATCTGTTGTCTCCAGTCAATGATGCCCATACTTTTCAAGTCATCCATCACACAATCCCACCATCTCTTTTTTGGTCTTCCTAAATGTCTATTTACCATCGGGTTCCATAAGGTCACTATCTTTGTCACTTCCTGGCTACTACCTCTCATCACATGACCTAACCATTTTATTCTTTGAGCCTTTATGAATTTGACAATGTCTTCTCCTCCCATTGCTTCACGCAGCTCAAAATTCATTCTAGATCGTATTTCTCCTTCTTCTATTTTTTTTCCCAGAATCGTTCTTAGCACTTTTCTCTCAAAAACTCTAATTTCTTCTTCCTCTTTAGCTGTCATACAAAGAACTTCTGCAGCGTACGTCAGTACCGGTCTTATCAATGATTTATAAATCTTAATTTTCGTTTTTATAGCTATTCTTTTGTCCCTCAGTAGGTCCTTATTTGCGTAATATGCTCTATTTCCAGCTTGTATTTTCGCTTTTACTTCTGGTTTTCTATCGTTTTTGTTGTTTATTTGGACACCAAGGTAGCTAAAGTTTTCAACTTTTTCAAAAACGCAATCGTACAGACGCTCTTCATTTGTTTCATCTCTTCCTTCTCTGCTGAATCTCATGTACTTCGTTTTATCTTCATTTATTATCAGTCCCATTTTCTTTGCTGAAGTTTTAATAATCTCTAGTAAGTTTTCAATGCCTTTTTTTGTTCTAGAGACGATCACCACATCGTCCACGTATGCTATTATTTGAGCCTCTTTGTTTATAATCGTTCCTTCACATCTTGCACTTCTTATAATTTTTTCAAGAACGATGTTAAAAAGAGTTGCAGACAAGGCGTCTCCCTGCCTCACTCCGCAGTTTATTTCAAAACTATCTGTCTCTCCTTCTATAGTTTTTACCGTAGCCGATGTCTGAATTAGGGTCATTATGATTAGTCTTATCAGTTTGGTTGGAATTTTCATTTCTTTCAGAGTTTTATATAATTCATATCTAATGATTTTGTCAAAAGCTTGTTTAAAGTCAACAAACAACATGTGCATATCTATGTCATATTCATAACTCTTTTCACATATTTGCTTGATGATATGCAGCGCATCAACCGTTGATTTACCTTTTCTTGAGCCATAGAGTAAAGGGAGGTAAAAGTCCGCATGGGGCAAAAGTCCCAAATTCAAATATCTCACTATATTTCAAAAAATTTTATCATTGTGCGCAAGGTGCAGTTAGTAGTCAACAATTACAGTGTCTATACCAAATTTTATCACGCAAAGTTGGATTACTGGAGAACCATGAGGTAATTAAGATTTTGCGTATGCCTGATGTATCATTAGCTCTTGCAGAAATTGCGTTGAAATGTTGAAAATGAGTAGTAACTATAACTAGTATGTATTTTATTGAAAATACATGTTTCTTGCTATAAACTTATAGGATATAATCGATGTTAGGTTTAATGGTCTGGAAAGGTCATGACTCGGAAATGTTTTTGGCTACTTGGGGCAAAAGTCCTATGTTGCTGAACCCATGTCAAGCAAAAGTTTGAAGAATTAAAAAAGGCAAGAATTAACCGATGGCAAAGTGCTTTGTTTAGGCTGCAAAGAATAATATGAGAATTTATCAATGAGAGAGTGGATTCAATGCGATAGCTGCAAACAATGGTGTCATGAAGAGTGCACGAAATTGGCCAATTTATTTATGACCATTGTTGAAATTTTTCTACATTTTATCTTTTTTATATCTTATACTTTTGTTGTTTTTGCTTATTACTTTTCATTTGGAAGAAATTGTTGATTTTAATTTGACTTAAAATAGCGCAGAGTCCAATGGCGGACTTTTGCCTCACCTATGGGGTAAAAGTCCCATTTTCCGCAACTTGTGTATTATGGTTTTTTTATACACACCGTTTTCAAATCATGGCATTAATGTTATTTATAACAAAGCCTAAGTACTGTACAAACTTCTCATCCAAATATTGAGCTGATTGAGTAAAACATATAAGCGTAAAAAAATACAACGTACTAAGTGCGGACTTTTACCTCCCTCTACTCTACTGGTAACTTCCAACTATTTGATCAGTATATTTAGTAAGTCTATTATGGATAATCGTTGATAGTATCTTATAAGCTACATTCAGCAGTGTTATGCCTCTGTAGTTGGCGCAAAGTTCTGCATCTCCTTTCTTTTTTATTGTTACGATAACACCTTCTGTCCATTTCTTTGGTATTTTTTCTTGTATCCAGATTTCTTTTATTAACTTGTATAACTGACCGTGTAACACTTCACCCCCTTCCGTTAACATCTCTGCCATTATTCCATCTTTTCCGGGTGCTTTCGCTTTCTTAAGTTTTCTTACTATTTCCATGAATTCCTCTTCTTGTGGCATTTTAAGATCGTCTTCATTATCATCTTTTTCCAATTCTATTTGCTCCAGTTCATCTCTCTGTTGCATATTCAGCAATGTTTGGAAATGGTTTTTCCATATTTTCTTTATCTCTTCTGTTCCACTTTTAAGTACGCCTTGTCTGTTTCTCATTCCTCTCGTTTTTATTGTACATGTTTTCTTCCTATTTTTAATTTGCTTATAAAATTTTCTCATGTTGTATCTTGTACTACTCTCTTCTATTTCTGCCATTTTTTCATCCAACCATATATTCTTCTTTTGTTTGTACAGCTTGTTAGTTTCGTGTCTTAATTTTTTATATTCTTCATAATCCTCATCTTCATTCGATGTTAACCATTTTAGTCTTGCTGCTTTTTTGTCTTTACTCTTTTCTTCGCACTGTTTATCAAACCATTTTCTCCATTTCGTTCTCTTCTCATATCCTAACACTTTCTCTGCACTTTTTGTCACAATTTCTAATATGTATTTCCATTCTTCGTCTATGTCAAACGTTTCTTTAATATTTATTTTCTGTAGACCGTCTTTGATCATTTCTTCATATTGTTCTCTTTTCACTACATTTTTTAGGTTTTCAACCGCAATTTTTTTAATTTTTCTTTCCTTCCCCGTTTTTAATGATGTCTTCTGTTTTAATTCAGCAACTACAATGTAATGGTCCGTGTCGGCATTCATTTCTCTATGTGTTCTCACATTTCTTATTGACGTAGCTCTCCTTCTTGACACCAAGACGTGATCAATTTGGTTTCCGTCTGAACTGCTTCCTCCAGGCCACCTCCATGTAATCTTATTAGGTTCTTTTCAACCGACGGTTCTAGAACGGTACTTGGACTGTTGAGCATGCGCGTTAATAAATGTCCTTTCCAACCACAAAAATTACTAGTTCCAAGTTCTGAAATTACAACTGAAACGTTTTCCAACCACATTCGGGACTGTAATAGAACAGTCATAGAACAGTTCTAACAGTCCTTGGTTCTAAGCAGTTACAAGTAGTCAGACGCAGACGCATTGTCGCTGTGTTTCTAAATTTAAATTTGATAGTTAGCAATTGTAACGACAATTCCGATTAAGCTCCAAATATATTACATTTTTTTCCCGATATTTAAAAAAATTATAAATTATTAATTATTATAAGTTCGAGAAAAGAATGCATAATGAAATAAAGTTAACAAAATTTGAATTCAAAATTCAAAATCGTTTAAAGCTGTTTTTATTATTTTATTACTGTTTTACGATCTAGTAGCTCGTACATCGATGAAGATGAAGGGTGGCATAAACCCTAGAATAGTTTCGAATACAATGGTTCTAAAAAATATGTAGGTATATAAAATAGAAAATTTTTACGTACTAATTTTTACTTTTTTTTGTGATTTGTTAACTTATTTTTGTAACGTTTTACAATAAATTGAGTTAAGTAAACAAAAAACTACAATTTTTTTTTGACTTGCCAGAGTTCCACTTTGTAGCTGTACCATTGATAAATTGAAAGGGTAATTTTAACTTTTCTTAATACTTTTTTGCAGCATTTCCGAGTCAGTTTAAAAAATAAACCTTTTCATGACATTAGAAAGTCTATATTCAATACAATGGTGAGTTATATTAAAATTTATATTGATTTAACTCTTCTACTTCTTCTGAAAAGAAATTTTTATTACTTCTTAGTCGACCCTGCCCTTCTGAAAAACGTTAACAATAACAGAATTTTTCAATCATTTATTTATATCTTGTTGGGTTGTGCCTTGATATTGTAGTGTGTTCTTGAGTTTTTCACTTGACTTCTGATATTACTTTGAAGATGTAACAAAAATTAACTCAATTACCTGTCTGAAGTTGAAGAAATTAAAATATAATAATCAAATCAAAATGATTTTAAACGAACAATTGTTAAACAGCAATTTGTTAATTCAGCGTATGTTAACTGTTTACCTTTACAAAATCACTTTTTTGCTTATCTATGCATATATCAAACGTCAACGCCTACTACCACCACCACTAATATTTTAAATGGTTCTAGAATGGTCCTAAAACCTTTTCAACTTGCAATTTGTGAACTGCAGTAATTTTACAATATTCGTTGGCGCACGCGCATTTAACTGTTCCATTACAGGTTGTAAACTGTAACAGAACCATCGGTTGAAAAGAACCTATTAATTTTCTTGTGCCTAAACTTGGTGCTACTTATTATCATGTTTAATGATGCAGCCATATTGCACAATCTATTTCCGTTATCATTTGTTTTATGGTGCAATGTCTCTTTGCCAGCAACATCGCTTACGTGATTTTCTATTCCAATTTGTGCATTGAAATCTCCAAGTATAACCACTGTATCATGTCTAGGTAGAGCCTCACAAAAAGCTTCCAATTCATTATAAAACTTCTCCTTTTCTTCATAGCTGCTATCCTCAGTGGGTGCGTATGCGTTTACCAAGGATA
Organism: Rhagonycha fulva; assembly: GCA_905340355.1. NCBI lineage: Eukaryota > Metazoa > Arthropoda > Insecta > Coleoptera > Cantharidae > Rhagonycha > Rhagonycha fulva. The sequence continues at coordinate 38,410,528 of HG996556.1, forward strand.
AATTGTTTGGTTCCATCTTTATTATGAGGTAGCAAAGTCTCCCTCCTATTGGTTTGAATGTTAATATTTTGTTCTTTAGCTGCCCCGTCACTATGAAACCCGTCCCATTACTGCCCTGCTTGTTTTCTCCAGAGTAGAAAAATACATATTCGTCTCCATTAATCTCTCCTTAGCTCGAGCTAAGGAGTTTCCAATAGTTGTACAAGTTAATTGCTCACTCGTCGAGCACTTTCCAGTTTGGAGAAAACGTTATACAATTTACTTTTAACTTTATCAACTCATACAAGTTGGAAACGTCACCCAACATAACGCTTTGTGTTAATGTTCGATCAACTGTAATAATTTAAAGTTTTAGCAATAATTTGCATAATATAATAGACATGGCATCTGATTATAACTTTAAATTTAATTATATATTTTACCAGTTGTTATTCCTAGTTAAATTTTATTTATATTACGAATTAGCTTAAAAGGTTTGAATAATCCTAAAATAGATAACAATTTAGTAATAAATAATAATCAATAGAGCAAAATAAATGCTGGAAATTTACGTCAACATTAATTATTATTATTATTGGCTAAGTTGTTTAGACAAATAATATTAGCCCGTAGGTTTGACAAAATTTTGTGATAACTACGTAGTTAATCCAAAACAGACTGTAGCATGCTTGCCAACTTAATTATTAATCTATAATAGAAATTGTTAATCTTGAAAAAGAATACTTCTTAATATTATGTAAATTGTTTAGATAAATTTTATCATTTATATTGAAAAAGTTACATTGTTACGTGGGATGAATATATTTCAGATTAATTTATTATTGTACTAGCTCATGTCAAGCTCGACGAATGTTGGAAGCAGATTTGCGATGATAATAGTATTAAGCAATTAGCATGTAAACTAACCAGAATATTGGATTAGTCTTCCACTATGATTGATGATTTTGTTCTATTGGGGTATAAAAATCTTATAATTACATTTACATAATTATTAAATAAATAAAAACTTAGCTTTTCTGGTAATAGCTTTTTTTAGCAGTAAATTTATTAAATATTTAACAAATAACTTACCACGTACACATTTATGATCTTGAAGAAATTTATAACGCATTGTGCGTAGCTCTTGAACTCTTTTAAATTCTTCTGGACCTTCTATGGCCGAAAATATACTACCTCCAAATATTAAGAAAAGTATGTATCCTCCAACAAACAAAATTAATTTTGTCACTCTTCGGCTTACAAGAGCCATTTCTTGATAGTTCTGTAACCAAAAAGTGAATAAATTATTTTAAAATAATCTGATCAGCAAAAGTGCACAATTTTTTAAGCTACTTTCGTCAACATCTCTTTTTTAAGGCTTCTTAGTTCTAACGTTTCAATCTCCGTTTTCAGCTAAAAATATATTTACACTTCTGAGAATTATAAAAACGATAACCCCGAATTAAAATTTGGTAATTCAACCAAGCTGAAATTTATTTTTGATCGATTCTTGGAGAGACTAATTGAAAGTCTTAATTTAATTTGTTTGTAGGTGAGAGAAAATCTGCTATGTGCCGAAAATTGTCGTAAATCAGTACAACAGCTGTAATCAGGAAAATCTCATTATCTAGCAAGTCGGTTAAAATAATGAACCCTATGAGATCGAAAAAAATTTTTTGCTCTTTTAATAAATTGTTAAATTTGTGAAGAGTTAGTTTACTCGGTACCAACTTTGTTGCCTTTTAAAATAATAACCGATTACTCCTTTTGCTCAATTTTAATGGAATTGGATTGGCCATGTGGCGAGACAAGACAACAACAGATAATAATCATTAAAGATAATAAACTACAAACCAAGAATTACAAAGATAAGCAAGGGGAGATTTCAGATCACATGGCTTGATGATGTGAAGAGAGTGGTAGGTAGAAGGTTATTTAGAAAAACCTAGGATGGTAACGTTTTAAAGATATTAAGATAAGCCTATTTTTAAGAGTAGACTGCGACAGGCTAAGTCAAGGATGAAAAGGTTTTATTACCTAAAGTCACAAATGACGATCGCTGTTGGATTAAAGCATAATTGTTTATCCTTTGATTATCAGTTCATGTTATTAAGTCATTGAATCAATTTCCATAACTTACGGAAGTTGAAGTGCATGGCTGGCCAAGCCCTATCATAAGTAAAAGAAGTCTATGACCTCTCCAATTATTGTGATATTTTGGTGTTTCTTAGTCTTAGAAACTTTTCCTGCAATATACTGTCGCCTTTCTGTAACATTGAAGAGAAGCGGAGTGAATGCCGCATACATAGGTGATTTGGTTCCTTTCAGCATGTAATGACATTGGGCAGGAAGCGAAATTTGTAAGTGAAAAAGTTTTTTTAGTTTTTTTCTGACTGCTTCGTAAGGCACAGTCTTTGGAACAGTGTCAGAGGATTAATAGTAAGTACTTTGAGGTTTCCCATTATATGACAGCTCACAGCAGATGCCAAGGTACTAATTTTGTCTTTTTTTTTTAGAGTAACATTCTTGAAGTTGTTATGATTAATTGATTACCCATCTTGGCAACCCCTTCAAGACCGATTTCTTGAGCCAAGTAGCAGTTTGCATTGACTTCTCCAACGATACCACTGCTTAAAGTAATTATAGCACTAGATCAACTGCAAATGCGAAGTACCGGGTTCAAATCCGGAAAAGGGTAACTTTCTAAGTCTCCGTGCTTCGGAAGGCACGTTAAGCCGGTGATCCTCCTGGGTTAATGAATTGTATTACATAAAAACCAGGGTTACAGGCTCGTCTGGAGGCAAGTCTAGCAAACTACCTATCGGACGTTAAACAATTTATATGCTTATAGATCTAGCACTGCTAAGGAAACGACGCAGTGGCTGGAAATAACAAGCCTTAGACTTAGGCTGAATTTATTCAGTCGAAGAAGGAGAAGAAGAGTCTGGAAATAGAGAGTGCTGTGTAAATCATTCCTGCAGTTTGATGAAGTCTTTTGCGTCTCTGTCTATACCAACCTCAAACAAATTGATAAAATTATGTTTTAAAATTTGAATTTAAAGATTTAAAATTATTTTTAAATTTTTTGAATTGATCTGGGGTTACTACTTTTTAAAACTAACTAATAAACTCACAATATTTAAAAAATAGTAACCCCAAAACAGCAGCGCTATTTAAAAATAGATTTGAAAAATTAGTAATGCCATTTATTTACCGAGAAATAAACCATACATGTAAATTTGTATAGCGTTATCCATCTTTACAGCTTTTAATATCTTTGCTCATAAGTAGAGCTGGGATTTATATGCCTACAAAATTTTAAAATATGCTCATTTTTTCATAAAAATATGCAAGTTAAAATATAAAATATGCAGTGAAAATGCAGATAAAAGTTCAAAATCACATATATAAAAGACCAGCACGCTGTTGCTGCTGCTCCTCCTCCAGCGTGTCATTTTTTTAGGACACACAACGCACTCTGATTAGTTGTTGTCGTTGGTCGTACCAACTTAAAATCACCTTAGTACTCCATTCAGAAAGGGTTATATATATTTCTATATGGAGTGGTAAAGTAATTTTAAGTTGGTACGACCGACGACAACTACCAATCAGAGTGCGCTGTGTGTTCTAAAAAAGTGACAAGCTGAAGGAGTAGCAGCAGTAGCAGCGTGTTATTTTTTAAAACACACAACGCGCTCTGATTGGTCGTTGTCGTTAATCATACCAACTTAAAATCACCTCCCCTGGGATCGAGTAGCACACCAATCAAATTTTCAACCTTGATGGGACGCCCGTCTGTAGTTCAGCCAGCTATATTAATTATTAAACAATCCAATTTTTTTCCAATTTAAAATTACTTCCCGGGATCGAGTTGCATTCCAAGTAAATTTTAACTAGGGTACTTATATATAAAGTTTATCTTGGTTAATCCGAAGATTATCCATTAAGAAAGTTTAATATCCGAATTTTACATTTTCAATAAATGTATTTCACAATAATAAACGGGTAGCACAAGCAACTTCTTTACCTCTCCCTCCTCCTTCAGCGTGTCATATTTTTAAGACACACAACGCACTCTGATTAGTTGTTGTCGTTGGTTTTTAGCAACTTAAAATCTACTCTCCTGGGATCGAGTTGCACACCAAAGGAGTTTCCAACGTTGAAGACGTTTGAACGCGAACAATTAAAATTGTCAGAATTAGGGGTTTATTTTTTTTAATTGAGAATGTTAAAGGAAAAATCCATCGGTTGAGCTTAGATTAGTGTTGGTATTTGAAAACGATTTTTTTTAGGCTAGCTGCCCGTCCGTGGACGGGCTTTCCACCTAGTATGTAATAAAAAGCTAACATATAGTACTTTTTTTTATTGAGAACAAATTTAATTACTGTTTTTTACTTGATAATAAATGTTAATTACAATGTGTTTTTCCAAATTATCTAAAATGAAAAACTGTCTTTTGTCACTCAATATGAATTTGTATGTTGAGAAACTTCTTTCAACGTCGACTGATGTGATTGGAGCAAATTTGAATTTGCACATTTTTTTGTGGTTCCATTGTTAGTATAATTCTTCATATTTATTTACCTTTTAGTACATTTGAGGAGCAGATATTCTATATGCAGTATGTCCATTTTCTGAAATTTTCACGAAAGCAGTAAAACTACCACAGGTTTAAATGATAAGTTATTAAAAAAGTAATTTTTGCAATAACACAGTGTAAATTACACTATGAAGTATCCATAAATGAATGAAATATTCGATTGGCGGTTTTGCAAAACAGCTAAAAAATGGATTGAACAAATTGCACTTTGTATTTTCTACATTGAACAAACTGCATATAGAATGTCTGCTCCTCATTTGCAATATTTTTAAGAAAATGGCCAAATTTTTGGCCAATACGCGTCCCTACATCCCCTTTTATCTGTCGAATCGAATTTTCTAGTGAATCTACTAGTGCCATACCTTGCGTTTCAAGTGTTTTGATTGTCTTTGCAATAAAGACGTAATTTGATTTTGTAAATGCTAGATCTTGAGGTAATTCTTGATTATTTAAAGCAAATTTTGCCTCACAAATAGCAGCAGAATCATTTGAAAATTTAAAATTTAAATTTTTTATCTGAATGCTGAAACCGATACATTAGAATTTTTATACTTTTGTATATAATTTCACGAGTCAAAATAAATATATGCAGAAATATGCTAACTTTACTAAAATATGAAGCAAAAGTGGAAAATATGCAAAATATGCCTAAAAAATTTTGACTCAAATTACTCTAATTTATGCGATTCGCAAAGATAACCAAAAATCGGCTTTCTCATATCAATAGGTAAAAATATGCATTTGCATATAATCCCAGCTCTACTCATAAGGTACCTTCATATGGCAATTTCCGGACATCGGGAAATTACCAATTTGAAGAAGTGTACTTAACCAAATGTAAAAATGTTGGTAACTGATTGGATGCAGACTTTCACGCTTTACAACTTTAATTTTTTAAGTTTTTTTCTTAGAGTACTCATTTCAAAGCTGCGAAGTCATAATCTATCTCAGTTTTTGACAATGTTGGAAGAAATGATCGTTTTTTGACCGTAGTTTTTGACCATATCACTTGATTAAATTATTAAGTGACAGTACTCATTTAAAGCAGAATTTAATGCTCTTACATTTGTTATATTGTAATTTTTTTGCTGAAATACACCGTTTAGGAGTTATAAACAAAAAAGCAAAAAAAGTTATTAAATTTTAAAGTCTTTTTGAGGCCAAAAGTTCTCCCGAGGTCTCCCGTGTTAGCATTTTTAGTTTTTACATGTTAGCACCCATATAATACAAAGGTCTATCAGTGGTAGATTTTAAATTAACTCATATTGTTATTTTGACTGGAAATTTGTTGATCAGGTAATTACTCATTTTCCTTGCTAAGGTTTTTTATTTTGTTATTTGCTATTTTGTTTGAGTAGTTTTTTTGCTACCCTTTTATATCCATACTATCCTTCGTTGGCATTTTTCTCTCTCGGACCACGATTTTTATTTAAATTCAACAAATCAAGTGTCAAAATATGTTACATCTCCAACGAGTATAAATTTATATTTTTAAAGCTTTTGTATCCAGCAGAATCAGCAGTCTGGTGTAAATCAAACACGGATAGACTAAAAAGCGGGAAACCGCGGTTCTAATCCTGGTTGTGTCGAATACGTGCTGTGATCTAAAAGGTCCAAAATCAATCTGTGGACTATAGAGAACCTAAAGGGAAACCACCCTATTAACACTTCCTTAGTAAAGTCGTCTTGGCTTAGCCAGGAGGATTGCCAACATCCGAATTTGGACAGGCACTCAAAGAAGAAGAAGAAAACTTTGATGCCCAATTAAGAATTTAAAGGTGAGGATTAAAATGTTTTGTCAGCTCCGTATGCAAAAAAAAACTTCAGATTATCATCAAGATTATAATACTTCAGCTTTTACTATTTAAATTATACCATAGAAACTGAAGTCAACGGAAACTCACATTCCCGTTAGGACGCAAATGGTTAACGCTACTATTGAGAATTTAAGAAAACTCTGGTAAGTTATGTAAATATAGACCCAATAACCAATGCTTTGATTTACAGTATCGCTGTGTACTTGTAAGCTATTTGGACAAGCAATTTCAAGTTGCGGCTGAATCAGCAATCCTGTCCCTGATGATCATGTCCCAGAACAATAATATCCGTGGATAAAGTATTGGAAGCTTACATATAGTCCAATCAGATAGATTTAATCAAAAATTTAAAAGTTTATTTTTGTATTTATTGTTTGTATAAGAAATTCAATTAATCTTTTATTGTTTCTCAAAATAAAAAAGTTAATACGATTATGCACCTATACATTTTGGTGACCTTAGATGAGAAAATAAAAAAAATGGGTATTCTGAAATGATTTCCTAGCTTAATCTAGAAAGCCATTGCGTAAAATGGATGCAATGGGTTGTTCTTATTCCACGGCAGAGTTCGTGCTAAATCAAGTCATATGCACAGCCTGGTCATTCAATAGCTTCTATATGAATTAGCCTCTTGAACTAATATGGCCGAATTATTTTTCATTATTTTGTTTACTTGCTTCTTTTTCATGGAAAGAAGAAAAATAACGAAACACTGTTTAATAGAGACGTTTGACCTTGCAGCCTTACCCCTATCCCTACTTAGCCTCATTCTCCCCAAAGAAAAACAATTTTATCGTATGGAAAAAAGTTCAATGTTGCTAATTTGCAAGAACTGATTGAAAATTATTGATAAGAAACTGTCAAGTAAACTCATTAATTAAGTAGTTAATTGCAGACCCTGCGGGCTAAGTTTAGATTGAAATCCATTGCCTGCAATTGGCAATTCTGCATTGTACATAGTCGGCGTATCGCATAAATTAAATGTAAACACTAAATTATAATGCAAAGGGTAAAGTTTGTACTTCGATGAACTTAAACATCTTAATTGATGGTAAAAGCAATTGTATTATGGACTGTAGTTTACTCTTGTGTTAATATTAATTGTGAAATGTAAACCATTCCTTAAAATTTGTGTTAGATAATTTTTTGGAAACGAAATTTCAACACGTAACAGCAATTTATTTTTAAGTAATTAAAAACACAACAATTTAATTTTTGTAAAAATTGATTATGTATACATTCCCAGTACTTGACAATATTTTTCCAAGTTTTTATTACGAGTAAAAACAAATTGTAACAAAGTTTACTTTGCAAGTATAATAAAAGCGCACGAATTACGTGAACTTTAAATAATTTACAAAAAATTATGGTGGCGAAGAAAATTAAGCTTTAATCCCTGCTATAAGAAATATTTGAAACTTATTAAATGTAATTTAAAATTTTTAATTAAAAATTTGTTTAAAAGTAAAGATGGATTAATATTATATAAATTTGATATTACATAATTAATTGCTTGAAAAACAAAATTAAAAATTTTTGAAATTTCTTTCTCCGAGCGCTGCTTGACTGCTGCGTTGAATAAACTTTAATGTTTGGATTTCGAATTTGGGGAAGCTGAACTAATAAACTTTCCTTTGGGGGATTTAGGAAGTAAAATATTTCGATAAAAAAGACAAATAGTGAAAACTGTTTTTTTTTTTAATTAAAATTATTGAAACCATAATCGAAGGAAATTAATTGTTGAAAAGCTTTTCATCGTTTTCGATTATTAGGCAAGTACTTGAATTATTTGAAAATTTTATAAGCCTACAAAACGTTGAATAAAAATTCGTTACAAAAGTTTATTATGCTACATTTAATTGCGTGTACTTTTAAAATGAATTAATTATATGTTCTGATAACATTTAAAATTGTACATTTTACGTGCGCACATAGCAGGTAGGTAGGTGCATGCATAATTTAAATATTCCACCGAAAACTTCGTGCGGTACACAAACAACATATCTTACCTACGAAAATTTTACATTATTTGGGGATAATAAATTTTTCACTCTCTATTAGTCTTAAAGCTTTTTGATACTCAATATGTCACGAATTTTGGATTTCGCGAGTTATAATTCCAATTTTATGTGTAACCTGTGGCTTCATAACCGCACCTGACACGCAACCATTCGTACAGTACTGCCAGTGCTTTTATTGTATATTCTTTGGCACTTGCGCAGACATTTCAAAATTTAAATTACAAAAAAGTTATATTATTATGTGTTTCGATTTTTCTGATATACATACGTTTAGTTTTTTGTCAATATATTCAATATCCGAGTACATAATTAAATATTAAAGCGGTTTACCACTTAGTACATAATAATAATGATATTGCATCGAAAATTATAAACTTTTGTAAAAGAAAAGTCAAGTCAAATTTTATGGAGTACTAACAAGTTTATTATTAATAAGACCGCATCATTGGCATGTTATGATTACTAATAGGATATAAAGCGGAAATTCCGAGTTTGAATATCGAGCTTTTCACCTTCTATGATGGATGGAGTACTCCGTGTCGGTTGCAATAAGTTGTATCCACACTCAGCAAAATAAATTTGCTAACTAAACAAGCACCTTATTTGCTGAAACATTTAGTAACAGTTAAATAACCTTCTGTTGTACAAAAAATTCACTTTAAATTATAACCCTCGGCTTCGCCTTGTGCAAATAAACTTTATTTTGAGAATTTTGTACACTTTCAAAACCGCAACTAATCTCATCAGTAAAACACAATATTGTTAAATACATCTCACTTATTACAGTTTAGGCAGCTGCTTCTTCGACGTATATTTTCATTATAAAGTGACTAAAAAGTAAAAGGGATTACAATTGCTGTTTTGGTCCTGAAGGTGCATAAAATTGAAAAAACGAAAAACAGTAAGTTAACACATTACTACATTGATCGTGATCACAAATATGTATAAAATTCACCAAAAATAGCGCTAGTCGTAGAGAAAAAAGTTTACAACTCGAGTGAAATGCCTATGTTTTACTTGGATGATCGAGGCATTTTACCAACGAGGCGTCGTACCTCAACTTCGCTTTCGTGCGATATTAGCATCATATTGTACTCATTGTATAATTTACTACTTTGTGAGTATACAAAGAATGCAAAATTATGCTGTTATCATCAAACGCTTGCTTTGATAAATAAAGTGAAACCCAGGAAAAAATATCTTGTTGTTAAAAAACCAATATGAAGTCAAACAGTGCTAGTAGTGGGTCTTAACTAATTTAAATTTAATTAATTGAAAATTATTGATAAGATGTTTACAATCTCTCGTTTACCTACACGTTATTATCAGATTCTGGATCCTAAAGGTAAGTTATTTACTTTATGATACATTCATTACTATAACACTGATGTATTCTATTTATTACATCGTATAAAGCAACTCGGCAATTTTATTAACATTCTAATTAATTTTTAGCAGGAAAGTAATTTTACATTAATTATGTCACCAAGCTTTCAACAATGAAGATTTATTATTTTACATGCGAATTTTTTATCTTACAATAATTAGATATTCAATTAATTTTATATTATATAGTAAGTATTATTTTCAGAAAGTAATATAGTAGAAAGCAGACCTTTGTTTATCAGGGGTCGCATTATAAGGGTTGCGTATTAACAGGGACGGTACGCTACTGGATTAAATTAGTACGATAAGTTATTCATATAAAATGAACTTACCTGTCGAAAGACATTCCAAAATTAACGACGATACAAATTGGTCGTATTCCAATACGGGTTGATTCGGTTATTAACGTATGTGGCGCCCTCTAACGGATTCTAGTAAAAAACCGAGTGCAGACATAACTATAAATAAATTAAAACTAAATGTCAACTATTACCAGAGATTTTAATCTATTCTAGAAGAGCAACCGGTCAGTAAAATATGAAGTGTGTATATGAATTGCCGCCATTTGCAAAAATGATAAATTAACCTAAAAAGTGATATTACATTTTATCTTAAAATAACCCAGTCAAATCAGACGAAAAATAGACTTCAGTTTGAAATAATCATTATTATTAAGCTAAATTTTGGTATAGACATTGCCACCTACATTTTACAAGCCATGAAGACGCAAATTTGGCAATGTCGCCGGTGGTCCTACTTTTCAATAAGGCCCGGTATTTCAGTGGGCAGTTAAGCTTTTGCTTAAGCTAATCTCAAGTTTAACTCAGTTCAACCAATCAACATGGTTAAATGCGGGATGTTGATTGGCTGAACTGAGTTAAACTTGAGATTAGCTTAAGCGAAAGCTTAACTGTCTACTGAAATACCGGGCCTAACAGTCATAGCAGTTTGTTAGTAATAATTCATTAACTGCTTAAATTAACGGTCATTAAAGGTGTTATTTTTGAATGTATCAGAATATAACGGCCGAATTCATAGACAAGTAATAAGTAACAAGTACCAAGTATTAAGTAGTAAGTATCGAATTTGTATTTCATAGACACATATTCGATACTTAGGGGGCGGGAACATTCTGAAATACTCAAGTAAGGAAGCGAGCTTACTTGAGTAAGGACTTGAGTAACTGATATTGACAGCTAATTTTTATATTGCGTATTTTGAAATTATTGAGTGTTTTTGTGTGTGTTTTTGACTTATTGGGTACTACGATTACTATCTGATCTTAAATCCTGTTCCATCAGGGGTAAAATAACTGAAGTCACAATTCCTTTCGAAAACCTATAGCGCGCACGAAAATCAACAACGGAAAAATATTCGATGGGATTACTTACATTCTATAGTATTTCTACTTCTATATTTTATTTTCTATAAAATTCTATAGTAATTCTACTTCTTCTACCATTTCTACGTATTCATAAAAATCATCCATTTCGATAAAAAATTAATTTTAAACTACCCTGTGTAACAAAAACACTTAGGTTATATGTGAATGCAAACGAAACTGACATAAATTAGTAAAAGTTACCAAATATCTCGCAAATATCCCTGTCCAAAGTGGTCTAAGTATTACTTTCCCGAGTATTCACGAAGTAGCGACTATGAAATGCACTGATAAAAATCGGTTACTCACTACTCAAGGGACACTTTCGTAAGTAGCGTTTTAAGTATAAGTAACTCATCGTCTATGAATCCGGCCGTAAGAGTAGCATTATAAAATTTTAGAAAAGTTTGTGTTATTTTATAGAATAACTCAATGGTGAAGTTTTCAGCAATTCTTGTGATGTCAAAGAGGTGAAAATCGTGTCGTATCTTCTATAAGCACAAACCAAATTGACTTCAAAACAATTTTTGCTGATTTAAATGCAGAAAGTAATTCTGAATGCAATGCAATTGTATTTAGTTCAAACTTAATTTGGTTGTGCAGCTAACGCGATCAACTACAGATGTCATGTACTGGGGATAAACCTGGGTATGACACATCAGTCTCTTTGCTTCTGAGGGCATGCTAAGCTGGCAGTGCCTCTACGTTGATAAATTGTTACCATTACCAAAAACAGGGCTACAGGCACATCTGAAAGCCAGTCTAGCAAGCTACGTACTGGATGTAAAACAACTAGTCGAAAGTCAACTTGCGGACTCAGGGACGTTTTCAACCAACTTTTTTCAGCGAGAAGCAATTCTTTTGCCAACTTTATACAGTACTTGAATCGGTGAGTGGAAGAACAGTATACATGTTCAAAACAGCTATTTTGAGAGAAACACAATAAACTGATTGACCGCTAAACGAATTACTTTTCTGTATTTTGATACATTGTGAAGTTGTAGTCATTAAATGTCTTGATATGATTACGATGAAAAGTTTGTAAAAATTTGTTACTGAAAAAAAATAGCGACAAAAGAACATCTTGTACTTGTACTGTTCTTTCACTCAAAAAAAAAAAATTTACTGCCGTTTAAAAAAGCGTTTAATATTGCACAAAAATAAAAATATTTGTTGTTGTAAAATAATGAGTTGCATAATATTATTGTGTTTCATCCCAATTTGTAACTTTTCAAGAAATAATATGGTAATAAAATTCAAACATTTCTCCATACATACAAAATGCATCAACAGTGCGCAGCATTAGCGCACATTATATTGTCTTATTTACGCGGATTACTGAAAGAAAAGTACAAGTGCAGGCATTTGTATCGTTCTTACACTCAATTTCAAATAACTTAGTGTATTTTACAGTGCAGCTGTATCCACTGTATGATTTATAAACTGTTGTTTTACTCATTGATGAGTCTACGTATTTAAAGCAATTTGGCCATCTCAGTTTAAAATGCCATTTTTGGCACTTGTATTGTTCTTTCACTCACCGATTCACTTGTATACTTACCTTTGGTTGTCGTTAGTTTTAATTGTTAATTATTACTAACTAAGGTTGACTTGTATAGTCCAAGTTTAACCGGTAACTATGGTTTAAACTCGGATTTTGACTATTGTGATTGGTTAATCTACAGTTTAAAATTTTAAACTAGATCTATACAAGTCAGCCTAAGTGTTGTCACACAAATTTAATATTTATAAACCACATAAACCAAAGACAAAAACATTAAACACATATCACAAGAATTTGAAAGTTAAGACCACCGGCGGTGTTGCCAAATTCGCATGTTTACGGCTTGTAAGTATAGGAGGCAGTGTTGTAAGTTAACTATGTCATTAATAAATACCTAAAAATTAAGGTATTAAACGTATTTTCAGTTTTTCCGAAATTAATTTTTAAAATTTATAATATTTTACTTTTAAATAATATTTAAACTTCAAAATATCGAGTTATTATAAAAATTAAAAGTTAATTAAACGATTTATTAAGCTTTAAGATCATTATATCATCCGTCATCAGAATAAGATATACAAGATATTATGTAAACAAGTCATGGAACTTAACTTCTAATTAACTTTTAATGTTTATAATAACTCGATATTTTGAAGTTTAAATATTATTTAATATCAACGAGTTAATAATTTATTAATTTAAATATTTTACTTTTACTGTAGCTTAACCCCTTAATTCGTAAATGAAAACTTATTTTGCTAAAAAGAAGTATGTATTATATCTTTTACTTTAATTTTTAAAGGCCGTGTGACACTTGTACTAATTTGGTAACAAATTTTGTCACGTGTAAAGTAAACAAAAGTAATTAAAAAAAAATTTATGCAAAAGCTGTTCTATTTTCTTATGTTACGTAAAATCACAATAACAATAATAATATGATGTCATCAAAAATTTTCTCTCCAGATTATTAATCGCACATTTGCAGTGCGCGACCTTGCAAATAAATCAAAATTTCCTTTTAAAAAATTTAAATTCTTCTTTTCTAAAATAAATAAAATCACAAGAAAATTTTCTGATTCACTTAATTTTTATTGCTCATTTAAAAATTTACATAAATCTTGCAATGCCCAAATTCGCAATCTCTCACCAGCGTTGGTCGCTTGCGAGTCTTTATCCAAAATTAAAAATTTTCCCACCCTGGCTATCACACCAGGGGCGGCACAAATTTAAATTTTTAAAATTTAAAATATAAAAATTGTTATCAACTAATTTCTTCATCCCAAAAAATATCCGACAATATTTTTTTAGTATGAACAAAAATTCTTTATACTATTTATATTATAATATTTTAGAGTATATAGTGAAAATTAGTAATAAAATGGTTTTCTTTAAAATTATTGAAAAGTTGGATGCCCCTGCGATTGAAATAGTTTATAAATTAAATATTTAATTTTTATTGAATCTCCGGATGATAAATCAATCGATTAGATCAAGTACGAGATAATATTAGATGAATCACAATATAGTCACTTCCGGAGTATTTTACTTTGTTAATTGGATGATTAGAGAATTTTTTGATTTTGCTGGTTGAATCGCAATACGTGTGACAAGATAATAACTTACGTGAGAACTTTTAAAATTAAATATTGGTGATTATTATTAACAGTGGCGTTACAAGTATTTTATTCGTTTACGCTTGAATTAATTTTATGATATCATCGCAGATAATGTACAAAGAGATCTGGAATAATTGATCATCATAAATTTTGCATTACCTACGATACACTTGGATAATTTGGTGAACTGCGCTTTAAATGAGTTTTGGGCGTTGATTGAAATAAATTCATAATTTTTATAGGTAATAAAATTTTTATTGTGTTGATAAAGATATCAAAGTAAACTTATTCTTCTTGTAGTGTTATCTTCACTCTGCAGCAAATAAATGCTCCATATTTTCAGGAAGCTTATAAAAAGCCTTAGAGCTAATATCCGACTAAAACTAGCAATTTTCTCAAATATTTAAATACCTACTACAATTTTTTTTGTAAATTTTACATTCTATTTCAAAAATATAACTAAGGGGAAATTATTGGACAATAACAAATCAATATTCTACAATGGAAGTAATAAGATTAAAATAATATTATTTTGTATACTAAATAATTTAAAAACACCTGAAATTAACTTTATTTTTAAATTGGTTTTTAAGAAAGTGTACTTCAAATTCAAACACGAAAACTTTGATATATTCCATTTTGGCAAGATAAGTTTTTATTCTTAGGTTATTATAAGCATTTGAAGTTTTGCAGGATAAAGTTTTTCGAAACATTGGAAGTCGATAAAAGATAAAGATTAAAATTTGAAGAAAATTTTAAAATATCTGCCGATTTCACATGGAGTGCCTCATGTAGTGTTTTTTTTTTAATTTAAATTAATTTATTACTTTATATTGTGTTTATTTATTACCTGTCACTTTCAGAAAAATAAATCAAACAGAAAATAATTCATTTGGAAAAAGGATAATGCATAATTCGATAGTTTCCAAATATTTTTTATGGATTTCTTAGGTGGAATTTTAATCCTTACTACCCATAATAAAAAATTTAGTGTGTATTGTTAGGATAATTTAAAAAAATATATTTTAATTATATTACTTTATTCAAGGATGCTGCTGATTTTTAATGGAATATGTACCAAGAAATTATGTCCAATAACTGTTTAAATAGAAGTTGTTGTTTACTTCGGTTATATTAAAATCGATTAAATTGTACTATAACATAATGTGTTGATTACTTTAATGGTAATGTATGAAAATTATTAAAAGATTGTTATCGTTGTCGTGTGAATTTTGTCAAATTGTATTGGCTTCTAATGTAACTACTGTTAAAATATTTATAGAATTTTTTAACAAAAAAAATATTGTTTTAAGAATAATAATAATAATATAAGTACTACTTTTAATGTGAATCATTGACTAAGTTTTATTTTAATTGGGTTAACAAAGTTGACTGCCAAATTACAGACTACATCCATAAAAAGTAACACTTTTACTCCTTGTAAAACAACCTCTACTAATTTCTTCTAACCAACCTAAAAATAATCTTTTTTATCCAATTTATGTGACAGTTAATGATGCTTTTCATATTATCACGTAATTCCAAAAATATTTATTGAGCGATTTATGGATTTATAAATTATAATTAATATTCCTCAGTGTGTTTAATTTAATGAAATGTTCTTTTATGCGTAAAACGTACATAATCGTGTAAATTAATTCAAATAGTTCAATTTGTTGGTACATATTTCTGGAGAACAATATTTACTTAATAATTTGTACAATTCTGATGACGTCTTTCGTATGTTTTCTAATTATTTAATGGGACAGTAATTCACAAACTTTTTCTTTCGAATTTTCCAGCACTTCCTCGGGCTCTAATTTGTTACCTCTCTGTTTTAATACTTCTTTACCAAACAAAATTAACCAAATTAAATTAATCCTTACCCTTATTATGTTTTTATTTTATGAGAAAAATATTCATTTTTGAATTATTGCGGCTCTGTAGTAACGTCCTTTATCACAGCTTTATTTTCAAATTTTTAATATGAAAATGTAAATAATTATTTCTAATTAAATGATGAAATTTAAAGTCGGCCGTAATAATGCAGTTTTTGAATAACATCAAAACAAATAATTAATTGAAAGAGCCCACTCTTTATTGCATTGTGTAGTTAACGCGAGTAATCAGGGCATAAGTAATAAAGTCGTAAATTTTATTGGATAGGTACATAATATACTGGTAATATGATTGAATTAAAACAATTATTACAAACAGTGGTAAATTGGACTTTTATGATATTTGCGATATGTATCCATAAAGTGGGTAATTTATTACAACAGCTCCAGGTATACTTACAGTGGTTGCTCGTTCATACGATAATGAATTGCTAAGTTTGTTATTTGCTTATATAAACAATAAAAATAATAAACATACTCATTATTCTTTACGTTGCCATTTTCAAAAAGCTTAATCTAAGTTTATTATGTACCTACTAATTGTGTGAAATAAATAAGTAGAAGTAATACTTACAAATGAAACAATAAAATTTTGAGAATTCTAAAACCACAAAACATCAATAGTTGTTCACTGACGTAAAGTTATATATATTACAACAATTTAACAACTTTCAAAAGAATGTAACAAAAAAATATAAAAATGACACTGACAAAGTTGTCAAATCATGGGTAAAGCGTTCACAAACGCACTAAACTTGAAGTTTTTTGAAGAATCTTTTTAGAATTTAATGGGGTCCATCCAATCTGTAGTTCTCTGTTGCAGTTAATTGCATGGGTTCATTTGGATTTATGACTCTTAGGGTAGGTATAAAGTATCACAATAAATTAATTAGTTCAAATACCTTAATTTTCATAAATTATTATTTTGTAGACTCAAAAGCTTAGACAAATGTTAGCAGCCTCATGCATCCCATAAATCCTTGAAATCACGGTGGGACCGAATTTTTAGCTGAATAATAATTTTTACTTTAATAATTTGACAATATGAATTAAGAATGATATACGAAACCAAAGTTACCGTACGCGAGGCTCTAATGATGCAAAGTATAAAAAAATATGTATGAAATACAACTTTTGTAATAAAGCTGAAATAAAAATCCGAAAGTATACAAACAACTAAAAGAAATTCGCAATCCATAAAAAGCATTAAAAACCGACTACAAAAATTGTTTTTCGTCTTCGAATACAAAGACTATTTTAGTCAGAAAACTGCAAACCACGTAACACGTAATCCCAAAAATATTCTAACAATAAGACGCTATAAAAAGTTTTTGTATTGGTAATTTATGTTTTATTGTTGCTTTTTTTCAGTTAAGTATTTATATAATTTGTAAGGATTTATTTTTTCAAGTAGGTATAGTATTAAATTTTTTTAATTATTACTTATTATTATTAAGTGGTTAATACAGACGTTATTTTTTAAATATTCTTATTGCAAATATTACAAATTATGGCGTTGATTTATTTAAATGTGTTCAGTTGTTTTAATAAATGATTGATTTTAATTACTAAATTGGCTGTTGTTCTTCCCCTTTTTTTCAATTTTTACCATAGAAATGAGTCAAAATACATATATTGAAACATAAATCAGCCATCAACTGACAACCCCTAATAAAAGGGTTATAATAAGACACATCAGTGTTCGGTAAACAGTTCTAATTATCTTTCTCAGCTATGTTCTGTTCAACTGAAAGATTTTTTTCCCTTTGTTTACTGGAGAAGCCTTTGCTTCTTAGTAGTTTTTTAATAGCTCCTTTTGTGGGCAGATAAGCTAACCTCCACGGCTTTGGATTGCTGTAAGGGCATGCTCAGGGCACGACATGAGCGTTGAGGTCGTTGAATAAAGTGATTTAACAAAATGTGTTGTTCTTAATTTAAGGTGGTATAATCAATAAGTGTATGTATTTATGTAAATACAATACAATAGTAAATAAACAAATAAAACTTGCATAATTATCTAAGTCATAAATCACCTCATCTGTAGTGGGAAACATCATTTTTTTATTTTATTGTTTACTGACATATCCTGTTCTCATTAACACTATAATATAAAATACATTAAAAACAGATAAATCGCTCTAACTATTATTAGATAAAATTTTTATTACCATTAAAATATAATAAACTTTTATAAAAAAAAACATTTCAAACCGGAACAATGACGTATAGGTAATTATTATACCTACTTAAATTACTATATTTTATTAATTTAGTTTTTAGTCTAATCATGAATTTGTTACTGATGACATTGATACTTTTTGGTTCAGAAATAAATTGTAACGAAAACATTTTGTCTAAGGTAATTTTTAATTGTATTTAGCTTGTTTTCACATATCAGAAAATTTATTAAGTTGTTGTTCTAACCGATAAATTGGGAATCGATCATGAAAATTGCATAGCACCTATAGTTAGTTATAGGTTGTTGTAGTTGAGAGGTGAGCTAAGTAAACGGGCTAAGGACCGGACTCTAGGTTAGAAGACCCAGGTTCGATCCCCAACCCGGCTACAAAATTTATCCGACTTCATTATGAAATTATGACCCTCTCCTCTCGGAAGGCAATGGCAAACCACCGAGAGTAATCTGCCAAGAAAGCCATTTAATAATAACATATTAAATTGGTCACGACGCTTCTGTCAAGAAGCATACGAAGAAGAAAAAGAAGATAGTTAGTTAAGAATTAAGAAATGTATCCATTTTATAAAATAACTAAAATTTGTTAGTTGCGTAGTTCAAGTCGCGCCGCTCTATCGACCAAATCAAGCGTTAACTAGATATTTTATATCACCATTTCTCGGAAATATGGCACTGCGCCCGCCTATTAGAGCTTCGTAACTAGCATTTTTGGTCTTGATCGAGTTGATAGACAGAATTATTATTCTGACGTTGGAGTTTAGGATTCCCCTTAAGGTAGTAAGTAGTAAATTTTGTTGTGGATTGTTACACTTTTATATTGTAGATGTTGCTAAGGGTACATCAAACTTGAATTTGTTTATACGATTTAGTTACAAAATTGCATTAAAAAAAAAATTAAAATTATACACTTTTAGGAACTAGTGCAAGTTTATAAGTTTTTGAGTAATGAATTTCGATTCTATCAGCTGTTGGATTTTCAAGTCAATTTAAAGAAGTGTTGACGCAAACGCATTAGGATTATATGTCGTGGCATAAAAAGTTGTAGTAATATCACTTTTTATTTTTATAAGGTTTTGAAGAAAATGTACCGTAAGTAAAATAATTCGAAAGCTTTTTATTTTAGGATATCACTTTACTACCTTTACAATTTTGTTCTAGATGAAACTCGATTTCTCCCAATGATACCAAACGGTAAATATAAACTGGAAGTCAAAAAGAAGTAAAAATTATTAAGCAATTAAAAATTAAAATCACAAAAAAGCACAAACTGGGAAAAACTTATTTTCGTTTTTCTTATACAAGCACTCGGCTTCGCCGTGCATGCTAAACTTGCCGCTCGTGGATAACATGTATTTGTGTAATAAATTTGTGTAGTGTACACATTTGTGTAATAAATAACTATTAAAATTAATTGTAATTAACGTCAATGTTATATTAATCTTATCACTGACTCTAAGAAATCTACAGTTTTTTTTCCGCTGAAAAAACTGAAGAAGGTTAACGAAATTTTTTTATTTTTTTTTAATTTTGTAAACTACTACCTAATACTATATCAACCAATAGTATTAGTTAAAAATTTTCAACATATTTAAAACCTAAAAAAATTAATCTAGAAAGTGCGCCAACCAACCCCAATTCCTAATGTCGGATTATGAAGTTTGCGATGCTTGTGATTAAAATAAAAAAATTAATTTGGTATAAAGCCAAGTTAATTCATTTATTCAATAAAGTATAAAACAATAAATTTAAAGTGTAGTTTGATTGATTAAGAAATGTAAATTAAAAAAAAAAATTTGGAGAAGCTGTAAAGTCTTACGAGTAGATACAAAAATAATTAAATTAGTTAAGTATGGTAAACGTAAAAAAAATTGAAAAATAATATTAAATAATAATTATAATTTGCCTGGAAGTTTAAGTAGAAGATAATAAAGCACACTGAGCTTTATCGAACGCCGAAGACACTTGAGCCGCTTCTTTAGAATAGATTTTGCAAATTGATAAAACAAAATAAAAAGAGATAATAAATTTAAAATATTCATTTCTTTGAATTGCAATTTTCTTGAAGTGCAAATTAACGAATTTTCGCCATCTGCTATCAAAATTTTGCGTTATTTTCTTAAAGGTTCTCTTTGTTTTAAGTATAGTCAATCTGCAAATTTTTTAAATATTTTTTTAAGTGTATCAAAAAATGATAGGATTTTTAATATAAAATTGAATATAGGACCTTATGAAGCCTTAAACTTAAATATAATAAAGCTTCATAGAGTTCTTCGAGCTCGTTTATCTTTTTTTTTACTCTCCCGACAGCAACAGAGGCATTATAGAGCTGGAAAAAAATTTTTCTTATTTTAACATTTTAGTTATTTATAAAAGCATTTTTATGTTTTAGTTGATGTTTGAATTAATTGAAATGTGTAATTTTCCTTTTGTTTATAATAAAATAAACATTTCTCACATAATTCCAGCAATACGAACAAAGAATCCTGGAATTGTAACTTTAATCTGGGAATGCAATTCCGTGGATAATAAATGGACGTACCATAGTTAATGGTATCCGAGGGTTGTTTGTCACGAGTTCAACTTTTGCGCGAAAGAGAAATTCCCATTCGTTGATCACATATTCACTATTCTTAATTTTTATTTTATCTATCAGTAGATTAACTGTACTTAATTATAATTTACAAAATGACAGATAAAATCATAATTTATTGATTACGTACTTGGTTCCTTTCTCGCAATATTTAATCAGAGCGCCGCGGCGCCGTCGTGTGTACTTTTTCATGTGTGTGTTTAACATTACGTGCTATTTTGTGCAAAATTAGTTCACCAATCTCTCTCAGCGTCTCGACCTAATAAGAATTACGTTTCAAACATTGTAGTACTTAGGTAAAAAGAAATTAAACTTTAAAATCTCTTAAAATCGATTTTAAAAAATCCAGTTAAATGAAGTGACAAAACGTTGAACCAGTATTCAAAAAGTCACTCTTAATATATTAAAGCTAATGAATGTTCTTTTTGATGTACGTCTTAAGTTAATTTTGGTGGAAAATCGTGATTTGAAAGTAAATTGCGGATGCCGAGTGCGAGCATTGAAACGGATGTTGTTTATGAAGTCTAAGTTTGAGTTTTGCAATTTTATCATTACCATTAAATTTTTGAAATTAGAAATTATAAATAATTGGACTACCCAACAATTCTTGTGGTTAATTTTGACAACTAATAAATTGATATAATAAATAACATAGTACCTACAGGTGGTTTCGATATGGAGCCGAATTATAGGCTTTCCGTCCATAAGTTCGATTATACCAGGCAATAGCTTTAAAATAAAAACGCGACATTAAAAATCGGATTTTCTTTCGATACCCTTATTTTATAGCATGAAATCAACCTTCAAATTATAAATATTTATGGACTTTTAATATCAATTAATATAAAAAGGGCGTAATCGTGAGAGATAAGAGTTATTTTGAGATAAACTTAGTGTTCATCTTTGTAAATTATTTTTCAAAAAAACTTTTTTGATTTAATGTTCCAAAACATTTTTGTGAAAAAAAGGAAATTACTACGTAGTGCATATGACAGCTAATTATTGAGTTTAGAAAAAAGTAGCTCAATACCTTTTTGAAGAAAATTTTCTCATTTATAGGTAACGAGAATAATTTTTTTCCAGAACTAATCATAACTGAGATATAGGGGCAAATTTAATTTTGGGCTTCAGTTTTTTTAAAATGCCCATGAAAAGCAGAAGTAACCAAAATCTTACAAAAACTGTTTACAATCGGGGAAAGAAGGAGGTCAAAAAGGTTAAAGAAATTTTCGATACGTGAATATCAGATACAAAAAAGAAAATTTTAAATAAAAGCAGGAGAAATAATTTTAATGTTTGAACCCAGTTGGAGGAAAAAAACCTTAGAAATAAATTTTGCTTTCTTTTGAATACTAAAGTTGACATTAGATAATTTTTTGTTGATTCAAAACTCTCTGGTTTCTGTTTATTATGTAAAAGTCAATTTTTAGCTTACAACTTTAAATTGAATTCTGCTGAAACAATTGGGGGGTGCTAGTGAATTAAATCACAAGATGATTATTGTCAATTGTTCATCACCCTGATAGCATTTACCCCTTTCTGTGGTACGGTAATTTGCGATAAATTACTTGACAGCTGGGTGTTAACCGCCCCATTTTGGTCTACCTAGACGTCTCCATTTCTAATATCACTTCCTTTAATCTTTAGTTATAGTTTTAACTTAACTCACTGTTCTATCTTTGGTAGCAGAAGCAGATGACGACGTGGGGAAATCAGAAAACCATCGATTTACTACTGGACAAAAAATGCTTTTTTCTTGTCTTAAAGTTCATTTTATGATTTTCCTATTTATTGTGCACTAAAATGAAGGAGAATTATCCATATCCCTTTTAAAGTTTGCTTTTGTAGTTGTCATATACTGTCATGTTTTGAACCTCCTCGTATGAAATTAGGTCAGGGATGTATGAATTTTTTTAAATCTGGCTCTACCCTGAGAAATATGTCCCAACAGATGGATCTTGGATATTTGTTTTTTAATTTTAATTTCTGCTTTTGGTTTGCCGGACAATAAAGATGCAATAAATCAGTCATCGGAATTCCATAATGTTTATCATTATTTTCCCTTGTGAAAATCATTTGAAGGGATGAGAATTAGATCTTCTCAGCTGAACAGCTTGGTTCACGGAGGCAATTCCTATAGGCGTGCGGAATAATTTTAGTTGATTTTAGTTGTTAATTTGTACAGTTTTATTTTTGAAAATTTTATTTATGTGAAGCGTATTTGTGTTATTTGTAAATTGAGTGTAAATAGTTGAAATTTTGGAAGTGGACAAGAGACATGCGCACCGCGCAAGAGTGAAAATTTGTAGAGCATTGCAACGTCAGGGGGGAGTGCAATTTTGGAAAAGGAGGCGAGCAAGCACAAAACGGCTCAAGAGCGGCTTTTGAGTGTTAGCGCCCGTAGGTGTAACACGTATCTAATTTGAAGGCGCTATAAATGCGAATCAAAGTGTTTAATTATTGAAGATAGGTTTCATAATTGTGATAATTTTGCCTGTATGAAAATTGAGACTGTGGATGTGGAATTTAGAAAAGCCAAGCAGTATTTTTTTAAACGAAGCTGTTAGAAAATTTTGTACATGTCTTGAAGCGGTTCAACGTTGGAACGCCACGATGCTTTCCTATGGATGGTAAAATTTTTAAACTTTGTTTTCAATTATTTTTCGTGAATTGTATCGGAATATTTTCCTACGTTTTTGAATTACCAATTTGCATTTTTGTAATTCGTGGTTTAAGAATTACAGAACTTTGAATTTATGCGCGCATCTGCACGTGGTTGAATTTGTTGACCACACGACAAACACATTTGATGCATAGTGGACAATTTCAATAAACAACAGCAAATGTGCGATTATTTTATGTTTGATTTTGAATTGAATTTTGTATGAGTTTGTAAATAATTTTATGTCTCGTCCGATAACTGTGAAAGTGCAGGACAGTTTTGATTTGATTAAATGTCACTTTCACGGTTATTTGATCTGTAGGAATTTGACTGTAGTCATAATAGGCTTCATAATTGTTTATGGGATGACTGATTTATTCGTCGAATTACATTTTGTTTGCTATTATTTTATGAATTTTATTTTTCCACCAAATGATAAGTGTCCATCATTGGGACGTATGACTCCATCACTGAGCTAGCGGGTAAATTTTCATTTTTTTGCAGAGGTATAAAAGAAACCTTGGCGGGAAATCTTCGGTTTCCCGCAAAAGCTTTTTTATCATTGCAATACTAATAATATAGAATTTTGCGATTTTATGGAAGAAGTAACTAATTTTGGTATATTTGAATACAGCGCAAAAAAATAGAGGAATTGTTACATTCGTGCGATACCTCCAGATGACGCTTACGTCGCAAAATTACAATTAAGCGTTGTAAAAATCTCATAAAGATAAAAATGTCAAAAAAATGATTTTGAACATCAAGTATTAAGATATCCAGTTAAGGAAAACGCCGTCTAGCGGTGAATTTAAAACTTCAGCAGGAGACATAACTTATATTTTTAACCAGCGAAGGCTCCGTACGATCGATCTTTATGAAAACTACACTTATTATAAAAATACCCCTAGGCCCGCGGGTGAAGGAAAAGGTGGATCATTGAGAGGTGAAACTTGTTTTTGCGTGAATTCTACAAGAACAGTGGTTGTGCTAGTAAAAATTGAGTGGATGCACTCTATGCTTTGCTTCGAGCATCTCCAGCCATTTTTACTGCACAATAACTATTAAAAAATATGATTTTCGCTCGAAGTGCACTACTCAAGCATATGAATCCATATGAGTGTTGCTCCTGTTATTCCTTCTTTGCCTATAGTCTAGAGTAATTTAAATTATACGGACCGACCACAGAATGCATGTGATTCACCAATCACGAGCGACTTAGGTTAAAATTTGCTGTAAAAATCGAAGTTTTTAAAATCGATTTTTAAAAAAACTGATGGTTTTAAGGCCTTTTTCATAGTTAATTCTCCTCTTTAAAATATGCTCTTTCAAATTTTTTTTTTTTTTTATCGTAAAATTGTTATTTTCGCGTCAAGACTACTTACATATCTTTCACCGAAAATCCTTCTATGTCTCTCGGACTAGTTAAATTTCCACCAGAGTGGCGTTGCAATCTTAACATTAAATTCCAATAATCTTAAAGAATTGTGCAATAATTTATTTTGGTTTTTTTATGCTATTCGGGCTAGCTCTTTCCGAGCAATAGCCGCGTAAAATTCTCCAATAATGTGAAATTATATAAAATTACAAATTATACGCAGTTACTGCCTGAAAAGTATTGAATTAATGAAAAATATGTATGAGACTATTTTTATACAGAATTTACTTTTTTTCAATATTTTATCCCACAATTTTGAATATAATAATAATTCTATTTAGTCACAAATGAAATTATAGTATGGATTAAGGAAAACTAAAATTAAATAAATTTTAATTAGAAAAGTGAACATCAGCTGCTTTATTTTTGCTAATTTTTATCACAAATGACTCTAAAATCAGGCATAATAGATACACACAAATATTCAACATATAGAGCAAGTAAAACTCAAATATTCTGAATGGATAATCTAAATAAAAACAAATACAACAATGAACTGTCATGAGGCGGATTCAGAAAAATATTTGCCTGTTTGACGGAAAACCAAGCAATTATAACAGTTGTTAATTATGAATAAAACAATGGACATTTATAAATTTTATCATCAATCTAAGCCACACTAATCTAAACTATGCAAAAAAAATTGTAAATTTGAGGAACGCTATACTTTGATAAGCAAGCGAAGTCTTCTCAGAACTTCACAAATTCTTATTTGGATTGTTCAGCAAGATTTATCTGAAATACAAAATTATTAGTAACCTATAAAAAAAAAATTTCCTGAACCTGAACAGCAAAATTCCTTTACATTAAAAAAATAATTATGATTATGACGTCCTGGTGATTTATATATTTTGCATATTATATTTTGTAAATAATACTTGGAAATTTTTCTAGTTTCTTTTGCTTGAATACGTGTTTTGAATATTTTTGCTGTGTATTTTTGTAAAATTTGGTTAAAAAAAATTCTTAATAATCATTAATTTGCCAATATGTTAATGGTATTACTTTGTCTACCAACTCATTCGTGGACCATCATGGCAGCGGTTAAAATTCTGAACTAATTATGCTTCATGTCATGAAATAAAATATTTATTTTAGTAGAAAATTATTTAAAATTTTGTTTATCAGTAGTTTAATTTATCCATAATTAAAGTCGACTGTGGAGTGATGTGACCGATGGTAGAGCTACAGATAGGAAATTTTGTGTTTAAACCGCTTCACAGAATTTCTTAGCTCGGTATTCCAGTGGGCATCCATAGAGTGATTAATAGCTTCTTCCTCCACAATCTCATCTAACATCTAATCATGGAACAGCGATCTAGAGTGTCAGTACTAGTGGATAAAAAATAACGTAAATTTGAAGGATTTTCTACCAGCAAATTTAGCAAAAACAAGCATTAACTTCTGTTCTATAACCAAATCTCTTCTTAGTTAAATTAGAATAGTTTCTTACCCAAACTGCATTTGAAATCATCGAGCACTACCAGCTCGTTGGCGAAATTGTGCTATTATTGCATTCATTATTAAATGTCTCCACGTGAAACAAAAAAATTAAAATCTTGAGAACCCCTGACATATACATCATATTTATGAACGTATAAGATAAAACACCCCAGCGGAATGTCGAATAAATTCCATACAATTCTATGACAATGCAGGGCAAGACTTGCTGCTCCATAACAAAAACAAGTGAGGGTCTTTTTTAGTCCCAAAACTATCCAAAAACTGTAATTGTGTGGCTGATGGCTCATAATATATAACACAAAAAGCATATAACTGATATCTTTCGCTCCACATTAAAGAACCCAACTTGTTCTTCAACAAAAAATGTTTTTCGGCTCATAAAATATTAGATAAACTTTTATCTCTGTGTTGTCACTCAATAAACAAATTTGTTAGTTTAATTTTGTTTTAATTGCAGGTTACGCTATCACGATCATTATAATGATGATTTTCACACCCCTGACGCTAATAAATCAAAACCAACATTAATAAAAATGCAAATATACAATTTGTACGTGAAAAGTCTTAATATAAAGGTGGAGGAACAACCCCAATTATATTAAAAGGGTCGCATGTATACATCTCCTGAATGCCTATATTAGTCTTCCAGCAATATAATAATAACTCAATTTTTCAGATTTGATATAATTTTTATGATGTTGGCCAATGCTGCACAACATTAATTTTTTTACTTTATTTTCTATTGGTTGAACCAACTTATTCTTATATATTTTATCAAATAAATTTAACAATTAAATATCGATTTTGAAAATTTTATCATTATTAGAAATATATCTATGCAATACGACGTATACCCATATACATAACATAAGATAGATCAATATTAAAGTCTAGCGTCGCGACGCATGCGTCTGTTTTGCAATCGATTTTAATGATACTTTTGCACTTAGCTATACACCCTTCAAGTTAGTAGGTGATTTGTGACAAAATAATATTATAAACACAAGTTTTTCACACTAAGCAAGGTAAGTCAACTTTTATATTTGTGTACTTTTATATAGATACAAATCAATATGAGGTTTGGTTGTTTTTTTTTGTTGAACTCTCTACATACAGCTTTTTTAGATAACAATCATTTTTATTTTATAATTTAAATCGTTAGCTGTAAATTATTTGAAATAAAACTTATCGTTGTTTACCGCAGTTATTATGCTTCACATATTTCATTGTTTTCCTTATTATGTACTGGGTACCTCCAGTAAGAACTTTAGTAAAATGTATTTAACTTTTGTTTATATTTACACTTGCACAGTTTTACACTGCTTCCGCTTTTACTTCGCATCTGAAATCTATCTCCATGCATGTATTGTATATTATATCACAGGAAGGTGATAACATTATATACTTCCTAATTATAACAGGCGCTAATAGCACTTAATTGGCTAAACATTGCTCCTTCTCACAAAATTAATTTGGTTTTAAGATCAATTTAGATTTTGTGTAGGTACTTTTTTGACATAGAAAATACAATACCAAACAATCTGCTCTAGTAGCGTAGTAACCGTAGCATTTGTACATTTCAGTCCGAAATAGGTAGATTCGCGTTTAACTCCCAATCGAGAAGCATACTGCTAAATTGGTGACCCCGATAAGTCATCCATTTAAAACCAATATGTTTACTAAAAATTGACATAAGTGTCAGCATTACAAAAACAGTAAAAGATGTAACAAATTATTACATCGGAATGATGTGAAGAATACAACTACACAGATCAAGAATTACAATTTTTTGGTTAAAACTGAAAAGGCACAATCAATACGCAATTTTAAGGTAGACTGCATAAATTGTTACACCACCAAAATTTCGTCTGTTCACGCAAGCAAATTGGTTTAAATGCTTTAATTAAAATTTAAAGCCTCCGAAGTAAAGAAAGGGTCAACAAAGAGAATTTATTGCTCATTGAAAAGCTTATTCACACTCAAACTGGAAACATCAAATCTAACCAAAATGAACACACTAAAAGATATTTTCACTTCTTTTGCAAGCCGACACTATCCTTAATTTAAACTTCCAGTTTGAACATTTTCTATTCAAAACTGACTTTTTCGATTGGATGCTAGGTAGGTTATTTGAAAAGTTTCGACGTTTTGATGCGACCGTTCTTTATTACATTTTTATCAATTTGACTATGTAAAACTTCAAACAAGTTTACACCCTGTCGAATATTTTCTTTGTAGGCAGTTGAAAAAGTCTTGCAAAGCTTTGATTTTGCAAATAATTTTTGTTTGTCGGCGGCATCAAGAAACTCTAACATTATTTTTCATCTTTCTATTAAAAAACAATTTTTGAACGAAATGAGAAATTAATCACGGGCGGAATTAGTCTATTAAATTTGGGGTGTGCTATTTCAGGGAATTGAGTAATTAAAAAGGGTGTTCACATACAAAACGTACATTTTCCACCTTGTGAGTAAGGTTGATAGTTTAGATTGTCAACCTAGACCCCCAACCCCCATTTACAAAATTTAAGATGGATAAAATAAGGTCATTATTTATTAAAACTGTATGTTCTCCCAATCACAACTTTATATTACATTTGCTAATTTTCATAGTATGTAAAGTGGCACTTTTTACAATTTAGTTATGAAATTTTTCGTCACCAGTGATGTAAAGTATAATATATGAGATCATTCTTACATGAAATTAAGAATTTTATTGCTTATTTCTATACGTATGTAAATTTAAAGAAAATGTTATGAAACATATTACAAAATGCTTATTTGTGTGTTTGATTAAAATTCAAAAAAAATTTTATTTTGTCTTTCTTTCATTTGAAACTCAATTGTCACAAAAATATTCGCAAAAAAAACGAGAAAGAAATAACACACTGTCAGCTATGCATTTTGAGCAAATTATCTTACTTAACTAAAAAAGAACCCTGGAGGTTCAAGAACTGTCAGGACACCCAAAAATATCGAGCAGGTTAAGGAGCTACGTACAGTCATGAGGTCGAAAAAAAAGGTTTTTTTTGAGATTTCTTTTTTTAAGTTATGATGTACCTATTTATTTAGAAGTTTTTCTATATGAAAAAGCAACATTTAAAGACTATTTTCAAAGATGCTTAAAAAAGATGATTTGTGGTGCGTAAGATAACTCGTCACAGGATCATCCAAAATGAAAAAAATAAAAAGATTTGATTATTATATTAGTTTATCTCCAGACTGAACAAATTCATTTTAAAAAATATGAAAATTTCCATTTTTGGGATGGTGTTGAACCAAAAGTGACGATTTTTACCAAAAAAATTGGCCTATAATTATACTTGTAAAAAGAGATAGAAGTGAAAAAGGAAAATAGTAGTTGTTTAGTCTCGAGTATCAATTATATTTAAGACGTATAAAATTTCATTGTGATTTGTTAAGTAGTTTTTGAGTTATCTTTTTTTCTTTTTATCTAAAGTTTTTGGTGTTCATGAAAGTTTCATAATAATTGTTACTCTCATTAGCTTGCACATTTGCGAGTTTTACTCCAATCGACTTGAAACTTTCAAATAATATTTCTGAGATGTTGTGCTTTCATATAAACAAAACGAGTTTTTTTGAACTTATGGCTGTACGTAAGCCTTTAAGTATCAATTTTGCGATCCCTTAGAAGACCTGCGCGCAAACATACAGCTACTCTTAGAATGTCTGATCGTTCTGTGAGACGAATATGTGAGAAAGATAAAGTTCATTTTTATTTTTTCGGTTGCTTGCTTTTTGTCCAGAGTAGGCATCATTAAGTTAAGGTCAATTCTGTTCGTTATATCCACATGATCGAGAAGTTTTGTTTCCAAAAAAATAAATGTGGGAAATGTATGTTTTTAGCAGAATGAAGCCACGGTTCACACAAAGCAAACATCGATAAAAATTTCCTCATTTTCTTGCGGGGCGATTTTTAGCGGCTGGCACGCTGTCCCGATTTAGTCTCGGATGACTTTTTGTGGTACTATCTGAAATCCCTAGTTTACAGTAATAATCCAAAGATCTTGAAGCTATAGCCGTAGAGTGATGTGACCGATGGTTGAGTCCAGAACGGAAATTTTGGGTTCAAATCCCAGACTAGTGAACATCTATCTATCGACTAGTAGACGCTATGATGCAATCAATCTAGAGTATCGAAGAAGAAAAGATAAGAAGTGATTCGCCTCGGAAAATAAATCGTAAAAACTTCCAAGGAAGTAGGCATATTCCGAATGGAATAGATGCTTGATTTTATCAGTTATATTAGCCTGTAAGATGAATCCAAAGATCCTGATTCAACTGAAAAACAATATTCAAGCTACTATCGAAGTGTATGTACATCACCTCTTGTAATCGTTTCACATCCCTATCATCAGTTTAGATCCCTATCATCATATAGAGCAAGTAAAACTTAAATGTCCTGAATGGATAATCTAAATAACAAAAAAAAACGTCAATATGCTGAAAAAAGTGGAGAGTAGCTTTAAAACTTGACTATCTAAATGCATTGAAACGTAATAAATAAAAGTTTAAATATCTCTCTATAACATGGAAAAATAATTACACTGATATCTCTTATACAGTTTATTCATTTTTAAAATAATGTAGTTTTCTTGCCGCACCCTGTATTAGTCTTTGAGCAGTACATGAATAATTATTAATTTCAGTTCTGAAATCGCTGTTGTTTT
The DNA here is from genome assembly GCA_905340355.1 of Rhagonycha fulva. Lineage (NCBI taxonomy): Eukaryota > Metazoa > Arthropoda > Insecta > Coleoptera > Cantharidae > Rhagonycha > Rhagonycha fulva. The sequence goes on from HG996556.1 coordinate 38,441,765, forward strand.
TATTTGAAAAGATGAGAAAAACGGAAGAACCGTCGATTGAAATACGAGCTTATATTATTAATTAAATAAGCTTTGCAAAAGTAATTATTATCAAATTACCAGAGAACTGCAGTTATTCCAGTTATTCCAGAGTACCGGAGTAATCGAAGTGATTTCGCCTGCCATCTAACGAATTTTTGTTGAAACTATCAATACATAACCTTAAATTTGCTTGTAAACTTGCTCAAAGAATTTTAGTTTCAGAATTAATAATAGCTCAAGCAAATTAATCAAAAAAAAACAAACAAAATGAGTACTTCTACGTAAAAATGAGCTTAAGGGAAGAATTGATATACGAAAACTATTTTTGAGACTTATTAATAAGAAAAAGTTAGCTTGGGCCAAGCAACACATTTATTGGACATCCTCATAATTAGACAAAAGTTTTGTGGAGCATTGAATCAAAATTTGAAATTTTTGGTTCTAAAAGAGGATGTATGTTTTAAGATATGGTATGAAACTAATCTCTGATGAATGTGTTGTTGGTTCAGTGCATCACAGAGGAAAATTAGTGATGGTTAGGATTGGTTTGGTAGAGATGTCGTTGTTGATCATATGAAAATCAATGGCATTATGAGGAAAAAAGACCATAAACATATTCTAGAAAATAATGTTTTAGTGTTTTTCAATAAGATAATGATCACAAGCATATCTCAAATTTATGCACAAAATGTTTAGAGATCTTTCTGGAATATATAATCGTTTAAGTCTAAGGCCGCACGTGCAGTAAAATGACGCTAGCAGCAGTAAAATGAAGCTGCAGTTAAGTTGACAAATGCATCTTATGGGGACTACAGTGCTTGGCTACACAGAGCTAGAAATGTCGCTTAAGAAACGCAAGAAAGCGCATTTTCAAGGTAATGACGCAACTTCATCAATGCACTTGTATCAGCTTTTTTCCAACCGCGATATCAGTACTATTCACCGCTGCAATTGCTGTCGTGGTACATTACTCGTGTGGCCATGGTTTATACTCCCTTACTACAGCTTCATTTTACTGCTGGTGCTGGTATTTATACGTGTTGCCGTGGGCGTTCCGCGGCCGCGGCGCGGAACATCACTAATGGCTACTAGCGAAACAGGTCAGCAGATGGGCAAGAGTCCGCAGCCATTCTGTGGGCGACCGGAGACTGCTGGGACGAATCGGTTAACGGAAACCAGATCTGCACTCCAAAGGCAAAATCCTCTAGTGAATTAGGATTAACACGCCCGGGTATGAGTGTTTGCTCCATGACTTCCCGACCGTGAACCCGAGGGATCAGTAAGTAAGAGCCTACGTGGCGGTCCCGAGGAGAGAAAATCTTACTGGCCCGGTTACCAATGGAGGACGTCATCCGGCAGACATTGGATACAGACCTTGATTGCAAAATGGCCATGGGATGCTTTGTCGGCGTAAGCCGGTAAGGTTCTCCTTTCTGGTGAACGGAGGGGACGGAAAAGTCCCCTCGTGAAATGCTTGCATTTCGCGATAGCGTGACTTGGGACCCAAAGGAAGCCTTCCTTTCTGGTAAACAGAAGGGATTAAAATTTCAACCCTTACAGTGGTAACGCAGTATGGACCTGAAGTCTCATCTCCCGACGGGAACCAAACGGATATCTAAGGAGTTACAATCTTAACCTGCTACAGGGAGACCTGGGCAACGCGGTAGGTTGTTGACTTCGGTAGACTCCAAAGCCTCGGCTTGAACTTTGAGATGGCAAGTAAATCTCTAAAGGGCGTTAACGCGACGTCTCTGAATCAGTTAAACTCCACGATTTACGGGAAGATTCGAATAAATAACCGTCTGCGAGAAGACGGGAGCCCGGGGCTAATTCTCGCGTATGCGTGCTTAGCCTCCCCGTCTTTTGTGGGCTTGCTCACTGAGGTGAATTTGCAGTGGCAGGTGGTTTTTGGGAAAGTAGTCAACGATCAGCACTCGGCCTGCCTGTCGGGGAACCCTCCACCTTTAAGCCCAACTTGGATCTTGCAGCCCGAGACGGTGGATAGGTAACTGGGATAACTACTATCAGTGGAGTTTAGTATATGCCCAGCGGTTCCATCGAGTAGTCAGTAATTAACACTCGATCGCTAACTCTCTAGGGGGAGGTTGCCGTATAAATGTTGAGTCTACATATAGCAACTGAATCTAAAAGTTCTAGCAATCTGTACGTGTTGCCTTAGACTTAAAGATAATTTTAAAATGTCGCTTGGTGACACTTCAGTTTTTTTTTTAATTTTTGCCGATGAAGTTGCTGGATGAGAGAAAGCAAGGAGAATATTTTGATATATTTGAATGTTAATTATTTCCGTTATAAAAAAGTTTATGTAAAAGCGACACACATCCACTCTTACTTAAAAATAATTATCAAATTACGTTAACTAAAACTGCCATATAACCTATTTAAATAAATAATAGATATAAAGATTGTCATATATTTTATTTGTGCAAGGAACCCTGAAACAAAAACTACTCTTTAAACCGCAACCCCCAATGAGAAGGTTGCCCAGAATTTGTCTTAATTTGGAGAGAATCTCGCCAGTTTGTTTAACTGCAATGTTAATAAACTAACTCTCAATTTATTGCGGAGGCAAGGCCGTAATTCTGAAAAAGAAGAGTAACTTGGGAAAACTCTAATAAAACGCAAAAAATAATAAAGTGCTTTTAATTGATAGCAGAATTTAAGAAATGTAGTCACGGTTCCAATAATTGTAATATTGTAATTGTGCAAAAGATATACACACAGTAGCAAATAAATAAACGATGTCACAGCCAAAAGGTGCACCCACCTCAAATAAACAAGTTTACATTGTAACACCCTGTATGCTTTCGGGTTTTATTTATCTATTAAATTGAATTTATAAGAATACTTTGCCTTTGAAAGTATGCAACCATAATTGCTTCCGAATATCTAAAATCTTTTCTAAAGATTTTTGAAAAGGCAGGTGGAAAAAAAAGGAGAGCGAGATCGAACAAGTGAAAGTAAGGTATTGAAAAGTTCGAGTGAATTCTTCTTTTTAGATTTTTTTTGGATCGATTGTTGCTCCTATTGATTGATCAGATTTTTTCATGGTAGCTTGGTTAGAAAGTCCTTTCGAGTTCACGTAAATTATTTTGCATTTTGTATTTAACATCTTTTGGCTGCAAACTAAAACATCTATTTTGTTGGTGATAAGTTTTCATTTGTGGTTTCTTATTATCAACTGGCGCCCAATTTCCATCTTGTTGTGGTAAATACACTAGATACTTTCTAAGACTGACAAAACGCGCAGAGCGCGGCACTTTTGACTCTCCGAACTGTGGGTCAAATACCCGAGGTTAGCTACCTTTTATTTGTTCTAAAAGGATCAAGTAGCGGTGTGCAAGATAAACTTCACTGCCGAAGTTTGGTACAACCTTAACAAGTAACCACTAAGAGTTGCCTCAAAAGAAAAATACAAAAATCCAAAACACGTCGGTCACACGAATTATTATAAAAAATAACATTTTTTATGAAAGAGCTTGCCAGATAAAACGCACATCAGATGTTGTGATACAGGAGTCAAAAGGTACAAAGACAGTTGAACCACTGGTCACACACGAATTTTTCACGATGACAATGATGATGAAAAAATGACGTTAAAATCCTTTGGGCTGACTGACTATTTCTTTGCAGCGCTTTACCTAACACTATCAGCATTTGCATGACGTGCATCCAATGCTAGCATGCAGACATAATGTAAATAAAACACAGGGTCAAAATGAAGGTTATCCTAAAATGAATTAAAAAGTAAAACTACGTAACAAATGCAAAAATTTGTCACAATCTTTACTTTTTATTTCAAAGTCACGTATAGCAGGCGATCCTAACCAAAAAGTAAAAGAAGAAGGAGGAAATCTAATTAATTCACAAGATTAATTATTTAAAAAATATAATGAGAAATAAAAGCGATTTTGAAAAAAAGTGATTTTTTTAATCTTCTCCTGAAAAATTTTCTTTGAAAATTGAACAGATCTTTCTATTCTAGGAAACTAAACTTTATGGTTTAATTTTTTAAAATTACCATCTTTAATTTTGTGAACCTGAAACCAGGAGCTCTTTCCAGCGATAAAATACTTACTTTAAATCTTAATTTCGTAATTAATATAAGGTAAAGTACACTGCCACCAATTTAGGAATTTTCTTTATTGAGTTCTAAATTTATTTAATTTGTTTATTGAATAAGTATAAGTACTTCGTAAAATAAACTTTTTCTTAACGTGAGAAATGAAAGGGTTAAAATTAATTTAACTTTGGTTTATTTACAAATAAATAAGTTTAAATTAAATGCTACAATTAGTTTCATTAAACATCTGTGATAAATAAGTTAAAATAAAACAGTGTATAACAACTTACCCCTGTAACCCCAGTTTCCCTACCTGCAGCACCGTGACTGATAATCACCTATTATACTGTGTTATTAATATTTAATTGTAATTTCACAGGTTTCAAATGTTAATGTAATTGTGTTTATCTCAGTTAATAATAAGCAAAATAATATTATCAATATTTCAGAATATGGGTTGCCTTGGAGAATGCTGGGATGCGGGACCACCTCCTGACAGTATTTTATTCATACCACCACCTCCAGCCCCATCATTTCTACAACAATCTTTACCAGATTTATTGTTAAATACCACACCATGCTCATCTACAAACGTTTGCGAAGCTTGGGTCAATCATATTCAAGGAAATAATGCCGGTGCTCCTAGCGGTGATTATGTGGAATTACCTCGTAAAGGTAAATAAAGGATCTAAAAGTATATTATCTTTATAGTGATAATAAAGTTTTCCTGTAGTATAATAAAACAGAAAAAATATTTATCTTTTTTAAACTGAATGCAGGATGAATCGATGAAGACGTATTGCAGAATAAATTTGCTTTACTTTAAAAAGGAAAAAATTTCAAATATTGAATCACGCAACTCTTCGGTACATTGCATATTTTATTTTTCACTTCCAGAAATTGCAGTGGAACCAATTTATATTAATTAACAATAAAGCGTTTATGCCGTTTAATTTATCTTTTATTAGTTTCAATTTAGAAGTTAAAAATAAATAAAAATAATATTGTATGTTCATTGCCTTTATTAAACTAATATTTTTTGCAAGCCAAGTTCCTAGCTTAAAATCACAGAAGAATAATTGATTCAAAAAAAAAATAGCCCAAAAAATTTTGTTTGGCTTCCAATCACTCGATAGTTACTCCATTACTAGAAATTGTAATTATTAGTTTGTCCAATTTGTCCAAAATTGGAAAAATATTAAGTTTTTTCAACTTTTAGATGTAGACACAGCTTGGTCAGTTTCTAGCATTGATGATACATGGCTCTTGGTGTTGGTAGCGTCGTCCATTGGAGTACTTTTACTAGGAGCTCTATTAGCAATGTTTTTGCTAAAGTGCAGAGAGTAAGTAAAAAGTGCAGTATTATAATTACGTTGAATAATTTTTCTGATAGGCAATCTCTATCGGTTTCCTCATCATCACAAAATTAATATTTTCATTTGGCCAGATAGTGCAATTTAACTCTTAATTATAAAAATAATTAAATGAAAAAAACTTCGTTAGTTTGTCGGAAACTTTTAATTGCTTTTTGAATTAATCCAGTTAACCAAGTTAATAATTTGGTTCGTAAGTGAATAATAAGGTTCTTAATCTATTTTGTAACTATGTAGGATAATTTAAATTAAAATTCTTTCATTTTAGTTTAGTAATTTTTTAAAAACTTAAATTGACATTAATATAAAAGTAAATCATTTTGTATCTTATTTCAATTTCGCTTACAGAATGAATATTTTTGGAAGCAACGAATGTTCTATGGTACATAACCGAGATCATCGTCAAATAAAAAATCATGAGCCACGAGAATGCTCGTCTATAAATAATATGAATACGAATAAAATTGTGCATCCTTCAGAAGCGGTGTTGTATACTGGACCATCCAACGTGCAAGACAATCGAATGGTTTGGGCTGCGTTAACTCCGCGTGGTACTCAACATTTTATATCAGAAAATTATCCCAGAAATTTGATAGACTATGCCGAACATGAAGATCATTATGAAACAATTGAAAACTTAAATGTTCAACCCGTTTCCACTGTCACGTACAACACATGTCAAAAAGGTTTGAGAATGAAATTAGCTAAAGAAAGTAAAGGTATTGATAATTCTGGATTCGTAGATTATGATTATGAAGATCCCACTCCTCTAATTGAAGGTTATCAACTAAACGATATCGAAAACAGAGACGATTCCCCATATTATTCCACCTTAGGAAATACCGATATGAGGTGTGCTAGTTTAGGAAGTTCTTTCAGAAGAGGCATTCCTCTTGAAATGCCTCTAAGGCCTAGAGTTTCTTCGCCGACACGCATAGAGCATCCCAATTTGCCTCCATTAAATCTTTACCCTCATAAAGGGGCAAATATGACAATGACACTCAAAAGAAATAATTTATCCTACAGAAAAGCTGATAACCAGTTGCCCTATCGAAATAACGATCTTTTGCCAAAATATGGATGTTAAGTTTGAATTTTTATTTACAATAATTTTTGTGTATCCATTTGTTTTCGATTCACACTCAAAATGCTCATAAATCATATTATTCATAATTTTGCATTCCTTAAGTGATATTATTTTTTTGAGGCTTATTAGTATCTAATACAAAATTATTATAATGTTATACGCCTCAACAAAATTATTTTTGCTAGTCAAATTTTGCTGTGTTTAAATATTTATTACTTAAGATATTATTTATTTTGTTAATTATTAAATTGTAAATGTTCTTTATACATAGGTGAATTTGTTGTATCTATCTGTGTAAATGCACGCATTTATTTTGTAATTTATTAAAAATAAATTATTCGTGCAATATGTACCTACCAATATTTATTTCAAATTCATACGCCCTCTACATTCCGACCGAATAACTCAATTATTTTTAAAAGCATTTGCTTGCCAAGTAGGAGCTGCAAAAGTTATATTTTTGATGATATTGTTATACTACCTGATACTAATTGCTTCGAAAATAGCCGTGATATAGGCCTAAAAATTTAAATTAGAATTGTTTACATTCTTCTTCTCCGACTGCCGAACAGTATTATGCAGTGCGTGGGCGATCAACTGGGCCAAAGCCAAGGTGGAAAATATAATTAATGGGGTTGTTTCCTTTTTCTTCCTTATAGCCCACATATTGCTATTGAATTTTAAATCTCAGCAGTGTATTTGGCCTGATCAGGATTAAAACCATTGTTTCCGCATGTAGAAAGCGAGCAAACCCATAAAGTTATGTCCTTGCGGTCAGTTTACTTGAAAGTATTCCAGAAATTAAAATTATTGAAACCGAAAGTTATAATTATTGTGTGCGATATAAAATTTAAATAATTTTATAAAAAGAGGAACTTTCTAAAAAAAAGTAAACAATTTATAACATTTTAATTTATAAAGCATTAAATAAAGCAGCGATCATACAAAATAATATATCAATAAAATGCAATTTAGAGATAACGGTTAAATAATGAAAGTTTGTGTATTTTTATAATATTCGAAGGTTGGTCTATGATAAAAACTCTAATAATGGGTACAAAAAGTGTTGATCTCAAATAGTTGCTAATTTCAAATAAAATGTTATAAGTTCAATTTAAAAATAATTTTGTATAAACCAAACAACGAAAGAAAATTATTTAATAAGAAATATAGATAAAGTTTCGCACTAAAAGAAGAGCGGTAAACATTTACACGAATAAATTGCCTCCTTAAACAATGTTCACTTAGCAGAACTCAAATTTTGTGTTACTGCCTTGTTGGCCTATTTGATGTTTGTAGGTGGCTAGTTAAAGTTTTACTGTCTCCACATTCAGTTCCAGGGCTAGATCTCTGGAACAAAATGTAACTCAGTTAAAATCAAAAATTTAATTTTCATGGGTATGGTTTAATTTCCGTCGTTTTATATAAAATAAATCTGATTTGGTGTCAAAAATCAATTGCAAAATATTTAATACAAAGCATTTGTCAATTAACTTTATATTTTGTTTTTTGCTTTTACCCCAAATTACACTAGCAAAGCCGAAAACCGATTAAATTTTACCTACTCTTTGTAAAGTGTTAATTTTTCATCACATTGTTTTATTATTTAATATGTTTGTTATGTAATGTTGTTATGTAAAGTTTCATAATTAAAAATAATTTTTGTTTATGTTCATATCTAGATAGAAATGACTAAAGGAATTAAAAGAAATTTTATCAGCACATAAGTATAAGTAGTTCGAGCACTTCAGGCTTACACAGCTTACAGCTTACAGTTCCTGTATGGAAATTTTTTAGCGCTTATATAAAGTTCACGACGAACTAATTTCGTGTATTATTATAGAATCTTATATTATAAGTGATTCGATTTGCGTTGTTTCAACAAAGTATATTGCAGTTTCTTAAAACCTTTAACCCGACTCACATCGAAACCTTGCTATATTTAGCTTTCTATTGCAATTACAATGAATGTGTCAAACTTTTAGAGGCAAAAATAGTTTAAAGGAGTTTTTGTTATTTTATCCGGAATCCTAAATAAACGGGCCGCGCCCTTGAACTTAAATAATAAACTAATAACCTACTAAATCAGAATCATAAGCTAACTAAACTCTTAAACCGTGATATGTATTGTCGTCTTATTTTTTGTTATGTTGGGTGCTAGCACATGCCTTATTAAATTGTAAAGCTACAAAAGAAAATTTAAATTCATTAAAGTTGAGTTTTCGATGTAAAGAGCTTCTGAAAACAGGGTTTATTTATGGCATTAAGTAAAATTGTTCTCCAAAATGATAATTGCACGACTGACACTCCGCAGGTGTTAAATTAATTAAAATTTTGTTAAAATTGTTATGTTTGTTTGTGAAATTAGATACCTGTAATAAATAAATTGGTGATAGGGCTACGAAGTAAAAATTTTAATTTACTCACGTACGAAGAAAGGTGAAACATTTTGATGGTTTTACACAAAGGTTACATTTGATAAGAGACTTGATTCCGGTATCGATATTGGAGGACGAAGGTTTTCTTTCCTAGAATAGAATTTTCCCAAAATCAAAGTAGAATTCTAATAGTTTTTTGTGTTGGAATAATAATTTTGAATATAGCCAAGCTAAATTATTAAAGAATTCGCAGATTTTTGTGACTTACAAAGTTGATGACCGCACGAAGTTTCAGATATGCAACGGTGTAGAAATTAACACATATTTCGACTGGGGAATAATTAATATTTGTTATTTTGGTTAAATAATCACCTTTATAATACACAAATCAATCGATGACTTTAGATGTACTAAGTTGGAATCTGAAAAAAATGTATTTTAAAGTTAAGACCGCGTGATCTCACAAAGACGAGTGACTCACCTCAAATAGAAATTTTTTGGTTAAATTAATTAATTTGGAACATCGCAAACGTGACTTCGATGCACAGAATTGTATTTTCTGAAAAAAATATTAATTAATTTTCAAGATTGTTAAACACAACTTTACTTATAGTCTCCATAAAACACTGGCGTTTTCAGAGGGGGTAATTGGGTAATTACCCCCCCTAAGAATTATTATTTACCCTTTATTTTTCAACAAAAAAGATCAATCTATGTTGAAATTTTTATTGATATAAGTAAATTACCCCCCCTAAGCCAGTTGGCTGGAAACGCCCCTGCCATAAAATTGTCTTTTTGTTTTTCCTTTCTTCTCTATTATAAAGAGTTTTATTACATTGCTATACTAAAGTTTGATGCATTTATTACAGCGTACAACATTAAAAGTAAGAGTCATTGCTAGCCGGAGCATTAAAAGATTGTATTTCCTATTCGTACTTTTAAAAATTCTCTAGATTCTTTTTATTGATAATAGAAAGGCAATTAGGGAGAGTACAGTGGGTATGTGTTTGACGTTAACAGTAGCACAAGGTATCATTAAGTGTGATAGCCTTACTCCTTTGATCTTTGATAGGAATAGCTGACACGGGGCATCATTAAAAACTTAATCTCGAATCTTTTTCATATTAAGAATTTCGGAGAAGTTGCAATATATAACATGTTTAACGAGGTTCAGAGCATCTCCAAAAATATAGCCGAAGCTAACGTCAAACTGCTGTGACTCACAAGCTAGGGAAAGTGGGCTAGAAGTAATAGATTTTGGATGGTGGAGTTGTGATGATTTTGATTTGAACGGTGAGCTTGAAGACTTATGCGAAGGACATCTTCTTAATTACAGAATACGAGGTTCTGGGAATCATAGTGGGTGAGTTTCAGATTTGTTGAGAGTTTTAAACAAGGTCTTCATTATCATTTTATAGGTAAGAATCCGTATTTAATAGCAGTCATCGTCGGGTTGAGGTAGGACATATTTGGCATCGGAGGCTTTGGCGTTTTATTGTGAGTTTGGCGATGTCCGATTGAAGTTAATGATCTCGTGAGAGTAGGAATTCCGAGCATCCCATGTTAGTTGCAGTGCGCTGCAAGTGGACGGGCGTTGGACACCCTATAGGCCGACGTAAGGTAATTGATAGTAGTTCCCACTTGCGTTTAACAATGACTTCTTTGCCTAGTATGTTGGTATCAAAAATAGCTATGGCTGCTGATATTAAGCTTATATTCATTAAAAATTGCGGCGTCCGGTGGCGATCAATTTCTGGTGACATGGTAATGTTTAGAAAGCAAATTTTGTTTAATAGCAGCTATAGCAAAGTCGTATATGATAGTCCGCTGATCACTGCAGCGAGAGACCTAAGCTGGCTGGTTGAGTTAATTTGCAAATAATCAAAAATTAGTAGATTATTCACAGAAAAAAGTTAAACAAATTTTAAGAAGAGAAAAACAAACCAAAATAATGAGAACAAAACTTTGATTTTAGAGATAATTTAAGTTTTGAAACAGACCAAGTATGGTTTTAAGCAGAAAATGATGCAAACTGGAAGATTGAGAAAAGAAATAAAGAAGAAAAAATTTAGAAATTTGTTTTTACAAAAATTTTTTTAATTCCTTTGGCTCCATTGAACTCTGGAGAAGTTGGGAGAGTGGATAAGGATTAGCTCACCATCTATAGATTATGGATGTCCATCGTGAAAGTATGATCGTGAAAAAAGAAGAAATAGAAAATGCACATTTGACATTACACATTTTTAGAAGTAGTTTGGTGTAGTAGTTAGGAAGTGGAGTTGGCCATTGTGGTTTTAGCAGGTTTATCCCGTATTGCAGTATTTAATGAGTCGTCCATAGATGTCGCTTCCATGACCATGCTGCAGCATTCAGAGTGGTCATGATGTCGTGTTTATATCGGTAAAATGCTCACGGATTTGAAGTTGTTTCATTGTATAATTTAATGTATGATAAGTTGCAAAAATGTTTATTGGTAAAATGTAAATAAATAAATTTAAAAAAATAAATTACAGGAAATTTTGGTTTAAAAGTTTATCTTTTTATAATTTTGATTAATGATTTGAAATTTGATTAGGTAAAAAATTTTAATAATTTTTAGATATGTAGTTGTGATAAGTGATTTAAACTGATTGATAGATAATTTAATTTCAGATACTAAATAATTTTTTAAGTATTTATTTGGACACTTCATATATTTTTAGAGTTTAATTTATGAGAGGGAGAAATAATTAGCGACTGTCTGAAATGTAATTTAAAGTGGTTTAATTTGATCAAGTTAATTACAATTAGATAATATTTACATTGCATGAAATGATTAGTGTTAAATTTTTAATATGTTGAAAGAAATCTGTGATGATTGATTATTTAAAAATTTATTTAATTAATTTGTTATAATTAAAAATAAATTTGATTTATAGATAAGAGAATGAATAATATTATTATTTTTTATAAATAAATTTATTTAATAGTTGCAAATCTGAACTTACCTAGGAATTATAGTAGATACATACATAATATAACATGTAAAAAGTCGGTTGCAAAATGACAAGCAATCTTTCAAGTTTTCAGACCATCAGTATAATTTTTTTTGAATTTTTAATTTCATTTAAAATGATCAAAAGCATCACCGGCACAACATCTAAGTAACGACGAAATTAGAGATTGACTAATTGGAAGGTTACAACCTAAGAGCAATATGATTGATCTAATCATTACCGCATTGCAGCTGCTATGTAGCTTAAAGATGAAAAATGTCAAGGAAAATAATAAATTAATATGGTTAAATATTTGTGTAAATATACTCTTTGAGAAATAAATTAAACAATTAAAAAATTAATTGTTTGTACCAAACCCGGAAAGGCGTTTTTTATTGAACGGGCGATCTAGAGCGGAAAGTAATCATTTTCCGACCGCATTTTTAGAAAAAATTTGATAAAATGTGATTACATTGTGAACGTTTGGAAAAAAATTAATATATTTAGTAAATATTACAAAATCGTAGGTTTTTGAAATAAATCTGCACTTTTGGTTGTTGTAATATTTATGTACTTTTCGTGTGGCTTATATAGCCATAAATAGTTAACCATAATTTAGATAACGAAAATATTTACTGCTACTACCATTATATAATATTGCAATGCTCAATTTATGTGAAATGAATCCAAATTTGTGGTATCGATTGGAAATGATGGAAAAGTTATACAAAATGAGCTAACATTCCAAATTTAATTTTCCGCTAAATCAAATATACATTTGCTGTCGTCATTAAAATTTAGCTGTCAATTTATCAAATTATGTGAAAGCCTGTAAAAATAAATTTTGGCATTTACAAACAAAAGGCTTTATTTTAACCGTTCTTTTTGCATACTAGAAAGAAAATAATTTACTGCCTTTTGCTTTTCTGGCGTTATTTAGTAATAATACTACTCAAAATGTCTTGCAATACAGGAAAAAGTAACTGTATAACAATAGTAGGTTTGGATGATATATGGAAAGATTTAAAAGATGGTATTCAGCAAGTCTACGAAAGCAAAAATATGCCCAAACTTCGTTACGTCGAATTGTATACTCACATTTATAATTTTTGTACCTCGATTCATATCAATAAAGGGCAAAACTATGCTGCTATTTCCAATGAGGTTCAAGTTGTCCGTATGGAATTGTACAAACGATTGAGGGAGTTTATCCAATCGTATCTTATAACTTTGTTAGAAAAGAGTGCAGACCTCATTGATGAAGAGGACGTATTAAAATTCTACACTGCTCGATGGGAAGATTACCAATTAAGCAGCAAAGTTCTCAACGGAATTTGCACATACCTAAATAGGCATTGGATTAGGAAGGAACGAGAAAATAATCGCTTAGAAAAAGATGTATATGAAATTTATCGATTGGGCATGATTATATGGAGAGATCAACTATTCAAACAGTTAAATCAGCAGGTTACCAGAGCAGTTCTCAACCTAATCACACGCGAGAGAAACGGCGAAATAATTAATACTAATTTAATTGCAACGGTAATAAATTGCTACATAGAATTAGAAATAAGTGAAGAAGATGAAACGTCCAACAAAGGAAATCAAAATTTTACAATTTACAAAAACAGCTTTGAAAAATTTTTTTTGGAAGATACAGAAATGTTTTATATTACCGAAGGAACGACTTTCCTGCAAGAAAATTCCGTTACCGAATATATGAAAAAGGTTGAAAAAAGACTCGAAGAAGAACAACTAAGAGTAGAAATATATCTACATAAAACTACTAGCGACTATTTGATTGCCATTTGTGAACGCATACTCATTCAAAAACATATAGAACTTTTTCAATCCGAATTTAAGCATTTGTTGGAAACGGACAAATTCGAAGATTTAGCACGTATGTATTTGCTGATTACACGTATTCCTGATTGTTTGGTTCAATTTATGTTACTTTTGGAACAGCATATTACCTCTGTGGGATTAGCTTCAATTGAAAGCTGCTGTGAGCTTACCCACGATGATCCAAAAGCGTATGTTAACATAATTTTAGACATGCACAAAAAATACTCTGCCCTGGTGTTAGATGCATTCAAAAACAATTACGATTTTAAATATGCATTAGATAAAGCGTTTGTAAGCTTAATAAATTCAAATGCCATAACTAAAATGGCCAATACAAATAATAAGTCACCGGAATTGTTGGCAAAATATTGTGACCAAATGCTAAAAACGACTGGCCAAAATTCGGACGAAGCAGAGCTAGAAAATATTCTAAATCAAGTAATGGTGGTGTTCAAATATATTGAAAATAAAGATGTATTTCAGTCATTCTATGGTAGGATGCTCGCCAAACGCTTGGTTCAGCAACTGTCTGTGAGTGATGATGCTGAGGCTTCCATGATTACGAAATTAAAGGAAACGTGTGGTGTTGCGTATACGTCGAAATTGCAGAAGATGTTTCAAGATATATGTTTGTCCAAAGATTTGAACGAAAAGTTCCGGGAATATCTGATCCACTCCGAAAATTCCATTGATATAGATTTTAACGTCCAGGTCCTCACGTCTGGATCGTGGCCATTCCAAAATATTATTACTTTTAATTTACCGACTGAACTAGAAAAAAGTGTTAGCAATTTCTATAACTTTTATAATGAAAAATATTCTGGTAGGAAATTAAATTGGATATACAGCATAACAAAAGGAGAACTTTTAGCAAATTGCTTCAAAAACAGGTATCTTATATTAGCTAGTGCATGTCAGATAGGGATTCTGTTACAGTTCAATGTGTCAACAACTTGGACGGTGACTCAATTAAGTACGCACACTAACATTTCACTCGATTATTTGATACAGGTTCTTGAAATATTATTAAAGTCCAAGCTATTAAGTTGCAACGACGATAAAAGTAATTTAAACGAAAATTCTGTGATTTCTTTGTATTTGGATTACAACAACAAGAAATTTCGAATTAACGTTAACTTCCCCATCAAAACGGAAGTTAAGGTAGAACAAGAAGTAGCGCATAAACACATCGAAGAAGATAGGAAAATGCTTATCCAGGCGAGTATTGTGAGAATCATGAAAATGCGAAATGTATTGCAGCATCAGCAATTGGTTACAGAAGTTATTAATCAACTTGCACCACGATTTAATCCTCGACTTCCGACAATAAAAAAGTGCATCAATATTTTAATGGAAAAAGAATACATAGAACGTAAAGAAGGAGAATTAGATACCTACTGTTATTTGGCATAATTTAGTTCCTAATTTTAAAATTGATGTGTACACTGTAACTTTCACTGTAAAGAAAATTTTTGAAAGTAGAAAATTACTATTTAACGCTATCTGTTGTTGTTTTTATTTTTTGAATAAGTGGAGTCCGTTTCTTCTGATTTTTGGGCACCCTCCAGTAACAAGTAGTTGATATAGTATAAGTGGTTGTTTTTTTTTACAAATTTGTTAAAGATTTAAATGTTTAATAAGTTGATCGTAGCCACAGCAGTGGAGTGATGTGATCGCTGGCTGAGTATAGAGCGGAAATTCTGGGTTCAAATCGCGGATTGCACAGAGTTTCTTGGCTCGGCCTTCCGGTGGGCATCCACACTCCTATGGTGATCCCTGATATTTGTCTCGACGTCATTACCGTTGATACGGCTGCATCACACACGAGAGTTTACAAGACAGGTTAGGTAGGCAGGGAATGAAGCCATGGGCCTTCTAGGCCTGTAGAGCTGTAATATACTAATATATAAGTTGATCGTGCATTACTACTTTATGTTTGAGTTTAAATTGTGCATTTCTGCGGCTGGTGATTGAAGTGATTGATAAATAAAATTTAAATAATTAAAATTGATGAAAGTATATTATGTTTTCTTTGATAAAAATACATAATTTAGTTCTAAATTATAAACTTTTAAAAAGTTTTGGCGATTTTTGGTAATACTGATTTCTGATTGACATTTTTTATCTCGATAACTAAAAGCAATATTAAGTTCAAATTTTGCCAGAATTTTTAAAAAATTTCTTTTTAACAAATTAATGTGAAACCCATCGAATGCATTGTGTCACAAAACAGTGACTTGAACATTTTTTATTTCGATAACTAAAAGCAAGATTAAGTTCAAACTTTGCCAGAATTTTCTTCATTATCCGAATAATATAATGTAAAAATTTCTCATATATACTACTTCGATTTCCTTCTTAACAACCTTAACTATTATTTGCGCTCATGGACCTAGAAAATTGGGGCTGGCATTTAAGGGTCAAAATGATGAGCTCTAAGTAAATTACACAAAACCATGACACGTATAACATAAAAAAGCAAATATTATTGTTTTTTTCTAAATTGAATCTACAAGTGAAATGAAGCCATAAGAAGCAAATAATGCTTTCATAACCTATAAATGCTGCCACTGTAAAAAAATTTGACACCTCTGTCATCAAGCCACACTTCTTTTTAAATAAATTCTTGTCTGTCTGTACACACATTCAAATTTTCAAGTTAGTTAATTAAATCCAAAAGGTGCATCCAATAATTTTCAGCGGTAGTGACTTATCTTCTTAAGATTTTGACACAGCCACCGTTCCAAATTTAACTTCTACTTTTATTTAAAAATTGTTCTTGCCCAACTGTTCACCTAACCTAGTAAATCGACCAAAATGAGTTAAAAAATTTATGATCAAGTAAAAAAACCACTTTTAATATTGCAGATCTTACAACAATTATTAATATTATTATAATTTTATTTATAATTGAAATTTAGAGCAATTAACTTCACTAGTTTTTTATTATGGATGTGACATAGCATCTGTTGAAAATGAATTACAATGTAACCAAAACGATTGAAAGGCATGAAATTAATTATGGTGCTAAAATAAAGATCTTATCAAACCTTGCAATTCTTCTGCAGGAATTTAATTTAATATTTCACAAAATAAACAAATTATGAAAAATTATGATGCAAAAAGTCGTTTAATTGCTTAAAAAGAATAAAAAGCTATTTAAGGACCACAAATATTACAAAAGAGGCCCACAGATTTGGAAATTTTGAATGTAGAAAAAAGTTATTTTGCCGCTAAAACATAACAGAAAATTTCTGTAGAAAGTAAAAGTTTTCTGTAGACAGGGGTGGTTAAAATATATTTGTAATTTAAATTGAAAGTAGAAAGAAGACACGCGATAACTCTAAATGTTTTGTTCAAAATTTGACAAATAAAAATTTCCAAAATATTTTTATTTTATACTTCAAATTTGAAGTAGGTACAAAATGTAAAATAATTTAAAATTTTTGATTACAAATTCAAAATATGAGATACAATGCATGAGACTGTGCACTTTAATTTGATTTTCAAACAAAAATTTTAATGTTTGTGATTTTCTTCCTACTTTCAATTCAAAATACAAAGGTTGTAACGAAAAACTGTGATTTACAATCCTTAAGGTCAAACGAGTTGAAAGAGACCAAATATCAAAAAATGTCTGTGTCACTTAATATTGTGTGCGCTTTAAGGCCTAAACAGAATGAACGCGAAACCAACGCGACGTAACGTCCGTCAAAAGTTAAATGTATGTAGTTGCAATACGTTCGAACAGAATGAACGCTCGCAACGCGATCCCAACGTCGAACGTTGGCAAACTTAACGCGAAACGACCACTACCAACTACAATTTGGTGATTTAATTTTTAAATCAATATAAGTTGGTAACATTATTTGTCATTTTTACAAGATACATTAAATATAACATGTAAAAATTTAAAAATAGTTCGAAATCATCCATTGTCTTTAATTTTAATAAGAATAAGCTAAGAGAATAAGTTAACACGTCAACAAATAACAACACTTATTTTAAGATTATGCAGGTTAGGCTGTGAGGTTAGGTTTTCGACGTCGCGTCGGTTTCGCGCTATTCTGTGCAGTATCGTTTCGAAAGCGTAACGTCAGCGTTTGACGGACGTTACGTCGCGTTGGTTTCGCGTTCATTCTGTTTAGGCCTTTAGCGCCCAAACCAATTCGCTGTGTGCGTTGCTCTTGGTGCCCTCTGGTGGCTCAAATAGACAAAATAATTGGGACTCTTTTGACATATAAAAAGTTAGCAAATTTTAAGCTTTTCAGGTAGGGAGTTGCGGGTCATAATCCTTCTAAGTCCATGGTAATCACATAAAGCAAGTCCCAATTCAGTTCTATCACCGGCCACTCCGAACACTTCGATCGATTTTCGTATCCCTTCTACACCTACGCACACAGCGAATAGGAATTTCTCAACAAAATTTTATATTTAGTACTTTTATATTGAGACTTAGATTTGATTAGATTTTGGTTAAAATCGGTCCACGGAAACGTGAGAGTGGGAGTAAATTATTGACGCGATGAGTAAATATGTTTGGTACTGTGTTCGGTAGAAGGCGACACCTAATAATATCGCAAGTTATGTTATGTGCAACTGTCCAGATAAATCTACTCACCGACAGAAAAAATCATAGCATCGAATCAATCGTTCGAACAGTTTTTGTTGAATTTTGGTATCGAGTTAACGATAAAAGGGATGATCCCTGGAAGGTGACTCGATTAAAGTCAAACGAGTTGAAAGAAACCAAACATAATTTTGTGTGCGCTCTAGCGCCCAAACTAATAAGAATTTCTCAACCAAATTTCATATTTAAAAATAATATTAAACTATCATAACATTAATGTATGGTAAAGTCTTGTGATGGCCACATCTCTAATTTTTTATTATTTGAGACGACTTGGTAGTTTGCGATTTTGCTTTTCGATTTAAGTTTTTTTAGAGGCTCTTCGTCTTGTGCGCTACCCTTATATAAATCGCTTATGCGGATTTTGTCAAATTCATATTGTCCAGGCTGCCTATGATTATACCAATACAGCGGATTTTTACCTTTACCTGTCGGAATTTTTGTTTCTTTAGAGGAATATTCTTTGGTGTGACCTTGAGAGATAGCGTTCGATTTTGGACAATTTAATGGTTATCTTTCTATTTTATGTCCAGCTGTATTTTTTTTACTTCGAGGTGAACGTTTGTAACACCTGTAATTCCACCAATCAACATTATACCATGGTATAGTAGACAGGTTATCTGTTGTAAATCTACTTTGTTTTGGAGTCGATATTGGTTTTAAAATGATTGCTGTCGGGAAAGATAAAAGGAAGAAGATTTTCAATTACAATAAGTAATTTTGTACAACTAACCTTTGTGAGCACCGTTAGATTTATTAGACTACATTTATCAGACTTCATTATGATCCTCTCCTCTCGGAAGGCAGCGGCAATCCACCGAGAGCAATCTGTCAAGAAATCCATTTAATAATAAATAACATATTAAATTGGTCACGACGTTCGAATACGAACAACGACTACGAAGAAGAATAAAGTTGGTAAGTTGAAGTTTTACGCCAAAAAACCTATTTCTGGCTCATTTGAAGAAATTTCGATAAGAAAGTTTAACGCTTTGACTATTCTAGCATTCAGGTAATTCCAGGGTCGTAACACTTGTTTAAACACAATACAAAAATAAACAAGTTTTCCTTTAGTCAACCGACTTATGATATTTTGATTTTACTGGGCTATGATGAACATTCTCATGATTAAAAATTCACTGAACATCAATACTCTAGCATTTCTTATTTAATGGCCTAATAAACTAAATAATTTTTGAATTTTAAGGTGCTCAAATAACCAGCACATCTTATTTGGATTCACGGGCATTTTGAACTACGACAATATATTATATCTCTGGTGTTGTTCAATAGCAATTAAAAATAATTACGTTTTAAAATACCACATGTACAATGTGACAGAAAAATTACTGCGTTACGTAGAGAACCCCCGATGTCTAAAACAGCAGGACAATTAAAAATAATTTTGCTATGGCAATTGCAAGAAATAAGTAACTAATAGTAGTTATTATAATAAAAGAAAATCAGTATTGACGCAGGGCTATTCTTTCATGAATTTTTATTCTAAAGTTTTCACAATAACTTAATTTTCTGTGAAATACTTTTTTACAAACGCTATGATTATCTCAAATTTTCTAGATGATTATTTTACATTATCTGCACTTTTCGGATTCCGTTGATGATTTAATTAGAATTTATATAGCTTCATTTGCTGCTTCCTGCTTTTATTATTGTCCAAAACAGCATTGAAAATTATTATTATTGTAAACCCGATTTTAACTTATTTTTGTGTTCAATTTCTGCCTAGGTAAATGCTATAAAATTTTAGTTTTATAACAAAAATTCTCTTCTGAATATTAAGTTTAACCTTCCATTGAAATTTTGGTTTCAAATTTTTAGGGAAGTCTCAGTAGGTACTACTTAACACTTTCAGTGGAAAATGCTATCCAGAAGAATGATGACTATCGGTGATAATCTTAACACTTGTGATGTTGTAGCTCAGTATGAAGAGCAAAAGCAAAATTATAAATTAATGATGTAAACAACTGTACGAAATTTCTCAAAATGGTTAAAGAAATAATTGTGGGTGCTAAATTTTGTAACTTTGTCGTTCGGAACTTTTATTACGTTAAAAGAATACGGAAAACTATTGAATTCGTGCTAAAATATTCGTCGAGTCAAAAGCTTTAATTTGGCATTTCATAACTGGTTACGTAAATAGCCAAACAGAAATACCGACTTTTCTTGAGAGGTATATACTTACCAAGCGTTCTAAATAAGCTTTAAAAAAAAAAAAAAGTAAATTTCAACAATGTAAATTATGTATTTATAGAAACTTCTAACAGGTCATTTAATAAAATATCTTTGCGCCAAACCGATATGTCAAGATCAATGTAAGGTACAATTGCCACTACACTTTTTAATGCGATTTGTACATTTTGTCCTAATTATTGTCTATTAACAATTAATATAACAAGAAACTTATAAACAAAAGATATTTTACATTTCAAATGCCTTTTAAGATTAACCATGAAGATATAGAACTTAAAATTATAGTTTAAATTACAATTAAAACATTAAACTAATAAAAAGTATTGCATATTATAAAAAATTACAAAAGAAAATAAATAAATGCAACAAATACTCTTCAAATCATTATTAACGATTTAACTAGCAGAATAAAGCGAAATTTTTGATATGATTGCTATTGTAGATGTTCTTCTACAAGATGTTCATCTTTTGAGTCTGTAAAATAGGAACCATTGTTAAAAACAACAAAAAAACATTTACCTACTTAAAAATGAAAATTTTGAATATTCTGCTAGTTACTTCGTTGATACACACGATCACTTCATACTCTTTTTTACAAGATCTTCATCAGTACGTTACACTTAATTTACAAAAAAAAGTAATTATATTTAAGTTGTATAGCTAGAAGAACCTGTAAATAGTAAAACTCAAAAATACTACGTTAAGTGTAAAAATTCAAAATTTTCAATTTTAAGTATTTTCTCTCATAGTTAAGCATGTGCTTGTGGTGCTTCTAGTAGAAAAATCGATCTGATTGAAAATGCTTTCAAAGTTTTCATTTTTCTTTCATTTGGGAGGCTATAAGAACTCGAAATAATTTTATTCTCTAATATAAAAATACAGTATAAATTTGGGCCCCTTTTGGCCTGTATCGAAAAAACTACATAAACTTAAGAAGAAAATTATAATTAAGAATGTATCACAGATGTATGAGCTTTGAGAGCGATTCGTTGTTATCAACAACCAATTGAAATGGAATAATTTGATATGGTAAAAAAAGTTTTCCTTGGGTAATTGGGTAAGATGTGTTATTCTAAATATGTTATATTGACGAATCGATCATTTTAAAAATGCTCCAATTGCAAATTATCGTTTAAGTAATTACTAATCGGCAACTTCCTTATTGAATGTAAAATGAAACTGATAAAATTGGCAAACGAATTTCATCATCAAAACTAAAACAATATTTCATGTGGACGTCATGAAATAATAAGTACACATGGATGTGTAATTGAATTAATAAAACTAATGTAGTACACCTAAATCGACTTGCGCCAACATCAGATAAGCCAGATAAATCATTATTATTATTATTTAGGAACGCCATCTAATCAAGAATTATGTCTAGTACTCTCTGCTCCACATGTCAATTAATGTCAATTCAATTGACTAATAAATAGCTCGTGTGCATTTTTAACAGGTTATTTAACCACTACAAAGGCGTATTCGTTAAAACAGAAAAAACGTAAAGCATAATTTTAATAATTAAAGTTCCAGACGACAATTTTATTTGCACAGTTGGTTCTAATTTTCTAATCGGCGTATGTTTGTCCAAGAGTTAAAACTTAAATTTCAACAAAATTTTAAAATAGTTAATTAAGTAAATTGTAGTAGTCTTCTGTAAAATTACATGAACACTAAAATTCGAGAACGAAAATTTTACTTTTAATTTTTTGAAAAATATCCAAATCAAACTCTGAGCATCTCCATTATCTTACAAGAACTTTTCAGCGGAAAGGTTATCATCAGAGGTTGGTTTCTGCGCTGAAATTAAAATCTTTGGATTAATACACGAAGTTACTTTCGTGTGGAAAATTATAAAAAAATCATTAGATCAAAATTTGCCAAAGTTTCTATCAAACCTGGGGCCGATTGCACAATATTTATTAGACTAATTATAAAAATAATGAAAGGAATCAGGTAACTGTGTTTGAGCACAACCATCGAGGGATGTAAAAATAACTTCTGCTCCTATTCGATGGCGTGTTGCACTTTTTAAATAAAAATAATATTTGAGTTTTATTCTTTATTTTCTTGCCGGTTAAAAAACATGGTTATGAGTTGGCATCTTACTACATACTGACCCTTTCCAGTGCCGTTCCTTGCGCGTAGCGACAAATGCGCAGGGAGACACAAAAACGACTTAACATGCCCCCCGACGTTGAAAGGACATACTTTCAAAATTTGAACATGAGTAAAATCCTAAAACTAAATGTGTAACAACAAATGAAATAGATACTAAAGTCTTTTCTGAAAATAAGCAAACAACTTAGTTTTACAAATAATAAAAAAAAAGAAAAACACTAAATCGTAGAACTCTACGCACTTCACCTTACGAGTTTGGTAAAAGACACACACGACTTGTGGCCCGTTTAATGAGCCCATCGTTGGTACGTATGGTAACAACCCGCACTACACCATCGGCGCCAGGGTGAACCAGTTCGATCCGTCCCATTTTCCACTTCAATGGAGGAAGGTTGTCATCTCGGATCAGCACCATGGCTCCACTTTGGACGTTAGGCGATGATAAATTCCACTTTGTTCTCTTTTGCAACTCTGACAGGTATTCCTTTGTCCATCTTCGCCAGAATTGCTGTTGAAGCTGCTGGATGCGTTGAAATTTAGATAGTCGGTTCTCGGGTATATCTGAGACGTCTGGATCCGGTATGGATGTGATTGGCTTTCCAATCAAAAAATGTGCAGGGCACAATGGCTGCAAATCGTTGGGGTCAGAAGAAAGAGGAGTGAGTGGTCTGGAATTAAGGATACCCTCTATTTGAACCAACAACGTATAAAATTCCTCATAAGTTAAAAATGAATTATTGAGAACTTTTTTGAGAATCAATTTGCAAGACTTAACTCCTGCCTCCCATAGTCCGCCAAAATTGGGACTGTAAGGTGGAATGAACTTCCAAGAAATGCCTTCATTAGAAGCACGTTCCGCGATTTCAGTTTCACTGGCAATTAAAAACCGTGCAAGTTCTTTTAGTTCGGATTGAGCTCCAACGAAGTTTCTGCCATTGTCGGACATGATTTCTGAAGGCTTGCCTCGACGAGCAGTGAGGCGACGCAAGCATAAAATAAAGGATTGAGTCGTTAAATCACCGACCAACTCTAAATGCAAGGCTTTAGTGGTTAGACATACAAAAAGGCATATGTAGGCTTTGTAGGTTTTGCAACCGCGCCCTTTTGCGGTTTTGATCGCGATTGGACCAGCGTAGTCCACACCCACTCTTGAGAAAGGAAGTGATTGAGAAACGCGTTCTGCGGGCAAGTTTCCCATGAATGGGTTGATGGCTATGGGCGATGTCTTAAAACATTTTACGCAGTTCCGTACGACAAATTTCGCGATGCTCCGTCCCGCTATCGGCCAAAATCTCTGGCGTATAGTGGCGAGTAGCATCTGTGCACCTATGTGGTATAAGTCTGAATGCTCTTTTTCGAAGAGAAGTCGAGTAAATGTATGTTTATGTGGGAGCAAAATAGGATGCCTTGCTGCATATGATAAATCTGAATTTTGGAGACGCCCTCCAACGCGTAGCAAACCGTGCTCATCCAAAAAGGGGTTGAGATTTAAAATGCTGCTTTTCTTATCTAAGGGTTTTCCGTTTTGAATGAGATGCAACTCTTGTGCAAAGCTTTGCGATTGAACTATTTTTGCCAACTTGCGCAGTGAAGCTTGTAATTCCGAGAGGGAGAGCGGTCCCAATTTTCTTCGTGAAATGGGGTTCCCTGCGTTGCATTTGAATCGCAATATGTATGCCATGACCCGTTGCAGGTGGGATAATTTTGAATAATTTTCGAAAGGAAACTTTGAAATTTCGAGAGAGTGTAATGATCGTTTTTCAGCTTTGAGCTCAGGAAGTTCCTGAACCTCTTTGTTATTCAGTCGCGGCCAAAATGCTGATTCATTCGAGAGCCATGAGGGGCCGAGCCACCAAAGGGTGCTCTTCTTTAAATTTGAAGGTGAAATTCCTCGAGATAAAATATCTGCGGGATTTGATTCGGTAGGTACGTGATTCCATACGGCTGAAGGCGTTTGATCTAAAATTTCTGCTACTCTGTGACTAACAAAAGGCTTGAGAAGATTCACTGGCGTTCGTAGCCAACCTAACACAATTGTGGAATCCGTCCATAGAAACGTGTCATGCAACGTAACGTTTAAGGCTTTAGCAGCTTGCGAAGCTAACTTTGCTAGAACAACCGCGCCGCATAGTTCTAGTCTCGGGATGGTCACGGGTTTCAATGGCGCAACTCGATTGCGCGAGCATAATAAAGTTGTATAGTGGATGTTATTTTTGTCTGTAGAACGAAGATATACGCAGGCACCGTAACCGAGTAGGGATGCATCGGAAAAACCGTGCAACTCCAGTCGCGTGGGTTTTTCACAAATTACTTTTCTTTGTATTTGCATGTCATTCAAGGTATACAAATCTTCCCTTAAATCGATCCATTTTGTTGATAAAGAGTGAGGAAGCGCGTCATCCCATGATAACTTTTCCTCCCATAATTGCTGCAAAAGGAATTTTGCAGGAACAATGCAAGGACTTAGTAGTCCGAGGGGGTCAAAAATTTGTGACACCTCTGAAAGAATTACTCTTTTTGTGATCTTGGGGCTGCTAAACTTAGAAATACGATAGGTTAACGTGTCGGTATGAAATGACCAAACCAGGCCCAACGTTTTAGCTTGACCTTGTGTGAAATCATGAACCTGTGGATGAACATCTGAATGCTCAACCTTGTTCAATACGTGCGGATGATTCGATGCCCATTTTCTAAGTTTAAACGCGCCTGACTTTAAAATTGCGGATAGCTCAGAACAGCTGTTTTGAGCTTCAATGAGCGTGTCTTCACCCGAGAGTACGTCATCAACGTAAAAGTCCGTTTTAATGATTTCGGATATGCGTGGATGAGTGTTAGCACATTCTTTACCTAATTGGTACAAACTTCTGATCGCAAGAAATGCCGCTGCTGCGGTGCCGTATGTAACCGTGTTGAGCTCGTACTCTTTTATGACCTCGTTCGGATCCGATCTCCAAAGTATTTTTTGAAACGTTCGCTGGGTTGGATTGACAAGAATTTGCCTGTACATCATTTGCACGTCGGCCGAGAATGCGTATAAATATTTGCGAAAACGAATTAGTATAAAAAAGAGTTCTTGTTGAATGGTCGGGCCAACCATTTGCAACGAGTTAAATGAGTAACCCGTTGTTGACTCAGTGGAAGCGTCGAACACTACGCGCAACTTGGTGCTTAAGCTTTCTTCCTTAAAGATTCCAAAATGTGGCATGTAATAAGAGGGTTGCCTATCGTTAGGTTGTGACTGTGACATGTGCCCTAATGATTGATATTCGTTCATGAAGGCAAGGTAGGATGCATTAAGCTTCTTATCGGCTTGAAACCGTTTTTCTAGATTAAATAGTCTGCCCTTTGCCTTTTCGAACGTTTCCCCTAATTTGCTTGGGCTGTCTTTTAATGGGATCGTGACCGTGAAGCGGCCATTTTTGTCGCGTTTATGAGTTTCTACGAAGTGTGATTCACAATAGCGCTCTTCAACAGTTAAAGGTTTGTCTGTTGGCCCATTTTCAAGTTCCCAAAACTTCGCAAGTTGTTGGCTTAGGTTTGAATCAACAGAGCTGAAATTGCAATTTACGACTTGCTTGTGCGCCAGTGCCATGGGACCCGTCACTACCCATCCGAAACGAGTATTTTGTAACATTGGTAATTTAGGCCCAAGGTTAATTTGTTCTTTGCCTATTACCCTCCAAAACCAATCGCTCCCTATCAAAAGGTCGATTTTTCCTGGATTGTGATAATTAGGGTCAGATAGCTTAATGTGACTTGGAATGCTAATGCGAGACGTATCTACTATGAAATTGGGTAAATGTCCCGTTATGTTTTCGATCACTAAACATGAAGTGTGAATTTTAAATGAAGTGTGACGCGAGCTTATGTTTACCGAGCATTTTTCTAATGTTTGTGAGGATGATTGGCCAATGCCGTTTACCAAAACATCGGCTTTCTCAGTCGCTAACTGTAATTGATTACATGTGCTTTTGCTTAAAAATGAGGATTGACTACCTGCGTCCAGTATGCCCCTAACGACATGAGGTGCGCCGTTAGCGTCTGAAATTAGGACAGAAATTGTAGCTAAGAGAACATTGCTGGATTGAGAAGAAAACGCTGTGACAGTGGTAATTTGTTCCTCAACTTTTTCCTGGATACTGGCTGGAAGTGATGTGTTTGTGTCAGTTTTACTTTGGTGTAATAACGTGTGGTGTTTTTTGTGGCATATTTTGCAAAGGCTTGACCTGCATTCACTGACGAAGTGGCCTTTGCGAAAACAATTTAAACATAATTTTAATTCTTTTATTTTGTCCGTGCGGTCTGCAATATTTAAATTTGTGAATGCTGTGCAATTGTTTGCGTAGTGTGCGAGATTACAGATTGGACAACTCACCGGTTTGGTGTTTGCTATGAGAGAACGAGTTATCTTGGGTGTGCGATCGAATTTCTTCGTACCTTTAAAATCGGTGGAAGAGTGTTTGTTTTCTAAGTTTTCTAGCAAGTCCGCTTTATTTTTTAAAAACAATTTTAAATCTGCGAGTGATGACAGCTTGTCTCTGTCTTTGTTCTCCTCCCATTCGCGAGAGGTGACTGGGTCCAATTTTGAAGAAATTAGATAAATAATTAGCTGGTCCCACAGGCTTTCACCTGGGGTGAGCGCAATGATTGATTCAACGTGCAGAGAAACAGAATCATTGATAGATCTAATCTTTTCGGATGACTCCTTTAACATTGGAGTTATATCAAAAAGTGACTTGATGTGATTATGAATTAATACGCGTTTGCTATTATATCTAGAACATAATGCATCCCAAGCGGTGCTGTAATTTTGACTACAAAAACTGATCGAATTTATTACTTCTACGGCCTTTTCACGCAAGGCGCCGCGAAGGTAGAAAAACTTGTTTATGTCGCTTATTTGGTCGTTTCCGTGTATTAAGGAAACGAAAAGGTCTCGAAATTCTAACCAGGAATCTGTTTTTCCGTCAAATTTCGGAATGGGAATGCTTGGGAGTTTTACATTTTGTCGCATGATATTGTTCGAGCTTGAATGAGTACTACTGTTTATTGATGCACTACGGCTGCTTACATTTAGAGTTTCGTGTTTTGTGTTATTTGTCATTATTAATTCGGCTTTTGATATGATTGCGTAATAATTACTTTCAAATTGTTCGCGTTGTTGTGATTGATCGATTATTTCGACGTCATCCGTTATTTCTATTTCAATTTGTAATTCGCTGAATTTTTCTAAAAGTAATTGTGCATTTTCGAACCTTCGTTGTAGCTCGATTGATGCAACTTGCGTTAGTTCAATGTCATTAATTTTATTAATATAATTTGAGAATGATGTGAGTTGACCTTTAACTGAAGAACGTCTTCTAATTAAAGCTTCCATTGTGAAAATGCGTAAATGACAAATATGCGGTTGCTTACTAATAATTGAGGCGTGAGTTAATAATAAATGCGTGTATTCTTTCGTGATTAATAGCTTAATGCTAATTAATTTAATAATTGCGATGATTTTATTGTAAAACAAGTTTTGTTGTAAGTTCAAATAAAGAGCGGGTAAAATAAGGCGGGAAATGCTAAAGGTACTAACTTGCAGCGTATGTGTTTACAACAGCTTCATATAGAGGTGAATTTTGCTTGGCGTGTGGACGAGTTCAAAACAATGCGCGTTTTGTGGCGTGGTCGTCTGCTTGCTTAATTTTTGAGGTTTGGTTGAACCGTTGTTAGTCACCAATAAATCCAAATCGAAGGACCAAATGTTTGAGCACAACCATCGAGGGATGTAAAAATAACTTCTGCTCCTATTCGTGTTGCACTTTTTAAATAAAAATAATATTTGAGTTTTATTCTTTATTTTCTTGCCGGTTAAAAAACATGGTTATGAGTTGGCATCTTACTACATACTGACCCTTTCCAGTGCCGTTCCTTGCGCGTAGCGACAAATGCGCAGGGAGACACAAAAACGACTTAACAAACTGAAAAGTTTTTTTTTGGTAATGTTTAATAAAATATCGTGTTTTAAATTTATTGTGCTATCGACCCCTGGTCTTTTAATATTAAAGATTGTATTATTTTTATTACAATGAAAATCTACTTCAAATGGAAATTTTCAAATAATTAAATGGTAATTTTTGAATAAGTTCCGAAATTAGAAATGGATATAACAAAAAACTTAACAAAACATAGAAATATTTGAATTTGAACTATTACATGATATAATAAACTTTTTGTTGATTGTCTGAAGTTTATTCAATATATGCATTATTAATTTATTTAAACTTTGTCACAGGACCGTACCAATAATATTTCATTGCATTACTACTGCAAAATTGGATATAGATTTTACGAGGATTGTTCTTTAATAAATAGATTTTTTTTAACCTCATTTAAAATCATTTTTTAACCAATTTTATAATACAAATTCAGTTTAGTTATGTTTAACTAACGTAGTTAAATATGCTTCTTTTAACAAACAATACATAGTATTAAAAATTACATCGCACTGGTGGAAAAATGATCTCTTTCGTTTAAAAGAGAAATCGTAAAATCAATAGCTAGTTTTGCGCTACTTACAACTTCAAATATTTTTAATTAAATTTCTGTTAATAATGAAATATAATAATAATAATAAAATTTTCAATTCTTTTTAAAATGAAAGACAAAAAGAAGTGAAGAAATATAACTGTCCTGGCGTTTGTTTATATGGAAAAAAAATGGATTAACGAGATTCCCATTTAAACTGATATTAATGTTTTATTGTTAGAAATCTCAACTGGTAATACTAAAATGTTACTCGTAATATTTAAAATATAAAGTATTTAACTCGTGAAACAAACGCTAATTATAATTTAAAAATTTTCCAGTTAATTTAACAGACATTAACTAAACCTCATAAAATATATTTGACTTTTATTGCGTTAAATTGACTCAAAAATTTTTAACTTTAATAGTCAATTATTCATAATAACTTTACTTAATTTTATGCAATGAATCTTAAAATTGTTGTAGTTATGTTAGATTTTAGAAGAACATCTCAATTAATTTTTATTATCAAATTGTACATAAATTTTGTTGAAAGCAAACAATAACAATCGAATATTTATGTCAAGTATGATCATTGATCACTTTTGTAACCTTCTGAACTTTGTTAACACTACATAATATATCAAAACAACTCATTCTTTTTTTATGAACTATATATAGAGCAAACCGTTCATTTTCTCAGAATTTACAAATAAAATTTAATAATTATTATTAATAAAGTAGAAATGGTGATTTATTATAATTTTAGTAATTTATCAGTTGTCAGTTTCGCAGGTTTTGCAATGACAATAATTTAAATTTTGTATCTGTTCGTAACGCATCAAGTTAGTTGCATACAATTTCTTTTAGTGGCCATAAAATAATTTAACAAATTCTAATAAATTGTTAGTTTTTTTTAAAAAAAATCATCTTATTAATGTAAGAAAAAAAAATTTTGTTTCACTATGTATTAAATATAACAATAAGTGGTATAATAAAAAACTAGATAAATTTAATTGACCGATTTAGTTGTTTATGGGTACTAATTGATTTTGAAGTTTAGAATTTATCGATAAAATCTTGAAGGTCAAAAATAATATTATATTAAGTTGGTCGATCTAAATTTCTGAGTTAGCCTGATCAACTCAACGCCCAGGCGAGTAAATAATTTTGAATTGTCAAATTCCTATTAGGTACAGTTTTTTCTAAAAAGTTGCAATTTGTACTAGTTTGAGGTAAGTTTTGAGTTTAAAATTCAATTTAATAAAAAATACCATAAGACTCTTTAGCTTGTGCTTGGCCACCCGCCAATTTCATGATTTTTTATACTGTACAATTAGGAGTACAATTAAAACAAAACTAGAGCGTGGCAAAGACGGCGCAAGTCGCGGGTGTACAAATTTAAGGCGCAATATAAAAACTGTAAAAAATGAAATAAAATTAAGAATTAAGGAGTTAATGTTCCTAAAAAAATTTTTCCCTGACCCAGAAGGTACCTTTAAATGTAAACAATTAAAAAGCCCGGAGAGGGGTCTAGAAGATTATATGCAAAACCCTCGCTCTATCCGTAAAAAGTAAAGCAAATAGATGTTATTGAAAAAATTGAATTTGCATATTTATCAATTTTGAAAACTCATCATCGCATTACTTCCTTTTGCTGAGGAGTATGGAATATCCCTTTATTATTTAAAAAAAAAATAATAAAAAAAATAAATAAAATGAAGATGTATATCTTTATTAGTCTACTTTCCATTCTGTATAATTATAGCTGCATAATTAAATACAAGGGCAAAATATGATACCCTTTTTGATCCCGGAAATAAAACATCTTTATTATTTATTAATGGTTTTTCGAATACTCAATACTCAAAAATACAATATCAATCCCCTTTTTAAATTTAATTTAATTATAATAATTTTTATTAGAAAGTAGACTGATATTGATTACAACATTTTGAATTTTTATACAAAAAATAGAATCATTTTACATCATAGGTCAATATCATTCCACGATAGATCAAAAAAGTGATCGACATAATTTACAGTATTATTATTATTACAAAATACTTTTACTAGAAAATAGATGTATGCCATTTGATAGCCCAATTTTCATAAAAAAAAATTTCATTTCCAACCATAACCCAATTAAATTATCAGATGATATCAAAGTCTGTATTTTCTTTAAAAATTCCAACTTTTCGTTAAATCGGATTACGACGAAATTGTGACGTTTGAATTATATTTCAATAAACATTAATTAATTCATTTTATGAAAGCAATTTTAAATTAACTCGATATTCTTCTATAGTTAACTTACTTTCTTACAAGTAGTTGTCATAAGTGAAAATGAAATGGCTTGACAATAGAATATTATCCTCTTTCCGGTACCTTAATTAAGCTACTTCTAATATTGCTGCAAGGATGACAGCGTTACGCGCCTAACGTGATTTAAATTTGTTAATAATGATTTTGAAAATTTGCGAATTGGAGGGCGTATTAAAATTGCAGTCATGACCAAAAGTTTCGAGCAACTTATTCAAATTCTTCTGAAAATAACTATTACAAAACTTTCCTGATAATAATAAACTGATTCTTTTTTGGGTTAGGAAGATAAGAAACAAAATTTAAAGTGCATGCCAAGGTTTTTAATTTTTTTAATTGTTTTTACAATTTGGTTTTTCTTTCTCTTTTTAATTGATGATTTTAGTAGTACAACTATCAAACTAAGCTATGCAAATGTACTGGATGCAGTAAGTTCTAAGAGCACTTGAATAAGACGCTGTAATAGGGTGTTAACCTAAGTTGTTTTAAATAGCCCAAAGACTGAAGTGATGCAGTGGATCCGGCGCGACCAGGAATAGAACCGCAGTTTCCGGTCCTTGACCTACCGAATGCTTTACACCTCATTATACTTTATAACTCGAAAAAAGTACTAGGTATTTCTTAAGATTGTTGTCTAATTGAATCAATCAATGTTTAAAGTGAATATGTCTAATGGCAGTAGTTTTGAGTAAATCACATAAAATTGTCTGTGGACTTCAAGTTAAGAAAAACATCGTATTTAAAATAATTTTTCATCTGTGCAAAAAGTAGGTATTTAGTTGCAAGTTTAGATATGAAATTATTTACATTATAATAAAGCTCTGATTAGACAGCGCGAATATGCCTCGCGCGTCAGATTCGCGAGGAAGATTCGCGCATCACTCCCGCGAGGCATCCCACAAATAGATGCATGGTGAGTCATGATGCAGGGCGAGCCGCCAGTATCTGAATAACATGGAAACACCAACACGAAGTTTACACCACGCGAGTATCAAAGTGCGAGGCATCTTTGACGCGCGGTCGAGACCGACCTACCGACCGCTCGCAGTGCATATGCCTCGCGAGTCGTGATTCGCGCCATAAAAATTCGCGAGGTAAACTGGCGCTATCTAAACGCAGCTTAAGCAAGGACATATTATTCAGTTTCTGTATTAAACGTAGTCGGCATAAACAAAAAACATTATTAATTCTTTTTCTACAAAGAATTGTAAAGCGTGGCTATTTACACATCTAGAACGCTAAATCCAAACTTTCTGTTTGAGCTCGACTATTGTTGTGTTTCTTGCCACTGATATAGATCTTATTGTTGGCTACTTTATTAGTGGTCAGTAGAACTGCTGTTTTTACATTTGCTGGAGTTACAACTTTACAACAATTTACAGCTGCTGGAGATCGGGATCTCCAAATTTCAATTGCCACTTGAACGTTTTTCTACTTGATCCTGTATTTCTTGAATTTTTGAAAAAGGGAAAAAAATCTTTTGTCAGTTTCTATACAAAATTGTGCCCTAAAAACCTCCTGTGAAATTATAAGTAGGTACTAATTAATATTTTCTGTTTTGCTTGATGAAATTTTAAATAAAAGGATGTCATGAATATTTCTTCCACTTGTTAGAAATTTTCAACTAAAAAGGTACAGGTACTTAGTCCATATAGAGCCACCTTTAAGTAATAAATTTACATGTCTAACTCAAAACAAGCAAAAAAAGACATACTGGGTTTCTGCGTTGACTGAAAGAAACAAATAACAAAATTAGAGTCTAATCCTCCCCTTAAAAATGAATTTGTAAATATTTCAAAAAATAAATAAAAAAAATTTGTAAAAAAATAAAAATAGCTATATTCATAACGAATATAAAGCTTAATAAAAATAATTAAAACGTATAAAGTTTTTCCTCGTAAAATTATAAATTAAAATTAAAAATTATTAAGTGAATTTCTAACTACATTACTCTCAAATAACGCAATAATTTTTAAAAGTCGATTACTATAGGTACCTACATAAAATAAAAATGTTGTGGGTAACTCTGCTTTTCTATCTGTCTGTTCGTAATGATTTCTCGCAATTTTCATTGATCCTTCATTTAATACCAACCCTACCTACCTAGTAATAAATAAAAAAACATGATGTACATGACTGACATGTTAATGGAATATTTTGATTAATTTTCTTATTTTTTCTTTAATATTAATAAAATACTCCCGATTAACTAAAAAACCAATAAGTTACATAATTTTAATTTTTCAAATTTTTTTACCCTTCCCTAACTCTAGATATTCTATTTTGCAAAATTCAATAGTTATGTAATTTCGTATTTTACTTAAATTTATATCCTTGTGAATAATAACAATTTAAGTTATGTTTACCCTATGAGTCTCAATGCCAACAAAACGACCAATAAAGTAGGAAAAATATTTGTTAATAAGCGAAATAAATCTTCCTTTTTTTATTTTTTGTGTTACGTAAATTAATATATTCTATAAAATCTTGGTAGTAAACACTTGTAATAAATCAACAAAATTATATTTATCAAAAAAAAATAAATTTATTTTATTGTAATAATTAAAATAAAATTAATTAATTCCGCCACATTAGGTATTCTAATATTTTAAATATTCATTAATTCTTGAAAATACTTTATATTTTCCTACTATGTAAAGTTACAAATACCCAGAAAATCTAATAATATTAAGTAATTTTTTCAAATTTGATTTAATTTTTTCAAAATATTCGAATTAATTAATTAATTTTTAAATGTTTTAATTTGAAAATATTAAAAATTAAAATTAAGAACTTCCAATGAGTATTTGCATTTTTTAATATAATAATGTACTACCTACTTTTATAATCACTTAGAAGACGTTCATTAATAACGTGAGGTCAAAATTAAGGGGGGGGGTCGGCAAAATCTCATTAAATCTCACCGAGGAGGAAAAGCGCTTTTTAATTCAGAAAGCTATGAGCTCACCTGATTTTCACTGAATCCTTCACTTGGAGAAATTTGGTGAGATTATGGGGAAGGCCCCCATTTTGACCTCACGCGTATAATGGACGCTCTCTTACATGATTTACCATATTTGTATGGTATTTTTTATTAATGTCTTATATCAGTTTTATTACAATATATAATAAGGTGTAACATACAACACAGCGATCCATTTTTTCATAGTTAAAAATTTTTCGTGTCGGTAAAATAAAATATAAGAATATATAAATAATATTTTGTCTTTTTTGCAACGATTATTAATATTTATATTATGTATTAACACGCTTGTGTATAGGGTGTTCTTGGGTTAAAAGGTAAAACTAAAAATTTAAATTTATAGCTACAGAAAATCCAAAAAAAAATTTCCCTCGAGACTACAGTCACAAACGTTTCATTTATGATGTTAATATATTGGCTTCCAAATTTACAGAGTTGAATAAATAATTTTTAAATAATCTTTGACTATGTATAGTATCGGATACGTAAGAATTTTGAAAACAGGTGATTTAGTTCAAAAGATTATTAACAGATGACACCTTAGTAGCGCCATCTGCCGATAATCTCTTAAACTACCTGTCAAAATAGTTTCTTTAGAATACTTTCAAATAAGAAATATACCAGGGTAAGTAAAACCTATGAGGTAAGTGCAACCAAGCAGCGAAAATCATACATAAAATAGTACTCTTACAGTTATTGTAAGAACTGTTAAAATAATTTCTAAATACTTAGTAGTAGAGCAGTCAAAACACTATTTAAGGAAGATTTTTGTTGCTTATTGGTTCTACTTACCTCCATAGGTTCAACTTGCTTACCTAAATATTAAATTTATATGCATTAAATGTCATAAAAAATTAGTTTTTTGCAATAAAGCTATCATCAGTAATGTTAAAATCAATTGGCTAATTAAACTAACATATCTTAGGTCAACAAGCTTCTAATATTATTTATTGCTAGATAATTTTCCACTATTGGCCAATTATTTTTAATTTGACAAGAACTCCTTAATTTGATTTATTTTTCAGTTTAAGTAAAAATAAGTGCTTTATTGTTGAGTAAATATCAATTGAAAGTGTAATGAATCGACTTTGATAAAAAAAATATATAATGCCTTATTATGATAACAAACAAAGTAAAGCAAACAAAGTAAAAGTCAGACTATAGTCTCTCCATTGAATGTAATGGTAAAGTGTAAAACTTACAAAAAAGATGAAATTTTGAGGGACTATTTTCACGGATCTATATCTTTTTATTTGAAACAACAGGAAACTTAAAAAAAATTTAAGAAAAAACCTAACTTTTTGTGACAAAAACATTTCATCACAATGACATTAAAATGAAACTTATAAACCTCGCGTGTGTATATGCACACAGAAAAAAATGTGTACTTAAAAGTAGAACAATTTGTGCCTAGATTGTCTACAGGTACAAATTGTGTAAAAATTTAGCACAATTTGTGCTATAAAATAGTACAATTGAGCTAGAGATGACTGAATTTGACTAAAATTAAGTACAATTGTACCTAATTTTCACCCAATTTGTACTTGTAGACAATCTAGGCACAAATTGTTCTACTTTTAAGTACACCATTTTTTTCTGTGCACATAGTAACAAAATGACATGCTTTATTGCCGGTTAAAGATATTTAAGCATTTTTCAGAAGGAAACAAATTTTTACAACAACAGTTTTATAAATTTTGTAGATTGCTTCCTTTCTGCAAAAGCTGTCGAAATGAAATATTCGGTTAGTTAATGGTTAGACAAAAGATTAATGTCGATGTAACCAAATTACCATATTCAAAGCAGTGAAGTTGGGTTAAAATTGAATTTCCTGGTTCATTTAATAAATATTTTAATGGAAAACCAAAATAGGTTACATTAGCAGTCTTCTTGTTCACATTATAATTAAATGGTGGGTGGTATCTATTTTATTGTTAGATAAAGCGTAATAATGTAAATAAAATTTTCACAATCAACTATAATTTAGTTCAAATTTCGATAGAAATTATCTCGTCAAATAAATTATTATTCATACATGCTATCAGTCATATTATCAAATTTTATTAAACTCTTTGGGGGATCTGTACATATAGTACTAAAATAGTTAACTTATGATCTCCAATCGATTATAAAATGTATATTAGCATGATTACGGAAGAGGTTAAAGTACCTCGTGTGTACTAAAGAAGATATGACATTTCCTATTACTTTCTTAGTAATCTACATGTTATAAGTTGTTTGCATGAAATAAATGAAAAGTTACCATAATCTAATTGTATGTAAATCAGTTCAGTAATTTATTAGTAAAAATTGGTTTTTTAAAAAAACCATATTTAAATTCGAAAAAAAAAGATTAATTGTTTCGATCGATTTTTCTACTACGCAGTCGTTTTCCTTACTTTCTTATATCACAGATAGATAAGGATATCACAAAAATTCAGTTATAAAAATAAAATATATAAAAATATAACGTATCAAAAATTTGGCACATTGAAAAACTTTCCTACACTTACAATATCGAGTAAGTGTAACAACGCTTTTCAGCACAATTATCATCACAAAAAACGCATGAATATTTAGTATTATTAGTTATTAGCCTACCTGTATTGCACAGTTTTCCATTAGTTCTTAAATCGAATGAGTGATTTTTGGTAATTTGTTCACTATTGAGATTCTTGTGGCATTTCAATGGTTCTGCACTAGGATCACTTTGCAACTCTTCTGGAGTATCAACTAACCTAATTAAAAATAATGCTAGGGAACCCACTATTGGAGGTATGCCAGCATATATGAAAGCCTTCTCATACGATGCTGTTTGATCGTACAGCATACCAGCTAAGAACGGCCCTAACGTTAATGGAAGCGAACAGAGTCCCAATAGGAACCCTATAGCTTGCGTTGCACCATTCTGGCCGCACAATTCAAATGCGATAGGCCCCAATAAAGAAATGAAACAGCCATCAAAAACTCCTATACATAACGATATAACAATTAAGCCAGGATAAGATGCTTGACTAGCTGGTATTAGCATCGTCAAAACTCCCATACTAAAAAACGAAATTTGCTGTAGAAATATTCGATTAACTCGGGGTAAATCAGCAATGTAACCAAATAAGAGCCGCCCCAAAAGAGACGTTATGCCAATACAAGTAACAGGTAACTTTCCATCGGCTTCCTCAGAAAATGTTACTTCAACAAATTTAGGCATGTGAACGTAAGGCACAAAATATCCAAACAGGGATAAAGGTACTAACAACGCCCATATGACGTACTTCTTATTTTTCCATATCGAAATATTAAATGTTCCATTGCACGAAACGTCTTTCTTCGAATTCGATTTGACATGTAACGGTTTAAACACTAATGCACAGCCTACGATTCCTGCCGCCATAACCGACAATATTCTAAAGGTCCAAGCTATCTTGGCAGTTCTAAGTAACCAGTCCAATAAATATGACATCACTACTGTAAATGTAGAACTCCCAGCGGCAACAATTCCATTTACAATCCCAAGATTTTTTTTAAAGTAATGACCCAAAATAGCTAACGATGGTGTATATGCCAAAGCGCCTCCTAAACCAAACATAATCCCAAACGTAAAATATAAGGCCTCTACATTGTAATCACAAAATGATGAGAGCAACATTCCCCCCGAAGCTATCGCTCCACCCAGAATAGTGGTAGCCCTAAGTCCAATGGTATCTGTCAGAACGCCCGACACTGGAGACATTACGAAGACGGTGCCCATGGATAACGATTCCACCAAAGCTGCAACAAAAGTAAATTTTTAAAACACGTTTTACATTAATTCAAATGTGATAAATTTAAACCTACGGAGACGTTTTGAAGGTTATCATTTGAGAGGAGATTGTGTTTTTCAATTTAGTATAGTAATATGCAATTTTGGGTATATTATTAGCAAATACGTAAATATTTTAACATTTCACAAACTTTAATTGAATTAAATTTTATCAATTTGTAAATATTGCATATTATATTTTATAAATAAAATCTTCTTTAATAATTATTTATTAATGATGTTAGTACTATTTCTTTATTTTTTAACACATACTTTTGCAGATATCAGACATTTGTAACTTATAAATATTAGTATAGTAGGAACATAATTTTAAAACAATATAATCAGAAAAAATTCACTATAGAAATATCTTTATGTAAAATGAGTCACAATTTTTTCCTATTGTACGACCGTTGCGAAAAGTAGACCTATCTGAATGAAGTTAATTTTGCACTTGTTACGTATACATTGAAGCATTTTTTTTAAATAAAATATTATAAAAAAGTAATTTAGAAACAACTAATATAAGTTTTGATTACGAGAAATTCACTCGATTTGTATTACCTTTTTGAACACGTTAAAATCCTGATTTTTTTTCTAGTTCAAATTTTGAAACCTCATTTTAAAAGTTGTTTTTACAGAATTCCTACGGTTGTAGTACTCGCCTTTCAGCTCGCAGTACAAATTGAATTATTGTTTATTCAGTAAGAGCGATTTTCATAGCTTGATATTATTTAACCTCTGTACTATCAATAACATTTGATTGCGTTCTATATTATAATACGAGTATTATAATCAATTTTTTATAATAAACGGTGTGAAAGATTTCTTTTTACATTCTGTGGTAATGAAGTGTCGGATGAAGAAATTATGTGGTTTGACTCCAACCAACATAGCGACTGAAATTAGATACAAACAGGAAATTTACAAAACAACACTTCAAACTGTTTTGCTAGACTTTATAATTAAATTCGCAAAATTTGTTAAGTTAATTATTAGTTTATAAAGGAAAATGGATATTAAACCATAGCTCAGAAATTCTAGAGTTTCCATTCGGTCAATACTTACTCAGCGCTATTTAAAAGAGTGTTTTGTTTAAATTCGAACTTCTACAAACATACTGGAAAAGTTTACATGAAAAAAATCGCTTTTTCAAAAATTGCACCAATGACATTCAAGTATGACATTCAGACAACCAATCGGCGTCCGATTGCGCGAAAATTATTTCATGGTGTGCGATTTTCAGGAAATTGCACATGTGCATTTAGCAGAACTTTTTGTAAAAATGTAGAACATTTAAAATATTTTTTTTTAAGAATTAGAATATTTATAAAAATAAAATAAGATAATTATTATTGTTCTAATTTCAAAATTCAAAACTACAATACATAAAATGGAAATAATAATACACATAATATGATTAAATTACATCGTGTAAATATTTGTTCAGGCGATTTTCTCGTCGAACCTACCACGTGTAGATTATAATATAGAAACAATTGTTTATATGAGAAAATTGAAAAATG
Source organism: Rhagonycha fulva (assembly GCA_905340355.1). Taxonomy (NCBI): domain Eukaryota; kingdom Metazoa; phylum Arthropoda; class Insecta; order Coleoptera; family Cantharidae; genus Rhagonycha; species Rhagonycha fulva. Next base: position 38,481,633 of record HG996556.1, read on the forward strand.
TATTTAAAAATAGCAATTTTAAAAATTGGGTTTGTAACAAATTTATCTAATTTATTAAAAATTGACTATACTCGTATAATACAGTGAAACTTCGATATTTCAAACCAATGCTAGTCTGAACTCCCAGTAATACTAACTGCATTAAATTACAAAATTTTATAACGTTAACCCATGCAGCAGACAATTTTGAGCTATATAAAGGGTTAATATTCCAAATAGTTGGAATATTACCAAATTCTAGCTAATTTTCCATGACCTATTGTAATATTTGCCAAATATTAGAATGCAATATATTGTAAGTAATCCTAATAATGATTATCTATATTGGAACAATATTATAAAATAACTTTTTCGATAGGTATTGACAAAAAATCAAAGTAAAAAAATTTTCAATTAAGTAAGTTTTAACATTTCAAATTACTATTTATATGGGTATTATTTAATCAACTTTAGAATTTTTTATTTTTTAATAATAGTATTTTTCAATAATCCCAATCCATATTGAGAGGCAAGATTAAATATCTGCATTAAACCATTTTATAAAAGAGTATACAATTATTTTCTCAATAACAAATAATATTCGAGAAAATTTGATTTTATTGAGTAACCTGTATAACTTCTCGATGACTTTATCAAATATTTCCTGCTAAACTAATCTCGAGATAATATACCGGATGTACTAGTATGGGTATACGTTACTGTGTTATCTTTAAAATAAAATTTTATTTTATATGTCTATAAATTAAAGTTATTTGCTGAGAGAGTGCTTTACATCATTTGAATGTATATAGCTATAGAATAGATCTTAATATTTCCAAAACTAAGTGATAAATTCTTGCAAGGACAGATCAGGAAATTACTGGCAGTTTAGTATATTAAAATAGAGGACTTTCAAAATAAGTATAGCTGATTTTGTATATTATATCTGGGTAGAATATTTTGTAAAAATAAAAACATGAATGATAATGAAATTTTTATCAGTTTACGAATGGTACCAGGTTTTTCGTAAAAATTTTTGGGATTCTTGCCAAAATGATCATTAAAGGTTGTGCATATTTTTACCTCTTTAGTCATAAGATAATTTTGTTCGCCCAACTGGCACTTTCAGTTTGAGAAAAAAATAAAGTGCGAAATTATTTTTTAATGCAGTATTCTGGTCTAGAATTTAAAAAAAAATCGATTTTTTTTTCTTGAATATTTTCAAAGTTTAGACCTTGAAAAATATGCTCGTAAAAGGATTTTTAGAAATTGAAATTATTTTCGGAATTACAGCTGTTTAAAAAAATGTAAGTATAATACACCATTAAATGACTCCAAACTTTTTCAAAACTCATTTTTCTCAAAACTACGTTTTTCAAATCGGTTGACATGATTTCTCAAGTTCTAATAGACCGATTGCTTTGAAATTTTGTACAAAGCTTCTTAGTATATATTCAAAATTCGTTTCCGAGGGCTTTTTTGAAAATTTGGTTTTCTACTATTTTTAAAAAATTCTCAAATATGAAAAAACCAAGATAAAAACAAATTTTATTTTTACATACACGCTATTTCAACAAAAAAAAATTTTTTTTAATCGCTCTCGTCAAACGAAAATGACATCCTTACCCTGTAAGAATTCACTAAAAAAATTTATTTTAGATCACCGAAGGGGTCGAAATCATGTCAACCAGGGTGCAGCGTTTTTTTTTGAGTCCCTACTTTGCCGGCCTGTACTTTTTTTAATTTTGATTTTTCAAAATTATGATGATTCTTGTTTTTTAAACTTTTTTGTACTTTTCAAATGTTAATAAAAAACTGATAAAAAAACGATCCTAAAAATGTTTAACGTTTTTTATTTATTACGCATATAAAAACACCTAAAATTTGACCGTCTTGACCAGAATACCCCCTTAAAGCGTTTTCAGTTATTTTGTATAATTTTCATAATTGCAATGAGCAACGATAATTTTTTGATTAATAGTAAATTTTAAATTACCTAAATGTTTTATGAATAATTAAAATTTTTTTAAAATTTATATTCGCCGTGTTATAGAAATAGAAAAGTAAAGCGTAAATTCGAAGCGAATTTCAACTATGCCCGAAACATGAAATCAGAAAAGTTCTCAAGAAAGCAAGGATTGAGGCAACAAGACGTAATGAGCCCAATGTTGTTTATAATATTATTTATAGACGAAATAATTTAAGAATGTCGCCCAAAATATGAAAAAACAAACGGCAGGATATAAGAATCCACAGAGTAGATTTTATATATTAAGACATTATGACATGGTCATAATGGCGAAGAGCGCGGCGGGTCTGCAGGATAATTTGAATTTATGGAACGAAACACTCCAGAGACACGGAATGAAGATAAACCCAAAGAAAACAAAAGTAATGACAACATCAGACAAGCCGGAGAGTGTGGATATTACAATCCAGGAAGATAAAGTCAAGTTGGTGGAGAACTCCACAGTAATGGGAAAGACAAATATATCGAAGAAAGATGTGACATAGCCGTAAGAGTGCACTATTCAATTAACTAAAGCTTTTCAAGACGAAAAGAAAAGAAAACTGAAAAAGAAACAAAATTCGCGGTTGTAAAGACCAATTCTAACATGTGGTGGTGAGACAGGGGTGCTGAACCTTGCAGTGAAAAGTAAAGTCCAGGCTATAGAGATGAGAGAAGTAGTAAGAGTAACAAGAATGAACAGCCAAAGAAATGTAGATATAAGAGAAGCACTAAGAAGAATTAGTACTGGATTACGTTGAACAGAAGCAACTAGGATAGTGGGGCCATATACAGCTAATGAATGAAGACCGGCTGGTGAGAAAGATTTAGGAAGCCACAGTTAAGAGTAGAAGAGTCTAGCAACAATACCAAATTTAGAAATTTAACGAAAAATATAAATAAAATCTTCTAAACGCAAACTTATGAAAAGTGAACGTAATTTTTTATGATAAGATAAATCAAATGTAAAAATAATAGAAACAACTAAGGGCTAACTTAAAGCAACAGATCAAGTATCCCTGAGGAGTAAGTGTTCGATAACTTCAATGTAAAACACAATCAACGGGGTCTAAATGTCAAATATCAACAATCAGGTAACCAAGTAAAGCAACAAAATATTCAAAAAATAGCTGCAATATTATTATTATTATTATCAATTAGCGAGAAGCGGCTAAGCGGATTAACTCGCACATAACAGTACAATTATTTTACATTACAAAACAAAGCAAGCAACAAACATACGTTGCATTGAAGAAACAAAATATTTAGTATAAAATTATAATTTCAAAAATTTCAAAAAAGAAAAAAATAATTTTTAAAATTTAAAAAAAAATAATAAAACAACCAAAGCATCCAAATCCTCCCAATCGCAAATCAGACTTCATATAGGAAAGGAATGATAAAGAAAAACCAGAGATAAAATACACAACCAACATAAATATAATACATTTTTAAACAATTTTTTCAATTTCACTTTTGAGAAAATTCCTTCCCGTCTGCGTATGTGAAATATTTCTTTTAATTGTTGATATTCGATCTGAAAATGTAATCACAACTATGAATAACATAAATTTTTAGGTGTCAACGTTTTATTTGAAAGCAAACGGATAAAAACTAATTACTAATTTACTATTATAATGTAAATTAACATAATTAGTATCTACAAAATATTTTAACTTCAATTAAAAATAATTTAAAAATTAAACAAACCAATTACTATAATTCGAACAATCAACCTATTCTAAAGAAATAAATAAGTAATTAGGAAAATATCCAAAAATTTTATGATGATGCAATCTACAAAATTGTTGGCTACAATGAAAAAAATTTCTTTCCAATAATGATGCAATTTTATTCTCTTTTTCAAAAAGCAGACATAAATTATTATTATTGCTGTATTATCTAAGTTTTTCCACAAATGTTGAGAATTTATGTATGTGACACTTGAATTTCACATTGTATAAATGTATAAATCGATACAAAATAATGCAAATACATCTGTATGTACTAGTACGTGCGAATATGTATAAATCAGAACAAAAAACCTAAATTTACTTTTCATTGTCATTTAAATTCCATTCGTTCCGTACATTTTTACGAGTTGCATTATTTTACTCTAATTTCCTGCTTTAGTGTAAATTAATTACTTTTACAAACAAATTTTTGTATAGCATAATAGCGAAAATTCGAATCTTGGGATGTCATTTGCAAATCAATTTTTGGATCTTTTATGTATGTATATTTCGGATGCTTTAATACATTAAGCTGTTAAGCTGTGCATCTGTTCCCATTCGCCAAGTATCTCTGTCACAGACTTGGTTATAGTTCAATAAGCTTTTTTGTTGTTTTACAGATGATGGGGAGCTAGCCCAACACCCCGATTCCCAAACTGGAATGTTGAGAAACCAATGTTTAGATTTCTCTGCCAAGGAATTTAGATGCCCTTGTACGGGACGCTCACACAATAATTTTCTGAATTACTTTAGAGTGATGGATTGATTACTTGATTTATATTTTTTGAACCGATATAAAGATGAGGAGGTTAACTTCATGATCATATCGTCCGCCAGAAATTATACTGTTCCGTGATGTCCATAGGAAATCCAGTGAACGATATTTATGATCATGGAATTAAACATGAAAGGAGAAACTGATACCTCTCATTTAATTTCGCATCTTTTGCGATGAATCTTGTGTTGGACTGTTAGATACTTAGATTACATAACCAAATTTAAGAATTTGGATTTTTTAAATTTTGATTTTGTATTATGAGTAAAGTAAAAGTAGTGGAAGAGAAGTTCTGGTGTTTGATTTTAGCCTATAGGTAATTGGAATAAAGAGAAAATTGAATCATTTTTGAAATGAGCAAAATTAGAATTGCAAAGTAAAATTATTATTGATGGAAAGGTACAAGGTCGTGCGATAACGGCAACGGAAAGGATGAGTTTCCGATTGAGCGAGCCGGGCTATGATAGTGAATAATCCGGCCAATTTTAGTTTTAATTTTTGGAAAATTTTGAATTTGAATTTAAAAATAATTTTGGCAAGTTTGAAAGCTGGATCCTTCTACTAAAAATATTCAAGATAAATTATTATGATGAGATATGAATGAAATAGCTAAACAATTTGCGCTCTTCGAGTATATTATGAATCAGATAATAAAAATCAAATTAAAAACTGTAGTAAAATATTAAAACTAAATTCTGTATTACAGAACTTCCACAGAAAATTTAATTATTTGTTTATTAAAGTACCTACTATTATTGATTACAATGTGTGGATGTAATGAGAAAATTGCATCTTATCTTTGTTTATAAAGTAGAACTTATTATTATCATTAATCATTTTTCTGATGACAAGACTTTATTTTACCTATATGCCACCAGGGCCGTCCTAAGGCATTTAAGCGCTTTGAGATAACATCTTCCGGCGCTCTTTCATAAAATGTGAAAAATTTAAATTATGTTAAATTTAAAAAAGTTTTCTTAGAAGAATAACTAAATCGTGAGCTACGATGCTAGGGAATCTTACGACTGCTTGAAGCCCTATTAGCTCAAGGGAGAGGGTGGATTTTTCCATGTATATTCTTGTATCGTATATCCCAATCCCAATCAATCCCCCGTATAATACTCAATCAAAGATTTGCTCTGATGCATTCCGTTTTTGAATACATTAATCTAATAGTAAATTTACAAGGTTACACAACGCAATAACTGCTAGGTTATTTAATTCTTAATTATTTACTTATTGTTGATTAATTTTCCAATGAATGAAAAATGTAGGTAAGTATTTATAGTAGCTAAACGTAGCTAAAAAGTCAATGACAGTAAAATACTATTACACACCAAAATACAACTCGTCTCTTTTGGATGATGATATAATAACGATATAAGCGCGCACGTGTTACTCTTATTTAAATAGCCGACTTTCGCATCTTACCTGCTTTACGAGAAGCTTCTGTATCATTCATCGCTTCCAAATGTCGAGACAATTCTTTATGAAAAATACCACTAGAATTTATAACACCGAACAAAATTCCATTACAAAAAAATGAACACACTAGAACTATCCATGCTTTTATACCACCGTCCGGTGGTACAAAATTATCCTCATTTTCGGACGAAATTTTCATTTTATTGGTAGATCCATTTTGTAAACTTTTTATTTCTACATTATGAGATTTTACAAAATTATCCGCGTCTTCCATTATTAATTTTTCAAAAAAGCGATATCGAAATTTTTGCCGGTATCGTTTTAAGTGCGATGTTACATACCACTACCGACGATAACTACTAATGTAACGAAAAGGAAGACATGAATAGAAATATAATTCCGAATAGCCGATAGTTAACGGCGTGGGCCGAAAACAATGTTATCATAATTACGAGCCATTTAAAAATTCACTCAAATACTTCAATCTGTCATTTAATTCAATTTTTAACTTTTCTATATAAAATTTTCCACTTCAACTTGACCTACTATCTTACAAACGAAAAATCGATTTCATAGTATGGAATTTGCACTTGCCGCGGCCACGGATGTGGATATTATTTTTACCTAGCGAAAGTAACAGATAACGATTATTACGTCATATTCATCATAATGTCATTTTCCGATTTCGTAATTCCTATTGTTAGATAACAAAAAGGTTAATTTTGTTTAAAATTATTTGGGTTTCATAAAAACGCATTTTTTGCTTCACGCAACTACTGAAGATATCTTCAGTTTGTCCTGTAATCTTCCTTGCGGTGCTGAAAATCAGAAAGCTCTGAAAACTTCAGCTCTATAGCTTCAGTACAATATAATTAATGTATTAAATTTATTTTAATTAATTTAAATTATATTTAATTAATTTAAATTTATGAGGAAAGGCTCGCCACTGTGCGTTGGCAGGGAACGCTGAACGAGTTTATTATGACCCGGTCATTTCTACAGCTGATAATGAAGGTTACGGCGGCAGGGCCGTCGCGACATATTGGGAAAAACACACGGGAGGCGATAATTAGAAGCGGTGAAAATCAGTTTAAGGGGTAGCGGTAAGTGAGGGAAAACCTGCACGAGAAAGCAAAATGCGGTAAGGGGTGAAATGTAGACAAGAAAAAAAGTAAATAAGGGGTAAAAAATGATAAATCACTATACGTCAAAGAAAAAGTGATAAAAATTGTAGGTATTAACAAAATAGAAAAAACTACAATATTTTAGAATAAGGTTAAAGAAAGGTCTTCCGCGTTACGCCAAGAAAAAAATAATTAAAACTTTAAGAAATTGTATTAGCAAATCGAAAAAATGGACTACAGAAGCGGTCAAATTAAACTCTTTTGTAATAGGGTTAAAAAAAGATCATGCGTGTTACACCAAGGGAAAAGTAATTAAAAATTCAGGAAATTGTATTTAAAAAATCTAAAAAAATTACTACAGGAGCAGCCAAATTAATTTTTTTACACGGGCAGAAGTACTCCTAGCGACGGTCCTGTTAGGCGACATGAGTAATATTCATGCGCCAAATATGTCTAGAAGAGCATCACTTACGCTAAAATTCAGGTAGGTGAACATATTATTTGCAATTTGGGTAGGGTCTCGAATTTATTTAATGGTTATTTAATTCTAGGAACTATTCAAATTCAAGATTTGATTCATAATAGTTTTGATTTGTGTTGCGGCAAAATTGTTTGCATTCAGTAAATATAATATTTTTATAACCTGCCATTAAATTTTTTTTGTTAGTCTGTATGAACCTAATTTTATGACCTTATTTATAATTTGGTTATGTTTATAACATCAAAAATTGCACCTAATAGAAAGAAAACATTCAAGATATCCATTGTAACAAATGGATCGTTTTACGCTTGCACAACGCTGGAAAATTTTGAAAAATTATTTCCAAAGTGTTTAATTTTTGACTTTTTTATGAGAAAATGTTAAGACACACAATTGACGCAGTTAATGAAAACATCTATTCGTGAATTAGAGCCACAAGCAATCAACAATATACTATAAAATTTAGTTGATAGGATAGGCTAATTCCAACTCGGCCGCGCAAGCCATTTGAATAAAATTGCTTTCCATAAATAATCGGAAGGTGTACTCTCTTCAATAAATTAAAAATCATTGAAAAATATTGAATAGTTGAAACATAAACTACCCTCTGAGGTGCAATCCCTAATAATAAGACGAATGAGCAAAACAGAGATCAAAGTCTGTCGCAATTTGGAGAGAGCCTCTTCAGTTTGTGTAGTCACGGTATTAATAAGCTAGTCTTCGGTTCATTGCGGATGAGGAGCTGTGGATTTGAAATAAAAAGGTAGCTTGGAGGAACTAAAAAAAACGCAAGTGATTGTAAAGTGCTTTAATTGACAACAAAATTTGATAGACGCTATCATAGTTCCAATAATTGCAATTTATATAGTTGTGCAAAAAAATTCACACAAAATAATGAATATATTAATAAATCAAAAAGTGTACCTACCTCAAATCAACAAGGCCCTACACACGTTAATCTCTCTGGTTACCCAAAAATGAAAACAAAGCTCAGAATGAAAAAAAAATTACTTACGCGGAGTTCTCATAAGTGTACAATATGTAAACGGTGACATAAGCTTATTCCTTCCAATCTTTTTCCAACGTGTGGCTTCAAAAGTTGAAACTGGAACTCTTGTAGCAAATTGACAAATGTATTGTCATCCAATCCAGAAGCTGAAGAGAAAATCGAAAGTTTTTTTATATGGCAATTGATCGATTAGAATTTGGTGGAGGACTGGCAGCAGTACAACCAAGAATTCTTGGTGAGAAATTTTGTGATTAATTTTTCAACGCACCGCACCGTAAATAAATTTTTCAGATTTATTTTTATCCATTTTTTGATGATGATGATGATAAAATTGATTCACACAGCGAGATGGAAAACGACACTATTTTGTTGCTTTTGAATATTTAAATTAAAAGTTTTTTTTGTGATATTTGTACACAATTACACAAGTTAAACCTTATGTTGTGGTTACTCAAATTAATTGTATGAGAGTGACGAGATTTTCACGATTAATTCGTGATATTAGAAATCAATTATAATTTATTATTACAAAAATGTGTTGGTCTTTATTGTGACAAGTTCTCGACGGAAGTTTTTATTAACATTGAACCCACAACTCCTGAAAAAATTCTTCAGGGTTTACATGCAGATATAAAAAAATAGCTGGAGCAAATAGGGGTGATTTTCACACCGAGATCATTGCAGTATGTTAAATTTTTCTGTGAAATGCACTTATATTTACCAAGCCAGCTCGTACCTTTGGTGAGCTTTGAGAAATCTTCTTGAGGGTACGTGGTTCTGTTTGCTTATCTTATGGACAACGAAAATTCATTCAAATACCAATAAAGTCAAATAAATTTAAATTGAATATTGACAAAACTTAATCAAATAAAATTTTGTATTTATTAACAAAATTATGAATACCAAAAAGTTATTGCTAGTCATCAAAAGCGTTTCTTTTGTTTTACTAATCAAAATGTGCGCTATTTGACACGCTTTTGCTACTAACAGAATGTATAAATTGTGTGATTCAAATAAATTTTAATAAAAAAATTTTAAAAAACCCAAAAAATTTCAATGTGCTACACTACTATGTTATGCGCCTAAATGTCAAAAAAACTAATCTCAGAATCTCACCCAGTTGACAGTTGTCGATTCTGCCACTTGTTACGTGTTGTTTACTGTTTTTCGGACTTCCGTTGTTTGCTGTTAAACTAAACCAATTCAAATTGCTGATTGTTCTTGATCGCTCGATAAAATCTGCTACTGATGCATTTGTTGATTCCCAGATTAAAAGTAAGTAATTCCTCAATCTTGTTACGTTAAATTCGTGCTATTTTAACCATAAAAAATGTTGATTTGATTTTTGTTTGTTTTAGATAAACATCTCTTGAACATAAACAAATCTTTATTGGTTTTTTATGATTCTGAGCGACTTCAATTTTCCAGCAAACAAAACCTTCCCTTTCGAAGCTTCGTTTCATGACAATACTATATATCAGCGGTGGCGAACCTTTTTATGTACGAGTGCCAAAAATTTACAAACAGTATTAATCGAGTTACTCCCGTGCCGAACACATTTTATATTAGGGAAAGAATTTAAAAAATTTTTTTTTTCAGAATTGTATTTTTGAAAAATGAAACAAAAAAAAATGTAAATACAATTTTCAAAAAAACTGTATTTACTCTTTACCTCCAGACCCGTAACAAGTGCTTATGGTAAGCGATGTAATTTGAATAACATTACTCTCCCTCTCCGTTCAAAATAAAAATTTTAAATATTATTTATTTATACAATATCAAAAGTATGGTTAAACCAAAACAAATCTATTCTAAAATGTGAATAAATTGATGTAAAACCGGGGGTCTGGGGGGTATGGAATACCCCCCAGCACAAGGAACCAACAAGGAAACTTTTCAAAATTGATATAGAAGCCAATTTAATTCTTTAGTAAATATCTCTTCCTTATTTATAGCTGTAAAACCCCCCGGTTTTACGCCAGTCGTTTTAACGCTTTGAGGTGTTATCTTTACTGCGTTATTAGTTTATATTATTTTTAATCTGAATTTGTTATTTTTGTACTTGTGCTTTTAGTTTTGTTATTTCAGGAATATTATCTTTTTTGAAATGCTATTTATTGTAATGTGATAATTTTAGCTTGTTACTTTACTTTACTGCTATTTCGTGTGCACCTTTAATTGGTCTGTTGACTGTTGGTGCACCAAATTTATAAATAAATAAATAAATTATAGGAGGTCTTTGCTAGATCTTCTAAAATGTGAAGAAACGGGCGTTAAACCGTGGGGTCTAGGGGGGTATTCCCCTCATGGAATTAAAGATATGAATTTTCTAAATTGTCGAAGACGATAAAAATGATGATAATTCTTGAGAAAACATTTTTTTACTTACGGCTGGGGGGTATTCCATTTTTTTAATTGCTTTTTGTACCGTTTTGTATCATTCTGGCCAGTAAAGATTTTTTTTATTAGAGTACTGGTTATCACCTTACTTTCCAACAAAGAAAGCAAAAAAGCTTACATTAGCGTCCTTTAGAATTAAAAAATTTAATAAAAGAAGTTTACTTTTTTAACGTTCAAGCCGCTAACGTCAAACTTTCTCGCTCCCTTATTGGAGAATTAGCGAGAAATCTTGACGGTAGCGCCTTTTAGCGTTAAAAAAGTGAACTTTTTTTAAGTGATCATTTGTCATGAACTTTTATTGTGGGGGGACGGAAACTTTCTCACTCTCTATTGATTTTGCTTAGCCGTTTTTACACAGCTGAATGTATTCGACTATTGATATTTTTTCACGTTACTTAATTTGTAGCGCGTATAAAATGATATTATTTGTAAATCGTTAACGTGCCATTAAAATTTTCGTACGTGCCACCTCTGGCACGCGTGCCATAGGTTCGCCAGCGCTGCTATATATAATCGGTTTTAAATGTCTTGCGACGTTGTTCGATACCAAAGTAAACCTTGCAAATTGGCTTTTAGTTTGTTAGCATTTTACATTTTTTAACCTACGACCGACGAGGATCCAGCCCGACGGTAAAACTCCCAACATGGAGGACCAACGAGACGGCCAGGATAAGTTGTTACTTACCCGGATTCAAACCGGGTATTGAGCGTTTGGTGTAGTCAACTTGCTTGACTATTGTTCTCCGACCGTCTTATGTTAAATAATTTTTAAATTAATTTATATCGAATTAAATCTATTTTAATCATTTTTCATTACATGATAAATGTAGTTTCTTTAATTAACTCTTTTTTTGGATAATAATAATGTTTTTGTGGTTGGTATCTAAAGTTCGCCTGCCAACACAAGTATGGCTCAGGCAAAAAATAAAGCTGTAATTGATCTCTCCCATTTACTCTCTCTATATAAGCTGGTATACATGCACGCGTTAGCTCGAGCAGAACTCAGATGGGGCTTGTTAGGTTGTTAGTCATCTCAGGCATACACCCAGGTAAGCCAAGGAAAGTCGATCTTAGCTCGTACCAAAGATGCTATGAGCTTTAAAGATGGATAACGCTATACAAATCTATATGTATGTTTTTTCTATACCCATTTTCAGATGGCGCTACTGATTTGGATTACTATTTTTTAAAATTAACAAATAAACTCATGATATTTAAAAAATAGTAACCCTAAATCAGTAGCGCTATCTGAAAATGGGTAGAAAAAGCATACATATAAATTTGTATAGCGTTATCCATCTTTAAAGCTTACAGCATCTTTGCTCGTACTAAGGGCAGTTTGACCTTGGTTTGACCAATCTAAGTAGGTTAGAAACACTGATTTCACTTCAAACTAACTAAATCCATGTATAGGGGAATGACTTGCAGGTTGCCACCCCTTAGCTTTTTTTATCATAACTCATCTTAAAATTAATATATTGTAAATAAAAAAAATACTTTGGAAAGAGAAACTATAATGCCACAATCCTGAAGTAGAAATCATTTAAAATTTCAAAAAATAAAAGTTCTACATGCAATTTTCTAAAGTACCTAAAATCGACACCTTGAAATTTAGGTTTGCAGGTTGCCACCCCCTGTAAAATTGCTGAAAATGTAGAAAAACTGAAAGAAAAACATCTGATTGTAAAAATATATTGCATTTTCTTTGTTCTTAGTCATATTTAAAAACATAATTATAAAAAAATTTGTGTAAATTGGCATGAAATTGCCCGACGAGCAATGCATCATAATTCTTAATACCGCGGTCGCTTTTTCTAGATCTACGCGCTGCCATACTACAAATATTTTAAAATTGTAAGAAAAACAGTTTACTTTTGACTTAATAACAATTATAATCATCAAAAAATCATGAAAGCTGGCATACAAGTTGAAATAAGCGAAAAAAAAGGGGTGGCAACTTACAAGTCTTAAAGCATGGCAACCTGCATTCTGAAGCTATTTTACAATAATTCGTACAAAAAATTTCCAATTTGTTTTATTTTTGAAATTCTTTTGGAATGAATTAAATTGAATATAATACAACACAGTAAAAATATTTACTTTGAATTTTATATAAAAATGTTCAATTTATAATCACAAAACAAAAACACAATTTTAATTATTCACTTTTAAATTTACGCTTTTTCACACTTTCTTCAGTAGACACTGTAATATTGGATATTTTTGGACCAAAAGTAGTTTAAAATTGACCACACCTCCTTTGTTGACGATTTCAGTCGAAATTTTTTGTGTGGCTCGCTTAGATGCCGAAATTCAAAGACCCTGGCAACCTGCAAGCACTGGCAACTTGCAAACCTCTCCCCTACCCCTTCAGTAGTAATTTTAAAAGCAATCTTGGCTTACTTAGATCGATATAACGCTCATCTCGAGATAACGCATGCATTTATAATTACTTTGTAAATATTACGACAATTTTAAGGTAAATCTCAAGTCTGTAAATTGACTCTAATTTTTTACGACTTGATTATTATTTATAGGCCAAAACAAAATATTAATTATTTAATGCTAACATATCAATAATAATATGAAACCTAAAATCTGACCTGCATCGGTATTATTCCAATTTGCGTCATTTTAGATAAAATAAATTGAATGGTTGTGGATCGTATGAACAAAATTTAACAACTGCATTTATCATTTGGCTGCTGGTCTTTCTTCTACTCTTTGTAAACAAGTATACTTACATCTTCTACTGCATTCATTACATAATAAAATTACAATTTCATTTTTAACTGTAATCGAAGTACATATTATTAGCTTTATCTGTAATTCATAAACCATAAATAGCCCATATAAATAGCAAAATTGGCAACAAATTTGCACATAAAATTCAGGGGGTCCAAAAATGTTCATCAAATTATTTTTATAAGTCGACGAGGCATGACGACGATCAACTGCAAATGCAGGGAACCAAGTTCAACTCTCATGAAAAGTGAAACTTTCTCATGATTGTCTTCGTGCTTAGAAGGACATGTATGTAAATTAGTCGGTCCTCCTAGGTTGATGAATTGCCACCATTGGCAAAAAAATCGGGGCTGCAGAATATGCTCACAGAAGCTCAGCGCCAAGTGAATTTGACGTGGCTGGAAATAAAAGAAGGAGATTTTCCAAACTCACAATAATTATATTAAATACCAAAAACACAGTACCTATGTGTTAAATGACAAATTAAATCTTCAAATTAGTTACATTATCTATCTACAAATCATTTTATTCTAATTTATATCATTTTTTGAAATCAATTTTTCTATATTGAATTAAATTACTTGACTTTGCTTCGCAAAATAAAGTTATTATTAATAAATAATATTAATCGGTATTAATCAAGTAGAAATTAATTTATATTTTAATCAAAATCATCTTCAATTAAATAAAATTTCAAATTATCAACATTCTATTTAATTACTACTCTTCCATCTACTTAATTATTAAGTTTTATTTTCAAATTTAAAAAATTTCAAAACTCACATAGCAAACCTGCATTATTTCCTACTCTCCCACAAGATTTTTGTTGTAATTGTCGGTTATTTTACGTTATTTAGATCGAATATTTTTCTTACTCATTTGGGTGGCAGATAAGATAGTCCAACCCTATAACTTCTCCAAACTTCCAAGGACATAATTTGATTCCCAAAATTTTTCTTTCGGCATCCTGTTTAATTCTTTTTATTTTTAAGCACCTCTGTTCCACTGAAATTTTGATTCAAACTTTCTTAATTTTTGCTACCAACGAATCATAAAGCACTTAAGTGGCACTTTAAACCTTTGGAAGCAAAAGATAGAATTAAAATGAAAAGAATCAAAATGTTTCCATGAAGATTGGAAAACTTCATATTAAATTTAAAAGCTGATAAGTATATTGCAATAAATATTATTGTGAAATTTGACTTTTAGTAATTAAATGTTGCGTCTTTATATCACAATAATTTTTAATAACTTCGAAATTTAAAATTTGATTTAAAAGTTAATAGCTACTGTGTTGGTTTTCTAATTTATTATAATTTTAATCGCAGGTGAATATAATATATAACAAAGTGCTCTAAATATTCAATACAGCTGTAAATTTATTAGGGATCTTTTCTACAACGTTAGATAGCAAAATTATGTGTTCTCTTCTTTATTGTTGTCATTATATTGAATAGTTCGATTTAGTTTTCGTAAATAAGATATTTTATTTTTATACTTCATTATGATACTGTGAATCATATTCTATCTAATAAATGCTAATAATTATAACATCAAACGCATTTCGCTTACTTGTTATAGTATAAAAAAATATCAACTAATATTACTGTAAAAAAACTTTATGGCCAAGATAATAGTAGTAATAAATGTAGTAATAAACATAAATTATGCATTTTTTTATGTTTTATTATCGGTAACAATTTTTAATTGGTATCTTCTGGTTATTATTTTTGTACGATATCAATATGTCCCCAGTGGCTTATAGAGTTTTAGTTCAGAGTTAAATAAAGGTTATCGGTTACTTTAGCATTACTTTTTGTTAATAAAACAATTACGCAAAAAATAGTATTTTATTTAAAAATTCAAAATTAAAAAATAATATAAAAATCCAAGATATAGTAAATAATACTATTAATAATTACTATAATAGTAATTATTATCAGATAACATTTGACCAACTTTGTGTTTTATTGTTTGTTATTTTGGTATTTTTAACTGTTTACCCAGAATGTTTAAATTTAACATGTTTTGTAAGAGATTTGTTAAGAGGGGCATTTTTTTCAGGGCCCTTTTAATTTAATCAACAGATGGCGCCTACTTAAATATTTTTATAAAATAAGAGGAATTTGCTATATTTAAAATTTAGCAAATTCGTTGAGTTAATACTATTCTATAAACAATATTCTTGATCTTAAGCTATTTTGAGTTCGTATTGAGTATGTAAAAATACACTAACTTACAAAAAAAGATAATTAAACTTTAATTATAAATTGTGTTTTTATAAGTAAATATTACGAACTCAAAATAGCTTAAGATCAAGAATATTGTTTATAGAATAGTATTAACTCAACGAATTTGCTATATTTTAAATATAGCAAATTCCTCTTATTTTATAAAAATATTTAAGTAGGCGCCATCTGTTGATTAAATTAAAAGGGCCCTGAAAAAATGCCCCTCTTAAAAATCAAAAATCCATTTATTTTCCTCCCTACAAGATGTTATGAACGTAAGATACTAGGGGAGACTTTCAAGTTAACGGAATAGGACAGAAGGGCACGGAAATTTTTTTGGATTATTTCTTAAAACATCAATGCATTTGTTACAGTTTACACAATAAATCCTGGCAGTGATAACGTACCTAATGTGCAGAAACGAAATTTTTACTAGTCCGTTTAGGGTCAGTTGTATAAAAGAGGATCATCCTTGACCATGGATCAAGCTTCAATTCAAACCAATAGAAAACTTAAAATAAAATTTTAACTGTACTGATTGGTTTAAATTGGAGCTTAATCCATGGTCAAGGATGATCCTCTTTTATACAACTGGCCCTTAATGACAGCACTCGCATGTTATCCCTCTACCTCCCACTGCGTACAAGATGGTCACATCGCTGTCAGAATTTATTGTCTCTAAACTATACGTCTTTGAATTAATTTTAATATATCATTTTTACCATTTGCATCTTGCAACTTTCCTCCTATCTCAGATCCATATATTCCGGCAGCTTCTCTGAGTTTCTTATGCATATTGAACAGATTGTACTTGTTTTGTAATTTCATTATTTTCTTGCATTTCTCCCTTGCCGCCCTTATTTTTCTCCTCACTTGCCTTGGAGTTCTTTTAAATGCCATCTCGTCATATATTTTTTTTATTTTTCCTTTTTTCTTGCATAAGTTGAAGTATTTCTTCAAGTAAGAAACTTACAAGACTAAAAATAGATAATCCACCTTTCAAAACAGATAATAGGTGATGAGCCCGAAATAATGAAGAGAATACAAATGTAAATACAAAAATAAAAATTTTAACTAAGCTCGATTGGTGTAAAAATTCAGAATGAATAATAAAATTTCTTTTTTTACCCACAAGAAAATAAATTTTTATTACTAATAATTACATGAACAGATAACAATTGCTGTATTTACAAATATTAAAAAATATTCATAAAAATGAAAAATTTATGAAGAATGCAACCCTTTCAAGTATTTCACTGAGCAAACTTACAAAGTACATTTACCGCTATAACATTTACAGCCCTGATTTTGTGAAATTGCAATATTAGCAAAATTCGATATTAGTAATAGAATTTTTGCAGAAGATAAAACTTGGTTTCATTTCGATGATCTTGATTTTAAGCATGAGTTCGTATAGTAGCATTCAAATGGTGATGGTTACGCTGATATTTTAGGTAGCTTAAAGAAAAACGATTCACTCAAACAAAAGATAAAAATTGATTAAAAGAATATTTATACTACAAGACAATGCACCTGTTCAGAAGTGCGCATTACAATGAGTTGCTAGACGTCACGAGGTTTTCAAAAAATTGATCACCCACAGTATATAGTTCAAATTTGAAACACAGTGATTAACACAGGTTCCAAGTTTGAAAAAATAACTTTGAGAAAAGCAAAAAATAAAACTTATGCTTAAGGTATTTGATTTAAAGACCTAACCAATGCATTGATGAATAAAAAGATAACAATAAAAAATAAAAATATAAAAAAAAATTCCGTTTCTTGCTGTTCCATTTCACGAACTTAAAAATGTGACTCCCGTACTATGACTTACTGATTTTTAAACATTTCAAAACTACTGAAATCTGACAAAATCTAAATCACAAAGAATAAAAATAACAGAAATGAAATATGGACGTTACGGGCGGCTGCTAAAGAATTCTAACGACGCTGCCGGCGGAAGACAAAATAAAATGTTGAAAAAATAGCATGTTTCATTCGGAAGTAACTGGCTGATTCTTAAAAAAAATCGAAATTGATGTCCTTAATGATTTCTACAAACCAGGGTCATCAATTATGAAAAGTTTTTTTTTTAATAAAACTACTGTACTAGGTGTACAAATTTATGAAACAAATTTATTTCCTGTATGATAAACAAAAAAGATATGTCCAAGAAAGTACCCTAAAAATCATTTCCTCACTATGTCCCAACTGCTAAACTCGAAGATAATTATTAACTTAAAACGTAAAATTCCCTGCTAATTGTTTGTTATCTTATTTTTTACTTATATAGGATAGTATTGACTGTACCTACATGAGTTCATAGTTTTAAAAATGCGATTGGAAATATTTTTAAATATAATTCAAAATTTGTCCTTGAAAAATCCATCATTCCCATACCGTTTTGAAACAGTGTGATTGAAGCGAAATTAAAAGGCCTACCAAGCCCCAATTCAATTTTTTTTTGTAGTTGGCAACATTGGCCTCGATAACATATACTGGAGCGGACGATTGAAGAAAAAATGTTTTGTTAAAACTAATTTGACAACAAGTCTTTTAAATATTACATTTTTTAATGTCATTCCCTCATGTAAGTTTATCAAAAGGTAAGCACTTCTGTAATTAATTAATTTAATTTGTCATTCCCTCATTTTCGAATTTTTTTTTAATCTTTATATTTTATTTAAACTCATAAAAGTTGGGGACCACTACATTATTTTCATCAAACGAAACATAAACTATATAGTGAAGTGATATCGGCTTGATACCCTCCAAAAAAAGTGCACCAGCAGCTCGTAATTATGGGAACACTCGTAATTCTCCCTAAGGGTACGTGGTTTCAAGACAAAAAAATAAAATAATCAAGTCGAAATCAATAAAAGAATTATAAAATTGTAATTCATGATTTATTTAAAATTAATTCCAACTTTTATCAAAAAGACCCTTTTGCACTCACAAATTTGAGTCTTGAAAGTTGTGATTTATTTTGTATTAGCAAATACGAATGAGCTATTATAATTGAAAATCAAACAATCAAAAATAGCAAAATAACGCATTTGCACTCACTATGATGGTGTATTCGTGTTCTCAAAAACAAATTTACAATAAATACAAATTTATTTGAAATAAAAAAAAAACAAATAAAATTAATCAAAAGATTAATCAAAATTAAAGTTTATCGGCGCCACAAATTTTTAATATCACAAACGCGTATTTTCAAAATGTTAAAGAATTTGTATTTGAGCTCATTTATCTTGTAACTCGTTGGTGAAGAAACTCCTCATTCGATACGCAGGAACGTCGAACCATTGACCAAACGCACAATCAATTCTTCCTCCAATGTACTCTTGGAACCAGAATTACTCATAATCCAAAAATGACAAATCAAAAATAATCGCCGCTTAAACTCGGGACAAACTTTTTCCAAAAATTCTAAATTGTAAACCAATAAATTCTGGTCGAACGCTAATCCAATTCTCATCAAATTTCGGTCTACTAAGACCAAGACGATCTCACTAAATAATCACTCACTTTTAACGCCCTTTTAGGCGGCCCAAAATCGACTCAAAAAATGACTAAATGTCGACTCTCTGACCCTTGGTCGACTTGCTTCACGACCCTCGGTCGACTAACTTCCTGGAAAATTTTTCTTCGTCGTTCTGAAGTTTTGATAACGCCCGAACTTGCGTTGTACAAATCACCTTATCGCGCGCTCACTTTTAAAATTTTTAAATACAGTGGGGCCCGCTTAATGTGATCACATCGGGACTTGGGGTTTTTGATAACAATAACCGATTGATAACAATAATCTAAAATTTTTTTTATTGCTTATTTATTAGTATGTACTACATCTACAATAATTAATTAATAATAGTCACTCATTGTGAAGTTTTTTATGTATTTAAACGACGGAATTCATAATAAACATAAAAATATAATGTGATATCACATATTATGTGACGGTGATAGAAAGAATCACACGGTGGGTTTACTTACATCCACTCCGCTTTGAAAAAAATTAACTATAGGCAGATTTTCTTGCTAACACCTGACTTTAAATTATGTGGGTAACTTATGCACTATATAAAAAAATGCTTGTAACTGAAATTCAACTCCTTTGCACGTGGGAGAAAATAATCTTAAGAATAATATGATAACATTAACCGAATTATGATAACTATAAGCGATGTTTTTTGTGTGTAATAATATATCGTCGGCTGAGTATTGGAGTGTTCCATGTCCATTTTAATTTTTTTTTAGATTAATGCATCTACTTGTTAATATTGAATTGTACCATCTCCATTAAACGTGTCCAAAAATCCGAAAACGTTTGTGAGATACACAGTTTTAGTTTTTTACTAACTCTTAAAAATTTTCTTTACATGAGTATTGTTTTGTTCCAAGTCCACAGCCAACCTATTGCATTACTAGGAGTAATCACGTGAGCAAGGACTTGGCACATTGCAATACTAATTTACAGGCAAGTAAAGTTTTAATATTGTTATGCATAATTAGCTTTATACGCTATTATATTACGATATCGTAATTTTTATGAAAAATCTATTCTAAAATAGTCATTTTATTATTAATATGCTTATTTAAAATTAATTTTTAAGTTACTTTATAATTATTATTTTGGACATGGAACAACTTAATATATTAATTTATAAAAAAGTTTATGTCAATTGTTCCATATCCATTTCGAATAATTAATTATTTTCAAAATACTAGAATTAAAAAAAAATAGCTAGCACTATTTAATTTATACGATAATACTCCAAATAATAATTATGTATATACTATTATAATCCACTACATATTTAAAAAAAATGCGTTTGAAACTTTAATTGCAGTTTTCTCGTAATTACCTTTTTAGGACTTGGAACACTCCAATACTCAGCCGACGATATGTCCCCGTTCCTGGCAAAAGTGATAACAATATCCGAATGATAACATTAACCACTGTAGTTCACAATACAAAATAAAGGGCATAGCCGGATTAATATGAGAAATCTGCCCCCGCGACTTTTTTGGTTCACACTCAGGGGAACGATTTGGTGTAGAATATAAATAATTCACACCAATTTTTAGCTCTTTAACTCTAACGGTTGTCGATATTTTCAAAAAAACCTGTTTTTTCAATTTTATTTTTATTTTTATAGTAAAATTCACAATTAATCAATGATGAATTTTTTCCTAATTTTTAGGAGTTTAAGACATGAGAAAAAAATATAATCATGATTTTTTAACGAAAAGCCGATTTTTGGCAGACGATTGAAAATTAAAATCTTTTTTTTTTAGCCTTTTTAAAATATGTCACTCACCAAAATTCGTCAAAAAATGTCTATTATACTCCTTTACATTCAGGAATTTTTTTAAATTTTTTGATATGGTGGAACAATATGAAAAAAAATAGAAACTCATTTTTTTTTAAATCTTGCGTTCTAAATAACTTATCTTTTTTTTTGCTAAAAAAATTTGTCTAAAATATTTTTTTGCCGAAAATAAATATAAATAAAGATTACCATAAAAAAATTCATATATATTTTAAAATATTTTAATATTTTATTATTTTAATATATTTTAAAATAATGCATTTTTGGGAAAAACTTATAAAATCTTTTTTAAAGTTCTTAAAAAAGGACGATACCCGCCTTCCAAAGCAGCTATACATATACAAACCTACAGGACGGCGCAGTGTCGGAAGACCGAGGAAAAGGTGGAGAGACCAATGACTGAGGGTGTCGTAACGGGTATTCAACCTAACACGTGCAGAAGAAGAAGAAGAAGTTCTTAAAACGACCTTTATTTTTTATAAAATACCGTAGCCTCAAAACTAAGTGAGCTAATAACAAAAATAAAGTAGATCCTTATTTTTTTCATATAAATTATAAATATAATTTTTTTAGCCCTTATTTTTGAAATGGTTTCAGCTGAAAGGGTTTGAACAACATGTCAACTATTTACGAACATATGCAAACTTTAAACGGCCATATCTTATACAATTTTTATACTACAACAAAAACCTAAAACCTACAAGCCAAACCTACAATTTTTAATTTTATAAAATTTTGCGTATCATTAATAAATTTTGAGATATTTTTAAGAAAAGGCAATTTTTTGCAAAATTGCAAAAATGCTCTCTTCAAATCAACCTCAAATT
This sequence comes from Rhagonycha fulva, assembly GCA_905340355.1. Lineage (NCBI taxonomy): Eukaryota > Metazoa > Arthropoda > Insecta > Coleoptera > Cantharidae > Rhagonycha > Rhagonycha fulva. The sequence continues at coordinate 38,503,706 of HG996556.1, forward strand.
TTTTCAAAACTAAGGACTTTAAACCTGTAAAACTACTAGAGCATATTACAAGTAAGTACATAAATAAAGTTCATTGTGAAGTAGTATAACAATTATTTTCAATTGGGATGGTAATTAAATTAGGGGGTGATTTTAACATTTTTTGTCGCCGAAATAAATAGAAATCAGCTTATCATATTTAAAATTAAAATATACAAAAAATCAATTTATCATAGCTCGCTTAGTTTTGATGCTATGGGGTTTAACAAAAAACAAAATTAAAGAGTTTTTGAATATTAAAATATATTAAAATAATAAAATATTAAAATATTTTAAAATATATTTTTTAGCTAAAAAAAAAAATATAAGTTATTTAGAACGCAAGAAAATTTTTATTTTAAAATTTTAATTTTTAGAAAAAAAATGAGTTTTTATTCTTTTTCATCTTGTTCCACCATTTCAAAAAATTCAACAAAATTCATGAGTGTAGAGGAGTATAATAGACATTTTCTGACAAATTTTGGTGAGTGACATATTTTAAAAAAGCTAAAAAAAAAAAGATTTTAATTTTCTATCGTCTGCCAAAAATCGGCTTTTCGTTAAAAAATCATGATTATATTTTTTTCTCATGTCTTAAACTCCTAAAAATTAGGAAAAAATTCATCATTGATCAATTGTGAATTTTAGTATAAAAATAAAATTGAAAAAACAGGTTTTTTTGAAAATCTCGACAACCGTTAGAGTTAAAGAGCTAAAAATTGGTGTGAATTATTTTTATTCGACACCAAATCGATCCCCTGAGTATGAGCCAAAAAAGTAGCGGGGGCAGATTTCTCATATTAATCCGGCTATGCCCTTTCAAATAAAAATAAAGTTTCTTTGTTTGTGTTAAAAGTTACAATAAACTTTCATTGGTCTCTTTGATAAATTGTAATAACATAAAAATAACAGAAAAAAAAGCAAAATTATTAATATCGACTTAATTTTTCTAATAAAATGATTTTTAAAGTCGTTTCGCGACAATAGATTAGTCACATTTTTTCTATCTATAAAGCAAAGTTACATAAAAAAAACTAAAATTTTAATATAAAAATTTAAAATATTTAGAAATGATTTTTACTGTTTTATCTAGAAAAATTTAATTAAAATAAAAAAAAATTTAATGTAAGAAACAAAAACTTGACGAAATTCTAATATAAGTCTCAATTCAAATTTACTGGGGTAGAATTTAAACTGTCTAGAAAGTATTTCATTACTCAACAAAATCAATGAAATTTTCCGTATATAGCCTTATTCTTAAATTAAATATTTTTTAGTAATCTTCAGGGAGTTGTCTTTTGTGATATTATGAATTGTTATTATAAAAAATTATATGAAAGGTTATTGACATAGGAAATAGATTACAGAAGATTTATAAAAATAATTTTTAATTTCAAAATCAGTAACAAAAGCGCATAATACACGATAAACGCTAAAAAAATTAAATTGCAATTAATCAGTGTTATTTACAATAATTAATTTGATTAGGAAAATTTTAATAATAAGGCAATGACCGTTCTTAGGAACATATATTAAAATTTCTACTATAAACTGCATTTTACATTATTATTCAATAAAAAATCAAACGGTGGTCAACTGCGTTCACTGTCAATAAATATAAGAAAATAACAAAATATTATTCAACAAAAGAATTCAAAATCCTGTTGAGATAATTTTTCGACGAATGTCGTTAGGTAATAATGGTCCGTAGTTTAAAATACTAAAATTCACCGTGTCTAGATGGTCAATGAGACGTGCCTAACCGACTGTTTTTAGGGAGAGAAATTCCAAAATTGCCAAGTGAATTAATTAAAAATTTCCAACTTTTTGTAAGTAATACATTGGGTACAATTTGAGACATAAAAAATGCCAATTTAACCAACGATTGAGTGATTTTGCCAACTTCCCAAAATAATTGGGGGAGGGGCTCTCTCCACATCCCCCCTTGGGCACGTCCCTGATCGAATGAAAACCTCTACGCCAAAGAAAAAGATAGGACGACCACAGAGGAAGAGGACGGACGACTTCAAGAGATTTATTGAGTATTATTGAATGCAAAAAGCAAGAAATCGAGAAAACTGGAAAAATTTAAGAAATCCTTAATTTATCTGACAATGGATCTTATAGCTGGATGATGATAACAAAATTGTACTGGCTGATTGGAAGAAATTCTCCATTAATTGAGCAAAATAAAACTTAGTACCTCTGAAGCCTATCGGGACATATGGGTTGCTGCAAGTATTTACTACGAATATAACTAAAATTCAATGGTTTCAGGACAAAGTATTGAAAATCACTACAGGTATTCCTGCATACTATCCTAACATTTCCTAATATTTCAAGAAGAAATAAGAAAGCAAAGGAAAAAATACCAATATTGGCTTCAAGACCGCCAAAATCCATATGCAGTAAAATTGTTGAACCCTCCTGTAATGAGGCGACCAGTAGAATCTGTCAAATTCGACATAAACAAAATCCATTTCCTATCAGACTATACAGGAAAACCAAGATTGCCATAGATATCAAACATGTAATTTATTCATAGTCTCGAAGTCTCATATTGTAAGAAATAAAACTTAGAGTAATTCTCCTCAAAAAGATGCACTGGGTTTTAGAAGTACCTGCTTTAACCCTCTTGGCGCCCACGTGTCACTTTTACCTGTCTTATTGAGTGGACATTATTTTAATAGATTGATGATAGTAAAATTACAAAGTGTGAACTACCTATAGAATTTTGAGCACATTTTGCAGTTGGATGAAAAATTTGACACAAAATTATACAAAGAACTTCCTGAGTATTTTCTTTATTATTTTTTTTTTTTTTGATTCCTTGGTAACCAAGGTAAACTACTGCCTTCAGAAAGACATTTATGACACTATAACAAAATTTTTACAAACATTTCTAACAAATCCATATAAAACAAAGCAAATTTAAAAATAAAGAACATTTATTTTTTTTAACTTTTTTCTACTACCTTTTTATAATCCACACCTATACTTTTTATACTCGGAAGTTTCTCTCTTAGTACTTCTTTAATATTTTCAGCTTCAGATCCGTTATTCAACATTAAAGTAACCATATCTAAAATTAAATATTATTATATAATGACAACAAAAAAACTACACATTTCAATTACCATAGTAGGATTTAACTTGCTCATACTGTTCTGCAACCATGTACTGTTTTAAAAACGTTAAAATAGACGCCACATGCCTTCCACTTGCATGCACAATGTTTTGAGTTGCACTAATAAAAATAATCAGTGCACATAAATGCAGTGCCAAAGCAGCATCCTCTGTCTTCTCTAATTGATCAATCAAACCATGCTTGTGATTTGAAATTACCAATTTATCCTTCTTTTTATCTATTTTCTTTAAAATCATGCTACAAGAGTTCAAACATTTTTCGGTAGCAAGAGTGAACTCTTCCACATTTTGACCCGATATTTTTTTCATCAAATCTTGCAAAGCAATTTTATCTTCTTCAGGCAAATCATTAACAAACTTTAATTTTTGTTCGTTTGTCAAATTTTCAGCCAACATACTCAAACCTTTTTCTGCAGAAATATAACTTAGAATTTCATCTATAATTTCATTTCCTAACGTTTTCAACAAATATTTACACAAAGTAGTTTGAACTTCAGGTGGGAACAGCTTCAGGCCCTTTTCATATAATCTTACATCTCCTAACAGAATGTTAATTTTATTCTGTACGTCATTGTGTGTGTGACGAAGATTAGCTGTGCGATCAGAAACAGTGGTTGCATAAAGTTTAGAAGCAATTTCTAATCCACTTTCGTTTAAAGATGGTAGTAAATGTTGCGATAGATCATCTAAAATTTCATGTAAGCCCTCTTCTTCCAATTTGTCTTCAATCAAATTCGAAATATCATCGACGGAAACTATCTGCAAGGTCGCCTTATCAGGTTCTTCATCATCACTTTTTTCGACGATTTTAGAACGCATAGCTTTCTTAATAGATTTAGTTTTTGTCTCCCTACCCTGTGACCCACCACCAGCTTTGCCACCAGCTGCTTTTTTTCTGCGTTCCTCACGCTTATCAACCTTAACTTGATCATCAGCAGCCCCACTGTCAAACTTGTGACCTCTATTAAAAGAAACAGCCAATTCAGTCTGATACTTTTGATATTCACCAGATTCGACCACACTCTTGGCTTTATCTTCCACAAAAGTTTTGCAATCTGCAGCCAAAGTTTCAATAAAATATTTACTGATAATAAAATTTGTCAGAACTAAAACTTCTTTCTGTCGTTTAGGAGTAAGCACTTGATCCAAAATAAGTTTGATATCTTCGTCACTGAAAACAGAAGGCAAATTGCTTTGCAAGTCAACAAATGATTTGCTGGATATGCATTCGTCTATGTCGGCTTCCACACGCTCCAATATTGCTTTGGAAACAACACAGGATTTAAGGTAATACCAGGTTTCGTTAGCAAATTGTTTTTTCAGATACGTTTTATAATCAGATACACCCATTCGGGCCAAATTATCAAATTCCAAATAACAATTTTGTTTATAAAAATTGGAAATCCATTCCATCTATAAATAAAATACTAAATAAAGAATTTATTTTTATAAGGGATCAGAAAATGAAAAATAGGTACATCATTTTGAGGGCAACTTTTAAGTGATTCTAAAAAATTCTTACCTGTGATTTGGAGTAAATGTTGGGTATGTATATGGATCCTAGCATTCGGTTAGTTAAGGTACCGTATACTGTGACTTGATCAAAGAGTGAAAAGAACAGCTTGTCCACCATAGAAATTTGGGCTAAAATAACAGACACAGGTGTAGGCCGAGTGAGAGCCACCAAAGCACCTTCAATCTTGACTTTACTCTTTGCAATAAAAGCTTCAGTAAAATACACCTTGGGGTCATTTTTGTCTTGTTCACCAAAAATCAATTTTCCTAAATATTTATCCACCACGTTGTTTTGGATAAACTCGGCTGGTAAATCATATTGAATAGTTAATTCGCTGACATTAATTTGACCTTGTTGGATTAACTTCTCGTTAATTTCTCCTGCAATTTTCGTCAGGTATGCCGAATTTATAAGCTGCCCAAGAACCGAAAAGGTATCTTTTTGTGTACGAATCACATCGTTTATGTGTGCATTTATGTAGGTTAAATCCACCCCGATGTTTTTGGCCAATTCAACAAAATTAACGCGACCTCCGTTGTCGTACAGTTCACCCTGTATATCTTGCACTAATTGCGTGGACGTTAAGTATTCCTTGCCATCGCTGGTGAATATTAGATCTATGTATTTTTTATTTACCAGCCATGATACAATTTCAATACAGTTTCGTTCTGATAATCTAAAAAAACGTTGATGTTAGGGAAAAGCTAAAATGAAAGACGTAAAACTTGATACCTTTGAGTTGTACTACTCAATTGTACTTTTTTGAAATCTGCTGCTAATTTTTTCACTTCTTCCCAATCTGCCATATTGACGTGTAGTTGAATTAATGTTAATAATTATTATTCAATTAAGTTAAACCACTTGTATAGTAAATTACTAAAACATATGTTCATAAATTTTAAAATACACAAACGTCATCTGACAACAATATGACATTTGACAATTGTAAATGGCTGCGTTCAGTTATTAAAATCGGAGATAGACATTTGATATGGGACGTGTTAACATTAAAAAAACTTCTTCCGGTTTCTTGACCGGTTTTAGTATCATTATTTGAGGTATTTTCTACAAGTGTGGAAAGTAATATATCGGAATTATTGCATTAAAAAAAACGTAATTAGTTTTATTCAAATAATTTCAAATAATTCTTGTAGAACTTCCTGTAATTAAGTCAAATCCAAGAGATATTTTGATGAAAATTATCATAGTACAATCTTGCTTAGATCCATATTGGAAACAATAATTTACATTCAATATTGACACAATATTAATTATCTATATTGGGATAATATTGATTATCTATATTGGGATAATATTATAAAATTAATTTTTTAGTAATGATAAAATTAAAGTAAAAGCAGTTTTTAAGATTTTATATTATTATTTACAGTCCACGTTAAAGTATTCTTTACTTGTTACCAATATCTAGTGATGCTATTATGTCTTTTATACTATTAGAGAATAAAACAATAATTCAGTATTAACTACAATCTAATATTTTTATAATTACATTTTTTATAAGAATACATTTCAATCTTGCGTTGCTTTGTTTTGTGTATTTTTTTTCGAACTATTTCCTTTTCTGTAAGGTACACTTATAGACGTTCCTTTTTCAAAATCAATAACCTTAATGGCCACTTCGTCAAGAGTTGGAGATTTTGACCTAATAGTAGTCCATCTAATAGGTTTGTAGTTACTAAAATACATTCAATAAACATAAAATAAACTATTGTTTCTACAATATTTACTTATTAAAGTTCAACGAGTCTTCAATTAAATCTGGTAATTCTCGATTGTGAGTTGAATAGAGAAATCTGATGACTAGTAGAATTAAAAGGGTACAGACGGATACGACTATAGGCATTATTAAAAGAGACAAATGTATGTAATACGCAAAAATTAAATTTGATATTGTATAGCAAAAATCTCCAGTTGCAAATGCTACCCCCGTTCCACGACATCTTAATTCTGTGGGAAAAACGCGAGGAGTCATGTTAAATACTGTAAAAATTAATAACTTTGTAACCCCATAAGAACTCATTTGTAGTATTAAAATTGTAGATTCGACCACCTTGATATTCTACAAATAAAGAAAGTGTATTTTAATTTAAACAACAGTTAGTTGCAAAGCCAAGTTTTACCTGTGTGTGCAAAACGAAAGTAGCGATTGAAATTGAACAAGTTAAAATGCTTGCCAAAGCTATAGTAATTTTATGTTTAAACAGATAACACATCAATATACTCAAAATAGCTGCAACTAATGCAACACATCCCATCATTTTCGATCTTTCAACTTGATCTTTTATTTCAATAAAATTGCTGTTTTTATTTATCGAGTACATAAGAGACATAAGAAACCAAATTAAAAATAAAGCCAAAACCATACTTCGCGTAGATGTTTTCAACATATAGATTAGATCAACGAAGGATTTATTACCGGTACGCTAAAAACATTATTGAGTTTGATGTGATTATAAACCATAAACGATTGCAGTTTTCTGATGTAATGCAATCACTTAATTTGGGAGTAACAGAAGGAATTGATAAACTTACAGACGTACAGTGATTTGCAATGGGCGTATTCTAAAATTGGATATCTTAACTCCGTTAAATCGTGCCGCTAACGTTACGATATCTTCTGCTGCAGCAGATTGATCTTTGCACAATAACCAAGTTGGAGATTCTTTAACAAGACTAATATTCAAAAGTTAATACAAAAATTATTTCATGGATCAAAAATTTAATGTAATGTAACCCACCATATAAAAAATAGAACAACAAGATGTAAGGAGTACAATATCGTCAATGCTTTTGAATCTCCATAAATCTCTATCCAGATAAATGGTAACATGATATATCCAATGCTTACTGATACGCAAAGTAACCCCATATTGAAAGTTCTGCATTTATTGGACGAAATATCACAATCTGGTATAAAATGAACAATTTTGTTAATAACAAGTGCAAATAAAATACTTTTATAGGTACTTAAAATTGTGGCAAGTAATGTCATAGCTGCTAAAAACATCCCTTGGAAATATCGCAAAGATGCATAAAACCAATAATTTGTATGTGCTGAAATTAGCAGTCCAATTGCAACTTGAAAAATCAGCGATATAGTAAATAACTTCTTTCTGCCATGGCTGTACTCGAAATGTTTAAATAAAGGTCTTTTTATAAGATAAATTCATACTTATCTGAAAGGATTCCAAAAAGTATATAACCAGTTATCATGCCAAGCTTAAAAACGAGTTTAACTATTGAAATACGGAACCCATGGTCGCAAATTAATGTGTACTAAAACAAAATTAATTAAGTTCAGTAGGATCTTTTCGATGCTTTGCTACTTTTTTTTCATATCAGCAATCAATTCAAGATAATAATTTGAAATTCACCACTGATTTAAAAAAAATTTTATTTTTACCTTTTCGGTCATTGTATATCCTTGACTAGGGCCAAAGCTGAAATTTTTACATAAATGTCCATCTGAAGTGTAACAAGGATTTATTTTATTTTGTTCGGCTGTATTTTGTGTGCAGTTAAATTTAATATTTCTCTGATGTAGAAATGGCATAGAGGAAACATGAATTCCGTAAGCAGCCATCGAAACACAAAAAACAATAGTTACTAGCACCCGCCAATAACCACACGGTCCTACCATAGAGGTTAGAAATTCTTCAGGAGGATCTTCTAAAAATCCATTTGAGAGGCTGTATCCTGTTGACGTTGAAGGTTCTTCGCCATATTCGATATTTCTTGCTGGTTTAATTTTTGGTGGCATAATTAAACTACATCACTGTCAAAAATTTTGTTTTGACATTTTGAATTACAGATTTTTGCCTCCATTATAATAATTTTAATCCAATTAATAAAAAGATGGTAAGAGTTGAAATACTATACGGTGTACTATAATATGTGCGCTAAAAAGGGCAATAATAGATAAATATTTCGTACCTTGATATTTAAAAAAAAATAGTGCATGCTCTTCCGAATAATTTCAAAAATCTTGCTTCTGAAATGTCAAACTGATATTTCAAACCATTTGTTTAATTAAATCGATATTTTTATTTGTTTTTGAAATGAACATAAAAAACCTCAATATCTGTTGGGTTTCCTCTCAAGTCAATATCAACTATGCAGTAACATGGTTTACTTACCACCTAGTGCATTGGTATTTACCCAACCAAAAGCACATCAATTTGTTTCTCTGGAAAAAGGAAAAAATCATTTGGATCAATAAAGAAAATCTTTCAGGGCAAGATATCTTGGCATCACCCTTAACAGAAAAATAATTTACAGAACCCACATCACCAACATTGCAAAAAACATGCAAAGCACTAATGGGAAAGTTGCCCTGCTTTATCGGCCGAAAAAGCGAGATGTTTTCCGCTAACAAATTACGCATCTGCAAAGCAATATTCTGACCTACTAAAAATTTAAACAGTTTGAAAATAATTGAGAAGCTTTCCTGTCTAATGAACGAAAGTTTGGCAGATTTCGTATTGAAAACAGTCACTCAGAACTATTAAAGACTATCATTTCTATTGCCTCATTTGCTGGTGCAGCTCAAGACCGTGTAGAGCAAAATCAAGATCTTCAAACTCTTATAACCAATTTCACAAAACTTTTAATTAGCTGTTAATTTGGCGATTGTGGATCAAGTGTACAATAGAGCAATTTTGTTGGACAATTGTACACTTGATCGACAATCAAAAACTTAACATTTTATCAAAAGTTTTATGATGGTGGCTAATACTGATCTGCACGAAAAACTATATCCAAAATTGGATTTTATTTGTTTAGAATTGCAACCAAGGAAATTCATTATCTCTGAATGAAAAAAAACATGCCTTAACAAGTACCATGCAGTCAAATTATGGCAAAGACAAACTGACAGTAGTAAAAGACATTGAAACGGACAGTTTTGTACAGCATCCATGCGATACTTGGAGAGTTTGGCGTTTTTTTCTGGTCCAGATCAAATTTGTTCTTTATCACAAGATAACAAAGTTTCAATTGGAATTACTGTTGTTCAAAAACAAACACAAAAATTAATACAAGTTGAATATAGGATACAGTTACCCGATCACGACTGAGTCATAGCAGAAAAACATAAATTAATCTCTTCAAAATGGTTGGGGGACAAAATGGTTGGAGATCTCTAGATTCAGCTACTTATTTTGGTCCAACATATATTGCTATTAGAAGTGGTAAACATTCATCATCAACTGCAGCTAGTCATTGTGATAATTTTAAAAGGCTCTGTTAGATATCGAGTCTTTTCATGATATAATAAAGAAAGAAAATGAAGACAAGCCGGTATTAATTATTTCTGTAGATGGTGAACCAAATGAAAATCCACAATATCTAAAAACGATTGCGTTTGCTATTCAGAATTTTTGGGGTTACAATTTAGATGCCTTATAGTTACAAACGCACATGAAGGCGGTACATTAAACTAAGTAAAGAGCTTTCAGGATTAATTTTAAAAGACGACACATTCTGAACTCACATGAATGGTAATTGCAAAACTATTCGACAGCGACATGAAACAAAAAAGTTTTGTTGCTGTAGAGCATTATTTTTAAATGTTTTCTAGGCAAATTATATCTCGTTGGTTTGCAGTTTCCTTTGGAGTGGAGATAGTTAGAATAAAATTCTTACTTCCCCCGGAGTCAAACAAGGTTTTCTGTATTAACAATCTGTGCACTTAATCGCTATGCTATAATGACTATCTTTAATATTAATCTCTACATAAATAAATTTACTAGACGTAAAATTGAGATCTTATGCATAACACAATATAATAAAACAACAAGAGCAGAAGATGTTGAGTGGAGTAATGAAGCCGATGTAGAAATTAAAGTTTGATTTGATTTTGGGATGACTAACTTTCACATGAACCACAGTAGATTATTTTTATTTTTGTGTTGAGTTAATACAGTCCACTCTTTCTAAGTCAAATTGACAAAGGTGATTACTGATCAAAACCCACGCCAAAATACAGGGGAATTAGCTTCTTAAAGTCCACTTATAAAATATACTCCAAAATGCTCCCCAAAAAGTTACAATCGATAATGGAATCAATTATAATTGAGGAACAAAGTAGCTTCCGTAAGAGACGCTTCTGAATAGATAAAGTTTTCACACTGCAACAAGAAGCAATAGAGAAAAAACGCAAATATAACTTGGAAAACACATTGATTTCATAGACCTGAATAAAGCATTTGATAGTCATACGAGAAAAATTATGAACATCAGTAATGGAAAAACGAGGCTTCTCTTGACACCTGATTAAAGTAACCAAATCTCTCAATCAAAACACTAGAATAAAGATAGTCTTAGGAAAAAAAATTATCAGAGTCTACTAGGGTGTTTAACAAGGATATATAGTGCATCTACATTTTTGTTTAACTTACACATGGACAAGATTTTGCGAATATGGGTTAGACAAACAACTCGAGGTATAAGAATAGAACCAAAAAGCCACAGAAATACACTTTTATTTTCAGACGACCAAATAATATTGGAAAATACCAAAAACGAATTGGAGAGTGCATTATACAAGTTTTGTAAAAGCAAAAGATTTCAATTGTAAAGGATTTTTTGGAAAAAATATGCAATATAATAAAAAATTATAATCAATATAATTATTTGAATAGATCGAACAAGTTCCAGGAAAATATTGCCGACGTTTAAAATACGCAATACGGCCAACGCTTGACCCAGCACTGTCAAAGAACCGTCCCCAAAGCTGGGACCAAGCTTGAGCCAAAGCTGTTTACCGTGTTGCTTTGCCGGTGCTCAGTTTAAGGATCGGCGTATGGCGGATGGCCAATGGTAATCAGCACTGGACCAGAATTAGGAGAACTAAACCTGGAACTAACATACTAATTTCAGATTCAGAATCTTTTTTGATGATTTTTGTTTTACAAAATGGTGTAGACAAAAGAAAAAATGTGGAAATGTAGTAGAATAAAAAAAAAATCTAAGCCACGGCAGTGGAGTGATGTGATCGCTGGTTGCGTTACGAGCGGAAATTCTGACTTCAAATCTTGGACACATCAGAATTTCTTAGCTCGGCTTTCTAGTGGACATTATCACTCCGTGGTGAACTAAAAAACCAACCAACCAAAATACCCAATCCAAAAAAAAAACATAAACAAACAAAAAAATACTGAACAAAATAAAATTAACATTTAGAAGTGCTAATAACCCAGTAGTTGATGCACGTTAAAATGTAAATAAAAAAAAATCTACTTATAATAAATTCGTGTAATAAACAAATTCCGACGAGGTCTTAGATCAAGTTTTTATGTTATCAGTGTACTAAAATACAGTTAATACAAGAGTGCTATTTGAGTAAAAAAGGGGTAGTTTTGGTTTTACAAATGATTGCTCACGTTATTTTAACTAATTTCATCCCGTAAATTGATTTCAACTAAATTAATTTTTTGTCAAGTCTAGAAAAACATTAAATATTTATTCTTTAACTTCTACGAAATTAATTGATCTGTTCCACCAACAACTGTGACAAGTTTTCTTAGCACTATTGGCTTTCTGTGAGCATATAATTGTTTTATATCCGGTAAGTAGCTTGCTAGGCTGATTTTCAGATGTGCCTGCAACCCTATTTTTTATGTTAATGTATAACAAAATTATGTAATTCATTAAGGGCTTACCTATAGTAAATTTGGTTTTTTTTTAATTTTTTATATAAAAGTACAACATCTCAAAAATATTATCTGAAAGTTTCAAGTCGATCGGAGTAAAACTCGCAAAGATGCAAGCTAATAAAAGTAACAATTTGTCACTGTTACACGAAAGTAGCAGTAATTTACATCAATAGTGTAGTCTGAAATATCAATTTAATGAAAGTACCAGTACTCACTTAGCTATTTTATATTCTATCGGAGTAAATATCGTCCATTTTGCACACGAATGTTCTCGGAAAGAAGACAAGGTTCGAGTACTGAAGGCTGACCGCATGGCTTTACAAAGTTCTAAGAAGAGAAGTATTTGTCTCAGGAAACAAAAAAAATTTTTTTAGACGCTCAAATTGCTGCAGAGGGTACTCAGTATAGCCCTGGGATCGATCATTTTATATATAAGTAAAAAAAAATTATTATGAAACTTTTATTAAACACCGAAAACTTCAGACGCGTGTTTATCTCAAAACTACATTTTTGAAGTGCGTGAGTAAGATAAGTCAAAAGCTACTTAACGAATCATGATGAAATTTTACACACGTCTCAAATATAAATGATACTCAAGACTAAACGACTGCTTTTTTTCATTTCCATCTTTTCGCAACTAATTTATAGGCCAAGTTTTTGGGTAAAAATCGTCACTTTTAGTTCAACACCATCCCAAAATGGAAATTTTTATATATAATTTTTTTATAAGTTTTAAAATGGATTCCTTCAATCTGGAGATAAACTAATATATTAACTAAATCATTTTACTTTTTTGATTTTGGATAATCCTGTGACGAGCTATCTTACGCACCGCAAATCATCTTTCTTTTTTTAAGCGTTTACGAAAATCTACTACCAGCAGTGGATTAATTGTCCACGTTTTTTGAAAATGAAATTCTAAAATGTTCTTTAAATGTTGCTCTTTCATGTAAAAAAATTTTCAAATAAATACATCTATTCAAAACTTAGAAAAAAAATTTCAAAAAACTGCTTTTTTTTGACCCGCCGACTTAACGTGCCCCCCAAAGCACGGAAACTTGTCATAAGAAAGTTTTACCCGGATTTGAACCCAGACTCGCATTCGCAATTGATGCGTTAACTACGATGCAAATTACCGTCTCTATTTTTATATATAGGTATAAATATTAAATCTATTTAATTAAATATTTAATATACCAAAATCGACATATAAAAATTTGAACAGTTCTTTAAAAGTTTGTTTTAATTGCGCCATGAGATACTAAAGACAGATTAAATTTGATGATGAAATCATAAAAAAAAAATCAAAAATTTTGCAATCTGTTGCAAAAAAAGATTTAAAGTTAAATATTTTGTAAAAGTAGAAAATCTATATCGGCTTGTAAAATCTTAGAATCGATGATTTTTTTCAATTAGCACCGAGCAGTTTCTGTGATACAGTGGGCCCGTTCAATAGAAGCCTACTGAATAATAGATTCTATTTCTATTTAAAGCATAATCGGGGAGTTTTTTTTAAATAATATCTAATTATAAATATTTTTTTAAATTTTTATATTATTTACATAATTATGTATGTACTAGAAGATAAAAAAAGTCATAAATATTCACTTAACAGCATGAAAGATAAGAACAAATATTAACACAAAAATTATAAATTATTTTCATACAATCTGTTTACTAGTATTCCAATAATACATATTTGCAGTTTAACTTTTACTTAAAAACACCATAAATGAAATAAATATCTGAACGCGTGCATGACTTATGATGTGCCATCCAGCAGCAGTTTAGAAAATTTAAAATCGCAAAAAATCGATAAAAATTAATCAGATAGTAAAAATAGGACGGAGATAACTGAACTGAATTTTTATTATCGCCTATGATAGGTTTATGTAAGCAAGTTGAATTTTATATCTGAAGTGGAACTTGGTATTATTTCCAGTTTGCGGTCAACTCGCGCAGCCGCATGTTTTTATTTATTCAAAAATATGTGTGTACTTTGTTGAATATTTAAATAGTAGTATAATAAAAATAAGTAAGTGTCTGAAAGTAAATGAAAATAAAACCTGACACGTGTTAATTTAAGTTCTTTTATTAAACAAATTTGTTACCAAGACTTCTAATTTTACAAAAATGGACGAAAAACAAGATTTGGATACCCTTATGGGCTATTTAGGTAAGTTTTGCAAACTTTATATTTTATAAATTTAAAAGCCAATTAAACCACTTAAGATCACTTTTAAAATTAATTTGATACAAAAATTTAACAAAGAAAAAACAGGTTTTGATTTGCATGTGTTGATTTTTATTCTGTTTTTTCTGAACCTAAAATTAAAAACCTTTTAGTAGCATCTAATTAAATAGTTGGAACATTCAAACTTTTTGTATCACAAAAAGTTATTTTTAAGTACTAATTTGTAACTGTAAATAGATATTGCCTTTCACTTCCACAAAAATGCATTGCATTATAGATATATGAAGGCTGATGCCATTCTTAAACATAATTGAAAAAAGAAAGTACGTAGTAGGTAATACATTAATTTTGAAATTTATATAATTTCTCATTGCATGAAAAACGTAATCGATTTTCTCGACCTCAAACTTCAAATTTATTTGGAAAGTTTCCACCTTTGGCACATGCATTTCCGTCGATGAAAAACAAGGTTGATTTTACTAATTCTTATAAGAAAGACATTGAACTGCGAACTTTTTATTATTGTAATGCAATTTATGGAAATTAAAAAGTTAACTACGCGGTTGCAAAGGAAGTAACTGTTCTAATTGTATAAAACGCTTTTTTAATTTGCTCAAGAAAGTTTTTACGTATTACCTTTATTGTTCTTAAAAGATATTTTAATAGCAATTTTCGCGCTTTCAATTTTGTTCATTATATATTTTGTCGATAATGAAATATAATTTATTAGATATTATCGATTCTAACTTACAAAACAAATTTAAAACTGAGAAAGGTCAATGCCAAAATGGAAATTTTAGTTATAGACGAAAATTTGAACTTCAAGTATTGAATTTTAAATTTAAGAAAATATGTTAATTGGAAAACATTTCTTGATAGTAGGGAAAAATATTTTTATAAGGTATAATATAAAAATAACCACTGTTTACTTGGCTATATTTCTATTTATAGTTTATTTTGTTCATCTATAATGGAAAAATTCGGCATAATGACACATATACTCCGCTTAAAAATGAGAGGCTGGCTTTGCTTCAGTGAGAAGGGAGGAATTATGAAAACGAAGTATGTGTATGTCGCTAACCAAGATTCAAATTTATAATGAAGTCAAAATAGACTTACCGAAGGAGTGAATAGTAACGTAACGTAAACCAAAAACAACCCCATTCTTTACATTAAATTAACTGAATTTAACATTTCGATTCGCCTCCTAAAAATTAATTTCGTTGTATATTTAGGTAGTTTTATATTAACTATAGAAATATTAATATTATATTGCTGGAACTGCCTAATAAAAGTCTTTTATTAATAGAATAATTTCTTTCAATGATATAAAATGCAACAATTGAAGAAACACAAATTATAAATATGCAGGATATCCTGATAACAACACTTTAGACATTTTTCTGTAAAAAAAAGGTAACTAAATTTTTTATCTAAACATACTCGTTTTTAAGAAATATTTCTTAATTTCACCTAATATTAGCTATAGCACCAAAACTATTGATTATTTAGTATTAATCATTGAACACAGTAATTTGAAAGCACAATACAAAAAAGTTTAAAAAAAAAAAACTAAAAGAATTTGTTAAAAATAGATATCCAATTTATTAAAATGCTAATAGTTATGTAAAAAAGATTATTGTAAATATTGGTAAAGAGGATCAGTCAATTTTTTTTAATTTGTTTTTTATGTAATGAATTTGAAGTGTAATATCATAAGTATGTAAGCATTATCTGGTTTAGATAATTAAAGGCAAATATATTAATTATTATGGCATACACTAATAAAACTAATAAAAATTTAAAAAAATCAAAAGAAAAGTACTGTAAAAAAATTTACTATTGTTAGGAATGCTTAGAATATATTTCGATTTGAGTATATTGAATGTTGTAAAATAAAACTGTAAATTTAAAATTATGTCAACAAAATATTGGATTGTATTTACTTGGTCAGTATTTTATAATACTTTTGGTCAGTATTTTTAATAAATAGTCAGTATTTTTAATAAATGGTTAGTATTGCACTGGTCAGTATAAAATCTGTCAGTATTTTAAATAAATGGTCAGTATTTTTAATAAATGGTCAGTATTTTAAACTAAATGGTCAGTGTTTTAAATGAAATGGTCAGCATTTTAAATAAATAGTCAGTATTTTAATTAAATGGTCAGTATTTTTAAATAAATGGTCATTATTTTAAATATATCAGTATATACAGGGTGACGCAAAACGATTGTTATGGTTTGAATGCTTTTATTTGAAAGAAGCAGTTGTATGTCAATAAGCCAGCGACCATGTCCGGGCTGAAAAAACAACATTTAAATTAAAAACACATAAAAAGCAAAAGTTATGGAAAATGTATGAAATGAGCATGAATGTGCGGAACAGAAATTGGCCACTACTTGCGAAATATTATTTCTCATTTTATAAATAATTTTTCTCTTTTATTGGCTTTTCCTTTCTACATCATTTGAGTTTGAAGATCAAATATATGAGCTCCAAATATATGAATTTGGAGCTCTTTTAGCTACCACTCGGGACAGACACCCTTGCAGTCTCCCCCCCTTCTGGATCCGAGTTTCATTAATGACATGCGAAGATTCAATTCAATATTTTTGTCCATCCAATGAAGAGCTTACTGTTACGGAAGAGGAAATTTCAGCCGTATCAGAAATGCGCTGAAACACTTTTGATCAGTTCAAACAAAGAGCAAAAACCAAAAGTGTGGTTTGTGAATCTTCCAAAACAAACAGAAAACTGGATCCATGGCCGCTGCACTTGTCCAGGTTTCTTTAAGAAATATATATGCAAGCATATAATAGGCTTGGCTATACGTTTAACATATGTCAAACCTCCCCCAGCAGCTAAACAAATACCTATAGGTGAAAAGCGTTCAAGGGGAAGGCCAAAATTAGCTACTCGAGCTCTTCTAGTGGATTAATTATATAACATTTTCTTTACTATTATAATTTATTTGTATATATTTTTTAATTGCAATTTTCTAAATATTTTATGTATAATTTCTATATTATAATAAATTATAAAAATAAAAAAAAGTAATTCCGTATTTCAATTTATAAATTAATAAAATAAAATTTTTACAATAATTATTTAAATTTCTTATATTATTAAAAATGATTACTGACAACAAAAATTAGCTAAGTAATAAAATAAAAATATACCTAGTAATAAAACAAAATCTTACTGCAACTTACAGTAGAGTGTACTGACCAAAATAACAAAAATATACTGACCAAATTAATAAATAATACTGACCAAAATAATAAATTATACTGACCGAAATTGAATTTAATACTGACACTTAAATATTTATACTGACCAAAATTCAAATAAATACTGACACTTAAATATTTATACTGACCAAAATATCATTAAATACTGACCATTTATTTTAAAATATACTGATCATTTTATGATAGAAATACTGACCAAAAATTTAGTTGCCAAAATATTAAGCTGGTGAAATTCAATAAATAAAAATTTTATGGATTAACACACAAAGTTAAATATATTTTTTTTTATTTACATTTTAACGTGCATCAACTACTGGGTTGTTAGCACTTCTAAATGTTAATTTTTAAATTGTTCAGTATTTTTGTTTGTTTATTTTTTTTTGGATTGGGTATTTTGGTTGGTTGGTTTTTTGGTTCACCACGGAGTGAGAATGTCCACTGGAAAGCCGAGCTAAGAAATTCTGATGCGTCCGAGATTTGAACTCAGAATTTCCGCTCGTAACGAAACCAGCGATCACATCACTCCACTGCCGTGGTTTTTAAATATATTATAAAACGTACATAAAATATGATATCAAATAATAATAATTATTATTTTAAAATAAATATTATATTGAGTTAACAAATAAATTAATTGAAATTATATTTGAGCTTTCAAGTATGATTATCCTATTCATCAGAAATGTATTAAAAAATAATAAATATATAAAAAATTATATACTTTACTAAATTTCCAGCTCAGTCGGAGATCTAAACGCAATTGGACTCATATCATTTTATACAAAATAGAGAAGTTTGACAAATAAAATAGATAAAATTTATTCCACTTCCACTAAAAGACAGAGACTTGGAGACTTTTTATCTACTCTTCATGTTCAAATTCTATATTGGTACCACTTTTCGACATTTTCAAATTATTTCCACTTTATTTCAAAATTATAATGTGACTCATGTTTTAACAATTAGATTAAACCTGAAAGAAAATAATTTTTACCTGAGATAATCGATTTCATTCAACTGGAAATTTTGTATTATTCAGATATGTACTGGATGGATATTAAAATAAAACTTTTGACAATCCAATAACACGTTCGTTGTGTCTAGGTAAATCAAAAACATAACAAATGTATTAAATTAACGCTCAGTTCTTTTCAGGTAAATAAAGCTTTCAAAATTAAATCGAAATCGTCTCCGCATATTTACAAGAATTGTAATCGCAGAAAAATAGATGACAATATTATAATATTTTTTACCATATTTCTAACGAAAAGTGTAATCACACACGAGACCTAAAATATAATTTCAATTGATTTATTTGTTAACTCGATATATTTTAAAATTGTATTAATTATTGATTTTCAAACGTTAAAAGCTTATCTATTATAATAGTAACAGAAAATTTTAATTAAATGACTTCTATTGGTTAATTAGTTCAAAATAACCAATAAAAGTTTTCAGTTTATGAGAAAATACGACTTTAAAATTAAAGTCATTTTAAATTAATTTTATGAAATTGGTTGCCTGTTTAGGAAAAATGTTGATAATTTGCAGCGACAAAACTGACGTCAGAACGTTAAAAAAACCATAAAAATATTTTCTTTATTTAATAATCTGCTCTAAGCTAGAATCATATAAAAATTTTAAAATTTTTAGTTAATTTAACGCAATCATAAATTAATACAAAAATTTAGTTCTTTAAATAAGCAAGAGATTGTTTTATTGTCATCCTAAGATTACGCACATTATAATATAACATGATTTGGCAACTTTTCAACCCTAGGCCCACAAATGTATTTTTTGCGGCCCACTGGCACTTGATCAGACTATAATATTACGGGAGGTTGGCCACGCTGATTAGTTTATTAATGAATATTATTTTGTGTATTACCAATTTATATCTTCCAAAAATATATTAGCAATTTTTTTTTGTAAACATAGGTACAAATTAGCAGGTGGTGTGGTATTGATTAGAAAATAAATTTATTAAAACAACAGTTTTTTAATTTATCTAGTCCTAAAAATTAATTTGCACTATCTTTTGCAATGATAATCAAAGCCAATTTTTTTCTATAAAGCGGTTGCTTAATTTTTCAATATGGTAAGCTAATAAAGGTCAAGTTCGCTTACATTTATTAGATAAAGCGGATAGAAACTAGAAAATTTAAATAAATTATTTATGTCATCCGGAATCTCTAATTTTTGTAATCGATTAGTGGACATAAATGCACATTATGTAACCATCAAATGTTTATTTTTTATTTAGTATGGTAGGTATAACTAATATAACCATGGATTTAAAAAAAATACTTATTAGAATTGAAATTTTTTACTAAAGAATATTTACTAGTAGTATATGAATAAGAAGCGACAATGTTATGTGATTTTCAATGCGCATGTTTACCAACAAAATGGCCGCCGTTTGTTTTATTTTCATTTGCTTTTAATACTACAAACCACAGCCATTTCGTTGATAGACTGTCGCTTCTTCTTCGTGTAGTAGATATTCTTTGGTATATTACAGTGCAGACCCGTAGCTAAGGGGGGCACCTGAGGGCACGTGCATATGCCCCCCGAAATGTAAAAAAATATTTTTTTTTTGAAAATCAAAGAAAATTGGTTTATAATAATAAAAATTCTCGAAAGAGAAACCACCGAAAATTTTACTTTTTACAGTGCCACCCCCCCCTCCCTAAATGAAATTCTGTTTCAGGTACTGTTACAGTGTAACTTCAATAACCTGAAATAATAAACGTAAGACTGTGTTCGGATTAGCAAATGCAAAAAGTGATAAAACTACTACAAAATAAGTTTTTATATCAGTGTTTGTAAATAATATAACTGCAATTGGTGCGGAAATTTAATTACTAATAAACAGCAGCTGATAGTGTAATTCATAATGTCATAAATTTTGGAATTTATTCAAGTTTGGATTATTTGGAGTTTTGGTTATAGATTGACTAAAATAATTATTATTGATGGTACAATAAAGTTGGTAATTTCATTGATAACAGCTCTAAATTGCTACTGAATTAAAATATATTGTATTGTAGATATTAGGTACCTATATCAACGAGTACATACAAGATAAATTAGATTAGGTAAAAACAAATTTGAAGAGATTAAATCCTCATATTATTCAAAGTAAAATTTAATCGTGAAATATATTATGTAAATTAAGTAATTATTAAATAATATTATTTATAGGAGCCTAAACTTGAAAATATTTTTCAATTACATAACATTAATAATATACATAATGACATTAAAAAATAGGTAAGTACAAATATTACAATTTTGATAAGGTGTACTTTAAGACTACAAGGTCTGTAATACTATCGCAGACTTGAGATATAATAAAAAGCATAATATTATCGAGTTAACTTGAACATAATAAAACCAATTTGAATACTACAATACAAAATTGTTATTTAGTACCTACAGATATATTAATTTCACGAGATAAAATGTTATGTATTTTAAAAAGCTTTTTACTTTAATAATTAATAATTTAATACTATTTGTAAGTCTTTCAAATTTGCAAAGACATTGAACATAAATGACTGCATAAATAAATATAGGAATTAGGTACATAATATGATAGTATAATAATATATTCTTAACCTACCACAAAAATACCAATTTGAATTCTCTTCTATAACATAGAGCAGAATGCCATAATTCGTCCCTTTACCCAATTTCGTTACCAACTCTTTTTCAAAATTTAGGGATTAGTATCATCCAGAACTAGTCAATAGAAAATATATCTAATAAACGGCTATTATAGCTATTATATATTAAATAATAAAAATGTTGTTTAACTATCAAAGTTATAAAATAAATAAAAATTTTCATTATAAAAATGTAATCTATAAATTTAAGAAATTATTTCTTTAAGGAGTAAATTGACAGGAAGAAAAATATTAAAATACTTACACTGCTCACAAATTGCATTATTAAAAGCAATTATTTTTATCGCCGTCATAAATGAAATCATTTCTATAATTTAGAATTTTTTTTCAAATTATTTAAAATTAAATTTTTATACATTTCAAATCTTTTAAGGGGTTACGCCTATTTAGAGGTAGAAAAAAGTACCTGATTTTAAAAAAATTTTTTGTAAAGTTTACAAGACTTTTTTTTAAATATATTGGTATATATATAAAGGTGTAAGCTTTTACTCATAAAAAAATAACTCATAAAAACTCATAAAATAAAATATAATTTTTTTTATTAAAAAAATTAAGTAATATTTGGTTTTGAAAAACTCACTTTAAAACGACCAGGTAGAATTGAGAAGCTGGAACATTTTGGTCAAGTCAATTCAGTTAGAATATATTAATATTTGCTAACATTGATCCATCGTATGGACAAAGTGATCCATAACTAGTTTACAACAAGTGTGTTTATCTTTACAACAAAATTGTGAGTTATTTCCTTACAAATTAAGAAAAATTTGGAAAATTTGAAATGAGATTAACTTTTATAGAAAATAATCGAATTATTCAGTTTCAATTCTATCAAGAGATGATAAAAATCAAAGTGGATAATTGAAAGTTATAAAATAGTAATTTGGAAAACCTTGCGTAAACATTTTTTGAAGTTAACTTTTAAAAGAATTTTTAAAACTTTAATACTTAATTGGTATTTAGGGTGTAAATTACAAATAATATAAACATTAAATTTTAAAGATCATTTAAAATTAGGACCAAATATTATAATTGGTTGTTGCCATAATTTTAGCTCTGCCCACCCCTGAGTTTATACTATTTATGCTAAAAAACCAAATTGTTTAAACCCACGCAAATTCAAAACCAAGATCTTTATGTCTACTGATCTACGTGGTATGTTTTTAGCTAAAAACTTTGCTATAATTAACAAAATACAATTAAAGTAAAACTTTTAGTTTGATGTTGTTATTTTTACAAGTAATCATTAACTGCCCCGCCCCCTAATAATAAGCCTTACTACAAGTATTTACGTCACACGCACGTACTGTTAACAGAATTCGATAACGAAACGGTTCTTACATGAAAAATTAAAACTATACAATCTATTATTTTATATAATTACGTCCATTCTCACTTTAAACGCTTTATTTTTAAAATTATCTTTTAAAGCCTTTCAAGTTTTTGTAAATAACTCTAATATCTTCAAATGTTACAATGAACAATCCTACAACGCACATTTACTGCTGTAATAATCCAGACTCGCTAACTTCGTAAAATTTTTGTAAGCAAAGTTAATATTATAATACAAATATTAAAAATGACAAATTGGGCGCCACTTCATTTATTTAAGTCACTTGATGTACAACTTTGTAACTTTTTTTTGTTTATTTTAATATCTACAACAAGTATTGTGAATCTACCACAATTTTACAAAATCTCAAGTATTTCCGGCTAAGTTTGGTTTAAATTTTATTAAAAAGTTCCATTTTCGACTACGACGTAGCTGCCAAATTATTTGAAAAATATATGTGTTTACACAAAGATTGAAAATCGAATGACGACTAAACAAAGGAAGGTTGCATTAATGTATTGTTTGTTTTAATTGTTGCATAGTTATAATATGAATCCTGAATTATCTTTAAACTTAAAAGTGAAATTTAATTATTTATATAAAAAAAACTTAGCCGAGAAGTATAAACTGTTATTATTAAATGCCGTATTATAAATCAAACAGCTGAATTATTTATAATAAAAAATTCAAACTATCAACCAATAGCAATACCTAATTTAAGTTTATTTACGTCCAGTTTTTCAATGTAATGTTTTGAGTACTTTTTGTGCAAGATGTTAAAGAAGCGAGACCTGTGCATTGCTACATCTGCGCAATTCTTCATAAAAGTAAATTTTGGAGCGGATTATTATTTTCCAACTACATAATGCTCCTCGGATGATAAAAACTGTTTATGCAGAACAGTAGGTAATTTTCTGCAATTTGCAGTGTTATTTACGATTTCGCAACATTAGAAAATATTTGTGCTGCATCAAAATGTATTGTGCTATTAAAAATCACAAACCATTACCCATATATTTGAATTAATTTTAAATAAGTTAGCTGATTAAATGGAGTCATCACGATTATTAAAAATTACTTTTTTTTAAATCGCTTACTTTGATTTAGTTTTCTTTGCTTAGATGAGTATATCACCGTTTGTAAACTGATCATCAGTAGATTTTACTATTTTTGTTAAAAATTTACAATACTGAAAAAACCTTTTTAAAATTTTAAACTACCAAATGGTACCACGTACGATGGAGTTCACTGGCATAATTAAGACATTGACGCAAAATTTGTATTTGTATTATAACATTGAATTTTGAATTGTACAATGTTGTAAAATTTTAGCGAGCTTAAATAAACAGCTATAAATGTACCTTTGTAAAATTGGCCAGTACTACATTAGGTATTAAAAAACTGTGTTTTTAAATTTTTCAACTACGAATTTGAAAGCATCAGCTTTGTAAAGAGACAATAAATTATAAAGACAAGAATTATTACCAGTTGAAAAATTAAAATGTGATTCTTTTGTGTGAACAGGATTATATTTTCTGCCATGAGCAAAATTAATTTCACACATTTAAAAGTTTCATTATCTATTGAAAAAGCTAAAATTTTTATTAACCGGAAGAATCTGCAATTTTTCTAATTTGAACATTCCCAATTTGACAATATAAAAAGTGAGCTTTATAAAATATTAAGTTTTATTTTATAATAATTTTAATTTATAAAAAGGATTCTAGAGAACATTAAGTGCGGAAATGATTTTTTAATTATTATTATGGTCGCTTCAAATTAACATATTCAAATAATGTATGTACATAAATAAAATTTAACATTAAAAGGACATGATTAATAATATAATAGGGAAATGGTTTATACTTTTTTATTTTTTTATACTGCTATCCTGCCTTCATTAAAATGAACTTTTTATTCTGCAATATCAGGTGTAATTTAGATAATAGCAATTTATACTATCGCTATGTTTGTAGTTCATTTTATCAGGAACAGGGAGGATAATAATGGTAATTATTACTAATTATTAATAATTGCCGGAATAACGGTAATATGAAAATTGATTAGCATTTGTTGTTTATGTTGAAATTATATTAAAATATAAAAGCAAATATAATAGAGGAAATGTTCCTATGATGGACCCTCGCCAATGATAGACTACTGATGGCTAAGCCTACGCCACCTTTTCGTAGACCAGGTCACATATACTAAAATAAACTTCAAATTAAGTATAGATTTTCATATAGTAGAAATTAATAACTCTAAAACTAAGAAAGATGTGCTTAATGATATTTCCTTAAGGGGTCCATCATAAGCACATTCCCCTAATATAATCCAAAGATTTTAATTTCAAATAAAGGCCATTTCATGCTAAAGAGGCTGACAAACTTTTTTAAATTTTTTTATTTTTAAACTTTAAATTAATTTGTCAAATTTAAAGATAAACAATTTTACGTGAGACAATGTATTAAAATTTTGAATATACTTCAACTACTTGACTTGACAAACATAATTAAAATTACATACAAAGGTATATAACTCATTTTTAAATTTTTTATATTACGATATATAATTTATATTACCTTTATTATTTTTATTATTTTTTTTTATATTACCTTTACGATAGAACTATTAATAATTTAAAAATGTATTGCATTAACCTCAAATTACTTTACACAAATTACTCATTTGAACATTTGAATAAAGCTTTAAGAATTTTAGCGTTAAAGGATGACTAATATTTAAAAGTTAAAAAACTTTTGTGAACCGCAAAAAGAAGCATTTCCACCAAGAAAGCTTATCAAAAATAAGTAATTAGCTGCGGTAGGCTCAGAAATATTGGACATGAAGTCGTTTGAAAACATTGTCGATTCAGATATTATACAGTGCTAGTAGGAAATACTCCAGCATCAAGGCCCTGGAGAACTGATATGGAGAAAGGTTTTATATGAACAGTCATTGCACACAGTTCGTACCCATGCCCGCAGCAAGTTTTTTCGGTGAATGGCCTCTCACCGATAGAATAAAAATCAGCATATTGGATCCGTAACTTGGTCTGGAAGTCGATAACCGCTCACATGACGATCTTTGCTTTACAACGAAATTTGCGTTGGTTCGGATGTTTACATCTTCTGTCAAGTTCGGTTTTGTCCTATAGCCTCCGGCAAAAAGTTCTAGCTTAGAAACTTCAAATGATATCTAACCGTGAGAAAAATAATAAAAATATCATAGAAACCGTTTAGAAAATCTGGATATTTTGATTTCTCGAATCGTCTTGATCCTAGAAATCTCTTGATAAATGCAAATTACTGAATTTTTGGATCTTCATAAAAAGAGTACAAAAACAGTTTATTAAAATAAGTTTTAAGACAAAAACATAAGCGACTATGTATAAATAATCTTTATAATACTACATTATTTTCCAAAATACCCACTTAGGACATTAAAAACCAAAAAAAGATCACAATTTGGTTTAGTTTATTTTTACTTCAACTGATGCTATAGCATTTCCTAGAAACTTAATTTGAAACAGTAATAGATGTGGAGTGTCATTTTTAATAACGTAAAATTAAATTTCGTGGTGTGAGATTGTCCCTCATTGCTCTTAACTTGTTCGGTTTTTATAGATACCACTAGAATTTTTGAGTTATGCAATTTTAATATTTTAAGCTGCAATTATTTTCTCACATATTTTGAATTAATTTTTTCTGGCCCGGGTGATACACATATTCCTTACATTATTCAATTGTTTTTATCTTACGAATAATAAAAATTAATTTTAATATTATGTTTTAATCCAATTTTTCCTTTTGCAGGTGACTTTGGAAAATACCAAAAAATTCAGTTTTTTCTTCACATTCTCTCGGCACTTACAGCCGGAGTGCACATGTTGAGTTTGGTGACCGTAGCAGCTGTTCCAGACCACAGGTAAATAATACTCATCTTAACAATATCTTATCTTACATTTCAATTATTTCAATAGATGTACGATATCAGGAATTGACACGAACACCACTTTAAACAATTACACAATTCCAGATATGGAAAAATACATTCCAAGACTGAAAACGGGAGAATTTGATTCCTGTCATATCTATAATGAAACGAATATTACTAATATTCCATGCAATTCATATGTTTATGACACAACTTATTATAAGTCTTCGAGAGCTATGGAATGGGATTTTGTGTGCGATAAACGATGGATGGGCGCAATAGCACAATCCTCGTATATGCTTGGAGTTTTTACAGGAGCAGTAACTCTCGGCACTGCTGCTGATAAATATGGAAGAAAAGTTATTTTTTGTTGGTCCGCATTGTTACAATTGTTGTTTGGGGTTATGGTAGCTTTCGCACCAGAATATTATACCTTTTTATTACTTCGATTTTTATACGGAATATTTGGATCTGCAGGTAGCTATATTACTGGATTCGTTTTGACAATGGAATTAGTTGGACCAAGCAAACGTACAGTTTGCGGAATTGCTTATCAAGCTGTCTTTGCAATAGGAATCTTGCTGGTAGCTGGATGGGGAGCAATTATTTCCGATAGACAAGTATTACAAATAATTTACGGTTTGCATAGCGTCATACTACTTGGAAATTGGTGGTGGATGGACGAATCTATTAGATGGTTATGGTCGCATGGAAAAGCTTCAGACGCGGTGAAAATAGTACAAAAAGCATTAAAAATGAATAAAAGTCCAATTCAAATAAACCCAACAGATTATCTCTCTAAATTGAAGCTTGAAACAGATCAAGAAGAAAATGCAGGAATGACTGATTTATTCAAAACTCCAAACTTAAGAAGTAAAACCTTGAATATTTGCTTTGCATGGTTTGCCAACTCTTTGGTTTATTATGGTTTGGCATTTAGCACGGGAAAACTTAGAGGAAATCCATATTTGATTCTCTTTATAAACGGCGTTGTTGAACTACCAAGTTATTTAATTACAGTGTACTTAATGGATAAAACAGGAAGAAGACCGTTGATCTCCTTTTATATGATAGCCGGCGGCATTGCTTGTATTATTGCTGCAGAATTAACTCCAGGTAGTACCGAAACAACAACGGTTGTAATGTTAGGAAAATTTTTAATTGCAAGTTCTTTTGCAATAGTATACAATTATTCGGCAGAATTGTTTCCAACTGTAATACGAAATTCTGCTTTAGGATTAGGATCAATGTGCGCACGTTTATCTGCAACGTTGACTCCGTTAATTTCGCTTTTAGATTCTTTTGATCCTACGTTACCGTCAATTATATTTTCTGTGATAGCAATGTTGTCGGGATGTTGGATACTATTTTTACCCGAAACATTGGGAAGTCCGATGCCTCAATCTATAGAAGATGGTGAAACATTTGGAGTAGGCGATACGTGCTTTAGTACATACATGGGTAAAAAACATAGGAAACGTACACCTATAGTAATCAAACCAGAAGCTGCAATGGAACAAATGGAACCGCTAAATAAAGAGAGATAAATTTGAAAAAAAAACAAAGAAAAGTTTGAAATTTTTGTTAGGTATATCAATTTAAATCGATTCTAAAACTCCGTGTTGATCTTTTAATTAAAAATTTTCTGTTATTGCTTATTTTATATTTATAATTTAGTTAAACATATCATTAAATTTATAGTCAATTTTTTAATTTGGTAAAATTGATAAAATCTATTGTGACACGTTTTATGTGGAACAATTTGTAAACAAGAACATTTAGAACACCAAATGCTATCTTCTAAAGGAATATGAGATCCAATTTCTATAATTATCAATAATTTTCTCTTTTCATTTAAGAATGTATAATATTTTATTCATTGTAATAATTGTACCATAATGTACATTATAAGTAGGTACAAAATATACATAGATAAAATCTGATTTTGGAGAATAACCAGAGATTGGATTTTAAGTTATTTTAAACTATTACTGCCGCAGTCGGTTATTGTACCCTAATGTCAACAATAATATCTCGAAATCCCATCACCATAAGTATAGTATAAGTATACAAAGACAATAGTATTGACATAGTACTCAAAACTATACCTACTTAAAATTCTTTATAGTTTTGCAATTTTTAGACATACTTAAGAGCGTTATTCAGTGCTTTACTGATGAGTAAAAGTACCAACACAAAGATAACAGATAGCATTTGAATATTTGTTCGATTACCTGCCTTCTTTCTGTAAAAATGTGAAGATTTTTAGCATTTGAAACCAGAAACAAGCAAACTGCTGTTTACAAAGCAAAAGAAAGCAGGTTGCCTACTTACTAGTTACCGGCACCAAAAATTTCCTTAGGTTAATATTATTTTGATGTACAGAAAGAAAGCAGGTAATCGGTAAGATACAAGTAAACGTACTGTACCGGCTCCGCCCGATCGACTCTGCATTATACTGGTTTAAAAACCATACAATTGACCAGGTAGAGATGGAATAATTTCTTTGCTTTAGTGTTGGTGAAAATTTTGCTGAAAGCTAGCAATTATTTAAATTCTTCTATATCAACACGAATTACTCAATAAGCACCGAACAGTGCTGTTGGAAACTAACTGAAATTATTTAATTAAATTTAATTACTATTATGTAAATAAGTTCCAAATGTTGTTACTATAAAGATTATGTAAAAATTGATAAGTTTTATATTTGTGTGGGAGTATTTTTTGTAAATAGGAATTTTAATTGTTACGTAATGGATACATCTGTGGCCTTTAATTATTGTGATATACTTATAATATAATTTATTATTATATTAAAAGTTATATATTATGTGCCTATTTTGATAAATAAATGTATAGATAAAATAATAAAAAATATATTTTAAACTTAAATATTTTTGTTATAATTTTTTTTTTAATTAAGCAATTAAAATAATTTGAATGTACTCATCATGTCATGGTTAAGTGATAGATGTATAATAATCCACTTGAAATTTTGCTTTGTTATCAGGATTATCTTTAGTTAATTGATTGTAAATTTAAATTTAGTAAGAACATGTTAATCTCTCAAGGACAACAGATTAGACGTGATGATTCTCAATTATTTGCATTATTTGATTATTACTTCGAATAATGGTTTTTGCAGTCAAATCAGTATGAACCCTTGCGATAAGATTTGGAAAACTGAATAATATACAAAAGAAATAAAGGAATGCGAGTTAAAGTTATAACTTGGAAAAGTACCAAACTTACCCACTTGTCCAATGTTCTACAATATACAACCATCAAATTCAAATTATAACCAATCTTGGCTTCTTTTTTCATTAAAAAAGAACGCTAATTTTTGGCACCATCAATTTTTAACAGTATTATTGTATGTGTTGGTTGCAATTAGAACTTCATCAGGAAAAAATTTTAAAATGCGGAATGCAGCTAATTTGAAGAAAATCTATTTTGAAGAATTAAAATAGGTTATAATTTATTTAAATCACAATAGGTATGTTACTACTAGTAAACATTATTCTTACATAATTAATTTTTGTTCTTGTCAACCTAGATGCGTAAAGTGTGGAAAAGACTATTTGACAAAAGATTGCAAAAACGATGAAAATACTGATCTAAATTGTGTGTTATCTGAAGGAAAACTACCAAGAATGTATGGTCTATAAGAAGATCCAAAATAGGAAGTTTACTTCACTAAGATAAAGACAATTAATTTCATCTCAAAAACTATCTGAAGGAGCATCATAGACAAAAATCTAAAACCAAAAACAAAACACCACCAAACACTCACTCGATCGAGATAATGATGACAAATCTTATGGATAGATAGATTAAACCAAATGCTATCTATTGTAATGAAAATTCTGACTAAAATATCTACTGTAAGATACAAGAAACGGCCTGGGAATCAACCCCTACGCAAACTTCTATCAAAGAAGAACATTGTCTAGTACAAGTAAAAAAAAGTAATTGCAAAAAAACAGAAATTGTGAAAAAAATGGTAAAATACCATGTAACCAAGTGATAATACAAAATTAAAAAACGGCTTATCTAAACTAAAGAGCAAAGTAATTAAAAATATCTAGAGAATTTGTCCGCTGAAAAATCAGCTGACTTCTTTTATGGACAGCAACCAAATGACTAAAACAATCAATATTAAAGATACTTTCCTGTCAAGAAAGCGGATAAAACTTGAGCAAGGAGTGATCAGAAAAAAGTGAATAACTTTTTAAAAAATTCTGCGAAAGGTATTCAACCCTTCCCATAGGAAATCCATGAAGATGATGAAAAAAAGATGAGCAAGCCTTTAAAAGCTCTAAATGAGCTTCAGTGATCAAGATTTTAAGTTAATTTTTTACAAGGTTATGGATGGTTGAAATTTTTTACTAAACTCCTAGCAACATGCGTTAAACCGTGAAGTTTTTTAAATTTTTTATTTCGGCAAAACGGTGGTATTACCCAATTGCTTTACTATTTCCGACCAACAGATATTTGATGGGGCCCAAAACTTTTTAGCCATTAGATCATAAATTTTCTTTTTATTAGCAACAATAACAACGTTAAGCTGCTTCAAATCAATATTAGATTTTCTCTGCATGATTTTTATTTTGGTAAATTAGTACTTCGATTTTAAAAAATTTTATGTTTGTAAAAAATAAAATGTTGAAAATTTATATATCCCAAGTATTGCAGATTATCAGCTAAAAAGATTTTAAAAACTTAAGATTTAATAAAGCATGTTTAATTTATTAATTGCACACATAAATTTAAAATGAAAAGGAAAATTGCAAAACATGTATACGGCCCCCCCCCCCCAGTAATTTTTTTTGCGAATAACTTTGCAACCTTTGAAGCTCAAACAAAAATAATTGAAGCTTATTCAGGCTTAAACGATGCTCTAACATTTGACACTAAATTCATCCAAAAATTCAAAGCTGTGGGGAACCATCATGTCTACGCCCCCCCCCCCAGTATTTTTTTTGCAAATAACTTAGCCACCTTTGAAACTCAAATAAAAATAATAGAAGCTCATTTAGGCTCAAACGATGCTTTAACGTTTTTTAGTTAAATCAAAAATGCTATGAGCTTTAAAGATGGATAAAGCTATACATATTTATATGTAATACATATGCTTTTTCTATACTCATTTTCAGATGGCGCTATTGATATTTGGGTTACTATTTTGTAAAATATCATGAGTTTATTTGTTAATTTTAAAAAATAGTAACCCAAATCAGTAGCGCCATCTGAAAATGAGTATAGAAAAAGCATACATATAAATTTACATAGCCTTATCCATCTTTAAAGCTCATAACATTTTTGGTTAAAAATGGGGATTTTATATATCCAAACTATGTAGATTATAAGCTTAATAGATTTAAAAGAACTTAAGATTTAACGTATGTTGCTCGGAGTTTAGTCGAAAATTACAACTATCCATAACTTTGAAAAAATTAACTTAAAGTCTTGACCACTGAAGTTTATTCAGGCTCAAACGAAGCTCTATCAATTGACATTAATTGCACACACAAATTCAAAATAAGAAAAAAAATTTTAAAACATGTCAACTGTCAACAACAAATAACTTTGCGACTTTTGAGGCTCAAACAAAAATAATAGAAACTCATTTAGGCTTAAACAATGCTCTAACGTTTGACACCAAAATCCAAAAATTCGAAAGTGGAAGGGCCGCACTTACATGCACCTCTATGCGTAGAGATCATTGTCTACTCTAATCTATGAATGATAAAGTAGTGCCACAAACAGAAGATGTAAAGTAGAGTTGACAAAGTGGGTACCTACCTACATGTTGAGGGTGTCGGTACCTACGAGTAAATAAACTGAATAAATTTTTGTATCTGAGCATTATCACCACTGGTACCACAACCGCGAGTCAACTTTTTCTATAGTTATTTTCGGTAACACCCCAATTCGCCGCCTATAAAATCGCCGCTTCTCATTTCACCGCCAAATTTTTTCCCATTTTGCCGCTTAGTACAATTTTATTTCGCCGCTTATACAATTCGCCGCTTTTCATTTCACCGCCAACTTTCCCATTTCGCCGCCTATAAAATCGCCGCTTTTTATTTTGCCGCCACTTTTAATTTATTTAAAAAAATAATTTATTTATTTTATGTTTTTTAATTTTCTTTTTGAGGTTTAATTTTTATTAAAAAGTTTTTTATTTTTTAATTTTTAGTGGTTTTAAAATCTACTAATTACTACCTAATTAGTAGTAATTTTTTGAAGTTAATTAATTAATGTGCTCGGTTTAAAGTTCTCATAAATGCCAAGTTTCAACAGAATAAGTTCACAAGTGAAAAATCAATCATCCTCTATTTACTACACTTACGGTTGCAATTTTTCCCTATTTTCTACCCTTTCTACTCTAATGTAGTTAAATTTTAGAACACAACCGGTGAAATATCTTAAAATTTTATTATAAATTTATTTATTTTATTTTAAAATGGAAGGCGGCGAATTTTATAGGCGGCGAAATGAGAAGCGGCAAAATAAAAGGCGGCAAAATGGGAAGCGGCAAAATGGAAAGCGGAGAATTTTGTAGGCGGCGAAATGGGAATTGGCGAAAAGAGGCGAAATGGGAAGCGGCGAAATGAAAGGCGGCAAAATGGGGTGTAATCCTTATTTTCAGATAGCGCTACTGATTTAAGTTACTATTTTTTAAAATTAAGAAGGGCACTTTTTTAGAGCTCTTTTAATTTAATCAACAGATGGCGTCTACTTAAATATTTTTATAAAGAACTAGGAGGCTTTAGTATTTAAAATCCAGCCAGGACTTAGCTTCGCGGTAATTTTCAGAGGTACGCCTCAATAAAAATTATCCAAAGTAACGTTGCGGGCAAGCCCGTAACCTTACTCTTCAAGTCTGCGAAGATATGGGGCAACAGCCCTGGTGCTTCGCACCAGACCAGAATAAATGAGACTAGTATTTAAAATATAGCAAATTCGTTGAGATAATACTATTCTATGAACAATATTCTTGGTCTTAAGCTATTTTGAGTTCGTATTGAGTATGTCAAAACACACTCACTTACAAAAAAAGATAATTAGACTTTAATTATGAATTGTGTTTTTATAAATAAATATTACGAACCCAAAATAGCTTACATAGTATTATCTCATCAAATTTGCTATATTTTAATTACAAAATCCTCATAGTTTTTTATAAAAATATTTAAGTAGGCGCCATCTGTTGATTAAATTAAAAGGGTCCAGAAAAAAGTGCCCCTCTTAAGCACATTAAGTACATCTTGAGCACAATCGAAAACAATCAAAAAAAGTTGCAATTTCAAAAAAAGGGGGGCTAGGTCGAAATCTTATTTCACGCTTTACGCGGTTATTTTTGCTCCAAATTAAAATATTCTTTTAAGCATTTGGGGGTATTTGCCCAAACGAATTGCAATAAATAATAATTATGAATAAGATAAAACTTTAATTGAAAATATTATAATGATTACACAATAATAACAATGATGTCACTAACACTGTCAAGATATATGTTTTTTATTTTTGTTGCCCAGCCGCCACACTACTCCCCCTCCAGTGACAAAGTCACAATAGATGTGTGAACCTCTAGGGAGGTTTGATAGGGCGTCCGGCTCTTGATTGAATTGCTGGTGATTGGCGTTGAGAAGGTTGTTTTTGAAATGTGACCTTCTTTTTTGGTTTGGCTGGTGTAGGTGAAATGACGAGGAGTGGAACTTCCTCCAAATAGTCGTCACTGGTGTCTTCGGTAAAGGCAGCTTTCAGCCGACCGATGGAAACCTCCTGATTGCGTCCTTTAACATGAACTATGAAGGTGGCCTCCTTGCGTTGAACTACTAGGTATGGTCCGTCATAGGGAGGTGTTAAGGTTGGTGAGACGGCGTCGTTTCGAATGAACACGTATTTACACTTTGCCAGTTCCTTTTGTACGAATATGGTCCTTTTAGTTGCATGATTTGCGGTTGGTGATGGCTGCAAATTGTTCATAATGTTCTTGAGTTTGTTTGCAAATTCGCTTTGCGGTTGACTATGATGAGTGTTCTCAAATAATTCTCCTGGCAATCTTAGTGTGGTGCCATAAACCAGTTTGGCAGGTGTCTCGCCGATGTATTCTTTGATAGCTGCTTCCAATTGCTGGAACGGTAACATTTGATCGATGTCTTGATGGATCTGTGTAGGCGTTTGATTAATCCGTTTGATTGGGGATGGTGTGAGGTCGTCCTTAAATGTTTGATGCCTAGAGTTTGAGATAATTCGTTAAATAGAGTGGATTCAAATTGTCTACCTCTGTCTGTGGTGATTTTGTGATTTATGCTAAATCTTGATATCCAACCACTGACTATAGCTTTGGCTACAGTTTCGGCAGTGATATCCTGCATAGGGATTACTTCCGGCCAACGCGTGAATCTGTCCACGCAGGTTAAACAATAGTTGAAAGTGTTAGATGGTGGAAGTGGTCCGATCAGATCGATATTGATGTGACTGAATCGTTTGTCTGGAACCAGAAATGTCGACAACGGTGGTTTGTTGTGTCTTTGGATCTCTGACTTTTGGCAAGCAAGGCAATTTCGTGCCATTTTTCTCGTATGACCGCGGATTGATGGCCATACAAATCTATCGGTTATTAACTTCGTTGTAGATCTGATGCTGGGATGTGACAAGCTGTGGATGGCGTTAAAGATTGTTTGTCGAAAAGGTTGGTGATGAATGGTCTTATTTTTCCTGTTGATGTATCACAATAGATGGGATAACTGATGTTTGGAAAAGTGCACAATTTTACTTGTAAGGACACTTTAGGATTGTTGCCCTTTAGAATTGATTCCAGCTCTTCATCGGGCTTTTGTTGCTCGGCTAATGACTTGTAATCGACTGAGTCATGGTGTTGGTTTACTGACTCAACTCTTAACAGCATGTCAGCTACTACGTTTTCCGGACCGGGAACATGACGGATATCGGTAGTAAATTGACTTATGAAATCTATTTGACGTAATTGACAGGGTGAAGGTTGATCTGGCTTTTTATTGAACATAAAAACCAGTGGCTTGTGATCGCTGTAAATGGTAAGGTGCCTACCTTCCAATGACGATTGGAAATGCTTTACTGATTGGTAGATTCCAAGTAATTCTCGGTCGTAGGTGCTATAGTTCATCTGAGTGGTCATGAGTCGTTTTGAATAAAATCCGAGCGGTTGGAGTACTCCATTTCTCGATTGTTGGAGTGCGGAACCAACAGACGTATTTGATGCGTCAACATAAAGACATAGATCGGCGTTAGGCGATGGGTGTGATAGCAATACGGCATTGGCTAATTCCTGCTTGCATCGTTCGAAAGCGGCTGATCCTTCGGTGTTCCATTTAATTGGCGTAGTGTCATTCTTCTTGTTGCCTTTTATTAATTTTTGCAGAACGCCTTGGGAGATGACTGCGTTGGGAATGCATCGCCTGTAAAAATTTATGGACGCCAGGAATCGGCGTAGTTCCTGAGCATTTTTGGGCTGCGGGAGATTGCAAATCGTTTCGACTTTTTCGGGAGCGGGGCGGATGCCATCTTTGTCGATAATATGACCTAAAAAATTTATTTTATGTTGAAAAAATTCGCATTTTGACATGTTGATTTTCAGGCCATGATCTCGAAACCTTTGGAATACGATGCGAAGATGTTCAGTATGACTGTTGTGGTCTTTCGATGCCACTACGATTTCGTCAATATATTTGAAAACGAATGGTAAACCTTTCAAAACTTGATTGATGAAACGTTGGAATGTCTGACCAGCGTTACAAAGACCAAACGTCATCACTATAAATTTGAAAAGTCCGAACGGCGTGATGATGGCGGTTTTTGGGTGTTCTGGTGTTTGGTTGTATGCCCGGGTTAGATCAATTTTGGAGAATACCTGTGATCCGACCAAGTTGATTGTTGCATCTTGGATGTGCGGAACCGGGTACCTATCGGGAACAGTTATAGCGTTTAGGCGTCGATAGTCTCCACATGGTCGCCAATCGCCGTTTTTCTTTGGAACCAAATGTAATGGGCTTGCCCATGGTGAATTTGAGGGGCGGCAGATTCCTTGTTGGATCATGAAATCAAATTCTTTCTTCACGATGTCATACTTTCCTGGTGGTAACCTTCTAGCTTTGGCAAATACGGGTGGACGTTGGGTTTCAATATGGTGGAAAATACTTGTTTCGGCGGATCGTTTAATGACCTGGTTGAACTGGGTGATGTTCACAAATTCACGTAGGAGTTGCTCGCATTTGGAACCACTTGGAACTGATGTGATATTTACGTCTGCGTTGGCAACCGATTCGACTCTTACGATCTTTTCTTACAATATTTCTTTTTTTTTCTGCTTTTTTGATTAACATCGTCCACATGTTCACCTTCCGTATTATTCATTATTTATTAATGCTATTAGGTCTAATAATAATAATAATAATAATAATATATTTACAGATGAACCATTTTACAAAAATTCATATACAAAAATAGTAATTAAAAATTTACACAAAAATCAGACAATAAATACACTATAGTCCGATCGCTGCAAACTCCATGGTTTTTGAAACACGCTTAAACGCCGCTAATGATTCTGTGGATAAATCGAACGATTTATCATCACTTAAGCGATTAGCAGAGCGTATCATTCGACTAATTGAGCTGTAGAATCCGTAATTAGTCCTATGGAAACCTTCTTCAAAAATCTTCGTGGATCTAGTGAATCTAGATGGATTCCAAACTCTAAAATAATCGCGAAGATAGCTGCAGTCAATTTTGTGATTCACCAATCTATGGATAAAACACAAATCCGAGATTATTCTTCTATCTGCCAATGTTCGAGTGTTACAAAACTCGAGACAGCCACTATCAGAGAAGTCGTCAACTTGAAGCCCGCGTTTATAATGCAAGTACTTGAAAAACTTGTGCTGAACACGTTCAAGCTGGTTTATGTAGGTCAAGACAACAACAACAAGGTAACAACAATAAAGCTATTGATAAAAACTTATTAATATTAGACCGGAGAGCGCACACACGTGAAAAACAGCGGCAAAATCTACGTATGAAGGACATACTGCTATGTGTTAGTACAACAGCGCTGGACAAAAAAAAGATGCTTTTTAGAACGCCCTTTTGTAATTAAAATATGTGGTATTTTACGTATAGATTACAATGGCATGTATAACTAAAAATTTATGAAAATGGACAAACTGCATATAGAAAGTCTGCTCCTCTATAAAGTAGTGTTATACATCTTTAAAGCTCATAGCATCTTTTTGACAAAACGTAAGCAGCTTGGACTTGAATTGAGAGATATGTACTGGCTAATGGGACGTAAGTAGAGATTATCCATAAAAAATAAATTTCTGTTATAATACTAAAGTCAGTGTGGATGCCACTTAATTCAGGTGATCTAAAGTATTTTTTTAATCGGAAATATGACAGTTAACCAAGCTTAACATATTTGTTTTATACATCAGTATCCTGAATTTTTATTTCTAATGCCCAATTTCTTCACTCAAAATATTGAGTGAAAGTGTACGAGCTGTAAAGATGGAAAATTTGAGTATCACAAATATTACCCAATAGCTCTCCAGAATTCTACTCGCTCCATATTGATATCATAAATCAACAGTAGGTATCATTTAAAAAAACAACATAAAATAATTACAAAGCAGAAACGTAAATTTAATATTTTATTAAAAAACAATATTTTACTAACTACTCTTATTTATTATAATAAAATAATTTAACATCATTAATTTAGAATTTCATAAATAGTTTAAAACAAATAATTAACATTAAGGTTTAAAATAAATAGTTACTACTCTAAGTGAGGTCATTTTTAGTTTAGTGTGATTTTGATACTCATTTGAGTGTAGGTATATTTTTTTGAAAAGCCAAGTTAACGACAAACTGCAGTAATAAATAAATGAAACGTTTGATACCCTGTATCAACTTATAATACACAAAATACATAATATGGCATTTGTTACATAATTAATCTAATAAACAAGTTAACTCCGTTGCGGACATGAAGTTTGCAAAATTTTTGGGTTAGAACCCGTTTCGACAACACCAAATGCAGTATGAACAACAATTCCAGGTTGACCTGGACTGGGAGGATGTACTTCGTGAGAAGAGCCAGGGGTGAGTGTAGCTAAGGCGGCTAACAGATCATGGTTGATGATAGGTTCGCCTTCGGGTCGTGGTTCCCAATCTAATGGTGGCGAAGCTGGCGGTGAAATTAGGAACTGTTTAAATGGTGCAGGTGGTTGCAGGGTACTGTTTTTAACAGGTGTTACAGGTTGAGCAAAGTAACATGTTATTATGGATTCGTTTATTTTGTATTGATGCAACTGAATGCGAGCACTGGCTGCTGCTAAAGGTGTTTGAAAATTGACTCTTACACGTTTAAAACTGCGAAGCCAATGAAATGTAACGTTTGGATCGTACATCCGAAACAATGCTTCCAACTCTTCTTTCTGTTCTGTTAACAAAATATAACCAATTAGAATTATTGCAAATTTTATATTCAAGCTTATAAATTTCTCTTTATATGAGTCATATTAGACATTAAACCTGCAAATTAAGCATGTAATAGAATTAAATAAAACCATCAAAATTAATCACTATTGGAATTCAAATTTCCACAGAACGTGTTAGTTTAATCACCAATTTGGCAATAAAAGTTTTATGCTCTACGATTATATATTACCCTGATTTGATTAGTTTTTAAGATCTTTGAGAAAAAGCTTCAAAAGTTGCTTAACTTTTGAAGCAAAATCAATCCGTTCCTATTACTAGTAACCCACATTCAATTTACTTATACTGATTAATTCACTAAATAAGTCCAATATGACTGGCCTATTTGTTTACATACAAATTAAACAAAATCTAACAAATCAAACAAAACCAAAATAGAAAAAATGGTGCTAACAAAATTATATTGTAAGTAATAACCAAATTTGAAAATTTACCTTCCGATGCAAACACATTATCATGTATATTTGTCACAATTAGAGATGTCGGCAGATCTTCAAACTCATCGTCTGTGTCACGATCGGGGCTATCTACTTCAGCTTCGGCCAATAAATTTGGATGAACATTTGGTAGGCCGTCTTGATCATTAATAATTATGTCTTCATCGATATAATCACAATTGTTATCGGCCATTGTATCTTAATTTTTTTCTTAAAAATGTAATAAATTTGAATAGGATGACTAAAATTTTCCAATATAACACAACGTTAATTTACTTGAACTTGAACAAATACAGAATGCAACATAGCTTTTATTATTGTATATTAAATCTTTTACTTATTTTACCTTGGTAGTTTTTAAATTAGGAATTAAACATTTCGCACTTTTATTCTTAAACAAACCACTAAATGTCAGTTTGACATTTAACAAAATGAAAGTGTCGCATATACCGTCTCAAGATAACAGATGTAACAGATGTAGATACTACAGCCATCTTTCCTTTTTGTTTTTAATTATGGTTTGTATGCTCTTGGTGGCACGTCAGTCTCAATTATTGTAGATTTTTGAGATGAGATCACATAAGCAAAGCATAATTAAATAAAGTCTTACGCAAAATAGTACAATAGACTCCACATTTAACAGTTTTAAATTTGTTTAATTTTCTTTACTGTTGCTTTTATGTTGCGGGAGAAAAAATCTTTTTACTTCCTGACTTCTAAGAATCAAAAGTAAAGTAATCATTTTCTAGTAAATTTGAAATTGAATAGAAATGAATTTGATGAATATTTTATCACCCAGCTACGAAAAGTAAAATGCAAAAATTTGAAAATATATTCAAAAATTTGAAAATATATTCAAATTTTAAATATTTGAAAAGTTAAGAGCTAAACTAAAA
This sequence comes from Rhagonycha fulva, assembly GCA_905340355.1. Lineage (NCBI taxonomy): Eukaryota > Metazoa > Arthropoda > Insecta > Coleoptera > Cantharidae > Rhagonycha > Rhagonycha fulva. The sequence goes on from HG996556.1 coordinate 38,544,346, forward strand.
TTACGTATTAAAATTAATAAATTAAAATATCTTTTTATTGATTTGAATTTGATTACTTATTTGCAGAGGATATGAACTGGCCTTTAGTAAACAACACTGTTTTACATTTTATGTTGTGACAGTTGGTAACAGAAGCCGAAAACTAACCTATACAATTAAATTGTTTGGCTTAAACCAGTGCTTTGTATTTGAAGAATTATTAACTATTAATTTGACTTTAATAAGTGTTCTGAAATGGCAGGAATAGATATAATAATTGAAGAAAAGAAAGAGGACGCTGTAGATCGTCAAAAAATTTGCCCATTCCTGTTGCGAGTTTTCGTCTCTACAAATGGGCATCATCACAAAATAGTGGATTATAACAAAGGTAGTGTCCCACAAAACGAGCTACAAATATACACATGGAAAGATGCCACATTAACAGAGATAGCGCTGTTGGTGAAAGAAGTTAATCCGGAAGCTCGACGCAAAGGTACAAAATTTTCATTCGCTTTGATATACCCAGACACTCGTGCACCGATCTATCGTTTGAGGGAAATTGGTAATTTAACGTCAGGTCAAAAAGGACCCGATGATGGTAAATCTTTGCTGCAGTCTAGGTTATCGGTCGGTGATTATATGGATATTGGGATTACATTACCAGATTCTTGGAATTCAAATTCCCGCAATAAAGGATATTCACAGACTTACGGCAATCACAGGCAAAGGCCTTACTAAGCTTTCATTTTCTACTTTATATTTTGTTTCTGGACCAATATGAATTATGCAGTATAGTAAATTCTATTTAATTTTCTGTTATTGTGATGTTTCTTATAAACAATAAAATTTTATCGTGATTTTTAGTATGACATTAATGATTAATTTTGAAATTAAATGATTGTAAAGTCAAACTTTTTGTGTTAAATGTAACTGCAAGTTTGTTTTTATTATAAGAACACTTCGATAAAAATGATTGAATAAATTTTCCAACTTAGGTAATGTTTTTATTTGGGATACATTTAAAAGAAAAGAATATTTCTTGTATTAGGATTTATTATAAACAAGTTAAAATTTAATGTAAGCATGAATTAGGTACTATCCTAATTAGAGTCCAGATTTGTAGCTATTATGCTTTTTCTGAAAATTCGAAGCAGCTGAAAATTTTTAGAAAACTTTTGTGTTTTAATTGAAAAGAAGTTATTTGGTATCAAGTTTTATATGCTTTTTTTGCTTTTTTAAATCTACTCATTGGTGTATTAAACGAAAATATTCCCACTAAGGCATACTTAATCAGTTCAAAAAATTTAGATAAAACTAACAATATTACAATTACAAGATTTGTTAATGAATCTTTAACCAATTTTTACTTGCCAAAAGCAGTTTCCACGGAAAAAGTATTATTATTGCTTTCTAATGCAGCTCCATATATGGTAAAAGCAGCATCTAATATGAAGATTTTTTATCAAAATCTTATACACTGTACGTGTTTAGCGCATGGACTTAATCGTGTTGCTGAAGTAATTCGGTTGCAATTCCCATTAGTTAATGAAATAATAAAAAATGGTAAACAAATTTTTAATAAAGCTCCTTTATGGGTGCAACTGTTTAAAGAAAGGCTACCTTCTCTTAAATTGCCTCCTGAACCTGTATTGACAAGATGGGAAACATGGTTGGAAGCTGCTTTGTATTATACAGAAAATTTTAAAAATGTTGTTTATGAATTAGAAAACTCGGATAGTAAATCTATAAAAGATTGCCAAAATGTATTAAAAACTCCGGAACTTAAAGCAAATTTAGCGTTTATTAAATGCCACTGTAACTTTGTTGCTGATGGTATAAAATCTTTGGAAAAGCAGCAAATGCCTTTGGCTGAATCCTTAGATTTAGTAGAAAGATTTAAAAACGCTACCACTAGCATCAGAGGACATGTTGGAGACAACATAAAGAAGAAATTGAATGATGTGCTAGAAAAAAATGAAGGATTAAAAATCCTAAATAGTATAGCTAAAATAATAGCTGGAGAAACTGTTGAAAATTTTGAAATGGAACCTTCACTTGTAGCAAAATTCAAATTTGCACCTATTACTAGTGTAGATGTTGAAAGAAGTTTTTCTGCCTACAAAAATCTTTTAAGTGACAGAAGGATGAATTTTACAACTGAAAATTTGGAAAAAATTTTAATTATTAATTGTTTCAAAAATTAAATTTATGTTTTTTTTTATGCTTTTTTTTTAATAAAATTTGTGCTTTTTTTGACAATTTGATGCTTTTTTTAGTATTACTTGGTGCTTTTTTAAGCACTTTTTTCCCCATTTTTTATGCTTTTTTATCCGGACTCTAATCCTAATGTATTTTGTCCTCATTGGGTTTCCAGTCTCATACAGGGGTTGATTGCAGCTGAATAATAAATTTGGTGTAAGGAATTTTTATATTGATTAAGTCCTAATGGGCATTTACGAAAATTGTACTGGTAGATACCGCTTCAACAAGTGGCATTCAATTGTACCTTTGTCTCACAATCGATTATGATTAAACCAAATTTGTATCTGATTGATATTTCGTGAACCGACACATTAGGTATTTAATTTTCAAACGTGGGACGAAGGTACGACTGAATTTTTAAAAGCAGCCAGTAAATGCGGTAGGGGAAATGTGCCTATGATGAACCCCTTAAAGGGGTTGTGAGTTGTACACATATCGTCGGCTGAGTATTGGAGTGTTCCAAGTCCTAAAAAGGTAATTACGAGAAAACTGCAATTAAAGTTTCAAACGCATTTTTTCTAAATATGTAGTAGATTATAATAGTACATACATAATTTATTATTTGGGGTATTATCACATGAATTAAATAGTGCTAGTTATTTTTTTTTAAATTATAGTATTCTGAAAATAATTAATTATTCGAAATGGACATGGAACAAATGACATAAAATTTTTCGTTATTTCAGGTTATAAATGACCTCTTTATGTATCTGTTTTGAGACCTATAAAGGGGGTCTTTTCTCAAAAGGTCACCTCAAGGGGGACCAACCTGACCATAAAACTAACTTTTATAATGTCCTAGGACCTATAAAACTTAACTTTATGAGGTCCTAGGACTTATAAAAACAGTCCTTCGCTTATGCTGTTAATAACTTGACAAACAACTTGCGATCTTCACGCCATCTACCGATAGTTATATCAGAGCAAACAAATCGTGAATTTTGTGGGATATTATCTCCAAAATAACGAAATTACGACACCATTAGTTAAAAAATTGGCAATTAAATTAAGTATTACTTTAGATTTATTTACAAAATCATAGATTTAGATAATATCCGACAAAATTCGAGATTTTTTTTGCAATAATTGCAAAAAAATTAAATTAAGTGTTACTTTATATTTATTTACAAAATCATAGATTTAGATAAAATCCGACAAAATTCGAGATTTTATTGCAATAATTGCATAACGTGACCCATCCGTCCGTCAATACGACGGACCGTCCGTTATTTCAACATGCTGTCCGTCAGACCAAATTGTCCCGTCGTTCGGAAATTTCAAAAGAAAATCATCCTTTTTCGCTCCAAAGAGACAAACATTGATCAACGACTTGCAAGCTTCACGCCATGTATCGATTGTTATTTTAGAGCTATTATATAAAATCGCGAATTTTGTAGGATATTTTTCCTGAAATAACGAAAAATTGTTCATATCACTCGGGCGATAAGGGTTTTCATCCTTTGGTCGATTATTCACTCGCCGCTGCGCGGCTCGTCTCATAAACTTTCGCCCGGCGGATGAAAAGACTCCCTTTATCGCCCTTGTGATATAAACTACTATTATAAATTAATATATTAAGTTGTTCCATGTCCAAAATAATAGATATAAAGTAATTTAAAAAATAATTTTAAATAAGCATACTAATAATAAAATGACTATTTTAGAATAGATTTTTCGTAAAAATTACGATATCGTAATATAATAGCGTATAAAGCTAATTATGCATAATAATATTAAAACGTTACTTGCCTGTAAATTAGTATTGGAATGTTCCAAGTCCTTACCCACGTGATTACTCCTAGTAATGCAATAGGTTGGCTGTGGACTTGGAACAAAACAATACTCATTTAAAGTAAATTTTTAAAAGTTAGTAAAAAGCTAAAACTCTATATCTCACAAACGTTTTCGAATTTTTGGACACTTTTAATGGAAATGGTACAATTCAATATTAACAACAAGTAGATGCATTAATCTAAAAAAAAAATTAAAATGGACATGGAACACTCCAATACTCAGCCGACGATATGTAAGTTGTGGCACCACAACTTACATTTTTCCATATTTGACAACAAATCTACTTTTTTCTTGCACGTGAGGACGAGTATAATTCATTCAGCTTTTTTTTTTGATGCCATATTTATAAATGAAAAAGAAGAACAACTCAAAAATATAATTATTTTATTGCCAATGATGGACACAATGAGGTCCATTATAGGACACAGTTAAGGAGTCTATCATAGACCACATTGCATAAATTAGCTAAAAATCCCAATATTTTTAAAAATTTTTATTTAACTTGGTGTGAGCGTTGTCCGTCGTCCGTGTGGGTGGACTTCTTTGAGGCCATTTTTAACCAACTTCTCGACGTCCTAGAGATCTGAAATTTGGTACAAAGCTTTCACTTGCAGAGGATTTTTATATGTTAATTTTGTTTTTCTAAAATTCTGAAAAATAAGCGAAAAATTGGGAGAAAACTAAAAATCATAAAGCGCATGCGTTGCTGCGAATTGAACAATTTTATTATACAGCGTGGAAAGTAACATAGATTTCTAAATCTAATTTTTAAGGACCTTATTCAGGGTAAAGTTTTTCGTCGTACAGGGTGAAGTATCAAATATGTAAAACACATAAATTGAGAATTCTGATAGGATGAACCTATATTAGTTTAAGGCTGTGTTCTCACTTAGAATGAAAATTCGATTTTAAATAGAAAATGGACTATTTGGTGTACAATAACAGTAGCTGACCAAAAACGTACAATAAAAAATAAAGTAATGTGTAAAAAAATCGCGAATGCAAGAGATACGCGCATTTTAGCGTTAATTTTATTTACAATTTTCTGACTTTATTTTTGAAAGTAACGCGTTCAAATTTTTACAGTATATCTAAGTGTCTGGCCACACGTGCAGTAAAATGCCGCTGTCAGGAAAGGTAATGTCGCAGCTTTAGCAATGCACTTGTATTAGCATTACCTTGAAAATGCGCCTACTTGGCTTTTACCAGCAGGATTTTACTGCACGTGTGGCCAGACACTAAAACGTTATTTTTAATATTATGTCGAAACCAAAATTTTTTTAAAATTGCCTTAAAAAAATTTTTTTTCGCGATTTATATATTCCCGATAAAAGCGCTTCGACATAATATTGTAAATAACATTTCAGACATACTGTAAAAATTTTAACTCGTTATTTTCAAAAATAAGGTTAGAAAATTGTAAATAAAAAAGTGGTTGCGAGAGAACAGCGTTAAATACAGAAGCTGTATTTGAAAAGATTATTAGAAATGAAAGAAAAACCTTTTATTTGAAATTAGAAAAATGAACTAAAAAGTCAAAAATAATTTTAATAAGAGCAAACAAAGCTTCTTGAAAACATAAATGGTGTAGGATTTTATTTCGTACACCAACAGTGAGCCTGCTTAGTGCTTACCCTTTTTTTTTATTTTTAGCAAGCGTTGGGGAGGGAAAAATCTTTCAAAGACACTACTCATCTGGGTGGTAGTGTGGGATTTCCACCTACTAAAACTCTCCCTTGTAGTTTATATCACTCTTTTTCTCACAACTGAGAAAAAGATGCAACCCGGCGCGCGTTGAAGATGTCCGTACAACCATTTTATTTGTTCGTCCTTTGTCTATTTCTGTTTTTTTTGTTTTTTTATTCTTCGTTTTCATCCCTTTCTTTGGACAACATTATTATTTTGACGAAGTGAGCCGCCTCAGCCTAATTTTCGGCGCTTTCCAGTATCAGTTTGATAGAACTTTTAGATTCAGTTACTATATGTAAACTTAATATATATACGGCAACCTCCCCCTAGAGAGCTATCGGGGACGTTGAGCACTACGTCCGAAAGCCGCTGAGGTAGCCAGCATTCCTTTCAAGGGCTGCAAGACCCGAGTAGAGACCTGTAGGTAGCAAGGTTCCCCGACAGACAGGCCGAGTGCTGATTGTTGCTACATTTTCCAAGAACCACCCGCCACTGCGAATCCACCTCAGTGAGCAAGCTCACAAAGACGGGGAGGCTAAGCACGCATACACGAGAATTAGCCCCGGGCTCCGTCTTCCCGCAGACGGTTATTTATTCGAATCCTCCCGTAAATCGTGGAGTTTAACTGATTCAGGGACGTCGCGTTAACGCCCTTTAGAGATTTACTTGCCATTTCAAAGTTAATGAGGCTTCGGAGTCCATCGGAGTCAACAACCTACCGCGCTGCCCAGGTCTCCCTGTAGCAGGTTAAGATTGTGGCTCCTTAGTTATCCGTTTGGTTTCCGTCTGGAGATGAGATTTCAGATCCATACTGCGCTACCACTGTAAGGGTTGAAATTTTCATCTCCTTTGTTCACCAGAAAGGAAGGTTCCCTTTGGGTCCCAAGTTACCCTATCGCGCAATACAAGTACTACGCGGTACTAACTTTTCGTCCTCTCCGTTCACCAGAAAGGGGAACCTTATCGGCCTCCGCCGACAAAGCACCCCATGGCCATTTTGCAAGCAAGGTCTGTATCCAATGTCTGCCGGGTGACGTCCCCCATTGGTAACCGGGCCAGTAAGATTTTCTCTCATTGGGACCGCCACGTAGGCTCTTACTTACTGATCCCTCGGGTTTACGGTCGGGAAGTCATGGACCAAACACTCGGGCTGGGTACAGTTCGGCGCAGCCGTTTCGGCACAGGTGATTTGACGCAGCCCATTCGGCGCGAGAACACTTCGGCGAAATTTATTTGGCGCAAGCTCAGTTCGATGCAGACCGGCTTTGGCGCGAGCCTAGTTCGACGCAGACCGGTTGCGGCGCGAGCCCAGTTTGACGCAGACCCGTTTCGGCGCTAAAGTAGTTTGGCGCCAGTTCAGTTTGGCGCGAGAGTAGTTTGACGCAGAACATTAGCGTAGAATCTTCTACTAATGCTAAGATTTTTCTATCCGCCTCTTTGTATTTCTTCAGTTTTAATGGTGGATAATCCTTGACTATAAATTCTATTTTAACCCAGCAGCACAGTTAAAATTTTATTTTAGGCTTCAGTATCTCCACAGCATTTAAATCTTAAAGAGTTTAGAGTTTAATCTATATAGTCAAAGATTATCCTTTTTTATACATATTTAACTGACGCTTAATATCTATATAAGTGATTTGCAATTTAGTTTTATCTCAGATTTTTCTGAGGGGAGAGGGAATATAAACTTTTATTGAACTGAGTTTGAAAGAGTACCTATGCCGTATTGTTAAATTTCTACGCTAGTGTTCAGCGCCAAACTGAACTGGCGCCGAACTACTTTTGCGCCGAAACGGGTCTGCGTCGAACTGGGCTCGCGCCGAAGCCGGTCTGCGTCAAACTGGGTTGGCGCCGAAACCGGTCTGCGTCGAACTGGGCTCGCGCCGAAACCGGTCTGCGTTGAACTGGGCTCGCGCCGAATAAATTTCGCCGAAGTGTTCTCGCACCGAACGGGTTGCGTCAAATCGCCCGGTCCGAAACGGCTGCGCTTGAAAACTACAGATGCCACCTAAACCTGGAAGCAGGATGGCTTGCTGATAGATGGGCTGCTAGCTAATATTTGGTAGCTTAAGGCTGTTCTCCCGCAACCACTTTTTTATTTACAATTTTCTGACTTTATTTTTGAAAATAACGAGTTAAATATTTACAGTATGTCTGAAATGTTATTTACAATATTATGTCGGAGCGCTTTTATCGCGAATAAATAAATCGCAAAAAAAAAATTTTTAACGCAATTTTAAAAAAATTTTGGCTCCGACATAATATTAAAAATAACGTTTTAGACATACTGTAAAAATTTGAACGTGTTATTTTCAAAAATAAAGTCAGAAAATTTTAAATAAAATTAACGCTAAAATGCGCGTATCTCTTGCATTCGCGATTTTTTTTACACATTACTTTATTTTTTATTGTACGTTTTTGGTCAGCTACTGTTATTGTACACCAAATAGTCCATTTTCTATTTAAAATCGAATTTTCATTCTAAGTGAGAACACAGCCTTAAGAGAGTCATAGTTACTCCCGCTTTCCAGTATCTGTCCGATGATGTTATCAGGGCCGGATTTACCAGTATCCACAACAGGCGATCGCCTGCGGCGTCAAAATATAAAAGGCGCAAGCCGCCAGGCATTTCCGCGTTTATGTTCAACAATCATAAAATATAATAGGCGCCTGAAGTTATTAGCCTGGGGCGCTAGACTAGCTAAATCCGGCCCTGGATGTTATTATTATTCTTCTTCTCATTTTTGGCTAGGGTCAACCCTGTTTGCCTTAAACAACCACTGCGTTGTTTACTTGGCTGTGCTAGATCGTTGAGCATATAATTGTTTTAACGTCTGATAGGTAGTTTGCTAGACTTGTCTCCAGACGAGCCTGTAACCCTGGTTTTTTATGGTAATGATGGCAATTCATTAACCCAGAAGGACCACCGGCTTAACGTGCCTTTCGAAGTACGGAGACCAGTCATAAGAAAGTTGCCCTTCTCCGGATTTGAACCCGATACCGTAAAAGTCTGTAACTTAGGACTATAGCCTAAGTTCGGACAAACGGTCTGGTCCTTAGATCATATATATTACATATAAAATCCTTGAAGGGACCAGACCGTTTGTCCGAACTTAGGCTATAGTCCGAAGTTACAGACTTTTACGGTAGTATAATGGTCGGTAGTATATGATCTAAGGACCAGACTGTTTGTCCGAACTTAGGCTATAGTCCGAAGTTACAGACTTTTACGGTACCTTGCATTCGCAGTTGATAGCGTTACCTGCAAGGCAAATGACCGTCTCTGATGATGCCAAGAAAGTGAACCACAAATTACTCTTATTTGTGTCGCTTGCCCCGCTGATCTGCGATGGAATGGCAGACTTTTAAACAAAAAAAAACAGATTTTTATCAACCTTGCTTTGGTACGTTTTTGCCTTAATGCAGATCTGTAGGCTGTGCCGCCACCACTACAGTGGTAGTTAAAAATCTATCTTTGCTTAGCTTATTCTAAAAAGGAAAGGGTGAGTTATGCAAGTTTTACGTTTTATTTAGCCACCTAGTTGGAGGAAAGGGTATAGGCAAGAACTGGAAAATTTAGTCACAAAACCGTTCAACAGGAAAAATGCCAAACAAACTTTTTAAGTGCATCAAACCCGAGATCAAACCAAAGACTACCATGCACAAGAACGCATCTTTGAAAGCAGAAAATTTTGTATCGGTTATCGGTGGAAAATTATCTGACGTTGCTAGGTTGGTGGATTCAGAGAGAAAATAGCAAGCAAAAGAATATCGAAGAAAACTAAAACCTGTTATTGAAACAATTTTGTTGTATGGACGTCCATGAGCGGGTATTGAAGGGCACCCGATGAACCAAATTTTAACAACGGGAACTTTATCTTTAATAACAAAAATAAAAAAGATCAATAAATGAACAATTCCATAAACTCTAAATACACTAAAAATTTTTTCGTTATTTCAGGTTATAAATGACCCCGTTACGTATCTGTTTTGAGCCCTATAAAAGGGGTCTTTTCTCAAAAGGTCACCTCAAGGGGGACCAACACGACCATAAAACTAAGTTTTATAAGGTCCTAGGACCTATAAAACTTTACTTTATAAGGTCCTAGGACCTATAAACACAGTCCTTGTTGAGATACCTGCCCGAACGATTCATCCGTTCGGGTGAACTCCTGTTTTTCGCTTATGTTGTCAATAACTTGACTAACAACTTGCGATCTTCACGCCATCTATCGATAGTTATTTCAGAGCAATTCACCCGTCGATAAACACGCGTTTATCTATATTGACGTGGGACGAGCTAATTACCAAAAGTTTAAAATATCCACAATTGATGTTGATTTGTCCTTTCATTGAATTTTGTATGATTTTGAATTTTACTCTGACAAGTTGAATGGTTTTTCTCTTAATGGTCATAATTTTGCTTGTTGCTAAGAAAACAGGATTTCATAGATGGATATTTTGTTCCAGAAATCTAAAAAGTTAAATTAATCAGATTTGACTGCATTTTGTTTTAATTAAATTTTTGCATTGTTAATTTATTTACCTTCTTTTTAATAAATAAGTGAATGCGTGTATAGAAAACTATAACGTCGTGTTATTCGTAAATAACTCTAGATGGTGCGGTTGGTGTTGAAAAGTAATTTAAAAGTTTGTGATATCAATTTTTTTTGGAAAAATTTCAAATTTCGCTGGAAAAATCAACGAATCAGCATGGGCCACGATTTCCAAAAACCTGAAACGGAAAGGAAAGGAAAATTTGGTAGGAAGATAAGGATTACTGACTGAGAGGCCGGAGTGTTAAGTTGTGTTTTCGAGGAAGACAAATTTTCTCGATAAGTTGTGAAGTGTTGGAATTTCGGCCTGAATTGTAAATTATAGTTGCAATTATGATGAGTACAGTGTCAGTATGATGAATATGATGGTTTTTTCTGCAAGATTGATTCCGGAATTGGATATGAAAATTTCTACCTGGAGTTGTGAAATGGCCGCATTTTTGATGTTTTCCATCGAGTTTTATTCACATCTAACAACAAGTAATGAAGCCATCGAATGGTAATTAGAATTTAAATTCTTTTATTTTGCGCTATTTCGATATTATTTTTCTGAAAACGGAGTTTATAAAAATTACAATGAGAGGTTATGTGAGTCACATTTTATACGAACCTGGAAATTTAGTGGACAACAGATGGATTAGAGTATTACATCAACTTTAATCACTTCGATGCACCAAATTCGTAGTTTGATACAATTAGATTACCATCGAGATTAACTTTATTATTTTTAATACGACGATTACGATCTACTGTTGTGATACGCGTTACATCGAACTTCATTTGCGAATAGGCATAAAAAGTAACAGTTTTGTTTTATGTGGTTTATAACAGGTCGGCGTGAGATTTTAAATAAGACAATAAATTTGTGCTATTATTTTTATTTCATTTTGTACAATTTATAATGCCTGATTTGTTTACAAGTTACAGTAATAAGTTTGAAATAGTAAATGTGGGAACTTGTAGATAAATTTCGTCTATATCTGATTTATTCATTGTTGAATTTCGATTTAGCTAAAATTCTGTTTTCTGCTTATTATAGAATTTATTGATAACCAAATTTATCTGAGTAAAATTTTATTGATGCCCGGTAAAAATTTTGTTTTATTGATTGTGGATAGTTTAAGAGCAAAATTTTTGGAACCTACTCCTGAGATCGTCTCAAAAGTGCAAACTACCGACTAACGAGCTACGGACCTCTTTAGTGCTTGTTCTTCAGAACACGACAATATGTTATTAATAACTTGACAAGCAACTTGCGATCTTCACGCCATCTATTGATAGTTATCTCAGAGCAAAAAAATCGTGAATTTTGTGGAATATTATCCCCAAAATAACGAAATTACGACACCTTAAGTTAAAAAATTGGCAATTAAATTAAGTGTTACTTTATATTTATTTACAAAATCATAGATTTAGATAAAATCCGACAAAATTCGAGATTTTTTTGCAATAATTGCATACGTGATCATCCGTCCGTCAATACGACGGACCGTTCGTTATTTCAACATGCTGTCCGTCAGACCAAATTGTCCGTCATTCGGAAATTTCAAAAGAAAATCATCCTTTTTCACTCCAAAGAGACAAACATTGATCAACGACTTGCAAGCTTCACGCCATGTATCGATTGTTATTTTAGAGCTATTATATAAAATCGCGAATTTTGTAGGATATTTTTCCTGAAATAACGAAAAATTGTTCATATCACGCGGGCGATAAGGGTTTTCATCCTTCGGTCGATTATTCACTCGCCGCTGCGCGGCTCGTTTCATAAACTTTCGCCCGGCGGATGAAAAGACCCCCTTTATCGCCCTTGTGATATAAACTACTATTCAAACTTTTGTTCGTGTGTTTACGGCAGAGTTATAAAAAGTCTTGAAGGAGCCAAATTTGGTATTCTTTCTTATTATTTTTGAAAAGTTAACGTCACTGCAGAAGATGGATGGAACTTTTGAACAAACAGTTAAAACTGAATGATTGTTAACGCGATGTATTCAAATGCAGATCCTAATGAGATTTGGAATAGTATAGTGATTGGAAGTTTGATAAATTGCGCCACACGCAAAAAATTTTAAGATGAAATTGTCTCAAATTAAGATTACCTATACAGATATCTCTTAGAATTAATTACTCCCCTTTTTTCTTTTATGGACCTGTGGTTAATGTTTTTGGACACCTCCCTTTCCAAAGAATTTTTGGTCTTTGTCCATATTATGTCAAATATAAAGCGTTTAATGTTGTAAACCTACATATATTAATTTTAAAAGTGACTATCATTTTTTTTATTTTTTTTATTTGTAAATAAAATATTATAGCTTATAATTTATTATTGTACTTTATGAAAAAAATTATTTGTAAATTGGCAATGCAAAATAAATAGATAAAAATTAAAAATCAGGTCACTTCCAATTGTTTTACTTGAAACATTGGCCCATGGCCTGGAATAATCCAATCAGCCATAGCTAAAATTCGGTTACGACTTAAAACTTGTGTTTCCGAGATAGTTTTGGGTTGTTCCCAGGAACCTTCACTTGGAATATCGTTTTCGTTATTAAATAAATCTCCCGTTATAATAATATTTCCATTGTTGCTACTTTTAACTATGACGGACGTATCTTGCTGCGACTGACCAGGAGTTGCTATTACTTTAACGTAGTCGTCTATTTTGTATTCTTTCTCTTTCGCAAAGTTATGGTTAAAATAAAAATCACCATGGGATATGCAATAACCAACGATATGAGTAGATTTTGGAAATAAGTAATTACCTCCTACGTGATTCGAATGACTTCGAGTGCAGACGACATAGTCGATATCATCGCTGGTTAAATTCTGACATTTCAAAGCTTTCAATAAATTTTCGCCATCCCATGCTGTCATCGTATTTACAATAATATTTTTTGGACCTTTAATAAGAGTGCATGTACAATTTTCGGCATTACCTTTCTTCGTTTTTCTTAAATAGCCTTCAGCAAGAACAATAACCTGATAAACTTCATTTTCTGACATTTTGTGATGTAAATTGCTACCATATAAATTTTGTTCTAATTTGTTTAAAAGATCACAGTGTAGTTGGAAATGGTAGGTTTCTACAAAAAATTTTTGCAACCATTTTTTTAAAAATTCAAATAAAACCATGAAAATGGAAGATAGCTGTTAAAACCTTAATGAGCGAACGCGGTTTTAAAATTGTCGTAGAAATTACCTCTTTGAATGTAAAACAATTCATCGCGTTCCAAAAGTAACACAATAAATATCACAATAATTTTTTAAGTTTTATTATAAAACATTGTACGAAAAAGTTACAAAAATAAATTTTTAAATAAATTCGTTTTTATTATAAAAACGGGACCATGCATGGACACTTTGAAGCTGAAAATCTACGCAAATAAAGAAGTAATAATAGTTAAATAAATGAAGTTTTTAAAATTTGAAGGTCATAGTTTATCAGATGGCGTCAGAATAGTTATAAATAAGATAGATAAAGTTAAGGTAATTGGAAGAGTTATTTTTCATTTTGTTTTTGCTAAACAACCAAAATTATACAAAAAATAGCCCATATTGTAAGTATGAAAATATAGAAAAGCATGCAAGAAAAGTTGAGAAGGTTCTATAAGAAAATTATACTAACAGAAAGTTCTACAAGAAATAGTTCAAAAATAAAAAGAAGAAAAACTGGGAAGAATATGAAGAATGTAGTGAAGATTCTGAAAAATTAAAAGAAAAGAAAATGTAAATCAAGTAAAAAAGAAATTTAAAAATTATAATGAATTATGTAATAAATAGAAAATTCAACAAATTAAAGAAGAAAGAAGAGTATTATCAATTATTTTGATAGAAAATAATATAAAAATGGAAATTAACAGAACTATAGAAAATTTTTAATAAAACTACTAGAATTAAACAGAAAAACGAGAATATAAAAGTTTTAGAAAACCTAAAGAACCCAGAAGAAGTGAAATTAATAGAGAAGAAAATTTAAAAGAATTCCTAATACGTAAAAATGAAAGCTTATAAAAACGTAACTTAAAAAGAGTAGCATAGATATTAAAGAAATGATAGAAAATTATTATAACAATAAATTACGAAATGTAAAGATACTAATACACAAAAGTTAAAAGAAGAGCACAGATAATTTTAAAGTAATAGGTTAAGACAAAAGCACAAACATAAGACAAAAAATTGATTTTAGAAAGTAAAGTAAAAACGAAAAATAAATTGAAAGTCGAAAAACAACACAGAAGAAAAAGAATAAGTTAAAATGATTTTCAGCTTCCGCACTTCGTCGTACTCCTAAAAATATGTTTCGATAAAAAATTTCTTTGTACATATTTTACCCACTAAAAGTATTAACTAGGTAACAGACTGAATCGAAACAAGTAGTTAATAAATTTAACATCTTATTGTTTAATTGGAACATTGTATTGTTTTCTAAGCGATGGTTTCCCAGAAGCAATTTGTTGTGGTGGAAAATCTTCAGGCACTTCTTCTTCTTCGAGTCGATGATCACATTTATTTCCTGCTTCGTACGAGTATTCTCTTCGAGTACCTTCTGGGTCGATGTAACCGTATTTTCCTCTAATTACGCAATCAATACCAATGGTTTCTTCTTTGAAGGTTCCATCTTCGTTTTCAAATCCCCATGTGATGCTACCATCGTCGTTATCTGTTCTGAATTTACGTAAAATTTGTACTGGTGGTTTTCGGTTTCTGTTACGACGGCCATCGTCTTCGTCTAAACTTTGTAAAGGCTTTTGGTAAGCAATTGGTTTGGGTTTTTGTTGTCTGACGGGAGCTTGGTTGCTTTGTTGTCGTAATTGTTGACGTTGAGGTGGTGCTTGACGTACTATTGGCTCTTCATCGTCGTCTAAATCTTGTCTGTAAGACTGTCTGGTTGGTTGAGGTAAATTGAGTGGACGTTCTGGTCTAAATTGAAGCGGTCTAATTTCCCCTTCGTTGTCTGATTGCTTTGGTTGTAAAGAGGCAACTGAAAATTTGGATACTTCTTCGTCTAAAATTGATTGTTTGAGTTCTTGTTCTTCGGCATCTTCTCGTATGGGTATCGAAATTGGGAGTGCGTTTGGTATAGGTTTTCGAATTCTTATTGGAATTGGATCTTGTTGATGGAGTCGGTGTGGTGGTCTGTTTATTGGTGGTCTTTGTGCTGGTTGTAATAGAACAGCTCCTGGAATGTTAAGTCTTGGTGGTACTTGAGCTTCTGTTAGTAGAATTTGAATTGTTATCTGAAAAGATAAAAAAGTTTAGTTTACTAATGTATAAAATTCACAAGCGGAAAGGAAAAATAATTTTGGTCAATTTAACGTAACTAAAGCATGACGAACTAGTACGTGCAGAATGATTTCCGAAAGCGATCACTTTCTTTTTGTTAAATCGCGCGAGTTATGATATTAGAGATCAATTATTTCCTAAAGTGAGCTATTCGTTAGAGTAGCTAAGTAATGAAAGTCAACACTTTTCAACGAGGTCAATGTCAATTATTCAATTTTTATACTTAGAAATGAATTTTTTATTTTGCTCCGTTCAAGTACCTTATACCGGTGGAATTTATTACAAGGATACGCAATAATAAACATTTCAAAGATAACATAAATATTTATAAATAACAAAAAAAATAGATCACTTTAATATAGGCGAACATTAGAGCGAAGGTTGAATACTGTAATTTCCTTAAACTCCCCAGTTAAAAGTTAATTTTCCAGATATATTATTATTTCTCAATAAATTTAACAAATTGCAGTCGATAATTAATTATGGAGGAATGATGAAATATTCCATATTATTAAGACCATAACTGCATTTTTTAAGCTAGATGATAATCATGAAGGATAAAATTTTATCTTGGTATCAATCACACGTCATTTCTCTTGAATTAATTTCTGCATTTTCTCAATGCATGATGTATGTTTAGAATTTAAATAAAAACAAAGTAAAAGTTATTGCTTCCGCCATTCAAACTTCCTACAATTTCTTTTTTTTAAGTTTTAACCAACCATAATTTAAATTTTAAAAGCTGATTAATATATTTTAGTATTTTTCTAATTTCCTTATCTATATATTTGTTCCAAGTAATAATTTTGGGGAGAAACTTTGTAATAGCTACACTTTTAAGTTTCTTTTTGCTATAAAATTTAAATATCTCCATTTGAACCAATTAAAATCAATTATGCACGACATTTTGAGAAATGAGTTCGAATTATTTAAATAATTCTATTAATAGTAAAAGTTTTTTATAAACTGCATAATAGAATTTAAAGGTGAGCCCTATGAGCTCAGGAATTTAACAAAATTATTTATTGAACTATCGCCAGCCTTGAAAGTTTTTCCTAGTTAAGTATTGTACTGTTAAATGACCAGAAAAAAGAGAATTCAATGATTTTCGAAACTTTTACTTAATTTAATTAAAATTCGAGCACTATAAAAGCAACATTAATCATCCTAACGTTTATTGCGTGATTATATCCAATTTATTTATGGGAATCTGCATAATTTTAATTCAGTTTTTGGCCGTCATCAAAGACTAAGTTTTTCAATATTTTTCTTGCTCTTGTCATAATTCCACTTTACGTTGGTTGGCTGAAGGCAAAATGGCCATGCAGCACTTGGGAAAATTGTAATTGGGTAGTTTCCCTAAACCTCATAGATCAACCAACCTCTAACGTAGAGTGGAATTGTGAAGAAGAAGAAAAAATTATAATTAATCGATTAGATATAAGGAAAGGACGATTGCACTAATATACCAATAAAATTTAAAGGTAAAGCTTCCTATTTTATTTAGTGTTAGGTTAATCAATCTTCAAAGATTAATTTTAACGACGTATGATGTAACCAAAAATATAAGAAATAATGAAGTAGGTACCTACATATGTATCTACCGAAAAGTTACCAATAAACCCATTAAATTAAAAATATAGTAGGTACAATATTTTCTTAATTTACTAATTGATTTGCTTACGCAACAAATACAATTTTGGGCAACGTAAAATCTCAAATGTCAAATTAATTTTAAGTATCAAATTTTGTCCTATATAATTCGAACCACAATACTGCATGCTTTCTTTCTGTTGTAATTGCAAATACAAAGCTACAATTTGAATTAACAAATTAACCGGTTTTGAATTTTTAAAATTATTAGTATAATATTATTATTATACTTTATCGTTATTCATTGCACACGTAAAAATGGAACAGAAATGAAATTGTGTGCTATTAGAAATTTTATATACCAGTTTTGGTGTATAAAAATAATAATATCGACGAAAAGGCTAATATTGGTTTGCGACATCTGCTGAATATTAAATTGTAAATGAATTTCTCTTGTATATTCCGAAAGTGTCATTATTTTAATCCGTGCCGAATATTGCCCATGTTAGATCCAAAAAAGTTATTTTGAATTATTTTAAATTTAAGTGACTCTTTTTCAAATTTGAGAACATTAATTATTTCACTTTCGTATTCAAGGCAAAGAAAATGGTTCTAAATACGTTGGCGACACATTTGAGATGGAGAAAGTAAACTACATATCCATAGTATCCCAGATATTGCATAACAATGTTGATTATAGTTAATTAATATTCAAAATTGTTAATTCAAATTTATTCCATAATTATTTGGCATTGAAGAGGTTTGATATGTAAATATCATTTTTTTATAGTATTATTTCTTAATAGTCGAAATTGAGATCAAATTTAACACTAATTTGATTATAGAAGTAAAAATGTGAAACAATAAATTATTAAAAGAATAATAAATGTGGAAAAAAGTAAAAGTTAAAGTTGATGATATTTTTTCAATACCATCGTAAATTTTGAAAAATTATTAACTAAATTAAAAATAATTTGGAAACTTAGTCTGAATTCTTTCTAATCTTAAAAGAAAATTTTTGCAGTGAATAGGAATTTACTCAAAAAATAATCAGCGTTACACTCACCCCTACTACGAAACATATTAACGGTAACCCACTCATTTTTGGAAATTTACACTTTTATCTCATAATAACTATAGGCTTGAAAATAGTATTAAAGTGTTATATATAAACCATACCCCACTGCAATTTGCCCAACCCAAGCTTTAAGCCAGCATCCACTTTCACACTCGCTAGATCGGGTTCTCTTTATTTGTGTAATTTGTTTCATTTTATTGGATAACTGAACATGTCTAACAATTGTTTGGATTTTTATTGTTTCCATCAAAATTATAAGTAATCTAAATTTTCAATTCTATGAAGTTAAATCATTTTTAATTTCACTTTGCCGATAGCTCAGAAATGCAAAACGTGAACCTATACTGTAATAAGCAGGGTTTATATAAAAGTCATTATGTGATTCTTGTATTTAAAGGTCAAAATAATAATTTATTGCATACATTAAAGTTTATGCAATAATTAAATGCGTTATTATTTTAGTATATTATAAGAAAATTTTTGTAAGGTTGTCGCTGAACTTAATAACCTGGAACATGTACTGGAATGGCCTTTTTAAAAATGAAGCTTTAATTAATTGTACTAGAAACATTTATTTTTGTGGTTTATATCACTGTGGTTTCATTATTTCAATTAAAAGAATTGTCTAAAAATGTCAAAAGTTTGATTTTATTTTCAATTTTGATAAGCTGCAGAAAAAAAAAGTTATTCTCGATGTATTCGGCATTGTAATAAACTGTACCTTGTAATTTGCAAGTATTTTGAAGTAGGTACATAATTTGTATGCATTCAACAAGTATAACTGTTTTGTTTTGTTATCAATTTTATAGTTATAACTTTTAAAGCGTCAAGAGTTGGGGATTTCTTCTTTTTCTTCTGGATTGAAGAAAACTCTTTTATGGAGCTTTCCATAAAAAATTAAAAAGGTTTGAGATAACCCAATAAAACTAAAAAAAAATAAGAAGAACTTGTTTTATTTGGTTTTTAATTGAAAGCCAAGTAACTTTGTTAATAAGGACACCTGTATAAGTAGAATCTATAGGGGTAATGATGCAGAAAAATAGTTTTTCTATTTTGCGTCTAAAATAAAATCATTATAACACCCAAATCGGGTATTGAAATGCTGGACTCATTTTGAAATTCATTTTTTTGTTTTAAGAAGTTGGTAACATACAGGTCATTGTTTTTACGTGAAACATTTTAATTACTGTAAATTAGAGGCAATAATAAAGAAAAATCTTAACTGCAAGTACAATTTTGTTTTTTTAAACTTTTGTGCGATGTCTTAACCTGTAAATTTTTGACACAACCTTTCAAAATTTTTAAAAGTAAAACAAAATTTTAAATTGACTATAATAATTACAGACACATTTTTTTAATTTTAAGGAGGTATAGGACGTACAGTCCAGTCAGAAAGTTCCGTCAAATTGTACATGACAGAAGTATGAGCCTACCCGTAGAGAATGAACTTTTCTCAAGAGTGTACTTCAAAAAATTAAAAATTTCAGCTGGCAATAACAGCCTTTTAGCATGTTAAAGTCGATATTTTATGAATCTTAAGATTAAATTAGAACATAAAATTTCGTTAGTTAACAGGAAATTTAAGTAAAATAAGAAAATAAAATAATTAAATATCCTTTTGAAATTAATAAGAATTTTGACAACGTCGCAGATCCAGCCTTGTTTGCGCGAAGTAACTTTGTTATGTAAATGAAATAAACGTACGTTGCATTATAATATTACATCTGTCACTTCGTTAAACTGCCTAATTTTTATTTACATTTATTTCATTTAAATGTACTTGAAACCTTTAACCATTCCTAATCTTCAATCTATTGAACTTGACAGCAAATGAGCAAAAAAACTTGACAGTGACATTTTATAAGCACACATTTGTGAGGTTATATCTCTTAATTTAATGAACTCTAAGACGTACGTTTTGTACATTTTGATGCATATAATTTTTTCGATGAGTCATACTCGACTTTAGGTGAATTTAACTATAGCAATATATTATTTATTAATTAATTTTGTTATGTTTCGTAACAAATAATAAAAGAGTCTGAAAAGAATTGTACATAATACACCCGTCTTAAGCTATTTCATTGAAACTTGAAATTTCCCGCGCTATCCACCATTTGCGACGTTGCTGTCAACATAACCCACATTAGCCATGGCTGATATTTATTTTAAAATTTACATTTTTAAAACTTAATAACTAGGTATTCTCAACGTGATTTTATGTTTTCAAAAGTTTTAGCAATGTTTTTTCTATGCACCGTGAGTTTTTCAAACATTTTTCATTATTTTTTCATTATGAAATTGATCAAAACGTGAGTAGATGTGAGACCTAGTATGCCATTACAATGTTAAATGAACGATTTTTAATTTAGTCTTAAAAAAAAACCGTGAACCCTAGGTCTCTGAAATTTTCACAGAACACGTATCAATTATATTTTAGTCTATTCTGAAAATTTCTAATTGATCTCATTATTTTGACTTAACTCCTATACCTCCTTAAACTAAAAAAAATTCAAAATGAAAAAAATTGTATAAAAAACTCGTTTCGTAATCATTTTTATTGCACTTATCTTTTTTAAAACTCCCCGCTTTGCGGCTCGTTTTCTAAACAGATTTCGTGCAATAAAAACTTCGATTATGAAACTCGTTTGTTTAATCGTTGATTGAAGATATATATTTTTCAATCAACGGTTTAATATACTATTTGTGATAGGCTACAGAATTTTTTTTATTATTGAAACTTATTAGTCAGACAATTTTTTCACCAAATGTTGCCGCTCTTTAATACGGTCTACAAAAAAATGCTTCTTTTATTTTATCCCAAAACCAATCTCAATCTCTTCTCTTGATCCAGATTATTTAACTAGGCTGCCAATTCGATAAATTTTCAGTCCATCAGGTAAGTAAATTTGAATCTTACTTCTCGCTTCCAAACAAATTATAACCAAAATTACGTACTCAAGTGATTCTCAAACTTGTCCGAATTCAATTGTTCTCTTAGCTGAAATATGATCTAGTTTTTTTTAAACTATTTCTCGTGACTGTTTTAAATTTAATTGTCTTGCGTTTATTTGCCGATAACTTTTAAAATAATTTAATTTTTTACGAATGAAACTCTTAATCATGGTTTAATTCTTTTTATTCTTACAGAACTCACTACGATTCCTTTTAATAATTGATAATAAATTTTAAATTAATTTTAATCGTGGTTTGGCCTCACTTTGGCTTTTTCATACGTCGGCAATTTAAAAGCGAAATTTTCTTGTCAAAGGTTTCCAAGTTAACTTTTTGTTATCTCCTCTGTGCGGTTTATAAATTTTTGTCATCGTTTTAAATCATGCGCGCACAGGTCACAACTTTTAAATATCGCACTTGAAATCATTTCAAAAACCAAAATTTTTAAAATAAATGTAAATTTTGTGTTTTTTTTTATTACAATTTACTTTTTTTATTTAATTTGGATTCATCTCTGGTTTTGTTTCAGGCAAAAGCCCCTTCTGAAATCAAGCATCAAAATTTTATTAGTTTTTCTGTGTTTAGACTTATTTTTTTAACTCTTAATCTTTCACGATAACAAAGCACCCCTTCTTCTTGCTTGGAACATCATAATATGTAGCAATTGCATATCAACTCTACTACAATATTCTAAAACCACTATTTCAATTTTCAATTTTAATTAACAAATATAACATTACCTGCGGTGTACTTATGTAGATAAACTTGCACGCACTTAAACATCTAGATCGGGCCCGTTGTACTACTTCTGTTTTTGAATCCCAATTCCCATCCCAATTGCAGGCTAAACTCCAGAATCTTGGCAAGTGGGGTCCCGCTGATTTTCTTCTTATATAAGTTAATGTCAGACAGTAGCAATAAGTTAGTACAAATAAACTGCACAACTATGCATCAAAATTAATGAAATTTGAAAAGAAGTCCAATGCAACAACGCATTATTAATTTGCCAGTGCTTTAGTAACTACCACAATAAATTATTGTAAGTATCTACGGAAAGCGTTATTACATCATAAATTTGGAAAAAGTTTGATGTGATCAAATTTTGTTACACATTTTTATTAAAATTACCGACTGTACATCATTCAGTGAGGAACGGACTTATTTGTTCAGCTAATACAGTTTGCCACAGTTTGCCAGTTAAGCCACAGCAGTGTGGTGATGTGATCGCTGGTTAAGTATAGAGCGGAAATTCTGGGTTCAAATCGCGGATTGCACAGAATTTCTTGGGTCGGCTTTCCGGTGGGCATCTACACTCCTGTGGTGATTCCTGATATTTGTGTCGACATCATTACCGTAGATACGGCTGCGTCACACACGAGAGTTTACAAAACAGGTTAGGTAGGCAGGGAATGAAGCCATGGGCTTTCTAGGCCTGTAGAGCTGTAATAAAATACAGTTTGATTTTGTAAAAAGATAAAATTTTCAATTGGGTCTGTGATCCTGCGTTCCAATGGCGATTACTCTCTAAGTCTGTACGGATCTTATCTGTTATCTGTCTACTCCTGGCGCACATGAATAGATTAACGACATTCCCGTTACGAACCGCTCTCGCCGACTAAAAATTTATTAACATCTTTTGACAAAACATCTTCACACTCTTATAATATTTGACCCGTATAGTAGAAATTAGTAAGAACATTTTTTTGTTCTCTTTTAAAATGATAGCTACAGATGTTTGAAAATATAACTCTTGCACGGAGATTTGAAGACTCCAACTCTAAATTATGAGTGAAGTCATTAATAATAATTATTAATTGTTAAATAGTAAGTACCAGTCTTCTCCATTGTCCATAATTATTCCATTTACTGATGCGATATTATGTAGAAAATGGAAATTTTATTGACTTTTCTCATTTGTTACAGATTCAAGATCATAATATTATTATGCTCTATTGTTCACTGATGATAATTAATTGCACATTTGAATAACGCATTAAGTTTAATTATTAGAGAGTCGTGGTAGGTACCTACTCATAAGTTCGAAATTGCAATGTAAACTATTAATTTAATGTAATAAAAATGACATGCAAAAATAATCACAATAAAAGGTTACAAATTTTATCGAAAAATATATTAAACTTTAATTGAAGAAGATAAAATTTAAACTTTCTCTAGAAATATCAACAGCAATGCAATTTATAGCATAAAATTTTAATTATTCGTTCTAAATGCACAGATATTTAGTACCTACATACATATGTAATTAGTTCCATAAAAGCATAATAAGGATTAGTAAACCTAATTAATAATAATAATTGGGAAACTTACTAATTTGTTGTAGTGGAGTTGGTAGTGAGGGGTACTTTTAGGAGTTAAGTACCTAGTCATAGAAGGACAAACCCTGCTAGAAGATGAGAGCAGGTGTAAGATGATGCTGGATGCAAGGGCAGGCAAATTACTGCTACTTTTCGTACGTATGCAAAATCATCTCTAAACTTTAAATTTTTGTTTATTTTCATTTTTAGCTTTAATTTCTTGTTTATAACCTGCAAATTATACAACCATCACTTCATCCAAAATGTATTATCGTGAGAGTTCTGAAATGCTGTGCAGTAGCGCAATAAAAGAAAAGCAAAGTATAGAAAATTTTATAAAAGCATTCAACTGAAGTCTAACCTTCTAAAAATTAATGGGTAAGATGTTAATCTAAAACATTTCTTTAGTCAAAAATACCTTGGCGTTACTCTAGATCGAATCTTTAACATACATACGTTATTAGAAGCACAAAACAAGAAGTCTTAAGCAATAAACGTTAGTAAAAAAAAATTTCAGCTATAATTTAAAAAGTCAAAAAGAGTCAATTGTAATTTATATTAACTAGTATTTCCGGTCTCACAACCGCCATTTTGATTAGTTCTACAAAGTTTCTCGGCATTCGGTATTAATCTGGATGGCTAGCTCTGCGATGCTACTCGGCTTTTAGTCTCACAGAGTAAGGTTGGAAGTACTGGCTAATCTGAATTACAATTGACGTTTTCCGAATTTAAGCTGAAAATGATGGACATAAATGTTAATAAAATAGTTTTAAATCACCAAATCAGCAGAACCGCGGTTTCACACTCAGTTGACCTGTGGAGAAAAAAAATTACTTACTCTGCGGAATGGATGGCTACCCAGAAGCAGCTACCGTCAGGAAATAATACCGCGGATGGACTACTTGGTAATCAATCATTTGACATATTTCAAAGTAGAATTGGTTCAACAAGAAATAATCTAATAAAGTCCCATAAGTTATGTTTTAAAATATGCCCAATTTATTTATTTTTTTGCGTATTGGATTTCCTAGTTTTGTTTTCTTTTTATTATATAATTTATACTCCACTTAATATATTATAAAATTTATCGAAATGCAGATACTTTCACTGTTTGTATTCTGACTTGAATAATAATATTCTTATAAATCAAACAAACAATATTTAACTATTATTTTATGCAAAATTCAAATAATTGGCATAACCACCACATTCGCGATCTGGTTATCCAGATCCGCTTCTGGTTACTACCTCTTTTTAAGTTTTTGCAACATTTCTTCAAGAGAAAAACATTCTGGAATAAGTATGATGTAATTTTGATATTTTGGCGCTAAATCTAAACATTTTAAGTTTGCTGGGATCGACAGGTTGCCCGAAAGATAACAGTTGTTATGAAAAACGGTGGTGATTACACTGTACATTAAAATATAAAATAAATGTTTCACTTAGCGGAATGGCATGGAATGAATCCTAATTTACCCTTAAGCGACTACAAATGCATTGTTGTAGCCGCTACACCTTAAAAGTAAATTAAAGAAATAATTGTTGAACATTTATATTCTATAAATAGAATATTTAATTTATTTTGCAGGCGGTAATGATTTCTGTTACACTCTCTCGGTACATTTGATGAAGAATGATAATTAAATTATTATTATTATTTATGTGGAAGTCATAATAAAATAATAATAAGATAATTTGTTCAATAAGCTTCATCAAATTTCAATGTCTCAAAAGCTTTTAATTTGAAGAATTACTTCGTTGTAAATTGTTTAAATTTTTTTTAGATATTAAATTTTATAATTTTCAATACATAACATTTGAATTAGGATTCATATTTATGTAGAAAGGTGGAAATCGACCTATCACGTCCCGAACTGGAATGCTTACAAAACAACTTAAAATTGTAAAGCACGTGGAATGCAAATTACTAATGAAGAATTGCTTCGTTTGAGTAAAATTATAAAATAATTGTTTAAAAAATAATAAGTCCAACTGCAAAAAATACAAAAGTATACAACCCTAAATTGACAAGAATTCCAAATCACTATCATTTAAGTCGGAGTCGACGATTTAACTAAATTGGTGTACTAACACAACTTAGGCTATCATATTAGACCGAGAGCCAGCGACAGTTTCCATCCCGGATTTTAGGAGTCGTGAAAATGTTATTATCCTTATAGATAGTATTCAAGTTGAGAAAAATGAGCATTTTTAACACCTTCTTTTTTTGCTTTTAATCAAAGTTCTAAGACCGTATAAACTGCTTACGACATTTGTGCTGTCTATAGAGAAGGTGCCATATCTAAAACAACCACTCGTGATTGGTATGCTAAGTTCAAAAATCTAAATTTTGACCTCAACGGCGCACCTTGTTCTGGTCGTCCAGTTAAGTTCTATTAAGAGCGATTAAACCAACTTTTGCACAAAAATTCGCGTCAAACGACAAAGGAAGTGGCAGGAAAAATCTAATACTTCCACACTGCCATAGATAAGCATCTTCACTCGATGAGAAAAGTTAAAAAGTGTGGAGCATGGGTTCCGCATGCTTTAAGTAACAACAACAAAAATCAACGAGCCACAATCCCTGCTGATTTGCTTGTTCATCACCGTTTAACAATTTATTTACCGTACCAAATTGTTACTAGCAACAAAAAATTTAAAAGAACATCGGGAACGTAGTTGCCAATCCAATAGAATATTGCTATCTCCTTCTATCATGTATACAATAGATAGAACATAGACCCATTTGTTATGAAGCCCAAAAAAGAACAACAAAGTTTGTTTTCCTTTTATAGTGCATCACAGGTTGCATACCTTCAAGGGCAAAGTGACATTTTAACGAGTGTAACAAAACAGTAAAAACATTAACAAATTATAAATTTTATTAATTTTTAATTAGTTTTTGTATGTAAGCTTCTTTTGTAACTTTTCTGAAGTTGCCTTTGACCCGTAATGTAATCTAATATTTGAAAAACATTTGGATATTAATTTAACCAGTTTTATAGCCATGGATATACAATGGAACTTTATTAATGACCCATTGCACTATTAATATCATCAATCTTAATAATAAACCATAATAAATTATTACAAATTTGAAAATAAACGTAACTGAATTTTGCATTTATTGTGTAATTATTAATTGATTTCACATTTACCAATTTCTAAATAGTATGATTTATTTAAGTATTAATTAATTTCGTAATGTTTGCGATATTTTGCTTTGTTTTGTGAATGATTTGAGTCTTTGTTTGCAACAACTCAAACTGTGTTTGACAATGATTCATCATCCCTTAATTAGGTTATTGGTTACTATTTTTGACTTCTTCTTCATCAGCCGTTATTCGTTCACTCCTGAACGTTAGGTCTCCCCTTTTAAACTCCCGCCAAGTGGGGGGAAAGGGGGTTGTACCCATAACTCACCACGCTGGGCAGGCGGGTTGGCGAGTAGTCCGGATATCAAGTTTGGACTTTTTAGATCACAACACAAATCTGACGCAACTAGGATTAGAACCGCGGTTTTCCGCTTTTTAGTCTATCCATGTTTGATTTACGCCAGACTGCTGGTCCATTTTTGACTTAAATTTGATGAAATAAATAGTAACAACTACCCCTTTCTCAAGAGCAGCATTTGAAAGGTTGGAAAGCCTCCAAAAAATATATTGACTGCTCCCCCAATTTACTAGCGTAAATTTAAGCCACCTACCCCAACCGCTGGCCCAATTTATTGGTTTTCTTAGGCTACCCATCAAAAAAATATATTGATCGCGGGCTCAATTTACAAGCGTCCAATTAAACTTTGTTAATTAAATCTTGATAAAAATTATTTAAATAAAATGGATATACCAGATATTGCCATTAATGCGGTTGTTCAATTTTTGATTTTGTGATGAATAATGAGACTATACGTGAAGGCCATAGTTGTTTGGCCTGCGACCTCAATCGAGGTAAATTGTCACAAATTAGATGTCATTATATTAAGTTGTTAACATTTTTGTTTGGTAATAACAGGGACGTGCCCGATCAATTTTTTTCAGGGGAGAGAAATCCCAAATTTGGTAACTAAATTAATTCAAAATTACCAACTTTTTGTAAGTTTTGCAACTTTTTGTAAATTTAAACAAAAAAATTTCTAAATTTCTTTCTAAAATATTATGAGGGGAGCTCCCCCTCACCCCGATGGGCACGTTTCTGGGTAATAATATAATAAACGAGCCGATCAGCGCAGCGGTGCGTTTAGAAATTATACTGAAATATCTTTTATTGACAACCCACAAAATTTATGTAATCAAGTTTTATAGATTATTTACGTAATGAATAATATTATTATTATCAACAGTAAATAATATCACAAGACCTTATTTTTAAATTGATAACTTAGGAATTTAAAAAATATAACATAAATAATTTTATTATTTTTACAGAAAGTTGAAAACACATGTAAAATTTAATAAAAATCTACGTCAAACTGTCGTTCAATTTCCAATAAAGTTTACAGCTTCATACGTTATATTAACGTTAAATTGACTTTAGCAATATGGAATAATGGGTTAAGTCAAAAAACATGATTTTTCAGAAGAAAGAAAATTGTAATTTGACAGAAAACGATTAATATTGTTTTTCCATCGCTTAAATTCAATTTTTTTAAGTAAGAAAAAATGAAAAATTCATTTTCAGTAGATAATCTTCTTTAATTATTTACATAACAATAATAAAATATATATAAAAAAAAATTAGAATTGTTATTATCACACCCTGTATTATTTAAAAATGGTTTTTAATAAATGAATTATAAAAAAATTGTTTATGTTTCAGTAATATTGTATAATATGTTATTAATATCAAAACATAGTGGGGGTTAAGAATTTCTTAAATTAACTATTTATGGTAACTTTTAAAAATAATAAAAAATATATGTTGTTAAAGAATACATAACATGTTCACTTTGAACATTTAGTTTTATTGTGGCAACAAACTTCTGAAGATTCCCTATCTGCAAAATGATTAATTTTCATTGTGTAAGTGGTCAGTCCTTTCTCATACTCAGCATTATGCTTTTCGATCTTCTCTACTGTAGCTTTGAAAATTTCAAATCGTTTTTCTTCTTCTGCTTCGTTTTCATAATTTTTTTCAAATTTTTTCTGTAATAAAAAGTAAAATTTTAATAAAAGCAGCATTGTTTTAAATATTCTCAATTCCCTCTTATGCGAGGATAATTTGAGCAATCCACCAAAAATTTGGTGAGAAGGTAAAGTTTTGTCATACCGAATTGCAAGTCAATATTCTTTGGTACTGATTAAACGTAACCACGAACCTAAAAGTTAACGTGCAATCCGAACCACGGCTCAAATAATTTGGTAGCTACTGAAATTTAAAAAAGGAATAAAATTATTAAATGTATGTATGTATATCAATAAAAAAGTTTTTCTGCAAACTTAATCATAATCAGTTTTTTTTTTAAATATGTTAAAATAGTAATTTAAACTTCGACATATTGCAAGTTTTAATCATAAGTGACTCAGTTATTCATGTGATACAAACTACATAGAATAATATTTACAAAATAAGCGACCTTACGAAAGGAAATTATTAATTTAATAATCATAATGTTAATAGTAATGACATCATGGTTCATTTATCTCTGTGAATATTAAAAGTAGGAATTTAGTAAAACGCAAGTAAATATTCTACAATGCACTAAATTTGTCTCATAGCGTCATAGCACAAAAAAAAGTTTAAATTCAAACCTTGAAATCTTCGAATTGTTGGCGAATGGTACTCATTTTGTTGTTTATATCTTGAACTAAAACAAATAAATAAATATTAGAAAAGTTAAGTAGTAAACTTTTTAAAACATAAAAAAAAGTAATTATTCTCTTTTTGTTAAGGGGAACTACCCGCAATAATAAATTTATAATAAACAATATTTTGGATCTTTTGAGGTTAGGGTCATAATTTTGTTGAGATGACTGACCATTAAAGTATTTTTAATGTAGATTACACCAATTATTATATTACGTTTTGGATTAATGCTTCTTAGGCGCTCATTAAGATATAATTTGATATAATCTAGTATCTACTTAATAACACATATATAAATACTAATGATCATAATACTTAAATGTACTATATCAATATAATATAATTCAATACATATTAATATCTTTCTTATCCCCAACAATTACTAAGTCTACACTTTTTGAAATAAACAGTATAATATTAAATTTTATGACAATTAAATAAAATAGTAATAGTAATAAGACAAAGAAAAATTTTAATTATATAATAGAATAATATAGTACTACATACCTTAAAAGATGTTTTTAATATACTGAATAGCGCAACTTCAATTTATTCACTGATGACTTATTCCATTAACAACTTTATATGTATAAACTTGTTGACAAATAATTACTAATCAAGTTTCAATATTATTGTCGTTTTAAAAATATTGAATGAGACACAGACTTCTGTAGCTATAAAATCAACAGTTTGATGATTATTAAATAGGTAGCGTTAGATATATAATATTAGTATTTAAAATATTTTCACCGACATTAAAAGTAAACAATTTAAAAGTGAAAAAACTAAACTTAAATAGTATAATTTTTATTAACTTATTATAGGTCATATGTTTGATTCGAAGTTGCTACCAAAGTATTTGTTCGTGGTTGGTATTCCACGTTAACCTGTCTTATTTTGGAATGGTTTTGTAAATTGCATATTGAATCCAGTTATTCAAGTTTCAAGCTATCTAGCCAAATTATTGCATTGAATGTTAAAAAGAGCAGCTCTTTTAAAATACAAAAAAAGCATTTTGAAAAACAAACATTGATTATTATTATTTATTATTATTAAGTACCTACTACAGAATAGTACGTGTCAGTGTTCCCAACTCTCACAAATTAATCTCCCTAAAATTAAAACAAAAATCCCTAGAACCCCCTAAATGAAAATTCTAATTAGAAACTCCTAATTGGAAACTCTACTAAAAAAAAATATTATTATTAAAAAAATAAATAAATTAATACTCTGAAATAAATAAAAAATTAATAGTATTTAATAAATAATAAATATCAATTTGTTATATTTTTCAATATTTTTTTTATTTAAAAATTATTAAATACTTCAAATATAACTTCACTTTCTTCTGGTTCAGAAGATTGTTTGAAATCGTACATGCTTACATTAAATAAACTTAACATTTTTGTGGATGGAATGAATGTTGGACAGGATCCACCATTTCGCTTTAATGTGAATCGGACCATCAACATACTCTGCAACATTGGGTCATTCCAAAGCCAATATTTTTACACCGTTATTTTTTTTTAAAAAACAAAAATACATACTTAAAATCAATAAATCCCTAAAAATACCCCTAAAAAAATAACGCCCCTAAAAAAATCCCATCTCACTTTTTTATCCCCTAAATTTAGGGGGAAAACCCCTAAGTTGGGAACCCTGGTACGTGTATTACTATTACCTTATTTTTCTTTTGTTGGTACAAAGTAAAATTACTAATATAATTTCTGATGTTATTGCCTTTAAATCACCTGATTTGACCTACAATTTTCTTGTCTGCTTAAAAAACTCTACCTTTTTGTTTTAGGAAAATCGCTGTGAGCAATGACTAGAAGCCAGAAGAAAGGTACCTACATATTTATTCCTCCAGATATAAAGTGCATTGTGCAATTTAGTACGGAATTAACATAACAAATATGAGAACTTGTGATCCAACTAGAATTTTGGGAAGGGACCCCTGGAGCTGTATATAAACCTGGAAGTGTCGGGACACACCACCACGCTGATTGTATTGTACCTACCGTTAAATTATGGAGGTGACAGCGTTATAGCCTGGGGGTGGATTTGTCTAACTTATGACAAAAAGTATGATCAAGACGTATAAGTAGATGGTCTCTTCAACTATTTTAAAATTTATAAAAGGCTTTTATAGTTAAAAGGTTCACTGACTTCTAGTTTATACATTTATTTATAAATTCATTTACACAAAATATGTACATATTATAAGTAATTATACATACATTATGTTTGCCTGACAAGATTCCACTAAGATGGAAAAACTTATTGTAAGTTGTCGTTGCGGGTTTTTATTAATTTTACTAGAACTATTTCATTTAAATTAATTGAAATAAATATTACAATTTACATAAAAGCTTTTGGAATGCAGATTTAATAAGTTTTAATTAAACTTTTTAATATTATTAAATCCAATTAAAAATTTAGATTTTTAGTAACTTTTATACTTTTACCAAAATTAAAAATAAAAAATTTTACAATGCAATAAATATTTAAAACAATAAATTGCAATTTACTAAAAGTTAAATATTAATAACAAACAATAGGAAAAAATTAGATAAACATGAAAAACGAGATAGGAAAAATGTAATTTTTTTGAAAGTGGCTATTGTTTAAGAAGTTTGAACCTAGTAAAAAAAGTTTATTATTATTAACTAGCATTTTAATATATTTTTAATATAAGCGTGCAATTACATTTGATTAAGTAATAATATTATTAGATTTAATTATAGTTATGCTTGTATAAAATTTTATAAATTATAATACGATTAGCGAATTATATAATTGCGAAATATTGACACTATTTGACTGATTTCAGAGCATAAAAACCTTCAAATCGTTCCAGTAGATTAAGTACAGCGGTGTCATGTTTTTGTTTTTCTAAGTGATTTTCTGGATTCTAGATACTTGAGCTTCAAAGGTTTCTTACATTCCTGTATTTACACTAGAAGCAATAAGAATTCTCTAGGTTGTATAGTAGAGGTGGATAAGACGTCGACCGCAAGATCTCTGTTTATTACATATCTGTTATAATAATTTATTATTGTCCTGGTTATTTTATTGTTATATCGAACTCCAGTATATACAGTCCCGATTAGAGTACTGTACCGCTGTTAGCTGCTGAGACTAGATATATGATATTGGGCGCAGCTATAATATTGAAGTCAGCTATAGGTGTTTCAATTTAAGGTTGTAGCGCCGCTAGCGGCACCCGCATCAAGCTGGCGCCGCCACTTTTGCAAAACCCAAAATAAACTATATGGGAATTTGTGGCTAATTTGTTGCTAATTAGTTACCGCAATCGCAAATTTGTGGATCTTACCGTTCGCGAATTACAGCCATTTGAGTGGTGGCGGCGCTAGCTTGATATCAAGCCAGCGTCGCCACCACTCAAAAACTTATCAAAACTTAAAAATAAGTATATGGGAATTTGTGGCTAATTTGTTGCTAATTAGTTACCGCAATCGCGAAATTGTGGCTCTTACCGTTCGCGAATTACAGCCATTTAAGTGGTGGCGGGGCTAGCTTCATATCAAGCCAGCGAGTCGCCACCACTCAAAAACTTATCAAAACTTAAAAATAAGTATATGGGAATTTGTGGCTAATTTGTTGCACCCCAACAAAGCAACCCAATACCAGACATCACGTATTCAGACTCTGACTCCGAGGACGGCGTGTTCCAGTGAGGAGTGTTCACGCTGCCCCGGGGAGGTTACAAATATTCGTCATTGTCCTGTCCAATTAATTTTCTTCCTTTTCAGCTTGTGTTTTTAAATTTTTTTTTTCAGCGCCTATTAGATTATTGTTGTGTTTGTAAATTGTAAAAAATTATTTTTTTTATATTAATAAAAACGCTGTAGCAACGGCGCGACTGAGGCTCTGTTATTGTAGAAAGGGCTCAAAGTAAGCACATCGCGCCGCCGCGGGCGCGGGGATTGTCTCACCCGTGCATGCACGCGCGTACAATTCGACGTTAGCCTCCGGCCCCGCAGTGCTTACCTTATAGCGTAATAACAAACAAGACACCGTCTCGACGCCGCTCCTCGGGTTTGAAATCCCTGTAAAAATTTCTCAACGTCAGGTTTCTAATCAGACGAAGGAGATAAGCGGGCTATCGCCCGCATCTGCTCCGCGGATGCCAAGTGTCAGCTACAGCTACAAGAAAAAAAACGGCAACCTGCACTAACTGTGGTGGCGACCACCCAGCTAGTTACCAGGGCTGCAAATCGTACCCCAAAATGTGGAGAGTGCAAGCTCTCCCTCGACAAACTCCCTTCAACAGCCAACCGAGACACTCGTACAGGCCGGTCACCAATGAACGTTCCTACGTTCAGGTGGCCCGGTCAAACCTTACCCAACCAGCTCCCTCCCAAAACGCCCAGGAGGCCCGATCAAGGCCCACCCAATCAGTCCCCTCTCAGAAACTATCCGAGGCTCCCAAAAAAGACAAGCCTTCCAACATTCCTCCTACAGACGATAGCGGTAAATTTGCCGCGTCCAAACGCGAAATAGTTAGGGTCACCCTAGAACTCATCAGGTTCGGAATGTCTTCCGAGGTGATCCAGGAAACCCTCGGACAGTTTGTCAGAGTCGTTTAACTTTTTTTTCCTGTCTTTCAGCCCACGCCATCGCTCATAAGATTTCATGACGACTACAATTCCCGCAGCCCTAAAAACTGTTTATTGGAACGCCAATGGGCTGACCAATGAGAAACGTTCCCTTCTGCAGATTTTTGCTGCCGACCATGACCTCGATCGTATTCAGACTCTGACTACGAGGACGGCGTGTTCCAGTGAGGAGTGTTCACGCTGCCCCGGGGAGGTTACACATATCCGTCATTGTCCTGTCCAATTAATCTTCTTCCTTTTCAGCTTGTGTTTTTAAATTTTTTTTTTCAGCGCCTATTAGATTATTGTTGAGTTTGTAAATTGTAAAAAATTTTTTTTTATATTTTAATAAAAACGCTGTAGCAGCGGCGCGACTGAGGCTCTGTTATTGTAGAAGGGGGCCCAAGGTAAGCACATCGCGCCGCCGCGGGCGCGGAGATTGTCTCACGCGTGCGTGCACGCGCGGGCAATTCGACGTTGGCCTCCGGCCCCGCAGTGCTTACCTTATAGCGCAATAATAAACAAGACACCGGCTCGACGCCGCTCCTCGGGTTTGAAATCCCTGTAAAAAATTCTCAACGTCAGGTTTCTAATCAGACGAAGGAGATAAGCCGGCTATCGCCCGCATCTGCTCCGCAGATGCCAAGTGTCAGCTACAGCTACAAGAAAAAATCATCGAATGAAACCTTCGATCAGTTTTTGAATTGTCGGCATCGAGAATGTGTCCCCGGAATGTGTTTAGCAGGGGAACACATGGGTCGGTTCGGCGAGAGCATACTTCGGCAAAACTTTTTTGGCGCAAGTACAGCTTGACGCAGACCCAATTCGGTGCGAGTACAGTTCGACATAGGCCCATTTTGGTGCAATAGTAAATCGGCTCAGAATGCTTTATCGTACATATTACTATGGTACTCTTTGGAACTCAATTCAATAAAAGTCACCCCCCCCCAAAAAAAGCCAAAAGTCAAAAAAGT
Source organism: Rhagonycha fulva (assembly GCA_905340355.1). NCBI lineage: Eukaryota > Metazoa > Arthropoda > Insecta > Coleoptera > Cantharidae > Rhagonycha > Rhagonycha fulva. The sequence continues at coordinate 38,579,248 of HG996556.1, forward strand.
AATAATAATTAAAAACTAGCCATTCATTGACAATATATACGCAGAGTGTTTTTATATACTTTTTATTCCTAAAAATGTACAAAAAAACCATTTATGAAGAAAATTCATTTCATGCTCTGTGTTTCGTACTGTGTTCGGTAGAGGGCGATACCTACATATGTTGTAAGTTATGTTATGTGCAACTGTCGACATAAATCCATTCACCAAAAAAAAAATCATCGAATGAAACCTTCGATCAGTTTTTGAATTGTCGGCATCGAGAATGTGTTCCCGGAATGTGTTTAGCATACATGGGTCGGTTCGGCAAGAGCATACTTCGGCAAAATTTTTTTGGCGCAAGTACAGTTTGACGCAGACCGGCAGACCCAATTCGGTGCGAGTACAGTTCGGCATAGGCCCATTTCGGTGTAATAGTAGGGCGCAGAAAACTTTAGCGTACATATTACTATGGTACTCTTTGGAACTCAGTTCAATAAAATTTCCCCCTCCCCCCCTCTCAACAAAAAAATCATAATAATTAACCCCCCCTATTCTGTAACTTTTCGTTATCGTTATGAACCGTAAAGTTTGGTTTCCACATACCATTACATTACTATTTAAAGCAATTCTAAGTGTAAACCAAACTTTACGGAGCTTAACGAATTCATAACGATAACGAAAAGTTATCCATTCATTGACAATATATATACGCAGAGTGTTTTTATATGCTTTTTATTTTATTCCTTTTTTTATTTTATTTTTTTCCTACAAATTTACAAAAAAAACCGCAGAACACTTTAGCGATATTATGGTAATCTTTGTACTCCACTTCAATAAAACTTTGCCCCCCACCTACTGAAAAATCTTAATAAATTTATAATAATTAAAAACTATCCATTCATTGTTTTCGAAATGTGTTTGGCAGGGGCAACACATACCTCGGTTCGGCGAGAGCACATTTCGGCAAAATTTTTTTGGCGCAAGTACTGTTTGACGCAGACCCAATTCGGAGCGAGTTCAGTTTGGCATAGGCCCATTTTGGTGCAATAGTAAATCGACGCAGAAAACTTTAGCCTACATATTACTATGGTACTCTTTGGAACTCGATTCAATAAAAGTCTCCTCCCCCAAAAAAGTCTTAATAAAGTAATAAAGAACACTTTAGCGTAGATATTATGGTAGTCTTTGGAACTCAGTTCAATAAAACTTTGTACCCCCCCTCCACCCGAAAAGTCTTAATAAAGTTATAATTATTAAAAACAATCCATTCATTGGATTTTACACAACATTTTTATGTAGTACATGGTAATTATCCAATGAAAAACCATTTATACATGTACTACCTGACCCGCATGTTGCTCGGAACAAATAACGCTCGCGCATGTTGCTCGGAGCAAATTTATGTGTACTGTGCGCAAAAATATATATATTTAATAATATATTGAAGTGATCTCAGCGAGACACCTCTCAAAAATGCGCCAGCAGCTCGCCAAATGGGAACACTAAAAAATCTTTTTCAGGGTATGTGGCTTCTCGTCGAAAATATGAATTTTGTCGTAATCAACAAAGTCAAATAGATGAAAACGAAGTCGAAATTAACAATAGAATAATTTAATTTTTTATTCAAAATCTTACTAATAAAAATATTCATCAAAAAGACCTCTTTACTCACAAATTTGAGTTTTGAAAGCGCTGTGTAGGTAATATGTTAGCAAATACAAACGCGTTGCTATAAATGAAAAATCAAGTGCTCAAAATAAAAAAAACAACGCATTTGCATCCACTAGGGTGTAATCGTGTTCGTAAGCTAAACAAATTTGTAATAATTTTAAAATTATGTAAAATAAAATTATTCAAAAACAATAATCAATAATTAAGTCTATCGGCGCCACAAAAATTTTAATTTTCACAACAAACGCAATTTTATCGATAATGTTAACAATATGCACAGAGCTCTTTTACCTTGTAAATTTTGTTGGTGAAGAAAACTCCTCATTCGACCTGCACGAACGTCGAACCATTTACCAAAACGTTGATAAATTTTCCTTCATTGTACTCTTGAAACCAGAATTTCAAATCACACGAAAAAAATGACGAATCAAAACAAATTGTCGCTCAAAACTCGGAACAACACTTTTCCAAAATTCCAAAATTATAAATCAACAAATTCTGGTCGAACGCCAATTCAATCCTCATCAAATTTCGGTCTACCAAGACCAAAAAAACGATCTCACAAAGAAATATTTCACTATTTACGCCTTTTTCGGCGGCCAAAAATAACACAACCAAAATGGCTCCAAGTTTACTCTTTTCACGACCCTGAGTCGATTAAAATTTTCTAACCAAATTTTTCTTCCTTTTCTTCATTTTTTTATCACACCGAACCTGCGCTCTACCAACCATCCTTATCATGCGCTCACTTTCAAAAACCTTTAAATAATTTTCAATACCAAACAAATTCATAACTTCAAAAATTTTTAAATAAAATAAAATTTTTCTGTTGTCTATGTTAAAAGTTACAATAAACTTTCATTAGAGCGTCTCTTTGATAAATAGAAATCAACATAAAATGAAATAAAAACAAAATGATCAACTTCGACTCAATCTTCTAAATTTGAAATTGGGGAAAGTGACTTTTTAAGGTCGTTTCATGACAATATATGCACACATACGTAGTTTTCGTCACAAGGACGTAAAACGAGATTTTACACCCGAGGGCGAAGTTTTGGAAGACGAGGCGAGCGTAGCGAAACCGAGGCGCACAAACCGCACCGAGTGGTGTAAAATTATTTTCTTTCATACCACAGCAACTCAAAAGAGAGTATTAATTTAAATGTTTTTTATCTCTTGGTAAATCTATGTTTGCTACAATACGTTTATTTATTTCCCTAATAATAATTAATATCAGACTGAGCCACAGCAACGCGTGGCCGGGTTCAGCTAGTATAAATATAAAAATTGCCGAATTCTTCAAAACTTTGGGGTAAATAAAGTAAAAAACTGTAAAAGTAATATGCGAGTATTATATTGACTGTACCATAACTTTAGCTCTCTTCATAATATTTTCAAAGAAAAACTACTAGAATATTTAAGCCCACGGAACTCGTAAAACAGGGTCCTTTTGAACTCGTTGACTTGGTAGTAGTATCACTATAACCGATTAACTATTTATTTCCTTATTTCAAAAATGTCTACAATATTAATTTAGAAATTTATTTTAATACATTTGACATCAGAAAAGCAAAAATTTATGTCTACGAATCCTGTTTTTTGAAGGCAATATAAATAACTAGACATCAATTTTTAATTATTAATTTAAGAAGATGATTTGTCCTGAAAAACCCTATTTAAAATTATGAAATAAAATTTGGAACAAACAATATTTTACGTATATTGCCATAAAAGCTATAGTTCACTAGGCATAGAGGCCATAATTTGAGAATGAATTATAGCATGCAACGCACTGTGCATTTAATGAGAGCCTGGAGGTTTAGCTACCGTGAATCAATTAAAGCAAAGTGCTCCAGGCACACACTAGTCATCATAGGGGATGCATAAATTGGAAATAGTAGTGCAAAATTATAAATAAAGGAGTGGACTAATAAATTAAAAGTCACCCTGTGGGATTTTATAATAGAGGTTAAAAATTTAGGAAAAAGCATACAAATGAAGTAAATATATTAGTTTAAAAATATATTTTTAAAAAGTTCACATCTACATAATATCTGTGGTGTGAAGAAAAAGAGAGTTAAGTCAATATACTTTTAGTTGCACATGTACATGGGTGCCATAGTGCAATGAGAATTTTATGGACTTGACTCACTCCTTCATGACTAATGGAGAAGTGTATAAAAATATATAAAAAATATACCTAAACATCTCCCAAATGATGTTTTTAAATATAACTAATCTTCTATGGTCTTACTAAAAATACATTGCAATAACAATAAAATTGCCGAAAAATCAATTGTGACACATTTAATGCCGAGCCTTTTGTAGACCTAAGAATAAAAGTACTGATAATTACAGAAATTAATTTTCTATATTGGCTCACTGTTGATAAACTTGCCATTCAAAAAATGCAAAAGTATACTATTTTTTCTCGATCAAAAATGCATTTCGATTATTGCTAATTTACTTTAGCACTTATGATATAATTTTGAAAAAGTTGATCCATTTTTTGTATATTTAAAAATTAAACCGATTAATTAGTTTATTTATTGAAATAACAGAAAAATCTATTGAATAAATAAAACACTGTATGGATACATTAAAAATAAATTATTTATGTTAAATCGTCCAACCATTGAAAATTTTATTAAATGCATATTTATAAATAAATTATAAAATGAGTTATGTTGTCTATCACATTATGCTTTAACCACTCGTACAAAATTGAAATCCTGAAAATTATAACAAAATTAAAATTTTTAATATTTTTTTTTCCATTTTGATATAAGTAGGTACAAAAAGTAGTTTAGCGATATTCTAAAATAGAGTTAATATTATTGTAAATAATAAATAAATTTTTTCTGATTCACTTTTATTCCAAACAAAAAATACAAAATTAAAGGCACTTTTTTGTCTATCAAATTTTTTAATTTAATAAGAGCGTATTGCAATAACGACATTTAAAAATTTAACAGGCGTTTTAATTTAATAGACTTTAAACTTGCTATAAGATCAAATTGGTGCAATTGAATTTTAAATTAAATGCCAATTTACAGTTCAATGTAATTTATACGGCGTTAGTGTAATTGGCCACTTTACCTTCCAGCCCTGCGACCAAACTAAGTTTAGCCTAAAAAATGTGAAGATCTTATTAGTTTTATAATTATGTTTAAATAGGTTAAGAGTACAATGAAAATAAATATCAATAAAATTTTCGACTCTTTTTAAAATAAAATTTTTATTCATTTTACAAATTTTGTTTTAGATTATGTAGGTAAGTTTAAGAAGCACTGAAACAACGAGTGGTTTAATGATACCAGATTTAAATATGTGTTGACATGTATTAAAATTGTTTAATTGAAAATTTAATTATTCTGATAAGATACGAAACAATAACGAGTCGATAATACACAAGTTCGATACTTAAGTAGTAATAATTTTGATTTAGTAATAAATTTAGAAAGCACCTACATATTGTTTTATTATTTTAACCGCGAAAACTATTTGAATTGAAAGAGCTGGAAGAGAAGGCCGATAACAAGATTCTATGTAAAAGCTCGTACACAGAAAATTGCACGTTAGTTCTTTATCAACAGTCAACAACTAACTTCCGAGCAAAATTTAGTGTTCAAGTATTTTATTAACTACTGACATTTATAATTTACATGATGTGATAATAGAAACAATAAAGGAAATATAAAGTGAATTAATCTATGGTACCCCAATTTGTTTTACACATCAAGAGGTTTTTACTTACGTTTAAGGTTTGTTCTTGAAAATTATTTTTTATTTTTTATTTACCTTGATTTTAAAATATTTGTTTTACTTGTTTAACACTGTGAGAAGGGTAAAATTTTTAAGTAACTACCTCTGCAATTTTTATATAACTCGAATTATTTAAAGGGTCTAATAGAAATTGAAAAATATGTGACATGGTAAATAAAATGTAGAAATATCGGATAAATAATATTTTTCTCTCATTCCAAACTGGAAAAATCAAAATTTAGATTTGCGGTTGTTAACTTCTATTAATTAGTAAAGCAAACAATACGTAAGAATTATTGCAGTTAAAAATAAAAACATTATGTGTACCTACCTACGTAAATAAATTGTAATTCTATATTAATTTAGATTAATTACAAAATAAAATTATTATAAATTTTATGCTTTCAGTAATGAAATTGGTTCATATAACAAAGTATTAATTACAAAATAATAAGAAAATAATAATCGTTTAACTTTTCCAATTGCAATCTAATATTGCAATGCTGTAGTTATACGAGGTCGAATCAAATCTTTTACTCTATGTTGCACTCACTCAGCGTAACTGTCAAATTGTAAACTGAAACCAAATCGTTAATTTTAGTTTTTTCAATGATAAGGACCCTTTATTTGTCCATTTTCAAAAAAAGGCAATGCTGCAACTTCATGAAAAAGTCTAAATTTACACAATCTGTTTATGAGAACCATCCACTTCGTAAATTGTAAACGATATTATATGTAGCAGTAATTAAAAAATAAAAACGAAACGTTTCTGCATTTAAGATTTCTGAGGCAAACAAGGCTTCTCCAGCATTATTATTTAAAATTATAAAGCAAAACATAATAATAAATTTAAATATGTTAAATAAATTACTTATTTTTATCAAAATCGTAGACTATGAAATAAAATCTGTTACTTGACAATTCTTAAAATAAATTAATCCTTTTTACCAAAAATACAATTAATTTGCATTAATTTATATAAGGCTTTATAGAATTTATTTGCAATATTTGAACTATTTTTAAGTTTATCTTCCAAAGAGCCACCACGCAACTTCATCTACCTAGTAATAACTGCTTAGATATTTGGATATATATTTTTATAACAAAAAAGTTTTATTTCACTACTGTACAATAATACAATAATTGAAGTGAGCAGGTACTTCATTTTTATTCTAATTTCATTCAGGGACGACTATGTCTAGCATTCAACTTGATAAAGTGGGTCGAGTTTGTACTTGGTAATGAAAAATTCATGTAACCTTTAAAAACTTATACTTACTAGATAAATATAAATTATAAAAAAAAACTGTAATTCTAGTTAATTTATAGGTATTAATTGCAATAAAAAACATTTCTAATAACAATGTTTTATTGAAAATACTGCATGAATTATATAGTATTTCAGTGTCGCAGCCAATGGCGTTTTTTGATGTAAAAATAAAGTGGCGTTTTAGCAGTAAGAAAGGCCTATCAAACAGAACGTACTTATAAAACATCATTTCTGCGTATTTGTTTGTAATGCACCTCTAATTGGTTGGAAATAAAAGCATTATCAATATAAAAATTTGGCGAATAAAGCCAAATGCGAATGTTAAAGCGATCAAGAACAATACAATATTTATATGGTAATGTCTTTAAAATCTCAACTAATTAGAGATACGTTACGAACAAACATATAAAACTGGTGTTTTATATGCATTACTAACGGCCAAAGGCGCTTTTAATCATAAAGTGCTTGGTTAACCCTAATGTTCCTGGATCGTAGTACCGGGTACTTTTTTGACTTTTTTTTTTGACTGCAGTGAAATATCTCCGCTTGTATTTTTCACAGAGACCTGGGATTTGGTGACATCTTATAAAAAATAGTTGTTAACGTATTAAAGTCATTTTGAAAGCTATTATATTTTTATAAATGCATTTTTTTTGCGAAAATAAAAAGTTATACTTATATCACCTGAATGTGGTACCGGGTACCTTTAATTTAAAATCACAGAATTTTTAGCTAAAAACGTATTATTATATTAAAAACAGGTAATTTATTTTAATTTACACAAAGTATAATTCTTTTACGCTTATACTTTTTTATTAAAATTATGTTTTCAACATTTTTCAAAAAAATTTATAAAATTTTTACAAAAGTTTTTCTATAACATTTTTTAACAATTTTTTGAATTTGATGATCACATATAGGTTCATATAATAGTGTACAACTTTTACGTATTTTTCTTGAGTTTTATTTATCCGTTTTACACAAATGACGGACAATTTTGTGCGATTGTCTACCATATCCGTGTTTAGGCGATCCTATAAGATCTGTGCTACAGTATACACGTTAGATTTCAGAAACTCAATTTTTAACGACAAAGAACAACAAATTAGGAGTAGATAAACAATAATTTTAAAAGAACTTTCTTATGATTATCATTTTTTGAATTTCAAAATCAAATATTACAGTGAGTGTATACTCAATGAAATACTAACATTTAAAAATTTTATTTGAGTTTTCTTGAGCATAGAATCGTTTTTCTTTCTACTTCTTTTAAATTCAAGTTATTTTTTTTCTTTACTGTCAAACAGGACTTGTATTTCTTTTTGGAATGAAATTTTTCAGATTTACATTTTTGCTGAAAACTCGCAGTCCTTTTTTGTTATTGAGCTGTTATTCTATACAAATTTTTCTAAAGGTTGATTTGAAAATACAAAGCACACTGGTAGGGGAATGACTTGCAGGTTGTCACCCCTTAGCTTTTTTTATCATAACTCATCTTAAAATTAATATATTGTAAATAAAAAAATACTTTGGAAAGAGGAACTATAATGCCACAATCCTGAAGTAGAAATCATTTGAAATTTCAAAAAATAAAAGTTCTACAGGCAATTTTCTAAAGTACCTAAAATCGACACCTTGAAATTTAGGTTTGCAGGTTGCCACCCCCTGTAAAATTGCTGAAAATGTAGAAAAACGGAAAGAAAAACATCTGATTGTAAAAAGATATTGCATTTTCTTTGTTCTTAGTCATATTTAAAAACAAAATTATAAAAAAATTTGGGTAAATTGGCATGAAATTGCCCCACGAGCAATGCATCATAATTCTTAATACCGCGGTCGCTTTTTCTAGATCTACGCGCTGTCACACTACAAATATTTAAAAATTGTAAGAAAAACAGTTTACTTTTGACTTAATAACAATTGTAATCATCAAAAAATCATGAAAGCTGGCATACAAGTTGAAATAAGCGAAAAAAAAAAGGGGTGGCAACTTACAAGTCTTAAAGCATGGCAACCTGCATTCTGAAGCTATTTTACAATAATTCGTACAAAAAATTTCCAATTTGTTTTATTTTTGAAATTCTTTTGGAATGAATTAAATTGAATATAATACAACACAGTAAAAATATTTACTTTGAATTTTATATAAAAATGTTCAATTTATAATAACAAAACAAAAACACAATTTTAATTATTCACTTTTAAATTTACGCTTTTTCACACTTTCTTCAGTAGACACTGTAATATTGGATATTTTTGAACCAAAAATAGTTTAAAATTGACCACACCTCCTTTGTTAACGATTTCAGTCGAAATTTTTTGTGTGGCTCGCTTAGATGCCGAAATTCAGAGACCCTGGCAACCTGCAAGCACTGGCAACTTGCAAACCTCTCCCCTACATTTTTAAAATGTTTTTTGAAATTTTTTTTTGTTGAAAATTTTTGAAATGTGAAAAGATCACAGAAAACACTGAATAGCGTAAGTATTATGCCAACAGTGATATATGTTGTATTTTTATTCAGTAACATGAGGGTTAATGTGATTGTTAGACCTTCTCGGTCTCACTCATAGAGAATACAAGTAAGCCATAATTATTTGACATCCAGTCTCACTAGGGAGAATTGTCACAAATCAAATGCGGGCGTCTACTTTTTAAACCAATATTCTAGATTGGTAAATTTTATTTGGTTAGACATAAATGAGCAACCCAATGAGGGATGTATCTATAAATGACACAGACGAGGAAGAGATTTCTAGCAAATTATTGTATGGTTTTGCTTCAAATACTACAAAATAATATATAATATAAAATAATATATATAAATAATAATCAGGTTTTTAAAGTTGAAACACCACCTGTAAATAATTCTGGATACGCCAATAAAGTAGTATTGCATAAATAAATTGTTTGTATACTATGGGATATAAATAAAAAGGAACTACGTCCGTATAACTCAATTTAATAGTACAATAAATTGTAATTGACTTGACAATTTTTTATATTGTACGAACTACATAGAAACATAGCACCTTGTCTGAATTAAATCTGAGTAAGTAACTCACTAAATTTATTAGTGGGTTACCTTGGATTAGATGAAAAACATGCCCTGATTTAAAAAGACACGTTATACCGTACTACAGGAGCTTATTTATCTATTCTACATATAATTACCTTTCATGAAGAACGAAAAACTTTATTAATCTATGATGGTATTACAATAACTTAAAGAAAATAATTACATTTGTATGTACCATATAATGCGAAATATTTAAATTTTACTTTTTACGAAAAAGCAAGAAGCACTGATTTTCCACCTATTCTTTGTACAAGTGTACATTTTTCATGATTTGATTTTAAAGCTTCTTAAGTCAAAATTAAATTAATTTTATGTTAATATATTACCGACTTACTTTTACTTTCAGATAAGTATCAAAATTTATTAATAGTACTTTTTTTTAATTAATATAGAGATACGATTTGATTTGCGTTGTTTCGATGTGCATCGCACTTTTTTGGAACGTGACCTTGGTGCAAATCTGGACCTGTGTGTATTTAATTACTGCAATTAAATTAAATTTGACCTTAAATTAAAAACTAAATAATATATACCTATAGGGGAGACCGGGGTTGGAATTTAATAGATGATGAGGTCTAATGTCTTTAGGACAAGTCTTCATGACCCCATTAAAAAGTACATTTTTATATTATTATTTTACTTATTACTGTGTTTTTATTGCTGTTACATTTTGCTCCAATACTGAGCTAAGAAGTAACGTCATTGTTAGTGGACAATGTTGATAATTAAAATAATTAATAGTAAAAAATTGTAACGGCGTAAATTGTAAATTGTAACAATATAGGTATCAAAATATCAGAATTTATAAATGTAAAAATTAAAACGGAAAATTATTATAACCAATCCTGGCCTTCCCTGCCTACTTTTGATTTTATTGCAATGTGTTAAAAATTATAAAAAGATGCGTTTGGATCTGTTTGTGACGCAATCAAGATTGATTGATTTATTTCTTTACTACCAACTTAAAAATACTCTCAGTACCTTGAAAAACTATTTTATAAATATTTAGGTGATAGAGTAAATATTAACGAATAAAACTATTTACGTAAAATGGAGGCATATCGGTACGAATTACGTAATGTTTTTTCATTCCGAGCATTTTACTTATTTAAGCTTTTTGTACAATAATTAAAAAAGTTAATAGCAAATAACCACTTTATTTTTTTTTAATATAATGCTTATTCTCATCTAAAAATTTAAAATTTTACGTTAAAAAATGCGGCATGATCTGTACAAAACATAAAACTTAATCAATATTAAGAGTGATAATTTCTCGACACTTTTAATTGTAACAACTCAATAATTAAAATTATTACAACTAATAATTATTTTTTCCATTCTGAGAAAATAATGTAAACAACCGTTTAAATTAACACGCGACGTTCCTTATATTCGATATATTTCAAAAATTAAACAAAGTAAGGTGGGACAAGCGCATTTGTGAAGCAATTGCATACTTTGATCGTGATAATTAATTTGTATAATTTATGAAAAAACTACAGTTTAAAGTGGAATTTGAATTATGATAAATATCCGTTACTAGCAATTGAAAATTTTAAACCTTAAAACCCTAGGGTCTGAAACCAATAATTATCATTACACCAATAATTGGCCTAAAATGACATGCTTGGGCAAAACGACATAATGGCCATTTAAATTCTTTCATTGAACTGTAAGAACTATTAACGACATAACAAGAAGAAAACAAGAGACCTACCTATACCTATTAGATCTGTTTGTTATGTTACTCCGAACTACCCCGTTAAAGTTAGTGTAGTGTTGGTGATTTTACACCAATCAATTTGTAGTTAGTGTAGTTCAAGTTGCACTAGGATTGTGACACCAAACAAAGCTATTATGTGTATTGAGTTGAAACTATTCACATAGTAGGTACTCTTATAAAAAATGTGTATTTAAGTGAATAATGACAATGTAATTATCAATAATAATTAAAAAGTAAATTTTTTAAACCTTTGGTGTCGACGCCGGCGCCGCGCCGCCTATAAGTAATTATTATCCAGTAACTTCTCAAAGAATTAATAAATTTATGATTTCCTATTTACCATTTCTATAGGTAAATGGGAAGTTATAGTTAGTTATAGAAGTTATAGGTAGTTATTTTGCTTAACTCTGTCAGTAAATGTAAGTAAAATGTATATTGAATTTATCCAATCTATTAGTCAATGTACACATTTATTGGGAAATGTATACTCTTCCCCGAAAACCGTAACTAACTATAGTGGCATTGTTAGATTTTACAAAACCTTGGGTAGTATAGGTTTATAACAAGTTTTACATGGTTTTATGTAAATTTAATATTAAAATAATTTGTTAACGAACAAAACTCTTTGGGTCCTACAATTAAGGAGACGTTGCCCTCTTCTACCCCTAGCTCCGTCATTGACTTTATCAGATATACAATGGATTTCGTCAATAGATTTTTACATGCAAATGAAGAGCTACTAATAAAATTCAGCAAATGGGGTCATTCAATGGTAGTTAGAATGGATAAGAATAATTAAAATGGATAACACATAAATATGTTTTATCAGTACGCTGATAATTTTAATAATATCCATGCTCTTTAATATGTAAACAAGGTTTCGTAACAATGTAAAATTCATTCGATAAAAACTATAATTCAAACAGAACCGTAATGAGGGTAGAAAGAGCCTGCGTTAAGCGGTTTACACCCCTATTCTGTAACTTTTCGTTATCGTTCGTTATCGTTATGAAATCGTTAAGAACCGTAAAGTTCAGTTTCTACATACCATTACATTACTATTTAATGCAATTCTGAGTGTAAACCAAACTTTACGGTTCTTAACGATTTCATAACGATAACGAAAAGTTACAGAATAGGGGTGTTAATTGGCAATACCACCGCCACCCGTTCAAACCAAAATTTTTTTAAATATCAAATATTTATTTGCAGAATTGAAAACATCGTTAAACCAAAACAAATTTCACATTTTTTATTAAATTGTGAGATTAATTATTATTGGTTTGTTACGTTTGTAAATTTGTTCAATTTCTTAAGCTGTGTAAAATTTATAATTTTTTTATTATTGAAGTATTTTATTATTATTCTGGTTCTTACATTAACATTAATTAACGAAGATATTAAGTAAAAGAGTCATAGCTAGTCGGGAATTTCAAAAATTGTGGTTTCTGATTGTTCCTGAGAAGAGTTTTTCTCAATCATTTATTTTAAAGTTCGAAAAAGCGATTAGAGCAGTTCAATACATCACAAATGATGAAGCACAAATATTCTGTTGTAAGAAGTGACCTTTAACCTTCTAACTTATTTAACCCTATCGAATCAGATATATTAAAAATTAAACTTTATTTTTTGTTACATGAAACTAAATAATGAAGGTTTACCTTTTTGTCCACCTTGCAAAAAATATTTTTTTCTTTTTACCCAACAATTGATAACTTTCCATACATTCAGAGACCTCCCGGTTTACTAATTGTTTACTTTTAAAAATATTTTTCAGATCAAGGGAAGAGCTTTTTAGGAACATAAATTACATAGGGCCCGGTAAACCCTCTAAAATGAGGGAAAAAAGACGAAAACTGAGGATGTGGAGGTTATACAATACTCTGCAGCATAAAGAAGTAACTAAATGACATTTCAAAATTGTTAAAACGTAAATTTAATTGTTGAGTAAACATATTTTTCTTACTTTTAAGTGAGGGATATTCCTTACCCCCAAAGCCCCAGCTTTTCAATTGTTTACTTTTAAAAGTACCTTTTAGGTTAGAGAAAGATTTTTTCAGAAATTTAATCTGCATGATGCTTAATGTTATTTATTTTTTAATTGTTTTTTTATTTTCTAGAGTAGCTAAATGACCTACGCCACCTTCGCCATGTCCTAGTTATGGCTCTGAGTTTAGAACATGAATAATAAAAAAACCATTAAATATATTGTAATCAATTGATTCGCCATAATTTTTATAATTCCATTGTTTTGGCATTCTTACAATTAACTTTTTAGAGCTTCCGTTGTAATTTTTACTCATTTAGTGCCCAAATGCTTCTCACAATGTTTGCCTATTAGATCTTCGACATAATTTCACAAAGAAAAACTTTTCTTTTTTATCTAATTCTTCTAATAAAATTTAAAGATGAGACTGGGACAGCAAGTAATTTTAAAATTATGTCTATATTGTACTCTCCTACTGCTGTTTTTAAAATTTATTAGAAAAAAAAAACTAAAAAAATCATGGGGGAAACTCAATCCGCAAATAGAAGAGCACAAACTTTTGCTCCGGCCAGCCTTTCTGTCTTAAAAAATATAAAAAAAACAAACGATATGAATTCTTCTATATCACAATTTAATTTTACATAAAAAGAAAATAATTTTTGCACAAAATAAAAATTAAAGCAAATAATCATATAACACTTCGATTCTTTCGTTTGAACCGATGAATTTCAATTCAAAGCCAACACTCCAATGAATTTGCTTGTAACCAGATACTATTAATAAGGTATTAAGAAAAATAACCTGCTGGTTACAAAACACTTTCTGGAAAAATTATATTTACAGAAAAGAAAAAAAAACGGTGGGTACCTTTTAAATCCTCTCCCAATCTTCAGGACCAAACCAACAATGATGATATCCGATTATCCAACTTTGCACATGGCACTGATAGGAATAAAATTGTTTATCAAAATTAACTTTTACACTTTCTATCGCACTTTAATATTTTAAAATTTTTAATCTTCAATCATCCAATCTTGATCTGATTGATTTGAATCACCAACTTGGTTTTCAATAACAAAAATTACCGACGCTTCCATACCATGCATCACGCTACAATGGAACGCAAAAAAAAACTAACTCCTCGATCCCAAATATTTAAACGCTTTTTCACTCAGATAACTTTTGGAAAAATATCATAATCTCAAAATTCAAAACAAACTGGTCCAAAATTAAACATTTCGGGAAAAACTGACGAGGAAAACCATACAAGGACGTCCATTCGCCCTGACGACCTTCCAAAAGATAAAAATTATATCCGGCTTTCTGCCAAAACTTTTAAAAATTAAAATTTCCAAATTTCCATACAAATTTATTCTGTCACTTCTGCTACCAACTTTTCCTTTTGAAATCCCTAACGTTTACAAATTAATATAAAAAAATTTCCTTGAATTGGAAACGTTGACTGCTCAAACTTAAAACGAAAGCACAAGCGCCTTATAAAATAAACAGAAGTGTTACAGTGACTTCTTCTCAACATAAATTTAAATAATAAAAATTGCGCCAACATACTTTAAAAAAAATTTCTTTTTTTAAAAAAAAAAACCACAAATTCTACAATTGAAAAAAAAACAAAAAGTCATTCATATCGCTTATTTACACATTTCCTTTTAAAAGGTAGCCTGTTATACGACAATATATTTTTGAGGTGGTAAATATTTTTGAGTAATTGTGATTTAGAAAATTAAACCTTCTTTAGATCAATTTCGCGGTAAACGACAAACTTATCTATATTATCTACAGCGATGGCGTTACGTTTTGAGGGGGGGCTCTTCAAAGCTAAAGAAAGTAAAGAAAATGCTACAGGGCCCTTATAAGAACTAGGCACTGAAGCAGTTGCCCTAGGTTTTGTGCTAATTCAGAGCGACTTAAACTATAACCTGTATTTTTCGATAAACTAATTTTCATTTTTGAGCGGCTTTCCAAGATTTGCCCCAGTCTCAGACTAGTTTTTTATATTTTATACATTCCGATTATATGGATCCGATTTATACATTTCATCTTATATAAAAGAAGTCATAAGTATCGAAATTCTGATCAATTTCGAAAAAAAAGTCTAACCTCAAAAATTTAATGTTGGAAGAAATTTGAATTAAATAATAAATGCTGATTTGATCTTTGCTTTATCAACGAAATATTATGATATTCTTTGAAAAAACAATATTGAAAATAGTAATGTGAAATTAGATATTTTCGATACTTAGGTAGGAAAACTAAGATGTTTCCATTCAAGGCGAGGATTTCTATATTATAGAATTTTGGGCAACACGATCAAAACATCAAACAAAAAAAATTATAATTTATTGGAAGTAATGCGAAAGTTAAATCTCTTCATGCCATCCAACCATTAAAAAATTGCAATCGGACGCCACCTCGATTCGACCTACACGATTTTCTACTTATCGTACATCTCAAATGTCTGTACAATTAAATAATATGTAATAATTTTTATTACAAAACTTAATTACTAAACTGCAACGAAGTGAAATCAGTCAAAGTTGACGAACATTGGTCAATTTTGCGTAATTTCAAATGAAATGTAAAACAAAATATTTGTAATTAAGAGCAAAATATATTTAGAAATTGGAAAGTATTGTTTTTGCGACCGTTCTTGATATTTGACTAATTTGCAATTACTTGAGCATAAAAAGAATAAATAATGATAAATTGCTATACGACGTTGTCTTACAAATTAATTACAGCTGTTTTAAAAAGAACCGATAACATTTGACAAGAAAACAACAAAAACTACGCAATTGGTAAGTGTTTTGACAATTTTTTTGAGAACTAAAAACGTGTAGTACAAGAATTATTGTAAGAATATTTTTAATTAATAGACAGATGTGCGACAATTAAAAACATACAATGCAATAACAAAATAACTACATTTAAGTATAGCAAGGACCTTTCGTGAAGCTTCATTGAAGCTTTTCTAGGACGACATCGATACTATGCTTTTATGGAAATACTTCCAGTGTGGCTTTGAAAAAAAGAATACTACAAGGTTTGATATTTCCTACATATGAGGTCACATAATATAATGTCTATTTAATTTTCAAGAGTAGTATTAAATTACATAATTAGAATTTAATATTAAAATTATGATGTAGTTAAAATTTTTGCTCTAAATTTATAAATAAGTCCGCACGTAATTATTATGAATGAACGTTTTTTCCATGTTATCCAAATGTTTGACTACGTAACTTATCATTTTCTGATAAGTCTTGTTTAATTAAAATAAATTAACAGAACCGTATTCTAAGATTTTGTTTCTGACACTTTTAAAAATAAATTTTCGATTGTTAAAATATTTATTTTCTTGTCCGAATCCATAGATTATAGAATATAGATTATAGATTATACATAGAATCCATAGATAGGTACATTTTCTTCACTATCAAAGCGCTGTAAGTTTTGAGCAAACTTATCATCAGAATTTCTTGTTCTCATGAAATTAGATTTCATTAGGTTCCTTTTAGGTATAAAAAAAATTCAAAATTTTAAAACACTTTATGCGTTTTCCGTGCTAAGAGAATCTTGTTAATCTAGTCATGCGCGTCAGTATCCATGACGTTTTTCTTAAAAATCTTAAAAACTATTTGGGTACAAACAAAAATAATGTTTGCACAAACAGGCACAAACGAAGCACAAACGATTTAAACTATTTTGGATTCAAAATTTAACATTGCTCCCCATAGCAAAATGTTCAAATTTTTCTGAAACTGTTTGCGTATAAACAAAAATAATGTTTGCACAAACAAGCACAAACAATGAATAAGCGATTTAGACTATTTTGGATTCAAAATTTAAAATGGGGGGGACATGCACCTTAACCTAACTTACTATTTCTATTTCACATCGGTTAATAAATTAAATACCAACCGTAAACAGGGTTATCATGTTTTCATGTTCACCAACTAAAGAACTGCATACTACGCCAGCTGAACTTTTGATTTAGAACTAAAATTACATATTTTGTGTACATATAATCACATAAATGGACAAATAATAATTATTTGTTTAGTTGCTAACTTGCGAACTGCGTTTTCAATTTGGCGGATTTCAGGCTAGATCTGACTTATTGGAAGTTGCTTTAGTGGTAAAAAAAAACTACCTATTAACGGGTAACGGAAATTCTAACTCAATTAAATAATATCCGACGATTTAAAAAAATAATTTCTTTACTGTAAAATTTAGAGATGTTTGTCTAAAAAACCGAGAGCTGAACAAATGTTTAGTTTACGTGGATTGACAGTAACCGATGGAAAAATGCAAATTCTGCCTGATATCCTGACGAATATAGCAAATCCTGATATCTGGCTGAACCGAAAGTGTCGACCAGCGATTTTATAAATTTAAGAGTTGGCAACGCTGCTTGTAATATTGGTACTACTATTTCGCAATTGTGGACGAATAACCATTTGTTAATTTGTTATATTGGACCACGTGCATTTTTTATATGAGATCCGTGTAAGTGTTAATTGTTGTTAAATTGTTTTCTACGTTTTATCTTCTTTGATACGTAAAATCAATCTTCAAGATGTCGTATATGTTAACACATTTAACCAACGGATGGCAAGTTGACCAAGCTATTCTTTCTGAAGATGACCGCGTTGTGATAATAAGATTTGGACACGATTGGGATCCTCAATGCATGAGAATGGACGAAGTTTTATTTAACATCGCCGAAAAGATTAAAAATTTTGCCGTTGTTTATGTAGTGGACATAACGCAAGTTCCAGATTTTAATAAAATGTACGAATTGTTCGATCCTTGTACACTTATGTTCTTTTTTCGAAATAGACACATCATGGTGGATTTTGGAACCGGAGATAACAATAAAATCAATTGGGTGTTAGATAATAAGCAAGAAATGATTGATATTATCGAAACCGTTTATAGAGGAGCCAGAAAAGGTAGAGGTCTCGTTGTTTCTCCTAAGGATTATTCTACTAAATATCGTTATTAGTATCAAAGAAAAGTACCTATATTACTCGTGTTTAATTTTAAATGTAAAATAAACTTTTTTTATAACAAAAATGTAAGCTAAATTATCCTCTTTTCAAAAACTGTAAATGTTATTTTAATCCTGTGGGGCTGTGGTTTGACCCAAATTCTTGGAATTTTGTGATAAAATTTTTTTAGTAGTCGAAAAATTATCCAAATTTTTTACCACATTTATTTTCTGTCGAATAATAATAAATGAATTTCATATTATTCTAAAATAGAAACTTTTTTAAGTTTTATAACAAAGCAAGCTTTTGATTTGAGCGAGGCAACTACCGGTGTTCCGTATGTTCTGTAGAACCGAAGACATACGAGCTGTAAATATTTAAACATTTTGTTTAAATTGTAGTAACGACCGTACTTCATTAATGTCATATACAGGTGCGGACTTAGGCTGTATGGTTTAGTAAATTTTGTTTATTTTCTACTTCAGTTTCAGATGGCGCTACTGATTTGGGGTTATTATGTTTTAAATATCGTGAGTTTATTTGTTAATTTTAAAACAATAGTTACCTCAATCAGTAGTGCCATCTGGAAATTAAGTAGAAAATTAGTAACGCCATTTATTTACCGGTAAAAAAGCATCTATATAAATTTATATAGCGTTAACTATCCATCTTTACAGCTCTTTTTTGGTAGAACACTACATGGAAACTTCCGGGACAATGAAGATAGAGTCAATTGTAAAAGCATAAAATTAAAAGAGATAAAGAGTATCTAATTCTTCTACGGACTTTCTTTCTCAACATGAACTCTCGACAAAAAGATACCACCCATAATGCATAAATAACTATTTCTAAGAACGATGTTTATATTTGCTGTATAAGCACTTAATCAGGGGTGAACAAAAAAATTTGTGTTTTGAATTAAAAGTAGAAAAAAACATGATAACTTTCAACTATTGTATGAAATTCAAAACATCATACATACTCAAATTCATAAAACTTTTGACCGAGCTTTTGACAAACCACTGAAACTAACGATTGATTTCTATTGGTCTTTACCTGTTAGTGCTAAAAGTAGTTTATTATTAGTTAGTTAAATTTAATACTCTGTTACAAGTTTAATAACACCGGACAAAAAGTCTGATACATTGTATCTTAAGTTTAAAAAATTAAAATAAAAAATTTATAAATATCTTATATTTTGTAATTCAAATACTTGAAATAATGTTACATGTATTTTACAATACATACTTTGGCCACCCCTAAGCCTAATATGTCTAGATGCATGTTTTGAATTGAACAAAATTAATTGTAATAGTACATTATGCACCAAGGGTGTACAGTGACATTTTTTTGGCTCAAAGGTAAAGCTTGTACGAGGCGTTAGGTGAGTGCAACAATTCCCCTAGAGACGAAACAAAGTACACTTTACTCCCATAGTGCATCATATTATACTGTTTTTTGAAATTCCGGAAAGTAAAGTAAGAACGTCAATAAAACATTCACAACCATTTGTGTTTTGTTATCAAAAATTAAGTCAATTTCTTGTGCAACAATCAAAAAAATCATTGGTAAAATTACCACTGTAGTATCAAAAAATACTAGAAAGTAGCAGTTGGCGCCCACGATTCTACCAAAAGTTTATTTATTAACGAAACGAAACGAAAGAATTGCAATCCTATTTATAAAATAGGAAAAATTAGGGTTATATAGACTCGGAAGGGGGGGGGGAACCGTGTATAAAGTTTAAAATACAGCTAAATATTGCGCTATACGTTAAACATATTGCACAGGTCATGTCCGAAGAGAAAAATACTAGGTACCCATTTACATAAAACCATTATTGGTCTTACTTTTATTTTTAATTATATATACCACAGACTTTGTTAAGGTGATAATTACACTGTACCATGCACAGGTATGCAGATCATATCCAACTACTATACCACTTTTTAACAAAATACAAAAACATGAGCATAAAAAAGTTACAATTAGGATATTACGGAAATAGAAAAATATCCAAATAATTGAATTTGAAAAAGGGAGATGTTAATTTAAATCTACAAATAGAAAATTTGTCATTACGATTCGTTTTATAAATAAATTATTAAATTTTTTAAATAGTATTATTTTTAAAATCTTAGTAACTAATCTATAGATCGTAGGTTGCGGAACTTTACAAAATATGATAATTTAGAAAGGACATCCTTAATTTAATAAACTAATTTTTGAGATTATATCATAATATAATATTCGGAATTAGGCTTTGATAAGTTTTTCAGTTTTATTTATTATTTTGAAATTAAAAAGTAAATTATACCTTATATTAAAATAATCTCAATCTTTTCATTTATAATTTTTTTTTAATTTTTTATTCTTTTTCAACCTGAAAGGAAATTGACGGTAAATTATTTACCAAATTTTGTCGTAAATGGTAGCAGAAAACGCGTGAAAGTACATTTTTGATTGGTTAGTTATAATAATAATAATAACTTTATTTCCAACAGGTAAACTCAATAATAGAAAAACGTGAACTAAAATAAAACTCAAAAACTAAAGTAAAACTGTAAATGTTGTTATTTAATTTCTTGAGATCCAGAGTAACTTTGTTTATTAAAAAAATCAAGTTATCATTTACAACCAAATTATAAGCGTGGATGTCCGAATTATTAATAATATAGAATAAAACAAAACTTAACCAAACGTTAAAAATATTAGAATTTTTAACCGTAAAAACAGAAACAACATACAAGAAATTTTATACAGAAAACTTTAAAAAAACATTAGAAAACTTTTTGTGGCAAGGTAGAACTAGAAAAAATAATTAAAATTTGAAAAACAGGAGGTGAAGGTGAAGAGAAGAAAAACGTAGAATTTAAAAAATTGAAAAATATACTAAAATGATTGTAAAATTCAGAGTAGTAAAACGATATTTTTAACTGCTTTATCTTCAGTCGTATGTAACCAGAAAAACAAAATAAATATGAAACAATAAAACAAAAACAGTAAAAAAAATTCTAAAATTGTAAAAGGTGCAACTGAAAAATAAAAAACTATAAAAAATAAAAATGCTTACCAAGAGAATTAATAACTTAAACTAGACTTTTCTTTATTAATAATAATTTTTTCTAAACAACTAATGCTAAAAAGATAAATTTGATAAAGGAAAACAAACTTTTCCATTCATTTTAGTTTATTTTCCTAAATTGCAAATTATGAAAATTAATAAATATTTAGAAAATTAATATTAAAATAAAATATATTATAAATTTTGACAAAAACTTAAGCTTTCTAAAATATTTGAATGTTAACTTAATTTAATTTATTTCTTTATTATAATATTATTATTAAATAAGATATAATAAATTGTTAATTTGATTTTTAAATCAGTCATAAGTTCATGACGTATAAATGGACGAATGACAGTCACTGTGGGTCCCCTACCTTATGCGTAATTATTTAGATACATAATCTTATGTACATACTACTATATATTTTCTGATCCAAGTGCCAAGTGATCTCATTTTGTGCATGTGTTATTGCACTAATATTTCATCACTTAAACTATTATTTTATAAAAAAAAGTTTAAATATGTTATAAATAAATACATGTCTGTTATCATTATTAATAATATTGATGTAACGAATCTCTATATTATTAATAGCAATACGTGATATTACAAAATACAGTAAAACCGTAGCTTTTGTATTAAGTACATCAAAATTTTATTAACATGTTAAGGTTTACTAATGCAGCTATTGTGAGTGGAAGAGCTAAAAATGTGGTCTTAACATCTCTTGCTAGAAATGTGCCCTTAACATCTCCTGCTCCATATGTTACCAGCAACTTAAAAGATGATGAACTACAACCCTTGCTGTAAGTTTAAAATAAATAATCTTGATTAAATTTTGAAAAAGTTGTGATTTTCATCAAAGTTATCCGCATTTACACTACAAAGTTTTGATAACAAATAACCTTCAGTTGAACTATTTCCAATAAAATATATCAAAAGGTACAGAAATAATTCTGGTATAGAAAACAAAGATTACTGTATCTGTGCTATGAATTGTTGGATTTTCAAAAATATTGTCAAGTGATACAAAATATTTATCTATTACCTCTTGAGAGGTCATCAGTTTGAATCTCGACCAGTTATTCCCAAATTATTTGTTATGTCCCAATCAGCGAGCCTATTTATGGGAAGATAAATAAAATTTACTGTCATCGAATTATCTCATTGAACGTCAAATTATTCTTATTCTCCATTTTTTTATTTGTTATTTTTTTGATAAGTTAAGAATAATTTACTCTTCTTAACAAAATAAAGTAAAAACCAAAACAAAAGATTTAATTAAAATAAATGAGTAAAAAATAACTTTGTAAAAAGTCATGGTTTGGGGACGTGTCCAAGCAACTTTTTCAGAGGGAAGTTATTCCTTTGCCAACTGAGTTAATTAAAAATTTCCAACTTTTTGTAATAAAGTAATATATTCAATATAAATTATTATGACATAAAAAATGCCAACTTGACCAACTTTTGAGTGATTTTAACAATTTTCAAAATTATTAGGGAGAAACTTCCCCCATTCCCTATTCTAACCCAGTTGAACACCGAATTAAAAAAGTTAGTTTGAAAAAGAATATGAGAAAAATTAAGCTATGTTTGATAAAGTTTGTTTGAGAATCAAGAAATTGAAAGCAAGTTGACACAGGTCAACAAAAACCAAAAATTTTTTTTGGGTTTCGGTTCTAATGCTTAAATTCTGATTCTAGACATCGAAAATTACTTACATTTCAATTTTTAGCTTTTAAAGTTTGCTTTTGTCTGATTCACGCCGATAAGTAAGTTTTAAAGATTTTAATTGATTTTATGAGCAACTGATGGTAGCACTTTGATTAACCCTAGCGCAAATTGCATATTATTTGTAAAGTGCACAGTAGTGAGTGTTTACTTGTCTATCACAATGTAAAAGTGTGAAAATTATGCTTGAAAAGTTAAAATATGCAGAATACCATTGGCCAGTGGTAGGTGATTTTAAGATGATTGGTTTGCTGATAGGAATACAAGGCGGATCTATTAAATGCCCTTGTCACCTTTGCTTATGGAATAGCAGAGCAGATTCAATACATTACCAACGGCGTATATGGCCTGATTGAGTCGAATTGAAGATGGGAAAACATAATGTGAAGTCGGAACCAATCGGAGAGCTTATATTGATGCCGCCGTTACATATAAAATTAGCCCTAATGAAACAATTCGTCAAAGCTTTGGATCCAAATGATGATACTTTTGAATATTTAAAAGGATTTTTTTCCCAAATTAACTAAAGCTAAAGTAAAAGAGGGTATTTTTGTTAGGCCGCAAATAAAACAAATAATAAAAAGTGATGATTTCACAAATCTTCTCAATGCTCATGAAGAATAAGCCTGGGAAAGTCTTAAAGCAGTAGTTGATGGTTTTCTTGAAAACAACAGAGCTAACAATTATGAAGAATTGATAGAAACTATGCTTGTAAGCTTTAAAATTATGGGCTTCAGAATATCCCAAAAACTTCACATCCTACATTCTCACCTGGACCACCAATTTAAAAATAATATGGGTGCCTACCAGGAAAACGTTTTCACCAAGATGTGATGGACTTTGAACGACCTTACGGACAGTAAAATGAGAATATGATAGGAGATTACATTTGGGGTTTAATGCGAGACAGCCCATATAAACATAAGAAAAACACTAAAAATATTCATTTTTGAACTTGAATTTTTGTTATTTTAAAGTTATTTGCTATTGTTTATCACAACTCTTGAATAAAAAAAACTCTAGTGTTCAGCAAAAACTTTTCTAATTGTAATTTAAAATAAAATTATGGAAAAAAAATATATAAATCTGTCATTTTTCTTAAAAATTTAAAGAATTGGTCTAGTTTCTCCAAAAGTAAACTTTGATCAAAAAAATTATTTTTTCCCTTATTTTTAACGTAGGAGAAAGTAAAATTTCATATGCAGAAGCCAGACCCAAAAATCGTGTTGGCCTGTGTAATAATTATAATACATCTTTAATATACTATGTAGGTACATTTACTTTGGGTACAGAAAAATAGTACTACTCATAATAAGATCAAGTAGCAGATCAGAAATGAGATAGGTAGATAAAATGCTAGATTGAATGTAGAAATTTTTATTAGTTTTGGCTTATATTCAAAAAAGTTGTGGAATAGTTTATAAGAGAAGGAGAAGAATAATTTGAAATTTGAAGAAATTCATAAAAATATGTTGTTTAAATATTATAAGTACATACATATATATCTACATTTTATTAAACAAGACATTAGCTTAACAATTTAGCTAGTATTTTTTTTTTTTTAATTAAAATTTGTTTATTGTTTACCTATTGTGTTAATTTAAATTTACATATTCTTTATTGTTAGTGATTACCTACGAATAATAATAAGAATATATTGTGTTAATTCAGATAAGTGTGACTTGAAATTTAATTTCGTTTTAATATAAATAGCGAAATAATAACCGCAAGTGGAAAAAACTATGAGTCCCTAATAATTACATTGGAAAATATATAAACACACTTAATCATAATTATCAAATTCCATTTCTGTCTATTTGTTAGTTAAGCAAAATATGACATAATATAAAAACGAGATGTTATTTTTATGGTTTACTGAAGTAATTATGTGGTTTTACTTTTGTAATTTCTAATATAAAAAAAAAATTATACTTAGTATTGCAAAATATCAATTTCAACTGTTGATACCTACATTTTATTTCAACATTTAATTCAGAAAGCATCAATTGCAGTTCAAATTAGTCAATATTTTCTGATTCACCACAGTTCATCTAAAGAGTTGTACAGGGTCGAATACATAGCAGCATTTCAGAGCTAGCCAGAAGAGTTAAAGTTGAACTTTGAGTGGTCTCTTAAAGTTAAGTACTAGTTAATCTGATTTACGATTGATGTTTTCTGAATTGAAGCTTGAAATGGTGTAGTGCGTAATTAGTTGTGTTTATTTGACCTTACGCCTCACTTGAGGGTGATTGTAATAAATTAAATGCATGCGTCTGTTGGTCTTAACATTCTTTGATTGGAAATAAATCAACGATCGAATCAAGCGCACGCCTAAAAATTATTATGAAAGAGAAACTTTCTAACAAATTATTATATTGCTGGTTGAAGTAAAAGCTGTCATATCCAGCCCACGATGACATACGTAAAAAGGTGGATTCAATCTTACTAAATCAATACCACAAACTATTAAACATTTTAACATTTTAAACCTGAGATTAAGGGCTGGTTTGTGTATTACAGCTTCTTGTTAGATCCAGCTCATAGGCTCATGAGACAAGTTATGGTCAGACTTAGCCCTTGATGGCCTAGCTTGTAGTGCTCCACCACACTATTAAATTTTCTATTTATATTAATTGATTTATATACAATTGCCTCTCATTAGTATTCCGGGTAGTGCGTACTTTGGAAATGCTTACTAAAAGGAAATGCAATTACAATAATCGAGATTACACTTAAATTTCCTAATATAAGTTCAGGCAACTCAGTTACATTTGTTTTAAATTGTTGGGTCAATATTCTATATATTTGCATTTAGAAAAACATATAATTTTGATGGTAAAATTTTTATTGTATAATTATAATAAAAAAATTTATTATATTGTATAACCAGTTTTGCACAAAACTGCAAAACTTTAATAAAATACGTATTGAAAAGGCGTAAGAGAACAAAGATTACACTTATTTTTAACTTGAGAAATAAAAGAATTAAAATTAATTATACTTTGGTTTATTTACAGAAATAATCTAAATTAAATACTACAATTAAATCCAGTTTACAAAACAAGAGAAATATACACAGAAATTATTAGACTTATAATTATACAAAAATTTAACATATTATATAGGTTAATTAAATTGATTTGTATCTAATCAAAAATACAATAAATTATTTTTGATTATACATAAATTTGATTAAATAGAAATTTTTAAAGCTACCAGAACAACAATATATCATGCAATAAAATATATAAAACTTACAGAAAATTAATTGAAATTATACAATTTACAAACCAAAAAAAATCAGAGATCAATTTTTACTTGATCTATTTAGCATAAAAGACTTTTTCAAGTGTTTATAAATTTGAAATGGTTAAAATTATTTCCATGTTTTTGATTTTTCTTTAGAGTGGTTTATTAATTTGAGGAGATTTTTCTTAACTTTATAATTATTTATTTTCTTAAAATTTTAAAATATTTTCATTTTACAATTTTGAATTAAAAAAATCAGGTCCGCACTTTATAAATTTTATTTTAGAGTAATAAATTTAAAAGTTATTAATTATTCAAATAAAAAAAAATTTATGTTTCGAATTGCAAATAATTTAAATTTTTTAAGCATGTAATCCATACAACTAAAGGTCGTAGCTGCAATTTGAGTAAACTTGAGTTAATTTACTTTTTTAAGTAAGACGTAAGTACATGTAAGACTAAACTTTATTATTACACTACAAAGATGAATGTGCGTCACAATTAAATTGTGCAGTGTGTGAAATTAAGCTGTGGTGATATCTACGCATGAAAACACAAAAAATTTGTATCCTTATCATTTGCTAATTATTATTGTTCTCTTATTATAGTTTCACTTTTTTGTTTACTTTGTTAAAGTTGAAAATAAACATGTCATGTCAATTACAAATAATTAATTGCTTTATCAAAATCTCTACAGTGATAAATGAGCAAAAATATACGCTACACACTTAAAAAACTGATTTTATTTTGCCATTGAATGCAAAAAATTCTAATAATAAACTAAAATACTACATCGATTCAGAGGTTATCAATATTACTAAAGAAAATATGTATGAAACTGATAAAAAATTGGACACAAATCGAAGTCACTGCAAAGTGTGTATCTAAAATCATAGTTAAATAAAAGCGTTCCAGTGAATTTTAATACAGTGAATGTTAGATCAATGGAAATACAAAATTTTGAACTGTAACTTATCTTCAACAATCAGGAAATAAAAAATAATTGTGTATTTTTTTACAGAATGCCAGATGAAACGAATCCTAAAGATTCGGATAAAAAGCATGACAACATAGTTACACAAACCATTGGAGAATATGGACGTTGGCAATTTCAATTTACTTTATTATTGTCATTATTCAACATACCATGCACGTTCCACATTTTTGGTCCCACATTTCAAGCTGCCGAACAGGAAACTTGGTGTGCAAGACCGGACAATTTTTCACACATACCTCCTCAAGAATGGATAAATCTAACGCAACCAGAAGGTTACTGTTCCATTTTAAATGTAACTTTAAACAGTTTAAATTCGAGCAGCAAACAACATACTGAATTGATTCCATGTCATCATTGGGAATTTGGGGGAGAAGGTAATTTTGTGATAAATTTGGGGATAATTATTTAAAAAGATTTGTTTAGGAAGTACCATAATATCAGAGTTTGGGTTGGTTTGTGATAGAAAATATTTAGCGCAAGTAGCCGAAATGATGTTTTTGGCTGGTGTGGCAATTGGTGGTTTGGTCGGAGGAATTATATCCGACAAATATGGCCGAAAACGTACTTTAATACTATGTGTGTTTACTCAAGCAACTTTAGGTAGGCTACTACTTTTTTTTAAAGCTACTTTTTTTTAATTTTAGAGTTTTTAGGTACAATTATAGCATTCGTACCTTGGTTCGCAATGTATGTGGTTTTAAGAGCACTGTTGGGATTCGTATCAGTGTCTGTTGTATTTAGTGGTTTTGTTCTTTCAGTAGAATTAGTTGGAGGTATTTGGAGAATAATTGCAGGAGTTTGTTATATTTTTCCTGTTTCCTTATCTTACATGTTAGTAGCCGGTATTGCTTGGTTCATTCGCGATTGGCGTAATTTACAGTTAGCATTATCACTTCCGGGGTTTCTTTTTGTTGGGACATGGTAAGTCTCACTGAGAATAAATTTTGGCCACTTTATTTTTAATTATTTTTTATGTACACCAGGTGGTTACTCCCAGAATCTCCGTTATGGCTGTTAGCCATGGGAAAATCAAAAGAATTATTGAAGGTTATTCAAAGTGCTGCAAAAACCAATAAAAGGGATTTACCAAGTAACATCGATAAATTAATATTACCCAAACATGACACCGTATTAGAAAAAGCTAGTGTATTAGATTTATTCAAAACTGCCAAAATGAGAAAAACGACATTTTTACTTTCGATCATTTGGTTTGACGTTTATTTAATTTATTATGGAATTGTACTTAACATGGGTAATATTGGAGGAGATTTGTATATCAACTCGGTAAGATTTTAAATTTGAAAAACTTATTTTTTTTATTCTTTTTATTTTTCCAGGTTATTTCCGGTGCCGTTGAAGTTCCAGCGATAGCTGTTAGCATTCTTTTTCTTTTATTCATGGGTAGGCGATGGCCTTTGTCTTTAACTCTATTTTTAGCTGGATTAGCTTGCTTATCAATTATTCCTCTAACTCAATTAATTAAAAATTATCAATGGGTGACGACAACTTTAACTATGATTGGAAAATTTTCGATAAGCTCGTCCAACTGTGTTATTCCAATTTTTACGGCGGAACTTTACCCTACAACTATTAGAAACATTGGAGTTGGTGCCAGCAATGTTACAGCGGGAATTGCTCTTCTGTTAGTACCGTACTTGTTTGAATTGGTAAGTTAACTGCATCGCTGGTTTACATAATTAAAATTTTTTTATACAGGGTCGCATGCACGATAGTGTCCCCATGGCAGTCTTAGCATTTAGCGGTCTTATTGGTGGAATTGCAGTTCTGCTGTTACCAGAAACAGGAAATAAACCGTTAGCAGTAACGTTAAATGAAAATGAAGAGAGTACAAATAATAAAAGGTGCAACGATACCAGTTGAAATTTTTAGGGTTAGTGAACGTATTAAAAATGTGATAATTCTTCTTAAATATTTTAGATAGGTATAAAACTATCATCAGTATTACGCAAATTTTGATTATATTTTTCAAAAATATCTAATTGTGAATTTGAATTATTACCGCCAATTCTATAATAACTCTAATTGCAGTTTTACGTTGAAGTGTACTTTACAAACAATTTACTTTTAATATATTTAAAAATCTCTCATTCCACTAGATCAGAAAGTCAATTATTATATTACTATTGTTATAAAATATGATTTAATTTTTGTAAAGTATTCATTTTAAAAGTGCCTTTTAAAAAAGACTTTTATAGAACCGGCCGTTAGTAGTAAATAACAAATTTTTAATTTAAGCATTGTAAATAATAAACATAAGTACATAATAGCAATAATTTTTATTTTTCTATAAGTTAGAGCTAAAATAAAATGTTTGCTGCGAAAGTAACCAGATAGGATAATAATTACAATAAATAAATTAATTTATTGAAATGAATCAATTACTTTTTAAATACACTGTATACTATAATAAATTTTATTTCTTAAATAGATAAAATGATAAAATACTTAAGTTTGTATTAATCAGATTGTATAATTTATGTTGTACAAAGTTTATAATATTTTCTAAGATAATAAAAAAAAGATTATATTGCTCCCTCCTTTAATTTTTAATTAAGTTTCCAGATTTTTCATGTTTTTCTATTTTTTCCATAAAAAGTTTTATTTTTTGAGCA
This sequence comes from Rhagonycha fulva, assembly GCA_905340355.1. NCBI lineage: Eukaryota > Metazoa > Arthropoda > Insecta > Coleoptera > Cantharidae > Rhagonycha > Rhagonycha fulva. Next base: position 38,609,410 of record HG996556.1, read on the forward strand.
CGGCACTGTATGATCTTGACGTGTAGAAGAATATTGAAATAATTCATATGTGTATGGAAGTAAGGAGTCGTGAAGACATGTCATTAAAAGGATAAACCATCAATCTTGAGTTATGATTATGACTCTTCCTGGGGTCGATCAAAAACATCTCAAATGTCTTTTTTCTTGGTTTTACAAAATGTAACAGCTAGAAGGTTCTAGTATCTAGTAGTTGCGGGAACTAAACCGTCAACATAGCAACACAACAATGTTCGTTGAGTGAGTAAAGGCAAGGTTATTAAACTTTTTTGGAAAATTAAAGAGGAAGCTACAACATTCTTCAAAACTTAGATTCTGAAAAAGCAGTCAAAGTTCTTAACAAGCGAAATATACTTGTAGTCGCTTTCTCCCCCCCCCCCCATATTTTATAAAGTTGAAAAAATTATTCAAAAGTTGGTCAAGTTAACAATTTTTATGTCCCAATTTAGAACCAATGTGCTACTAATAAAAAGTTGGCAATTTTTAATTACTTCAGTTTGAAAATTTAGGATTGCTCCCGATTGAAAAAGTTTGTTGGGCACGTCCCTGCACTTGAGCATCATTTTGAAATCTAAGTTGGATTCAGCATATCGCTTCTATTAAGATAATCTTCTTAATTCAGATTTTTTCGGCACTTTTGTCTTGCTTTGGTTATAATTTAAATTTTTATATTAAATTAATTATAAGATATTTATATAAATTAAATCATTTAAATTATCAATTAAACTGATAAAATCATCAATCTTGACTTGTGATAAGCTCGTCTCAAGACGCAGGTGCAGTGTTTTTGGGAATTTATTGCCTATTTTGCAATATCTATCTGTTATCTTCTACTACTTCATCTCGTTCTACAATTTTTTTGGTAAAATTATCAATATCGTGGGCATACTGAAAAAAGTGACCAAGTCGAAAAATAGAGTTTCTAGATAAATCAAATTGAAAGTTTTACATCTTGTGAAAAATCAGCTTTATAATATTTTTAATTTTTATTTTTGAATAATAAAACATGAGCAATACTTGTTATTGGGGCTTTTGCTAATTTTTAAAAATTTTTGAAAAGTTTTGAAAACAATAAAAATTTGGGCCTTAGAAAAATACATAGAACATTGACGTTTTTTCTAAGCATGAGTCTTACATTTATACGGTACTTGGTCATATTAACTCATTTTTGCAAATTTTCGGCTTGGTCACTTTTTCCAGTATGCCTACGATATCGCTCTCAAATTTTTTGGGATATAATTATTATATCCTATGTTTAAAGTGAAATAACTGGTGCAGGCCAAAGGTTGAGCTATGTGCTGGCAAAGTGGGAAAGTAAAAAATTGCCATTAATCTGTATTTAATATGTAAACTTATCGTTTAGTCATTTGCCATGCGGGATAATAAATCGACTGCGAATACGAGGTATCGGGTACAAATCCGGAGAAGGTTAAACTTTTTTATAACTGCACCACTTCAAGCTTCAATTCAGAAAGCATCAAGTATAAATCAGATTAACTATAGTACTTCCAACCTCACGGCCACCATTCTGATTAACTCTGAGAGACCATTAGAAGTTCAACTTTACCCAGGAAAATATTGTCGACGTTTACAATACGGCCAATGTTTGGTCCAGTACTAGAAAACCGACAGTGGGCACCCAACGCTGAAGTCAAGCTTGAGCCAAAGTTTTTTACCCTTATTGCTTTGACGGTGCTCATCTTAAGGATCGGTGTACAGTAGATGGCCAATGCTAAGTCAGTCGTCTAAATACCGGCAACCACTCATTGGTAGCCGATATTTGAACCGACTTTGAGATAATGCCTATTTACAGTTGATTTTCCGGTGCTCAGATTAAGCATTGGCGTACAATGGATGGCCAGCGCTCGGCCAGTATTGCTTACCGTAAAAAAAACCAACGTTACACCAACGCTGGTCGTCAACCGTAGGACCGAGGTTATCATTTCAGTATTAGACCAACGAACTCTCAGTGAAAGCCGCCGTTACGCCAATGCTGGGTTAATACCGGCTCAATTGTTAATATTTCGAGGGGTCAGTCACTGGAGTATTACTTGTACAAGTCTTCAGTATTACATTGAGTATTACGTTCAGTATTACTTGGTATTCCGTATTATTTTGTATTACGTGTATTATTTAGTATTATACAGGTATTATTTTGTATTACTACTTGTATTATTTGTAATATGTGTATTACGTTAAGAATTTTCTGTAATATTTGGTATTACATTGTATTATTTGGAATTTCGTATTATTTTGTATTACGTGTATTATTTTGTATTACTTGTATTATTTTGTATTACTTGTATTATTCTGTATTATAGTATTATTGTACAAATTTTCTCCAGTGACTGACCCCTCGTAATATTTTCATGGGTAGCTCTCCTGGCTAGCTCGGCGATGATGCTTGGTATTCAACCTAGTACAACTCTCTAGATGCGCAGTGATAAAGCAGCAAATATTGACTAATCTGAACTACAATAAATTGATGATTACTGAATTAAAGATTGAAACGGTGTAGTTGTGCTTCGGAAGGCACGTTAAATTGGTAGTCCTCGTGGGTTAATAAATATATATGAGGGGGGAATTTTTGTGTGATTTTATTATCTTCCAAAAAATTCAAAAAGAATTGATTAAAAATCATAATTTAATCAAAATACAGTGCTTCGATGGTGAGTCGGAAAGCGGAGGAAAATTCCACCCATTATATCAGCGCCTTAGGGGCTACCATCACAGATACATTTTTTCACTTTATTCATTTTTTCGAAAATCATACAATTTTCTCTACTTTAAAAAAATCATTATTTTCACTTTTTCGATAAATTTAAAAATTCCCTAAAAAAACTAGGAAATCATTAAAGTTAAATTATGAAATAAGCGATGCCAGGCCACTCAGAAAATTAAGTAATCATCTAATCATGTTTACATACAACAAATATACGTACGTTGCTCGGAGAAAATGTAGACCGAGGAGTTAAAAAAATTGGTCGTTCAAAAAATGATTTAGAAAAAATGGCTGAGAGGAACAAAATCTGTAAAACATAAAATTGTTTTTACGTATTGGGTCACAAATTTGGTTAGGAGCATAAAAAAAGTAATTCAAAAAAATTTTGGGAAAGAATTCCCAAAATCCCCAAAAAGATCCTAACGGAAGAGGGCCCACTGTAGGTTTTGCACCAGGGTCTATTTATTACTTCTTTCAAAATTGCTAAGCACTTTTCTTCACATATTTTGAAAATTTATGCACTTCTTTTACTCACTTTTCGCTTACAACTCTGTGACAATCTTGCGCCTAGAATATCTGCATGGATGAATTGTGACGGTTGTCTCGTAATTGAAAGTATGCAACAGGTTAAGGAAAAAGATACAGATGAGCGAAAAAACTAGGCTCGACAACGAAAACGAACGTAGCAAACAGGTTAGGAAAAAGACAAAAAAGCAAAGAAACACTAAAAATTTCAAATTATTCCGAATTAGCATGGGCTATAATCTTCGAAACCAAGCAGAAAGTAGCGAATCATTGATTACTAAGAATTACCTAGGCCAAGGAACTAAATGTTATCTGTAAGCATTATTGTCAGTTACTGAACTTCGTGAAAGAAAAAGCAGTCACGAAAGAGTTTGAATTTACACGACCTAGCGTTAGTGCTTCTTATGGAACAGGTGGCCATCTAATCTTCTATTGGCTTCTAAACAATCTGGCATCTCTCATCAGCATCTGTGTACAAGAAAAAATCGTAGTCTCTATCTTCTTTCTCAAACCTTCTGATACATTTTTTCAAAAACGTCCAAATATTAAAATATTTTAGAAGTGACGCCTCTAGCGGCCTGACATATGCGGCCTGTGTATTTGTATGTATTTACCGTAGATCTTATAATAACCTTATACCGTTGATTGAAGAAATTTTTATTCTTTCATTTTTTTTCCTATTTTTCAATCAACGCTTATACAAATGCATTTAGCCACATTAGTTTAATGCGCACAAAATGGTCACATTGTGACCAGGATTTATTGTCTAAACTCTATAGCTGATCAAATAATTTATTTTTGAACTCAAATTGAGACTCAAATGAGAGACTTTTTATAATATTTCTATATTATAGTCAATCTCTACAGTTTTTTTCTCTTTTTTAGACTTTCCTTTAAATTAGTAGGTTTTTTTTACGGTGAAACATTTTGTTGTTAATTATTGTCACGTTAACGTCTTTTAAACGTTTGTAAATAAATTATACTTTTAGTAAATTTTTATTTGTGATAACTATATATTTTTAGTCCTAAAAATGTTTAAATACAATTTTAGTTGGTCTAATTAAACTATGAAGTTATGAAGTTGCACTACATCAACCACAATTCAATTGCTTAATAGTGCCACTGGGTGATGGTTCCTGTATCTTTCTCCAAAGACTTTTTTATAAAGAAACATAACAATCCATCTACTCAGTTGGCCTCTCTGCAATTGTATTGTTATCTTCTGACATATTGGGTGGAAGATGATGGGTAACATGGGTATGTACTATCGGTTCGTCAGCTCATATTCCTCAAATGTTCATTAATGTAAACCAATACAAACAAAAGAAGCAATGAGACAGATATTTTAATGCAAAGATCATTAAAGCAGGTTTATTCTCACTAACAGTTTTTATGACTGCATCAAAAATATAATCCACGCCAGGAGAAGAATAACTGTATAGATTTATAGAACAATAAATAATAATTGAAATCAGTATTATCTACTTTAAAAATTCGGATAGGTATGTCTCATCTCTATAACCCATCTTCGATTGGTTCATTAATTAATATTATAAATATTATTATATTATAATAAAAATATTATTATTTTAATAGTATAAATGTTATTTCGTAAATAGATAAAATAGTTATGTTAGTATTGATAAGATAAAAGTTTATAGTACCAATTTTAAAGATAATAAAAAATTATTATTTAAGGCACTTAAAGCAATTTAACTTTTTATTTCAACTGGGTACTTTTCTCATCCCAAGTTTTCAGAAGTTTCAATTAAAAATGTATGAGGTTGAAGGATCAAATATTTAAACAAATTTCTCAACGTATAAAAATTTTATTCGATTCGACTGCCTAATAAAGTTTTATAGATGGCAAAAAGCAACAAAAAATTAATAATATATTTAATTCAAGTTATTGACTATTTACATCAAAGTATTGATTTAAACGTGGGCGCCACTAACAGAAGGGTAAATCCACATATACCAACATTTTGACACAAAACCAACTTCGTCGAAACTCTCTCTGCTTCGGTGCAAAATTTAAATCAATAAAGAAGTCATATGATGTAGCAAATATCTCGTTTTAAATTTCCGACACAAACATTTTCAAAATTTCTGTTTAAACTGGTGCGTTAATGAAAACTACGTTAATAAAATTGTTGACTGAAATTAAAGTGCAATGAGAGGCTATCATAAAGCATAAGCTATTGATTAATGTCATTTTTGTGAAAACTGGTATAAAAAATCTGTGAAAATGTTGGAAAGTGTTGTTGCAAGATTATTAAATCAGCTCTTGGGAAAATATATTGTTGATCTCGACACCGAAAATTTAAATGTGGGAATTTTTTCGGGACAAGTGCAACTGAAAGATTTGCAACTTAAGGTCGAAGCATTGGTAAGTATAATTTAATAAATTGATTAAAATTAAAAAGAAGTACAGCAACATTATATTATTTTTTAATCAATAGTTATTCTCAATTCCATTTAAAAAAAATAAATAATTTTAATCTATTAATATTTTATATTGTCTTGGAATCTGGGAACGACCCAAGCAGCTGTTTCATAAATCTTTCACGAATCCTGAAACTGTATCTTCCTATTTCCTTTTATAAGTTCATTCATCTTATAAATTTTAACTTTTTTAATAATCATTATGTTTTTATAATTTTAATAGTAAATTTCAACAAAAAATTTTAAATGGCCTTTATAAGAGATTAAGAAAATATTGATTGACGCATTAAATGTCTTGTACTGTTATTATTCCCTTTGGTGCTGTACACTTTAAATCAAATTTTATGTTTTCAGTACGAATTGAAACTACCCATAAAGGTAAAGGTTGGAACCATTGGTAAAATATGGTTAAAAATACCATGGAACTATTTATGGAACGATCCCATTGTTGTCAACATAGAAGATATTCACGTAATAGCAGAACCAATAGTTTCATTTGACGAATACAATCCCGAAACTGATAAGCGTTTAACTAGAGCTTTAAAGAAAAAATTATTATCCGAATTAGAAAATGAAAGAGAATTTATTGGCGGTCCTAAATTATTCTCAGAACACTTGTTGACTAATATCATCAACCACTTGCAGTTGAACATAACAAACGTTCATATTAGATATGAAGATAATTTGAGTCTTGATACTCCCATCGCATGTGGATTATGTATTGGAAGCATCACAGCAGAAACTACTAACAGGTAAGTCTAGATTAAAAATATTTAAGTAATTTTTTTTTAATAAAATTCTGAAACTTTAATATTGGAAAGGTTAATATTATAATCTGCCAGAAGTTCGGCATGTTGTAATGCAGACTTTGAATTGAATTATCTCTTTTCTTCTCAACTTTGAATAGTATTTTTGCCGATTTTCACGAAAATTCCGATAAACGTTAAGCACTTCATGCATTAGGTGATCCAATTCTTATTAAATCGATAAAAGTTGACACTTTTTTGTTATTCCAATCAGGGAAGGAAATTCAAATTAGTAGTGTTAAGCAAGTAGAGATCACAGCTACAATTAAACTGAGCGCCATGATTGACCAATGATAATTAAGCATGGCTTTGCGGTATTGCCAATTGCTGTCGATGTGACAACACGGAAATTCTGTTTGGTCCTTTTGTGTGACGACAGCTTTGGTAATGTTTTTTCTCATGTTAAGAGGGGTTAGGTACAGTTCGGGGCAGCCAAAGTACAGTTTGGCGTCGACCCGTTTCGGGGCAAGTACAGTTCGATATAAACCCATTTCGGCGCAAGTACACTTTAACGCAAGTTCGGTTCGGAGCAGAACACTTTACCGTAGAAGTGCAATACTAATAATACGGCATAGGTAACGTGACCAGACGTCCCGTTTTCAACGGGACCGTCCTTTTTTTTGATTACCTGTCCCGGTGTCCGACAATAAACTCCGGGACGCAAAATTGTCCCGTTTTCGGAAACCGCGTGTTATGTTGCTACCATAACAATGCAATGTTATGATAAATATAAATAAATAACTAAACATTTTGGAAATATTTTTTTAATTTTTGATGAAAGCTTAATATAAATAAATAACTAAACATTTTGGAAATATTTTTTTAATTTTTAATGAAAGCTTACTTTTTTAAATAAATAACTTAAAAAAGTGTTTTTTTGTTAATTTACTGATGAGTGGAAAATGAGAGGAGAGGTGTCCCGTTTTGAGTAAAAAAATAAATGGTCACGTTAGGCATGTACTCTTTGGAAGTGGCAATCGTTCTATAAGAAAGATTCCAATTTTATAAATTGGTTATTATATAGAAAATTGGTTAAAGAGCAATTATAAAACTAAAATTTAGTGAACCGTTGCAAATAGTCCATATTTTTATAAATTTGAAAAAATCAAAAAAAAGCGGATCTCGCGGTTTAAGCCTTTGCCGCCAACCTCCAGTAGATCGTAGAATTACTAGCCCCTACTCGGAAATACTTAATTAAATTTAAAGTTTTAAATTGATTTTTTGATGATGAATCTTAAACAGACACAGTAACGTTATCAAAATTGACCCTAATTCGACCCGCTCATATCCGCTCTGGATGCAACCGGGCCATTTTGACTAACGCTTACTAGGGGTCGTCCATAAATTACCTGAGGCATTTAGGGGGGAGTCAAGCCAAATCTCATAAAATCTCACATGGGGAGAGGAGGAGAAATTGGAATGAATATTTTTTTACGAATTTTAGTAGTTCCCATTTAAGTATTTTATTGTTCAATTGTCGCACTGTAGTTGTTTTAACTAATCAAATAATAGTCTTAAGGGGGCATTTTTTTCAGGGCCCTTTTAATTTAATCAACAGATGGCGCCTACTTAAATATTTTTATAAAATAAGAGGAAGCTTTTGTATTTAAAATATAGCAAATTCGTTAAGGCGCCTCTCTCGTAGCGTAAAATAAAGGTCTCAAACAAGTCAAAATTGTGCTGTTAATAATAAATAATTTTAAGTGCTTCTAAAAAAATTACAAAGGTAAAACATAAAACTATTTTGGTACAGGCTTAAAATTTTAAAATTTTGATTAATTTCAAAGCAACAATGTGATGAGCAGTACAAGCGCTGTGATTGGTCATATTTGAAGACATTATAGCTTCAAAATTAGTTTTAATTTCAAAATTTTAAGCCTGTACCGAAATAGTTTTATGTTTTATCTAATTAATATTTTTGAATCTTGTAAAAATACTTTTTATTAACAGCACAGTTTTGACTTGAATTTTTAGGATTTTAAGCCAAGAGAGGCACCTTAAGATAATACTATTCTATAAACAATATTCTTGATCTTAAGCTATTTTGAGTTCGTGATATTTATGTATAAAAACACAATTCATAATTAAAGTTTAATTATCTCTTTTGGTAGGTGAGTGTATTTTGACATACTCAATACGAACTCAAAATAGCTTAAGATCAAGAATATTGTTTATAGAATAGTATTATCTCAACGAATTTGCTATATTTTAAATATAGCAAATTTCTCTTATTTTATAAAAATATTTAAGTAAGAGCCATCTGTTGATTAAATTAAAAGGGCCCTGAAGAAAGTGCCCCTTTTAAGTAAAAATTATGTATTTTTGTAATAAATCCAACGTATTTACACTAATAAAAATATATTTTGGAAAATCTCACGTGAGATTAGGGGGAGGGAGTCAAACCAAATCCTATGAGATCTTACCATGGGGGAAGGGGGGGTTTAAAAATCGCCATAAACGCTTCACATAATTTATGGACTGTCCCCTAGCTAATAATATCCCTGGGGGCTTCCAACTCGAAAAATGTACTAATTTGAAAGGGTGGATACTGGATATAACTTTTTTTTCGATATCCCTGGAGGCCTCCCAACATTCCAATAGGTGCTCTTAAGAACGGGGTGGTTGTTACCAGAGCTGAAAGTATTTCAAGTAAAAGACTTGCAAAAAGTAATTCACGTACTTAAAAGTCCTTGGTACTTAAAGTACTTTTTAAAAGTATTTGAGTATTTCGTCGGCTGAGTATTGGTTTGTTCCATGTCCATTTCGTAAAAATGAAAAATTCTTATTTTACCAAGGTTCCTGTATAGTTAATTGTACCATATCCGTTTATATAAATATATAAAATGAAAATATGAACATCATACTTGAATTTTATATTTTCATATAAACGGATATAGTACAATTAGTTACTCAGGAACCTTTTTAGCATAAGAACTTTTTATTTTTACGAAATGGACATGGAACAAACCAATACTCAGCCGACGATTTGGTAATTAGATTTAACAAAATTTGAGTTACTCAAGTACTTGAAAGGGGGTTTTGTAAACTGCCCTCCAAATTTGACCATAAACTGTAAACTGCCCTCCAAGCAAAAAGGTTGCCACTAATCTGTGATTCACAGTCACAAATAAAAATGAGGTAGTTCCGTCACAACTTGTAAATACCAACTATAACTGAAAAAAATAGTATACAGTTGTATACCGTTAATATAAATCTCTATACAAATAATAATAAGGTAGTCCCGTTACAACGAAATAGTAGTTTATATCACGAGGGCGTAAGGGGTTGTTTTTCGTCTCGAGACGTAGTTTATGACACGAGCCGCAAGGCGGCGAGAGGAATAATAGTCGAGAGATGAAAAAACCCTGCAGCCCGAGTATTATGAACAGCTTTTCGTGAATTTGGGAATAATATCCGACAAAATTCAGGATTTTTTTGCAATAATTGCATAAATTTCATAAATTTATAACACGTTTTAATTGACATCGTGGTAGTGTAAAACCAACTTCTACTTGTAACCATGGTGTTTTTCTTGGCACCAGTTGGTACCCTGGAGGGCGGCCATGTTCATTTTGATTTTTGATCTCGAAAAGGTTGAACGTTTGTGTATTGTGTCGTGTGTTTTCAATTAAAAATGCTTAAAAACCAAAAAATAATCGTTAAATAATCAATAAATACGACATTGTGGTCGCATCTATCGATGTTCATGGACACGTTGCAAAAAAATCGCAAATTCGATATTGATGGATCACGTGGTAGGTACTATCGCGTTCAGCAAAAAGCGGTATTTATGGGGCGAATTTATACATTATTTACTATTTCAGGCTACATAGCCACGATAATCGATATACGTGTTCTAGGGATTTTTTATGCGCCGACAGGCGCATATTTTGAAGATCAAAAATGAAAACGACGAAAAGCACTCTCGTCGAAGACAACCGCAAAACGTTGTCGATATGCAAGACAGGCAAGTTTTTCACAATTGTGTGGTTAAGATAAAATATGTAAATAAATGATTTTTGAAAATTTTTGTTTTTTTGAAATTTTTTTACTCCCGGTATTTTTTTTACTCCCGGGAGAAAAACAAAGTGTGACGAAAAGAGCTTCTTTACTCCGGAAAAACCGGGTGTAAAGTAGTCACTTTACACCCAAAATCACGAAAAGCAGTTTACGCCACTCGTCCGTAAACGGATTACACGTTCGCTCGGTTCGGTTCGGGCACCTCGGCTCGCTACGCTCGCCTCGTCTACAAATTTCCGCCCACTCGTGGCCGTAAAATCTCGTTTTACGGCCTTGTGACGAAAACTACTATTAAAACAAAATTCATTTAAAACAATCATTTGTTTTAAACATGTTTTAAATGCGTTTAAAACGGGTGTTTTTTTCTGTGTAAGTTTAAAACATGTTTTTTTTACAATTTTCAATTTTTTTTCAAGATTTTAAATAATAATTTATGAAATTTATAAAAAATAAAAAAATATTGTGACAGAAGATCGAGCCACCATCCCTTCAAGCCCTATATTTTTTAACCCCCGACCCAAAAAGAGGGGTGTTATGTGTTTAACGTGTGTATCTGTGTGTCTGTCTGTGGCGTCGTAGCTCCCAAACGAATGAACCGATTTTGATTTAGTTTTTTTTGTTTGAAAGCTGATTTGATCGAGAGTGTTCTTAGCTATGATTCAAAAAAATCGGTTTAGCCGTTCAAAGATCATTTGCTGTTTTGTAGTCGAGTTGATGAAATCAGGGCCGTACTAGTACTATAAAAAATTGATGGCAGAGCCGTACTAGTAATATATAAAGTTGATAAAAGCAGGGCCGTACTAGAAATATATAAAAAAATATATTGTCGTATAACAAACTACCTTTTAAAAAGAAATGTGTAAATAAGCGATATGAATGACTTTTTGTTTTTCGTTTAATTGTAGAATTTGTGGTTTTTTTTTAAATTTTTATTATTCAGATTTATGTTGAGAAGAAGTCAATGTAACACTTCTGTTTATTTTGTAAAGCGCTTGTGCTTTCGTTTTAAGTTTGAGCAGTCAACGTTTCCAATTCAAGGAATTTTTTTTGTATATTAATTTGTAAAAGTTAGGGATTTGAAAAGGAAGAGTTGGTAGCAGGAGTGGCAGAATAAAATTGTATGGAAATTTGGAAATTTTGATTTTTCGAGTTTGGCAGAAAGCCGGATATAATTTTTATCTTTTGGAAGGTCGTCAGGGCGAATGGACGTCCTTGTATGGTTTTCCTCGTGATTTTTCCCCGAAATGTTTAATTTTGGACCAGTTTGTTTTGAATTTGAGAATATAAGATTTTTCCAAAAGTTATCTGAGTGAAAAAGCGTTTAAATACTTGGAATCGAGGAGTTAGTTTTTTTTTGGCGTTCCATTGTAGCGTGATGCATGGTATGGAAGCGTCGTTAATTTTTTGTTATTGAAAACCAAGTTGGTGATTCAAATCAATCAAATCAAGATTGGATGATTGAAGATTTAAAATTTTAAAATATTAAAGTGCGATAGAAAGTTATAAAAGTTAATTTTTGATAAACAATTTTATTCCTATCAGTGCCATGTGTGAAGTTTGGATAATCGGATATCATCATTGTTGGTTTGGTCCTGAAAATTATGAGAAGATTTAAAAGGTACCCAACGTTTTTTTTTTGTTTTTCTTTTCTGTAAATATAATTTTTTCAGAAAGTGTTATGTAACCAGCAGGTTATTTTTCTTAATATTAATAGTATCTGGTTACAAGCAAATTCATTGGAGAGTTGGCTTTGAATTGAAATTCATCGGTTCAAACGAAAGAATCGAAGTGTTATATGATTATTTGTTTTAATTTTTTTTTTTTGCGCAAAAATTATTTTCTTTTTATGTAAAATTAAATAGTGATATAGAAGAATTCATATCGTTTGTTTTTTTTTATATTTCTTTTGACAGAAAGGCTGGCCGGAGCAAAAGTTTGTGCTCTTTTATTTGCGGATTGAGTTTCCCCAATAATTTTTAATTTAATTTTTATAAAATTTAAAAAAAAAAGCAGTAGGAGAGTACAATATATTATATGTATATTATTAACTCCCGACCTAATTAACCACCGACCTAAAAAGAAGGGTGTTATCAAGGTATATAGATTACAAAATATGATCTTGCGCATGTTGTGACGTTTAATAATTCAATATGGCGGCCAAATGCGATTTGCCCTGGAAACGTCAATTACGAATTTAAATACTATTATAAAAATTCCAATAGATTTTTGATTTTAATTTATAAATTATACATTTTTACATTTTATAATTTACTTAAAATAACAAATATTCTAAAATAAACAATAAGAAACGTCAAAGCAAGTATCATCTGGCGACCATTTTTTCAATGCGCAGAATAAGACGAGTTTTCGTTCAAGTGTAGATCATACCTTGTAATCTATATACCTTGGGTGTTATGGTGTTTAACGTGTGTATCTGCGTACCTGGGTATGTGTGTGTCTCTCTGTGGGGTCGTAGCTCCCAAACGAATGAACCGATTTTGATTTAGTTTAGTTTTTGTTTGAAAGGTGACTTGATCGAGAATGTTCTTAGTTATGATTCAAAAAAATCGATTTAGCCGTTCGAAGATCACTTGCTGTTTTCTAGTCTAGTTGATGAAATCAGGGCCGTACTTATAATATAAAAAGTTGATGAAGGCAGGGCCGTACTACTAATATTTAAAGCTTAAAAAGCATCAAATAAAATTAAATTAAAAATTTAAAAAACCCCCGACAAAGAAATTCTTTAAAAAATAAAAAATAAAATCCAAGCGTCGTCGCGTCGGGGGACCGCTAAGTAAATAAAATAAAAAGTAAATACAACTAAAAATGATACAGTATGAAATTTAAATACACGTCAACACGTCCCCGACGCGACGACGCTAGAACTTTATTTTTTATTTTTTAAAGAATTTCTTTGTCGGGGGTTTTTTAAATTTTTAATTTAATTTTTTACTATTACCAAATACTGTAGATTATAATACGTACAACTCAGCCGAGAATTCGTAGCCCAGCACACTAGCGCCAACTAGCTGTAGGAGTTTCAACCAAATCATTTTGACAGTAGATTTTGTGCTTGTCGTACCTCGTACAAAGTGTAATATAAATGTTTTTGTTTGAATAAATTAATATTTGATAGAAAAGCAGTGCTTGTCGCATATATCCTGAATTAAATATTTAAGTGAATTTTTATCAATATGTCCGGAACTACCGTTAGCGGAGAAAAATTCCGAAATGTATGTATTGGGTTGGGTCTGCAGCAGACAGCCGCATGAAGATTGCAGAAATGCAAATGGCGAAAATAATTTCGATATTTAAATCTTTGATAGAACTGGTGTTGGTTACATTTTACATGTAAATGCTAACTAACCAACAGAAAGAGTTTATTGGTAGGCATCGAATGCTTTTCATTGGTTAGTTACCATTGACATGTCAATTTTAAGTAAAATTATGCATAGTGTTATACGGGCTTTAGCTTTAGTAATAACTCCTGCAAACAGATAGCGCACTTTTTGTGTTTGCAGGAGTTACTTTATTTGGTAATAGCAAATACTATAGATTATGATACGTACAACTTAGGCCTATAACAATAGAATTTTCGTAGTACGGAAAAGTGCGCTATCTGTTTGCAGGAGTTACTACTAAAGCTAAAGCCCGTATAACACGATGCATAATTTTACTTAAAATTTACATGTAAATGGTAACTAACCAATGAAAAACATTCAATGACTACCAATAAGCTCTTTTTATTAATCTATAGTATTTGCTATTACGTCCATAAAGTACGTGTGGCGTTTTTGGCGATTTTCGGACCCCCCCTTGGTAAGATTTGGCTTAACCTCCTCCCCACTCCCCCTAATCTCACGTGAGATTTTTCAAGTTGTGTATTTTTACACAACTTGAACTCTTCCCCATATGAAATTTAGTGAGATTCGGCTCGACGCCCCCCCTCCTAAACGCCTTACGTAATTTATGGACGCCTCCATACTGATACTTTATATATTTTTGACTATGTTTCACTAAACCGACAATGTTCAAAATTTTACCATGTACAGAAGAATAAAAGGAAAATTTTCTGTAAAAACATTCGTGATTGACACATTTAAGAAACAATTTAAAAAGCGGTCAAAACTATTTTTTTGTTTTTAGAAAAAGAGGGATGGTTAAAAGTTTTCAGAAAAATTGCTTATTAAAGTCTCTTTTCAAGAATTTTTACCAAAAAAAAGTTTAATTAAAAAAAATTCTTTAGAATAATAAATTATAATAAAATAAAAACAAAAAACATGTGTTTTTCTTATTATTAAATCTTTGAGTAGGAAAGCTGAAAATTTCAGGAAAATGTTTTTTTCCGAGTGATTTGAAACAGATTTTTTTTTTAATTTTAAACATTGTTTTAAACATGTTTTGCTGTTTAAAACATGTTTTTTTTCTAAGGTAATAAAAAACCGATTTAAACATAAAATAGTAGTTTATATCACAAGGGCGATAAAGGGGGTCTTTTCATCCGAGTGATATGAACAATTTTTCGTTATTTCAAGAAAAATATCCTACAAAATTCGCGATTTTATATAATAGCTCTAAAATAACAATCGATAGATGGCGTGAAGCTTGCAAGTCGTTGATCAATGTTTGTCTCTTTGAAGCGAAAAAGGATGATTTTCTTTCTCAGGAGGTGAATTAGGTGAACGGGCTAAGGAGAGGACTCTAGTTTGGCGGGGCTAGGTTCGATCCCCAACCCGGCCACAAAATTTATCCGACTCCGTGGTTCGGATTCCACGTAAAGCTGTAGGTCCCACAGGTTAACACAGCCAGGACTTAGCTTCGCGCTAATTTTCAGAGGTACCCCTCAATAAAAATCATCCGACGTAACGTTGCGGGCAAGCCCGCAACCTTACTCTTCAAGTCTGCGAAGATATGGGGCAACAGCCCTGGTGCTTCGCACCAGACCAGAATAAATGATGAAATTTCCGAACAATTTGGTCTGACGGACAGCATGTTGAAATAACGGACGGATGGGTCACGTTATGCAATTATTGCAATAAAATCTCGAATTTTGTCGGATTTTATCTAAATCAATGATTTTGTAAATAAATAAACACTTAATTTAATTGCCAATTTTTTAACTAAAGGTGTCGTAATTTCGTTATTTTGGGGATAATATCCCACAAAATTCACGATTTGTTTGCTCTGATATAACTATCGGTAGATGGCGTGAAGATCGCAAGTTGTTTGTCAAGTTATTAGCGATACATAAGCGAAAAACCCAACAAGGACTGTTTTTATAAGGTCGGGTTGGTCCCCCTTGATGTGAACTTTTGAGAAAAGACCCCCTTTATAATAGGTCTCAAAACAGATACATAAAGAGGTCATTAAAACCTGAAATAACGAAAAACTGTTTTAAACATAAAAAAATCGTTTGTTTTGTTTTATTTAAAAAAAACATGTTTTTTTACTACCCTGTAAATTTTTAGTGTAAATTCATTGGATTTATTAAAAAAACATAATTTTCTTAAAAACCATTATTTCACTAGTTAAGAGTGGCATTTTTTTCAGGGCCCTTTTAATTAAATCAACAGATGGCGCCTACTTAAATATTTTTATAAAATAAGAGGAATTTGCTATATTTAAAATATATGTATTAGTATGAGGGTATCCATAAATTACGTGAGGCGTTTAGGGGAGGGGTCGAGCCGAATCTCATCCAATCTCACGTGGGGTGGGGCGATAGATTTTTTCTCGCAAGAAACTGTAAAATTGCGAGAAACTTGGGTTAAATTAATTGCGATTGTCTTAAGAAGGGCATTTTTTTCAGGGCTCTTTTAGTTTAATCAACAGATGGCGCCTACTTAAATATTTTTATAAAATAAGAGGAATTTGCTATATTTAAAATATAGCAAATTCGTTGAGATAATACTATTCTATAAACGATATTCTTGATCTTAAGCTATTTTGAGTTCGTAATATCTATATATATAAAAGAACAACGTGTTAGTTACACCATTTATAACTCGAGAACGGCTGAACCGATTTTTATGATCTTTGATTTGTTGGATTTCTCGACATCTCGATTAGCAGAATAACTATTAAAACATCGCAAAAATTCACGAAAAAACGATTTATAAAGAAAATTCACTTTTTGACTTACGAGTTAGTTCGGTACTTAGTCGCGTAGAGAGCGCCACCTTACATTGTCGCAAGTAATGTAATGAACATCTCTACAGATAAATCCATTCACCAATAAGAAATTATGAAATCGGGTTTGAAATCCCTGTAAAAAATTCTCAACGTCAGGTTTCTAATCAGACGAAGGAGATAAGCGGGCTATCGCCCGCATCTGCTCCGCAGATGCCAAGTGTCAGCTACAGCTAAGAAAAACATCGAATCCGGTGTTTGGATTTTGGCATCGAGTTATCGATAAATGGGATGATTCCTGAAAGGTAATTCGATTCACGATCAAATTAGTGACGCACTAATTGAATACTGTGTCTGGCAGTGTGCGACCTGTATTAGTTAGCTAACTGTCCAGATAAATTTAGTCACGCTACCCAAAAGGCATCGCTTAAATTTAAAATTAACTAAATATTAAATATAAAGATCTTTCATTTTAATTCTAATCTTTAATTAGCCCCCCCCCACACCTGGCTAATTTGCTAATTTTTTAATTTGTAGCATTTATTAATATTCATAAATAAATTTTTTGCTATAATAGTGTTTTTGCTGATTTATTTAAACTAATATGCAATAACATCGATGTCACGAAAACATCGATGTTTTGCAACCGATGTTATGCTCACATCGATGTCCAGGTTCGATGTCGACATCGATGTTTTGTATCGATGTCCCAGCACTAATACAGTTTGACGCAGACCCAATTCGGTGCGAGTACAGTTCGGCATATGCCCATTTCGGTGCAATAGTAAATCTTTGGAACTCAGTTCAATAAAAGTCCCCCCCCCCCTAAAAAGTCAAAAAAGTAATAATAATTAAAAACTATCCATTCATTGACAATATATCCGCAGAATGTTTCTATATACTTTTTATTCCTAAAAATTTACAAAAATTTTACTATGGTACTCTTTGGAACTCGGTTCAATAAAAGCCCCCCCCCCCCAAAAAAAGTCTTAATAAAGTAATAATAATTAAAAACTGACAATATATGCCCCCACCACCCGAAAAGTCTTAATAAAGTTATAAGTTATAATTATTAAAAACAATCCATTCATTGGAATTTACACAAAATTTTCATGTAGTACATGGTAACTAACCAATGAAAACCATTTATACATGTACTACCTGACCCGCATGTTGCTCGGAGCAAATAACATTCGCGCATGTTGCTCGGAGCAAATTTATGTGTACTGTGCGCAAAAATATATATACTTAATAATATATATGCACACATACGTAGTTTTCGTCACAAATAGGTGGACAACTTTCTTTTTGTGTTTTAGTGGGGAAACCTTGCATAGGCGCCCCCCACTCAGAGGGGAGGGGTGCCACATTCTTACTGACCTATCCTATCCTACTAACCAATGAAAAACGTCTGATTGCTACTAATACGCTCCTTTTATTGGTTACTAAAAATTTTGATCTAAATTTGGGTGTTTTTCATTCGGCTAGAAAGTTAACACATTTATCGATTCTCAGGCGAAACGAAGTTTGCCGGGTCAGCTAGTTTATTTATAGAAACACAATTCATGATTAAAGTTTAATTATCTTTTTTTGTAAGTGAGTGTGTTTTGACATACTCAATACGAACTCAAAATAGCTTAAGATCAAGAATATTGTTTATAAAATAGTATTATCTCAACGAATTTGCTATATTTTAAATATAGCAAATTCCTCTTATTTTATAAAAATATTTAAGTAGGCGCCATCTGTTGATTAAACTAAAAGAGCCCTGAAAAAAATGCCCTTCTTAAGACAATCGCAATTAATTTAACCCAAGTTTCTCGCAATTTTACAGTTTCTTGCGAGAAAAAATCTATTGCCCCACCCCACGTGAGATTGGATGAGATTCGGCTCGACCCCTCCCCTAAACGCCTCACGTAATTTATGGATACCCTCATACTAATACATTTTATTTTTATGATTATGTTCCACCGAACGGATAATGTTCAAAATTTTACCATGTACAGAAGAATAGACGGAAATTTTTTTGTAAAAAATTCGTGATTAACATATTTAAGGAACATACCATATGTATTTAAATAAAGCGATCAAAACTTTTTTATTTTTTAAAAAAAGAGAAAAAAGTAAAACAAAAACACTTTTTTAACCAAAAAAAGTGTCATTAAAAATATTTTTTAAAACAATTACAATAAAATAAAAACAAAAACACTTTTTTTCTTATTATTAAATCTTTGAGTAAGAAAGCTGAAATTTTCAGAAAAATGTTTTTTTCCGATTAAAAATCAAACGGCCATATAGATTTTTAAAAATCTTTGGGGGCAGTTTTTGCATGCTTACTCGGAAGGTGTATAGAGCTGAAGATAGAAAAGAGAACACATTTTTTTTTAGTTTTAAACATTGTTTTAAACATGTTTTTCTGTTTATAACATGTTTTTTTTTCTAAGGTAATAAAAAACCGTTAACCGTTAAAACATAAAAAAAACGTTTGTTTTGTTTTATTTAAAAAAAGACATGTTTTTTAACAACCTTGACTTAAAAAAATCTCAAATAAGATTAGGGGGACGTGGGAGGGGGTCCAGCCAAATCTCACAAAATCTTACTAAGGGGGGGGGAAATCGCCAAACACGCTTCACATAGTTTATGGACCCCCCTATGTAGTTGTAGGTCTTAAAGAGATGGTGGTTCGAACCTTCGTAGCTAAATTTTTTTATTTTTTATAAATTTTGAATAAATTATTATTAATAATCTTTAAAAAAAAATTGAAAATGTAAAAAAAACATGTTTTAAACTTACACAAAATTAAACACCTGTTTTAAACGCATTTAAAACATGTTTAAAACAAATTGATGTTTTAAATGAATTTTGTTTTAAACATTACAACCCTGTCGGCAGCATTAGCATGTAAAAGATTTAGTGGTAGTCACACATACGATAGAATTGCAGAAATTATAGACGATTTGCATAGAAAATTTAATTTTCAAAGCAAATTGGTCGCCACAGTATCTGACAACGGTTCAAACTTTGTTAAGGCGTTTAGTGAATTTGGTGTAAATTTTTTAACAATTCCAATGGCCGCGATTCTGAAATTATTGATGATGAAACAATGAACTATGAACCAGAATTCTTTAATATGTCCGTCGATACAGTTGATGGAGAAGATTCTTTAAATGAAAGCGTTCGGATCACGTTACCAAAACATGTGCGTTGTTTAACTCATATACATTAAATTTAATTGCAACCACGGATGTTAAAAATTGCATAGCAAAAAATGGTACTTTAAAAAGTAAGCACACGAAATGCTTACATAAATATTCAGTTCTATGGAGAATAGCAAAACGTTCAAAAACGGCGGATACATTCAGTTATCCAGATATGACACGTTGGAACTCTTTATACGATTCAATTTCTGCAATATTGCGTGAAAAAGAGAAATTGTCACAACTTTTTGAGCAACTGGATATAAAAAAGGAATGTTTTACAGAGATGAAATTTCGGTATTTGACTGAATATTGCAAAATTTTAGAACCGCTGCAAAAAGAAAATAATTGTTTTTTTTTTTTATATTTATTACCATCTTTAGGTAGCTTTCTAAAAAAATTTGGAAAATTAGAATCCGAAACATTTCATTTGCCTTGCACCAATTTTGAAGGCGGGTGTCTAAAGAGGGGTGTATTAAAACGGTTTAAAATGTATTTGGACTTTTATGAAGTATCAAATGTAGAAACGCAAGAGGCAATTATTGCATCATTTACTTTGCCAAAATTTAAACTGTTATGGACAAGTTATTTTAGCAAATTCGATTTAAATGTGTGACATCACTCAAAAAATAGTGCCCACAGTCACCACAATTATGATTTTATAACTGAAAGTATTATTAAATCAACCAAAGTTATTGAAGATGATGACGACTTTTGAAGATGAATCAAAAAATTCTCTGCAAATATCAACTGCGGTGAACGACAATTTTAAAAGAAAAATCGAGTTAGAAATATTACAATATTTGAATGATCCTGGCATTAAGAAATTGTTTTATCGTTAGTTAACACACATCATGTTTACGGTCTTCGGCACCCGTCGAAAGATTGTTTTCGTTTGCAAAAATAATAAACGCACCGAGAAGACATAATGTTATTCTTATTGTAAAAAAAGAGTTATTCGATCAATAAAGATTAATTTTTAATCGATACTATTTTTATCGTTTTGCTTGCTTGACATTTTAGACCTGGAGATTTACAACATCAACTTTATTTGTTAATCCGGATGAAGTGGAAAGCATTTTATAAATAAATCGAACAATTGTGTTTTTTTTGCTACTGGTACCTAAATCAAAATTTTAAATAAAGAATAAATTATAAAGGAGATTTGTTGTTGCCAATATCTTGCTGTAGTATGGAGTATTAGGTATTACTGAAGAACCAATAAAACATTAAACTACTCTATCGCCAAATCGGCTTTGCGTCAAAGTGTACTGGCGCCGAAACGGATCGGCGACTAAATAGCTGCGCCAAATCGACTGTGCCAAACTGTACCCAACCCTGTACAACGACAAAAAAGAAGCCTTTCAATCATAATATATTTTAGTAATCCCCCCCCTCAGTTAACTTGAATCAATTTCAATCTCTAACCAGCTTACCTCCAAAACCCTTTCCTAGAACCCAAAACGTTCCTACATCTTCTGGTAATAATTTCAGTACTACATCCCCGCATAAGTCCGAATCCTCAATTCATTCCTGATATCAAGTTCTCCGCTTTTATCGCTTTCTTGATCTTCCCTTCACTGATTCTTCCCTTTTTGAGTCTGCGCAAAAACATTGGTAAATTGTAGTATAGATTTTTGACATTCATAGGTCACCGCGTTTTATGAACGGCATCTGTTTGGTTCAAATACAAAATTGTTATTAGTGCCGAAAAAAGAAAAGTTTTTACTTGCCCACATAAATTATTAAAAAGTAACAAAAGTGTGCTTTGCGTAGTCATTTCCCATTTTCACTATTTATATTAATTTCCACTATTTCAAATTGTGGTGAGAGAAAGTTATATTAGAATTAAAGAAAAGATGCGTTTTAAAAATCACTTGCTTGACTAGCGATTTTCAGCTTGAGTTTTTACGCCCCGTCAAATTTATTTGAGATAAACTGTACCTATATTACTCGATGGGTAAAAATTAAAGTACCTACATGGACAAAGACATATTCACAGACATAACTTTACAGCTAAAATTCTTTACCTTACTGAAGTTGATATCAAACATTTTTGACACAGTCAGAGTCTATTGAAAAATGGCGGTTTCAGGGGGAGGACTTCAGTTTTTTACTACTTACTCTTATTTTTTATTTTATTTTATTATTTTGACAACAAACAAAAATTTCTTTCTTTGGTATTTTAAAAATTTAACGTACATCTATTAACAAATTATCGTAGATTCTAATAATTATCTAACATTTGGAAAATTTCATAAATATTTTAAAAATTATTTCTATTGGCCTATTAGTACTATCGGGTGTTTCTACTGGTTAGTTAAATTTAACGCTAGCCAAAAGTTTTATGGAACCGGGCGTAAGGTTAAAAATTTTTATAAAATTAAAATAAATTATTTTGTCTATATTATTTGATTAATAATAATGCAAGTATCTGTTTGAACAAAAAATAAAATTAAATCAGAAGTCAAATTAATTAAAACATTTTATTGTGTTTCAAAAATAAGAAAATAGAAAAGGATTCCAATTTTACCACATACAGAAAGTTAGACTTGATTACAACAAAATTATATTGTACGAGAAAACCCATCGCCAGCAAAATTTATTGATAACAAGTAATTCCAAACAAATTATTCCTTTTAAACATGTTTCATAATTCGTCAATGTGGAACAATTAAAATACTTTATGAAATTAGGTGGACTATCTGAAAACACAAATTAATTTGAATTTTATACATTAAACGGAATGAATCAATAATTAATTATGTATACCTAAACAGCAACATACCTTAATATGGTTGTAAACGGCCATTTCCTCCTCTACCTCGAGAAGCACCCCTACCTCTATTACCTCCGCGACCCGCTCCACGTGGACTACCTCTGCTAGATCCCCTACCAGCACCATAATTGCCATTTCCTATATTTTGATTGCCATTTCCATAATTTTGGTAACCGGCAGCAGCATAGGTCCCATAGCCAGAATAACCTGCATCGTAACCACCATACATACTACCACCATAACCTTGTTGGTTAAAGCCATATGCACCATAAGTTTGATTACCTTGTGGTTGGTTCCAGTTTTGACCATATCCTTCAAAACTTCGTTGAGAAGGAAATCCTTGACCAGCTCCTTGACTTGATTTAGCTACGGGCCGTTTAATATCAACTTGTATATTTTTTATGGTTTGCTTTGGGGTTTCAAGTACCTTTTTAGCCGCCTGTTCCGTTTCAAAGATTACAAAACCAAAATTTTTACGTTGATTTCTAATTTTGTCGAATGGCATTTCAACGCCAACAATCTTACCAAACTGACCAAAATGCACTTTTATATCTTCGTCGGATATTTCACTGGTAATACCGCCAACAAATATTTTACCATTTCGTACCTTCGCAACTTGAGCATCAATTTTTTTGTTGTTAATTACATGCTCACCTGCCGCTGTGATTTTATTAATAGTTTCAATTTCATTAAAAACAATAAAGCCGAAACCTTTTGAGTTTCCAGTGTTTCGATCCATTTTAATATTTACGCTTTCTATTGCACCAAATTTTGTAAAATAATCACGGAGATCATTTTCGGTAGTTTCTCCACTTAAACCACCAACGAAAATTTTTCTATCATTATTCTGTCCTGGTACCGTTGCACTACCACTATCAGAAGAAATTTTGTCAGCTACGTTACCACTGCTGCCTTGTTGCACATTTTGACAAGAGTTATCTTGGTTTTCCACGTTTTCCATTTTGATTTCAAATTTCTTGAACAACTAACACTCGAAGAATGATTTTTTTAAAACTGGAATTGAACTAACTTGTAGTTATATACCATTAATGCTTACGGTTGGTAAAACTTTTTACCGTTTCAAAAAGTGGTAAAGGATTAAAATTAAAATATTAACGGTATCTATTTTTAAAATTATTGTGCACCTAATCGCTCTATAAAACTAAACTATAAAATAAATGATGCTTCGTGAGAGGAGAAGCTTTTGCAAAAGTTAAAGATAAAGAATTTATTGATAAATTTATTTTGTATGCTGTGCAAAAGCATCCTTAATAGTCAGAGCCATATATAAGGGTAGTTTAAGGATTTAAGCCACTCTTTTGAGGGAAATAGTTTATTACGTCACGTGGTGAGAAAAACTTCACGTATGTCATATTTTGAACCAATAGCAAATTATATAAGAGTTTCAATTTAGTAATTGGTGCGTATCAACGTCACGTGTAGACGACATTAACCCCCCTATTCTGTAACTTTTCGTTATCGTTCGTTATCGTTATGAACCGTAAAGTTTGGTTTCCACATACCATTACATTACTATTTAAAGCAATTCTAAATGTAAACTAAACTTTACGGATCTTAACGAATTCATAACGATAACGAAAAGTTACAGAATAGGGGGGTAAGAGTTATCATAATTATCATGTGTTTTCAATGTATGAGTAATTAGAAAACAAATTTAGGAAATTGCTCTTAAAAAATTTAAAAGTAGGCGATTTGTTTTGGGAATGGACGTATTTAATTATAATTAAGCAATAAGAAGATTTGAGATATCAAGTTAGACAGAAAAAGCCTTTTTAGGGAAAAAATATTATTTTTACAAATTAAACGTCCATAACAATTTACATGGATAAAAAATATGAGCTTATTCAAATTAATGTTCTCGGACTGCGTTGCCGCCCCTGTATTAATAATTATCATAAATGTAACCAAATACTTTATTAAAAACCTTGACCCCCTACCTAGATTATTTCCAAGAGTGTCTTATACAATTTTATAAAAAATTTCAAAATCAAAATTCTCAAGATAAAAATCTTAGATCAGTTATTTCACTGTAATATAAGATCGATGATAAAAATAAAAATTAGATCATTTCAAAGCTTCTTTATCCCAAAAAAAAATACGACAATATATTGCCATATTCACTGGTTTCATTGCTCTCCTGATCAGAAGTTAAAAGATTTATTTTTGTGAAAATATCTCAAGTTCAAAGTATATGTTAACAAGCAACGCTACCTTCAAGTTTTCAAATCAAAATCAAGGAAATCGTCCGAATTCAACAAAAAAATCGACAGATTTTAGACCAGCGGCAATCCTGCATAAATGTAAATGGTAAGAATCTGAGTGACATGATCTTCAGAATATGAAAAAATTTTAACAATAAAAATTTTCATATTTACTCTATATTTCGCCACAATGAAAATTTTTTTAAATCAGATTTGAATGGGTACTGCTTATTTAAAAACAATGCGATTTTCTTGATGGATCCTGTATATTATCCGATAGATCATCATAAAACCATTAAGCGCATGCGTCGATGCGCATTGGACAATTTTATCATACAGGGTGGAAAGTAACTTAGAATTCTAAATTTCATTTTTAAGGACCGCATTCAGAATAAAGTTTTTCGTCGTAATGATTTATACAGGGTGAAGTATCAAACATCTAAAACACATAAAAAAAGAAATCTGATAGGATGATTCTTTATCATTATTCAATTAATTAACCTAATTATAGTTAAAATACATATGCTGTATTTGAAAAGATATGACTAAAAAATTAGAAAATAAAAAATTAAATAAAAAATTAAAAATTTTTAAAAAAAAAACCTTTTATTTAAAATTACAAAAGTGCACTAAAAAGTAGAAAATAATTTTAATAAAAGCAAACAAAGCTTCGTGAAAACATCAATATAAAAGCGTGGGGTTATGAATTTTGTACACCAATAGTTAGCCTGCTTATCCACCTATAAACAGCCCCACGCTTTTATATTGATGTTTTCACGAAGCTTTGTTTGCTTTTATTAAAATTATTTTCTACTTTTTAGTGCACTTTTGTAATTTTAAATAAAAGGTTTTTTTTAAAAATTTTTAATTTTTTATTTTATCATATGCAACCGAATTCTCAATCATAATTTTCTTGGTCCCCCCCCCCAAAGGCCGAATTTTTTGTAAATGACCTTTTATTTAAGTTAGTGTGGGCGTTGTCCATCGTCCGTGCGGGTAGACCTCTTTAAGGCCATCTCTAACCAACTGTATTTTCATATTTTAATTTTGTTCTTCTAAAATTCTCAAAAAATAAGCAAAAAATCGGGAAAAAACTAAATATCATAAAGCGCATGCGTTGTTGCCTTTTGAACAATTTTATCATACAGAGTAGAAGAAAAACATAGATTTCCAAATTGAATTTTTAAGGACCGCATTCAGGGTGAAGTTTTTCGTTGTAATGATTTATACAGGGTGAAGTATCAAACATATAAAACTTATAATTAGAGAATTTTAATAGAATAAATCTTTGTTTAAATACGGAAGCTGTATTTAAAAAGATATAACTAAAAAATTAAATAATAAATTAAAAATTTAAAAAAAAAAACCTTTTATTTAAAATTACAAAAGTGCACTAAAAAGAAAAAATAATTTTAATAAGACTAAACAAAGGAGCGTAAGGAAATTCCTCCTAAGGTCACTTTTTTTCAGGTAAAAGATTAAGGGATTAATCCCCTAATCATATCATATCTTATATCAACCAATCACAGATAATAAAAATAATAATAACTAAAGTATTATTGGCTAAAATAATACCATCACCGCTGATATGGAAAGAGCTCGATACGATAGTCATCGATAAAAGAGACGATTCCTGGACGATGACTCGATAATCCTATCGATCGATCTATCAGTGCTTTGGAAGGCACGTTAAGCCGGTGGTCCTTCTGAGTTAATTAATTTTCATCATTAACATAAAAACCAGGGTTACAGGCAGAGCAGATCCCACAAAAATGTGAGGCCTTCCCCCTTCGCATTAATCGAAATCGGCATTTATGCCACCGTTTAAAAGCTATACACAACCCTTCGAAAAAATAGTCCTCTCTCTTTTTTGCCGAAATTCGTTTAATTGTGTAATTTAGGTGAACAATTTATCTATATGTAATTAAGCTCTTGGCCTGTATGTAGTGTGATATTCAACAAAATAAAATAATTAAAACAAACTTAATTATTTCGTAACGGAACTTAACAATATTAGCCACCTATTCACAAGTTTGCCCTCTCAAAAATAAATTACACAGACGCACATGGAGCCATTAAAATAAATTAATAAATAAACCCTGTATAAAACTAATCAAATAATAACTTAGTAACCTAAGCTACTCAGGTGCAGATTAAGACATAGAAATCAAACTATTAAATAAGCCCCTGACCCCCAAGGGTCAGATTACAAGAGATTATTTTGCCGAGGAGGAATTTACAAACGCCGAAACAAAGCTTCTTAAACAAATCAATATAAAAGCGTGGGGCTATGAATTTCGTACACTAATAGTGAGCCTGCTTACCATCTGGTTAACCCACCTATACATAAACAGCCCCACGCTTTTATATTGATGTTTTCAAGAAGCTTTGTTTGCTTTTTAACCCCCGACCCAAAAAGAGGGGTGTTATGTGTTTAACGTGTGTATGTGTGTGTCTGTCTGTGGGCTCATACCTCTCAAACGAATGAACCGATTTTGATTTAGTTTTTTTTGTTTGAAAGGTGACTTGATCGAGAGTGTTCTTAGCTATGTTTTAAAAAAGTCGGTTTAGCCGTTCGAAGATAATTTGCTGTTTTCTAGTCTAGTTGATGAAATCAGGGCCGTACTTGTAATATAAAAAGTTGATGAAGGCAGGGCCGTACTAGTAATATTTAAAGTTTAAAAAGCATCAAATAAAATTAAATTAAAACTTTAAAAAACCCCCGACAAAGAAAATCTTTAAAAAGTAAAAAATTAAATCCAAACGTCGTCGCGTCGGGGGACCGCTAAGTAAATAAAATAAAAACAAAATACAACTAAAAATTATACAGTATGAAATTTAAATACACGTGTTGTACCTAGGTCACCGACGCGACGACGTTTGGATTTTATTTTTTTCTTTTTAAAGATTTTCTTTGTCGGGGGTTTTTTAAATTTTTAATTTAATTTTTATTAAAACTATTTTATACTTTTTAGTGCACCTACTATGTAATTTTAAATAAAAGGTTTTTTTTAATTTTTTAACCTTTAGCCTACATCTAAGTCCATGGCCTACATTTACTTCAAGCAACATGCGCACTACTCCATATTTGTTCCATGTAACATAAATAAACAATCGGTTCATCAAAAACAATTGAAACTAATTGAACAATCGAAAGTAATTGAACAATCGAAAGTAATTAAAATTAATCAAACAATCGTTTGATTGAATAATCTACCAAAATTTTTGTGAATGATCTTGTTTTAACCCTTAGCCTACATTTACTCCAAACAACATGCGTACTACTCCATATTTGTTTTATGTAACATCAACAAACATTCGGTTAGTCAAAAACAATAATAAATAATCGATAATTAATAGTAATTCCAGCCTTTTTTCGGTATATTTGCCCCCCCCTTTAGTGTTATTGTGCCCCCTAGGAAGACGCGTCTCACAGGTTGATAAATGCTGGTTTAGGTCGACAACCCTGACGGAATCACACCTCCTGCCAATCTCCAGCAGGCCGCTGGTTGACAGGATCAAAAATTGAAATCCCAGGCATCCTACTGTTTGTACCGTGCTTACGCGGGTTTGACAGATTCCTATCAGTTACATATCAGTTACGAATCGGAACTCTTCTACCCAGACACGGGAGCATTTATTTTAACATTCCCAACCGCCTCTGCAAATTTCTGATGACAAATTGCATCCTTTAACAAATTATTATCTTCTTTAAGCGAGTTGTTTTCATCACGGAGCGAGTTATTCTTAAGTTTTAGCGATTTGATTTCTCTTTTCAAAGAAGCCACCTCTTCCACTACCAGTTGTCCCGCTCCCATCCCACCAAGAGCACACAGCAACTCATCACGCAGCGATTCAAACCGTGTGCTTATCACTTGTGAGATGATGCCCTGAATAGCTTCGATATCCATCGGTCTATAACAGGAGATCAGAGCGCCGAAAGAGCAGGCAAAATATCTAGAATAGTCAAAGTGGTGCTCTTCTATTTAGGTGTGTGCACCACAAGAAACTACACTCCAGTCACTCTCCATAGGGAGCATGCCATTTACAAGCTTAGCACATCTTCTATGGTAAACGTATGCACAACTATTACATTTTGCGATGGTCAGTGCATCGACACACTTCTTTTTACACTTCTTGCAATTACCCTCTATTTAAGAAATATTAGGGAAATGGTGACAGGGACATACACTTCACACCAGTAAGGCTTGTTGCGGTGGCCTTCACCACAACTTTTGAGGTTATGTATGATCAAAAAAAATTATAAAATTCTCATCCGAATAGAAACTTCACACAGTTGAAAAAATACAAAGCGGCGATGGAGAAACTTCAAAAGTAAACTATTATGGACTATTACAGTAATCATCAATAATTGTACATCATATTAACTAATAGTACTTTCGTCCTCACACACACCCTTTTATTGACTTCGTACAACTCTGTAGATGGGCAAAAGTGAGGCAAGAAATATTGACTAATCCAAAATGAAATTCATTCTTTATGAATTAAAAGCAGATGGTCATTTGCCTTGTAGGTAAGTAACGCGATCAACTGCGAATGCGAGGTACCGGGTTCAAATCCGGAGAAGGGAAACTTTCTTATGACTAGTCTCCGTGCTTCGAAAGGCATGTTAAGCCGGGATGGGACGTTTCGGCGCAGTCGGTTCTGCGCGACCGTTTCGGCGCGGCCGGTTCGGCGCAAGCCGGTTTGGCGCAAGCCCATTTCGGTGCAAGCCAGTTCGGCGCGAGGCCGTTTCGGCGCGAAACCGTTTTGGCGCAAGCCCATTTCGGCGCGAGCCAGTTCGGCGCGAAGACTTTTCGGCGCGAGCCGGTTGGGCGCAAAGGTTTTTCGGCGCAAGCCCATTTTGGTGCAAACCAGTTCGGCGCGAAGACTTTTTGGCGCAAATAATTACAAACATTTAATTTTCCTTGAATTTTAGTCTTTGAATTTTTTTCTTTGAATTTTAATCAGGCAGACATTAGATACAAAAAGATACAACTAATCATCTAATAGTTACAAAATAATCATTTGAGTTTGACTTTAATCGCACTTGGTTAAGTTTTTTTCTGATAAAGACTAGAAATTCTATGAGCGTGGAATCGTTACCAGAAAGATGGCAAAAGGTCATCAGACAAAATAGAAAATATATAATAAATTGATTGAAGTTTATTTTTAGTACAAAAAGAAATTGCAACAGAGACGTGCTCAAGGGGAGGGGTGAGGAAATACTAGAAAGCCGGCAGTTTTTAATCTAGAATTGAGGTTTTTGTATAAGAATGTCAATACAGAGCATTATATAAGGGGGGGGGAGTTTGGAGGTTTAAACCCCTTGCATGACATAGCTATGAAGTAAAAAAAGTTTTAAAAGCTTTTTTTTGCTAAAACCCTTCTCGTAGCATAAAAAGAAATTTGTTTTAGGTAACCCCCCCACATGACTTATGTCTAGCTACGGTCCTGTGTCAATATGACATCCATAGTTTTCTGTAAGTTAAAATGCATATATGATTAATTGAATAAATCATTAATTAAACCGACCGATCAGATAAAAGTCAAATAATAAATAATTTTCTACATCCGCATAAATAATGATTTATGTTTATAAAAAGTATTTTATGCCTATGATATTAAATTCTCGCGCCGAATCTGCTTGCGCCGAATTGGTTCGCGCCGAATCGGCCTTGCGCCGAACCGCCTTGCGCCGAACCGTTCTCGCGCCGAACCGTTCTCGCGCCGAACCGGCTCGCGCCGAACCGTCTTTGCGCCGAAACGGTCGCGCCGAATCGGCTGCGCCGAAACGTCCTAGACCGTGATGAATTAAAGGTTGAAATGGTATAAAGCCCGTGTGACACGATGCATAATTTTCTATAAAATTTACATGTAAATGGTAACTAACCAATAGAAAGAGCGTATTAGTAGTCATCGGACGTTTTTCATTGGTTAGTTACCATTTACATGTAAATTTTATAGAAAATTATGCATCGTGTCACACGGGCTTAAAACATGTAAAAAAATACTTAAAAACTTAGATAAGTTTATGTGTAGTTTATGTTCCTGAAAAAAATCTTCCCCATGACCTAAAAGGTATTTTTAAAAGTAAACAATCTAAAAAGCTAGAGGATGTAGAAGGTATGGAAAACCCTTCAGCAGTAAGAAAAAAATGTTTTCTCAAAAATTAAATTTGCGTTTTTATCAATTTTGAGAAGTTATCTATAATTAGTTTCTTATATGCTGGAGGTATTCCATATTCTTCCTGGTTAAAAGTAGTTCACTCCAAAACTCCAATGACCTATTATTACTAACTCTGAAAATTGCAAATAAAATATTTTTATACAAATTAATAATTAAAACTATTTATTTTCAAACAAGAAATTAGTTCAGAAAAAGTTAATATGGTTGATACTTTCGGTTTTCATTTAGATTAATGTTTCCGTTAGAGCCTGTCCAAGTAGCTCCTCTGCCGGCTCCATTATTCATGTTTCTCATATTACCACAAAAATTTTCCCTTCCGGGTTGCCTTAGTTGTCTGTTATTTGCAGAGGCAAAACCATCATTCACATTTTCTCTTCTAATATTATTGTTATAATTAGCAGAAGCAGAATTATTGAAGAATTCGTTGCTATTGTAATCGTTACCTTGATTTCCAACAGTGTTACTATTTCCAAAATTTCTAAAACCCGTATTATTAGTTTTGTTCTTTTTTTCGGCTGTATGACGATTTCCAAAATTTTTATTTGCGCTACTGTAAGCATTTCCTACGTTTCCACCACGAAAACCTTCTTGGTAATTACTATTTCCACCATAACCTTGGTTATTCGTTCTTTGTGTACCCAAATTCTGGGTATTAAAGTTTTGAAAATCAAAATTATTTGCATTTGAATTTTGTGTAGGTAAACATTGTGCGTAACTCTGTTTAGTGGGAAAATTTTGGCACTGAACATTTTTGGTTGCATTGTTAGCAAAATTTTGTCTGCGTACAAAAATTTGCTCATTTGCAAGGTTTTGTCTACCAAGAGATGTGCTTGCAACATTACGGTTTTGTTCAGCAAAGCGATATTGTTCATCAACTGGATCTTGTCCAACAATAGGAGCTGTTCTAACCATAGAATGTTGTCTATTACCATACGTTTGTTGAGTATCAAAATTTTGCCTTCCTCCATCATTAGATCTTCCATTAAAATTTTGTCTTTTAGTAAAATTTTGTTGATTTGGCATACCATAAAAATTCTGTACGCTGGGTTCACCGTTAAAACTCTGTCTACCACCAAAATTCTGTCTACTAGCAAAGTTCTGTCTGCCATCAAAATTTTGTGGACCACCAAAATTTTGTCTGCGATCAAAATTCTGTCTTCCACTAAAATTTTGTATCCCACTAAAGGTCTGTTCTACGAAATTATTTCCTTCTTGGTTATTTGGATTTGGGAAGTTTCTTCCGTTAAAATTTTGTCTAATCATATTCATGCGATTTCCAAATTCCTTTCTTTGCTTAGCCTTTTCTTTACCCTTGCTTTGCACACCTTGAGCAGTGTTAGACCTATCGATATTTTGTTTTCTACCAGTTTTCTTACCACGATTTACAGCTTGTGAACCCATAAATGGCGATTTCTGAATGCTAACCTCTTTACCATTTATTATGTGAATTGGAGTTTTAACTAAATTGTCAACGGCTTCAACGGAATCATAGGTTATAACGCCATATCCTTTGCGTTCATTAGTTTCCTTATCGCATGGTAAATCTATTTTAATAATGTTTCCGAATTGACTAAAATAAGTTTTGACACCTTCCTCTTCTAATTCGTTTGGTAAGTTAATAAATATTTTTGAGTGCTTAGTTTTAGCTATTTGCACAACAATTGGTTTTTCATTTAGAACATGATTATCGACAGCTTTGATTTTATTAACAGCTTCAGCTGTTTCGAAGAGAATAAAAGCAAAACCTTTTGATTTCTCTGCACCACGATAAGGTCTTATTTCAATACTTTCGATATTGCCATAGCGGCTAAAATAATTTCTCATTTCAGATTCGGTTGTAGTATTCGTATTTAGACCACCAACAAAAAGTTTTCTTTCGGTATTCACTGCAGATGAAACGTCATTACATTCTTCTGAGAAAGCAATGTTGTCATTTGGCGCATTTTGAATTGTTTCTTCATCAGCGTTGTCAAGATAAAAATTGGCTTTAATGCCATGTTCAATATTTTGAATGTTTTCCATTGCCGGTAAAAATGAAAATTTAATTAACCTTCAAAAACTTTTCTATTATATAGAAATTATTTTTGCAGTTGGTAAAACTTTTAGTAATAATTATCACACTTATTATAAAGTCATTGTTCAAAAACAAATTTCTCCTGCTCCCGATCACGTAAGTGTGTCTTATATGCATGGCTTCACCCGACGTAAGTTGTTCATTGCGTTTGCTTATTAGTTACCGTTAGCGACGGAACTTAATAGTGTCACTTATTTTCCAAGGAAAATAATAAGCGATTGACATACAGATTTGATTTATATTCGTTTATCGTTTCTAAAGAACGAACAGGCAAAGCAAACTTATAAATTAAAAATAATGAAATTAAACTTCAAATTAAATATTTGACGTTCGATGTCAAATTGTAATATTATAGAAAAATATTGTCCGGTGCTCCGCGAAAGCAGGAAAAATTTAATAAGCAACACGGAACGTAAGGCTTATCAGTTATCACTCTCGGAAAGTAATTTAAGCCTCGGCTCCGCCTCGCCTTAAATTCACCTTCCTTGAATAATAACGTCCTTACGTTCCTTGTAACTTAAATAACTATTATATTAATACATTAAGGTCCTAGAACCTAGATCAATAGAATAGATAATAAAATTCAACACAACAGATGTCACTAGTTGTTTATTGATGAATTTTACTGATATTGATTGATCCTTTAGTTCTGATTGGTTAAAATTTGAAATTTCATGTACATTGCAAAAACGAATAACCGTAGAAAGTTGAAATTTTCAGAATATACATAAAAGATGATTTTACATAACATAAGTAGAGCAACTTTTTGTTGCATTTATAACGTGTAAACTTGCATTTATTGATCATAAAAAAATCACAATAACTTTAAAAAATAAAACTAATCAATGATTGGCTTTATTTTTAACTTAAAAAATGATTGGTTTAATTTTTTTATGATCAATAAATGCAAGTTTACACGTTTCAAAAGCAACAAAAAAATTGCCTTAAACAGGCACGTACCCAGGGGAGGGGCACCTGGAGGCACGTGCCCCCCCCAAAATGTTCAAAAAAAATTTTTTTTTCAAAGTTAATGAAAATTTGTTTATAATAATAAAAATTCTCGAAAGAAAAACCATTAAAAATTTTACTTTTTACTAAGTGCCCCACCGAAATTAAATCCTGGGTACCTGGTGGATTACCGTTGGTGGCGCCACCGTCAATAACATTATTACTTATTATTATTAGGTACGTCTTTCAGCAGTTCTAATTATTCCGTGTGATAGCGTTTTTAATCTCCGACCCAAAAACAAGGGTGTTATGCGTTTAACGTGTGTATCTGTGTGTTTGTCTGTGGGGTCGTAGCTCCCAAACAAATGAACCGATTTTGATTTAGTTTTTTTTGTTTGAAAGGTGACTTGATCGAGAGTGTTCTTAGCTATGATTCAAAAAAATCTGTTTAGCCGTTCGAAGATTATTTGCTGTTTTCCAGTCTAGTTGATGAAAACAAGGCCGTACTAGTAATATAAAAAGTTGATAAAGGCAGGGCGGTACTAGTAATATTTAAAGTTTAAAAAGCATTAAATAAAACTTAAATTAAAAATTTTAAAAACTCCCAGACAAAGAAAATCTTTAAAAAGTAAAAAATAAAATCCAAGCGTCGCACAGTGGGGTATTTAATCATAAAAACTGGCAAAACTTCAAAAAATCAAATGCTATTTACATATTTGCTATTATGATTTTCGTAAACTACACTGTCTTGGGCACCATATACACGAATTAGTTTAGACAAGACAAAATGTCATGGTGAACCGTTACTAATGCGCATGTGCAAACTGTTTGAACTTTTATCTCTTTTATTCCGAACCAACTTGTTTATATTCTTTAAAATTGAATGGCTTCTTAAAAGAATTTTATTAATAAAAAGAAATATTACACAAAGCGAAAAAAACTATGTATTTATTTTCAGGGATAATCATTTTCATATTATATTTTAAACATTTAAGCAGGCTATTTAATATTAACAGGTAAAAATTCAAACTTAGAAACTTTTTAAACTGTTCCAGAAACAGTCTTAACAGGTAACAATTCATTTTATACATACATGTTTCTGAAACAGTTTGAAAAAGTTTCTAAGTTTGAATTTTAACCTGTTAATATTATATCGCCTGCTTAAATGTTTAAAATATAATATGAAAATGATTATCGCTGAAAATAAATAGTTTTTTTCGCTTTGTGTAATATTTCTTTTTATTAATAAAATTCTTTTAAGAAGCCACTCAATTTTAAAGCATGTAAACAAGTAGTTGATTCGGAATAAAAGAGATAAAAGTTCAAACAGTTTGCACATGCGCATTAGTAACGGTTCACCATGACATCTTGTCTTGTCTATTAGTTTTGACATTACTCGTTTCAAATTTTCTACACATCGTAAAATATATGCACAAATGTGATAATGTGTATATTTACACTTATTTTTGAAAGCATAATTTTGTTAAAAATTTTATAAAATTTTTACTTTTTTTGTGAAACCTGCAAGTTGTGATATGTTAGATAACTTCTGTAATAATTATTTAAAAAAAATATGTGTTACAATAATTGTATTCATGATAAATGTAAATGTTGTTGAGATGATTCAGTTTTTGATGTTTTTGATTGTGTTCCAGAGCCGATCGAGCTTTGATTTTTTTTTTTACTTAAAAGGTATTGATGTAAGGAAACAGTCGCACTTGAAAACAAGTGCCCCAATTTGCCCCATTATTCAATAAATACAATTTAGTAATTTTCGAAGCACGTCATATAGGGTGAACCCAAAAAAAATTTGATGTAGTATTAAGGGATTAAAAAACACAGATTTCTATATTGCTGTGTTTATGCACAAAATGGGGTTTTGACGGTAGCTCCGGTCATAGCTCTTACAAACAGGCTTTTCATGGTGTGCAATCTTCATCAATCTTCATGTTTTTCATTCTAAAACAATTTATATAATAGTAACATCTACGCCACTAGATGGCGCGCCAATGGAAAAACAACATAGCGCCATCTATTGGTGACATTTTCCTCTATTAAAAAAAAAATTCTTTAATGAAAACTGTCCTTTTTTTCACTTTCCAGTGGGTTTTCTAATTTTTTTTTCTGGATTGCGTTAAAGATATAGTAAGTAATCTATCATAATTTTTTCAGATTTTTTGGAATTGTATTTGATTTGATGCCAGCTTTTTAAGTCAAATACCCCAAGTGCGTCGTCGCGTCGGGGGACCGCTAAGTAAATAAAATAAAAACAGAATACAACTAAAAATAGTACAGTATGAAATTTAAATACACGTCAGCACCTAGGTCCCCCGGCGCCGGCGCGACGACGCTTGGATTTTATTTTTTACTTTTTAAAGATTTTCTTTATCGGGGGTTTTTTAAATTTTTAATTTATGTTTTACTTTGTTAAATACGTTAAAAATAGTTTGAAATTATTCCGCGTAGTGGCGTTTTGTTAATGTAAAACGCGAATTAGCAAAAAATCTCGACGGTAGCGCCTTTAGCGTTAAAAAAGTGAACTTTTATCTTGAACTTTTGTCATAGAGGAGAAGAACTTTCTTGCTCCCTATTATGTTACTCAAAACTATTCCGAGTAAGTTAGTGTAAAAAATTGCAAAAAATACATAGACAATCACAAGAAAGTTTAGTTTTTTCGCATTAACAGTTGAACGTGCCAATTTTGACCATAAAATATAAAAAATGGCAGAATTCAATTTCGTCAGCTTTCAATCATAGCACAGTCCATAAAAATCAAATTATCATAAGTCAGGTTGACTCAATTTACAAAACTTTTTTGTTTGTTTTGTGTTTAAAATAAAAGTGTGATGACCCTGTGAAAGAAAATTATGTGAATCCAAGAAAAGTCAAAGTGATAAAATTACTTGTCAAAAATGAGCTAAAAATAGATTTTTAGGGGTAAAATTCAATCTACCGACAAGAAAATTATTCGAAGTTTTGCATTTTCGGGTGCATTAACGTGTTTGTAACGAATTGTAACGTTTAATATTTATTTTAAATTTATTTGTAACGTTTTATTTTTTATTTATTTGTTATGTTTAATTTTATTTCTTGTTATTTTTTAATGTGATCAACCCCTAACTACCTTTAGAGATTGATGTTATAGGTACCTTAATTATTTCTTAATATTTGGGGGTGTTGTTCTCACTAAAATAATAGACGTGTACTTCTATAACTTGACTATAATAATAAAAATATATTTACATAATTACATCTAAATTCTACACTATCAAATTAAATTATAAACATTTTTAATATAAATTCTTACTCTTTTACGATAATAACGACGTCCAGCATCTTCGGCATTCTGGAACCCAGAAAGCCGAAAATGCTAACTAACTGCACTCAATAGTACTTAACACCAAAGCTGATTAAGTTGCGACTGCCCCTGATTTGTTCAGGGCGCTTTTTTATGTAACTACAGTCTTCTGTTAGTCGGGCAGCCTTCCATGAGTCGGTCCCTTTGTCATGAGTTCCCGCTACTTCGTTCTTTTGTTTTTTCCGACGACTTTCTTTTGCATACGTAGAAGTCGTCGTTTGCATTTTGCATTTTTCTAAGCGACTCATGACTTCCTACTTGGGAACGTGCGGTTGCTCTACTTAATTCTTTAATTTAAATTCTGATTCATTAATTTTAAATAAATATTTTTAATATATATTTTTTGGTTGCGACAATAAGTAATCAGTAAATTACGTATTGTGATATGTTTATCAAGTTGCACTACTTAGACCACACTGTTATAAATTACGTATTGTGAATTATTATTATTACTTTTTTTTATATTTTTCTTTCCACAATTTTGAAAACTCATTGGATGTTGAATCGACGTTATTTTATTATTGTATTTCATCCAAAAAACTTTAATAAATTTATTCTTCAGTTGTTTAACTACAAAGAAGTAGTTTTAATCGATAACACAAGATCACGAGTACATGTAACAAGAGATCTCATGATACTTAAAGAACCACTGAGCTTAGCTAATAATCATAGGGCGCGTTCCACTTAAATTTTACGACGACTACGGTCGATCGTCAGTCTAGTGAAATAACAAATAAATAATAATAAGTCAAAATTTTGTGTGAGATCAAAACGTAAGACGACAATATATTATTAAATGTGCAATTCTGCATATTTAGGTCATTACACCAGATGCTTTTGCAGAAGATGTTAAGATTGCTGACGTATTGAACTTGGCTTTAATAAGCTAAAGATTCCATAATATGCGCTACATCATGTCTGACCAAATTATATTAATTAATAGTTGCTCTACACTTTCCTTAAAATATAACCAAAACTCATCTTCCTTTGTTTCTTTTTTTGACGTGACAACGTCTTATAAATTGGTTTGCCGGGTGACACTTCAAGAAACTGCGTTACGCTCCGCTCACGTTATGCGCTCACAATGAGAGCGAGTGAGAGGCACGCGTCCCTTCCACTCGGGCATGGTTAGCCCGCCTAAGAGCGAGAGAGACAGACATAAAAAGTGAAAGGCACGCGTCCCTTCCACTCGAGCACAGTTAGCCCACCTAAGAGCGAGAGAGACAGAGCGAGAGAGAGAGAGTGAGAGAGATAGGCATACACACCGGTTCATGTCTTGCGCTTCTATTTCGCTTAGGCGCCTGCATACAAGTTTACACGTTGCCAGTTAATTAAAATTATTTTACCACTCAAAGTCGTTGTCACGTAAAACTTTCGCCCGTATACCGACTTTACAGGCAACCAATTTTTTAATACTGAGGAAATTAATTTCAGCAAATGGAAAGCTAGTAAACTAGCTAAAAATGCAGAAACGTGTTATTATTTGGTTAAAATTGAAGCGTTGTCTAGCTACTGGAATCCGAATTACAAAGAGAAGAAATGGGATATTCCTTCTCAATACTATCTCTGGCGCAATGCTATGTCGAGTAGTTTAGAAAACTACAATATGAATGATGAAGATTTCAAGTTTAGTAAGTAACTATTTTATCTGTATCTGACGATTGCATATGAATGATTAATACTGATTAAACTGTGTTATGTATGTAGCCGCTTTTACTGCATTTCTTTCTTTCGGCTTTCGTTCCTTTCAGAATCTAGCCACTTCTAAGAAGTCCTCTCGATCTATTTCATAAGCTGATGATTTTTTTACTCTCTTTACAACTTCTTGTGTTATTTAGCTCTTTCGACCAGTTTCTTCCACATCTACCTGTTCCCAAATTCCTTCCTCCAGTTGACAATACCCATTA
Organism: Rhagonycha fulva; assembly: GCA_905340355.1. NCBI lineage: Eukaryota > Metazoa > Arthropoda > Insecta > Coleoptera > Cantharidae > Rhagonycha > Rhagonycha fulva. The sequence continues at coordinate 38,648,749 of HG996556.1, forward strand.
GTTTCAGATACCTCTTCACCTCATCTAACCATCTCGATCTTGGTCTACCTCTGCGTCTTTCTTTATTTGTACTTTTGGCTTGTATTTTTTCATTTATTATTTCTCCTCTTCTATTCTGTCTATCAATGAATATTCCTAGATATCCAAATGTTTCAACTTCTTTACATGTTCCCATTTTTATTTGTTAACTTACCAATCTTTTCCCCGTTGCACGTCACATATTTCGTGTTTTCTTTATTTATTTTTAAGGCCGTGTGACACTTGTACTAATTTGGTAACAAATTTTGTCACATGTAAAACAAACAAATGTGGTTACCAATTGTTTTGTTAATTTTTTGTTATTGTTATTGGTAAAAGAAAATAGAACAGCCGTTGAGCTGCTGTATAAATTTGTTATGAAATTAGTACAAGTGCCACATGGCGTTCAAGTTTATTTCGTTTGCTCCTTTCTCTATTTCTAGAAAAAATAGTTTTCAAAATATATTAAACAGTATGGGAGTTGATTTAAGGTTTATATTTTCTTGCAAAAAAATTTATACTTTAAATCTAATAGCATAGGCAGGGAAGATCGGAAATTATGTGATCAATACAAAAACCGGAAATTACATAGCTCCTCATATTTCAAAAATCAAAAAATTAAATCTTATACTTTTTTAGTAATAAAACCAATGACAACAAAAGTAAAAATGACAATAAATCGAACGGATGGTGGAGATATTGCAAGAATTTTAAGCGACATCATAGTACAAGACTGTAACTTTCAATTATCCCAAGTACAATATCATTCAATGCTGGGTCTACACGATTCCCTGAAAAAAATGTTAATCAGTTGGAAATTTTTACATTTTCGACCAAGACAAACTATTTCTAAAAATAAAAAAATCTGGTGGAAATATGCATATCATGGTGTACTAGAACAACGAGTAAAGCCTTATACGTGGAGCAGAATTAAAAAAGTGAGACAAGAATACCGGCAGTACTTAAACGGATACAAAAAGTTTCTGCTAAATCCAAACGATACCGAATTAAAGTTAGATTTACAAAAATATGAAGATTGTTTATCAATTGTTAATATTGTGATAGCGAGAAGACAAGCTAATTTACTGGTAAGAATTATTTGATATAATTTTTTTCCGACTAACCTTTTTTCATTAAGGTCAAAGAAACAAGTTTTGGAGAAAAAAGTTTTTGGGCAATGCTTCCTTCACCAGAAAGAACTGAATTATGCAAACGCATAGGTTTTACCCAAGAAATTCAAGATGTAAAACAATTCATAGGTCGGTATATTTAACCATCGTCAAGATACGAGATTAATTTTGTTTTCCTTTTTAAGAGCACAAGTATAGTTTTCGTATGGGAAATGTAAGTCTATCGTTGACGAAAGATGAAAGAGAAATACTGGTGGTAACTCTTACTCAAGTTATATGGTCCATCCTTCCAAATTTTAGAGATGATTCCTATAAGATTGCTTTCAAGATCGAAGGAATTGTGGTGGAAGGTGCGAGCATAGAAGATCATCTTTTACCTATTATATCATCTGAACATAATTTCGACAGTCCTGCTTATTTCTTAAAACTTGAGATTGAAAAAATGCCATCTAAATCAAATTTATCACATCGAGTTAATGGTACTCTTAGCACTGTTGAAATCGTATACCAACAGGTAAGTTATTGTTAGGTTAGGTTACGGACAGAGAAACAGACAGACGACAAATTTGGAAAAAGAACAGTAATTGCATTAACGTGAATTTTTCAGTACGCTTATGATGAAGTTAAAAATTACTTTAAGAACGATCAATATCCATTAGACCTTGTTTACACTTATTTGCAAAAATTACCCCGCAAGCTGTTCAATATAGTCGACGACAAAATTTCTAAACGTTGGAGTTTTAACTTCGATGTTACTGTGCCATACTTGGTATTATCAGAAACTGGAAAAATGTTGAAGTAAGTAATACATTCTGGAAAGCTTTTCAATATCCGTAACTAAATTATTTCAGAGGAGAAAATATTTTGATATTAGATTTTGGACACGTCATACTGAAAACAGAAATTTGTGAGAAAAACGATGTTTCTGACTCAATCACGCAAATGGAATTAGAAGAACAATTTTATTCGAGACTCCACATGGATTTAACTGACGCTCAAATTTTGTTTGGTGCTATCGGCGAAAGCTGGAAAGATGCCAAAAAGGAAAAAAATACCGACATGCACGTCGTGTCAAAAACAAACATTTCAGCAACGTTTGCAACTTGTGTCAAAACAATAAAAACTATTCCTAGGTAAATAAAATGGCTGTAGAGGTCGAACAGAATTAAACCATAATTTTAGGTACAAATTCAACACCGACATTCCCAGTCTTAAGTTGAATATATCCGAACGGAAAATTGTATCGTTACTAAAATTTTGTAATACATTTTTCAACAATAATACGACATCACCTACCAATATTTTGCCAAACGTGACCGTAAATTTGTTAAAAAAAATTCGACAAGACAAAACGGTAATTTTGTACAACTCATCTTACCTTAGACGGGTTCATGAGGGAGTTAGGATTTCTGGTAGTCGGGTCCGAATTAGAAAACGAAAAACCGAAAAAAATGGAATCGTAGCAAAAGATAAAAGGTACGAAAAATAAATTTTTGTAAAACCTTAACTAAGCGGTCAATTTTAAGCAGACGATACGAAGAAAGTCGACGTAGAGAAAATATGAACGAAGCCTGGGCACGAGTTGTGGACTTGCCAGGATTGGAAGACAACATTTCGCCGAATAATAATATTTCTACTTTATTGCGTTTAGTTATTAGTGAGGTAAGCGCATATTTTGGTAAATTTACGTGATGTGAATCCTATCATTTCTAGTTTTCGTTAACGTTCTCCCGATCAAGCGATATCACTGATAGAGCATATTTGGTCTTTCGCTTGGGATCGTTCATGATGGATGTGGCTCTCATGACGTACGGACCGGCTTGCCAAGTTTCACTGAATAGTATTGTGATAACAGATAAACTGTATACGAATTCAAGCGGACAATATTTGGATTTAGTTTATAGTGTTTTTCCTAGTAAAGTTGATGTGCTGACAATTCTATACAGAAAAGTTCGTTCTAGTTTAGCTTGCATTATTGAAAAAGTAACTTCTATAAAACCGATTTTAGGTAGACGCAAATTGTCCTGATTTTTGGACTCATTTTCACGGTGTTGAAACATCCTTGGTGTCAAACGTAGGAACTATGAATTTATTACTTCATCAAGAAGCTCTCCACACGATCATAAAATACACGAGATATATGTACCACAAGTAAAATCCTTGCAGCTAATTTTTTTATAATTATTTTACAACTTAAATTTTAGGATTCAATCACACATTTCGGAAGGGTTAAAAGGTCTAATAAAAAGTTCTTTTATTTCAATTAGCAAAATATATCAATGTTCCAAACCCGAAACGCCGGTTCCACCAGGAGCGGTTAAGTTTTCTCATTCTGCCCACCTGGCAAACCTCAAAGTTCGTGTTTGTGACTCAGATTTTGATATTATTAACGTCGAATTTACAAACTTGGAAATGGATTTCCTTTTTAGAGCCAATGAAAGATTTGTATTCCGTTCTTATTTAAGCATTCTAACCGTAGAGCATCTCTCCGATGGGACGCTTTATTCAAAAGTAATTTCAACTGATGAAGATAAAGTGTTTGAAATAAAATATGTTCGTCACGCGCCTCATTTAATTCAAAAGAATGACATTTCGCCAAGATACGATGATGTAACTACTGATGGAAGCTTTAAATTTCAGTTAGGACGAATCCATGTAACATTTTTGTATAAATTAGTCGTACAATTGCAGGTAATATTTTTTAATTTTTTGTTGTTGTTTTTCTCAACAGTTTTGGTTTAGAGATTTATTGTAAACCTGGAAGCCTTGCCGTATATTCAAAAAACAATTACAATACTACGAGAAGCTTTAACTGAAGCAACAGATACCCTGAAAGCTAGCACCAAAATTCACTTGGCTATTAACATTCATGGACCTATTTTACTGTTTCCACAACGATCGGATTCTCCAAATGTGGTTATTTTTGATACAGGTAAGGATTCTTCAGAAATCGACAAACCTGTATAAGCCTGAACCGTTTAGAATAGAAAAAATAAAATTTTCTTTGTATATGATTGAAAAGTTACTTTTTCCCAACTTGTTCACAAATTAATAGTATTTCATTTGTAGGTGAACTCAATGTTGAAAATTATTTCAAAGAATGTCCTTATGAATTGATTGAGAATATACTCGTAAAATTAAATTCCATCACAATTTTACGTGGCGTTATGACGTTGACGTCCAATCTAGAAATGCAGGTATTTACGGTTAAAAAATTTCTAAAGCATAAAAATCTCAAACTTTAAATTAGTTTCAGGAAACCATCATCGAGCCACTAAGCGTACACCTCGACGTTAAACGTTTCATTTCCTATACAAAATCCGCTCAAAAACCGCTATCATGGGATATCGATGGAGTGGTAGATGCAATTCAAATAACTTTAGGCCAACGCGATCTAAGCGTAATTCTTGCTATTTACGTAGATAATATCGGAGAAGGAAAATTAATGGATTTAATACCAGAAACCGTAATATCGCCAACAGTCAATTGCGAAGTTGACAACACCGTTAAAACACTGGAAGCCTTCTTTTGCGAGCCTAAACAAAGAGATATTTTGGTTAAGCTATCATTAGACAGCATCAACTTGATACTCTTCTTCGATTCGGCCGAATTGTTAAGTTCTCCCATACGAGATTTAAACCACGGTCTCTGCAAATTTGAGATTTGTGACATACTAATGTCGTCAATTATTTACACCGATTTAAGTTTGGATGGAAAATTATCAGTAGATTGCGTTTTGGTTGAAGAGCTTGGCCTAAACGTAAACAGCTACGATAAAGGGTAAATATCACCATTTTTAAATTTTGTTATCTAACCTTTATTTTCAGAATTCTACATTCTCCAATCGACAATAACCGAAATAATAATTGCAACATTACGGTTAACAAACCTCCCATTATTGATATAACGTTTCATCAAAACAAAACGGGCGATAAATCGATAGATGTTATAATTGGAAGATTGAGTTTATGTTTATCTGTGCCATTTTGCGAAAAATTTGCGCTTTTTGTTTTAGAATGTTTACCCAAAGAAAATATTGATTTGGGCATTGTAAATCATGGGTATATTGCCGATAATGGAGAAAACTTGGAACCTTCGCCTAATTCGACAAGTATAACCGTAGCTATTAGAGTAAACAAACCAGAATTTATATTTAACGTAGAAACGACTTCGAATAAAAAGAGATATTTTATTACCAAATCAGAAATTTTATCCGATTACTCGAGACATAATAATAGATTAAATTTAGCCATATCTTTATCAGGGTTTCACACGCTATTTTACGATTTAGGAATAAACGCTTCAACTCCATATGTGGTACTGAAACGCTGTGATGTTGAGTTTTCTAAGAGTTTTACTGATGAAAAGGGAGATAAAATTACAACTAATGTTTCGTCGATATGTGTTCAGCTTTGCAGTCGAGTAGTACATTCCATGAACGATATTCTGAACGATATTGCTGAACATTTCAAAGTTCCTGAGGTGATTGATAAAATGGAAGCTAAACAAAGTAACGAAAAATTAGAAACGGTTGATTTTTGGGAGCCTAAAAAAATTATTCAGCATGCATTTGAAATGGAAGACGAATACGATAAAACTAAAGTGGTTCCTAATGAAAAACTTCACGAAATATTTTTAGTTCCTAAAACTGAAATAGTCGTTGTGTTAGAATTAGAAGAAATTCCTGTGATAATTCTAAAATCTACGGTCGAATTGACGGTATATAACTGGTCCTCTTTATTAAACAGCACTTGCGAAATGACCATTCAGGCAAATTATTACAATGAAGGTTTGCAAATTTGGGAACCGGTGATCGATCCAGTAGTGGTTAATGAAAATGAGTACGTTTCATGGGACATTTTAATCAAAGTTTTTCAAGATAAAGCTTTACCCATATTAAATACTACAGAAGCCAAACCAAAAAAAGACCACAAATATAGAAAAAAAAGTCCATCCTTATCGTCAACGGAAGATGAAGAATCAAAAGAAGATATGGTGTATTTGGAACCCCCAAAATCGCTTTATAACCTCAACAGTCGCGGAATAAAAACGAGTTTATCAACGTTTTTAGATGAATCTGATTCTGAGAACGAAGATGGAGCAATGGAAAAATTAGCTTCTGCCATATCGGATTTGTTTACAGGGTAAAATCTTGTTTTTGCTAATTCTTTACTTTTAAAACGTAATTTTTAGGGATTGGAATGAAAGTGATGGCAGTGATTACGAGCGATCGAGTGAATCGGATGAAGAATCTGACGAAAATTTAGACACTAAAGTCGAAGACGAACAATCCACTGTTGAAGCTGATGTAAATAAAAACTTTAAAAAATCCACCTTCGTTCTTTTTGAAGCTAAGGAGACCCTAAATTTCACAATCACGCCGGCATTTTTAAAAGTGGTTAATGAAATTGTTACATTATATTCAAGTAAAACTTTGTCTATTACAACAAATAGAAATGCCATAAATTTGATCAACGACGTGGGCCCTAAATCAGTGGTGGAGTTGTACGAAAATAAAGCAGGGGAAGATTCAAACAATGCGGTTTTAATCCATTCCAAAACTTTTGAAAATGAAGATTCCTGTCCCAATAGTCCATCCAAAATAATTTATATGAATTCCGAATATGATGAAGCAAATGATGACGTTGATAGGTAAGTCATAGATTTAAATACAACGAGGGTAGAATTACTAGAAATTTTATTTTATAGCCTTACAGATGAAATGAATAAGTTAGATGTGGAATTGAGTTACGATTATGATATAACCGATAGTTTACAATTTCCTAATATTACTACCTCAACTTTATACGATAAGAACAAAAAGCATCACCTCAAGATTCATGTTCCTGGTTTTGTTCCTTTACAAACAAATTGTGCTAAAAAAACGTGGGAAAAGTTAATGCGTTTGCAATCAACTGCGGTTGGACAAACTTATTATTTGCTTACCAAACATTGTATTGGAAAGCATGGAAGATCTGTTACCGTAGGCTCACCGTTACAGGTATTTATGAAACTTTTTCATTGTCTAAAATGCAATGTAACCGTAATTTTTCAGATTCGAAACGAAACATGTTTTGCTCTAAATATTTTATATCAACCGTCGGTTTTGCAACAGTTAAATTTGGAACCAGTTGGGGACGTAACAAATCCTTTCGAAACCACCATGAGAATAGCTGTTCTGGAACCACATGAACACTACAACGTTCCATTGTATATTGCATACCATTGCAAATTATTCATACAGCCTGCCCACGCCGAGTTAGTAATTTACACAAAACCGTTCCAACAATTTTCAATATTTTAAATATTTTTAGGGGCCACCATGTTTCGGAAGAAGGTTTATGGTGGAAAGATTTAGCCAAAGAAATGGATGTTCCTCATCACATCACCTGCAAACCCAAAAACAATGTAAATTCCGAAGTGTTTGCACTGAAAGTTTTAATAAAGCGTAACATCCGCATAAAGAATGCCACATCCTACTCAATACCTAATTTTATAATTCACCTGATACCTCCATACACTTTGGAAAATTTCTTACCGTACACATTGGAATTGCAAAATACAGATTTAAAACAACAGATAAAAATAGAACCAGGAGAAAAATCGAGCATTTATTCGGTTAGTTTGTCTAACGAAAACAAATTCTCATTAAAAGTAACATATTCCAATTTGATTTGGACCGGAACGTTAAATTTAACGAGAGATATTGACGAAAAACTTGTTATATTATATACCGATGATCAGGGTAAAGTACCAAATAAACAATTGCCCATAAATGTGAAAGCAGAACGAGAAAACAATTACAACATTTTGTTTTTTGCTTCGTACTGGATTGTCAATAAAACTGAACTACCACTACAGATTAAGGTAAATTTTCATCTTTCCTTTACTTCCTAAATATTAATATACTAAATTTTGTCCTAAATATGGACTAAGATAATTAATAACTTGGAAAGTAAAACTTAAGGTTCTGAAATGCAGATCTTAAAGTTAGTAATTTGAACATACCAAGTTGTTTATTGTCTTAAAAATGGAAACTTGAAGGCCTAAAAATCAGATTTTGAATTTTTCAGACTACTACTGGCAATACAATATACGAAAGCATCAACGAAGACGTCCTCCTGTTTGCTTTCAAAAGGCATGCAAAACAAAGTGTTACATTGAAAGTATACGAATCGAGCTGGTCAAACGATTTCGGATTGGACTGTGCTGGAAGCACAGGTTTAGTAGTTTGCAAAGATCACGAACGAAAAAAACGATATTCTTTTCTTCTCTCCATACGCTTATCAAAAATTTGCCCTCATTATTCCAAAATTGTTACGTTTTTGCCTAGTTTTGTGGTGGTGAATAATACCAAAAGATTTTTGAGGTAAGTTTCAAAACTAAAACTTAAACATAACTCAACTCAAAATTTTTAGATTTATGGAACACAACGAAAAAACCGATTTGTGGACTGATTTGCCTCCACACCAATACAAAATATTTTGGCCAGAAACTGCATCGATGGAGATGTATGTGAAATATAGAGACAGTAAGCTGACTTCTCAAGCATTTTTTATTGCTACTCCTCATCACACTGTACTAAGAATGGATAAAGGGGTAAACCGTAATAAACTTTTTAATAATAAAGTCGACCATAATCAAAAATTTTAGAGTGCGCTTTCGGTGGAAGTGACTGGTGGTTCAAACGAACCCTTCAAAATCGAATTCAATGAATATAAAGTTGGTGATGCTCCAATTCTGGTAAAAAATATGTGTGCCGATCTCTTCCTCAAAATACAACAAAACGCACAAAGTCAGGTGACATTGTTAAATCCTTTCACATCATTGGTCTATACTTGGGATGATCCTACCAAGCCAAGACAATTGTTATGGAATATATACAACAATAAAGGATCTGGATTTTTTATAGACATCTTTAAGGATGGGTAAATTGTGTCTTAGGGACCAGGCAACTTTTAACTTTTAAATTTCAGATTTGGAGAAGAAAAAATTAACTTCCACAGCGTTCCATCTACAAACCCAAATACTGTCAAAAACAGTGAAGAAAGTTCAACCAGTGAAGATTCCGATACGCTCGATAGCGTCAAAACAACCTTAAATCGAAAAGTTCGTAGGGACAAAATCGTAATCTATTGGATTTGCTACAACGAAGGCTTGCAAAAAGTTCTTGTGTTTACTCAAGAGCAAAGGACGTACAATTTGTTGATGAAAAATACTTTTAACAAATTGTGCAATTACGAATTCTTGTGTTCTCTATCGGGAATTGGAATTTCGGTTTTTAACGAAACTTCCAGTAAAGAATTGGCCTACGTCTCGATCAGTGATTCCCCCGCAATATGGGAAGTTAATGTGGGACATAAATGGAAAACGCTTACTTTAGAGCTTGCATCTTGGATAGAAAATAAATATAAGCTCCATTACAAAAAATGTCAACTCAAAGATTACATACACATCGATTTTGAAAAAATGTTCATGTTGAAACCATTTTTTGCCGAATTACGTAGATCATACAACTCAGCATTGTATTTCCTTTACCGAAAAGCAAGAAATTATGATTATTTCAGTTTGAAAATTCAGCATTTGCAAATTGATAACAAACAGTCAATTAACAACGAATCTTCAATTCTCTTACATCCTTTACCTCCTGTCAATATTAAATCTCCGTCGTCATTGATCGAAATGATTGCCTTTAAGCACACTTTTAATGATTGCCACGTTTACAAAAATATAAGGGTGAACTTGGAAGAATTTCAGTTACACTTCGATTTGGATTTTATTCAGAATGTAACAGAAATGATTGTGAATTCTATGAAATTTAAAGAAGATTTGATATCTTTGTACCGTTCGGAAATGTCGTTAGTTCATACTCCAATTGCAGCTATTTCTAAGGTAAGATTATACTATGCACCAATAATCATCACTTGGTAGTTTTTTTCTTAAGTATAACACCTAATGCTTTGCCTTGTGTTCTTGGTACTGTAAAGTAGAGTACCAGAGCACAGCCCTACGTACCACTTTAGTCTGGCTTTTGGTCTAGTAATTTTTGCAAATCACTACATTAACGCAGTTCATTTTAAATTGCGTTTAACCACCCCAAATTCAGAACCGTCAATTGTAAAGTGAAAAATGTTGTATTTTTTATAGATTGATTTGTTCTTTTACGCTAAGTTTAAATGTATTTTTTCCATTTATTCCATGTATTTTGTCTGTCTGCCTAGCTTTTGTACTAATAGCTTCATTAAATTTTAGGATACATCCGGGTGCAAAACAAAAATTGAAGACTTCCGGCTTTCTCAAGTTAGCGTTCAGTTAAGCGTTTCGAGTAGAAATCGACCGGAATTTAAAAGAAACAAATTATTTTTGAACAAGTTATTAAATTACATATTTCCAATTAGTTCCTCTCCATATATGCCAGCTGAAGGTGTTAAGCACAAGTAAGTTTTAAATGCGAAATCGACAATGAAATATTTTTATTTTTGACAGTATCTTCCAATAATTATTATTTAATATTTTAACATTATAGAACTACCCCCTTAGAACTAACCCACGTGAAATCCTACTTGGGCGCTCTATCAGTTAATGTTTGGCGAAGTACAATATCTAATTTTCTTCAACAGTATTATTCACAAGTATTAGGATTGCAAGTTTTGGTAAACAGCTATTCCGTACTTCCTATTCCATGTAATGAGGTAACTTATTTCAATTTTCAAATTAGTCCAAATTTTTAGGAAAACTTTTTCTAGCACGCATTAAGTGATAGTGAAATAATGGCAAATTATATGTTATCTGGGTATCGGTGTATGTTGGGACACTTGAACATGTCCCCAGCAGCCCTTGAACAGTGTGCCACAGAAATATTTTCAAATCAATCCATCGAAACTATTCAGCGCATCAGAAGACATGGTTCGTACCACAATACCACAAGTATGCCAAGAAGTATTATAGCATCGTCAAAAAATTTTGAAACGGGAGTTACCTTAGCCCTAGATCAACTTATCACTAAGAATACACACAACGGTAAAATAAATAAAACGATATAATATTATATGATTAAACAGGAGTGATCGTTTTAGGAATGCATTACGATGGAGAAATATTTTTCCGAGGCACGGGAAAAGCTTTGTTTTCGTTAATAACCAGACATCCAGATGATAAATCCGACATTGTGCAAATAGCGGTAGAAGCTTTACGCAGAGCTTCAATGTTAGGAGAACCTGTTAGGATTCACCAGCGCTTAACGCGATATTTTAATTCATATTTGGTAAAAACAATTGCTTTTAGTTGTTAATAAGATAACTTTTGTTTAATTTCAGGGCATAAGGCCATTTTCTATGTACGAGTCTATGGGACATCATTTGTTAGAAACTGTGTCTAATAGCAAATTTATTGAAGATACGTATTGGGCTCACACAGCTACAGATAAAATTGGAAAGTCTATAGTAATTATTACTTTAGAGTAAGTAACTCTTATCCTAATTTTTTGACCCAATGCTAACAAAGGCAGCTAAATAAACTAAACTCCTATTTTATTGACGTATTAAAATACGGTTTAAATTTTTCCCGATTATAATGAACAATCATTTCAATTCTTGCAGTCCATTACAAGCGGATTATGTATCTATTATATCCGAAAAACCGTACAATGTACGGTCACGCCCATGCGCATTAAAAAGAAAAGGTTTTTTCAACTGACTGAAACCAACTTATAGTTAATATTTACATTTTTTTTAAATTTCTACAATTTAAATCTTCGAAACTAAAATTGCCATGCAAAAGTGTACGACTTACAAAATTTTCTATTTCTAGACACATTATAAAAGTTATCAAATGTCGATTATGGGGAACCTGGGACCTAGAATGGGTATTAGATTTGGATGAAATTATATCTGTGCCCCAAATAGAAACAAATGAGATAGTGCTAAACGTGAGACAGGTACAAATTTACTGCCAAAATAACTTGACTAAATATATGGTATGTCTTTTACAGGAGGAAAACAGATTTGGAACATCACCAAGGAAGTTATCTATAACTGGTAATAAAGAAATGTTGATATGGCTGAAAGAAAAAATAGAACAGGCAATTGTTGTTAGCATGGAAGATAAATCATGGGCAGTAAACGAATAATAACAATTTATGTGAGCGAACAGAAATAATTGTAAATGTTTATGTAACTATATTATTTAGGAGAATTACATAAATTAAGCTATAAAAATGTAAAAAAATATATGATGTATATAATTTTACAAAGTTTATATTTTTCCTCCTAATTATTAAAATCAAGGACCGGTAGAAATATAAGATACTTTCTTCGTAGTGAGTCCTAACAGACGTTCTCGACCTGGTATAAGTTTCGTACAGTTAATAAAAAAAACTACAGGAAATACGTCAAACAAATTATTATTTTTATAAATAATCACATTACATATTATTATTTACAATTTTATAAGGTCAGGACTTGCATTAGCTTGCAAAAGATGACCGTACTTTCAGTTGGGCAAATGCAGTTTTTGAGTATCTTTCAGGCAGAACCCATACTTATTCATGGTTACACTTACACGGCACTCTTGTCAAAAGTTTTGTGGGCAGCAACAAAGTTAAAAAGTGTTGAAATTTTAAACTCAATTAATTATCAGAATTTTTAGTACGTGCCTGCTTTTCCATTTCATAAATTTTTTGGCTTACACGGTAATCTCTTCCAAGTTTAAATAATATGTAATAATTAAACATTAAAAGGAGTCCTGTAGACATAATATTATGCCAGTGAAAATAACTTTTAAATAAAAGAAACATTTGAATTACAATCATAACAATGTGAATAAAAAATAATCCTGCTAAAATCATGGATGGGTTCACAAATAAACTCTGGAAACCAAAAAAAAACATTTTTACTTAAGTATAAAACCTTAAAAATAGTTGAAAACTCACGTAAAATCGACAATGACTTGAATTTCCTGGTTCTGCAGCATTGGTTTCGCCGAAAGATCGATACACTTCCTTACTATATTGCACGGAAACATTGCCAGGCCATAAAGTACTTTCTTGCCAACTATGAACAGACATAAAATGCGGCGTTTGTTCAAATTTACGCCAACAGCCCAAATGCAGTGCAGATCGATGTAAGGTATCGCAATAACGCAAAGGTAGGACATGCACAATATAGGCCACAGATAAGCCAATCCATAAAAAGAAAGCATGCTGTGCGGTCCATGGTACATCGTAATAAACAAAACTCTACAAGGAAGCACCACATTGATCAAATCAAAATTTTAAATAATATTTTAACAAATACCTGTACAAAGCAACAGGGTATTAACCCGGCATAATAGGCTCCCAATACAGAGTTAAATAAAATTTGTTTCAGTCTGCTATTAAAATTAGTTTTTAGGTTTTCCACTTCCAGTCTAATATCCACTGCATTGGAAGTGCAAGCGTGTAGTGCAGGTATGCCGTCATTATTCCAATTCACAAATTCAAAAATTGGCACTGTCGTAAATCCAAATAAAATTAAATATACTAATATTCTGCAATAAAACAAAAAATATGGTCTCATTTTTGGTTAATTTATAAATACAGTTGGAAATATATTGATATATTGTCATGTTTTGAACCTCCACGCAGAGATTATAAAAGGGATGGATGAATTTTTTTTTTAAATCTGGCTGTATCCTGAGAATTTGTGTTTCAACAGGTGAATGCTTGTTATTGGTTTTTAATTTAAATTTTTTTATCTTTGATTTGTTTTATTTAGGAGATGAAATGATTTGGTCGTTATAATTTGCACATTGTTTAAATTTTGTCTTTGAAAATCCTTTGAATGAAACCATTTTTTGAGTTAAATTTTCCGGCAGTTTTTTGTTTTTGTGCATTATGTGGTCAAATCTTTTCAACCATAGTGTGTGCCGCTGATAACAGCATAAAGAGCTATAACCATGGGGTAGGTTTTCTATTCTTGTTTTTTGGTGATTGGTTGTTTGTTAGGGGCCCATGTCCGGCAATCTATGTCCTTGACCACATAAAGTATGTTTTAAGTACGTCGATGAGTGCAATGTGTAGCATTTCTGATATTTAAATTTGCAAGATTTTGCAAGAACTTTATTAATTAAAATACAAATTTTTGGATAATGAGGCAGAGAGGAAAGGAGGAATTTTGAAAAAGCGAGGACGTGCTTGAGCAGCACGCGGAGACAATGCTTTTTGAACGCCAACCAGACAAGAGGCCATACGTAATTTTGTGACGCTCTGCAAAACTTAAATTTAAATAGTGCGTAAAAGTGTTCAAGTTTTTTTTGGATTATTCAACCCTAACTGAATGTCCAGTGAGACGACATTGCAGTGCATGGAATTGTATGGAAGCTGCCAGGGTCTGGAAATTCCTATCCAGATGGTCATTGAAAATTAAGAAAATTTTACGAGAGGCGCCATTGTAGAACAAGTTGCTGTAGCAAAATGGTAAATTGTTTTAAACTATTAAACTTTATTTTCTATGTGTACAATTATTGGTCACTTCCTGAGGTATGCAAGTTACATCTGTGAAGTGTGCGACACATCTGCGACGCATTAAGTGCGGGTCATTTTAAACTTTGACTTGAGTATTTTTTTAATTGATTTATAAGGTGTAAATTTTTGTTTCATTGTAAATAATTTTTTTTACTCATTTAAATAATTATGGAAGTGCAGCACAATTTTTAATTAGTTAAATATCGCTTCCATAATTACCCTGACTCACAGAAATTTTTCTATACGGCCTCAGAGAAAATCAAATTTTTTTTCTTATCATATCTGTGTGACGACCAACTTATTCACCCAACTATAATTTATTTGTTATCATATCCTTATGAGTTTTATTTTTACACCACATGATAGGGATCCATCATTGGGACATATTACTCCACCAACTGAGCTAGCGGGTAATTTTTCATTTTTTTGTAGAGATATGAAAAAAACCTTGGCTGAAAATTTTCTATTTTCTTGCAAAAGCTTTCATATCATTGCAATATTGTCCTCCACAAACTTCATTTTTCAAAAATGTAAAATATAAGAAAATAAAACTTGATATTTTACACCCAAGTGTACTCATGAAATTATTAATTTGGAGATGTTCGAAATAGGGAGATTGCAGAATCTTCCGGTTTATATTTTGTAGCTCTCTCAATCGGTAATGTATTCAGATCTCTAATTTTATGAGTAATTAATTCTGATCTGTGTAGAAAAAAGTTCTAAAGTTTTAGATTTAGTAATTTAAAATATCACATTTTTATTTCCTAGTAACGAGAAATACAAAATCAAAATTTGATATTTTAAATTACTAGATCTAAAACTTTAAATTATTATTTAACAATACTGCCACACTACTCCCCTCCTAAGTAAAAGTATAGTATAAAAGAAAGACAAGAAAGCGAAAAATATTTTAATAATCTGAAATAGAAGAAAAAATATATGTTGGTTTTAAGCGGTCTGTGGAAATGGATTTTTCTGAATTATTAATTTTTAGTAGAAAATGTTTTTTAAAACGTTTAAAGCAATATCCACTGCTTACTGAATAATTTGTGTTTTATGTCATTCATTTTCAGGGCGTTACAAAAATTTAAATAATTGCTAGCATTACATAATATTTTAACACTATTTTATGAAAAACACGCTAAAGAAAATTGATTTATTTATTGGAATACCACGTCATTCGTAAATGTGGGAATTCCCCCTTCCGAATCTCAGTTTTCAAATTATGAGATGTTCAAGTAATAGGCCAGTCACTGGGGCCTTCAAAAGTGAAAAATTCGATAAAAAATCCGAATGTTTTTAAATTTTAAGACAACATTAGAGGAGTTAAAAAAATAATAATTCCAATTTTGCACCCCTTTTTGCTCCCCGGAACATTGTTAAATTAACAAATAAATGAAAATTTTCAATAAATTTTTTTTAAAAATTCTGAAAGTTATGCAAACCTTGGAGAAAATTTTAATAATTATTATACATCTTCTATTAAATTTGCACCCTGCTACGATGACCGGAACACTGCAAATAATTGTTTATTAATTTTATTTTGATATATCTTATCGAAAAAAATAGCGAAAGTTATGCAAATAATTGTTTATGCAACAGAAAATAGTCACAAATCCGTTTGTAATTTTGTATAACTTGTTTTAACCCGGAACATTTATTTCAGAATTTTTTTATTTGACACGGCGGTGATTTTGACGTTTTAAACAATAAGTGGGTGTCTATAATTCCAAAAGTCTTAAAATCGGGTTGCAAATGATTGTGACACCAATAGATGTTTTTTTTTGAATTTGCAACCTAGTAAGTGTTCCGGAACTTAATTAAATTACCTATTATTTAAATAATGAAGTTAGGTTCGACGTACTGTAGCATCTGTTTGTTCTCGCTGTTAAATTCATAAAACGTTTGTTTCATTATCGTTACGTACAACTGAAAAGAGCCGATCAAAAAACTTTTGCAACTTTTATAAGCCGACCCGAAGGTAGGCGTAGGTAGGTAGGAATAATACAAAAGGTGATATTGGATATTGATATTGATTTTGGTTAGATATACCATTATGAAATGCAAGTTTAAAATAAACATAAAAAATTATACTTAGGGCCACTTGTATAATGGGAGTTTAACAACAGTTTAAACCACGTTTAAGGTAAACTCGGTTTTATTCAGTTTTTTCCCTTGTTCAGTGCAAGTTTAAGTATTAAACACCTAAGAATTTAAACTTGGTTTTTAAATTAAACGATGTTTTGTTAAACTCAAAATTAAACCGTCACTATACAAGTGGCCCTTAATCGGAAAAATTAAACATGTAAAAAAATAAAGCTTTGTTTAGAATATAGTCCACTGCAATTAGCCACTATAACTGAAAAATGACGGAACCCAGCTGTAATGAATGGATTTGAATGATTTTCTTATTGGATTTCTAATACCACAAACTAAAAAGTTTACCTATTAAAAATTACCGCTGTTTTATAAATCCATAAATTTAAAAAAATATATCAAAATTTTAATAAATAATTATAAATTTTTATAAAAGCGATGATCATGTAAATATTCCGAAGTTAATGAAATTTTGACAGGTTGTTTTGGGGTACTCTAGAATGTCTATTCTAAATTTTTGACTTCAAAGACCCTATGCTAACTTAGAAGGGGGCCAGTAACCTTAAAATTTTTTGACTTTTTTTCGGTTTTTTGCTTATATCTCCAAAACTAAGCATATTTTGAGTACTATAGTTGATTACAAAGTTGTAGAGCACTAAATTTTCTAAAATTTGGTTGATGACGCGAATTTTTAGACTTAATATTAACCGAGATACAGCCAATCAAATTTAGGCAAAGTTTCTCAAAATGTAAAAAAATGGCCGAAAAACGAAGGTTTTGCCCTATATAACAATTTATTACCATCATTTCATCAATATCAACATCTTGAATCATCTATGACCACTTTCCTCGCACCCCTCCCCCTCTCATTCCACCAAACGCCAATTAATATGAAGAATCATGTTTGGGAAAAAGGAAGATGTTCATATTGATGAGTGATTAACATATTTAACATGGAAATGATGCTAATAAATAGTTATAGGGGCAAAACCTTCGTTTTTTATCAATGTCCTTAGGATGTTTACATAAAAAAGTATTGAAAGATTTGTAATGTTAGTAAATATGTAAATATTTAAATTTTTGTAACGTCCTGGAAATAAAAAACATAAAATACAAGTTATTCAATGTAGCACTGGTTATTGCTGTTAATTACTAAATATGAGCCTAAATATGCTGGTTTTAAACTTGATTTTACTGTATCGCCTCTTAATAAAACGTAGAAGCAGGTTAAAAGTTCTTTGAACACAAATACTGGTTTATTAGTGCGGATTTTAGGTTGTCCTAATCTAACTTGATTGAAGTGGTGCACAAACGACGGCGTTCTTATATTGTAGTAAATAAGGAGTGAAATACTCTGAAACGAAATAGTCACCATTTAAGGTCAACTCCAAATAAAACTGTTATTTAAGAGGAAATCGATGAAGATATCTCGTTTAATGGTGTACAAAACAATGAAAATGTAACATCAAACTTAAACCAGCCTGAGATAAATGTGAGACCTAGATCTGCTAGGGTAAGACACAAACTAAAGTATATCTTGAAGATTACCAATTTATAAGGTGTTTTTGTTATTTTTAATTAAATTTTTGATAAGTAAATAAAGGGGATGTTGAGTTTTCATTAAATATGTAAAATTACAGTAGTGGAGAACTTGATAGTGTTAATCAACAAGTTAAGTACGGATGCTCCAATTCTTAGTTAAAGAAAGTCTTATGATCAGTTTAGACTCATTTCATTAATCACTTATTCAAAATAATTTAAGAAATTAACCGATAGAATTTGGTATAGCCATTAAATGAACACCCGGTATATAAAAGCTTAAGAAAGCTTATAATCACGAGACATATTTAAACCAGAGAACGCTGAACGAAACTGAAAAATAGCCCACCAGCTATTTATTATTTAACAGAAATATAAAACATTTTCAATTTTTGAAACTAATTAAAAATAGCAAATAGCAAAAAATAATATGAACCTATCTGCTTTTATGATAAAGTTATACTTTAAATTAACCTATAGTGTCCCTCATATTCATATTAGAAAAAAAAATAATAAAATGTACTTACGGATAATACAAATAAAACAAGTTGACTATAGGATATTGTTGTACTATGTGGTAAGTACACCAAGACAGCAATGCTGCTATTACCGAAAATAGGATATATCTGAAACAAAAGTACTTGGTTTAGTGAGAAATAAACAAAATGAAGAAGAAACTCACCTATAACACATTGTGCAAAAAGTTAATATATTCTGTGGTACAACCCATTCCAAACATTTTAAACCACAAACATAAATCAGTCTTCGAGACAAAATCACCATAATAAAACTAACCAAGTGTGTGTTCATTAAATAAAAATTCTGCAACAAATTAAAAATTACAAAAAACTTAGTATTACTTACAACACATTTTCCTTACGATAGCTTCGGTATTGTAGGAATAAGGTAACCACCAAACACTACGATAAATATGTAAAAATTGCAAGAGCACACCTGCAGCTGTGTAAAGAAACATGAAAGTCTCAAAAAAGAAATCATTATCGACAGGTGTATTAGGGAACATGAAATGTTTGGGTGCAGGTGGAGGAACTATTGTCGAAGTAGGCTCGGCTGAAGAACCCGACAAAGGTGAATACCTGTTGCTACTCATATCGCCTGCTATTAAGGGGGCCACTGAATGAGTCACACTTGACCGTGTCGACTTTGGAAATCTTCGATTACCACTCCGCATTTTAAAGCTTTAATTGTAGCAAATTATTAATTTTATATAAAATTTAACATTTTGAATCATAGTATAACAAATTATCAGTGTTATTATACCATTATTTTGAATAACCTATTTGAAAACAACAAACGTCAAAGTATCTGTCACTTTGGGCAATTTTTCGCGAGTAGCCGTACGCTACCGGGTTTCGATTTATAACGGTTAACTGCTATACTATGAATGCTTATAAATATTACAAAAAGTATTTCAAAAGTTCATTTTTGGTATCACAAGAAAAACAGGTAATCCTATTATATTAACGTTATTTAATTATTTCAAAAGTAATAAGTTTTATTTTGTCACCCCCAACAGGATCCGCCACTGCGTCATACTTTTGACAACTTGAAACGTCAAATTTGTAGGTTATCAATCTTGTATACTTGCAAGCACTTGCAACATTATTTTGTTATAACATCAAGTTTGATTGAAAATACGAAAAAGTTGTAATTTTCTATCACCAAACATCAGTTCAATAAATTAAAAATCAAGTTCAGTTGAAAGTGCAATAAACCAAAAATATGGGTGAACGAAAGGGAACAAACAAATATTATCCTCCAGATTATGATCCCCGAGCTGGAGGATTAAACAAATGGCAAGGTACCCATGCCTTACGAGAGCGGGCTCGTAAAATCGACAAAGGCATTATCATCATTCGTTTTGAAATGCCGTATAACATTTGGTGCGATGGCTGTAACAATCACATCGGTATGGGTGTGCGTTACAACTCTGAGAAGACTAAAGTGGGAATGTATTACACTACGCCCGTATACGAATTTAAAATGAAATGCCACTTATGCGACAATCACTTTGTTATCAAAACAGATCCTGGGGTAAGTACCACCTTTTCGGTTCGTTCAACTGTTGCTTATATTTCAATTTATTGTAGAATTTGGATTACGTTATTTTGTCTGGAGCGAGAAGACAGGAAAATAGGTGGGACCCACTAAAAAATGAACAAATTGTACCAGAAACGAAAGAAATTCAGAAGCGTTTGTTTGATGACTCCATGTTTAAACTAGAACATGGAACTCAAGATCAAGATACAGCAGAAAGCGAAAAACCGAGGTTGATCAAAATATACAACAGAAACGATTCCTTGTGGAATGATAATTACAGCGCAAATGCGAGATTAAGGCAAATTTTTAGAGTAAGTAAAATTTTTTGTAATTTCTGATTATTGGTTTTTCTAATTATAAAATTTACAGCAAAATACATCTGAATTGAAAACTGCGTTCACACATGATCAAGAATTATTAAGAAAGAGCTGTTTAGACATTCCGTTACTCCCTGAACGAGAGGAAGACAGAAAATTGGCTTCTCTTCTTACTAAAAAATTAACACATACAGTAAACCTGGATAAAAGCATAGAATTGAAAAGGAAAGATATAATTAATTCGTCTTCGTTGCCAACTGCAGCTTTTACTCCAGCAAAAGAGAGGAGAGCTTTGAAATTGTTACGCGAAGGAGACACCGCAAAGAATTTAGTGGTTTTAAAAAGAAAATCTGAGGGTAGCAGTTCAAATAGTAAAGTGTTTGAAAACAATGGTGGAGAATCTGATAAAAGTTTAGAAACGACTGGCACATCAATAAATGGAAGTTCCAGAAGTAGTGGTGAATGTGATACTAAAAAAATTAAATTGTCTTCTTCGTTAGTTGACTATGGAGACACAAGTGAATCTGAGTGAATCACTTTGTAATTTGAGTTGTTAAGTTTTATTTATAAGTCAATAAAATTAGAATTTTACATGAAATACTTCCACATTTTGTTAATTTTATTTAAGATTTCTTATTTGGTTGACTTAGTTTTCCACAATTTCAAATAAAATAAAAAAAAGTTACATAGAAAACATACAGAAAGTACGCCTCGACCTTACAGCTCTAGGTGGTGATAGAAAACGGTTTAAAAAAAAAAATTTTATCTAAATTCAAACAATTGGGGCAGATCTAAAGCAATTTTTTTGCATTTCTATTTTCAAATGGTAATAGCACCAAAACTATTGATTTCTTGGTATATAATCCATTTTATAGGATTCGAATGAACCCCCTTCTAGCTACGGAAGATTTAAAACAAATTGAGATTTGAACTATCTAAAATAATAAAGTAAATTAAGTAATGTAAGGCGTGTTTAGTACTTGGATGGGTGACCCAATAAAGAAGATGTACCGTTACTGCTGATCTATTTACTCTAAAATTTCTTTAGAAAGATCAGTTCTCTACTATTTGTGAAGGTTTTATTCTTATAACTGTATTTTTATTTGTTTCATGAAAGTATAAAACAAAATTTTTAATCAACCCAATTTGTACTATACTCTGTTCATTTAACATATGCAGCTAAGCTCCTCCCAAAAAATAAAATGGAATATTTCTATTGCTTGAATTTTGAAAGTCTCGTTTACCATTGGCTTAAATACATTTTGGGGAGTGGTTTAGCTGCGTCTGTTAAGTGAACAGAGTATAGAACTTTTCAGAATCCCTATATTTATTTTGATCCAATGTGAGACTACAAAATAAATTTTAATTATTTTAGAAATTTTTTGTTTGTTTACATTATTTCCTTGTTTTACAATATTGTAAAATGGCTTAAAGTTTTTCAACGTCATATGCAACTTTTATAACAAGAAATGACTTTCAAATTTAATTGTATATTTTAATCTTAATAGACGGACGTAACTACAATGTTTACACAAATCTAACTATATTAAGTGTGAATACCTACTGATTAAGATTGCAATTTATAGAATAAGTACTTACAAACACCAGGATATTAAATATTTGATATGCGGTTGATACTGCAAAAATACGAAGGTGGAATTAATCATCAGTTTCCCCAAATTGTTGCTATTTTATCTGGTAAGTAAATTTTAATTCAATTATTTTGAATCAAAAAAAATTTTTTAAGGATCTCTGGTTGGAGTTTCGTATGGACTCCTTATGGGATGGACGTCTCCAGCAATTCCAGAACTTTTGGGAGACAATTCCACCATGATATCGTTTGAACAAGCATCTTATTTTACCGTCATTCCACCCATATCAATGGCGATTACCGCACCGTTTTATTCAATATTAATCGATATTATTGGGCGAAAAATGGGAGTTTTGTTAGTGGCCGTTCCATATTTAATAGCTTGGATTTTGATAGCCACATTTAACGATCTGTGGATTTTTTATTTGGCTCGAGTGATGACGGGTATTGGGGATGCTATGTTTTTCTCAACGAGTCCAATTTATATTGGCGAAATTGCTGAACCCAGAGTTCGAGGTACTTGGGGAAATATCGTATCTCTAAGCAATTATGCTGGAATATTTCTTATTAACGTGATTGGTGCTTATGCTAACATTTTTGTGACCGCTTTAATATGTGGCTGTTTCCCCATTCTTCACATTTTATTGTTTTGTTTTATGCCCGAATCTCCCTACTTTTTGTTAATGAAAGACAGAGAAGAAGAGGCTCTCGAGGCCTTAAAAATTTTGAGGGGGAGATGCGATGTCGAGAGAGAACTGAGCAAAATTAAAGCAGACGTAAAGAGACAAATATCAGAAAAGGGAACTCTAAAGGATCTTTTCACCATTACAAGTAACCGGCGCGCACTTGTAATGTGTTTGGGTATTCGAATTATCCAACAGTTTAGTGGAATTTCTTCTTTTGAAGTTCATACGCAATTTTTGTTTCAAGAAGCCGGTGGAAGCGTTTCCCATAAAGATGGAGCAATCATTTTCTCGGGCGTTTTAGTTGTCGTAGTGTCCATATCGTCTTATTTTGTCGAGAGATTTGGCAGAAGAAAACTTATGATGTTTTCGTGTTTCGGATGTGGGGTTACACTAACAGTTGAAACAATTTACTTTGCTCTTAAA
The DNA here is from genome assembly GCA_905340355.1 of Rhagonycha fulva. NCBI lineage: Eukaryota > Metazoa > Arthropoda > Insecta > Coleoptera > Cantharidae > Rhagonycha > Rhagonycha fulva. The sequence goes on from HG996556.1 coordinate 38,672,112, forward strand.
CAATTCACCAATATTGATTTTTCGAGTTGGGGGTGGCTTCCACTTTTTGGAATGTTAATGTATACTGTGATTTGTTCGACCGGTTTAGGAATTTTACCGTCCCTAATGGGAGAAATTTTTTCTGCTAGCATAAAGAGTAAAGCAACAGCATTTATGAATGTCGCTTTGGCTGCTTGCCTCATAGCAGTTCCCAAATTATTCCATTATTTTACCTACAATTTTGGAATATATTTGCCATTTTGCTGTTTTTCTGCATCGTGCTTTATCGGCGTTGTGTTTTCTTATTTTTTTGTTGTCGAAACTAAAGGAAAAACTTTGGAAGAAATTCAGCAAGCACTTAAAAGCAATAGACTAAAATAGTCGGCTTAAGTCAAAACTGTACTGTTAATAAAAAATATTTTGAAACGAATCAGAAAGAATTAATCGGGTAAAACATAAAACTATTTTGGTAAAAGCTTAAAATTATGAAATAAAAATTAACTTCTAAGCAATAATTCTTCAAATACGACCATAATATAGAGCTGAGAGTTGGTCATATTTGAAAAAAATAATTTTTTCAAAATTTGAAGCTTTTACCAAAATAGAGAAACTCTATATAGAAAAACTATTATTTGCAGCGCAGCGCAGTCTTAGTGACTTATAGACACGGCATTGCTATACGAGAGAGATCAAAATGATGAATTCTAATTTAGATAAATTATTTTTTTATGAATGTTAAAAATTGTAAATATTTGCTGCGATATACGATTATTTTATAATACCTTTAAATATACGACTTTGTTATTTGACTTGGACGTTTAATTTATCTCTGCTTTAGACAATGGTTTAGACATTTATACGAAGCTTACTTTTCCAACTCTCCTCCACATCAGTCATTATTGATGTTATAAATTTGCTGATGAGAGATTAACACATTTTTTTGAGAAAATGAATACGAGGTAAGTCAAGTTAAATTTTTTTGGCAAATATAGTGCTGATACCTGACACATGAAATTTTTTTTTATTTAGCCTTTTTTTTTTGTTTTCTTCAAAATGATTCACATACACAAATTCGTGATTTTCCTTAAAAAAATTGTCTTAATCACCCTGCATAAAATTTTTATTCATTAATCCTTAGTTATATATTTTATTTTATTACTGATAATGTTAATTTTTTTTAGATTTTTTCAGATAGTCCCATTTTTTAATTAAAGAGTACCTAATGACACTCTAAGGGGTCTATAAAATACCATAATTTTGACAATTTTTAGAATTTTATAAAAATAAAATTTAAAAACGAAATTCGCTGCAAGGGAAAGCTGGGTACCAAATTTCAGCTTTCAAAAAATGTGGCATAATTCTGATTTGAAATCCCTAGAAATTAAAAAAAATCTTAAAATTCCGCCTGCAAGTGGTCATAGACTTTCTCTCTGATAAATCATAGATAGAGTTGATCATGGTTTGGCCCAAACTAGTCTAAATCGTGTGTGCCTGTGTGTGCAATTATTATTTTTGTTTATATCCAAATAGTTTCCGAGATATTTTAAAAATTAGTTGGGAGGAAGGCTTTTCGGATTCAAAATAGTCTAATCGTTTGTGCATGTTTTATTTTTGTATTTTATCCGAACAGTGCTTGAAATATTTAAAAAAAAACATCAACTACACCGACGCGAATGATTGGATTAACGAGATTCTTAGTAATGTTTATAGTTTATGTTACAGGGTAACATAAAAAATCGTACAAAACGGTAGGAATGTCGGCATCGGCAGGAATAGAAATAAGCAGTATTTAGTGTTTGAAATACGTATTTTTGGAGTTGTTGGAGCGAACTGCTCCAGGCACACGAATGATGCGGGCCCAAAATTTGAAAAGATTAGTTGTGTATGTGAAAACCTTTGTATACAAAATAAATTAGTGGTGGCTACTCAGGGTTACAAGCAAAGATTATATAACGAAACCCTGATACCAAATTTGTGCACTCCGGAGCGGTACTAAGCGGTAAGCGTTGCATAGAAGCGCAAAATAGCAAGGCTTTTGAAAAATAAAAAGACGCATCGAAATTAAAGTTTTTGGGATTTTTGAAGTAACAAAATATAATACCAAAGCGAGATTCTCACATATTTAAATTATTAATATACTACATGTAGCGGTGGTGAACCTTTTTATGTACGAGTGCCAAAAATTTACAAACAGTATTAATCAAGTTGCTCCCATGCCGAACACTTTTTATTAGGGGAAGAACTAAAAAAAATATTTATTTCGGAATGGTATTTTTGCTTGAATTGTTTAAATATTGAAAAAAATTCGTTTATTATCTACTGAATAACTGCAGAATTTTTTTTTATCAATTTAACTTTATTTGGATTTTCATGAGATTCTAACATCTGCAACAGATGCAGTACACAAGAAACTCCTACAAATTTTAATAGAACATTTCGAGTCTAGGACGATATTCAGTACAAGAAGATATTATATTTATTAAAGAAAACTCAACAGGATTTGAATAGATAACAGTAAAATGAAGCGTTTTAGATAAGAATCACGAACAAATGTTTTATATCGATTAGCAATAATCGATTTTAAAGTTTCTAATATCTGTGCGATATTCGCCTTTATGGGGTGTATTCTGTTAACGGTAGGTGTTGATTTACTTACGCTACAGGCTGTGCGTGGCGAACCAGCACAAGAGCAGCAGTATCACTTGTAGTGGCTATAAAAGTGATTTAAAAAATAAAAAAAAAACTGAAAACTACGAATTTAAAATTTCTACTTTGATTGTTTAAAGATGTACAATAAGATTTTTAAAAAAACTGTATTTACTCTTCCCTCCAGGGCCGTAACAAGTGCTTATGGTAAGCGATGTAATTTGAATAACATTACTCCCCCTCTCCACTTAAAAAAAAATACTATTTATTTATACAATATTAAAAGTATGGTTACACCAAAACAAATTTATTCTAAAATGTGAAAAAATTGGTATAAAACCGGGGGGTCTGGGGGGGGGGGTATGGAATACCCCCCAGCACAAGGAACTAACAAGGTAACTTTTCAAAATTGATAAAGAAGCCAAGTTAATTTTTAGTGAATATCTCCTCCTTATTTTTAGCTGGGTGGTTCCATACCCCTCAGTCCCCCCGGTTTCACGCCAGTCTTTTTAAATTATAGAAGGTCTTTGCTAGATCTTCTAGAATGTGACGAAACAGGCGTGAAACCGGTGGATCTGGGGTATTCCCCCCAGCACATAGAATTAATGAGATGAATTTTCTAAATTGTCGAAAACGATACAAACGATGATAATTCTTGAGAAAACATTTTTTTACTTGCGGCTGGGGGGTATTCCATTTTTCTAATTGCTTTTGAAGTTTACTTTTTTAACGTTCAAGCCGCTAACGTCAAACTTTCTCGATCCCTTATTGGAGAATTAGCGAGAAATCTTGACGGTAGCGCCTTTTAGCGTTAAAAAACTGAACTTTTTTAAGTGATCATTTGTCATCAACTTTTATCGTGGGGAAAGGGAACTTTAACTTTCTCGCTCCCTATTGCTTAGCCGTTTTTACACAGCTGCATGAATTCGACTGTTGATATTATTTCACGTTACTTAATTTGTAGCGCGTATAAAATGATATCACTTGTAAATTAAAATTTGCCATTAAAATTGCCATTAAAAAAACGTGCCATTAAAATTTTTGTTCGCCACCGCTGTACTAGATTAATAAGACGGTCATTAGCACAACGATTGAGGAACCCGGTTCGATTTCGTGCGAAGTAAGAATAATTCTGGCCGTCTCCTAGGTTGGAGGTCTAGGCGTCAGGCTGGTTCCCCAGCGTACAGAAAAAACGTAGTACAATACCAAAAGGCCTAATACTAACCTCGGATCGATGAAGTTGGAAATTGGGTATCGTCGCAAAACGTTCTAAACCGACTATAAAATTAAGGGTATTTACTATATTTTTAAAATTCTATCTGTGTATAAAGGAATATTTTACATATTCCCATTCAAATGGCGAACGCTATTTATTTCTTTCTAAAATTTCTCTCTCTTCAAAACACTCGCATTGAAAAAAAATAATCCAACATTAATTCCGATTTTTTTTTATAAATTACAATAATTATGAACACAAGAAAGAGTTTAATACCAAGAATGCTGTTAATAGAATTTATTATCTCAACAAATTTGCTATATTTTAAATACAAAAGCCTCAAAGTTCTATCGTTCTATAAAAAATAGTTATTAGTTAATGACCCTCATCTTATGATTCTGGTGAATTGAAGGGGACGTTTTAAGTAAAAAAAATATGTTGAAAAATGTAAAAGGCTACCCCCCGTATTCATAAAAACGAAAAATACTTAAAAGAGGTTTGTAAACCCTTTGTAAGGGATATAAGGCATTTTAAGGGCATTTGTGAGGCTTTTAAAGCTTTAGTAAACCTGTTGTAAATATTGCGTTTTTATGAATATGGGGGTACAACTTTAGTCACTGCTAACTAAATGGTGATTTTAGAGGGAATAAAATAGTAAAAAGTTTGTTTAAAATTTTTGAAATTTGAAAAGTACCTAGTCAAAAAATCCTAAGTGAAAAATGAAGTAATTTTGGAAAGGTTTGAATTATAAAATTTTTAAAACTATGTAAATTTATTAATATTGAATCTATAAATATTGCAAAAATAGTAATAATTCTAATCGTGCGGGGTGATTTAAAAAAAACCGTGAAATTGAAAAAGCAGATGTCACATTTTGAGAACATGAAGAAAACGGCCATTTTAAAACTTTTTGCTGGTGTATAGTAATAGTAGCGATTTAAGAATCACCAAAGATTTTACACCAGCAGAAAACTTTATAATAGCCGTTTTTCTCATGTTTTCAATATGTGACATCCGCACTTTCCATTCCAAGATACAGAAAAATTAAATTAGTTTCATTTAAAATCTCGATTTGATCTCCGTATACCTAAGTACCTTCATTTTTTCTACTTGCTTGTTAATTTGTCATCATTTCAATTAAAATTATTGTAAGACAATTAAAGTCAATTTATTTACCAATATAAAACTTCAGGTACAAGATTATACATTTTCATTCTAACCCAACGAAAAGCACTTACTAAAAAAATCTCCCAAGGCACCGCATGAAAATAATCTTAACATTTAAAACAATAAAATACTCTTATTTATAACCATCAACATTTTCATAAAAATTTGCTAGGGTAATATAATTATCAGAATTTTCCACATTTTCAGAACTGGCATTTGAACCTTCGTCTACCGACACAAAATTAAAGCTACTGCAACGTTTACAACCCGTAGAAGGTTGCATATCGGATATTTCCAAATCTTCTTCCTCCCCGATTTCAATAATGGCCTTTTGTATCAGACGTTTTAACTTCCTTCTTCGCTCATGTGAACGTAACTGACGCAACTCTGCAGCAACAAATTCACCAAAAATTGCACAATCGTCTACCAATTTATTTGAATTTTCTTGTTCGTCTCGAATGTGATAAATTTTACTTTTTTCCGAAGTAACCATTTTCCTTTTACTTCGATCCTCATCCAATTGTTTCGATTTTATTTCTTCACGTTTTGTGATTGAAGGTTTGCTGCTGTTTTTGCTTTCGTGTTCATCAACCGGTTCTAATTTTATTTTTTTAGTTACTCTTAATTCTTGAGACGGTAGGTCCTAAAAATGATAATTAAATATTTAATTACTAAACTTTCTCTGCGTACCTCAACACTCGAAGAAGTATTCTGATCTTTTATTGCAAATAATAGCGCATCAAAATATTCCCAACTGCTTTGCCATGTTACATTATTTTCTCCATTTCGCAACTTATTTTTCTTTTTTCTTATTTCTGCGTTCATTTGACACCTCAAATTGTGCCACTTCCTGCCCATTTCAGCTTCGTCTACCTCCAAAGAGGCAGCTATTTCCTTCATTACTTTCGTCCTTCTGTCTCGATCTCGAAACTCCAAAGTGCAGTTCCATAATCCCGGGTGTTCTGCAACACTTTGAATTAGTTTAAAAGTTTTGTTGCGGCTCCACACTCCATTTGTGTTTTTCGACGACATAGTGAACGCGTAGACACGTAGAGTTGTTAGAGATTACTGATGCGCTCTAATTAGTTTCAAACCACTCTATTGAGAGTTTAGATTTCTCTCGCTAGAGAGCACTAGAGAGCTCTACGTAGAGTGGCAGAAAACTGTTTTTTAATGCCAACACCCTGTATATTTTCGTTTGTAACCTAACCTCAAATTTGATCGAAAAGAAGTTTTAAAGTTTTTAAAATGAATAGACCAGAATTGGAAGGAACTGCTCATCTAATTGACGATATTGATAGCAAGTAAAATTACTTAAATTTATTTAATTTTTTAATGATTGTTTTATTAGAAAAACTTATGGTTGTATTGAGAGATGGAAGGACGTTAATTGGATATCTTAGAAGTGTAGATCAATTTGCAAATCTTGTTTTACATCGCACAATTGAACGAATACATGTTGGTAAGGAATATGGAGATATTCAACGAGGAGTGTTCATAGTACGGGGAGAAAATGTTGTACTCTTAGGCGAAATTGTAAGTGTTAATTTTGCTTCTTCATCAAAATGTAAACATACCTGCAAAGTTATAAACAAAGACAACTTTTCAAGCTTTTTTTTGCTAATTTTATCAATGAAAATAATTTTAGGATCCTCAAAAAGAAGCAAATTTACCATTACGGGAAGTTACAGTCGATGATATCTTAGATGCACAAAGAAGAGAACAGGAAGCCAAGCAAGACCAACATAAATTGTTAACAAAAGCTTTAAAAGAAAGAGGTTTAAATTTAATGGCCGATTTAACACATGATGACTTATATTAAGAATAAAAACATTAAAATTTTTTTATTTCGTGTTTGTTTATTATTAATCTTATAACATATTAAATAAAAACATAAAATAAACTTAATAAATATATAATATTATAATGAGGTTTCATCGAATTGTTTAGAATTAATTTCTAATCGTTTGTCACCATCACAGCCTTTGGTAATTTCAGTTCTTTGATCTTTGTTCAAATCAGGTTCTTCTGGATTATAGCCATTTAAACAATGCAACAAAGAAGAAGACATTCCATTACCACTTAAGTTTGGAGAGGAATAACTTTCATCAGAGCAATTAGAAAAATTTAATTTAGTAGGAGTATCGATTAAGATACTTCGACTACGCAAATATTCTTTAAACGGATCAGATAAAGAATCTTCTTCGACTTCCTCTAAATTTTCTAAACTTTTTGATTTCCTTGGTATATTCAGTTTAGTATATGAATCTACAAATGACATCTCTTCTTCTATACTATCTATAGTGCAGTCTTTTAATTGCAATTTTGGTAAACTGCGTATATTTGTTCCAGACACAAGTAGAACGGGTTTACGACTCCTTGGTGTCATCATAGATTCCTAAAAGTGTTAAAAAAAACAGTGAATTTGTTAGTTTTATGTTTAAAAACATACCAAACCAATAATAGAATAATACACTACAAAAGAATTATAATTTCAAATCAAAGGTGGGTAGTCTGAAAAAATAAATATGAACACTAAATAGATTTGCTTAACTACTTCACCTTATCCTCTAATAGCATTAAAATAATCAAAAATACCTACAAGTGCTATCCCGATACTTCCCATGTTCCGTGCTAGTTTACTATCTACTATAAAATATTATTCATAAAAATGCACCTACTGTAAAGTACAAGCACCAAAGCTGTTGAAACAGTCAAAAATATTTTTGACGCGTTTAAATGCGGTTGTTTTTACATTCTGGTACGATAGATAAACTCAATAGGAACTGATCAATAACAATTTAGCGAAATGAAGCGTTTAAAGTGAGCATGAACGCCAAATATCGATTAGATTAGGTAATAATCGATTCTAAAGTTTCGATTTTTCATGTTTGATTTGTCCCGGTTGTTCCATTCTGTTGACAGTACGTGCGCTCGACGTAAATACTTATGAGGCTATAGACATTATCAAACTAATATCACGGTTTAAGGCAGGGGTCGGCAACTGACGAACCGCTGTCCAAATCCAGACCACAGAAGGTAGAAAACTGGACAATCAACATATCGTACTCAGCGCCAGATTAACTAAATACTAGGGCCTCGCGCCTTTGGAACCCCGCACCCGGCAGAAAAGTTGAAGATTTGAGAATATTTGAACATAAAAAAAATCATTTCTATTCCCACTTCAGCAAAATAAGCGTTTTTGATTAAAGAAAACCCTATATTGCCTAAAATACTTGAACATTTGCTACGGGCCCCGCACTGGCTTAATCCGGCACTGATGTTGCGTGGCGCTGACGAATATTTTTAGTAAGTGAGCGCGCTCAGAAATTCCGGTTTATGAATGTCCCGATTTTCCGGTTAAGGAGGAGAATGTGAACAATTCAAAAGGTGCATGTCCCCGGCCCCCCTCCCCCAATTTGAATTTTGACTCCAAAATAGTCTAAATCGTTTGTACCTGTTTGTGCAAACATTATTTTCGTTTGTACCCAAATAGTTTTTGAGAAATTTCAAAATTTCGCTGGGGGGGGGCTGGAGACATGCTAGCCCCCCATGTCGAATTTTGACTCCAAAATAGTCTAAATCGTTTGTAATTTGTTTGTGCAAGTTTTGTTTTCGTTTGTACCCAAATAGTTTTTGAGATTTTCAAGAAATGCATCTAAGAAACTGACGCGCATGATTGGGTTAACGAGATTCTGGACAACACCTACAGAATCAAGTTCAAAATAGTCACAATCGTCTTTAGTTTGTTTTGTAACCATACAGTTTTTGAGATTTAGGTTTAATTTGTATTTATCATATTAGGTTTTTTTTAATCAAATAAAAAAATTTAATCTTATAAAATAGAATTAAACCTGAGCGTTATTGTACGGAACTTGCTCGGAGTAGTACTGTAAAATTTAAATACTCATAACTTTGCCGAAAGTGAAATTAAAATGATGAGAACGGAAGCTCATTGAGGCTCAAACGGTGTTTCAATGTTGGACATTAATTTTATCCCAAAATTTCAATTGTTAGAATTGTGTTGGAAGCATATCTACATGCCCCTCCCCCCAAAGTTTTCTTGAATTACCCCGCCATAGTTTGGTATCACAGTCTTAGTGCAACCGGAACACACTTTGCTCTAATTCTAATTGATTGGTGTAAAATCATCAATCCCCTTTTTACACCAATCAATTTTCATAATTTTTTATACTAACTTGCTCAGGGTAGTTTGGAGTAACATGACAAATAGACCTACTATCAAGCTTATAATACTTGAAACTTGGAAACAAAAACAAGCACAAACGAATTACAAACGTTCAAGACTATTTTGAATCCAAAATTCAAAATTTTAAAAAATTCTATGTGTTTCCCCCGTGCTCAGAAAATCTCGTTAATTCACTCATGCGCGTCAGTATTCGTGATGTTTTTTTTGAAAATATCAAAAACTATTTGGGTACAAACAAAAATAAAACTTGCACAAACAAAGTACAAACAATAGAGAGTAGTTTGAACGTGATCATGTAAGTGTTAACCAGAATCTCGTTAATCCACTCATGCGCGTCAGTGTTTTAGATGTATTTCTTGAAAATCTCAAAAACTATTTGGGTACAAACAAAAGCAAAACTTGCACAAACCAAACACAGACGTTCTAGACTATTTGTATCAAGAATTGTAAATTTTAAAGAAATTTTGTTTTACCACGTGTTACCTAGAATCTCGAAAATCTCAAAAACTATTTGGGTACAAACGAAAGTAAAACTTGCACAAACAAGCACAAACGAATTACAAACGTTCTAGACTATTTTGAATCCAAAATTCGATATTTTAAAAAATTCTATGCGTTTCCCCGTGCTGAGAGAATCTCGTTAATCCACTCCTGCGCGTCAGTTCATTCATTCATTTTTTTCATGATTCATGATGTTTTTCTTGAAAATCTCAAAAACTATTTAGGTACAAACAAAAATAAAACTTGTACAAACAATCACAAGCGAATTACAAACGTTCTAGACTATTTTGAATCCAAAATTTAAAAAAGCATGTCTCCAGCCCCGCCCAGCGAAATTTTGAAATTTCTCAAAAACTATTTGGGTACAAACGAAAATAATGTTTGCACAAACAGGTACAAACGATTTAGACTATTTTGGAGTCAAAATTCGAATTGGGGGAGGGGGGGCTGGAGACATGCACCTCAATTCAAACATTTGTGGAAAATGGCTTTTAATATTATTCATATGCACAGGAAGTAATGCGCATGAATGTATTAACCAGACCGACATTGTTCATTATAACTAACTTCAATGCAATTTTTCGCAAATGCTCGAGTGGTGAATCAAGTTGGATATCCTTTAGCTCTATTAGAAATAGCCTATAAATATAATCGCATATTCTTAATTAGTTAAAGGTAATTTTCCTCTAAATAAAGTGGTTTATCTGTAAATATCGTATCATCTTTTTTAGGTTCAATCCTTAAAATCTGAACATTCAATAGCACCTCTGAAATTGCAAGATACTGCTAGCAGAAAGAAAACACTAGAAACAGAAAGAAGAAATCACTAAAAGATTTACTAGTAAAAGTTTTACAGAAAGTATAAGACAAAATAGTACCTGCATAGCCTTTGGCATTCGTTGAGTCGAACGTGTAATAGGAGACATCGACTTACGCTCGTGATCTTGTGGTGTAAAAACCACGTTAGTTGCGCATTCACAGCGTAACGCATGCGCCGGTGTACTTGTGAGATAAGAATTTGATAATTTTTCACGGCGTTCGATACTTAAATTTGGATCTGAACTACTGCGTGGCAATTGATTATCAAAATTCTCACATTTGTCTTCCGTATTTAAAGATGACTTTTTTAATTTTTTAGGAGGCTTTTCATCATTACTTACGTCTGGACTGATATCACATTTTGTGCAAAATAATTTTGCTTTAGCTGTTAACCCACGGAATGGACTCTGTAAAATTTGCACATCAAAATTGATGAAAAAATATAATTTTGCAGTGTCAGCATCCCTGAAGAACCAACAATTTTAATTCACATTTATTCCTCTTTCAATCATTCTTTCCTGATCACTTCATACGATCATTAACATACTAAACAAGTACATGACAAATCTCCAAAAAAAATACCTTTTTCACCTAATTTGTGGAAAAATTTTGAATTTAACGAAAGTAGTTGATAAAGTAACAAACTTACGGTCACTTCTTCATTGGTGGATAGGCTGGGAGTGTATTTATTTTTGATTCCCCTTCTGATATTATTTTCTAATATATATTTTTTTATCGAACCACTTACTCCTTTGGTTTCGTGATCCTCAGTTTGGAGTAACTGCAAAGGTGTACCATGCCCATTCTCTTTGTTAAATTGTCTCACAAGTTTTTTCTTTTTTGATGATTCTGGTAAACTTTGGATGTGAGCATACAACTCGGCCAAAGCTGTTTCGGTGGTGTTAATTTGATTTTCTTTTGCCGTTCGTTCAACGTCGACAAAACTATATACTGTATTAGCAGCCACATTATCGGTAATGGATTCGTCGAAATTTCGTTTGGGACACAAATGTTTACGATGTTCCCTTTCCGAATAATACGCCCTAACGTCAATTGCTAATTTTGGAGGTACATGAAATATTTCTTTACTTTTATCTATCATAAAAGAGATCACCTTGTAATGTTTGTGTAAAGTTTCGTGCAACTTTTCCGGAGATAAAGATCGAGGGCATACTAAGTGAGGCGTAAATACAGTGGATAAATTATCACAGGACATTTTATTATCACTTTCATGTGATGCTGTAAATTTGAGTAAATCTAATATATCCTTGAGTAGAATCCTATTTTCTGATGGTAATGAAAGTATTAACAATTGAATCATGTAGGTTACTTTCTGATGATCAAATGTGGAATTTTGAGAACAAAACAAGTCTAAAAAAAATAAATACTGTTAAAAGTACTCTTTTTTTGGATTTAGATTTTATTGTGGAGGGCAAGACAAGCTTGCATGCACTTAGGCCTCTAAACCGGGCCCATTGTACTACCTCCGATTTCCCAGCAGTGTATGTGGCGCGACTAGGAATAGAACTGCGGTTTTCCGCTTCCTAGCCTGCCAGTACATGCCACACTGCTGGTTTTAAAAGTACTCTTTTTATTTTATTACTAATCAAATTAGAATCTTAAATGGAACTCAATCAGGAGTCTATTAAATTTGCCATTTGATAGAAAAAAACATATAAAGAAACAAACAACATAAATAAACCGACGCGACGCCAACGTCACAGCCTTGCGTCAAAATGCTGCAACACCGCAAATATTCACAATTTGTATTAAAAAAAAAATTGTGTAGGTTATTAAACTTCCTACAACAAAGTCCATTACAGCAAATGTTCTAAACAAAAATTATAATATACAGTCAACTCTCCCTAATACGAATTATTATTATTTTGTGTTGAATTCTTGACGTGTCGTATGTTGCTGTGTGATTCTCCAAACTTTATTATGTGCCTTTTACAGTTTATTATTTTCTTGAACTCATTTTCTCTAAGTCAAACTCCCTTAAAAACTTAAAATTGTCACAAATTTTATGGATTATGAAAATTCGATTTAGAGAGTTGACTATAGTAAGTATTTTTAGCTGACCATATTTGATGATAAAATGTATTTTTTTGGGGTTCAGGCCTACTTAACAAATTATCTTTAATATTTTCTAACGTTTTGAGCCTTTTGCTATTGGCCATTTTTCAGAATTTTTCTTTCAAAAAATGTAGTATAATTTTATTAACTGAACTAGCTGGAAGGCCTATCCACAAACGGGCAGCTCGCAAAAGTTGAAAACTTGATTGGTGTGCAACTCGATCTCAGGAAAGGTGAACGAACGCTGGAGCAGTATGATAGCCTTTTATTATTGTGATTGAGGAACGAAGGTTTTCACTTATGGTTAGTGTCTTCATCAGCCGTTATTCGTCCACTCCTGAACGTTAAGCCTCCCCTTTTAAACTCCCCCCAAGTGGGGGGAGAGAGGATTGTACCCATAACTCACCACGCTGGGCATGCGGGTTGGCGAGTAGTCCGCAGATCAAGTTTGGACTTTTTATATCACAGCACAAATCTGACGAAACCAGGATTAGAACCGCGGTTTCCCGCTCTCTAGTCTATCCGTGTTTGATTTACGTCAGACTGCTGGTCGTTAGTATTAGTTATAGTTAGTGTATCTCCGAAAAAAGCCTTGATAACGAGCCAATAATAAAGAGTCCAAAACGTCGACAAATATAAAAATAATTTGTGAATTAGACCTGAACCCCAACACAATACATTTTACCAACAATAATTATTTTTATAAGGAGTCGTCCATAAACTACGTGGGGCGTTTAGGAGCAGAGGGGGTAGAGCCAAATCTCACGAGGGGGAGAAGGGGGGTCGGCAAATACCACGTAATTTTTTTGGACGATGAGCTACTGAGCTGTGCGCAAGCAACAACAGTTTGGAGTGGCTAAATCAAAACGAGGTTGAAGAAGCAGAAGATTTTTTTTTTAAATACGTATTTACACTAAAAATACACATTTTGAAAAATCTTACGTAAGATTAGGAGGAGAAGATCGAGGCAAATCTCACAAAATCTTACCAAGGAGGGGGGTTCGTAAAATTGCCAAAACCACCTCACGTAATTTATTGACGATCCCTAAGTCATCTGTTAATTGCCAAACTCCCTTTGGTAGTCCGCCAAAAAGTTTGATTAGCCTCAAAAGGTGACATTTTTGCTTCTTGTAAAACAATACTTAAATTGATTTTTTTAATTATATCTATAATTAATTATATTTAATATTTGATTTGATTAGTTTAGTTTTGTTGCAACCTAGCAAAAGATATATTCAAAAATTAACCTCAGAAGAGATTACCCACACGACCCTCAAAAGCTGATCCCTGCCTGTTTTCGTTGTAACCAACCCAAACAAACCCTGGTAAAATAAGAATGGTACGGGACCTGGCCGCAACTGTTAATAGCGTCTCGCTAAATTCCGCTTTACTCGAAGGCATGGACTTAGAAAGATAGGACCCGCAACTCCCTACCTGAAAGCTTAAAATTTGCGAGCTCTTAACCGTATGGGTTCATCACTTCTACCGCTAGGATCGCTGAATTCCTGTTCCAGAAATACGATTTAAATTCAAATTGAAAATTATTAATTAAACCAATATATGAAAATAAAACATTAAAGATTGAAAATATATTATATATTAAAAACAGTAATGCATTTTTCATACATGTACGTGCACTTTTATTCAAACTACAAAGGATTAAGTTCGGTAAAAAAATTGGACAGCTGTCAACAACGCGCATGCTTGGAATAGTGATAAAAATTAAAAGAAATTGCTTTTTAAATAATCGAAATTATATAATTACTTATTAAATATCGTATTTTATTATTTAAAAAAACTTTATATGTATGAAAAAGTAAGTTTTGTAATGAAAATAATTTGAAAATAAAATATTCAAATGAATATTTTGGAACAGGAATTCAGCGATCCTAGCGGTAGAAGTGATGAACCCATACGGTTAAGAGCTCGCCATTTTAATCTTAGTTGCTAGTCCTATCTTTCTAAGTCCATGCTCGAAGGTCACGATTTACTGTGCTCACTTCCAGACATTTTGTTTCCGATTCCGAGAACGTCGTTTGGAATCACTGGTGATATTAAGGAAATGTATCATATTCCTCAAGTATGAAGATACTTAAAGAAAACCAGAAAGCGAAACGCTTCTTGCAGCGAGATAGTAATCCAAATAGCAAAATAGAAATCTAATAAGCCGATTTCAGCAACGTTATAATATAGCTAATTACACATTATTTGATCCAGATCAACTATGAACCAATGGAAAACGACTATTAGCGCTGACAAACGTTTTCTATTGGTTCATAGTTGATCTAGGTTAACTAATGGGGCATTTTACGTGAAGCGGACCATGAAAAAAAAGTGAAGTTGTGAATTTCGTTCATATTGGGCATATTTGTACTTCTAGGGGATATAAACGTGTACACATAATATTTTTTTTATTTGAGGTTTAGTTGTTAAGATATGAGATCTTAAAGATTCACGTAATTGACGGAAGGGTTTATTTGGAATGTTATTTTCACATTGAAGTAAATTATAATAAAATAATAAATGTAGTGTTTTCTATAGAAAATTTACTGTTCTTTTTGATTTTTAAATCAGATTTCAAATTTGAATTTTTTTTCTAATGTTAAACCGGATATAATTATTTAAAATATTTTTTTTTAATAACTTCGACCATTTTAATTTTAATTTTTTTTACTTTAAAATAAAGCTTAACATTTATAAATTCTGCTAAAAAAATTTCAGAATGGGATCTCAATTAGTTTGGGAGATACATTCATTACAGTACGTACATGTCACACTGGGCGCTTCATCAAGTTGGTTGGACTAACAAGGGGACACAACAGTGAGTATGTCGCCAATCAAAATCCCAATTTTTTTGGTGATTCTAGGAGCTAAAATAATTATCACTTTCTTGATTTTTAGTCCATTGGGCTTTAGTTACTGAGTTATGAATTTTTGAAAATCTACATTTTACCATAAGATTACATGGTTTGGATTGTTTTAACATGGTTTGGATTGCTTTAACAATCTAATTTCACATTTTAAATTCTATTTAAATCTATTAATTCTATTTTAAAAAAACAAAAATCTATTTAAAATAAATTTAATTTAAAATTTTAAATAAAATCTAAATTAACAATGTAATCTTATGGTAAAACGTAGTTTTTCAAAAATTCATAACTTTGTAACTAAAGCCCAATGGACTAAAAATCGAGAAAGTGATAATTATTTTAGCTCCTAGAATCACCAAAAAAATTGAGATTTTGATTGGCGACATACTCACTGTTGTGTCCCCTTGTAAGTACTTTTACCTTGGAAATGGTATAGGAAAGTTTATATATGGCATGATTGTTCAGTTAAGTAAGTTAAATATAAATTTCCAAGTTTTCGACCTTGAGGGGGTGTCTCTCGCGCCGCCCTCTTGGTTTGAAAAGGTGGACAATTGCTTTTTTGCTACTATCTTGTTACCGGTACTAGATACGTCGACTAAGGTTATTATAAAAATTGTAGAGCGTGCAATTCTGCATATTTTTTGTCTTAGTATGTATTTTTTTCTAAAATTAATAGTTTTTCGTCAATTTCAAAGCATTAATTGACGAAAACGTTAATGTTTTACTCGTTATAGCTCTGAAAGTATTAATTTTACAAAAAAATGTATAAAAAGAAAAATATGGAGAATTGCACGGTCTAGAATTTTTATAATAACCTTAGTTGATGTATCTAGTACTGGTAACGAGATAGTAGCAAAAAGGCAATTTTCCACCTCTTCAAACTAAGATGGCGGCGCGAGAGGCACCCCCTCAAGGTCGAAAACTTGGAAATTTATATTTAACTTACTTAACTGAACAATCATGCCATATATAAACTTTCCTATACCATTTCCAAGGTAAAGAGGAGGTGAATTAGGTGAACGGGCTAAGGAGAGGACTCTAGTTTGGCGGGGCTAGGTTCGATCCCCAACCCGGCCACAAAATTTATCCGACTCCGTGGTTCGGATTCCACGTAAAGCTGTAGGTCCCACAGGTTAACACAGCCAGGACTTAGCTTCGCGCTAATTTTAAGAGGTACGCCTCAATAAAAATCATCCGACGTAACGTTGCGGGCAAGCCCGCAACCTTACTCTTCAAGTCTGCGAAGATATGGGGCAACAGCCCTGGTGCTTCGCACCAGACCACAATAAATGATTCCAAGGTAAAAGTACTTAGTCCAGCCAACTTGATGAAGCGCCCAATGTGACATGTACGTACTGTAATGGATGTATCTCCCAAACTAATTGAGATCCCATTCTGAAATTTTTTTAGCAGAATTTATAAATGTTAAGCTTTATTTTAAAGTAAAAAAAATTAAAATTAAAACGGTCGAAGTTATTAAAAAAAATATTTTAATTATTTACTTCCGGTTTAACACTAGAAAAAAAATTCAAATTTGAAATCTGATTTAAAAATCAAAAAGAACAGTAAATTTTCTATAGAAAACACTACATTTATTATTTTATTATAATTTACTTCAATGTGAAAATAAAATTCCAAATAAACCCTTCCGTCAATTATGTGAATCTTTAAGATCTCATATCTTAACAACTAAACCTCAAATAAAAAAATATTATGTGTATTATACACGTTTATATCCCCTAGAAGTACAAATATGCCCAATATGAACGAAATTCACAACCTCACTTTTTTTTCATGGTCCGCTTCACGTGAAATGCCCCTAATGTCAGATCAATTATATTATAACGTTGCTGAAATCGGCCATAAGTGATGTGAGTACTGACATTCGGGACACTATGATCACAAAGTGCTGCCTACTGCTCAAAGAATACAAATCCAGAACAATTCGCTGTTAGCAACCGACGAGTGATTTTGGCCATTAAGAATGAGGCTTCCCAAACGTGATCCCGTTATGTGACTCACAATTTATGACTTTTCATATGAGAAATTGTTTTACGTTCAAACAATTTAATTTTTAATATTATAGAAGTGGCTTTTATGATTGGCTCTTATGATGGCATGATTTTAGCCATAACTTTTTATGCCTAAGTCACATGAGAAATCATAATATAGTGTGAACAGGGTTTTAAAAGACCTGTTTCGGCCATTTACAACATTTTCAGAATTTTTGATAAGCCGGTCAGCAAATCTAATCAAATCTGCACGATGACTCCTTGGCGAATTTGGTGTGCTACGCATTTAGTTAAAGAAAAGCAAATAATGTAGGAGGAGCAACATGTACATGACATGGTGAATCCAATAATTCGACCACCAAACCACCAGGTTGCCGATCCAATCATGATCTACCACCACAACAAATATCTTCATGTAAATTACGAGGAAGTAATTAACAAAATTCGTCAAAGATTCGTGATCATTCGTCTATGCAGACCAAAAGATAATATCAAGGTGTCAACTTTGCAAGAACGATAGGGCCAAACCAAATCCACTGCAAATAGCCGAACACCCACTGTTCCCTGCTCCATTTTTATACGTTGGACTTGACTATTTTGGTGCTCTTAAAGTATCAATTAGTCGTAGAACCAAAAAACGATAAGTTGCTCTGTCTACTTGTCTATCAATACAGGCTATTCATCTAGAAGTGGTTCACTTCTTTACCAAAAATTATTATTGGATGGCAATACGAAATTTAATTGCCAGGAGAAAACTGCCTATCAAGATCCAATTCGACAACAGTACAAACTTTGTTGTAATTGCAAACAAGCTAAAAGAGTTATACTTAAAGATGCCTCTAGAGAATTACGAGAATTTGGCGAAATACGTTAGATTTTGTTCAATCCGCCTATCACCTCACATGAACAAATGCTGTGAAAACTATGAGAAATCTAGGAGACAATCGTAAAATACTGTAGGAATGTTAACATTACAATAAAAAGTTAAAATCAAATTGAAAGAAAAAAAAAGGGTTATCAAATCAAAAAAATTATTCTTACTTGAGACAGAAGACGATAAAGCTCTAACGCTCTATCACTGTTTTGTAGGTATCTCTAGTGGATCAAAATCCTTTGTGGAAGACTCTGAACGTCAAAATATAAGCATGTCACAAAAAGTTCTGATCGCACTTTGTGCAACTGGAGATAATTAAAAATTTGTTAGTAAGTACGTCTGTCTGTTGTCCTTGCACGAAAATAAGAAAACCATACAAGGTAGGTTTAAAGACCCGACCTATCATTAGGATGAAAAATGTATCAATAATTTAATAATTACAAATGACGTCTTTTTTTGGGTTAGAAAGAATGAAAGAAAAATTTCATTGGTTTCACAGAGTGCGTCTTTTGAAATCATTCAAATTATAGTCGAAACAAAACTTTATTTACAGCACTTACAATGCTATAAATTGAATGATGTTATTCTGACAAAGGGACGCATCTGCTCCCAAAAGCTTAATAAAAAACTATAAAATAATTTGATTTCTAATCAATTGTAACCCGTAATACTTAAAATTTACATCATTATTTATTTTCAACGAGTTAACAATAAAACATTTTAAATAGGTACATTAAATTTAAACAATTAATGCAGAATATTAAAGATTGCTATTTTAACTATGTCCTGACACATTTTAAATTTTAATTAATCGTGCGTTTTTTATATAAAATTTCTAATTAACATAATCAAAAAAAAAACTGATTAAATATTATCATGACCTTCGGAAAATTCTCCTCTTTCCGTTAAAAAAAATCACGGCTGAATCTATCTTAGATCAGTTATAAGATCGATGGTATCTATAACCAATTTTGAGCGGTAAATAAAGTTTTAAAAAAAATATATTATAATTTTTCGAAGGAGTTAAAAATATTCTCAACAGGTTCTCGTTCTCATCGAGTTACGCCACTGGCACAGATTACATCAAATTTGTGTTAGAAGCAGTTTTTCGTAAAAATAGTCGCTATATATGGTATTTAGTGATTTGCACGGATTAATTACATGCAAAAAACGTTGTAGACCAGTAGTGAGTGTTATTTCTTACAGATTGAGTGACAAATAGAACCTTTTTAGATAAAACAACATTTGAGGTTAGAATCATGTAATCATGCATCGTACACCTCCCTCTAAGAAAAATGATAATGGTGATACCCAAAAAATTGTAATACATCGCGATGAATTGCAATCCAATCAGATGGAAACAGCTGTGACATCAAATAACCCTCATTATTACAACCCAAATGCATTAGGGATGCAGCAGCAACCAGGGACGTTTTTGCCCCAACCAATGAATATATTCCCGGCAGTATATTATAATCAAAACTATCAGCCAACAGGGCCGTATCTGCCTCAAGAGACGGTGACCGGAAATCATTATATGCCACAGAATCAATTAATTAACCAAACTTATGGTTTACCTATAACCACACTACAAACAATGCAACCAGCCAATCTTGCACAAGCATCTCAAACCCAAGAACCTAGTTGGAACACCGTAGTCTATCGCAAAAGACAACGACAAAATGACAGCCCTGACGTAGCAAAGAAAAATATGCACAAGCAAACCAAACTTAGCGATGGCTGGCTTAGTAAACCTGTAGAGACTTCCAATGCTTTCGAACCCCTTCAGGAGAAAGAAAAAAACCATGATGATGAAATCGAACACGTAGAAAAGGTAAAAAAACCACCACCAATATTTATAGAGGGTGTGGAAAATATACAACCCTTAATCGAGTTACTCAAAGTATGCGCACCAAACGGCCACACCTTTAAGTGCTTATACAACGATCAAGTAAAGGTGCAACCAAACACCCCTCAAAACTATACAGACATAATAAAGGCTCTTAATGAAAAGACCACGGAATTCCACACCTACCAACTCAAAGAGGATCGTTCTTTCCGCGTTGTATTACGCAACCTACATCCCACTGTAGACCAAAAAACCCTCAAAGAGGAAATCAAAGCTAAGGGTCATGCAGTTAAAAATATCTCTTGCATAAGAGAAAGAAAAACTAAAAGGTTACTTCCTCTATTCAACATTGAACTAAAAACTAAACCAAATAACAAGGAAATATACGAAGTCAAAAATCTGATGAATGCGATAGTTAGTATAGAACCCCAACGCCCAAAGAGTGAAGTTCCTCAATGTACCCGCTGTCAGCGATTTGGACATACGCAAAAATACTGCCAACGAAGACCCCGATGCGTTAAATGTGTAGAAGACCATGCAACTGCAGACTGTCCGCGTAAAGTCAGAGATAACGGAGTGCAATGTACAAACTGTAAACTGAAGCACCCAGCCAACTTCAGGGGTTGCTCGGTTTATAAAGAACTCCAAGCAAAAGTGTATCCCGCACTACGTAAAAAACAATTAAGTTATTCTCAAAATATTCCTGAAAATCAACCATTACCAGAAACAAATACACCCCCACCCCTCCCAATAAATAGAAACCAAGTCCAACATGGAATATCCTATGCTCAAATGACTGCAAATGATACCTTTAATCGACAATCCCATCCCAACCCACAGCAAAGTCAAATGCCAACAATTATGCAGCATCAACAGCAACAACCTCAAAACAATCTCGAACAAATGCTAACAAAGATGATGGAGAAGATGGATAAGATGCTTGATCTCCTAATCACCATGATTAGCAAAATGTAATGAGAAGCAATAACAACAATAATGTCTCCACACTAAAAATTTCTGTATGGAATGCTAACGGCTTAGTAAATCATGGATTAGAAATTAAAACTTTTCTAACAAATCACAATTTAGACATTATGCTAATATCGGAGACCCACATGACCAAAAAAAGCTTTATCAAAATACCTCACTATACGATTTATGACACCCAACACCCGGAAGGAACAGCGAGAGGCGGGACTGCCATAATCATTAAAAACAATATAAAACACCACGAAATACCAAAATTAAGCCTTAGAAACATACAAGCTACTTCAGTTGTAATAGATGACTGGAAGGGACCACTTACGCTCTCGGCAGTATACTGCCCACCTAACATCTCAATCAAAAAAGAACAATTTGATCTATACTTCCAATCACTTGGACATCGATTTATTGCTGGAGGTGACTATAACGCTAAGCACAATTACTGGGGCTCAAGGCTGATTACTCCCAGAGGAAGGCAATTGTACCAATCCTTGCATGGCTGCAACCTACTGCCGCTGTCACCAACTGAACCCACTTACTGGCCCACTGACCAAAATAAAACCCCGGATGTACTTGATTTCTGCGTCACTAAAGGAATTTCCCATAATTACCTAAAAGTAGAAACATGCTTAGACCTATCTTCTGATCACACTCCTCTTCTAGTCACCCTTAATTCCTGTGTTTTTAAAGTCAACAAACCACCTACATTATGCAATAAATATACAAATTGGGAAAAATTCAAAAATTATCTCACTACTAATATAGACCTCAACATCTCGCTACAAACAGCAAAAGAAATAGATGAAGCAGTAGAACAATTAACAACTTTAATTCAGCAAGCCTCATGGAACGCCACTCCAACTACGTTGACCTTGGACAAACCTGGCTTTTGTCCCTTAGATATTAAAAAGAAAATAGCGCAAAAGAGAAAATTAAGAAAACGTTGGCATCAAACTCACTCACAAATTGACAAAACAAACTTAAATGAGGCCACAAAACAACTAAAAAAATTATTAAATGATCACAAAAATGAGGACATCACAAATTTTCTTGAAAACCTTACAGCAACTGAAGCAACCGACTATTCCTTATGGAAGGTTACGCGTGCCACAAAGAAAACTCAGAAGACTAATCAACCAATTAGAAAAACCAACGGGGAATGGGCTAGAAATGACAAAGAAAAAACCAAAATTTTTGCGGAACATTTAGTCAAGGTTTTCCAACCACCACCAAGAGAAATTTCCCTTGAAGAAGAATATCCCATACAACAACAACTTGCAGCGCCATATCAAATGAGCCCACAAATAAAAAAATTCAAAATGAATGAAATAAAAAACGTAATTTTCAAGCAAATAAAATCAAAGAAAGCCCCAGGATATGATCTGATAACGGCAAAGATTCTACAAAACCTTCCAGAGAATGGTTTCAAACTAATTAGAATCATATTCAACGCAATCATTAGATATGGTCATTTTCCTTCACAATGGAAAGTAGCGCAGGTGATCATGATCCAGAAACCAGGGAAAGACTCGGCTGAAACGTCTTCCTACAGACCTATAAGTCTGCTACCCATCTTATCCAAAATCTTTGAAAAACTGTTTCTAAAACGATTGAAACCCATATTAGAAGACAGGAACTTAATCCCCAACCATCAATTCGGATTTAGACAGGGACACGGAACGGTGGAGCAAGTGCATAGAGTCATTAAAAAAATCAGAACTGACCTGGAAAGTAAGAGGTATTGTTCAGCTGCCTTCTTGGACATTTCGCAGGCGTTTGACAGAGTCTGGCATGACGGCTTGAAGTACAAAATTAAAATGTACCTACCTTATCCGTACAGCAGTCTACTAATATCGTATCTAACAAACAGGTACTTTTTTGTCAAGGTTGGCGAAGCTTATTCAGCCTTGGAACCAATTCTTTCCGGAGTACCTCAGGGTAGCGTTCTTGGACCGATTTTGTATCTCCTGTATACTGCAGATTTGCCGGAAACTGACAACACCGAAACAGCCACATTTGCGGACGATACAGCCATATTAGCATCAGATGAAGACCCAATTCGTGCATCCCAGATCCTACAGGATCATACAAACAAGATAGGAAATTGGCTGAAGAAATGGCGTATAAAGGCCAACACCACAAAGTCGGTGCACACTACGTTTACCCTCAGAAGGGAAACCTGCCCTAGCGTAGTACTATTTGATGAAACCCTCCCAGTACAAGAAACTGTTAAATATCTAGGTTTCCATCTAGATCGGCGACTAACCTGGGCCAAACACATCTGGTCAAAGCGACTACAGCTGAGTCTCAACTATCGCAAAATGTACTGGCTTATGGGTCGCAGGTCACCCTTATCCATTGACAACAAATTATTGCTTTACAAGACAATCCTGAAGCCCATATGGACATATGGCATTCAGTTGTGGGGTTCAGCAAGTGAGTCCAACATTGACAAGATCCAGCGATTTCAATCCAAAGTGCTGCGTGATATTTGTAATGCACCTTGGTACATCCCCAACACCGTTATTAGTGCAGACTTGCAGATCAGAAGTGTCCGAGAAGAAATAAACCATGCGAGCAAGAAATATCGGGTGCGTCTCGAGGATCATCCCAATGCACTAGTGAGTGATCTACTTGCGGGGCTAGAAGTGAGAAGACTAAAACGGCGTGATCCGATGGATATATCCACGCGATAAGTGTTGAGTGCGTGAGTGCGATACCTTATCTCTTTTAAGGGAGGCATGCCAATGGGCAAGCTCTCCAATATGTCATGTACTTTATTTTTTATTACCTTGTAATATATCAAACAATGTTGCTTATTGTCCCTGACAGATTGTAACAAAACCATGGAGTAAATAAAAAAAAAAAAAAAAAAAAAAAAAAAAAAAATATTATCATGACCTTCGGAAAATTCTCCTCTTTCCGTTAAAAAAAATCACGGCTGAATCTATCTTAGATCAGTTATAAGATCGATGGTATCTATAACCAATTTTGAGCGGTAAATAAAGTTTTAAAAAAAATATATTATAATTTTTCGAAGGAGTTAAAAATATTCTCAACAGGTTCTCGTTATACTTTTTATAAACTGGATTAAGAATTTTTACAACTTGCGCCTTTGAATGACTCTTACGCTTTAAGTTTAATAAATACTGTAAGAGACTTTTTTGTAAGAAATTTAATTACCTATAAAATTGTTTCTATACAAATTCTTGAAATTTCCTACCATTGTCCCAGAATTTTGAATGCAAGTTTTTTGTGCTTACCCGAGCTCAATTTTCATGGAGCTTTTATTTATTTCACTTTAAAATGTTTTTTCTATCAAATGACTGACTGAAATGATTAACTCATGATTTAATTCCATTTAAAATTTTAACTTAACTGCCTGAAAAGTTTTCCACACAGCTCAGCGCTAAATTAATTTTACAATAAAATTAAAATTTGTTACTTACTTGCAACTTGACAATGAGCATAATAATGTGCGTTGGTTAATAAAGGTTCAGGTAATTCAGCTAAAAATCCTTTCAACACAGATGCACAGTCATGAACACTATAAACATTATTTTCTAAATTAAGAGGACTACCACGGTTTAGTAAATTCTTTAGTTCTTGTTGACGTATTAAAGAACCAGTCCTTCGAAAAACTCCTTCCACTTTAATATCTACAAATTACATGCAATGAAAACTTTCATAATAACACTAAAAGGATATCAAACTCACTTTCATCTTTTTTCAAAAACTCGACAAGCTGATACACCTGACAAATTCCCTCCTGAGTTAGAGGCATCCCATCCATAATTCCTCGAACATTTTTTGTTTTTTTGACAAAAGGGGTCAACTTTCTCTTCTTTGACTTGTCTTTTTCGTGAGTAAGTTCGTCGTTTCTAAATGCATCAAGTTTGAATTTTAATGTTTTAGTTTACAAAAGTTTTACTTACTCATACGTGTTAATGTCCAAAACAAAAGATAAATGCATGCGGACCAGAGTATCGAATTGGTTAAAATTTTCGCGACGTAATTTTTCGACCAAAAGGTCGTCGTCTGATAAATTATCTGAATTTATGTTCATCTTTTAATTCAAAATTTAAAAAAAAAGGTTATGTCAATATTAAAACCGCGACGTAACGGAAATCATCAACTGAAACACCAACGCAACGCACCAACCAGAAAGGTCGATTCAAACCACGATTCAAACGTTAGAATTTTGTATTTTCAAACAGGTGAATTCGAGTAAATGCGATGTCTTGATTGCGTATAGGGTGAAACGTAATTTATACTTTATTTTATTAATCTTTTTGAAATACCATTTTAAAAACTTGAATTTTAAATTTTTAAAAAAATTTGGAGGGCGTCTTTTGCGCCGACGACATAATTTTTCAAAAACAGGCGTTTAGAATTTAGAAGCGTCTGAAATATTGAGGGTATCAATAATGGTAAAATTTAAAAAATAATTTTCAACTTTCTGCCCTACAATTCTACAAATATCTGGGGGTAACACGCGCCTGTCAATAAAAATTAAAAAAATATACAATACAAACAAAAAATCTGACGTGACACAACACATGACTTTCCCATTTAAAAAAGTAAATATTACCGGACCGGTATCTTAAACAGTCAAATAATTGGTCCCTTTGAATTATGTAATAAATAATAATCTAAACGGGGAAATTTATTACGACTTTTTTAAAGCAGGAAGCCACAGCAGTGGAGTGATATGATCGCTGGTTGAGTATTAGAGCGGAAATTCTGGGTTCAAATCGCGGATTGTACTCGGTCTTGGCTCGGATGTTTGTGTCGACGTCATTATACGTTGATATGATTACACCCCATTTCGCCGCTTCTCTTTTCGACGCCTTTCATTTCGCCGCTTCCCATTTCGCCGTCTATAAAATTCGCCGCCTTTCATTTTAACATAAAATAAATAAATTTTAAATAAAATTTCAAAATATTCCACATTCCACCGATTGTGTTCTAAAATTTAAAAAAGGGGGAGTTTCTCAATTCGTCTGTAGATATATTTTTTTATATAATTGTTCGGGCATAACTTTTTACAGAGTGATCCGATTTTGGGTAATGGTAGAAAATAGGGGAAATGATTGATTTTTCATTTACTGATTTTTTACTTGTGAACTTATTCTGTTGAAACTTGGCATTTATGAGAACTTTTTAAACCGAGCACATTAATTAATTAACCTCAAAAAATTACTAGGGACTAATTAGGTAGTAATTAGTAGATTTTAACCACTAAAAATTAAAAAATTAAAACTTTTTAATAAAAAATTAAACCTCAAAAAGAAAATTAAAAAACATAAAATAAATATATTATCTATATTATATATGGGGCATTCCAAACCAAATCGATCACTTTTAAACCCGACCCCTTTTGATTTTCCTGAAATTTTTACATATTATACTCCCCGCGTTCGGTTTGGAGCTACTTTTGCTTCGAAGCGCCACCAAACACTTTTCTTGCGTTCGGGATGACGCTTCCACTCATCGATCTTTTATTTATAATAATAGTTTAATAAAAGATCGATGCTTCTACTCGCTTCCAAACGATTTGGCTCCGCCCCTTTCAGACGCTGCAAACGCTACTAAAATTTAGGTGGGTTGACGGGAGCGTGGCGGATGGTGGCAAAATTGCAAAATAATTTGAATTCAAATTTGAATTTACATTTGGTTCGCATTATTTTTATTACAAATTTAACCACGCGATGACACAAATAATGAAAATCGGTTTATTTTATCATAGAGGATCAGTATTTCAGTGTCGTAAAGTGAAATAAAGCAAAGTTTAATTTTAAAATTGCCAATTTTTTTCATAATCGCCTAAAATGGATATTGAAACAGATATTTCTCGTCATAAATTCATAGCTGTCGCTCACTTTTTCTGGTTAAAATATAATATAATTCTAAAAATGTTTTCATCAACATCAAATGCGCTAATTACTAAAATTAAAATAAAACAAGTGTAGCAACAAGATAACTCGTAAAGTAAAATAATAAATTTATTATTTATATTTTTAAAATATACAATATTTTGGTTCAGTTCAAACATAAAGCTTTTTAATAATTTTAATATACAAAAAAATAAGTTAGGTTAGGTAATCCACGCAAATTTAAATTTTAAACACTGTAGCGCTGAAGCACCGTTCGGGTTACAGTCACTAGATAGGGGGGGTAACCCCCCTATTCTGTAATTTTTCGTTACCGTTCGTTATCGTTATAAAATCGTTAAGAACCGTAAAGTTTGGTTTCCACATACCATTACATTACTATTTAATGCAATTCTGAGCATTTAATGCAATTCTGAGCGTAAACCAAATTTTACGGTTCTTAACGTTTTCTATTGGGAAGGTTAGCAGTAGATACGAGAATAATACGCAGTGATCATATAAAACAATTTAATAACAATAACTACATAACAACATAACAATACAAGAGTAACACTAACCTGTATGACAACGGTTGTTGACATACTTACAGGTTGTAACAGTAACCATTATATTTACCTGTGGGTAAAGAATGGTTAGGTACATAGATGGGCAACGCCATCTGTTGTACATCGGAACTTAACATTCCAATACCTCCACTAGTTACGATGCAACTACAACACTAGACCCATCTTACTTGAGCAATATTGATGTTTTTCTTTTCCTAACGCTTTTGTTAGCGAATCGGCCACCATTTCTTCTGTTCCAATATGTTTGACTTGAATTTCATTCAATTCCTGTCTTTCCCGAACGAAATGATGCCTGATGTCAATATGTTTTGTTCTGCATCGATATCCTACGTTTTTGCTGAGATCGATTGCTCCTTTGTTATCGCAAAATATAAGAATCGCTTCAACATCCTCCCGTAATTCTTTCATTAACCCTCGAAAAAATATTGCTTCTTGTGATGTAAAACTTAACGACATGTATTCCGCTTCGGTAGTTGAAAGAGCTACTGTGGGTTGTTTCTTTGATGCCCAACTCACAGATCCTCCACTCATCAAAAACACATAGCCAGCAGTGGACTTCCTGTCGTCCAAATCAGCTGCCCAATCGGAATCACAATATCCACACAAGTTTTTATCATCTCTTCTAAACGTAAGTTTTAGATTCTTAGTGCTTTTAAGGTATCTAAAAATTCGTTTTACTGCCATCCAATGCACATTGGCAGGAGTTTTGTTGTAACGGCTAAGTTTTCCAACTGCGTATGCAATATCAGGTCTGGTTCCTTGTGCCGCATACATTAAACTTCCAATTGCTTCTTGATATGGAACATTAAGTATTTCTTCATCTTGTTGAGTATTCATCGATAAAACTTGATTTACGTCGAACGGTGTTGTCACTCCATTACATTGGTCCATTTTGAATTTTTTTAAAATTTCATTGATGTACCTCTCTTGGTCCAATGTTATAATTCCATTTTGTTTATTGCGACTTATTCTAATTCCCAAGCAATAATGTGCCTCACCCAAATCCTTCATGTTGAATGACTTCACTAATTGACGTTTTAGGTCATTTTTCATACGATCATCTTCAGAAAAAATTAAGATGTCGTCCACATATATAGCCAAGATTAACTTTTTGCCGTTTTCTTCCTTAATATATATGCACGGATCAAATTTAGATTGTTTGAAATCTAATTTCTTAATGGTTTGGTCAAGTTCTTTGTACCAAACTCGACTTGCTTGTTTTAGTCCATTAATCGACTTTTTTAACAAACACGTTCTTTTATCAGGCAATTCCATATAGATTTCTTCGTCTAATTTTGGATGCAGGAAAGCCGTCACTACATCCATTTGGTCGATGTTCCAATCGTTCTTAGCTGCTAAAGCAATTAGTAATCGGATCGAACTATGTCTTACTACTGGAGCATACGTTTCATCGTAATCAATACCTTCCTTTTGAGAAAATCCCTTGGCAACTAACCTAGCTTTGTATCTATCTATAGTTCCTTCAGCGGTATATTTTGTCTTGAACACCCATTTACTTTTAATGGCTTTTCTTTCCTTTGGCACACTGCATAAAATCCAAGTCTTGTTATTTTTGTGTGCTTCCATTTCTTCATCCATTGCTTTCCTCCAGTCGTCACTAGATTCACTTTCAAGAGCTTCTTTAAGAGTTACTGGGTCACTTAAAGTTGCTTGATAAACCACAAATTCTGGGTTAAAAATATTTGGATTGGGCTTAGCTAAACGTTGTGAACGTTTTGGTAAATCTAAAGTCACTTGCTCTACCTGTTCTTCATTATCAGTTTCTTCTAGATTAACTACGTCGTCGTTAGTTTCATCGATAGTTTCAAGCTCGGCATTGGTATCATCGACTGTTTCAAGCTCGGCATTGGTTTCATCGACAGTTTCAAACTCGGCATTACCTTCATTAACATTATCAATGCTAATATCGCCTTGATTAGAGTGCACTAATTCCACATTACTTTGTTGCGGAAATAACTTTTCGATAGAATCTCTATTACCGTCACCCATCATTTGGTTTTCAAAAAAAACGACATCTCTTGATAATTTTAGCTTCTTTGTAATAGGATGGACAAACCTATACCCTTTAACAGTATCACTGTAGCCCACAAAGATATATTCTTCAGCTTTCTTGTCAAATTTCTTCCTGAACGCCTTTGGAATGTGTACCAAAGCTTTACAACCAAATATTTTTAAATTTGACAAGTTCGGTTTCTTGCCCTTCCACGCTTCTTCAGGTGTCATTTTATTTAAACTTTTAGTCGGACACCGATTTTTCAAGTACGTTGCTGTGAGTATAGCTTCGGCCCAAAATTCACTTCCCAAATTCGATTCCGTCAGCATACATCTTGCACTTTCAACCAACGTTCTATTAAGCCTTTCCGCAACCCCATTTTGTTGTGGCGTATAAGGAACACTAGTTTGATGTTGAATACCAAAATTTTTTAAATGGCACAAAAGATTTTGATTAACATATTCTGTTCCATTATCAGTTCGTAAACACTTAATCTTTTCTTCGCACTGATTTTCTACAAACGATTTGTATTCTAAAAACTTCTCTGTAACTTCGCTTTTGTTTTTGAGACAATAAACCGTTGATTTTCTTGAAAAGTCATCTGTAAACGTAAGGAAATATTTAGCACCTCCAACCGATTTCACATTCATCGGTCCACATACATCCGAATGAATAAGTTCAAGCTTCTTTGTTGCCCGATAGGTACTATATTTATTGAACGGTGCTCGTGATAATTTACCTTTTACACAAACTTCACATGGTTCACTGTTTCTATCTTTAAATGAAATACCTTTAACTAAGCCATTATTTAACAAGTTCATAGAAAGACTATTTATATGGCCCAATCGTCGATGCCACAACGAATGATTGCTGCCCATTTTCACAAGATTTACTGAACAATTAGTCGACTTATTTAGTTTGTACATACCATTTTCTAATTTTGCACTACCCAGCACATTCTTGTTAGCAATGTTTATTTTTATATTGGTAATTCTACAACCATGCCTTTCATCAAACACTAATGTATTCCCGCGTTTGACCATTTGTCCAACCGAAATCAAGTTCTTTTTTACATCGGGCACATGAATAACTTCTTGAAGGACCAACGTTTTATCACCTATAAGATTAATTGCAACTTTCCCTTTACCAGTGCTGTTCATTGTTGTACCGTTTGCAGTTTCGATGCTACACTGATTGAAATTTTTATAGTTTTGAAAATTGTCAATATTCGGAGATAAATGTACCGAAGCACCAGAGTCCAAAATCCATTCACTATCGTCATTACACATGTCACTACACATACCCACAAATTGAGTTGATTCTGATTTAAAGTTGTTCTTCGGATAAGATTTCTTCTGTTCAGAGCACGAATTAGATTTGTGACCAATTTTTTTACACTTAAAACATCTAATTTTTGTTTCTCTTGATCCATGCTCCTGGTTTTTCTTCTTACTGTAAAATACACCCGATTCTGTATTCACATGAATTTGTTGTACACTTGGTTGCAACAGCAAATTTTTAACAAACTCTACGGTTGTAGATTGTTTCGAACCTTACCCAACAATAACGGTTGATATTCTTCGGATAATCCAGCCAGCATTAAACCTCCAATCACATGGTCCTTAAATGGTTCACCAATCGTTTCCAATTGATCAGTGATATGCAACATTTTATCGATATAATCTTGCATACCATCGCAATTTTCCAATCGTATTTTGAATAACTGTGCATACAAACTAATCAAATGTAACGTACCCGATTGTTCATAAATTTTGTTTAATTTATCCCAAGCTTCCTTTGCTGTTTTCACATTTTTGATTTCAGCTGCTGCTCCTGGTTTAATCGACAAATTAATTTTTGCAAGTACTCGTTGATCGAAGTCGGGATCCAATTTAGTATCAGACGTAGGTTGCACATATTTCCACATACCAGCATCGATTAAGAAATTCTTCATGGTGTGCTTCCATTCACTGTAATTTTCGCCATTCAAGTGCTTGGATTCAGGCAGTCCTCCCATCGTTACCACAGTTGCCGAGGTTGATTAGTTCTTCAACCTTGATTGCAACTGTTCGATCTGTTGTTGCAAAATTTTCAATTGCGCCTCCATAATTTTTTATTTATAAAATTATAAACGCAACAGTTTGCACAAATTATTGAAATAAATCAAACAATAAACACTACTTTATTCTCTTAATGCTACTGGGCCCATAACCTATTGGGAAGGTTAGCAGTAGATACGAGAATAATACGCAGTGATCATATAAAACAATTTAATAACAATAACTACATAACAACATAACAATACAAGAGTAACACTAACCTGTATGACAACGGTTGTTGACATACTTACAGGTTGTAACAGTAACCATTATATTTACCTGTGGGTAAAGAATGGTTAGGTACATAGATGGGCAACGCCATCTGTTGTACATCGGAACTTAACATTCCAATATTTTCATAACGATAACGAAAAGTTACAGAATAGAGAGGATAGTCACTAGATAGATACAGTACCGCAACGTCCGGCCATTTTGGGTCCAAAATAACGCTTTATCTCTCTCGCACTCATTGGCCGATGATAGAGAGATATCTATCTAGCATGGACTTAGAAAGATCTTTCTAAGTCCATGCTATCTAGTGACTGTAGTTCGGGTTGGAAAGCATGGAAGCAAGCATTTTTCCAACCCGAACGCAAATTTTTCACGCTCCTAACCTGAAGCGTCGGTAGCGAAAGTAGCTCCAAACCGAACGCGGGGACAAAACAGTTTTGTGAATTTTTTCAAAATTTTTTACTCAACCCAAAACTGATGTTTTTTTCTTCAAACGATCATAACTATTTCAAAAATTGACTAATCGGAACGTTTTTTTTTTGTTTTTTTGTCTTTAAACGTACTTTTCAGGAAAAAATATTAAAACTTGTATTCTACAAAATTTTTCATTTTTTCGGAAATAATCATTGATTTTTCAAATTTTGACACTTTTGATTTTTGATTTTTTTATTTCAAAAAATACTTTGATTTATTCCGCGTATAATAACAAAAACCTCATAAGGGGCCGACATTTCTTTCTATTTTTTTTGTTTAATTGAAAAATATTTTTGCGTAAAAATAAAACAAAATATTTTTTAATTAAACAAAAAGAATAGAAAGAAGTGTCGGCCCATTATGGAGTTTGCGTTGTTATACGCGGAATAAATCAGAGTTTTTTTTTGAAATAAAAAAATCATAAGTGGAAAAATTTCAAAAATCAATGATTATTTCTGAAAAAATAACAATTTTTATAGAATACAAGTTTGAATATTTTTTTTGTGTTTTTTCCTAAAAAGTACGTTTAAAGATAAAAAAAAACAACGTTCTGATTAGTTACTTTCTGAAATAGTTATGATCGATTGAAGAAATAAACCATCAATTTTTCTAAAAAAATTCATAACCATTTCAAAAATTGACTAATCAGAACGTTTTTTTTTATCTTTAAACGTACTTTTTAGGAAAAAACACAAAAAAAATATTCAAACTTGTATTCTATAATAGTATATTATACACCGAGGGATTTTATAAGCGGCAAAATGGCCAAAAAGTTGGCGGAGAAGTGAAAAGCGGCGATTTTATAGGCGGCGAATTGGGGTGTTACCGTTGATAGAGCTGCGTCACATACGAGAGTTTACAAGACACGTTGGGTAGATAGGGAATGAAGCCAAGGGCCTTCTAGGCCTGTAGAGCTATAATATATATTTTTAAAGCAGGAGTCGGTAATTAATTTCTATTATCCCGAAAAAACATTCCAGAAAAACATTTAAAAAAAATCTATCCCTTTCAGGCAGTACAATATTGATGACCAAAATAGTATAATAAACCCAATAAACGACTGATTTAATAACTTGTTCTTAAGAAAATTGGATAAAACGTTCAAGTAAGATATGTTTACGGTACAATTTTTTTCCTTTTGGTCGGATTCGGACCCCTGTTTCACAAAATAAACTGTAGTTTTTTGAAAAATGTGCTTCAGGCCACACGCAGGGTAATGTGGCTTTAAAATTATGGCTGTTCATCATTCAGATCAAGCTTATCTACAGAGTTATATCGCCCTTCTTGAGCAAGAGCGAATCCAGGAGGGGGCGATCGGCCCCCCCTTAAAACAGTTACTGTGCCCCTGAGCCTCAACTCTAATTATGGCAGCATATCCAAAATTAAAAAACCAGTTAGTCTTTAGTCACACCTCACACGTCGTTTGAGGATAAATTCAGGACGAGGATTTGTGGAAGTGTCTCCATCTGGGGTTCCAGACTATAAGAATAAAATAAATCGCCATACAAATAAAAAATTTATTTAGACCAAGAAGACACCTTTCCATAATCTTTTATTGAAACACCACAATTTGCTAATTTAGTTCTTACATTATCACAATATTGTAAAAGTTCTTTATCCTTATCATTTATTCCCCTCAAACGAATATTTTGCCTAAACTCGGTTATTATGTCCAACAAATCTTCGTTTGTATCATTACCACCAGCTGAGATTTTGTCATTTAAATCTACACCAAACATATCAAACGTATCAGTGACAAAATTTAAAATTCTCTTGAGACACATTACATTTTGTAAATTAGTCGTGGTTAAAGTTGTCACTGAAGATGAATGTATCATTTTATTAACAGTCTTAATAATCGAACTCAGGGCTTTAATGCACCCAGAAGTGTTAAAATCATCACGTAAAGCTTCTTGCACTTTAGCATGACTGGCCACTAGCTCAACAATTAAGACCCCTTCATTAATTTCCGGTTTTAAAACTCCACGGAAGCACAAATCGCAATCGTTAACAAAATTTTTATAGCTTTCTAATATATTTTCTGCAGTTTTAATGTATTCTGTGGTAAATTCCATGTTATGACTGTAGTGTGACATCAGACACATCATACGAAAAACGTTAGGTGAACACATTTTCAGCATCTCCTGAATACTGAGAGCATTGTTTAGAGATTTTGACATTTTTGTTGATTTTTCTAACATGTGTCCTGTATGAAACCAATAATTTACCCACTGTGGTTTAGAAAAATAGGAGCAAGATTGGACTTCTTCATTTTCATGATGAGGGAAGCGAAGATCTATACCTCCGGCATGGATATCAATATTTGAACCTAGAAAAAAATGTTTTTATTCTAACAAATAGCCCAAATAAATAAGGTTTTTAGAGGGAGCGGGTTAATTTATGTAATTGATAAAATAATACGTAGGTAATAATATAAATTTTACCATACCAAAAATTGCACTTGCTAAAGCTGAACATTCTGTATGCCACCCTGGTCTACCAGATCCACACACTGCATCGCCGTGCCAACATGGTTCGTTTTCTTTACAAGTCTTCCAAACTGTGAAATTCATCTTTAATTTGTCTTCACCTTCCACATCTGTTCCTATATTCTGTAATTTAGCATAATCGCTATTTCTCTTACTAACATCAAATATTACCGACCCATCGGTATTTTTATAAGCAACCTCTTTTTCTAGCAGTTTTCTAGTGAAGGCTTGAATGACATTAATGTGATCGGTCACCCTCACAACTATATCAGGCTTGATAACATTCAACGCTTCCATATCACTCCAAAATTCTTTCTCATAGTGTCGAGCAAGGTCCTTATAAGAAACCTTACTCATGCCACTTTTTTTAATAATCTTGTCATCTACATCGGTTATATTCATTGCGGTGATTAAATTAATGTTAAAATTGCGTCGTAATAACCGTTGGATTATGTCTAATTTTACATAACAACTTGCATGTCCAATGTGTGCCGAATCGTACACCGTAGGACCGCAGGTGTACCAAGATGTGCACAGTTTACTTCCAACTACAAGTGGTACTTTTTCTTTGGCAACGCAATTGTAAACTTTGATGGTCGTATCATATCCTTCTGGTTTAATCCAAGTGTGCTGCAAACGCACATTTTGAGCAAGAATTCGTCTAATATTCATTATGTAGTTGCATATCACTAATATTCGATCTGATTTCTGATTACAAAAGTGAGGTTATAATTTTTTCGTATCAAAATATAACCTATAAATAGTTGCATTTCTGAATGAAAAGTGTTGTGATTGTTTATAAATTTTAGAATTTCGAGGTCTTTGAATTATCCAAACATTAGTGGTAAGCAATTTAATTATTATTAAGTTGAAGGAAAATTTATTATTCTAGAAATTAAAAAATTGATTTTTTATTGCAATATTCTTATTTTGCACCCCAATTACGCAACCCTAAAGTTTATATTTTGAAATTTAAGAAATTCTCATAAAGGGGTTTAGTAGTTTAGTAGTCTTCTTATGAGCCTACGCAAATTTTTATTTTAAAATTTTCAATTTATTATTTTTGAATTCAGTAGCGTAACTTGAATTTTTATCTCATACCTCTCATACTACATTGATATACTCTGTTCACTTATGTTCACAGATGCAGCTAAACCACTCTCCAAAATGTATTTAAAGGGTAGTTCACACTACATGATTTATCATATGACTTAGTCATAAGAAAAGTCATGGCTAAAATCATACCATCACAACAGCCAATCATAAAAGCCATAACTTCTATAATATCAAAAATCATATAGTGTGAACGTAAAAAAATCCCTCATATGAGAAGTCATGTGACAAGTCATATGATAAATCATGTAGTGTGAACTACCCTTAAGCCAATGGTAAACGAGACTTTCAAAATTCGAGCAGTAGAAATATTCATATGCAATATCCAAGAGGATATTTATTTAGACTATTTCACGAACAAAATAGGAGGTTAAGAGGGGCATTTTTTTCAGGGCCCTTTAATTTAATCAACAGATGGCGCCTACTTAAATATTTTTATAAAATAAGAGGAATTTGCTGTATTTAAAATATAGCAAATTCGTTGAGATAATACCATTCTATAAACAATATTCTTGATCTTAAGCTATTTTGAGTTCGTATTGAGTATGTCAAAATACACTCACTTACAAAAAAAGATAATTAAACTTTAATTATGAATTGTGTTTTTATAAATAAATATTACGAACTCAAAATAGCTTAAGATCAAGAATATTATTTATAGAATAGTATTATCTCAACGAATTTGCTATAATTTAAATATAACAAATTCCTCTTATTTTATAAAAATATTTAAGTAGGCGCCATCTGTTGATTAAATTAAAAGGGCCCTGAAAAAAATGCCCCTCTTAATATAAATAATTAATTACATTATAATTTCAATTACTGCTAAAAACACTATTTTCTTCAAGTTTATTAAGTAGATAATATGTAGGGTTGGGTACAGTTCGGCTCAGCCGTTTCGGCACTGGCGATTTGACGCAGCCCGTTCGGCGCGCGAACACTTCGGCGAGCGAACACTTCGGCGAAATTTATTCGGCGCCAGCCCAGTTTGAGCAGACCCGTTTCGGCGCCAGAGTAGTTCGGTGCCAGTTCAATTTGGCGCAGAACACTAGCGTAGAAATTTAATAATACGGCATTGGTACTCTTTGAAACTCAGTTCAATAAAAGTTTATTCTCATTCCTCCCAGAAAAATCTCAATAAAGTAATAAGTAGAAGAAAAATCAAATTCTCATCAAGATATGTATGATACTATGGAAGAATTTCTACTCTCTCGCCAAACTGAACTGGCGCCGAACTACTCTGGCGCCGCAACGGGTCTACGTCAAACTGGACTTGCGCCGAAATCGGTTTGCGTCAAACTGGGTTCGCGCCGAATAAATTTCGCCGAAGTGTTCTCGCGCAGAACGGACTGCGTCAAATCGCCAGTGCCGAACTGTACCCAACCCTAGTCTATTTTATTTTTTGGAAGGAGATTAGCTGCATATTATGTTAAATGAACAGAGTATAGTCACATGAAAATTAAGGCGTTATTATATTATTAAATTAATTTAATGGGGAAATCCTTCAATTAGTGTTCCCAAATTGCAAATATCATGAATTGTTTTGATTTGGGGTACCATAACTGGGAGTATAAAATTATAAACAAAAGATCCAATCTGATTTGCTTTTCTCAATATACAGGGTGACCCTTTGAAAACGAAACAGACGGGATTGTGGCCAGCAGAATTTTTTTTTAAGAAATGCAAAAACACGTCAATTTTATTATCGAGGGGGACAACTTTTGCGACCAATGTCACTCCCGTATTGTTTCATCCCTTCGCGTTGCGATGACAACCCCTAAAATGTTAATAGGGATGATATGGCAAGTAACACCTCATTTGAAAGGTCTTGCTTCCCTGAATTTAGTTCTATAATTTTTTTTAAAGTTTTATCAATTATTCAACAAAAAAATTAAAGCTGCAAAAATGCGAAATAAATCCGATATTTCAAGACTTAAGCATAAAAAAAGGAAAAACGCTTGTACAGGTTGATTTTAATTTTAAGGGGGCTATTTTTACTGTTATTCATAAACATTGGCAGTTTAACCCTTAAGGTAAAGGGCGAACAACCCTTAGAATTTTGAATGAAAAAATGGGTCTATTTTTTATCAGAAAAGTGAAATGCATTTTTGAAACTTTAGCTTTGATACTTACAGAAATTTATGAAAGGATTGTTTCAATTCCTGATTGCATTCAAGACTGTAAGGGTGGTTCACCCTTCATTTCAAGGGTTGAACTGTTATTGTTTATAAATAGCACTATATCAGTAAAAGTAGCCCCCTTAAAATTAAAATCAACCTGTACAAGCGTTTTTCCCTTTTTTATTCTTAAATGTCTTGAAATATCGGATATTTTTCGCATTTTTGCAGCTTCAATTTTTTTGTTGAATAATTGATAAAACTTTAAAAAAATTATAGAACTGAATTCAGGGAAGGAAGACCTTTCAAATGAGGTATTACTTGCCATATCATCCCTATTAACAATTTAGGGGTTGTCATTGCAACGCGAAGGGATAAAACGATACGGGAGTGACATTGGTCGCAAAAGTTGTCCCTCTCGATAATAAAATTAATGTGTTTTTGCATTTCTTAAAAAAAAAATTCTGTTGGCCACAATCCCGTCTGTTTCGTTTTCAAAGGGCCACCTTGTATGTGGAAAACTATACAAAATAGGACAGCAATACTACAGGTATCATTTTTGTAGAGCTTTCTAGTGAATTGCTCAACGTAATTGCTTTACTGAAACTTCTTTTATTTTTAACCCCCGACTCAAAAAGAGGGATGTTATAAGTTTAACGTGTGTATCTGTTTGTGGGGTTGTAGCTCCCAAACGGATGAACCGATTTTAATTTAGTTTTTTTGTTGTTTTATTGATTTTTAATGAAGCGCATGAACAGATTAACGAGATGATTTCGTTTTTCTCAAAAAGGTTTTTTTTATAAGAAGTGACAAATTATTGTACCATCATTCAATATTGAAAGGGTTAAAATGTCTCAACAAAATTGTTCATTTGCTTGTGCTTGAAAGTCGTTTACCAGTGGATCAATGAAGATAAAGCAGACCTTAGTCTAGAGAATGCTAACGTCAGCTTTCTTGCTCATATTATTTTATATGATCTACTATATATCATAAATCATAATATATAAGATCTAAGCTCGTCCCTATGTTGGCGATAGCTCTGTTTTTTATGCGCAGTTTTAAATTTAAGTCATAATTTTTAAATTGCGCATGCGTGTGACGATTTCAAACTGCTTGAAGAAACAACAACTAACAACGCCTATCCACATCGTTAACAAGACAATTGATTTAAAATAATTCACTATTTCTTTTGTAAAAAAAATTTTTTTTTTGCAATTTACCAATATTCAGGGACGCACTTTCTAGGGATGCAATGTGCGTACTGCACACGAGTCTCGAAAGATAAGGCGGCGGTCAAAAGCGGAACGAAAAAACATAAATTGCGGACTAACATGGAAAGATATAACTTCTACTCAAATATAACAAATTTAGCTCATAATTGTTACAATAAAATTAAATATTCGCTACTTCTTGTATAAAAAACCACTGCCTTTCTATATAATTATACGGCCTTTATAAAATAAAAGAAAATTAAAAATTTATCATTTTTTTTGTTTTTAAAATTAGAACGGCTTGCGGCTTTTAATTTCATAATAAAAGAAATTTTTCTTCCAGAAAATGATGCAATATGAAGAAGAGGGTGAAAAGCTGGCAGATAAATCTGCTTGCGCAGGTGTAAGAGCAGATTTAAAAATGTGTTTGTTAAATACCGATTGTTGTAAAAAGGTATTTGTATTTTAATGATTGAAAACGAAATTTAAAAAAATATAATTCTTTTTAATTAATGTAGGATAAGAAGACTCCTCGAGATTGTTTAAGAAGTAACGATCCCTCGATCCCTTTGGAATGCTATGCCTTACGAAATACATTTTTTGAATGTAAAAGATCAATGGTAACACAAAAATAAATTTATTTATAAACATCTTACATTATACAAATTAACTTTACAGCTAGATAATCGCCAAAGGTTTCGAGGACGAAAAGGATATTAACAATTAATATATTTTGGTATCGTTAGTAATTTAAGTTATTGAAATGTATGGCAAGTTTAATAAATAGTTGTTAATAATATGTTTTTAAATTTTAAAAGTGCCCATCTAATTTAATAATAATAAATTGACAAACTTGCTAATACAAATTTTTAACAATACTTTGAAAAATTATTGTATTTGTTTTATATTGCTAACTCTTATTGTACTTATAAAAATATAGGAAGACCTTTTGGTAGGTATTTCTATCGCAATTAAAAAATCAATACTGGATCACACAAAGTAATAACATTCTTTTTGGTGAGTCAATGCAACTTCCCTTAAAATCAATCAAAAAATAAGAAGGAAGTGCGTAATTAATTACCTATTTCTAAATTAATAAATTCAAATAGAATACTAAATTATACAAAAAGTAACGCAATACATGGAAATTTTTACAGTCTAATTTAAGTGCCAATGCATTTGAACTCAAGTTTTGATTTGAATCACGAGACATTTCCATTAAATACTTAATGCAACACATAAACATTCAAATATTAACTTATATTATTATTATTATCATCTAGTAATGTGTGATCATAATACATTTTAAATCAATTGTGGTAAACAAACAACAAGTGGTAGGTATTATAGTGCAGTTTAAAATATTTATAAAATATGCAATTTTGTTGATTATTCGAAACATAGCCACCTATAAGTGTCCATGCTGTAGCTTAGAGCAGCTTACACGCCACCGTATGAATACAAAACGTTTAATATTATCGAACTTTGTGTTCTTTTAATGTGCTCACCACATGCGATTTTGTAAAATTTTGTTTGAGTGATAAAACTTTTTTCAAATCGTTTTAAAAGTTAGTTTATGTAATTATAATACCACGAGAGCTCGAATATGACTCACTCTTAATTTTCTCTAATAATTCTAAAACGGTGAAAATTATAATAAATATTTAAAATCAGAAAATAATCATCTTTTTCTTATGCATTTTTTGTCCTCTTCAATATTTTTAATATCTTTTGTCAGTTTCGAGTTATTGGAGTAAAGTGGATTGAGGTTTTCTTGAGCTCTCGTGGTTATGACTGGACGTTTTACAGTTACTACTTCTCAACATGCAATCCCCAACTAAAGAAAACAAAATTTATGTAAGGTTTTACATGATTTTACTATATCGAAAAGTAGAACTAGTATCGTCACCAAATATTGTAAACTGCACTATGTTGATAGTAAGATTTTTCTTGGAATGTTTATGATAAGATTTTGTGAAGGATTGGGATTTTAAATCAGAATTTGTGGGATGGGAGAGAAAAATCCGTATCATTTTATCATATCAACATTATCAGGCATACAAAACACCGAATTTAACATTACGTTGTGGAATCACCCTGTATTTGAAGTGAGAACTGAGACAAGGCTACGTTTTGATAATTATTATTCAAGAAATTAGAACTAATTAACAATTTCGTGATTATTGGTCCCTCACTAATAACAACTTAAGAATTATACTTTACAAAAGTGCTAAGTATTTTAAAAGTTTAGCCAACAAAATTATGTACTAATCATAATAATAAATTTAAAAAATGTACAAAGATTTGCATACATATTTAAGCGGAATTATCACATCTTAATATAACAAAAATCACAAAACTGATTTGTCTATTTTGCTTCAATGTTTTTCTCTTACTTTATACATACGGGTCTATTCTAATTCGATTGGCTGAGTAGGTACACTAACGGGCATGCTGAATTTTGGAGCGCCTAATTAGAATAGAAACGTTTAACATTATACAACTTAATAATATTTCAACAATAACAGTAATTTTTATGTAAACAATGAATACAGTGCTTAGAATTTAATGCACTCTTAATATTAAGGGTACCTATACACTCTCTTGTATATTTGGTTGTATTTTGTTGTGTATTACTAGACGTTGCTAGGATAAATACAACCAAATATACAAGAGAGTGTGAAACCCTTATTGAGAAATTCTGTAAAAGCTTTTATTGTCTATTTTGTCCTACAAGCGTTTATTAGTTATTTGTATTGTTTTTTTAAATTGGATTATTAAATAGTTAAAAATAACGAATAGTTATGAGCTTGCCGGAGGTTCTAGGAGATATGTCTTATAAACAATTTTTGTTATTATTACTGTAGAATTTCACATAATGGATAACATAAAAGTGAGTGACATTTACATGGCACAGCACCATGATCTTTTGATCTGCGCATTACTGAATAGGTACACATGTACTTTCGTATATTTAATATGGAATTTTCATCAGTAAAAAGAAAAAAATAACTTTTTCTACAAAATAATTAATTTATACTTTTTTAAATGTCTAAAATTATGTTTATTAATGCTGAGAAATTCAGTTTTATTATTTTAATCATAAAATACCCATCAACAGGTAGGATTGTTGATAAAACCCATATAAAATGTACAAGGTGCAAGTGTACCTTCTCAATAATTTACAGATATTCGAAATTCCGGTAACATAAAGGTTAATTATTCTATCCTTGTTACCGTGGAGAGAGAGAGAGAGAGATTAGTAGAAGAATTGCAAGAAAATATTTTCTAACTTTGAAATTACTGCAAATTCATTAGGTGAAGAAATGGTAGCAGATTTCATTGTTACCTCATATAATCTATTTTTTACACTTCTAGGGGTAAAAGTGCTACTATATTCATTTACAGGGACTAAAGTGTTACTTTTGCTTCCTAGGAACTAAAGTGAACATAATGTAGGCGTGATAGTTTCATTATATCAGTTCGGCATAAAATAAAGAAAATGACTGGCAGCAACTTATAACGATATTTGCATACTCATATAAACAATTTATATGAGAACAATGCATAGAGCAACTACAAGGTTTAATTTAAACTCATATTATTCTTCAGCAGCATTTTTACTACTGGAAGTGCAAAAAATAGCGTATGTAATTCCTTTGCTAAAGTGCCTTTTTATTTGTGGTAAGATTATTGCCCTCGACTTCGTCTCGAGCAAATAAACTTCACACTCAAAATTAAACCATGGTGATTTTTTGTAAAACAGAAGAAAGCAATGAACATGTGTCAATCACATTTTTATAAGCTCATAATTTGCAGGAAAAAATCCCAAATGGTACATGTAAAAAACTACAATATATAAAAATAGCTGTTAATATTAATAATGCTGAATTATTTGTTATAAGTTGATCCAAGCTAGCTGGACCAGCTCATCAAACAATAACTACATTCTACAATCATCAGGCACTCGTTGCTCTATAATGCACTCTATTTTCAGGCGATTAGCAATGGGCTGCGAGTAGTTCACAAAATATCGATGGAATTTGTTTTTAAATTTGTGCCTCATACCTTCACGGATCTTGAATATTTCAGTCTCAATTAACCTGTTCGATTTGGTCTGCATCTAGTACCTACTTATGTCACTTTATAGTATTCTAAACCCATCATTATATTTCGGATGCGTACTCAACGAATCAATTAGTTTTGTATATTCGGAACGATCTTAAAATTAATTACAAAATATATTTCAATATAAACACGCTTTATGCTATTTGCCGTAATACAATATGACTTAACTTAATTTAGAATGTTTGAATTGGTCGATATAATCCTGTGTAACCAGTTAAGCGTGCTCTTAACGCGGGCAATAAAAGTGCACAAACGGTAACATCGTTTAATAAATTTGCACATTCGCACACTAATAAATACATCTTATCTCCTTTTGGACTTA
This sequence comes from Rhagonycha fulva, assembly GCA_905340355.1. NCBI lineage: Eukaryota > Metazoa > Arthropoda > Insecta > Coleoptera > Cantharidae > Rhagonycha > Rhagonycha fulva. The sequence continues at coordinate 38,715,973 of HG996556.1, forward strand.
AAGATTTGTGTAAGGCAATGCGTTTCAAGCCGGCTGCGGTAGGTAAATACCTATAAATCATTCTAGCTCCCGTCCAATACAACCAATTTCTTTCAAATTTTTCCCTATCATCACCTTCAAATACTTTATATACCGAAATAATGTATCCAGTCGATGGGCTGTTCACTTTCGTTAACGGTGTTCCAACATCGTTTATGGGAGGTCGACAAATTGAAGCCACTTCTGAATATAAATCTAAAGTATGTGCTGCCGTATACCTAATTGCTCTAGGATCAAATTTTTTTAAACTGGCAGTGCGTAAATTATTGTAAAACATCACAGGATTTGTTTGTGCGCTATTTATTATGTAGTAGGATATCAAAGGAAATTCCGCTAGAAAAATCAGTGTTATTTTTTCCCAACCCGTAATAATCTTATTGTATATTTACCATTTCTTTCCATATTGGCTAATAGCATTCCCGTTACGGCACTTTTACTTTGGGCGATTTCACTTAATAATTCCCCAGCAGTTGATCTTTGTCTTAAGAGCGGTTGCGAAAGAGGTGATTCTAAGATTGGATCTATTGGTTCCAACGGACTCATCAGATGACACAACACGCATAATTTTGGGTCAGGAATCTGAAATAAATTTTCTATAATATTGCGTTTAAAATTAAAATTTTATTTAATATATTTGCAGCCTGCAGGATTGAGTATCGAACTTTTGTGTTTTATTTAACAAGACGGTGCTCAAATAATTTTTTTTTTGTTAACTGTCAGACAACCCAAGGTTTTTCTCTAGCTAGTCTGTTCACAAGCATCCGTGGATCATCAGGCAGTGACATAAGCTATGAGCGACTTATGGGACTCGAAAAACTTGATATCGCCACAAATTATTTAAGTGATTTTACAACCTACATCATTTCAGTTCAGCTAATTTTAAAACGTCAAAGCTCCGAGAAGAGCATTTTAATGAATTTGAGAGTCGCACTGAAAATTCTTGAACAAAAACAACTACAATAAGAAGAAATGCAAATGAGACGTGAGAATGAAACTATTCAACAAATGCAAACTCGACAGCAAGCTAATGTCGTAGTGCATTGATCGAACAATACAGAAATTCACGTATGGTCGTAATCAGCTAAGTGAAGTTAAAGATGTAACAACTATGGACTGTAACAAATTTTTGTATTTGTTATTTAATAGTTCATACTTTTCACAAAATTCCTCGATCCAGTTCTGAATTTTTATTTAATAATATGATCATTTTTTATGCATGCATTTCGTGAAAATGTTGATAAATCTTTCTCTGAACGCGACTTTAAGGTTGATCTCTTGCCAGCTACAACTATACCAATGTACCTATTTCATTTCGTCACAACGTTTTTTTTGAGTGGCGAAAGTTTTGCGTTGGCAAATATTTTTTTGTCTCGACGCCACTGTTTTTTGTGCCAAGTTCGTGTATTACAAGTGGTCCAGAAATCGTTTAATGTTTTTGGCTCCTGTAAACATCTAGGTGAATCCATGATAAGGGAGACTAATTTTTAGTACGCAAGCTCTACACTGTTTATGGTGTACAAGTTTTACGACTATATCCGACTTCACTCGGTTAGCGACGTGTATGGGTGTTAACAAGAAAAACATAACCTCGAATGTTTGTTCTTATTTGGTAAAGCCAAATTTGCTACCTTGGTAATATGTGTTTGTGTTTAACAACGGTCAGGTGTCACTTGTTGATTTGGATCAAGTGTAATTAGCTGTAGATTTGTAGCCGCACCTCAAGCGCTTGGAATGAATTGGTGTCATCTTATTATTGTGTAAACTTACTAGAGCGCTTACGTATGTAAGTAATTTTATATCTTTCCAATTTGCTCAATTAACGTATTGTAACGGACTTTAATCCCTGTATTTTATTGCAGTTGCCCAGATTGCCTTTTTTTTCAGAATTCTTGGCCTCGCTTCTCTCAACAAATTGAGAGCTAGTTTACAAGATCTTGGCTACATAAACTAGAGAGCTTCTCTCCGGATTTGGAACAGAAACTGGATCTTTGCCTTGAAAAACTTTCTCATTAGAGGTTGCGGAGAGGGCAGTTTATGTTTCAGGCCTATACATGCTCGTAGTTCCCATCAGACGCAATTCTCTAACTCGATATAGCTAGCTGATAGCTGCTAAATTATTCTTAGAGGACTCCTAGGATTAGCGAATCTTTCAAAATAAATGGATCTTTCCGTTTCATGTTTTTAAACCAACATTATTGTTTCATTATGACAATCATCAAGTCTTTTATTCTGGAAGTTGAGCGCTCATGATTTTGGACATGCAAGTCGATAAAGATTAGAAGATTATTTTGTCACACCTTGAAGAGTTTTTATTTTTCTGTGTTTATATAATGCGAATGGGGTCCACACCATACGTCATTTCTCGCATACCAGCATCCATTTTTCCTTCTATTCTTTTTGTAATCCTCTATTGTTCATTGTGTACTTAACTTTGTAATTCCACCTACATTTAGGTTTTTCTCTTTTCCTTTGTATCAGCTTCTAACACCATATCATGTTTTCGATTGATTTCATTATATCAATTGACATTCTCAATTTTTTTCACATGCCGTCGTTCTTTACTTTATCTATCCATTAGTGTCAAACCACAACTATAGTACGCTCTCAGAAGTTCATTTCCATCGCTTTTAATTTTGTATTGTTTTTTCTTCCCATACTTCCGCCCCATATACATAGTAATATTCTCTATCTCAATTACTATTCTTTTTTTATTGTAATTGTTGTACTTTGACTCCACATTACTGAGTGTAATTGATGTTTTTCCCTGCCCCAATATGTGCTGAATATATTTCTCACTTTGTCTTTCATTGGACATGAGGAACTCTTGCATTTCTGCCTTCTCCTCTCACCATCATATATTTGGTCTTATAATAATTTATTGATAAATCTAATTTTTTATATTTTTGCTTAGTTTTCTTATCATGTAGTAAGCGCATCTTCTTCATCTTCTGCGAATATCACTTATTAGTCATTTACAAAATGCAATGCGAACAACGTGTCGTCTAACTACGCCCCAGTTTTCTACATTTTCTTCTCCAATTGTTTAATGCCTCATTTATGTATGTTTTAAACGTTCTGGGAGAGACATACAGCGAGCGCCATTATGGAAGACCTTCACTAACCTTAATCCTGAGATGATTACCAGTTTTATTATATTTCAATCACATAACAATTATTTTTGTAACACCGGCACTGAGGAAAGCTTTCTGCTACTTAGGTAAGTTTTTACTATTTGTTTATGAAAGTTTCAAGTATAATTCGATTTTTGCTAATTTTTATAATCACTGCGTGTGGTTTTATGATGCATATAAAACTAATAAAAAAAAGTAATAAATAGATTTCTCTACAGTGCTCAGTTCGTCAATCAAAATTGGTTAATTCATTTATTACCAACTTAAAACTAGCTTCAGTGCGGCCTTCAGGCCGCACAGCCTAAGAAATTTAATTTGTTATATCGACGCTATTTGGAATTGTACAATAACATGAATGTATTTGGCCTCTTGTGGATAAAAGTTATCGTAGATTTTTGGGTTTCATTCCAATTGATCATCGATTCACATCTCTCGCTTATCGTTACTCTAAGAACTGGTCGGCAAACTGGTTCTGCGATACTCATATAAACCAAACTGATGGATTTTTGGATCTAGTATCTTTGGCTTAACGCGAACCACGTATTCTTTTTGTAGAAGACAAGGAATTCGTTATAAACATATCTAGCATTTAGTCGTTCCGAAATGGAATTAAATTGTAGGTCCTCTGCACTCAAGATTAACACCAATCAAAATTCGTGGCCAACAAAACATTCAGTTTGGTGATGTTCAATCAAAGCTAGGCTCTGCAACCGCAGTTTATCAAAAAAGTAGATACATACCTGCATAACATTTAGACTACCAGTTTTTTTCTCAACCATCTCTCCAACATTTGGTTTCTAAAATGATACAAGTAAATGTTCAAAAGTAAGTTTCTAAATAATCAAATGTATATTATACCTACTGGCATAGGTACACCTGCTGGAAGAAATCGATCTAAGCTATGGACTGGAATAATAAAGCAGTCACGATCGAGTGCAGATAATGTTCGGGTTATATCGATTGCCTGGTTATCGTTACCACGATTAAAGCTCACCTAACAAAAAATAAGCAAATAGAGTTGGATTTTGAAGTTGTTAATTTTAATACCTGTCTTGTAGGTGTAGTTTTGGTTGGTGTTGGTGTAGAGGGCCATCTCATAAGTGTATCTGATGGATTTCTGGTTACTAAGGGTTGTGGTAAATCAGACTCCGACATAGGTGGTGATATAGACTGAGAAGGCAAGGAATAACTTTCTGCACCAGTCATAGGACCACAGCGTGGTTCTAGTAACAATTATTTGGATTAATTTTGCTATTTTTCATCGTAATTACACACATTGAAAAACTTGTTTACCACAAAGGATCTTTCACATTTGACACTTGCAGGAAAATTAAAGTTAAAAACAAACTTTAAATAATACATTCATTCTTTGATGAATTAGTGGTAACGAACTGATTATGTGTACTAATTTAAAAATTAATCTTAATTAGTGGGTAATTTTTAAATTATCTATATATAATTTTTATAACATTCGTGGAAACAAAATCACCAGAACGTTATCCTAATTAAGAAAACTTTGAAAAGTGATTGAATTTCTTGGTGTATAATTATAGCAAAATACCTGCATGAAAAATATTTTAGAGTCGGTTTGGATATCATCCAATACTTCAAAATAAAATCTTATGTATTATACAAAAGGACGTTTAAGAAATTGTCCTCTGATTCGTTCCCACTCTAAAGCAACACAACTCATCACTTCATTGTTACACCGAATGTCGTTCTAATATTATTGTTTGTTTATTCCAAACAAATCACTTTACTATTAATCACTAATGGTGGCACTTGCAATAAATAGTGAGCATCGCACTGCAATGTTGAGTCAATGTGCAGATTAACTAAAAAGATATCATAAAATAGCAGAGTGATTCAGTATATTTTGCACCATGCCAAACCATCTCCGATATTTCAAGGTTTTGATGTCGAATATATTAAAATAAATTTCATAATTTGTGATTAGCAATTTGTCCCCTTAATTGCCACATCTAAATTTATACAAGAATTTTGTTGTGTCTAAATTTTTACATGTACTATTTTTTTGCGTACCCACCATCTACAAATATTTCTTTAAATAGCAACCGCAAAACGATTCAAACTAAAGAAAATGTTTTATTAGATTTTAAAATAATAAACAAAAAATCACACGGGTTAAAAAAAGAAAAACTTATTTTTACATATAAATTGGAAAAATTTTACGACAAATATTTATTGGAAAGAGAAACCGCGATGCAGGAAATATTTACGTCTCACGAAAGATAAAGGGATTTTGTTCCATTTTACGAAAAGTATAAAATGTTTGTTTTATGAAAAATTGATTAAAAATATTTTCTTACCTTCTTGCATTTCATTTAAGTTATGGGAACTTCTTGCTTTCGGACAAAAAAATATGTGAGTTCTATAATGTTGTTCTTCGATAGCTGTATATCCTGTATCTCGATTTAGCCTTTTGCTTGTGTGTCTTCCAATTCCTGATTTACCGATACCACTTTTTGTAGTTGTTGTCTTTTGCTCTCGAAAGTTTTTCCGAAACATTAAATTCATCTTGATATTGATATGTTGACTTCTAAAAGAGAAATTAAGGTTAGATAAATTATTATTGAATTTATTTTTTTAGCTTATTTATGATATAAAGCAAATTTTTACATGAAACTTATGCTTTTGTATGTAATGTTTATTTATATTTTACGGTCACTTCTGTGGTCACTCACCATGCGATCAATGACTTTGTATTTACTGCACTGAGCGTACCCGGTTCGAGTCCGGGGAAAATAAGAGAGTTACAAAAACAGAACCTTATCGTTCATTTGATTGATCTAAAAATCAATCATCAGCATAGTTTCAAGGTTTAAGACTTTAATTTTAAAATTTATCTATGAGAAATTGGCGGCAATAATTAGCGTTTAGTGTGTTGCCTGCTAATATCGAGTCACTCGGTTCAATCACGAGCGAAGTCAGAGCTTAAATTTTCCTTGAAAGACAAGCTTTTAAATTGTAGATTTAGGGGGGAGGGTGTTTTATATCCCTAAACTTCCGGTCTTAATTCTACGACATGTTGATATATTTTTTAAAAATTTCGTCTGATTAAAGGCGAGGACCAAACAAGTTGAAGAAAATTAGGATTTATTTGCTATGGTCCTTAAAATTTTTGTTTTATAATTTATTTCTTTTTGGATCATTTACAATCATTCTGTTACCAGAAAATTTTAAAATTTGTTTAATCTTAAAACTAAATACTAGTAAGTATTATAATATACTGCTAGTACGTGTACGTGTGTTCAAATGAGGTGTTACTTGCTATATCATCCCTATTAACATTTTAGGGGTTGTCATCGCAACGCGAAGGGATGAAACAATACGGGAGTGACATTAGTTGCAAAAGTTGTCCCCCTCGATGATAAAATTGACGTGTTTTTGCATTTTTCAAAAAAAAACTCTGCTGGTTACAATCCCGTCTGTTTCGTTTTCAAAGAGCCACCCTGTATAATTTCATAAACAAATATTAAAAGTGACTTTTATATCATTTATCACAATAATACAAAGTTAAGTTTGAAAATAGATTACTGTGTTAGTAGTGGTATTGATATTTGTGTAATTCTGTTTTTTTTTCATTACAAGTTGTGTAACTCATAGTTTGCTTCAGAAAAATCTATACCTATAGAACCTGAATGTATGTATAATCATTTAACGTAATTTATTTAGGATATAATGGTTGTACTATGTTTAAATAAAATATGAGGTGTAGTACTAATTATGTTTTATACATACAATGTAATAAAATATTATATTGTTATTATATAGCAGAAAAAAATCAGGGATTAGTAGAGGTTGAAAATTTATTGTTTGAAAAGTTGTGGCATGACAAGTTGGGCCCAAATAGTTATACATATAAGATGTAGCTTTACTTAATTCAATTGATTTTTTAAAATGAGTCCACACCGGTAGCTCTGTACCAATATCCAATTTCAGCCAATGGCGCGCTTTCATTTTCATTTAATTGTGTAGGTCTGTAAAGTATGTTTTTCTCCAAGCAACTAGAAAATGATCTTTTTATACATAAATATAGTTTTTGCAAACATTGTCGTACATTTTAAAACTCTTTGATTTAAAATTAGTCCTTGACTCGAGAAAATTTATTCTTCCACTCTAAACAAGTTCGATATCATTTACACACTTTTACGACTTTTTTAACACCTAAAATATAAAGTTAAACATTTTTAGTACCTTTCTTCCAATAATGTTTATGTTTTTGTTGAAGTTTGAAAACATTTACGTTCTTGAATTTTTTTATTCAAGAATTACTACCTGGCAGATAGGGGGAATTCTTTTTTTTTTAGAAACTTGATAAATGATAAGTATTACAAATGTGTATTTACTGTGAAATATTCAATAATACTCAATTTAAAATTAACATGAACAATATAACATCTTTCAATATAAAGATTATTTTGAAAAGCATAAATTAAATAAAAATTGTTGAAAATTATAAATTAGCAAAAAAGTTTAATTTACTTTAATAAAAAAATTAACCGTTGTTAGGCAGAAATAGTATCTACCTAAATGATTTTAGGCATTATACAAATAAATGATTAAAGCTGCATTCACATAGGGGATTGTATTTGGATGGTAGAATCTGACACTGCTGATAGGTTCGGAATTCAATCAAGGTTGGTAATGTTGCCGGTGCCGGATTTTACCATCCACATACCATACAAATACAATCCCCTATGTGAATGCCACTTAATTTGTTTCTTTTTCTTTAAATGACATATTTATGATGAATTCAAGAAACAAATAGGTGCTTTTAATTTCTTTTATTATATTATAAATAAGCAAATAAAATTTTATATTTATTAAACATAATAAGAAATTTTTTGCAATTATTTATTTTGGAGGAGATTATTGGAATGACATCTACTGCTGCACAAATAATTAGCTTTAAAACAAGCAAGTAGTTTGTCACTAAATTGTGTTTTTAAAAGCCGGCATATAGAAAACATAGAGTGCGAGGCGCAAGTACGGCCTTTACCTTAGTGTGCGGGTTCAAAACATTTACAAAAACGTTTGCTATAGATAGGTACTTCATCTATCATTTCTTCAATTTGACCGTCTAAAATTTGCAACGTATTTATATCACCCAGACTTTTTTCTTGAATTGAGTTCTCTGCTTTACCATCAAGACTTTCTAACTAGACTGCTACATTGTCATTATTGAGCAAATTTTCCATATTACAGTCATCTAATACGTTTATTCTTTCTAATTCATTTTTAGTAAATATTTTATTAATAAGGTCCGAAGACAGATTTATGAATTGCAAACCTATTTTAGAATATGATCTATCTGTACTCTTGTACGGTGACCTTCCAATGATATGATGCATTTTTTGCCACTTCAAAAAGTAACACCTAACCGACGAATAAGAAATTTTATTTTCTTCCATCCAAATTCTTGGTTTGACAGATAAGTAGTTACTATTTGTCTAGCAACGGTTGAGGTATACTATTACTTTTATTAGGTATACATATACTATTTGCTTAGGCAAATAGCCTATAATTTAATATAAATAAGGAGCAGACATTCTATATGCAGTTTGTCCAATGTAGAAAATACAAAGTGCAGTTTGTTCAATACATTTTTTAGCTGTTTTGCAAAACCGCCAATCGAATATTTGCTTCATTTATGGATACTTCATAGTGTAATTTATACTGTGTTATTGCAAAAATTACTTTTTTAATAACTTATCATTTAAACCTGTGGTAGTTTTACTGCTCTCGTGAAAATTTCAGAAAATGGACATACTGCATATAGAATGTCTGCTCCTCAAATAGTCTGTATAATTTTTTTTATAATAGCTCTAAAAGAGCTATTTGGTCATCGGAAGTAAGAAGTAAGTATATAATTTAAAGGAAAATGAGGGAGAATTTGAGTGTAATAGTTTGCGATCGCCCCCTCTCCTTGGATCTGCTTTTAGTCAAACCACAAAATCACATTTAATTTTGAATGAAAATTACTTTGTGGTAAAGTGTAGTATTGTTTTTCTTATCCGTAAGAACGGTAGAATAATTTGGTAGAAGTGAATATTCAAAAAAATTTAAAAAAAATAATAAAATTTTGTAAGAGTAGAAATATTATGAGAAGCACAAGGTCAAGCGATAACTACCGTGGGTGCGATTAAGAATTTCTGAACGATAAAAACAACTGAGCTAGCAATTTAATAAAATTAGATAATTTAAAGGATTTTATATGCAATCGTACTAACATGTACATTTTCACATTATACAAAACAATACTAAAAGTAGCAGTTTTCAATACAGAAACGTCAAATTTTACTTTTTAGTACAGAAATGTCATCAATATTTTACTTTATAGTACCTACAGAAATGTCATAACCTCAAATGTTTTATGTGCAATCCTACTAAAATGTACACTTTGACATATATTTTTGACGTATTTTGTGAATTTTAAATATTTCATTGCTTTAGCAACTGGATCATTTATTATCGTACATTTTTTGTTCATTTTATTCCAATTACACATAAAATGTGTATGCACCTTATCCTTAAAGTGCCTTTTTGGCATTTGCGTGATCATAGACTTCGGCTGCGCCTCAGTCTATAATTTTCCACGGGTCAGGACTTTTGGGCGCCGCCGTTTGGGCGCCGGCGTTTGGGCGCCGCCATTTGGGCGCCGCCGTTTGGGCGCCGGAATTTTGGGCGCCGGATTTTTGGGCGCCAAGAATTTTGGGCGCCAGGACATTTGGGCGCCAGCATTTGGGCGCTGGACTTTTGGGCGCCGCCGTTTGGGCGCCGAGACTTTTAAGTGCCAAAAATGTCTACTGCGCACATTTACGCGCACATTTGCCTCCAAATTTAAAACATGTTCTAAATATTTTACATGAAAATTTAGCACAAAATTTGCTATACCTATGCAACGGTGCATGATATTTTTATAAAAATTTACATGTGAATGGTAACTAACCAATGAAAACCTTCCGATGGCTACTAATACGCTCTTTTTATTGATTAGTTATCATTTACATGTAAATGTTATGTACAATTATGCATCGTGTCATACAGGCTTTATAGATAAATAAATCTTAATAAATATTCCCTTTCCCCACGTAAGACTCCGTAAGATTTCCCATACCACCCCCCCCTTCCAGGGGTGGGCAAAATACAAGATACAAAATACATTTTGTACTTTGGGCAATATATTGGGGGTTAATATTTAAAATATTGAATGTATTTTGTTTCGAAATGTATTTTTTAAGGAGATGGGGGGAGCAAAAATTAATTTTTATTTGTTTGTATTTTTGTATTGATGTTTTCAAGAAGCTTTGTTTGCTCTTTTTAAAATTATTTTTTACTTTTTAATCTTGTATGACACGATGCATAATTTTACATAAAATTTACATGTAAATGATAACTACCCAATGAAAAACGTCCGATGGCTACTAATAAGCTTTTTCTATTGGTTAGTTAGCATTTACATGTAAAATTTATGCAAAATTATTCATCGTGTCATACAGGCTTAAGATGGAGGGGGTGCCACTAATCGATCTTATATTATGAAATAACTGATCTAAAGTGCTACCCTTGCGTGGATATCCTCCCTTATGTTTTAAGTATTTATTGGTGATTTTTGCGGAGTTGGTAATGCTGATAAAAATAAAACACTTTATAAAGAAAATCTTCACCGGTCCAGAATAAATTGAATATTTTTTTATTTTTCAACAAATAAAGATTAATCTATTTTGAAATTTACATTGATATGGGTAAAGGTATGGGGAAAAGGGTGGTATGGTAAGGGTTTGGAAAAAGAGGGGGGGACAAAATGTATTTCAAATACAAATTTTAAAATACATTTTAAAACAAAATACATTCAATATTTTAAATATTTACCCCCGATATATTGCCCAAAATACAAAATGTATTTTGTATCTTATATTTGGACCACCCCAGGGGGGGGAGTATGGAAAATTTTACGGACTCTTACATGGGGAGGGGGAATATTTTTTAAGATTTATTTATCTATAAAGCCTGTATGACACGATGCATAATTGAACATAAAATGTACATGTAAATGATAACTAATCAATAGAAAGAGCGTATTAGTAGCCATCGGAAGGTTTTCATTGGTTAGTTACCAATAATGATAAAAATATCATGCACTGTTGCATACAGCAAATTTACCAGCAAAATTTTGTGCTAAATTTTTATGTAAAATATTTAGAACATTTTTTAAATTTGAAGGCAAATGTGCGCGTAAATGTGCGCAGTACACATTTTTGGCACTTAAAAGTCTCGGCGCCCAAAAGTCCAGCGCCTAAAAATCCGGCGCCCAAAAATCCCAGCGCCCAAACGGCGGCGCCCAAAAATCTGGCGCCCAAAATTCCGGCGCCCAAAAGTCCAGCGCCCAAACGCCGGCGCCCAAATGTCACGTACCGAATTTTCCATGCTCATACCAAAAAGATGCACTTTCAGGACTTGGTACATAAATAACTATTATGTAGATGTTTTTTTAGAGATTTTTATTTTGAAATTTTATGAGTTTGAATTTTTCTATTTCAATATAGGTATTATAATTGAGGTTCATTCATTAAGCTTTTTACGTTCTAAGTAGAACATTGCTTTTCCTTTTTTGGGAATTACAAATCCGATTAGCGGGGTGGATTAGTCCCCATATTACCTATTTCCGATAAATCAATATCTATTTCACCACACCGTGTGGATGTCCACTGAAAGGCCGAGCTAAGAAATTCTGTATAGTTCGCGATTTGAACCCAGAATTTCCGCTCTGTACCCAACCAGCGGTCACATCACTCCACGGCTGTGGCTATAATCGAGGTTATGCCATCTAATTAGAGAAACGTCACTTATCTTTACTATCGTGGCATAGTCAAATCATTTGTTCCCACGTTAGATATTCGTTAGGTAAATAGTATTTAATTTAAGCCGCAGACAGTTTTAATAGAGTAACTTGTCTCATTTAATCTCCATTATTTTGGAGACATTGTTATGACAACCAATAAAGTGTTTTTATGTAATCAGTAATATTTGGTTTCCCATTTTAATATGAAATCCTGTGGGAAGTTTGAGTGGATACTGACGATTTCTACGTCAAAATGTAACATCAGTGTTGTGAATAATTCCCGTTTGAAAGAAATTTTCAGATATAATTTAATTTATTATAACGAACCTTGTATTTTTAGCTATATTCAGAATTTAAGTTAGATGATGAGCCACGAATATTCCGGAGAATATTCCAATTGAAATAAGAAAGTGAACATACTTCACATGGGCGTCCATAAGACCATTTTCAGGGGGGGGGGCAAAATCGAAAAAAATTTATTATAAAAAAATTTTAATCATTTAAAACCGCAAGTTTTAAAAAATTTTAAAAACTTGGGCTGGTAAAATATTAAATGTCTAAAAAAAATTTAAGTAGCCAAGAGCCAGGGGGGGCAGCCGACCCTTTTGCCTCCCCCCCCCTAATGGACGCCCATGAAACTGTAGCAGATGGATGAGCAGAAACGTAGCAAGTCAAAACCGAGCCTTGGTGCCAATACCACAGCGGGCCCCTTCATTATTTCACAAATTGGTTAAAAAGTCAAATTTTTTAAATATTTTATTTATTTATTTTTTTAATAATCTTTTTTAACCTTATTTCATAATTGCATAAATCACTCGCTTATATTTGCTCCGAGCAAAATGCGTTTCGACCAATTAAGCAAGGCCTTTTAGGGGTTTGTGTCTTGTTGTTTGGCATCACTCGCACCACCTGTTGCTAAGTCCCTGTAGGTGAGGTAAATTGCATTATTGTACTTATAGTGCGAGAGCTACTGACAAATTATAAATACTGGCAAACGGGTAAATTTTTCAAAAATGCTAGACTTCCACCGACTGCACCAAGCGGTTACATAGTGTTTACAGAAAATGTAAAAAAGAGTTCTTATGAAAATTCGATTGGGAACATAATTAATTAAATAAATGTTTTAAAATTGTAAAAATTTCTATTCTATCCGAAGTCTCCCGTAGACGACAGGATACTAAAGATGCATTGTTATTATAATCTTTCAGTAAAGTGGTGTGTACTCTTATTAATACCTTATCACCATCCCTTGGTCTTCGTGCCGCTCTACAAATTTTTACGATTTTAAAACATTAATTACTTCTTTTTCTGACCAGAAGAACGTTTACCATTTTTGGTTTTTTATTTAGAGGGTATCTATTTATAAATCATTAAATTTTCACGAATTATGAAACCCGAGAAGAAAACTGTCAGTGGCTCTTAGACTATTATTTTGACTTACTGGTGACTCTACCTGTGAATGGAGGCTGGACTGAAGGATTTAACATAATATTCGATCTTAAAAACAAAAAATCTGAATCTATCGCTGTTTGTATGTCTTGTAGTGGATTTTCATTAAATAAAGCCAACTTTTCGATCCTTTCGAGTTTTATTTAAAAGACTGGCGCCCAGATTAAATTTTGTTTTACTGAGCTACCACTATGACTAAGTCACGCTGTGTTAAAAACCTACCTACGAGATATCAAGATTTATTCCACTCTGGTACTGAGGGGGGGGGTAAAACCTACATAATAGTTTATATTCATCAAGTATGAGCTTTGATTGTCAGCTTTTTAGTTTAATACTGTTAATATAGCTTAGTTGCTACTGCGTTACTCAGACTAAGGATCTATGCATCCTTTGGCTTAAATATAATTTTTTAAGTTTGCATCCATTGTCTAGAACTAAAACCGTTGAAAATATAATGAAATTTCATTTATCGATACATTTAATAATAAAGTAAATATTAGAAAAGTAAATATTTATTTTTATATTTGCTTCAGTTTAAATTAAGGATGTATGTACTTCGATCATCTGATCTGATAGTATGCAATGCATTACATAACCAATTATTTTTATTTTGACAATTTCTAAACAGAAATGAATTTTTGTATTCCCAAACAATTCAAAATACTGTCTATTTCATCGTCAGGCTATACATTTCAAAATAAAGTTTTTTTTTAGAGCAAAACAATTAAACAATACGACTACTCGGAACAGTAGGTAAATATTGATCCATTATGCTGTATTCTCTGCTTTTATTGTCATTTCTATTATTCATAACAGCAGTTTTTCGATGTTTTCCACTTTCAATCCTATTATTTTATTAATTCTCTAATGACATACCTGAAATTAAATATAAATTCCTGACTATTAGCATGCACATAAAGTATTATGTTACGATCAGGAATTTGATAAACGAAAATTTTATAATAAAAAAATCAGTAACAATATTTACTAAACTTCAGCATAATAAAATTTCGATTTACATTTAAATACATGATTAAACCCAATGATATAATATAGTAAATCTAACATGTCATAAAATTTAATATCTCTCGAAAAAATTTATAATGCAAAATTCTTGTTGACTACAAAAGACGACATCAAAAAGATCAAATTTTAAGTTGCACGGTTTTTGCAATCCTTAAAATTAAATATTAATTTTAAAATTTGATGGTATTCATATTTTTTTGCTGGTTAGATATTTAGAAAAATGGGTCAAAATTAGTACTGGTGCAAGAAATTTGCCAAAAATAATTAATTTAATTTAAATAATCATAAAAGATTATCATTACAACAAAAACGTGAGAAAATATTGAAAAGTACAAACAAATCAATTTTATGGCTATACAAATAATGCATGCGACCTTCCAAGTTATAAAATATGGATTACCATTAAATGGTTATTTTTTTATAAGGGGTGAATTATTAGTATTCGATTCATTTGCTGTATAAATATGTAAATAAATGATATAATAAATTTAAATAATTTATATTATAGTAAATTAAGGTTTAAAAAATTACCAATTTATAAAATGATGGTTTTCTTTTGAAAAAAACGTATCGCACTGTAAACTGAAAAACTGTTAATTGCGCGCGCTTTTCACGAGCGTAAAAAATATTCAAAATAATAATTAATAAATTAATTTAAATTTAAGGTTTGAAAACACGAATTAAATAGTTGTTGGTTATTGAATGAAACAATTTTGATGTTAAAGCAAAGCACATGTATAATATCGTGCGGTTAATTAAAGAATCAATATCTTCTCTATACCTGCGTGTTAATAATCCACTGGGAAAGTTGAGAAAACGATACAAACAATTACTGTTAAACTAATATTGTGTATAATGTTTTTGAAATCTTCTTCAATTTTATCACAGATTTCGGAACCGAATATTTATAACCGCTGTGTCCACGGTCAATGCGACAAATCGAAATGTGACAGTCCATGCGAGCGAATCGAAGCTATTTATAAAGGTGCGCAAACAAAGGTAGGTCAGTATAATAAGCAAAATCCGTTTCTTTGTGACCCCCGAACTTTACATTTCACCCCTTACATTTGTAAATCGTTTCTATCTCGAATACCCATCACAAATGCTTCGATTCCAAGTAACTAACGCAACGTATCGAACGCAGAATTTTAATTATGCGTCTCATACACCTACAAGTGTATGTAGCTGCCCAAACCGATGGAACGCTTTGGGAAATATCAAAATACATAGTCTAGTTTACACAATAAAGCATTATCTTTGCCCCATTTAATTACATCTGCGTCATTAACAACAATTAAATTTGATTTTTGTTGGCAGTAATATCTAAACAAACGGAATCTTTTGTATTAAGCTCTCAGAATGTAATATTAGTTTGGATACCTAATTGATTGGTTACATTGTGTTACATTTATAAATAAAATTATGTTTAATTTAACCATTGGAACTGTACTAAATAATAAAGATCGTAAGGATTAAATTTAACTTAACATTTTATGATTTTTAAATATTCAAGTAGGTAAGTACAAGTTTAAAGGGTTCAACATTGTCGAATAAATTTCAGATAAAATCTGGATAATATTAGGTTATTTGGCGGAAAATTTTTAATATTCATTTTTTAGTCAAAAAGTCGTAAGTAGGATTACAAAAGTAAAGTTTACGATGATCATAAAGCACAAGTTTTAACTGACAATTTCCTACAAAAATACTGGCTCTTTTTCAGATAGCACTTCAAACAACACGTTTTTATTTTCACAAGAAATGTAAGATATACATCAAGTTTCTCTGCCAAGTAGACCTAGTATCGCTTATTCGGCGGACTATTTACGTTTTTTAAGATAAGTAAAAAGGTTATTTCGTGGAATAGGAAAGCAGATATATTAAACGTAAATTAATGGTCCAAATTAAAATAAATAGGACAAAACAGAGAGGAATTGCATTGTTAGTTTTTTTCCAAATTGGTAAAGGATTCAATTTCAAAATCGTTTACTGACACAGTCATTTTTATTTTATGATATTCTGTGGTTCTTGATGAAGAACAAAGATGGAGTGTTGTCACATTGTAAAGCCTGATCAAAATTGATACGACTGAAAATGGGTGAACTGTTAATATTTTGCAGAGAAAATTTACTTCCAAATAATATTTTGCAAAAGGAACACTGAGGAGATTGTAACAAATGAAAGAACAAATCTTGATAATAGCCGAGTTGGAAAATCTAGCCAGATTGATACGGTTATTATACAGTCACTAGATAGATATCTATCTAGTGACTGTAGGTTATTAGAGTTTACAGCGTCCTCTTACGGATTTTTGTTGAAACCGTACGAAGGCAAACCATAAAGAAATGTCAACTATTCCCGTAGCGATGTAAAGAAAATATAAGGTTAATCTTTGTTCAGTTTTAACAAAAATCTGTTAGATGGCGCAACGAACTATAATAACCAGATAAAACCGGTTAGGTTTTTAAACCCGATTTGTGGTTATATAAATAGTAATAAAATAAAACGTGTTCTTTTACTTGATTTCTAGTTATATTTTCAGTATAACATCAGGAATCCAGTAAGGGATTTCTTTGTCAACGTAAAAGAGATTAGATTTGATTTGCTTCTTTCTTATTCATTTTTTTTTTAATTTATTTGAAAACTAAAGAGTAACAGTATTATTGAAAATATCATGCAAAAAACTATTTAGCGCAATTATAAGCTTATTCTGTGATTAGAAAGCGCCTGCCAAATAAGGCAAGTATTATTGCCAAATAAAGCACGATAATGCTAAATTAAGAACATTTTTATGTATCTGTGTGTAATTATTGTAAACATAACTAAAACTATTTACTATGTATTTGATAAGGTAAAAATGATGCTAGGCAAGTCTAGCTCAAGAATTAACCACTACAAAATTGGAAGATGTGTTGATGCAGTGTTATCACGCAATGATATAGAACTCTATTCTCCTGCTCGTATCAGGGATGAACAAAGTATAGCCCGCACAGCCATTTATAATAATCCGCGCCCAACCACAATTTTTGATAAAGCCAATAGTATAAATAAAATTTTTTTCAAACTAAAACACTTTAAGGTCGCTTACAGGCAACTTTGGCCACCCCTAACTTATACTATAAAGTATAAACCATAGTGCAAAATCAACGGTAGTAGTGCGTGTTTAATTGCGTTAAAAGCTTTGTAATCATCCAGGAGTATACTAATGTTAGCAATTCGCTTTGACAGACTAAGTGCTGTAAATAAATAAATTCGGGCTGTGATTTGAGTTGGTTGATTAAAACGATAAAAAAATAAGTAGCACAAAATATAACGTAATTAATTTAGTTAATGAAATGAATTTTATGATAATCTTAAACAAAATCAAAGTTCTTTGTAAAATTAATATTTTCCTGAAAAAGTAATTTAAACTTTATTCTGATCGTCTACCCTCGAAACGCAATAGCAAACCACTGAGAAGTAATCTACCAAAGAAGTCTTTTAAAAAATGGGTAACAACGCTTCTGCTAAGAAGCGTATGATTACGAAGAAGAAAAATAGTTTGTTTTGACATAAAGATGAGATCTTTTCATCAGCATCATCTTCCTAATAATTAATAATTTCTTCTATAATCTTTTCATTAGATTACGATAGCATCCTATATGATCGTAGCATGAATTTGGGATGCTAGATTGATGTTAGAAAAATATAAAAAACTCAATAATCATTTTGAAAACTGCAAACAAAATTATTTACTTGTTTCAATACAGCCAACTGAATTTAAACAAATACTTCCAAATGGAAGAGTGTCATAGAATCAGGTGTGCCATCATACCCACATTTCTCCTACCTCATTATTAAAGTGAAAGCCCTAAGATCTAATAAATATTACTGAAATTACATTTCGGCAAGTTTGGAAAACAGGAAATTAACCAATTCATCTATTCATTATATTCACTGCATGACATTCTATAGTAACATTAGAGATACTACATTCTACAGTATCGCTACATTAATAGCGATAAAATAATAACAAAAGACAAAATCATGTAGGTACAATACCGTTTAACTGGAAAAATAAATATTTAATTAATATTTATAAATATTTTAGAATATATAAAATAAAAAAATATATAAAATAAATTACAAGTTATTGGGCTTAAAATAAATGTATGTACTACCTGTATAACTATTAATTACTAATTTTAATGCAAACGTGCGACGTTGTCCGATACCATGCAAACTACCAACCTTGCGAATTGGCGCTTGGTTTTTTTAGCATTTTACATTTTTTACCTACGACGAGGAGCCAGCCCGTCGGTAGAACCCCCAACCTGGAGGACCAAACGAGACGGCCAGAAGTTGTTACTTACCCGGATTCGAACCGGGTATTAAGCGTTCGTAGTCAACTCGCTTGACCATTGCTCTCCGACCGTCTCGTAATTTTAATACAATTATTAATGTAAGTATTTAAACTATGACATATGTTTCGTTCTTTATTTGAGCTCTTCGAAAAGAGTTTGTAATTCATTTTAAATAATAAATATGGTAAAATAAGTAATAATTATTGAGATTAAATATTCTGACGATAGCTACAATATTAGTTAAAAGATCATATAATATACAGCTCCACCACCGTCAGAAACAACTTTAGAGGTGTGCCAAGCGCTGATAAAATTTAAAATGTACACTCAGGGTGCGTTCCACTTAAAGCCCACGACGACCACGGTCGTTTGTCAGTCCAATCAAATAACCGCTCTCGATCTTTAGTCCAATCAAAGAACCACGGGACCACGCTGTGGTCGTCGTGGGCTTTAAGTGGAACGAACCCTCAGTTGAAGAAGTTTCTTGGCGCAAATATTTAAAATCTATAAATTATTTTGTCAATTCGTAATCACGAATTACGTAAAAAATGATAGCGCAAATATTAAATAAAGCACTTTTAGAAATAACACGAAACCGAATAACACAAAAAACCACGACAAATGTAAACACACGCAATGATTTGTAACTTTTACAACAGAATGTACTTGAAAAATAACTGCACGTTCATTGGTTCATTCAAATTTTTATCAAATTAGGGTGCGTTCCACTTAAAGCCCACGACGACCGCAGCGTGGTCTCATGGTTCTTTGATTGGACTAAAGATCGAAAGCGGTTATTTGATTGGACTGACAAACGACCGTGGTCGTCGTGGGCTTTAAGTGGAACGCACCCTTAGTTGGCATATTTGCCACGTTCTTTCTTCGCTTGGCGGAGCTGTATTTGATTTTTACAATGTCAAATTAACTCCAAAAACTTTAATTATTATATTACCATTATCCATTCTACTGCAAAACGGCGAATTTGCCTAAAATTTAATGAAGTTTAAGCTTCAGGCATCCGATATAATAGACCACCATATTATCAAATGAGCACATCTCGTCGGTTGAAAGCACAGGTTGTATAGTAGCTAATTAACAACTTTAGATTATTTTAATTTGTCAATGAATTGCACCCTACTTTTAATTATAATATTATATTTTGAACCGTATTAGGTTTAAATCAATATTTCTAAAGGACAGCATGGTACAAGCCATATCGGTATGAGTTATAATCAGCGCTGTGCTGTGAATATTTTATCTATTTTGTTTCAATTTTACAAGCAGGTAAATGTAATAAATATATTCTAGATTCTATTAGTATTAAATTTGAAAATTATTAAAAATCGTATAACAAGAACAAAATGTTAGTTACTAAAAATAACATTAAGGATATTTTAACAAAATTTATAATAGTTTTTTTTAATATATTTAATTTTTTAATTTATAAATTTTATATTTTTATAATGGGCTAATCGAGCGTTCTACCACTGGACTCGCTAAAATTAGTTTTATTATTAAAATAAAAAATTTTTATTTCTTCCTTTGTTTATTTTTAAATTTTATTGTTCTACATGTAGACGACCCGTGTTTGTTTGTAAGTTCGATTTAAATTTTAAAATAATAGTTAAAAACTTTAACTATAGCAAAAAATAATTTTTCTTCTAAAAAATTTTTTTTCTATCACAAATATTTATTTATTTAAAAGTAAATACTAAATGGTACCTAACTAAAAACTAATAGAATCGAATAACTTTATTTTCGTCAAGTTAATTAGGTATCCACTTACCGATACGAACGAGTAATTAATATCTTTAGGAAAAGAACTGACAAAAATTTATTTTTGTAGCAATTCTTTGTATAAACGTTGTAGTATGTATCATTGTGTTTATAAATACGACATTTTCATTTCACGCTTAATTAGAAAAATCTGTTACACAAGGCTGGCTATACTTGGCACGAGTAAAAAAATGTTTCAAAAATTTTATATGTCTAATAACTTATATTTTAATTATTTTTTAATTTTTTTAGATATACTACTATACGTTATT